>OU862893.1:20105000-25105000 GCA_917880725.1 Selenia dentaria
AAGGCCGAAGGCCGAATCTACTCGTACTACGCGAATGAAGCCGCGGGCAGTCACTTGTATATATTTTTTAAATTTTTGGATAAATTTTATCATGAATTTAAATTAAAATTTTAGTGATGATCAAATACTACATCCTCACAATTAACCCTAAGTACGATGTATGTATAATGTATCCGGATAACTATTTAACTGCCAAAGTGGGCACAAAATTGACGCTCACTAAATTTGATAGGCTCTGGCGAATACAGAAATAAAATGTATTTGCCTAGTTGGAGTAAGAACCTAAGACGCGTGAAAACTAAACTTACTAGATGAATAGGCCTTTTGAGTAAGAGTCCATCTTGATCTGTACCACCGCAGTGCCCGACGTTCAGCCTCTTAGCAGCTATATCCGAGTGCCTACTGCAGTTTTAGAGTTTGTCAATTTGAAAAGTCAAAAATAATAAATGAAATAAGTCAAGGAATATGAAATTAAATATCCTGGTATTTAAAAATAAATACCAATGTATTGAGATGATAAATCTAGTGAACTGCGACTTAAATTTAATTTAAGTTTCGAAGGTACCTCCATCATAGCATGGTCATGACCAGGATCGGTATTCAGCACCAGGTGTGTACGACATGTCTATTGTTTAATCACACTTAATATAGTAAATGTGTGTATGTTTGCATGTTTGTTACCCAATCAAGTAAAAGCACAGAACTAATTTGAATAAAATTTAGAGTGGAGTAGTTAGTACCCAGGATTAACACAATGGATATTTGTATCCTTATACAAGGTATACAGACAGGGAGACAAACATAAACGTGCCTATACTAGCACTATACAAATATTTTACTAATTTAAATTCCAGATTTTAATTTAGCTATCGCTGGTAGAAAATGAGAAGTAAATTTTGTTACATAACACATTTTCTTACCAATAACACAGTGATATACAAGTTTAAAATCGCGGCAAACGAGGTTGTTTATATACTCCCAACAGCTTATTCACAATTCAACGACAATAAAATATCAAATTATGTTATTATTCCGCCATACCCTCGATCTAAATCCACTGTACGAAGCGAATAACCGTCGAATAAAGTCCAAACCAAGTACATTTTCCAACGGCAATAACTTTTTAGGGCCACCATGAAAGTAACTTTTACGATTGTTAGAAATTAATATCTGAAAAATGGTTTGGAACCCTCATACCTTACCGATAAGGTTCCAATATCGAGAAAATATGTTTCAATATTCTTTTTTGATACTTTGTAGCGCGAATATTCATATTTTTGCTCTGTGCTCTTAATTTAAATTTTGTTAATCCTTCTTTTTGAACGCTGTTAATTCTTGTTTAAAAAATACCAGGATCGGAATCGTACTTTACACGTACGATTACTATCAGAATATGAAATTTTAACGTACTTCAAATATGGGTAGTTGCAAAAACACCGGCGGGTATTTCTTCAACTACCCACAATTCCACAATCAATCATCCTCAAGATGTAGGCTCTCCTACCTACTCTTTGACCGCAACTGATGCAACTCATTCGAGACGTCAAGGTTAGCGAAAATCTTATAATCTATGCGCAAAGTCGCAAGCTGTGCGTGAAAAGTCAATAAACGCCAAAATAATTCACTCAAGCTTCTAAGAATTCGATTGTGTGAACAATCGAACTATTTTTAGAAACAGTGGACCTAGCATGAATAACTGCGTTAATGCAAAGTAACGTGTCGTTCAAGTGAAACATTAACAACAGTCATTTATCTAGGGCGACTGTGATACTGACAACTCATAGTTTGTAGGCCGAAGCGTGACATGTGGACGCTTACGATACAAATACTTTTTCGCAAATTGTTTGTAATATTTGGTTCTCTCTGGGGTTATAATTTTCAAAATTCAAATTCAAATTATTATTCGCAACAGTTTAACAACATCTTTGAACTCTACTTGGATTTGTTTCTAAATTTTAACGATGACTCAAGCTAGTCAAGACACCATCAATGATTTCAAGACGAGCAAGGTTGATGATAAGCGTTATGCTGGTTCATTTTTACTCATTCACTTGGCCTAAATAAGTATTTCAAAACTAACCTAACACTAATTTGTAATAGATCCGTGTGGATTGATGAGGTGGACTACTCCTCTCTGAGAGGACAGCCCCACGTAATGGCTAATCATGCCACAATGCGTTTTTATTGATACGAGCTCTTTTCAGTGATTTTGGTCTCAGGTAGACTAGATGACAATTGTCAAAGATTTACTATTTAATCATAGATTCTATGTCTCTACTATTTAATTCATTTTATTCTACCATCTCATATTAGCTTATTTAAGAACTCGAAGTTATTAAAACTCTTTAAATTAATTTAACTGTAGGCTAGAGTAAATGTATTATTTTGTAACGATACTGTTTACCAAAATCTGAAATATAAATGAAAACCTAATGTAATAAGATAAGAGACAATTAAACAGACACAGAAATACAATAGTATTTACTAGGATAACAGTAGAAAAATTATAAAAGAAGAAAAGGTGTACTGAGGAGAAATAGTGTCTTCATAGTCTATTAAAATGCTCTAGTTAAGGATTACAAGGTACACTTAGCTTTGTCATGAAATAACAGCACAAACACTGGACATGGCCGAAATAACATTGTTTTTGTTATTACAACCGTTCTGGTCCAGCGTTCAAAAAGGTCGCCTAATTTGTCTGCCGGAATTCGACATTATTCCTCTCTCCCATTGTTTGTGTTACGATTACCACAAGGGTTAAATAGCCCGTTTAAACGTTGACTTTTTCGTCCAACTTCGTTGTTTAGGGGAGTGAACTTAAAAGGGTTAAGCTGCTTTAATTGTAAACTGCTTGCGTTTCTCTTTTGTTTTCTAGATTTCCACCTTTCCCCGGAGTTGAAATATTCAGTTGGCAAAGATTACGTAAGGAGCTATTCGTTTGGGGTTACAGAGGGGTGAGATAAGGATTTTGTGACTAATCACGCTTTGTAATTGGACCCAAACTCAATTGCTAAACTCTGTGCGTATTTGAGTTCTCGACCAGTAAATTCTCTACCTGATTCTATCTTATTACACGTTCAAATTCATTTGTCTTTCGTCATTCGTCTTCGCTGTTATTTTATTTAAGGACTTAAAATGCAAATTTGTATGAAGATAAGTCTGCGAGGCACTCCACTACGCTTATCACCTCTGTGTATGTGTATTCTAATTCTATTGAAGGGACCCAACTTCTTTAGGCACGTTGAGCACTTTTTGGATGAACAAAAATCTTGAAACTCGCATCACCGAACGCTTCAAGTATTGTACTTAGTTTTCACTTCTATTAACAGCCCCCAAAGACTGTCAATTTTTTACTGCGGTATGTCTTTATTATTGGTTTGACATTTGGTGATTATTGTTTTTAGTTGGATTTTGTGTTGAATTTTTCAGAGTTTGACACATAATACTGTCAAACTCATCTCTAGTAGTTCTGCGAACAGTAAACCTCATGACCGAAGTCTTATTAGTGGTGGTCTTGACCAATTTGGGTTAAAAATTATATATTGTTGGTACCAAATGTTCTTGCCGAATATTACCAAAATCGACCAGTTTTTAAACTTCACAACCCATGATCTCGTCAACCAATAGACTAATTATGTTCATATTCGAAATCCCTCTTTAAAGTCAGGTATCTAATGTGTGTACTAAATTTTATCAAAATCGGTTGGTAAATAGTACCGCAGCAACCTTCCGTCTATTTAAAAATTATATGGATTATTAGAACATGCATAGCAAAAATTCGTCAAGATTGGTTGAAAATGCGACCTATACAGGAGGAACAACACACAACCTTCAGACAGATGAAAGTCAATTTGGCCAGTTAAAGCAGAGACGCATCGTTCGCTCGGTCAATTATTATAAACCGTCAAAACATTCACGTTAGGGGTCGTATACGTCAACTCGGGTTTTGTGCTTGTCAAATGCTCAACTTCAGGGCGAGTGCGCAGCGCCGTCTGTAGCCTCCTGGCGGACACTTATTGCTATGAGTATCATTAATTTTAATATTTATACTGTTATTATTTATGTGCACTGGTGCGACTGGTGCTAATGCCTATGCCTAATGCTAATGCTTATTATGTACATTTATTTCTTTAACTTATAAATTGACCAATATATAAATTTATGATTATGATATTTTGTCATCCATACTCTTATTTATACAGGTAGATGTCGTAAATACTAATAAAGGGAAGGATCCTTCTAAGAAAAAAGAGCATGAATGGTGAAAAGCAGTGGTTTTGCATCTGCAGACCCTTGACTCAATGTAAATTCGTGTATCATATCCTATATATGAAGCTATGGAATAAGTTTGGGCCTGGAGCTATGCGTCAAAATTCCACCAATAGTTTGCCATATAACCGTTATATGGCAAAGAAAGTGAATCATCAAGCAAATTATGCCATAACCACGGCAGGACTTATATGTACCTACTCGTATATTTTATATAACGAATATAGCCAAGAAAGTTATAGCCATGTATAGGATTTCCATTGTGCATAGCCAAATGCCGTCGCATCTTACGCAAATCTCTAAGACTATTAAGCATAGTCAGATAAGCTCATTGCATGCCATTTAGCTTCCACATTCGAGTAATCTTCCCTAAGTGGGTAGGCACAAGGAAACTGGCGCGTGTATGTAGGTATGTATGTACTCGTATGTTGAATCATATAGTCTTCGAAGACGAAAGTGCCTGTTTTATAATAAGCTTGAGATTTTTTGACGAGAAGTGCACATTTTCCATCTAATAGTACGCGCCATGCCAGGCGATAGCAGATATACATACCCCCGTCAAAGTACTTGAAGCGCACAGCCCCAAGTAAGTAGAACGTCTTCGGGATAAATAGGCGACAAAAATGGGAAGAGGCGGTGCGGTGGGGGCGGATGATGCTTGCCGGCGATCATTACGCGACTGACGGCAGAGCGGTCGGTGTTGTCAGTTTTTAAATGTCATTGTTTTCTGTTGCGTAGGTATGCTACCAACAAAACGTTGATGCGATGTGTACTCGTTTTGTGACGATGTTGACATAGGGATGTCAACATCGTCGCAGGTTTGACGCGAGACGCGTCTCGCGTCAAACCTGCGGCAATCAACACTAGTAAGGAAGACGTTCTACTTATAGATATTTACTTACTTACCGTCAAATTTCTCCGCGGCAATACACTGTGTCCTCCGTTTTATAGTTTCATAGACATTTTAATTGTTATAGTACTCTTAAAGCTTAGAAGCTCGAAGCTTCAAGGGAGTGTTTGGTACTGCGGTAGTACCTACCTTCTGCGCGTAATTTTTACACTTTGTTGTCTAATTTGACGACCCTGTTACTCTAGTTGGCAGTGCCTTACCTTTGAAACGACAGGTGTCAATTATTTGTACGATTACCCGAAATGTATGTTCTCGTGTCTTGGATGTTTGTGGTGTGTTAATGTCAGTGACCGATTGAAATTTCAGCTTCGGTTTCAGTTTTGGCCAAACAATCTAGTTTCGGCTTTAGTTTCGGTTTCGGCCGAAACAGCAAGGCCGGTTCAGTTCGGTTTCAGTTAAAAACCCGCAGTTACGGTCGGACACTAGTTTATGTGTTCGTTCATGCCTGCCGCCAGACAGTAATACCTAGTGCGAGACGTGAGTGTGTCAACGTTTTTAAGGTTACGTACATCAAAAGGAAAAAGGAACCCTTTTAAGATCACTTTGTTGTCCGTCTGTCTGTCTGTCTGTCTGTCAAGACCCTTTTTCTCACAAACGCGTAGAGGTATGACGATAAAATAATAAATACTTAAATCAAATACTTGGGTCTATGGTCTCTTTCAGCTGTAAAAATTAAACTAGTCATTCAAAGCAATCAAAAGATATGACTGTATTTGTCTATTTTGAAAGAAAATTTTACAAGGAATTCATAACCTATAGTAAAGAGTACTTCCCGTTGAATTATGGAATTTGGTAAGAAGCAATGTCTTACTGCACATACAAAGGAAAAAACCAGAAACCCGTCTGTATATATATATATATATATATATATATATATATATATATATATAGTTCAATATAAGCTTTATTAATATAAAGCGAATAACAAAAAAAGGTAGTTTTACATACCACCACTAGAAAACTGGATATTTTATATGTTTAAATATTAACTGGATGAACAAAAACTGGATGCGAGAAGCCCAAGATAGACCTAAATGGCGTGCAATTGGAGAGGCCTGTGTCCAGCAGTGGACTGCTACAGGCTGATGATGATGATGATGATGATGAAATATTAACTAGTTCTTAATTAGTTATTAATTTTAGTATTTTAAGCTAATTGTAAGAGAACTACTTTCTTTATAAGTAATAAATTGTTAAACCTAGCCTAGTTTTTATTACAAACAGATATAATTATATTATTTGCGTTTGATGCTAAAATCGTGTCTAGTGATCATTACGGACGGCAAAATTAAGTTTGTGTTTTAACCTAGTCTGTCTTTAATTAGAGCAATAATGTTGTATTTTATATACGGAACCCTCGGTGCGCGGGTCTTACTCTCACTTGGCTGTTTTTCATGAATTTACAGTAAAAGCATTAAAAACACGTCTTGCATTATTTCTAAAAACTACATAATATGTAGTTTTTAGGAACAATGCAAGACGTCTACTTTTAAAAACTAGGTATGGGTATGTTTTATAATTTCACAAAAACATTTAATTGTGACTTTAAGCCTATTTCGATATAAGGGGATCTTACCAAAATGGGAGCCTCGATTTTGTTTCTAGATTTGCCTACAACATCAGATAAAGAAGTGTCACTTTTAAAATTGAGATCATAGGACCAAACTATGTTTGTACGCAGCACGATACAACTCTCAAGCCGCTTCCAACGTCGCTTTAGATTTGGACATTTCTGGGACAGTTGTATGAATAGCAGTGGATGTCCTACGGCTGAGATGATGATGATGAACTGTGTATCAAAATGTACGACTATAAAAGTTTGATGTTGCCTATAAAAGTTTAAAACATATTTCCACGATAGTGTATGTGCATTATAACGCCGTAGGTATTCAATTATAATTAACTGGTTAATTAATAGCTAATTATTATAGCAACTATATTCTCCATTCGATGCACTCGAGTAACAGTACTTTACAATCTTCATAGTGATTGTAATTTTAAAATTATTTTTGTATGATTGTAAAAATAAAGAACGTATTAAATCGTAGTAATAACATAAGGTATTTTCATATAAGGTAAATTAATTGAATTGAATATTCGAAAATATTATTAATACCTAAACATAAAGAGAGAACTAGCAATTCCTTTGCTTATTCTTTCTTACAGATATTTCGTTTCATTTCTTTCGTGAATATTAATCGGAACAGACTTAAATGAGAAACGATGACTTAAGAGAGGAAACTAGACAAGTACAATTTGTAAAATGTAATACCGACTTGCATTCTATTCAGTTATTGGAGTGTATCTCAAAAACTACTTGGCCGAATTTGATGAAATTTAAATGAGACCACACGGGTAGCACCAGCTTTCAAACAAAAAAAAATTGAGAATCGGTTCACCCAGTCTAAAGTTATGAGGTAACAAACATTAAAAAATAAATACAGTCGAAATGAGTACCTCCTCCTTTTTTTGGATGTCGGTAGAAAAGAAAAACAAGTTGTTTTATATATTATCCTTATACGTTTCTAGTTACTAATAATAAATTGTCTAACGTGTAATAATGCAGTGTAATTTCCTAATTTCGGCTAACGGCGTTTTGGAATTGCGGGGTTTTATTCCCCTGGTAACTGAACTATTTTTTTCTAAAATTTCATGTATTAGTTCACGCTCCTTATGTAACAATTTTGCGGCAAAATTGTAAATTTTTTATAAGAATACAACAAAATGTACGAGTGGTAACTCTCAAAATATGTTAAGTTCGAATACTCAACTCGCTCATTGTTATTGTGTTTTGCTTAATAACGATTTATATCAAGTGAGAAGACCTAAATATGTTTCATAAGATTTTTAAAACATCAGCATATGAACGAACATAATATAATATCAGTGTTAATATAGGGCTAAACGAAAGGGAAAAAAGACAACTTCACTATTTAGTGAATAATATGGTTTAATTGACAAGCTTATATAATCAGTATTAATATTCAGCTTTAAAGTCATATACATTGATATTATAAATTTAATATTATGTTAAACAATATTATAAATATAATGCAAAACATGTTTCTCTTGGTTGATTCGCACTTTTTTCACTTTTAATCTACACTGCTACTGAACTGGTTTTTATGCAAAATTATAATCAGGCCAGTATGTTTCTACGAGACAGGGGCAGTATATAACTTAAAGCAATTATTGTCTTTTAAGTTATAGTATAATTGAAACTGGATTAATTACCAAATTAAACAAAACGTAAGGACTAAAGCCTTAATAAGGTGTGAACTATACAGATCTTGTTATCTCAGGACCTGACTATCAATTCAATTCTGGCTTATCAACAATCAAGTCTCTTAATTGTTGCACTGCGCATGTAGGCCCTTAATTAGCGAATATAGTCACTCCCTATCTGAGCGGCCATCTTTGATTTTGAATGCAATTATTGTTCTCTGATAAAGGGACGATGTTCAACTTGATGGAGATAGTAAATTGTATTGACAGGCATTGTTTGTTAGACGGTAGGGATAAAGGCATCTTAATTATTTATATCGATATATCAATAACAAGTATGCATTTTACGCAGAATTAGATACTATATAAATAATGTTAAAGGTTATTACTACATATAGTGCAAGTGCAATTTTTAATACCGACTTCCATTCTATTACTTTGTTAAAAACCAGTTATTGGAGTGTAACCCAAAAAATACAAAACTTAATTTGATAAAATTTACACGGGACTACACGAGAAGCATCAGCTTTCAAACAAAAAAAGAATTTTGGAAATCGGTTCACCCAGTCGAAAGTTATGAGGTAACAAACATAAAAAAACATACAGTCGAATTGAGTACTTCCTCCTTTTTGGAAATCGGTAGAAAAATAATGTTAAAGGTTATTATAACGTAAATGTTTGACTGCACTGAATTTAATGCATTTTATTTCAATTCGTTATTGCAACTCGTCAAATCATTTCTTGATGCCTTAAATAGTATTTAAGAATTTTGACTTTGTTTTAAACTACAAGAAAATACGAAGGTTTTGTATTAACAGCTTAAACCTTATTTCGAGTTAATCTTAAATCGACAACATAAAGGCATCTAACTTCACAACTCAATTTACCACACACATAGTGAATATCCAGTGTTAAAGTTAGATGTAAAATGTTTTCAACTTTTAAAGTGGCAACGTTACATTCAATTTCATAGACGACTGAAAAGTGTACCCAACGGAGTTCTCACCTTCGTAACTTTATCTGATATTTTCTTATATATATTTGTGAACACCTCGAGGTTTACTAGGTTTAATATGGAAGAGTCCGCTATATTACGGCAAAGATAATATTATGCTTCCAAGTTGTATTGTGAATAAACTACTAAGTGCAGTAAACCTTTTTGTGAACGAGGTCGCCCGGGGAAGTCGTGCCACCATACCTATTTCTACCATGAAGCAGTAGTGTTCGTATTAGGGTGTTTCGGTGTGATGGATATACTTGCCGGTACATTACAGACATGCGATTCAACAACTTAATATCTCAGGGTTAAGACGCGGTCCAAACCCAATTTAAAAATAATTTACGATGCTTTACGTAAGGTTGAAAATCGCTTGTTAGATTGGACGATGTAATGCGAAAATTCGTTAATTATGTACGTTTACGTACATAATTAATCTACGTACGTCTTTATATTTTTCGATATATACTAACACAATTGAAAAAACTGCTGGTTATTACTTTAGTATTATACGTTGGCTGTGTATTACTAAAAAAAAAACAGTGTTATCGTTGAACATTCTGAGAGATTGGACGTGAAAGTTTATTTTTGTGGACCTATTCACGATTTTTTTCTGCTGAAAGAGAATTATATTTATGAATTCTATTCGGTTATTACTCTTTTCCTATTTCTTTTTTTTCGTAATATATTATTGATCTGTTTCGTTACACTAGAAGAGGTTACCGCTTAATGTGGGCATGTACTTCTAATAAACGTAATGACATAAACGACTACGGTGCAGTTTCGCACATAACTTTTACGCTTAATTATATGTAGATTAACTTTTTCTAATTCTGCGGATTCGGTTCAGTTACTCCATTTTACGTGTATATGTAACAAATAGGAACAAAATTAAATTTTAATCCATTGGTATTTCGCATAAACCCATCCGAATTATCTAACGTGGCTGATCTTTAGATGCTCACTGAAATGTGTGGCTGGTTCCTTTTAATTCTGCGACTGTCGCGTAGAAAGCTGATGGGTTTAAATTTTAATTAATTTTTTACTCCATGGACTTTCTTTAATAAAACCGGGGGCTTAATTGCCAAAATATTTCACAATCCTTTTAGAAGGGCGCACCTTGAGACGTATTTAATTAGGAACGTGGAATACATTCAAATTAAGTTTCTGGTATTTGGAAGTATACCTTTTATTTTAATAGGATCATGCTTGTTGATTTACAATTAAGGGTTTCCGTCAGTAGATTAATATCAGACGGAACATTTGAATTCGTAGTATCCTATATACTATATATATTTAAATATATCATATTATGTACCTATCTTTGAGGTACAATTATTTTGTTTATTTAGACACATATTTTGATAGTGCCACAAAGCAGAACTGTGGAACTCTTACGTTAGTTATTTTTAAATTGTTATTGTTAAATTTTTTAACTGTTCGCGCCGCTTATGGTAATACAATCTATAGCTAACTGATTTCAGGGTAGGTATAGTATATCTATTACCCTTTTCGCTCCACCACAGCTATAGCCCGCTCAGTTTGTAAGAAACTCTGCGACCAACCGCCATACTGAACGCCCGCGTACACCGCGAATAAAAATATTCAACCAGTGCCTGCTTATAAATCACAGCTTATTTAAAAGATTATACACCTAGGCGCACTAATACATAATGATGGCAACTATGCACCGGAGATAAAGGCGTATTGGTATGGCTAAGGATGATATGACCCGACTTAATGTCATATGGAAGAAGAGTGGCATTACTATTACCACCAAGATCCGGTTAATACGCGCTCTGGTATTCTCCATATTCTTGCACGGCGTAGAGATCAAGCCAGATAAAGGCAAAGGATTGATGCGTTCGAGATGTGGTGTTGGAGGCGGATGTTGCGGATACCATGGACCGCCAAACGCACCAATGCAACGATCCTTTCACAGCTTCGTGTTCAGATTCGTCTCTCCACAATTTGCCAACAGCGCATACTGATCTTCTTTGGCCACATAGTTAGAAGAGGTAACGAGAGCCTTGAAAGGCTTATCGTGGTGGGGAATACGGAGGGTAAAAGACCCCGCGGGCGATCCCCAACCAGATGGAGCGACCAAGTAAAACATCCTTCCTCAATCGAGTTTTGTTCACTTGTCAGCGACGCGATGGATAGGCACCGATGGAAGCAGATAATACGATCTCGGTGTACACCATCCACATCCACCGCTGACCACGATCCTCAGTCATGAGGATACGACCACAGTGAGAGAGAGATTTAAAAGATTGAACTGAAGAGTTTAGGATTTAACCCTTGATCAAGAGGAAGCTGTACGGCATACATTGTGTGGTATACCTAATTACATTATTCGCGTACAAAAATTAAAAATACATGAATTTATTTTTTGTGTCAAGAGTGATGTTAGTACCAATATATTCAGTGGAAACATAACTAAAATCATGGTCACTGCTGAGTAATTTAAAAAACTAAAATAGTTTTAGGTTATAATATGGCATTGCAAGTTCGTCCATTAGAATAAAAGTGACTAGTTTTTTAAGACTATGGTATTTAAGGTACGAGAATAGATTTTATATAATCAAACTAACTCAGCATGAATTGTTTGAATAGTAGAAATATGTGCCGTTTTAAGTTTTATATCTTAAAATATTTAATGTCTTACCATCATGCCTCACGAGAGTCTATCCCAAGTTTTTTCTAATTGGACATTGCATGTTTTATATGTAAATCTGTATGTCACAGTCACTTGATGGGTTGGATGGACAGATGTCCGTCATTTAATAAAACTACTGTTTTATACGTTAACAATTTCATTATATTTATATACTTTTAAAAATATCTGTTGGATATTAATAACAGTCGTAATATAAAATAATATCGATACATTTTGTAGTATAAATGTTATTAAATCATAGATAACATTAAACGATGTTATTTAGTATGAAATAATAAAGCAATATGAATTAACTGTAGTGATGAGCTACTTCGATTGTATTAGGAGCTCTAGGCGATAATGCAACTGAATGGAAGTTGAAGCCCTTTTAGGTTATAAAGCAAATATCCAGAATATTCACATATATAGCGAACGATTTGCCTATCTTCTTACTTGATAAGTAAAGTGTACATATATTATATTATTTTCATGAGGTAGCGTTCTCGTAAATTTTAATCTCACTTGTGATGTCATAATCAGTCATGATGCAGTTAAAGGCAGAGTAAGGCACTAGAGCTAAAAGCACAATTCGGACAAAGGGCAGGTTTTGAAATATTGGGTATAGAAAAAGAAAGTGTCCTTCCACCAACATAACATAATAATAAGAGAATAATTAATACGATTATTTCGAAAATCTGAGCTATTAATATTTGAAAGCAGCAGACTGAGAGGAGTTACCGCATAAAAACAACAATTTGTATAAAAAAGGTCGAAAGTTCCTTTTCAGGCGTCTAAATTCAACATAAATTAAGAAATAAACGTGTTCCAAAACATTATCCATTATATCCACGTTAAATACTCCCGAACAAAACTCTTCCAATTCATTTGACTATCTATTAAAAAGAGACGGTTTCCAACACATTCAGAACCAATGAAGCCTAATGTCACAAAATGGCGACAGCTCATCTATGTAACATGTTTGTATTATAACCAGTATGGGCTCTAAGTATCACATACGCCATTCAAGTATATCAGTACAGCTCATATAATGCACTTGAACTGCAACTTTTTAGTTACTTAAATAAATTGTACAACACTTTTAGCAGCATTAGGAGGAATGCCCGAGACGCAGCAGTGGGTGCAAAAGATAAATTAAATAAAAATATATTTTTGTATTATTTTTTGTTTAAACAAAAAGCAAAGCACTGTTCACAATATAGTTTTCATTATATGAATTTTGAAGCAGTAACTCCTACTTAGCGAGACCAAACCTTGCAAACACCGATATTCGGAAGACGTGGGTTCGTATCCCATCCTATAATTTTTCTTTGTAAAATTGCAAAACACAACAAATATTATATGTAAGTACTATTAGTAGTAATCATAATCCAGTTAAAAAGTCGCATTTAGTAGTGTTTATACATTTTACTTCAGATTATAGGCATTTTTGACCTTGTATCTCACACCAGGATTAATCTTGTGTTGTGCAACCCAGTCTATTTCGTTCGCTAAATAAATGAATTTATACATACTTATATGCATTTGAAGCATGTAAATGTAACAATTCCTTATTAATAATACAAAGGTAATATCATTTTAATGTCCGTAACTCGCTCAGTAAACATTGTAATACTCGTATGTAGGTACTTATGTAGCACGTATACCAAAGAGGTAAAAAAAATTGTACAGTGACAATTATATTCCTAGTTGACAATTATATGGAAAGTTATTGTTTTATACGCCCTTACTGTTCTATGTTCTCCAACATCATGTTGAATTGTGGAAAAAATCTAAATATGTCGCTCACGTAACTCGACCATGCGTGAGTTTTCGTAGTATTTATCTAGTAACATTTTACTGTGTCATTATGGGCTTCTTTAAGTACACACTTATGTTTATATTTGGGTAAAATCGCAGTGTTCTAGTATATTTAGCTATATTTATTGCGTGTTTCGTAATAAGAAATTCAAAGGCATCTTTTATGGTTAACATAGAGAAATGTGGATCGATTCTAATTTAAAATTAAACCCGTTGCCTCGCGATTCGCCATATTTGGCCAATAATACATTTAGCATACAATAATATATTTAGCAGAAATCAATCTACTTTTCCTGGAACTGCGACGTGTGTGGTTGAATTTAGCTATTTGTTTTACTTTACACTTCTGCTCAAAGCGTATTTACTGAAATAATGACTGTTTGGTAAATTAATAATATTTAATTGGGAAATAAATAATGAATTGTGGGTTATTATGATGATTTTATGACCTACCAAGGCCTGCTTCCCGAAACAATGCTGTAAGATTCGTCTGATTATCGTCGTTAACAAAAAACGAATTAAATGTCATCATCATCATTCATCATAATCAGCTGGAAGACGTCCACTGCTGAACATATGCCTTCCCCGTTAATCGCCACTTGGAACGGCCAGTTGCCTCCTTCATCTCAGCAATTTCCCGTGGGTTGTGACGAGGTCGTGGATCCACCTAATTAAATGTACTTATGCAATAATTTTATTACCCTATTACGCTGATTTTACTAGACCCATAAGTTCGATTTCCCAATATCACTTTGGAGAGCTAAAGGTAAAACTGACAAAACACGAAACTTTTATTATACACTCAAACAAAAACTTTTATAGAAACTTCGCAATGTGGGGGAAACTTATTTTGCTGTATCAGAAAGAAATGTTCCGTCCTTACATTCAATTTCTACGGGTAACCCTTTTTACGAACTTTATAATAATATTATTGTTTGGTATAGGCATAATATATATTTATAATCAGCTTCACACGATGGAGGCTGATTGACCCCATCATCGAGAAGCCTGGTTGATGCCACTGGGATTCTTGGACGGTGGTCTGTTCCCAGTCTCACTCTGCAGGTATCGCTAAGAATACTGTCGATGAGTTTGACAGCTGAACGGAGTATGGTTTTATGTATATATTGTATATATTCCTATGTTACACCCAGTTAGGCATATACCTATATCGCAAAAAATCTATCATTAACAACACATTTTTTATTTGTACTTTTGTTATTTTGATGAAATATACTCTACCGCCAAGAATAAGTGTTTACGTTAAAAGCAATAAAGTATTGGGTTATTACAGCCAAGTATTTGATGGACAGTGATGATCCTGTTGAAGGTGGTGTGGTGCCCCACTAAAGTGGCGTCTAGCTCATATAAAAGTTTTTTAATGAAATTAGGAGACGAAACATGCACGAGGCTTTTCTGGTGTTAAGCCTTTAGAGCATTGCGCCCACTGCCTGTAATTTCTTTTATATATATGGTTTTATAAATAAAATTTTCTAAGTTACTGCGTAATTTTCTTATTTTTTTAGAGTTCGTACCTTCTACGAAGTATTAGAATATATTAGAATACATTAAAAAACATGGATTAAATCAGTAAAGCTGTTCTGAAGTTGCGCGTGACCAGGAGAAATAGGGGCTCATATATACTAGATACACCAATATTAGTTACACCAAAGGCGCGTGCATTTTTATCACGTTACATTTATAGGACATCAGTGAGGCTTGCCAAATGGTATACTTTAATATCAGTCGCTGGCAACTAACCATTGGCAACCGGGGACGGGTGAAGGCTTCATGGCTCTAGCGGAAACATAAACAGACTATCTTACTCGTTTGGAGTGTTTTTAAGGGGTAACTGAATGAGTTTTTGTTATGCTTCCGATACTGAGAGGTCATGTAATGCTATAAGTAAAAAACCTTTATACCTTTATTGGCAATTTTATACTTTTATTATGCTGTTAAGGGACGACACGGGTAAGTCGTTTGCCTGGCGGTAAGCAGTAGGCTTGCTTATGAATGATGCAGTGCTTCCGTCTCTTTATAGTATGCAAGATCCAAACAATATTTTTTTATTAACAATGATACGAGCTAGTTTCAATACATTAAAAATACATTCATACCATCACGTTTTATACTTTTAAAGGTCGGGAGACGTATAGTTACACCTGCGTTTGTTCAGTCATAAACCTGGTCTCATCATTGATGTAGAGAGGAACTGTCTCAGTGTATTGTGATAATACGAGTAAGTATTAATAATGTATATTTTAATACATTTTTGTATTGAAATTCTCATGAGTTTGACACATATTATTAAATTATTACTATTAAAGTTAGAGATCGAATACGACGACCCGGGTTTCGACCGTGTCCGACGCGCTCATCTTAAGAGCGAGTGCGCAGCGGAGTCTGCGAGAGTGTCGTCCCGTAAATAGTATTAATTTAATTTTTAATATATGTGACGCTGCCGCGTCTAAAGCGGAAGACCTCAAACGTCATATATGTGTATATGTCATACGTATATGTGTATTTAGACATAATGTACATGTTTGTGCCGTTTGGGGTCGAAACTTTAGGCCCATGGGGGCCGTCCGCTCTCAACTTGTTTAGGGATCTGGCGAAACGTTTGGTTGACGCGTCGGGTGACCGAAATACTGGCGCCTTTTGTTTTTTTGGGCAAAAACTTAGCATTGCCATCCAGCGTGGCAATGCTGCCAGCGTTTTGGTCACTTTTCCCCCCACCATGAGCCTTATAGATTAGATAGTTGTTTTTTTTTAATTTAATTTGTAATACCTATTAACAATGTTATGTTTAAATACAATATAGAAGAAGAAGTCAAATTACATATTACTCATCATATATGTTTATAATTCATGATGAGTATGTAATTTATATAATTGCCATTTATTTTGTTCCACTATGAACAGATTTGGAATTTTCACTCCTGGTTGAATACTTTTTTTGTGGTTTCGTATCCCATAGACCGAGCAAGCGAAGCCACTGGCGAGCCACTTAATTAATGTAGGTATATAATTAAAAAATATGTATCGTTCTAACAAGGCCTGTTACAGTATTCTTATGTAGCATTGTCACAGCTAAAATAATCCCTTAATATATGAATATTTTTTCAAGTATTCATATATTTTCTGGCACGAAAGGAATAACGTTTGTTATCTAAATTATCTACTATCTGAGAAGGTATCCGAAGTACGCTATCGATGGTAGTATGTGAGAGAAATATTTTTACGGAGACTTTTACGTTTGTCTCGGTCGAGATAACGAAAATAGTATATTTCACACTTGACTTAGATAAGCCTTATTTTCCCTGTTTACGAACGGTGCTGAGATTTGCTATTTGCCAGTTTATACATAATATTTGGTTGCCCTGGTTATTTTGGGGTAAAAAAATACACTGTATTGAATTTATTTGTTCTTTATATTATTACTAGCTGCGCCAACAAGCTATGGAGAGGGCTATGCTCGGGGTTTCTCTACGTGATCGAATCAGAAATGAGAATATCCGTAGAAGAACGAAAGTCACTGACATAGCCCAGAAGATTAGCCAGTTGAAGTGGCAGTGGGCATGGCACATAGCACGCAGAACTGATGGCCGATGGGGCCGAAAGGTTCTAGAGTGGAGACCACGGACCGGCAAGCGCAGCGTAGGTCGTCCACCGACACGGTGGACAGACGACCTGATGAAGGTCGCAGGACGACGTTGGATGCAGGCCGCTTCCAACTGGTCTTTTTGGAAAATCAAGGGGGAGGCATATGTTCAGCAGTGGACGTCCTACGGCTGAGATGATGATGATGATGAGCTGCACCTCGCGGTATCACCCGCTTTGTTATAGATGATTTATGATGAGAGGTATCCTATGTGTTATTCCACCAAACGATGGTACCAACCCGAGATAAACTTCAGTCCAGTGCCACTATTGAAATTCATCCACATCCGTTTAGCCGTTCTGGCGTGATTGAGCAACAAACCTCCATCCATCCGAACTTTCGCGTTTATGATATTAGTAAGATTAGGTTATTTCTATAAATATGTCACTAATATAAGAACAAAACTAAGTATAATACGTATTTATAACAATCCATCCAACCACAATCCAACAACAATCCAACATGGTATTTTTCCCGTGAACATGGTGCATGTAACTGCGCCGAAATATCGGGAGCTCACTCCACAACCTTACCACGGTAAATATCCCGTTAATAATCATATAACTTTATGGTATTTTTCATCAATAAAACAGATATAGTATCTAAAGTTATATTCAGAAGCTGTATAAGTGTCAAACAGACAGCAGTCCATCTTATCAGTTCGTCAAGAGTCCCGAGCAAAGACATGACCAGCATAACAAGAACTGAAAACTATTACTGAACACCTCACTAAAGTAGAAGTTTCAATAAACGGGAAGGTCTGCAAACATTGGTGGTATCACTCACGCGTTTACGTGGGAGGTACGATTGGAAAGAAATCAAGATGGTTGCAACGGAAGCCAGGTGATGCATTGTAGAGTCTCGCTCCCTCAATTGCCAGATTCGAGATTACTATCGAGCTCACTTTCGAGCGAAGCTTAGTAGCTTAGATTTGTTTGCTTTTTCGCAATCCATCTTGCCAGGTTTATTCTAGCAGAGTCGGTGAGTTAAGATTTCATTAGATTGCTTTCTTGTTTGTGTTTTATTTATAATTTGGTGTGTTTATATCGCGGTTTTAAACAGATTTCAACTAAGAGGAGTTTGTCTATTTGACCCGTATATTTTAATAACGACATTTTATTAAAGTCAAGGAAAACGGTAAGTGTATAACATACTTTACCATAAACCAAAATCAACCCATTACGTTCCTTCTGCAGGAATAGGGTTGGCAGAAATAATATTCCTAAAAGCGGACTTCCCTCAGTTTGGCCGGACATTTAAATGAGGAGGCCGGACAAAAATCACGGATCAAAAATTTTTCGTCACATCCCGTATATTTAGGTATAGGTAATATCCAAATAGTTGAGGTGAATGATTACGCATTGAGGTACACAAATTGGTGTTAGACAAAATTACACAATAAGAACAAAACACGAAATTAAACATCCCTTGGCCAAATGGCATGTCACTATGTACCTCTCACGTTACTGAGTACCTAGGAATTATCGAATCGCGCCGTCTGAGTCGCCTATATAGTATCTATCTATAAGAGTATTCTCTCGCGCGGCACATTCTGGTCGCCACGAGGCTAAAATAAAAAGCCTCACAAAATCCGGACAAGCTGAACACCGTGAAATTTTGCCGGACAGGCATTTAAAAAGCCTGCCACGCAGGCCCAGTGCGAATAGGCGAATGGCCAGCCTTGTGTAAGCCTTGTTAAGACCACGTCCGTACCTACATGAAGCTACTCCGACATGAAGTGTAATCGAAATATTTGTATTTCCTAGCATCATTTCGGCGGCTCCGTGAGCTCAGCTGGTAGTGGCCCTGGGTTCGACTTCTAATATTGGTGAGGTGAGCAGGAATGTTTGGTGTCAGGACGTGGGGTCTGTGATTATACATGCGATACATGGGATCCCAGTGCTGGGGTGCTGTGAGTGTTTTTTATTATAGTTTAATTATAGCACAATTATAAAATGTATTCTTTAAATAATGAGCTTATTTATTTGACATGTATCTCAACTAGGTAAGCGTATTAAAGATCGCAATGGGTGGCAATACTGGAATTCAGAAATATGATCCAAAATCTAAAAAAGGTGTTAATAATTATGATTATAACATTTTTGGATTTTACATAACATATTAATGTTAGTTTTAAACTACAATTTTAAACTACAAATATATACGGGTATATATTATCCTCACTTATTTTCCTTTAATCGAAGAACATCTCATTTCGAGCAATGGGGTAAGCTGACCAACCAGCAGTGTGTAAACTATATTAGTGCACAAAAACGCTGAGCATTATTGTATATATCCCTGTTGATAAAAACACAAACACAAGACAGTTCATAGCATTTAAGCAATTAATCTTTCAAACTATTTTAATATTATATAAGTGATTACATGTTAGTTTAATGTTTTATTTTTTGGCAATAAACTCATTTTTCTTTTTTTTTTCAAATATTTAGCAGTACATTATTTAGTTTTCACTTTGCTGCTTCTTATGACACCAAAGGGATCAGCGATCACAGTATTGATAAAGACGGTATGGTATTAATAAAGGTGGTACTTAAGTATGGAACTTTAAGGGCTAAGTCTAAGCTTATGCTTAGTCTTAGTTTCCTGAGGTAGGATACAAACCCTGTCACCGCCACCTCCAGACTCTCAATACTATTAACATATTACTTAAGCTTACAAAGTGCTCGTAGCGAAGTTTGATTTGGCGATCTTAACCGATAAACAAGTTAAGCAACGCTTGCTGCTTCAAGACTTAGATGGGTGACCGCTAGTGGCGTTAATCAACTAAGCGCTTCCATGCTTCGGAGGGCACGTTAAGCCGTCAGTCCCGGTTGTTTGTCTTATATAGAAAAACAGTCGTTTGGCTATGTCGAAGGCCTTCGCGCGGCCTGAAAACTTCGACATGGATTAGCCATGGTTGGCCACCTACCCACCAAGCCGCACTGGGCCCGCTGGTGGATTATGGTCCAATAGTCTCTCTTTGAGAGGAAGGCTCGAGTCCCAAAAGTGGGCACAAAATTGGGCTGATTATGATGATCATTAGTTAAAAAATAGTTCAGTTAGAATTAACGTTAGAAACGGGATATTTACCATGTAATGTACCATATCCCGTTTCTGACGTTGATTCTTGCATTAGTGACCATGTCAGTTTGAAACCTTATAGTACAGTTAGGTAGTTCCAGCAAAACAACTAAAGTTCCATTAAACTCTAGTAATAGCGTATTAGGTATTGATCAATTTAGAAGACTTCCACGAATATATTCTTGTTTCCATAATTTCCTTCCCATCCAATTAAACTTTCCCCAAACTGGAGATCATTAAAGTATCAAAATATTTCAACAGCCGAACGTGATCAATATTTTCTCCGACTTGTTAGTTAATGCAGGAAGCGTCTGATACAATCTTGATTAACGTTTGTAATACAACAATCCATTTATTTTAACTACGAGTTAGAACTTTCGATATACGAACTTCATTATAATTAGGAGATGTCAAAGTTTGTTTGGGTGAAGGTACAAATAGAAGTGCCTAGGTAGGTACATGTTTAGGCAAATAGCATCGCCAATGAAACTGTTGCGTTTGTGAGCGATACAAATATCGCAGGTAGCTTCAATGACAGAACGGCGAACGGTGTGTCAAAATATGCAGAATAATCAGCTCATTATGTTACCATTGCTGGGACTCGAGCCTTCTTCTCAGAGACCTCTCTCTTGTAGTTGGGCCATAATCCACCACGTGGGCCCAGTGCGGACTGGTGGATAGGCTAGTGTCTAACCCGTGTCAAAGCTTTCAGGCCGCCTGAAGGCCTTCGACATGGTCTAACGATTATTGTCGAATGGCAAACAACCGGGACCGACGGCTTTAAGTGCCCTTAGCTCCTAGCTTTGGCTTAGCGTGCACGGAAGCGGTCAGTCGAATAAAACCACTAGCGGTCTAGTCTAGTCTAGCTAGTCTAGTCTAGGTAACTAGTTGGATGGGTATCCAATTCCTGACCGCAACAAGCGTTGCTTTCACTTGTTGATTGGTTGAGGTCGTCAAGTCAAACTCCTCTGCGAGCGCTTAGGTATAAATACTAATTTATAATAATTCCTTTTTTATTTGCTTTTACTTAGAAATTCGTCTTTTTTGATCCGGGACCACATAAAATATGAAATCAACTTTACACCTTCATGCGAAACAGTGAAGTGACCAAACAAAGGTTTCTTTTCATTTTGAGGTGTACAGTATCCCATAATTATGTTGTTACAATTTGCTGCGGCTACACCCACATTGTGATGGATGACGATGATGATGAAAAGTATCCTAATGTGTAAATCCAGCGCCTCATTTACCTCCATACCAAATTTCATCAAAATTGGTCCAGCCGTTTGACCATGAAGAAGTAACAGACATACAAACACACTCACAAACTTTCGCCTTTATAATATTAGTGTGATGTGATATATCCTCCAAATAGTGTTAAAGCACCTTAGGCCTTCATCCAAAGCATCCAATTTGGAAACCCCAGAGATTTTTATATTCATAATTATATTTAAAATTGTATTAATATAATTATAACATTATTTGTCTAAAGAATGTAATCCTTTTATAAGGATTAATACTATTAATAACCTTGTATAACAGTGTCTAACCAAACCTCTGCTTCAAAAGATTTATTTTTTAAATCTCCTTAAGTGGATAGAGTGTCGTCTAATCTCAGGCTGGTGATATTTCTATCCAATGTAAAGGAGTTTTGTTTTCAATTAGGCGGATTTGGTGCTATTTTATTTGATTCAACGTTTCTCAGATAAAAAATCAACTATGTGTTGCCTGGATATCGCTCTGCATTATGCATTAATTTCATAAACTCATGTTATGCATGCATTTTTTAACTTATGAGGAATGCATACACATCCCCGCCAATCCCAGGGGGATTCAACGGGATATGTCGGACTCGTCTTTTACGCGACAACTGTACCCATAGCAGCAAGCAGACCATACCGACTAAACCACCACACGGTGTTGTCCGGGCGCATCAATGTTGTGCATGCCATAACTCTATGAGAGACATGTATAAACCACATATATATTGCCAGTTATATTCTTGGTTTCATTACATAATCTCTCATCTAATGTGCGGTGAGCCTAATGTCATCATACAGGCCGATTTAGTCCATTACGTGATTTGTAAGATCGTCTTTGTAAAACAGTTTTTGTTTCTATTTACTCAAAGCATTTTAACGCACTGCTTGCGCCAAATGTTCAATTTCTTGGTATTTATTTTTTCTAGTAGCAAATATTGCAATTCAGCTCGAGTCCCAATAGAATGTTTGAAACTATTACCATATTCTTAGGCACAATTACTACCCGTAGACTCGCCGAATGCCATATTTTGCAACAATACAATAGTTTTCTTAGAAAACATACTGCAGTTCCTGGAAAAATGCAAGGTGTTTAAAAATAAAGTAATGAAAATAAAAAATTATATTGCTAAATAAACTTAACAATTGTTAATATCATTACTGGGCAATAGCATCGTCACCTATAATACATAATTAAAAAAACATATTTAGGCGTCTTATGCATTCGATCGGTGAAATCGACCCATTGGTGAGGTCTTGATTAATTCCGGTGGGGTAAAATTAATTCGATTTTAACAAAGAAAAACTATTACAAGAATGATATTTTGCTATGAAGCTGTAGTCTGAAAGTTCTACTGTGTAAAGACCGAAGGGTGCTAGTAGCAAGCGAATGGGACAGAAAAGCTACATCTGGGGGTGACGAAACGAAGCTGTTCCTAAGTTCTGCGAACTTTAAGTCCTGAAGATCTGGGTTACACTGCATCTCTAAAGCACAGATTTAACGCTCACCATCACTACATACTGTCTGGTTACTTATAGTACAAAAAATGGAGTACCTAAACTGTACAGCACCGATTTGCTAACCCTAAAATAGTTCCGGTTTATTAGAACTGCAATCACCGATGTTGCAATCATAGAAATGATTAGGTTTATTTACCTGTCCACCAACGCGTTTCATTAACAACTAAGATTTGTATGACATGAACGTGTGCATGATACGCTCGTGTGCATGGTATACAAGCTGACTGCAGTGGATACGCTTGAAAAGTAATAAAGAATTATGATCACACTTTTATTGTAAATATGAAAATATTATATGCATGTTTAGATGCTTGTTACTCTTTTACGCCAAAACTACTAAACCGGAGTTGGCTGATTTTTTGTGTGTTTTTATTTATTTTTAT
The DNA here is from genome assembly GCA_917880725.1 of Selenia dentaria. NCBI lineage: Eukaryota > Metazoa > Arthropoda > Insecta > Lepidoptera > Geometridae > Selenia > Selenia dentaria. The sequence goes on from OU862893.1 coordinate 20,128,784, forward strand.
GGTTGTTCATCAAAGTGACTAACTCTCGCTTGATGGAAAGCGAAGATGGAATCAAAAAGCGATGACCATTAGTGCAGCCGTAAGCTGCACTAATCGCCACCCCATGATGACCTGAGTGATGCTTTTTCACGCACCGCTTGAAAGACCTAGGGTATAGCTGCAAGTAAATACGTTCGCCGGCAGAGCATTCCAAAATTTACTTACACGACAGAGGTAGGAACTGCCAAACTTTTTGGTGCGTGGTGAAAAGTTTTGAATAGTTTGTGGATGCAATTCTAGGGCGGAACGAGTAGTTCGGGATTGTATTTTTTAGTATAAGTAGATGGTGACTTGCTATAACATATTTATATATATAGCCGTGGGACAGTCTATTCCAGCCGCCATGGAGTGGATCTATATTATTATAAATGATCTTTAAAGCACTAACGCGTGCTTAGCGAGACAATATTACACATTTCCGGACGGGAATCGAACTCTTCCAACAATCTGTGTCAGACGCCATGACCGCTAGGCCTCCGAGGTGATTCATCCGAGAATCGTATTTAACTTGAGTTGATTTTAGTGTTATTTAAATTTTCGTGTGAGGACGGCTTTATATTGTTTAAAAAGCACTCCATCTGCCACTTCATGGCAACTCGGGAAATGATTTCTCGTCAGTCATTTTCTTCTTCAGTCTACAATGTGGTTGATATAATAGGTTTACTAATATTCTATTGTTTGTCTCCTTATCCGTACAAAACAGTTCGTCCAGTCAAACCAAACAGTTTGCCAACTCTGACTCCATTATATATATTCAAACAACTGTACGATATGACGTGGGTGTCCGTTACTTAAAGGAACAAGACGGTTCATCACGATCAGTTACAGTTCCGAGAGCTAAATTGAAAACGTTTTATGACGCGGCCTATGGCGTTGATTGATTGTGCGTTTTCCGAACGTTTTAAACTTGTTAGTTTTAATTGTTTGTTTTAGAAGGACCATGGGTGTGACGAAATGAGTAGGAATTGATTTAGATGAACCATGGGGATAATGAAGAGAGATTAATCTAGTAATGTAAGTACAATTGTGTATGATTTAATTAACAGTTGTTTCGATACTTGCCTTTGATCTTTTTAAAACAACATCAAAGGCGTTTTTATCATTCAAATATGCATTCAGCTTACCAAAGCTTGCTGGTATAGCACTAGAGCTTTTTGTGAAAGAGTTCCTCCGGGGAAGTACTGCCACCATACCTATTTCGACCCTTAACCAGTAATATTCGCAATACTATGTTCCGGTTTGAAGAATATGGCTAGTAACAACTATCACAGGTTTCTGAGCGCAGACCAGATCGTCATTTATGATGGAATGCATCTGTTATAGGCAGAATTTACCGCTTAACGTTAGGTGGACCTTGATCTATAAACTAATATAAGGTCACTATTCGTATGAGTGGTCAAATCTCTCAGAGACAGCTGAATAGTTAATAATTAATAATTAATTTATAATATAGTGTCGATGTCATTATAACAATGAAATTTCTATCGTGTCTGGCCTAATTCTGGCATAATTTTTATGAATTATTATAATTCATAAAAATTATATAACATAATTGATAATTAATAATAATTTAGCTGTCTCTGAGATTTTGTCAGATCCAACTTGGGGCTTGCGCTTTGGTGAAGGTAGCATCGTCAGGAAATACACAGCATGGTGATAGGAGGGATTTCTAGATGTTTGCCTGTTTTTTTACTGAAATTATATATGTGTACTTATTATTAATTATATTTACTAGCCATCGGCTAGTTACGTCCGTAAAGATTTAAAATCAGTCGCTTAGTGTCTAACAGTTTGTTCCAGTAACTGTTTGGGAAATCCAGTAAGTATTTTCGATCCTATGTGGTCTGTTGACCGCATAATCGCTGATCATCAAGAGTGGTAGAATGTGAAAGAATATAAATTGTCTAAAAAAAGTGATGCCAGAGCTAATAGAAATATGATTGAAATTTACCTTTCTTACTTTAGTAACATTTTTTTAAATTTCTTTACTAGTTAATTAGTTACTATTATGACTTTATCACTGAGCGAAAATATCATCCCGAGAAGTCCACACATAAAACAACAAAATTAAAAGTAGGTATACATATCAAGACTTAACCAAACATAAATGTGCTAACTTATATAACATTTTGGCTTCTTCAGAGTTAGGACAAGCCAATATGTTATTTATAAAGCCAATGTGGATAGTCATATCAAGATTAAAACAAGACATTCTAAATAATATAATAATATAATAATAATTACGTTTATTTCAGGTTATCAGTACCCATAACACATACATAATTACTAACTAAAACATACTAATACTGCACAATAAAACAAAATAAGTAATTCCTACTCTTACTGGTGTAGGTATACGTCGTTTTACTTCCTGTTTTGTCTCTGGTGGACAGATATCCAGAACCTATAAATTAGACAGTATACATTATCAGACATGCATTGCAGTATGCTATTATTCGATTTACGTATCCTATCCCAAAAGGACGCAATACGAGATCGAATAACTGCGAAGAAATCAGGAACCCGTGCATCAGAGAACATGGCCGACGCGCTGCAAAATCTTGGGTTTTTCTTAAGGATGCTAAATGCGTCATTATATTGCACCCTTATGGTGCCGTATGCTGATCTGGTGTACCTTATCCAAAGCTGACAAGTGTATAAGCACATGCAATACGCCTTGAACAAGGTCACTTTGACTTCTTCAGAACATTTTGCGAATCTGCGCGCGAGCATGTTACATCTGATGGACAGGTTCCGTCTCTCTCGTTCCATGTCTAGATTGTCCGATAAGGTCTCAGTCAAGATGTGCCCCAAATACTTGAATTGCTTAACAACCTTTACCGGCGTGCCCAACAAAAACACTTCTGGAACTTTATCCGGACCTTTACCTGCACGAAATACCATCATTTCGGTCTTGGCTACGTTGTACTTCAAACCGTGCTTTGCAGCAAAACGTTCACAAACAGCAACTAATTTCCGTAGCCCATTAATCGAGGGGCTAAGAAGCACCATGTCATCTGCATAGCTGAGGTTATTAACACACACATTACCTATATGACATCCGACTTTGGTGCTTCTCAGGTCCTCGATCAGGTCATTTACATAAAAATTAAAAAGATCCGGAGAAGTTAACCCCCCCTGGCGGACACCGCAATCCAGTCTAAACTCACTGGAGGTCGAGTCGCTCCATCTTACTATGTTGGTTTGGTTTCCGTACCAGTATTTAAATATTTTTATGACTGTTTCCGGGACTTGAGTCCCGGACAATTTGTTCCAGAGAATATTATAATTCACTAAATCAAAGGCACGACTCAAGTTCAGGAAAAAGGCATATACAGACGTTTCTCTTGACAAGTAATAATTAACAGTGTATTTTAAGCTAAAAATTGCCGAATCGGTTGATAATTCCGGACGGAAACCAAACTGCGCGTCATCGATGCGTATGTTGTCTACCAGTAAAGGCTGCAAAAGCCGAGATAGGCCGATAATTAGCCGCACTGCTCACATTACCAGTCTTATTTTTAACAATCGGGACCACAATCGTTTTCATGAGATTGGCTGGCAAAAATGAGTACCGAATGAATTACTTTAAACTAAATGAATCGTTTCGGACACATTCCATCAATACATGTACAACATCTTCATCACAATTCAGTGACGTAGCTTTTTGCATTAAAAATGCAAACTTGTTTGATGGAATGTGTCCCGAGCGTAATCTAAGGGCAGTTTTTAAGCTATTTCTGTCTACTTTAGAAACATAATAATGGGAAACACAAAGTTGTTACCTCATTGACCTTTAACAACTTAATCCCAAGCTTCAAAATAACAAAGTAACATCGGATAAATCTTCTGTTTTGAACTTCGTACCGCGTGAATATAAATAACGTTCCTTAAATGTCTTTAGGTGCGTTAAAAGCAGTTATTTGAGATAAGGACACACTGTTGCTTTACAAAGGTTTTGTACGCAGCTTTAACGCAACGTCTTTCTTAAGCTGTGTGCAGACTCATTATCTTTCACACAGCGCAGAACTTATGCACCATGCTTTTCCTATCGTGCCTTTTAAACACCACTTTCCTGCTTTACGTTCTGAAGTTATGGTGTAGTGTAAGCAGTAACGTAACTTATTGTCTTTGCACAATATTTTCAATAATTTTATTAAGATGACAAAATTATATCTTTAATGACGTAAAACTTTAACTTGCTGAAGAGTTACCACATAGTACCAGCCGTACGCTAAGAGCAAACATCGTTGCATATTTGACAACATCCGTGAAACAAATGAAAGGATGACAAGAAACGTTGGAAAAACAACCTTGTGTACAAGGGCGATATTTCATAAAGTATTTGACATCGGTGAGCTCGTCGACAAACGGATCGACGAATCATTACAGAATCGCACAGATGATACGCAACCACGCATATTGCTTTTTTTTAACCTAAGAGGTATTCAAATTATCAACGGGATAACCATGTATATTATCTATGAGTTTCCAATATCCCGTTGATAATTTGAATACGCATATTGCGTTCGTTATTCAATTGTTTATATATTACCGATACAAGTATACTTGAACGGATTCTTGATACTTGGTAAACTATGAATTATATTGCATACACTATTTTATATTCACTCATGTAGTTGAAATAAACCATAAGTAGAAAATGAGTATTATTTATTTACTATAATAATTGTTCAAAATATGAATTTTGCAATAATGAAATTGAATATTAATTATGGATCTGGCAGAGGCATTATTGATACTCAGAGGGGCTTGAATTGGGGCTAGAATATTTATGTTTACTTCTTTGCCTTGTTTTCTATAATATTCATGATTGTGTTTGATACTTGAACCTTACGGACTAAACCATACCTATGTATGATTCCGCCACTGACATAGACTTCCATCTACGTTAATGCTGTTGTCGTATCAAAAATGTCGGGTGGTGTACCATTTTCATCATCCCCGCTACTATTTTCAAGATTATCCATATTAAAATATATATAAATAATATAATATAATAAGATAAATATATTTTTCTCCAAATTCACAGCCACGGAAAAAATATGTAATATATAGAGGGAATTTCTCATTGCGCATGACTGCGCAGCGCGCGCATCCATAGACAATGACACTATTTTTCTACATTAAGTAAATGAGCCCATACGCGCCAATAAAAGCTAAAAAAAAAGTTAAAGTGTACTATAAAAATCAAAAAGTTATTTGATGCTGATCTTGTTTGAAAATCGAAGGAAAACGTTGCACTGTAATGGTTTTTTTTTTAATTTTACGTATGGCCACGAAATAAAAGTACGTGTTTTACAATCTTTTTCAAAGTTCATATTTGGAATATAACGTTGTGTGAGATAAATAATATAATACGGTAGTGGCTATACGTATTTTGATCATTTATTAGGAGTTAACACACTGTTTCTGTACAACAACGCTGGACACAACATTCTCGGCACCGCATCCGATAGCAAAGTCCATACGCTTATTTATTTACCATTATTTACGGCGGACTGTGTAATAGCTTATGGTATCTCGTTTTTCTCCGCACATGGATCATTTGCGGTGAGATTCGAAGATCTGAAACGTGAATAGGCTTTCCTTTTATATTCACAACAGGGAGCTGTTTAGCATAAGAAGGCGATTTAAGCAAATTGCCATAACGATTTTTGTTTGGGATGTTTTTTGTTGAGATGTATTGGACGTTGATGATAAAAGTTATTGATAAATGATCTTATATTTTTCGTATAACCACACAAGTGGCAGGTGCTTTTGTTGTTTGATTTTAAAAGTACTCACTTATTGTACCTACTCACTGATTGAATTGTTTAGCGGAAACCAAACGCTGTAAGTAAACGACTTTTTTTAAACTAGTTTTTTATGAGACATCAAGTCATAAGCAAGCCGTACGATTATCTAATGATTCATCGTTGAGCTCGTCGACGAGCTCACCGATGTCAAATACTTTATGAGATATCGCTCTTGTACATAAGGTTGTGTTTCCAATGTTTCTTGTCATCTCGTCATTTGTTTTACGGATGTTGTCAAAGATGCAACGATGTTTGCTCTTAGAGAATCGCACGGTTACGTAAGCCCATCACAGAAGCAGTGCCACCCATACCTTTAAGCTGACGTTTTTCATGGCTTTGCAGTGCACTTATTACCTCGAGACTTTAGATTTTTAGTCCCATTAATTTACTTAAAACATGAACACATCATCATGTATATATATACATATGTTTGTGCATTATATATTGCTTTACGACTAAATGCCTGGCACGGCGTTGAACGAAGAAGAAAAAAGCAATGTTACTTCTTTATACGCGTTCATTAAAATTAATAATTGGAAATAATAAAATGGAATTAACGTGATACTATAATTGCGAGCGCGCCGCACCTCGCCGCACTCAGAATCCTGAAGAATGCTTCCGGACAAAAACAGCACAAGTATGCAAGTCGGTATGAAAAGCACTGTATCAAGTTAAATTACTAAGTACATCAAAATCCATACGTTTTAGGTTGACGGAATACTTGAGCTACTCTTTTAACTAAGTACATGTGCTTATTCTATACTTACTTATTTTTTGCTTCGAAATCTGAAACGCACTACTGCAACTATCCTGTGAGCCTAGAACGAATAACTCCATAAGTGTATCGTAACGTGTCATTCACTTCAAACAGTACTGTCATTTATTTGATGCAATTGTGGCACAGATAACTCATAGTTTGTACGCCGAAGCGTGACGCGGTGACGACTATAATACGAATATTTTTGCGCAAATAGTTTGTGCTACGACCTCTGAGTGGTGACTACTACAAGAACATTACTGCCCTGATGACTCTTCTCAATATCTTTTCAATCTTTTGTTTGCTTTCACATACATAGCATGTGCCATCTGCAGTGCAAGTACCAACTTACCGATCGATAAATTTGAATCTTGAATTAGTCACACTTCGAAAAAAAAAGGTTATATCGATCTTTTGTTGATCGAAGTAAGTAACAAAATTAAGCGATCTGCAGACAAATTCGATAAGCTTTTACGATTATAACGATAACTCTAGCATGGTACTATTAAAATACGTTTGAGATCGTCTATTTAATCGATTTTAACGATTGCTTTGTCAGCTTTGAAAATGACCTCGATATAGCTTTTCGTCAGGCGACGCGAATGGGGATATTGTTTAGTTGCGTTTGATCTTACTGATATTATAAACGCGAAAGTTTGTTTATCATTTATGGATGAACGGATGTTTGTTATTCTCTTACGCTCAAAACGGCTGGCCCAATTTCGGTGAAATTTGGCATGGAGGTAGATGGGGCGCTGAATTAACACATAAGATAATTTTCATCAACATCGTCATCATCCATCACCATGCGGGTGTAACCGCAAGGCGCAGCTAAAATTCAATAAAAAATAGACTTCGGCCTCCTTTTGATCGTAGAAGAGCGAAATGCTCGTAGAAATCTTCAAATGATAGAAGGACGTATTGTGGAATGCAAACAATTCGTAATAATCGATATACTTAGGTACTGTCGACAATTTGACTATCGTATAATATAAGACGTCGATATCACTTCCATAATTGCAAGGGGCGAATTAAATTTATCGATCTTAGCGACTCGACAAATTTAACGACTATTACGGTACTTGCACTGCAGCTGTAACTAACTGGCGACTTAAATTATAATAATAAAAAATAAAACGTAACATACAAACTAAATGGTGTTTTATATTCCACAGTAATGTTTGTCCTCTACGAAAGTTTGCCACAAAGTTTTTACCATAAAGTTAAGTCATATAAGCGTCAGCCCCAAAGAGATCAGATAACTTTTACCAATATCATTTTGTAATAAATTTCGGAAGTATGTACTATGGTCCACATCTCTATTTTGTTCCTCATGTTTTTTCTTGCACAAGTATGAACGAGACTTGTCGAGACTAATCGAAATTGAACATGATTTTGGGAATATTTTTTCATGGAAATACTCATTAAAATTACTCATACATTATATATAAATATAATAACATCATATTATTTCAAAAACACGTAAAGAATACACGAAGAAAACTCTCTAAGATTTTGTAAAATTTGCCCAGTAAATTCTCACAAAAACCTTTTTCGGATAATATCCGACAATGTTCGAAATGCTTTATTGCAAAAATGTTCTTTAGTAGATTGCTTTTTACTATTTAATGATTTGATAATGGCAATATTTTTTGATTAAAATGGTCGAAAAACGACAAAAATTCCTCGAACGTGCCTTTTCGGCGTTTCTGATGAACCTTAATGTTCGCTAACGATATTGATAACAGCTTGTTGATGACAATTTAGGCAAAATTTTAATCTTGTTTCAGCCCATTTCAGGCTATTTCACACATAAAATCGCAGAAATCATCAAATTCATTGATTATTAGTATGGTGTTTATAACATTTAGCTTGCTAAATAAATGGCATTATTACCAATTTCATTTTTTATTTCTTTAATGTAGGTGTGTTTTCATTACCCTTCATAATATAATTAGTATTAAGTCATTAATTTAAAAAAATATATTTATTACGAGTATATATACATATTATTGAGTATACTTTCCTGACCTACAGTATTTACAGTCGTGTAGAATATTTTTCATGTGTTCTCCCGTAATAGGTACATGTAACCTTTGGTGGGGTATAATTGTATGGTAATATGATGCGGGCTTTGCGCTACAAGGATTTATTTATTTCATAATCATAATCAGCCCATTTTGTTCCTACTGCTGGGACTCGAGCCTTCCTCTCAGAGAGAGGAGTTGGGCCATAATCCACCACGCGGTACGGATTGGTGGATAGGTTAGTGGCCAACCCATGTCGAAGTTTTCAGGCCGCCCGAATGCCTTCGACATAGCCTAATGACTGTTGTCCTATGACACACAACCGGGACTGACGGCTTAACGTGCCCTCCGAAGCACGGGAGCGTTCAGTTGAATAATGCCACTAACGGTCACCCATCCAAGTCCTGACCGCAAGTGTTGCTTAACTTGTTGATCGGTTAAGATCGCCAAGTCGAGCTCCGCTACGAGCGCTTCATTTATTTATTTACTTTCAACTAGTACGGTACAACCAATTGCGTTAGTCATGCATGTCTAAATAAAATTATACAATATTAAGAAATGAAGTACCTAGGTAAGTAACGAAATGCAAAATTACATTTATATAAAAATAAAATATTAGCATATTTCTTCCCCTTTTTATTTATGACTGCTTTATTCTGCTATATTGTAATTTGGATCACACAGGTTGAAGAGTGTTTTAGCTAACTAAGAGATAATTCACGGCGAATAGCCAACATTTAAATTTCGATTATAATTTATATTATGAAATAGTTACGATGTTAATTACGAGTCTCGTACACTTTACCGGGGCCAGCTTTACATGTCAGAGACTACAATACTAGCTATATTGATTTATATATTATTATTATTATCGATTTCAATTGGTCTATACAATATAAGTGTATTTCACAGGAAAAAGAACATCTACAAAAACAAAAACAAGGCCAGTTTTACGTTTTTGAAGAAGAGATGCGCAGAAGCAAACAATATCGGCTTCGACTAATAAACCAATGCCGTAACTGTCGAACATGGTGTCTTCAGTCCACAGTTAACGTCGTAAACTCTTTTTTATCTTTTGTTTTTGTGTTTGACGGGTGGCCGGTATAAAATAAAAGCTATTTATAACGCGCCAAAGAAAGTGTTTCGTATAACATTAGAGGTAATAAATATTAATAACCAGCCCGAACTTTCGTTTATAACCATCGACGCCCGATGGAACGTTGAGTTCAATATTGTCCTGCGGAAAACTAACGACATTTTTTTGTCGTTTTCCTAGATCAAAGATATGAGAATTGCTATTTTTGCAACAAGAGGTTACATTTTGTTTTTGTCGGGAGTGCTGAGTTTAAATCTCTATTGTGAGAATGAATCACCAGCTACGTGGCTACGTACATGCACAAGAAACTCAGCTTTTATTCTCGTGTGACACAAAATATTTGATGCTTTTTTTACATCACTAACCAGAATAATAAGAAAATATATATTTGTAAATTAATTTTACATTATATAATCACAAACAGGATGTAAAATGTACCATGACTGCAAATATTACAATGGTACATACTTTAAGATTGGTAACTTGGTATAATAAATCAATTAGTTACTCGTCAATCGCCGTGCTTCATATAAATAATATGAAAAATAATATAACTACAAATGAAATAGCTATCAAAAGAACTAAAATATATTAATATATTTCAGGTTATATGTTGTATTATTATTATATTTACTGATATGACTGAACCAAATAGGCCGGCACGACCGGGGAAGTACCACACTCCCACATAACACCGTCGTGAAGTAACATAGCTTGCTATTGTGTTTCGTAGGTTTGCCTTCAGGTGGCATTACAAAATTCTACCCTGTATAAGGTGGAACTCCACAATATACTCGTAACTATGTATTGTCATCTGCTTTCGCCATTTAAATGACAAGGAGAGGGTCCACTTAAAGCGGGTTCATATTCGTAGATTTGATGATAATTGATATTTATGAGGTGTCCACAACAACAAAAATATGTTATTTTATTTATGAATAATATCCCGTAATTATTGTACCTTTTAGCAATAGTTACACTTCAGGTTTTCTGTGATTTAAATTAATTTTGTATAAGCAAGAGTTTATCCAGCCGCATGGCCCCCAGAAAAATATAATGATTGAAAGTGCGAGCCTACTGGCTGTAGTTCTTATTCATCAATTTCGTTAATTATATTTTATTATAGCCGCCAAGTCAGGATAAATAACTAAATATTTATTTCTCTAACAGCTTAGATAATTCAGTGGAAGTGGACTGAAAATTTGTGAGGTTTGAAAATTTTGAAACGACCTTCCGTAGCACGGAAACGCCCAGTTTAAATATAGACATATGCTATATAGCGGTCACCCATCCACTTAGCGACGCAGCAACTTTGGAAACTGTTTAAAACAACCAAGTCCACTAAGACGTCTTCGACGGAAACAGACTAATTATTTAAATAATCAATCTTGATTTAACTTAATTGCCTCAGACAATAACACTAGTCGAAAACAAAAGCCACAACGTGAAATCTCGACAATGTAATCCCCGATTCATCACCAAACAATAAAACAAAAGAAACGTATGGATATAAATAAAATTAGATTAGGTTTCCTTTCCTCGCCTATAAATCGCTGCACGTAACCCACAAATAAATCCTATAAGAAAAGTTCCACATCTAACGAATAGATATATGTGAGTATTCATTTGAATTTTGCCCACAGATTGGGACTGACTCAGCTCATATGAACGTCATTTGTGACCTTTGTAAGTTGACTATAAGATCGAACGGAGGAATAATAAACTGTTTGTCGAGATTGCGAATGACTTTAGGAAGAATATGGTAAGTAAGTGTGGATATGAATAACCATTGACCAGTGACCACGTCTCCACTATAACACCCAGGATTAATAGGTAAATACACTAGATTTGTTTGAATTTTTTCCCCGGCGAAGCTCCAGTGTTTGTGAATTTCCGTGCGTCGTTCAATATTATATTTCAAAAAATGTATTTGTTTAGACCTTAATGATTGCTTTCTTATTTTATTTAACACTATTTAACTGTCTATATAATTATATACATATTATATGCAAATAGATATTAAAAAACAGTACAAAAAAAATCGTAATTTTAAACAATTTTTAATGAGTTTCGGTTTTTTCAGTTTCGGTTTCGGCTTCAGCCGAAGCAGAGAGCAAGGCCGAAAGTTCGGTTTCAGTTTTGGCTGAAACCAGTTTCGGTCGGACACTAAATCTATACTTAATATTATAAACAGGAAATATTTGTATGTATGTTTGTAACAATTTGGCTCAAAAAGTACTGGACCGATTTCAAAAATTATTTCACTAGTAGAAAGCTACAGTCACCCTGAGTAACATAGGCTATATAAGATTCATCATCATCATCATCATCCATCACCACGCGGGTGAAACCGCGGAGAGCAGCTAGTCTTATCTATAAGTAAAACCAATTCAATCTTTGTTGCAACAACAAGCTTGTCTGTTAGGATGGAGACACTTTCACGTTAAAATAATCAACCAATGAACCATTTAAGTTGAGTTTATAACATCAAAAATCAAAATCAAAAATGTTTTTATTTCAGTAACCAAAAAACGTTTACATATACAATCAAGGTAGGGACCTTCTTTTAAGTATAAAAATACTTGTGCCAGAGGGCCCCGCTCTTCCATATCCATTACAGTTACCAATATTACAAGAAAGGTATAATCTATTATAATATACATATTTAAAAGTTGAAAAATTATAAAATGCATTATAAAAATGTTAGTACTTTTAGTTTATTGTGTGTGTGTGTGTGTGTGTGTGTGTGTGTGTGTGTGTGCGCGTGAGTGTGTGTGCATGTGAGTGTCCGTGCGTGTGGCGTGTGTAGTCGCTATCCAGTACCTTAACTTAGATTTGAGTTATTTATTAAAGTATTTATTTTAAAGTTACTGTAGTATTATTATGCAATATATTTGATAAATCATATAGAAATGGTTGTATTAGGTAATTATAATTTTCTTATTTATTATAACGTAGAAGTGCTTCCGTCTCCTCATAAGTTTTAGAAAGGATCCAGTCGGTAACAGCTTTTTTGCATTCGTAGTGATGCATAGGATATATGTTGAGAATTTTGTTTAGCTGATTGTACAGCCGCGCTGACTGTTTCTCATATTGCTTTCCAGCAAAACATGTCTTAAAGGCTTTACCCATTACGACTGAATGCTTCCTTCTTTTGTTTTTTAGAATATTTGGGTTATAAGCTAAATGTTTGTGAACCTTTAATACTGATTGTATTATATACAGCTTTCGTACTGTTAATAACCGACTCAAAGCATACAGCGTGTCGGAAGGGAATCTATATGGTTTAAAATACATTACTTTTATTAAGGCTCGCTGTGATCTCTCAATATCTATAAATTTGGACTTTGCAGCTCCTCCCCAAATTGGCACACAGTAACTTAAAATAGGTTGGGCTAAGATGATGTAGATTTTGTTTAGCAACTCTTGGGTCGCTACGTGTCGTAAATTTTTAAAGATCCAAATTAATTTTCTTATTCTAGCACTAAGCACGTCAATTTGGGGAAACCATGATAGCCTTTGGTCAATTGTGACTCCTAAATATTTTATTTTATTTACCTTATTTAAATTAATGTCGTTTGTTGTGTCCGAGTGGATCAATTTGACATTAAAATCAATTCCTGGTTGAGTTCTATTATAAATAGTATAGCACATATAGTTAGTTTTCTGAGCGTTTAATGTTAGCAAATTTGACTTCAACCACTGACCAACTATATTAAGACCCGATTCAGCTTCTATTCGGACCTTGTCCCATGTTGTGTTAGAAAAAACAACGGCCGTGTCGTCGGCATACGAAAATATTTTAGCGTTATTTAATTTGAGGTCGCACAGATTGTTAATGTAAATTAAAAATAAGGTTGGTCCTAAAACACTCCCTTGAGGGACTCCGAAAGCAATGTTTGAGTCGTTACTGATATATGAGTCTATTTTAACCTTCTGCGTTCTGTCACTTAGATAATCCCTGAAAAGAGCTAAAGGTGTATCCCTTATTCCGATGTTCTCTAATTTTTGAACGAGTATGGGGACACAAACTGTGTCGAAAGCTTTCTTTAGATCCAAATATACAGCTACACATTTATTTCCCTGATCCATCTGTTCAATTATGAACGTTGTTAAGGCAGTCACTGCATCTTCCGTAGACCTACCATTGCGAAATCCATATTGAGAATCCGATAAGAGTTTATATTTGTTAAGGTAATTAATAAGCCTTCTATTTATGAGTTTTTCTAATATTTTTGAGATTGATGGTAAGACAGATATTGGTCTGTAATTGTTGATGTCATATGCATCACCACTCTTAAATATCGGAGTTACAATAGATTTTTTAAGTTGTTTTGGAAAAACACCAGTAATAAAACAAAGATTAGCAAAGTGACAGATAATAGGTACAACTTCGTTATGAGCTAGCTTTAGGAATCTTGTTGGTATGTTATCCCATCCAGGGGCACTATCTGTCTTTAGAGTAAAAAGCACATCATGTACTTCTCTAAAGTCAGTTTCTAACAATACAAAAGAGTTTAATTGAGTTTTTTTCGTATCGCTGGGTAATTGATTATAGTTATTAGGGCTTCTCAGAATATCTTCTGCAAGCGTTTTCCCTATATTAGCAAAATGATGGTTTACATAGTTAACAGATTCAAAAGGAGACGGTTTTAAATTTAATAGTTTAGTGCTGTCGGATTTAGTTTTATGTAAATAAGTTATAGATTTTATATTTTTCCATAGAGTTTTTGAATCCTTTGTAGAATTAGTTAATAGTTTACGTTCATAATTCCTTTTAAGTTTTTTAATCAAGTTGTTACAAAAATTTCTATATCTTTTATAACTGATTTTTAATGTCTCGTTATGAGGATCACGTCGTATCTTTTTTTGTAGGTTATTTCTATTCCTTATGCAACGCAAAATTCCAGAATTGATCCAGGGCTTAATAATACGCTTATGTTTGGCCACTTTTACAGTACTCGTATGTTCTTGCAAGGACTCAATGATTTTATTAACGAGTTGTTCAATGATGTAGTTTGGATCGTCACTAAACAAAAGTTCTGATAAATTCTTTTTAGCTAACGTAGTAAGTGATTCACCAAAATCAGTAACTGTTTTTATTTTAAGACATTTGCTTTTTGCAGTTTTGCTAGATAGATTCAAATATATCATAGAGTGGTCGGTCACAGAAGTATTCAAAACGGCAATTTGAGCAGTTAAGTTATTTTTCTCAAGCTTCAACATATAGTGGTCAAGGCAACTGCCTTCTCTTGTCGGGATTGTGTGTCCTGGCATTAAACCATGCATAGACAAGACGTCTAGATAGTTAAGTCTATTTGTTCGCTCGTAGTTTTGCTCGGATTCTTTAAAAATTAGGTTTATGTTTAAGTCTCCTGTTATTATTATATTTTTGTATGACTTAATTGATTCTAGATGTGAGTTAAGAGAATTTATAAAGACATCAGCATTAGTGTTAGAAGGCGAGCGATAAATTCCTAATATAGTACTACTATATGTATCAATTTGTAAGCATGAGGCGTGATCTAATTTAACTTCTCTGATATTTGTAATAATAATTCCGTTTTTAATATACGCTACCACTCCATCATTTTGGTTAAGCTGTTGGGTTGTTGCAAATGAAGTATAATTTATAAGATTAGGAATAGGTTTGTCAGAGTTAAGTCGGCATTCAGTTAAGATAAGTATGTCAGGAGTAATATTTGATAGACCTAGGGTCGTATTTAAGTCATCTATGTTACTGTAAACGCTTCTAATGTTTTGACAAAAAACTTTTAAATCACTGTTTTTCGCTGGTATATTACTATAAAGATCCTCAATATCACAATTAAAAGTTTGAGCAATTTCAATATCATCTATGTCTTTCAATGTAGTACGTGTATTATTCATAATGACAACCAATTAAAAGACTGCTTGTGTCATAATAGATTGTTGTATGTAATACTAAAAAAAGTTTATTACGTAATTTTATTTGTGTACGTAAACTATTTATCTTTTTGTACTTTCTATAATTCGTCCAAAATATAGGAAAGTGTATGTCAACGGTACGGACGCATAAAAACCGATGTGTGTGTGATGAGAAATATAATGAATATGTGTGGTACTGTATGTTGTGAGTATGTGTGTGCATTGAGAGTTTATATACATTGTTACAGAAAGTAATGAATACTAATAATAGCTGGAGGAGACGAGACGGAACAAAAAGTTCGATATTAATAATTACCACGAGCATAGCCAGTTCTATCACGCCTAGTCATCGTTCCTGCAGCTGCTGAACTTGTGTCTCAGATTTTATGGCAATTATAGGGGAGTTCTCATCTTTCCTTACGTAAACTTTACCGTACGCAGTCCAACAGAATTTATAATTTTTTGATTTGGCAAGATCTCGGGCCAGAAAATGCAAGCGGGATCCTTTGGCCGTTAGTTGTTCCGAGACGTATATTGGAGTATCTTCGGCCGTTTTAAAACCTAAGTGCAGAGCACATAATTTCGTCTTGTGGCGAATATTAAATGTCTTGCACATTTTCAGCATGTCCGTTTTCAGCAAAGTAGAGGAGGTCTCCACTACAATTGGTGTGTTTTTAGTCTCCTCTCTCTTTCCCCTCACTCGATAGATGTCCTTGATGTCGTTGTTTTTGATGTTGCCACCCACATTCTTAGACAAGGTCAGCACCATTTCAACCAAGTCTTCTTTGGTTTCAGTGGGTTTTTTGGGGACATTTTTGAGTTCAAAATTCGCCTTGCGACTACCCTTCTGTAGGTCTTCAATTTTGTCCTCTAATATCGCTATGTGTTTTCTGTCTTCTTGTATAATACTTTCTAATTGATGAATTCTCTGCTTAAACTCTTCATTTTGTGCCAATACGAGAGCGACCGATGCTTGAATGTTGTTATTTCCCTCCTGAATATCCTTAAGAATCTGTTTTTGGTTTTTTTCCTGACTTAACAACATAGCCTTAATATCTTCCTTAAAGCTCTTTAACTCTGAGGGGCTATCATCATGCCTCTTTCTCTTGTAACGGCCAAACACGAACATAACATATACAGGTAGACATGATAATTTGGAATAATTTATACTCAAACATATAACCATATAGTTAGCTTTTTAATCATCCCGAAAAAAAAATCCATGGACAGATACATTACAGATCCACGCACACGGAGCCGTGATACTTCCATAAAACAAAATAAAATATTCCTACAAAACACTTTCTACCCGCAATTCGTTTCGGAAGGCCAAACCTTGCTTACGATGCGGCTGAGAAACGTTACTGAAAATCCTCTGGTTTCCCTTTAAGCAAATCCGCATGAATTCCTAATCCTTATACGGCTGGAGTCCCAAAGGAACTTTATAGAAATAAATCTTTTCTGGAAATGTATTGTTTGATCTTTATTGCCTTGCATTACATGATGAATATTTAGGAAAAAATGTTGATATATAATAATATGGATTTTTTCAATGTCAATGTAGTTTATTGAAGTACATATGAAGTATCTGGGATTTATCAAAATAATATGATATTAGAATAATATTGTCTAATAATATTAAGGCTAATGTGACCAATTTCACGATATTATTATGTACGAAAATAATAGGAAATTAAAAGGATATATGTAAATGTCGAAATAGAGGTATTTTTACTTAAAATGTCAAATTAAGTCGTAAAACTCAATTCAATTACTTCGTCAAATTTAAGAATTAATCGAATTAAGTTTTTTTAATAATTACCTTGATTGGTGTATTCAATTAAGCTAAGAAATATTTAACGTGATTTGCTTGTATAATTGAATCACGATCTAATCTGAATATTATTCTTGAATTTGCACGTGTCTTAAAACGTTAACAAGTTACTAGCATTAAACACTTATCATTAACCCTCTAACCTGCCCTAACATTTCATCACCCTTGACTTATTGTAGTTGTGCTTTTTCACTTTCTCAGTAGAAATCGCGAAATCCGTTAAACGAAACTTATTAGTTCATTTTTGGTAATACTTTAGTGCGCTAACTGGCTACAACGACTACACTAATTTCATTTGAGCTCTATAAACCGCAATTATATGAAGTATGGTAAGATTAGAAAATGAACAAAATGCCTTACTGGACAACAGATAAATGATTCAAAGTACCATAGCAGTTAACTGTTGCTATCATAGTTTTTAGTGAATACTAGTCGACAGTCTCACAATTTATACTTACATGTAGCTCCGCTATATTTTATTACAAGTCATGACACTTATAGCCAGCCGTGCGATTCTATATGAGCAAACATCATTGCATCTTTGACTACATCCGTGAAACAGATGACGAGATGACAAAGAACGTTGGAAAACCAACCTTATATACAAGGGCAATATCTCATAAGGTATTTGACATCGGTGAGCTCGTCGACGAGCGAATCGGCGAATCATTAGAGAATCGCACGGCTGCGCTTTTATTCTAAAGTCATGCTTTTTTATTGCCAAATGAATGTCGTGTCAAGCTGTTCCTAGTGAATCGTGACGTCCATTGCAGTCAGCTCTGCGTTCCTCTGGAAGCCCTGGAAGTCATATGCGTCTTTTCGCTCTTGTACAGTGGACGAAGAATAATTATGTAAGAAGATAATTTAGTACGTTATTTACTTACATTATTAAAATTTAGAAAATCCTCTTTAAAAAAAAATGTGTTCAAGAATTTATTTAAAGCATCAACTCTGAATGCTGTGATTGGGCAGGTACTACTTTAGGTCGACGACTTTACGCTCGTCACTTGTTAACTGATTATTTTTCTATCAAATACAATTTATCAGAAAGCGGTGAGCACGTGCCACATTGTTTTAATTTAATCTTATTATTTATGTACATTGAAAGAGCGGTTGGAGTATCCTTTAACTGTAGACTGTTTTTTTGTTAACTCTTGTTTTAGAATCATTTGTATTGTCTGCATATAGATGGTCTTAAGAATAATAAACCTTTCATGTAAGAGAGAACATGTTCTTGTAACTAATCACAATGAACCTTTGTTAATCATTTTTAAAGCCTCAAGTTGAAAAGGAAAGAACAATAAGATTGAATTAACTAGAAATAATTATTTATTTTATTTCACGTATAATGAGCTAGACTTCCTATTTCTGTCGAATATCAGTAATGTTCGCTTCACTGTGTTCCTTATTAGGTTTATTATTTATTATTCCTTAGGGTGATGGGATGGGCGCAGTACAGTTCGTCACTTCTGAAGGAATGCATGCTATATACGCAGAGTTCGATACGAAGTGATTACGATTTTCGTGTATACGAAGTGATTGCGTGTTCCGGAACCTAATGACATAACGACACTAGTATTGTATAATAAGCCAAATGCATTCCTGCTGGGACCTGGACCTTCGTCTTAAAAAGAGGAATATGTGTAATAATCTTCCACGTGGTCCCAGTGCTGCTCTGGGCTGTAGAATTTTACTAGCAAACTATGAGTTATCTGTACAATAGTTGTACTAGATAAATTACAGTCTGTACTGATTACATTAACGATACGATTACGTGCGTAAATTTCATGCTAGGCCCACAGTTCAAAATTCCACTAGAACTACCATAGTACATATAAACGTGCAGACAAGCCTCTCTGTGAATACTATTTTTTTTGGTAAAAGTATAAACATTTTATAATAATATACGCAAAAAATCTATTTAAATTGATTGAAGAAAAATTTATTTAAGTTGAAAGCATCCTACTTTAACCACAGACGTTGCAGTTCCTGGAAAAGTAGGTTGATTTCTGCGAAATCTATTGTATTATTGGCCAAATATGGCGAATTGCGAGTCAACGGGTTGTCCTCAACATTAATCCAAGATTTTGTTCCTATAAACTGCATCCTATAAATCTAGTAGAAATATAAAATAAATATCCCTTAGACAATATTTAAAGCTCGAAACGCAATTTGTTGTTAACAGATGAGCTGCCTCTTAAATCAAATGTAATAGCAGCCTCTAATTTATTCATTGATTTATTTTAAACGATACTAAATAATTGTTGAGCTTCGACACCATTATTTTTAACTATTGTTTAAGTTAACCGTTGAAATATGAGCATACTGTTGATTTATAGGAAAGCGTAGGCGTAACGTTGTCGGGGTTAATGCTGTGTGAATATCGATATTTTTTGTATCGAAATTAAGACATTTCGATAATAGTTTCAGGTAACACTTCAATATATAAATTATAATAAAAACATATGAAGGTATGCGACATCAATATGAAAGTTAAACGTTAGTAAAAACTATTATTTCGGTCAGATTATGGCTGTTAACTATTCAAAAAATATCGTTTCATCATATCAACATAAACGACGCGACATTCAACATAAACTAGAGATATAAAGTCGATGCTGAGATGGGTGCATCGGTGGCTCAGCAATCGTGTCGTCTGACAGTAATTGTTAAAAGACGCGGGTTCGAATCCCGCTCGAGGGTATCTAACATTTGCCACCAATATTGTAAAACACTGATACTACTAAAGATTTTTTTCTAAACTGTATCCTCGCATCGGAACAACAAGGTTAGTAAAAATTATATATATAGAAACGTACCTATGTGTGCGATAACATATAATGCTGTTCAATATTGTTCTACTTAGTATGCATTGACAAGCAAAAACTTTGATAGTTTCTTTTCTATTTTTCTTTTATATTTCTGTTTTGCCATAATTTAGTTAAGTGGAATCAAAAATGGGAGAAGGCGCTGGTCTTCGAATCACAGTGTAACGGTACATCGAGGACCAGAGGCTTCAAATTTAAATTGTACACTCTTTTATGTCAATAAATGATTTAATATGTTTTTATGTTATGTTTTAATGTATTAATTTTTTTTTAAATTAATGTTTATTTAGGGGCTTTTCCCAACAGGGTATGCCAGCCCCATCGTACCCTAAACTTAATTGACTACAAACTTACACTTGACTTTAAACTTATTTCTTAAAAAACTTATATATGGCTAACACGCAGGTAAATCTAAAATACTAAGAAATTGACCTAAATCTAACTTGTTAATACAAAAATTATTATAAAAGATCTTCTCTTTCTCTATAATTTTTCGGGCATTCCATAAGAAGGTGGTCAAGTCTTTCATTTAATTTGTGAAACTTATTATATGATCAGCGTAATGTAGCCAAATTTATTAATTTTATAGGACGACCAAACATACCTACCGCGATGCTCCATCATAATACATATAAACCATGCCGCCAAACATTTTTAATTCCCCTTACGGACACTGCCAAAGAAATGGAGTTCATTGGCTGAGCTGAGCTGAGATTCGAAATGCCAAAGAAAAATTCTAAGACCACGTCGTCTTTAACGTTCTATGAGATAGTGCTTACCTTATTTGGAACAAATAAAACATTCAATTAAAACAGACGGATATTATATTAAACTGGATAATGGTTGATGGTCAGTTTTCAGAAGTATTATTATTTATAGAAATATGAATAGGTATTCAAACATACATCTGAGCAAGCTCAGGAAACAAAATCAAAAGAATGTTCTTAACAAATTAATGCATAAGGGAAAAATCTTTTTTGCATAACTGTTTAAATAAGATTATTAAGAACGGAGACTCTAAACGGGAAGCAAATTCGGGTAAAAATTGTCTATACTTTTGATTCGAGCTGTAACAGAGTGTCGATAAAATCGTGAATCAAACTTACATCTCTAGAGACCTCTGAAGCACAAAACAGGTACAAGATTTGGACTGTTCGCCATCTACATGATAATTAAATATTAACCGCAGGCGTTAGGTAAAGCTTTTGTATTTATGGCATAGAAACTTGACACATCTTCGTATCCAGGTGTTAACATGTTTCCAAATTTAGCACTCTATGTATTTAACACAACATTATTAAAGATTTTTCTTGTGTATTGAATTGAAATACACCTGGAGAAAGTTATTCTAGAAATTTATTGAGTTTGTTTTAGAGTCATAAAATATTTTACGAAAATAAACCATATATAGTGCGAGGTACATAAAAGATCCACTAAATTATAATTTGGAGACTGTATGGGCTTTGTGCTTTTAGTATTAATTACCACGGAATACATAATAGGATCATTATTTATATGAAATTATGCTATTTTAGAAAGATAATTACATATCATCGGACTTGATTCGAACCTGCGTCTACCGACAATCCGGTTAAAACGAACTAGAACGAAATGTGAGAGCTCGGATGGTCTCAAGACCCAGGCTTGAATCCCGTCCGAAGATGTATATATTTTTTTCTATAATAGCAAAGTTTCGTCTCGTTAGTGCTATAAATGTCATATATCAAAAAATAACGATATACATATAATAATTAAAACACTCATTCGTAACTTTCCAATTATTTAACCAAACCATGCTGTGCTCAGTAACTGAATGGGTGATCGTTAGTAAATATCCGTAAATTCAGCGTAAGCCGTCGGTCTTGGTAAAGTAAGGGTAAATTGGAGAAGTCTAAAAGTCCCTCAATTTAGAAAAGCCTATTTGCCAAACTACCTTGAAGTAGTACATGCCTCGTCCTCCTCCATACATATTAAGAAGACTCTCGTGTGAAATAGGACTAATTAAAATACTACGAGACTGAGTACTGATTACAGACCCAAACCTTCCCAAAAGAGTGGTTTTGGATCTAAATCCTAATACAATCAACGCATTCAGTACCTGCACTGCATATAAATTGTATACTCATTAAATATTACGATTCCGGCGATGATCTCAATAATAAAACAGGCAATAAATAATATCGAAACAAGAAATCAGCTGTTAATAAGACCACACCCACCGAACCACACACAAGCGTCTATAATAAACAATAATAAAAAAATTAACGCGGTTTTGATTGGACTCGTAACCATTACTAGTGTTAACTGTCACATAAATACTTTCACAGTTACTTCTATAAAGAAAAAACAAAAAGAATTTTTGATATTTGTGAGATAAGTTACCGGATACAGCGCTATTAGAACGAAGCCGTAAATTTTACAAATTAGTAGCGTATGACAAACTAAAATTAATGGATCTTGTCGGCCGCGAGCGTTTTTTTAATTTTACTCGGTTTGTAGGTGCCCTAATGATGAAGCAGATGTCATCGTCGACGCTGAAAAATGAGATGGATTCATATTTTTGGTGGTGGAGCTTAGTTCATTGCACTTTAGAACTGCTTTTTATTTAAATATGTTACAAATATTTCAATGATAATTTTAAACCTTAGTTTATCGCCTGTAGTAATAGCAATATTTGGCGATCTGTTACACAAAACACATAATAGTATTTAATCAGAAACATATAATTGTCTTGTGTATAGGTATTAGAAATCTTTTCATAGGCTTTCGTTGTTCTTATACAAGGACTTTGAATCACGTATAATTTTATATTATGTTATCCTGACGTTTGGACTTTTCAGAACACATGGTCGTGGGTAGAACATGTTTAATTTTATAATTTTAAAGAGTTAAAATAAGTGTACCATGATTTTTTAATTTTGGTAGGCATTGTACTTAATCTTCGATGAACGAGGCCTGGGGCCTTACTATCAGCTTCATAAAAACCATGCAAGTTCCGTGCAGTTCTTAAACTTAGCATAAACAGTTTTGAATGAAATCATACTATGACGCTCATTTAGGTGAACTATTTGAGTATTGTTTTCTCAAATGCGAACTGATATTGTCTCTAGCACTCTAACAGTTTACTATAACCAACATTGCAGACGCCTAGACGTTTGTAAGCTGACAAACTGAATGGATTTAGAGTGCCATGTTAACGACAGTCCATACAAAAAAAACAGCTGAACGGTTTTTCTGCAGATCTTGAATAAGCCTGTGCAGGCCTGCTTTAACGTTGTCATGGTACGAATAAACCGGGCAGTTTTCTAGAAGTCCTACTTTAAGAGCTCATAGTAAGGCCCCTGGTATCTGTCGCCTATTTGATCACATTGAGCCTAGTTTAGGAACTAGGTGCTAGATAGTAAAATATGTGTTTAAGTTTTTTTGTACAAATAAGTGACAAGCCTATAGACGCTCATTTACCTGAATGTGAGCGAGTCACACCTGCCCATAGTGCCCATGCCAGTTGCAGTGTGACCCAAATCTTTGAACTTAAAAATAACATCATCAAAATTACTGAGACACATCTGTTCAGTGTCATCCGCCGAGTAATTTTACTTGACAGTGCCCTTCAACCTTAACACAGTATTGCTTTCACACCACCGCTTCAAACAAGAATTTCTAATGCGGTAGCACCTACCAAGTTACCAAGCAGCAATGTCCTGTCACCTAGCAATATGCCTCATTTTTCCAAACAAATTAAAATTAAACAAATTAATCTAACTCTATACTCAGAATACCTAACAGCATAATGTTATAACATTTTAATGTTTCTATTAATGACCGAGAGTGTAGTTTTGCACTTGTATTCTAAAACTACGTCCAAATAAATACGGAAAGGAAACTTACTGTAGTAATTTACATGAGTCGGTACTTAGACTGCCTGTTATGAAATTTTAATCAAACTTGGTGCCCCTAGCGAATCACCGGAACAGTTTTAATGGTTTCGATACAGTTCCTCTGTAAGCAATTCGCGTTTCAAACTTGTTTTGATCACAAAACTTCGCGTTGTTTGATTTTAAATTACAATTTTATAGCAGTTTTTTTTATAACGTGAATATATTGAGCTGTTTGCAATTGTTAATGGGTTTTGTTTTACAAATGGAAACTTTTATGCTCAGGGCTGAGAGTTACAAATTAGTTCAAAATGTGAGTAGTTTGAGTTTGTTTTGTAAAGTATATAAATAAGTACCTTTACTTTAGCTTTTTGTAATATTTTCTGGACTTCTCATACTTTATGAGTTTTATTCATTTTATAAGTGCCTAAAGATGTAAGTACCTACTTATTTGTACTGATTAACGAACTATGCTTATAATAGATCACTAGCTAAGCCCTACGATTACACCCGCGTGATGATGGTGGATGATGATGATGAAAAGTATCATATGTGTTAATCTAGCGCCTCATCTACCTCCATACAAAACTTTATCAGAATTGGTTCATTCGTTTGAGCGTGAAGAAGTGACAAACATATAAATGCACTTTTCACAAACATTCGCTTTTATAATATCAGTGTGACACCATCGATAATAACGTTAACACTGTAATAACTCCCGACTCTCGGATTCCGCGACACAGGAAATCCTAATGTGGGGGCGCGTTAGGATTCCCTGTGTCGTGGGAGGCATGGGCAAACATTACAAACAACCAGCGCCCGAAACCAAACATTTCTGAGCATCAGAAAAAAGTTTTCCACGGCAGGGAATCACATCTTGGAGGCAGAGTCAGCTAGGCAAAGGGGACCATCGGATATTAAAGATAGATAACCCTTATTCCACTTTATCACCTTGATTTATGACAATTTAATATCTTCTTCAAATATATTATATCTTTAATATATTATTTCTACCCAAAAGGCCAAGTTTTCCGTAATTTTACTTGAAGAAATCCTTTCGAAGTCCCAAGGCAACAATTATTCATCGAGCACAGTTACAGAGGTTGGAAAACTATACATCAAGTTTGATAGTCAATTATTGCTGAGCTTTAATTTTGTGGCCCAAAGGTAGGGTGGGTATCTTTGGGCCACAAAATTCACGAGGTCAAAGTCAATCTCTTAAATTTGATATTATAATAATGTTCCTAGTTTTCTCACTAATAATTTTATGTTCTATCACAATCTACATCTGCGCTAACATTATAATATTTTTTTTTATAAGATTTGTATTTTGTATGTAACAAATAAACTTAAAAACTACTAGACTGATTTCAAACATTTTTGCAGTTAGAAAGCTAAATTATCACTGAGTAATAGGCTATAATAATAATTTAAAAGTTGGGTTACTCGCGTACACTGTAGGAACTATTAACAATAGAGCATAGTGATGTACTGCAGTTATATAGAGGACATTAATATCTACAAAAAGTTTGTAGTAGTAATTTCTGTATTCGCTTAATTTTTGGTTTACGCAAATATGACCACGTCTCAGAATATCGCCAGAAGCTAAAATGGTTACCTATCCGCCTTCGTCGGTCTACTCATATACTTTCCCTCCTTTTCAATATACTATTCTTTCATTCTACGCCTTACTACCTCAAGGAGCGATTTGAATTTTTATCCATCACTACTTCTCAATCCTTGCGTGTCTCATCTTCTGTTCTGTTAAGGACTCCTGTACATTGTTCGAAATTCTCCCACAATTCATTTGCAGTGCACGCTGTACGACTATGGAATGTTCTGCCTCTTCCTATCAGACAAGCAAAATCGATTGGAATATTTAAAAAGATGGTTCAAGAGCATTATTTGTCCTATGTTTGCTGAAACTGCTTCACATTTCCTGTAATATTGTTATTATTTATATATATATATATATATGTGTATTTATTATATTATTTAGTATTGTTATTACATTTTAGACACTCACTGTCGGACTAGCGCTCGACGAGTCAACATCTCCTGAGGATGCCTCGTGTAGAGGCGAAACACGTGTCGAATCG
Source organism: Selenia dentaria (assembly GCA_917880725.1). NCBI lineage: Eukaryota > Metazoa > Arthropoda > Insecta > Lepidoptera > Geometridae > Selenia > Selenia dentaria. The sequence continues at coordinate 20,155,065 of OU862893.1, forward strand.
GTGTTGGTTTATTTGGGTTTTCTTGTGTTTTTTATTTTGTATTCTTCCTATTAGCATTTTATGCGGGAGGGAGGGTGGTGCACGCCCCCAAATAGGCCAAAATCATTGTTTTCTTTTCAGCGGAAGTGTCACTAAATATTTTTTAATATCGTTTTTTATAGTATATGTATTTATATTATTTATTGTATATACTCGTATATTTATTTATTGATATTTATGTAGGTATTTAAGATTATTCTTTAAGGTTTAATTATTATTATATATCTTTGTTTTTTAACTATTTATCTTGTTGCACACCACCGTCTACACTTGTCATTGTTGTCCTGTCCATTCAAAGGTTATCTGTAAGAGATTGCACTAGCGATAAGACCGCCAATTGTATTATCATAGTTCTAAGGTTTTCTACTCGTAAGGTAGGTTAATTAGCCTACTGTATATATATTTTTCTTGTGGTAAGCAATAAAGAGTTATTATATTGTAGTACTATATGTCTAACTATTACAGTTATGCCGTAATAACTACTTTTTCTTGTTAAGATATGCAATATTATGCCGGTACAATCCAGGCCGCATTATTCGTACCTTGGTGTTGATCCTTATCTACTCTAATAATAAAGAGTAAAGATTTGATAGTTTGTTTGTAAGGGATAAAACAAAAACTACATAACCAGTCGTAAAATTATTTCACTAGTATAAAGCTATATTATGTCTGACTAAAATACGCTTATATTTGATTCATCATCATCATTATCCATCACAGCGCGGGTGAAACCGCGAAGCTCAGCTAGTTCATCATAGAGGCGAAAGCTTGTGATAATGTAAATGTGAAACCTTTTATTATCATTTGGGTGTAACCTATGATGATGAAAATGAAATGAAAATGCAGTTGATAAGCAGCTAGAAAGATCGCAAATCTGAAAGTAGTATTAAATTCTAAAATATTAAATTCGACAATGTCTTAAGTTTATTTTGAGATCGTATACGATCACTTTTGAAGAAATGATTTAAAAGAATATAATTAAAATCAATCTGAAAGAAACAATTAAATAATTTGTTTGGCTTTCTCATAGGATATGTTTTTGTTAATTGTATATATACAATTATTTTTTGCATTGCGTTTATTACAAACTATTTTTATAATAAATGCAACATTTTGATTATAATTACGTCAGAAAACGTAGACTAAACAATGAAAATATGTTATAAGAATGTCTAACCGTCTTTTCAAACAGCAGGGTGACATAATATATTAGTCAGTCAGTATATAATTCTCACAATGCCAAGGCCTGATTTGTTATTCAGACGTAGATTTTGGTTAACCTCTCCGATTTGGAGAACTGGTTCCTTTGTTACCTCAAAACGTATTTCGATATAGCACTATCCACGCATATACGCTTTGTTAGTTTATACAAGCATCTTACAAAAAATATTTAAATCAAATCTGTAAATACCCGTAACAAACCTAATTGTAAAATATTTTTATCTACGCACAAAATATAAAATCTAAATCTCTTATTTTTCCTCCTAGTCATTTATTTTCGTGGCTCTCAATTTATAGAGACGTCTTACTTGAATCCTATTCATAGGGTTACTTACTATTATCAGCTAAATAAAGGTCTCTCGAGGAAGGTTCATTCATAGACATAATGATAATACGGTGTGAATTTTAATTATGTCTACTTTAAATTGTTATATATACTACTAACGACTGCCCGCGACTTCGATCGCGTAGTAGGTTCGGCCTTAGGCTTTGCTATAACCTCCAACCTTTCTTTACTTTTTAATGTAAAAAACCTTCTACGAAGTATTAGAAAACACGAAAAAAAAGATTAATGAAATCGGTAAAGCCGCTCTCAACTTATAGCGTGACCAGTCGTGCGATTCTCTAAGTGCAAACATCGTTGCATCTTTGACAAGATCCGTGAAACAAATGAAGAGATGACAAGAAACGTTGGAAAAGCATCCTTATGTCAAGGGCCAAGTATTTGACATCGGTGAGCTTGTCGACGAGCTCGTCGACGAATCATTACAGAATCGCACGGCAGGAGAAATAGGGGTTCATTTTTATATAGATAGATAATTATGGTGGTCGTAAAACATGAATAGTAACTAGCAATGTATATGACAAAAATATCAAATAATTGTCATCATTAGCACATAATGATACATTATCTTGAAATAAAAAGGAAAATAATAGTGAATAGGTATACCTATTCACTATTATTATACATAGTACCTATAAAGGTAGTGTCTAAAAACAAAACGTTTTCTGTTCTTTACATACAAAACATAGTCAACATCTAAATACATGTTATTGGATAAATTGGTGAAAGCTTTGGTTCCAATTTTGTCATACCTAATTCTCATCGCCAAAAAGTAACTTAAATATTTTATCGTTTATATACCTTTAACCAGTCCAAAAGTAATGATAAAAATATTAAAGTCTAAATATATTTTTGAACCATTAGCAAAGGTGCGCCCTTCGTACTTAAATTGAAACAAAGGTACAGTAAAATTAAATTATTGATTCCTCTCCCTTTGTAAGTGTGTAATTTGATTTTATTCCGATAATTAAATTATTATGGGTAACTTTAAATTGAACTTTATGAACATTTTTGTTTTAAAGGTCTCCATAGAGTGCGGTACTAGCGAGATTTATTATCGGAAGGACACTAAAGCAGGCCTCCGTCACTCCATGTACTTGCGCGCTATAACTGCCTACCGCCCAGCGGTCTCGGTCCGCCGGCGGTTCAAATTCAGTGCGGTTTTCGCTAGCGAAGCGCGCGCACGCCGTTCAATTTTAATAGTGCTGTTCGTTCGTACGCGTATTACGCAAAAGAAGGGATAAACACCTAACATTTTTCCATTTACCTGTCAATGAAGAATGGTAAGTCATAAATTATTACTAGTTTTTGTCGTTTAAATTTTTTTCCATTCACATACCGTCATTAGAGACATAATTAAAAGACAGTAGGTGTGCGGACACCGGTATCCACTTAGAATTTGACAGTTTAATAGGTATATACTAAGCATTAGCTTGCCTTTCAGACACAGATTTACATAATTTTGTTGCATAGAAACGTTATACCACAGAATAATTAATAGTACAAGGTACAGAAGATGCACTCTTCGAAAGAAAACATTCGAATATAAACTGCTAAACTAACAACTGCAATAATGTTCATAAAACATTGCAAAGCACGGACGTGACCTTCAAAAAATGTGCCTATAAGTCCTTGACGCGCTCGTAACGAATCAAAATGCGCTTTAAGTCTGTGTAGCGAGAGTTCTTTTTCTTACGCCCGATGAAAACCTTTGAACAAGCCGCGTCTGTTGTAAGGTGACTTGTTGCGAGAAAACGAATCAAATTAATTAATCTTAATAAATTTGATTCGTGATAATTGGTAGTAGTACAATACACCTAGATATGTACAACTAGGAACTAGATATATTTTTTTATTTTGAAGGCCATCGACTTTTCGCGTGAAAACTTTCGAAAACTGCAGTGTTTATGTATTATTGTGTGAGAGTGTTACACTCGTTAATAAAATAACTTACGGCTTAGTGCTTTATTTGAAGTCGGTTTCTTTTTTTTTAAGGCTTTTTTTTCATTTCTAGTGAACATCTCCGAAGATCATCATCAAACTAAGAAGTATTTTACTTATTTTAAAACGTTCTCCTAAATGTAACAAATCCTTTTCTGAAAACCGCATCGATATCAGTTTAGCCAAACGCGAGATTATCGCGCACAAACATACATACCTACAAACCATACAAGTCAAACATCTCTGTTTGGCCTGTATGTCTGATCACCTCCTTTTTTTTAAGTTGGTTAAATATTTTATAAATGATAAAATTTTTAACTGCCACATAAAAGTCAGAACATATTCACAGTTCTCAATAACATAGATAAAAAGTTATGTTAATTTAATTTTATCGAAGAGGCAGCCCTGCGATTACTGTGGAATCGCGCGGTGCGAAGCAATCACTGCTGTACGCTTGAGCATTTAGGCGCATTTTAGCATACAGTGGTTGTTGACGCGAGGGAGTAGGCTATTATCGTAATAGGTATTGGAAATTTTCTACTGAGTGAAGTATCTGTTCTTATTCAGTAATCTGTGACTAAAGTGACATTCAGCCGTAACGTTGGGAAACTCGAGAGAACCCACTTTAATGACAGTCTCTGTAGCGCTATTAAAACTGCGCTTTAAAATTTCTCATGCCCCACACTCTATTCACATTCTTCACCGACTTCTAGATTGAACAAACGACACTTAAAAGTGCACGGTGTCACGGAATTCAGACTGGAAATTAACTGTACCGAAATCTATTGTACAACCCGATGGCTAAACGGCATTCTTCGAGCATATTCAAAATTAGACCGCGTCGTTCGAAGTTTTAACATTTTGACAACAAATTCGAGTCGTGTTGTGTAAGCCGGTTGTAAATGCACAAATAGATGTTTACGAAAATAGATTTGGTGAACGTGTGTTTTGGACTAACAAACATTTTTCGAGGCCACCGGTGCATGTGATTAAGGGATGGGACATTATCCGAGTCGCTTTTGTCCTCGCTCGTTCTCGTTTTGCGGTCTGTGGTCTACGAATCGTGCAACCAATTTGGTTCTTATCGTCTCGTAAATAGGGCTAGTATTTATTTTTAACTTGTTTATAAAATGTATTGAGTTACGCAAACCCAATACCGTTGGCTAGACGAAAGCTGATCTCTAGCAATGACATCTTCAGTCAGAGTACGTAAAGGATTATCGAATGACAATATATTTTTTATGTGCATTTTAGTCGATATTCAAAGGGATCCGCTGCTTTTAAACTAGGATGCTGACAAATTGCGCATGCGTCTTTTGTTACGCCACATGGCATTTTTCAACAGATGGCTCTTTTGTGCTTACATATTTGAGTAGGTAAACCAATACGTCTGACTATTAAGAATCTCGTTATATTTTTGAATTGACATTTATTCCATAATCCATTACTGAAGTAGTTTTAGTCTGACTTTAAACCAGCTTGTCATGCTTTTTGTTGAAAATAATAATATTTTATATAGTCGTGAGATAACACATTAGCAGTCATGTCAAAAATCTAGGGTTAATATGTGTAGGTATATTGTACCAATCCTAGTTAACCTAGTTTATACTTATACATGAACAGGGTTTTTCCCACAATACATTTCCAAGTACACAAGTATCATAAATGGAGGACCTTTTTTCTGGGGAGAGGCATTGCTGTGTATTTAAAGGGAAGTACAAAGCATTTCCCATTGCATCCCCAGCATTGCTGTGTGAGGTGTGTAGGGCTCAGTCAGACCCATTAAACCCTCCCGTGAGCAATCCTCCGCCTAGGTGATGGAGTCGCGCTAGCATTCACCATGCTTTGAGGACCTAGTGTATTAATACCAACCAAGTCTAATTAAATACTTTTGAAGTTTGAATAATATATATTTATACACATATATTATGTTTAAATGATTTTTTAAAGAACGCCTGCTTAGCGAGACCAAACATTGCAATTTTAGATAGAAAAATACACATCATCGGACGGAAATCAAACCAGCCTCTTCCAACAAGCGCCATGACCTCTAGGTCACCGAGGCATACCGTCCGAGCATCGAATTTCAACTTGTACAAGCAAGTTAGCAAGCATGCCTTTGGCAAGAGTGACCCCCCATATATACGATACAATAACTCTTTATTGGTTACCACAAGAAAAATATAATATACAGTAGGTAATCTTCTACTGTATTATCTACCTACTAATTAACCTACCTTACGAGTAAAAACCTTAGAACTATGATAATACGAGAATACGATATAGAATATGATAATACATATATAAAGCGATATACGAGGGGACAAACTAACTAAAAATGAAAGTTGTCCTTTACTAGACTAATGAAAGAAAAATGAACAAATTTTAAGATTTTGGACGGTCCTAGAAACAATTGTTTTGTTAATTGTATAGTTTCACGGCTTCTTCTCACAAAAAACTTATGATGTTTCCTAGAATAGTCTTAAAACTCACCGCAGATACGATCTTTAAGAATTAGGTATAGTTCGTTTAAACTATAAATTAGGTGGAACATTGAGTTAGATTTATCTAATCTGAGAGGCTCCAGCGACTACGGCTGGTCATTATGAGTAAATTGTTTCTTATTTGTTATTTTGTTTTATGAGGCTTATGAAACTCTGTGGACTAGTATTTTATGCGTCTGAAACGATTAGTCCAAGGGTTCGAGTCTCTCTACTTCCACGGGTATAATTTCACTCTTTAAGCGTTAGTGCGCTGAAAATAATAATGAACAGGGCTTTTATTGTAATATGCGTTTGTAACTTTTAACTATCTGTTTCAAACTATGTTACATGGAGAATTGTGAACAAGTCAAGGGTTGGGTTGGGATATGATATGCTACACTCTATCGTGAACAAAAATATTATTATAATCAAAATTACCATTTCAGACTTCGAACTATCATCAACTTATCTTTCAATGACCTCCATTCAAACTAAAATTTTATATGGACTTACCCTTTTTGACCATAAAACTAAGTTAATTACGAAACTAATTCCATTATGTGATCCTTGTCCGCTAACATTTTGACCCGAAACGTAGGGGTCACTAATCGTTATAATATTTGTTTAAAGTTAGCCTTGTTAACTATCCTTGTACGAAGCTCTTCAATGTTTTGACGACCTCATTCGCCCGTTGGTAGTGGTCCTGCTATCACAAGCAAGAGATCCCAGGTTTGATTTCTAGCCGGCGAAAATGTTTGTGTGAAGAGACACATTTGTAAATGCTCAGTTAAATGCCAATAGCGGTTACCTATTCTCGCTATTAAAAATATATAAATAAAAAATGAAATAAAATTTATTTAATTCATTTAATCTGTCCATATTATCATCTTACATCTAAGTTAGTTAAAATAAGTTGTTTAATTATTTCAGATTAACATTATTAAAAATGACATAAATAGCATTGCAAACAATAATTATAAATTTAATTAATAACAGTTAATATTAACTCAATAATATCATAAATGTAAAAGGTTGGATGGATGTTTGTTATTACTTTTTAATCAGTGAAATAAAACTGTATGGTAGGCCTCTTGTGCTCGCGGTTGCCTTGTTCGGTACCACCGCAGTAAGCATTGCTTTGTTAAGGTGTGAAAGGCACTGTAGCGATTGAAATTACTGGGAAAAAAGAGACTCAAAAACCAATGTATCTGGGTAATCAGCGCAAGCAGCAGCAGTTTAACCGCAAAACTGTGCTAGTGCCTTTAGGCACTGTATCAACTGATAACTGGATATCCTTCTTATACCGTGATAATTAAAACAAAAGATTTATGAATGAAACTGACGTATATTTACGTCTCTGTGACGCAAAGGGTTAAACGTAGGATACTTTTCATCATTATCATCACCCATCACCACGCGGGTTAAACCGCTAGTTGCAGCTAGTAAATAATAATAATAATATAATATAATAATATGTGACAACATCCACACAAAGGTCTTCAGGTCCCAAACTAAGCATAGCCTGTACTATGGTGACCTGATGACTGATATACATACTTAAATACATATACACACCCAGACATAGATCAAACAGACATGTTCATGCACACAAATGTTTGACCAGTCCGGGGATCGAACCCGGGACCAGCGGCTCAGAAGGCAGGGGTGCTACCAACTGCGCCAACCGGCCTGTCAAACGTATAATTATAATACTGACTTATCTTTATTTTTACTGTTCCACTCATTCGTAATTTCTGGACACAAGTTAACTATTCATGAGAATAAAGAATAACTAATAATAAATAACTATATACATACATTGTTTTGTAAATGTTATTAGTCTCATATTTCGCCTATCATTAGACCTCAATATCTCCAACCTCAGATCATCATTTTATGCGCCCAATCTCATCATTTTGTTTAAGTAAGGAATGGTAGAAAAATTTTGGCCAGTACTGGATACCCCGTTCCAGGGTTTTTGTCCTACTCTCAGAACCGGTTCTCACAACAAGGAAGCACCGTGTCTGCGGATTCGGGATACTATATTATAATACATTAATTTAACAATGGTTTGAAAATTCCGTTAATAAATTCATCAACATTATCATCTTAGCTCTAGTACGGCCACTGCTGGACATATGCCTCCCCCACAAATTTCCAAAAGGACCGGTGGCAAATTTTAATAGTTTAAACAAATAAATTAAATACGAATAAAAAGCTAAAGTTTCTGTTTCTAATAGTATAAATAACAGATTTTTACTAAAGTGCGTTTAAAAGCGTATGCTTACTTGTGACAAACTATTTTAAAATTATTGTCTGTATGCCTGCGAAGTGGCTAAACGGATTTTAACGGGACTTTTACTGATGTTACAAAAGTAACTTCTACTTTTTACATTTTAGAGGCGTCGTCGAATGGTCATTAAATGTGTGTCCTGTGGAACGTGACCTTAAATTTTTTATGAATATTTCAGAAAAGAATGAAAAATTAATAAGTAAACAAAGTGGAAATATTTTACAAAAAAACGTGATGTTTACTAGTAGTCAGTAAAACCATCCACATAGTCTCATCAACAGTATAACTGATATTTGTACATTTGCAAATATTTGCAGTTTTTATAGGTTTATGTAGAAATACTCTGTAATTCACTTTTACTAATGAAACTCCGCGAATCAAGATTTTTTAATATCGGTACTTAAATACACCTCGGTTCTGCATTACGTATGAGGTAATAAAATCAATTCTCATACTAGGACTCCTAATAGTAATATCGAAATATATTCAGATTCAGGTTTTAGGTCAATTTTAACAAAAAAACTATCTTCCATACAAAACAAACACTAGCCAATCAGATTCAGTTACTTAATCAAACTTTTCCCATCACTATGATGTATGTGCCTAGTAGTAGCATTTGCGTATCTCAAGATGAGGCTTCTGACGTCAAACATAACTGATGCTGATTCACTTTTGATTTACCCACACCACAAGATGGTAACAGCAGTTTCATGACTTGATCACTAGATGGCGCCAGTAGTCCTGCCAGTAATAACTAGTTAAAAGAAGATAAAAGTGGATATAACTGGATACAGGGTGGAATATATGAGAATTTATTGCGAGCAGTGTGTTTATAATGGAAAAATAATGGTGTGAAGAATTCGAGAAATCGAGGGGCGGGAAACTGATAAGGTCTCGCTTTGATTTATGTTTTTTATTACAGTTGAAAGTGGCCCCCTTAAGGTGGTACGTGTAGCGCCTAATCGTAAACGAACGGTTTCTATATATTTGGGCGTATATGTACACATATCTTAGATTAATAATGGTTGAAATGAAAGAGCTTATACTATTAATTTTTCTTGCCGTTTGCTTTTTAGTTTACTATCTTTATAGTTAAATCTTGGGCAAGTTTCCGTCTTAGTAAGAATGCTATAACGTAATCTTTGACTGTGTCACTTCTATGTTCAAAAAAAAGAAAATCATATAATAAACCCTTTAAATTCCTGTTGCCCTATATCTCATATAACCATTCATTTGATATAGGTATTTAAAACTTGAGTAAGAATTTTAGAATAGTTTATAACTATTTTATAATTAAAATATTTTTTATAAGCTATTGCATAGCTTCTATCGCGGGCCTTGAGCGTGGAGACCGAATCCAGAAATTCCGTAACGAAAATAACATAACACCCCCCACTCCGACTTTTTTTAAATATCACGCTTGTCTCTTTAGTTCAGCAACTCGCCTCTAGATGGCATTGGTTAAATAATTATAATTGCATAAGTTGATTTGGCATCTATCGATAAATAGCAGAACTTTTATGACTTTTTGAAATATCACGCTTGTCTCTTTAGTTCAGCAACTCGCCTCTAGATGGCATTGGTTAAATAATTATAACTGCATAAGTTGATAAAAACAGCTATGCAATAATAGCTTTACCGCGGCAGTCTCCGAGTGCCACGCGTCTTATTTTATAATCTTTGGAAAAATTACTGCTGGCTTACAGATTACAGATAATTTTTTTTTTGATATTTTATACAATGAATAAAAAATGTTACATAATATGAGAAGACCAGTTAAAAGTTTCCACATACAATAAAAGATTTAAATAGAAATTATTAAACAGTTATGAAAGACGACACTAAGAGAAAAATAGAATAGGATGAAATACAAATCGCAATACACACCAAAATACTAACACAATATGATTTTATATTATATCATTAATTCATAACATTTAAATAATAAAAAAAAATTAAAAACTTGTTAACTGAGTAAGCACTATTCATCATCATCATCATCTCAGCCGTAGAACGTCCACTGCTGAACATATGCCTCCCCCATAATTTTCCAAAAGGACTGGTTGGAAGCGGCCTGCATCCAACATCGTCCTGCGACCTTTATCAGGTCGTCTGTCCGTGTCGGTGGACGACCTACGCTGCGCTTGCCCGTCAGTGGTCTCCATTCCAGAACCTTTCGGCCCCATCAGCCATCTGTTCTGCGTGCTATGTGCCCTGCCCACTGCCACTTTAACTGGCTAATCTTCTGGCCTATGTCAGTGACTTTCGTTCTTCTACGGATCTCCACATTTCTGATTCGATCACGTAGAGAAACCCCGAGCATAGCCCTCTCCATAGCTCGTTGTGTGAGTTTGAGCACTATTATGCTTCCTCAAATCCTTTTCAAAACCAGGTCCTCAAAAAAGCAGTATTTGCTATTATTTATTCTGTGCTCAGAGGTGTTGCCAGTTTTGATATACTTCATTTAAATTAGTGCATTACTTATGCTCTCTAGCAAGTGAATTTAGTGGACGAAATCTACTAAACAACAACATGTGACTGACGCAGGGACTACAGTAGTATGTATGTAGAAGAGTAAGAGTAGGATCGCCTTGAGATGTGGATGACTCGGCCACCTTTGCGGTACAGATAATTTTTACACGTTTTGTTACAATACTTGTAATAACGTTTTCACACTTATACCCACGCACTAGAATTATCTGTGTCGCGGGACGCACAGACACACAACATCCAAAACTGAGAACAAACATTTCAGCTCATCACACAAGTATTTGCCGCGGCCAGGGATCGAACCTGAGACCTCGCGCTTCGAAAGCAGGTTTCACTACCAACTGAGATAAAGGAGCCTACAATGCTCATATACCTAATGATATATCATATTCTATTTTTATAGAATTATATAATATATTATCATAACCTAAACTTACGATACCAATTCTACCGACTTCCAAAAAGGAGGAGGTACTAAATTCGACTGTATTTTTATGTTTGTTAATCATAACTTTCGAGTGAACTGATAATCAAAATTTGTGTTTGAAAGCAGGTACTTTGCGGGTGGCCCCATTTAAATTTCATCCAATTCGGTCCAGCACTTTTTGAGTTACACCCCAATAACTGAATAAAATAGAAGTCAGTATTAAATTTTTCAAATTGTACTTGTTCGCAATATGTTTGTGCTACAGGTACAGCCTAAGGATAAATAACCTCTCTGCGAATGGACACTACCCGTAGCTGCAATAACCATAGTCTAGCTAGAAGATACTTCTTCTCAATCCACAAAAACTCTAATTCTTACTTATTCATCTTAAAACCCATAGTATTACTAAAACTGTATTTATTTTCGTGCCCCACACACGTCATTGGTTGCGCGGCAACTTTGGCGTATTTATCTACTTAAACCTAAGTAAGTTAAGCGTAGCATTAGTCTCCTTGATCGATCACCGGTTAAATTGATGTCGAAGGAAACTTACCTCGTCTTTACTTTGCTCTGCTCTAATCCAATTTTGTTGGTCCCCAAGACATTACAGTGACAAACATTACTGCGTGAGATGGGGCTTAGTTGAGTGGATGTGTGCAGAACTGAACTAAAGGTGTGATTGGTTCTTTATCAAAGTTAGTATCATAAACTACTATATAATTTAACTTAACTTTTTTTTTATTATTCTTCCACACTACAGGCTCTTTGGTCCGTACCTTTTTTAGATTCGTTTTTTTTTTAAATATTACATTTTCATGGAGATTCGTTCTCCAAACATCACAATAAACATTCTTAAACTATGGTGGAAATTGCTTAAACTAAAGTGAGTCCATTTTTTTTTTGTAAATACGTAAATCTATTGCTAGTGAACAATATTTCCTAATTTTATACTTATGTGTACGCTATTGGCCAGAAGTACTGGCCTCAGGTTCACGCCTTTTTTAATTTTCTTAATTTAACATTTAGAAAATGTTACATCAAGATTATTTGGTGATTTGTTCCATTTTGTTGATTTACAACATTCATACTTATACATATTATCATAATAATACGAGTTCTTTAAGTAATTAGGTCCATTAAACAATACAATAATCTTTAAATTTCAAGCCAGACTGATCGTGTGTGAGTAAAAGTGCAAGTTAAGTCATAAACCGCTCTACATTCATCGGCGTAATCTATACATAATTATCACACGAAAATTATAAATGAAAATGTTTGTAGGTATATAATATATGTTACGGCTAAAAGCCAAAAATAAGGTTACACCTTCTATTAGCCATCTGGAACTACTTATCTTCGATTAGAACTAGGTTTAGCCTTCATCATACCGGTTAGAACTCGATTTTTTTGAGTAAAACATTCATTATGTGTTTGTAATAATACGAGTTATGTAAGTAATTAGGCCGATGAAACAAAACACTAACGTCTTTAATTTGACTGATCTTGAGTAAGTAAAAGAAAAAATAAGTTAAGTTTTAAAATCGCTTTTCATTCATCTGCAATATCTAAAAATAATTCTCACACAAAAACTATAAATAATATTTTTTGTATATACGAGTATTTTACGGCTAAGCGCCAACGTTACAGTTAGTTACTTTTACCCATCTAGAACTTCTTATCTTCTGTTAGAACTAGGTTTAGTCTTCATCATACCGGCTAGAACGGTTCACGGTTCACGCGGAGTATCAAGTCATAGCAAAGTAACAATAGGTGCGACGACTAGAAAAGCGAAGAGGAGCGTTAGGTTTAAAGGTAATCACACAACGCGCCAGCGAAGTGAGCGTGCCTTCGCAACTGCCGGCGCAGCGCCAGATTTAGGCTAAACCTAGTTCTAATCGAAGATAAGTAAGATATTACTAAGTTTAACCACCTATGAACGGCTACACCTAGTTCCAACCTGGTAAAACAATGTGTAAAAGCTTGGTTTCGGCTAATAGTTGAACGTATACAGTATGGAGTTATTTACAACATTACCTCATTTGCTAACCTCCTTAGAAGCGCAGGAATCCAGTTTTGATCTCTGGGTCTTGGATATATTGTGAATGTCTTTGCTGCGTCACAGGGAATCAGTATACGGGTTGTGCATTAGTAAACGTTATTTTTAAACGTTGTTATTGTCCTCTTTTTACGCTGCAACGGCTAAACGGATTTCAATGAGATTCAGGATGTCCTTATATATTACATACTCGTTTAAGTTTGCATATAATGCATTATAATCTCGAAGAATGTTTCGCATGAATAGTCTATATCAACGCAGGTGAGCCACGGGCACAGCTAGTATAATTATTTTTGCATATAAAACTCCCAACTATATACAACTTCAATATTTAACTGAGCAAGTAAGTTTAAATTCGAGCTTATGAAGTTAATGATGTTCAAGATTCTAAGTAAGAAGGATTGTTGTTTCTTAATTGGAATAATATACACTTCGGAGAATTATTTCTTAAGACAAAGCCGATAACTTATTTTCAGTATAATATTACTAACAATTGAATACACTTATTCGTGTAGATATTCAACAATTCTTTACAGGCTTCGGTTTTATATTAATGGGGCAACAAAATAATTATTTTTTGAATGTTTTTGAAACTGCCTCAACTTCGACCACACAATAAGTACCCAACTGCTTTCCCTAGTCATGTCCAACTTTGCCGGAGTGACTTTCAATTTCCAATATGTTTGCATGTTGGCTAAAAGCATTAGAACCTACTTCTACTTTAACATGCTGATGGAAACAAACAAACTTTCTTAGTGCAGAAACTATGTTATAACTTGAGAAAAGGCTTTTAATAATTGCCTAGACTAGGCACCAAGTTACTCAAAAACTGTAAAACTATAAAATAACCGGTTTACTGTTTGAAGTATCAGCGTTTGTGTAAAAGAGTAAAATAAAAAAAAAACACCGTTTTGATTCTACCTAAAGTGTTTGTTTCCTACAAGTGTTAGGTAAAATAAAGGAAATAAAACAAAACAAAATAAAATTTTGAAAATGTGTATTTCGTATTTCATTTTAGATAATATCTCCTTACTATATTTACATGTATGTACAAAAACAAAAATCATAACTATATACAGTCTTTCTTTTAATGACAATTATTTTGTGGTATTAAAAATAAAATAAATGCATCTGTACATAGATTTAACTTTGGCATTGTTATTACTATTTATGCGTTCCAAGTGATGGCGATTATAATATTTCAATAGTTAGCATTTGCTCATTATTTACATCAGGTTTTCATATATCTACACGTATAAATTATTATCGCAGAAATAAGGAAGTAACTCCGTAACAACTTAATACTAAAACTAGCATCCTATTCTATACAAGTAAATGCGGATCGTGCACGTGCACGATATACCTTATTCTAACAATAAATATATGGAACAACCTTATGAAATAATTATCACTTTTTTATTGGACTAATACGCTTAAGCGTTGCAAGTATCAGTGTCTGTTTACCTGCGTTGGAGCATACGCTACGCCCAGAGGGGAGCTTGTGGCGGCATGCGGTGAGAGTGTGGGTCCCGTGCGTGCACGCCGGGTGTGAGGGCCAGGCCGTCACCCAGCAAGGGGGGTAGCTTCCCTGGCGGTGGGGGAGGAGGCGGCGCCGGCGCCCGCCCTGCCCCCACTGGGGACACCGACGCGTAAATATTCACTGTTGACCGGTGATATTGACACTTCCGCAAGTCCGGCATCGCGAACCTCAACTTTTGCCAAAACTGTCTATCACCCCACTCTACACACGTGTTCGCTTTCAAACACAACCTCAACTCCGGATCGATGTCTCTATTCGGAATATCGCCTAGCAATATTATTATCAGTCTTCTTCGTCTCTCTTTCAGTACTTCGTGTAGTGCCGTTTTAAATTCAAAACGACACCATTCGTTGTTGATGAAATTCTTAGATAGCACTATAATAGTCCTTTTAGACGACTCCACCGCTTCTATTATAGTGTCAGCTACGTATGCCGAAGCGTTAAAATCTCGGTAATGTAGACACAGCCGGAAACTTGGGTCGGTTGATTCTAGGCCGGGCGCTAACATTTGAGCAACGAAACCCTCATCTTTCACGCTATAACTAATGTAGGCATCGAATAGACGGTCTTTATCGGCCTCTTCGTCAAAAGCTGTGCTTTTGTAGCACATTCTGAACCCGCAGTGGTAATAAACCCACACTCGAAGTTCTCTCCGCCAGTAAAACACGCCGCATATTAGCGCGGAGCTTAGCACGAACACACATAGAGATATCAGTAAAAGCGGGAGATAGTCATTGATTACTTGATTTTCTATAATTGATGATACTCCGCCAACGTGACTCGTACATATTGTGGAATTGAAATCAGACATGAGTGGTCCCACTGCGTTCGTTACGTTATCGAAAATGCACGTGATCTTGTTAGCGTCCTCTACTTTTCCCTGGTTGTTCTTAAACCAATTTCTAAATTTATGCATGTATTGGCAGTCGCACGACCAAGGGTTCCGCGAGAGACTTATCTCCACCAAATATGGATTCATCGTGAATTGCCACACCGCAAAACCGTAAATGTTATTGCCTTCTAAGCGCAGCACCTCTAAATGCCTCAACTCCATGAAGGTTCGATTGTCGATATAATGTATTTTATTGTCTTGCAGATGCAATTCGCGTAAATTCTCCAACGGCGACAGTTCAAAACCAAGTAACTCTTTAATATTGTTCTTTTCCAAATGCAAAACAGTTAAGCGTTTTAGTCCACTAAACGTGTTATTATACAAAGCGTCTATGTTAGAATTGTTCGCGTACAATATTTTTAAATTCTTACGCCCGATAAAAGCGTGACTTGTTAAACCACCAAAATTATTACCGTCTAAATAAAGTTCAGTAGCGTCCATAGGTATGCTGCTTGGTATTTCGGAATACCCGGCGGCAGAACAGTCCACAATATTTGCTGACCACGGTTGGTCATGATAGCACGTACAGTTCGATGGGCACGTCATTTCACAATCACAAGCATCAAAATCACAACATTGGCACAATGTGAAACAGTGAGTTTTATATGTACACAAAAACTGCGATGATTCCGCCTCGATGAGCGGAATATAAGTTCGTTCGCGATTGTAGAGCAACTTGCAGTAAATACTTTCCAAGTCCATTACTCGCGGGTGTTGCCTCAGGTGATCTAGTTTGTTTATGCGTTGAAGCCACTCCATGGTACAATCGCACTGAAAAGGATTTCCTCCAATATAAAATTCTGGCAACGGTCGCCCCGGATCGACCGGAGTCAGTCGGAGAGCATTGAGATCCATACTAGTTATCTGATTTGCATACAAATCGACTCTCGTTAAATTGGTTTTTCCAACAAAAGTTTGAGCTTCAACTTGCGTAATTTGATTATCGTTCAGAAACAGAAGCTCCACACTGCTCGGTATTGAGTAAGCGGATATTTTCACCATTTTATTAAAACTTGCGTCTAATGTTTGGAGTCTAAGCTCTTTGTCCAACCTGTAGCTATTTTCTAATTCTTTGATGTTGTTGCTGTGTAGATCTAACCACTGTAGTCCCGGAGGAATGACGGTGTAATCAAACCATCCTATTTGGTTATCTGACACGTTTAACCACAACAGAGAGGGAATGTTTACAAATAAACCTTGTATGTCTGTGAGTTGATTAGCATCGAGTCGAATGGCTTGCAGGGTGCTTAGCGTTTCAAATGCATTCATATCAATGTGTCTTAACTTATTTCGCGCCAAGTTCAAAATCTGCAAGGAAGGTAAATCTGAAAATACATCTTTGCTTATGTTTTCGATTTTATTTCCTATGAGGCGCAATCCATAGACGTTATGCAAACCAACAAAGCCCGGCTCTTCGAGTGATGTTATCTGATTTTCTCCAAGATCAAGAGTCCTTAGTAATCGCATATTCCTTAGCGCTATGGGTACTTTCTTCAAGCGATTTCCATTTAAATTTAAATCTTGAAGAGAAGACGTGTTTCTGAAAGCTTCGGGGTGGAGTTCATCGAGATGATTATTATCTATGGAGAGGAGAGACAATACGTACAGTCCATTTAGGGCGTAGGCATCGATATGTGATATCTTGTTGTATGATAATATCAAAGTATGAAGATTATTCATAGGTGCGAACGTATCAGCGGCGATGCTCTCCAAGCTATTGTGTTGAACGTTTAGAATTTGTAAAGTGTATAGGTCTTTGAAAATTCGTGGTTCGAGCTTTGTTAGTCTATTGTTAGATAAGTTCAACAGCACCATTCTTATAAGTCCGGTGAAAGTATTCTCATTTATCCAGGTGCTCGTTAAATGATTATTAGATAAATCCAACGCTAACAGCTGATCTAAGTTAGCGAAAAGACTCGGTGAAAGCACACTGATCGAATTGTTTTGTAAGTATATCTCTTTTATCACCGGTCTGCAATCTTTAAATAGATCTTGGGGAAGAGCAACAATTTTGTTATTTGAGAGATCAATTATCTGTAACTGCTTTAGTCCGGATAGTGCTTTGTCAGCCACCATAGAAATTTCGTTGTCATGAATGTGTAGTTCTTTTAATCTACGTAGAGCCATGAATCCATTCTCCGGCATTAGCACAAAGTGGTTACTAGAGGCGTCTAACACTTCAATGTCTAAAGAGCACGACGAATGCGAAATTGTCGATGTCGGTACTGGTCCGTCTTGTTCACTTATAAGAGCTTGATGTATTGCCCGCTCTCTAAAACCGAGATCACTCACGTCTTGCAGTCGGTTTGAAGAAACATTCAGATACACTAAATTGGTTAACGGGCAAAACAAGTTTTCGGGAAACGACCAAATGTTATTAAAACTGAGATCTAACTTTTCCAACTGCCGAACAGCCGTAAAGCTTTCCGATGCTATCTCTAAGCTCATAGCTGCCCATTCCGTGTTTTTCGTCCGGATAGTTAAGTTTCGGAGATCTCTCAGGCCGGAAAGTACACCAGGCGGCCATCTTCCAATTTTACAGTTATCTAAAACAAGTTCACGTAGTTTCATTAAATGCGCGAAACTACGATCATCTAGTGAACTCTTGTACATCATTTCTTCATTGCACTCTATTCTCAGTGAAGTTGTATGCTCGGAAGGTATAACACTAAAATTTGTGGTGTCAAACTCACTGTTTATAGTTCGTAGTTTACATGTGAGGGAAACTTCGTGAGCATCATTCGGTCCTCGAAGCCACCACTGGCAGTCATCAGGAGCTTCATATTTCAGTGGCAGCGAGCTCTGATCGGCGACATTGACTCCCACGAAGAACCAAAACACTATTTGGCAAAAAAAGCTGTTCCTTGTAGAAGAGTGTTGAAGAGCCATTATTGGGAAAATTAAATATCAAGGAAGAAAGAAAACAAGACCCGGTAGGCTCAGTGTCATGTTTTTTCCGTCGGCGTTCGTGTGTTTCGTCCTTTTACCGGATGTTGATTATCCATCAATTTATAACGTCTATCTCGGCGTCAATTTAAAAAATCGTCCTTGTTACGTTGATCCACATCATTATTTTACGATTCACAGTCCGATAATTGCTTCCACGAAAGGTAAACAAAATATTCATTAAAACTGTCCACTTTAACTGAAATGTCCAATACGCACTGATGAATGTATTAACTAGAACTCAATATACGATTTATTTTCACAATTTGTTAATATCTTGTTTTGTGAGGTTGTGATAAGCGTGTTTTCACAGTCACGTAAGTTCCGATTAAAGCGTCAAGTGGCGCGACCGTTCACCGACGCTACTTCGGGGCGACTGAATGCTTGTAGAGTATTGCAGCCGAGTAGTGTATACGTTCCGGTGAGGGGTAAAGGGCGCGGGGCGAGATGAGCCGAGCGGTGGCGAATGTTCACGACGACTTATTACAATAAATTATTTTTTCCGGAGCTTTAAGCGCTTGGCTATAGGTAACTGTGTACAGCTTTGAATGAGAGGCAGGCATCAGTTGTATACAGACTTACTATGAATATTTATATATATGTGTATATACTTATATATATTATACACTTTACACACTTTAGTTACGCTTTTGCTGCAATATGAAATCTTTGTTTAAGCTTTTATATGTATCGTAATCAAATTTGATTTACTTGCTAGTATCAATTCAAAGTTGCTATAAAACCTTATTTTTGTGGATTGCTGAGCCTGAGAAAAATCGCTCATGTTGACATCCGAAACCTTCAAAGTTTTAAAATATTTTGCATGCCATGACATTATCGATCCTCAGCTCTACTATGACTTCGCAGAAATGACTAAACGAAGCCTCTACATTTTAGGATATTGCGGCTTGAGCATATGAGCTTGCCAGATTCGGTAAGAGGAAAATTGTGGCTAACATTTTCATGGATGGACGATTTTTAATACTATACGATGAAGATGTACATTGTATGAAAGCACAATGAAGCATTATAAATAGTTAGGAGCTTTTTTGCATAGTATAAATTTTATATATTAAATACTCGTAGCAAAGGTTTCTTAAACGATTCTAGTAGGTTAAGTATATCTTGCTGCAGTCACTAATTGGATGGGTGAACACTAGTGCGACAATAGGCACATTAAGCTTTTGTCGGTGCCGTGGGTTAACTTAGGACAGTAATCAGCTATATCAGATGCTGGGCAGTTTTAAAATATACCAAAGACATTTCATCCGTTTCCGTCCTTCAATTCTGACTAAGGCAGGCGAATAGCCTACGATACTAAATCAAATCGTATCGTATCGGGCCCACGGCGTGGTCCATACTCCTTTCAAAATAAGGCCATTTCCCAGGAGTGCGAAACTTGGAACGAAATGAGTTAAACGGAATAATTTTATGTAGGACTTACACTCTCATTTTTCATAGTTATTTTTTATAATACTACCATGTATGGTAGGCAGTTTCTATTTTTAAAAAGCTACCTATATTAATGTATCCTTACCGTAACTGATGATTATCTTCTTCATTAATCAAATTACTAAAACCTTAAGCTTTAAACATGATTAAGGAACCTTACAGTAAGAAAACAGATTTCAAAGTGGCTCAATAGGATTACGTAAATCTTAATAAATCTATTTCAAATACCATTATAAATAAAAATTCCCTTTCATGAATCAAAACCACAAAAAGAATGATTCGCAACAAAAGGGAATCTTAACCGTTGCCTTCACGTAATCGGGATTAAAAATCAACCCTTTGGACTTTAATGCTAAAATTAAAAAGTGATGGCATAGAGGTATTAAAAGCTTAAGGTAACAAAATTCTCAAACGTTCCAACAAAAGATTTTTCTGTTAACGCTTGGCGGACCACACTGGCTGTCAGAGGACGGAAGATATCATTTTAATCCTTTTAGTTAAGTTGACTATGAAAAGACAGATGCCTTGCCGGCATCCGTGTTTTTCTTTTGTCACTTTGCTGACGGTTCACGCTTGGTGGGATCTAAATTAATTGGATCTTTTATATTTTACTTAAAGGCTGTAACTTGTGGTAACAAATATTTTCATACTTCAGTGTTTTTCTAAAAGATCGTTGAAGCTGCGCCGTTTTGTTGTCATTATATTAAAGTAAAATACTTCAAAACTGGTACTTCTTTTTTGTCTTTTTTTCTGTCTGTCTAAATGCGAATCACTCTGAAACTCAAGATCGATATTGATAAAACTTGATACAGTGATTTCCAATGATATAAGGGTTTTAATAAATATAGGATATTTTTATGATATGATTTTTAACTTCTTTTCTTTCACTTCTTTTAAATTAATCCCTTTTAAATTATAGAGGTACATTTCATGTTGTTTTTGTGTATTCAACTCCTTATGCAACCAATCTGGTAATATAATCAGATATATTTTTTTATATAAATCTGTTATCCACAAGCTGTAAAACGTTGTCGAAATGTCATAAAACATTTACAACAATCCCAGTCTTATTTTTTTAAACTGACACAAGAGTACTTAGTCGTTGACGTAATTATTAACTCAATTTATTCCAAAAGAAACGCGTTAACGTCTAGTTGTTACATACATCTATCAAGAAGATGTCGAAGCGTGTTAAAGTTATTATGTTGAAGTGTTTTACATCCGAACCTGTCATGGGAATGAGTAATGATCGATTTCGTTTGTGTTTGCGGTATCTCTTTGAGTGCAGAATATCGATAATGCAACTTGTAAAAAGTTGTTGGGTATTTTGACACTTTAGTTGAACGATTAGCTGAGAAAGGCAGGTATGATACTTATCACATCAACTGGCTGAACTATGTCTCATTATATTATATCCTGAAACTGTAAATGAAAGTAATCACATCCCTAAGAATTCAAAGTAGTGCTGAATTTCATTACAAACCACTAGCCTTATATGTCGTATTAATTATTTAAAATTCGTATAGAAACTTACCTTAAAAGAACATAGAGAACGTGGTCTTTGCACAAACAGAATAACAGATTATACTAAAGCATTGATCAATATTTACTTGAAAATATTGTGTATATAAACACATACAGTAAAAAATGTTTACTCAATACATTTTTTGTTTATATATTTGTTACTTCTTAATACAGATTCTAGTCTTCTAACTTTAACATCTTCGCTGCACTTGAAGCTCAATTGGGCAGCGCAAAGTACTCATAAAACACTGCTTTATCTCCTTGAAGAATCATCTTATATTGTTACAAAAAATATTACTTATCATTAATTACAACCGCATAATTTAGTGCAAGAATGAGTATACCTAGTGTAAGTACATTAATTTTGGCGCTAAATTAAGAATTACAATGACAAAGCATTGGGTGATAGATTTAAAAAAAACTTGTTATTGAGATATCGAAAACTACACGATCAAAATATACAAAATCTTACAAATAAATCTGATGTTAAATATTATGTTCATTGATTTCGTATTAGAATCATATTATAATTAACATTATGAATAAATATAAATCGAATTATCGTTAGGCGAAATTGAGGCAATTTAATATAGGTCGGTACCTTTAACGGAAATAGAGCTCCTTTGTGGAAGTCAAGATATAACACATTTCTACGTACATTAGGAGCTTAATATTCACAGCTAAGAAGCTGATAGGTATAAAGTAACATCCTACGCCCGGAGATATTACGAAGGTAATCATAATATCCTACGTAATATGTAAAGTTCGATGCCGGAATATAAATTTGTTTATCTTCAGTATAACGTTCCTGTTTAAGATAATACGGGTTATGTTAGTAGATATAGTACTTAACAAGGGTTGGACGCGGTTCCAGCGGGGGGCCCTATGTGTAACAATATTTCTTAGTAAAGTCATTATTTCATTAGATTTAATGGTGCTTCTATTTAAATTATTGATTGTTTATTTATGGTTGTCCGTAGGAAAGTTCATTATAACAGTGAAAAATAGAACAAAAGAGGAGGAAAAAATAAGAAGTAATGGGTACTCTTGACACCATACAACATAAACATGTTTTTCTTCGATACTCTTCTTGTAAATAAATAGCGTGGAAGGGCACTATGAGCTATAAAACCAATTGTGACACATATATTGTATGTACTAAGTATTTGTTTTTCTACCGACTTTCAAAACAGGAGGAGGTACTCAGTTCGCCTGTATGTTTTTTTTATGTTTCTTACCTCATAACTTTCGACTGGGTGAACTGATTCTCAAAATTCTTTTTTGTTTGAAAGCTGGTACTTCCCGTGTGGTCCCATTTAATTTCATTAAATTCGGTCCAGTAGTTTTTAAGATACATTTCAATAACTGAATAGAATGGAAGTCGGTGTTAAGTTTTTCAAATTGTACTCGTTTTTAATTTATGGTGTCTATCATATACAGTAAATACAGAAAGTAAACAATATATTATGTAATACTTACAAGAATAGTAAAATCGTAAATACCGAAACACAATAATATCCAAATATACAAATACAGAAACATAAAAACAAAAACATAGGAAAGCTAAAAAAATTGGCAATCTGAAAATCAAGAATTGACAAAAACCATTGTCGTCATTTTCATTCAGAATTATAAAAATACCTAGATAAAATTCTAATCACTAGACAGCCGTTTAAGATCAAAGATGGTCGCTGCATATCAATGAATTGAAGGGCAGAAAGACTGTAAGCATTGTGGTTATATTGCCGAAAGCCCACAAAAAATCTTGTCGTTTTATCTTAAGTCCAAAACGTTATTAAGTTATCTTAAGTTGACGATCTTTGTAGTTTGAAATTCGATTTAAGTTAAATGTTGCTCTTATTTTATTTCACTTTTAATCATTTGTGGGATTCTTTACATTGCAATCAAATATGACCAAAAAATATGCTTGAATATTTTTTAACGTTCGAGCACTGACCTTATTACTAGTTAAAAATAGACCTAGTTAAAAATACAAGTACAACAATAATAATAATAAAAAAAAAATCGCATTAATAAGGTTTCCACATTAACTGATATCCTGCCTCTTGGAAAATGATATAATAAATAATAAAATAATCACCCCATTTCGTTACCACTGCTAAAACACGAGTTTTTCATTTAGAACGAGAAGTACCTAAACTACCTATGTTTTTTAAATTAAGCATTATTCGTGTGAAAGAAGATCTTAGACTCATTGCGCCCCCTGATGCAAATGATGATGATGATGAATGATGATGTTTTTTTATTCCTAAGCCACCACTGTACATACTAGAGTGAACAACACAACAAAAAAAAATTGATCATCCTTTTTTTTTAGTTTTAGCTACGAGTAGACAAACGAACAGCTAAATATGTATATAACCCGTTGCGTGTCGCGCGTACACTATATCTACGTATAAAAAAAGTGCTAACCATGTCACGCGTACACCTAATGTATAAACATTTTATACATCTGCTTAGAAACTAATTTTATCAGATCAAGTACACTCCATCGGTATAAACTTGCTATTAGTTGGTTAATGAATTTGCTGAATTTTCACGCGTAGTTCGGAAAGACAACGAAAGTAGTAGACACTGGACGAAACCGTTCGACCATCACAATATTATAAATAGACAATTATTTAATTGAAAATAGTAGTGTTAATTATTTTACTATAATATCATCATCGTCATCATCTCTGCGGTAGAAAGTCTACTGCTGAGCATATGCATCCTCCATAATATAGGTACTTCCGAAAGGACCGCGTTTTACTTTATAGTGTAAACAATATTCTTCAAATTTTGCGAATCACACGAATTAGTTGAAAAATCATACAGCCAAACTGCAAAATAAAATAAAAAATTAAAATATTATTAATTATCAAATAATGTAAATCTGTTGTTGGCTGTATGTATATAGGTAAGTAAATTCTAACAATTTCTTAAAATTACTAAAAGCAGTGGATTTTGTTAAATGAATAAATAATATAAAGAAGATATTTCAAGTACTTTTAAAGAAACAGCATTAACTTTAACGAGATAACTGAGATTGTTTGAAACACAAATAATTCATTAGATACCTTTATTTTCATTATTCGCTAAAGAATCAACAGATCAGAATACAGTTTAATTCACAGTTTGTATATGTAATAAACATAAATCAATAGGTCATATCAAATAAGGTGGTCTCCTAAAAATAAAATCCTAAAACTCTCAAAGTAAACTTCCTTGCGGAAACATCTGAAAAGCCCTAAATTGATGTGCTAACGTTTCCTTCTCAATTTTTTACACTGTATTGACAGCTACGGTCACCAATAATGCTATAAAGCTTATTTCACACAATGACCGAAACCTGAGAATGTAAACATTCTTTTCTTCCAAAATTCCATATTTCATACCGTAGAAAATCACAAAATATGAACCCAGACAAAATGCGTGAATCACTAAATTAATATCCTTGAAATCTAATCAAAGCAATTAAGGACGCTTCAGAATAGATTCCGCGGGTTATGTCTATCTTTTTCTTCGTTGAAGGTGTATCGCAGTCCATCTCGTTCTTGTTAAGTTTTTTAAGGCCCATATGTGACAGGGGTCGGGCCGCAATATTTCACGAGGACCCAAAAGGCATTCAAGCTCAGGTAGCAAACATTATCACTATACGCGTTGTACGAAACTAAAAAAGACAGTGTTGAAAAAATAACAGGACAGAGGAATAGAGTTGACATTAGATTTATAGATTAGTTTTTTCTAGGTGATATGCCTCTTGTGCAAAAGGCCGTCTTGGTGGTAACCAGCGCAGTGCCAGATATTCTGCCGCAAAGCAATAGAGCGCAAGCATTGCCCTGATAAGGTGTGAAGGGAAGCCAGTAGGGCAGCCTGTAGCTAGTGTAATTACTGAAAATGTCCCAAAAATGCAATGGCTCGGGGTGAAGAGTACAGTGACACGCACAACTACAGTTCTAAGCTCTGGGTGGAACTACGACAACTACTGGGCAAGCGTTATAACAGGAGTTATAACAATATGAATTGGTAAATCTTTATACTTTGCAGAATGTACTGTACCGTCACTGTTACCGTGTAATTGACGCCGTGCCATCTTCATGGCTTTAGAAGGAGATGTGAATTTCTCCCAGAGACGATCCAAAGGGCAATATGTCAGGATGGCCCCAGTACGTTCCTCAAGAGATCATGGGGTCATTTGTAAGACAACGAGGAAAGGCCACAAATGGGGTTTTAGTGGAAAGTCCTACATAACCCGGACGGTCCCAATTGTGTCCGGGTGTCTGATAAGACTTCCCCCTTTAAACAAAAAACAAGTGCAATTTGAAAAATGTAATATCGACTTCCATTCTATTACTTTCGTAAAACTCAGTTATTAGAGTGTAACTCAAAAACTACTAAACCGAATTTGATGAAATTTAAATGGGACCACACGAGAAGCACCAGCTTTCAAAAAAAATCTAAAAAGAATTTTGAAAATCCGTTCACCCTATCGAAATTTATTAGGTAACAAACATAAAAAACAAAAAAATACAGTCGAATTGAGTACCTCCTCCTTTTTTTGGAAGTCGGTAGAAAAGGTGGACCACGATTATCCTCTGACCACTATATTTGTATGAAATATAATAAAATATTTATTACATATGATTGTTATTATGTACAATACAATAATACATGTTTTATATCTAATAGTTTGTTCATAATAATTTCGGATGAGAATATTTTCTTATTTCATACTTTTTAGAGCGTGATTTTTCAGAAGTCGGGTTTCAGATTTTGAACTTATTTTTACGACATATTTTTTTAGCGTAAAGTTTCGATTTAGATAATCGTCTCCACGTTTTTCTTAGTCCCCCTTCCCAACATAACTATGAAAAAATAAGTGCAAGGTGAGCTTAAGAAGAAAAAAGTTCTTAAAAATATGATCCTTGAAAAAAACATAAAGTTAACTAAAAAAGAGGATGGTTTTTGCCAATCTTTTGTGCCAATTATTAGCTTTATATCTTTTCTATAAAAAGTAATATTCAGTGGGTGGGAACTTGTGGACAAATCTTAGCTTTGTGATTTTTTATTAATTCTTAAAGATTTATAATTCTTTTTTATTTTAGGTCTTTTAAAGTTATGAGATAAATAAAAAGATTACCATGAATGGAAGATATAATCTGAAAGAATAAGAAATAATAGTTATAATAAGTATATATAAGAAAATATAATAAGAAAATAGTTTTTAATACATTTAGGACTTGCACTTGACTTCTTTATTTAGGACCTAATTTAAAATCTTACTCTTGTAAAATTTAAACACCTGTTAAGCTATAAACAGAATCTGTCTTTGTCATTTGAATGACAGTACAAGGAGATAACAATAGATTTATAATACATATAGTTGTTATGACGTCGATTACACTAAACGATTAAATATTAAAAAATTAAAAAAAATTAAACCGACTTCGATATAAAAAAGTGTGAAATAACTTGGCGAACTCGTACCATGTGCATAACTACTACACTACTTACGGGATCGATTGTCATATACCGTCAATGATAATATTATAAAGATAGGCGTAACACTTTTCAGTTTTTGGAAGATAACTCAATAACTTCTTGACTGAATTTAATGAAATAATTCAAATGGGGCTACCTTGGAAGTCTACTCCAAACAAAAAAAGAATTTGAGTATGGGTCCACAAATGGAGGAAAGATCGGCTAACATACACATAAAAAAATACATACATACTATCGAATATATAAACTTTTTTTAAGTCGGTTTCAAAAAGGGTAAAATAGTGGCACAGACAAGTAGAAGATGCTAAGAAGTAATAGGTTGCAAGTGCTGGAGAATATCAAATTTTTCCGATATCTACCTAATAATAACTCAGTTGGTAGTTGTTAACCTGCCTTCGAAGTGCGGAGTCCTAGGTTCGTTCCCTAGCCGGGCCAAATATTTGTGTGATGAGAAGAAATGTTTATTCTCGGGTTTTGGATTTTGTGACGTATTACTGTGTAATAAAGAAAAAATCCATAAGTGTGTAAACTTTACTTATTACGAATTAAAATAACGCACAAAATTATTTTAGTTTTCATGTTGAAAATCCATAGTACGTTTCATGTTGGCGTGAATTTTAATGCTCATTCAATTGGAGAACAGTAATCACATCTAATTTCATTTATTTCGAAGATTTGTTGTTGTTTGATGTTCATATCATAATATCAAAGACAGGCCAGGTGAATGACCTCTATTGCTATACTATTTGTCACAAAATATAGACAAAATAAAGTCTTTGTAATTTTAATGTAATAATAATGTATATTATAAAAAATTTGTATCTAATATATGGCCGCAGGTTTTGTGGCGAGCCGTCGGTGAGTGGCCCCTGCTTGCCTTGATTGGCCGTCTGGGGGTTGAGACGCAAGAGCAAGTAAAGAAAAACTCCAAGGATGGAAGTGTTAAAGGGCATAACGCCGTTAGTAGCGCTCTAGTGAAACCGCAGCACATCTCTCGACACCCTTTAGCCATCCACACCAACTTTGCCCCTTTCGATGGTGGCACTTATGGGGTGCCACGGCGGCAAGTCACCACCTGCCTAAATATTTTAAGATGAGACTGAAATTGGTAGGTGCCGTAGTCTCTCCATAGCCCACTATCTCCCGTACCACTAATGATTTCATATCAATAGCCATGCCATTTTACCAATTTTTGTAATAGATAAACCATGTCACCATCCATCCAAAATGTTCCTGTTTTTATACTACTTTGTATTTTTGATACCAAACGGGCCTCTAAGTGTTGGCTATAGCCTTACTTACTTGCCTTTGTAAAGGACCGGATGAAATCTGTGAACAATTTTTAATATTCAAAGGTATCAAAACAGCCATTGCTATATCTAAATTGCATCTAAATTATATGTTAATAATCTTCGTTATATATATATATAAATATCTACAAATTCTGTGGTAATAGAAATAATTAAGTTTTAAGATGTTTATAAAACATGTAGTAAAAAACAAACTCTAGATTTTATTCTTATATTGATATTCATATCTCATTAGAATGTTAATTAAATAGATCGAATGTGTTGTTTTATGGCTTATTAATATGAAACTAGATTATAATACAAAAAACAGAGTAACAAAATTTAATCCAATTTGGAATCTTGATCGACTAGAACAGGATTTCAACTGTATAAATTTGATTTAATTTGACACATTTTGTTATAAAACAAGAATATTTATATGTAACAAAAATATATCACATTTTATTTGTGGTGTCGCCTAAAATAATATCCTTGTATCCGCCTACGCAGAATGATAAGTCTTTTGATAAAACAAGCAATAAAACCTATATTTTTGAAACAGCAAAAATTCTTAGTAGTCGTTAATGTTATCCAGATTGATATATTTGCATAATTTCATTATCACTTACATTATATTAGCATCTAGATATGTTTGTTATCTATTTTATTTCTTTAATATTAAAGTTTGATTTCTATTTGAAATTATATATTTAATTTGAATGTAAATTAGCTATTAAATAATTAATGTGCTCAAATATAAAAGATACTAGCTACTATATATTGATACTATTCCTAAATAAAGTTGTAAATAGATTAAACATATTAATATAATAAATACGAAACCTTGTGAGTAGTTTGTGAGTATTTTTATAACTTCTTCACGGCTCAATGGATTTGTATGAAATTTAAAAAAGCTCATGCCCAGAATTAAATTTTATTAATAATTATTTGAGTACCTATAGTTATTTTGCGCGCGAGGTGAACCGCTGAATGCAATCAGTATAGGCATAGTTTAGAAAAAGCAGCATAATCTATGAAGAAAACAGAAAAAAATCTAAACAACATTGTTACATAAATTACAATGCCCACTGCAGGGGCAAGCCACATAGCACGTAGAAAAGATGGCCATTGGGGCTGGAAGGTTCTCAAATGGAGACCACGAACCGACACGCGCAGCGTAGGACATCCACTGACAAGGTGGACTGACGACCTCATGAGCAAGACAAGTTTGGATGCAGGCCGCTTTCAACCGTTCCTTTTTGTTAATTTGTGGGGAGGTTATGTTCAGATAATGATGAAACGATACTGTTCTTCTTATAAATTCTAATCACTAAATAATTCATACCTTATTGCTGTGCTATAGAACCAACTTTAACACCGCATGGTTCCATACAGCGGTGCAAGCAAATTATACCGCTCACAGCGGGATAGACAGCCTGGTTCGCAGTATCTAGAAAATATTCTCACCATCTGAAATTGGTACAGATTGAAACTTTTGCTTTTCTTTGTATCTGATACAAGTTAAATTGATATTTTTGGAGAACCTTATTTTACACTGACCAATGCTTAGATACTATTTTAGCATATAGTACTGCACACCAACCGTTTGTGTTTGTATTGCAGTGCAAGATAATCACAATAATATTATAAATGTGTAAGTTTCGACGTATGGATGTTTGATACTCAGTCATGCTAATACGGCTGAACTGCTAATGATGAAATTTGGAGTGTTGATGTTCTTGTTTCTGAGATTAACACATAAGCTAATTGGTATCTCGATTCTATGGGTTTCCATGGGATCGCAATGATCTTATTCCACGTGAACAAAGTCGTATGCAGAGACTAGGACATTATAATATTTTTTAATCGATCGGAACACGGACATTTTGTATTAAGAAAAGTAAAAAAAATATGCTAATTTTATTTCTATTATGCTTTATACATTTTATAGACGTTTTGTGTTTACATACATATGTAGAAGTCTGTACATGTACAAAACATGTCTAATACATGTCAAGTAAATGTCTAGAAATCTGGAAAATCTTAGTGGAAAGAACCACTTGTGATAACCATGACCCTCTGCCATGAAACAACCACGTAGAAGAAGACAAATGTAAAAAAAACAGTTAAAATAAGTGATGCAACTTCATCAAACAACTCTCATAATCAAAATGATTTTAATCTGCTTCTTTATTTTAGAAACAGGATGGACCTGAATAGATCCTTTGGGGTATTTCCATTACGATACTCGATCCCAACGGTCGAGAACAAAATTTCCAACATTCGTTACATCCCCAAACCTAATTTCTTTGCGTGCTTTGTTTGTACAAACTCGTTAAAATTTACAAAAGGTAAACAAGTAAAGTACGGAACCAATCTTGCGAAACACAGATTATCCGAGTTAAAGATAAAGAAGACAACACTGAAAGAGCCGACAAACATTGAATTAGCATTACGAGATTACAAATGGAATTTCCACGGGATAAGAGGCTTAAATAAAAAAAGGATTTATCGTAAGAGAAAATCAATTCATGCGCGCACGGATTTTACTGGCTTTTGACTTAAACCATTTTGATTTTCATAAAAATCAACCGTCTTCAATCGAAGTGTAGGTACTTATATCAAAAGTTGTACATGTTTGCATTATATTATACATTAACCTAATATCATATGAATTCAAACAACGTTCTTTGAAAATAAAACATCACTTAAATTTTAGACAGGTACTGTTGACGGCAATTAGAAATGTGGTATTTTACAGCAATTCTAGCGGCACCCTGCGCTTACGCGTACCAATTAAAGCTTCTGACCCAGAGATAATATATATACCTAGTTAAAAGTTGGTTATATTGCTTTAAAGAAATAGCAAAAACATAATATTTTTTTTATCAACAAATGGAACCAACTTCAACACCAAAAACTGTGAAATAACTTGTTGGAATCGCTAGCAGGATAGTTCAAAAGTAGGTACCTATAATCACAGTATTGTGCGATTGGTACTGACTTTAACAAGCTATTTCACACTTTTTGGTGTTAAAATTGGTTCAATTTTTTGACAAAAAAATGTTATCACCATTTTTAGTGACCCTGGCTACGTACAAGATCGGTTGTCAATGATATATCATCAAGATAAATCAACACTTTTCAGTTTCTGGAGTGTAACTCAAAGAATTCTTAACAGAATTTGATGAAATTTAAATGGGACCACCTTGGAAGTATACTCTAGCAAACAAAAAAAAATTGAGAATCGGTCCAAAAATGGGGGAGAAATCGGCCGTATAACCTTCTTCTTTTTTGAAGTCGGTTAAAACACATCAGTCAAGTGCATAATTAATGCTGTCTAGCACAACACGCATAGTGTTATGGTCGGTCAAAAAATACGACGCCAATGTTATATAAGCTATCTGCTCTCTAAACAAAAAGCATACTCCAACAATAATTATTCTCGGCGTGACTAGCGCAGTGCTATGCCAAGCACTTCTGGGGGACATCGTAAATTTTACAAGCAATAATGACTTTTATTTACCAAATAACAATATTGAACTTTTAGCATAAAATACAACATCAGATTCACTAAAACATACAATAAAAAATACTTCACTAGAAAAGTGCTAAAAGCTAATTTTACGATGAAACATTCACATTTTAATTTGAAACTCTGGCCTACCATTCAAACTTATTCTATCAAGCCTCATTTATAACTCCAACTACGCACGAACTAAGCTCTATTAGACTCTATAATGTGACCGCAGCTCATAGCAGTCATATTTGCTCAACTGTGCTCTACCAGTTGTCCGTAATTACGGAACTCTATATTTGCTAAGGAAGTCACTGTTTGAGCATTATTACGTTTGCCGTGTAACTTTACGAATTTCTTAGATATTGAGTGTTGTGAAACGGTATGGGGTGATATAATGGTACAGTAGAAGTCTTATGAGTTTATGCGGTTTAGAAACTATGAGTAGAGTAGATAGAGAATTAATATTAGGAACATTTGTACAGAATAAGCTTATGAATGTGACTTTGATCTCATTATCATTTAGTTCTGTTAAGTAAACTGAGTTTGTATACGTGAAGATATCGACAATTAGCTTGGTCGTAAAAGCTACACACCAGCATGTCACAGTTCTAGTGCCTTTCAAATTTTATTTGTATTTTAAAGCTCTGTGCTGTGCGCCCGTAATTCCTAAACATTGATTTACTTATTTTTAGTCTCATGTGGCAATTTCACTTGTTATGCTTAACTTAAAATCTAGGCGCAATCTTGACTGCGCGCTTCTGCTAAGCTATGCTAGCTTATTCTACTAGGTAGAGCATAACATGGTGTTGCCCCTAGCATCTAGCTCACAGGAATATTTTCCCATAGTAAAAGTATATTTTTTGTTATTATTAGAATACTATAATATATATTATTATACTATAGTATAATATCCACCCGATTCAGCTATTTCAACCTTGGGTGGTAAACATAAACTTAGTCACTTACATACGCACGCACTACAAGCACGCATTGATTCTTACATTAATATCAAATTTGAGTACGTTTTGAGAAACTAAGGCATATTCTGCTTTCATTACATATAACCCTTACTACAACCACAGTGAAAGGCAAACTGCCGTGCTATTGTCTAATGATTCGTTAATGCGCTCGTCGACAAGCTCACCGAGGTCAAATACTTTATGAGATATCACCCTTGTACACAAGGTTGTTTTTCCAACGCTTCTTGTCATTTCGTCATTTGTTTCACGGATGTTGTCAAAGATGCAACGATGTTTGCTCTTAGAGAATCGCACGGCTGTATGATTTAAAATAGTCAATTATCTACCCTCATAAAAAGCACGAACGAAACAAATGACTATCGGATGATAAGCAACAAATTAAAGAAATTCCGCGCCGAGAGCACAAAAGAAATAGAGAAAGAACCAAGTTCAAATAGTGAAGAGTCGATATTCAAGTACAATAGTCACTTGGTCTCGAACCGAATCGAATCTTTTGTGCAGACTGACAGCCCGACCGTGAAAATCTTATCCCGACCATATATATTAGGTTAGTTTTTTATAACTCTCCAACAATTTCTAACCAGCCAAAGCAAATTTAGTTATTTATAAGTAAATTAAATTACACATTTTGTGACAGGTTATTAATTACTGTTTGGTTTAATATCTGCACCACAGCCACCAACGTCTGCTTATAGCAGTTGGCAAATTACACAAAGTACAGTAACAACACAAGTTTAGCTTAGTTTGTGTTATTAAAGATGCTCATTTTCTAACTAAAATAAAAATAAATATACTGAGTTAATAGCAAATACTACCACATTTTGAACCAATATAGTTACGAATGGTACCTCAGTCTTGAGGTTTAAGTTAAGATAACACGTTAAGGTCATCCCTTCGCAGGCGCTGAGGCCCGGTTAAGATCAATCCGGGCCTACCGCTGGGGCGAGATGGTAACTGCCAGCGCGACCCTGTCTCGCCCCACCTTGGCGGAGGACTGCTCACGGGGGGGTTTTAGTGGATCTGAGCCCCACACGCCCCCGTCACCCCCGTGGCGGAAGGGAAGTGCACAGCATATCCCCCCTCAAAAAAAAAAAGTAAGAAAATCTACAGCACGGCGGTGTCAAATTTACAGCCTTCAAATTTTTAATGATGTCACTAAGCTCCAAAAGGTGTGTCTGATTTCCAGAGGCAGTAGTCATATAAGCTTTAGTGTTGGATCATCTTTGACCGCATCATCACTGATATAGTGAGATGGTTAATACTCACCAGGTTTTCATATAGATAATCTAAAGCAACTTTCTGAGAGAACTAACGTTATAACGATTCGAATAAATTGTATTATAACACTAATGTTGTAACCTAGGTGCCAACCGCAGATTCACCTGTGCAGAAAATAATTATATATACGATCATTTACCATGATAAAAGTGACAAGTACATACTTCTGGACTTCATATCCTTATGTTCAAAAATCAGTTATATTAATTTTACCAGATCTGCGTTTGTCACTCTAGAATGTAATAGCTATTGCTTGTTTTGTTTTCCCTATTATCAATTTTTTCCTATAATGGTAGCAACCAAACTAGCAAAGTAAAATCTAAAATTCCCTTAATAGTGATAGTTCTTATTATGTTAATCCTAAAGTCGAACTTCGTGTAACACTTCGAATATCAATTCTCCAAATAAAATTATTCTATTCATTGTGGGAAATTCTTCAACCTTCTAACAGTGGTGCTTTCTCACTATAGCTTCGAGCCAGAATATGTGATACTAGTTCATCAAATGAGTACTTTCAAAAAACTTCTACGCCTAGCAAGTTACTTCATTGGCACCAACTAGCAACCTTGCGTAGGGCCTCGCTAAGGGTCGCTAAGGCACGAATGAATCAGACTCCAAAATAACTTAAATAAAAATTATTTTATTTTATTTATAAATATAAATATAGAAATTCCAAATGTATTCCTAAGCATTATGACTTACAAAGAATTCAAACTTCTCAATGTCTCTAAATTCGTGACAAAAACGATTTTATGTTTTCTTAATTAGTAGCAACATTATAAATATTTAAATACTTAACATACATAAATTTACGGTAAGTATCTACATATAACATAACATATTTTTAATTTCCCTAATTCGCAGTCTAATCTAACATCACTATAAAATTAAAACGACTTGAATCTCGGCCATGGAACAGGCTTTTAAGATACCATCTTCAAGCACGTATGTACAAACATAATAGGGAAGAATTTGTACAGACTATTTGGACATAGCATGTGTTGAAGTTACAATGCCATACTATGCTTAGATACATCGATATAGGATACACATTAGCCATTCTTTAGATTGGTTGTCTGCCAGATATAATTTATAGATAATTTTACGAAAAACCCGTTAGTAGTATTAACCCGAAAAGTATTAACTCGTAGCCTGACAGCTTACTCACTTACAAACTTTCGCATTTATAAGTGTGAGTAACTATTTTAAAGTTTTTTGTTCAGCTACATGTTTTTATTTCGTCAGCTTCATATATTAGATAAATTACAAAATTTCCTTCTATAATATCGATAGGCTTAAATATTTTTTTAAAAGGTGACGAAAAACGGATAAGTAATTGTTTTACTTTGATCGCAACCTCCCACTAATAATAGGTACCAGTCATAATTCAAAGTCATATATATAATTAAAGTTGCTTTCATACATGTTACATAGAATATGAAACAGTTTCTACATATGTAAGAAGTCTTAATTAAATACAAAGAAGACAAGCTATCCAGCTACCGATGAAAATATTTCATCCATCATAGTATGGTTGATTGATAATAGAACGTGAATTACTGATAGACAGTGCTGCCAACCGCGGGAACGATCGTCTCAATTTATTTACATGTGTTTGTTTTGTACCACTTGTTGATGTTGCCAACGGTAAAATATATAGTATGTGCATTGGAGATACGAGCTTTTGGAGAAGGTATTTAATAGCGCATGTTTTTAAATTATTTTTACGAAATTTGCAGTATAATCGCTAGCTATAGAATACTGGAGTTATTTTTAGTCATCTTTTCAGCTTTAATACTTACAAGCGCCACCTCACGGCTCTCACACGTATTCATTTCTCAGGCTTGAAGAAGGCTACCTATACGTTATTTCAGGATGCAGAGCTCCAAACATACACTGATACTTTAATTTAATAAAAATCTATTCTGCCTTGATTTTTTTTGCAGCTTAGTGATATCGCTTTCCTTAATATGTACGATCTTAATGACGAGGTTCAAGTGTATGAGTACTCAAGTACTTCAGTTGTTCAAAAAGTTGTGGTGGCATATTGAATAGGTATTAAAGAAACAAAATACAGAACCAAGAACATAAGAC
Source organism: Selenia dentaria (assembly GCA_917880725.1). Taxonomy (NCBI): domain Eukaryota; kingdom Metazoa; phylum Arthropoda; class Insecta; order Lepidoptera; family Geometridae; genus Selenia; species Selenia dentaria. Next base: position 20,191,378 of record OU862893.1, read on the forward strand.
TAACGGAAGCAATAATAGTGTGCACATTACTAGGTTAGGTTAGAGTGAAGGGCACTGCGGCAAGTAAAATTCAATAAGCTGAAGAAACTCAAATATCAAATAATTTATTTGCTAGAACAGGTGTACAAAGTCGAGATCTTATAAAATATAGGTCACAATGTATTCTGTCTGCTTGCAAATTTTCCATATCTAATATTGTCTAAAAAAGTCGAACACAATAATCCCGAAATTCCTGTACATTATAAAAACAATTCGAAAGAAGCCAATCTGATAATTTACTTTTAAACAGAATTCCATCCAAGGCCTTAATTTCATCTGGTAAATAATTATATAGAAAAGCAAATGTCTCGGGGTGAAGCAGAATAGTGCCACGCAAAACAGTTATAAACTCTGGGTGACACTGCAACTGACATGAGTAAGTGTAGAATATTATTTATACATTGAAATATTCATATAATGATGAAATATTAATATAAATATGAATGATGAAATATGAAAGGTTACTACAGTTAATTAACTCAGTTATCCTAAAAACCATCAGTATATTCTTCAAATTTGAGTATTTATGCTGCCTCCTCCAGGTATAACCTCGCTTCTCAAATCAGATACACGTGCGCTAACGAACCGTCAGATGTGATTGAAAATCATCGCATAGGTATGTCCTAGACGGAAGCATTATAAATCATGCCCCGACAGTAGCTCATACATCAATAAGGTCGATTATTTGATAACTCCGAAGAAAACACGGTCAACTCTTGTTTTAAATAACTGGTCAAGGCACTGACAAATGTATTGAAAAGGGGTTCCGCAGACAGTAATGAAACGTTTTCTTATAGTTAATTTTTTCGCATATTCTGTGTAATATTGAAAAAAGAAATGAAAGCAAACAGCTAGTATTTTATTTATATTATATATATTTATAAATATATTATTAATATATTTTTATATCATTATGTCAATTTTTGGCAAGCATTTCATCTATAAAAAGCATAAATTAACACCGCATCGCGTTCCCTCCCACTGTGGACACATGTCTTCATGTCAGAAACACGAGAATAAATATGCAATCATTGTGAAATATAGAAAAAGTGTGATACCAATGAATGGGCCCGACGCAAACTGGTGGTACTTGGTGCATAATAGGCTAATCTACAGCCCCAACGTAAGAGTTTTTAGACTGCCTAAATGCACCTTCAATTTGCACATTTTGATTGGTATTAATTCTTCATATACCGTGATAATTTTAAAAAAGATTAATGAATGAAACTCACGTACATTTACGGCAATGGTACTCAAAGGGTTAAGCAACAATTAGGTCCAAATATTCATAGGGCTTCCGAAGCACAGAAATGTTCAGTTCAAAATGCCAATAGAAGGGGTGTACAAAATTTTGTGGGCTGTACCTCTCCATTTTGACAAGTTCAATACTTCGACAAGTCGCTTCGATAAAATATACTTCGAAAAAACATTGTTGCGACAGGACATATATACGACCAAAAATGTATCCCAAAAGTGCTGCGGTATATCCTTATTGAGGTGTAGTTTAGCCCAATTCTGGCGCTTCGGCGGCAGCTGCCGCGGCATGCTCGGCTCGCGCGTTGTGTGGGCGTAATCCTTGTCGAATATGTTCTGTTGAAGCAATGACTTGTCGAACAATATTTTTCGAAGTAAACGACTGTCGAAATATTGAACTTATCGAAATTTAGAGGTACACTGCAATAAGATACAAATTAATAATCTCTAGTATAGTTGATCAACATTACGTCCGTAGGTACCTTATGGAAATTTGATAAAATGGACAGGGAAATCTAAATTTAATATTTTTAAGAAGGTACAAGCAGATTGAAAAAAAATATGTAATACAAATAATATTAGTAATTTACTTACTTGCACAACTTAGACAATGACATCTTAACAGTGATTTGGATATCCTTTATAGATGCGGAACCCTAATAAAACCGGCTGCATGTTACTTGCACAACTTAGACAATGACATCTTAACAGCGATTTGGCAATCCTTTATAAATGCGGAACCCTAATAAAACCGGCTGCATGTTACATGCTGGTGAGATGTAATTAAAATAAAAAGTTTGGAATAAATATTTCTGTTAAGCAACGCGTAAGGTAACGGTGAGCTTAATCGTTATTTTTGTGTTTAATTAGAAATAGCGTTTTGGAAGGTTTGTGCGTAGTGACTTATTTGTAACTGTTATCTGTATAAATGTTATAGAGGGTACAGTTATTCTTTTGTATTCAAGTTTTATATTTTGTATAACTAATTAATTGGTAAACTTTTTTAACAGTATTTATTTACAAATATACGTATGTAAGTACCTATATGTATCGAATATTTTTGGTGTTATATAAGTTTGAGTAATCAATTATACGATTTTTTTTTAATTTTGAAGATACCGCCATCGAAACGTTTTATACCAGTTTGTTTTATTTTGTAATTACAGTAATGTTTTATCGGTGAATTATTAAGATTCTTCAACTGTATCATTACTCTAACTAACTAAATCTACTCTCTTATGATACTTGCATTCAATGCAAAAGTGACAACGTTTGCAATTTACTAGATAAAAACACTTTATCTTAAATCATCGACATTAAAGTTTTCGCCGTTACGAAAATGCATAAATACAAACTTCTTTATAAACTAAAGTCAAAACGACATATACGAACTTTAAACTACATTGAAAATTAGCTAAAGTTATCAAAGCTAAGCGATAGATAAATCATTAAATTAATTTATTGTCAAAAATACTTTTAACTTTGGAATTACTATTTATTATTTACTAGCGCCTGCCCGCGACTTCGTTCGTGTAGTAGGCTCGCCTCGCTATAACCTCCAATATTTTCTTAGTTTTTCATTCATAAGAACCTTCTCCTGTCAATAATAAACACAACAAAAAATAACTAGCGAGATTGTTCTATCCATTCTCAAGTTATACCGTGACCAGGAGAAATAGGGATTCATTTTTATATACATAGATTTTGCCTCGGGAATCGGAAGCATAATGTATCATGATGAAAGGAATGTTCCGAGAGTTTTCATTGACCAGGTACCCAATATATCTAAAAGATATCACTGGAGAAATTAACATCATCATCCTCAAAACCTTTCAACTCTTTATCCAAGTGTTACGTTTGCCGCTTACTATAGGCCTTCACAGTATACGGCGCTCATTCTAACGGGTTTCTTCGATCAAAACTTGCGAAGGTATTTTGATTGGCAGCCATGACCTCCAACTGATTTATAGACGTCGAATTTGTGAATTGATATTATGGTATCATAACTATGTTTCACGCCCTTAATTTTTGGTGTCACTGTTCACGGGTAGGAGTTGTGAACTTTTTGGTGTAATAAACGCGCTAAAACTTTCATCTTTTATAGTGCGACTTCCTTATTCACACACGGTGTAACATTGAACAGGTTTGGTATCGCATTTTCTTATCAGTTGAGTATTTCACCACTGCAGTAAAAAACAAGCCTGATGGATCTTTAGTATATCTGAATGAGTATTATGATAGCTGTAAAGCATTTTTTTGATAATAATTTATAGTATTTAGTAGTACTGAAACGCTCGTAGCGGAGCTTGACTTGGTGATCTTAACCGAATAACAAGTTAAGTAACGCTTGCTGCGGTCAGGACTTGGATGGGTGAACGCTAGTCACATTATTCAACTGTGCGCATCCGTGCTTCTGAAGGCACATTAAGCCATCGGTCCCGGTTGTTTGTCTTAGGACAAGAGTCGTTAGGCTATGTCGAAGGCCTTCGGGCGGCCTGAAAACTTCGATATGGGTTGGCCACTAACCTATACACCAAGCCGCACTGGGCCCGCGTTGTGGATTATGGCCCAACTCCTCTCTGAGAGGAAGGCTCGAGTCTCAACAGTGGGAACCAAATGGGCTGATTATGATTTGTTTATAAGTAGTATTGGTTAACAAGATAACTCTTTATATTTTTACCGGTCATTTGGAAGTGTTTTTATTGGGCACTGTCCAAAAGTGTTTTGAGTATTTCTACTATTTACATTCGTTCACTTTATGATGATGACTGCGTTACCCCAAGACGTTTGTATAACACTGAGACACCCCTGATTTGAGACCAAATATGTCACTGCGGTATTTTGAACAACGGACCTTTCATATAGAATATTGGGTTTTCTCTCCCTCTAATATTCGTATAGCCTGATGGGGAAGTGATAATTTTGTGGCTGCGCCCATGCAGTACATGACAATTATTTTATTCAACATAGAGGAACCTGTTATATGTTTATAATAAGATTGTCCAGTCACACAACTTCTTGATTTATTACTACAATAAAGCAGGAAAAACTTAAGTAGTATCCATACAAAATCTAAATCTTACCGACAACAAACAAAACTTACCGAGACAAATCACGCACATAATTGTGTCTCGTGTAAATAAGATGTATATGACAAAAAACTTCAAGATGTTCCTTTCTCGCAACAAGGATGTAGTTTATGATGTTCATATACAGTTCATTTATAACTAAAAGCTTTTATACTCAAGCAACAATTACTTAATTAGGAGATCTAAACGATAACCGGGGCAGGTGTAACCGTCAAAGATCAAGACGAACAACGGGCGGACATCAATTCGTTACCAATTCGACCATTTAGTTACACCTCGTTGATTCAAGGACTCTCAAACTCATTCCGCTTACAATAAGAAGAAAAAATGTAACAAATTAAACGATTGAACCTGTTCTCGAGGACCCCTAAAGAGCGGCTTGATGTTAAGTGAACTAATTTATACTCGGATGGGCCATAAACAATATGTAAAGGCGGTTTTGGAAGGCTTTTGAAGTTAATTTTGATAATTCAAGTTCCTGTTCTTATGTTTTGAGGTTGTCATGGTTAAGTTTGAGGCGCGCTTTAATTTAGCATGTTCTTCTTTGCATCCATGACTACGAGTAAAATAATGATCATAAGATTTGATCTTGGTTGGTTGGTGATTTGATTTGAACTTGCAGAAAATTTTACTAAGCTGTGGACTGGACTAGCTTCTTTTAAAAGTGATATATCACTAGTGGTAGGGTATACACCATCGATCAGACCAGATCTCGATCGGTCGGTTCTAATGCTCGTCGGGATTCGGCATAAGTATAAGAAGTCCCTTTCTGATATATACACCGTAAATAGCTTCAACATGAAATTCACAGTATTAGACATTTTCTAATGGCCTAGCTATCATCGAGATCGAAAAGCTATCGGACGGTATGTTCCGACCGCTCACCTTTAAGGCCAATCGTCTTCTAGGTCTAGTGTGTATACCACTTTAGACCAACAGCATCATTTAAAGTAATGGTAAGCTCTAGCATATCAATTGTATAAAAAGAGTATTATATTAAGTACTTATTTTTCTACCATCGAACGTATAATTAATGATCAGTATGAAAACACTTTCGTTTTCTATTTTCGATAACTGGTTATCAAATGAGAAATTGTGATTTATTACACATTACTAATTATGCATAATAAGAACATGTCATACAAAACACATGCATCAACATCATCTCATCTGTAGTATCTCCAACATAGGTCTACCTAATTCCTTAACAAATTTAATAATAACGAAAAAATCTTTCTAGTTTCTTCATCACATTTATATGACTTAAAAAGTGTCATAACACTAAAAATACATGTTAACAAGTAAAATAAAACTTGAACGTGCGAATTCGTGTCATGTTTATACGACAACCCACTGAGTTTATAAGAGACTGTCGCACTTATATGTCATTTCAACTTTAGAATGGCATGTTTATATATTCATTTTCGTATTTAAAGGTAGAAACCAGTACCAATGTTGTTTGACATTTTGATGCAGTGAATTACAAAACTTTTATCACTTATTACATTGAATGCAAGAAAGTCTTTGCAAAAACTTAAAATGAAGTCTTTGAAAAGTGACTTATTCACGTATTATCTTTTATGTATTTAAAATGACGTTTCATATTTGTCAGCGAAGCGACTTTGTTGCGATGATAGCTTGGGGGATGTTTGGGGGGGAAGTTGGCTACCATGGAGGTGGAACCAGGATCGTTCCCTACATCGGGCTCGAGCTTTTGTAGTGAGAGTAACATCGTGATGGTACCACAGCATGGTGGTAGGATCACGATGTTACTTTATGGCACCCGTCTGGCTAGCTATATGTTCTATAAGCTGTCTTTTAGAGCCATTCTTCTACAACTCTAGAGTGACACTACCTTTGACCGCACTATTACTTACCTTCAAGTAAGATAGTGGTAAAACGCGTGCCTATCACACTAATATTATAGAGGCGAAAGTTTTGCAAGTGTGTTTGTATATTCGTTACTTCTTCACGCTCAAACGACTGGACTGGACAGTACATTCCTGGTAAAACTACGAGGCGCAATTAGTAAATTATAAAAAAAAAACATTAAATAAGTATTAGTCGATGTATTGTTAAACGCCCAAGAAGCTACTACTCCTGCCCAACAATGTTAAACACTGAATTTCACATTGTAATAAAACTTTACAAATATTCTAACATTTCTCAGACAATAGTATACTGCTGCTTTTTTATTTAAATATGTTAAAAAAGAATTTGCTATTTTATTATTTTATTCATAGTGATACAAATTTAAAGTATTGTCTAATAATTCACAGAATAATTAGTTATAACAGCAAAGTTAGTGAATAGTTATATAAAATAAATTGTATATTATAAATTAAAAAATCTTAGTCAATAGAATTAATCTTTTTCTGATGATGTAATTTAAGTCAAAAAATAAGAATTTTATGCTGCGAAATTAAAATTTACTTGTAGTAATATGAAGAAACTATGTTCAAGTAGGTACTACAAAAAAAATATACTTAGTAAACTCTTCGGTTGCTTTACAAAGAAGCTTTAGTTTCAATATCATACACTAACATCCATATATCGTATAATATTGGATAAAATATACGAACAGTTAATTTTAACAGTCGTAAATCACTTTTGTTAATTCCGGAAACAACACAGATATATAAATGTTAATAGTTAAAACAGTCGTCTTCGTATCATTTATATATACATTTTGAATAAAGTCTAAATGTATAAAGCGGCAATGATTGTGCAAATAAACACAGTACATGCAGTATAGTACATGCAACAAAATAATTGTTTCTCCACAACCTTATTGTGCTACACAGACACAGCATTTAAAAAAAACTTAAGCGACCATATTTATTCAAGCAAAAATTGTAACAATGTAATTATTTATATAGAGTCGAGCCTCTAAAAGTTCATCAAGACAGCGTTGTTCACTTTTACGTGATTATACTGCTTCTTATAAAGCTCTTCGGTATGTTGCAGACATTGGCATTGCCTAAATACCTAATAAGAATAAATTTAAGACCAACATTATAGCGATTTTGGTTAGACTTAATTTTTGTATCGTATACTTCACAAGACTGAGTATAAACATAGAACAAGGATACGGGGCAACACAGCTGTGGGGAGAAGTATAAGGCGCGGTCCAATCCTAATTTTAAGACAATTTACGATGCTTTTCATAGGGTTGTAAATTGCTTCGTATCAGATAGGACGATGTAATGCGAAAATGCAATCGAAAACGTGCTAATACTTTTTATATTTAGTTCGTACAATCAAATGATTAAATTTTAATGATAAAAGAGTCCATAGTTCACTAGTAAATTTCTTTGGGAATTCGAATATGATACATTCTTTGAAATATATTTGCCCATAATTGAAAAAAAAGCTTTTTCCCGCGGAGCAGGTAAGAAAAAATTGCAAAATTTAGGAAATGTTGCTGATCGGTTATTAGGTAATTAAGCGTCGAAAAACTAAATTTTCGCGCAGTCGAATTATGAAATTTGGTTGTAATCTACACTCATTTCGCCTTAATATTAACATTCATACTTGTATTTGTATACCTGACAAGTTCAATCATGAAAAAAGTATTTTAAAATTTTATATCAAAATACGTCATACGTTAGGTACATTATAATTGTTTCATATGTCTAGACTCACTTTTTTATACACGGCCGACAAGGATCGGCATATGCTACATTTTTAAAAGTGTCGTTTATGGCTTGTTCACATGGGAATTGCTGCCAATGGCCTGCTGGTACTCGATCAGTTAGGGTTACCGACGGTGTCTCGGCCACAGATATATATATTTACATTGTACATATATATATCTGTGGTCTAGGCCTAATTTAAATTCAACAACGACCATCCAACAGTTACATTACAGATATAGTAGGTGCTTATCAATAAGGTCCAATTTAACCTCCATTAACTAACTTCTAACATTAATGTTAATGGTTTACTACCAAAATTATAAATGTCGTAAACTGACTTACATCAAAATATCCCTAAATAGACTTCAGTTTTTTATCGTTTATACTTAACAAGTCAGTATATAGATTGAAATTACGCAACGGCCGTCCAACAGTGTAACACAAATTAGGTACCGTTGGCGCCCGTTATTAAAAAGGTCCTATTTGCCCGTTCTAAAATATTCCATTTTCTTGTCAGTGGGGGTCCGGTCGTTTCAATCGGTGCTACAATTAATCATAGTATAGCTTTGTCATCTACCATCGGTCAGTGTGGTTGTTGTGTGACTTTTTATACGTGTTCTTATAAGGTTGAGGAAATAAAGATCGTTATGTTTACTACTTAGTAATTGGAATGACGAAATAATTAGATGATATAATAAAGATATGTAATTATAATAGTGTTTGGCAATTGTTGAAGTGATTTATCTATAAACATGTTATTGGGGCTTATATTTAACGAGGAAGTCTTAAAATTGTGAAATGTACACTGATATAATATTTGAGATCAAATTAGAAGACAATAAACTGCGGCAATGTCTCAGATCCTTTCATGGTTGAGTATTTAGCCCAATTATTTGCGAAATAATAAAGAGGTCTCAATTAAAAATAAATCTATCTAGCAACAATAACGCTTTCAAATAAAAAAGAATCCGCATCGGAATTGGATTCATCTTTTCGAAGTTGCAATGCCACAGACATACAAGCATACGGGAGGAATAGCGCCCCCCTTTTTAAAAAAGTTCACTCATATTATTTCCCTTTACCATGTATTTATATAAAAATAGATGCGCACGCGGCTTTGCCCGCGCTAAAAATTAATATCCCAGATGAGCCTTTTTCAGGGATAAAGTTACATGTTATTCCCAGGTCCCAGGGGAAATATTTTTGTGATGGCCAGAAAGGTTTGGTTTCGGGCCTTAGATGTTGTCATTTGTTAATGTATCACAGCTCTTGGGACGCAGGGATTTCTAGTGCGGGATAGTACATTATTAATTAATCTATATGTTATTCCTGTTTAAATATGCCTACATCAATATGTTTCTTATTACAAGTGTGTTGTTTCAATTATTTTATGAATCACATCGCCTGTATACCTAATTAAGTCACTACAAATTTACCAACGTTTTGGCGTGAAAGAGTAGCAAACATTCACACAGATATGCTTTTGCAATTTTATTAGAATTAAAATGTACCTACTACAAACTAAGGGTTTTAATACAAATCTACGCACTAGATATTCGACCTTTTTTTGTTTTTTATACAATATATACTCGTATTATGTAGATAATACGTTTTTAAAATTTTGGTATTTGAGCGCGTTTTCATTATAAGTGTGATAGTGTAATGATACTTGCATTGGGCCACTCGACTGATGCTAAATGCCAATGCAGTTAGAGATTTGCGGGATCGGTTGTATATATAATTGGTATTAAATTAATATCAAAGTCAGTATATAAATATCACAAAAATGTTTTAATTTCTCACTAAGCTCAAGTATTAGTTAGTACTTTTGATTTTGATTTTTGTAACATTTGTGAGAACATAAAACTATTAATTGAGAAAAATATCCTTAAATATTGCCATTCTTGAGTAACAAGCTACTAGCTACTTTCAAGGATTATATAGAACAAATTTTAACCGAACTTTACATTTTACGCGACTATAAATATCCTGACCTTTGAAATCAAAGGAGACTTAAGCGTCTGAATCTGAAATTCCAATTAGCTAACTAATTCGAATAAAAAATTAAACTTTTGGTACTTATATATTGCTTTAATCGAATAATTACGATTGCGAGTCGAAATTAAAGTCATTACTTTATAGCCAGCGATAAAAAACGATCATAAAGTAGCTTTCTTTATAAGGATTGGATTAAAATAATGATCATATTAAAGCTTGCTAAATTGATAATAACATTTCGTATAAAAGACAGTGGATCTAAAAGAATTTTTTGATCATTTGTTATAGTCAAAGCTTGTGGTGAAACTAATTCGGTGATATTAATGTCTATGGCAGTCATGTGGATACTTTTTGACAGCAGCAGCTCTTTTGTATCCAATAATTCATTGTATCTCAATACCTTTGGTCAATGACGGGTTTTTTTTCTGACAGCTGATTAAATATATAAAAAAAATTCCAAGCCAGTGGATAGATGACGTTGATGAGATAGGCGAACGAAAGAAAACATATTTGGAAAACGTAAATATCATGCTAGGGAATGACATAAATTTATTTAATATTATAAACGACTTTACTACTAAGTTTCGAGGCATGCTCGATGCCCATCCTCAGGGAGTTAACAGCTGCTGTTTGGTCGGTGTATGTTTAGGTAATAAGTAACTTTAGTACTTTACATTTTTTTTCAATTTAAAGGGAATCTGTTAAGCATACAAATGGGAGACATGCGAGAAGATTTATCAATGATGGGAACAAAAGGGCAAGTATGCATCAAAACATTATCATTGGTCAAGGTTATACAAAATAGTTCTACCACACAGATGAACTTATATTAGTTTAGTTTATTTTGAAGGCCAGCTGTCGCTTAAATAATTTTCTTTGAACGAATTTCGTAGTCTTAAAATAAACTGGAAATATGGTCCCAGCAAATTTACTGCGGAAGTGGTCTTGCTTTTATGGCAAATACACTAGCAGAAGTTTAAGTAAGCTTTTCTCGTAAAAATTAAATATAATTTGATATAAAATATTTATCTTATCATTTTAACAAATTATAAAAAAGTTACACTTAAACTAATTATATTTTGCATTGTAGTGGGTTTTTGGTTGCGTAAAATAATTTTTAATTCATCGTTTGTTTGTCACAGCGAGTAGATAAATTGTACTTGCAACATGCAACTACATCCGTTCTGTGGCAAACTGTATTTGGGTTTTTAGTATCGTGCAAATAGCTTGTAATTTAAAAGCACACTTATGTCTTACTATAAATATACCTGAGAAGAATTAATGAGGAACAAAGCGGAAAATATTTACTTTTGTAAATAACAAGTTAGAAAAAGTTTACACACTCGTACTCACACTAGGGCTTCTTATTTTGTGGGAGACCTGTATGATTATTTATATTAATCTTCATGACTAATACTCACGAATAATTATCACATCACAAACGTCGAAGCCCAGTTCAAAAAATCTGCAATTCACACAAATATTTAATTCGGCTAGTCATCCAAACTTTTTAACCCTTCGCTTAGAAGGCAGGGTTACTATGAAGTAGCCTAGTCGTCATATATCATCTACCGACTTCCAAAAAGGAGGAGGTACTCAATTCGACTGTATTTTTTTATGTTTGTTACCTCATAACTTTCGATAGGGTGAACCGATTCTCAAAACTCTTTTTTTTTGTTTGAAAGCTAGTGATTTCCGGTGGTCCCATTTAAATTTCATGAAATTCGGTCTAGTAGTTGATGAGTTACACTCCAATACCTGAATATAATGGAAGACGAAATTTTTCAAATTGTCGGTACTTGTTCTTGTTAAAGTCAATAGTGCATGTCATTCTACTGCCGTGCGATTCTCTAATTATTTGTCGTTGCGTTCGTCGACGAGCTCACCGATGTCAAATACTTTGTGAGAATGGAAAAAAGAACCTTATGGACGAGGGCTATCGCCCTTGTACATCGTTGTCCATCGTTTCTTGTCGTCTCTTCATTTATTTCATGTAAGTTGTCAAAGATGCAACGATGTTGGCTGCACGGCTGATGTGAATGCATCATGCATTGAAGTAGTCAATCGAATCAACCTTGCTCGTAATAATATAACGTAATTCGTACACGACTGATATCATAACTTCATGATTTTGAGATGAAGTTGAGAACCTATTAAAATTTTCTTAGAGTCTTTTCCTGAGAATTTAGAAAGATATTGTATTCTTCGGAATATCTAGTATTTATAATTTTACGAATTATGACATTCATGTTACTTGCGCTTTCGCTCCATATCATTTTTGTTCAATTTACTGCTAGGAAATTTTCTTAATTATTTGTTGTGTGACGTGTGACTAAAGATGTGCTTTTAACACTTGGCGTCCCAGAAACGTAAATATACGTCAGTTTCATTCATAAATCTTTTGTTTTAATTATCACGGTATAGGAAAGATTAATACCGAGAACGAATACTGACTAATTTTTAAATGTATATCAATGATTAGTAAGAAACATTTTCAGAAAAATATAAACATATCATCGGTTTCAGTTTTATTATCATTAATTTTCCTTACCTATACAAACATAATGTAGCAAGGAAACTCGCTATAAGATAACATATAACCTACAGTTATTTAGACAATAATGCACAATTTCGTGTTTTAAGTTCTTTACAGACTTGCGAATAATGTGGTCTGGTTTGTGCCGGCGTTATTATTAAATTAATTACTTTTAATAATTCACAAAATTGATTATTAAAAGTAATTATTGCGACATAAACGTCATAGTTATACATTATGGTAATGTAGACTTCTTTGTAAATATTGACGTCTTCCATAAAACTGTAGTAGGTACGTCACTTTGCTTTATTGTCAATAGCATAGAGTAATAATATATGATCAATAGTTTCTGCAGCGTACGCGATATAATAACTTTATTTGGTATTTTTTCTACATATACATCGATGTTTTCATACGGATCCCTAACTATTTAAAAAATATAATGTAGCCTATGTTCATCAGGGAAAATAATGGTGAAAGAACTTTCCTAATCGGTAGTTTCAGAGCCTATTCAGTTCAAACAAACAAACAAACAAATCTTTCCTCTTTATAATTTTATATAGTGTAGATGATGCGATCAAAGCAAAGATAAGATTTTTACGCAACATTATATCCAAGCTAGCTTGGAGCATTCAGAATTCTATAACTGAGGTAAAGGCTTACTGGGTCTTGCCAGGGTCACAGGTAACCTGAGAACTCACTAATCAGAGACGCAAAACAGGAATTTATTGTTTGCAATGTACCGTGGCTGGTCCATTGTGAGATGCAGTGAAGGGTGCAATTACTCGTGTTCTTGTACGTTTACTGGCGGTAACTCTTTACTACCTTATCGCAATATGTTGCCCATTATTTACTATGAAAATTAAAGAAAAATGTTAGCTTGATATGGTTCAAGAGCATATTCGTGGTTTTTCTGAGGCTGTTTTAACTTTCATATTTTGACTTCGAACGCACTTTATGGTTGGTGACATTTGGTTATTTCGGTCATGTCGTTTCCGTTTAACTAGTTCTGGAGTAAGCATTTAATTTAGTATTTTTGAATAGTAAAAAAATTATGAAATTGTAATTGAAAAAATTCTGCTTTAGCTGTTAGCAGTAGCAGCAATCAGTTACATTCAGTCAGTCAGTCTGCGAAGCCTAGAAAAGGCCTTTGCTACAGATTGTGTTGACAATTGATGTAAGTAGTTCTTTATCTTTACTAGTTTACTAAAACAATATAAAAAAAAACAAAAATAAGTAACGAGTTTTATTTTTCTGATGACTACCAAGCTTGTGTCTAAATAATAAAAAATAAAATATTAATAACATTTAATCCAGTTCCTCTTTACCTTGAAGTAAACAGAAGCGACTTTAGGTTTTCTCATCCAACTGATAAAAATGTAAAAATATAACTCAAAATAAAACACAAAGGGCACCAAAAACGTAGATTACAACCGCCAAGATAACTACAAAAAAGGTGAAATTCGTCAAGAAACACCGAGATACAAGAACCTACATTTTTAATTTTAAAGTTTTCCGTTTTGTGTCGGCTTGCTTCGTTTAATTTCCGGCCAGATTATCAGAACTAAGCCAGAAAGGCTTTGGCCACAGACTTCGGAACGTCAAAAATTTTCCCGCGAAATAGTGCAATAGAGTAGCAGGAAAGCTTGGGAGTGGTTTACAGTTTACAGATGTGTTGCATTGTTTCGTTTCGTTGTAATTTGCAATTATAAAAGCGTTTAAGCTATAACTAACCAGCAAAACACTAACGTTAGGTATGTAAAACATCAACCCGGTTCGAGCATATCAAATGCCCGACCCTTAACGTTACTGTTTTGCCGGTTAACAATAGTTTAGTATGTGTTAGTATTTCAATACCTACAGAAATAAATGTTACACTCGTAAATTGGACGACAAACGTTGTGAATGATGTTTCCAGCAAAACACTAACGTTAGGGATGTAAAACATCGACCTGGGTTCGAGCATATCAGATGCCCGACCCCTAACGTTACTGTTTTCACGGTTAACAATAGTTTAGTATGTTTTAGTATTTCAATACCTACAGAAATAAATGTTACACTCGTAAATTGGACGACAAACGTTGTGAATAATGTTTCCAGCAAAACACTAACGTTAGGTATGTAAAACATCAACCTGGGTTCGAGCATATCAGATGCCCGACCCCTAACGTTACTGTTTTCACGGTTAACAATAGTTTAGTATGTGTTAAACTCACGAGTATTTCAATACTTACACAAATAAATGTAACACTCGTAAATTGGACGACAAACGTTGTGAATGATGTTTGTGTACATTGGGTTCTGCCTACTAAGGCACATACTTGTATGTGTCTTAGTAGGCAGAACCCAATGTACATATTTATTCATGTCATTTGGGTGGATTATGATATCTACCACTCTTATTATTATATGTCCATATGAAAATGGTGGACGTTACTTCTATACTCGTGAGCTCTAAACCGCAATTCCTACACCTATTACAATTTCTCATCGTGAGAGCAAAAAACATATGATTACCGACGATTTGCTGATATCCTTATGCAGAAGCAATTTCATGTGTAGAGCTATGGAAGGTTCTAGACGGATCGTACCTACGAGGCATTATCAGTCGGTCTAGTAATAACCACGTGGGATGGACGTTTGCGTTTGCATTTTAAGCTTGCACATTATTGCCGAAGGAGAATTTCCTCAGAAGTTGGTATTCAGAAATATACTTTATATTAAACAAAAATAATGATTTTAATTAACAATTTCCAATGTGTAAGCGTGATTTATCTATCAGTTCACGTAGGTTTTTGAATCAGCTAAAATAATTTTAAATAATAGTTACTTAGTCACGACACTCGCAACCACATTATTTTTCTTCGTTTCAATTAACATCTAATAAATATTCAATTAACATCTAATAAAATTAAAATTATGTTATTAAGAAAATGTAATTAAATAATGTGATTCTAATTAATTACAATGAGTTTTCTCAAAAAAGTCCAATGTTTGTGGTTTATTTTATTAATCTATACTTAATATTATAAAGATCAAATATTTGTATTTATGTATGTAACGAATAAACTAAAAAACCATTAGACCGATTTCAAAAATTATTTTGCCGTTAGATAACTACATAGGCTATATAATATTTAAAAAAAGTTAGGAATCCGTATGATAACTTCATTAATTAAATCCAAGGAGTGAAAATAATACCAAAAATCATTATGATTAATGTGCTATTTATTCAAAGTGATGTATTGCAGTTTTATAGCAAAATTCAATATCTACAATAAAGTATGTGATACGATATGTCTTTACAGTTATCACAATGACTATTTTTTCATTTTAAAATATGCAATAGTAACGCCGTAAAATCAGTTTATCGCGTACACTGCGGAAACTATTAATAATAGAGCAAAGTGATGTAATAAAGTTTTATGGAGGAGATCAATCTCTAGAAGAAAGTATGAGCTACCATATTTCTATCTATTACAGTTATGTCACAATAACTACTGTCCGTGTTAAGCTATGCAATATTAACGCCTGTTCAAACTAGGCCACATTATTCGTACCATGGTGTTAATCCTTATGTACTCTAACAATAAAGAAGAAAGATTTGATAATTTGTTTGTAACGGATAAAAACCAAAACTACATAACCAGTTCAAAAAATTCGCTCATCAGTAGAAAGTTATATTATGCCTAAGTAATATACGCTGTATTTGATTCATCATCATTATCATCCATCACTGCGCGTATGAAAACGCGGAGCGCAGCTAGTCGTAAATGATTTAATATGTTTTGACACAAAATTTAATTTTATCAATCGTTTTAATACTAGGTAACATTTTTATCGCCGCTAGTCATCAGTCGCCGTAGTAAATCAACACTGCTAGAGGTTTCAATTGTAAAACAACAGAAATAAGTCATAGGTCCAATTTCTGTTAGTAGTAATATTTTATTAATTTCACAAATGTTAACTAAAGTTCTCATCTTTCTTGAATAAAATAGTAGATATATTTCATTACAAGTGGGGAAAGGCTGTCATTGCAAAGAGTTCCGACAAATAAAAGTCGGAACAAGTTGCAATGACGGTTCTGCACGTGTACTGAACGACTATTTTTAATACAGTTGCGAAAAAATGAAGCAATTTAATAAAATAAACTCGCAATGAAAATTTCTGGAAAATGGCGCCAACCGTAGAATATAAGCAGAGATTTTTTTTTCTTCACTCATTCTGGTAGGCAAAGGGAACTATGCCCATACAGCCAAGTCTTCAGTAGAATTTTTTTATTGATATGAAATGAAAATGAAATTTAATGAAATGAAATGAAATGAAACCTAACCTAACTCATTCAATCAAATCATGAAATCTGATATTGAAACAAATTAGTAGCTTATTTTTAGAAATATACGTATTTGCATGAATCATAAAACTTCTATGAGTTTTTTTTAGTAAAAACTTCATGGTTGGTTTTTCTTTTTAATAGACATTATTTTGACAGTTAGAAAAAAGAACGCACGAGTTCAGGAAAGGTAAAAAAAGCACGAGTATGTAATAGCCCACATCCCGAACGCTATACGTCCCTGCAATACGCCACTTTTTGAGCAACTGTATTAAAAATAATATTTTGAACTACGGTCTTCCGGGAATTACATGGACCGAGTACTAGAAGTATAACACAGATAAGGCTGAAACTGATCAAGTAGAGCTTCGCGAAGGTACCATAAGCGAAGGTAGAGTCATACTCTACCAATTATATAATTCGCGATTGCGGCGCCAAGATTTTAATAAATTGATAATGTTGAATAACTATACCAACTGCTTCTCTTATTTGTCTATGAGCGATATGGAGGTAAAGAAACACAGACAGATTTCCTTATTTATATTACACCTTAAAATAACTATTAATTACTCTTGACCGCATTTCATTGCGTGTACATCATGCTTTATGACGTAACGTGCAACTGGTATTAATAGTACAATTAGTTTTATTGCAGTTGACAGTGTCGTCTCCTTAATATTCGCTTTTGTGACTTTGGTTTCGAGACAATTGAAAGCAATTAGTTGCTCAGCTGCTCTTTCGTTGTTTTGTTTTGTTAATTTGTATACAGTTATGCAATAGCGACA
Organism: Selenia dentaria; assembly: GCA_917880725.1. NCBI lineage: Eukaryota > Metazoa > Arthropoda > Insecta > Lepidoptera > Geometridae > Selenia > Selenia dentaria. The sequence goes on from OU862893.1 coordinate 20,209,050, forward strand.
AAGGTAAAGCAATACTTATTGTTACATTATTATGAAATCATAATAAACCCTCGTTAATCCGCTGCATACAAATACAAAAGCTGAATTTTATTTTCTATCACTTCGCATCGAGTTACTAATTATGTGTTTTAAGAATGTTCAGCGCCATCTCATCATAATCATCATCATCATCATCTCAGCCGTAGGACGTCTACTGCTGAACATATGCCTCCCCCATTAGATATTTATATTGCGAGCCATCAGACTGTTCGGGTAGTTGACGCCTCGCTTACATTGCAAGCAGGCTGTCCGCGCGCTGATTGCTAGTGGTCGCCGCGTAGCTTCACTGGAAACTGATCATGAACTGTGTCTATCGCGAAAATCGAAAGTAGTCGCCGCGTGGACACCTGAGCGCCTGCTAGCTGCCGACGCGTAGACTGCTGGGTGCCTACTAGCTGTAGCCGCGTGAGCTGCGAGCAGCCGCCTTAATTTAGGGAGGACGTTAGGTAGGAGCGGTCTTGGAGCAGATTCGTGTAAGTGGGCTAAGACCTTTTGCGTTCTGCTCACAATAGTTGCTTGTGGTATTAAACTCCATTAGACATTGGGTTTGAGCCTCATTCGTTCTGTAATTTCAATATATTTAATGTCATTAATGCATATTGACCTACCCGTTGGGAAACTCGATGGAGGCCTTCGAGCATTGTACTGAGGTCTTCCATGGATTCTGCCATGACTACAATATCGTCGGCAAATCGAAGGTGAGTGATGTATTCGCCGTTAATATTAATGTTAAGTCCTTGCCATTCCAGAAGCTTGAAGGCGTCTTCCAATGTAGCGGTGAACAGTTTCGGAGATATAACGTCTCCCTGTCTCACGCCTCTTTGCAATGGAATTGCCTTCGAACTCTGTTCCTGTACTCGGACTGATATGTAGGCGTTTTTGTACAAACACTTCAGCACTTCAATATACCGATAGTCAATACGGTACCGCTGGAGAGACTCAAGCACTGCCCACGTCTCGATCGAATCAAAGGCTTTCTCATAGTCCACAAACGCTAGACAAAGAGGCAAGTTATACTCTTCGGTCTTCTGTATAACTTGCCGTACCGTGTGGATGTGGTCTATGGTACTATAGCCTTTTCGGAAACCGGCTTGTTCCGGAGGCTGGAATTCATCAAACCTGCAACTGAGACGGTTCGTTATAACCTTCGAAAACAGCTTATAAACATGGCTCAAAAGCGAGATGGGCCTGTAGTTTTTAAGTAAAGTGTTGTCACCTTTCTTGAAGAACAGCACCACCACGCTTTTGTTCCATGCTTCTGGCGTTGAACCTTCCAGTAAGACGGTATTAAAGAGCTTCTGAAAGACTTTAAGTACCGGTGTTCCACCCGCTTTCAGAAGCTCAGATGTGATACCGTCGTCACCAGGCGCCTTGTTGTTCTTAAGCTGTTTCAAGGCCATTCTAATCTCGTACAGGCTGATGTCCTGGATATCTTCGGTATAATGTCGGGTCAGCTTGGCTCTTGGGTCTTTGGCCGAGCTGCTAATAGGTTTAGCGACCGAGGTGTATAGCTGTCCCTAGAAACTCTCTACCTCTCCTAATACTTCTGCTTTGGTCGACGCTACACTGCCGTCTTCTCTCTTCAGCTTTGTCAACTGGCATTGCCCAATAGACATGTCTCTTGCAAACACTTTGGAGCCTTTTTTCCGCTCTATCGTCTCTTTAATACGGTTTGTATTAAAGATCCGGATGTCGTGTCGCAAGGACTTCCATATTCGTCTATTGAGCAGCCTATATGCTTCAGCATCATGCGAAGACTGCACTGTCTTAAGATGAACATGGATAAGACGAAAATTATGTCTAATGCCCATGTTGTACTTACCCCAATATCAGTTGGGAACTCAGTTCTCGAAGTTGTTGACGAGTACATCTACCTGGGACAGACAGTCAAACTAGGCACGTCCAACTTCGAGAAAGAGGTCAATCGTCGAATCCAACTAGGCTGGGCAGCGTTCCGGAAACTTCGAGAAGTGTTCTCGTCAAAAATACTTCAGTGCCTCAAGACAAGAGTCTTCGACCAATGTGTGTTACCAGTGATGACTTATGGCACTGAAACGTGGTCTCTTACTATGGGCCTCATAGAAAAGCTCAAAGTCGCACAACGAGCTATGGAGAGGGCTATGCTCGGGGTTTCTCTACGTGATCGAATCAGAAATGAGGAGATCCATAGAAGAACGAAAGTCACCGACATAGCCCAGAAGATTAGCCAGTTGAAGTGGCAGTGGGCAGGGCACATAGCTCGCAGAACAGATGGCCGATGGGGCCGAAAGGTTCTGGAGTGGAGACCACGGACCGGCAAGCGCAGCGTAGGTCGTCCACCGACACGGTGGACAGACGACTTGATGAAGGTCGCAGGACGACGTTGGATGCAGGCCGCTTCCAACCGGTCCTTTTGGAAAATCATGGGGGTGGCATATGTTCAGCAGTGGACGTCCTACGGCTGAGATGATGATGATGAATGCATATTGTACATTGTGTGCAATTTGAAGGTACATCACAGCACAACAGTACAGTTCAATTGTATAATGTCTGCAATTGCGGTAATACCACCCAGACTCTTATTAGAGGCCTAATAGGCCTTTTCAGACTTCAATTCTTTATATCGATCCATTTACAATAAACAGCTCTTTTTCGTAGGCTACACAGCTTTAGAATCTTTTTATATGAAACATAATACATTCTAAACTGGAAACTGAACACCATAGAAGTGAGCATTCTTACACGCGAAACCTTATAAAACCCGTATAAATCTTGGTAGGTCTCCAAATAGGTCTTAAAAGAGTCGCATAGTCCTTTCTCTGAGACTAGAACATGGAGTGTGTAAAGCATGATGTTGGTAACTCGAGAGTGTATAGATTATACGTAGCAGTACATTAACTACCAACAAATAAAACTCGTAAGTTTCACGAACGATGTCTTCGCGTCCCAAGTAGTTTGTCAAACTAGTCTGAACAGCTCCGTCAGATTTCGCATATATGAATAAATAGTAGAACAGAATATTGTAGTTGCATATCTTAATAAGATAAAAATCTTAAAACATAATTATCACATCTTAGACAGACAAACATGTCACTTGTCATAAACACGGCTTCAAAATTAAATATAATTTCTTATAAATGTATAACGTTTTGGTTTACATCGAGCTACGCGTCTTATAGCTCATTTACATTAGTAAACTCGGCAGTATTCGATAGCAGGCCGTCAGCGGTCACTGACTAGTGTAAATTATTTTAAAGTTGTAAATTTGGTCACTACCCGATTTGTCTACAGAAAAATGTCTATTATTAAACGACTAGTGTTTTGTAAAGCATTTTTGCATTCTACTTCTAACCTGCACATGCACATTTCGGTCAACGAATTAATTAAACCAAATACGGTCGACGCATTCGATCACAAACCTTAAGTAAATTAATTGTAAAACACGCGAGCTTAACAACTGTTTAATTCCGTATGCCGTCTTACACTGAGATAGTGGCCCCTTATTGCTCTGGTCCTAAATTGTGGTTTCAATGCAATGCCTTTGACGTTAAATTATTGTCGCCATGCAACGTTACACTGTACTGAAACACGTGTGCAATGGTGTTATAGCCAGTCTGTTTCTGGCTTTAGCCTGGGGTAACTGAGAGTCTAATAGAGGCGGTTTACGCAGTGGTTTATCATGGTTGAAGATATGGCAGCCATATAAGACATTTCGCAAGCATTACAAAATAGAAACATTTGTTACAGAACAATGGAATGGAACAACTTGGCGTCTTCTGTTTTTTCTTAGATTACAACAAGAATTAGGGCAAAGACTAGAAACATAATAGTATGCATATTATGTATCTATTTCTATGTGCTCCATCCATGGCCACCCGATCGCTTACCGTCAGGCTAGGTCCTGGCCAAACGTAAATCTATTAAAGGTAAAAAAGAAGACCATCAAGTTTTTTTATTAAAAAGCAGCTATATATTTCTGTATAGCAGCTTCTGCTTGAAATTATTTTTTAATGGAATCATGTTACCCCTGACCGATTGTATTGTTATTATTTATTTACTTTCCACTTAAGATAAGACTGTTAAGTGACTTAAGACTGTCTAAAAAGAAAGAGATTTCTCTACCTATTTTTCCCTACTTGGCTTAAAACGTTTGTACTTAAAAATATCTCACCTAGCCATCGAGTGGTCTACAATTACCACATAAACATTACCTGTCAAACCGACTAATCACACGCGAACATTAACTACACATCTATCTTAAGACCACGAAAGGTGTTACGATAATTAAGTCAATACTAAATTACTTGAACGTTCGCACATAAATGTTAATTAACTTTATTACGTTTAAGACACATTTCATTTTGTTGAGAAGTCGTAAATACAAAAATAGCGTACTCGTGCAAACCATAGGCAAAGAGAACAATCTCAAAATGATGTGTTCAGTGGCTCTTTAAAATATGAAAAAATGAATCAACTTGTTTAACTTAAGATTATATATCTACGGTTATACTTTTAGATTGCAAAGAAGCACCTACGCACTTTGACGGCCCGTTAGCCCACTTGGTAGTGAACCACCCTGCCTTCGATGAAAGAGTCCCAAGTTAGATCCCTGACCGAGGAAAATATTTGAGTCACTAACAGAAAGGTTTGTGCTATACTATGTCTCCCACTACATAGAGAGTTCTAGAGCTTCGGTACGAAAAACTAGTTAAACTTAACTTAAAATCATTACAGTTACGTACTTACTATCCCGGGATTTTTTCCTGTGAGAGTATCATTTTTGACGCCTGTGGAACCGCTTAAACAAAGCCTAAATCTTTTAGCATGGGTAAAGTAATCCCACATTTTATCAACTCCTTACAGCTTCGACAAAAGTGCGACGATAATTTTAGTAGATTTTCATATAGTTCCGAATTTAGTAAGATACAAAACTAGTTCAAGTGTACTTACAGCAATATCCTTGAAAAGCATTAATTAATGGCACAAACTAAATAAATTTAATTGTAGCCCGTTCCTAAGGCGGAGTCTTAAACGCAACAAATTAAAGCGGACGTTTCAATTACATTCTTGTGCAATGTCTCTGCTCCTTAGTCACGCTTTTTGGTAGAATAGTCCAAATTGTTTTAAATTTCATAGTAACAAATATCTACAGAATGTTGGGGAGAGTTTTTAAGTTAAATGTGATCAACTTATCACCTTCAACATTTTGATTAAATGCTCTTAGTAGAATATTTAAACATCACATAGTTTCGCATATTGATTTCTATGGTTTTACTTTCATTGAGCTAGCATTTTGGCCACGACCACGCGGTGCGGCCGCGGACGGAGCACGTCGTCATTTTCTTGCTTGCGTAAGCTCAAACTCGAGGTAGTATACGATCCTTAGCTGACTGATCATTGAGTTATGTAAGTGCCACAATCATCAGTTCGTCGCACTTGTAACAGTACCAAGATACGCTCATCATCAAGATATGCTCAACACTGTAAAACTGTAATTATTTTTAATAATGCCTCATCATATCTTTTCTAAAAATATTGAGGTGCTGATAAACACAAAAACAAACGCAGAAACAATAGAAAAGCTGTTTTGATACGTAGCTCAGTAATTAAAATAGAAGTTGCTTTCCTTCAATAAAGGTCTTGAACGTGAAACGTTTAAGGGAACAATTCTGCTAAATCAGTTCTGTCAATATTTCCTACCACTTTAGGATAGATTATTCTCTTTTCATGGTTGTCAGGAAGAGATCGCTCTGAGAGATAAGACCGCCCATTGTGACACTTAATTTAAAGTTTTTTATTTGTTTGTTGTATTTTATAATGTGGTGTTGCATAAATAGTTTATCTATCTATATTATTGACTTCACAAGAATACATTTTATTTAGATTATAGATCGAAATTACGAGTAAATAACCTGTTATAATGTTATCTGTTCCAGACTTTAAAATGGTTGTTTCATATTTTTCCATATACACGTTTTAGTGGTCGACCTAGAGGTAAAGTATTCCATGACATGAACCCAAAAACATGCATATTTTGAGTAATAAAATATACCTCGGCTTTATTCATGCACTTTTTTGTGACTGCTTGGAATGTGTAAATTCACTGTTTTACTTACTTCTTGTCGAATTCTAAGTTAACTGTCATGGGAAATTAGTTTAAATCCAAACTTTCTATTGATTCAGGCGTTACTTTGCGAAAAATCATATTAAAACATATTATGTTATTTATATTTAGTGACACCGTTTTACTTTATATACGAATGCCTCAGGTGCGACAATGTAAAACCATTCTGGCAACATTCGTCAGCAGAATAGGGCTTGGTCCTTCGGTCATAGCGTCGTTACTCTCGCAATTAAGTAGAATTAAAAATAAAGTCGAAAGAAACCCTAACATTGAAGTTTAGAGTTTCCAGAGCTTTCTACCGCTTTTAAAGAACAAACTGTAGTATGACCATGAATGTTCTTTTGATAACGGATGTATCTTTATACAAAATCAATTATACAATAATCTTTTAATGGCAAAATAAGTATTAAAAATATTGTATTATTTCACTAAAACCTATTTAAAAAAGTTCTTTATTGTATAAGCGACGGAAACACGTTTGTCAACATCTACAAAACAAACATGCATACAAATAGGCTCATCTCAATTCAAACGAAACTCAGAGATCTGAAGTCCACTATAAGTTCGCCATGTGCATTTGTACGTGGCGTATTCATCATGCTTATTATTTCTACACTATATTTAAGAGACTTCAAAGTTTGAACTTTGCTGTAAATTTAGATCTCACCTACAAAATGTTATTTTCATTTACTGCTTTTGAGATTGACTTGATACTTCTGGATCTGGAATAAGCGGTGAGTCTGCTCAGTTATTATGTGACAACCGTTAATGATACTTGGCATTTATGTTGTGATTATTCCAGATGATAATAATGATATTAATTATCATTTTGAACGCTCGCTTTAAAGATCATATAATAAATATAATCACAACATTTGATTTGGAACGCAAGCAGACCATGAGATCTTTTTACATTATGATAAAACAATCCAAGGAGAGGAATAGAGTTTTGCTCACTGCTTGAAACAATAAAATATTCGTAGTATATATAATATACGACGGTTAAAATAAACTAGAGAGTTAAAACTCGATGCTCGGACGGCGTGCTTCGCTCGCCTAGTGGTCATGGCGTCTTACACGGATAGCCGGAAGATGCGGGCTCGAATCCTTTCCGAGGATGTGTGTTTTTCTCTCTAAAACTGAAAAGTTTTGTCTCGCTACGCAGGCCTTCGTGCTTTGAAAATCATATAATAATAAATAAAATATATCTTAAGTCTAGTTTAGTTTAGTGCACCTGCCTCGCGGGGTGTAGAGATACCGTAGAAGCGAGGGGAAATTAGCCAAAGGCATTTGGTAAAACGAACCTTCCCTTGTGCTGGTGGGCCGGCCCACAAAATCTCATATTAACTTATCTATTTTATTTTGGATATTGTATCAGTTTGCAAAATGGAATGTCTCCATAAACACTGGAGCATGGACTGCCTCACATTGCTGTTGATTAAACGCCATCTCGCGGGCTCCCCATCAATAACAACAGTTTAATTAAACACTTTTATTTGCGCCCGAATAGTCCCGAGGTTTAATTTGCTTTTTTATGCTTTTATATTTCAATTTTGTTCGAAGTAGGGTTGACGGTGGACGCTTGTGGCCATGAGGGCTGGACAAAGAAATCCTTTGTCCACGGTTTGAACACTAACTGAATAATGTATATGAAACAATTCAACGGCAGAAAAGTATACTTTACTCTTAAATATTACATATGCTACTTGCTTTAGATGCGAGATGTTTCCTCATATTTTAATTAATGTGATTGATTAATTTTAATAATTATTAATAACAATAAATCAACAGTTAACACGGGTGTATTTTTGTATGAAATTAAATGATCGTGAAATTTGAGTTTGAGTTTTTTATTATGGATCAAACTGAACTATTATTAACCGGCAATACTTTTGAAGTTATGCATTCGACCGAAGATAAACTTCTGATATCCTCGGGACTCGCTCGAGATATTTGATTCCTAACAGTATTTTGGAAGTTATAAATAGTTTAACATGGTATACTAGCTGGTGCCCGCGAGTTCGTCTGCGCAGGATTAGTACTTCGAGTATCTTAGTATCTTCTCCGAGGCCATATCTGTCTTTATACTAAAATCTATATTTGTAATTAAATATATATACATAGTCAATCGCAATAGCTATAGTAGTATTATATAGGTATATAAAGTAAATTTTTATACTTAGTAAATCAATCAGTTAACACTAATAATAAAATACAGTACATACAAATATAAAATTATCATCATGTAAATCCAAAAACCAAAAACTATCATTACATTTCATCACTCTTGATGGTAATTGTATAATATTGCATGCCTAACCCTTGACGGTCGCCAAGCACGTCTAGTGTATCGTGCTGTTAAAATTATAGCGTGCTTTTGACAAAGCATTCAGAAACTGACAAAAATTTTTAATGAACTGTCATTATTACGATCTTGACGTAGGTTCTGGTATCTTATTATTAACCGACTTTAAAAAAGGGGGTTTCTCAATTTGACCGTATATATGTTTTTTTATGTGTGTTCACCGAAAACTTCGTCATTTATGAACGGATTTTGATAATCCTTTATTTTTGATATACATACTTCCGTGGTGGTAACCATATAAATTTCATCAAATTCGATCAAGCAGTTTTTGAGTTACACTCCAAACTCAAAAGTGTTGATTTATCTTGATGATATCATCATTGACGGTGTATCCCGTAAGTAAAGTCACTAAAAGAGTTAAAAAAAAACTTCTTAACTAAAAAGTGTGAAATAACTTGTCGAAGTCGGTACCATTCACGCAATATTGTAATAATTGATACTTTCGAACTATCATGGTACCGACTTCAACAAGTTATTTCACACTTTTTAGTTTAGAAGTCAGTTCTAATTTTTAATAAAAAAAAATTTTGTCTATTCTGTGCCCAAGAGTACTACGCGTTTTCTCCCGTGAGATGATTCTGTTGATGGATGACGATGATGATGATGAAAAGTACCTACCCTATGTGTTAATCCAGGGCCTCATCCACATCCATACCATATATCATCAAAATTGGCCCCGCCGTTTGAGCTTTAAAGGGTAACAAACATCCATACATCCATACTCACAAACTTTCTCGTTCATACACACACTATACATTATATATGAGTAGGATAGGATATATAATACATAAGTAAAGAGGAATTCATTCACTCCTATATAAGTTTTATGGATGAAATCCATCAGATTAGATGGTTATTTACATTACTTCCATATATCAGTTCTCGTTTAACGAACAGTGTAAAGACCTTAGCGCCTTGAACTTAATAAATTAATTCCCAAATTAATAATAAAAATAATAATAAGAAGTTTATTGACATTAAATAAAAGGGCATGTTAACAATTTACAGGCTTAGGACTACTTATTTGATATAATAAAGTAACTTAAATAGTAATGTAATTATTTCCACATTTCGTAGACTGCTCTTAATTATACATACAAATTACGATTATATCCGAATTTCTGATAACATAAACAATAAAACTAAAATTTAATTAGCCAAGTCCTAATCGTGGTCAAATATCGCTTAGAATTAACATAAAAGATCCATTACAACTAATTTGAAAACAGTAATTAGCCACGTGGAAGATAGTAGTAGAAAATATGTAAAATCACACACCAATATTGGTAACAATGGAGTTATGTAAATTTAATTATGTACCCAATAGAGACAAAAAATATATATGAAAAACCAAAGCTAAATACTAAAGCTACTTTTAGTACATTAACTATTAAAGTTCTTATTATCTGAAGTTTTAAAATTTCTTCAAATTTTGGTTTTGTTCTGTACTAACTCAAATAATGTGCTTTGTCTATTTTAGCAAAACTTCAAAAATAAAACATATAATCTTTCTAAAACCAATACTTTTGTTAAATTTAGCGCAATTATAATGCCTCAATAAATTTATACTCGAAATAAAGTTACGCACGTACTAAAGGACTATAAATTTCGAATAGTGCAATGGAAAGGCATTGTCGGCCACGTAATAATGCGTCAGCATAGATAACGGCTCAATAGTAACTTTATTGTTATTGACAGAAAGATAGATAAAAAGTGCCAGGTAGGACTAGTATGCATATATAGCATGGGTTCCTTAAGGAATAAGAATTTACTACATACCACTAAAGATACAATTATTTTTTTATTATAATGGAGAAGTGATAGAAGAATGTTATTTTATAAAAACAAAAAGGGTTGTTAGAAAAATTATAAAAGAAGCGATCTACTCGGCTGACTTCAACAATTGTACAATTAAATTCTATAGTAGCTGTAACACAGGGAGTCCTAGTACAGCTACTGACGAACCTCATAAGTGATAAATTATGTATACTGAGTTCGATATTTTCACGATTTACTTATACTTAAGAGGAATAATATGTATATTAACAATATTCGTGGCAAATAAATGTTATATAATATTATTATTGATGTTCGGAACCGAATAGCAAATTGCATATTGATCGAGTCCAAAGAAAAGAAAATTCTCTTCGTTGACAGATGCATTGACAATTTGTGACACCTTGTCTAACCTAAAAAGGATATAGTGCCACCAACTTATCTGTTCAGGTGGGCAAAATTGGAACTACAGTGTACATACCAACTAACTTTGGCGTTTATAATATTAGTAGGATTCTTTGTAGAATTTGCAAATTAATGAGTGGCTTGAAAGACTGCCCTATGTTTTGTTTCTCTTTTTTCTTGGTGAATTTCTTAGGTTGCAATACCAAAATTCTACACTAGCGACGCTGTCACCTGAACAGATAAGATGGTGGGACTGTACCTTCTGCCTCTTCGCTCTTCTTGTAATTTTTGATCTTGAAATGAATGACGTGTAACCTTTTTGTAATTGCATTTAAATGAAAATAATTTAATCGTGTTAAGTTAATTCATTGTTGTTGAAACACTACTTCTTGACAGTACTGACGGACTAGTGTTAGTATGTGTAACTGAAGTTAAGTGACTGAAATTGTCTGCATCTTTGGAGACACCGCGCCCGTCCACCACCACATTGAAAACCTTGAGAAAGCGTTTTAACCCTGAATACAGGACCCTTCTGGATAAAACGATAATTTAACATTTAACAATTCACGTTATTATTACCCAGAATTCAGTCTCAATTCAATTTTGCATTCTAAATACATATAAGTTAATTTATTTGTGTTAAAAAAATTTAAGTCTTCAGATACATTGATATAAAAGAAAATCGTCTAAGAAAAGCTCGTAGAATTCCCTACCATCGGTTAAGCTCAGAATACGCTCTTTTATAGAGATGGATCTTGACACAAGGAAATCCGTTTACAAAGGAAACTAACAGCTCAGCTCAGCTCAGCAAATTAGGCAGTTGAAGTTGCAGTGGGCAAGGTGCATAGCACTCAAAACGCATGGCCGATAGGGCCGAAAGGATTATGAGTGGTAACTACAGATCAGGAAGTAAAGCACAGTAAGGTTACCAAACCGGATAAACGTCGCAAGACATCATTAAATGAACGCTGCTTACAACAACTTCTTAGACGTCGAAATTACGTCAATCGGCAGGATTCTCTTTTACCTTTTATGTTTAGAACCCTAAAAGCAAATGCCCTTCCTTTACACTGTCTTCAGCATATAAAATTGATAAGAACAATATAAAAGTCGTTTTAACTGAGGACAGGGTTCCCAGTGTTATTTCTGTAAAAGTAAAATAGCCGTTTGGGCCTGTTATTGGACCTTAAAATTTTACACCATGCTTTGTTCAAACCTTTATTTTATTCTATTCCAGTTCTGGGGATTATTTTTGTAGAGTCATCGTTTCCTGCTCGTATTATTTTCTTAGAATATTATACCGAGTATTTCTACTGATTTATTCATACGGAAAAGTTTGAAGTATGGTTAAATTATTCACACTGGACAGGAAAAACCAATATTTATCTATTAAATAAATGATAAGAAGGTAAACAAGGAAACTGGCGGGATATATACCTTTTCTGGCAGTGGGACTGAATATATAAATTCAAATGATAAACCTTACAGCTTCTAACAGGTCTTTTTAAATAGAAAGATGCAAATTTGTATTTATCGAAACTGGCAAGTCGTTCATGCTTGCCTATTACAATTGAAATGAAATACCAGCGATCCCTATGCTCTGCGTGGCATTACACTGCGTTATACACTATGGCCGCTATGGTTTCAGAATGTCAGTCTTGAGATCTATATTTTTGAAGATTTACTAAAGCGGCCTTTAACTCTTATGGAGGTTCATAATCGAGCTAGTATTTCAGAATGGTATTAATATAATTGTATAACTAGTTCAACAGATTATGCAGCGTGTATCCCAACAACGTTACTCTGGTGTTTTAGCTTTTTTGGAAAGGCAATTTTGGCAAATATTACCAGAATACTAGCCTACTACTCGTACTACTAACGGTTACGAGTCTTTAATTCGGAAGTCCATCTTTGGTGTCTTTTTTCTCTATACCCCGGAATAGAAAACCGTTATAAATAAGAATCTTAATTAATCTGTCCCCATCAGGTTTACGCTATAACAAAAGATTTATGAATGGACTGGAGGCTTGCTAAAAGTTTTCAGCACCCACCACGAACGCTTGTTCGTCCGGTAGGGCTATTATGTATCTCAGTTGCAAACAAATGTCATCAACTTACTAACATTTTCGCTTGCTGGAATTGTCAAAACTGACATAGATTTCAATCAACATTTCTCAAGATTTCAATCAACGTTTGTTAGCAACTGACATACACACCCCGCACATCGAAACATCTTCCAAAAGTTCCAAAAACCATTGATGGTTGAAACTGAAAACTTTCTGCCGAGAATCGAGCATAGCACAAATACTAGAACAAGTTCGTGCTTCTCACGTAATCATTTTATGAACGTTATGAGTTACACGAGTAGAGATAGGACGTGTAGGGAGACAACTTGTTTATGTGTTTCTTGGCAAAACGTTCGAAACTTGTAGATAAGACTTAAAACTTATGAAGGCCATTGCTACGTATATTAACTAGTAAAGAAGTGGTGCTATAAGCGAACGTGTTAGAACACGTTCGCTGTTCAGATGTCGTAAAAGCCAACAAAGGGGTATATAACCTTCCTCTCTTCTATGACGTGACATAATTCTTCGTCTTCTATATGATATGATTAGAACATAATGGTTTATATTATTAAGTCAAAGCAGATCCTTCAGGGATGTAAAGGTCTGATCAGTTTAGGTAGTTCATCATCAACATCATCTCAGCCGTTAGACGTCCACTGCTGAACATAGGCCTCGCCCACAAATTTCCAAAAGGACCGGTAGGAAGCGGCCTACATCCAACTTCATCTTGCTACCTTTATCAGGTCGTCAGTCCACCATGTCGGTGGAAGACCTACGCGCTTGGCGGTCCGTGGTCTCCAGGGAGGTCTTTAGGTAGTTAATTATTTATCAATGATAAAAAATATCCTACATTATGTTAATGCGAAAGTATGTTTAATGGTTGTCGATCTTTAATTCCTAAACTGCTGAAACGATAAATTATACCATTTGGGGCAATCATATAGTTCGAATAAAGAACATAGGATATTTATTATCTACAAAAGTGTTCTTTAGTGATAGTCATATGAAGAAATCAATAAGCTAATTGTTATTGGTTATAGAACGTTAAATATCTGATCTGAGAACTTAAGATCTGTCCTTACTAATATTATAAATGCGAAAGTAAGTTCGTTTGTTGCGATTTGACGCCTAAGCGGCTGAACGGATTGTTATGAAACTTAACAATGAGGTAGATTACATATCGGCGAGGAATGATACTTTTCATAATCATCATCATCCAACAGCACGTGAGTGAAACCGCGGGACGCAGCTAGTATTGTTATAATTACGAAAATCACGTTGAATTTTTATGGTAAAATGTTATGGTTTTGTACATTTTGAACTGAAAATTCGTGCGTGTTAGGTATCGTTACAATATTTTCCTTTGTTTAAATATTCAGATATAAAACAAGAAAAAAAGGGTTCTGAAGTTACCTTACCAAGGTTCTTGGAGCGCGTGGCCCCGATACTTTGGCATAACAGAGGTAGAGTACCTATACAATAAAATATTTTCGAGTCCACAATATTCTTTCAATGTAAGATAACGTTCACGCAAAACTGTTCAAAGTACTTTAACAGTTTTATGGCGAGTTTTTTTTAAAGTGGCTCTCCGTATACTCACAAATATTTACTTTGATTTAAATAGTTTTAACAGTTTTGCAATTTTATGGTTTTCTTTTCTCTCTTGCCGTTTCAAATAAACTGAAACTTAGTTCACTTTACTTTCAGTTTATTTGAAACGGCAAGAGTACTATATTTGTAATCTTATTCAATTGATTTATCCTAAAAGTTTTATTTATTTTAAAATTTTATCAAGCACACTTAGAAGTTATATAATAGTTATACATAATATATAGTATGAGTTTATTAATTGATATCAATATCGAAAGAACAACAATACAGTGTACTATATTATCGTAATAAAAACTTCCGTGATAACTCATAGTTAAATGGTAAAACCGGCAAACACTCACGTCTATCTACACTCTCAGGGTGCGCGACTAGCGGCCCTTGCTGCTAGACCACGCTCTCCATGAGGATGGGCATCAGTACTGCCCGAACACCGGTCGGAGTATAACGACTAGATGATAGACGTGAGTGTTTGCCGGTTTTACCATTTAACATATTATCGTAGCTTAAAAGAGGATCATTATGTTAGTGTAAGCCACGAGAGGCCACCATGGCTTGTACCATGGTAACCTGATGACTTATAAACATATACACACCCAGACACAGGTCAAAAATATATGTTCATACACACAAAATATGTTTGACCTGTACGGGGATCGAATCTAGGAGTCAAAAGGCAGGGTAGCTAACTCATCATATCTGTATCTTCTACTTAACAACTTATATGATTTTATGACACAATGATCTGCGAGAGGTAGTCACATATTGAATTGATTTTATAGTTACTTACTAATAGACAGGATCGAAGGACACAATGTAAGTATAGAAGCGCACATATTGTCTGTAATTAGACCTAAAAAAGCTTCCTGCGGATGTCACTTGAAAGGGTGTCAGCTAGTCAACGCACCACTAAGCTCTTCTGTGTATCAGAGCAGCTGTAGTTGTTTTAGGTCCTCAGGTCATGCCAATGGCATTTGGGTGGTCCTGAAAACTTCTTCGCTACGCCATTAAGCTACCTTCTCTCACAGGACCCGCCTGATGGACAACACATAGGCTTCTCAATGAAAGAAAAAGTGTCATTAAACTCTGGTTGTAAAACTAACAAACTAATTTGCGGGCTAATAAAGTGTTATTTCATGGTTTAAATATGTTCTTTTTTGTAAATGTGATAGTGTTCAGACAAGTTTTAATGAAAACGCTTCTGGGCGTGTTTTAATTTCAGTAAGATCGAATCCTACCTAATAATTTTCCGTCTATCATTATTATGTACTTACGAGTTCTAGAGTGGAGACCGCGTCTCGGCAAACGTAGTGTAGGACGTCCTGAGGCACGGTGGAGTGACGATCTGCGCAAGACGGCTGGCAAAAACTGGATGCGAGAAGCCCAAGATAGACCTAAGTGGCGTGCAATTGGAGAGGCATATGTCCAGCAGTGGACTGCTACAGGCTGATGATGATGATGATGATTATTATTATTTCATACCCAAATTAACCTAAAGCACAAATGTCAGACACAAAGCTTCCCCGTCTCATATCTTGACAGTATAAAATTATAATAACGTCTTTTCGAAACATTCTTAACACGATTTGACTACTACCAATTGAGGCGTATCGTTACTCCGTGGCGTCGAATTACTTCTGTATATCTCTAACAGCTTTAACTTTTATTTAAAAATAATTTGGTCATAAATTACACAATATTACCTACACTTTATACGCTATCAAATACTTCTGTGTAGGTACGTTATATTGTATCCAAGTAACAAGCGGTTACTCCCACACTCTAATAAAGAATCCATTTTAATAATGATATAACAAGGTATAAAATTAGTTGATATAAAATATAATGAGCGTTAAGTCTAGTTTACACCTGTAAAATTACTGTCATGGAAAGGATCATATTACAAATTCATTATGATAGGATTACCCTCTACGTTCTGAAGAAGATTACTCTTGTAAACAACATGTTTACACATTAGAATGAATTTATTATATTGAAATAGTGTAATTTTATTTTGCGATGTAGTAAGATAGAGGAACGGGTATCCAGTATAATTTAGAATGAAAAAACTCCCTTCAAACGGTATCGGTAAATGTTTCCTAATAGAGAAACTTTGTGGGTTCATATAATAACAATAGATAACAGGTAGAGGTACGTACTAACTACCAAATACATAGTGGACTGAGCGAGCGAAGCGCCTCTGCATTAACTGGCCAAATTGACTTTCATCTGTCCGTATGTTTGTTAGGTTGTATGAACGTCTTCCTGTACAGGTCAGGCACTTTTCAACCAACCTTGACGAAACTTGGGTTACATTTTCTACTATTTAATAGAATGTTTTTGTCTTAGGCGACTTTGAGTTGACTTTCCTAAAAAAGTTTGCTGCGGCGCTATTTACCTTTAGACTTTAAAGAGGAGTTTCAAATATGAGCATATATGGTCAAGTGGTTTCCAGGATAAAAGATTGTGAAGTGAAAAATTGCCGCTGTTAAGATTATGTGTTCGCGAGGTCTACTGTTCGCAGAACTACTTGTTTTATAGATAAATTTAAGCAGATATTATTTAAAATGCAATAAATATTATATATGTATATAATACAAGTGTATAATATATTGTTGTTTAATAATACAATATACTTATATATACAGTCCTCGTAAGTTAGTAGTCACCCTGCCTCCAAAGCTATACAATAATCTTAATACAAACTAGCTAAACGTTTGATATAACCAGAAATGTTTGTTTTGAATGTATGTAATACTGTTCCGTGACACAGGTACAATGATCTTATATTAAAAAGAGGTAGATATAGTACTGGCGTATAAATACGGCAACAACAAGTGTGGCTGTACAACCACATAAGTATTTGTTGCACGATATATGCTATCCGTCATAGAATGACGTCTAAGAACCTCACCAAAATACGCGAAATCTGAGACAACATTGACTTCAGTCTTGCGTCAGTTCTAACATAACGAATCTACCTGTTTTTAATATAAGATAATTCACAGGTAATCCTAGTGGAAGAAATGAGTGAGTATCATTGATAATTGTTAAAGGTTTTATTTATTTACAAGGTATTAAAAATTAAATAAAAAATAATAATAATATCTATAAGCCCCATGGTGGGGGGAAAAGTGGCCAAAACGCTGGCGGCATTGCCACGCTGGATAGCAATGCTAAGTTTTTGCCCAACGCACCCGACGCCTCAACCAAACGTTTCGCCAGATCCCTAAAGCACAAACATGTACATTCTTTCTAAATACACATATTTATGACGTTTGAGGTCTTCCGCTTTAGACGCGGCAGCGCCAGCCCGATCAATCGTCGCAGGGAGATGAGACGATGCCAGTGTGTCCACACATGTAGCATCCCAATCCAGGGACTGTCCCATCTTCCACGGGACGATAGTCATCCCATCTGGTCTCTTGCCGTCATCCCGCATCAATCCGTTTGGTTCCAAAGCTGAGGGGAATTATTGGTAATTAATATTAAGAAAATAAATTATGTTTTATTTCCATGAAACAGTTTAACTGTGCGGTATTTGACCACGCATCAAAACAAATGAACACTGTATGTATAAGTACATAACATCAAATGTTGAGGCAACTTAAAACTTTTCTCAAACATACGAGTAATCTTGCACTCAAACCTACAATTATTCGAATGTTGTTCGAATAAACGTAATACGTTTAAACCATAAGCTCGGGAAACTTTGAACCACAACTAAATTAAACATAGGTACTTGTACGCAATTCATAATACGAACTCGTAACGGGTGCGAGCAGGTTTCAGTGTGGCCCTTACTATGGTAATGTAAAGAATAATTTTGTGATACTCGAAGTTACTCTTGAATCATTTTTTTTCTATTTAGATACTATTATTTTGATTTAGAGACTATAGTCTTAAGTTTGAAACAAAAAGATTTGATCGTTCAGCAATAATAAATGAATTTAATTTGGTCGAACGCTGCGGAATATCGTAATTCATGGTAAGACTTACGAATACCATGATTATACTTACTATGTAGGCTGTGTTCACTTACCAAATTAGTAATTGGCAGAGTATCGGAAAGATGGCATGCATGTGAGACTTTCAACTGCCGTGCGATTCTCTAATGTCTTGGCCACACCGAGGAGAAACGCCTTTAATTATCACGTTGTTGAACGTTAACCGTAGATGTAGCCACCCCTGATCGCGATAATTCGACAACGGCATAGACATTGCCGTTGAAGGTGGTCGATAAATCGGCGGTATTTTTAGGCACATCAAAGAGATTTAACGCGAGAATTATTGCGTTGAAGCGGCCACATCAACGTTTGTCAGTGTGCACCGTGATATCTATGGGATCGCACGTGTGAACTTTAGAAGAATTTAAAAAGAAAATATGAATCCCTAATGGGTTATTTTATTACAGAACCCATTTAAATACATATTATAAATCTTTGAAGTCCTGGAAAAAATTACATATACTCAATATATGATACCATACATTCATATAATGCAAATTGACACTCATTAAATACAGTATAGCAGCGTTGACGTCCATCTTGAATCATTGCCAATTTTATCGGCAATTAAATGGACGTTGACGTTCACGGTACCAGTGTAGCCATTCAATTTATCGCGACAATTATCGGAATAATAAGCGCGTTGTTTAAGGCGATGTTGGGCATTGCTGTTGAACCTCGGTGTGGCCAAGGCATAAGTGCAAACATCGTTGCACCTTTGACAGTGTTCGTGAAACAATGACGACATGACAAGAAACGTTGGAAAAACAACCTTATGAACAAGAGTGATATGTATTTGACATGGGTGAGCTCGTCGACGGTCGCAAGGACAAATAATTAGAGAATCGCACGGCTGCTGACGATATCAGTTGCTCAATGTGGGCTGAAAAGAAAATTACGAAATGCTGACGTTTCTTTTGAAATAAACGAACTCACATAAACAACGCCTCTTTACGTGAATTCGTAGTAGGTACTCCACGTGTAAGATTATGTACACCATAATAATTTCTAACATGGCGCCGTACTTTCTCTTAATTACCTCGCAAAGGTACATCTTATGGAAAAGTTGTAGGTACGCAAGCAATCGCATTAAATTTAGTTTAAATTTTAAATGTCTACTTTTGCTAAATGCTATTGATATAGGTACTAAGATAGTTCGCATTTTAGTATTAGTAGGTAAAATTTTGTATGCTAAACTCTACATACAATGTGAAAAGTTGGAGTGTAAGTCAAAAAACTGCTTGACCGAATTTGATGAAATTGAAATGGGACCACCTCGGAAGTATACTCTTACAAATAATGAATTTTGAAAATCAGTTCACAAATGGGGGAGAAATCAATGGACATAGATTAAAAATACATACAGTCGAATTGAGAAGCTCCTTCTTTTTTGAACTTAGTTATCTACGTGATTTCCCCTATGTCGTGAGCAAACATATCTAAGTTATGTTACGCTTCACATGTCTTTGAAAGGTAAAGGGATTAGTATATTAGGAGGTATAATAAACTGATTATTATAATAATAAAGTTTTTACACGAAACGATGTCCGAAACTGACGAGATTTGGTTCGGGCAACATGGTTGAGTTCAACGCCAGGAAGACTCAAGTGTGCGCGTTCTCGACAAAAACATCTCCATTTCTCTCTCTTCCTCCTGTTCAGAATATCACCTAACGTGTACAGTATAATCTTAATATCCTTGGCGTTGACATTACGTAGTGACCTGAACCAGCGTGACTACATCGAGAGTAATATCAAGTTAACTTCCCGCAAACTCGGAGTCCTGAAGAGAGGGAGGCGTTTATTCACTTCTGATCAGCGTTGCCCCCTTTGTAAAAAGCAGGTGCAGCCTTATTTTGATCTTATTCCTTCCTCGCCATTCCGATCCTGAACTACTCGTTCCGCTTTATAGCATTGCATCCTTAAACTATTCAAAACTTCTTACCACGAACCAAAAATTTTGTCTGTTCTTACCTCTGTCATGTAAGTAAATTGTGGAATACTTTGCCGGCGTACGTATTGTCTTGCAACTATGACCCTGGGTCTTTCAAGCGGGGCGTGAGAATGCATCTCGCAGATCATCATAGGAGTGGCGATTAGAGCAGCTTACGGCTGCACTAATGGTCATCGCTTCTTGATTCCATCTTCACTTTCCATCAGGCGAGAGGGAGTCACTTTGATGAATCGTTATAAAAAAATATAAATTAATAAAATTTCCAAGTTAATGCATAGTTTTAATAAACGTTTTGATAATAATGCCTGATACGAGTAGATACAATGTTAGAGTTCATTCACAAGTGAACATTTATCTTCCAGGCTTGCGTACTACATCTTAAAGCGCGTCATCATTTAACATCAGGTCACACGAAAGTCTATTTCAAAAATAAAAAGACGTCGCTTAACCTAAAAGGATTTCCGTACTAGGAATATTATCATGCCGAGTAGATATGCAGTAATTTTATAATCTTCAGTGGTGGAAGTCGATTTCGTTTTTGAGTGATCTATTTTCTGAAATGGAAATGATATTTGATAGATGGTAATCACCACGCATTTCTTGTGATTTTGGGCGACACTACAGTGCCCTAGTAGCACGAATAACTGCGTAACTTTCATTGACGTGAAACAAACAAACTGTCATGCATCCACTGCAACTGCAACACAGATAACTCATCAATTGTATGCCGAAGCGTGTCACGTTGACGTTTGCGATACGAATACCTTATTCACAAATTATTTGTCCTACGGCCTCTATAGGTACAATGCCCTTCTGACCACAGTACCGACCCTAAGTTGAAGCTAGTACTTATGTAGTAGTACATACTCGCACATTTAAAGGCAGTGGATATGGCAGCATATTACCGTAAGTGACAACAGTTAGAATAGTCTAAAATACTCCATATAAATAGAAACAGGTCAGATTATCAAGAACATCTATCACGAATACTATTAACTTTGCTCACGTAGTAATTCTTAGTAACGTCTTAAATAAAAGTTATGTGTATGTGAACGCCCATGCACGCATGGTAATTATCGACTAGCCACACTTACCAAAAATAATTACTGTAGACAGTACCTTAACTCATGCAGAGTTCATAAGATATATATGCATAACATTCACAGAGATGGCCAGGAATAAACCCAGCAATGGGTACAATTCATTTTGTTTTATTTTCCTAGATCTGTGTTTCTGGTGTTTGGCTTTTTATAGTAATAGTTGTGCATTATTAACCGTGTTCGTGCATGAGTGTAGACTGGGTATTAATACATAACATTGACTATAGAATTAATGAAAGAACTCTAATCCTGTTTAAAAAACCATGTCTCAAATTATGAAACGCTACGGAACAGCTGAATGTATCTTTTTATAGTACAGCCGTGTGATTCTCTAAGAGTAAATTCCGTGAAACAAATGAAGAGATGACATGAAACGTTAGCAACCTTGTGTACAAGGGCAATATCTCATAAAGTATTTGACATCGGTGAGCCGTCGACGAGGTCGTCGACGAGATAGAGAATCGCACGGCTGACTAAGAAGAATTAATGAACACTGTAATTTAAATAACTTTAAACAGAGTAAACCACATTGATAGGTTAATTCCTTTTGACGTTCCATACCAAACACGTTTCAGGGACGTTTCATAGTCTTTGGTAGATTGGACGACAGGTTAGCACTTTTAGTACAGGATTCGAAGAAAACTAGCAAATAAGAAAATTGGATTACTCTAATTTTTATTAGATTACATCATGGCATCTGACACGATTAGTTAAGAGGTAGGGATTAAAAAAAATCTCTTTATACTTTGCAAAGTTTGATTTCACTAACTTCTTAAATTATATAGTGTATGTAGTAGTAACAAATGAATGAAAGTTATCTATTGTTAAGTTAGTTACTGTTTTCAAATGTTTAAGTTATTTTTAACAGAAAACTTCTTGCAATTAGGTGATGACCTTGGAGTTTTTGATAGAAGAGTGTCTCGGGGTGGCGAGCATAGTGACAGAACTTTGCAGTTTAAGGATTTGCACTGTAATGGTCATAGACAAGCCAACAGGTGAACAAGTTTTCTCGTCTCATCACATATTGTATAACAACAAATGACATGACCATCACGCCTTATAAAAATCGAGGCAGTATGACTTGAGGGGGATCAAAGATAGTTTTATGGGCCTGCTTTCATTCTATTTAGTCACCCCAATTTTTATTGCATTTACGTTTAAACATTCCCTATAACTGTGATGTGGCTTATTCTTCATAATTATGTATCCACTTGATGTGAATTTAAATACTGTTTCTTTACTATACTGGAACACTAATGTGATAATCTCTGAATGTTATGCTTTGATGAGTTCATCGAAACGAAAGCTAGAGAATTCTTCTTCCAGGTCATTAATTACGAACGTTTTTTCGTGTAATTTGTCAGTTGTACTGATGCGTCTGTGAAGTTTGTTGCTCTGTGTTGTCTTTATTAGTCTGTGGCTCTTCTACGACTTACATTTCTGATGTAAGGTAATATCCATCCGATAAGGCATTAAACGTCGAAAATATGACTTTTTATAGTAAAAACGTAAAATGTGTTTAAGTGTAGTCCCAGCAGAAGTAAAGTACTTAGCTGATCACATATAATGTCTTATCTTATATAATATATCTGCTAAATATTCGTACTATTCCTGGAGGCCAATTCTGTTATTTTACAACGTTCAACAATCTATCCCGCTGCAACTATGGTACGACTCCGGTTGTCGTTCGATACTTTGGCAAAAAGCCATTCTACTATTTCTGTAGACAAATTGGATTGTAGCGTCACATAAACATAACATAAACGCAAATTTTTAATAAACATATGATTGACACTACTATATACGAATATGAGTTAACAACGCGTTCATGATTTATCGAGTTAGCGGAACATAAAGTTTAGATCGTTCGCTAGCGTCAATAGAAACGTAACTGAAGCTGGACTGTTTTTCGATAGCAGAATAAGAAAAAGTATGAAGGTCGCCGTTCAGCTACGGTTCGATTGCAATTTAATTAGTGGAATCAGCCCCCTGATCTTAGTTGGGCTGTGAATTCGCTAATTCTAGGTGAGCACCAAGAATATACTTCTAGTTTAGTAGAGTTATATTAATGATACTGGTTAGTAGTGGGCTCCTTCACATAGGTGACAGGATTAGGCGCAAGAAACTTACGTAGCACTAACTACAACTCCCATCAAGGGTTGGCGCCAAGCAAGCGGCCTGCCATAAAACTAAAAGCCAAACCTTTTGAAATCACGCACATAAATCTATTTTTAAATAATCTGACAATAATAGGGCCATATTATTGGTGATTTAAATAACTTTTCATAAATAAATTTCACTTTCTGTTTTCTGCTTTGTTGTTGATCTTCATCTTATTTTAATTTTATTCTTTAACATTTGTTGTTAAAGAATAAAATTAAAATGTTGTTGATTAAAGTTTTATTCTAACAAGTGACATTGCACTTCTAAGTCACACTGACTTTATAGCTCTTCTTATAAACATACGACATTTACCTATTCTATATTCTCTCACTTACTAAGATACTACTTTATTAACCGAATAATAACAAGTACAATTTGAAAAAAATTATACCAACTTTCATTCTGTTCAGTTATTGGAGTGTAACTCAAAAACTACTGGACCGAATTTGATGAAATTTAACTGGGACCACACGGGAAGCACCAGCTTTCAAACAAAAAAGAATTTTGAGAATCGGCTCACCCTATCGAAAGTTGAAAATGAGGTAACAAACATAAAAATAAAAAAAACAGTTCGACTGTTTTTTAAGGAAAAAAAGGACTAAAAAGGAGGAGGCTTTTTGGAAGTCGGTAGAAAATCTATATGCTAATCTGCCTATTTTTGGTGCACAATGAAATAATTCACCAATAATTTTAAACACGATAATTTATATAAATAGGTGGACAGTTATTCTTAGAAGTACACCATAGGCACGTGATTTGAAATATTAGTGTGTTACCTATATATTGATGTGATAAATTAAATATATATCACGTCATAAAACTTGCTTATCTAAAACCTCATAAGTGCATTCAAAGTTATATCTAAATATATTACAAAACAACCGCTAGACAATGATGGGAGATTCTCAAAGGGAACGCTATTAGCACGCAAAGTAATTACTGGTCTCAACGCGCTCAGTCGGGATGCGCAAGAGTCGGTAACAAGACAACATAATGATACAAACCGCCTTTTGTGTGTGTGTTTCGCCACCTGCCCAAACAACGAAGTGATGGGGCACTATCGATATCGGAAAACAATGGAGATCCTTTGATATTCCAAGATAGTTCGATATCAGATAATCTGTCGATTTTTTGCACAGCATTTTATGAAAACAATATCTTTGATTTTAACAGGCTGCAGTACAGAAAAAAAGAATGTATCCTGTATTAAGAAAAATTTGATATACCACTCTGATTTGATTGTATAATAAAAACCTTTATAGTGATATGTATTATTAAGTGCAATGCTAGAAATATCATATTTATATATTTGTAAAAAAATAAATACACTTTCTAAATCCTTGCTGTACTCGTGAACCAATCACGCCAAATTGGTCATTTCAAACTTACTTATGGATAATATAAGCTGCGCACTGGAATATGTTCAGAGTTAAAAGTAATCTAAGTATAAGTTATTACATAATCTGTAATCATAATTTTAAATCTAATCTGTTTATCATCATCATCATCATCTCAGCCGTAGGACGTCCACTGCTGAACATATGCCTCCCCCATAATATTCCAAAAGGACCGGTTGGAAGCGGCCTGCGACCTTTATCAGGTCGTCTGTACACCGTGTCGATGGACGACCTATACGCTGCGCTTGCCAGTCCGTGGTGTCCATTCCAGAACCTTCCGGCCCCATCGGCCATCTGTTCTGCGTGCTATGTGCCCTGCCCACTGCCACTTTAACTGGCTAATCTTCTGGGCTATGTCGGTGACTTTCGTTCTTCTACGGATCTCCTCATTTCTGATTCGATCACGCAGATAAACCCCGAGCATAGCCCTCTTCATAGCTCGTTGTGCGACTTTGAGCTTATCTATGAGGTCCAAAGTAAGTAATCTGTTTAAAAGTTTTGAAATAAAAGAGTAATGATTCCTTCGCAGTAATAACTTTAGTTGGTGATGTTTTTATTAAACTCCTAATACACAGTTGAAATATACATCGACATGTTTTGATATGAATTTGGAAGATATGTGCTTACTCGCAACCATTTGCAGAACTCTTACTATACTAATGAGTTTGTAGCCAAAATTCTATTCTATAGTCTTCTTATATAAGTCTATAGTATATAAGTCAGTACAATTTACGCCGAAACGTATAACTAAAATAACACAAGTATTAAATGTCTATTATAGTATTTTAACAGGCGACCTTTTCGGAGTTATATATTTACATATTTGTAGGTGAATAATTTACTTTAGTACTTCTCTTATACCTAAATATATCGTCAATATAATTTGCCTCTAAATGAATAAACATTAAGACTAAGATGCAAATTTTCGAACAGTCATGCCATATATTTTTTGGTAATACCAGACAATCGTTTGAAAATAAATTACAATGATTTGGCTATAATCCTTACGTCAACATCATAATGAAACCGCGATAATAATCTAAAATCGAAGTACTAACACATTATGCTTTGAAAATCACATTTAGCACGGCTTATTACAGTGTTCATATCATCGCAAAAAATAATGAGCAAAAAATTATCGATAAAAGACAGAGGGGTCGACATCCTTATAATGACCGCTTGTTAGCAACTGCCATTCCTTTCAGCAGTGAAGTATCGCGCTGATGTACGAAGCAGTGTCCAAGCTCTCAAAGAAGTTTTAACCTAGAGTACGCCATACCTGCACTGAATTAGAAGCTTTCGGTTTGTTAGAAACGAAGCGTGTTCAACTATACTTCCGACTTAGTTTTCAAGCGTCGTTTCAAGTATATATCTAGTGTTCTATGCCTGGATGCCGGTGAGCGATCGCAGGCCATTATAGCAGCTCGCACTGGTAATACTGCAAGCCATCACCAACAGATAAAATTTTTCGTCATATATTATGCGTCAGCTACATAAGCTTCGTAATTGTAGATACAAAATAATATATTTTATTAGTTATATATTAGTATATATTATAATAGTTATGTATTGTATTTTATGTATGTATATATATGAATTATTAGCAAATTACATATACTCGCTCTATGGGAATCGCCGACGTAGCAGTGACACCGGACACAATGGATTCGCTGATGCAGCATTGCATTATTGTAGCGATCATTTTATGTAGTTATTATTTTAAGCATTCCATTATCATACTTCGATGTGGAAACACATTATTAGATAGTACATAAGAATATATTTCTGTAACATTTTATATTAATTAAATTTAAATTTTTAGAAGTACTTTTGGTTTTTTTTACAACCCTCCGGTTGCCGCTAACGTAATTAGCACATAATGAGATGATACAATACATCTACAAAAATAAATATTGGCCAAATAATAGTTATTCATTCAAAAAGTGAGCAAACTTAATTTTTGCTTCAATTGTTACATTAAATCAAGAACTAGCAAAGTGATAATGAATTTAATATAGACAGTAGGAATCCCTAAGTGCCTTATCTCCCTCTGTAAGACTTAAGTGTCCACGTATGCTTATTTAAGTTTGTTTGCTACCACTCAGTGCTAAAACGACGGCACGGGTTTTCATGAAATTCAAATTGTGAAAGCTTTTTACCTTAGGATTAAAACACAGGCTACTTTTTGTCCCATAATGAATGGGATCTCTGAAGAAATTGCAATAACCTTATTCCAAGCGTAGAGTTCAATATGATTTCCCATTAAAAAATTATAAATCTTTAGAAAACTTTTTAATTGTTAAATCTCTCGAGCTTTACTACTGTGAAGTTTTATAAGGTGTCAGTATAAGGAAAATGAGGTTCAATTTTAAACTCAAAGGTGTGATTTTGGTACCTTGAGGAAGTGTTAAGCATTTAAAAATCGGGTTTTAACCGATTAAGGCGATTATTTTGTCGGAAAAGTTGTCGCTCAAACTAAATGACGGTGTAATGGGACCTCATCGCATGAGATTGTAATGATAGTGATTGGACACGATAAAAAGCTGTCGGCTTATCTTGATATTATAATGCAGGTCTGATTTTTTTACGTAATTGATTTTTGAAAGTTGTCATGTATGATGTTCGCTTCTATAATAAAATCCATTAAAATGTTATATTCCATATAACAGTCCCTAAGGGTGTAACAAATAATACTCGTTTTAGTTATTTATATAAATTGAATATTACTATACATTTTTAGATAATTATTATTTTACTGAAAAACTAATATTTAGTGACACTTCCGCTAAAAACAATGCTTATGGCCGAGTTGCGGTGTGCACCACCCTCTCTCCCGCACAACCTGCAAATAGGAAGTATACAGAATAAACAACAAACAAAACAACTCAATCAACCAAAAACGATTCGACACGTAAATGCTGTATTATAATTTTAGTAGTTAGGCATTTCAGTTTTTCCAAAATGGGTATTTTGCATATTATTAGTATGTATTAGTTATTCACTAACTATTATTATATTCCTAAACTAAACTCTTGTCTAATTTGTGTCCACTTATTCTTTATACATCTAATTCTCTACTCTTATCTATATAAGCTACAAAATTTTCTACCTATACCGGTACCGGTATAGTACACTATTCCGTGTAAAAGTGCCAAAAACAGCATTAATGATATCATTTATAACATTGTGATTATTTCTATGTGATGTTTTTTTTCAATTTATTTTTGAATGAAATCATGTATGGTTTAAGTGCCCTGGCGAAATAAATTTACTGAAATACATTCCTTAAAAAACATTTATCTGATACCCAGCTTTAGTCCAATGAGCAAATCGTTCCCCGAGTTTATGGAGCGTGCCTGCCCATAGGAATTGCATTGTCATCAAGACCTTAGCTTAGACTCTAAGGGGTCGGCAAGTAATTTTGAATATGGTCCGGGATAGTATTGAAAATTTTTGTCAAGGTCCAGCAAAATATCTTATAATATGTATTTACTAGTAATGAGTTTCAATACTAGGTAGGTATCCCAGCAATCCAACACTCTTGCACCATACTGCTGTGTGCAGCATAGCTACAGTTATGCGTCTACTTTAGCTACGTAGGTATATACTCAAAAGTGCCTACCTACTTGTGCTAAACTAACTAATCAAGATTCTGCGATGGTCACGTAGAATCACATATATTTGGCGGTTCAAACTCCAATTTCGCGGTCCGGACCGGCAACAGGCGGACCGCGGTCCGTCTGTTGCCCACCGACGCTTAAGAGATATGCGTGGTGACCAGCACCAAAAAGTGCTGGCCGGTACCGGTATAGTTCCTTAATCTCATTCCTCCAGTCACATAACTTTTAAAGAATAACCCCACCACCGAACAGAAAACATACCATACCGCATCTATAAGAGATGCTTATGTTATGACCATACTTTAACTGTCCTACCTGAAAAGCACATAAGTTGTAAAATTTTCCCCTATAAAGCATATTATTTATGAAGACGTTGACCATCATCTCGGCCACAGATAAAATATATCAAACCTGTATAAATACTGTATTACACTAAAAAGCCTTTTATCTTCACATTTTGTATGTATCGCCTTTCTTTGTAAGCAATTTATCGCTATTTCACGAGCTTTATTTACTTTTATAGACGCCTCGTATAGCAGTCTGCGTTAGAGAAGAATAAAGATACTAGTTTTGCCGGATAGTGTTTTTAGGGTTCAGCACGAGGTTACGGGACCGTATTAATTAGCCCACACCGTCCGTCGACCTATCCAATGTCTGCTGAAACACGAAAATAAAGTATACATATTTTTCCCACAATTCAGGTAAGCAGGTTCCTGTATAAAATCTAGTAATATACGTAAGTATACTCAATATATACAATACAATCACGGGGTACCCATATTTTGGAATGGATAGTTTGTTCCTGACTTTACTTTTCGATGGCTTCTAAATAACTATTTGCTAGGTACCTATAGTAACCAAATCGATTATCGCTTATCGAATATCAATCGGTAAATCGTCACCATAACACTAAATTTTGTACTAAATACAAAATGAATGTAATGTAAAAAAAGTTTGTGCTTTGAAAATGGCCGGAGTAAACTAGTAGCCAAAAATCCTCAATATATCTAGTCTCAGCTATAAATTATAGCAAACTATGGTCAGACACCCGGATGGTGGCTTAGGTATGTGTTTCTCTTATTATGTTTTAGAATATAAATTACAAAGATTTATTAGTGGCGTTGTGGCAAACAGTCCATTTTAGTTTAACAATCAAATATGAATGGTGGTGTCCCGATTGTTCAAAATAATATAAATATACTTCGAACAGTCATAGTAGTAAAAATTGATTTTTATGACTATAAATGAGGGGCTGGATACTGGAGTTGGTGAATGTATATAATAATATAATAAAGTAGGTTTTGGAGAATATAATTTGTTTTATGTAAGATTGCGATAATTTAACGCCATACGGGTGATACGACTTCGTTGTGTGGGCATTGTGTTTGTTCTTAGAACACTATAGATTGACATAAAAAGCTCTATTTAGTAAAGTAGCTACTGACCGTGCCTTCACTCGCGTGGAAAAATTTTCTCAGAGTTGTAATATATTTCTCATATCATTTTCATCCATACACATCCAAACATTTTTTTCATAAAGTTCTGTATTTTTATATTAAACACTTCGCCGTAATTGACCGGTGAAACATGAAATATTCAAAAAAAAGAATTAAATAGAGAATGACATGTAAAAGTCAGAAAAAACAGGATTCGGAGAATGGATTATAACCCGAGAAGATATCCAAAATAATAAGAGAGAGAACATAAGAGCTGAAAAAGAGAAGATGGGGGATTGGATTGGGATCCAATAGATGGTCCATGAAATATAATTATTTTACAACAACCTTATAATTATAATTGCGGCACTTCTTACAAATATACTTGAAAATATTTCGGCTGAAGCCGATTTAGACCTACGTGTGAAAGTAAAGTATTACTAACGTTTCTTTTTATTTTCTATTAGTTAATGCAGGTCTTAGGGTAGACACTATTCTTCATAGATTAGGTTTATAACTCAGTGTAAGTAGTAGGGACTACCTATTACGTTACAGGGTCCTTTGGGAACAACTGGTTTTTAATCGAGATAAAAATTAACCTCAGTTGATTCCTAGGAATACAAGCTTCATACTAAATTCTATCCAAGCCCGTTCAATCATTTCAGAATAAAGGAGTTAAGAAACACACTTACTCAGTGGCAAACTATCGCGTTTACAAAATAAAGTATTTTTTTTTAAATTTATTTCACATTATATGTAGATGGTTTGCTACTCTCTAAATTTTTTAATTAGCTTTTTGCTACGCAGGCGTTAGTATACTTTTAATATTTACATAAAAGATTTTAATAATATGTATTTTGTGGCACAGTGAATTATCTCTAACTAAAATTAATGACCAAAGCCAATAACAATTATTGATCACAAATAGCTCGTATTTTAGTAGCCGTATATGCTTTTGATGGCCAATAAACTTCTATAATCACACGGCCCTATAACGACCCTCAAAACTGGTGCACGTATATTAATAGCCCAAACCGTAAGAGCCTTTGTAGAATTTATTGTTTTACTGCACATTCTAACTATATACATTCTTTAATTGGGGCCGTCTTTACGCTCTGCGGACCCTTAATTTACAAGGGCAGCCACAAACAGTATCATTTTTTTAAATATACTACACGTCTGGTTTGAGTCCGAAGCAATTCGCTTCGACGCCGGAGTTAACAAGCTCTCCGTCATATAATTTGGAAAGGGAATGCCTACACATTGTTAAAGCAGCTGCCCTGTGAAGACTCGCCACATTATAATTTTCACATTTAAAATAACAGTTTACGAAGGATAATCTTCGTATTTATAATTTATTGGTATTTGGACGACAGGGCTTGTTAGCAATGGGATAATAGTTGCGTAATCTGATCATCGTAATTTGTAAATTAGAAATCCGTTTGAGGTCCAAGTAAATGTTATGAAACGGACTCTTCATTACTTTTTATAAAAATTTAATATAGTTTAATCTTTTATCAGTCATAGGTACCGACTGGTGGAGACCGGATTGAAATGCATCAGCCATTTTACTGTTACTAAGGTAAGGTTAATTACTGTTCAGATTTTAATTAAATGTATCGTTTCGGAAACGTTTATGAAGATCGTCTTATTTCAATTTAAAGCATTTTATGGTTACTAAGCTCGTTAACTACAAATGAATCAAAGAATCCATCGATTTTATAGTTATAAAATGAGTTTGATTTTACTGTTTTGGCATTTTAATTCTTGTGTTAAAGTGGAAACGATCTTTTGAGTAGTTCGTAAAGAGATAACGTTTTTATTACAATAAATATCAGCAAGATTTGCACTCTGGGTAAAATTGTGTTTCGTTCTTATATTCTAAAATTCTTTACATTTGTAGAATGTTTGACCAAACCACCACACAATGCATGAGCTGAGCTTTTAGACATGCATTGTATGAGTTGGCGCCGCCAGGCACACTCGGTAAAATATTCAGGGCAAAAGTCAGTCACGATGCTGAATGCTCTTCCATCTTCTAGCTTCCTGGTACTTTGTTGATGTACTCGTACACTTTAAACATTATGTAAAAAAATTAAAAGCAGGGCTGTTCATTCTTATGTGCTTATATTGTTATAAGAAAAATTGGCTGATACTCTGATACCACATCTTTAGTTTACGTAACCAGTATTTACACAGCTTTTTTAAATATTTTAGCATTTTAATTCTCTTACGAAACCAAATAAGCCCCTGCTACGTAACTAGTGTCATAGAAATATTTTTTCTTAGATAACCAGTTTGGTACAATGCCTTAAATCCTGTCTATGTAGTATATACAACTTTTTATAATTTTATTAATGCCTTCAATTATCTACTTCGTACACTTAATATATATTTGTATAAAAATAATAATTAAAGTATACCGATTAAAGCTAAATGTATTCGTTACTAATATAACATACAGTTCTTTGTTCATTTAACAGCAAACACAAAAAGGCCACGAAGTCACCAATAAAGACCATAAAAATAAATATTCTCAGTAGCTTAACTTAATAAAACGTCAAAAGAAATAAACCAAACGAAAGCAAAATCATGTAAATTGTCCAAAAATTAAAAATTCCTTCTGAAAAAAAGTATAGAAAAAATCTATTCTGCATTGAAAAATTTCCTTTCAACAAGTACGTATCCTTGGTACATTTATGAATTGTAAAAGTGAAAACAATTCAAGCAAATGAGAGCAAAAGTATTTATGTCACCATAACAATAAAAGATGTCGTTGAAGGTACAGCCCTAAAAGTGAAACTCGTCATAATGTTCAACAAAACAAATTGCAGGAAACAAAAACTTAACAACAATAGTGTCGCAATGAAACGCTGAGATAAAACAAGTGTACCATAAAGTTACTGCTGTAAACATTGTTTATAAAACAATTCGGGAGACAAACAAAAGTTTTCGGCAAAATTCTGAGCCACCCTTTCGGCATCCTTAAATTGTTATGGCGGTAATAAGGCCCAAGTGAACACGTGACTTTTATGGCTAACCAGTTCTAGAGTTTTTGGGAGCACATTTTGTCTCCAACACAATTACGGGAGCCGTAATTGTAGGCGAAGTGAAAATTAAGGCGGTTCTTTGGTTTGATACAACAATGTCGCCCAATGGATCGTCCGATATTGTCTACATAATAGTATGCGTAAATGTTCATTGTATTTAATTTTGTCAACACACTCGAATTTTTATTTAGGTACTTGTATTATTTTACCACAGACCAATATGTGTATTTTACCTACAAAATTTATTGTGTTTGAGTGTTAGTTATGTCGTTTCGCCAGCCGCTCCCGCGGCACGATCGCTCCACTCGCTTCGCTTTTGCTTTGTTTTAGTTACCAATTATCTTATGCGTTATTAAACCTATGTTCACCAAATTTTAATGTTAAGCCTTCCAAAGCGCTCAGTTGATTAAAACTGTCACTAGCTGTCATCTATCCAATTAATGAAAAACCTATCCAATCTCAGCAAACTTTGTACTGTTTTTAATCTTTGTGAGTTTTTTTTTAAGAAATAAATATTTTAACTTTGCCTTCCTTATGTGTATTTGAAAATAAAATGTATGTTCGTAAAAATTTATATAAATATAAGTTAAATAGTGATCACCACACTTTAATACTAGAAATAAAAATAAAATAGCTGTACCTAGTTTAAGACTTGCGAATACTAACAAATCATTCCTAGGAAATTGTGTACGTTTTTACAATAAAATCCCAAAACACATAACAGAGCTCACAGAGGGCAAATTCAAGTTGACTGTAAAAAACGTTTTATTAAAAAAAGCTTATTATAAAAAGTCCGAGATTAAATAGAAGATAAAGATGCTTGGAATACTCCACTTCTGGCAAGCTGTCACTCTGCCACCCATAAAATTTAATATTTGTAGTACCTAAGTAGAAACATTGTAAGCATCACAACAATATAAAAAGAATGGCCCCGAGTTTCTTGCCGCTTCTTCTCGGTAGGCTCTATATATTTTGGAACGCAGCGGTAGAGTCTTTAAAGTACATTATAATGAAAAGTTGACGTTCATAAGTGCGTCTTTGATGCCTAAATTGAATAAATGATTTGGACTTTGACTTTTGACTTATCCTCCTAAACTGTACAGAAAGCGTATATGCAGTGCAATGGATTATGAGACGGAGTTTTATTGTGGCTAAAAAAATAAAAATTGTAAAAATTCTTTCTGAAATGCATAATGGCATGATACAAAGAACATAATTATTAGATTATAATCAACTTGTTACCAATCTAGCCTTAATATATTGTACTTTAGCTTCTGACGTGACCACAATAACTATATTTTTTTCTAAATTAATTGTTTGTAGTTTAATTTTAAATTTATAATATTTTGTTTTCAAGTAATACTCATTATTATTTATCCATCTGTATATTTTCTTTTCCCATATGCATAATAATTAAACGAATTTGAACAGTTACAAACACTTACATAGCATACTTAAATAGCTACTTTAAAATTCATAAATTCTGCTGAAATCGAAATAATATAGCACAATTTTTTCATCTCAAGTTATTATTTTTAAACCATTGACCAAAGTAACGTACACAATTAATATTTTTTAGCGTCAATCGCTATTTTGACCGTTTAAAATGTCAACAATAACACTGGTTATTTTTAATAACTTGATTTGAATGGAGACATTACCAATAGCCGCAATCGGTACTACATTGAATAGAATCCCTTGACCGTATTTAGGCAGTACCTGAAACTATGATGGCTCAGTGGTAGGGAGGGTTGGCGGAGGATATGGCATTTACCGCTTCAATTTCTACTCAATTGAGGTAACCAGGTATAACAAGACAAGGTATTTTAGATTAAGAAGTTTTATACTTCTAAATGTGTAATGTACTAATTTTCCAGAAAACGGAGGGCTTTGGCGCCCGAAACACAGTTTAATTACTAGCTCAGGCGTCAAATGTTCCATGTAAACTAAGAGCAGATGTATAAGTTAAGTACATTAATTGAGTTTAAATATTGTCATTATGTTATGTCAATAAATTATTATTATTATTTATTCCCGGAACTTGGGCTTCCGGTAAAGTTTGCCTGGATAGCTCCCACTTCCAAGTTTGTAAAATCTGCTGCCTAGCACCTATTCATGTCTTTGAGTACCAATCATTATTTCTATTTATTCTATGACAGATAATCATTGGGTATGTGGTGCAATCGTCAGCGACCGCATCATCAGTTTGCATCATCTAAGTGCGGTGGTAGACTGATACTAGCCCATCAATTAAACCACATTTACCCATCCTATTAGAGAGCGTAACCTACTATTACTATGCAATTTGTTGTTGTCCAAGTCTATAGTCGTTCCGTAACGACGTTATGGGACTATTTATTATATATATATACCTATAGATTTCTATTGACTTAGCCATTATTATATTTTGGAGTTTCCTAGTATTTCTATCAATAAATACTAGGAAAGTCCAGAATGGAGAAGCTTCCTGCATGTAATTAATTACTTTCATCAACGAAACCTTTCGCATTCCCCTGACAGTAAATGCTTACGGATTATGATATGAAACGCTGAAAGCTAATTCAACTCGTAATAAATCGGAGACTTGTTAATTACCAGTCGTAAAAGGCTCTTTGTTTTTGGTAACTTTCATCGACTTCAAAAGGATTTTCCTTGATTACGAAATTGTATTGAGTGCCGTTGAGGGAATAAGGAAGCGCTCTCTTATGAAAAAAAAATTGATTAAGTATCGTAAATTGAAGTTTGTGGCGTGTTTGTTAAATGACTTGTAGTTGCAGAACTGCAACAGAACATTACAGAACAAGCTGAATGTGTTCATCTATATCTATAATATATATATGTATAACATTAGAAAGAGGAAAGATTTGTATGTATGTTTGTAACGAATTGGCTCAAAAAGTACTGGATCGATTTCAAAAAATATTACACCATTGGAAAGCTACATTCACCTTGAGTAACATAGGCTATATAAGATTCATCATCATTATCATCATCCATCACCGCGCGGGTGAAACCGCGGAGAGCAGCTAGTAAATAATATTTTGACACTAAACTTATGTTATCGGACAACAGGAACAACAACAGTTAATTATAATGCTTCGCAGTACACGTCCGACTTATATTGGAGCATAGTAATGAAATGTTTATACATTTAAGGTTTCATTTTAATATGAAGACCGTCTTGGTTGGTACCACCGTAGTAACAGAGATTAAACTAGAGTGTATAGTAGAGGTTTTGTGGCAAGTGAAATAACTGGGAGAAATACATTTAAAAATCAAAGTTTTGGGATTACGAGCGCAGTTTAGTGCCACCCAAAACTACAATTTTAAACACTGCATCTGTCACGGATAAGCATATAAGGCAAGCTGACCATGGCACTTTAAACTCTGATAAAATATGGCCATTGCAACTCTATTTGTTCAGTTACATTACACGACATTATGTTGTTTCCAAATATTACCAAAAAATAAAACCAAAGTGGTATCAATATTTAAAAAAATATTCACATTTATCAACGCCAGTTCAAATGTAAAATCTCTTAGTTTAAAGAAATGAATTTATTAAAGTGAACTTTCTTTGATATTTATAACCCAAGATATAAATTTCCGTTTCTAGAAATAATCAGTTTTGATCAGATGAATAGTTTGAAAATACTCTCAAATTGTGGTTCCTGAACAGGGTTTTTTTAGTGTACTGGAGTTTTTTGAAAGTCACTATTAATTCGTTTTATCACAACATTTGTTTAGCTTGCGCAATTGAATCAGCTTACAATTATTCTATCATCTCGTGAATTAATGTCTGTCTTTTCAATTCTAGTCATGTTTCATTCAAATTACAATTCTACTTCGGGGCGTACCATCAGTTTAAAGTTTAATTAATTTAATGAAAGAATAAATTATGTTTATTTTACTATCAGTAGAAAATACGCGCCAGATGTGGGCTATGATACTATACGTACTACTACCCATATTTAAGAATTAAAGTTTTAGATGGCACTGCGCTCGTCACTTGGAGACTTTTTTTTATTTTAATCTCATTCGCCCAATAGTTTCTCTTGCTACAAAGCCCTTTTTTGATAATGCTTGTGAACTATTTACTGGCGTCTACTGCACAAGAGACATAACAAAAAGTGTATTCGACAACTAAAGCTTGGTTTTTGATAATACCTACCACTTCATTGTATGTACCATCAGTCAAGTAAATGCCTGACCATGTTAAGGGTGAATTTTGCGTGAAATGACCATTCGTACCCCCGCCTATTATCTGCTTATTGGTGTGTAATAAAAGCTTATTGTAAGTACAAGTTCTCATAGTTTTTACGTGGTAATCCTTGGAACAGAAGTAACCAACACACTTTTTTAAGGACAAGGTGTTACTTTTTATTTTAGTATAATAAAATACAATAAGTAGGTTTAACGTTATATTGAAAAAAAACTAAAAGGTATAGATAATTTAATAAAATACAATAAACTGATTCAAGATTAATATAAAACTAAGGAGGTAAACCTTTTATTAATAAACGTTCCGTAAACCTATATTAGGCGTAACATGCTTTGTCTTGCTTTCACGCGTGACATTTACTGCAAGCGAGAAATTGACAGATAGATGTTTTAACTACTCCGGGTCTAAGCCAGGTTTATTAATATGGTCGCTAATGTATACAAAAAACAATCTTAGTACTATCAACGCGTTTAAAAGAACTGCAACTTTTATTGTAATAAAATACAATAATCATATTCCTGACAAAATCATAAAATTTCTAAAAGATGTAGGAACAAAAATTTTTACAACTAAATTGCTTTTTATGCCTGTCAATGGGCAATACAATAAAAGACGGAGTCTCGCCGTAGACAAAAAGAAAGCTAAATTCCAAAACCTATTTTACCAACCTACTTGCCATAGAGAAAACAAAAAAAAAATATAAAACATGTGCATAACTATTAACAATAAATTACCAGCCCGTATTAAATTGTTGCATGGTAATACATTTAAATTAAACCTGCGCAAGTGGTTAATGAATAATTGTTTTAATAATGTCAATGAATATCTTAATTTTCAATAATAATATTAAGTATATAATACAATAATCTATAATTAGAAATTAGAATTGTTGAACATTAAAGCAATAAGTTTTATTTTATATTTACCTATTTTGATGCATTTATTTTATTATTATAATATTTGCACGCCTACCTGCTGCTGAATACATAATCATTTGTTTAAGACCTTATATAAATTTGTATTCTAACAAATAAACTTATTGATTGATTGATTGATACCACCTAGTACGTCGGGCCCTCTTACGTTTTGCATCCCGATGGTATATTAGATGGTACAGTAGAGGAAAAATGGTTATACCTACCACATCCTATGCTTCTCAAAAATAAAAATTGCCAATTAGATTTTGTCGAGATTGCGACTCAGTTTTATTTGGTACGTTTATCATTACGAACTTTTCCACTGAATACGTAATTCACTCTCATCTTCTACTTATTCTGTTATATCCCCAAAAGAGAAATTATGACAATTTCGTTAGGAGAAAATTAAAAAGTTACCTGTTCTTAGATTAGCGTTAACAAGTTAAATTTTGTTCATCTTGTCCGGCATAAGGAAGCGCTCCTTTTTGAAATATTCAAATTGAGTTTAGTGAATGTTAGGGACGGCGATGTAGATAAATTGAACTTCACAATGGCTATTATTTTGAGTGCTTAAGTATCATCAAGTTAAGTTTTGTGGTTTATAAATGTTGCCATCTTTTTTTCCAACACCCCGGACGGCCCCCAGCTTTATTTAAATTTCACCAGCCCAGACTATGGAAATACACTTTCACATGGTACCAAAACATAACTAGCAGAATGTGTCTGTTAATAACTTTTGCGTACTGTCTATATAGCCGTGGTGATATATAATGTTTACTATTCCACTCTTTACTACTTAACTTTGCTAATGCAAGTGCTTGGAATGTTCATGACAACATTAAATTTTACTTAGGTGCTGTTGAAGTTACTGGCACATGAGATTTAAAAACTTAAGATCTCAGGGTGATGGGCACAATGCAGCTTTGTCACTTGTGATGAAGTGCATTTGATACAGGCAGAGGCTACCGTTCAACATCAGGTGAGCTCGTGATGGTTCGAATGTAATAATAAATATTTGAAATATATTAAATTAATATAGTGTTCCCAGCAAAATAGCATTATAATCGCGTTGAATATTTCTAGTTATTTGGTCTGAATCAACATATGATATGGTATGCAGCATTACATTTTATACCCACAACGCAAAGGGAATCCAACTGGAATTTACCACTCATTTACACGGCTTATATTAACGCTATTTAATCAACGAATAATAAATCTGGGGTCAACTGACCGTGGAAGTTATATCAGCCTATCTCCATATAAAGCTAAATAGGCGTAGTCTACATTGAAGGGGCTGGCGCAAGCGAACCATAACCTATGCCGTTTTTATTTTATAACGAGCCAACAACTATTATTATGGCGTCACCGTGTCAGTCCCATATCAAGTGTACATCCGCCCTATATCACATACTTATTTTAAAAAATCTGATATCGTTTGTTTAACGCTACCAATTTTGACAAAGTACAATTGAATATCAACACAACTAGCACTGAAACTATAAGTTAGAACCTTGTCTGTTCAAGTAAAATAGTATAGGTAAGTAGTATTATAAATGGTGGTTAAATGATTTCTTGACAATTTAATATCAATGAGTGGTATCGAATGTAAGGATTCGTTAATAACAATTACAGAAGAATGTAGATAATGTATGAGAGACACCTGTTGATGTTGGTAGTTTCTATATTTGTCTAAGGAAGTTAATGCCTTTTTAAGTAGATATCCTTGTCTTGATTGATGAATTCTTCTCTTTCTCAGTTCAGAACAGAACGGGGACTATTATGGGAACAAAAGTGATTTAAATTTGTTTATCTTAATAGAGATTAATGTTCGGGCTTGTGCAGGGCCCGCCCTTAGTATTTTTTTCGGGAGTAAGTCATTGGTCTAAATTATGTGGGATAGTTATTTTCGTAGTTTTTACAATAGTCACCCTCCTATACTTGAATATTTTATTGATGAAAAATTTATTATATTTACTATTCCAAACCATAAATATGTATGTTAGTATTGTTTTATGATACCACCCAGTGCAAAGCAATCGAATGGAACAACTAGTAGTAATAGTATAATAGATATATAAATTAGTCCTAGAAATCCATACCAATATATTTAATACAAGTACAATTTGGGAAAGTTAATAGCGACTTCCATTCTATTCAGTTATTGGAATGTATCTCAAAAACTTCTGTACCGAATTCGATGAAATTTAAATGGATCACACGAGAAGCACCAGCTTTCAAATTTTCAATTTTGAGAATCGGTTCACCGAGTCGAAAGTTATGAGGTAACATAAAATAAAATATATACAGCCGAATTGAGTACTTCCTCCTTTTTTTGGAAGTCGGTAGTAAAACGTTTCTAACTCTGTCACTCTCTCTGTCTCTGTCTGTTTGTTCATTTTCACGCCTACGTAACAGCTGCGTAATGCAAGCAAGCAATCGTAATGAAAGGCAAGGAGATAGATTATATCCCGGTGAAGGACATATGAGACTTTTCTTCATTATATCATGCATCACCACGCAGTCGAAACCGCGGAGCGCAGCTAGTACTCGTACATATTTATTACCTGATAAAACCATAAAAAAGTAAAATTCACTCCAGCCGCGCACTAGGATTCCCTGGTAGCGCGGGAGGTTCAATGAGATAAAAGCCAAAACCGCACACATAAATAGTCATGAAGTAGATTTAAATGGTCCATAGTTTCATTAGCTTCTGATTTTTCTGACACATAAACAGTTTTAAATACAAATATTTGAACTGCAAGTGATTCTAATGCATCCATAAAAGTTTAAAGAAATTAGATTGACATAAATAATCAGAAAAGGATTTTTATTTCATAAAGTTCAAGCCCTAAAGTAAACAATATAGATACATTCAGCTGCTTCACTGCTTTTGTATATATTAATATTTCTTTTAATTAATTCGCAGGTTTTAAAAGATATCTAATTTTTTTTATTTTTAGACCTGTACTTACCTGTACATTATCTTACACATATTACCAAATACAAAAACTTGTCTCTCGTTAGCACCAGAAATTTAATCTACTAATTCTTCAGAACGAATGTCTCAGCTATATTCATCCTGTTCCATGAGAGTAGTTCTTATCGGGCTATATTACTCGCCAACAACGCGATCTGAATAGTGAAGTAGGATCATTTTAAACAACTTCTTTAAGTGTACTGTAGCATACAGTTAACATGGGCAGTAAAGTAACTTATCTTTTTCCAAAATATTATTTCGATAGTGATACTAATTACTTTACGATTCGCAAAAGTGTAGCCTACGAAGATGGTTGACTCGGCCCAAAAATTGACGTAATATTAACTCATCCGCTTTCGTACCGTGGTGTCACCTGATCAGCGATGTCACAGGATAACAAGTTCTTGAAAGCGAATAATCCGAAAAATTGAGCAAACGCATTTCTGTATCTTACTAGCGGTTTCCACAACTTATGAGGATGATAATATATACAACTGTTTCATGTTATGGAAGTGAAATTTGTTAAATCGTTCGGTGCGGTGTGACCGAAACGTAAACTCACCGAGTCGAGAGAGTTAGCCAAAAAAGGTCCTCACGGGATGGGCAGTACCATCACAAATATGTACAAGTATTGTAACTCACTACGAACTCCATTCCAGCATCGCCCACCTTCATATGATGTACCATGATAGATGTACCAAGCTTTCGGAAAAGACAATTTCCTAAAGTATTTTGATGGTCGTTGTAGTTCAGTTAGTGGACATATTCCAGCTAACGATGACATTACGGTAGACAGATTCACAGGCCATAATCTAATATCCAGCTCGTCCTTCGTACAAAACTCGCCATGTAATGGCGTTGCGCTTGCCCATAACAGTCCAGTGTCATTATGAATTTTCTGGCAATGCACTGCGCTTATCATCTTGAGATGTAAGATGTTAAATCTCTTGCCCTGCAAATGCCTATATTATTAAAGACAGTAATGTTTGCACACTACTGTTTCATTGTTGAATAACTTGCAAAGATCACTTCCCTGGCCAGACTCCTTTCACTTCGACGTCGACAATATCAAAGAGTTTCTTTGCCGTCGGTATACGAGTCGCTAGTGGCGAGGAAGTTAAGTAAGTAAGCCACTTGTGCAAGAGTAAATTTTTGTTGGCATTAGCGCAGTGCTAGATATAAAACTTCCAATCAGCAGTAATCATACTCAAGCAATATTGCGTTATCCTTATGGTTTTAGATCACGATAGCTGGTGAATACTGGGCCCTTATTCGCTATGGCCATTCATTGTGCTATGATATTTTCAAGGAAGATCGTAAAATTTATACAAATTTGCGACCATTCCTCGAATATATCGTAATGCAACGAGTTCCTTGTTCAATGGTCATAGCGAATAAGAGCGGGCCCTGGACGAATAAAACTAGCAAAAGTCTCATGGTGAAAAACGCACAAAGTACCAAGCCAACCTTTTGGTTCTAAGGTTCAGGTGGAACTGCAAATATGAATGGCAAACGTGGTGCTTAAGTTCCGTAATAAGACCGTGAAAGTTTCTATCGGGCCCTGGACGAATATAACTAGCAAAACTCTCATAGTGAAAAACGCAGAAAAGTATCAAGCCAACCTTTTGCTTATTAGCTTCAGGTGGAACTGCCAATGTTAATGGCAAGCATGGTGCTTAAGTTCCATAATAAGACCGTGAATGTTTCTATCCGTGATCAGATGAATTTAAAGTTTTACATGTCTAAAGCTTCCATACTGTTTATATATGCTCACGCTGCGTATTCTAACATTATTATCCCATTATATTCTAACAGGATTATTGTAATCCGTATAGCTTTTGAATGGCCTTAAGTACTCTATATTTTTAGAAAGTTTTGAGCTGAGCTGGCCTTTACGACCGGGATTATTCTGTTCTGCAACTATGTAGGAGTTCCAGAGTTTGGAGAACGCAAATTCATTGGAATAATTTGCTAGAACATACAAGCACTGAATTAATTTTGAGTAAAATTCCATTCGTTCCTATTTAGACTAACATATTATTAAAAGTTTAATAAGTATGTAAAACTAGTGATAATATTTACTTTGTCTCGTAAGCCTGGTTCGTACTGGTTTAATTAGGTTATGAAAACGTTTCTGCCATCATTTCTTGGATGGGTGGCCACTAGGGCGTTATAGCCGAGCATTATCATGCTTTGGAGCGCAGGTTAAGCTGTTGGTTTACGCTGTTGCCTTAGAACAACAGTCGTTAAGCAATGTCGGAGTTTTTTTGATGTTTGAAATATTTACACTTGTTTGAAATACTTCTACACTATTCCAGTTGACACTTTGTCAACTGGAATAGTGTAGAAGTATTTCAAGTTCAATTCAAGTTGCGTGTAGAGCCTGCGTGGTAGAATATGGCCCATAGGTCTCCCTCTGCTTAAACTTTTTAAATTAAAATTAAAATTACAGACCCGCGTGTTAGAAGTGAAAAAGGAAATAGTTATATATCCTATAAGTTTAAAGCAGGTAATGTATAACAATGTTATTGAACTAAAGATAAATAAGTTTACAGCACCTAGATAACAACTATGAGTATTATACACATACTTACTAATTTGAGACAAATGCAAATATCAATATAGACATAGGCTAGTTACAAAATATTACATTTTCATTGTTAGACTTAAGTCTTAACTTTTGGAAATAGCACGTATTGCTACTAGATGACCCTTTTATTATCGGTCATTAACTAAGACTTAATATTCATAGGTAGGTATTTTCTAAACATATTCTTAGAAAGCTTTTTCAAACCCCTTTCTGGGTTTGTGAGGGCTTAGTATGCAATGGACCTATCGATTATAGTCAATATATTGAATAGCATTAGCTTAAGTTCTAATTGAAATGCATAACAGTTTTAATTAGTTTACACATTTTGTTAGTTTTACAAAGCCATATCATATCCATTGTTTTATTTTTTATACGTACAAACAATTATGTTATTTCAATACTTACAATTGTAATGTGACCTAAATATGCACGCAGTTCTTTTTTTTTTTCAAACAGTGTGTGTTTATTTGATCACGCCTTACGTAAATTGCGACTAACCCACACTGAGTGCAATATATGTTATGTAAAAGTTTCGAGGTAGCCTACTGCTGTTCAGTTACGGACATTTCACCTAGTCTTTTGTTAAAACATTTCATCTGAATAATTAATATTTTACCAGTAGTAAATTATTTAGCT
This sequence comes from Selenia dentaria, assembly GCA_917880725.1. Taxonomy (NCBI): domain Eukaryota; kingdom Metazoa; phylum Arthropoda; class Insecta; order Lepidoptera; family Geometridae; genus Selenia; species Selenia dentaria. The sequence continues at coordinate 20,253,483 of OU862893.1, forward strand.
CTCATGCACTTAGCTTGTTTAGAGCATATATATTGAACTTGTATACAAACTTGGACTTGTATTCGAGGTTTTAGGATTAGGTTTTGTAATAAAGTAAACAAATATATGGTTACAATATATCGTTATATATAGGGACTTGTTTTAGCGATAAATCAGTAACAAAAATACCCTCAGGTTCTCAAGGAATTTTTGAATGGGGTAACACCAAAGCGGTGCTTAGTTAAAGGGCTACCATTTGCATAATCGACATTTGCACAGGTGCATTGCCGCTGCATTGGCAGCTGATTTAAGTTCCATGCCTCGTGACAAGAGGCTCTTTTAGACGTATAAGGCAATAAGCCGCAATGGGCAATGGCCCTTTTTTATATAGACGCGACACGACAATCGTGGCGTTTACGTGAACGCTACAAAATCATGAATCGGTTTCTGGTCTTTGGTGTGCTGAGAATTGTTTTCCGTATTTATGTTCGACTCCTTAGAAGATTTACTGAACACAGTCGATAGACTGACCTGATTTAAGATAACAAAATATATCTATATATTTTCAGCTTAGCTTTTTCGAACTTGTTACATGTAGGTTAGGATTAACCTCGTATAAAAGGTTTTTAATATCAACTTGGCGTTTAAGAGTTCAAATGATTTACTTATAGCCGTGCCATTTCTTGCTCCCCTTTGGATTGGGAGCTTATACAAACCATACGTTCATGTAGGCTAAAATGACTTTAAAACCCTTAAAAATATTTCGATGAATTATTTGTTAATTACACCTTTTGTTAAATTACAAAATTGATTATGATCATGAGTAAAGGCGCTCATATTGTTAAAGAATTACAAACTCATATTTTTGTTGCACGATTTGTTACAAAACACTTCAAATATACCTACTCAGCGTAGGTAAAATATTGCATTTCAAAACATTTTAAGTCCAGGTTCTACCTCGTTAAAATGTTCCTAGAAACACGACGTTCTTCAAAATAATCCATGTATAACCGTCTCATATCGTGGTGACACCTCGACTAAGGAGCTATTACAGGCCATGTAGAGCTGTAGAGCAGTAATGATCGCTTTTATCGAGATGTATTTAATTGGATTTCGTTAGGGTGAGTTTTGCAGGTGTCCAATGCGCGGAATATAGATTTGTGATTTATGTGAAATAGAACTGTTTCAGATGCTGGATCGAGCTAGGTTTTTAAATGATATTATGTCTAGCAATTGATAAATATCTCGCTTGATAGTCAGTAGATTAGCAATGATGGTATACTAATCTTTATATGACAACTAGCTCTTAAGAGCAGATACGCATGCTCTAATTACGATATTAGATTAACAGTTTTTACTCCAGAGCAGCAGTCTTTTATAATGTTGTGAGTTTCTACCCAAAATACCTTTAACCGAAAGCCATTTCCTAACCAAAGTAGCATGGTAACCCGTGATGCCAGTCAACTTAAAGGCTTTTGATAAAACAAGTTTTAATATTTAGTTCTCCTTTTAGACATTATTATCATTAGCCCATATTCGTCTTCTCCTAGGCATATAATCTCCCTCTGCTACAACAGTAATCCATAAAACTTGTCTTGTTCTTCAGCTTTCTCCATCCAGCAACTACCAGCAGCTTTCCACAGGCCATATCTCCACCTGGACGCAGGGTGTCTTACACTGCTTACCTAAACATAGTCTCATCTCAGGAACTCATCTACTCCAGCAGTAATCGGTTACTCTAGATATATGGACTTGTGGAATGCCACTGCAGCCTGCATACTCCTTCATTTATGTCGACTACTTCTCTGTCGTGGCGGTGCCGGCTTAGAATAGCACCCCCCCAACTCTACCCGTGGGTGCCGTAGAAGCCGGCTAAGGGATAACAAATCAGAAGGTGGGCAGCAGCACCTTCCCAGTCAAACACACACAAACTGCGCTCGCCAACCCGCCTGCCAAGCGTGGCGAGTATTGGCAAAAACCCCTCAATGGATTGGACAAAAAGAACCAGGCCCCCAGTCCCCGGCAGCCCCGCTATTCCTGGCTACGGTAGCGGCCACGGTAACGGTGGGGCAGAGGGTGCTAAGAATCCCCGGCAGACGCCCGGCTACCACCCCCAACGACGACGACTGGCCCTGGTAACACACAACATACGCACGATGAGGACAGACGAGAAGATATATGAGCTGGAAGAAGAAATGAGTAAGCTACGCTGGGACATTGTGGGGTTATCTGAAGTCCGTAGAGCGGGTGAGGACACGATAACCCTAAAATCAGGTAACCTACTCTACCACCGGGAGGGCGACCAACAGTCCCAAGGTGGTGTCGGGTTTCTCGTCCACAAGTCTCTTACTAACAACATAGTTAAGATCGATAGCGTTTCCAATAGGGTCGTATACCTAATACTCAGAGTATCCAAACGATATTCGCTGAAGGTCATTCAGGTATACGCACCGACGAAGTCGCACCCGGATGATGAGGTGGAGGATATGTATGAGGACATTAGTCGGGCCATACATACCTCTGAAACGCACTTTCTAGTTGTTATGGGGGACTTCAACGCGAAGTTGGGTAAGAGAAGCGAGGATGAGTCGAAAGTGGGGCAATTTGGCTATGGACAACGGAACCGTAGGGGACAGAGGTTGGCCGACTTCCTGGAGAAAGAGGGACTCTTTATGATGAACTCTTTCTTTCAGAAGCCACCTCACAGGAAATGGACCTGGCTGAGTCCCGATGGTTCCACGAGAAATGAGATTGACTTCATTATGACCACCAAAAGGCAAATATTCACTGATGTCTCCGTGATCAACAGGGTTAAAACCGGTAGTGATCATCGAATGGTAAGAGGCACGGTGAATATTAATGTCAAACTGGAGAGGTCTCGTCTGATGAAGTCTACGCTCCGACCTACTCGTGCCCATATTCAAGACCCCGAGAGCTTTCAACTTGAGCTATCCAATCGCTTCGATTGCCTTGAGAACATCGCTTCAGTGGACGAGATCAATAACAGGTTAGTAGAAACTGTCCATACAGTGGGTTCCAAGTACTTTAAACCCCACCGTACAGATAGGCCACAGAAACTCTCCAACGATACCCTCAACCTCATGGCTGAACGACGCTCATTGAAACTGCAGTCTTCGGATGATGCTGAAGCATATAGGCTGCTCAATAGACGAATATGGAAGTCCTTGCGACACGACATTCGGATCTTTAATACAAACCGTATTAAAGAGACGATAGAGCGGAAAAAAGGCTCCAAAGTGTTTGCAATAGACATGTCTATTGGGCAAAGCCAATTGACGAAGCTGAAGAGAGGAGACGGCAGTGTAGCGTCGACCAAAGCGGAAGTGTTAGGAGAGGTCGAGAGTTTCTACGGACAGTTATACACCTCGGTCGCTAAACCTGTTAGCAGCTCGGCCAAAGACCCAAGAGCCAAGCTGACCCGACATTATACCGAAGATATCCCGGACATCAGCCTGTACGAGATTAGAATGGCCTTGAAACAGCTTAAGAACAACAAGGCGCCTGGTGAAGACGGTATCACATCTGAGCTTCTGAAAGCGGGTGGAACACCGGTACTTAAAGTCCTTCAGAAGCTCTTTAATACCGTCTTACTCGAAGGTTCAACGCCAGAAGCATGGAACAAAAGCGTGGTGGTGCTGTTCTTCAAGAAAGGTGACAACACTTTACTTAAAAATTACAGACCCATCTCGCTTTTGAGCCATGTTTATAAGCTGTTTTCGAAGGTCATAACGAACCGTCTCAGTCGCGGGTTTGATGAATTCCAGCCTCCGGAACAAGCCGGTTTCCGAAAAGGCTATAGTACCATAGACCACATCCACACGCTACGGCAAGTTATACAGAAGACCGAAGAGTATAACTTGCCTCTTTGTCTAGCGTTTGTGGACTATGAGAAAGCCTTTGATTCGATCGAGACGTGGGCAGTGCTTGAGTCTCTCCAGCGGTGCCGTATTGACTATCGGTATATTGAAGTGCTGAAGTGTTTGTACAAAAACGCCTACATGTCAGTCCGAGTACAGGAGCAGAGTTCGAAGGCAATTCCATTGCAAAGAGGCGTGAGACAGGGAGACGTTATATCTCCGAAACTGTTCACCGCTACATTGGAAGACGCCTTCAAGCTTCTGGAATGGCAAGGACTTGGCATCAATATTAACGGCGAATACATCACTCACCTTCGATTTGCCGACGATATTGTAGTCATGGCAGAATCCATGGAAGACCTCAGTACAATGCTCGAAGGCCTCCATCGAGTTTCCCAACGGGTAGGTCTTAAGATGAACATGGACAAGACGAAAATTATGTCTAATGCCCATGTTGTACCTACCCCAATATCAGTTGGGAACTCAGTTCTCGAAGTTGTTGACGAGTATATCTACCTGGGACAGACAGTCAAACTAGGCAGGTCCAACTTCGAGAAAGAGGTCAATCGTCGAATCCAACTCGGCTGGGCAGCGTTCCGGAAACTTCGCGAAGTCTTCTCGTCAAAAATACCTCAGTGCCTCAAGACAAGAGTCTTCGACCAATGTGTGTTACCAGTGATGACTTATGGCACTGAAACGTGGTCTCTTACTATGGGCCTCATAGATAAGCTCAAAGTCGCACAACGAGCTATGGAGAGGGCTATGCTCGGGGTTTCTCTACGTGATCGAATCAGAAATGAGGAGATCCGTAGAAGAACGAAAGTCACCGACATAGCTCAGAAGATTAGCCAGTTGAAGTGGCAGTGGGCAGGGCACATAGCACGCAGAACAGATGGCCGATGGGGCCGAAAGGTTCTGGAGTGGAGACCACGTACCGGCAAGCGCAGCGTAGGTCGTCCACCGACACGGTGGACAGACGACCTGAGAAAGGTCGCAGGACGACGTTGGATGCAGGCCGCTTCCAACCGGTCCTTTTGGAAAATCATGGGGGAGGCCTATGTTCAGCAGTGGACGTCCTACGGCTGAGATGATGATGATGATGATGACTTCTCTGTCGTATTCCTACATACGGTTTTTTTTAAAGAAAAATATTTTGTAATACATCGAATATTGTTCACTGTGCTCCATAGCTTTTGCATATTATGTAACTGATGTAAACAAGTATATTTAGTTAGTTTAAGCAGCATAGATCATGACGGTAGGACGCAATAATTAATAATATTGGTTTGTCTTTTGGCACTTGTGATATTGACGATGTGAAAAGTTGACGAACCTTATCAAATGCTACTCACCCCAACTCAATAGTTATGTTGACTACGTTTAGGCAGTTAATACCTTAAAGCCCGTGACATATAGTGCACATGTTAATTAATGGAACCAAATTACAGATAATAACCCGCAAAAAATAATTTTATTGGAATTAGCTCCGTATTTCGTTATATTTAAGGTATACTCTATCTATTGTAGAGTCTCTTCCAGGCTATTTTATTCAATGAGTATATCGCAAAGAGGGATCGCTACGTGGGAGGCTTAGTCCATTTTGTAGGTTTACTAAATTATGTATCTATTTAGCATTTTAAGGAATTTCCTGTACATCGAAACCTTACATATTTTTTTATTCGTGAGACCAAATATGTAAGTAACAATTTATAACATAAAATATTGTCCTTTAATATATGAAACATTTTTGTTCTGTTGTATAATTTATTATTATGATTTTAACGTTGCTTAAAATAAATATACGTTTCATATTTTTTCAACAACTCAAATATTCTGTTAGTTCGAAAACAGTTTTACCAAGGATGATACTATATATGATGATCCTTGGTTATACTATAAAAAAAAATATTTAAAAAGAGACAAGATTTAAAATACAATTTAAAAATAACCTCAATACAATTTAAAAATAACCTAAATACAATTTAAAAATAACCTAAATACGGTTGAATATGGAATAAATATTATATACATTTTGCTTGTGGGATGAAAACGGCAAACGCGACATGTGACATCTAAAATTTGTTGATTTTCTTTTATTTCTAAGAATAGTACTTGCTCAATTAAAGACAGACCAATACGCAAAATGACAAACAATTTGACATCTACCTGCAACGATAAATATGCGAAATGATAAATAGCTAAATGACTAACGACTAACAAGTCCAATGACCAACCCTCAACATAGGTAACCAAACACTGCTTGAATGCGACTTTGTCAAAGTGATAGCGTTCGTTTTTATTACTAAAAAGAAGTGCAACGGTTTATTTACAAAAATACGAGAAACATGGTTCTATTGCAACATTTATATACGATATATTTAAAAAGTAATACTATAAAAATTACAAGGGCTGCGATGTCAATACGAAAGTTTAAGTATTTCTAAATAATGCTTCTTTCGGTTGGATGGTACTGTCTAACTGTCCAATAGATGTCGCTCCGTCCCCGCAAGACGGTTAGTCAAATAGAGAGTTAAAATTCGATGCTCGGATCAGAACCTCGGTGGCCTAGTTGGTCAATGGCGTCTGACACGGAGAGTCAGAAGACGCGGGTTCGAATCCCGTCCGAGGATGGAATTTTTCTCTCTATAAATTTCAATGTTTATATACGAACTAACTATAATTACTAAGCAAGGTATACGCCGTGCGACCAATAAAAAAATCTTGATTTATTTAAAAAAATCTAATTACATTTCTTCAACGTTTCGTAAATATTCTAATATCTGACGTGCAGTTTATGATATTCCCTCTCAAACTACTGCAAAAGCTCTATATTTAAGCAAAAAGAATATCAATTTACGATATCACAATGGCAAAGTACTTATCAATTATCAAGACTAAATCACAAGTAAGTTCAGTTATTTAATTAAATGTTCTCTTTATAAACAACACCTGTTCTTGAAAAGCATTTAATAAGGACGCAGAGCAGGGATGTAGAAAGGATCAATTTTCCTGGGCTGTTAGCCAAGGCATTTGCAACAAAGTTTTGAAAAAAATATTTTGAAGTAGATATGCCCTAGATAGGTAAACAGCACTATGCCCCACATACTTATGATATACGTAAAGAGTCCTGTTAGAGGTAGTGGGTAGGTTACTTACTTAAGTAGGTATACTCATGTATACTTATAAAAGTATTCTCAATTACGGTAGTGCCTAATTAACTAATAACTACCTATTGATACTTGGGGTTTGTTTTGTTTCCTTCGTAAAGAATTGAATTGAAGAGTGATGCATCAACATACTTTAAAAGAACTGTAGACTATATACATATATATACAACAGGAGATAATTTAGTATTTTACTATTGATAATTGTTTCATATCTTTTTTTACTTCAAAGTTTAGATAAAAAAAAATTAAGTATGTAGCGGAATTTTAAATTGCTTTTTGTATCTGGGTGACTGTGGTACCTACATCACAGTTCTTGTAACAACAGGACTAGCATACCTAAGACTAGCATCCCACAACATAGGGAATCCTAGTGTGGGATCTTGTATTACCTATGTGTACAACATAATACCTGACTAGTTTAAAAACTGTGGTCAGCTACTAAGATAGCATGTAACACTCGTACCTATATTTTGTTTCCTCTGATATAGCTACTTATTACCTATAGTGCCTAAGTTGATAATGTACTTAAAATTATGGTGAATAAAGATTTTTTTATTATTATTATTAAAATAACAAGATCTAGCGATTTTGTAGATTGCCTGCAGCAGCTGTGCCTGAAACTTACAGCTCCACTCAGTGTTGAAAGTTTTGCGTGGAGTATATATTGCGTGTAATAAAAAAACATAGCTCTACGCTTTGCTTACTAGTACCTTCTACTTTTGGAGGGGTTTTATGAAGTCTCCCCCTAGATCCGTAACTGTCAAGCAACAGCTGCCGCGGTTACCGATGCCAACGATGGAACGTTAGTTTTCCTCGGGAACGATGGAAAATTAAAACTGTGTTACCTGAGCTTTGAATTAATTATTTAAGTTTAAAATTTGAAAAATGTAGTGTGAAAGAAAGTGTGAGATGTAATAGGTTAGGTGATTGTGTACTTCTACTATCCAACTATCTGAATGAATACCTACGTCATTTTTTAAAACCGAGTCAAGATCCTGACTCACTCGTACAAGAACAATAAAAACAATAATAATAATTGTCCAAGGTATATCAACTAACGGTAAAACATTTGGGCCAAAAAGTCGCGATGTCCAAACACAGTAAAAGCAATACAATAAATCCAGTCGCTATTCAAGACCTCGAAAATTGACTGAACTACGCGGAATCACCAAGGAAAGTGCTAGAAGAGGATATTATTTGCTCTGTCGAACATTATGTATATCTGAAAACAGTATAAGAAGATTTGAGAGCCTGTCGCTTATATATTTCTTCCGCCTTATGCTGAAGTAAAGAGCCCACATCGAATCTACCTAGAGATCTAGGATCTACCAACTAACGCAATACCCAGACATGATGGTCCTTCGAGCAGATAAAGAATTCAAGAACTATTGTCGGATAGGCTTGAAAACATATAATAGTAACTAAAACGAAAGAAATCATATCTTAATAGTCTGACTTACTTGATTTATCGTCACAGCACTTATTCCTTCATGTGTGAAACCACCAAAACTGTATGGGTTGCCCAAAATTTAAAAAAAACGTTCCCTTGCGCCCCTATTGTAAACCAGCTGGACTTGCCAACCTACAAACTGGCCAAACATCTAGCGAAAGTACTGTCACAACTTCACTACTACTGCCAATGACAGTTGCGGTGTAATCCAAATCTTTAAGATAAGTTATGCGTGGTACTTCCACTACGTGATTTCCTCCGAGACAAGACAAGGCCACAAGTCCCTTACTAACTAGTTAAGATCGATAGCGTTTCCAATAGGGTCGTATATCTAATACTCAGAGTATCCAAACGATATTCGCTGAAGGTCATTCAGGTATACGCACCGACGAAGTCACACCCGGACGATGAGGTGGAGGATATGTATGAAGACATTAGTTGGGCCATACATACCTCTGAAACGCACTTTCTAGTTGTTATGGGGGACTTCAACGCGAAGTTGGGTAAGAGAAGCGAGGATGAGTCGAAAGTGGGGCAATTTGGCTATGGACAACGGAACCGTAGGGGACAGAGGTTGGCCGACTTCCTGGAGAAAGAGGGACTCTTTCTTTCAGAAGCCACCTCACAGGAAATGGACCTGGCTGACTCCCGATGGTTCCACGAGAAATGAGATTGACTTCATTATGACCACCAATAGGCAAATATTCACTGATGTCTCCGTGATCAACAGGGTTAAAACCGGTAGTGATCACCGAATGGTAAGAGGCACGGTGAATATTAATATCAAACTGGAGAGGTCTCGTCTGATGAAGTGAGTGAGATGATGATGATGATGATGATGCCCATCCATTTTTGACTTTATACTAAAGCTTACTAATGTTAGAGTTAACGTAACACAATAGACGTACGATCCCACAAAGAAGACAAGTAGAAAGAATTCCTTAGAAAAGCGTGCTCTATTTTGTAGAAGCTAATTATAGTGGTTATCCGAATCGATCCATTTACACGATTGTGCAACGAGTTCTCAATTACAAAATGCAGTGTCTAGGAACTCGGTCTGGTCTGTGGTTTAAGGTGACCGCATACAGGTACATTTAGTTTTAGTTTTGTTTATTTCAGCATTATGAGCATAAAATTCACAGGTTTTATTTAATACGAGGCCCTCGTTTTTTAACCGTATGTCGTTTTTGTATAGTCGAGATGGGTAAGTCATGTTTCTCACGGTAGTCGTCATGTCTACTGATTACAATTATGGTGCCAGCCAGTGCTTAAAATTGATATTTTAGATGGCACTGTACTGAACTCGTCAATCGTATACACTATATTTTAATTAAATGTTCCCGCTTGTAGCATTACTTAGGTTTGAAAAGCACTATGTTTGGTTTTGTGGCTAGTAATAGCCAATTACAAGTACCTACCCGGCTAAACTAAAGTAACACTCGAGCCACAAGTCCAGTACTGCGATCTATAATACTTCATCAGTCGAACGACCCAGACACAATAGAAATTTCATTGTTATATTGACAATCGACTGGTGAGGGGATAAAGTTTTAATCTCTGAGTAACAATCCACTACAACTAAAATAAGAGCATAATAAATTAGCACGAGGTAAATCACTCGCCAATACAGATTTAGAAACTAAGTTAACTAAGTTTTTATATTATAATTTACATACTATTTTTATATCATACATATACATATTATTTATATATGCGCGTATTAATAAGCTGTTATAATTTTGTATGCAGCAACACAAAACAATGTGTTAATAGTAAATATCTCGAATTAATGTCCTATATGTAAACGACTATCGTTTACAGTGATTAAACGACCGACTAGCATAAAATAGTCGGTCTTGTATGTGTCCACCCTTAAGATCGGCTGATTCTTTAATTAGTGTGTTATCAAGATCGACACGAGTGAGTGTAATCGATTCGATACAACCGATTGCTAATGTAACGTTGCTTTTATTTAGAAGTTATGTAAGTGCGTTATAAATAGCGAAAATATTGAATAAGATCGTCAGGGTATTGAATTTTAATTAATCAGCTTTATTTTAAGTTGTTAAAGCACTACAATTTAAATATAGCATAAATAAACACACAAATCAACAAGTTGCCAGTAAGTACTACCTCGTTTCACTCGAACGTTAAATAAAGTTTTAAAAGATAAATTACTACATTCCTAAAAAAACAGTTTGAGTTTGACACCGGGTGTAGTTATGAAGTGGATCGATTCAGAACCTTCGGCAATATGGCCAAATTACTGTAGCATTTTGGTCACGTATCGATTCTTTCAGCCGACCTGCCGTCAGATCGTAATATATTATATAAAAGTTATATTCTAACTAAAATCAATTACAATCTAATCATTAGCAAATGGCGTAAAAACTCTGACAATAAACTGTTAACTGATTCCGTATTATATGATCATTTCCAACCCTTTTTAAAGTGAAACGGAAAGAACAGAATATTCCCAATGTTACCAATATCATAACTAACACACCATATTGAGCATCCCCAATAGTTTTTGAAAGAAAAAACGATGCCGAGTGAATAGTATGTATGTTTTAATCATATAGATTGGATCCTGAATAGAATGGAAGCTTATTTTACCTAATGGTAAGGCTTTATGGGTATAATAATTTGACTGTTTCGGTGTGTACGTTCGAAATAACTAAGTACTCGTATTATATTTCTAAGTTATGTTATTATAAACATTTCTACTTCTAGTGTTGTTGGAAGGACACACAAACAAATTCAGTTTTTAATATATGTTACAAAAAGTGCAGCGTTAAGGTGCTGCCTCACTTAGAGAATTCACTAGTAATGTAACATTTTAAATGCGATTTTTTTGAGCATACCATTACAATACTGCCTCCCTGACTTGGCAAGCATTTAGTTGTAAGTTGTGTCATAAGTTGTATCATAATATTACACATTGTATTGTCAAGTCGCACACTGTAATGCTCGGTCCTTTTCTTTCCCTCACCAACCTAATGCTGGAATCTGTAACATGACAGTTTGCGCACTGTAATACTCGGTTCTCCTCCCTCACTGATGTAATGCTCAACTCTGTAACGTTACAGGTTCGAAGTTAGGGAGCACCTTAAAGCAGCACAAGCAAAGCTCCATCTGTCAGGCTGTTTCATTACTTTTCGTAAATAAATAAAAAACCTTCCGTGACCTAAACTTGGACTTTGATGTTCCAGTCCAGTTTTAACAATAATAATGTTATCATATTTGAAAAGTTTAGCACGTCAAACTAAACTTATTTAAAGTCCCTTTGAATGTTTATAATTTGAAATCACCCTAGATTATGTTTCCTCCTGACCCCTGTATCACAGCCTCATTATTTTCAAGCACACAAATTAAAAATACATATCCCTCTCCATCCGAGTAACACCGTTCTCATTACCGGTTGCGCTGATACCATCGAAGCCAGGGGCGGTCTGTAGCTAGACAAGTGTTATTTATATATTGCGGGTAGATTTATGGTTTAATTCCGTCAATTGAGTCTTATAACTAAGATATTTTTAGGTGATAATAGTAGTGATTCGCTTGTGCGTACACTACACTAAAATTCTATAAACTATGGTAGTTCTTATTATGTTTATACTAAAATCCGTAACACTTAGAATGATAGTATAGATAGTAACACAATTTCCTAGGAATGACTTATTAGTCTTCGCAAGTCTAAAACTAGGTACAGCTATCCTATTTGTATTCTGGTATTAAAAGTGTGGTGATCACTATTTAACTTATATTTATGTAAATTTTTACGAACATACATTATATTTTCAAATACATATAAGGAAGGCAACGTTAATATATTGATTTCTTTAAATACATCTCTCAAAGATTCACGGGGACCCATTTCGTATATAGCTCTAATAGCACGTTTCTGACGGATAAATATGGTCTCTATATCAGCCGCTTAACCCCATAGACAGCACGAACTTACATGACGATTAAATTTGCAGTAAACATACCCACAATTAAACATAAACGGCAAGAATTAAGTTACGATATACTTTAAAAATGAATGTACTAGTTGCTAGTCAGAGTATACCGTCAGAGAGCTGTAGCTTTCTAGGTTAAGTTTGTCGTAGGTTAAGTTAGTTATCATCACTTCCCCACTCGCCAGACGTACCCACAATACGATACAGTATATAGTCTTTATATATAAATATTATAATGTTTTCTTTATGAAATATATTCATATTTTACGGGGTTTTTGGTGGTTTGTCTCCCTTCCACGCTTAAAGTATTGAACCCATTTCTAAAAAGATTGACACATATATGAGAGATTAGATTAAATTCGTAATTAAAATATCAGAACTGCAACGCAACGTTTTTCACGTGAACAAGTGTGTTTTACTTAACTACTTCATTGTAGTAGACCAAAACATTTGAGCTGTATATGAGTATAAAAAGAAGGAAAAAGCTGGTGGTGTAGGTGCGCAACTGTTTCCTTACTGCTCCACTGTTAACCATTTTAGTATCTCATACTTAGTATTAATGTAAGTAGTTTGTAGAACTAATTTCGTGATAATGACGAACGAGCCGTAAAATTCTGTCATGGCATCTATACTTTTATACTATCTATATCTATACCTACATAATATTATAAATAGTTTAGTTTAAATAGTTCATATTATAATATTAAAAATTTAGTTTGTTTGTATTCTTTATATACATATATATTTAGGCTCAAAAACTACTGGACCGATTTGAAAAATTCTTTCGTCTTTAGAATCCTATCCTTGATGAACAAAGGCTATATATTTTTAATCCTCATCATCATCATCCATCACCACGCAGATGAATTCGCGGAGCGCAGCTAGTTATGTATTAAAAGAGTAATATACGAAATTTCAATTCTTTTTATTTTGTACAAAAAAAAAACAAAACAAAAAAAAAGCAAAAATGCCCCTCTGGCCTCTTCTTAAATTGTATGTGCCCCTCAGGCTAGGAAATTAAAAAAAAAAATTTTGAGCCCTTCATGCTCTTATCGTATTGTGCCCTTCAGGCTAAGTAAGTTTTTAAAGTGCACTTCAGGCCTTCACAAATGTATTATGTAAGTTTAGTTAAAAAAAAAATATCCTCCTGTATTCCGTTAGTAATTATAAAAAAAAATAAAAGTTTAAAATATAAACGTAAGCAATGCCACGGACCCATTGAGTCTGTGCACAAAAGCAATAATACAAAAAAATAACATTCTTGAATCACTCGTAGCAGAGAGTTTGGCTAGTCATTCTAAGCTGTTCGACTAGCTTATTGCAGTTAATACAAGGATAGATGACCGCTATTGACACTGTTGTCAGATTATAACAGCTTATAAGCGTAAAGATGTACTGGCATTCTGAAAACTCTAGGACTAGCCACCATGCCGCTCTGGTCCGATGTGATTGATTATGGCTCATATTCCTCACTCGTACTCCTCCTGAAACTCAACCTACATGAAGATTTGACAGTAAATAACATAGAACTTATACTCAGATCTGTACTCAAGATTCATAGATGATTGTGCTACTGGAATACAGCTCTAAAGCAGTGATTCTTAACCTTTTAGAGGATTTTCGGATAGTTTATATCTTACCACGGACCACCAACTATTTGGTGCTGATAGACAGTAAATGTAAACCAATAAAAGATTGTTATATCTATAAATGAATCTTCAAAAATCATAAATTTGTTAAACCAAATTATTTTAATATTTGACGAAAATTTTATATTACAGAGATACCTAAATATGTAACTACGTATACAATACAATACAATACAAAAATTCTTTATTGATAACCAATCATAAAAGAAAAACATAATACAATAAAAAGCGCTACAGTAGATTGGACAATTGGCGGCCTTATCGCTATAGCAATCTCTTACAGGCAACCTTGCATGGAGAGGATTCTTAATAATATTATTATCGTATATTGTTGGAGTATAGTATACTCTTTCCTACTTCTGAATGTTTGGTTCAGTTCTCGGTATCAATATTTCTCGAACCTTTGTGAACGTTTAGAATGTCATCTTTCAATTTGGATGGCTTCGCGGATCACTTCAGGTGCTTTCAGGGATCACGGCCTTAGAACCACTGCTCTAAAATAAGGTTCGTATTCTATCAGTGGTTACATGATGGGTTAATTATGCTTATACCATAAAAGCACGGCGTGTAGCTGCGAGAACAAAACTATTTGTATTAAATAGCTTGAACTGTTTCAGAAACAAATACAATTTATAAGTAAACAGTAACAAAACAGTGCACAACAATATCCGCCACTTGTGCTGTCTCCCGGAGAAGATTTAAAGGGATTGTAACCAGAACGAATCGCCGTAAAACTGGAATATTGCCTCTAAACAATGTCAAGTAAATCTATCGTAAAACAGTTACGGCTGTTTAAATTGTTACCTATCAATGTGTAACGATTTAAATGTTGATGTAATACTGGCAATGATTACGAAGGAGATAGGAGTAATACTTTAGAAAGATAACTAAACCGAGGGAAATTATTTTTGTTTTAAAAAAAGTCTTCTTTTAATTTATCATATTATTTTTGTACTGATTTTTTAAATAGAACAAAAATAAGTAATTTAATTTAAAAACCTTTTACTACAACTTCATATACAACGTTTCCTACCACTGTTTTGTTTTTTTGCATGTGTCATATCATAGATGACTTGGCGACTTCTACCTGCCATGTTTAAAAACACTTTTTCACTAGTTTAGTTCTAAAGTTTTATGTTATGTTATAACAGAGTTAGTTTTTAATTTTTCGTAACAAAGCCAACCAACCAATCAATTTTAAATAGCTAGTATAAACGTGCCTACCAAATCAGCATAAAATTTCATTTTGTTTTCTTGACACACCTTTTAAAAAATCTCCTATCACTCTTAAACGTTATTCTAGCAACAAAGCAGTTTGCATACATCAATCCAATGCTACATGTGTCAATCATCCACAGATAAATTTTCAGATACGTAAAACAGTTTTATACTCGCACGATATACGTCAAAGACGCCGCGTACATACCGTCTACCATTTGATTACACACGACGTTTATTTTAATGGAAACTGATTTCATTAATTACAAATATGGTCCCTAATCTTTATTATGTCAATGGGGCTAACTTGCGAGTTTGATACTCCGAAGCGAGTCCAAGCGGATGTCGCCTTTTATTCTTTTTACTGGTTCGCGTTTAAGGTTTTATTTTGTCTGTCGTTTGAGATTTTTATAGTTTGTTATCATTATCAAAATCATCGCAGGCATTAATACGACTGTCATATTACTTTCTTGGTAGCTAGAGCCGGTTCCGTGGGGTCACATATATCGTGAAGCTCGGGATATAATGTATCGAGTTGGAATACTTGTGATACTGTCATCGTTTATTAATGAGTTTAACACCAAGGATTTAGTGACATTGCTTCGATACAGTGGGATTGTATATTTAAGATAGGGTTTGTTTATTTAATGGTTTTCATTGAACGATATGCTATTCGATAGTATATCCATATAAGTTATTGATATTGAAACAAATTTATAAGAAAGGTATGGTTTGTTGTTCATTTTTATGTTAGCATATATTAACATAGACATACGATCAAATGTATAGGTTTACATGTAATGAAACTAAATAAGTATTATAAGCAATTGTTTATTGACCGAAAATTATGCAACGGGTTAGTGTAACCATAAAATAACTCCAAACTGTAGTTCCATGCCATTATTCAAATCAACTGTATACAGGCTAGTTGCGCCCCATGGATTCACCCTCGTGGTTATAGATGATGATGATGATGAAATACAAGTAGCCTAAGTTTCTCCTTATATCATCAGCTATCTGGCAGTGAGAGTCCCATTGAAATAGGTCGAGCTGTTTCAAAGATAAGCAGGAACAAACATACAGACAAACATTTGAAAATGCTTATATTTTTTATCGTGAGTATCGTATTTAGTTTCATACGCATTTAGAGAAAAGATGTTAATTTGGAACTACAAACAGACTTTTTTAATTTTATCTATCTGTATCTACGAAGAAATAATATCAGGAAGCATAACTCAGAACAAATGCCACACAAAAAGTGGTCCTTCAAACCAAAACGACGTATGATTCCAAATACGAATTACTTCCGAGGTTACAAATAGACATGTTCGGTGATTGGTTTACATTTCAGAAGGAAAGCAGGGATTGGTCCACGCGCGTGCTGCAACGTCTACTATGACAGCTGAGTCATAGCGGCGTGAACGATGTTATTGATTTAGCATGAATTTGATTGGGTCATTTTTTAAGGCAGTTATTCTTATGTAATGTTAACGTATGATGTATAACGAAATTCCCACCATTTCCATTCCAGGTGGCACTTGAATACATGTCATCTAATTCACCGTGTCAACTCACAAAGCACGTGACTGAAACGGAAGACACTCGCTCTCGCCTCAACCATTCCGAGATATCGTGTCCGTGAAAGATGTCTATGTGTGCTCGAACGAGCGTTGTATGTAGCTTGACTTCAGCCGTGCGATTCTGTAATGATTCGTCGACGAGCTCACTGATGCCAAATACTTTATGAGACATCGCCCTTGTACAAAAGGTTGTTTTTCCAACGTTTTTGTCATCTCTACATTTGTTTCACGGATGTTAATAAGATGCAACGATGTTTGCTCTTAGTGGTATCAATCAATCTACCTCAGTCAAAACAGCTTTTTAGGAAAGACTGTACTAGTTATAGTATTTTTTCTCTCTCTTTCTATATATCGCTGAGTTGTCAATAATTTTACGATAGGCAAGAAGAACATTTCTGGGAACTAGATAAAATATTTCTCTATGGGGAATATTCCTTGAAACAAACAAGCACTATCTTAGTCGTTAGAGACTTCAAGATAATGAGACCCCAGACCCTAAACCGAAGCTGAACTCATAGAATATGTAATGTGACCAGTATCAAAGATTGGCTGGTTTACAAAATTGCTAAATCTATGCAGAATCTTTGCTATTGACTTTGTTTCTTGGAGTCGGCGAATTTATGACAAAGTAAACGTTTTGGCTTGTTTTTCGGAAGATCATAAGGCTCTAAAATTCAACTTGATGCAATCATGACTTAACTCTTTTACTTCATTCAATCTATAAGTTCTTATAAACTATAATAGTCACATACAAGAGTTGATATTAAACGTATTATTACAATATGTCTATACAGGGTGTCCCAGAACTTAACGTCAAGCCGAAACGGGGTGACAGGATTGATTTTAACCATCATGAGAAAAATCAGAAAAAAAATCTATCCCATGCAGTTTGGAAATTATGGGCATTTAAGAAAAACCTAGAAGTTTGGTCAAACTGTAACCATTTTTCGGTTATTTTGGTTAATTTTTATTATTTTTGTTTATTTAAACTTTGGAACCGTAACTCTAAATAATATTTCTAGAACACAGTCAAAAATAATGACACAACTGCCCCAAGTTTTCTAGAATTAAGACTATTCGGTAATCTATGAATTTAAAATTTTCAAAATTTGTCGACTTTGAAAGGCCCTTTAAAAAAAATGTACTAAAGTGTCTTTGCAAGAGCCATTAAAAGTTGGCGCATTTAATCAGGATTGTAAAATGGTACAATACTTGTTAGTTACATACTAAAAAACCACTAAAAAACCCAACATATAGTTACAACAGAAGAACAACTTTTGTTACAACGTGGTAGAATATAAAGTACGGTATTACTTTATGCACTGTTTAACGTGTGCCTATAAAGTGTTTTGCGGTAGTATGATACGCTATACACATATACAATATTCAAGACAGGAAGTTGGTATTCAGTTGCGCACCTACTAGCTCATCGGTGGGGATTCGCCTCAATCTACCAAACTTCCTCTTCGCAACATGGTAACTGGAGAGTTTCGAAACTTCTAAGCAATGGCTTTCCATCAGAATATCATTGTTCTCAGGCATAAGGAATAGTCAGGCAGTCGAGGTAACATCGCAAGGTCTTAAGATATACTACGATATACTCGTATATATATAGTTAACCCGTCCGTGGACGGGAAAAGCTATGATTTTTTTTATTTATGTACATCTGCTATTTTCCAATGAAAGTCCGTCAAAATCGGTTTTGGCGATTATCCGGAACAGACAGAGAGACAAAAATATTACAAATAGTTTTATTAAGAATAACACATGCTTCAATTTTATTGTTATGTAGATATTAAAGATGTCCGTTATACACGCATAATATTGTACATGAAAAACTTATACTCGTTGCACTGTTTTCCTAACCAGCACAGTTCCCAGCTTATAGGATTTGGATTACTCCATAAGTTCCGAAGTGGATGAGCTGATTAGGTAGAAAGGCATAATAATGGGCGTATCATAATAATGGCTGTTGGTAATATCATTTTTTTTTAAATATAGGACAACGCATCCGATCAGAGCCTGTACTATGGTAACCTGATGCTGCTACACATACTTAAATACATAATATACACACCCAAACACAGATCAAACAGACATGTTCGTGCACACAAATGTTTGACCTGTCCGGGGATCGAACCCGGGACCAGCGGATCAGAAGGCAGGGGTGCTACCAACTGCGCCAACCGGCCTGTTAATCGTGTCACATATCTACCGATATCGTTACGATATCGTTGTTGTCCGAGCTGACGAGTGTCGGTGTCGTCATCGTCGCAGTGTGAAAACGCCCAATGAGATAAGTTTTCAGTGACGAGAACAAGAACATGACCGCCTCGATCATAAACTTCTGCCGATGCCAGATGAGAAACCACTATATACTGGTCTATAGCCTTTATGAGCTTACGTGGTTCCAATGAGGCAATGAAAAATAAACGGGAAGGATTTTTGTCATTATATAATCATCATTTAAAGCACTAGCACCGGCTTAGCAAGGCCAAATATTGTAATTAGGCATAGATTGCCGAAAGACACGGGTTCGAATCCCATCCATGGATATGATATTTTTTATTATTCGTTATTAGATTAGAAGTATTATACCTATAATATTATATGTATATATAATTACTTTTCCTGAGTGACTGTCTGATTCATCAACGCAGGACCTTAACGCTAAAAACTTGAAATTTTGGCATTTAATGCATTTCATGTTGTAAGCATTCAAAGGATTAGTTTCACTCATAAGGGGGTGAAATCAATTTATTTTTGCGGCTTCGTATCCCTTGCGAGCAAAACTGCTGGTGGGTCAGCTAGTAAAAACCTATTTATAACTCTGCGATAAGCCTAATCTAGTGTACAAGATGATTAGCAAAATATCTCTCCCTATAAACACTACCTTAACCGATAATCTCACGGGAATACGGAAATTGTTATTCTGATGCTTCATTTAAACTTTATCAATGACGTAACGATCCTTTTGGAGTTCACAAGTTTTGTAATCAGAAGGGTTATTGGAGTCGATAACGAATCGCTGGCGGCCTGAATACAAAACCTTGACAGTAAGAGATAGAGGGAAACTATTTTACGGTCAACAAAATTGAAGGAGCAAACGTATTAGAGTTGTGACAAAGGCTGGAATAGATTTATATAAATAAGTGTTGTAGTAAACAAAACAAAAACAATATTACATACAATTTTGAAAGCAATGAATTTAAACATAGGTACTAACTATATATGAAGTCAATTTGTTTGGGTGTTAGCCACTGTATTTATAAGTAGAGCCTCTTAAAGTTGTCATGAGTCCTCGCACAATCTCACGAATATCATACTTATTATTTTCTACCGACTTCCAAAAAGGAAGAGGTACGCAATTCGAATGTTTTTTTTATGTTTGTTACTTCATAACTTTCGATTGGGTGGACCGATTCTTAAAATTCTTTTTGTTTGAAAGCTGGTGCCGCTGTGCCGTTTCCGTGTGCTCCCATTTAAATTTCATCAAATTCGGTCCCGTAGTTTTTTGTGTTACACTCCAATAACTGAATATAACGGAAGTCGGTATTAGATTTTTCAAATTGTACTTGTTTGTATATCACAGATGACAGCATATTCTTCAGTCTCGAAAAAAATAGATTTATATATCTTATTGAGCTTAAACTCAGATAATCTAGGTGTAAACACATTCAAAAGGAAATAATAGAGATAAAACATAATGCTTACTTTTAATATTTTTATGGATACTGCACTAGTTTGCAGAAAAATATGGAGTTAATGGATAATTTGAACATTTTGTTAAAACATTTCTTCCTTGATGACTTCAAATTTAAACATTTGCTAATTATTATAGGGGTGGAACTTGAGTAGAATAAATTATTATTTAAGCAAAGCCAAGGTTCATTTTCTGCTTTCTGCAATAATTGAGAATAATTGCGCAATAATTATTAAAACAACTTCCTCTGCAATAGGAACAGCTTCAAGCTCCCCATGTATCAACCTCCAAGTCGTTCCGACATGTAGTAATATTAGACGAAAATTGTAATGAAGGCCAGGAGTCCCGCAAGACGGAAGATAACAAGTTCTGGAGATGATGTTTGTTACAAGTTATCAAATGATAGCGATCACAAGTTTTGAAAATTTACACAATAGCTTGAAAACGTAGATATTCTACAACTGTACATTTAAGTTTAGTTAGATGCTTAGTTTAAATGTTATTTATATATACGTAATATATAAAATATTACACCTAATTTAGAATATGTAATAAACGACGGCAATTACGCCACTTTAAGACATTTTAGCAGAAAGTTATTAATTTGTTTTTTTCTGCCATATGATAATATATGCGTAGACACATATGTATATATCCTGCTGTGCAACTGTCTACTACGGACCTTGACCTTATTATTATTGGGTCATAATCTGCCGCGTGGGCTCAGTGCGTGTTCACCAAATAGACAAGTACCTGCCTTGAGTTTCAAATCAAATATTTTTTTAATGTTATAATGAAACGGAACAAGAAAGAGAGGGATAGGCCTAACTGGTGTCAAGCGGCAATCTCTGACTATAACAGATGCATTTCATCACAAAGTATAAACGAACTGCACTGCGCATATAACCCTGAGACATTAAATTGTGAAGTCTCATGTGCTTATAATTTCACAGGCCCATACCGTTCAAATCAAAGGCCGACGCGAACATTACTGCTTCGGGCTAGAAGTAGGTATGGTGGCACTACGGTTGGGTATATAATAGTTTTGAAACAGAATGATTTTTAAATCGTCGTGTAATTAACAGCTAAAGTTCTCGCTCATTCTTATACCTTAGAACCCTAAAAGGCAGTAAGTCAAGTTGATTTATAAGCAGACGGTTCATAAGTTACACATACAAAATTGGTACGGTAACCATTCCTAGTTTTCGTTTTATCCAGCGTGTTCTAATAGAATCTTACAATCTTGTCTTCGGAATACTTTGCCTGGCATCTCGTCAAGCATTTGTCGATAGGCGATATAGGCCGATTGCACAAGAGTGCCTATCCGTGCTATTGACTATCACAAGATATTCACAGCATAAGAATGTGATGTTCAGCAGTGTACTGTACAAGGACTCGATATTTTTCCAAGTCTGCTTGAGACCACGATCACTAAAAACTGTTCTTTAGAACAATTTTAATTTAAATATTTAAATACGTCGGGATTCAAATTAAATCAAATCAACAATTAATCCAATCATCTAATTCTATAAAATACTAGCTGCGCCTCACGGTTTCATCTGCGCGATGGTGATGATTATTCTAGTTGGCTAGTTTAGTCGTGTATTCTGGCCCAGCGAATTGCTACCATTAGGTAGCAATTTGTCGGGCCAGAATAAAGGGCTGATACCCAGCGTTATGCATTGTGATAAGCTTCTGAAAACCCTGTGGCCTCCTGATATTTAGCTTACGGCTGTTTGGACACGATAACATTTTCACCACGACATTTTTTCGAAATGCTTGATAGAGGTGAACAAACCTTCATAGTTACAGAATTAGGTTTTAGGTCTCACGTAAAGGCCGCTATTACCACATTCCACACTTATGAATACTATAAAAATAATGCATTTATATGAAACCCTAATGAGGCTTTGTTATAATTCAGGGCTTTGCATTTTAGAAGTCGCTGAAGACCAACGATCTATAGCAAACGGCTCTTATTTTTTACTATTACCAGACCTATGCCGTTACATCAACTCCGTCAAATCAACCGTGGAATCGGCACTCATTTATTTCTGTTATAATACTTTGTGCGGTAGTGGTTTGGATTTGAGTGGTCTTTAGTGCAGAATTCTTCACCTGCACTAAAGACAGATCTTATATAAGCAATACATGTAATGCCGTTAGATCTTTTACCATCGGCAGTCGTGAGACTATCGGTTCCAGAATAGCTGCAACATTTGCTTTAGAAATAGCCCAGTATGTGATCGTAGAGTGTTTGTATCCATGGAAAAGCTGATCAACTGCAAAAATAATGTCTGTACGGTAGCAATTATTAATCTCTTCGAACGTCTGATGCAAATGATTTTAGTTTAAGTTTTACTCAACAATTTTAGGTACCTATAATAGTTACTAAAGTGTTTAAACTAACCTGAATTCAAAGTTAAACATACTTTATAATTCAATCCGTGAATCGCTATAAACTCTCAAAGAAAAGTATTAACCGGCATCGCTTCGAGGGTATCAATCTCCACTACATAGCAACTTAAACTACCTACCAAGTGGATGATAAACGGTCCTTTATGTTTCGCGCGAGCCATAATTTTACTGCTCTATAAACGAAGATAAGGATGTAGCGTGTTTACAGTGAAGAAGATTCATATTAAGTGGTTTTTAAATCGTTATATTTTGTTATCCTTCTTTTATATGAATTTTATTCCATATTCTCTTCTTCTCTTCGTATTAATATTATAGAACGATTTCAATTGTAAGACATAGTTTTAACTAAATTTTTAATTTACTAAGAACGCTGAATTTAGATAACCGCGAAACATCCTACGGGAGCTCATTACATATAACACTAGCACGCTCCACCGTTTTCCTCCGCGAGGTGGTGGATGATGATGATGATGATGATGAATCAAAATATATAGCCTCTGTTACTTAGTGATAATGTAGCTTTCTAATGGAAAAGAATTGTTGAAATTGGTACAGTAGTTTATAAGTTTATTCGATAGATACATACAATAATTCAAAAATACAAATCTTTCCTCTTTATAATATTATTAGTATTAGTTTAGATAATAAACTTTAATATAAATAATATAAAAAATAAAGGCCACATGGTTTTCTTTTCAACATTATTTCACTTCTTTGCTGATTCTGTGATGATGACGATTTAAGATGTCAGCGTGCAAACCTACGAAGTACTTGTTACTTAAGCTAAGCCTACTCGAGACTTGGATAATCCAACTGAACTAAGATACAGGCAGAAAGTAACGGTTTAAATTTTTGCTCAAATATTTAGTTTCTAGATGCATCTTTAAGTTCTCACAATTTTGAGACTATTAATAACTGCTCAGATACCAAAACTTCGAGATTGAGCTCAATATATGATTTATTTGTAAAATACATGTTACCTTCTGCATATCTCAAACCGTATCTATATATATATATATTTCGACAACATGCTTAAGTATATAGTAGAGGAAACGTTAAACGTTAGCCTCCACGAAACACAGTGGCGCCAGGCCAGTCTGCCTATACGGTATGGCGGTCTTGGGGTACGTCATTTGCAAGAGACTGGCCCCTCTGCTTTCCTCGCCTCCTCGTTTGGTGTCGCGGATCTATTAATGAGAATGTTGCCAGGTTTCAGTGACACGATCCAGATACCTTTCGCTACGGAGGTTCACAATGTTTGGTTCCAGCTGTACCCAGGAGCTGAGCTACCTACAAAACCCGCGTATCAGAGGAATTGGGACGACATTTCCGGGACCCACATCCTCGCCCAGCTGCGTAATGAAGCCACAGGTTTCGAGTTGGCTCGTCTCAACGCTGTCTCTAAGCCGGAGTCCAGTGCCTGGCTGCATGCCCTACCATCACCTCATTTGGGCACGCTGCTAGACGATGACTCCCTTAGGGTGGCTGCGGGATTCCGACTCGGTTGCTCAGTGTGCGAACCCCACGTCTGCGTGTGCGGTGCGATCGTAGACACGAATGGCTACCACAGTCTCAGTTGTACCCGGTGTGTAGGGCGTAGACCACGGCATCATGCCATCAACGAGGTGATCAGGAGAGCGCTCGTTTTAGCGAATGTCCCTTGTGTGCTCGAGCCCCCGGCCTGTCGCGTTTGGATGTCAAACGGCCAGATGGACTCACGCTGATTCCGTGGCGGAGAGGTCGCAGCCTCATCTGGGATGCTACCTGCGTCAGCACATTTGCTTCTTGCCACCTCCAAGCCACTCAGCGGGAGGCTGGCGCGGGTGCAGAAGCGGCAGCCAGAGGAAAGCACCTTAAGTACGCTGCCTTGGAGTCAGCCTACGAATTCGTGCCGTTTGCTGTGGAGACGGCTGGGCCGTGGGGCCTGGAGGCCAAGAGATTTGTTAAAGAACTCGGGCGGCGCCTGAAGGAGAGAACGCGTGATCCTCAGTCGGGCCATTATCTTGTGCAGAACATTTCCTTGGCCATACAACGCGGGAATGCCGCTAGCCTGATAGGCACGTTTGGGCGAGAGGGCATTGATTGTGAGGGACTTTGACAAAATCAAATTAAATGTGTTTTTATGACATGATGTTAATATTTATTAATTTCAAATAATGTTTAATTTATAGTGGACTATAAGTTAAATGACTTGTTTAAAAAATATTCAGTGTAACTAGATTCTAGTGTATCGACCAAATGTAATTAATAAATAGATATTATAATATATATATATATATATATATATATATATATATATATAAAAGCGAAAGGTCACTCACTCATCACGAAATCTCAGAAACTACAAGTGCTAGGAGTTTCAAATTTTGCATGCGGGTTCTTTTTAGGACGTAAGTGCTTACTAAGACGGGATTTGTTGAAATTCAAAACCTAAAAAAAAATGGTGAAGGTGGATCCAAAAGGGGTGAAAACGTTTGTATGAAACTCCTTTGTTTTTGAACTTATAGTTGTAAAAATTTGTATTTTGATAGGTCATTCAAAATAAAAAATGTTGGCCTCATATTTTTTTTTATATTGGTGTTTTAAGAGGGTGAAATGGAGGGGTGAAAGTTTGTATGGAAAATTTTGTGTTTTCGAACATACAGTGGTGAAAATTAGCATTTGGACAGTTTAAAATGATGATTTCAATATTTATTGACAGGGATGACATAAGGGGGTGAAACAGGTTTAATTTTTCAAATTTCCTTTGTTTTTGGAGCTACAGTGATGAAAATTGATAACTGAATAGGTAATCAAAATAAATTGTGATGCTTTCAATATTTTTGTCAGGGATGACTTAAGGGGGTAAAACGAGAAAAGTAAAAACTACTACATATTATATATAATATAACTGTAGAGGTAAAATTTCTGTACAATGAAAACTATACTAAAAACCGAGTCGGGTTGTCAGGAGCGAAAAATATATTCAGTTTCTCTGTATGTTTGTCTGACTGTTTGTACGGGCTAATCTCTGAAACGACTGGACGGATTTAAATGAAATTTCGGTAGCTTATATCCGTGATCAACATATAGGATATTTTTGATCCCGGTACATTAAAGTTTTCCCGTGGGATAATTAAAAATCTGTAATTACCGTATCCCACGAGGCCATGCGAGTGTAGCCGCTGGCGGGTCAGCTAGTTTAGTTATATTTGTGTCAAAGGCAAAATGTAATTTTAAAGTTACATGTTGACGTTGACGTTTCTTTCCAATTTTTTGAGTCAAAACTTACTATGATAATAAAAATTTAAATACACTACGACACTACGTTGAAATCTTGTATTGGAGTAAACGCTCAGGATTATATTGTAATTTTTTTTCTAGTTTTATGTTTATATACTGAAGGTATAATGTAGTAATATGGGTAAGTATGGGATGTCGGTATTTATCTGATTAGTATGAATTTAGGGACGGAATTTATGTGAAGACTGAACTTATTTTTTATAACCTTTTCTTATGGGCTCTCTTACGGTTAGTTAGAAGCCAACTCCTAACATTAAGTTAAATGTTTTCATTGACGATTTTAAAATGAACTAAGAACGTAGATCAAAGTCAACAATACCAACAAATGGTATTGTAACCAAATGATTCACGTCGGAAAACAAACTAGGTTAAAAGCCACCGCAGAACGATGTTTTGTGAACATGTCGATCATTATGTCAATGTACCAGGGAACTATAAATAAGAACATCAACACTGCCTTCTAATTAGAGATTTTCTTTGAATATTTCTTGAAAGATACAAAGACTTGTGTCCGTGAGAAATGTAGTTGTTCCTTTTGAATTGATTTTGTGCCACTGTGCAGATATTTTTTCTTTGAAACGGTAACTTAACGTGCGCTGTTTATTATTATTGATAGATGTGTTTTTGATCATTTGCAGTAAATGATAGTCAGTAATTATGTTGTAAAGGTGGTGGCAGTACACAATACCTTAAGAGAATAGCGATAAGCTCTTATAAATAGCCGCCGCAATACACCGTTACTTCTTATAGCAACATCATTTTACCCTTAAGGTAGTAGCTAGCCAGCCACTGACTATAAACTGCACTATTCAACATTTATTTGATTTCCTCACAATGATACCTTCAATAGATGCTCCAGCAAATGATCTTCACCACCCCTGAACAATCACTGTGTAATATATTGTGGATCACGAATTTCCATTCGCTGCCCATTAAAGCCTTTTTTTTATATATCTTTCTGTATTTCGTATCAAACGTCATCTTAGAATAGGCAAGCAAATGCAATTTTGAAAAACTAAAAAGAAAATATTGGATGGACAGCGAAAAGTCAAGGATGGAGATGAAGGGTTTTGGATCAATCAGAGCGAGAGTGATATTACCCGAAAAAATGCGAGATTTATGATCATTATTGAAGAGAAACAATTAGATAATAATAAATTTGCGTTTATATAACATTAAAAATTATAAACATTATCAAAGACGTCAAATATTTAAATACCTAATAACTTCTGCTGAGGCTACTCAAACCAGCTGGTAAGCTGGATAAACGAGACTGGCATGCCAGAGGGGATCGTGTTGCTGTGGATGTCGCTAATTTGGAGTGTTTGTGGGACTACTTGGGCCAGCTTAAACTGTTGATCCTGAAAAGGATAGCCAACGACACTGAGGGCATACGGAAACGTCCGCTGAACCTAGCTAGGTCAAACCATGTCTTTATTATAACCATATTTATTTCTAAAGACCCTTTTTATTTCTTATTTAGTGTTGGCACTATTCTTGATACTTTAGCAATGCAGTGTAGGACAGAACGGCTGTAACACAAAAATTGACGATTGTTTCAAGAGATGTTTTCGCTTCAGACTTTGAAAATGAAGAATTTTTCATTGTTACCGTACATAAAATATGTAAGACGATGGTCAGTAAAGGCTAAAATCCTGAGTAGTATTTTTGTTGTTCTATTACATACCTATTTATTTAATTTCTGAATGTATTAGTAATAGTGTTATTGTAAAAATCTACCTGATCTTATAATTTATAAGCACAAAATGCATGACAACAGTATCATTTATAACATTCGTTAATTTAATATGTCAGGTAGGTATATTATTCTAATTTCTATATACAATACTATAGCCCAGATTTGACCCACAAATAGACTCGTTCATTTAGCAAAGACTACAAATTTATTAACCTTACTTTATTGAGATACCTTATTTTTGTCTTTCTATCTAACCAGCTTATTACTTTTGGATATGGGGTTCTTCACAAATGGAAAAAAAACCTTCAAAAGAACAGGCCCAGATAGGTAAGTAGAAAAACTCATAAATGGTTAATATTGCTATAATGAACTAGGTAAATGAAAAAGGTAATGTATATGTTTACCATCAAATTCAGCAGCGTATCACGTGACGTTAATAAAACAGAAAAAATTTATGAGTATACGTTTCGTGAACTTAATAAATTATATGCGTTACACACCTAAATAGTAATCGTGTAATAAACGTGACTTCAAAGTAACCTATATTCGTAAATAGGTTGAGAAACCAAGGTTGTCATTTTGAAGGAAAACATTAGGCTATCACAAGTGAAAAATAAAATAATAAATTATATTGCAGACGGAAATGGCTTTTATTATATACAAATGCGAATGATATACAGCAACAGTTTTATTGTGAATTTTATTAAAAAGTCTACGATAGGCGTAAACTTATTAGGTACGAGTTATGATTTAGAAACAAGCAATTTCATAAAAAAGTAATTTTTAATCATTTTATTTAATTATATACATATACTGCAAGCGCGGATCCACCGTTGTGGGTACGGTGGGCATGCCCACAACCCTAAAAGACTTGTGACATCAGACGTCACACTTACATATTCGACAGGCCAATGATACTCGTATGACGTTTTATAAAATATACAAAACCTGGATATCGATGAAATTATTAACGTTTTCGCGGAAAATAATCGTAAGCTTCTCTTAAATTTAACTTCACATCATTTGATATCCATTGTAGTTGTTTCCAGCGAAATTACAGCGCAAGAACATCTTATGTATCCGAGTAAAAAGCGCAGTGTTTTGCCATACACTACCCAGTTCAAAATTCTGAATGGCACTGGACTGTTATAAGCAAGCGTGACGCTTAATATCAGGCGAGTGAATTGATACTATATCGATCATGAGTGAGTTCATGCTCCGACTCGTACTTTGCTGATTTTCAGGTGGCTGTGACCACAACCTTTTTTGTGGGCTGGATCCGCGTCTATTATATAGCTGCGCCTAGTCTCAGACTAGCGAATTCGATAAGTTCTTCGGAGCTACCTGTGTTTTTACAGTTTAATGCCTAATAATGAAAGTTTATTACTATCCCTAGTTTCTTAATTATGTCCCTTAAAGGCTCGATGTCATTATAATAATGAAATTTCTATTGTCTCTGGCCGTGCGACCTTTGATGCATTAAGATGTCTGTGATGACCTAAAATATTTTTAAGAATACATTCTTAAGGGGTGTCATACGAGTAGAAATTAAAATTTTGAAAGATTATGGCTGTAATAACCATTACAATGTACGAAAATAATTACACATTTGTTTGTGCGTTGTACTGTACTGTGTGTAATGTTTTACGTCTTACAATCTGTGCGTCTTGCCGCAATACAATTTTAAGTACATAATTAAGGATCTATACATCACCTACCAGTCAATGCATAGACTAGTAGGTGATATATAGATATTCCCGATATCCTAGTTGATAGGCAACTTATCAGTTTTACCGACAAGTAGCACATCCCTTTGAATAATAAAGCTATTTGGTCAAGTTAAATGAGGGGCAGCATTTTTGGTCAAATAATAATATCGCGTCACCGAGAAGGATAATAAAAAAGCGTCGTTTCCTTTAAAAAAAAATATACTCATAATGTTCACACCGCATTTTGTTAAAGCTCGCATAAATAACTTCACGATTCCTAACTTTTCGCATTTACACTTATAAAGCCAATTTCTCTCACCCTATCACGTAGGTCCCATTACATTTAAACATGACCATAGCAAAATAATATCAGTAAATAACCCACAGAAAGAGTTCGCAGTGGATTTGGGTTAAGCTGAAAATGATTTTATTGTCTAAATTTTTATGGCGAAAGATAATTTAATATACGTATGGAGACTAAAATTGATGCTGCTCTAGATTTATGTCATGACACGCTGGATCATTATGTCAGTGTCGCATTATTTTCTAATGATTGTAAGAAATATCATAACTCTGAATGAAGCTTGAGTGTTGACATGGGAAAGCGCTTGGTGCGTTATTGTAGGCATCATAGATTAATTCTAGGAAGATATCCAACCATCTCGTTATTTACTATGATACACCCGTCTAGGTTTTGAAGTTCCACGGATAAATATCTTGTCGTGAGCGAATGTGCCTGTTAACACGTAACGAGGTGTGGAGTATAAGCTCACCAACTCACAAGTCATGATCAGGTCTTAGCAAGTTATTCGCCGACCGCTGACCCCATGAAGAAAAGGGAAACAGTCTTAAGTAACGCGATCCAAGATAATTTTAAAGCCATCAGAACTTTATTTCTGTGACTC
The DNA here is from genome assembly GCA_917880725.1 of Selenia dentaria. Classification (NCBI taxonomy): domain Eukaryota; kingdom Metazoa; phylum Arthropoda; class Insecta; order Lepidoptera; family Geometridae; genus Selenia; species Selenia dentaria. The sequence goes on from OU862893.1 coordinate 20,284,082, forward strand.
TAAGAGTGGTTTTAGGATGCGTATGGAGGATTGGTTTCGGTGGTAGTAATTTTAAAGAACAGACGTCGGCAAGTGATAATTTGTATGCCTCGTTGTAGTATTATCTCTACGTGAGCTTCGCATAACAAGTGTAAAAGGAATGAGTACAAAATAAGGAAATAAATGGGATTTTATTGGACACATTTTGTGGGATGTAATTATAGTTTTAGGGTTTACAGCTGAATAGTTTTGGGACATTCGATTCGCAAAAGTTTGTAAACAGTTTTGGATATTTTATAAGCAAACTATACACCACATTGGAATAAAATTAGGCCGTCCTGATACCGTGAGGGTTTTACTGGTTAATGTTGGCGGAATTTGTATTCCTATTCAAAATGGGCAATATAACTTGTTAGTTATTTCCCTATTTAAAGTAGCCAGTTTGATTGCTTTTGCAATAAAATATTTTCCTACTTCTTGGGCTCGTTGGATACGAGTACGTTACGTATCATTAATGACAAACATTTACTGTTAAATGACCGTTCTAATCCCAAACAATGGCAATCGTGAATTTTGTTTAATTTTTCTATATATGGCCTTTATTAATAAACGTTGCGTAAACATAGATTAGGCGTAACATGCTTTGTCTTGCTTTCACGCGTGACATTTACTGCAAGCGAAAAATTGACAGATAGATGTTTCAACTACTCCGGGCTTATTACAAGTTTATTAATAAGGCCGTATGTGTTTTTTCGAGTTTTGACCAGTAAGTGTTAACGAGTCTAGGCAAAATGAACTAAATCATGAAACGTTATTTTGTACTTTTCTTAGTCCATATCCTTAGAAAGTTTTAGTAATGCATCTACCGCATTACAAGAACGTGAATTAGATAGGACAGTGATTTATTGACAGACTTATTTACGTGACTATTGATATTATTACATTTATTATGTTTTTTATTCTTATATTACATACAATTATCTTGAAAAATGGCAAACGTACAAACGTATCTACGAGTGAAACTATAAAGGCAGAAAAGTAAGTCGTTTGACATTAGCAGAGTAACGTCTGTCAATGTTAAATATACTCAAAGAAGAAGAAGATGAAAAAGAAGAAAGTGGTTTGCTAATATAGAGACACGCCCTACTTGGTACACTTGTGCGATCTGGAGCTTGTTTAATTTATATTTTTCGAGTAGGTTTGCATTTGGGCACTACGAGTACCTCACTTTTCTTATGTGTTGATACGACCTACAATATAGCTCGCTAGCCTAGAACTTGCCTTGCCTATCGCCATTTGAAAAGTCCCTTATGACTTACGATTTATGCACCAAAAATCAAACCTGCTGTGTAGTTTTCAAGCAGTAGATAGATGGCGCTCTGTGCCCATTAAATAACTCGAAAGGTACACTCGATCCTCGGATTCGTATCTAGTAATAATGGCGGTTATTCAGAATATTACACAGAATCGTATCCCAAGGATGTAATTTTTCTCTCTAACATGCAAATATATTACAAAGGAGAAAATCTTAATCTTATAAGCTACTGGTACATTTTCTACTCAGTAACTTATCCAAACATAATATACGACAACCTAATATACGACGATTCCGTTTTCAAAACTAGCGACCGACAACTAACCAATAATGCTCTCTTCAACAGAACACCATTTCGATTGCACAATGAGATCCAAAAGCACATCCAAAGCGAGTTTCTACAGACCGTAACTGCATACACTAACTGTCACTTAATCTGGCGAGTCCACAAAAAGGGATCGTAGAAACTATTCCTAAATATGTGGTAACGTCGAGTCGACAAAGCGTATTCTAACGCGCAGTATCCTTTAACACTGCCTTTGTTGTGAATCTCCTCTGTTGTTGATAGTACATTCGCGGTTGAACGTCTTTTGTGATAAAGGTAAGGCGATTCTATAGCACTACTTTTTTGGTTATGAAGCATAAGGATATATTATTTGAGCGATTTCATGGATTTAATCTGTAAATAACACTGGACTATTGTACTGTATAAACTAAAACTAAACTATGGGTCCCATAAGTGAGTTTGAAGTCGCACAACGAGCAATGGAAAGGCTCAGGGTTTCTCTACAGAATCCGAAATTAGGTGAGAGAGGTATTAGAGACTAGTAGAGTAGAGACTTTTAGAAAGAAAGTCACTGATTTAGCCCTGAGGATAAACCAGTTGAAGTGGCAGTAGGCAGGCCATATATCATACACAAGGGATAGCTGATGGGACCGGAGTTGAGGTTGGTTATGGAGTGGAGACCACGGGTCGGCAAGCGCAGTGTAAGTCATCCACCGACGAGGTGAACATACGACCAGACGATATAGGTCTCAAAACCTTGGATGCAAAACGCTTCTAACCGGTCCTATTAGAAATATATAGGGGAGGCATATGTTCACCAGTGGACATTCTAGGACTGAAATGATGATAATGAAACCAAATTGGGGATACATTACACTTCCTGACATGTTATTAATCCACGTACAAGTTCTAGTAATGAGGTGTTAGTGTGATGATGGCAGTGAGTAAAGCAATTGTAATAAATTGCCAGGATCACAATAAATATAAAAGTCAAATTCAGTTAATTACCTCTTACTTAAACTCCTTAGTTTTTCGTCAAGGTACGCAACATCCTATTTCCACGCGATGCCTATGCGATGATTTACGTGAACTTCTGTAGAGCCCGAAGTAGGTATAGTCCCAAAACCACGCGTAGAGATTTGCTAAAGGGAGCTACTGCTACTGCTTTGAATGACTCGTGCTTGTGATACTAGCTTAAAGTACATTTGTCACATTGCAATAAAAATGATTTATCCCGCTTACTCTTGTGTGTTAGAACCGATATCATCTAGTTTACGTTATATAAGTCCACAGCACCCTCTAGCCGCAATGCGTGTCCTCTTTCCATATATAGAGTTAACTTAAACACAATCATGCACTAGGTTATTGTGGTGACAGTAAATTCTTGTAAAAAAATGTATTTTGGAATGCTTAGTATTACAAAAGAACCATACATCAGGCCAAACTTGGTTGAGTATTTGTTTTCTTCATTTCAGTGAGAGCTTAGATACCTATGTAATGTTAAGTTTTTACATGTTACATAACTTCGACTTTACAGTCCCAAAGACGTCCGTAGAGATATATTCACAAATGACAAACCAACAAGTCAAAATTTAAATTACATGTGTAATTTAAATTGGTAAGCATAAAGCATGCCCTTGACATTTTAATTATATGCATATCACTTTATGTTAGTTATAAATTATTTATATACATATCATCATCATCATCATCAACATCACCATCATCCCACGTCGTCACGGTCGTAGGTACGTCCACTGCTGAACATATCATCATCTCAACCGTAGGACGTCTACTGCTGAACATATGCCTCCTCCATAACTTTCCAAAAGAACCGATTGAAAGCGGCCTGCATTCACCCTTATCAGGTCGTCAGTCCACCTTGTCGGTGGATGACCTACGCTGCGCTTGCCGGTCCGTGGTCTCCACTCCAGAACATTCTGGGCCCATCGGCCATCTGTTCTGCGTGCTATGTGGCCTGCCCACTGCCACTTCAACTGGCTTATCTTCTGGGCTGTGTCGGTGATTTTAGTTCGTTCATCGACTTTATATACATATAGCTCTTTAGAAATCTCGTTTCTCATTTGGAACGTTATTTTAGGTTTATCTGAAAACATCGTTTTACATACCGCGTACGTCATCTAATACAATATTAGGTTATAAGAAACTTTTAAAAATTAGTAGAGATATTTAAACAGCTATAAGTTTAAAAAAATATGGAAAAATGTTATGTCAAGGCTGTTTTAAGTTATCCATCTTATTAAAAACTATTTCACACACATTTGTGTGATAATATGTAATTGTACTTTTAGACGTTTATTATCACAATAAATTAATTTGAATTTGAATTCACAACATAAGTATCAAAACAATGTGCTCCGGCTTTGCCACCTTATTAAAATCTGAGTGCAAATACAGAAGGTGCATAACTGGGAAGGTAGTTAATTTTTACGATAATCGTTGTTGCATGCTACCTCGAATCATAGTTAAGTGAACAAAGGCTTACATAAGTTTATGCAATATGAACCTAAATATTACGGAAGAGTAGCGCGCACTTGTGAATGATTCGATATTATAAAAATAATTTCTTTTCAGTCTATTTTGTTAATCAGATGATAAAAATAATTCTCATAAGGCACAAAATTATATATACGAAAACATATTATTTTCTGCCGACTTCCAAAAAATGGAGGAGGTACTCAATTCGACTGTATGTTTTTTTTAATGTTTGTTACCTCACAACTTTCGACTGGGTGGGACCGATTTTCAAAATTCTTTTTTGTTTGAAAGCTGGTGCTTCCCGTGTGATCCCATATAAATTACATCAAATTCGTTACGGTAGTTTTTGAGTTACACTCCAATAAATGAATAGAATGGAAGTCGGTATTACATTTTTCAAATTGTACTTGTTATCTTACTTACTTTGAGTAAAACTATTGAACCGGTTGTAATGAAAGTTTACGTTATACTTAGTCAAAATGGCGTACAAAAGTAGATATAAGACTACAGTAGGCTTATTTTGCTAGGCAGTAGAAATTTTTCTTGACATTTTTACGTCGTCTTATGATTGGCTAGTTGGTGGCAACACTGCCGCTGGTCATGGTTTAATCCCCAGACAGGTCAAACATTTGTGTCCGTCAACATGTATGTTTGACCTGCGTCCGCAATGTCTATGTCCGCAATATTACGTATAAGTAGGTTGTTTCTTAATTTGGACGTTTGGAAATTTGAACTTCTGTCATCAGCTTGCCGTAGTACAGTACTGACTCTACCCAGTGTGGCATCTGAACACATATGTGCGGATGAGGTACCATATAATATTATTATTTTAAATATATTATAAAATATAACTTATAACACTGGTGTTAATATGTGTCATACATGAACCTTCACAGTACCTACCAAATACTATCATAGATATCAGTGGCAATTCGCTTGTTCAGAACACCAAACCTAACTAGCAAACTAAATTTATATTTTAAGTAAATTATGGTAGTTCTTATTTTGTTCACGCTAAAATCCAAATTCGTATAACTCTTGCGAATGATAGTTTCTAAATTTGTAATTCCCGTTATGTTTAGTACTAATTTAGTAGTCATGGTACTTCGTGATCTCTAAACTGATATAAAATTACCCACAATTGAAAAGAAAATTATCTTTTTATAATTGTCACTCTAGTGTTACACGAATGAGAATTTTAATTTTAAGATAATAAGAACTATCATTATTTAGAGAATTTTAGGTTGGTGTTCTACATAACCGAGTTGCTACCATCATCATCATGATTTATCATGAGCAGCAAGACGTCCACTATTGAATATTGCATCCCCAACAACGATTGCATCCTTTGGCTCCTCGTGACATCGAGACTTCGCAATAGAGGTTGTAAAATATAATATTCGTAAAAGCTTTGAGGTATATGCAAAGCTCTTCAAATGTGGCAACATATTATTAAAACGGTTGCCCTGCACACAGACTAGTGGTTTTGCACTTTAAGTAGCTAGCTAAATCATAATGGATCTCGGACAAATGTTATTTTATGTTCGCAAGTGAAAATGCACAGGTATTTTATTATACTAGTCGCCTTTTATCTTTACATATATTGTTTTAGGTATTTAATAAAATAAATAAGGGTAAAACCACCTGCTAGTTACATCTTGGGGAATTCGTTTCTTATTTATTTCTTAATAAAATATATTTTAATCACGTATATTCTAAATTACTTAATCCTTTGAGTACCATTGACGTAAATGTATGTGCGTTTCATTCATAAATCTTTTGTTTTATTTATCACGGTATATGAAGGGTTAAGCCCCACGATCAATATAACCGAAATGTACTACTAATCGTAAATTACTTGATTATGGTTTTATAAAAGTACTGTAGTACAAAGTACTACTTATATCATATTGCACGATGCTTGACAAGCAAGTCTGAGCGTAGTGTGTATAATGTATTAATTTGTATGACAGTAATGAACAGCCGTGCGATTCTCTAAGAGCAAACATCATTGCATCTTTGACAACATCCGTGAAACAAATGACGAAATGATAAGAAACGTTGGAAAAACAACCTTATGTACAAGGATATCTCTTAAAGGATTTGACATCCTTGAGCTCGTCGACGGATCATTAGAGAATCGCACGGCAGATATGGGGAGTTTAAGCGCTGTTCGGGAAAAACTGACTGGTTTTAAGGTGCATGGGGTTACATAATGAAAAAAAGTTTAAAATAGGTTCATATATTATATGTATGTATAATGTAATAACAATAATAATTAGGCATACCTATGTATGTGTGAGGGTGTGTGTGTATGTGTGTTTTGCATATGTACCTACTCAAGAAATGCTTATATCGCTACAAAAAAAAAATGACATCCGTCACAAGCCTTCTTTGCTAACTTTAAGAACTACTAATTTTTATTATAATAAAATACAATAATCCTATTCAAGGTAATACTAAAAATACTAAGTGGATATAAATTTCATTTGGCTATGATATAATTACGATTATAAGTAAAAATCTTATTACTGTCAACACGTATAAAAGAACTACTACTTTTAATTATAATAAGTATAGTAAGTACCTCCACAAAAAAAATAAAAAATATATATTGGTTGAGAAATGTTATTACAATATAGACCAGTCGCTATAAAACAGATCGGGCCGCTCTATACAATGTTGCTATACCCAAAGTTGAGTCATTATGTAATAAGTCATAACGTAATATTATGAATAAAATAAAAATATGATATAGATTTTGACATTGACAAATGTTTCATGAAATACAGTTCAATTTTATGATCTAGTCACGACAGATACATAATATGTAAAGACGGTATAATGGACGACGCAAACCAGAGTCCTTCCGTCTAGGCGTAGTTTAGAATAAGTACTCTCTGATGTACTATACGAAAAGGGGATACAGGTATATACAATGATAGAGGATAAAAATGGTATAGCAGATAAAAAATGTGCTAAGATAGGTTTATATATGTATACATCAATAATATGTTAACATAGAAACAACACTACATAGTTTATCCAAACATTTCCTTCATTTTCACTCACCTTTAATTAATTAAACGAAAGAACAATGCCAATACTCCCGGTTTGAGTACCGGCATGAAAACGCCAATCAATACGCAATCATCCAGACCTCATTCAAGAGCAATCAGGATTCCAAATTTCGACTCCCTTTAATTCAGTTAATTGCCACTACGTTTTAGCGGAACAAACAAAAATTCACAGTATAAGTGCAGCCTAGGACGTAGTTTGGGGGTTCAACTTCTGGCTGACGTGGTTAAACCATCATCCTAGAAACATAAAATTAAAAACAGAAGTAAAAGTTTGCTATCACAAAATCGAAACGACTTCTACACGACTATAAGTGTATAAAATAACTTGTTGTAACCCATGTACCATGTCGGTACCATGATAGTTCATCTCTTTTCATCTTCAGTATGGTATTATCACAATATGTGTGCCACGTACTTCAACAAGTTTTTTCACCCTGTTTAGTGACCTTGCTATATATTTACGGGATACACCGTCAATGATGATATCATCAAGATATGCGAAACACTTTTTAGTTAGTGAAGTATAACTCATAAACTGCTTGACTGAATTTGATAAAATGTATATGGTACTACACTACGGAAGTATACTCTATCAAACAAATAAGATTCATTAAAATCGGTTTGTAAACAACGAAGTTATCTGCGAACAAAAAAAACATATATACGGTCGAATTGAGAAACCTCCTTCTTTTTTGAAATCGGTTAAAAACAAAAGAAGTATGAAACGTTTATGAGTTGGAAAATGTTTTAGTGGACCGAGTTGCAAGGGTACACTTAACGGAATCGTCTATCTAGGGACCACGTGGTGATAATTATAAGCCAAGGAATCGCCATATCGGTACCTAATTTTATCTTTTCAATTTTTTTATTTTATCTTGATTCTAATTTTCACAGCCTGTGGTTATGACTATCCCACCGGAACCTATTCCTGGTACAGCATAGTGCAAAAATGTCAATTCCAAGACCTAAAGTATATGTTAATAAGTGTACCGAATTTTAACAAATTCCGTTCAGCTATTTCAGTGTTGAGTGATACAAAGACACGAACGTACACAAACATGCTTTCCTATTTATTAGATGATAATATAGCCACAGATTAATTACAAGTTTAGGCTATAATTCAAATCTTATCATTCATTATATTCCCAAAAACAAAGTTTAAGATTACATAATACGATTTATATAGCGAATGCCCGCGATTGCGCGAAAAATCACTATCAGACTAGACAAGAGTATTCCTAATATTCTAACATAAATAGTTAATTCGATTTTGTTATATTTCGCGTGAAATTGTATGTATCAAAAACATCCAAATAGATACTTTCTCATTTACAATATTTTAGTTAAGTGTGATTGGGAGTGTTTTTTTTATATATCATCGACCCCAAACTCAAAATCCTCACTACGTCCATGAATCACAGGAAAAGCTTTCGCTAATTGAATAACTCTGACTGATCCAATATGGACAAAATTAGTAACCACTGTGACCCTTTCAGCCATTAATTAATCCCAAATGTAGTAATCAGGACATGATGAACTACCGATTTGAATGTATGGTGAAAATTGTAAAAGTATTGGACGTGACGATAGAGGCAAGTCGTTGGCCTGATAGCGAATTTAACGCTGGCTCCTGACAGTAATTGCAATGCCAGCCATTAGTAATCATTATAATACATAAAACACTGTACTCTTAGTAATTTCACTCCCTACAGCCCTTCAACCAAAAAATAACCTAAATTAAAAAAAAATACCTGTTCGATGTTTGCTACCCTTTTACCAAAGCTACGAAACTGATTTAGATGCAATTTTGAACAGCTACCTATTACCTATTGCCAAAAGGAGACAGACAGGAAGGCGGCCCATCTGATGGAAAGTGATCACAGTCGCTTGAAGACATTTGCAACATCAAGAGCGTTGCCAACGCGCTGCCGACCTCCGTTGAGATGGGAAGGGGGGAAGGAGAGGGGAAGGGGGGATTGGGCCTCCGGAACTTCTCACAGCCCGTCTGAAACGCAATAGCAAACTATATTACTTTACGTCGGTTGTACGTGGGAGTGAGTACTTCCTTGGTCGTGCCGGCCCATTTGGCTGTGGGGTTACTACCACCAAAAAAACTGGTACTGTAGTACCAGCAATTTGTTCCAGGTCTTCATAAATGATGACCCGTAAGAACAAATTGCTGCCTAATAAAGTAATATAATAAATCTTTATTACATCGAACGTAGTAGGTATATTCAGATATACACAGTATATACGCTGACCCATAAGCTGTGACACATACTACTTTAAGTTATTATAGATAATAATTATGGCGAAATGTTCCTATTTGATGTTCTAATGGGGTTTTACTTTTGAACTATCGCGGTACCGACTTCAACAAGTTATTAAAACAATACTTTTACACCCTCATGTATTTTACGTTTTCACACAACCAGCATTCAAGACCCAATAACAACCATCCGAACAAGAAAGCGAGGACCCCGCATTTCGAAGGCAGGGTCACTACTAATTTATCTAACATTATCGGCAATTAATTGCCCGTTTTAATTTATTTACTGAAAAATACAGGATTACTCACGTAATATACTCATATATATATATAGGTACTTGTCGTTTTTATTTATTTTGTAGAGTAATGCACTATGCAGATCGTATTGCCTGCTGTGAATTATCTAAATACGGAGATGTTTTTCATTCAGTGATTGAACCCTCGCTTGAGCGCTCTTCAATCAGTGTTGCAATTTTCAATTGGCTCTGAATGAGAATTCAATCACCACACTTTCACAATATTGATATGTGACGTGAATATATTTTTGAATATAACTATTCAAGTTATTACACATAAATGTATAGTTTTTTTTGGGCATTAGATAAAAGTACAAACATATATGGCATTTTGCGGAAAAAGAAAAAAAGTGTGATGTTAAATAAAGTTAAGTCTTAGGAGCCCCGTCATTATATTTATAAATAGTGACACGACCAGGCTTCGAACGAATGTATTTGGAAAACAAATTGAAAATGTGATGTTACTGCAATACAGTACACAGTTTGTACAGTAATCAAAGAAAATAATTAAAAAAATATATTCCGGAAACATTAATAATGTTTTAAAAGAGAATGAATCAATGCAATAAGAAGCACTTAATTAATAGTCATTTAACATAAAACCAAATCATTAAACGGTCTGTACACTATTGTGACAAATAAATTAGTGGGTGAAATTAATAACGTTTCGCTGTAACAATGAATTAATTTTTAATTCATTAGACGCACTGTAAATTGCGATATTATTGGGCATTTGTGGTTTTGTTGCAACTGACGTAGACTGTAGACTCACGAACACGTATTCGTGTGGTACTTTCTAGGTTTGAAATTCACCCGCGTGGTGACGGGTGATGATGATGATGATGAAAAGTATCCTTTGTGTTAATCCAGTACCTCATCTATATACCTAATTTTATTAAAATCCGTTCAGCCACTCTTGAGTTATAAATGGTGTAAATATATACATAAACAATCCGCCTTTTTTTCTATATACTCGTTTATGTATAATTATACGTAATGTCCTTTAATGTTACTCACTGTTGATTAATCAACGCAGTACTTAAACCACTATGGCTATAAGTCTAAAATGTCTGCAGTTGATGAATTTTATGTTGTAAGCATCCCATTGGAAGGATTTTTCGATATTTCTTCAATAAGGTGGTGAACTCTACTTACGGCTTTGCATGCCGTAGACCAAGCCCCTATAGTGCACGCAGAACTAGTTGGCCGCGCCTTAGGTATGTGAGCGGTGGGACGGAGAGGCGGGGGCGCTTGAGGAATGACATAGAGCTTTTTGCCACTACGGGCATTAAAAGCGACACAGGACTGTAGCGACACAGGACTGTTGTCATTACTCAGTGAACCCGCATAATATATACAATTTTATAGAGAACCCGCCTCCTCGCCCCTGTCGCCACCTAAGGCGTAGCCAACTAGTTCCACGCGCACTATAGTTACTAATGAACTCACGTCATTGCTTTGTCGGGAACGCAATACAGTGCCACATAGAACTATGAAGCTTATATACCTATTATATGTATTTGAATATGGTGAAAGTATGTTGATTGAATGTAACTGAATGTGTTGTATATTAATTTCCGTGGCCTGCCTGCAACTTGCAGTTCAGAGTTTAAATTCGCAAACATCTCGCGTGTCTACCAGTGTGTATTGTCTTTGGTGTGTATATCTCGTAGTAAACCAATGCTTGGAAATAATATTACACTTCTTTAATCTACACTTCTACACTATATTATAATATATATATAATATTATAAACAGGAAAGAATTGTTTGTTTGTTTGTTTTATATGAATATGCTCCGAAACTACTGGACCAATTAGAAAAATTCTGTCACTATTAGAATCCTACATTATCCCTGATGGTCATAGGCCATAGGAGATTTGCTCACATTCAGGGAAACGTATGAAATCTTCGATAATGTAACACAAGATGTGGAAAAAATTCTTATATCGCGTACGCTTCGAAAACTATTGACATAGAGCAAAGTGATGCAGCATCTTTTTTACAGAAAACGTCTACAAAAATGTCAACAATACCATATGTCTGAAATATGTTTGAAAAATCTTTAAATCGCTTACGATGCGGAAATTATTGAAATAGAGCAAAGTGATGTAGGTATTATAGATGACATATCTACAAAAAAGACTGCAGTGTCATATGTCAACTATTACTGTGCTTAACATACTTAACATGTGCTCACAATGCCAGTAACCGTCAGAAATGGAGAGACATCGCGAGGAGATCAACAGCCCTAAAAATGGAAACTGGCAAGGATGCGCCGTTTACCGTCACCATGACCATGACCACTCTGCCAAGAGTGCCAGACTGAGAATATTATAATAATAAAGAGGAAAGATATATGATTGTTTGTTTGTTCTTAACGTACAACTACAGCTAAAGGCTTAACCGATTCAAACTTCTCTTTCACAAGTTTAGAGTTAATTACATTATGCCTGAGTAACATACGCTATATTTGATTCATCCTCATCATCATCCATCACCACGGAGGTGAAACATCATTCTAGCGGTCTTGAGTGAATCGCCTGCAATAAATTCATTTTATCTTTAAACACAACATAACAAATAGTTTCGCCTATATTATATCCTCGAAGGGGGAAGCAGCGGTGTCTTTAACGCCTTCGTTTCGCTAGACATGTTTTAGTCTTATTTCATAAGAGGCGAGTCTATTGCAAACTACGGGGCACTATTTCAAAATGTTTTTGTCAGAAAAAGCCAGTAACTGGCCAACTCGGGGATCCAGCACCTCGAGGTTCCAAAACGGCACTTCTACCTCTACCCCAAGATCAAGCGAGTGAAGCCGTTGGCGGGTCAGCTAGTGTTTTATAAAAAACTGCATAGGTATTTAATTAAGTGATCAATATTTATTACTTGGTACAGTTTGTGATAATTTCAGATCTCAATGCAATGAAGTCTCATAAAACCGTATAAATACTTTAGCTACCTTTCCAGTCTCTATCAGCTAAATAACAATAACAAAAATGAAACCCTTCGCACACTTCATTACCTCATTAAACACGAACGCTAAAGCCATAGAGGTATACGACTAGAGTTCAAACTATCGATGTCCAGTATCGATACCATAACTGGCGAGGAACTTCGATATTCGAAAATATGTCAAAAAAAGTTTCTTCCAAATCTGGAATGTAGGATAACCCTACAGTATCCTACAGTGTCCTACTTATCTACACTTCACACAATAATGATATCATAGTAATAAGGCAAATACTTTGTTTCTATCAAAACAAAACTCAAAAAGCAGTATAAACTATCTTCTATTAAGAGAAATAAAAAGAATCTCTTAAAGAAAATGCAAGGTCAAAGATAACATTACTTTTTTTATTAGAAGTCAGTTACGTAAATGGTTCTAATATATAATCCTACCTATTTTGAGGTCTTTAGAGACTGGACGGTACTAAGGACATTTATGTTTGCAAGCTGCCTTATTATATTGTCTCATTTTATACTGCACAGTAAGATAAAATAGGTATATAAAAGTGTTTACTTTTAGTTTTAGTTTAATATGTATAAATTGTATCATAAAGTATCGATACTTAGATATTGTAAACAAAGTTTAAACCCTAATATAGAACGTAACTGATTGCCAATTCCGTATGGTTAGCGATGTCAGACCGAGCCGGGTAATTGCGCTTGTATATGGACAAAGACAATTAGTGCAGGTCTGTGATTGGTGAGCCAAGGAATAGTATTATGTCTGATTGCAGGGTAGTTAAGAGGTGGTACGTATGGCGCAGTATGTACGTTAACAAGTCACACGCAGTTGAGACTAACTACTGCCTGGGTAGGTACTACTGACAAAGACCACAAGATTTCATAAATTTTAGGTCAGTATAGTTAGATTATTTATTCACATATACCATTCTAATTTATTATAAGTTGTTTATTGATAACAATATTTAAAATCGAGTGAGGTTCTTAATGTTTTTTATTCGCTAGCTTCTTGTCCGACTATAAAAGCTGCGAAGACAAATGATTAGACGTAGGATAATGCGATACGACTCATAAATATAGTCATGGCCTTTAAGTCTCTTTTGCACAGTAATTGCGCACACTACAGTCACGGTAATATCAATTACCTTGCTAAAGTGCTCTGCACACCCTAAAACAGCAACGCTTGCGCACTTGTGTCGCGCCAGAATAACTGGCACTGCGGTGGTACCAACCCAGAGAGCCTCTTTCACAAGAGGCCTACGACCTAGATGGTCAGCTTTTCTCGCCGCTTACGATTCGCATCCCGTCGATGGCGGAGGGAATATTCTACTTCGTCCACTCATATAGAAAAGTTTTGTTTAGTGTATTATTATATTTATTTATATTATATATGCGCACACAAAACAGGAGTTCGCTTTTTTTCCCATCGATATATGGTAGTAAAATTTATGTTTCTTGTGAATAATTCAAAAGATTGGTATCATCCAGTGAGGTGGCAAAGCAGTGTTCACAATCAATTGCATTGCAACTTACACTGAGAAGATTTGATTGATGTAAATAAGACGCCAATAAGTCAAATTAGGACCTGAACACAAGCTTATGTTATGTAAGAAAATAATTAATGTACAATTTTATGGTTGCTATTTAAAATAAGAACCGATATTATAATCCCTGCCAAATTATAGTAACACAATCTTAAAACTGAAAACTATGACCCTAACCATAAATCTGTGTTCCGTATTCCTATTTCTATAAAATTTGTTCTAAAGTTTATCATATATTGAGGTGATATCCGTATACTTGATTCATTGTATTCATTGTTTTTTTAATATGAAAAACGGGATTCACTCACGTAAAAAAGTCAAATCTTTCCGACTATAGTTTAAACCACATCCGGTGGTCTTTTTCAAGGAGAGTGCAGAACGCTCGCGGTTGCGTCTCGTCTCGCACTGCGGGTCGTAGCACGTAGCGCGTGTGACGACGCACGACATGATGTCAAAATTAAAAAAATGTGTACAAACCACGTTAGTTTACATGGTATTCATTGTATTGATATAAGAATAGCTTTTTCAGTGTAACGTCAAGTAAGATCTAGAAGCTTTCTCTTCCAGCCAACCTTTTAATCTAACAAACTCTGTATATATCTACCTATTATAGAAATATCTAACGAACTATTTACTGTTAAAAGGCAAATATAATAGTATGGTAATGTATCAAGCTGTTTAAACATCACAACATTACCAAATGATGTAAGATAGGTGTGCTTACAGATGTCAACGCGCCTGGGAAACGAATGTAACTGGCTTGGAAGCAATGGACTGTGCTTGAAGGAGTCATGTTACATAGTGGTTGAAGGTGAAGGGAAGATGATGTATTTTTGGAGAAGGTATCTAACAGAAACTTCACAATATTTACCGAGAACTACGCTGATTAATAAGTATTTTCTAAATAGAAAACAAACGAATAGTGAATCATCAGATTTCTATAATTTGTAATTTGTATTCTATTTTAAGGCTTTACAAGTCATCTTATTTTCCCAAGAGTTGGCGTCAACCAAGCCCAGGTAAGCGCCTATAAAATCCAAGGCTCAATGTTACGGTTAGCCAAATAGGTAAGAGCACCCAAACTATACCGAGTCCATATAAATGATATGATGGAATTGATAGAAATGTTGATTACAATTATTTAGTAGATACCAATTACTTCGGGATATTAATCATATTTTTATGCGGGCATTCATCTGATTTTAAGTGCTACAATTTTCTTATTGATGAAGGGTATCTACAATACTTTTTAGTTCTGGATAGTATCCAAAAGTTACAACGCATTGGAAATGTGATGGATGCATGAGTCCGTATAAGCCGTGAAGCCGACCACATATTGCAGATTGAGCATTCCGGATCCAAACCTAAACAAATATTAAATAAGTTCAGTTTCTAATTTTAATGTTCTACATTCCGTATAGGATATTCCGTATTCTTTAGATATTTTAGTGTTGTAGATAAAACAATAATATAGCGAGTTTGGTCCCCCGAGGCGGTTGCGGCACGCCAAGTGTTCTGGCGTGCTGCAAGAGAGAAGGGTCTGGCAACGAAAAGCCGCGGCGGGTTCGCGTGTGCGAAATCTGTCCCGCGTTCCCGTCAAAAACGGCAGTGACGGAACACCGCAGAGGCTTAGTGGGTATGCTGCCCTTCTGGCAGACTTCCACATAACCGCCTTGCTCCCCTGGGTCCGGTGGCATCCATAAAGGATTACGCTGCGTCAAATTTTGTATTTAATTCTATTATTATCAGTTGTGTAATTTTGTGATTATATTCTGGCATAAATTAATTAAACTAATGTTATAATTTAATGCCGTATCCAAAATCCAGTTCTTTCATACATTCAGTTTCCTAAAGGAGACTCACACGTAACTTTATCCGTGCTGGCTACAGTGGCGATCTTGGAACCGCTCGCGATCCGGTGTCCACTGGTCAACTTCACTGACTCTGGAATTTAGTGACGTAATCGAATGACTGATAAGTTTCTTTACGTTAAGTGAAGCTTATCAGGTCGTCTGTTCACCGTGTCAGTGGACAACCAAAAACAAAACAAACTCCAGAACCTTCCAGCCCCATTGGCCAACTGTTCTGCCCACTGCCACGTTAACTGGCTAATCTTCTGGGCTATGTCGGTGACTTTCATTCTTCTACGGATCTCCTCATTTCTGATTCGAAGAGAAACCCCGAGCATAGTCCTCTCCGTAGCTCGTTGTGCGACTTTGAGCTTACTTATGAAGCCCATAGTAAGAGACCACGTTTCAGTGTGCCAAAAGTCATCACTGGTAACACACATTGGTCGAAGACTCTTGATTTTTTAGAATGTATACCGCTTAAGGTATGCAGTCAAAGGCTAGCCAAAAATACAAAATAATTATACATATATTTTGTATTACTATTAAATTACAAGACGCGTAAGTCATCTGTTCAATAGTTTTAGGTGGACAAGGATGCTGGCGTGGCATTGCATAGCTTTGTCACCGCGAGACTTTATTGATTTAAGAGTTCCATTCGCTCTTATATTCAAACTATGACACAGTAATTCTTATACACTATTATTTTACTTTTTATTATTTACCTGCAGAAAATTTATATGTGGAAGAAACCCATCTTCGTTAGTACTTGTGTAGTACTGACGACTGTATTAGTGTGTGACGTTAAGATTTAGTAAACTTTATACTCACGCGGCATTGCTCTGTGCTTGTTACTCCAAAAAAGGTTTATGAATAAAATCCCAATTGCGCTAGTGCGGGTATTCAAAATAATTGACATTGAGCTTTATCACTGTTTGAATTACACAAAGCAAAGTCTACCCTCGAGGCAAATTATATTTGCCAATATTATGTTTCACAATATCTTCAATGAACCGTTTCAGTTTAATTTCACTAATGATACGTCTATATTAATATACTATTATGCATATAATATTAAGCACATCAGTACATCCTCGTGTTCGGTAGAACGCAACGTCGGATCTGTGACACAATCAACTTAATTGACTATTCAAGCGTCCTATTCTATACATAATAAGCTAATAGACTGTTAGCTTCATATAATAACAAGTTTCCATGTTAAATTTGCTAATTGACTCCCGATTAGAAGCTTTGTAGGGTTATTATTTGTACCTAACCAAGTAAATATATGTAGTAATAGTAATTTAGTATATTTGCTCAATATGGTGAGACTCTTGTGCAACGGGCCGTCTTTGTTATAACTAACAGTGTTAGATATTCTGCTGGGAAGTGGCAGGTAGGTATACGCAATCATTGTTGTGTTAGGATATGAACGGTATAAGGTAAGTAAATTACTGCGCTAAAGACTTAAACACCAATTTTTGTTTGTTAATCGAGCCACAAAATCAATAATTTTCATATCATGCAGACAATCATCGATCAATATAATCCGCGATCGTATTGAATTATGTCATCAAAGACATAATTTAGGTGTAAATTATAAAATACAATCATCTGACGATATAATATTGATATTTGAAGATTAATCCCAGTAAGAGAGAGAGAGAGAGTGTAGTAGAGAGTGTGCATCGGATCTGCACGATCTAATTCCCTCCTGCCCATTTTTCTATCGGGACTGCCAGAGCGGGCACAAAAAATCGTCACCGCTTTATGGTTGATATTCCGAAAAACCGTACGAAGCGCTTTGATTCTACATTTATTATGCGAACTGCTAGTCTGTGGAATTCGCTGCCGGAATGGGTGTTCCCCGAAGGTCTGGGTGTCTTCAAATCACGAGTGAATCGGTTCCTTCTAGGCAAGCGTGCTCCAACGTAGACCGCATCATCGCTTAACATCAGGCGTGATGGTAGTCAAACGCAAGCCTATTTACTTATAAAAAAAAGTAATATAATAAACATTACACCTCGAATAGACCTAGAAAATATTTAGCTCCCTTAGGTTGTGAATACTTCATACTATGTACAAAATAACGAGTTTGCTACATTGTCCAAAACTGACACAAAATAATACTTCTCTGTTATACAGAAGCACATAATATCCTAAACGCGCGTGCTTAATCTGGTTTCATGTTTTATAGCGCACCTATTCTCCCCGGAGGTAAAAATATATAATCCCGTTCACGCGCCAGGTTTTAGAAGGTCTCAGAATTAGGTAAGCCTTTTGTAATGAAGTACTCGCGTAATGCCTACTCGTGTTTTTATTTTTACAAAATCCCGACTACACCTTTTGTTTGTTTGTTTGCGAAATTGTTACCTTACAGAGTAAATATCATAAAAGTTTGTCTCTGTTTTTTCTAGACTTTGGTCCGTGTTTTTTCTGTGGCAATGGTTTTAAGTAGTATCTACGTAACTTGAATAAAGCGTATTAGACACATCACATGTATAATTTATAGAGATATAGTATTTTGTTATTTTGGTCGCTTGCTTCGTTTGCTTCTTTGTTGTTTTTTAATTTTTGTTATATTTTTACTCTTACGCGCTCTGATTTTATATTATTATTTAAATGGAGTTTTTAATACAGGTAAAAGAATACTCTAATACTTATATCCAAATAAAATGTTCCAGTGCGTTAGTTATTCGCCGCGCGGGCGGACCGTGGAGCGTGAGAACTGTATATGGTACACTATACACGTATAGTGAGCAATACTGATAGGCCCAGTAAGGTGGGCGAGTATCGTCACTCATTGGGAGCCTAGCAGCGGTCGGCAACGTTTTTTAGGCTGGCCCTGAAAAAGGCAGATTTTTTAAATCTATTTATATAATAATCAATCTCTATTTCTCTTGGTGAAATGGCATAAATGAAAAATTAAGAAAAGATGGGAGATTATGGCGAGGCCGAAGGGTGAGCCTACTACGCGAATGAAGTTGCGGACAGTCGCTAGTGTATATATAAAAAAATGAACCCCTATTTCTCGGATCTTTTTAGAAAGATCGGTCATCTGGGTACCCACTGAGACTGAAAACCACGGATAATGATACTATGCCAAATTTATTTATTATTAGATGCAAATAATTCATATATTTATATTTAATTAGCAGTTGGAAAAAATGAGAAAACCTAAATGTAAAACCATAGATATATAGCGTAGGTCGAATTCTGTGTGTAAAACAATAAAATTAATACGCAGAAGATGTTTGTGGGCAATAACAAAACGCTATTCAGTTCATAGACAATAGGATACTATACAACTTTCTTGATACACGTATATTTTGCCAAAAGAGTGGAAACTAAATGACAAAGTGACACCAATAGTTATTTTCTTTGTTGTTGGACTCGTACGTTTTGTACATTTGCCGTTTCTTTAATTAGTTTTATCATGTTATCACAAAAAATAAAAATATCTCTAGTAAATATAAGTATCTAGTAAGCTCTATATATTTTGGAACGCGGCGGTAGAGTATTTAAAGTACATTATAATGAAAAATTGACGTTCATAAGTGCGTCTTTGAAGCCTGAATTGAATAAATGATATTGACTTTGACTTTGAGTAGTTGCATCCATGTCTACGATAATGATACCTAATGCCAAGCACCCGTTTCTCTATTACGATAGATTCCTTTTGAAAACCCCAGACAGATATTTTAAGCTAACGAGTTCTACCTATCTAACCCAAGAAGCTTATATACAACACTGGAGATTGCAACAAGAACATTAGCTTGAAGCAAAAAAATATGACCTTCAATGACGTCAGTTATGTTTTTTGTCTCTTTCTATGGGGTGACCACGCTGGTTTGTAAATTCAGGATTTTGCGAAATAAAAAAACGTAAATCACATGGTCTAAAATTACAACATTTATTTTTAATAGTATTTATAATACAATTACTGGTCATCTACATGTACTGGTCAACTTACTTGAATTATCATCGTACATACAATTTTGAATGGTAGGGAAAAAAGGTTTTACATAACGACCGACAACTTTTGATCTCATAGAATACGATTTATTAAAAATGAGTGCCACATACATTAACAAAATATTTTGGTTACTCAAGCTTCAAAGTATAAACTTCTCTTAAAATGCCAACATCACAATAAAGGGGAGAGATTTATCGCTAGTGTTGATGTGTTGGTAACGATATTACAGTTATCAGAAATTTGTATGTCTTTGAGGAGCTGTACAGTTAAAACAAATACTTTTACTTTATCACGGTAATTTACATAGGTGTCATGATCAGGTGCTAAATAATACACTCAATAATTAATGTCCACATTATTATATTAATGTAATCTAATATAATTTATGTCTCACTTAACTTTAAATAAACCAACAAGAACAAAGTATACAATGTTATATATCTACAATCTTTATTTTTATACAGTATTTACAATATAATTACTGGTAGAGTCATCTATACACACTCTACTACACTACTACTTCTTACTTAAATAACTATTACTACATACTTACATGACTATTGCTTACATAATTATCATCGTCTTACATACAATTTTGAATAGTCGTTTTAATTTAAATGATGATTGAAAACTTCATTAAATCTAAAAAAATAAACGATATTTTGAAGAACAGACGAAACTAAACAAATGGATATGTAAAAATTGATCCTATTTGGCTACAAAGCAAGCTTAAATATGTGTAAATAAGATAGTTTTGTGTAATTTTTGTCTTTTTGTTCGAATTTCTCCTAGAAGTTTTTGACTGTAATTTTTTAAAAACGACGATATGCGTATTTGCAAATATTTATTGGCTATAAATTTGAGGAGCTCAGTTTCATGCAAATCTGAGCAAATAAGTGATTCAGTAATTGGATGACTTGGAACAAATAAACTTTGTAAAGTAGGCTGAAATTTTTGCAACGCTGCTATAACCAGTTTTTCTCTGATATTTTTGACTTGAAGTTGACCCATCGAAACAGCGCGTTTAAAAAGTTGATCTGAGTAGCTCACAATTTGGTAAACAGCATCTGATGCGAAACACAACTTTCCTCTATTTACAAAAGATGTTAATGCTGTATATCGGTTGACATCCAAGCTTTTTGCGTTCAGGTTATAATCATGCTCATTTGAGATGGGCTTGGTAGTCAAAACATCTTTACAATACGGACATGAATTTTTCCGTAAAATTGTATTTACAATATATCCTGAAATATAATACAGAACATTTTGTTGGTAAATACTTTGTTGAGGGCTTTCTAAATGTCTTATCATGTTATTAACGAAATCTGCCTCTTCGTTTTCATTAGTGTTTTGTGTGGGTTCACTCAAAGATCTAGTGCTTTTTCTAAAATCAATTACATGGTTGGTATGAAACGTATCATCGACACAATTAGCGTTGACGCTGGGTTGCACAGAATTGCGAAATAACAATTTTCTTAAAATGTATCGAAACTCGAGAGGACTTGGATTATCTTGAGTTCTACCCCTTGAGCGAACAAGTGAAAAAAATATTTCCAAGTTGTCCTGCGAACATTTGAAGGTTAGAAAATATTTCAACGGATTTTCCGGTAATAAAGTTAATACCTCAAATAACGCTTTGAGTGAACTTATGTTCATTAGGAAACCTAACACAAAAGTTTTTTTAACATGTTGCAAAATTGGTGTAGCACCAATCTTGATATTTTTCATATAATCTTCACAGTGGAGAAAAAAGCTTTGCCACGCGTCTTTATTATATTGAGAAAGAGGAGATTTAAAATGTTTAGCAAAGGGAGAACGACTATTCATGTTATCAAATAGCCTATCTAATGTTCTAATAAATTTTGTGGTAGCTTCACTACCTACGAAATTGAGATTGCCACTATTACGTAAAAAATCAATAGCGTCAGCAACGGAAGAGCTGAGTGTCTGCGCTGCAAGGCGCACATTCATTTTTTTATTTTGATACTCTACATGGCCACCTGTAATTTTGTTGCACAATTTCAACCCTTCTGTCTCTTGAACTTCGTGAAGTTCTTTAATAAATTGAAATGAGACATGTCCATCCATTGTTGTTAAAGTATACTCAGAAAAGGCATTTCTTGCTAGCTTTAACATATGCGCAGCATCTAACAAGCAATATACATTAGTTGACCCATTTGGGTGGAGGAAATATGGTTTAAAATCGTTTTGAGATAAACTGCAGCCTAAAGTTTCTAGCGCTTTTATATTACATTTAGCACCATCGCATGTTATAGAACGCACTGTAATGCCAATCTCTTGTAAGTGTATCAGTATGGAGAGCGTTATTTGGCCAAGCAGTTCACCAGTAAGACTGTTAGGAGTGAAAAAATATCCGATTGGACATTTAAAATAGTTTGAGTACGAAACAATTTGATAGACCAGTGCTTCAGAAGCCAGTTGCTCTGGTTCACTCACAGGAATATTTCCCAAATCCACGTATCCAAAAACCTTTCCTAATTTCGGTGCATAAGCTAGGTCTTTTTTTAACGACATTGAGTCAAAAATGAGCGCCACATTCTTTAAAAATTGTTTTTTTGGTAACTCAAGCTTTAAATAATCTAAAACTTCTGCTAAAATGCCAACATCACAATTAAAAGAAGAAATGCTACGCCAAAGTGTTGAAGTGTGCGGTAAGGATATTATAGTTCTGAGAAATTCGTATGCTTTTGGGGAGTAAAAGTGAACAGTTAAAGCAAACGCTTTTACTTCATCGCTGTATTTGACTACTTTAGATTTAGGGTTGTGGCTAAACACTTTGCAGATATTAGCATAGTTTCCTTGTAAAATATTCTCAATTTCTGAATGGCTAGTATAATTTCTTACTATTGAAATTAAAGATTCCATATCATTTATTTTTTGCTGTTGCCGGGTGACCTTTTGCTGCAATGCTCTTTTGCTCTTTTCCAAAGATATCTCGCGAGGAGTCTTCATTTTCACTTGTACATTGAAATCTTTGAGACATGGTCTTTTTGCTGGCGGTTCGTCTTGAGTGTCAATATCCACCTATGGAAATGAAAGACGACAATATAATTACACTTATCTATATCTATACTAATACAGTCAGTTTGTTTGTTCTTTTTTCATGTCACAATGGAGTAATAAGAAGTGAACTAAGATCACTATCATAGTTTTTATCTATTTAGATTGTCATTAAAAAAATACTAAAATAGATAATAATATTTAACTAAAACAACTAATGTAGAAATTTTAAACTATCGCGGTTATTATAACAATTATTTTGAAAATTATAATAAAGGTATGCGGTAATGAACCCGAATAATTTTCAAAATACTTATGTTTTGCAGTAAAGAATCTTTATTTTAAAGAAATATGACTAATAATAATAATTCAGGAATCGAACCAGAAAAATACTTTATTTTATAAATTAATGCCGTTTTATTTGTCACTACACCCTGAATATTGTCAGTTTAATAATTTAACATAGTACATTTATAATATGTTATTCTTACAGTAGTACTATCTTTTAAAGATCCGGGTTGTGCTTGAGGAGTTTGTTGGGGTGTGACAATCTTTGGTTTCACCAGTGCCCCAAACAACTGCAAGCAAAATAAATAAATAAATGAATTAAATTAAACATAAATAAATAATTTAGGTATTATGATTTTGAGTCGCTAAGCCAACCGTTAGTTATTATAAGTTGATAAGTATAATAAAAAAAAAGTGTTTGACCTCTAAATAATTAACACTTTAAGCGGATTCATAACACCTTTAGCGGCATGGCAAAATATCTTATAATTTAATTGGAGACTAGTTCCCTCTTTCGGTTGATGAGCCAGCAAAGTAAGTAAAAAAATTAGGTAATTATATCCCCACAAGACAAATCTATCATTACTCGACTCTGTCTCGAACATCTCCAAGATTGGTTACACAACTTGTCAATAGAAAGTAGATATTAAATGCTTAAACTAATAACTTACGATATTTTCTTTACATTCTTCTGGAGCTATTTCTTTTTGAGTTGTAATCATGTCAACGGACAATGGAGAGCTAATATTTTCTTTAGCTGTACTCGTAGAAAGGTCCATGCAATCGCTGCATGCCTAAAACACATTTTGAGAATATATAGTTACTTTGTAAATACTTTTGTAATTTTAGTATAATATATTCAGTGAAAAATAATTAATTATACAGTTTTAAACACTCATACTTATCACTCATTATAGAATTAATCACACACAACACGGGTTGAGTATGTGATGAAACACTATTGTGAAAGACAATATTTGGGTAGTATAACTTCAACAATACTGCTCACAGCATCGATGACATCTTGCTATTACTTCAGTTCAACCCCAACCACGGCACATAATACTGTGTAGGAAACGTTGGTAAACTAAAGTAAGTAGCTTATACTTACTTTAAGCTTTCATCGCATACACAACCCTATAGTGGTTAATTATGTAATTAATTACCTTATCCACAGTTGAGGCGCAGTAACAAGAATGTGATAAATAAACAGGTATAGCATTTTTCAAAAGGTGTCCTTTATCTGGGTCGTAATCCTCTGGCTTAAAATGCAAACTGCATATCTTGGCATGTTCATAAATTTTACCCTTGATAGGCACTATCGACAGCCATTTATTTCTTTTTACTTCATTTTGTGGTAAGCTGAAACAACAAAAATATATTGGATACTTTAAAAAAGTATAAATGTAAAAGAAATAAGTCAAAACCACATGTGCTGTTTCATTACCAGAATAAAATCTTTAAAAAGGTGTTCTATATCATCATAATAATGTGTTATTCGCCCTTCGCTATCCGTATAATCTCGTCATAATGGTCACCTTACTTGTTAAGTTTGTTTATTGAATAATTATGAAAGTATTAAGAAAAGAACATATTTAACATGACTGCATATTAAAATGATGATAAGTTTAACGATTTTTGTCATTAAATTATGATTCTAAACAGGTAAATGCATGAGTATTGAGGAATATTGTAAATAACGTCAATATACACTTACCTGTGAAATTTTATGCCAGAATTTGGTTTCCAAACACTTCTGCAATTTTGCACAATACAATACATTCTTTATATTTGGGAACTATTTAGTAATTACTCAACAATGCTAGTTTAATAATTCGAAGCGACGCATTTCTTTGACACATCAGCCATATTGACAAACTGAGTGCTGCCATCATTTTATTATGGAAACTACCCATAATCAGGGAGTGTGACTTTTAAAGAGTGGCTCAGACACTTAATTTATTTATCATAAAATATAATCATTGTCTCATACAACGATGTATATTACGGCTGTTTTTAACTAGAAGGAAATTTTTCAAACACCACACTTGGCTGCTATTCACTAATAGGTTGTGTTGTAGGCCAGCTTTGCCCGAATATGTAGAATATTCACATGAATAAATCGACATTTATACTTCGTTATCAAAATAAGAAATATCGATTGCACGAGACAGAGATGAATATGTTGTGATAAACACATTCATCCATTCACAAGCCGACATGTTGGACAGCAAATCAAGGTCATAGAGGACAGTGCTATAATAGTAAAAGAGGTAAGTTTTTTTCATAGCACCTATAGCGCTGTCCTGTGTGACCTTGATTAAATTTGCAGTCCACCATGCCAGCTAATGAATGGAACCCTTTAAGCTAATTATTAGTTTTAACCTCCCCGACCCGAAGAGGGGTGTTATAAGTTTGACGCCATTGTTTGTCTGTGGCATCATAACTTTCGAACAGAGCAACCGATATGAGTGCGGTTTTATTTAAATAGAAAGCCTGATGTGTGGAGGTGGTCCTTAGCTACACGATCATGCTCTACTCCCTTACGGGGACTCGGTGGTTTTTCACATTTTTTATTTAATTTATCTTTATGCATGTGTACCTAATTAAAAATAAATGTTAAAAATGCTTCCTTTTTTAATTTGGTTGTAAAACGCCTTTGAATATTATTGTTGGTAGTTTATCAAATTATTAGCAAACTCTTGTACAAAAACTATTTTTTTTTTCAGAGAATACATAGTAGCCTTGGGTAAGATTCGTATTAACAATGGCAATACTAAGTGAGGTATGAGAGAGATAGAAAACATAAGTAAAGGTGAATGAACTTGTCTTCAGTCATCAGTTTTAGACGATATCTCCAGTGTTGTATATAAGCTTCTTGATCTAACCTAACCTAGAAAAAATATCAATGCTGATAACTTTTAAACCCCAACTTAAAAAAATATGGTACAATTTTATTAAGTTTTTTATGGCTTAATATCGATCCAACACTATAACTTAGTCTTACTAAGGACTACTGGTTTTGCATGGTTTCCTTTCTCGTGGGTCCGTCTATGTAGGGTACCCAAAACACACAGAGGTTTGCCATTCTTCTTTGACGGCTCTGTAAGTTATGTTGCCTTCAAACCCTCGGGTTTTTTTTATTCTTACAAATGGGTCCGTATTATTTGTACAATTTTAACTTTTTTAATAACATTTTTATGGTTAGTATAGAATACAGGACAGATTTTTTTGTTTTTGTTTTACTTACCTAGCCTTAGACATTGGTCAAGGCCTGAAGGGCCTTAAGGGTCCCAGGTTTAATCCCTAGCCAGGGCAAATATTTGTGTGATGAGATATTTGTTCTTAGATTTTTGATGTTGAGATATGTTATTGTGTGCGTCTATGCCACCCCCATAACTTGTAATTTAAGTGTGAGGGTATAAATGACTAAATGTTAAAAAAAAATACTCACGCGTTACGCAGGTTATCGTCTACCTATATATTTCATAAATTTCAAGATGAGCCGTTTGGAAGTTTTGTTGTGAAATTATTAGAAACATACATCTATCCAAACAAACATACCTTCACATTTATAATGTAATCAAACAGGTTTCAGGACTATACGAAGAAGAAGTTGTTTGGTTGTAAGTTTGATGGTGACTGAATCTCTTTTGTTCCCAAAACAGGAAATTTCACAACAAAGTAGTCGTAACTTTTTGATGTGCGTTAAATAATGCAAAGCAGCGACTACTCACATGGAACCATAAAATGCACTGCACTGCACGGTGATTCAGTCAAGTGTATTAAATTACAGGTAATAAAAACACTATACAATGGGTGGTAAAAGAAGTATACAGTGCGCGGCCTGAGGGTTGCACGGAGAGCACAGATTTTATGCGACGTTAACTTAAGTATAGGGATTTATGCAAAACCCTAGTTTGTTCCGGAAAAGTGGCTCTGTCTTGATGGATTATTTTTGAGGAGAAGATAAAGTTGACTTTGGATGATGCAGTTATTTTTCAATTTCCTTCAAATTACTGAAGTTAAAATGTGCCCATATATGACATGTTTCTCAAATTTAAACACTTTAGCTTTGATATTTATTGCGATATGAATGAGAATATATGTGAGAAACTATGGTTTTATATCAAGGACCTTTTATTAGTCCATATCTATCAACCTACTACACAAACTACATTCAAAATTTTCCTACTTTTCGCTTGACATTTATGCGGCTGGAAGGTCCAGTATTTAGATAACACAAGTTTTCAAATTAGATCGAATTATACATCCAAAGTAGAATTCTTTAGAAGTTCCCTTAGAGTCCCAATAAATCCAACGAGAACAAATAACTTGAATTACAAAATTCTGAGTTAATTGTTCGAGAGGGAATTGACTTCGCAACTTAAGATAGACGTGGTGGACGTTTTTTGTTTATTAATTAAGCTATCAAGCGCTTTAGAAGTTTTGTCGTGACCTTTTTCTACAAATGGCAAAGTTTTAGCTAATAAAAAGATCGAGAACTTTTGTATTCAAACTTTGTTTACATAACCCCAAAATGTATGTAACAAATACAAATAATCAAGTTTTTAGTATTGTATTTTTTTTATTTTTTTTTTACTTAATTTGCTGGATACTTACCTTTTATGTTCCAAACACACTGTAGTTTTTTGGTTTAAAATATTTATTTTTTACCTTATTTTGACTTTATATCGAAAAGCACCCTAGTTTTTAATCGAACATTCTCACATCAAAATATCAGCATTAAAAAAAATGGTAGGCTTTTTATTCTTTGAATTCTCTACTTTCTGTGGTGTATAAAAATATAGATTACTATGGTTCTGTACTATGGAAAATGTTAGAAGCTTACATAAAATATTAGTCTACTAGTTACATAGTTGATGGATGCTAAATCGACTCTAACTTGTTAAATTAATATAACAGTACCTAATGATGTTTTTTCGCATTTTTTTCTTTTAGCACTTATATGTGGTAATTGCCTGCTTGCTGATGCAAGGTGATGCTTCAATAAACAAAACTTAATAATGGCGATAAGAGTTGAATGACAGTACTAGTGTTGTTCTAAAACAATCATCGATAAAAATGCATACCGCTTTTGATATTTTATTTCTGATACTGCGTGAGTTTTGGATCATCATACATACGAACAGCTCAAACGCCTTCGACATAGCGATTGTTTGTCTAAACTGAGATTGATAACGTAATGTGTCGTGCTGAAAAACAGTTGTAAAATGTCACTAGTGGTCACCCATTCAAGTCGTGACCGCAGCAAGATCTGCTTAACCGTGTTGACCAATTGTGTGTAAGGCGAACTTAAGTTTAGTAAGTTTAAAAAGTTTGAAGAAAATAACAGATATTTTTAAAAACTATATACGATTATGTATGTCTTTGTCTGAGTAGCAAAAGGTTACGTATAGTATAGTGGTACAAAAATTTGTATTCATTTTAATAATTTAGGAGACGATTCCAGTTTAAATCGGTTGGTTCGTCGGTCGTGATACGTTTTCAACTTCATACAAATTTGTGATTTGGAAAAGTCCATAGATTATCAAAATAGACATGTACTCTAAATTGATGTATTATCGATATCGATCCAACACTATAACATTTCTCAACAAAACCCCGCCCGCGGTCGTATTTCCACAAATTACACACTGCGGCCGCTCACTCCTCAGTTTACACCTATCGCTCGTTTTGCAAATTTATATGAATCATTATAGGCTTGAATTATAGTACGGACGTCGTGAGCCGACGTCGGCGCGGACGTGAGAAGTCATGCTCGGTATCGGTATACTGTACGAGTCATATTTGACGTGATTACTATGTTGCTGTTCGCCTTTCAACCCGTAACAGGTCTTGTAATCAAAATTGAAATTGCATAATCAGCTGATTTGAATAATTTGTTATAAGGCTTACATACTTACATTGAAAAAGACTTCATTCACGTATTAGGCTCGGCCTTCGGCCTCGCCATAACCTCCCTTCTTTTCTTGATTTTTCTATCGAACCTTCGCCTGACAATAATTAACACAACGAAAAAAGTTATTATTATTATAATTCGAATTAACGAGACTGTTCCATCCGTTCTCAGGTTATGGTGTGACCAGGAGAAATAGGGGTTCATTTATATATATAGATATCAAATTTGGTAGGCAAGGAACACATTAATAGTAAATATATTAAAATGACGCCTCCTCCATACTTTTTGAACTTAATAGCATCGTTACATCAATAACGTATGGGATACGGTTGTTATCTTGTCTGGATAGAGCTGTGGTGCTGCGGGTTAACTTTCTTCCATAAGGTTACAATGACTTTAGATTTCTATAGAAATGTCATTTTATGGTCACCTGGTTTCAAATTCGGACGACCTGCAATAATACATATGTACCTATTAATCTGCTGGCGAATGATCCTAAAATGTTTATGGATCATATGCACGAAAAAGTAAATGACATGACGCGTCGGAATGAAATGTTTCGAAAACTTTAACAGTACAATTCTAAAATATCTGACAAATTCAGATAAATAATCTATATATATTTATATATATATATA
Source organism: Selenia dentaria (assembly GCA_917880725.1). Lineage (NCBI taxonomy): Eukaryota > Metazoa > Arthropoda > Insecta > Lepidoptera > Geometridae > Selenia > Selenia dentaria. The sequence continues at coordinate 20,314,012 of OU862893.1, forward strand.
CATATATATATATACATATATACATATATACACATATATATATATATATATATATATATATATATATATATATATGATCGAGAAAGAATGAAAAAAAATATTGTTAGAATTTTCTCTGCAGTCTGTTTATCTCGTTGTCTGTTTGTATGTGCGTTTGTGTACGCTAATCTCAGAAACTGCTTATCCGATTTAGATGTGGTTTTCACTAATATATTGTGGTAAGCTTTACTTATGTTTGTTTCAAGTCAATCGGTTCATAAATAAAAAGTTGTTGAAATTTTAAGAATATCTCCTTCGCCACTACATTACGACCAAGCAAGTGAAGCCGCTGGCGGATCAACTAGTAAAATATAGGTTAATAAGTGTATAAACTTCTTGATAGATATACCTCTTGGTAAAATTCAATACAATCAAATAAATCAAGTTATATTAGGATAAACTTTTTTCTCTGTTTTATATTACCTTCTGTTTCCTAGTTCAATGTTAGTCTATGATCAAAGAGTAGAATTATATATTCTATGAACTACTTACAGACAATTATATCATTATCTCTAGTATACATACTAATCTATAGAGAAAATGGTATATACGGAAATATATGCTCTAATCCATGAATTATATGTACCTACTACGTAGAACTACTGTGACTTTTTTTAAAATACTACAGGAAATGTAAACAATGCAAAAAAATCTCATCTTCTTTCTATTACTTTTAATACTACCCGGGAATAAAACGAAGTCTGATAATGTAACGGAGCAAGAGAAAATTGCATCGAGACTTCAGCTCAGAAATAATTTAGTCGAAACACCGGGAGAGTCCACAATTACAACAGCTAATACTGTGGACAATGGGAGACCTGATGATATTGAAGGTGGAAAAATATTTGATCAAACTAAACATGAGAAGAATAATAAAAGCACCGAGATCTTGCAAAGAAAATCGAGATACGCCTTGAAGGCGAGTCGGATGGAATGCGTATCGTGCTATGGCTCAGGAATTTCGACATCTGATGAGAATTGCTATAGCGGAGATACGTAAGCCTTACTATTTTATTTATTGTTTTTCCTCTACTACATGTAAAAAATGTTTTTACTTATTATGTGAAAAAATGGTTTTTATTTATTATGCGAGTGGGTATAACCAATTAAATTAAATCTAACATCCATGCAATATATGCACACAAACAATTTATTTTCTGTTACTGCAATATATTGCATTTTTAGACAGAAAAAGTTCACATCCTCTAACGGTTTCGAACCTGCGCCTTCCGACAATCCGTGTCAGCCACATGATCACAAGGCCACGGAGGCACAAGAAAGCATTAAATTCTAACTCGCTATTTCATTTTAACCGCCGTATGGAGACGGAGCGACATTTATTGAACAGTCTGACAGAATTCTTCAACCGAAAGAAGATTTTTAACGGTATCTTGTTATTCTGCATTTGACCTGTGAGGTCACGAGGACTTTATGATAAGTATTATTAAAACAGAAAATCATCACTAAAACTAAAATATAAAAATTATCGAATAGTTGATGCTGACAAATTAAGTTGTTTAATTTTGTCCGGAAAAATCCCCAATGGCCGCCGCCTGCCAAACAACCTGTAGTAGCAAATAAAATATTCGGGGATTATAATATTATGTTCTCACTGCGTCTTCTTCATCGGTATGTAGTGTTATTCATGTTATTTTTAATAATATGAGCATCTTTGATTGTATGGTCTTTTGTTCTATTGATATGAGTGTTTTCTCTCAAAGTTGTGTGCTCCAAACGGTAAAACGTCGTGATGTTTAGTGATGACCCAACATTTCGTTTTCGTTCCAGATCTAAAACAGTGAAATGCGCTGACGCTGAGACATGTTTTACCGAACTCCATCCTCAATACATAAAGAGGGGCTGTATGTTACCTACTGGCACAAATAGGACATTTGTATGCAAATGTCCCTTATGTAACGACAAACCTTCGCAAGATCCTTCCTATTACGAGTATAGAACGATCACCGATTGGAAATACGATAACGAACGTCTTACAAAGCCTGTGGTTGGCTTGGATCTATTATGTAAAGTTTGCGAAACGACGGGTCGAAATGAAGCAGCAGACAACAGTTGTAAAAATGGATCAAGGTTTGTTCTGTAAACGTTGGTTGATTCATTTTTAATTTACTAGTAATTATCAAATACAGTTACACCCTTACTTTGTAGACTCCGCTAAATATGTCGTCATTTTTGTGCGTTTTAACTAATTTGTTGCCAATAACTGTATATTATTTACAAATGTGTTTCCTTCGTGTCATTCATGCGATTTACTAATAAATAAAGTGTATATATGTATGAATGGATGCGATACGCAATATTATAATGAAATGTAATAATCCGTTTATGGCTGGTAAAATAGGCTTAAAATAGGCCGTTAATACGTCACAAGCTTTGAGAGGTCATTGCGCGTCAAATAGGCATTGAAGGTCTATTGGAGGCTCATTATTGGTCCAAATATCGTTTTTTCACATTGCTGTACTCTCAACTAATACTTTAATGTACAAGTATACGAGTATCTATCTATACTTATAATAAAGGACTAGAGGCCAAAAAGTCTGTACTTGGAAGAAAAATAAAAAATGGGTCAGAAGACGTAAAATTACCTACTGAACAAGAATATGAAGTTTTTGAAAAAATAACTGTCTGCTCACGCATAACTTAAAAACTACCGCATAGATTTCAATGAAATTTTGTATACAGATTATTATGTATTATTATATGGGAGCCGCTTGCGGGCCAGCTAGTGTAGTATATATACATATTATATATATATATTATTAATGTGTGTATAAAAGTGAACAGCAGAGTAATGGACTGTGGTTTATTTACAGGACAGATTATATGCTCTGCGGGCATAAGCAGCTTTGTTACACTAATGTGGATTTACAAGCTGACATCGTCACGAGAGGATGCATAGAATCACCAGCTTATAACTCAATGCATCTTTTGTGCAATGTTTCGTTGTGCAACAACAAAATATATGAAAATCCAGCAAGATACCAAAATGATTTGATTTTTAGGTCAATGCTAGTATCTAAAGACTTAAATTCAGGAACACTTGTAACTCCCTACGCATGTTTAACTATTTTGAATGTTCTTATTAGTTTCACAACAGCTATTTATTAATGCAATTGTTGGTCAGTAAACCTTTTTTGAATATCTAGGATGAAAAGAGGTAAATATTTCGGAACGAGATAAACTCATAGATGCTCACATGTCCATTTGATAACGTCATGATGTCAAATAAATGCATACATTTTTGTTTCCTTCCATCTGCTTGATTTACAATGTATTTTAATATTACATCAATCAAAATAATTTTTTTTTTTATTTATTCCTTCCAAATATTTATTCCTAGTGTAGAATGTGACCACAAAGAAGATGCGAAGAATAAAAATTTATTACCATACTTTAGAAGAGAAGTAGATCGAAGCTTTGGAGACCATAATATAGAAGGTGCACACTTATTTGATTCGCAATCCAAATTAGTTTCCGTTCTTGTTAATAATGCTAAAGAAGTTTTCCAAGATGTAATCGATGCTACTGAATTAGATACACCTACTACCGTTACTACAATTGCTCCTACTGAAAGTTTAGGGCCAACGATTAAAATTGTTCTTAAAAGTATTGAAGAAGATCCTAACCTTGCAGATAACATGGGGAGTTATAGTAATAATACTCGGATAAATAATCCAATGTTTAGAACTGATTCACCTTTCTATGACCTGGAAATGACTGAAAAACGTGTTCTTATGCTGCTGGCTAAAGAAATGAAATCTGTAGAAAAATCGGCCCAAAATTTGGATGATAATAATTTGACTTTACGTAATAATGAGACAATGAACCCAATCGGACCGCATGATCTTTCTATAAGATCTTGTATTTCATGCAATAATGTAAGGTATGAAGAATGTAACGAACCAAAAAACAAATTGTAAGTAAATTAAGATTGTAAGAAAAACTAACTATAATTATAATACATGTAAAAGTTCCTCAAGTCTAAATTCTTCATTGGCTTAAGAAGAATATGAGCCGTATTTTTAATTTGATGATAATGCGTTTGGAGCTGTTACTTTTATCGTATAATTGTTCGTGTTGCAGAATACCGTCGGTTGTGTGCGAACGTGATAGTGATATATGCTATTCACAGCACACGCCATTTGGAATAGTCGATCGCGGATGTTTCAACGTAAATCACAATCTCACTACCTACGTGTGTTCCTGCAATCTTTGCAACTACATATCCATTTCTGAAATGCCATACATTTTCTCAAACAAGCGAGATTGGGTTGATAATGTTGTTGAGCTCTCACGTACTAGAAATTTTAGAAAATCTGTGTTTAAAGATATGGCTTGCATGCAATGTGAAGTAAATACGACACATCACGAAGGAGACATTCTTGATAGCGCAAACTGCTTGGAAGGAAACATGTAAGATTTTTTGATGTCATACTTATCATGAAATAGTATGTGTACTATACCCTATTAATTCCTTGGTTTATAAGAGCCGATAAGTATGTTCCAATTTACGTATTTTTGTTCCAGTGGTTCTGTACCTACCCAAATATGTGCAGAAAATGAAATCTGTGGTGTCAAAGCCATCAAAAGGCTAGGTTATATTTGGCGTGGTTGTATCAAAACTCCCCTTTATAATTACTGGTGGGCTTTATGCGATAGTGACCTTTGTAACTACGATAGTTTAGTGTCTATTTATGATTTTTTATGAGCCGTTATTATTACTACTTGTTCTTTATTATTGCATTACATTTATAACTACAATTCAATATTTACTACAGTAATTATAATTTCATTTTATATTGGCATGGCACTGGCATAATATACTTGCACAGTCGTTCTCCTCCGAGACAGATTTGTTTTTCCTGCAGTGGGAGAATTATTGTGCTTAATATTTTATTTAAATAAGTAAGTATAAGTAGAGTTGTGACAAACAAAAACAAGAAACTTCTGAAGATACTATCAAAAACTTGCTTGAAAGATTTGAACCTTACTGAATAAAAGTAAGGTTGAATATTTTTTATCGCTTACAATAAGTCTGCCCGTTATCTAATTGAATTTCATGGTCTCGGTTTTACTTTGAAGGATTTCTGGTGGAAACGCTTGTAGGTTCATAGCAAACCCAACGTTCTGAAACTCTGAGCCATTGATCCGGAACCGTCTGATGTATCGCAGTTCGATTTTACGTTCTGATGCGTGATGCTTCATATGCTTGGATGTTTGTACTAGTAAGTTAGATATTAGAGTTATTTTTCTAATGCCCACAACTATTTACATTTTCGATGTTTACAGATTATGCGTGCTATGCAATGTCGTGCGAAACTAAGGCTCTAGGTGATACTGTTTCGTTTATTCTCAGAAGTGGCACTTAACATCAGGTAAACAACTGGACCTTCCTAAAACTACTTCCTAAAGTTTACCGAGGTTAATCTATACATTTTCCTTTTTAATATAAATACTATCTTCATTTTAAATAACGTTTAAAATAAAATGAGCATCTCATAAAATAACGTATCTTAGTAAAACAGGGTAAAAGCTCAAGAGGCTTCCCGTTTTCTTCGTGCAATATGCACCCAGAAGGAATACTCGCATCAGACTCAAGCGAGATGTGACTTTAAATATTTTATCGCAGAAAGAACGCAACGTCTTATAATTTCTTTATGTAAATCAGCTGCATAAACGTTATTTTCAAGATATTGTTCTATAAGTATTTTACTAAAGCTACTTGGGTACTTAGAGGATAAAACCCATATAAGGAAAATGTAAGAGTAAAAGTCATAAGTTTCCGTGATCGGTAATCTATTGAAGCGATGATAGCCATTGAGTTTTCAGCGAAGCTAACATCGTGGTGAAAGCCACAGCATGGTGGTAGGGCACTTTCTGGTGATCGCCTGACTAGCTACCACCCTCATGAGTGGAAACCTTGCACTAAGCACCTAAAGGGTGTATTCTGGCATCTACTTTGAGAGCAAGGCCCTATTATAGATTAATTATGATATCCCCTTCGACTCGCTCATCACTGCAGCTATCAATAGTCGAACACTAGTTGACATTATGTAGCAGTCAAACACGGCTATGTATCGCCAAAATCAAGTATAAAGAACTACCTTTACTATATTTTCATTTCATTTCCTGTAATTTATGTAAGCGCATAATCTTTTAGTTTAGTCATATGAAAAACGTAAGTACCTCTAAAACAAACATGTTCAGAATATGAGATTTGAGATTTTGAAAGTTTTGTAAATACTCAGGTGCTTACCAAATTTTTAATCACTCAGTAACGTACCTAACGAAAGCTGGAACAGTGGGGATTTCGAATAACAAGGTGAAATTTTGGACTAGAATCCTATCAAAAAGATGTACTTATATCTCTCTATTTGATGAAATTTGCTGATTTTATGAATATAATTTGAGACATACGATCTAATAGTTTATTAATAATGTAATTGTTATTATGTTAATTAATGCTACTGGTTATTTGCCATTTTTACTGATAAATAAATTTGTAAAATTCATCTCATAAGGTTGCTGCTCAATCTATACATCTATTAAACTTATTTATTCTTTGCTATTCCGAGTCTGTCAGATTACCTTTTGAACAAATTACGAGGAAATAAAAGTTTAAGGTGCACACACGTGCTGGCTGTAAGACAGCTTCGTGATATACACGATAGCTAGCAATATAATATTTGATAACAATAAGGATTTCTTAAAATTTAAGATTTTGCTTTTTACCATAAGTCATCACAAAACCCATTGAGTTAAGTTATGGACCTCCTGCGCCCGCGGAATATACGTAAGACGTGTGAATGGGATTGCGAGTGATTATATTTTTTGGAAATGTCCATCTTATATCCGCTTATAAAGACAAGAGTGTATATCAAAAACATCTTCATTCGATTTTGAAACTATTAACGAACTACAATGATTTATAGTACGTTAGTTTGTTCAAAAATACTTAAATAGTTTGTCAAAAGTAGTCATATAATCTTGAAATAAGTTATATTTAAATTAGTGACATCGTTTCCCCAAAACTCTGTCAGCTAAGGGCCTATTCCATTACCTGGCTCGTTGCCCACACCGATGTTATTGGCTTTCTTCCAAAGGAAATATTTGGCTACTTTTTAAACCCTGGCCTCATCAACTGTTACTTTGTTACAAGTGTTATTCTAATATAAAGATAATCTTGTTTAAAGCAATGTTGCCAGTATATTATTTTTTTTCATTTAATTATGGTTAATAAATAAGGTACCTCAAGGATAGAGAATAAAAATACGAGTATGTCTTTTTTAAGTTATTGGGAGACGGTACAAGTACGAGACCTACCTGTGTAAGTAACTTCTTCCTAAAACAGACGCATTTCATCACAAGTGACGAACTACACTGCGCCCGTAATCCTGAGATATAAAGTTGTTAAGTCTCGTGTACCTGCAATTTCAACTGCATCCATACCATTCCAACCAGAACACTTGTATTGCGAACATGCTGCTTCGTGGCAGATATAGGTAGGTATAGCGGGCAATACTTCCCCGGATGAACTCATTCACAAAGTGTCTTTTTAACAATGATATACCTATATAAAGTATATACCTATTTCATTACAATTTTGGAGAGAACAAGTACAATTTGACTTCCAGTTATTGGAGTGTAACTCTAAAAGGAAGCGACAGCTTTCAAACAAAAAAAGAATTTTGAGAATCGGTTCACCTATTCGAAAGTTATGAGGTAACAAACATAAAAACAAACAACCTACTGTCGAATTGAGTTCCTCCTCCTTTTTTTGGAAGTCGGTAGAAAATTGGTAGTTCCATAATGGAACTACTGATTTCACTACTACTCCGTGTGAAGTTGTTCAATTGATGTCGCTCCGTCCCCATTCGATGGTTAAATAATTTCAAAATAAAAAAAACATGGAAAGTTTAAATTTGATGCTCGGGCGGTAAGCTTCGGTGGCCTAGTGCTCATGTCATCTGACACGGATTCGACAGACGCAGGTTTGAATCCCGTCCGAGGATGTGAATTCTTCCGTTTAGTCTCTCTAAAATGGTAATGTTTGGTCTCGCTAAGTAGGCGTTAGTGCTTTGAAAATCATATATTAAAAATTACGTTATTTTCTTATAATGTATAGTTCAAGCGAGTGGGCGTGGATTGGCATGACAAGTATAACTGTCATGCCAATCCAAGCCACACACGGTCAGTTCGAGCTGATCCAATCAACAGCGTCATGCCGATTGGACAATAGGAAGGATGGTGTATGGCAGCTAATGCGGCCATAATCCTACTAATATTATAAATGTGAAAGTTTAGATGGATGGATGGATGGATGGATGGATGGATGGATGAATGGATGTTTGTTGCTCTTTCACGCTCAAACGGCTACGGCAATTTTGATGAAAGTTGGTATGGAGGTAGATGAGATTTTGGATTGACACATAGGATACTGTTCATCATCATCATCCACCACCACGCGGGTGAAACCGCGGATTGCAGCTAGTCAAAAAATAAATTTATAAAAACCGAAATTGTAGAAACTTAATTCCTAACAACTTTGTTTAAAACAATTTTCATGTAAAATTGGAAATAAAGAGTTGTTATCAAACAAAAAGCCACCTCCTCTTTGGGATATAAAACGAAAAATATCGATTTAGGAAAAAAAATATAGGAATCAACACTGTAGGAAATTTAATTATAAACAACTTTTGTGAAAAAAGTTTAAGTAACGAGTTATTTTTGTAAATCAAAATTGACCCTCAAATCAAGATGGCGTATGACGCAACGGATCCATAACCACGCAAAACTAAATTTAGACCTTCCTCAACGAATTCCGAAAGAAAATTGCTAATTATATTTTTTTCTGAGTCAAGTCCTAATTCGCCTGGGCTATACTTCTTCTTGGGTCTGGATACTTCACGTGTTACTTCAGTGGTGCTAACCAAAGTTCTATACTAGATATTAAGGCTCTTTAGCAAGGGTGTGCTAGAGTTGCGTTTGAATTTGTTTCAAGCACTATTAGCTATTGTTTTAGCTAACCCGAGCTTATTTTACCTTAGGCACACGACTTTCTTTTTGGGAGCTAGGTATTAGTACTACTATTGTGGAAAATAGTGAAATGATATTATGGGTCCAATAAATATCATAGCTGATTAATAAATGCGTATGAATATAAGTAAATATTACTGTGCTTAGGAGACCATACTAACTTGTATACTACCTAACTTAAAGCCTCGAGGTGACGCACTCAACACATGTTTATTAGTAATGTAACTGTGGCTGTCATTAGTGTTAATTGATGTAATTGTTAATGTTATATAGATATCTATATATATATATATATATATATATATATATATATATATATATATATATATATATATATAGATATATATATATATATATATATATATATATATAAATCAACCTCCTTTTCTCCTGGTCACTCTATAAACGCTTGAGAACGGAACAATCTCGGTAATTATTTTTGTGTTCTGTTAATTATTGTCAAGAGAACGTTCTTATGTAAGAAACACCAAGGAAAGATGGGAAACTATAGCGAGGCCGAAGGTCGAGGCTACTACGCGAGTCGCAGGCAGTTGCTAGTATATATAAAAATGAATGCTAGTATATTATATACTAGCTGCTCTCCGCGGTTTCACCCGCGCAGTGATGGATGATGCTGATGATGATGAATCTTATACAGCCTATGTTACTCAGTGTAAATGTAGCTTTTCAATGGTGAAAGAATTTTTGAAATCGGTCCAGTACTTTTTGAGCCAATTCGTTACAAACATACATACAAATATTTCCTATTTATAATATTATATTAGTATATTAGTATTAGTATAGATTTCTCCTGGTCACGCTATAACTTGACAACGAATGTAACAATCTCGCTAATCATTTTTTTATTGTGTTAATTATTGTCAGGAGAAGGTTCCTGTAGGACCCCCTTGTGCACTAATATAGGCCTGTACCCCCTTTCCTCTGGCTCACTGTAGCACCTCGTGTTTTGTGCAGACGTACGCCCAGCCGCCGTGACGTCTAGTCTACCACTGCCACTCGCGTATCGCCCCACCACTCGTGTACATGAGACAGGGTATTATATCTGTTACGGACGCCGAACTAGCTTTAAGTTTACTATAAGAGTTGTAAATAAATAAATACATAACGATCTAGGTTAAGAAATGAACATGTATAGAATAGAGATATTAGTGTTAGCGACCTTACGAGAGAGCGAGATAGGCTAGGAAAGAGAACATGTAGGTGCTCTCCTTACAGTAAGGATCCATCTATAAACGGTTTAATTAGAGAGAGACAGAAAAGTTAGTGCTGTCTCTTTTCCTATTGTCTACATTTTGTATAAAAACAGCGCCGATCGGGCAAAAATTGTGGCAGGCATTCCGGTCAGCGCGCTCGAGTGGGACGGACGTGCGCTCAAGTGCTCCCCGAGAATATTCCGATCGGCCTAAAAGTGCTTGCGCTTTTAGTGCCGGTTACCTGTATCGTTTCGATTGAAGAGGATTCAGTGCTGGACTTCGCTAATAGTGGATTTTCTGTGTGCAGATTCGACGTCAAGCCACCGCTTCGTGTACCGTTCGGCGCACGGAGGCGTTCGGCTCGGCTCGGCTCGCGTCGCGGAAGAAGCGCGCTCTTGTAAGAGCGCTTCGACACATCAATCACCTATTGTTCATTGTCTAATCAAAACCGCTCTTCTCAGAGCGAATTCTAGTTTCGATTTTTAATTTTTCAATTTTCAATTTTCAAAGTCGAGTCAAACAAATCCACGCTTCACGTGGTCTTCTGGACGATCCTTGCGGTGTTAACGCCACCCAGTTGGGCGCGGACCCGGTGCGTCAAGCCTTTCCCTCCTGAGCGTGGGAGGGAACGGCTAAAACCGGACGGGCCTGCCTTCACCGGCTTTGGGGTCTCCCCTCGCCGACGGCAGGTATCTCCTTCCCACCCTACCCTATCCTACTCTCCTATTCTCTGGGCAAGTGTTTGGTTGGAAGCCGGGTTTTACTCGGTCTTCTCTCCTCGCCCCCGGAGCAGCTAGGGCCTCGCGTTTAGGCACACATCCCTCTGCACAATAAGACTGGCAGAGGGCACACAGTAGGGACACCTAGGCACTCACTCTCCCGCCTGTACCCGGCGGGAGTGGCATTCACCCCTCACTCGCATCTCGAGTATTCCCCTCGAGATGTCACTACTCTCTCCCTCCCCCGCTCTGAGCCTCCCGCAAGGCGCTTCGCCTCAGGCGTTCGTCTCGTGGGTCTCGAGCTGTTACCCGGAAATGCTTTCCGAGTATCTCCAGTCCAATAGGGACTTTAATGAGAGACCCCGCTTCACGGACTCCCAAATTCCCTCCTCCGGCTCCCTCCCTCCGAGGGGGCCCTTCGGCTCTTCGGCGTTCAAGCCATTAGATAGCCCTCTTTCTCCCGACCCTGCGCCTTATGCGCCCCGCGCTCCCCGCGCACCTCTACCACCCCGCGATCGCTCCCCGGTCCCTCGGACCATGTACGAACGCGCCTACGACTCAGCGTCCAACTCGGAAAATGAGATGGATGTAGAGTTCTCCCGCTCCCGCGCTAACTCTGTTGGCAACATCTCCAACGACGGGTTCACTACCGTCGGAAAGAGAAAGCGCGTCCCCAAAGCCGCCTCAGAGGCCCCCTCCCCGCCACCCAAAGCGGCCTGCACCGCCCCGGGAGCGAAGCCATCAGGCTCTCTCGCTCCCACCTCCCGCGACCCTCTCGCTCACTCCGATGCTCCCGCAAGCATCGCCGCGTCTCAACGCGACGTCTCCTCTCAAGGAGCGTCAGTTAGACGCGAGAAACCGCCGCCGCCTCTGTTCCTTCAGGACAAGGCGAAGTGGGACATGGTCTCACGACTTTTGACGGATCGTAAGATCCAATACACTAGCGCCCGCTCAACCCAACTGGGTATTAAAGTCCAGGTGCCTACCCCAAGCGACCATAGGGCATTAACCAGGATTCTCAAAAACGAGAGTATAAGTTTTCATACCTATGCTCTCGAAGAAGAGAAAGTCCTACGCGTCGTCATACGCGGTGTACCTAAGGAGGTACAAACTGATAGCGTCCTCGCCGACTTGAAGGCGCAAGGCTACCCCGTCCGCGAATGCCACCGGATGTACAGTGGCAAAGATCGCAGGCCCTACGACCTACTATTGGTCATCCTCAATCGCACGCCAGAGGGCAAAGCGATTTTTAATGTCAAAACGGTAGTGAACCTCTCGGGGATCACCGTTCAACCCCCATTCCGAAACCGAGCGCCTGGCCAGTGTCATAACTGCCAATTGTACGGGCATGCCGCCCGATTCTGTTTCGCCCGCCCGAGGTGCGTCAAGTGCCTAGGGGATCACGGGACAGCCCAGTGCTCTCGCACTAGGGACTCATCAGACCCGCCTAGTTGTGTCCTCTGCGGCACACAGGGACATACCGCCAACTACCGCGGTTGCCCTAAGGCACCCCGCGCACCCAGTGGGCCGGCTAGGAGGCCTATTCCCCCTCCTCGCCCGGTCACTACCCGCTCACAAGGGAACGGCCCTAAGCCTAACCTTTCACCCGCACCGCAGGCAACACCTGTTGTACCCGCGCCCGCGCCCGCGCGCAACGCTTGGTCCAAGCCCTTGAGCATGGTACAAGCAAGCGCCCCCCTCACCCCCGCCCGCCCGCAGGCCTCTGCCAGCGCGCCGGCTCCTAAGCCCAAACCGCCGCTCTCTAGGCCTCCAATGGCTGGGCTCATGGACGCCCCAGGTCAATCTGACCTGGCGGCCGACATAGCCCTTGTCATGGACTACGCGATGGTCATAGACGTGGACGAAGTACGTGCATTCGCGCACAAACTTCGTACTGCCACAAACGACCAAGACCGCTTGCGAGCCACGCTCACACACGCGGGTTTAATCAGCGCAGTGAGGCGCTACGCCCTCCCCAGCGTTTCTTAGGTATCATCCAATATGGATAGTACACCGAAACGAATTAAGCCCCACTCAGTCACCGTAGCGACTTTCAACGCTGACGGCCTCTCTAGTCAAAAGGACGAAGTTCACGAATTTTGTAAGACCCATCAGGTCGATATCCTATGCGTGCAGGAGACCTTTCTGAAACCAGGTACAGCGAACCCTAGGTTTGCAAATTACCGTTTGGTTCGTAATGATAGAGTGGCCACCCCAAAAGGTGGCACTCTCATCTATTACAAAAGAGCTCTGCACTGTATCCCAATTGTTACTCCACCACTTAGAATACTAGAAGCCTCTGTTTGCTTTCTAGCGATGTCAGGTCATCAACCTGTCATCATAGCCTCATGTTACCTCCCCTCTGGTAAAGAACTATTACAGACAGACTTGGAAGCCCTCTTCTCTCTGGGAAGCTCCGTCCTTCTGATCGGTGACTTCAACAGTAAACATGTCATATGGAACTGTACTAGTAACAATAGTAATGGTAAAATCCTTGAAGGCTTGGTCAGCCACTTAAACTTTGATATTCTCTCCCCTCTGGAGCCCACAAGATATCCCTATGTTGACAACCAACGACCAGACATACTTGACATAGCACTTCTTAAGAACGTCACCCTCCGGTTGCGCTCAATAGAAGTGTTACACGAACTGACTTCAGACCACCGCCCTGTATTGTTGAAATTAGGCCCCGATCCGACGGACATAACCCCTATCACTAGAACGGTAGTGAACTGGAAGCAACTGGGGGAATCCCTCCAAGCTATCAGTTCACCCGCTCTCGATAGAATCCCCGATGACATACAGACAGTAGAAGACGTGTCAATTGCGATCGAGGCTCTCAGTGACCACCTCCGCACCGCAGTAGGTGAATCCTCAAAGCAGGTCCAAGTGGCGGATGGTCGCCGCTTTGAACTGCCCGAGGGTGCGAGGAGGTTACTGACAGCTAAGAACGCCGCCACTAGGGCGTATGACTCGATGCCAACCCCAGAGAACAAAGCCACCATGCGCTATTTACAGCGTGCTGTAAGGAAACGCATGAGTGAGCTGCGTGATCAAAGGTGGGACGACAAACTGTCAGAGATTGAGCCAACTCACCAGGCATACTGGCAGTTGGCTCGAACTCTGAAATCTGACGGACAACAGACAATGCCTCCACTCATTAGGCCACCTCCCCTCTCCATAGCGTTCCTTGACGAAGACAAAGCCGAGTGTTTAGCTGATAGCCTTGAGGCTCAGTGTACTCTAAATGTAGATCACGTCGACCAGAAACACCTCGATTCGGTGGAATCTGAAGTTGAACGTAAAAGCTCTATGTCCATCTCTGACCTCCCACTCCTCCCACCGGTAAAATCATCCGAGGTTGTGTCTCTGATCAAGAGCCTCAAGACCCGTAAATCCCCTGGGGCTGATGGTATCAGCAACAAGGTGATTAAACACTTCTCAGTCCCACTAGTCCATCTCTTAGTTAGCATCTTCAATGCGGCTATGAGCAACAACTCCTTCCCAGACACTTGGAAGCATGCCATTGTCATTGGTATTCACAAACCAGGCAAACCGGCAGCCGAGCCCTCCAGCTACCGTCCCATAAGTCTCCTCAGCTCTCTGGGGAAGATTTACGAGCGGCTCATTGTGAACCGACTCTGGTCCCACGTTAGGTCCAATAACCTCCTTCCCGATGAGCAATTTGGTTTTAGAGCCAAACACTCTTGCGTCCAACAAGTGCACCGCGTAACGGAGCACATCCTAGGCGGTTTCAATAAGAAACCAAAGCCCCAAGGGACCATAGCTGTCTTCCTCGACGTAGCGAAAGCGTTCGACAAAGTCTGGCACAACGGCTTGATATTCAAGCTGTACCAACTGGGTGTGCCAGACCGTCTTGTACTCATCTTACAAGACTTTCTCAGGGATCGAACGTTTAGCTATCGCACCGAGGGAACGCTCTCCTCCCCGCATCCCATTCACGCAGGTGTCCCTCAGGGCTCTGTACTCTCACCCATTCTCTTCTCGCTGTACACCAGCGACATCCCACGATCTGAACCTAATGTTCAGATCGCTCAGTTTGCGGATGATACTGCAATCTACTCTACTGGCTGGTTCAAGGTCAGGCAGAGATGCGCCATCCAACGAGCCATCACCGTAATCGGTGCATGGTTTCGTAAATGGCGGATTGCAGTAAATCCTAGCAAAAGTGCAGCAGTGTACTTCACTGAGACCCGGCGGAATCTCATGCCGTCACCCATAGTCCTATTCGGCGAACCCATCCCATGGGCTAAATCTGCCAAATACCTGGGCGTCACTCTTGATCGCCAACTCACTTTCGCGAAACACATTCAGATTGTTCGCAATAGGGCGGCCTTCATTATGGGTCGTCTTAATCCCCTCATAGGCAAAAACAGTAAAATGTCTCTTAGAAATAAGACGACTCTTTACAAACTTTGCATCCGCCCAATCATGACTTACGCATCTGTAGCGTTCGCCCATGCTCAGAAACACGACCTCCACAAACTTCAAGTGATTCAAAATCGCTTTATGCGCAGGGCAGTGGGCGCTCCGTGGTACTTGCGGAACGCCGAACTGCACTGCGATTTCACCCTCCCCTCTATTACGCAGTATATGAAAGACTGCTCCCGCCGCCACTTCGACAAAGCTCCCCACCACTCGAATCCCCTCGTGGTCGAAGCGGCGAACTACTCCACTGACATAACCGATCCCCACTTCCTTCCCCCCCGTCGCCGTCCAAGGCATATTTTGGGTGACCCGGACGACCCCATCGCAGCCGTTACTTCGGCAGCTTTAGCGTCGTCCCAAGGGAACCCCGGTAATGGTTGTAGACCCGACCAGGGCTGTGATCCCGATCGCATTGTAGGCTCCGGCCGAGATCTTCTTCGCAGCCCCAGTCGCAGTCGAGGTAATTCACACACACACGATTGTAGTCCCAGCCACGGTGCGGGTGGGAGTATACACCGCGGCCCCGGTCGCGATGTATCCTCCGGCCCAGCAAATGGCTGCGGACGAGGTAACACTGGTTTTCTTTGTAGTCCCAGCCACCATGGCTGTGGGCGAGGTACTTCACTTTCTTATTGTAGCCCCACCCAAAGTACAGTCATGAGTGCACAACGCGACGATCCTGGTCGCGGTGTGGACCCATGTCGCGGAAATGGGGGGAGGCGAGGTTCACAAGGTTATGATTTAGTGGTAAACACAGTCAAACACCGAGCTCGCCGGCGAGCTCGAGGCAAAAGTTATGTCTTGGTTAGATTCTCTCCAAATAGTCGTAGAGTTAAAATTCATAGGGCCCACTTTCAACGGTACACTTATGTACCGGGGCGATTCTCTCCTACTCCCCTCTCTCCTGGCGACGGCCCAAGCCGAGGTCCGTACCCTAGTGGTGCCCTTGAGCAAGTCGCCTACTCCTCTCCTTGCGGCGAAGCGTCTTCAACGCTCGCCTTAGGCGGTGCGCCCTCTGCGCCCGCATCTGGCTGAGTGCCATCTGCGCTCGCCAACCGTCCGGTGACGCTGTAAATGCCGGTAGAGGCAAACAGCATTAGTCCGTTCTAAAAAAAAAAAAAAAAAAAAAAAAAAAAAAAAGCAAAAATTGTAGTATCGTTTTGACCACTGGAAGAGCAACACTCAAGAATAAAAGTGTTTACGAACCGAAGGAATTTTACTGAACACCCAAGCATACAGTCCACTACAGTTACCTTCGAGCCGGATCACCACAGTTGGAACCTACGGATAACCTCAAGTTTGGAAGTGCGGACCTGACCCGGAAAAAGGATGGTCGTGACCCGAAGCCAAGCGGACGCGGCAGAACGAGACCGTCGCGACGCCGAACGGCGCGAACTGGATCACGAACTTCAGGAGCGGAACGTGCTCCCTACGGCGATGGAACGTCACGACGAGATAGAACGAGAGCGACGTAGAAGGCTGTCACTTGATCCGCCGGCATCACCGATAGTGCCGCTAATGACCGAGGGTGCCCACGCTAGCACCTCAAGGGTACTGAGCAAGGAGGACAGAACCAGAGCCCGGTCCCCCGCCCGTTCAGTACGATCACAACGATCGACCGCAAGTACTACCACAAGAGCGCGGATAGCCGAGTTGGAGGCCGCAGAGAAACTCGCCGCCCTGAGAAAGAAGCAGCTAGATATTGAAGCGGAGCTAATAGAGAAAAGGCTGGCTGCAGACCTAGCAGCCATACACGATGACCAAGAAAGTTTGCGAGGAGAACCTATTGCTGACCATCACAAGAAGGTTGACGCCTGGCTCCGGACGAACACCCTCGCCCCACGGGGGGAGAAACCAGGCCACTCGAAGACCCCAGGACCCAAAGACGAACGGCATCTACGGTTTAATGTGAGGGACAGATCAACCACTCCTGTCCGATCGAGGAGCAACATTGATGCATTGACAGAAGCACTGGAAAAGATTGCGAGGCCACGAGTGAAGTGTCCTGACCTGCAAACTTTCACCGGGACCCCAAGTGAATGGTTGAGCTTTAAAGCTAGCTTCCGTGACTCGACAAATATCTACCAACTGACCCCGGCGGAGAACCTGCAACGGCTGCGAAATTGTTTAAAAGGAGAAGCCCAAGAAATGGTAGCTGCCTTATTGTACACAGCCAACGATCCGGAAGTTATTCTAAAGACTTTGGAGCAGTGTTTCGGGAGGCCCGAAATCATCATCGACCGAGCGCTAGATGATTTAAAGAAGCTGCCGAAGCCAGGCTCATCGGCAGTGGAACTGAACAACTTCGCAGTGAAAGTGCAAAGTGTAGTGTGTGTGTTCAAAAGTATCGGCCGTCAGGGGTACCTTTTCAATCCCCTGCTGGCGCGAGAAACTTTGGAGAAGCTGAGCCCACACCTACGATCGCGTTGGTGTGATTACGCGAGCGAGCAAGAAGGCACTTCGGACCCGGAAATTGTGGTGCTATCGCGTTTCCTGATGAGAGAGGCCGACCGAGCCTTACGTTATAGTTACGCACCATCAACAAGTGCTACGACTACCTCTGTGACCAAGAGGGTACTCCGACCAGCAATCCCCGCTACTGGATACCACAGAAAGATGAACGCCGTGTACAATGTGGCTGAAGAGGACCAACAGGACCGATGCCCGAGTTGCGATAAAGTGCATAAGCTGACAGACTGCCCTAACTACAAAGGATTATCAGTGGAACAACGCTGGGATCTAGTGCGTGAAAACAAGTTGTGTTTTAAGTGCATCACGAAGAAGCACCGACGCATAAATTGCAAGGCAAAGTTATGTGGAGTGAATAAGTGTCTACGCCCGCACCACCCAACTTTGCATCAAGATGATAAGCCTGATGAACGACAAGGCGCAACGAAGGCTTCGACCGACAGCACTGAAGCAGTCCTAACAGTGTCAACCTCGACCACCGACGAACCGAAGACTGTGTTGTTAAAGATGTGCCCGATTACCGTCGTCGGACCACGGGGGGAGGTTAACACCCACGCACTATTAGATGAGGGAGCTACGGTCACGCTTATAGATGAGGGACTGGCACGAAGCGTCGGCGCTGATGGACCATTGCTACCCCTACACATGCAAGGTGTAAATATGTCACAGCAGGAGAACGGCAGCAAGCGTGTTACTGTGCACTTAAGAAGCGCGGATGGTGAACTACATCGACTACGAGCGCGAACAGTGAAAGAAATGAAATTGCTACAACAGTCAATCCCAAGTGCACTACTAGAACAGGAACACCTACGAGACCTATCACGAGAGGAGGTGTGCTACGAAACGACACAACCCGGAATCTTAGTTGGAGCCGACCACTGGGAATATATAGTGTCGCAGGAACTTCGTGTTGGCAAACCAAATCAGCCGGCTGCATCACGAACGCAGCTGGGCTGGGTGATACACGGAACAGTGCCACGAAAAGTGATAAGAAACGTGGATAGCGTGCTGCATGTCTACACCCCTGAACATGGTGTAGAAGCGAACGAAAGGCAAGATCGAAGCCTGCACGAATTGGTGGAGCATCACTTTTCCATCGAAGCTCTGGGTGTCGCTCACAAGCCACGCGTGAGTGACGCGGATCTGCGAGCTATACAGATCATCGAACAATCGACGAGGAAAATCGACAAAGGCTACGAAGTCGGGTTGCCATGGAAAAGGGACGACACTGAGTTACCAAAGAGCTACAACATGGCACTTCGTCGTCTTCACAAGATCGAGAAAAAGATGGATGATGACCCTGTCTTCGAACGAGAGTACACGAAACAAGTGGAGAACCTGTTACAAAAGGGGTATGCCGAGCTATGCGACGGTACCGAATCATCAAGTCCAGTATGTTGGTACTTGCCGCATTTCGCAGTACAGAACCCCAACAAGCCAGGAAAACAGAGACTCGTCTTTGACGCTGCAGCTAAAAGCAATGGAGTCTGCCTGAACGACCACCTGCTAGAAGGACCCGATTTATTGATGTCTCTGCCGGGGATCCTTTTCCGATTCAGGGAAAAACGCGTCGCAATAACGGCTGACATACAGGAAATGTTCCTGCAGATAACGATACGACCGAAAGATCAGCCGGCGCAACAGTTCCTGTGGAGAGGTGCCGATAGAAAAGGACCACCGCGGCACTACAAGATGAAGAGTATGATTTTCGGTGCGAAGAGCTCACCATTCATAGCGCATTTTGTGAGAGATCATAACGCGAAAGTGCACTCTCAAACGCACCCGCTCGCGTTGGACGCTATTACACGAAACCACTACATGGATGACCTAGTAGCAAGTTATGACAGCAGTGAAGAAGCCCAACGCGTGGTAACGGAACTACAATCGGTTCACGCAGCTGCCGGATTCACGCTGAAAGGATGGAACGCTAATGACAGTGATGTGCTACGAGAGGTGCCCGGGGAACTACGAGCGACCACCCCGACTGAACTGGGGCGGAGTGTCACTGAAAATAAAATACTCGGGCTTTATTGGAACGCTGAACGAGATGAACTGGGATTCAACACCTCAATGAACCGAGTCCCGGCTGAAGTACGCGCACGGATCCGCGCGCCAACCAAGCGAGAGGCACTGAGCGCGGTAATGTCGATATACGACCCGCTTGGGATGCTAAGCCACTATACGATAAGGGCGAAGATCATACTGCAGAGCTTGTGGCGTCTCAAGCTTTCATGGGACGAGCCAAACCGCAAACCCCAGCCACAGGAGATCTGCCTCGTGCACGCCTCGAGCCCTTCCACCGTCCCTTTACACATTGTGGGACAGACTATTTTGGCCCGATGATGGTGAAGGTGGGACGCCGACGAGAAAAAAGGTGGGGGGCATTGTTTACGTGCCTTACTACTCGCGCCGTACACTTGGAGGTGGTGCCCTCGCTCTCCACGAGTTCAGCGATCATGGCGCTGCGGAGGATGGCAGCAAGACGAGGATGGCCGAAGACCATGCACTCCGATAACGCTACCAACTTCAAAGGAGCTGATAAGGAACTTCGAGATGCCTACGCGGAGTGGATACCGATGCTGCGAGATGAAGGACTGCTGCATCGCATGGCTTGGAAATACATAGCTCCAGGGGCCCCTAGCCAAGGAGGGGCATGGGAGAGACTAGTGCGCTCCGTCAAAACCGCACTAGCAGCAACCCTGAAAGAGAAGGAACCATCGGAGGAAGTTTTGAGTACGCTACTGATCGAAGCGGAATTCTCAATAAACTCAAGGCCGCTAACTCACGTGAGCGTGAACTACCAAGATCCAGAGGCTTTGACTCCCAACCACTTCCTCCTGGGATCATCCAATGGACTACCCCTGACGGGACCGTGCGACGAAGCCGACCGACGAACCTGGAGGGCCAGCCTAGCGCTCGCAGACCACTTTTGGCGACGCTGGGTGCGGGAGTACTTACCCACACTAGTACCCCGCGGCGAACCCATGAACAATAAGCGGCCACTTCAAGTCGGAGATATCGTGATCGTCGTTGACCACAACTTGCCTAGAAATGTGTGGCCAATGGGCGTCGTCGAACGCACGTACAAAGGACCAGATGGCGGAGTTCGAGTGGCTGACGTCCGTACGAAGACTGGTGTATTCAAACGTCCGGTGAGCAAGCTCGTCGTCCTTATGAAGGAGGAGGCTACGCAGGCTGCGCCGGGGGGAGAACTGTTACGGACGCCGAACTAGCTTTAAGTTTACTATAAGAGTTGTAAATAAATAAATACATAACGATCTAGGTTAAGAAATGAACATGTATAGAATAGAGATATTAGTGTTAGCGACCTTACGAGAGAGCGAGATAGGCTAGGAAAGAGAACATGTAGGTGCTCTCCTTACAGTAAGGATCCATCTATAAACGGTTTAATTAGAGAGAGACAGAAAAGTTAGTGCTGTCTCTTTTCCTATTGTCTACATTTTGTATAAAAACAGCGCCGATCGGGCAAAAATTGTAGTATCGTTTTGACCACTGGAAGAGCAACACTCAAGAATAAAAGTGTTTACGAACCGAAGGAATTTTACTGAACACCCAAGCATACAGTCCACTACAATATCTATTAAATAGATACAAACACTACAGTTCCTATAAAAGAAAAAGCATGAAAATGTGGGAGGTTATGGTGAGGCCGAAGGCCGAGCCTACTACGCGAACGAAGTCGCGGGCAGTCGCTAGTTAATAATAAGTAAATATAAAATGTACATCGTGCTTAAAACTTAACAGGTTCAAGCTCTCGGTGACACTGGAATTGGAATAAGCAGGTGTGGTCCGTAGCAATATTTATAATACTTCTATTATAAATATTGCTACGGACCACACAGTTGCACGTCTTATGATGACATACAATATATAAAAAAATACAAGCATTCCTATTACATTCGATTGCTTTTAAAACTTACCATAAAATAAGTATAAATGTTCTTACTGCACAGTAGAAATGTCTACTTAATGACCGTATATATCTCTTTAATGAACTACTATCCTACTTTTGCTATGCGAATACCGTCTCTAGTCCCATTTCTCGAAATATATGACTCGTCTTATAAATAGGTACCTGAATACTTTCTAGAGGCTAAGTGAATTTGGCCATAAAAGAAGTCGAATTGCCGCAAAATAGTGTGGACGATGCAGGTAGCCAAGGTTTTATATGGCGTTTTAGATATTATCTATAATTTATTTTATTGCACTCGGCTTTAAATCGCCTGTGCACAACTGCTATTTTAATGTTACTATAAAAGATTATTAATGAATCCTTCCCATACCGTGATAATTAAAACAAAAGATTTATGAATGAAACTGACGTATATTTACGTCACTGGGACGCAAAGGGTTAAAACGAATTATCACTTATTTCCATCTATTGTTGTAGAGAATTCATGAATAAATAATTATATGGGATATAGCATTTACAAACAGCAAATCTACGTAAACATGAAATTCCTGACTCCCGATTTTTAGGAGTGGGCATACAGATTAGTATATCAATACTAATATTATAAAGAAGTAAGATTTGATAGTGTGTTTGTAACAGATAAACGTGGACAATACACAACCGGTTAAACAAAATCTTTCACCAGTAAAAAGCTTTATTATGCCTAAATAACATACGCTATATTTGATTCATCATCATCATCCATCACCGCGCGGGTGAAACCGCGGATTGCAGCTAGTAATAATACTAGCAGGGATACTTGAATTTTAGTTGTCTAATTCAAAATCAGTCGGCAAGTGTCACTCGCTGTGAATACTGAGAATGATCAAAAATCAAAAATACCGTTTAGAAGTGAATAATGTATTATTTGGTACGACTCGTTTTATATTTTTACGTAGGTACAAACAGATTTTTTTTTTGATTATTATCTAAAATGGCCTAAATTTTTATACAGCACAGTTTCCACTAACTAATCATTTTTTTTATACGGATATAAAACCTATATTTTTTTTTTGTTAAACAATCTTTTATCCACTCAGTTTAACAATGAACTAAGATTGACCCTTGTGGGAGTACCACAAAGTTCAATCTTAGTCCTGTTGAAATTGTTGCAGGAAATTTGTTATGAAGGTAGATGAGGCGCTGGATATATATATACGCACATAGGATACTTTTCATCATCATCATCATCATCATGCAGCACTATGCTGGTGTAACCGCGTGGCGCAGCTAGTACTTAATAAAGTGGTTTTAATAGAATACTATAAGTATACCCCGAGATTGTGTAATGACTGGTAATTATAATTATGATGAAAAAAAGAACATAAGTGTTTATCTATTGTATCTGTGTTCACCACCCCATATCTTCAAAAGTATCGGTAAATATTGTTTAAAATGTGCAAATCCATTCAGCGTGAAGGAATAATAAACACACAGACGTACCAACACAGATACAAGATTGATTAAAGACAGCTATGCCATGTTAATGTTCACTAGCGCCACACAACGCTTAATTTTATTAACATTAAATTCGTTGAGAAAACCAAAAAATGTTTGCATGACACTCAATCCGTTCATATAATTACCCGATAATTCGGGTAAAAGATATTCTATGGCAAGATAGAACCATATGGATTGTTTTATAATATTGTCAGATCTGGCAGGATGGCCAACCCCAAAAAAATATTTATGGTTTCATTTTCAAATGTCATTTGTATGAAAACTACTCTGGACCTATCTAAATAGGGCGAATTCTGTGCTTTATACCTTTACTAAACTATACTACATACTATCTTGCGCGGCATTTAATCAATTTAATAACCGTTAATCAACGTAAATTCTCGTTATTTTTCTGTGAACTGCGTAATAAATTAGCCATATTAGATCGATTTTTCTGTTGGTTAATGCATTGCAGTGCATTGCGAAAGAATAGCCCTAGCATAAGTATAAGCATAGAGAGATCAAGTCTCTGTGCTAATGTTTAAGGATGAAGAATTAATTGATCGGACGTTCGTTGCGTAGGTAAAGATAAATTAATCACAGACAGTTATATGTACTACGATCATAAACATATTATGTGTTCAAAAGCGATGCAACGACTAAGCTACGAGTACAATCAAATCACATACTTGCGAAAGCTATGTAGCTCCAATTTAAAAACTATTACTAAAACAACTATTATTGTTCCTACAATGAATTATGTTCTTATTATGCAAATAAATGCACACGAAATTTATGAAAATAATATACTGTTGTTTTGCTGCAATCATTATGTCGTATATTATGAATATCTACGAATATATATATATATATATATATATATATATATATATATATATATATATATATATATATATTTAATTCAAAACGATGTATTTATTGTAATCTGCAAAGAATAATATACGAATGAACCTACAATTTCTTAAATTGTGTTCGTAATGTTAAATTACTAACACTTTTTCACAAAACACTGTTTTAAACTATCACGGTTGTTCTCTAAAGTTATATGATTATTAACGGGATATTTTACGCAGTTACATGCACCATGTTCACGGGAAGACTTCCCGTGAACATGGTGCATGTAACTGCGCCGAAATATCGGGAGCTCATTCCACAACCTTACCACGGTAAATATCCCGTTAATAATCATATAACTTTAGAGAACAACCGTGATAGTTTAAAACAGTGTTTTGTGAAAAAGTGTTAGTAATTTAATATTACGAACACAATTTAAGAAATTGTAGATTCATTCGTATATTATTCTTTGCAGATTACAATAAATACATCGTTTTGAATTAAATATATATATATTCGTAGATATTCATAATATACGGTTCACGGGAAGACTTCCCGTGAACATGGTGCATGTAACTGCGCCGAAATATCGGGAGCTCATTCCACAACCTTACCACGGTAAATATCCCGTTAATAATCATATAACTTTTTCACAATTTTTTTAATTTAATTTCGTAAATTTTATGGTTACTTTATAAGTCACTATTTTGACAAGTCTGTAAAGTTTCCCTTAACATAGGCATGTTTTATCTACCCTATAATTTTCTTATACTATAAACTCCGTAGACGCTTTTCAAGCAAAACATCATCCAAGTTTGCCTTTGGCTAAATGGTATCTCGTTTACGCCAACACGATTGCGAATCTAAACCCCTTTCAGTCTCAGACGCCTTTGATGGCAAGCGTTAGTACATTAAACACACAGTGCGGTACGTGTTGAAAGAAAGTAGGGGCCTCAAGGCATCTCAAGCTTGCGTTCCTTCTTCGTACCGAAACTATTTTCTATACCCCACATAATCAGAACCTTATTTTAAAGGATTAAGGTACATTTCTTGCGAGATTTCCGATATGAGATATGCCTCTCATTACCATCTTATCCGCTTCAAGAAGAACACTGTTATTATAACCTGGCAAGGGCGAGCAATGATCGCGGTATTTGAGATGTGATTATCTCACTTTTTCTTCATATTCGACTATAGTGTTGAACAAACCGAACAGGATTACAGATATTATAGAAGGTGATTTAGTAGCTTGTAACTGGTTTGCTTTGTTATGGTTAGATTGTTGAAAGATTCAAGTGACTCACATATATGACTTTTTTTTAAACAGGTGTAAATATAGTACGATGACTCTGGATAGAATGTAGTAATTAGATTATGTTTCTATTTTGTTCTAGGTTTCATTGTTTGATATATGTATATTATATTGTTACATTTTTAAATTATGTTACCAAAATTAGCTTAAATAGATCGGATGTTCCTAGCACTAACATTCATTAGAGTTACATTGCGAACATAAAATATACGTGATATACCTTTAACAATAATGTCAACGTTACTAAATATATATCCTTAAAAACAGGAGTTTAATTACAAACTCCTGTTTGATTTTAATGATTCATTAGAAGAATAAATTTTTTTAATGTAAATGAGAGCTGAATACCTATCATCATCATCATCATCTCAGCCGTAGGACGTCCACTGCTGAACATAGGCCTCCCCCATGATTTTCCAAAAGGACCGGTTGGAAGCGGCCTGCATCCAACGTCGTCCTGCGACCTTTCTCAGGTCGTCTGTCCACCGTGTCGGTGGACGACCTACGCTGCGCTTGCCGGTACGTGGTCTCCACTCCAGAACCTTTCGGCCCCATCGGCCATCTGTTCTGCGTGCTATGTGCCCTGCCCACTGCCACTTCAACTGGCTAATCTTCTGAGCTATGTCGGTGACTTTCGTTCTTCTACGGATCTCCTCATTTCTGATTCGATCACGTAGAGAAACCCCGAGCATAGCCCTCTCCATAGCTCGTTGTGCGACTTTGAGCTTATCTATGAGGCCCATAGTAAGAGACCACGTTTCAGTGCCATAAGTCATCACTGGTAACACACATTGGTCGAAGACTCTTGTCTTGAGGCACTGAGGTATTTTTGACGAGAAGAGTTCGCGAAGTTTCCGGAACGCTGCCCAGCCGAGTTGGATTCGACGATTGACCTCTTTCTCGAAGTTGGACCTGCCTAGTTTGACTGTCTGTCCCAGGTAGATATACTCGTCAACAACTTCGAGAACTGAGTTCCCAACTGATATTGGGGTAGGTACAACATGGGCATTAGACATAATTTTCGTCTTGTCCATGTTCATCTTAAGACCTACCCGTTGGGAAACTCGATGGAGGCCTTCGAGCATTGTACTGAGGTCTTCCATGGATTCTGCCATGACTACAATATCGTCTACCTAATACCTATACATTTACATTATTTTAAACATTTCCACTTAAATTAAATGATAAACAAGAAATGCTTATAAAAGCTAGCACATTCGAGTGTCAAACGAAAAATTAATAAAAAATGCCGCCGTAACGAGCAGCCGCGCAACTCTTGTGTGCATCGATAAATAACAGTTTACTGGACGATTTAACTTTAGCACTGAAAAATTAAACGATGAATCTTCGTATACGTATCTGCTTCACATTCACTACGACGCGAATACACCGAGCTTAATCTTCCCCTAGCACTGGATGTTTGTGGTAAATAAGTGGAGTCGGAATGGGGCGATAAGAAAAAATATGTACACGAGTCTGGGTTTAGCAACTTTTGGAGAGGTATCTTACGACAAATGTACTTAAGTACTAGATTTATAGTACTAATTTTATGACTTAAATAATATGTTTTTTGTGTCTTCTTGCGAAATCAGTAAAGCTATTATGTATCTTAGTTGCTAACAAATGCTGATTGAAATTGAAAAATATGGCGCCTCTATATCACTTTTGTCAGCTACAGTCATCAACTTACTAACATTTTGTTTACAAATTGCTTACTGGAGTTGCTGTTGTCAAAACTGACATAGAGCAGATTTCAAGATTTCAATAGCAATTGCGATAGATAATAGCCCCTCCGTCTTGATTGTCAATTGGCGCAGGACGTCTAACATACGTCCTAATTTCTTTCGAAATGCGACTCTTCTAGCATATTCGCTGGTCCAAGTCCATTACCAGTTCCATCGCATTAACGATACACTCAGTCAGTCATCTATTATTTCATTTCGTATTTAATAATATATTATAGTTATAAAAAGACAATGAGTAACTTGGACTTTTTTGTATTCCAAATGAAAAATTCTATGCTATATATATTGGTCTGTGACTGATTTAGATCAAAATTGAAATGGAGATACCTTGAAGTATTAACCTAGTCTAACAATAGGTAGGGTAATTTTCATACAGATTCAAAGGGGTGGGGGGAGAAAAGTGATTAGTTTATTAGTTAATTTACGCGGAAGAAGTCAGTGGTAGAAACTAGTTATTTTAAAATTCCTTAAACAGCAATAATATCAATAAATTATAATTAATACAAGGTTTGGTTTATACCACATTAATAACCTTACCAACCTGAAAATAACGATAAGCGTTCTCGCCTGGACCACGCAGTTACTATCATCTAATCTGTGCTTGAACGAGATTGATTTATGTATTTGAAGTCGCCAATTTGAGAACGTTTGTACTTCAATTAAGAGGAGTTATGAAGTCTCGGAAAGGCAATTTATTAGTTCTCTTTATTTCGATGAGGCGGTTTGTCTCGATCAATTTGTTAGTGGAGCTTTTTGTTGTAAGTATTTGGAAAAGTTATTATTGTGTCCTTAATTTTACTGTGGATAATAACATGTTTGTTTACAGAAGATAATAAGAGAATAAGCCTACCCATATCCTCCTTCTGTCTATTCCATTCTTTGATAACGTTATGGTGTGATTTACTTCGTATTTATTTATGTAAATTTAAATAATTACCAAAGTAATGTATTATTTTGTACAGTATTACTTTGTTATCTAGGAAAGTTAGTAACTTGTTGACAGACATAAAGAATCTCAGATTTTCCACACAGAGATATATAAAAAAACATACTTAAAATTATATTAACAAATGTGTAAGACGATTGAATTCTTATAGAACGCTTATACTGCATAACTTCTAAAACAACCGTAATATCGTCTAAAAGAATACTTAAGTAGCATTATTTACATACCTAAAACCCCAATTGGAAACACAGCACATATACATGGTATAAGAATGACAAAACGAATAGCGATCAATATCATTATAATTAAAGCAGTATTTAAGAAATCTCGCGACCCTATCAGGAATCCACATTCTTCCGTACGCGATGACAGTAACATATTGCTGACATAAAATCCCGAGATTTGAAGATATCCTCGAATAGTCGGTTTCCGCTTGAGAGGCCCACGATCCTTCTCACTTGGGTCCATAAAAATGTGGAAAAATTATTTAGATAACGCCTCCTACTGATCCATCAATGTCGGACGTTAGCACGTCTTTTATTCGTACGTACCGAAAGAACAAAAGAATTTACTGAAAGTTTTACTTAGGATCTGTTTTATTTAGGGTGATGGACGATTATTTTGTCCGAGTCATTCAACTACTTGGCTGTCTAATAGAACGTATATAGCACCTAGACTATGTAGGTATAAATTCTGTTGTTTTATATTAAACACGGACTGGACGGGTGTTTAACAAATGGGTTCATATAATATATAATTATACTAACCAGAGTTTTAGAATTATTATATCTGAGACTCCCTGCGCTCCGCGGTTTAGTTATTTATTTGTTTATAGACGAGCAGCAAATTGCTGATGTGTCTATATCACACAGTATCGAAAGTCATTAATTTCACTTTGGATGTTCACTTATTAAAGTTCGTTTATTGGTTCGTAGCCAGTTATCGAGCCCGTTTTAAAACAGTTAACAGTGTTGGCAGTCACAATTTCATTTGGTAATCTGTTCCAATTGAGTACCACTCTGTTGCTAAGAAAGTTGTCCTTGTCCTCTCATAAGTTGACCTTGATGATGAAGCAAGATATACAGACTGACTGGTTGAACACTTTACATAAACAAGGACATGATAATTCATGGTCACATGAAACGCTTAAAAAAAAAAAAATTAAAAAAATACCGTTAAACTACAGAGGAAACCTTCATTCTATGAATGTGCTATAACTCGAAAATTATGGACACCGTCCGAACGGGGTTAATGACCCAAAGCGCCGCGCCGCGTTCAAAGGAATCAAGCTGCGTCCGAACGGGGTTAATGACCCAAAGGGCCGCGCCGCCCGCGCCGCGTTCACAGGAATCAAAGGATGCCGCGATCGTCGGCCGCCCGCCCGGCCGCGCCGCGCCGGTGTAAACAAACAAGTACTTACCTTGCCGCGCTAAGGCAAATTTTATTACTACACGCGCGCCGCGAGTGACCATGTTTATTGTTTTGAGTAGACAATTAAAGTTAAATTAGGTAAATATTAGGCACCTATTTTTTTTTCTTAATTAGAACGAGAATCGAGTACTGAGCACTATATATCAATATGTAAAGTGTTCAACCAGTCAGCCTGTATAGCTTTTTTTACTCAGGGATGCTGGGACTCGAGCCTTCATCTCAGAGAGAGGAGGTAGGCCATATAAATATGCTAGTGGCCAACCCATTGCTAAGTTTTCAGGCCGACGAAGGCCTTCTTCACAGCCTAACGACTGTTTTTCTAAGACAAACAACCGGAACCGACGGCTTATCGTGTCCTGCGAAGCAAAAAAGCGCTCGGTTGAATAATGCCACTAGTGGTCACCCGTCCAACTCTTGACCGCAACAAGCGTTGTTGTTTTTAGCTTAATTTATTGATCGGTTAAGATTACTGAAGTCAAGATCCACTACGCGTGCTCAGTCTGTAACATTCTAATGGTGAAAGTATTTTTGAAATCGGTGTATATGTATTCGAGTTCGTTTCTGACAAACATATAAACATACAAATAAATACCTCTTTATAATATTAGTATAGAAATAAAGAAAACTAAAAATTATAGAAAACTAGCTAAACGGCGTTCCCATGTCACATAATCTATAATTAAATATCTAGTTTCATAACATTCGTAGACGTACAATAAAAAAGTATATTTTATAAAATTGTTTATCAGCATCGCATATTTATGTACATCGATCAATAGAAACGAAACACCTAAATGCCCTCAACATACACCTAAATTGCTTTTCTTATCAGAATTCTTGTCTTGAACCCGTCCCTTGGTATCCAAAACATATATTTTATCCAAACATCACCCAACAAGATAAGACTGGTCGTTTTTATAGCCGAATCAGAGAAAATAACATGTGTCAATAAGCCAAATACCTACCATGGAATTCCTCAGCAATGTTTTATGTCGGCTCATATATTTCATCAGATATACCATCAAAATTTTATTACGAACAGTGGCTTGTTACTACGAAATGTTGGCAAGCGGTAAAACAATTCATTTGGGATAATATAAGCTTAGCGTACGAAATTGTATGATCTTGGTTACTCCGTAAAAGTAAATAGAGTCTTGCGCTCAGGGCTGATATGTAACTGGGATGTCGCGTAATTAAATACGGGTGATGTTATTTGAGATTGTATAAACATATTGTTAGAACATCCTTTATAATATGTTCTTAGCACATGGACTTTACAAAAAAAGCAAAGCACTAATCTTCGAAGCACTTGAACGAACAATTCAACTATAAAATGTACTTAAATTATTGAAAACTACATTATCCCGTTTTGCACGTACACATGGTGTTCGCGTATCGACGCGACGGGTTAAAGATGAGTGACTATAGAATGTTTTTGCAAAAATATAAATTAAACTTATATATGTATGTGTCGTACATGGCGAGATGGTATGCATGTATGTATATGTAAGAAATAGGTATGTATGTATACCTATATAAGCTAACGTTGCAATAATAGGTTATTTACGTTTAACCTAAGTTCTTATTTCTTACCGGTAAAATAATCGTTCATCAGCAAAACAATCACTATTAAATGAAAACAATATGAACATACGATATTAATATCACACACACTAATATTATAAAGGTAAAAGTTTCCGAGTGTGTGTGAGAGTTTTGTATGTGTTTTACTTTCTCACACTCAAACGGCTGTACTAATTTTGATTGGTATGGAGGTAAATGAGGCACTAGATCATCCATCAACCAAAGGGCGCAGCTAGTTCAATAAATACGTAGTCTTAAAAAAAACATAATAATAAATTGAGGTGATAACAATATAAGTACAATATTCAAAATAAAGCTTCTAGCCTTATAATTAACTATTTAATTCCAGTCATAAACTCGACGTAGGTGCCGCGCCACTAACGGGGTTCTCCAAGCAATCTGTCATTACATCAACGAACAATCATCAAAATATTGTGACTTACTTTTGATCTCGCAGTCTGAGATCATCTCGGGCCACGCTGATGTTTTGTACGGAGGTATTGTTTCGGGTGTCAAGAATCATCCATCAAATAACAGTTACACGGGCATGTTTAACCAACATTTTAACGGGTACTTCATATAATAGTGATTCAAATCTCTGCTGGTTAATTTTATCATATATTTAAGACATAGACATTAACTTAAAATTTATACGTTATGTGATACAGAGAATGTCACAAAAGTTATACGGCCATGGAATATACTTACTCGTCAGATAATCAGGCTCATAATGTTTTTACTTAGCTAAACTACACGTTAGCTTTATCAGTCGCATAGTAATACTAGATATATGAAGAGGGCTAGTTAGACTGTCAGACGCCAAAACAAACGCTTGGTAAACGAAACCAGACTTTTTAATTTTAAAGTAATATTTAGCACAAAATAAGGATTTACATTGATATTTTTTTATCAGATTTATTACAGTTAAGATTAGACATAAAAGTTGCGTCTAGTCCTATACTAGACACATAGTTGCAGTTTCGCCACGGGGACGTAGGTACAGTCCCACCATCTTATCTGTTCAGGTGACAGCGTCGCTAGTGGATAATTTGGTATTGCAGCCTAAGAAATTCACCAAGAAAAAGGAGAATCAAAACATAGGGCAGTCTTTCAAGCTACTCTTTAATTTGCAAATTCTGCAATTATAATCCTACTAACATTATAAACGCGAAAGTTTGTTGTATACATATTATGTATATTTTAGTTCCAATTTTGCCCACCTGAACAGATAAGTTGGTGGCACTATATATGAAAATATCGCCACTTTTATCTTTTTTCCATTTTAAACGGATTCGTACTGTTGAAAATTTGCGATACCTCACGTTAAATGTAACTATAGTGTTCCAAACCTCTGGCGAAATTTGCACATCACCAACCTAAGAGCATGCCGCAGGTATAACTAACATTTTTAGAATGGTTTCAAGTAATTTAGGTAAATTGTAATCGAAATTTTATTAATAAATATTATAATAAAACTTAATATCATAATAATTGCTATTTTATTTCAATATTATTGAATACTAATCAACTTACAAACTTGTATCCTTTATTATTGTTTACCTATTATCAGTCATGATAAATATGTTACTTTAGGAATAAAACCACTTCTATATAATGCATACAACATTTATTATATTGGTGTTGTTCACCACACTATGATTCTACTTCTGTGTCAGTTTCATTATAATCCGACGATGCAGTTGACTCTGCCACATTGATAATAAAACTGTCAAAAGTTTTGTCGATACTGTGATCAATATCCATATATCAATAGTAAAACGTAACCACAAAACAACTCAATAACAAATTAAATAAAACGTTTTTACTGCAATAATCCACATTCATTCGCATTCTACAGCGGAATGAAGCCTGGAGCGGAACTTGTTGAAATCAGTTTACGGCCTCTGACTGGCAGCGGGTCATACGCAATCCTGTACCACGAAATCTTAACAGAGAATACGATCATTTATGAATGGCAATAAATGGGCAGCGACACTATCGTTTTGTTTTTTTGCTAACATAATACTCATGTCTTGGCGTCACCCTAATCACCGTAAAAAGTGAACAAGGTAAAAATGCCGTCGAAAAATTTCGCGGGTAGTAGATATAAATAAATTAAAGTGAAAATAGTAGGCAGAATGCAAACACGATCAAAATGCAATAATTTACCAAAAACTAGGAATAAAACGCATAAGTTAAGCCTCATAGTTTCATCTTTTTAATTCTGCGAATATGTTAAGGATGGGGTTCGGGAAGAAATATATAGGTATTTTATGGATTCATTGCCGATTTTTATTTGTGTCAAGCCAATCTTGACAAATACAATTGAGTCCGAAACTCTGGTGACTACTTTGCGAGAATCAACTGTAGCCGGAACGAATCCGGCAGACCTGTCCACGCCTCAGATTGCAGTTTCTGCCAGTCATCTGGCAGCTCAGTGGATGGGTACTTACTTCCCCAAACACGCATGTCACCCAGGCTAAGATCGACAATGAATCCCAGCATCTTCACCATGTCTTGGCGTCACCCTACAACCGGGAAAACAGTAACTCTGGATATCGGGGACGCCAAGAGTATAGATTTATTATATATTATTGGATGCAACCCAATCTATTACGTATAATAGGTTAGGTTGGAAAGTGAGTCATCCACATTGACAGTGATTCTGATACAGTGGCAAACGCTCCATGACACCCAAGCATTGCCGTAAGGGCCAACATGCCTGAGATAGGAAACCAGGTACGCATACCTGATCACCAGCCACATGGGATAGCCAGGCCTGTCCTCACCTCTCCCACCGGCTAACACGTTAGCGAGACTCTCCGAAGGAAGCCCGCATATTGGGGGGTTTCTCCCCACAGGCCTCCACACACCCCTTACAGCCTGCCCTTCCCCAAAGACACACGTTCCCAACTAGTTAACGTTTCCCTGCGCCTATGCACTGGGCAAACCTCAAACGACTGATCTCAGGGCTTAACCCTAGATCCTGGTGGAACCACACCACCCACAGAGCAAAGCCAAGGACCTCTCCTGGCTGCATATTGGAACGTGCACTTAGATGCCATCGATGGCCACAAGGTGCATTATACTACTTCACAATGCCGGTCATCGGCGATTACTACAAATGGTCGCGATCTTACCACTGCCTCAGATCACTCAGTGCTACATACAGGTCAGATGCAATAGAGAATAATGAACCATAACAGAGACATAACAGAGACCGCAGTCGGTGAGTCAACCCAATGGTTGACTCACCGACTACGGTCTCTGTACCGTATCTTTCGTCATACGTCAGTGCGCACATCGTATCATGTGCGCCACCAGTCCTCATATCCCATCCTTACACTCGTGAGCACATGCAATCGCTTCGCATCGCGCTGGTACCTGTACACACTTAAAAATGGTTAATATTGCTTATCGCACAACCGCATGTCGATCGTGCCAAAAACGTTCTATCTCAAATGTCAGAGAGATTGTAGAAATTGCCAGTATAAAATATTAGTAATCTTTCAACTCACCAAAAGATGGAGCTAGTCGGAACTCGCGATATGTCGCGACAACTTAGGCGTCAATGTCCGAATTTCGCCGGAGTTTGGAACGTACTATATTCATAATTGCATTGTTATTAAAATTCATCGTCTTAAATTATAAGTATGTCATTCTTGGGAGTTAGACAGAACTGTGACTTGGGTCACAATTCGAAAGCGGTGGATGCGCTACAAAAAACTTTTGAAGGCGTTTCACGTAGAGAACACTTAATACGTTACATGATTTAGTAAGTACCTTTGCCTACACACGTGCACCATAACGAGATAGTAAATCCACCATTATTACATGTCAAATTAAAAAAAAAAAAACAATTCAAGGAAACATACCAATATCAGTGACATTACTAGGACTTCTCCCACCAATTCGTGGTTTTGTATTTTACAAACTTACAACTCTTGTTTAACTTCATTGTTTAACTGGTCTCGAAGCTGTCAGAACCGATAATAATAAGTTCGTGGTTAAAACAGTTGCCGATGCGATCGCATTGTAATTCTTAAGCTGATTAGTATTAAGGTTAACACATTGTTACTTTGATACTTTATGCTATGGGAACATGTTAAAAATTATTTCACTAAATATATAACACAAGCTTTCTTTAAGTAGAGTGAAAGTGTTTTTGTAGTTGTAACGAGTTGGAATGAGATAGAACTATTTCTTTAAAAGAAGAAAATAAGTTAATAATAGATCATTTTTATATACTTAGTACCTTAGTTAATTTAATCTGTTCTAGTCCGTTGTTTTGACTAATCTGAGTTATTTGAAGAAAACTGAATATGTCTCCACATTTTTTTTATGGATTAGGTTGGCAAACGAGCAGACGGGTCACCTGATGGTAAGTGATACCGTCGCCTACGGACGTTTGCAATAGCAGAGGTATCGAGGATGCG
This sequence comes from Selenia dentaria, assembly GCA_917880725.1. NCBI lineage: Eukaryota > Metazoa > Arthropoda > Insecta > Lepidoptera > Geometridae > Selenia > Selenia dentaria. The sequence continues at coordinate 20,349,678 of OU862893.1, forward strand.
TTGCCGACCTTTGAGAAAGGAATAGAAGGGGTGAGCGTGGAGGTGGATAGAGGAGAGGGAAGTAGAGGGAGAAGGGGTGCTATGGAACCTCCCACAAAGCGAAACGCAATAGCAAGCTATAATACTTCACGTCGGTGTTATGTAGGATCGTGGTAATTCCCCGGTCGTGCCAGACCATTCGGCTGTAACCCATAGGGTTACAGCGTGGCACTACCACCAACTAAATCTCACCACGAGCAAAAGGTTTCTAAGTATTAATCATATATACATTTCACTTGTAAGACAGCAATGCATGTAATGTATTAATTTATACTACAGTAACTAGTGATGTATTTTGCAAACTGTTTAATAAAGTTGGGGATAGAAGATGAATATAGTATCATACCGTATATACTGATCTACCTCCTAAGGAAAAAATGCATTTTCCGTTTTACTATTTGTTCTAGTTCTACTTTTGCAGCACGTGCATCTTACACCATTCCTGTACCTTTACTTATGTTAAGTCTTGCGTATTCTTCGCATTTCTATGGTTTTATAATTAACGTAGTTTTGCCATTTTGGCGTAGGAAGAACAGAAAACGAATGAGATTGGTCGGTGGCGGTGAGCGTGATCGATGAATTCTAAATTATCAAGTTTCGACGTGAGTAAGACTGTAAGGGTAAAACATTAATAATAATTTTAATTACATTTTCACTTTAATAAACATTATTTTTTAAATAAATATATATTAAAAAATACAATTATCTCCATAATATCTTCAATATTACACTCATACATACGAGACAAACACTTAATTTTACTTATATAGTTAGTATGGATTGTTAATAGAAGCATTACTTATTAACTATGATGCATCTTCTTATTCATAACTTCCTAAATGCCTAGGTTCTGTTTCCATTTCCCTTTTTTGTTATCGTGAAACAGATTAATATCCAAAAAAAATATATGTACCTAATAATTATTACAAGAATAGATTTATTACACCGTAATGCATGCAGAGTCATAATATAAACTTATGTTGTAAAGTTATCAATAATTTTAACGATCAATACACTTTTTACGATGTTGTGTTACATAAAACATCAAAGGAAGCCAGTTCTCGATTTAAAACTATTTATGTGCCAATTACTTTCAACGCCCGCCAAAATAATCGATGCGCCATTGTATGGAGACAATTCACGAGTAAGTAGACAGTGATAAAGGTCCGTAGCCTTATGTTTCACTGTGTGAAACAGGGGATTCCTACAGACCTTATTCATTGTTTTCTAACGCATGCTCGACATTGAGAAATAGATTTGTTTTTCTTACAAAATTAATCTGTTTTGTCAACTTCTGGTTACATTGGCCATTTATATATCTTAGTCTTTCGTGACTGCTGTGGTCACTAGGTACTTAATACTTATAGGTAACAGTGCGTGGGATTTTTTAATAGTGCATTTCCCTGCTTTTATAGCATGAATGAAGGGCCCACAATGTTGTTATACGGAGATTTTTCTGAAGACCTGAGAACTAGCTGCCGACTGACCTATTTGCTCACCCACAGTGTGTCGTGGATTATGGACCATATTCCTCTCCATGACAGAAAACTGTTATCCTGTTGTGAGAACAGAACGGATGATTGTGCTAATTCGAGGTCGAGGGGTTCTCAAATCCAAGTACATGTCAATATGGAAAACAAAGACAAAAACATTGATTCTGCACAAGTTTGTGTACTGGTATACATTTTATAGCGTAGTATCCATGTTTGATTCCGTTTAAGGCAAGTGTACACTTGCACTGAATATTTCACCAGCTACAATACGACGACAGTCGAGTTATTAATGCCTCCGGCTGAATGAGGATTGTGTCGCCAAGTGATTTCAAGTATCCCGGAGTCGTCCCGGCACTAAAAAGTTTCTTTTATTTATTAATTTGTTTAATCTTCAGACGCAAATTCGATGTAACATTTTTTATATCTATTTATAATTTTCTATCAGAATAGTAGCAGATATTTACTTCTGCAGCCTAGCTAACACCGCAATCTAAAACAATCTTACCGGCCTGTTAATACAAGAATCATTATCTGTTCCTTTCAGAATTCTGCTCAGAAATCTACATCCTAAGACTGCAATATAAAATAAACCTTCTAACCTTTTCACATAAGAATCATTATCTACTAGATTGACCAGCAACAACAACAAAGCCCACTTTCAGCGTGCCGCCCTGCCGGACGAACCTACTCAAGTTTGCCCCCATGGTTCGCGCTCTAAAATTGTTGAATGCAGTAGCACAAGATATAGACATTTTTAATTGCAGTCTGGCGAAGTTTACAGAAACGGCGCATAAGATCTGTGAAAACATGACCTAATTTTACAATTGTACTAATTTTAATTGAAATATAATAAGTAACTAATTAACTAAGAATCTAATATTATATTTTCCAAATCTTTATTTCTAATGTAAATTATACTCGTAATATTTAGTGTAGCACCGCTTTGGTTAATAAACTGTAAAGGTGTATATTACTATTGTAAATAAATAAATAAATAAAATAATAAATAAATTCCAACGAAATCGTATCCAATACGACGAAAACATCAGACAATTATGTCGCGACGCGTTACAACTTTTTGTTGCAGTGTGTGTCGCCCTTCGAAAATTTTGTATAGCTTTTTGTGTATAATTTACAATATAGTGGAAGAATAAGCTGGACTGGTAATTCTGTAATGTTTTTCGGATTTTTCGTCGGTGTACGACATATATGGAACTGGTAGCTATAATTGAATTAATTACAACACATAATTACTAATAGTACCCACAAATAACCTGGCTGGTCATATTAGCAGCTGGAAGTCAATAGTTAATAAATTGTAATCTTATGTTGCGTAAAATACAATGAATTATTTTATACCTACTTCCATGATTGATTTTGACGATCCAAATTCAGGCGTACTACATATTAACGATTCTACTAACAATTTATTAAAATCGTGCATCGTAAGAATCTTGCATATGTACACATACATACTTCCTAAAAAATATATATGTACCTATTAGAAATAGATATAGATAGAGATAACCTTCCTTTGTGCAGTCGGGTAAAAAATAGGCATTTCGTCGGTCATTTATAAACCAATGTCTACAATAGTCATTGTAGACATTGGTAAATTGGATAAATCATGCAAACATAAAATCACACATAGTTACTGAGTTCAGTTATATTGGTAAAATATCACTAGACCGAACCTTATCAATATACGTAGTATTTGAGCTTTTCTTGCAAATAAGTATTGGAAAATATGCATCACTATTATGCTATGTACCATAGGAACATACAATAATAAATATATCTTTTATATTAAATTCCTGGTAAACCTGGCTTTATTCATGAAATTGGAACTTATTCGTTTCTTAGAATCTCTAAGCATATTGTGTTCCGTTATTGTCCTACTAAAATAAGATCACCGTAGAATGATCTTAAGGTTTATCTCAAATTATATATTAAACGGTATATACTCGTATATAGGCTTAGTTAGCTTAGCGCCATCTAGATTTAATACGTGATGTTGCGCTTTATGCGTTCTATCGATTTTATGATTGTCAGTCTTCTTGGGTGTATCGTCTTTTCTGATACGGTTAAAGATATTAGGACAGACAATGGCCGCTGACAAGACAGATGGCCGGCGTAGGCTGAGTTCGTCAAGATGACATCATATTATTTAATTATATATTTACTAGTGGCTGCCCGCGACTTCGTTTACGTAGTAGGCTCGGCCTTCGGCATCGCCATTACCTTCAGTCTTTTCTTGATTTGTCCCTCATAAGAACCTTCCCCTGATAATAAAAACATAATTGGCGAAATTGTTTCATCCGTTCTCAAGTTATAGCGTGACCAGGAGAAATAAGGGTTCATTTTTATTTATATATCAGATTTTATAAATTAAATTTCGTATATGACCTTCAAATTTGAATTCGATCAATGTTAGTACTAAAACAGTACTTTGAGAAGTTCTACCTAGATTAATCCCGCGAATACATTCTTGTGTTTATATTCCCAAACGTTCTTGAAAACCACTAGAACGTTGGCTGCATAGGGGTTTTTGTCAAGAACATGCCGGCGGTGTGTTAACAAATGAATTTACAAATACTTCGACACGTGTTCCGTTGACTTTTTCTACATTTAACGCTGAATTTTAGCAGTTCATTTTTAGTTAGAATTCCAGAGCTTCGAAATCTAAAGGCATTGCTGAGGTTTTATACCCGGCTGCAAAAGTAAAACCGTGAAGAAAATTGTGCTGGTTTGTGTGCAAATCCAAACGGTTTTATTAACATCACTATAATTCTTACAATCTATAAGTGGCGATGATCAGTGTGTTAGGAATTCATGAGATAATTAGTTGACCACTTGGTTTTAGACGTCTGCTTGACTTCGTGTCGCATCATGAATTTGTTTTAGTGATAAGTTGTTACCCTGAATTTTCTTTTTTTTATATTACCTAAGTACTGGGTGCTAGAATTCTTTAATTTGGTTTGCTAAATGATATATGAAGTATCTCAAAGAAACTATAAATCTAAAAACTGTACAATTTGATTTGTAATGTATCGAATGCTAATCGAAAACTTTAAACAACCCTGTAATATAGTAGTACGGGAAGGAATCTTTTTGCTAAAGGTGCTACTGTTGCTGAATTGGCAAAGTGGCAGAAAGTATTGTAGAATTGTGGTTTCAAATCCTGCCTGTAATCTAAAGTTTTTTCTCACAAAAATTCAGATCAGACTTATAAGCAATACATCTGAACTAGGATTTCTTGCGTTGCGGGAGACATGGACACTCACACAAGCTATTTCAGCTGAATATTTAGCCGCCAGGTAATAAGCCAGGGATCGAACCTGGGACCCCTTGCTTCTAAGACAGGGTCACACATGCTAACAAGACTAATGGGACCATCAATTATTATCTACTTGTTACGATTATTAATGTTATTTTGTAATCAATTATATGATTCAAGAAACTTACTACATAGGTAATTTCAGATAAACACAATATTGTCAAAAGGCAATTTTGGTCAGTTTTTTCAACCTTTACATGCCTTTAACAAGCGCTAGACTTATTTTTAGCGATTTCCGAGACTCAATTATACCAAACGTGTTCTCGTTCTCGAAATGTGCTGATTCCGTAATGATGCTCATACATCGTGAGCGAGTTAAACGTGTTAAAATGAATTTCTTTGGCGGCTTTTCTCGATGATGAATTTGAACTGGAACTCAGAGCGAAGTCAAGAAGACATTTATAAAAATAGAACGCGTATATAATTTAACATGATGTTATTAGGGTGCAGATAAAACTTAAACGAAATAGACTACAGATTTAGATGATTAGAAAAAAGTTGCTAGCTTTATATAATGCAAAAACAGCAATTATTACTTATGCTTCCGGAAATTCGAGAAGCTTTAGAAACTTAGATTGAATTCGTATGAGACAGGAATACATTTCATGTATCGGCAATAGATAATTGTTGTAGCTCTTATGTCCGTCCGAAACTTAATCCGTTTTAATAATACGAAAATATTGGATTGGACACTTAAGCTTTTTCTGATAAGTAATTCTAACAATTGTGTCAGGATAATTCTGAAACGAATTAGGAGGGAACTGAGCAAATAGAGGCGCAGACGTTTCGTTAATATATCATGATTACAGAGTATACTTGTACCTCACATACGATCGAACTGCATAAATTTGTAAAAAAATTATTCAAAAACTCACAAAAAATGTGATACAATCATGCATTAACAACGCTTGTCTTGTTACTTGGTAACTAAAAAATACAATATTGGTAGTAATTCGCTTGTTCCGAACACCAAACTAAACTAGCGAACTAAAATCTATTTTTAGTAAATATGTGGTAGTTCTTATTCTGTTCATGCTTAAGTCCAAATTCGTATAATGCTTGCAGGTGACAATTTTTAAATTTGCAGTTTCTGTTTAATTGTGGGTATGTTTAGTGCAAATTTAAGCGTCATGTAAGTTCGTGCTCTCTAAACTAGTCTAAACTGGTGTAAAACTATGGTTAAATATGGTTATTTCAATAGAATAATCATATGTTTAGAATTGTCATTCTAAGTGTTACTTGAATGTAGATTTTAGTGTTAACGTTATAAGAACTATCACAGTTTTGAGAATTTTAGATTAGTGTACGTACAAGCGAATCAGTACAATTGATAGCGTATTTCACAATTCCCTTTATAGCAGAAACAGAAAAATCAAAGAAAGCTAATCACTAATGTACAATGTTACATTTTAGATACAAGAGACAACACACAAGAGACAAGTTCGTTTTGTCCAATTCACCTTTTAGTGTCCTAATTTGAGAAAAAATGAAATACCTTATCATTCAGCAAACAAATTCTCTTTGATACAAAAATTGGCTTTAGTCTAAGGAACTGCAAATAACGAAGTTTTTGAAGAGATCCTGAAAAGTATGTTTCTAGGCATATATTCTGCAAACGTAAGAATGTGGATACAATAAGAAGAGTAATGAAATAAGTGAACAAAACGTTTACAAAACTATTTACTCAGAATATTGGTAAAAAATTGTAGCTTCGGAGAATAATCATGTTGATATTAGTTGTTCTCGATACAATCTTCTTCTTCATACGTATGAAATACACACAAAGAAACAACTTAAAAACACTTAACCTATTTTTATAACTGATATTGGTTTATATTAACATCGAAAAAAGTTTAACTCAAATAAATACTCAGCAGCCTCTGTCTCTTTGAGTCTTGAAAGACAAACAAAATTAAGTGAAACCCATCTAAGCCGATTAAGAATCAAAGTCTACTAACTTCGGAATCACGTTTAACAAGATCGCAACTTTTGCAACACCACTAAACAGTTTGTTTGCTTTGTTTCTATTCCCGTCTATTGAAACGAGATTAATGGCGGATTCTCGGTGTAGTAGAATCCAGTGAACAACGTTCGTATAATATTCTTATTATTAATAAATGGCTATCTCATTCTAATAATACGAGATTTTATCATTATAATACTATGTAACCACATGAAATTCAAGTTCAAAAGCATTTTGGAATCAATTATGGAGTCAATTATTATAGAAAGAACTATCGAGAAAACCAGCTAAAGACTCCGAGACAAGATTTAACATTTCATCATCATCATCATCATCATCTCAGCCGTAGGACGTCCACTGCTGAACATAGGCCTCCCCATGATTTTCCAAAAGGACCGGTTGGAAGCGGCCTGCATTCAACCTACGTTGTGCTTGCCGGTCCGTAGTCTCGGCTCCAGAACCTTTCGGCCCCATTTAACATTTAAAACGGATTAACTGTGTATTCTTTTTTGTTTGATATTGCTGTAATGTTGCAAGTGCTACAATCACGAGTTAACTGTTATTTTATTGTTAAGAGTATAATGTGACCTTAATAGTTTAAAAACTATAAAACATTTCGAATAGACGTTTAAAATGTATTATTATTGTTACTATTCTTATTTGCATTAGCATAGGTGTTAGATGATAACGAGGCAAAAGTGCATTACTTCAAGTATCTTTGCCTGTGCCTGCTACATAGTATCATACTTTATATCATGAGTTTTTGCCATTATTTGTGGTTCAAAATGTTTACGCGCTAAAAAGGACGCGCAAGAATGTTTGATATCAGAAACTGAACCAGTCACACGGTTCAAAATTTAAAGAAAACGGTGGACTCGTGTCATGAGCATAGACTAGCATACTCTATACTTTACTAACATATATGTAAGCATACTCTCAAACGCATTACGGTACCGTAGTTTTGTGACAGAGGACCTACTACAGAGTAGCTACAGAGACACAATGTTTGTGACAATAGTAATATTATAAAAGTTTAATTATGCATGATATGATGTGATAGATAAATGATAGTTTGTCCAGAATTTCAGTGTTTTACAACAACAATACGATAACGTTACACTTACGCAAATGAATCATACATGGGTAACTACAGTGTTAATTTCAAAGCTGTCTACGTAATGTCACCGTGTCGTCAGCGCGGCAATGCAGACCAAAATAGCTAAGATATGATACTGACATCTATGACACAAGTGCTAAATCAACGGGTGGCCGTAAAAAACACCTGTCGCCTGTTAATGTCGAGTATCAAAGTTTTGATCGGAAACTCCGCCGTTTATGTTACTGGACATTTTATTGGCTTTGGCGCGCTCTTTGATAGATGCTCTCTGTCAGCGGGATGTTTTGTAATTCTAAAGGTTTAGGCGAAATTCAGTTTTAACTTTATTAAGTTTACACACGACCCTGTAAATATAGGCTGATGATACCAGGAGCGGTGTATTCTTCCTGCAAATTTAAACGATATTGCCGTGGATCTTGATTAAGGTAAAATATGTTCAACCTATACAATATGTTCGAGATGACGCGGTCTTGCAGTGATGATGAAATGCGAAAAGATTCATTGTTATAAACGAATATACTTAATTATTTTAAATAGTTAAATATTGACATGAATGTTGCAACCGTATGCTGCAATGCTGCAAATACGAGTAACAAACGTGCACTCTATTGTTTTAATTCCTTTGCAACTATTATCTTTCTATCGTACTCCATAAGATACTTTACAGTTTTAGTTTTGATTTTGTTTTAATGATATGTACATAATACAACAAGTTTCTAATCAGATGTTTAGGAGTATTATGTCCATTTGGACCATATTTTTAGGAAACACCTGGGCCTGTTAGGTTACTGTTACCAAGACAAAATTGTCACCTAACTTTGGAATTGCATTAGTTAAATTCAAAAAACGAAAGAAGTTGTCAATCACTGCGTATAATTATATAATTATTATCTAATATTAGCTGCGCCCCGCGGTTTCATCCACCGGTGATGATTTAAAAGAAATATACCACCCCTGTTGCAGTTTCAGCGAATACAATCAAAATAATTATTCAAATTTGTACAGCTACTTTCAAGTTATTGCGAGACTAACGAACATCCATTGATTTTTATATATAAGAACAAGTGATATAAGAAATCGTATTCTATTTCCTTACTTACATGCTACATCTATGCCTGAAATTATAATATCATTTACTGTATACATTCATATAAGCGAATCTATTTTCTATTATTGAGGACAAAAACTTTTCAACCGATAGTGATGAAATTTAAACGGTCCAGTTACTGGTCCCGTTTACCCTATCGCACAAAAATCAGCCAATACGTACGTGACAAAACTAAAAAATACATTTACGGATCTCATAATTTTAGAAAGTCTGCAAAAACATACAATATTGATGGCTTCTGTAAATGTTGAACAAAGGAATGATTCATATCATACATACATTCTACTATGATAATGACTTAGCAATGTTGTAATAATGTAACGGATTAATGTTAGACTTACGCGTTGTCGATATCGTCAACAATGAGCGCACTGCGCTCAAGCTCCTGAAGGATTCCGGATCAAGCCGAAACATCGTCATATTGAGTACGCATAATTCTCACCTTAATCCCGTTTTATTATTACAAAATTATAATGAACTTAGCAATCTGCCGAAACCTCACAAATAACACTTCCCTGCAAACTATCAACACTTCCATATATTCGCATGCAGGAAAGTGTTTATTGTTGAAGTCGCGCTTTGCTTACGCTTGCCAAAAGTCGTTAACACTACACAGGCGCACTTCGTAAATATCAGCAGTGTGTGTGGTGTTGCTGATATAGGGGCTACTGGGAAGCCAGAATAACTAGGAAAAGTTCTTAAGGTGTGCATTTTTTCACAAGCTACAGATTTTAGGTGTTTAAACTATTAGATTATGAATATAATATTCGTACAATGTACTAGTACTACATTACAATAACCCTTTGTTTCACAACCAAATATACAGAAATTGCTAAGGACCAAAACCAATAATCCAATCATAAACAATTTATACATATGAACACTGAAGGAGACAGTTATAGACTTGACTTAGTGTAGAAAAAAGGAAAAACATCATGGATACATACAGAAAATATTATGGCGCTAGCATTAGGCACCAAGCAAACATACATCGAACCACTCAACATTAACGCGAAGGTTACAACCGCACTAGAACTAGGGAAGCATGAAGACATGCCTCCCTAGACATGGAGACACACTATAACATCAGAACACCCATGATACTTAGTCTTATGAAAAATATATTTGGCCCGGCCAGGGATCGAACCTAGGACCCCGCGCTTCGATGGCACTACCATCTAAGGTAACGGAGCCATATTTTGGTTAGTCATTTAACTATAAAGGTTAAACCAACACACACAAAGCAACACTTCTTGTATTTACACAGTAAAGCATTTTCAACAGCGAGCAATTCCATGCTTTATTGAAAATGTTGCTTTGATCCTTGCCCGATCGTCCCTTATCGATGACATCGCTTGGCCTTAAGGTGATGTAACAAGGTGGACCGCTAGTCTATTCTACCCACATGGGCCCGCTACGTCATTGATTATGAGACTCCTTATGTGCATAATTGTTCTTAATTTTTTCCTGTCTATAAACCACACATGTTATATATATATATATATATATATATAATATACTATCACGTATATATACTATCATACTATCACGTAGCTATACTATACATACACCATACACCCATATGTGAGTATGTGAATGATTACGAATGTGTGTTACCTCCACAACCTTATTCCACACGAACGAAGTCGTGAGCAGATACTAGTAAAATCATTAATCAAAATATACAAGCTTAATATATAATGACAACGTGCCTATAACCAAGCTTTAGCTGCAATATTCACAAACTTTACAACCCCAATATCGTCACCACATGTATTATCCCGCTGTCCCTTACAAGCACACAAGATGTTTCGTAGTAAATTATTTTAATACAAGACCTCTGTTATGAGTAATTTGTAACATAGAACATTCCCTTTAATCATCATAACCCAAAACGCGGTTTATATGGGCATATAAATTAAATGTTTGTAGACGCAGGCGTGGGGTTACAAGAACTTGGAACCTAGCCCGACCCTAATACAGCCTTGGGGGCGTTTCATATAAACAGTATGGGTACTCTAGCAGTTAATACTCTAACATGACTGAAATACATATAGTTTGTTTTACAGAATTACACAAGTTACTACTAGCTGATCCATCAGTCGTTTCGCTAGCGTAGATACGGTGCCACAGTACTACGTTTATGAAAAGGTACCCTACTTTTTACAATATAATATCAACATAACTGTTTCTATCATTTAAATCCAGTTGAAGAGTTATTCCTATTTATCAGCTGGCTCTCAGTGATTCAAGATTGAATCCCAATACGTTACATCAGTGCCATCACTTGACGCATCTCGTAATCTTGATTTCTTAAATTCAGTTGAATTATCTTTGCTCACCAGTGGTGTATCCTAGAGTCTAAATCTAAAAGCACTAATTTTACTTTTTTATATGTCACTGAGTCACGAGACGAGTAAGTCGCTCGTCTGATTGTAAGCGTCACGCTTGCCTTTAACAGGTCAGTGCCATTCTGAGATTCAAACTACAATAGTTCAAGACCCTAAAACATTCTACAAATTCAAATTTCTAATTCTTGACAGGCCGGTTGGTGCAGTTGGTAGCACCCCTGCCTTGCGAGCCGCTGGTCCCGGGTTCAATCCTCGTGTTCATGAACATGTCTGTTTGATCTGTGTCTGAGTGTGTATATGTATATAAATATGTATATCAGTCATCATGTTACCCCATAGTACAGGCTCTGCCTAGTTTGGGACCTGAAGACCTTTGTATGGATGTTTTTTTTTCTAATTGCCATTCTATTTATGAATTCAAGTTGTTTTCCTGTTCATCAGGAGACCCTTAAATAGTTTGCTAAAGTGTTTAAATCTTAACACGTTACTACAACATTTTACCATAAAATTGAAATCTGAAAGCGTTTGGGCAAAAATATACATCTATTTTTTATGACGTGACGATGATGACTCCATTAAAGCAACATTTGCTGATGACACGGATATTCTTGCTAATGACCACAACCCAGTAAAAGCTTCCGAAACACTTCAAAAGGATTGGATAAGATAACCAAGTGGTTAAAAATAGAGGATAAAAGCATAACAAAATCCGTACAGGTGACATTCACTCTTAGAAAAGGTAACTTACCACGAACCAAAAAGTTAAGCAGTTCCTACCTCTGTCGTGTAAGTAAATTGTGGAATGCTTTGCCGGTGTACGTATTTCCTTCCAGCTATGACCCTGGGTCTTTCAAGCGGGGCTTAAAAAGCATCTGTCAGGTCATTATAGGGGTGGCGATAAGCCGTAAGCTGCACTAATAGTCATTGCTTCTTGATTCCATCTTCGCTTTCCATCAGGCGAGAGGGAGTCACTTTGATGAACAATTATAAAAACAATAATATAATAACCCACCTGTACAGTTAGAAAATGCTACCTTTCCACATGAGGAGTAAATAAGATACTTGGGACTTCATCTTGACCGTGGTTTAACCTGGAAGGACCACATTAAGTCTAAAAGAGAAGCGCTCAGCATGCGCTATAAAGGGCTATATTGGTTACTTGAATGAAATATCAAACTTATTGTCATTCGACTATAAACTCCTAATCAACAAAAGTATTCTCAAGCCGGTTTGGACCAATGGAATTCAGCTGTGGATCACTGCTTGCAACTTCTAAAAGTCATTAATAATGGACCTTAGTGCATAACAAATTCGGAAATACACCATAACCTTGATATGCCAACTGATATGCAACGATTGAGTAACCACCCTAATAGCCTGGCATCACTAACGTTACTTATATGCGGCGACTACGAAGGAAACAAGTGCTTCCTTCTGACTACGGAGCACACTATACACTAATAAGGAGATGTTTTCAGTGGAAGACTCACTGTACATAACAAAACCACCCACAACAATCTTCTAAAAGTAGAAATTGATAGGAAAAACTGAAAACTGATTGGAGATAAAACACACAAAAAAAATTCGAGTGATATGTAAACTCTGTTTCACACTTAATGTTGAAAACATGGTTTATTATGTATCGTATTACTAAAATAATGTAAGTCCATACTGTTTGTAAATTTTGATAGCAATAGCTAACTTTGATATAGATGGTACTAGTAAATAATAATGCACAAGCATCCCATTTTCTCGTTGGTAACTCTCATTTGGCCTTTATACTATGATAATAATAATTAAAAAGAAGAACTGTAGGTAATTCAAAATATTTCATCTTATATTGGAACTACCCACAGTGCCTGCTCTCAGTGTCTCCGTAACCGTTAAATGTCTTTCTGGTGCCAAAGTTCCAGAATAATGGTAGTTAAGCTCCTACTACGGTCTACTTGAATTTAGTTCGCTTAATGCACTCACTGGTTAATTAAAATGGTATCTCTTGAAAGTAGCAGATTATAATACGTAACTAAAATATTACTTTCTGCCTGTATCATATCGTAACTCCTCGGTTAATTTCAATCTCCGTGTAACCGTGTTTTTATAGTCGGTTTCTAGCTATGCTTGATGTAGATCAGTTCAGTTGGTACTTGCCTAAGCCGTCCCAAAGATGAGAAAAGTAATCCATACAAGATTGGATACTTGTGATGTGTACAAATTGAGCAATTTCCCCTATGTAAAATGTCTCACCTTGTACTCGTAAGATATCGGAAAGTAAAGATTTTAGTACATTGTATTTCTACGGCAGGTGATGTAGCTAAATTAGGTACTAGTAGTTTTGCGCACAGTAGCCCTCGCGAGCACAGTCTTATCAGCGGCAATTTTTCGCAGTCTGAGCCATCTGCAGACGGTACCAAATGTTCTTGCCTAATATTACCAAAATCTTCCGGTTTTTCAACTTCACAGCCATCTCGGTAAAAAATTAGTCGGCAAATTAGTGCCGCAGGAAACTTCCCGCCTTTTTAGGAAAATTACCCTCCCCCCACTCAAGAATCGCTAGCGGCAAAAAAATTACATTAAATAGTAGAACATGCATACTACGTTTCGTCAAAATTAGTAGAAAAATGTGACCTGTACAGGAAGACCAACATACAACCTAACAAACATACAGACAGGGGAAAACGCTAGTTTCGCACGATAATGCATAATAACTTTTTATCAGCTAAAATAAATCTCTAACCATATCGTACGTCAGAGCCCATCACTTATGTTGTGTGCACTTTGTGAAAAACAATATCAAAGGCAAGCGCGTCTGCAACATCCCTCAAGACGCTCCTCAAACATCTAACTTACTTTACCCTTGAGAAAGGCGAATAGCTGAACCATCACAAAATCACTTACCACAATTTCCCAGGAAGTACTTCTCCAACTTTACCGTTTACCTTAAACGCATCGAGCAAAAAGAAACATTGGTCTTGAAAGTGGTTTTCGCTGTCATTACAGCTCATTTTGGCGAAAAGCTTTTATAAAAGGCATGTTTAGTCCCAGCCTTTCAACTATCATTATCAAGAGCTCATCTGAAAACTCCACTTTTATACTGAAGAGAGCGCTTTGCTGAACGAGGACTTAGGGTATGGGCACACAGGTGTTAAGTATGCTAAACTTTTTCAAGTTTTGCCATGTTACGTTTTTTATGAGAACCGACCAGACTATATTGTAGTGAAGGATTGTGACTGTTTTATATATATATTACAATATTCAAAGAAACGAAACAGTATTTCAGACACTAACGGCTTTAGTTATAACGCTGCTTAACTTTAAACTTAACTTTACGTTATTTAGAACTGCGCACAGTAGTATTGTTGTGTGCAGTGCTAAGTGACATTACTTACATTTAAGCAGAGCCTATAAGTCAGACAGGGAGTCAGTAGTTTTTAAGTTAAGCGTGAGCATACAATTAGACAGGACAGACATTTTTTCAAAAACATCATATTCATGTTCAGTAAGTAATTTTACGTCTTCCGACACATTTTTCTTATTTTTGTTCCAAGGTCAGACTTTTTGGCCTCTACTCCTTTATTGTAAATATAGATGACATCTGACAGGTGTCAGACGGATAGAACTTGTTTTGTAAGTGAAAATATAAGACCATTTTTGTCGCATATTTTCGCATATTTTGCGATTTCAAATTCAAATCAAAAAAATTAAAACCTGTACGGTACTTCTCGCTGACCTATAATCATGAAATTTTATTTAAAAGCTGCTTAATGGTGCTGTTACATATAAATAAATAAATCTAAAAACCTTAAATATGTACAGTGGTGGACATATAATTAAGAACGATTTAAAGTTCATGTTTTTTAAAATATAAATCATGTCACGTATATTTATGTGTTCCTTCTTAGAAATAACTAGGTATGTTATGAAATAGCCACATGGATAGAGCAAAGGGGAATACAAATATAAAATAAAATTGCTAACATTTTTTATTTAATTATACTCTATAATAACAAATTCATATAGTAATGAAGCTGGACAAATAATTAAGAACGAATTATTAAACTGTTCAAGAGTTGTTTTATATGAAACTTAGATTAAATAAATCACATTAATATGAAGTGCGTAAAGGAAAAAAAGAACAATTTATTACATTTAAACTAAAATTAATAGTTAGTAGCATGTCCACGGCTTTTAATTACTGCTTTACACCGGCGAGGCATTGACTCTATCAATTTTTGACATTTCGCAAGAGATATAGAGTTCCATTCTTCTAAGAAAACGTCGTACAGTTCTCTTAAATTGCCACACTGTCGATCTGAAACCTTTTTCTTGACTTCGCACCAAAGATGCTCTATTGGATTTAAATCTGGGCTGTTAGCTGGCCAATCTAAGACAGAAACTGATTGCGATGTGAGAAATTCCTTAACTGTGCGTGCAGTATGCTTTGGATCATTGTCATGCTGGAATGTCCAGATAACCGGAAGCACGTCTTCAGCATAAGGTAACATTGTTTCTTCCAGTATATTTTTGTATTGGAATTGATCCATGTTTCCTTCTATCAACTTAACAGGTCCAACACCATACCCAGAAAAGCACCCCCAAATTTTCACATTTCCCCCACCATGCTTTAATGTCACTTTTGTGTATTTTGGGTCAAATGCTTTATTCGGAGGGCGTCGTACATATCGTTTTCCGTCAGAACATACCCTATTTATTTTTGTTTCGTCAGAAAAAAGAACATTTTTCCACTGACTAACTGTCCAGTTTTCATACCTTCTTGAAAATGCAAGCCGGGCTTGCCTATGGCACCGTTTCAACATGGGCACCTTCCTTGCTATCCTTCCGTGCAACTTTTCTTCTACCAAACGCCTTCGAATAGTGCGTGCCGAGATTGCTGAAGGGTTGTTTTCACCAAAATATTCTTTTCTCAGCTCATTAGACCCTTTAAAAGGATTTTGTTTTGCCAAACGAACGATATTGCGATCATCTCGACGAGATGACTTTCTCTGTTTAGGTACACGGGGAACTGTTGAAGTAGTTTGATACATGGCAAAATGCTTCACAGCGTGGAAAACCATAGTTTTTGAGCATTGCAGATGGTCGGCTATCTTTTTATATGACCAATTCTTGTCGCGAAGTTTTATTATTACTTCCCTTTTAGATTTATCACAACTTTTATTTTTCCCCATTGTTTTTATATGAAGCAATCACCTTTAAGACGTTTACAGCACTAAATGGCGCCAAAATTATACGAATAGTGCCCAAGAACCACAGAGCAACAGAGTGTTCTCTATTTAAATTTGAATAAAAAAATAAACTATTCAGCGTTCTTAATTATGTGACCAGCCAGTAAGTAGTAATACTAGGCTCAGATCTAATGTATAAAGTTTATATATGAATTTTTTAGCCAATCATGTGTATCAATGAATGTACCGCTAGTATGGAAAAGTTTTGCGATACCAAGAGAAATACAAAAAAATACATGCAATTGGTTATACTTGTTAGTTTGAAAAAATCTTCCCTTTAAATTAGCGTTCTTAATTATATGACCACCACTGTATATAATATTTAACAAAAATTTCTATTGCAAACTTATTATTTGCAGTTGGTGCAATAATCGTGTCTAGGGATCGAACAGCAAAGTTAAGTTTGTCCTTTAAGCTTCTTTGTCTTTTAGTTAGAATATTAGTGTTAGATTCTCTCAACGCACGGGACCCTCGCTGCGCGATGCCAACTCGCACTTCGACGGCTTTTATTTCCAATCGTATATTTCAAACCATTTCCAGTGCACAGTCCTAGTAAATTATAGACATTTTTATTCGAGTATGTTGTATTTTCGCAAATACAAAATACAAAAAAAAAACATTGCTAAAACATAAAAATAAAAAATACATGATATACAGATAAACGATGTTTTTTTGTTTTATACGCGAATAAACATAGTTTATTACCATCTCTAATTCTAGTACTTTAATTATCTTATGTATCTACTCGGGGTTTTCGTTGTATAATTATTATTA
Organism: Selenia dentaria; assembly: GCA_917880725.1. Classification (NCBI taxonomy): domain Eukaryota; kingdom Metazoa; phylum Arthropoda; class Insecta; order Lepidoptera; family Geometridae; genus Selenia; species Selenia dentaria. The sequence continues at coordinate 20,367,100 of OU862893.1, forward strand.
TCAAATCAATCATAATACTAAATACGAATGTGTGTTAAGAATTTTATTTTTATTTCTATAATATTAAATGTGCATTTGACCTTTGCAATCTTGGTAGTAGTCAGTAGTAGATGCGCTACCATGTTTGCATTCATGCAAAGACAATAAAATAAAATGCATTCAAGCGTGAAAATATCGAATCTTTTCAATGATCTGTAGCAATGATTAATAAATATTTGACGAATGTCAAATATTTATTAATCTTTGTTAAAATAAAATTAATCTTTATTAATCTTTGTATGTAATTTAATAATATTTGACGAAAGTCAAATATTTATTAATCGCGTATGTGAAATTAATCTACAGTGTAGAAATTGTCGGCCAATCGTCAAACACTTTAACAAGACAGACATAAACAAAATAAGATACAAAACTCCGAAACTTATCCAACAGATATTAAGAACCTCGCACACATAACCGAGATAAATCATATTTCAGCCGAAGAGGCGTTATCTACGAAAAACCATCAGTTCGCCGCGAAACTCGTAACTTTCTATCCAAACTTTAGTCCCTGTTTAGTTTAAGAGAGCCAGTTTATGTCATGACTTTGAAAAGTACGCAATTCTTGCGACTAGCCACTTTGTACAACTTTAGCTTGATACATTTTTGATATCGGTAGAGATATTTTGGAAACTATTTTATAGTTAGAATGCATTGCATCTTTGTAATATAAAGTTCAAATTGTGATAGAATGTGTAAATGTAAAAATTACCATCTTAAACTATCTTATTATTTATTTTCTATAGTAAAATATATTATTTATAATTATACTAGCTGACCCGCCAGCGGCTTCGCTCGCTTAGTCTTGGTGTAGTAGTAGAAGTGCCGTTTTGGAACCTCGAGGTCATGTCTTCGATCCACACATGGACTTATTGGGTTTTTCTGTGAAAGAAAGATATTCTCAATAACAGTCCGGAGACTGGTATAGTGCCCCGTAGATGGCAATAGGCTCGCCATACATAAAACATATATGGCGAAACGTAGGCGTTGAAAACACCGCTGCTTTTCCGTTCGAGGTTTATATTGGCAAAATTATAGATTCACTCAAGACCGCTAGACTGATGTTACCACTCCGCCTCACCTCCGTGGTGATGGATGGTGATGATGAGGAAAAGTATCCAATTAAAATACAGTTGCATACCCCTTTGAGAATATATAGGCAAAACTATTTGTTATGTTGTGTTTCAAAATAACATGTAAGTATTGGGGGCGATTTTTCTCAATACCGGTAGACTGATGTTTCACCTCCGTGGTGATGCGGAATCGCTCGACTACAGTCGGCTGAACAACAAGATGGATGACATGTCGACTCTAACGCCGAGCACGTCTAGTAGTGTATCGAGGTGTCAAAATTATTGCGTGCTTTAAACTGACACATCTTTGACAGAACTCTATTGACATAAAATAAGTCATCATTACGATCTAAACGTAGGCGGAGATCTTGTTATTTTGTCTATGCTGTTCACAAAGTCAAAGTCAAAGTCAAAGTCAAAGTCAAAGTCAAAGTCAAGTCAAAATAATTTATTCAATTTAGGCATCAAAGACGCACTTATGAACGTCAATTTTTCATTATAATGTACTTTAAAGACTACCGCCGCGTTCCAAAATATATAGAGCCTACCGAGAAGAAGCGGCAAGAAACTCGGGGCCATTCTTTTTATATAGATGTTTTTACAATATTTTTACTTAGGTACTACAAATATTAGCTCCAGTATGTTGCCTTACAAAAGAGAACATAATAATGGTATCAGTAGGGCAAGACACGCTACACTTTGACATCTTAGTACACGAGTAGATAGATCCTGGAGTGATCAGTCCCAAGCTGTTTTATCCTCCAAGTAATCCGAAATTGTGTAATAACCTTTTTGACAGAGTTTAGTTTTAATAGTAATTTTAAACTTATTAATAGGCAAACCTCGGATAACATTGGGAACTTTATTATAGAATCGTATACATTGTCCCATAAAAGAATGACTTATTCTGTGGAGACGCGTTACATGTACGGATAGCTTATGCTTATTTCGCGTGTTGATGGAATGAGCATCACTCCTTTTATCAAAACTGCTAATGTTTGTCTTTACATACATTAGATTTTCATAGATAAACTGAGAGACAACAGTTAGAATGTTTATGTCTTTAAACTTCTGTCTAAGGGAAACTCTGGGAGCTAAACTGTAGATCGCTCGTATAGCCCTTTTTGCAGTATAAAAATGGAATTAATATCTGCAGAACATCCCCAGAGCAGTATGCCATAAGTCATAACGCTATGGAAATAACTAAAATAAACTATTCTAGCTGTGTCTACATCAGTTAATAGTCTAATTTTTTTAACAGCATAAGCCGCTGAACTGAGCCTACTAGACAATTTTTTTATGTGGGGACCACATTGCAATTTAGCGTCTATAGTAATTCCTAAAAAGAACAAGAATATTAGGCTATTTCACCCACGTGGTGATGGAAGTTGATGATGATTATGATGATGAAAAGTAGCCTATATGCTATTCAAGACTATAATCTATCACTGTGCCAAATTTCAACCAGACAACGGCTCAACGATAGCCGTTCTGCCGTGATAGATTAACAAACATCCAGATATCCATCCATCCGTCCATCCATCTAAACTTTCACATTTATAATATTAAATTAATATAAATATAATAAAAAATAAATATAATATACAGTGGGAAGTGGGATTTTAGTTAAAGTAATCGATATTATTCTGGACGTATTTTCCTAAATATAATTATAATAAGTGATGCAACGTAGTTTAGTAATTGAATATATTAGCCAGTAAACGGAAAGGAAACGTTGAAAGTTTTTTGGCCAGTCTGTATTATTTCGTACATGGTACACCTGATAAAACGAGATCTGTTGGGTATCAGTCTCCCCTATACCCCCTATACCCCCTATACTACAAAATTACGATGGTTTACTTTACTACTTTAAATGTTATAGCTCATAGTTTTGAACGGCCTAACTTCATATTTGAGTGATTGAGAGGTTTTTCACGTAGGCTAAGACAACACTTACAACTTAAACGCTATTTTATGTAAATCTGACGCTCATCAATTTTAATAAAAACCCCATTTTGTGCAAACTGGATCGAGTAAATGGTATAATACTTTGTTTTGAAAGGCACTAAAAAGTTAACGTCCGAAGCCTTTTTCAGACCACCATTTCTGTTAATTCAAGGGCATACGTAAGTTTTGCTACAGTATGCCCTTGAATTATCAGAAATGCTGGTCTGAAAAAGGCTACGGAGAGAACAGCAGACCAAACTATATTGATGACGATGATTAACCATCACCGATTGAACGAAGAAATCCTTAGAGGTTTTTTAATTTACTATGGTACACGTCGCGGTTTCGTCCACATAGAAATTGACTATGCTACAATGTCTCGGAAACATGCAACATACGAGTAATTATTGATTTAGTTAATGCGGTTTATATACTAAGTACATTTTATAATATCGAGAATATTAACTGTCAATTTCTCTATACTTTTCCGGCGACGCATAGCAGAAAATGCAGTATTTTTTTTTATAAAATAATGGAACTTATAACTAATAATAACTTGTTGAAGTTGGTACCATGTTAGTTAAAAATATCTATTGTCACAATATTGAATGCACGGTACCGGACACGGAAAAAAAATACTTTTTCACCCTTTTAGTGAGTGACCCTTGCTTGTTACTTACGGGGTATCGTCAAATTATCAAAATAGGTGAAAGACTTATCATTTATCGAATTTGATGAAATTGAAATGAGACTAGGTCGGAAGTTATATATTCAACCAAACAAAGAAAGAATAATCAGAATCGGTTTATAAACGACGAAGTTATCCGCGAACACACGTAAAAAATATGCGGTCAATTTGAGTAACCTCCCTCCTTTATGAAGTCGGTTAAAAAGTTGAATTATTTTGTGTTATTTTTACGGATTAACCATGATCCATAACATAAAAATACAGCCCGGCCCTCTAACCAAAGAAATATTTTCCCGGGACTAACAGCTTGTAATGCTATTTTGGGTTCAACCAAGATTCAGTAGCCTCTATTTGCCGGGGCGATCAGACCACGCCAGATGAGATCCCTGGTTGCGCAGGGTAGGCACAGCAAGCCGATCAGTATCCACTGTAGTGACGAAAAGTTTCCTTTCTGACTCTTCAACTTCTTCAACGTCTTAACCGTTCGGTGTTCTTTGAGAGTACAAAGAAGTAACACCCTAGTACTAGTGATTTTATGGTAGGGAGGATGCTATGATAATGAATCATAGCCATCTTGATTTTGGTTACATCGATCGTAATATTCCGGTGGTTTATCAGTTATGCATTATTTTGTAATAACTGTGGTTTTCTCAAACTCTTTATTATATAAATATATTACTATATACGTACCTAAATATGTTAAACAATCATAATAAATACATAATATAATAAAACTATTCATAATCAGCCCATTTTTTCCCACTGCTGGGACTCGAGCCTTCCTCTCAGGGAGAGGAGTTGGGCCATAATCCACCACGCGGGCCCAGTGCGGATTGGTGGATAGGTTAGTGGCCAATCCATGTCGAAGTTTTCAGGCCGCCCGAAGGCCTTCAACATAGCCTAACGATTGTTGTCCTAAAACAAACGACCGGGACCGACGGCTTAACGTGCCCTCCGAAGCACGGAAGTGCTCAGTTGAATAATGCCACTAGCGGTCACCCATCCAAGTCCTGACCGCAGCAAGTTGTTGATCGGTTAAGATCGCCAAGTCGAGCTCCGCTACGAGCCCTTTTAACTCAAAATATTACTCAAATGGAATAGACCAAATCAATATGTCACGTCCCTCAGCGTAGTTTTGGAAGATATGAAAATAAAGTAGAATTGGTGCCTAGTGTATTAATGCATTAGTGCAGAACGTCAGTTTTCGTTTATAATACATCACTTGAGACCAAACTTGGTGTATTTCTTATATCATATCATTAGCAGAAACTTTGCTCACATATTTTAAGCTCTCATAACGCCACTCACGTTAAGAAGCTTAGCTTCACTTAAGGGTGCGTGTTCATGACATTAAAAAGTTTTGCCAAGTTCCTAAGCATGTTTTATCATTGTTTAAAGTTAGAAGTTTCCTTCGTAAGCTTGTGGTGGGCTGAACTCGTTAATGACGTGAAACAACTCTCAGATAACAAAATAACACTCATATGAGATTTATAAGTACGTTGTTACTTTAGAAGTTTATTATGGTTACAGTTGATAAACTACGATAGTTGTGTACAACCCTGAGAAGCATCCCTAACATGGCTATACTTTTTTTGTAATAGCTGATCATTAAGATTTAAGAAAACCTTGCGTGGGCAACTGCTTGGTATTCATAAAAAGAGGGTTCGTGTGTCCCGAGTGGTACAATTTAGAATATTTCAAGTCGAATAGATAGTGCTAAACAAGAATTTTAAATCATAAACCGCATCGTCACTGAGACAGGAAGCAAACGCATAAAGATATAAAAATACAGGTCATTGGACCATGTTGGAGTGATTTAAGCGGTCTGGAAACTTTTAAGACTAAGACCAGACTGGTTACCTATCATGTTGGTTTGTCGAATTTTGTAGCACGGAAAAAAACATGATTAAAAGTCCATGTCTGAAGGGCTCTATAACAAATGCAAATACTGCTGAAATATTCAGGTCTAATTAGCTCTGTAGTATGTGAAAGTACCGGGCAAATGTGATTCAGTGATGTATGTCATTACTAGTAACATACACTGACTGTAGACTTTTATAAATCTTCATGTGGTACTTATCAAATGATACATCTTCTTGGTCCTTTTGAGCGAGGACTTGTATTGATGAGAACCATAACATTGCAGTATCAAGCTTTTTGTCTCCTCTGCCTTTAAGCTTGTCTAATGCAAGTGTGGTTTTCATCGTCATTATCTCAGCCTTGAGTGTGATTTTGAGGGATAAAAATTCCCATAGTTACCTAATAAAATAGTAAACTGCGTACACCATGTTGTAAATTTAAGGTCTTCAATCAAGAGTTTCCAGATCTCGATCTCGAGATTTATTTAGACCTATGTTTGATGGTCGTTTCTATACTTCATTGATCATCCACCAAATGTTTAGTTTGCGGTGTTTGCGACGAATCTTTTCAATTTAAAGCCCATCACACACGGCAAGCGTACATTCTATCGGAGTCCGTCTCGGGAGCCGCACGTCTCGATCGTTCACACTGTAATATACAGAGTGTTCATATTTTTTATTTTGCGATGATTCGTATTTTGTTGCTAGACCTGTTGGACAGTTCCTCAGATGATGATTAGGACTGTGAATATGATATAACCGTCATACTAGCTAAAAGTAAAAAACGAAAAATCTGGATAGAAGATCAAATAAAACACAGGAAACACAGTAGTGAATTTAAACTTTACAATGATCTTTTAGAAAAAATCAGCTTTTTCTTGCACTTTCATATGGTTATTTGCACGATACCTACCAGTTTTTTAATTGTTTGTCTGCCTGCCTCTATAATCCGGGTAGCTTCTGAAAAGGCCAATTTTGATGGGGTTTATACTGAAAGCATTAATTAAAGGGCCACGCGAACGAAGTCGCGGCTGCAGCTAGTCTAATAATATAACATAGCCTTATTTCATCAAGAATACTAACATCGATTTAGTAGTTACCTAGTTTGATTGATCTGTACGTAGTACCTACAACCTAGAAAAAACTATGGAGGTTAGGCACATAGATTTTTTTTATAAATTCTACTAATATAAAATTGTCATACCGCTAGTTCGCTTAGTAGATAGAAAGTCTCACTTTTTCGATGATCCTTTGTTCGACACATTCGCGTTCAGACGTTAGTTTCATTTTTATTAAAAATATTTCTTCAGGTTCGAAAAAATATAGGTACTTAAGATAATGTGAAGCTTTATTAGATTTTATTGTGAAAATATAAATTTGTTCGGTAACTGAAGACCAGACGTCCATTTACTGCAACGGTTTTGTCAACAGCCTATATTTGATCTTAAGATCAGTATCGGACATGATCTTAAGATGTCTTCATGATCTGCAGTAGTCTTAGCGTATGTTAACATGCCGTTCGAATATCGGTGGCATCTTAAGCTACTCTAAGGTAAAATATTAAAGTATATTCACCGTGTGTGATCGCTCATTGAATTATATGGTGAGCGATATGTCCGAATCTGCTCTATGATAATTTATATTTGTGTGTGATGGGCTTAACGATTCGCCGACATAGCTTTACGTGTATTCATGTTTTCACACCAGAATTACTATTTATTATCCAAGTTACTTTAAATGCTTTGACGGCCGCTACGGCGCCCAGTTTCCTTGTTGATATAATTACCAGATATATAAAGCTCCTCTATACATACGCCCGTCTCAGTTTAATCAATAGAACAAAAACAAGGAGCAAAATAAAACTCGCGCCTGCATGCGCCCGACTTTTGAACGTCTTTTTAAATATTCGAATCAGCAAAGTTGTCCCTGATTAGCTGAGGTTTGTTTTGTCTCGGATCAAACAAGTTCCGTCACAGAGTAGACAGGAGTTAGTGCGTGAGTTTTGTGTGATGTTGGCGCCTATGCAAACACGCTACCTAATGTGTTTACCTCTGATTCCAAACACAAGTTGTTCGGACCCCCCGTTGTTTGAACGTACTTTATCTTCGCCGTCTTTTCACTTGGAGATTAGAGGAAAGAAGTAACTGGTTAGTTTGGAAAGTTGAAAGCATTTAAAATAAACCTTAGGCAAATGTACCAATGACATTACTATACACATTACACATAGGTATCGGGCAAGTCAAGAAACTCTATGATTTGAGTTTGAAAGGATAAACCCTCTGTGGTAAATGTAGCTTCCACTGCAGCGCAATCTGCTGGTTACGTGAATCGAACCAATAGAAAAGGAAACCAGGAAAAAGTCCAGTTGTTCTGTTATAAGCTTGCAAGCTTCCCAGTTGTCAACCGTTTTGACGGCTGTCACTCTAATATCAACACAACGTTATTTACAAGTAAGAGCTTCAAATTAAAAGCCAGTGTTAAGATCTGTGATCAGTTATATCGTTAACTCAGTAAAATGTATTTGTCGTTGGTTTGTCCTTTCACGTCTACCGTAATTATATCCCGGAAAGTACGCAGGAAACTTATCTAGGATATTTATATAACTTATCCTAGAACCCCGAAAAATGTTGGTGTGGAATAGTTACTACTCTTGCAAGCGGAAAACTTGAAATCTTATTATAACTCATCGAACTCTCAAATCGTCTCTACTCAAGAACCCATCACCACACATATGCATGGTATAGTTAGTGTAATTTACATCTTTGTAACTATTAAGATCTTTGTAACTATAAAAAGTCCAAAATCACGCCTCCCGCCAGTTCTTTTCAGCATCTTAAGAAGAAAGTTTGATCAAGTGGGAAACGTTCAAAAGTTTACATTTCCCACAGGAACTGAGATAAATATTCATGAGTTTTAACTCGGGGAAAACTTATTTCCACGTCAGTGTCTGTCTGCCTGTACATTTGTAATGAAACGACTTTTAACAGACTGTTTTAATACTTTTAATTTGAGGAGTTCTTAAATATTCCGCCCTTGAGTCTTCACTCTTTTATTTAATTGGGACGGAGCATTGTACCTACCTGAGAAATCAGAGATTCCGGGTATAGATAGGTAATAAAAAGATAAATATAATATATAAGGATAACAAATAAATACATAATAAATAAGAAGGATTTACCCCTTATTTATTCTCATCAAGCTCGTGGCCAGGATAATTACTTAAACGTAAGCCTAAGTACACGAGTCTGACTGGCACTTAGTAGTTGTCTTACAACGTGTCTTTTTAAAACTACGAAGTGACGAGACGAGCAAGTCATACGAGTGATAGTACCTGCTTGCTGACAGTTGGAAGATAGACCATGACCCAGATTTTAAAAATTCACAGTTCTACGCTGCATTGTACAGCGCTCAACGCAAGACTGTTTGGTCTGGTTCACCCAGTAGTTTTATTTGCTGCAATGCCCTTCAGACTTCACACAGCAATGTTCACAATACAACATCGAAGCAGAATATAAACAACTGCGGTAGGACCTACCAAAATGGACTCTTGCAAAAGTATCCAACCATCTAGGCAGTTTCCCGATTGACACCACGCGAGGACTACTTGTAGAGATGCACCTAAAGATCACGGAGGGGATGGCTTGGCCTTCAAACTTACTTCCACGACAATATTTAAATGAGATGGTTAGAACTCAACAATGACTATAATTTATTTTGATTAGCCTAGATTTGTGTTTCTACGAGTTTTGACGTGTAATAGTCGTGGATTATTAAGTGTTTGTAACTGTGTTTTTATCGTCAATCGCCTTAGAAAGTTTACCTACCTAGTTTATCTATCGCTTTAATAGAACGTAACTTAGACAGGACAGTGACTTGATGACAGGCTTACTTATCTGACTGTGACTTAACTCTGAATAAAAATATCACTTTACGTAACTGAAAAATATTGACCACAGTCTGCGCTCCGCATTTTCACCCGGGTAGGTGTGTGATAGCATATGTTCATCAGGTATAATGTAGGGTACTAATGATAAAAGATTTTTTCAAATCGGCCCTGTAGTTTCTATTCAATTCAAACAAACAAACAAATATGTCCTCTTTATAATAATATAAGTATAGATAAATAACTTAAGGAAAGGCAAATTAACAAATGTACGTGTGTACATGTAAAAAAGCCTACTTTGGCAGAAGTAGAATGCACGTCAATGGGGAGAAGCGCGGCCTCGAGATTTATTGTGGAATGCTCCAAGCACTCATTCTAATATTTTGCGATAACTTTCTTCTTCTTCTTCTCGGCCGATTTTCTCTTGGCAGAGCGGTCGTGGCCGTCATGTAGTGGGGGCATAATGGGGGCAGATGTTACTCGCCTCTCGACGTCCCACCATCTCTCATAATATAATGTTCATCAGTATGCAATTCTTAGCTGCTTATCGGTAGAAAGTAAGCTCGACTGTTTTGCTAATTCCAGCAAAATAAGCAAGTCTTGCAAACCGCCTCTGCTCGCTATCAACACGGTAAATTATTTGACAGGGGAGAATTAATCGTAATCTCTCAGTACCTGACTTATACTTTGCCGGCCGGTCTAAGGGTTTAATTAGAGACCCAATGTACGTGTGGTCCCTTGCTTTTATCATTTGACGATATTAGCATAATCGCGAACTGAGCGTAAAAATTAAGTGCGGCGATAAATGTGACAGCGATTTATTTGAAGTCGCAGTTCTCGTAGATATGAGTATTTTCTTCCAAAAAGAAGAAGGTTTTCGAATTCGATTGTATACCTAAGAACTTGTATCTGAGCGAACTGATTTTTAACCAACTTCAAACAAGGTTATATGCTTGATTCCTTTTTTTGTTTAATCACAGTGAACGATTCTCAAAATTATGTTATTGTTTGGTAGATTAGTCTCATTTAAATTTCACCAAATTTGGTAAATCAGTTTTTGAGTTACACTTCAATAACTGAAAAGTGTTACGCGTATCTTGATGATATCATCATTGACCGTGACTGACAATCGATAAGAAGCAAGGTTACTACACATTGTTGTGATAATAGGTACTTTTGAACTACCATGGTACTGACTTCAACAATTTATTTCACACTTTTTGGTGTTGAAGCCGGTTCCATTTTTTCGACAAAAGTTTGATGATGATTATTTTTTCATTTGAATGCCGGTATAGGTTCCATTTAAACGTGATCAAGATCTGATCAACCTGGCTTAATATTTTGAGTAGGTATCTCTAATAACAGAACGATGGTCAGTTACATTTTTTTCAGATTGTACCTTATTATTTGCAGATGCTAACAAAAAGTGTGTTAGTGTTTTTAATCATTCTATGCTACAGAAGTACACAGTGGTATGATACGTCTGTCAGTGTCCGACTTGGTAGGTACCACCGTATAACAGATTTTTTTTCTCAAAGCAGTAGTTTAAAAGCAATACTATGTTTCGGTAGAAGGGCACTGTAGCAAGTTAAATTACTGGGCGAATGAGACTGAACAGCTATGTCCAAGGGTGACGAGTACGGTGCAGAGTAGAGTAGAGTGCTCAAATTTCTTCGCAACTGGGTCACACAGCAACTGCCATGAACAGGCATGACGCTTACCATCAGGTGAACGACCAGCCTTGTCACTTATTTATTTGCATTTAAAAAAAATATAAATATTATCAAAAAATTATAAATTTGAGTTCTAATCTTGTTGAAAAAAATTCTTATGTTTATACACCTCTACCGTCCCTTACGGGGATGTTTTAGCACAGAATTCATAATAGAACTACGTTCAAGTATAAAACTACGTGTGTGTCTTCTGTGGAATCCTAATAAAAATCCTTTAAGTGACAGAGTTTATGTTTCTTTGTATGTTTTAATTGTTGGCAAGGAAAGGTTAAACAATGGTAGTAATAGATTTTCATTATTTTTTATACATTTAAGTTTCCTCAAGCTTCGACGTGTAATAACGGTAAGTAGGTATATTATCAACCGTTACGTATTTGTTATAGTGCACAAGTGTAGGAAAAGGGCACAACTCATTCAACGTGGTCTTTTTAAACGTGATTCTGTGATCTCGTCAATCGCCTAGAAGTTCTTTCACCCACCTCTTTATGTTTCAAACGTGACATATACATGACTGACATTTAATGACTTATGACTGTAACTTGACTCTGCCTATTTTAATACAAATATCACTTAACATTAACCCGTCAAGCTGCCTTGGCATACCAGTATGCTAAAATACATTCCGTAAAGCCGCCTTGGCATACAGGTATGCCAAGGCCAAATCAAATAAGGATTCAATTAAAAATGTTATCTGTTCAAATATACAATAGATTTTAGCTAATGTTTTGTTTTTTTGATGCTGTAAATTACCTGGAAAAATCTTTTACATAACAAATTATCATTTGAAATATACCAGATCGGTAATATCAACGAAAAAGCGACAGCCCCTGGTTTTTTGCGGGGTTTTTGCAACTCTGGTTTGCAAGTTTGGTGATAGTCGGCAGCTCACTAAGTTAAGGCGCTGTCAGCTCAGCGCTTCATTTTCCTTTACTTGAAATCAAGCAAGCGCATCTCGTAAAAACGTAAAAAATTCATAAAAAAATTATGTGCACTCTTAAATCAAAAAGTAATCCGTCATTGTCTGTGTATAAAAAATTTCTATTTTATGATATGTGTTTAAGTTAGTGAATAAAGAGAAAAACTTTTTATAGGTGAAATGAAGTGGTATGTTTGATTTTTTTAATGTACGCTAGTATATTAAAATATGTTTTTAATTCCGTCCATTTGTACTTAGAATTCTTATATATGTCATATTATTTTTTGTAGTTTTAAATTAATCGCTGTTTATGAGATAAACTGCTTTAAAACCCTCATTTTTATCGACATCGTGATATGACAGCACCTTAATTTAAATATTTACGTACATGACTTGAGTCATAGCAAATGAACAGCTGTTCGAGTACACGGGAAATACAAGTTTCAATAGCTTTTTTTCGTTTCATAGACTTATCATCAATGAACTTTGTGAAGGTTTTACGTACACAAAAATATCTTGAGCTGCTTCAAGCGCTAAAAATAAATAAGTTTACAAAACGTGTTCATTTAAAATTCTTTCCACATCAGTTTCAAAGCGAAAGTTTTGTTGTTACTGTACTGATTTATGAAATTAATTTCTCGGGGAATACGCTGAAAACTCTTTAGAATTATACTTGTTTCTCAAATAAGATCCACGTGAGGCAACAATACTTGAACGAAATGTCTTTGCGTAACTTGTATTTAATATTAGCGACGTGTTTTGTCAAACTTATTTGTTAAAACGGAGGTAAAGTTGGTAAAAGTTTAGAATTACAAATTTCGTTAGCTCTTTTTAGAGTTGGGTTTCGTGTGCTGCTTAATTTGGAGTTTGATAAGTTATTTTTTTCAACGCTATAGGTAGATATATTTTAATATAAACCTTAAAATTTAAAATTAATCGCGTATGTTTAATATTATTTTTATCCTGACATTTCGAACACTTTTCAGTCTATACGGATACACTCGTCTGTTACTGAGTTATGAAAATTTGATGGGATGAAACTGAAGCGTGAAAACGGAAAACACTTTAAACTATTTGTACCTACCGTCGCTGGTACCTTGAAATTTATTTAAAAAAATATTTCATTTTTTTTTTAGTTTTGGGTGGAAGAAATCCTTTATGGATACCGCAGAAGAGCAGTATCTCTGAGGTTATGTTCGAGTCTACCGGCGGGGATGGGAGAGCCAGTGTGTACGAACTAAAACCTCCTCCCTATTTCCTCTATACTACAGACACTAGATCCGACCCCTTACAATATTAAACCTTTTATTAATTACTAGTCTGAACCCCAAGTATCTAACGAGACTTATAGACTAAGTGTGAGTCCAGTCATATATATATATTTTCTAACTTTGACTATTACATTAATTTACAAATAACACGCTATTATAAGACTTAAAAATAACATTTTATCTTCCTGCCATCGAGACCGATCGCAGGAGTGCCGTCACGACCTCTACGTTCCTGTCCTTCATTGCCATTTTTATATTGTAGTTTGTAATGGTCTTCATGGATGCCCCTGTTGCCCGGCCAAATAATTTCTGTCTATTATTCTATTTTGGAAAGTAAACAATTTGGCTGCAATCGGCATACTGTACTGACGACGACGAAAATAACATTATACGGGGCTAATTTCCCGTAAAATGTACGTATTATTCATGGTACGTACTTAAAAGAACTAACATACAACCAATGATGTTTATAAATAACCTACTTGCATACAACCTATAATCCAAACATACAATATATTTTTGCATTTATCATATGACAATACCTAACAATGACACGAGAAACGAACTCAAAAAAAAGACGCTGGAAGTTATTTACATTTTTTATGTTATCAATACTTAGTGTATAACTGGCTAAATTCTTAAACAATAGTTTAAAGTTTCTAGATTTTTTAACACTCATTATAATAATATTTCATTTTATTATTTCAAACGAGATTAAAGACCTTTGAACTACAATGTAACTAGAGATATAATTGAAATTATGAAGTTTCAGTAGTAGTTTCAAGCGTTTTCAACTAAATAGAAATTAATATTTTTGGCTATGAACCCGAAAATTCAAGAACTTTGAGAAATTTACGAGATATGCCTCTAGGCAATTTGATATACTCCAGCACATTTCGTTTCATTCACCTTTTATTTTAATTTAACCTGCTCGTTTTGTTTTGCAAAAATGCAATCACATAGCCGCACTGATGAGCCTCCTAACTTTATTCATGTAGCTCGGTGCGAGACGAGCAAAGCGCTGCTTAAAGCGTCACACTTGCCCATAACAGTTTAATGCCATTCAGAATTTTTAAAGAACAACAGCAGAAGCCTGTATAGAAATGCACTGCGCGTGCCACCCTGATCTATAAGTGTTAATTTTGCTGGCAACAGTTCCCTGCTACTACTTAACGGTTGAATTTGGTTAGTGTTTTCGATTGTTTTTTCAGCCTCAGTGATTTTGGTTGGCAAAGGTTTACTTCTCCAGGTGGACTCTGAAATGCTTTAAGCTGAAGTTCCACATACCACTGCTCTACGCCCGTCACCACGTTTTTGAGTCTCATTCAATAATTGCACTTGCAGTTAATTTCATGTGTAGTTACAGTAGAGCAAGTTGCTCTTCAAAGCCTAACAGAACAATTCTTACGCTTAGTTTTCTTTGCCTCTTACGACTTGTGTCCCAACGGTGGGGGAACAAAATTTTAAGGTCTTAAGTCTTTGTCCTTTCAAGAAGTAAAATGTTACTTACTATAACCAGTATATCCAGACTATAAAACTGCCATCGCACAATTTGACTTATTAGTTATAAGTAATTGATAAGTCAAATTATCAGTAAGCTGATGATTCGTTCGTAGCAGCTGCTTCTGTGATTGACAGTATGATTTTGACGAAATGTTTGACCTTGAAGGTTGAATTATCTGTTATCTTGAATTGGTATAAGAAACGTGACGAATAAAAATAAATACGCTCTTAATTTTGTCAAATTGAGAAGAGAAAATATTTAACATAGAATATTTACCATATCGAGCTTTATTTTAGCGAATCAAGCCTTATGCTGATATTGCGTTTATTTGCGTTTAAGACTGTGATAATTTTGGCGTGAAATTTAAGTTGGCGCAAGCCCATCCAATATTTGAAAAAACATCTACTAATAATAGTTCCATTGTAAAATACATATCTTCTTATAATTAACGTATATAGAATTAAGTACGACCAATTACAAACATTGAACTGAATTAGCAAGTTTGATGAACTTTCCATTTTGACAGACTTTACGAAAGTCACCTTAAACATCTTTCAAACTTATTATATGCGCTCTGATGTTCATTTGAAATGTGATATGGGATTCACGTTAAGATCTAAGTCTAGTTACTTAACTAAGAGACATGCTAATTAATATTATATAATAGCATGTTATTGACGCATTCATAGTTTGAAATTTGTTGCTCGATTGAATACCATTTAAAGTATATAAAAACCTAATGTTATTTAAAACTCGCGTTCACGAATTATGTGTTATTAAAATAGGATTAAAGTGAGACTTACGCGTTGTCGTTATCACAATCGACAATTGTTTCAGCTTCGTCCAGAAGCCTTCTTCAGCCGTGCGATTCTGAAATGATTCGTCGACGAGCTCACCGATGTCAAATACTTTATGAGATATCGCCCATCTACATAAGGTTGTTTTTCCAACGTTTCCTGTCATCCCGTCATTTGTTTCACGTATGTTGTCACGCAACGATATTCGCTCTTAAGGAGGATCCCAATAATCTATCTATCCGCGGTTTTCCTTACTACCGATAGAAATTCGACATAACTTCCATACAAATAGTGTCAAATATCTAACTCTAGTAAGGTAAACCGGCGATAGATAGATTATTGGGACCGGCCGTTAAGAGAATCGCACGGCAGGATCTTGAGCACAACCTTGAGTGCAGTGCGCTCGTCGTTGCGTCCCGCCTCGCACTTATTGCCGATTGAGATATCGACCACGCGTAAGTGTTGTATTATTATATTAAAACTGTATGTATGCGTAACCGTATGTATGTAACAGGTGTGTAACTACGATACTTGACATAAGTCACTCATACTCATATGTCACTTTCATCTACGTTTTTGTATTTACATGTATGAGGTACCTACGGGTTTATAATGGCAAACACTATTTCTTATATTGTAGAGCGTGTAAACTTTCATCTAGTGTTCTGAGGATCGGAATCACAAAAGAATGGACAAATTCAACTGTCTGAATGTAATTTGACTATAAACACCAATTGACGTTTGTGAATGATCATAAAATATGTATGAGGTATTAGATTAGCAGTTTTCTGCCCTCCTCAAATTTGTTATCGCTACTATACGAGTACATCCTTTCATTTTGATAATTGAAAATAAAAAAGACGTGTGGCACTCGGAGACTGCCGCGGTAAAGCTATTGCATAGCTGTTTTTATCAACTTATGCAATTATAATTATTTAACCAATGCCATCTAGAGGCGAGTTGCTGAACTAAAGAGACAAGCGTAATATTTCAAAAAGTCATTAAAAGTTCTGCTATTCGTCGATAGATGCCAAATCAACTTATACAATTATAATTATTTTATCAATGCCATCTAGAGGCGAGTTACTGAACTAAAGAGACAAGCGTGATATTTCAAAAAGTCATTAAAAGTTCTGCTATTCATCGATAGATGGAGTCGGAGTGGGGGATGTAAGGTTATTTTCGTTACGGAATTTCTGGATTCGGTCTCCACGCTCAAAGCCCGCGATAGAAGCTATGCAATAGCTTAACAAGTGTTATCTGATCACGTTACACATCCTTTACGAAAAATCATATCAGTGTCATTAAATTCTTGGTCTAACAAAATCTATCACACGCGTAGAAAGTACAAACACTCACAAGGGTACATTAATCCTTACTATACCGTGATAATTAAAACAAAAGATTTATGAATGAAACTGACGTATATGTACGTCTCTGGGACGCAAAGTGTTAAAAGTATTTTTTATAATTTCTTTTTTATATTACTTGACAGACACGCCTTTTGGTATAAGTTCGAGATCTAAGTATTTTTTTAAAACTTATCTTCTTATTACGTAGGTATTGTGCAATTACGGAAAAATTTGACTAAATGTGGGAGCTTAAGATGAACAATAAACCAACGCATCGTTTTTAAATCACTATAATTAAATCAATCATAAAAGCATTATATTTTTTTTTTATTATTGCTTTTGTTCACAAACTCAATGGGTCCGTGGCATTGCTTACATTTATATTTTAAACTTATTTTTTTTTATTACTAACGGAATACAGGAGGACATTTTTTTTTCTTAACTAAACTTACATAATACATTTTTTTGTACACAAATAGACTTTTAACTAATTTCTAAATATCGTACATACAGAGAGCATACCGGCTCCCGCAAGCAGCGCCCGTTCACGAGCTTGACACGTCGTGTGCCAGCCATCGCCCTCCTCAACCATATTTGAGGGAAGAGGACGACCCGCCACACGACGCCGCCGCGAGAAGAAGCCTTTTAGTGAGCGTGAATGCTCAAGGTATACATAATACAAAAGCCTAAGCTTGTGTGATTTATATTTTTATAACAAAATTTTTATTTAAGTCGGCTTTCTCATGCAAGCATTATAATTCAAACTATTTAATCTAAAAGAAGTGAATTTTGCATATTAAATTTTAATGATATCCATTATGTTGTAATTTACTTAATTGACTAATTTGACTTAAATTTTATAATATTGACAATAATTCATGGTAATGACAATTTAATAATAATTAATAATCAAACATATCATACCTGACTCTCGAAGAGACAGTTCAGAGCAGTACAGAGTTGTACCGTGTCCGTAGCTGGAGAACTTCTGATCTGTCGACATTTCTTTTTCGAACCGACTGTTTGCCTCTATCGGCATTTACAGCGTCACCGGACGGGCTTACAGCATCACCGGACGGGTGATCTGTCGACAAGCTGCGCGGCCTTATTGTGTCTGAGCCGGATTCGTCAGTGGCGGGGAGCGGATAGTCAATTGAGTCAACTGCATTACTTTTTAACTCGTCGCGTATCGCGCTTACACCAAGAGTACGTACAAAAAAGTGCTAAGCCATGTCGCGCGTACACCTAATGTATATTAACTTTTATACTCTTGTTGGTAACTTATTTTATCAGATCAAAAACACTCCACCGGTATAATATTGCTTTTAGTTCGTCATACTATTCAAGTGTAGTATTTTTTATCTGAACATTATTGCGTAGTTCAGAAAGACACCGAAAGAAGTAGACACTGGACGGGTTAAACATAACTTAGAGTCCGTTTCACGAAAGAAGTCTCGCGGAAAATTAGTGGAACTAAATAAATATGTACTAAATGTTTCATTGATGTACGACAACTAGCGCCACGTCTATGGGACTTCTTTTGTGAAACGGACTCTACTCGTATTTCGTTCGAAAATGAATTTATCACCTAAATTAAATTTAATCTCTATCTAAATTTATATTAATCTCCCACATGTGCATTTACAATTTCTTACGTTTCTACGCTACTACGTAATATTATTGCGGTACACAAAATAATTAAATCTGATGTACTTCCGGAACTCAATTGGTAAGTTAAGTACCTAATAGGTCATGGCTGCAGTTCTAGGGGAAAGGATTGTTAGGTATATCTTATTAGTGTCATAATACATTCTGAATAATGGTGATGTCGTCTTCACTGACATATGATACGGGAGGAGAAGGTTGAAAGAAATAAGGTCACATTTTGGATAATTTAGATTGCTGTGACATCTCCAATGCAAAAACAGAACTAGGAAAATTAGTTCCTTATAACACAAAACTGCGTGTGCTTAGATAAGACATTTTCGAAATGTCTTATAATATTAAATATTTCTTAAACATATTTTAAGAACTTCTTACTAAAATTTATTTGAAGTCTTTAATGTTCGTGTTATTTCTCAGAGCCTTTTTTGTGGGTCTCATACACAACAAACAAAAGACAAGATCGTGGGCGTCAATAATTGAGCAAGTGATAATTGGAAAAACATTACCCACCCACTGGAATAGACACGAAATTAAACGTTTACAAGTCATAAATTATTCCCCAAGTTTATCGCTAGTGAATATTTATTACAAACGTAATTAGCTCTGTGTCTTCAGGGTTAGCTCAACGGGAGTAAATAAATTAAACATTCCTTCTGAGCATACACTGTATAAGAACTATGAATAAGCTATGTTGCCAACTGTGGATTTGAGATTACCTACAACTATTACAAACATTTTGAATGCAAGTATAATGAAATATATTTTATGTGGTTATTGCTCGAATAGTACGACTCTTGTGCGCAAGTTTATTTGCAGCGCCATATACACATACGTACCTAGACACAGGTCACTGAGACATGTTCACGCACAAAAATGTTTGACCTTTCTGGTGATCAAACCCAGGACCTGCGCCTCAGAAGGTAGGGTTGCACCAACTGCTCCAACCGGCCAGTCAATAAAATAAATAATTTATTTAAAGAAGACTTATTTATACATCAATATAACAGTTGCTACGCCACCTTGGCGCTAAACTATCTTAGGATAATTACATGTTTACCTAAATAAAGTACTTGCTACCATTATATAGGTATTTGCCAATTGTGAAAGAAGATTATCTACATATAGCCCCAAAACAACTTTTTACGCTAGTCTGTAGGCCCTGGGGTGTGATATATTTATTTTCATTGCCTAAATAATATTCTAGGTAAATAATATGTAAAAGTTTTCACTTTATGAGTATGTTTTTTAAATTAAATCCACGAGCTATGAGATTAAAAACCGAAGAGCAATAGACTAGCAAAAGTCCAATACCCTTCCTTTATCTAGAAATAAAATTGAAACATAATATTCCGATTAGTGAGATCAGAATATCTCGTTTAAATTGAAAAGAACTGACTCGCTCGAGGCTATATCCTTCATTAACTCTTTCGATTTAATATCGAAAATCTTTTCGATTTCGTCTTTTAAAAGCATTTCTCGCTCCCTTGAGGCTTTATAAAAACTTAAGAAACATTCCAAAGGCCTTTGGGAGTTCTAGACTGTTTTAACCTTTGAATTTTAAATAAAGGTTTATGTTCCGATATTTAAGGAATAAGAGAGCTTTAATAAAGAATCCACAGAGACAATAATTTTTGAACGACATTTTCAATCTTTTGAGTATTTTAAGACTTATGTTGCTTGTAGGTTTCAGTTCGGTAAACCTTAATGGTATTATCAAAATAACGTTTAACGTTTACACGCACATATCCCCGCACTAAGTTGCTTTTTATCAGACACACAATTGGAAAAAATCATAAAATCCAAGATGCGAAAACAAATATTTTTGTTTATCATACAATTATTTGTCGCTACCAGGGATTGGACCTGGAACCCCGCGGACACAAGGGGGAGTCGTAATCCTCATATCTGAGGGTCGTGACCTCCTCCCACCATTGTTATTTCTTTTAAATAATATGCCATTTTCCTCTGTTTTTGGTAATATGTAGAGCATCTTTGACGGATGTGTTAAGGCGCGCTCGTATCCTGATAATAGTAAAAAGCAGAATTTTTAAACACCTAGTGTAACGAAACAGATTGATAATATATTATGAAAAAAATATAAAGGTTAGAAAAGGAAGAGGAAAAGAGTAATAACCGAATAGAATTCATAAATATAACTCTCTTTCAGCAGAAAAAAATCCTGAATAGGTCCACATAAATAAACTTTGATGTCTAAACTCTCAGAATTTTCAGCGATAACACTTTATTTTTTTTTAGGTAATACATAGCCAACGTATAATACTAAAGTAATAACCAACAGTTTTTTCAATAGCGTTAGTAAATATCGAAAAATATAAGAAAACGGACAAAATTAACGCATTTTCGCATTACATCGTCCAATCTAACAAGCGATTTTCAACCTTACGTAATGCTTTACGTAAGGTAAATTCTAAGGTCTACTTCTAGGTCGTAAATTATTTTAAAATCGGGGTTGGACCGCGTCTTAAGAGTAGCGCAGATCTAATTGTACCAACTCATTGGCCGGTGCGTCATGCGGCCACGAGATCTTTTACCATGCCGCGAGTAAGATACCGCAAGTTTTTCAATATTGTCTCCTTCTGTTCCGTCTATATTTTACATGATGGCTTATAACGAGGTGGACAATTCATTCGTCTGACGGTAAACATCATGCTTTTCCACAACAGTTCCAAGGCCTGTTTTATGTGGTACTGCATTGCGCACATAATTATGAAAGGTTAGTTTAATATGTAACATTTGTCCAGTGATTTCTGACTATTAATGTTAATTAATTACATACACATACAGTAATTATTAATGTTCTTATCCGTTTATGTGGCATAAGATGTTTCTTTATATTTTTCTTTATTATCTTTTCTCATGTCACCTATCCATACTTATACTTTATTGGTCTTCTTATTCTATTAGTTCCAACAAGCAATTTTTTTCACATTTCTGTTACTTGCGCACGGGGTATTTTGATCCCTCCTCTTGTGGAATACCATCTTCTTGGCGGCATAACGATGAATCATATAAGAACTAAAGTCAGATCCCTTTTTTAGTCCGAGTCAGCCAAGTCCGAGTAGACGTTTTACTTCACTGAACCTCTTACATGGCCTGATGGTACTTATTAGGTAACATTCTAGAGGTGGCAGAACTCTTTTGCAAGTCTCTTCCAAGTATTTTGCAAGTCAATCTGTCTTCCAGGGTATCACCACAGTAAATGCTCGAAGCTGTTGAGTGGAAGCATTACAGTCTTAAGGTTTGAATGGCACTGTAGCAAGTGAAAATTACCACCTGGTTCACGAAAGACAGCTGATGTTAAGCCATTAAGCGAATGACGTACTCTAAAAATACCTAAAACACATTGTATTCTTCCACGCTACATTTATAAACGTGTCTATAGAGAGTTATAAACAAAAAGTGTTGTAAAAGGTCATTATGTAAAATTAAACATTGAAATCTTATTAACACAATACCAACTGCCGTTGATCATTATCTTTTATTACCCCTTCACTGTTGCCCATATGGTGACATAATTGTAGACAAACATCGTAAGCGTCTCTTTATTATACTTGCATTGTTTTAGATATTTTTTGTTGGAGTATGTTTTTGTATTTTGAATTGTGATTCTGGATATATTGTCGTCTGTCGACATGAACGCTTGAGAAAAAACAATAATAGCATTTGTATCTCTTTTTTGTTGTTCTTTGTCTTACTATAAAAGTAGGTGGCTTAAGGTCATCGATATAGGCGTACTACGTGTCTGTTATACGCTTCAAAATTCAACATCGCTTTAGCATCTATACTAGTTTGTGATTCAACAGAATGGTGTAAAAACAACTGATGAGTCAAATATAATAATGTGCTCGTGGGCCACTTAAGTTAAGTCCGAAGATGTGTATTTTACTCCAACATAACAAATGTGCTCCCTCCGGGGGCGGTGGTATCAATGAAAGATTTTCCTGAGTCAAAAAAGGTGGACCACAGGCAAGAAAATGTGTGGCTAAGTGCAGTGCACTCAAATGAATTAAGCAGGTGCACTACGGCCTCGGTTTGCCTCGAAGTTGAAGTCAGTAAGCTAGTGCACTTACTTCAACTGGATGTACTGTTTCAACTGTAAAGTAAGCTAGTGCTTACTTACTTCAACTGAAGGTTAAGGCTTTAAGAACGCCATAGTTTGCTATGGCGTTATGGATATGACTAGGCGAATGGCTCTTGGATTGTGTGGGACGACACGTGCAGGGCAGCAACACGCAGACCAGCGCGCAAAGCACAGGTCTTCACGCGAATGGACTTTGAATGCTCGTGGTGACGAACAGAATGCTCGTGGTAACGTTTGCTTTGCAGCTTAGTACCTACTCAGAACAGCGCGAAAAGCTTAGTAAAGGTTTTCACAGCACTGCTACTGTAACGTCTTGCTGGTTTTAATACTTATAGTTGTATATATGTACATAGTATCAAAAAGTCTGCTTTTACAATTAGATTCTTTTTTGAATTTTTTTTATAGCTACCTAGGTAATCAGCTATATAGGTAATCATCTCTATTGTATTAAATTTCGGTTCAACAATAACTAATAATAAAACAATAATATAATAAAACAAAATTTTACCATTTATTATGGTCTGCCTTCACTGGTCACATAATTAATTACCAGATGACAAGTCAAGGCGATATGCTTTGTTGTAACGATTTCAGGTCTACTGTCTTTATGTTTTTTTGTAGATAGCTAGTGAGAACTTGTAGAAAATACTATGTAATCTGTGACTAGCGCCCACGTGTTTTTGCAGTAGCGCGCGACGAATGACTGATGTCCATGTGTCAGCTAATTTTATTTCACGGTTATCTGAAATATAATTGATTTACTGTGTAGTTTCCTGATCGCTTGTCGATGGCATCGCGATTTATTCAGAGTATAGATTAAAATAAAAATATCTATATCTGTGTTATGGCAACCCTGGTTTGACACTTCTTTTTCGCGCGTTGCCGGCATCGTGTTATTTTGGTGATAATATAGTTGAAAAACCGAAAATTTAACATGGAAAGTGAAAGAAAATTGCAGAAGAAGATAGAAAAATACAAGGAAAAGTTAGAAAGAAAACGTCGACGACGACTCCGACGCGAGAGCAGCCGGCGGCGTTCTACAGAGAGAAGCCGAAGTCGGTCCCCGGTGCGAAGTTCATCTTGGAGCCCTACAGAGACACCAGAAGATAACCAGTATGGTGATAGTCTTCCGGCAGGTAAGATCATCATCACAATTATTTCCTACAGTGAAAATAAATAACCTTTTACCGACAGAATCGTGTTACGGTGGTATACCTATTTCCGTGTTAGTACGTGATACTTCAAACACGAAGATCAATTTTGGTACGAGATACCAACTTTGATAATCATAAGGTATTAAAGTAATGTACTTTCTCGTAGTTACATGAAACGTTTGGGGTTAGGTACGTGATACCAACCCATTAGACATAATACGTACGAGATACGTTTAGCCACTCATTACCTACATTTCATTATGTACGAGATACAGTTACTTAACAATGCTTTGGGCATGGACTAGTATTGCAAGGTTTCAAGGCTTTGTAACCTTTTCAGATTGTAACGACACAGTGCAAGATCCACCTATTACTGGCCCTGTTGAGGAAGTAGAATTGAATCATGAGCTGCCATCTGTTCAAGACCATACAACTGCATTATTGCAAGCTCTGGGCAAAGACTACGAGACGTCAAAACAATTCGAAGGTCAGATACACCACGACATAAGTAAAAGATGGGCTTATATTCTCGTACATGGCCTAAGCAAGACTGAGCGAGAGGTAATCATAGAAGGACATAATATCCCAGAAAACTGCCAACTACTTGATGCCCCAAAACTGAATGATGAGGTACTGGCAGCGTTGACAGAAAACTCTAAACATAGGGACAAGGGTATCGCTCACCAACAACAACAACTGGGAACGGCTGTGGCAATAATAGGAAAGGTGATGTCCAGTATTATTGAGGAAAATACTGATATGATTCCTATGTTGAAATCACTTGGTGAAGCCACTAAACTGCTAACAGATTTGCACCACCAGCAAACCAAGACAAGAAGAGTTCTAGTGGCACCTCTAATTGAAAAAAGTTTTCTACAGCTGATGGAGAATACAAAGAGAAATGAATACCTATATGGAGATAATTTAGGTGAAAAAATAAAGAGTAACAAACAGCTGCAACAAAACAGCATGGCTATCAAGAAGCCTATACAGAAAACTATGGCTTCATCTAGTAAAGCGAACAAACCTTCGGGAAACCACCAAGGTCCTCCTCGTCACACAAATGCACGTCAGCCAATAAAGGCGATGGCACGGGGCGGACTGAAATATCGTGCAACACAGCCATCGCAGCAGCAACAGCAGCAGAGAACACCTCACAGTCTACAACGTTCCGAGAGAACCAGGGGTGCCTACAACAAGCGCCAATAACCAACCAGGTACATGCTGGCAATTTAAAGAATTTTTTACCTTGTTGGCGAAAACTGACTAGTGATCCAATTATTTTACAATATGTAAGTGGTTATCACATCCCTTTTTTGTTTGAACCGTCACAAATAGAAGCTCCAATTAATAAGTTATCTGATACTGAATGTAATCATATGCAAGATGCCATTACTAATCTTTTGCAACTAGGAGCAATAAAACCATGCAACCATATTAAGGATGAATATATCTCAAAAATATTTCTAATACCGAAACCTAATGGTAAATATAGATTTATATTAAATTTAAAACCATTAAATAAATATGTTAAAGTAGCTCATTTTAAAATGGAAGATATTAGAACTGCGATTAGGTTAGTCGATCAAAACTATTACATGTGCTCAATTGACCTCAAAGAATCATACCTATTAATCCCAATAACTCCAGAACATAGGAGATATCTCCGTTTTGAGTTTGCAGGGCAACTCTTTGAGTTTGTTGCCATGCCTTATGGCCTTTGCACCGCACCAAGTGTTTTTACCAAATTACTCAAACCGGTGGTTGGTTACCTGAGAAACAAAGGTTTTCTTTCTACAATATACATTGATGATTACTTATGCATAGGCCGAACATACAATGAATGTTTAGAGAACATGAAAGCTACAATATACATTTTGGAATGCTTAGGTTTTATTATCAATTATGATAAAAGTATCTTGGTGCCAAGTACTTATTGCAAGTTCTTGGGTTTTATGATTGACTCAACCAACATGTGCCTTGAGCTACCTGTAGAAAAAAGAAATAATATCAGATTATTAATAAATGATTTTATGAATCTAAAATCATGTAAAATAAGAGAGTTTGCAAAGCTGTTAGGTACATTAGTGGCGGCTTGTCCTGCTGTACCATATGGCATAGTACATACAAAATTAATGGAAAGAGAGAGATATCTGGCTTTAATTAAGTCTAACCATAACTATAACGCGCAAATGAAGATATCTGATAGTATATTACCGGACCTCCAATGGTGGGAGGATAAAATACTGCATACTAGAAAAGAGTTTAAGTCCAGGAAGATTTCTTTAATAATTTTTACTGATGCTTCATTAACTGGTTGGGGGGCTCATTGTAATGGTGAAAGTGTAGGTGGCCTATGGTCACAGTCTGAGAAGGAATTTCATATCAACCAGCTAGAATTAATGGCAGCATTGTTTGGATTACAATGTTTTGGTAGAACAGTACAAGAATGTGACATATTACTTAGGATTGACAACACTACTGCGATAGCATGCATCAACAAGATGGGTAGCGTACAATTTCCGCATTTGAACACTATTAGTAGAAAGATATGGGAATGGTG
This sequence comes from Selenia dentaria, assembly GCA_917880725.1. Classification (NCBI taxonomy): domain Eukaryota; kingdom Metazoa; phylum Arthropoda; class Insecta; order Lepidoptera; family Geometridae; genus Selenia; species Selenia dentaria. The sequence goes on from OU862893.1 coordinate 20,393,646, forward strand.
TGAAAAAAAGCAGATTAATATACAAGCATCATATATTAAATCAAAAGACAATATTTTTGCTGATGAAGAATCAAGAAACACTAATATTGACACAGAGTGGGAACTATCAGCATATGCTTTTCAGCAGATTAAAGATCTGTTGGGCAAGCCCACTATTGATTTATTTGCTAGCAGAATAAATGCGAAATGCGACTTGTATGTATCATGGAAGAGGGACCCATATGCATATGAAATAGATGCCTTTACTTTGGACTGGGAAGCATTTTTCTTTTATGCATTTCCACCATTTGCATTAATTACCAAATGTTTGCAAAAAATCAAAAATGACAAAGCTAAAGGCATTTTGGTTTTCCCACTATGGACCACACAACCATGGTTTCCCCTAGCCAAACGTCTAATGATAACAGAACCTATAATATTTGAGCCTAATACCAGATTGTTACTGTCTCCCTTCAGATCCACACACCCACTGAGCAGTCAACTTACCCTGGTGGCGAGTATCTTCTGCGGGAAGCATTTCGAGGCAGAGGTATGCCAGAGAGCTCATTAAGCATAATGCTATCGTCAATCTCAACAGGTACACTCAAACAATATAACACTACATACAAGAGCTGGTGGATTTTTTGTCAAGCACACAACCTTAACATTTACAAGGCCTCCATGCCCAATATCATACAGTTTCTTACTGAAAAATTCGAAGCAAACGCAGGGTACAGCTCACTTAACACTGCAAGATCAGCACTGTCCCTTCTTATTAGTGATGAAATTGGAAATGATAACAGAGTGAAACGATTTTTAAGAGGCATATACAGAATTAAGCCAGCTTTGCGAAAGTACTCTGAGACATGGAACCCAGGAACAGTGTTACAGTTGCTAGCTAAATGGGATGACAATGAAGCTCTTAATTTGGAAAAATTAACTAAAAAACTTGTCACATTGTTAGCTCTTGCGACTGCTCAGAGAGTCCAGACATTGTCGTTAATCAAAGTAGAAGATGTATCAGTTTCGGAAACCAAATTAAACATTGTGGTACGTGAACTTATTAAAACGTCAGTGTCATCAAAAGCTCAGACATCCATTCAACTACCATACTTTAATGGAAATCCCAAAATATGTCCAGCTAGAGCATTACAAACGTACATTGAGATAACATCAGCTATTAGAAAGGGTGAAAACAATCTTCTGCTGACTTTTAAAAAGCCGCACAAAAGAGCTTCTAAAGAAACAATTAGTAGGTGGATCAAATGTGTATTGAAAGAAAGTGGAATTGATACTGACAAGTTTACATCACATAGCACTCGTCATTCTGCTACCTCTGCTGCGAAACAAGCTGGCATATCATTAGATGTTATAAGGAGAACTGCAGGATGGTCGGAGAGTTCTCTTACATTTGCAAGGTTTTATGATGTGCCTGTAAACAAGGATCTTGCACCTAACACCTTTATGGAAGCGGTATTTAATTACAAATAATATGGTGTTGTATATTAATACTTAAATACTAAGTTGCAAACAATTTGTTGATAAGGAAGACTGATTAAAATTATTGATTAAATAAAACCATATTATTCTTACATGTATGTAGGTTTTCATTATAAATACAATAGATGTAACTAGATGTTATTACTAAGATATTAATTTGTTAGCCCATTCCACTTATTACTCTAAACTTCTACACAGTAAATCAATTATATTTCAGATAACCGTGAAATAAAATTGAATAATTAGACGAACTTACCTTAAGTGAAGTCTGATTACAATTTTATGAGCGGTTATCTGAAATATAATTACCCACCTCACCCGACAGGTTGAAAGTCAACAATCCCTTATGGAATGGGCAGATAAACATTCTCTAAAAAGTGTCAAACCAGGGTTGCCATAACACAGATATAGATATTTTTATTTTAATCTATACTCTGAATAAATCGCGATGCCATCGACAAGCGATCAGGAAACTACACAGTAAATCAATTATATTTCAGATAACCGCTCATAAAATTGTAATCAGACTTCACTTAAGGTAAGTTCGTCTAATTATTCAATTCTTGGTCATAGAGTGAATATATTTCTGTTGAGGGGAACATAATTATAGTAGTAGTATTACTATTACTTGTACTCACTATATAGATCTTTAATCTTTAAACTGCAAAAGCTACGGTATTTGATATACAGCAGGAATTTAGATACATGTTAGGTGTTGTAAAATTATTGTACTTTTTCACTCTGTTAGTGAAACTGCTTTGTTCAACCTTCATGCTCGGCTGACACGACATAATGTACTGATTTGTTTTTAAATTCGCTTACATCCCTGTATCTCTTTATTAATGTATTAATCTGGATAATGTCTACTTCTTTTTATGTATTTGACATGATTTTAGCCCAAAAGACAAAATTAAACTTTGGTTTGAAACGATGTATTATTTTGTTTTTATATTGTTTGAAAGTGACTTTCAAGACGAATCACTTGAGTTTTTACTCTAGACGAACATTCTCAATCGATCCAGAGGTAAATTAGCCTTGATACAGATTTAAGCTTAATAACATCAATATAAATGTCAAGAGACGACCCAGGCAAGTCTTTTTCTAAATTTTCATCTAGAGTTTGAGCAATAAAGCTGTACGTGACAGGGCATAACGTAAATGTTCTAAAAAACCTTTGACATTGAGGTTTTCCCCTTCAGATATGTTCACTATTCAGTAGTTTTAAACAATATCGCTTACATTAACTTACAAAATAATATAACTATTTTGTTTTAATTTAAATATAATACAAAGTTATATTATACTACTCTGTCAAGAAATTACCGGGAAAAGTTAAAAATACACAAAATGTTAGTTATTGATCCAACTTTATTATCACCTTCAAACTATGCTCCTTTAGAAACGGTACGCCAACAAATAGTCAAATCATTAAAACATTTTTAAACGCTTTATTCGAAATTGAGTTCAGTTCTCACTGCGAAATCTCGTTTAGTTTGTCATCTACCGAATGATAACGAAGTGGCAATTTAAGTTTAGAAAAAAGATAGAATTCCGCTGAAGCGATATCTGGTAAATAAGGTGGTTGCTCGATGGCATTTGTTGAGTTTTTGGTTAACAATTAGTACACAACGATGGCTTTGTGTAAAGGCCCATTATTGAGGTGCAAATATTAAATTTCTTTTTCCACAAATCAGAACGTTGTCGTCGAATTTGCTCGTTTAAGCAACGCATAACGCTCAATATTCTTCATTTACCGCTTGACCTTCCGGGGAGGATTCCGAGTGCACAACACCGCGGTAGCCAAAGAAAACAGTCACCTATTATATCTACCTAATATTACTCTATGATAACTCACGCAATATTTTCTACCATTGATCTTTGTCTCTCGTTACAAAACGATTCAGATTTCATAGGGGGTGTTCCGGACCGTGCAAAATGCTTCACACGTTGAGATGCTACCACATGCGATGAAAAAAACCATAATTACTTCTTTGTAAACGCCCCAGACATGCCGCTAAATTATTTTTTCTTATTGAATTTTTGACAATCTCAACAGCGTTCTATCTCTTTATTGTGGTTTTATATATATTTTATTACTAACCATAGTATACTTTGAATTTTGTGATTACAGTCATGAATGATACTTATATTTTTATTTATTTTATTGTTAGATCTAATATTCGTATATTTTTTAAATATTATTTTTAAATCGTTTTGTCTGTCTCTCAGTTCCTCTTTTTTGGCTTAATAACTTCCACACTAAGTTTATACAGATAAAAATGTAACTGCATGGATTCTTGCACAATAATGTTTACATTTTATAGTTGTATGCCTGACCTAAAAACGAGAGCAGAATTTTTTGGATAGGTCGACCTAAGTTATACTTTGATGTGGTACACAGCGCTTTACGATCAGAACAAAAAGTTTCTCTAGATCTTTTTGTGTGGTCTATTGAAATGAACGTAATGTTCCACACATCACTTTTTAATCTTGTACCCGACAGTGTTATGCATTCGTAGATAATTCATTTAAAGGTCCCAAGCTTCCATACGTCAGCAGGTAGAGTTAATTTCCGCAAAGTAAAGCTTATTTCTATTAAATTCAAATAATTAAACTGAAGCTTCTGTCTACATCCTCATTTGCCACCCCTTGTCAAACAAGCTATTTTAATCATAACAACATCATGCCACAGTTTGTATTCAATTAATTTATGATTAACTATTCATATTGACTAAAGTTCCGCGCCTTCAGAAATCCTTCCAGAACAGTGAATACTTTCCATTTCCCCCTAACATTGTTAAAGGATTAAGCTGGCGAAGTCTTTGTATATGGACTTAAAATATATATGAAATGTGAAGCGTCTTCATTTATGGCGTATCTACACCGATCTGTTTTTATCTATGTATTGCTACTTATGATTAGTATTCAATTGAAGGTCTTATTTACCAATGTTACTAATATTATAAAGAGGAAAGATTTGTATGTAAGTATATTTGTAACGAATTGGCTCAAAAAGTACTGGACAGATTTCGAAAATTCTTTCACCATTGGAAAGCTTCATTCACCCTGAGTAACATAGGCTATATAAGATTCATAATCATCATGATCATCTATCAACGCGTGGGTGAAACCGCGGAGAGCTATATAAAAAGAATGGCCCCGAGTTTCTTGCCGCTTCTTCTCGGTAGGCTCTATATATTTTGGAACGCGGCGGTAGAGTCTTTAAAGTACATTATAATGAAAAATTGACGTTCATAAGTGCGTCTTTAATGCCTAAATTGTATAAATGATTTTGACTTTGACTTTTAGCAGTTAGTACGTTATGAAATGCGTAGAAAGCGCTTTCAGAACTAGACTACAGTCGTTCATAAACTAGACGACTAGCTGGCCGCGGTGATAACTTAGATGGGTGACCGCTGTGGGCATTTAAAATTGAGTATTTCTGTGCTTCTGAGGATACTTTGAACTTTCGATCCCAGCTAATTGTATGATGATAACAATACTGAGGATATGTTGGGGTGGTCTGATGGTTCGATGGAATTATACTAGAGCTGGCTTATAAATCCTTTCCTAACCTACCCCGTACTGTACGTCTCTCTAAATGTACGATCCATGCCTCAGTATTGGTATTGTATTGGGTGCTTATGCTAGGTTAAAAGAATGATTCATTCTCTTGGTGACATTTCATATCATTACACCTTTACATCCCGTAAGGGTCTGCGGAGGAGTATATATCTACAATTCGCCAGTTATGCTCTTGGTCACTTCAATATTGAAGATGAGCAAATCTTTATATAGGTACATAGCTTTATTGTCATCCGTCACTTCAGGTTTCTCGGTTCTGGTTGATTTCAGGATAGAACAGTTCAATTATTAAGATGGGGAACTATACGCGCAGAATCTTATTAGTGCTGGTTATAAGACATTTTATAGCAAGAGTTCTTTTTGGTGGGTATTTTACTGCAGTTTGTATTAAGTGCTGAGTGTCGTTCGCCTGCAAGCGCAAGTCAGAACAGCTGCCGTGCCAACAAAAACTTGAATCTTTTAAAGCTCTGAGAGCACTGCGTTGGTCAGCCTGAGCCTGTTATAGTGAATTTGGCCCCTTTGGGATAAAACCAAAAATCTGCTTAAAAGCAAGCCAGTTAATGAATAATGATAAATGATAATACATGACTTATAGCCATACCTAATAACACGTCACTCATGTGTTCCACCTTGTGAAATGCACGCACGTATTTAGAGCCTACAAGATGAGAGAGATTCGTCATAGGTATATTAGAGTAGTATGTCTGAATCAAACATGTTTTATGACACGCTCCATGTAGACAGGACCCAGTTTTATCCTGGTTTCAAGCCAGCCGGGATATACCGAGCAAGAAAGTGTGTCGGCTTGTTCCGAAGGGAGAACTAATTAATGCAATGAACGGCATCTCGGCACTAACGAGGATCGTCGTTTGGGCTCCTATTAGTGAAGGAGCACACGGTTTTTTAATAACTATTTAGACCTACTCTTTACTAACTACTGTCATTATCACTATGCCAGGTGAACCTAAAATTATTTTGTCGCGAAGACGATTAGTAGGTAGTGATGATGAGATAAGTATGTTATAATATAATATGAAATTTTAGTCGGAGAAAAAAAACGCAGAGGTTTATAATATAGACCCGCATCAATTTGTTTTGTTCGTCACAACATACACAGTAATACAAACAAGGACACTGCCATCTAGAGTCGACACACACTCATTCTTGATGACCTTGCCATCATCACAGCCTTGAGTAGCCAAAACAGCTATAAACAACATGTTTGATATTGGATATATGACATATAGATATTGAAAGCCACTTTTAAGAGCCTTATATATTAAACAATATGTTTCTTTAATGTAATTTATATTACACTTCAAGGTAAACTTTTCAATGACAAAAAATATAATAAACTAACCTTTTAACAATAACTTGTTACTTAATTAATGTTTATAAATGTACTATTTAATTATATTTCAATAACAAGAAATTGTTTTAGAACTCAAGAAATGACTGTTGCATTTTAAATTACAACGTGAAAGTTTTAACATCTCATAGGTTATTATTATGACCAAGGAACCCTGCACTATACGGGGTTCTCAATTCTGTGCTGAGAAATTGTATTTTGGAAATTGATCCTTGACGAACGGCAAGCTGCTAGTAGTTGAGTTGCTCTTTTATAGAGTGGTATCTAGGAAAAGCTGACTAGAAGTATTGAGTTATCGAGTTTTTGACTTCAGTGTCATGCCAAAGGTAATAGTAATACGGGGAGTATTGAGTTGACAATTTATTTCGATGAATGAAAAAGAAGCAAACATATTCCAATGAACGTCAACTGTTAGTGATAATACGGAGACTTGCTTTATGAAAAAAACGTTATTCGGAGAATCTGCGAAAATAAGCTTTAAGTATCTGAAATGGATCTTTTATTGATTTTATTATAATTTTGTATTGCTTATTATGTATGCTACTTATTGACTTCACTAATTTTATATATCTGGTATTTATAATGTTATATGGCAATATCTTTCAATTAAACTGTTATAGATGGTATGCCTATACGTGATCATATATTAAAGTATTGGTGTAATAGAAATTCTTCTGTAGGTAAGTCATATCGATTGAATTGAAAAATAAATGGAAGCTATTGAATCTGTGTGTATTTGAGGTGGTACTATCTAATGGCTAGCAATGAAATCCGCTAAAGAATACAATAAAATAAAACTTAACTTGTGTTAATGAATTATTACTTTATTAATTAAATGATTTGTGTAGAAGTAACTCTATTTGACTTACTAAACAGCATCGCCTATCCACAGTTAGTTCGTAAGATTTTCGCTAGATGCGCTAGTGTCGCAGTTTGCAAATACCTGCATCGCGGTGATGTTTGTCATAGGTCATTTGTGCAGGAACTTTTAAATATATGCATCTTACAGTACCGATTTGAGTTTCATTTACCTACTAGTCATAGTATACCTTCTCGTAGGATTGAGCAACTTGTTGTTTGGAATGTTCATGCTGGATTAACTACTAAGTTTTAGTATTTAGTATCAAATTTGACATATACTGAAAATGCAGACAATCCATTTTCTGATGAACGTCAAGCAACTACGGCGTTAACATTATAAAACGGACACTCTAAAAAATTACTGTCATTTAAGTTATAAGCACTGTCAAAATTTGTTTGAATTAAGCAAATTAAACTTAATCATATTATTGTTAATATTATATTCCAAGTGATACAATTTTAAAGTGAGACGTTGATACGGCTGATGGTTGTATTATAAGATACTGATACGAGGATGTGGTCATATTTAAAAAAAATGGGCTGTTTCGTATTCCTTAAGGTTTTTTTTTCTCATTTGGAAGTTCATAAGCAAGAACTAAGAAATAATATAGAATTTTGCAACAACTCGTACATATTTAGTATTTAATCTGCTGAATAGGTAAGGTTGTAGTTAATATATGTATATGTATAACCTACTTTAATTTAGTACTAGATATGAAATAGACTTTCTTTTCCTGTTTATACGGATAAACAAGTATGTATAAGTTACACATAATATATGATTCCTTTATTTCGAAATGAAAAAATATATTTGAAACAAACGCCCTGTATGATTGATTTATGGATGACGGGATGGACATGCTACATATTGTTTATTTAACGTTTTCACGAACATTTAATTAGACGCTCATTTTAGTCTAGTGCTGGTCCAAACTAACAAATGGATTGATGTGAGTAAGGGTATCTCTAATGTTCTTTAGTTATGTATATAACTATACGTAGTATGAGTACTAAAGGTGTGACAAATAAATGGGTACATATTAGATATCGCACCTAGTTTAATTATATTAATTCATGTTAAATAAACAGCAAATATTTATTTTTGTAAAAGTGGTGCGATAGTTTAGATGATTTGGTTGATGAATTAAATTAAACATTTTAGACACACATACTTTTGTACGCCTCGTTCGAATTACATTATTTTATATAATAGTATATTTTTGACATCCCGGTGAACCCGTCTCATCATTAAATTAATGAAATGTTTATACAAGCAAAGTAAAGTAGGTGCATAGTTATTGATTCTTGATTTTCTCTTACTGTTTATTTATTTGCAGTTCACTCTTCTTTTGGTAAAAATATTTATTACATTATTTTTAACAGTCAATACCATCAATATATGCATAATAGTATTGCATGTTAAGAATATTAGGCATAGTTAGGACTCGAGCCTTACCGTACGCTTGGGCTCTGATGGATTCATCAAAGTGCATGCTTTTCGGATTTGCTAGTAAGTCGTTAGCCGTCGGCTTGGCCTAAGGATCCTGTGTTTAGGCCCGATCGACGTTCAGGTACACAATGAAAATACAACTAGCAGTCATGCATCCAAGTAGAGATGGTAACAAGTTTTTCTGATCTAACAAGCCCCGCAACCCCAGCCACTTTATTGACTAAAAGAAACTTATCTAAAGTGATACCAATTTCCCTGAAAAATGTTGAAGTCAGTAACATTCAATTCCAATATATAACGCCTGACACGTGTATATAATCTGAGCTTCTGATGTCTTGATTCGACAATTTCTAAAATATATGGAACTACGACGACCAACGTTCAACAATATGGAGACGCAGAACAAATCCATACATATAACGTTATTGAAACTCACGTTCATTATAATTTTGTAACAATAAAACGGGATTAACGTGAGACTTACGCTTTGTCGATATCATGGTCGATAACTTTTTCGGCTTTGTCCGGAAGCCTTCTTCAGGATCTTGAGTGCGGTGCGCTCGTCATTGCGTCCCGCCACAGATTACTGAATAAGATATATGGTCCCGCCTCGGACGAAGTCGAAACAATTGTCGATCGTGATAGCGACAACGCGTAAATCTCATGATAATTCCGTTTTATTATTACAAAAATCCATACATACTAGCATTTGCTTTAACTGAAGGCCAACTTCCACATATATTATTTTATATAGACGGTTAGAAATTTGACACGCTTGTACAGAACTAAGGTTTAATTTATTTCTCTTGTAGAGTTAATCGTCGGTAAACAGTATATATACTACCCGCAGGTAACCTGAGTTTGCGTTTGTTAAAATAAATACATTTTATAATACAAACTTTATTCGCTTATTAAAGGTTATTTTCATTTAAAACTTTTCAAATATGTGTAACTCCAAAGTCAATACAATAAAATGATACCATTCAGCTTAGTTGGTGGTGAATCGGTAAGATAGGCAGCAGGGCTATTTTTTTTTGTGGGATTGGTTGGTAAATAAGAAGGCGGCTCATCTGAAGGTAAGTGATCATCGTCACCCACGGACATCCACATCACGGACATCTTATTTATTACAGCTGCTGACGAAGTTTTGATGATTTACTTAGACGGTGGATAACGGTATAAAAATTAAAGTAAGTTCTATTAGTTTATTTTTGTCTACTGTGCTTTGTTTAATGGGAAATGTAGTGTGGAAGGTAAGTTGTCCGTTGATGCAACCACCACCACGGAAGCTGCCAAGGAATTTTAAAATAGATCACGGAAAACGTCCAACAAGATTCCTAAAACTATGAAGCTAATCGAGTCATCCAAGTCGTCCAAATTGGGCTCATTTCAGCCACCGATAGTAACGGCCGAAATCAGAGTGAAAAGCTGGCATGTTTGTTCGCTATAATAGACATCGTTAGTGCGCCGATCGCCGTTTTGGGGCGCTACTTTTTCAAGTCATTGAGTCAATCGTTTATCACGGGGCTGTTGTGTTAACTTTTACATCGGCTTAAGAAGTTAGAGGTATGGAGAGGAAATACCATGCTAGAAAAATAATTACTGTAACTGCTATTATGATAATTATTTGAAGCACGCTAATAATAGTCACTTGCATTTAATAAACTGTTAATAATATTGGCATTCCAGGAGTTATCACGTATTCAGATTTGTAGTTATTAGATGTGACCGATCTCTCAGAAATATTGGAGATTTGCAATTCCAATTAGAAATATAAGTGCATAGCTCGCGAAATTCCCGATCAAAAAAACTATGTCAGTATGCCGGTGCCGTATCTACCGTATCACAGTCACAATTCATTTAACAATTTTTTTAACAGTCTTCAATGTTGCCATTAAATGGAACTTTGGATAATCGAAATACTACTGATTTCACTAGATAGCCGAGGCTGCCTAAATTTTAATGTGATAAATGATCAGTTCATCACATGTCAACTGTCAAACAATATCCAAAGTCAAATTCACGATATTAGTATTAATTAATATTAAGTTGTAAACTCTGCAATAAAACAATATTTTTAATTTACGAGTAAAATACGAGATGCCATTTTATTACAAATATATATTTCATTATATTAAAGATAAGTAAATCTCTCAAACAATCACCATATCTGAGAAAAACCAAATTATTAGATAGTTCCCAGTAAATCCAAAATTGAAACGCATATTGGAGTTTCTACGAACACTCTGTTCTTGTTTGGGGAGTCATCTCGGACGTCGGGCTCATTAGTTGAGGTAACTGGCCCGAAATTTGGCGAAGTCATTTGCCAAAACGTTGCTTAGAAAAGATTAGTTTGCAAGTGCCACTTGTTAATTTATTTGGCAGAACTGTAATAGTACATTAATCTGCCAATTTGTGTACACCGATAATCAGACGGTATTGTTTTCAGAGTAATATTGATGACATTTAAGATTATGTTAAGGTCATCTGGAAAAATGAAAATGCTTTTAACTTACTTTTAGTGATTTCTTTGGCTTTTGCGATTATTAAAAAGTTTGATAGAACAATTGTATACTGATATCCAACTTCCCAAAAAAGTAATAACTACATACTTGAACCATTTCAATTCAATAAAAAACAAAGTTTAATTTACTATGGAGCTTAGGTATTCAAATCTTCCGGATTCCTGACAACTCTACGCCATCGTCACAAACACTAGACCAAATTACTCTAGAGTAACTCCCATTACCATCCATTTCAGTTGGTTACTGCTGGCATCTTTGTATCAGAGAGCACATGACATCTGTGACACTCCCAGTTAGCAGAAGACCTTCAGCATCATACATGTCTTGCAAAGCAATAACCACAAACTCCCTCGACTGCTGTCAAGCAAATGTGTCAGAAAAAGTCATCTGTGGTTGCCTTGGGACGACTTTTGTCAATAAACCGCCCCAAGCGTACCACAGTGTAGCCAGCCTGCTATCTTACGGTACATCAAGGGTGTCACCGACAATAGGTAATATCTTAATACGAGCTCAATAAAAACCTACGTGAAACCTCAAAAGATTAGACTAAAACCTGTCAATACAAAATCCCATATAAAATGTAGGGCAAAAACAGGGTTGCAAACTTGACAGTGACTGTGGTTTATCATTACTTGTTGAAATAAAAAAAGCATCAATATCCGCATTTAATAAAATATGTGTGACATTAAGAAAAGACGCTTAATCATGACTGATATATATAAACGCAATAAATACTATCTATATAGAGAGTATGTTATGGCATGTGCCAATAATGTTACGAGAGACCATTCAAATTTAAAAAGCACCGTGTTTTAATAGAGATGTTAATTGGCAAGTACACATGACTTCGGCTCCAGTCACAATCAAAGACCTGTCAATTTGTTATTTAAGTTTATATGCTTTTTTCTTCTTCTTCTTCATATTTTTATATTGAAACTCTTGTGAGTTTGACACATATTATACTATTATTAACCGGGTTTCAGTCGATATGCTTGAAACCCGGGTCGACGTAATCGATCCCTAACGTGAGTGTTAATACTTAAAATTTCTAATATGAGAAGGACGATGTCCAATCTTCAATGTTGGATGTTATTTGTTTCACAATGTCCAATATTTTATTTCCTAAGCTGCGTTCCTAAGCGAAAGAAAGAAAGAGACAGACATCGTCATAAAACCTGTCATCAATCCGTTACGAAGGCGTAGTAAAGATAAATTTTACTATGAAAAGATAAAGCCAAGTGCGATAGTAAAAGTATTAATGACCAAATGAATCGTACATTTGGCTTATCGCGAAAGCTCGAGTCCGCATCCTATGGATCGATTAACTCAAGCCAGGGAACATAGAATATATTTATTTGATGTTTCCTTGTTTTTTGAGTGTTTTTATTTTTATTAAATCTAACAAACATATCAGTTTTGTTATATAGAAACATATCTTGTCTTTTAATCTATCACAATATTCTATGCCACTCATAAATAAATCTTTTCAAATACCACTACTTGTTTCCTCACACCACTTCGCCGGCTTAAAAATTGGCTGTAATGGCTTACTGATATATTAAAGCGTGTTAATGCTCACTTCTGACTTAAGAATAGAATTCATTTATACGATGTTGGAAATTGATGGCTATAAGTTAAATAAAATAATTATCTATGCCTTACATTGGCATGCAAGTAAAATATATTCAATGACAGTGAAGTAAGTACGATATTTAGGCATATGCCTGAACTGATAGGCGAATTTCCCAAGCCTGGGCAGCATTCGGGGCAAACTCACAGATAACGCGCGGAAAATGTCAGAAGTGGACATAGGCAGGTCACATAGCCCGATTGAATACAGACCGGTGGGCTCGGACAATCCTAGAATGGAGGCCGTGGACGAACACCAGACCACGAAGCCGTCCACCTAAGATATGGGTAGATGATATCCGAGGACATTCAGGCCATGACTGGATGAAAAAAGCTGCAGACAGAGTGGCCTGGAAGAAATTGGGAGATGCTATGTGCAGAAATGCACGAATAAAGGCTAAAGAAAAAGAAGAAGAAGCCTGAACATAATATGTATGTCCTAATTTTGTTTTTAAATACTTATTACATGATACATGATACATGAAAAGTCTATGTTAATATAAGTATTTAAAAACAAAATAAGGATATCATTTTTTAATTAAAAATACGGGATTACTCACGTAATATTTATCGGATAGGTCCGACTATAGTTTCGACCACATTTTTTTAATTAAAAATGATTGAAAACCACGTTAGTTTTTATAACAAAATAAGGATATGTATATGCCTGTATATATTTTAAACCGGCATACAGCTTAGCTTAGTATATTCGAATAACTTTTTCTTTTATTTATTTTTTTGCAAGGTGAATTAATTCAATTAATCTTCCGTTCAATTCACACAGAAACTACATAGGTAAATGCGCATAAAATAAATTATTCTAATACTCGTCCTGTAGATACCACAGCACCTATACAGTATTTTATAACGAATGAAATTTGTATTTCAAAACCTTTATGTTGATTAAGCTTTCAAAGTAATTAATTAACATCCTCATTGTTAAATAACCTTCTTCCTTCCTTAGAAAAAGTTAAGAATTCGAAAAACATGTACGCCCATACCCAAAGACATTGAAAGAGATCCAATGTCTTTGCTTTATATACTGTTTCATCAAAAATGTAAAAAGTTAAATTTGTGATTTCTAAATATCTTGTTAAGTATTAATTACTAAACAAAATTTTTGACCTCACCTCCTGTTAGTTCATTTGTATAATTTTTAAGTAAATTTAATATATACTTGAAGTGTTTCCAATCCAGCTACTTTGATGAACGAGTAGTACGTCCAATAACATTGAAATGTTGAGGAGGCCTCTTCAATAAGAATTGAAAGGCTGATCTTCAGTTCTAAACTAGGTAGAGCCTATACTATGGTCAACTGATGACTGATATACATATACACTCCCAGGCACGTCAGGACAGGTCAAACAGGCATCATCATGCACACGAATGTTTGACCTTAAGTCTACTAACTAGTTTATTTAATTCACCTAGGTGAATTAGTGCAGGTGAATTAAGTATACAGGTCATGTCAGAGGGTCAAACGCTCGACCAGCGAATTAGAAGGCAGGGTAGCTACCAACTGCGCCAACTAGCTAGTCAACCAGCAGTGCATTGTTCTCTTAGAACAACACTCATTATGCCATGTCAGAGGTTATCAAGTCTGGAAATATTTCACAATATTGCTGATTCTATGTATATTATCTCGTTCTGGGCGTAATATCGTGGATTATGGCATTTACGGCCCAAATTTTATCTCTGAAAAGAAGGCCCGTGTTTCTGCAGTGAGAATGAAATAGGCTGTACTGTAGGTGCTTAAAAATCATTCAGTGTCCGATTGTCGAAATTTATATGTACATAACATTGGTGACGATTGTATGCTAGCAGACGTATATATATATATATATATACTATATGTATAAAGATATAAAAAAGAGGTTAATTAAAGTACGTAGTTTAATACGTAGGGATAATCAAACATTCTACACCATTTCCATCATGTGAAGCAAAATCAATACTGCTGTATTTGATAAGTGCTTGTGGAACAAGCCTATAACCACTAATGGGGGATCCAAATAATCTATATATCCACAGTTTTCCTTACTAACGATAGAAATTTGACATAACGTCCATACAAATAGTGTCAAATGTCTATCTCTAGTAAGGTAAACCGGCGATAGATAAATTATTGGCACCGGCCGTAAGTTAATAACAGCGAGAAACTCACTGTTGACATCATATTATGTTGTGGTGAAATATGCAAAGGTCCAAGTAGCGTACTGTTAAAGAGTTTACATGAGAGGACTTCATACGTTACATTATATATGTTATAACTAAATAAACTCATAAACTCATAGCCAGTCAGCCGGGAATGATGGCATGTTTGTTTTATATATACTATGTGATCTAAGTAGGGAGATAGGCAAGCTGTTGTCCAATGGTAACCGCAACTCCTACTCAAGACATTTGCGCTGTTACTACACATTGAACTATACACAGTAGTTTTTACACAGCTTCGAAAAGGAATATTTTGGTACTGCGATGGTAACCACCAAGATAAAAACAAGAAGAAACAGCTACAATAAAAATGTAAAACTGTATCATAATACAGTTACCCTTGTATTTTCTCGAACTGCTAGATGTTTTTATCGAATGGTACTCTGAACGTTAATTTTGTCAGTCAGTATAAGTGTAAAGGTTCCCAAAAGCTTATCTTGTTCCCTTAAAGGGACCATATACACGGACCGCTATTGCAGTCATAGTCAACAGCTTGAAGCTGCCATTGATAACTGCTGGAGCAGTTGGTATTAACTGCTCAACAAGTCACAATTTCAATTCAGGGGCGGGAAACGCACGCGATGTGGAATGAAGAGCGCGGGCGGAGATAACTGCGCGAGAGCAGTCGACAGCTCGAGTAGTCAGTGTATGTCTGGCGACTGCTTGACCGCCAACAACCCGAAGCATTTGCAACGGCTCGAGCAGTTTCGTGTATCTATGTACGTAGAAGACTGTAGTTCACTGTGCAGTCGCCCGTATCTGGGGCCTAAGGGAATCATTTGTGCTGCCGCCGCATCTATACTGTAAGTAGTAGGGAAGACGAATTCTGCCAAACAATAGAAGAGCATATTAAACTATATCTATTAATCGGCAAAACACTCAAGTGTAAAGGATCGAATACGTCCACCCGGGTTAAAGTGCCCACCGGGAGCTCGCAGACGCCGCTACGCATTTCCCTGAAGATGAGCATCTGACATGCTCTAGCGTAGTATTAGACGTATTATCCCTTACGTGAGTGTTTTGTTGGTAAATATTAATAGTTTCATCGAAGATCAGATGTGATATAGGTGTAAGATAAAACATGCGTCGAAAATAAAAGCGTATACTTCAAATGGAATTACACTGGAATTTGCATTGCTCTAAGCATAAATAATAAATAAATAGTAAGTTGTTGTTTACTCTAGTAAAGTAACTTAAAAACGTTAGTATCCAAGTTATTCCCATCAAGGTTTACTACTTCAATATCCGGGCAAAGTAACTACTTCCTGACACCGTTTCGAGCAGTGGTCAGTGCAGCTATTTCAACAAGTTTAAAAAAGAAATTTCAACAAGTTTAAAGGAGAATTTCAACATTCTTAATAGAACTCAACGGTGATGCAGTGCGGGCTGAATAGCCATCTGCTTCAATACCGTTTTGGTAGGAATTCCATCAGAAAATTGTAACGTAATTTCTTAAAAACATTCAATGAATCTTTTATTAACATTTGATAGTATTACTCGGTTTTCTAAACTTTATTATTTACTGCACCCCGCGGTTCACCTGCATGGTAATGAAGAAAAGTTCTGAATGGCATTGAACTGTTATGGGTAAAAGTGACGCCTATCATTACTTACTCATCTTGTCACTTCTTAACACATGTTTAAAACAAAAGATCATCAGATCACAAACCAGGCAGAACCTGTACTATGGTAACCTGATGACTGGTATATATAGTTATATACATAGACAGGTCAAAAAGACATGTTTATGCACACAAATGTTCGATTTATGTAGGGAACGAACTATGACCGGATCGGTAGGTAGGGTTGTTACCAACTGCGTTTTCCAGCCAGTTACCTCGTTTTTAATATCTCTTGAAATATCGCATCGTTTAAAAACACTGCAGTAAAACGTTAACCCATTTCCATTGCTGTAGGCACTGTAGACGAATATTATTCGGACGTTACGGTGTGACGTCACGTGCATCTGATTCGGGTCTGCCCCACAGTCGTTAATCATTGGGACAGTCTACGTGTTGACCTGCCAGCGGGAAAGGAAATAGGGTGCGCTGTTTGGCGTTCTATTAAATAATATTACGTAATTAAAAATACTTGTGAGTTTCGCAAGCGAACTTTAGATAGACGAGCATTTAACACACAAGAACACATATGATTATAAACAAATAAAAGAAAGGGGTGTTTCGTAATTTACAACTAAAATTATATAAGAAATTTGTTTTGCATATTTCCTGAAGGTTTTTAATATGAAAAAACCTTTAAAACAATGACACTCGTAGCTATATTTTTATTTTATCGATGGCTGATTTTTAAGAGCTGCAGAACTTTTTTTGAATGCGTTCGTCCGGGGATTTGGTGCCACCATACACTATTTCTACCGCAAAGCAGTAATGTTCGCAATAGTTCATTCTGGTTGCCGGAGAAATTACATGCACATTAGACTTAACAACTTAGTGTGTCAGGGTTACGAGCAGTAGGTGTCGTCGGATCCGATTGAAAATCTTAAGCAGATTTTCAATCGGATCATAAGCCGACAGCTGCATGTATTTCAGCTGAACTAGAATTCCCTGTGTTAAAGATAGGTACCTCTAGACAGGAACAAGTACAATAACAAATAATTAATATATACAGGGTATAAGCATAGCAATTTTCAATGACTATTCACAAAACCAAAATATTACATATAGTAGGTAAGTTTAACTTAGAAAGCTATATTTATATAGCAAAAGTACGTAGGTATATACATTTCAGTTCAAAATTTTAGCAAAACCAAAATAAGCAATAATTACTATATCCTTACCTAACCCTCACATCCGCTCACTGCTTCCCCAGCTTGCTAGTCACTCGATACTCACCTACTGTAGGTGTTACCTTACTACATAATTAGACACGATCCTAACGGGAATCGAGGAAAGGTGTGTCTTTAAAACATTAGAGGCATCATCTCCATTTTAATGAGGGATTGCACGAATACATGAACGCACGAGTAGAGCACACATAGTCGAGTAGAATAACTAATAGTAGAATAGAGGTATTATAACGTGCACATTTGCTTGTGTTCCTTAGGAAATCTATACATGAGGTCCAGGATTGTGCCAATATGGTGACATCAGCAACTAACGTATCTCCGTGCAAATTCACATGACATACTAGATGGTAGAAAACTTTAATACTTCTTTAAGTTAATTTTCTGCCTCGCACTGCCACTTTATGAAACCAGCTGGTTCGTATGTATTCCCGAACCAAAACGATTTAGGGACCTTCGAAAAAAGAGCATATTTCCTTCCTCGATGTGCTGGAGTCTTCCTTGAGACTTCTGGTGTCGAGCAACCTGCTCGATTGCCCCCTCTCTCAATAAAAAGGGACCGTTTTGGCAGGTACCATCGTGGCACCAGACATAGACTTTATTGTCACGAAGCTGTAATATTTTGCATTATTTTGTTAAGTTTGAAGGGTAAGACGGTAATAGTCATGTTTCAGGGTAAATACCGAAGTGCCATATTTTACCATGTGTACTTTATTGTTTATAAAGCCAGGTGGCACTCAACTACGAGTATCATGGGCAAGTGTGCCGCTCGCCATCAAGTCAAAACTTGCATTGTTTTCACTTATTAGTTTATTACAAAAATACTTATCTTTAGAATTAAAGAGGCAACTAATAGTGGAATAGAGCAGTATTTACTTATGTATTAAAATATAAAAAATTGGAATTTCGCTTCTGAAATATGGAGTTCCTATGATATCGGCTTAGCTTGAAACAATATTTTTGAGCTTCTATGTAAAAGGCAAAATAAATGATGTTAGAACTTAATTTAAAAATAGTAAAATAAAATTCAACTGAAATTTTGCAATAACTCATATCTCTGTTTTTTATTTGTATGTTAGTAGTTTAAGCAACTGTCATATAATAGAGGGTATTAAAACATGAGTGTAGTTTATATAGCAAAATAAGATTACACGAGTGTTTTAATACCTAATTATATGCAGTTGCATACATTACTTTATTTATTCTCATGACATTTTTGCTACTAAAGTTTTATCCAACAAAACATTACTCAAATTCGTATGTACGAAATAGCGCCAAAATGGAAAAGTCTTCTTCTTCTTGTTGTTTGTATGGGTTGTGTGGCGTAACCACAATTTTGCCAATATCAGTGGAAAAAGTCTGTTATTGGTCTATTGGCTCGGAACCAGCGCGTTGCGCGCGCAGCGCGCTCACCTCAGATAATGTGTACTTAAATTGAATTCAAACCTCCTTGGTCGGGACACATTGTACTTTAATAATTAAAAAAATGTTTTAAAGCATTGTTTTGTTGGGAGAATAATGCTTTAATTAAATTTTTTTATTTTCTTAAAGAAGTATGTAAATAAAATATGCCAATAAAAGTCTGTATTTCATTTCATAATTAGAATATTACCGAATGCGATTATATAAAATACCTAATATAACATGTTTCATATATAAGGTATATTATTAAATTTTTAACATACCTAGTGCGATATAAGTAATACCTAACATTTTCTGAGGAAAAAATAATAAAAGGTCACATTTTCTTCTAATAGAAAAAGTTACGTTATAACCAGTAATTTATTAGATATCCATCAAGTTGTAAACCTATATCAAGCACCGCTGAACATCCAAGCTGATACACAGAGGCAGTTTACTGTCCAATATCCGGTTTGGACGCCGTTTCCGGAACGGTCCTACTGTCGGTGCCAGCTGTTGGTGACCAATAATAATTGGCGGTTAAGAGCGAACGCACAATGGTGCGACCACAAAAATGACCATGGCCATTGCACAGCCGTAATAGGTAGGTACGAGTCGTCGATTTTACGTTTTTATCTGCGATCAGACGTCCGGGCATTTGCGCACGTGTCTCATTTGGCAGAGGTGGCCTAGCGGCCTATACTGGTGTGAAGTCTAATATAAATTCAAAAGTACTACTTGTTACTTTTTAAATGATAAAACTACTTGATCGATTATTTTTTTTTACTTAGGTAGATAATGGTCCAAGTAAAGATAATGTTAATACGAGTATATCTGAAATATCCAACTGTAGAGAATTCCTACAAGGAGGATCATGATATCACCAGTGTGCGTTTGCTTTTATATGGTACAAGTTTACCTTTTGCGTTTATATTGACGCTATCGTATGTTATGTTAATTTATTTGTAACAAAAGTGTTACATGTCACAACATTTTACTATTTATTTTAAACATTACGCATATTTATTAAAACATTTTATTATTGCATTTTGCTTTAAATTTCAAAGTGATCTTCATCATCATCTCAGCCGTAGGATGTCCACTGCTGAACATAGGTCTCATATTTTAAAGCACTTTACTTAATAATAATATGTATAACTAAGCATAATAATATAATTTAATATTCAGATATTATTAGACCTGTGGAATATACTAACTATATAAAGTTTGTTGTAGAGTTTATGGTGCAATAAATAAGTTTTCATTTGATAAATAATAATAATTTTCAACTCCACATTTCGTTAAACTGCTGAGCTCATGCTCGGTAGGTATGTTCAGCAAAACACCTTTTTAATAGGTATCACTACAATACTATATTATGCCTCAAAGTATGGCAGTAGCGTGCAAGTACAGCATTTTAAAGATGCAGACTAATAATAAGAGGGACAGGCAGGCGTACAGATAGTCGAAAGGCGTAGGCTGAGTATTAGGGGTCTAGTCCAGGTAGTACGGAACCAAAATAACAAATCTCCTTAATTTTTATATATATCTCTAAATATTATTTACTGTAGTATCTTGGATATTTCAAAAGTACGCCGATAATTTAAATTACGTTTTAATATTACATAATTTCCATTTATTACTGCTGTAAAAATAACCACATTTCTGCGGTAGCTGCAAGCACAGTGGTTCAAATTATGCAAAAGACTGAACCTAAAATAAACATAAAATCAGTACTATTTGCACCGCGGGGCCAGCGGAAATGCGGACAGCAGTCAGCTGTGACACGTCCGGGAAACCAGAAATATCAGGAATAAGGTGCCTATTTCAGTTAAATGTTTGATTCTGTTGGTCGTCGATAAGTGTGATACTTTCGATATCTGTGTTGTTCACTTATATCTTAGATGTAGCTCTTGCCTGCAACTTCGTACCCGTGGTATAAAGTTTATGCGTTTCCACAGGACAACCTGATTGAATGGGTATTTCGCACCTTTTAGCCTGTATTACCAAACTATTGTTTGGGAAAAAGCTATCTTCAAACAAAATTTAATCCAAATCATTATAAAATAAAAAGGATGGATAAAACCTGAATTGGTATTTGGGGTTCGTTTTTCCTATATAATAATCATAACACATTTTGTTAATTCTTTGATAATACACACACATCTCCGAGGACGTTATTATGTGGTTACTATTATTATAAATTCAACAGCCAATTTAACCGACTATTATAATAGTACCTACGACATTTCCAAAAGCAGGGACGCGAGGGATATTATTACATAATAATAACAACGTTGTTAACTGTTCCCAATGTTTGTTAGCTGGTAATATTCCGCAAATACCACAGTTTCACAATATCAAGCGCATTTCACCTAACAAACTCCTGTCTAAGCTGTTCTCCTGGTAGATTTATGCACTAATTTCTCGGTAGTCGGTACCTACCGGACACGGTTTTGTCAGATATGCTACCGACTTTGGCACAGTAGCCAGTAAACTGATATTTTTATCTGTGGATAGGGTCACAAGAACATTGTCTCCTATGTTTAATACAGTATGTAATAAAAAGATGTAGGAATACTAAAAAGTATGCATATATACTTAGTCAGAATTCGTATGGCAAGATATCAAAATTAAATCTCATATATTTTTTTCATCCAAACTTAATGAAAAAAATATGTTTTATGTTTGGACGACCCTATTAGACATGCATATTCTTGGAGTTTGTTGAGTTCAATGCGGTCTGCAATCCCCACGCCAACTATTCATTCATCTCCATCCTACCCTGCATGCGACCTCTGGCCGCGCCGCAACTCCGCCCAGGCCCCGTTTAGGCCCCTTGTTTACCAAGTGTACGTTCTGGAGGTCATTTCACTCTTTGGTTTAGATCTTCAAGGATAATCCTGCATGAGTATTAGAAAAACTTTGGTTACTCATTACTTGGAGTTTTGACTACTTCCTCGGACGCAGTAGTTAGGTCTTATTGTATGCAAGCTTCTGCATGTATTGCTTTAGTATTACTACGCCTTTTTTATCAATCAATCAATCAATCATTTATTTAAACCTTGTGGATCTAGGTAGTACATATACATGTGATGTTTTACATGCTGTATAACAAGGTATTACAAAAAGTAGTGTTTAAAAGCGTTTGTGGTACTTCCTTAATTATCAACTAAGCAACTGGTCCAGTAGGTTAAGTAAAGCTTGATGCGGTTACTTTCTGGATGGGTGACTGATAGAAGCACTTTCAACTCAGTGATTCCACGGTTTAAAAGGGCATGAAGCCATTCGTTATTGTCACAGAAAATAAATTGTTTGGTTAGCTTTTAGGTAATCTTAAAACACCTTAAGGCGAAATGAGTTCCAAATTTCATGTTTCGACTTCGCGCAAACTTAGTTTTTCGACGCCTTAACCTAATAACCGAATTTCGAAAAAAAACTTAGTGTAAAATGAATATACGTCCTTATGAAGTATGGGAGCCAATACACAATTGAGCAAACTTGGCTCGATAGAAAAAAATCGGCAACATTCCCTAAATTTTGCAATTTTTCTTACATGCTTCGTAGGAAAAGGCATTTTTATTCAATTATGGGCAAATATATTTCAATGAATGTATCATATTCGGATTCCCAATGAAATTTACTAGTGAACTATGGACTCCTTTATCAATAAAATTTAATCATTTGATTGTACGAAATAAATATAAAAAGTATTAGCACGTATTCAATTGAATTTTCGCATTACATCGTCCATTCTGGTAAGCAATTCTCAACCTTATTAAAGCTTTGTAAATTTCAAATTTAAAAATTGGAGGAGGATTGGACCGCGCCTTAAGGCCGAAAAAACACTATCCGTAAACTTGAAATAGTCCCACGTGGTGGATTAGGCCCGTATTCAACTTTCTCTGAGAGAAACCCCGTGTATCAGCAGTGGAAATATAATTACAACAGTTAATATAGCGTGGCATATTCCCAATCTAAGATAGATTGTTAATAAACCTAATCAGCTTGGAGCTATGTAATATTGCCACATTTGCAGTGTCACTGGGCGTGTCCTTACGAAGAAATACAGATACAGGTCTATGCCAGTGGGCGACTGCGGTTGTGGAATTCAAATACGTATACACTGTTTTGGATGTATATTGGTAAATAGAAGTCCATAGTAAGTATAATAAAAAATATAGGGGTTAACCTACGTGTTACGTATACGTACGTTTTCTTTACACTATGCGCTTAGAGCATCCAAAATAAGATTCTAATAGAACCAGTAGCTTGGTCCAATTCCATCACAAATAATATTGGAATCGTTTAGTTAATAAACCTGGATCATCAAAGTCACTAGATTCACTGTATTTATTTATAGTCTGTAGAAAAAAAAACGAGATTATAGCTGAAAACTTTACAAAACGTTTGTTAAACAGAATGTTTTTATTGTGGCACTAATTTTAATCTTAACAGAGAGTTGGAAACCAATTAGCAGCTAAACCGTATCAAATAAAAAAAGAAAAAAATAGAGTACAATAAATACTCGTTTATCTCACAAAAGGGCACCTAAATTATAAAACACCTAAGAACATTAAAAAAAGTTACAAGTGCCGTTTGAAACGCCTTCAAAGTTTGTCGCTTTAAAAATTTTATGCCTCCCATGGTTACAATACAAACGTTCGCGCTCAAACTAGGCCCGGGGGTCGAGCCCGGGCCATTATAGGCATAACGTCGTAAATAACCGCGTTGGCTTCGAATACAACGTGTATTTGAAAAAATAATATAAATAGAGATTATTTTTATCTACTGACTTCCAAAAAGGAGGAGATACTCAATTTGACTGTATTTTTTTTATGTTTGTTAACTCATAACTTTCGATTTGGTAGACCGATTCTCAAAATTCATTTTTTTGTTTAAAAGCTGGTGTTTCCCGTGTGATTCCATTTAAATTTAATTAAATTCGGTTCAGTAGTTTTTGAGTTATACTCCAATAACTGATTTTTACCAAAGTAATAGAATGGAAGTCGGTATTAAATTTTTCAAATTGCACTTGTTTATTTTTCAAGTAATGGTTTGTGTTCACCACCTCTTATGAACTATGGCAACAAGAGGCATAGTCGGTGCGTTGTCTATGTTACAACCACGAGATAAAAACAAAATCTAATTATATACCTATGTATAACTATAATGACATGACTGGCAAGTAGCGCGTATGCAGTGGCTTAAGTTGAAGTTTCGTACGGCACCTCAGTGCATTCATCACCCCGAGATTTTTGCCTGATGTACCTTGCTTACGCAATTTATATGGCACTGTAGAGTGCCCTACAAAGTGCGAAAGCAAACGAACCCGTATATAATATACTGTATTTAATGTTTATACATATTGTATTTAAACACACATGAACTGTAACAAATTGTGTGTCTGATCAAGGTTGTAAACCGGCATAGATCAGGTCCTTGCTCGATCTATTGTACTTACTTATATTTAGATTGAAGAGATCCATTCTGCTGCTTTGAAGCAGAATATCTGAAGCTGCAATGGTACCAAACAAGATCTTAGCATGAACAGGATATCTTCTGCTTCTCAATCCGGATTCGCTTCTTACAATTCACATTGCAACTGTGAAGTGGAAATTTATTTAATCCGTCCCCGCACGTATTAGATTGGGTGACAATAATGTTATTGTATTGTAAACTAACTATACCGTGCGACGTAAAATGAAACATTTCCACATCCACAGGAAAATTTTACCGGAACAAATAGTGGCCTTGTTAAATCTTGGGTATTAAATAAATTCATTTACAAGTACAATTTGAAAAATTTTATACCGACTTCCATTCTATTCAGTTATAGGAGTGTAATCCAAAAAGTACGGGACCGAATTTAATGAAATTTAAATGAGACCACACGGGAAGCACCAGCTTTCAAACAAAATATATATAATTTTGAGAATCGGTTTATCCTATCGAAAGTTATCAGGTAACAAACATAAAAAAAACATTTGAATAGAGTACCTCCTCCTTTTTGGAAGTTGTTAGAAAATTTTACCCAAATCCGATTAATTTCTTGCAGCGTGAGGAAGTAACAATCATACACACTGACTCACTAACATTCGAATATTATATTATTATAATACTAGTTCATGCAAGCGACTTCGTTTGTGTGGAATAAGGCTATCGCGATCCCTGGGGAACTACCCGTTGAATCGAGTTCAAAGTAGTCTATGCGTTAATCACAGGCACAAACCATCTGGAGTCACTGGTGAATAGTCAGGGAACTTTTCTCCGGCTTGCACGACCCCACACGTTTGAGGTGACCTGGGTGAGCTAGGTGATCTTTTCACAGGCACTATGAAGTCCGGTTAACCGGGCCTCAACACCCGTGGCGTCCAGGCAGTAGGTAATTGATCTTAAAAGAGCAATCCGGGCCTATACCTCCTAATGCTGAATAGCCAGTGCGACCCTATCTCGTCCCACCTTAGCGGAGGACAACTCACAAGGGGTGTTTTAGTGGGTCTGAGCCCCACACAATCCCTTACGCCACCTCCGTGGCCAATCCGTCATCAAAATCTCTATCTCTGATATATTTGACTGGATCTCCGTGACATCAAATCAAAACATACAGAATTTCTTATTTCTAATATTCAGTGGAATTATACTGTGATGTAGTTAAATATAAGCGCTATCCACCACGAGAAATAATAAAAGCAAAAGTAAACATTATGTTCTTGCATATTGGAAACTACGTTCAATATTAAAAACGAGAGGAACAATGCGAAAGTTATTTAGCTTATCCTTTATTAAAGAACCCAAAGCCACTATGAGTTCTACGAGACGCTGAATTCTTTATAAAGCGCCTAACCGTTATCCCGAAGTTTTGAATATTTCAAATTTCCCACACAATCTTACCCTATTTATTAATATTTGCTGATGGAAAGGGATGGGAGGGTATATTTGACTATTTAATCAAGTACAAGGAAGTACAAGAAAGGGTCTGCCAAGGATAAAGACAAAACAAAAATCTTGTTCATTTAATTTCCTGCTTACGAGCCCGCTGCAAGTAACTAAGGAATACGTTGAAGTCAGGCCTAGTTTCGGTTATTAGGTAGAAAAATAATAACCTAATATAATAATCAACTATGAAACACTGGCTTTGGTAAAAATACTATAACGATACATAAGGGTGCCAATGCTACTAACATAAACAATAAACCTATTTTTTTTAAAGCTCTGTGATGATACATACATAAAGGTTTCCCAATGCGACTGAACTTAAAAGAATAACTTTTATTTCAGGCAATCGTCAAAAGGTTTTGTAGCAGGTAACCTGGACGTGGCGCTGTGCTAAGTACTATTACATGTTCTGTGACTATACGCTAACATTACGTATGCAATTATAGTACCTACTGCAAAAATTTTGGTCTCAAAGAAGTGGTTTGAAAGCCGCGCATGATGCTTATGTAATACTCATTACATTGTATATTACATGCATATTATTGTAAGCAACTTTTGCTCACAGCAACAGAATAAATTATAGTACAGCGCCGCGGCGAGGCCCGCCCTTCCTCCTACTACCAGACGTGACGATTCATACAAAATAGACACAAGATTGACACCAGTAAAGTTATGTGTATTATTAGAAGGTAAAAGACATTGGCATATTGATATTTTGCCGCTAAACGGAAAAAGTTTTATGACTTATTCTACCTTTGTAACCCATAACTATATAATATGGAGATATGGATGATATGGATAACATATTGTATACAATTTCATTTATAATGCATTTTGTGCCTACAAGATGAAATAAGGTTCAAAATTTTCATAGCTAAATATCAACTATATTGGGATTCCTATGACCCATCGAACGATCACTCTAAATGATGAAGAAAGACGGACCATGTACAGAAGAAAACTTTTTCGCATGGGATATTATTTAACCCCTCATGTGTCGATGTCATTATAACAATATAATATAAATGTTATATTGTAATAATAATAATAATAATAAGTTTATTGTTGACAGAAATTTACATACGAGTATTAGTTCTAAATTAACAATATAATTTGTATTTTTAAACATAGGAAAAATTTGACAGCCCCACACTAGGTTCAAGGCCCGTGTCGTGGAGGCCAATTAGATTTATCAGTTTATAAATTCATAAGAGGTATCCGACTAAGTGATATAAGTAATATTATAATAAATTGGAGCTCGTTACATTAATTATGAATGAGTGGATTTGTATGTGTGAATTTGCATGTTAGTGGCGGCAGGAGTGCACGTGTTAATATTTATGTAAGAGGATATGTGTTTGTGTGTGTGTGTGTGTGTGTGTGTGTGTGTGTGTGTGTGTGGCCGTTCGAGCTTTGATGGATTAATAGGCCGGATTAAATGTACCATTTACGAAATGCGGACAGCCAACGTGATTTGCAATGTACCCCAGCCATTCCTAACTTATAAGTCGTAGAAACCTACAATCGTCTTTAGTGATAGATCTTGGTAAAAAATACTCTTTGATTTTGATGTTTTTAACTATTTAAACCAAATTATCACACACCATACTAATATTATAAAGACGACAGTGTTAGTGTGTAAGGTTGTTTGTATGTTTGTTACTACTTCAGGCTCAAAAGCAGAACCGAAATTGTTCCTATAACTTACGTTAATTAATTTTTAAATGTTAAAACTTGAAGGAGTTAGAGAAGCTTAAGCATAGCAACTGCGAGTAGAAAATAACAAAGTTTGAGCACTCGGGTATTATGAGAACTTTAGTAAACTTTACGAAAGGAGGAAAAAAGTAGAATAATTGAAAATTATAAACTTTGCTTGTTTAATCCACAGTAAAACTCTGCGGCAAATATAAAGATAAATAGTTTAGAACTGAAAAAATGTTAATTGAGGTTAAAGAAATTGATGCATGAGTAGTTTCCTATTAGACATAACTTTGCAGATATGTGTGTATAAATATGTCATGAATATGTATGGGTAAACGTTCAACTGTACAGTTATTGAGTTAACATTTTACCAAAACTTTAGTAAGTTGAACACATTTTTAAGCGATTAGTAACCGATTTTAACTTACGCAATAAGCCGAGTATGTAGGACTCGAAGGTTTCGCGACGTCCAGAGCCGCTTCTTAACGGAGTAGGTGCGCTCCCGACCGCGTCCGCGCATGAACGTCGCGAAACCAGTCGAGTCCTACATACTCGGCTTATTGCGTAAGTTAAAATCGGTTACTAATCGCTTAAAAAAGTTATTGAGTTTGTAGATAGCATCATTTAAGCGATTCTTTTGTCGTCTTTTTTTTCTATTGTGATAAAGATCATCATCATCATCATCATCATCATCATCTCAGCCGTAGGACGTTCACTGCTGAACATATGCCTCCCCCATGATTTTCCAAAAGAAACGGTTGGAAGCGGCCTGCATCCTACGTCGTCCTGCGACCTTCATCAGGTCGTCTGTCTACCGTGTCGATGGACGACCTACGTATGCGTATACACGTATATTTGATAAAGATGCAGTGTGTATAATGTACAGTACGGTACAATAAATTATGATTATTACCCGTATATACAATTATCAATTTGGTTTTCTAATTAAAAGTTAGTCATGTTCATAGAAACACGAAAATGTATAACTGTATAGATTACTTAAGTTTTCTTTTGTAAACTGTAGAATTATCTAAAAACAAATCATTTACCAACATTAGTTAACAGAGTGTTTCAACAGAGTGCTAACGTATTTAAGGTGCTGTCAGCTCCTGACGTCGATAAAAGTAAGGATTCTAATTATTAATTGAATAGTAAACATAATTTTTTATGTATTTTTATACGTTTTTACAAAGTGCATTTGCTCAATTTCACAGACGTTAGCACACGGTAGCAGTTGACAGCGCCTTAAGAGGGCACGTACACAATCAGTCAGTATACCCGCATGTCACAGGCCCTCGGGTGGTCTGAAAGTTCTAAGACTAAGGCTGGCCACTAGTTGATCCGCTAACTGGGTGGGTGGCACTGGGCCAGCGCTCTGGATTATGGCCCATACTTCTCTCTCAGCTCTCAGCTCAGTCTCGTGTGCTGACTGTTGGGGCGTGATCAGCTAATTTTAATCCCGTTTCTAAATTAAAGCTTAGTTTAGTATCAAGTTTGATTCCAAACATTTGAAGTTGAAGTTACGCTTTATAAAATAAAATCAAAGTATCTTCTATTTTTTTTAAATTTAGATTATCGTCCTGTCTATTCTATCTAAATTATAAAGCAATTTAAATTCAATCGAGCATACTCTACTTTCTAGGTAAAATAAACTACCTACAATTTAAGTTAGTTTCTCTGTAAACACAATTATCTTGAACGAAATGAAAACGTATCTGTCACAAGAAGGCTCTTATTTAGAGCCTATTCATCAAGTTCGAGTGTTTACTTAAATTGAGATAGAGAGGAATCGGATCCACTTTACGTGTTTCATTGTTATTATAATTTAACGTTGTTGTGGTTATTATCCAGTGTTTACTCTTGTTGCGATAGTACAAGAAAATTTTTCTTTTTCTGAAGAACCATTTTTACCTTTACTTTGAGACGTAGATCAACTTATATCATAATTCGTACAAAACTTTTAGCATATTCGTGATCATAAATTTCATTAAAAAACTTAGTTCAAAATCTTTCTGTATTATGTATTAGGCTAATTTTGGAAATGGCAACACATGTGTTAAGTTTGAAAATACCACATAAAATATGAGATTGACATGGAAAATTCAATGGACAATAAACCAAAAAAGCGAGTAGCAGAAGCTGACTGAAACCTCTAAGTGTGTAAAATGCCGAACGAACTGACTTTTTAGAACTTACACAAAAAGTTAAAATGGAAACGGTCTGAAAATCAACACTCAAAAATAACAAACCCTCGGGTTTATTACGCGTCTGCAGCTTGTTTTTCCACCTGCAACTTTGATGGAGATCCGTTGAAATTAATATAAAAATATTGGATAACCTTTCAACAAAATGAATTGGTTTTCGGAAGGCGTCTTTTCGTATCAAGGGAACTATTTGTTCCACTCCATCGCAGTAGGGTTCTGGCACTTTCTATCAAAATTATCATATCTATAAATAGAGGACCTTGTTTAAGATGATGGAAAGGATCGGATGGGGTAACAATAATTCCGATATCTTGAAATACTCTACTTTATTCGACCCGCTCGATGACGAAAGGTTTCTTTTCAAAGTGAAATCGCTCGACTCTGATTGGATGGATGCCCGTTATTTTCTTCTGAGTGCGTCCGTGTTTTTGAGATTATATAAGTTTTAGATCCTGGCATATAATATCCTATTTTAGAACATGAGTCACTAGGGCAAGTCAGATACCTATAGCTCTCTCTAAAACTGTAACAGTAGGGCTGGCTATTAACATATACGCCAACCCGCACAATGCTCGCGTGGTGGATTATGGCTCACACTGCTTTCTATGAGGGAGAACTCTTCCTTGCAGCAGTAGTGGTAACGTAATGGCATTATGTATAGTGACTCGACATCAACTTTTGCATTCCTATATCTGATTGCCGGAGGCAAACAGCATTCAGCTCGCTCGAAAAAATAATCTAGTTTTGCAAGCAATATTGAACGGGGTGGTTTGAAATCGATAACTAGTTATGAAAGGCAAAAATATACATATTCATTTTTATTATGAACCCATACCTATTCACTACTCCGCGGCTAAGAATCATACTGCGTTCATGTCATCACACGTATTGTCTTCAACGTAGTCGACAAACTATCCTCATAGTTTGATTAAAGGTTTATACATTTACCTAAAAGAAACATAGTACCATAATAAAATCAAATTACTTTCTATATAGATCATAAATACTAATTACAACGCAATTATCATAAACAAACAACATAAACATACCATGAACATGAAACCATGGTCGCACTACTAAAACTGCACCTGTCTTCAAAATAGGTGCCGCTGTTTCCAAAACTATACCACAAAGACAGGTGCCAAATCCAAACTCAGTGGGGGTCCAAAATACCCGTCGTGTCACCCATAACCTTAATTGATAGGAATCGTTAACCTTTAAACGCGGCCCTTAGTTTCCTTCATAAATACTCTTCGATTTTTATCTACAGTTTTTTCTATGAATTAAACGAGGTTTTATTTTTCGGATGCCGCGGGATCGTTATTTTGTAATAAACAGCTTTTTGTCATTCGATATTTTTGAGATCGGATAGAGATTGGATTCTCTGGCGCCGTTTTGGTTATGGATTATAATTTTAATGTCAAATTAGTTGTAGCTGTTGAAAGTGTTAGTTATGTTTTACAAGCGCTATATAACTAGCTGTCGTTAGAGATATCAGTTTTTGCTTTTAGTTTGGTATGGTTAACCTAATTTGGAGTTAGTGGAGACAAAGTAAGTAAATATCTATAAGTAGAACGTCTTCCCTACTAGCGTTGATTCACGCAGGTTTGGCTCGAGACGCGTGTAGGGAAGTCAACATCGCATCTATAAACAAATTGTCTGCCGATCTTTTTTGTTGGTAGCATACCTACACAACAGAAAACATGACATTTAATAACAAGTACAGTTTGAAAAATTTAATACCGACTTCCATTCTATTCATTTATTGGAGTGTATCTCAAAAACTACTGGACCGAATTTTATGAAATTTAAACGGGACTACACGGGAAGCACCAGCTTTAAACAGACAATTTTACCTTGGTTGAGGAGTCTTTGCTTTCTCATTTCTTTTATAAACCACACACTGGGTTTTCTTATGTCACGGGAGGTACGATACCTACACACATCCAATGTAATGAATATGTATATTCACCCTATAAATAATATCCTCGGCCAGCAATTGAGCCTGGAACCAACTACGTTGACTATATATTTATATATGCACCATTTTTATTTCGCAGATCTTATATTTGACTTCTTGTAAAGTGATATAAACGATCTGTGATCCAAAATCATATATTTAAAGGAGTGATTGCAATTATGTAATATAACAATAATAAGAACGTATATTTAGGAAACTTAATAAGCCAGACTGAATAGCAAAAGCAATTAAGTCAGTGTTAAGTCTATATTGATTCTTTTGTTCTGATGGGGTCAAAGGAGTCGGCCCCTTCGGGATACGAAACGTACGAAGCGAAAAAAACCGAGGTACTAAAAGGTAGCAGAATCTTGTGAAGAAGAAATTACACTTCCAATACAAATATTCAGCCACGAAGTAATAATGCGCAAGCAGCACTGTGTTAGGGTGTGAAGGCAACTGTAGGAAGTTAAGTAACTTGGTAAATTGAACTTTATAACCAATATTCTGTGACACCACAGTGCAGTGCCACGAAAAACTTTAGCCTAAAGCAGGGATAAGCGTGGTGCTCATCAGTCGCATAAATTGCTAGAATTTTCATTTAACAGTATAAAATATAGACTACTCATGAAAAAAATAGAACAATCCAAACTGTAAATAACCTTACCAACAATATTTATATGTTAGGCTTTCGTGAATATTAAAGTTGAAATTAAACAGCTTTATAAGGACTGTATCGCGTGTATTTTATGATTAAATTATAAACGTTCCTCGACAAAAATAATGAGCACCAATTTAAATTATCCCAAACACCATCATTCAGCCACATGTGACCATGAATTACATTAATCGGCTCAAGATATTGATCAGTCCTGGCCATTAAATCAATTTAATTTAAAGTTTTCGGCTCTAACGTCTTCGTGGTGTAATCAATATCTTCGGGCCCTTATTGCCGGTGACATAAATTCTAAGGGACAGACATTAGTAAGTTTGTCATCGGAAATGTTATCTACCGATCTGCTGATTGTGACGTCGGTGCTTCCTTATCTTATTGTTTTGTTTTTGCTGATCTGCCGTGCGATTATGTAATGATTCGTCGACGAGCTCACCGATGTCAAATATTTTATGAGGTATCGCCCTTGTACATAAGGTTATTTTTGCAACGTTTCTTGTCACCTCTTCATTTGTTTCACGGATGTTGTCAAAGATGTTTGCTCTTAGAGAATCGCACGGCTGCTCTTGATGGATTATGTCTGAAGCTTTGTCAAAATAATCGTTAGATGAAGTGAATTCAGTATAGTAATACATTATGGTAATTATTTTCATTTATGTCCTTATGCAGGCTCTTCTATCTAAATTGTTCATTCTTAATCATAGTACTAGGAAGCATATAATATTGAGAACTTCATTTTTATGAATTTAATACTTAAGAAGTTATTTATTGGAATTGATGAAAGTAAATAAAATAAATAACTATACAAATTTTAGGTTCAAAATTCTCTTGAGTTCAAAATTATCTTGATACATATTTATTTCATATCAATAGTGGCTTTATTCACGTAATTAGCCGAATTAATCGACCTAGGTTTTGGGCATGTCCGATACTCATACTCAGGAGTTTTGGTTGCAAGATTGATAACGAACGTCGGCTAACTACGTGAGTAAAGTATATCAATCTAATGATCTTAAAATAAGTGAAAATAACTTGAACATCTCACAACTATTCAATGCTCAGTAAAGGAACTAGAGAGAAGAATAACAAACCGGAAATAGATGGCATGAGAAGAGATTGTGAAAGTGAAATCCCTTGTTCAAAAAGGAAAACGAGGCAGACCATTAAAAAGTGGAATGAGACATCATTTCGAAATAGTTATAAGTAATATAAATTAGTTAGGTTTATTTGTTGTTTTTAATTTTAGTTTATAGAGATTTATTTATTCTCGTACCTCCAGATTTTTGGCATCATCATGATTATTACCATCCTGACCGCAGCCTTTGGCTAAACTTAGGTTATCATTTCAGCAAATGCATATAAACCTGGTTTGGAAAAATCTTCATGAGCAACTGAAATGTATATGTAATGTAATAACTATTGAAAATGACAGTTGATATGTTTCGTGACAATGGACAAACCACTAGGTCAAGTCAAGTCGCACCCAGTTAGCTCAACGCCCAAATGTTAAATAACGAATTAACATGCGTTACTGGTAACATTTTCCAACATAACCACCTAATACATGTATTATGTAAAATAATCAAACCATATTTGAATAGGATATGAGATAGTATTCGGTACGGGCTTGAGAACAATAATAATCAAATAGACCCGCATATTCATGAGCATACGCTTGGTGTAGCATGTGTCAGAAATTGGCTTCCAAATACCATTTAAAGGACCGAATGTAAATAGTAATGAAGAAATATACCTAAGCTTGATGTTTCATATGCTGGGTCTGCTTCATTACTATTTATTTATGTATTACGTATAGGAGTACGTATATACGCTAGTATGTATTTTAACTTTACGTATTAGCCGTAGCAAATTAGCAATGACTACGTTACCTAAGCTCAGAAAAGCGGGATAGAATCAGAAGGGACTAGTCTAAGTTTATTTCACGAAACTCCTATATTGTGTCTATCGAAATATCGCGTCACAGATTTGTGTATGGTGTCACGATAGATTCAAAAATACTCACTTTAATTTATTGTTCAAAGGTTCACTTCGTGACAATACAAAAACCTATATAAACCTATAATACAAAAGTATACAAAAACATGTGACCCTAGCAAGTACAACATAATAGTATCGTTGACATATACAGTATAAACTATAATTTATCTAGGACAACTGAGGCACAGATAACTAGGCATTTATACACGCGAACATTACGTTACACTTACACAAATGTTTGTGCTAGCAACTAGACCCACTGCGATTTTCGATAGGCGGAAATCCATGAAACTGAGTTGGAATTCACGCAAACGCATTTTCAATTGACTTCCAAAAGGTTCCACCACTAACACGTAATACCTCGCATAACTTTTTACAGAGTCCGATTTTGGTTATTATTTTTTGTTTGGTTGAGTATACTTCCGAGGTCCATTTCAATTTCATCAAATTCGGTAAGAGGCTGTTGAGTTATTACACTCCAATAACTGAAAACTGTTTCACCTATCTTGATGATATCCTTATTGACAGTAAGTGACAATCAATCCTGTAAGTAGCAAGGGTCACAAAAATGGTGAAAAAAAACGGACAACCGAACGGAAACCCACACGAACGAAGTAACGGGACACAGAGAGAGATATATATGTCATTTAAAAAAAAAATGTGGAACCGAAGCACTAAAAAGGGTGAAATAACTTGTCGAAGTCGGTACTATGCGCGCAGCATTGTGATAATAGGTACTTTTGAACTGTCATGTTACCGACTTCAACAAGTTATTTCACACTTTTTAGTGTTGAAGTCGGTTCCATTTTTTGGTATTTTTTCTTAAATAACATGTATTTCTCTCTCCATGTTCTGTGACTTTGTGCGTGTAGGCAAAGGTAATTGCGATCCCATGGGAATTACCAATTGAATCGGAACAAAAAGAAGCCTAATTGTTAATTCTGGATATTCTGGGTAAACTACTCGTATCACTATTTTAATTTCTTCTATATATGTTTATCCATTTCAGGGCAAAGATATACTCGTACAAACATACCGTTCAAATACTTTCGCATTAATAATAATAGTGTTATTGTGGGCAGCCGTGTTAATATGAAATAATAAGGAATTAGATACTAGGTATATTTTACTTATACCATTTGTAGACAAAATATTTTTTACGTTTAGCCCATCATCTTAAGTTGGTACTTTATGGCAACTTTTAACTTAGGACAAAGTTCGTACTACCAATTTTGGATGTTTTTTGCCTGGTATTAGCAGTAGGACAACTTTTGACAAAGTTGTTGTTTTCCGTTTTTGATATCGTTTGTTATTTTTGCGTTTTTTATATAGATAATTTTAGTGTTCTTTGTGTTTCACAGCATTTTAATTCTTAAAAACTATTGAATTGTCCAAGCTAAAGTCGTAGATGGTTATTGACATTTAAAATATAAAATATAAAATCACCACTACTTATTCAAATTAAATGATACGACATACAACCATTTTCATTGTTTCAGTTGTGTTCGTTTATTTTAAATATCATTGTTTCAAAGCAACATTTACAGCTTATGACCGGCACAATCGATATCGATTTAGAAATAATGTTGGTTATTTCTTCAACGGGTTTGATTGCTGAACTGAGTATAGTTTTCTTAAATCTGTGAATGTGGTTTTTCTTGTCACTAAAATCAATGACATCTGTCCTAAAAAGATATATTTGTATGTTAATAGTTGCAGACTTGTCCGTACTACGGATCTAAATGCCCATTCTGTGTATAAGAAACTATATTTTGCAGTGACAACAAAATACCTACGACTATCATTATAAACCCACAAGAAAACGATAGTAACTAATCGTTTAATCTGTGGCCTAGTATAAGAAAATTTGCTAGAGTGTTATATAATCGGTGCCAGTACCAACAGCCATTTTTATAGTGCTACTCTAACGCAGATGATCCTAGTTAGTACTTCAGCGATACGATTACTGTACACTTACGCAAATTTTCGTGTTAGGCCCACAGAGGTAATCATATGTAATTTACATGGCAACTGACCTTACTGTTTATATTATACATCCAGTCTTGGTCACCGCCGCTAAATGGACTGAACAGGTGCATTAAACTTTTTATAAAGTCTACCCGATCGTAAATCGCCTTAAGTAACAAGGGTGAGCTTTAAGTTTTAGAGTACAATAAATAAAGAATGAACTACCCCCAAAATTAAAAAAGCAGGTATTACGTGAGAACGTCGTAATTTTGAAAGTTTGGACCAATGAAATTGGTTGTCAATTATAAAGTTTGATAAGAAAGTGAACATGAATGTTATATTGCTTACCAACGATAAGTTGTTTGAGTACCTAAATTATAAATAATTATCTTTCTATTGAAACTTTGCTGTATAAAGTAATGAGTTAGCTTTTCTTTTATTGCGAACTAAGAACAATTTCGGAACGATCCGCGCTATAACGCAAAAAATATATTAGCAGTTTTTTATTAGATTGTGAGTATCATCATCATTTCAGCCGTAGGACGACCACTACTGAACATATGCCTCCCCGAGAAATTTCCAATCACCAGTTGGAAATTTAATTTTTCTCACACTCATACCCATGAGTATGTTTAAATCACAATAAAGACACGAATTAAAATTATTAAAACAAAGGCTTCAGAATCCCAGTAAGCGTAATTAACATGACTGTCCATAGTCCGCCTTATCATCTCGCAACAAAGTAGTTGCACCTTCACAGAATGAGAGACGTGTTAGATAGCTATCTTGAAATTGTTTCAAGATCTGTATCGTACCTTATCTTTAAAGCTTGTAAAATGTCCCCAGTTATATCAGGCGTGTACACAGCGCATACCAGTAACAAACAATAGAGGTATGAACAGCAGAGTAGAATGAAGGGTGGGGCTACTCACATAGAGTTGATTTTCCTTCTATGGTATTAAATATAACTTGATTTTCATGATTGATCCTTGTTTAGTTAAATGATATGTAAGTATTGCGTTTAGATCTATGTATGCATAACAACTTTTCAGGGTTACTTCTGCAAAAACGGCTTTTGATTTCCACAAACGTTTTACGTTACTCGTATATTACTCGTAAAGAAACTAATGTCGAGATTACATATTTTGTGCATAATAGCGCCTACGCAGAGTTTTTCTCTATTGCAACCTACGTAGGGTAAAAGATACCGGGGCGTAGTTACCCCTGAGGTCCAGCAGATGCAAGGAGCAGAAGCTCAAGATCTCCACTAGCCCAGAGGCTGAAGAAACGCGTCAGTCAGTCAGTCTTACACTACGAGTATTTTGTTTTTTTCGTAAACAACCATTTTAATTTTAGCCCTACATGCGGCCCTGGTCAAACCCCCGCATTGTCGGCAGTACTTTAAGGCCGTGTCGTTCTTGTAGATGTCTAGATAAATGAAAGGACACGCTACGCACCGAACGGTAGCCTGAGGCTGAAGCCTCCGCATTAAGGCTCACTCCGATATTATCGATAAGAAAATCGATTTATAAGGGTACAGTGTGACTCATATGTTTAACGAATGACTATGGAGTTTTTATTATTATCTAAAATTATGGAGTTTTTAAGTATAGTTTTCGACTAAAGAGTCCAACTATATTCTACAATGCAATGGATTTACTAAATTTTTTGATTGATTTTTCCTAGGAAGAAATCTCAAAAAACACATAACATGATACAATGCGTACATGTGATAAACTTCAGTATAGTACAGCACTTTTTTACGGATTTTACAAAATTTTGTACTAAACCATTGCTTTACTCGTAATGCAAGTTGACATTTTCAGAAACAGAATGAGAAAAGAGAGAAAAATATGGACACCTGTGGCCCTAGCACGAATAACTGCGTAAGTGTACCGTGACGTGTCGTTCAAGTGAACAGTACACACTGTAATTTATCTAGGGCGACTTTGACATAGAAAACTCATAGTTTGTACGTCGAAGTGTGACGCTTACAAAACGAATGGAATGAATGTTTCATGGGAAGACTGATGTTAAAGCGTAAGTGTATGGTTAGCAATTTCCGTAAATTGGGTTGATTGTGATTAGAATTTATTAAACATCGTGGTTAATGAAAGTAAACGAAGATTAATCTATGTTTTTACATTAATGTACTTTTTAAACAGAATAATTCACATCCTCGAACGGGGCTCAACCCGCGTCTTCCTTCAATCCATGTCAAATGCCATGGCCACTAAATCACTGAGGCTTACTGTCCAAGCATCACATTTTAATCGCTCACCACCACGAGTTTTTGCCGTTTAAGCAGATACATCTTCTCTTAGTACTAAAAATGTGCCTTGCTTTCACTCAAGGTGATACGACATTTTAAAAAATGCATCTAATATTAACGTTCATAATAAAGAAAGCTTAATTATTAAACTATAGAAGACAGACCTCATTGATTTTAATGAAACATTATAGAAAATAAATCGTCCATACAAGAACTTATAGACTCGTTATGTTTCATATACGTACCTAAGTATATGTGCACACTATCTTCAATCGTAGTTTAGTTTCAAATACCGTATCGCAATAAAACAATTGAAGTGCCTATTATTACAATATTGATAATATTGAATATCCCTTCTGTGACAGAGTACTAACATATAAAGATATGAATATGTTTGACCGTTTCTCCGTGTATGGTTCTTAGTAACAGTTGTAATAGATTTTAGACTGACATTGATGGGCAGATAAGATCGTAGTACCCGATTCATTAAGCGTAATGATATGGTTCGTTAATCTAGGACAATCGACAATTCAGCTTGTGATACCTATGCACCGTATAAAACTAAATATACCATATTATTGCTATGGATTCGTATAAGAAATCAGTTGAATTCACAAAGCCTGGAAATTCCGTGGTATGTAGGGATCAACACAACATTGAAGTTTTGATAAGATGAAATTAAACGATCTCCGACGCATGCAGTAGTCACTCACAGTGTTCAAAGGTCTTGCAGTAATGTGCTGGCTTTGGATTTCTATTACCTACGTTGATGGATCTGAAGCAGATGTTAAGTACTTGCTAACCATCATCCCTATTGAAATTAGGATGTTTTTTTAATTCTATGACCTCTCTTAACATTCTCGGCACATAGGTTCTTCCTAGCTAGAATTTGTGGGTTAGCGAATGTAATACCGTCGTTGTATTACATTCGTTTTCGGAGCATATGAATACTGCAGACTTGGTCGAGGGTCTTTTAGTATGTTTACGAACTGAAAGCCTAGCTCTGGTACAAGCACTGTTTCCCTCAATACTATTTGAAATGAGTTATCTATACATATGTACTGCCTTACTTATAAACGCTTCTTACATTTTAATAATATAATTTAGCACTGATCACTAGAATTAGCTGTGCGCAGTACTAAATAACGTTTATATTTAAGGCTGATAATTAGTGGTCCTGACTGCCGGAACACTTCGTCGAAGCAGAGCTTAAGCCGCTGGTGCTACGAACTTGAAACTATTATTATTAATTGGCAGTCGATTCACTTTATGTTATAGACATCCGCTAAGAAAGATGTATTTGTTTCTGTAGCTTTGTATCCCAAATACCAATCGTGTGTAGCCGTAGGCGGGTCAGCTAAACATTATCTTCCATACAGCCATCGCCTTCCTCAAGCATATTTGAGGGAAGATGACGACCCGCCACACACGCCACCACCTGCCAACACATTTTCGAGAGCATGACTGCTCTGAATGCCTATGCCCACTCGTAGTCAATTATTTTACTTGCTTCTCATTGCACTGAAGCAGGGACTCTATTACCGCTACGTTCCGATCCCTGATCACCATTTTGAGGTTGTAGTTTAGGACACGAATCATCCAATTGCATCATCGTCATCATCGGCGTAATAGATGAAGGTCCTCGTGTGTCGGGAAACTGCAACGACTGTATGCGGGACGCTCTCGTGCAGCTTCATTTTGCTCTTTGTTTTTATGACTAGAACTGACTTGTACGGCAGTCCCTGCGCCTCGTGTATGGTTAGGTTGCGTGATCTCTCTCCCTTTCCGTAGCCCTGGCCGGTCAGAGTCTCCTTTTCTTCCTGAGTGTGAACCAGGAAGTGATATAGGGATTTTCGCAGCTGTATACCTCTCGAGGCGCAAGGACCTTATACAGGGAACGGCAATTCAATGTTTATAATAACACAGTCACATAAAAATACTTTGATTGATCTTACTATAGATCAAAAAAAATCCTGCATAAATTTACATTGACAATAACGGGGTCTAAATATAATGATTTCTTAACTAAAGTAACTCCCCTCAATCAAACAAATCATCCAAATGACTCTACTTAGGATTGAAACCAATTGGTTCGACATTGAACTTTAAAATTATTAGCAAGTTATCATTTAAACCAACCAAAACCAGAAGACCTACTTCACTATTCTATTTCCATATAAATTTAAGAAGTGAAGAGGTCCTCGTGAATTGGTTTATGATCGTGACTCATGGACGATTGTTTGGTTCAATTTTTGTGTTCAGTACCACGGATCGTCAAGAATGACAAGTCATATTAATCTTTATGAAGTAATCAATTAAGTGGTGGGGGAAATCTGGATTAGATAGTATCGGTGCTCTGTCGGCTTGTATCGTGAGACTCGTAACAAGACTATTTACGGACGGAATATTCTTGATACTTGAATTTAAATATAAACACTCGCTCTTATCAATCTACGAAGAACTACAGGGAAGAGTAGTATACTGTAAAAACGATAACGAAAGTGCTTTATTCACACACATTGATTATCTATTCTCCACATAATAATAACTGTTACGTAAAATAGTCCAAATTTAAATTATTTGATTTTTAGGTATCAAAGACGCAGTACGTTATGTACGTCGTAACTATGCAATGTGTAGTGAATGTTATAATAATTGTGAAATTATGAATTACTCCGTTAGCGCAGTTAGTAGCTCGTAGTAACTTTTGAAGCGCGGGGCCCCAGGTTCGATCCCTGACCGGGGCAAATATTTTTGACATGAGCATATTGTTTAATAATTATTGTTAAAAATTCAAATATTTGTGAGTGACACACTGAAAAGGCTCAACTTTCTGCACGAAACTTAGAATGGAGATAGCTCTGGGTACATTTGGTGAAGAATATTTATTCCAGGATTTAGGAGATTAACACAAGCTATTTTGTCCTGACTTAACTAATAGTTCCTTGGATAGTAATAATATCATTTCACGCAGACGAAGTCTCAGAGAAAAGCTAGTAATTAATATTTACGTAATTAGGCGAGTCTTATAAATATTTTAAAGCAATCCTAAAACGCAAAGCTTATTATAATTTCACGCATGAAAATACTGTAATCCACTAATAATACAACCATCAAAATTCTTTGTTCCACTCATAGATACGTCCAAAGCGGTATGTTTTGGCTTCAACTGGTCAAGTATTCAAAGTATTGTCAGTGATTTAATTGAAACAGCGGGAGTCAAAAGTATTTTCCGAGCATCCAACACAGGAAATAATGTTTTGTATAGAAAAAATGATCTGCTACATTCTAATTGCCTCAATTTTAAAGTTTAATTAGAACAGGTCTATATTGTGGGTGATTAATGTTAGAGTATAATATGGGATGCGTGTGATGAGTATAAAATATGCGGTCGTAGAAGCCAACTTAAAGATAATTTTGTGTTTAGAAGCTGGGTGATGAATGATAAAGATAGTGGCTTAGAAACTGGACTTATATATACAAGACTTTTTTAAAGTTACATAGTTTCTAGGAAAGATATCTAATACCTTAAGCTTATGCATCAATCCAATGCAGAGACTTGCTCTTCTATGGGGGAAGATATTTATATGCGGCTTGACGGATAGGCTAGTGGTCAGCTCTAGGCTCTGACTTTCTGCAGCGCTGGAATGTCAGCATTGCCTGATTGTTGTCTTAATTTAATTATCGTTATCCTAATTTAATCACCATCGTATAAAACGTGCTCCCCGATGCACGAAAGCGTTTAGTTGAAAAGTTACTAGCGGTCACCTATTCAAGGATAGATGACCGCTAGTGGCATTAATCAAATGAGTACTCCCGTGCTTCGGAGGGCACGTTAAGCCCGGTTGTTTGTCTTAGGAAAAGT
The DNA here is from genome assembly GCA_917880725.1 of Selenia dentaria. Taxonomy (NCBI): domain Eukaryota; kingdom Metazoa; phylum Arthropoda; class Insecta; order Lepidoptera; family Geometridae; genus Selenia; species Selenia dentaria. Next base: position 20,436,539 of record OU862893.1, read on the forward strand.
CGTTAGGCTATGTCGAAGTCTTTCGGGCGGCCTAAAAACTTAGATATGGGTTGGCCACTATCCTATCCACCAAAACGGACCCGCATAGTGGATGTGGCCCAACTCTACTCTCAATCCTCTCAATTAAGAATCATCTATGTTGTATAATAATGTATGAAAATTAAACACAACTGTTAGTTTAAAGTGTTTGCAATTTACCGATGGTAAAGCGGCAGACAACAAGTCAAAGCCACGCTTGCAGTTGTAACAATTCAAACTATAGACTTGCATATTGTTATTGGCGAACTCGGAACGATCAACTCTTTGATAAATGAGAATACTCTGAAACTAATCATAACATCTGTTACTTTGACAGAAGGTACAAATTGGTTCAGACTTGTAAATTTCAATTAAGTAAAATTCAACTTTAAGAACATCGAATCTCATTATGACCCGTGTTATTTCGTAACTGTTTCTCTCGGTACCAACCTTTTGCAGTTTATAACACAAGATATATATATATAATTTTAAACTTCATGTATGACAAAATATGACATGGTCTTCAAATCTTTGTATTACGTAACATTAATCGATCACACCCCCATACATGTAAGGACGCACACACATTATACATAATCATCCAAGACTCGAGAACATATAATTCTGCTAATCAAAGAAATATTTTCCCCGGTCATGAATAGAATCTGGGACCCAACGCTTAGAAAGCAATCTTACTACCAGCTGACCCAACGGAACTGTCAATTACGTTGGAAACGTCCTAAGAACGTCTAAGTCTACAATAACACAAATATCTGTGAAAATTAATTTAGAATTGTTTACTGGCTTATTTCTTAATTTTCATTTTTAGTTGGATCATTATTTACTAACAATGCGCCTTCTTTTGCATTTTCAGTCACGGTAGTGGGCGCACTTTTAGCATGCGTAAATATAAACATTATTTCAATGAAATTTCCTTCGATGTTTGGTATCGGTCAGCCTAGAACCGTGCGGTTTGTGATGCTATTCATCTTAACTGTCATATGCCACAAATGCGAAAAATGTAATAGCTGATACTAAACAAGAACAGCCGAATCGAAAGAAAAAGCCAATGCCAAAACTACTGCAGATTTAGTATATGTAATAAAAAGCTTCGTTAACGAAACTCTAAAGAATCTCTATCAGGGCAAAGCACTATGGCCAATTATAGTGAAAGAATAGACTTGCAATCCTTGCATTAGCTTGAGCAATCTTCTAAGAATCTTACTGATTGGCTGATTAGTGTTGTTTATTGATGGCCACAGTACAACACAAGGGATTCCGAGAAGATCGTAAGCTTTTCTAAGGTTTTGGTTGGATTGTTTTATACTAATTTAAAATACCATTCGTATTTGTACTGACGTAGAAACATAGAACCATCCAACATTTTATCATGGTCTCGCTATATGAATACGTTTAGACAAATAAAATTAATACTTCAGTCAATTCTAGTATTTTTTTTGGAAGTTGACAGAACAGAGAGTGTTTTACACGCGTTTATTACTTGCCTTATTTGGTGAGTCGAGCTAAACGGCCAATGAATCGGTAGTTAATACAATATTACATAATTACTCGTATTATGTATTTCGCAAGTATTTCTGAGTAAAAGTATTAATACTTTTTAACATTAATGGGAATGGTAAAATATAAGTCTATGTGCCAAAAGTTTTATAAAATAATTTAAATTAATAAAAGTTAAGTTTATTCACTGAGAATTGAAAAAAATAATCTGTCCAAAGATTGTAATGCCTAAGCAAGTGAATAATTGACGTATCAAGCTAGTTTTTTGATTATGAGCATTTTCCGGTTGCTAAACATAGCAGTATCGACAGAGGTACGACTTTTTGAATAAACTCAGTAAAATTGGATTCAGGTTTGAAATGAGTACGTCAAATTATCGCAAAAATATAATTTCAATAAAGCTCATCTTTCAAAGTGACAAAAAGTTATGAAGTAAATTATAATTTACAAACTACATAGTAACAAGTGAATGAATATAGTTGAGTGTCCTACACTTGATGAAGATAACACGTATCATAAATTTGGTTTCATTACCGTACACCACAGGTGAGCGCGACAGTCTGGAAGACAGAGAGCCACCACAAATACCACAGTTTTTTTAATATGAATAGTGATGACATGATTACGCTTATCAAAACAAGTAAACATAATAGTACATTTAAAAACAAACTGATTGTTCTGTTCGTTTCTCCACTGTGGCTGGTGTCTAACAGTCTGCATTAAATCAGCACTTCTCATGTAGATTGTCTACTGGAACTGCTGTGATGATGATCACATTGTGAGTTTACTGCCCTCCTGACAAGTTTATTGTCGAGTCTCGCCGCGGTCATTTGCTTTAAACTTTTAATTAGATACCGTGCTGCCTTGTTAAGGATATTGGCCCGATTTTATGATGATGCACCATTGGTTAATTCTCGGTATTTCTCCTTTTATCTGATTTGTCGGACTACATTTATAGATCTTTTAATTTTTCAGATTCTTAATTCTTAGATGTTAATTTGATTACGGCCAATTTAAGATAATAGGATTAATATGATTACAGTAAAGTAAAATACATTTTTGATATAAATTGGTACTGTTCTTAAGAAAATGCACTCATAATTAATGAGAGATTAAGAGTAGGTGGGAGTCCGCTGATCAGGCTTTCGTCGGTTCGAATCCTACCTTAGGCTTGAACCTACAAAATGTGATTTCGTAAGGTGTCGTACTTCGTAATCTTTTCGGACACTTAATAATTACCGCCTGGATAACTGCCATCCTCAGGTTTTAAAATTGTCCTTAATCATGTAGTAGCTCTCCTTGATACCCTTACCCAGTCGCCATTTTAGGTCTCAAGTGTTTCCAACTTCAACCGCATCATTACAGAACATCAAGTGTAATTGTGGTCAAACGCCTTTGAACTAAGTATTGTAATAAGTGATTAAATTTGATAGCAGAAAGTGTTATGTTTTTTTTTTTATGATAACCTCATTATTTTATTTTTCTCATACCAGTTTTTGCTAGAGATGTCAACGAGATACACAAAACCTTTCACAGCGAATAACACTTTATAGATAAATTATGTTATACAATATTTCAGGGACATTTAAAAGCTGCTAGTAGCGGATGCCACAAAAACCCGTATACAAACTAATTAATATCTTACAAGCCACATTTTCTATAGCGGCGCAACAAAAGAACTGTCTCATAATAAAATGGGCCAGTAAAAAAATAAAAAGGCGAGTCCAACGAATAAGACAATAAAGAGGACAAACAGAAAACAAAGAAGAATATAATAAATCAGCTGTTGTGGAAGTGTCTCCCTTTATAAAAGTATGGATGGGAGCAGACGGGTGACGTCGGTTGTTAACTACGAATTTATAGTTCATCATGACCGAAGAGGTTTCATTCTCGTAAATTTTCGTGTAATACGAGTGGATTGATGCAAGGGAACTGATAAGTGTAACGTGGAAAGTAGAAGCAGTAAGCAGTCTCCAAACAAAGTTGCTGATCTGTGTCGGCTTTAAAGTTTAACATTATAGTTATCCTTTTTTAACCCTTCAAGAGTCGTTATATTATAAAAATGAAATTTCTATTGTGTCTGGCCGCATGATGACTAACGACCTTTGATGGATTATTTGTATATGTTAATTTTATGAAATGTCCATATTTGTCAATTGATTTATTTATATGACAATTAAATAGTGCAAAAGAAAATGTCTACATTCAAATGCAAAGTAAGCATAAGTGATTCGTTTTTGTATCTCATTATTAATGTTGTCACAAGTTGGTATTCTTTGAAGATCACGTTTAGATTTTTGTATCTTTATAGTTTATAGATATCAAACTTCGCCTCGCTGCATCTTGCTGCTCCGCCTGCATGTAAAGTCATACACACACTCAACTTTTCACCATCTCACATATACTCACACATTAGCACATATTACCTTCTCAGACATGTACTCACACACTCACTTTGGTACCACCACTGCCACTTGCTACTTGGTATTTCTATAGTGCAATTATTTTGAAGTAAGATAATCTACTGCTAACATTATTTCAATACATTGTATGAAAAGTATATACGGCGGAAATAATTGGACGCTTTTATGGAGATAACCTGATGTAACCAGAAGCAGGTAAAACCCGACTTTCAACCTATAATACCCTATTCGACATAAAGTAGATAATTAAATGTGTTTATAATTTTAAATTCACTGTGACTATTCTCCTGTCAATGAAATTTGGTCTGGCGGTTATATTTATCATGGGTATTTTGTATACGTGTGATATTTTGAGAACTGTTGTTTAAGATTATATCCATTTATTTTTTCTTTTGTTTTAATTGAACTATACAGGATGTCCCGAAACTCAATGATAACCTAGTACCGGGCGAGAGACCAAGGTATACCAGTTAAGATTTTTTTTTTTTTCCAACATGTCAAAGTTAACTAACAATAATTTTGTAAACCATAACCCATTAAAACTTAATTTACTTTACTTGGTTAACAATGTTAATTACTTTGGTTTGTGGTTGCGATTAATATTATTTGAAATTACATTTAAAAAAACTGTAAACATTTTTCTACTTTTTCGATAATGTCTATTATCTCTTGGCTAAGTGACATGAATTTTTTTTTCATAACTGATATACCTTGGACTGCGGCCCGGTACAAAGTTGCCGTTGAGTTTCGGGACACACGATATAGACTGAAAGCAACACATTCAGGAATGGGACTCTTTAAAATTAATTTCTCGCGTTGAAGAGCTAGTGCACGGGGTAAAAGACTTAATGGTTCCCGAAATTTAAAGTACCCAAAAATCATCCGGTTATTTCATCAGCCAGGGCTTTTTCATGCTGCTGATCTACAAATACTTATATATACTACTGCTATGCCTTCTCTCGTATTTTTCATAGTATATTGCACTGTTTTTGCTAAGTGGTGTAAAAGTAATGCGCAAGGTTCGTTGGCTACGTTAGCTCAGTTGGTAGTCATGTCTTTAAAGCGCGGTGTCGCAGGTGTCGAAACACCTGGAGAAAACATACGTGTGATGAGCAGAAATGTTGCTCTAGTCTTGGTTGTATTATTTGTGTGTACAAGCCTCTCTCAAAACAGAGTATCCTGGAGGGTATGAGTGTTAATTGTAATAATTATTTTTTACATATGTATCTACTCATACTCTACTACAAAAGAGGTATTACCATACCTAATCAAATAAATTGATTGAAAACTCTTAATAATATTAATTTGCCGAGCCTCTAATTTTTACAAGCGAATTTTGTCCAACAGTATGATGGAAAAAATCATTCACATTTTATTCCATGCATGACTATATGAAGGTAAATAAATGTACAATTCCATAATGTAGGAATACTGTACACAATTTAATATCTATCCACATTCTTGCTTAAAAAAATGCTATTTGAAAATTAAGAAACGCACCGCAAACTATAAAATTATCACCCAAATATCACGTGTTTGTAAAACTTTTTTAACGTCTACGAGTCGATCAAATTGATCACAGCTTAAAGTTTTAATAGCCACTGAATGCCCGCAGCGACCTCAGTCAGAAATGTACTCGTATTTAAGGAAAACAAAAAACTAACAAGACTTACAACAACACGCAATGAAACAGAATTGTTTCCCGTAATAAAACCATTTTACTGTCTCAATATGTGTCTTTTCTACTGGGACCAAAAACTAACTTGTTATTCGACGTACGGGTAATTTATTAAGACTTTTATTGTTAAAACTTAACGATCTAAAATCCACGGGACTGGACCAACTACAGTCTGTAATACATGTATGTCAAGGCTTTAAGAACCGGCTAGTACTCACTAGATATTATTTTTTCCAGCAAGTCGCGTATTTTTACAGCTTCTTCATCTGGGACTCAACATAGTGCGGCGAGTGCGGGTAACATCATGTAACAAAAGCTTCAAATAAATTGGCCTAGTCGGAGGAACTATTCCGGCAAAAATCGCGGGAGTCCTAGCTGGTTCTTAAAGAATAATTATGGAAATATCTCTCTACAGTTTCAAAAATTACAATTCGCTATACTTTAAAAACAATAAACATTAATGTCATGTGCTCAATTCTCTATTCTTATTCTATTGGCGTTTTTCAATCAACTTATTCTCTGTACATTATATCAGGTCATATTACAGAATATAAGAAGAAATATGGCATAACTAAAGATATACACTAGTGGTGTAAAATAAATACCATAAAGCAAGGTCACACGGAAGATGTTGATTCCTTTATAGCAGACATCCCGCGTGTAAGCGGAAGTTTCTTAGCCTACTTATGTTGCGATTTTTTTATCTATTAATTAAAAATATGTTATTAATATATACAAAAATTATATTAATAATTAAGTAAAATTTAATTTAGTTTTTTAAGAATTTTAATTAATTTTTTTTTAACTTCTGTCGATCTTTTGCATTTTGAATGTATTATATAGTTTTAATATTTATTTAAGTTTACTTAAAGGTTGGATTTTTAGGATAGGTAATATTGAGTTACTAAAATCTCAATCTGTGATTATAAAACATATACCTACAGACAAACATCTGATATAATATCCAAAAAGGTTCAACTTTAGCACGAATCGCAATTTAACAATATACCTACTCATCTACTTTATATGCTTTTTGTCGCGTGAAGGCAATAAATTTCATTTCATTCCGGGAAGCGGAAAATATGTTCCATCCTATTGCATGCTTCGTATGAGACAGTGTGAAAATATGTTTTTTTCGTATAATCTTACAGAAAAGCCACTTTGATATTTCTCGATAATATTATATGGCAATATGGGTTGTAATATTTAAATCCCTCAAATGCCGCGACAGATGCCTCCGGTTATTGCTTTATAGACCGTCCTTGTTATAAGAATATATTCATCTAACTGACTAAATGTGAAATCTCATTCGCGTAGCTTTCTTGCAGTTGCAAATAAGTACCAATGATTATTCACATTCTTTAATTGTGAATTTAAGAAGACCTAACTCTGACATGACGTAAAGGCATCGTTAACTTTCCTGGTCTGAATATAAGTATCAAATTAGCTTGTAGGATTCTCAAGTCTTTTGTCGGGTTCGTATAGGTATTCCAATATACGAACTCCTTTGACGTGCAAAGAGGAAAAAAAGAAGGAAACGGCACCAGGAGGTGTGATGAGCCTGAGTTTATAAATATTTATTACCTAATTATTGAGGTCTGGTTTAACGCTTCCAATGAGATTTTTAGCCAAAGGCGTGTGTTTCTCCATGACAGAGCCAATTTGTATTTTTAATCCATATCAACACGAGTATGTTTATCAACATTAATAAAGTTCTCCAATACATTACCATCCTGTCAAGTATGGTCAAGTTTGACGTAAGCATACTAAGATATAAATGTGCTAAGCATGTCATTCAAAATGCTCTTTTGTTTATAAATTTCATTTGATACTAACTGTGGTGTAAAAGTGGTTATTTAATGCGAATATTATGCGACATAAGCATTCGAATTGTTTGGTTATCTGATTGATCGACACCATATGGAGTTTATGCCAACTTAGGTTTGCTTTTGAAAAACTTGTGGACATCAATCACGCAAGTTTATAAGGTTGAAAGTTGTTCCACGGAGTTTGTTATAAAGAAAAGTTATCTCTGTTTACTTAAATAATATAATCCGATTTATTTCAATATGTTCCATATGAAACGAGTTCTACCGTCGATTCTCGCGTTAAATTATCGAAATGTGACGTCTTATCGGAAGAGAACAGCAGTTTACACTTAAACAAGTGTCGAATACACTATCTGGCCTTAGTTATGCGTTTACTCACCTTATTAAATAAAGTTTTATCAATTACAACGTCTTAAGAATACAGATACAGAGATTCGAAAGAATGTCATGGACAAGATTATTGGGAACAAACATGAAATTTTTGTTATACTAAGAGAAGATCTTTTACGGGATGGTCATTGTTTTTGGTGATGTATTTTTATTATATTCTAACCAAATACCAAATAATAAATATCATTTCGAGTATTTTGCACGCAAATAAATAATTAACTTAATATCAATTAGTCTGAATTGGTAAATTAGGAGATATATAATGAATATAATTCCAAGGTGGTCCCATTTAAATTTCATCTCATACAGTCAACCTGTTTTTGAGTCACACTTCAATTTATTATACACACTTCAAAACTGAAAAGTTTTTCGCCTTATCGTTCTTATTCGTTTATCTTGATGATATTCTTATTGATGGTGACTGACAATCGATCCTGTAAGTAGTAAAGTTCACTAAAACTGTGATTTTTTTTATTAAAAACATGGAACTACTTTTAATACTAAAAAGAGTGAAATAACTTGTTGAAGTCGGTTCCTTTGTTTTGTATTCTTTCTAAATAATAATTATTATAGTCTTTATTAAGCGAGACTGTATGCTGTATGCTTAGTAGTATTATAAAAAAGAAAACAAACTAAAATAATACGGCACAACGGAAACAATTTGGCCGCAAAATAAAAATAAAATCACACAATATGTGTCATTTGTCCGAGATATTTATATAATTTTTACCCCTATACTTATTATTATAAAGAGGAAATATTTGTATTTTTGTATGTAACGAATAAACTAGCAAGTATAATTTAAAAAATTTAATACCGACTTCCATTCTATCACTCTGGTAAAAATCAGTTACTGGAGTGTAATTCAAAAACTACTAAAACGAATTTGAATAAATTTAAATGGGACAATACGGAAACCAGCTTTTAAACAAAAAAAGAAGTTTGAGAATCGGTTCACCCAGTCGAAAGTTATGAGGTTACAAACATATGTCTATGTGTATACCAATAATATAACAGTTATGTCACAATAACTACTTTTCCCGTACCCGTACAAACTAGGCCACATTATTCGTAACTTGGTGTTAATCCCTAAATATCTCATCTCAGCCGTAGGACATCCACTGCTGAACATACGCCTCCCCCCATGATTTGCCAAAAGGACCGGTTGGAAGCGGCCTGCGTCCAACGTCGTCCTGCGACCTTTATCAGGTCGTCTGTCCACCGTGTCGGTGGACGACCTACGCTGCGCTTGCCGGTCCGTGGTTTCCACTCTAGAACTTTTCGGCCCCATCGGCCATCTGTTCTGCGTGCTATGTGCCCTGCCCACTGCCACTTCAACTCGCTAATCTTCTGGGCTATGTCGGTGACTTTCGTTCTTCTACGGATCTCCTCATTTCTGATTCGATCACGTAGAGAAACCCCGAGCATAGCCCTCTCCATAGCTCGTTGTGCGACTTTGAGCTTAGTTTGAGGTCCATAGTAAAAGACCAAAATATCTTCTTGAATAATAAAGAGGAAAGATTTGATAGTTCGTTTGTAACGGATAAACACAACAACTACATAACCGGTTTAATAAATTACTTCACCAGCGTATGTTACTCAGGCATAATATATGTTTTATTATGCCTATATTTGATTCATCATCATCATCATCCATCATCGTGCGGGTGATACCGCGGAGCACAGCTAGTATATTATATTTCTGTTCTGTGTACGTAAATATAGGTAACATAACAATAATATCTATTTTTTTAATTATTTATTGTACGATTGACTTTATTATATTAAATAGGTATATATCTACTAAAATATAAACCGAACGTAACTGTAAATTAAATTTACCTAGTGTTTATTAATAGACAGTATGGTTATTTTATGTTTATTTGAGAATTATTCAAATATTGTACTCAAAACTGTAATGACACGACTCACCGCTCGTTACCGATATGATTATGTAAATTAAATATCGATATCAAGCTCATTCGTATAAAATATAAATTGTATTGAAGCATTTTAAATCAATAATATATTGTAATGTTTCGTTTAAATATTTAGATATGGATAGAAGGTAGATGTGATTGAGAATTTCTTCAAAGAACTAGGTACCTAATTGAAAAAAAAGTAAATAAAAATATGTACTTATACAGCACAAAAACAAATATATCGATATATTTAGTTTATGTACCTTCGTCTAAGGAATCAATAAGTAACAGTATTAACAGTATCAAGTAACAGTACTAATCACTATCATTTAATTATTATTCTGAAAGTTTTATATAAGTTAGTACTTGGCTAAATAATTTTTGGATTAAATATGTCAGTGTAGTAAAAGGAATTAACAAAAATAAAAAATCTTACATAACATATCTACTCGTAGGAAAAACAAATTAAGAAAAATTAAGGGTCTGTTTTGACCTTTTCTACCGACTTCCGAAAAGGAAGAGGTACTCAATTCGACTTTTTTATGTTTGTTACCTCATAACTTTCGATAGAGTGAACCGATTCTCAAAATTCTTCATTTGTTTCAAAGCTGGTGATTCCCGTGGTCGCATTTAAATTTCATCAAATTCTATAATATAAATAACTGAATAGATTGGAAGTCGGTATTAAAATTTTCAAATTGTACTTGTTACTTATAACTTAAAAAATAAATATTTGTAATATATTGTCTGTTCGACTGTTTGTCTCTGCAATACGACTGGTCCACCAGCGGTATTGCATACTAGCCGAGACTAGAGAATAGAGCTTGATGCAAAGTTTACTGGCATTTAGCTGATTTTAAAAGGCACTCATTGTAGTTACCACTTAGGCCTCTTATAATGGTAGAGAACGAATCTCAAGACAAGAGTCTTCGACCAATAGGTATGTGTTACCAATTATGACTTATGGCACTGAAACGTGGGCTCTTATTATGGGCCTCATAAGTAAGCTCAAACTCGCACAACGAGCTATGGAGAGGGCTATACTCGGGGTTTCTCTACGTGATCGAATCAGAAATGAGGAGATCCGTAGAAGAACGAAAGTCACCGACTTAGAAGACCGAAGCCCAGAAGATTAGCCAGTTAAAGTGGCAGTGGGCAAGGCACATAGCACGCAGAACAGACGGCCGATGGGGCCAAAATGTTCTGGAATGGAGACCACGGACCGGCAAGCGCAGCGTAGATTGACACGGTGGACAGACGACCTGATAAAGGTCGAAGGACGACGTTGGATGCAGGCTACTTCCAACCGGTCATTTTGGAAAATTGGGAGGCATATGTTCAGCAGTGGACATTCTACGGCTGAGATGATGATGATGATGATGATGAAATCTTAGGCAAAGGTTACCAGATCTCAGGGTTTGTCCTCTCTGTATTTGTTCTCAGAATTAAAGGACTCTTCTCAGGATTGCGGCCGGATTTTATAAATCTCTGGAAATCTCAGGATTTGTAGAATTTTTAATAAATACAGTAGGTACATTTTTAATAAAAAGTTAAACAATATAAAGCGGCGAGGGGGGTGCGTGGGAGGGGGGTGACGCTGCAACCAGTGCGATATGTGACGCGTGAGTGAGACCCCCGAGATCCACAGTGTATAAAAACAATAATATTAAACTGTTCAGTACGTTTAAGAGAAAATTCTTAAACTGCAACAAAATCTAAGGATTTCTCAATATACGAGTAAATCAGTCCTTTTCTTCGGACTTTTGATTTGTTCTTCTGGTAACCCTAACCGTATCCCGCTCGGCCACGCGAGCATAGCCGCGGGGGGTAGCTAGTATATAATACTTCCATGTATATACATTTCTAAAAACTAACAAGCACAAAACGAAACTAACAACTAAAACTCGTCATCTCTTCGTCATGCAAGTAATTGTTTAGCGTTCATTTGGAACGACTTAGGGCCCCAGGCATCACATAACTTAGTCAGTCAAACGAATGCGAAGAACAATCAATCAAGTAGAAGAGTTAAACATTACGTTTGTTTGATTCAACAGTCGTTAGTATAAACAAACATTTTGTGGGCACGCATCTACAATAGTTATTAACGTCACGACTTCATATTTCTTATCATGTTGACAGGTTTGAATAACAAAATGGTGGGATTTCTGAAGGCTATGATGGATGTTCTTATTATTTATATTCGGTAGGATAGCGTTTGAACTCTGTCTCACTGTAAGGCTGGTAGTTATGCCGAAAGAGGCAGCACACTTGTCACTAAACCAGACTATGAATAATATGCTTAGAAACACATTTTAAATATTGAGGTACATAGCTTACCACAATACTGTAGTCATCTCTTTTTACCTGATAAGGAGACGATACAAGCACGAGGCCCAACTGGTGTTATGTAATAATGTCTGCCTAGAACACATAATTTTTGTCGCAAGTGACGAACTGTACTGCGTTCTTAACTCTGAGACATTAAGTTGTTAAATATCATGTTTGTAATTTTACCGGCAATTATACCATTTAAACCAGTACACAATGTGGCGTGTGTGTGTGTGTGTGTGTGTGTGTGTGTGTGTGGGTGAGAGAGTATCTGGTAATGTTCTATGTAGTGTTCTTAATAAATTCGATAATACTACCATTATACTTTAATTTTTGACTGGAAAATATCAACTGAGCTGAGTTTGTCATAAGCATTTTAACCTCTATATATAATCGAATTTCGATAATATTTAGTACGTGCGCACGAGAGATTGAACAAAGAAGTGTGCCTATAGTGTGGATGGATGGCGCGCTGAGCCGCAGAACCTGCTCAGTGAGCTCAGGGCTGTCGATTACACCGTGAGTCACATTATTGCAGAAATGACATTTCCAAAAGGCATCGCCTATCTCTCAGTGCTAATATGTTATGGGAGATACATGATTCATCATAGTTTGTACAATACTGTTGAGATTGGTAATTCAGATGTTTAATAAATTTAATTGTATCTTTTCTATTTCTTGCGTATATTATATAAAGGGGGCTCCAAATATTGCAGCAGTACTCAAGGTACTTCTTACATACGCAATATATAACATATTCAAACATTTCGGGTCAGAGAACGGTTTGCTGACATGCAGTATAAAACCCAAAGTTCTATACGCTCTTCCTATATTATCAGTTATATGCTCGTTACATGTTAATTTGCTGTCTAAAAGAACTCCTAAGTCTTTTAATTTATCTGTCTTTGTTATCGGAACATTGGACATTGTATATTCAAAGGCCAGAGAGGTATTTTTTCTGGTGAAGTTCATGTGCATGCATTTACTTTAGTTTATGTCTATTATATTTCCTTATAATATTGATTGAAACTATCTATATCCTGTTGGAGTGTTTCACAGTCAGATAAAGATTTAATTTTATGATATTTTTTTTAGTCATCTACATATAAAAGAAAGTTGACGATCGAAAGCATTTACCAACTTCATATAGGTACCTATGGTGTTTGTTGAAAATGTGTTAACAATTTGTTTATACCAGCATGTTCTTAGTAGTAGTAATGACCAAGTCATTACACTTTATTCAAAATTGTTTATTTTCAAGTAACTTAACTCATTAAAATACAATCAAGTACTTACACTTGAATGAAAAAAAAATGTCGGAAATTATGTAAGAGCACAAAATAAACATACAAGTAATAAAAAAGTCAAGTCAAACCACATCACAACGTTCACAATATTTTAATCTAACTGATATTGGAAGCGCGGCTTGCCTTCTTTTTCCCGGGAAAATCTTTTATAGATAACCCGGGGGGAGCACGGTGGTTATGTGGGAGTCCGTATACCCACTAAAACCCGGGGTGTTCCTCCAAGCGCCTTTATGTCTAGACTACAGGAACGTTTTGGCAATCGTCTGCGGTCCCGACGACGCTGATTCCCCAGCAGAGGATCTCAACCCGATGGGGTTAGAGTGGACTAAGCTCTAGCCCCGTCTTCTTGAGGGGCGCACGGAAACACCGTGCGCGCCGCCTCAGGGACACTGATGTTTGGACGACGGAAAGTGCGGCTTGCCTCCCGCAACCATGCCAGATATACGGGCAGACCAGTCTGCTGGCAATCATGGTCAAGATTGGGGCTGCTCCGCAGTACAATACACCATGATTGCGACCATACAGGCCATGTTGATAGGCCGGTTGGCGCAGTTGGTAGGTCCCTGCGTTCTGAGCCCGCTGGCCCCGGTTTCAATCCCCGTACAGGTCAAACATTTGTGTGTTGCATGTCTGAGTTGTGCTGGGTGTGAGTATATATGTATATAAGTATGTATATCAGTCATCAGGTTACCATAGTGCAGCCTCTGCCTAATTTGGGACTTGAAGATCTTGAGTCAATGTTGTCCCATATTATATTTTACCTCAAGGCAAGCTGAAACTCTGTAGGATTACCTACTAATACCCCATCCTGCTCTCCTCCTAGCGTCGTTTTCCTCATTGCTGAGGGTTGAGACCTCTCCACGGATCACCTTCTGCCGAATGAAGTCTTTCCATCTTGACCTATCTTCAGCAGCGTGTATCGCATTATGAACTTTATGTCAAATGTGTCATTCTCCTCTATCCTGTCATCAATTTAAATTGTGTACAGATGAAAGCAAAATACTAATACTTAGTATTTTATTTATTGTCATGTAAACGAAATTTCTTAGGATAGAGTGATATACCCTATTATCATCATCATCATCATCTCAGCCGTAGGACGTCCACTGCTAAACATATGCCTCCCCCACAAATTTCCAAAAGGACCGGTTGGAAGCGGCCTGCATCCAACGTCGTCCTGCGACCTTTATCAGGTCGTCTGTCCACCGTGTCGATCTACGCTGCGCTTGCCGGTCCGTGGTCTCCATTCCAGAACTTTTCGGCTCCATCAGCCATCTGTTCTGCGTGCTATGTGGCCTGCCCACTGTTACTTAAACTGGCTTATCTTCTGGGCCATGTCGGTGACTTTAGTTCGTCTACGGATCTCCTCATTTCAGATTCGATCACGTAGAGAAACCCCGAGCATAGCCATAGCATCTCCATAGCTCGTTGTGCGACTTTGAACTTGCTTATGAGGCCCAATAGTAAGAGACCACGTTTCAGTGCCATATGTTATCACTGGTAACACACATTGGTCGAAGACTCTTGTCTTGAGGCACTGAGGTATTTTTGACGAGAAGACAACGCGAAGTTTCCGGAACCCTATTATACGCTCGTTTGATTGTATATTTGTGTCTACTTCTTGGTAATACATGCATTAGGTATTTAAAAAAAATCTTATATTTTATATTATTTAATCGTTATTTATGGATCAAAAATATAATCTAGAAGCGATAACCATAAAATAGGTAGTAATATTAATAACTTTATTTTACAATTGTTCGATATATTTTACAACGCATTAAATTTTACACATTATTTTACCTGTTTCAATAAAAATTTAAGTGCATTATAGGATTTAATAACATGAAAGATTTTTAACATCGCATCAGTTTCATTAAAGGTTTTAAGCACCTATAAAGTATTTGATTCTTACGAAGTGATTAAAATTCGATATACCATCGTAAATAATGATTATATTATTATTTTAGTCTTAAATTTTAATGACTAAGTGGATAATATGTACTGTCTTATAGATTTGTGAAATAAAATTTGGTTCAAACATTGACGTAGATTTTTTCTACTTTGACTAACGTATGCTGTGGTCGTTTGGGGATGCGGACTGCGCATCCGTTTCTTTGGCACGGACTGATTGACCATTACTTCATACTAATTGATATCTATGCAAGCACGTACTTACATTACGCAATCTATTTAAGACTATTAGCGACTGCCCGCGAATTCGTTCGCGTATTAGGCTCCTCGCGATAACCACCCATCTTTTCTTGATTTATATTTCATATGAACGATCTCCTGACAATAATTAACACAAATAAATAATAATAAGCGAGATTGTTCCATCCGTTCTCAAGTTATAGCGTGACCAGCATCAAAACTAAGGGTTTATTTATATGTAATAGATATATATATATGACTGCCGCTGTGCGCAGCTTTCTTTTGAGCAATTCGGGCTCCAATTAATTAGAATTTCAGTGAATAGTCAATATTAAATTCCATTCTTGAACTTTTAATTGTTAATTTTTTAACTATTTATTCAATCTCTTCCTCCTTAAAAGCTGAGTTGGTGAATTCTACCTATGAAGACGTTGTCTTGGCATGTTGAATGGTGCTAATCCATGCTCAGTGGATTCGATCTTGATTATTCGTTTGTATTCGTACTACCACTTATTCTGTGAAAAAGGACGTTGATGATCTCATGACTCAGAGAATGTTAACAAACGACTTAATTTATTACGGAGATAGTGAACCACGTGCCATACATGAGACATCTCTTTTTATACACGGTCAACTCTACAAATGACCACTAATAGTACTATATCAAAGTACACATATTAAAACTTACGCAGTAAATGTGAACACTATATGAAATGTTAGCAGCGACAAAGTACTAAAAGCGTGCAGTAGATTTGAGTATTTAATGGGGATAGAGCTTGTATCATCAAACTAATGATGCACAAAAATATTTTCCATGTCCGCTCTCGGCCATCGATTAATCAGGACATACGTTTTTTCCACTACGTTACTGCTCTAAAAGGCTTTTTAATTTGACGGACGGCTAAAATGTTGCACATTTAAAAGCAATAAAATGTGGTGAATGAAACTTATAAAAGACGAGAAGACGTAAACAGTTATAATTAGGGACATTATTTTTATCCTGTTCATTGAAAGGTTATCGGTGAGATATTGCATTACGACTGCCAATAATTGTATTAACATCATAGTTATAAAGTAAGTAGTTTTTTAGTTAATTTACCTACTGTTATGATTAATTATTTTTAATTTATCTTTTTTATTTGTATTGTTTTGTATGAATACTTTACCAAGATCAAGAGATATGGTAGTGATAGTTCAGGCACATATTTATTAATGTGTGGCTTAGAATAGAAAGTTAGATGGAAACATTTTAACTAATTTAAATTATTCTTTTTGGATTACCTGTAATAATGTTAATTTGTATGAAATATGAAAAAAAAAGTTAATGTACTTACAGCACGGCCCCATTACAGTTCAATTATAATTACTTTTGAAACCGCCGACCACACATAATCAATTAAGGTTTATTAAGAGTCCGGAATATATTGATAAACGTTTGATGGAGCGGCAGAACCGTCAATTTTGTGGACAGTGTTGGAATGTTTTGCTTTGGATATTAACACAACTTTTAGCATGTATGATCCACGTTAGTATTAAATTTTCATTTGCTGAATTGCCTTTTAATTGCTTTTCACTTCACACTGTTCCCCATATTCTCCCAGATGAATATTGTAATAGACGACATAGGATGACAATATAACGTAATTAATACTCCTTATTATATACGAGCGATAGTTTATCTATGCTGAGATCAAGAACATGTCTAGTGAAAGGTGATTGTTTTGCTTAACTTCTTCACACAGGTTCGGGGTCCTGTCGACCTACTCGGGGACGTACTCGTAAAGATCTGGTGTTGGTATGTAGATAAATAGGTAACTTCATGTAGGGGCGTATAAGGACTAATAAAAAATAATATTTGGTTTGTCCTTTCTCACAGTATCGGATACTTTTTTGCATGAAGATAACTAGTAGGGTCAAAAATTTACAGGATACATTTTCATCCCAATCAAGCATATATTTACGTTTATATTTTATCTGTATAGTGAAAATAATACTCTGAAAAATCAAGAACTGAAGAGAAAACAGGACTTCCCAGTGGGGAGTCCATTGCAGTATATTTCTTAACTCAGTATTCTCAAATATTGTCAAGTATAGTTACATTTCGCATAATATTATTATGATTGCAATATTAATATTTCATTTATATTAGTTATTTTACGGATTATATGCAGTCCTTTACAAAGTCATAAGAGGGGCTGTAGCCTAAACTTAGATGCCTGTTTGGTATAAAATATACAATGTAGTATAAAAACAGGAAAATTTTGGTTGAATGGTAACATGGCATACAACAATGTATAAAATGGTTTGGCTATTGACGTGAACTTATTTAAATATTTTAAAATTTCTTATATATTTGCTGTTGATGAGACGTAAAGTTTAGTCTCATCTTAAAATATTTAGGCAGGTGGTGACTTACCACTCATTAAATGGGCCCAATAAAGGCCACCATCAATGGTGACAAAAGGGGCAACTTTGGTAAGGATGGCTAGCGAGCGTCAAGACGTGTGCTGCGGTTTCACTAAAGCGTTACATCCGGCGTTATGTCCTTTAACACTAATTCCACCTGCAAAACACTATGCACAGTGGAGGGTAAGTTGTGGTTTGCAGGAGGCTGTCTTAAAATCTTATTTCTACACTTATGTCCTCGATTACAAGGAGCTTACCAACCAAGACAGTTCTTGCCTCATAAGCTGTTCTCTCCTACAAGAGCTCAACAGAACTAGGTACTTATTTTAGTAACTAAGTACTTAGCAAATGACTTACAGTACAGTTTCTGCTGCGTAGCACGTAGTTAGTTCAGACTGTTGGCAGTTCTGTGAGGGAAGAAGGGGCGGGAAGGAAGAAGGAATACCAACAGACTCAAATCGGCGTTTCCTCGTCTGAGTAGATTTCGGCCAAGATGCAAGCCGAATCTCGAACGGTGTAATTTTCACTTGAGTTCAATTGTTTCACAATACACAGATACCAAGGGGTTTCAATTATCACAAATTATTATTAACACACATTCTCAGCTACATTATACTTTCTAAAATCCAAAATTTACCAAAATAAAATGACACCTTTTTGTTGTTCCAAAACGCTATCAGAATGATAAGTCAGGTTACAAAGTGTTACCCTATCAGGAATTACGCACTTGTCTATCAATTATATATTATATTGTAGAGCAAGTTACATTGGGACATTGTGGGGTTATCTGAAGTCCGTAGAGCGGGTGAGGACACGATAACCCTAAAATCAGGTAACTTACTCTACTACCGGAAGGGCGACCAACAGTCCCAAGGTGGTGTCGGTTTTCTCGTCCACAAGTCCCTTACTAACAACATAGTTAAGATCGATAGCGTTTCCAATAGGGTCGTATACCTAATACTCAGAGTATCCAAACGATATTCGCTGAAGGCCATTCAGGTATACGCACCGACGAAGTCGCACCCGGATGATGAGGTGGAGGATATGTATGAGGACATTAGTCGGGCCATACATACCTCTGAAACTTTCTAGTTGTTATGGGGGACTTCAACGCGAAGTTGGGTAAGAGAAGCGAGGATGAGTTGAAAGTGGGGCAATTTGGTTATGGGCAACGGAACCGTAGGGGACAGAGGTTGGCCGACTTCCTGGAGAAAGAGGGACTCTTTATGATGAACTCTTTCTTTCAGAAGCCACCTCACAGGAAATGAACCTGGCTGAGTCCCGATGGTTCCACGAGAAATGAGATTGACTTCATTATGACCACCAAAAGGCAAATATTCACTGATGTCTCCGTGATCAACAGGGTTAAAACCGGTAGTGATCACCGAATGGTAAGAGGCACGGTGAATATTAATGTCAAACTGGAGAGGTCTCGTCTGAAGAAGTCTACGCTCCGACCCACTCGTGCCCATATACAAGACCCCGAGAGCTTTCAACTTGAGCTATCCAATCGCTTCGATTGCCTTGAGAACATCGCTTCAGTGGACGAGATCAATAACAGGTTAGTAGAAACTGTCCATACAGTGGGTTCCAAATACTTTAATCCCACCGTACAAATAGGCCACAGAAACTCTCCAACGATACCCTCAACCTCATGGCTGAACGACGCTCACTGAAAATGCAGTCTTCGCATGATGCTGAAGCATATAGGCTGCTCAATAGACGAATATGGAAGTCCTTGCGACACGACATCCGGATCTTTAATACAAACCGTATTAAAGAGACGATAGAGCGTAAAAAAGGCTCCAAAGTGTTTGCAAGAGTCATGTCTATTGGGCAAAGCCAGTTGACGAAGCTGAAGAGAGAAGACGGCAGTATAGCGTCGACCAAAGCAGAAGTATTAGGAGAGGTAGAGAGTTTCTACGGACAGCTATACACCTCGGTCGCTAAACCTGTTAGCAGCTCGGCCAAAGACCCAAGAGCCAAGCTGACCCGACATTATACCGAAGATATCCCGGACATCAGCCTGTACGAGATTAGAATGGCCTTGAAACAGCTTAAGAACAACAAGGCGCCTGGTGACGACGGTATCACATCTGAGCTTCTGAAAGCGGGTGGAAAACCGGTACTTAAAGTCCTTCAGAAGCTCTTTAATACCGTCTTACTCGAAGGTTCAACGCAAGAAGCATGAAACAAAAGCGTGGTGGTGCTGTTCTTCAAGAAAGGTGACAACACTTTACTTAAAAATTACAGATCCATCTAGCTTCCGAAAAGGCTATAGTACCATAGACCACATCCACACGCTACGGCAAGTTATACAGAAGACCGAAGAGTATAACTTGCCTCTTTGTTTAGCGTTTGTGGACTATGAGAAAGCCTTTGATTCGATCGAGACGTGGGCAGTGCTCGAGTCTCTCCAGCGGTGCCGTATTGACTATCGGTATATTGAAGTGCTGAAGTGTTTGTACAAAAACGCCTACATGTCAGTCCGAGTACAGGAGCAGAGTTCGAAGGCAATTCCATTGCAAAGAGGCGTGAGACAGGGAGACGTTATATCTCCGAAACTGTTCACCGCTACATTGGAAGACGCCTTCAAGCTTCTGGAATGGCAAGGACTTGGCATTAATATTAACGGCGAATACATCACTCACCTTCGATTTGCCGACGATATTGTAGTCATGGCAGAGTCCATGGAAGACCTCAGTACAATGCTCGAAGGCCTCCATCGAGTTTCCCAACGGGTAGGTCTTAAGATTAACATGGATAAGACGAAAATTATGTCTAATGCCCATGTTGTACATACCCCAATATCAGTTGGGAACTCAGTTCTCGAAGTTGTTGACGAGTACATCTACCTGGGACAGACAGTCAAACTAGGCCGGTCCAACTTCGAGAAAGAGGTCAATCGTCGAATCCAACTCGGCTGGGCAGCGTTCTGGAAACTTCGCGAAGTCTTCTCGTCAAAAATACCTCAGTGCCTCAAGACAAGAGTCTTCGACCAATGTGTGTTACCAGTGATGACTTATGGCACTGAAACGTGGTCTCTTACTATGCCTCATAGAAAAGCTCAAAGTCGCACAACGAGCTATGGAGAGGGCTATGCTCGGGGTTTCTCTACGTGATCGAATCAGAAATGAGGAGATCCGTAGAAGAACGAAAGTCACCGACATAGCCCAGAAGATAAGCCAGTTGAAGTGGCAGTGGGCAGGGCACATAGCACGCAGAACAGATGGCCGATGGGGCCGAAAGGTTCTGGAGTGGAGACCACGGACCGGCAAGCGCAGCGTAGGTCGTCCACCGACACGGTGGACAGACGACCTGATGAAGGTCGCAGGACGACGTTGGATGCAGGCCGCTTCCAACCGGTCCTTTTGGAAAATCATGGAGGAGTCCTTTGTCCAGCAGTGGACGTCCTACGGCTGAGATGATGATGATGATGATGAGTCTATCAATACAAAAATAACATCTGCGACCAAACAATGTCAGTTCCGAATAGATATCGATTTAAATAAATTTATCACTCTGATACGACGAATACGACATTTATGCTCGTTTTCACCAATATTTTAGGTAACACCTACACCAGTTAGGTAACACTTAGTAGTACAAAAATGTCACCTAAATTGGCTACCTAATAGGTGTTACCTAAAATGTTAGTGAAAACGGGCATTACTCATTTTAATAACAACCAAGCAATATTACTTTTAACCGTTACCCTCCTAAGCATTTCCGAAATGACATATACCAAAAAGTATTTGTTTATCAATATTCTACGGTTTTCCTCAACCCAAAATTGGATATTAAATGTTTGTGGAAAATTCATAATCTTGTTTGTAAACCCAGTTGAGTAGAGCATTAGTTTTGGGTATGTTATGTTAGGTTGCGTTCGCAATAAGTGACGAAATAAAATTGTACTTTGTCAAAATGATTCAGAAACAAATATAAAGCATATTTTTAGTGGTAAATTACATTGTGCACACGACAACTGGCTTACGTCTTCCGTGATTTAGCAGGATTAAATACTTTTTACCTTATACCAATACAAACCTCTATCATTATGATAATAATGCATATTATAATAACACTAATAAAATCACAGACTACCGACGTATCCATAACATCTGTAATACATACGTAACCGATACAGATAAAAAAAAATACATAAAAACTACATTTACACAATATTGTGATAATAGGTACTTTTGAACTATCATGGTACCGATTTCGGCAAGTTATTTCACACTTTTTAAGTGTCGACGTCAATTCCAAAAAAAAAGATTTGTCTTCCTTATTGGTGACCCTTGCTGCTAACGGGATCGATTGTCATTCACCGTCAAGAAAAATATCATGAAGACTTTTTAGTTATTGTAGTGTAACTCAAAAACAAAAACAAATTTGATGAAATTTAAATAGGACTGACTCGGAAGTATACAACTACCAAACAAAAAATTATTATTATCAAAATCAGACGAAGAACTCTCTAAGACTCTGTAAGAAGTTATGCGTGGTCATACATGATGAAAATACGCGTAGACATAATAACCTCCTCCTTTTGGAAGTCGGTTTAAAAGTGACTAGTTGACACTTTGTCCTTTCTTGCTTTCACGCGGTAAAAATTTCATTACATTATGTCATGCACTGTTTTTATAGAATTTTTCTACGTTAAAAATACATATTATTTGTTTTAATATTCGAGAGAATATTGAGTTGTATAAATCACCATGAACGACAATAATAGACAACAAGAAACTGTAGAAAATTACAATGATTTATTGAAAGATCTCCAATAACTTGCGCTGTTAGAACGCTACCTAAGCTCTGGAAGAAATATTAGTTGCTCGTGGAATAATATACAGGCGTTATGAACGTACGCCTCGGGACTAATAGCGTTATTAGTCAAAACGAATTTTGTGGTAGCAGGTTAATTTCAAATGCGAAATACTGGAGTGCTGCTCTAATTCGATTAACAGAATTTGTTCAACTGTTTAGCTCAATCTTTGTACGAATGTTTTTAATCTACACAAGTTGTGGGGTAAATTTTTATAGCCAAAAAACACCCGAGAATTATAATATTCCAGATCGCAGATGTATATCCCATAACATTATACATTGACCGCAAATAAAGCTATTATCAAAGTGGTAATTAAATACTGTGGTAACTTATAAAACCATTTATTATCCCATAAATAATATATATAAATTAAGAAATAAGAAGTTAAAGCTTATTATTTATTATTAAAATTATAAATTGTTCACTGGATTTTGAAAAATATGCAACGGCATGAAATATGGAATGTATGCATGCAATTCTTACATATTTTACTGCCGTATTTATAAACAATTAAAAGTAATTACATATGTGAAAGTAATTACTAAAGCAACGATTTTAATTCTATAGACTAGTACTTGCCGAGTAATAGTCACGATTTCTTTAACTTAAGCAATGAGAACACGTAAATTTTTCGTTCTTATTGCAAAAGTGAAGTTGTATAGAAATGACATTCGCACACAAGTTTGAACTTTGAAGGATCTATTATGCTATAAAAATTAAAATCTCATGAAAACAACCTATAATACAAGTGTAAAAAGATACATCCAATTTTATAAGGTTATGTCATTACTTACTTAAGCATTTACGGCCTTACTTATTTATAAACGTTGCTTAAATTTAAATAACGTCACTTAGTACGACGCAGAACATTTTTCCTTTGCGCACTACTAAATAACGTCATTTAAATTTAAGCAGCGTTTATAAGTAAGGCCGTTAGTAAGTAACGTTCATTGCTCGACTATAGGATAAGATTTTATGTTGAAGTATTCTTTCGTCAAGTAATTATTTCATTGAGAAGTTACTTAGCAACAAGTAATTACTTGTTTATAAATACGAGTATTGGTATTATGTATTGCCACCGATCTATTTATACAGTTGTTATACGGTTTGGCGTGTAAAGGATTGCTCAGAAGTTTTCAAAGTTACAGCATTGTCATAACTTACCGATTACCATGCCCGCTTTGCGTTTTGCTTTCCGTTATGAGGCCCAGTGTAGTTCATGTCTTGTATTAGTGATTTTAATATTGTTCTTAGTTTCTATTTGTTTGGTATTGGTATTGGTTATATTATATAGTATTTAATTATTTAATATATTTAATTATACCGTTCTGGTTAAAGATAAAGTTCATTAGTAGAGTATGTTGGTGGCTTACTCCACCGTGATTTATAATCAGAATCAAACAAAATTTATGGCCTAAGAGTCAATTACAAAAATAGTCCGGCCATAGTTAAAATTCGGGCACCAATTTACGACTCGTTGTCACGGCATCGTTGGACCACCACCGAATGGACGAAAGTGGGTCGTACTCGTCGTCCAATTTGGTCTTCAACTAGGCAAAAAGTTCGTGGACAGGTATTACAGTCTATTGTGGTGGCGAGGCGACTCAATTTGCATTGTAATAGCTATCCGGCCCACAGTCAGCGTTAGTTGTTTGTTTATGCGTTCATCTACTCCACGTATGTGTTGCCCAAACGCATATATAGCCATAAAATACTATAAATTTACAAATAAACACATCAATAACTTATTTTTATTAGTATTTATTCTACAGTTACAGTTTTTTTAATTTTAATAATAAGCAATTATACAGGAGAACGATCTCATAAATAATCTGAGTATCTCTTATAAATGTCGCCGTGATAGTTGCATAACTTATATTTTTATACAGACATTGGACTTCTTTAAAGCTTGGATTGTGTTTATATTCTTATATTTATTTCAAATACAATATCCCTAATGTTTAATAAGGAGGACCAGGTATTTTTAAAAATAAATTTAAAATGTCTATATATCGAAATGAATAAATAAGCAATAAAATTATTAAAACGACAATATAGTAGGTTTGTTTTGAGAAATATTTTGACACTACTGCTGACGTTTATCATAAACATTAGTCAAAAACCTATAAAACTCAATAAATCTTATAATTTCTTTCTATTTCTGTGTGGTTTTGTAAGCCCCGTCATAATAAAATAAAATTTACGGACAATCCCAAACGTCTTTGGTAACTTTTCATTGAATCTTAATCGTGAATGGCGAGATAACAGAATCAAGACCTCAGTCAATATGCCTGTTGAAGTCGTGGTCAGACAATGAAGGTCTACAATGGGGCTCCTATTATTCATGGGTGGCCCGAACAAGACAACTAAGATCTTTGTAGCAAATGTATTCGTCAGCTCTGTAAAACGCTATGGGGTTCCTAAACCAGAAATCGTGAACTGTAAAAGTAAGTTTGCAATACGTATTGTAGATTTATTATAAACGTACAAATATTTTATTGTTGTAATTATATAATATATATATATATACATACGTACAATGTTTCAAAAAGTTAAATTACTTTCATAGAAACAACGTAGTACAATACGCATAATAAATATTCTATAGCCTATCTACGTTTCGGGCACTTTTCCAAAGAAGAAGAATGTTTTTAAATTTGAACCTATATAGGTTTAAATTTAAAACAATAACTAATAATAAATAAATAAATAAAATGTTAATAATTAACCCGTAAAGCTGCCTTGGCATACAGGTATGCCAAGGCCAAATCAAATAAGGATCCAATGAAAAATGTTATCTATTCAAATATACAACAGATTTCAGCTAATGTTTTGTTTTTTGATGCTGTAAAGGACCTGGAAAAAAAATTTACATAACAAATTATCACTTGAAAGATACCAGAGCGGTAATATCAACGAAAAAGCGACAGTCACTTGTTTTTTTGCGGGGTATTTGCAACTCTGGTTTGCAAATTTGATCATAGTCGGGAGCTCACTAGGTTAATGATATAGCTACGGCACTATAATTTATGTTAAGTTTTATTTTACTTCTTACAAGTCAAAACATATCACTGTAGTGGTGTTATCAAATCGACAAATGTCCAATTAAATTTGTGAGAAAACCAAGTTAGCAAACTTGAATTCGTTACAATAAGGTCTAATAACTATTTTATTAAATTCCAAGAGGTCTGCATAGGTGATCTAGAGTAGTCTGGTAATAGCTGTCCACAATCGAAATGAAGCAAAGGCATCTCGACGGTATTGTCCCTTTGTTCTGACCACCTTTGTCCGAGAATTGTTTTATACAGAATGTAAGTCACGAATGCTGTGTACCGTCTAAGGCTGTGTTGGCTGTTTCTGTCCGCTACCTCAGGTTTTCGAACAACTCTATTTCGTGATTCTCTTTCGTTTCTTGTTTTGTTTGTGTTACTGTTAGCGGTTTCAAAAGAATTTTCGTTTATTTGTAGAACTTAAGGTGGTTTGCATCGAGTGAGAGTTTCGATTTTGGCTGTGTTGTTGCGTTTTTAGCTGCTCCAGGTAAAGTTTTAAAAATATATCATGGTATGTAGACAGGTATTTAGGTTACGCGTCAAAATTGTCATTCACCAATAAAGATAGCGCTTGTTACAGCCAAATTGACGAATATTAAACTGATGTTTACGTTAAACTGACTTGTATTATAGAATAGTCAGACAGGTAAATTTTCGCGGAACAAAATGTATTGTATGACCTGAAGTATTAATTAGGTACACATATTTATATTTACACAAATCTTTATCAACTACCATTCGGCATATATATTATACAAACAAACTTTCATATTAAAGAAAGAAGGAGTAATTGGAAAAAAAATCTGTATAATAAAACATGTTTCAAACCGATCTGTATTGAGGAGATCCAAACGAATAATATTCACCACAGAGCGATGTTACAATGATAGGGAATGAAGAAATGATTCATACATACCGGAAGACTTCCGTACGTTTCAATATAGAATTCAAGAAGAAAGTGCAATGGATGCGGTTTTGTAATGCCACAACGTATTTCTTACTGTATTTTGAGGAATATTGAAACGAAATTGCCCTCGTATCTAGAAATGTACGGTGTTGCATTTTGCCGGATTGTCGTGCACATATTCTGACCAGAAGGTGAAAGACGTATTTCACGCTACTTTTATAAACATAAGCGCAAATTCTATTTGCATCTGTATTAGAAACCAAAGCTATATTAAACAAATTCTCATAAAACATATTGAGCCGTAACTTACAATTAAAATAATAAATATCAAAAATTCATTTGTTTATTGCAAGTTGAAGTTTTAACCAGTCTCGCTTCCAGGAAACATGTTTGTTGTGTGGGCATGGTGAATGAGCTCGGTTTTTGTCATAATGTTAAAGATTCTATATCGATTTTTTGATGAATTTATATTGCATTATGCTTACAACAATAATACTCAAACTTAGGTACTCTAGGTAGCGCCTTTCTTCTACAAGGCATGTGATGTTATTAAGGACTGAACCTATTACTTACAACTAAAACTTAGTTAACATAAATCCATACCCCGGATTGCTACTGAGAGTTTATTTTCCCGACCAGAATGAGTATTTTTTGCTAATTCTAGAACCCCTGAAATGGGATATGGCACTCTTCATATAACTACATTCAGTACAGTTAATATCTTCCATCACGTCCTAGAAGATGGTGAACTTAAATGACAGGATACAGCTCTGTGTTGGCTGCTGAAAAATGCTCAAACCTCTAGGTCAGGCATATTCTTGTGCCACCGGTCGCAGATCGTTGTAAGTAGCAGATGTGACTCTAGATCCAAAGTCACTAGGGACGGAGATGAAAGTGGCTTAGGGATCCTCGACTTTTCGGTTACCCTATTTTTACGGTTACTTCATGATCTGCTCAAAAGGATATTTCCGTTCCCAGTTTTTATAAAAGTATCTATGACTCTACAATGTTTGTCTGCACGTTGTTTTATCACCGGTTTAAGCCGATTCAGGTGTCACAGTGATTTATTGACAAGATTTGTAATAAGGAATAAAAAATAAGCATTATTTTGTGTGTATTACATACATCACAATCAGTTATTTTTGTTATGAGCTCCATAGTTACGCTTGTGGCTAGTTCCAAAGTGTCCGGATTGCCGGATAGTTATTCCCATTTCTGCTCGTAATAATTCCACGGATACAGCACAATAGAGGCTCAAATTGTGTATTCGCGTCAGTTAAAAGTCGTATATTTCTCCTTTAGCATATTGTATCCAACAACTCTTTGGGGATCTATGAGCACAATAAAATTGTTTTTGAACTTTAAGGAATATTTGAGGCATTATTAAAAATGAATTGGATACCAATATTATGTGCATTTATGGCTGCAAATACATTTGTGTGACATATTAATATTTACGATGGTTCTGTTAAAAAAAATCAATGTTTTTCAAAAATCTATTATTACATATATCTAGGTATGTAAGTATCTATTATTATAAATAACTATATTTTATATCTAAATGACAAAAAATAAAAAAAATGTAAATAAATGACATCAAATAAATACAAGACGGGCAAGGCGTTCGTTAGATGGTAAGCGTCATGCCTGTTAGTTGTGAGATATAACAGTTACAGTGCTGATCCTATTTTCAGTTTTGCGGCACTGTAATGCACTTGTCATAGTGGTTCAATCTCATTAGTGCGTGATGACCCGTGTCTATATCGTAACTATATCGTAGTATAAGGATCCACGTCACAGCATAGGTAAGTAAAAGTTATGGTACCCAACTAAGCGTTTATTCTCAGTAGTTCCTTTAGCACTTCCTCGGAAGTTGCTTGTGATCTTTTTATATCTATAGTTCCTTTAAAATATTTAAATTTACTACTAAGACAGTGTTTTACTCAATAGTTCCTTACAATACATTTTACGGCACTACTGAGACTTTTCCGTGACTCCTCTTGTAGTTCCTTAATGAATACTGTAGCTACTGCTTAGTTTCTTTTTTCAGTAGTTCTTCGTAATGAATTTAAATTTTTTCTAGGTTTTTTATGAACAGAGTCCGGCTTAGCTACCGCTATATCGCAAAAGATCGCCATAAAACACGGGTTATATTATACGGTTGGTACTTATATGCATATTTCATACTAAACACGAGTCATATGAGATAGGTTCGCTTTATTTCATATGCAGAAGAATTACACCATACTTCAAGTAAGGTAGAACCGAGAACCGTCGTGTCGTTATGGTGAACAAAAAGTCTGATTTTCATTTTGGCAGCCCAATCTACTTACCGTCCATTATCTGTCCCGTCACGCAACTGACAAGTCTGAACTTCAATTCAATAAAAGTATAAAACAGTAATTATATTCCTCCTCCTTGCGTCGTTTTCCTCAATGCTGAGGGTCGTGACCCCCTCCACGGAATATCTTCTCTTTGATGACCTTACGCCATCTGGTCCTATTCTCAGCGTCGTGAATGGTACTGGTTCGTGTACTTTTCTTTTGAGTGTAGTACGGATTTGATCAAACCACCGCAGTGGACTTCGCCCTCTTGGTCTATTTCCCTCGACTTTACCAGTAATGACAAGTTTCTCGAGATTGTCACCACTCTTCCCAGCAATGTGACCGAATTACTTAAGAACTCGCTGAAGGCACATGGATGATAACCTCGTGGTTATTTTGAGTTCTTTGAGTATTGACACATTCGTCCTTCTGGCTGTCCATGGGATACGCATCATTCTCATCCAGCACCACACCACAAAGGCATCCACACGCTTACGGTCGTTTGCTTTGAGTGTCCAGGTCTCTGCGCCATACAGGAATATGGAGAACACCAGTCTTATCTTAGTTTTCATTGTGATGTTTCTGTCTTTCCAAATGTCTTTCAGCTGTCTCATCGCATTTTTAAATATTCCGATTCTTCTTTGCATGTCACACAGGAGCCCAAGTATATGAAGTAATTTACTATTTCCAAATTGTGTGTCCAATTGAGCTCCAGTTTATTGGTGCGGTCAACCAACATCACCTTTGTCTTTATTTTATTATTATTTTATCTTATAATTATATTCAGCTTTCTTATTTACTAGCATCAAAACAGTATATTAGCACACTGACGATATCAATTCCGAGGATGCTTCTCATTTTGCACAGACTCTACACCACATTTTGTGCTCAAGTATTTCTATTTCAAAATGCTATGGTAACGGCCCCCAAAGGTCATACTGAGCTTCAAAATCTGTCCATAATTCCATAATGAGAATCCATACCATATTGGTCACGTGGTCCCGCCCGTATTGCTCGCGTGCCAAACTTGACCTTCGTGCTATCTCAATCTGATTCTGAGATAACCACCAGCATTGTTCCCAGCGGGGTATGAACATAGCATAACAGTAGACAAACTTTATACATTACACAAAAGCTTTTTACTTCTTGATTCGGAGCTTACCTAACTGGAGATGCGGCGAGTACAAGAATTACCGAGTAACCGAGTACTAACCGTACTAACAAAATGGTTGGGTATGGCGAGTACAGAGTATTAAACGAGTTCCTACTCATGCGTCCCTAGTTTGTATATTATCTAACATTGTATAAATACCTACTATACTATTAACAGTACCTCATCCTCTATAATATAACGTGCACTGCCTATTATTTATTCTGGAGCACTGCTGTTATATAATATATCTTCTTTATATAGTTACTTATAGCTACTTTCCACAAGTCATCTGTCTTTCTCACTGCGGGATCCACTGTACTATGCTTCATATACGGCCGTTTTCAATAACCTATCTATCGCCGGTTTACCTTACTAAAGATAGATATTTGACACTATTTGTATGGACGTTATGTCACATTTCTATCCATAGTAAGGAAAACTGTAGATAGATTAGGCGAAGACAAGCAGTTGCAGTTTTAAAAAACAGTATTCATGACACTAACGGTGAGATTAAAACTTAGAATTAGATGTTTTAGAATTCCTCTAGCTAGGTAAACCCAAAAGTTGTCTAAAAGAGATCGCTCATTAGCGATAGTTAAGTCTATTGTACAATGTTATTTTATAAGTGTTTATTGTAATTAATGAAATTTACATGGTTAACGTCCATATTAAAGAGTTATATATCTAACTACAGTGTATACAGATATTGTTTAAGCGTCATTGTTTTTTTATGTCGTATGTTTTTTTGTTTAACCATCGGATATTACAGCAGTAAAAGCAGTCAAAATATGATAAGACGTGCTGTTCGATGCTCTAATGATTCGTCGATGCGATCGTCGACGAGCTCACCGATGTTTAATATTATTTGAGATATAGCTCTTGTACATAAGGTTGTTTTTCGAACGTGTCTTGTTATCTCGTCATTTTTTTCACGGATGTTGTCAAAGATGCAACGACGAACTCTTACAGAATCGCACGGCTGTGGGCCTACCACAAAGAATAGCGAAAGTGTAACGTAACGTGTCGTTCACGTGAACCAGCACAAACTGTCATTTATCTAGGGCATATGTGACAAAGATAACTCAAAGTATGTGCGCCGAATCGTGACATGTTGACGTTTTCGATACGAATCCTTTTACGCAAATTGTTCCTGATACGGCCATAGCAATAAAGATCATATTTTGCCTGACTTTCTTTACTGTCTATACTGCGTCCAATACTCTATCCTGCAGATATCTCTTAAATCTTAAACATAAGGTTTACTTTGGCTTAACAGTTCAAGTAAAATTTATCGGATATATTCGTCATATGGGAACATGAGTGGATAACACGTTGTTGTCGTGATTCTGTCCATAGGTCATAACGAGTTTGTGTTGAACTGTCAAAGTCGAGTTTTGCTGATGACTTACAATATGTTTGAAAATTAAATGCTTAGAAACGACTTATTGTACAGAACCTAATCATCATCTCAGCCGGAGGACGTCCACTGCTAAACATACCTATGCCTCCCCCCCATTTACAAAGTTGGAAGCGTCCTGCATCCAACATCGTCCGGCAACATTCTTATTCTATTATATGGGGGTGATAAGTCTTAAGCATTTCCCCCTGCCAGCCTGCCAAGAAGAAATCACGCATAAGTAACCTACCACCAAGTAAATCGGATTTCCTCCTCTTTACGACTCGCATCCCCACAGCGGAGGGAATATTGTTTAACTCTTTCGCCCGTCACGGCATAGTATGTTAGTATTGTGAGGAGAAATATTTCTCCCCGGCCTTCTAGATAGATAGATAGATTAACTTTTTATTGTAACACCACATTATACATAAGTCATTTCGATACAATTGTATACACTAAAATATCTTATTACAATTAAATGCTTAAAACTAATAGTGTCACAATGGGCGGTCTTATCGCTCAGAGCGATCTCTTCCAGACACCTATGGCCGTGTTTAAAGTAATTCATTTCTTTTAAAGGTCTGATTATATTCGTGTTAGCAAAAAATATTTTTTGCTAATATGAATTTATATTCACTTGAACTATTTTTTTTCTTTAGTCACCTTCAAACAACGTGCCAAAGCATTTTACCTCGCGCAATAGCTAATGTATATCCTTTATAGTGCCTGTGTACCGGCACCGTTATATAGTATACTATACATGTACGTAATGATATATTATTACACACATGTATAGTAAATGTATAGCATGTTTAATTATATATACCTTAGCTACATACATACTTACAATCTTGCTACATAATTATTTTTGGTTCATACACCACCTCTATAAGTTTATGCCTATTTCGTTCCGTCCTTGGATGTCTGTAAGAGATCGATCGCTCCGAGGGATAAGAAGACTCATTGTGATACTATTAATTTAAAGCATTCAATTGTAGTACAATGATTTTCTATACAGTTGTTTCGTAATTCTTCATTTGTAATATATTTGTACTGTGGTGTTTCAATAATGAGGTAATCTATCTATATATCTGTCTACTTTTACCAAAGAATTTTGACTTTAAAGGTGCAAGTTGGTAGCCGGCTACACGTAGCGACAGCAGACGACGTGTTGTTGCTTCATCTGGCTGCAGTCATGATTTCGAACCCGACTGCCTGCAGATGGCGTCAACCAATTGAAAAGCAATACGAAAGGTTTCGTTTAAATGCTTTTCAGTGCCGTGCGATTCTCAAACAAGAGCAAACATCGTTGCATCTTTGTCAACATCCGTGAAACAAATGACGAGATGACAAGAAACGTTGGAAAAACAACCTTGTGTACAAGAGCTATATCTCATAAAGTATTTGACATCGGTGAGCTCGTCGACGAACGCGTAGACGAATCATTAGAGAATCGCATGGCTGATCTGGGGTCGGACGACAGTGACGTCTGCCGCTCGACAACGCGAAGCTAGCTTCGTGTCGCTAACTACGAATGGTATTTCATAGAAAAATATAGAAACCAGTAGTGTCGCTGCGACACGTCGTTTGCTGCGGCTTCATTTAGCCAGCTACCAACTTGCACTTTTAATGTTATAATTCACATCCCGACGGTCAATGCGAAATTTTTTACCTCTGTCCCTTTACAGGGTAGAAGTCGGTGTACCGATTTCTACCAGGGTCGTACTCCTAAACACGAATGCAGTACGAACAAGAGTGACTCTGTCCCGTAATATGCATTCCTATTGCGTTTACAAATTCAAATATCAAGTACAATTAAATCTTTTAACCTCAATGCTCCCGTACAGTAGAATAGAAAAAGAAGTTTTCACCAAACAAGCACGAATAAAGCATTGGAGTAAAGCGGCTTGTACCAGGCAGCACTTCAAGCAATACGCTCGAAAAGCTTCCAAACTTTCGCTTTTCTAATGAAACTTGAGACGGAAATTGCATGGAAATAAATACGAACGCAGCATTTCGCTTAGCAACTTTTAAATACGCTTCGAGCACAATGCTTTTGTTAGGGTAAAAGCGAGCGCTTCGAGCGAGATCTAAAACACTCTAAAAATAAACTACACATAGCAAATTGTGAGTTTTATATTAAACTTGCTATGTCCCTCATTCATATGAAACTTTTAATTGAAAAGCGCTTTTAAATTCATAAATAATCGTTTGCTGAATATTTTTTCCGCGGGAACGCTTCCGTACAAGTTGAAATCCCTGAATGGGAGGCAATAAAGTATTGTAATACGGTCATTGGAGAATTCAGTACAAAGCGAAAAAAACGGTAGGAGCTGTAAAAATCCGCAATCGCCTTCGTGAACAAGGAGTATGTTACGAATGAAATATTAAAGTTATAAAGGACTGTGCTTCGTGGAAAAGTAATAAAGTAGTCAAGGGTGAGGCTCAGTGAGAAATCATGTGCCGGCTTTATTGCAAATTATATTTCGGAGTAGCACTCCTGGCTTTTCCAGTAGGTGATCTTATATACGCGTGAGCGTGCTTTGGAAAAATATTAAATTATCATTTATAATTTTCTCCGGCTTATACGATTTACCTAAGTTTATGTTTTAATGGTACCAAATGATGAGATAGACTGAGAAGTATTTTATCTGTTAATGAGTGTTTGCTAATAAAAGTGGACATCACTCAGAGCGTAAAAAAAGTCTTGTGTTGCACTGAACTGCAATGCTCGTCAACGTATTTTAGTTCTGTTACCTGAGTGTTTTAACTTACTACAGTGCCATAATGCGCAATATTACTGCTTAGGGTTAGAATATCTGGCACTATTATGGCCTACCAAGTCAAACCTTTTCAATAGTACCACTCAGAGACAAAGCAAGCCCCAGAAATATTTAAATCAGGATCTTGAATAGTATTTAAACGTGTAATCTATCTAATCTTTAAATAATTACAATCGGCATTAACATCATACAATAACATTTTCCGAAACGTTTTATATGTATATGGCCTGGTATATTATTTATACAATTATTTCGTTTCCCACAAAAATGTTTAAAGGTGCTATCAAGACTATTTCAATCCAGTTTCCACTAAAACTATTTTATTAGAATGAGATCGATTTTCCACAAAACTGACTCTTAGAGCCTCGGCTTTGCTTTATTATTATAGCCGGGTTCTCGCCTGAGTAAGCCCGGATAAGCGAAACGTTTGATTTTAAAAGTGGAACTGCTGCATCAGGAGATTTACATTTTAAAACTAGCGACAGACGTGGTTCTGTTCTTTAAGAGAATTTTCCAAATTCACGATCAACGTTTCAATGTTTGTTCCTTTGGAACCTAATTCGAATACGAATATAAAAAACTGAGTGATGCCCTTATCAAAGAATAACATTAAATTTTTATCAATACAGATTTTTTGTAATAGCGATCTATCCGTACAACAAATTTACACTTCTTTTTATAGCGTAGATTACTCTTTGTAACTGATCAAGAACGTTAAGTTAATCCTATCACGGTCACTACTGGCATGGGTGATGGCTAGCATTTGCAACTGAGCGTTTTCACACTTCGCAGACCACATTAAGCCCCTGGTCCAGGTATTACTACCGACGGCCGTCGCGAAAGCGCCGGGAAAGCAATAAAAATTCAATGCTCAGTAAAATCTTTATACAAAAGTCTTAGGCGGTGACAAATTCAATACTTCGAAGCCTGTAACCTCAGCTACACTATATTGTCACCTCGTTGGTTACGCGTCCGGTGGTACTCGACGACTCTGCAATAAAAAAAGAGTACTTTAGTACAAAATTTATACATCCGACAGTAAAAAAACGAATTTTGCTTCAAAGTAAGTTGCCCTATAAGGGCATTTTATATAGGGCAACAATTGAACTCTGAAACTCTAACAAAGCACACCCCTGGATCGTATGGATTGTGGCATATACTTCCTCTCTCTCTCTGAAAATTAAGGCCCACCTCCCTGCAGACGTACATTATGATTATGAGTCCATCTTTGAGGGTATTGCGCTGGTAGGTTTCGTGCGTATTCTGTTTCAAATTTAAACATAGTGAAGCTATTACACTACTTGGAGACTAAATGTGAATACATGGCATTGTTTTGCACCAATACGCACTCTCTAAGAGCAGCCCTGCCACTTAGTAGGAAAAAAATTGAAAATCAGTGAAAATGTTTTTGTGTAAGTACTGCGAATCTATAACTAGATAGGTATCTAGGTACGGTTATTATATTAAGTAATGCAAATCGCTAGCGCAGAGCGAAATCGACACGCTCTTCTGGCAGCTCAATTTTCATATAACCACTTCTTATTATATCACCCAAGTTTATGTCTGAGTAAGTTTAGATAACTGAGGCGTTCTTTCTAACAAATGCTTAGCACTAGGTAGCACTTTCTTTTACCTTTACCATTATAATATATTTTTAACACATTCGCTGCGTTACGGCGCGCATTTGCCGTATTTGACTATTAGCCAGTGCAACAGATCATTGTCCTTGTTTTACGTTCGGTACGGGGGTGATTCACCTGTGTTTCCGTAGGTGTAGCAAAAGAGACAGTGAATTGTTTAATATTGTTGCTTTTAATAATATAATATTTTACACTAATAATGTACGGCAAAATAGGTGCCGTAACCCACAGTAACAAAAATGTTTAAAAACATGATTTGTGTTAAAGTTCAAACTTGCAAAGCTATGATTAATAAAATAAATAAATTATTGTGTCACTTTTGTAAGCGAAATAAAAATCATGCGTGATTTTTATTTCGCTTAAAAGTGACACAATAAATACAATTTTTTTTATGACACACGTTATCGGTCTTATCTTACACGCATCACTATTCATACAACCTTTCCATACTGTTTGACCTTTTCTTCCTTTATCATTATCAACATTCACCTTTAACCAAGGAAACTCCTCGTCGTTTCGTATTCCTCATAACGACCCTTAGATATTATCTAAGGGTCGTGAATACCTCCATCCATTAGTCTCTCCCATACGATGTTTCGCCATCTACTTATATGTTTGGTTACACGGTTAGCAACATAGACGGAAGTGTCCAGTGTGGTTAAGACTTGGTCAGACCAACGCATCAGGCTCCAACACGCGATTGTTTGCCTTCCACTTTGGTGGCAACTAAGTTTTCCAGATTGTCCTTTCTGGAAATGTGTCCGAAGTATTCAAAGGATGCGCTTGAGGCAAGTAGTCGAGAGCTTTGTAATAATCCTTAGTTGTCGTATTACCATAATCGTCGATATTAATATCGACGATTCGATGATTTAATATCGATGGTTCGAAATGCTGTTCAAGGAATTCGCAGTAATCATCTCCAGCACCACAATTCGTAGGCGTCAATGTGCTTGCGGTCTGCTGATCCTAAAATCCATGTCTCGGTGCCATAGAGGAAGATAGAAAAAAATTAGAGCGCGAGCAAATTTTATTTCAGATTTAATTAGATCTTCCTGTCCTTTCATGGTCTATGAAGCTGAGATATTAGCACTAATGAAAATTCCTATTCTTAATCGTAAGTCAGTTTCAGAGCCGTTGTTTGTATTAATAGAGCCTAGGTACAAGGTATTAGATTGTTTTTAAGATGTTAGTTTAAGAGTAATCTCTTTTTTTGTATTATACCTTAACTTTTCAATTACTTGAACTAATAAAAACTTCCTCACTATACACTAAGCTTTTGAGCTCGGGAGTTTTTCTTGAATTTACGGTCATGTGACCGTTTAGGTAATCTATCTATATATGAATTAAATTTAGAAGATGATTAGATTTAGAAAATGCTACTGAATCAGAT
This sequence comes from Selenia dentaria, assembly GCA_917880725.1. NCBI lineage: Eukaryota > Metazoa > Arthropoda > Insecta > Lepidoptera > Geometridae > Selenia > Selenia dentaria. The sequence continues at coordinate 20,473,986 of OU862893.1, forward strand.
AATAATATGTTACCTTTAGTCAATACGATTCATCTTTTCAGTTCTCACCTTGCTTTTTTTCCCGGTATTCTTAACAACTACAATCTTAGAAGATTGCCTTAATAAAACCTCATTTTCCACCTCGGATTACCAGACAAAACAATAGCACCAGAAAATAAGTTAAGTTAAGCTTAAAAGTCTATAAAACCACTAACCACAGTCTAGAATCGTTGTTTAAGCATCTAATAACGCCAGTTCCGTTCTGATAATAAATAAGAAGCGCAATGTCTGTCTCGGGCATAGAGTGCAGGCCATTTGCATCGGTAGTGCATACGACGAAACTGCCTGCGAAGGAATTTAATAAAAATATCTCTTAAACCGGCTCAGTGTTTCTTTAAAATACGGTCGAGTTTATTGGTCTGAATGAGTAGGAGGTCTGGCAACGAAGTGAGGTTAGATAATACCTAGCTAATATGATTATTTCGGAAAAAATCTCAAAAGTACAGAAACTACAGGAGTCATATTTAAACAGAATAACTCAGGGGAAGTGAGGATCAGCTTCCGATGTCCTGCTAATTCTGAGTTTGAATACTTCATCGGATGTAATCTGCCAGCAAAGGTAACATCGTAAAAAAATCAACAGCATACCTACTTGTAGTACACTAGCTGGCGCTTACCTGGACAGCTACTGATTATAAGATTTAAAAATCAGCATTGAAGATTACTTACCTCCTTAGAATCTAAAATTAATCTCTTAGAATTAATAACTTATTCAATATAACCTAATTATATCACATATTTCGTATGTTTTAATCAACTTTAATTACTGAAAATCGTTGTGCAATCCAATAATTTGTGCTTCCAGCATCTATATACACTGTTTTGTGTACTATACTTGATTTAAAAAATATATTTTGTAGTGGAGAAAAATCTCCTGTTTCTTGATCTACTCTGCCATCTCCGAATGTATTATTACGGATCATCAATTAAGATCCAAGTCAAAAGCCAGCCTGATGAGATATGTTAAATCCTAGCTACCCTCCGCGGTTTCACCCGCGTGGTTATGGTTGACGATGAGGAAGATGCAACAAAATATTACAGCCTACGTTCATCAATGAATTAAGGACACGAATGATAAAAGGAAAGATTTTTTCAAATCGGTCAAGTAGTTTCGGAGCCTATTCTATTAAATTCAAACAAACGAACGTTTCGTCTTCATAATATTATTATAAACAAGACAACAACAAACAATTATTATTAACAACAACATATTATTATTACCATAAATAACACATGTAAGGTAGTTGTAAAGAAGCCGCAATGGCAAGACGGCAATGGATAGCAAAATATTTTTTTATAAAAAGGTTACGGAGAAGGTGATTGAAGGTTAACCATTTCATATTCATAGCATCGAAATTTGAAAAACAGGGTTTTATATGTTGCGAGATTTTATTGGCCGCCTATTTCTTGGAACTGTTTTACCAAATCAGTTTTAACATTGATTGAAACTACATATATATGTTTGTTTTAGCATTAAAAAAGTTTCATTTAAGGGAAAGGTACAAAAAGTTTTGGGCTTCGTAAAGTAGCTCGACTATCATCTCGAAATTAACTGAAAGCTTTTTTATTTTGCAATGGCTCGGGCAAACAGCGCGTTTCTTATTTACGTAGAAATATTAACTGTGGACAGAAGCTGACTGATGTGACCAAATGAGAGATATCCTTCACAGAAATTAACATTCATAAGCCGACTCAGACAACATAAATAACATGGGATATTTGAGATATCACGTGTTGAGATAGAAACCGCTTGTCATCATTATTCTTACTTAAAATAGCACAAATAGACATAGTTCGTGTAATATGAAATTGAGTACCAACAATGCTTTTGAGACAGTAGCTCTCAACAGGATTGCGCAAAAACAGATAAGCTAAGTGATATTTTAATTAAAAAAATACAAAGACTAGAAATATATATGAAATAGTGGCAATAGATTTCTTTTTGTTATGTTATGTTTTGGTTTTGGAGTTAGCTTCATCAAAAAGATGCGATGAAATATTACAGTACGAGTATAAATCATGAATGGCATAAAAAATTCAATATCATCAAGGTGGCATACAAAAATCGACTGTTGCTGTATGAAGATATAATTAATTGAAATAGATATACATATAAGATAAAATTGTAGAGTTTATTATATCATAGCCCCATGTAAGAGCTATTTAAAGAATCCGCTGTTTTCGTATGTTGGACTTATTATTCTCGAGTGAAACATTTGTTATTTTTGGACTCATAATTTCGTCACGTTTATCCCTAAACTGATAATATATTATAATTTCACTACTATACAAGTAGTAGTTTCCAAGCAGGATGAGATCCGTTTGTGTCCCTACTCGTGAGAAATACCTGCATTTAAATAAATACGTTCATTTAGAATGAAAACGAAGCATTATCTATTACACAAGTCGCATATAATAAAAATATGCCAGACATAAGACAATAGCAATAAAAATACGCATCGCCACACGTAATACTTCAATCGACTTCTATTTTGCAGATCTATTCTGTATTCGAGCGCCGACCACTTGTCTAGTTACCGAGAGAATATTGCTACGCCTTCGTTCACCACAAACTGATACCTAATAATATGTCCTTTGAGGCGCTATGCAGACGACGGGGCGTAGTTCTCCTTTCTTGAAATACTTTCATTATATCAACTCAACTCTACAGTTTTTGGATTTTAGTTTATTTTACTTGAGTGATACTGTACTTTTAAATAGATACTTCAGCATACAAATAAACTTTTAATACAACAATGAGGTTGACAATACGCAATTTGTCATAATTATTTTATGTTATATGATGACATAAAATAATGTTGACAATGTCTTAACATTTCTATTGACAAAGATGGAGCGACACTAGTTCGCTCCATGAAAGCTGAAACCTTCAGAGGATCATGTCATCTGCCGCATTTAAACACACATTCATTTGTTAAGATACACTACGACTACGTTTCTGTACCACCTTTATTACTTAATAATGTAAAACACACTAATATAATCTTAAAGAACTATATCTTAATTTTTCCTTAACGAAAACGTAGTTCTATAGAACTCATAATAATGGGATAATTCTTATTCGTTAGTTCTTTTAAAATGTTTAAACAGCCCTGCATGTGCAGTAGAAGTCCTATAGCACTAATGTGAATCAACATACTATTGTCAATTAATATTGTAAATAGTTAGTTAGTTTAATATGTTCCCCATGCATGTATATTTGTTGAATGTAAAAAAAATATCGTAAGTTTTGAAAATCCAAAAAGTTGAAAAAAGTCACGGACCCTGGAGTCTGTGGAGTAATGTTTAAAAAAAATGAAGAAGCGCACTAAAGCCAATAAGCCGAAATACTATATCAGATGCTTAAATTAATTCATAATATAAATAGTATTTACTACATTAGTAAAGGCAGGAAATCCCGCAATAAACCAAGTATACCTAAACACGCTACCGTTTGGAGATATTTTATCTGGAATTTTTTTGGTACTCAATAGAACTTTGAGAATAGGGCTTTGTTCAAGATACATTATGAACTTTGCAAATATTTTTTTCATGACAATAACAATAAAAAACAATGATAGTGATAGTATTGTTGAATTAGTACATTTACAGAGCAGTACTAGTGCTTTCAATTTTATTGTAGGTCTGACATAAATAATACCTATACACACATTTTACCAGTCTTGTTCCTGGTTTCAAGGCGACCCTATTGTGCCCCAAAATCGGCTCTCAATACAGATATGAAACATTCCAACAAAATCAAGCTTATATCTTTATAGCTACTGGTGTTCATTGGTAAGCGTTTGAGAGCGGCTGGACGGGTTTGGTTATTTTAAGTTTTGTTATAAAAATAATGTTCTATAGTATAAATAAAAAATATTACAAAAGTTTTCCCAGATCATTGCAAAATTATATATCATATATGTTATATATTGACAGTGTTTTTTTCATGGTATTAGGCAATGTCTCTCTGGTCAGCTTGTTTCATATATCTTTAAAAAGATTATATAAACATACTTGTAAAATTTGTATAGACTCATACATATTGCACCAACAGTGCAATGTGCACCGTTCGGCCGTGCCAAATCCCACAATCCAAATAAACTTATTACCGCCTTCTTTGTTCGAACACAATGACTACTGATTTTCTGGCTAGTTGAACAAACATCTATGTCAAGTTGTCCAGGTATTGTCTAAACCAAAAAAAGGGCAGATGTTGTCATCAGTACTAGAGTTCTAACAAAAAATGGCGTCTCCCATCTTTTGTTAAGTCAAACTAAGCATTCAAGATGTTCCCCGAATTACAAAATGTTTAGCTATTTGTTAAAGTCCTATTAAGTTCTGTCACTTCGGTGCCACCTTTGCAAACTTACTGTTGCGTTCGTGATCTAGCAATTTTAAACCTTATCGTATGAAGGTAAGGTTTTGAAGTATGGCCGTTCTAGTTTTGCAGAATTGTAATTGTCGTTCGACGCAACGGAGATGTTTTCAGTCTGAATGAGATGTCGATAAATTAAATTCGTTTCCGCTGTGTGAATACCCGAGTTGTCTCAATTTGTTCTCTGTTACGGACAAAGGTATTTTTTCTTTCTTTCAAAAAATTGGCAATGTTTATTATGGCTTTATGTTTAAATGGCGCGTAGACGATTTCTAAATTTTATAATTTTCAGTTATTGACAGATATAAATTATACTTGCAAATTGCAGAGTCATTTTGGAGCTTTGAAGGCTCGTTTTAGGGCCGCTTCATAGGCCCGCTTATGGAACCACTAGGTACGGCTAGTTTTTTGAGTTTCTATTATTCTCTAAGGAAAACATATGATTATTAGTATATAGAAACTGGCTGGGAAACTACATTAATATACCTATTAATAACTGTCGAAAAGCAATTAACAGAGAAATACGTTTGCATTATCATCAGCTCACTTCTGGTCATGGGGTAAAATATGAAATAGCGTGATCAAATCACTAGGTTCTCATTGGCCATGACTCAGAAGTATTGGCCATAGCCCGCTTCGGAATTTTCAAGTCGTTAAAAACCTCCGATATTGTCTAATGACTGTAGACCTTAGATAACAGCTGGGACCGACAGCTCAACATGGTGTGCCATCTGAAATACAGTTAATATTTGCCACTACTGCTATCCAAATAGCGATTGGAGCATGATTACTTTAGGAACCAATAGGCGCCGACCACTTTATGAATTTCAAAGTAATGAAATGATTGTTCAATACAAATCGTATAACTAGATCGTAGCCTATTATTTTCTGCAAATAAAGATAATTTTATCTTTATTTGCAGAAAACAATATTTGTATCTATAAAAGTTTACATTTTCTATACATTTATTATCAAACATTATAATCTATATCAAAACGATATTAAGGTATGCCCTCTACTAAAATATCAAGTCATCCGAAAGCTCTGAGCCTAAAACAATAAAAATTATTTTCTTATTTGCTAAGCAATCATGATATTAAAAAAATACTCAATAGACATTCAGCAGAAGCAACTCAACACTGTGTCAATAATGATAAAAGTATTTGCTTTGCTGAGACTACAAAGATCAAGACAAACACTTGAGTACGCCTACAGAGACTGGCTGGAGTTGATACGCCAATAAATAGTTTTTGTGACCCTTGAATTTGAATTGTCTTTTATTTAAAAAAATATTTTCGGTTCGACTTGTCTTATCAAATTAAATTTAACAAATAATGACACATCAAAGGTTAGAAATATTACTCAACATTATTGTTAAGTTTGAGCTTTTCTTAATAAAATAATTACTTAACTGTATTTTCTATTTTTGATGTATGTATGTTTGATTCCTTTCCCAAACATTGAAATTAAATAACTTTAAACGGATTAAGTCGCATATAGTTTTATATTATTTTATATCGACGTTTTAAATACTTTTCAGTGAACATGGTCACGGGTAGACTGGATTACAGTTGTCTGTTATAGAGTTATAGAAACACCGCCAATCAGATTTTAATGAAAGCGTTTCCGATGCACGCAGTAGTTACTACCAGGTCTTGCGCTGGTGTAGTAGCCAGTAATGTGCTGGCTTCCAGTTTTTATTAGCTTCATCACTGGATCCCAAGTAATCCATACAAAAATCCTTTAACAAATCATTTATCAAAGATGAGATAACTGACGTTACAAGTAAAAATAAATTCACTTCATTTTAGTATCGATAGTTCACACTTTACAGGCACTTCACTTCAAATTTGGTACTTTTGTATGTAAAATGTATGGGTCTTATGTACAAATAACAACTAACCGCTCATCTCGTATTTAACTGCGTAATAAAACTATTTTTCACAACAACATACTTTATAGAAAAAAAAAATTGAGTATTATTTCAAAATAAAAATTTTTCGTATGTTATTAAACAGTTTCTGTATGAACATTGATCTGACTCGACAGTTAGTCTCGCGGAATAATGTCTCAATGTGCATTTATAAACTTGAATTGTTACTAAAACATGTAATAATATGCTTAATAATATGTCTGAAAACGCGAAGCCATAACCCAATTTTGCTACGGTGTATATATATAGTTTAGACTATTCAAAGTCTTGACTGGTGGCAACTTACGAACTGGCCTTACAAATTTCATGAACCGATACAATTTGCTGTCGAATTTCACGTACAATTTACGCCTAAAATCCTTTGAGCCAAGCTAATGTTTTCGCTAAGCGATTCGTTCAAATTGTTAGACAGGGAAAGCATTTGTTTTTAGTGAATGCTTCACTCTACCGCCTTGAGAGGTCGGGAGATGTCGTTAAATTCATTGCGGTATTAAATTTAACAGTGTACTTCTTAGGCCAGCGAAATATTGCTTAGGACATTTAGTTAGACTTGATTTATATGTCATCTTTATGAAAATTGTTTTTCGCTGTTTTTACGAGCGAGTTTACGACTCCGCGTTAATGACTTTATTAGTAACTTTGTTGCTTTACTAAAGTATTGCTCTAGGATAAGATTTACCGTAATTTTAAAATAGGTCTCTTATATTGAATTTAGTAAGTGGGTGGCAAGTACAAGGAATGTCGTCTGGGCATAGATAACGCTTGGTTCTATTTTCTGTATCTATTTTCTTTCTTCTCTTTTATATGTTCATTTCTTTTGAGTATAAGATTAATATCTCTAGCATTATAATCTGTAATCTGTATTTACAGTAGTAAAGAAAAATAAGTGTGTGATTGAGATATTTATTTTGTTGTTAACGTACCTTGGGTATTAAAATATCAAACATCTACAGCGCTTTAAATTAACAATATGGATTTTTCCATTGGTAAGTGGAAGTATTTTTAATAATAATGATTATTATAAATAATAATGAAATAAAGTTCAATAAAAACAATAAAATACGTTAACATCCTCATCATTATCAGTCGATAGATATCCACTGCTGAACATATGCCTCTCCCATACGCCACTAGGTTCAGCTACTCGTTTCCTACATCCAGCGATTCCCCGCGCTTTTGACGAGGTCGTCGGTCCACCTAGTGGGGGGCTGGCCTACACATCGTCTTCCGGTGCGTGGTTGCCTTGCCACTCGAGAACCTTTCTTCCCCATTGGTTATCCGTTCTAACGATGTGGCATGCCCATCGCCACTTTAACCTACTAATTTTGAGAGCTATTTCGGTGACCTTAGTTCTCCTACGGCTCTCCCTTTCGGACCTTATCTCACAGGGAAACCCCCTCAAAAAGCATAGCCCTCTCCATTGCTCGTTGAGCGACTTTATAAGCTTGTTATCGACGCCCACAAGGTCTGTAAGGTCTGGTCAGTAAGGTGCCCACGTCTCAGTGCCTCCCTCATGCCTACTAGGATTGGACGTCGCACAACGTCTAAGACCCGAGAATAAACGTTTCTGCTCATCACAAGTGTATTAGCCCCAGCCAGGGATCAAACCTGGACCCCGCGCTTTGAAGGCAGTGTTGGTAATAACTGAACTAACGGAACCGTCAGATAATACATTAATCTCGTTTTACGGAATCGGCAATAATAGCTGAAGTGGGCTTCTCCATCAACCTACAACCACGTCTCAACCGTACAGTGTTTAGTAGTGTCAAATAAGGGTCTTATATATTTATATATCATAGTAATCATTACTATAAAAGACAGAGTTTGTCTTCCATGTATATAAAACAATGATTTTAACTAAGCAGTGTTTTTGGCCACTTTTACCAATTAGCTTTATAGGTTTGATAGCTGATGTGATCGAGATGGCTCTATCTAAATTTTATTTGAATCGGAAATATACTATTTATTAATTTTGTCAATTTTTTTTTTATTTATATAGAGGTCTTCAGGTCCCAAACTAGGCAGAGCCTGTACTATGGTAGCCTAATGACTGATATACAAACATAAATACAAATACACACCCAGACACAGATCAAACATGTTCATACACACAAATGTTTGACCTGTCCGGGGATCGAACCCGGGACCAGCGACTCAGAAGGCAGGGGTGGCACCAACTTCGCCAACCGGCCTGTCGACATTTGTACATGACATATTGCAGTAACAAAATTCGTTGAAAAAATCTTATACAAAGATTGTCTATTGTTTCCGACATACCTACGACAAAGACCTTCAAAGCACAGTAGCGCTGCAAATTCCGCTTAAAACCACACATCAAAGGCATGACAGCAGCAACGTTTATTTAAAGCGCATGTTTGACTTCTGTTTCGCATTTCCTTTGTTTAAGACTTTATTCGGGCTGATGCAGTTATCGAAGGAACGGAAATTGGTTTGTAAAAATGGTGTCTAGTAATTAATGTAATAAGTGTCTAGTAAGTAATCTACAAACAAAAGATTCGTTGCCGTATGACATAGACAGGCGTGATGCTCACGATCAAGTGATCGAAACGACCACTATTAGTATAAGACTCATATAAGAAAAACTCGAGCAACAAAGCATTTTTCCCTAAAAAAGAAAAGGAATCTACCAAAATATCGCCTCACTAATGGTGTGCGCATTGTATTGAGTTACTCTTCAATCAGAAGTTTGCTGGTGGAACAGAAATTTGGGAGTAAAACAAATTATCTTTGGCATATTGACTTACATGCCTGTATCGTCTGGCTATAAACAGTAAGTAAACTCTTACGAAAATATTTATAATGAAAGAGTAAGTGAAATATATGTGTTACTGTGACAGGGAGGTTATACAGAGTAAGTATGTATCTGTAAAACAACGCTGTCTTTTTCGGTCTTCTCCCATTATGCGTAAGGAGATCAGAGCTGCGCTCTTTTCCTCTAGCAGCCTATTACTACGCTAGCCCATACTATACTTGGGTTGGTGGAAATCTATGTAACACAACACTCGTCTCTGTGGCCACTTGGCGCCAGTGCGATCAAGCCCAGTAAGGACTCTCTTAGTTACCCAAGGGAGGTCCAACGAGCCAATAAACGATCATAGCTTTGACCATTTATTTCTTGTTTATTATTGTACTAACTGACCCGTTCGCGGCTTCGCTCGCATAGCTTTAATATAATAATAATAATAATATTTTATTTACTCAAAATGTTGGTTCTCTTACAATAACTTACGTGTTATGCTAAGAGCTACAAATGTACAGATCATCTACGTTGAACAATCTATGTTGAATTGAGTAATTAAAAATAAATCTAACGATACCTGTGCTTATTGCACAACTATAATAAGTGATAATAATAATATACGCAGGTCTTAGATGATAAGTTTTATCGCTCACAATAATAATAGCTTTACATATAGTAAACACAGTAGATGAATTATGTTTATCTCTAGTCCTCACGGTAGGATACCCTGAGTTTGTGAAGACTAGTTCACTTCCAGAGTGCTGGTGAGTAAGTCCACGATGAAGCACGTGAGCCGTGTTTATGTCAACGAGTGAGATAGTGATAGCTTTGCGACACATTGTTAAAAATATTGTTTAAAATAGTTCTACAACATAAACGCTTTTAATATATTATTTCATTGGATTTAATTTCTTTGTCCAAAGTCCTAATTCGTTATCTAAAATAAATTAAGTTAAGCTTAAGTTACTCATTAAAACATCAGCCTCAAATAAACGAAATTGGATCAGCCGTTTCAGAGATTAGCCGGAAAATAGACAGATAGATTGACAACAAATAAAAAAAAATATTTTTGCATAAAAGTACTGTTATTACCATATTGAAAATGTATATGGTAAAAATTTGGTACATATGACCATTTAGTAAGAAGCTGTTATTTTAAGATCACAAACAGACACTACAGTAAAATTTATTTGTATAGATGTATGTCTGAATGTTTATTACTTTTTCAATTATTACCAGCGGTTACTATTATCTGAAAAAATTATTCCAGTGGATTGATATGAACCTTAACTACAATAAATATCAAACAGTGTCATACTTTGTATAATTTACAAATACGAAAATGTTGTAGACATTCTGAGACTAGATAATTTAAGACTATTTGAATTGTTTTATTACCTTTACAATGTCTCCCAAAGCGACCGTTACTATTTGAAATAATAAGAAAAACAAAATCCGATAAAACATTCGTGTTTAGTGAAGACCACGAACCGGTAAGCGCAGCGTAAGTCGTCTACGGGGAAGGTGGTCAGACGGCCTGAAGGTCACAGGGCGATGATGCAGGCCGCTGCCAACCGGTCCTTTTGGAAATATACCCAGGGAATTGATGATGATGATGATAATTAGTGTTTGTTTTTTTGCCCAGTAATGTTATTTATGATATAAACATAGAATTAAATACGAACTATAATTTCTCTAGTACAACTGTAGTATCGATTTGCAATCCGTTGCCGCGTTTTCATACTCATTTGTTTAATTGAAATCTCAAATTATTCATGTTGGGACCACGGTGCTCTTTAGTAATCATATATATAATTTTATAGTATACAAATACAATTTAAAAAATTTAATACCGACTTCCATTCTATACCGTTATTGGAGTGTATCTCAAAAACTACTGAACCGAATTTGATGTAATGGGACCAAACGGAAAGCACCAACTTACAAACAAAATAAGAATTTTGAGAATCGGTTCACCCAGTAGAAAGTAATGAGGTAACAAACAAAAAAAAGTTATAGTCGAATTGAGTACCTCCTCCTTTTTTGGAAGTCGGTAGAAAATCCAGTGTTATTAATAAATTTGGTTGGCTTGGATGGTTAGTTAACATTGACTCCGCTTAATTTAACTACATTTGTGTTTTTTTTTCAAGTTTTGAATAGTGGTGGTTACAGTGGAGTTTAAGCAAAGTGTACAAAATAATAACAGGTTATTTTGTGTTTTCTTCGTCAATCGCCGAAGAAAGTGTTAGTCATGTATCCAACGATTTACTAGAACATTACTTAGACAAGACAATGACACAACAACAGACGTATTTACGTGACTCTACTTGGTTAAAAATCGCACTAGAAGCAACTACTAATTTACCCGAATAACTATAAAATGACTTACATATCAACTTACGAGTCCTAATAAAGGAAGAAAAAAATTTAGTTCATTTGTGGATATGTACGTATTTGAGGTACTGAAAGTATGTACATTGTCAGAAGATCGTTCATCAGAGGAAAGTATCGCTTACGAACAAATTACGAGAGAAAATATTTGCACCGAATTGTGTGATACAAATTGTAGTTTGTTTTTTGTCTTTGTTGATATTACATATACGGTACGTTCCTAAATTATTCTTAGAAACAATACGTATGATATGGTAATGAGTTTGGGTCATAATTGGAATTTCTTCTTATTATTTCAATAAATACTAACACTCTTATTCAAAAACGAGTTTTAAACGTCTACTTTTACTAAACTTTATTTGACATGAACAATTTCTTGATTTTATACGAAAAGTAGATAGTATTAAAAAATATAATTAAAAGACGAGTTAGTAAACCAATATTATATATTGTTTCAAAATAGCTTTATCTCTACGAAGTAATAATATTTTTTGTTCGTTGCTTTTCCTAGTAAAAATACAGACTGATTACAATATACTTATGAAAAATCACGGTAATAACTTCGAGTTCGTATTCTTAAACACACATAAGTATGTATTATGTTATATATTAGATTATATATAGGGTGTTTGGTAGAAGGACCGACAAACCAAATGAGCGTGTTCGGGGGACCACTTGGAGAATACAAGTTGGCCAAAAAAAATCCCCGCCCCCCAATATGTTTAACTTTTTTTGGGATTTTTCCCTTTTTCTCCGAAATTGTATCTATTTACCACCATAAAATTTGTAAAATCTGTTTTAGACCGGATGTTTTTAGTTGAATTTGGTCTCTAATACACCTTCAGGCCACGCAAAGCAAAATTGGTACAATATTGGAGAAAACGAGAAAATTCACAAAAAAAAGTATAAAAAAATTGGGGTGTCAGGGATTTTTTTTGGCCAACTTGTATTCTCCAAGTGGGTCCCCGAACACGCTCATTTGGTTTGTCGGTCCCTCTACCAAACATCCTGTATAGGAATAACTATAGTATAATAGTACAATGACGGTTATGTTCAATTAATTAATTTCAAAATAATTAACTGTCATAATAAAAGTCGATATCGACGTCCATTCCACTACAGCCGTGCGATTCTCTAGAGAGAAAAGATCTCTAGAATCTCGAATCTAGAATCGCGAATCTCTAGAGCAAACATCGTTACATCTTTGACAACATCCTTGAAACAAATGACGAGATGACAAGAAACGTTGGAAAACCAACCTTATTGGCAAGGGCGATATCTCATAAAGTATTTGACATCGGTGAGCTCGTCGACGAGCGCATCGACGAATCATTAGAGAATCGCACGGCTGATGTGCTTCGTCTGCCTACGTTTGAAACTGTCATGCATCCGCATGTATCTATTTTCTATTATTTAACCTTAAAGTGAGTAGTAGATATCTGTCCATCTGGCAAAAATAATAATACATTAACACAAGCTTTTCAATTAATGTCATATATATTTATGAAGACGGCGACAATGGGGGGTCCTCGCTTCGCACTTACCTCTCAGCTACCATCGAATTTCTCTAAAGCGGCAATCAAACATAAAGGTTATTTTAATATGCAGTAAAATTCGAAATCAATTTATTTTTGAGCAATAAAGACGCTTTTTACTGGGATCTCTCGTGAATCATTCCTGGCTTCATTCGGATCGGCGTGATTTGTAGGTATGAGCGGGTAAGGTCCCAGCGAGACTTCTCATAAATCAAAATACTTGACACTCATATGAGTCTTGGTCCTACTCACGAAAACAGGATCCAAAAGTAGAGATGTGAATTATATTCGACCACGGCTTGGTAAAGCCGGCTTAAATTGTCTAATAATGAGTCTTTTGCGAGGGCAACACTAATAGTAGATTAGTAGCCAAGGCCTGTAATGCAATTGATGCTTACACCCGAGCTAACTACTCTGCTTTACATCTCGATTGTGAGGTAAGTAGAAAGAAACCGGCATTACAAAAATAAAATTTGTCATTGGGCCGAATGCATGATCTATTGCCAGTATTGTGGTTAGATGAAAGAGTGGAGTGTTTTTTTTAAATTACTTACCGCCCTAGGATTTCCTAGCTACAGTATTACCCTAGAGCGCTAATTGGTCACCTACAAGCCCCATTTGGCTGTAATAAGGACCTACTTACCGAATATGAGAGATGTAAACCACCCTAGGGCTTTTCTAGCTACATTATGACCCTAGAGCGCTAATTGGTCACCTACAAGCCCCATTTGGGGGTAATAAGGACCTACTTACCGAATATGAGAGATGTAAAGTATATAATTATGTCCCTCCGTCTCATTCATTATTCACTATTCTTATTTAAAAGATTTTTTTGAATAATAGCTATGCCACGCTATTTTAAATTGGACCATTAACGTGTGCTCTACTTAAACTCGAATTGGGATTTCTAAAGACTGAGTAATAAGACTGTCAGTGGTATAAAATGCAGAATTAATGTCTATTTGAGCTACTTGGTACAATACAAAATTTACAGTATATCATTTTTAACCAATATTTTCTACATACAAATAAATAGCACTTACTTTTATTATTTCTTCGTAGCTTACTTTCCAATAATTGACAACTTTGACGTCCGTACATCGCACCGACATCCGGACAAATAAAGTAATCGAATTTGTAACTTTTATTTAATCCGGCCAAACCACTCGAGACATCACTAATATACACAGTTCGTATGTATATTTTTTAAATATTTACAAGAGGCAATTCTTGTGTTGTGAAATATGGCACTTTAAGTTTTGTTGCGATATTGTTTATGGGGATATATTTAACTCTTGAGTCTCAGAAGTAATTTGTTGGCCCATCTATTATGTCTACTACGTTGTATGTTAATCTATTGTCTGGTTTAATAAAGTGTGGACAATAATTATACCTTTCTAATGTTGACTAAATTTATAACTGCATTTTATATACTCTACAAGTAGTTAGGTACATTGAAATATACATTTTAACAAAGTTAAAAAAAAGTCAATACGTCTTTAAAGTAGCGACACATTGCGACAGGAACCACAAAAAACACATGAATGCGATATCGTTTAAATTACTTATAAATGTCTAGTGGGTGTGCGACAACTACTCAGTAATCTCTCGCTCTGCAACCCTGACAAATTGTCCACTAATGAATAAGCAATATATTTAGTTATTAAGTCCGTATTAAACCACCCGTATTAAATTAATTTAAGCTACTTATTTCACAGGCCTTCAATCAACTTCGAATGTCGCTCATGTTAAGCTTATTAGATATACGATGGTTCATTAATTTTGGCTATTGCGAAAAGTAGCAAAAGAACAGGCTTTTATTTCACCTTATACCTTGTATTATACCTTATACCTTGTATTTATACATTATAATTTATAGTAGTTCTAGGATTTGAACTGTGTGTATTTGAAGATGCCATCAGCCGTTCCGTGCGGCGTGCGGTGCGGTGTCTGCATCACCAAATGCCATCCGCGTCGTGTGGCGGGTCATCCTCTTCTCTTACATATGGTTGAGGAGGGCGATGGCTGGTACACGCGTCAAGCTCGTGAACGGGCGCTGCTTGCGGGAGAGGGTATGCTCTCAGTATATATGAAATTTAGAAATAAGTTTACAAACTGTACCCCTCAGGCCCTTACAATATATTGTATGTGCCCCTCAGTCTAATATGTAAAAAAAATTGTGCTCTTCAGGCCCTTAGATTATATGTATAAAGTTTTCAGTGCCCTTCAGGCATTTAACAATGTATAGTGTCTAAGTAAAAAAGTCCTCCTGTATTCCTTTTGGAATCATTAAAAAACTATACTACAATAAGCTAAATAGTACAAACAATGTCACGGACTATTGTCGTCTGTGATAATATTATAATAAAAAAAAACTTATTAGAAGTTTGTTTGCACTACAAAAAGCTAAAATAGTACAAACAATGTCACGGACCTATTGTCATCTGTGATAAAGTTATAATAAAAAAACTTTGTATATTAGAAGTTTGTTTGTAATATACCCTCTTAGCCTTTTATTGTCAAACATTTGTAACTTCACTGCAACGTATACATATGACAGGCTAGCTGTACCCCACTGCTCTGTCTGCATGAAAAGTATTAAGTTAGTAAGAATTTTCATGGATTAAAAATAACATTATGTTAGTCCAAGTCATCGTCTACTTCTGTTAAATTTTTCACCCTTATCATCTTCGTACTTTTGGTTTTTGGAAATAGTAAAAAAGAAACAACCAGTTACAGACTACTCTTGTATGTTGTGTTAATGATATGATTTAATTTCAAAGTTGAAAATCATTGATATAGGACATTCAGGCTAAAATGGTGATGAATTGCGGACTCTTGCACCAAGGGTTCCGAAGTTCCGTAACGTAGACAGACGTACAGATGGACAGCGTAGGCATAGCGGAATCCAAAAAAAGGGAAATGGAATTAAGTACGATACATCCTTACTGGATTAACAAATCTCTTATTTGAGCTACAACTGAGTTTTTTCTGCATCATGATAAAGACGGTGTTTTTTTGTTTGACCATGATTTCGAAAACATCTTTCCATCCAGATTTTGACATGATAAATACCCGTCTGTCAAGTCTTTGTTCTTTAAAGCACCATTAGCATTTAATACAATCCATTAAGAGCATCGATTGATTAGGCGAGTCACCGGAACTTTTTACAGAACCACAAAATCTTATCAACCCAAATATTTTTGAATCTTGATGAGGATTGGCACTTAGTAGAAAAAACTTGGGAGAAAAACACAATGATTGGTGATTTAAAGGGAAATTGGTTTGATGGTGTCAAAAGTATTTGATATGTAATCAAATATATATTTATTATATTGTTTTGTGTATGTAAAGTCAAGTGATGAGACGGGCTGACTACGACAGTTGCAGTTCTATCCGGAGCTTATAACTTTTAAGTGGCACTGCACTGCACTCGTCACATTAGTCCTTTAAGTTTTCATTCAATCAGTAATTTAAATTGCTGCAGTGCCCTTCACACCCTTACACAGTAACGCTTGCACTCTACTGCTTTTCTCGGACTTACTAACTAAGTAAGTCTCGGTTTCCCTACATCTTACTCATTCAAGTAGACGGTAGAAACCTACCCTCTCGGCTTATCAACGTAAGATTAGATTATATACAATTGAAATTGAAATTTACAGAGAGAAAAATTCACATCAATGCTGCTCAATAGATGTCGCCCCGTCCCCGTAAGACGGTTAAAGTCAGATAGAAAGTTAAAACTCGATGCTCGGACCTGAATCGGTGGCCTAGTTGGTCAATGGCGTCTGACACGGAGAGTCAGAAGACGCGGGTTAGAATCCCGTCCGATGATGTGAATTTTTCTCTCTATAAATTTCAATGTTAAAGAATTTTCATTCGTCTGACTGTACTTGTATGCAGATGAATAATTCAAATTGATTTTCTCTTAACTGATCCAGCAATTGGAGTCCAACGAATTGCGCAATCCGAAAGGAATTCTCGGTCTAGACTCTGTGCTTAATGGGTGCAAATTGCAATCTGGGAACGTTGTCCGGTGGTGTTATTAACAGCTACTTGCAGATAGATTGTGAGACAATTAAATAAAACTTCTTTGATGACATGTTTTGCATTTAAATTTTAAGCCATCTTGGGTGACATTTTACATAAACCATCGTGGTTTCTTATGCTTACCATAATGCGCACGGCTTGCTCATTTCGTTACTTGATAGTATATAATAACATATATTGTATACGTGTACTTAACATATCTTCAGTGTAAAACGTAATTTTGTCTTCATCACTTGTCAAACGAAATTTTCTTCTCACTTGTTCTGTTAGTTGAAGTAGACTTTAAAATAGTTCTCTGAGAGTAAATTTTAATTGCTCTCTGTAGCATTACGTGGTGCATACTGAATGTTTCTGGAACTGGCCACTTACTATAAAAAACGGATTTTGAAAATGGAACTCTGTAGGAAAGTGTTGCTTTTTAATTTGGGAGACTGTCATTTGATTTTTCATTTTGGCGTCACTTAGAAAATTGTGTGTTGCACAACGATAACAACAAAAAATTAAACATAAAATTT
Source organism: Selenia dentaria (assembly GCA_917880725.1). Taxonomy (NCBI): domain Eukaryota; kingdom Metazoa; phylum Arthropoda; class Insecta; order Lepidoptera; family Geometridae; genus Selenia; species Selenia dentaria. Next base: position 20,491,588 of record OU862893.1, read on the forward strand.
TTTGACGCTAATTTAATTTCTGTCTAAATTTAAGAACTGTCCAAAATATAATCAAACGTACTTACTTAAGTAGTCTGCTTGTCACTGACATAATTATTTATTGTTCTCGAGAAATATAAAGGTGTTTTACTATCTATAGTATTTTTAAACTATTCTAATTCACATGTAAATGAAAAAAAGTTTTTTATATAATTCTAATAAGGGACGAAAACTCTGATATGATAAATTGATTTATGTAGTTATTTTTTTAATTCGAGTCAAACAGACCTGAATGAAAACACCGCTTATATATTGGGTTTTTTTTTACATGAGTTGAATATATTTCGTGACATCCTTAGACACTCAAGCTTAGAAATGTGTATTAGAAAAAAAGTTGGGATATCATCACTTTTGTCAAATCATTCCCGATCAATAGAGATGAGTGGTTTAAATCAAACCGGTTGCCGTCTTGTTTTGAGACATACTCTGCTCTAATACAGGAGCAGAGTATGTCTTACAAGAGGATGGAGACCGGTTTAATTGTCATAAATTATCCACTTTTTATAACAAGTGACAGTCTAACTCAGAATACCAACCATATTTGTTAAACTAGAGTTATCAGCCAAGAGGACAAACGAATCGATATTACAAGAGCTCCACATCAAACTACTTACCTGTCTATGCCGAGAACGTCAACTAAGTTTATTTGGACATAATTATAATGCGATCACATATGCATGACTTGGAGAATCAGTTGATTGTGGGACAAATGCAGGGGCCGTATTCCAACACGATGGTATAAAAGCATTATAGAAGCAACTCTACAATGATCTATTGAACTAGCACAGAACAGAAGCAAATGGAGACAAATCGTATATGGTCATGATCCTCATTAGTGATGAAACGACAAAGAAATAAAGAAAAAGAGTGATCAAACCAAAAACTCACCATGTGTTCTCTTGCGGCACCTGACCCATACAAGTCATTGATATTGTGTTTTGAGTGTGCGTGGTGATTCGTATATGAAAAAATCGCATAGTTTATTCCATGGCAACCGAAACAACAATATCAAAAGCATGTAAACAAAATGACCAACTGATTTAAAAACTCGTAACTATAATTCTTAAAATTCATTATTCACTTTATTTGGAATTTTAACCAGAATGAAGGATATTGATCTTCAGACTAGAAAGTATTAAAAATCGCTAATTTCAAAGGTAAACGTCCCATATAAAAAGTACTATTTAGTAATCAAGACTGAGGCTGTCATTTCTACTACGTACATTCTCAAGCCGAATCACGGCACCGTCCGTGCCTTGAACTCGAAACTTTTTAATTGTAATGGAGATTATCCGTTATCTGATTCTGCCTAGCGAGCATTAGTAATAACATATTTATTTTGTTCGCTTGACAGCGGTAGGCGGATCGACGGCCAAGATAAACTTAAGAGCGTTGAGATACCCTACTGACTATGTTGTAATCTGTAGTATTAAATGCGAACTAGACTGCTTATAACAACTCACTGCAACTGGTCTTCAATTAGTTAAGTTCTTTTGTTTTTTTCATGTATCTTGTTATGTAGGTGTTAGAATGGAACGGGCTGGCATTCATCTTGTTTTGATAGTGACTGGAGATATTTTAGAAATGCTATGGAATCACATTATTTGGTATCATTTTGTTGCTGATTTATATGAATCTCTTAAAGCCGAGCTAAAATATTTTAAAGTTACTTATTTTGCAATGTACGTAATAGTTAGCATTATAAGCGCTTACGTAGTTCTTAGGTTACCTACTTAAGCATTTGTTCTCAGTTGACCGTTGTTACATCAGAAAGCCGAGGCCCAAGAACGGCTAAGAATGCATTTTGGCGATCAGAAAATTGCACAACTGTTGAGAGATATACGTTGTGATGAGTTCTCAATTTCTAATCTCCAAAAAGTTGATGCCTTAGTTAAGTACTGACGTGCAGAATCTGACGCGTGCTGATAATACAAGTCATTTGGCACACATTAGTTCCCTAAACTTCTACAGGCGACAACGGTCATTAGAAAAACTGCACTTCATGTATTTAATAACATTGCCAACGCTGTTTAAACGTCAGTATGGACATGTAGAAATGTAAGACGAGAAGAAGTATGTGTAAAGGCTATGTAATATTGTACTGTGGTTGTACGTGCTTATGAAGACTGTGATACAAGGTCAGTTACTTTAATTTTATTTTAGTTAATATGTTAATTGTTTTGAAAGAAATTGATGTTAGTAAAGTTGATTATAGGACATATAAGTTGATAGTATTTTTGTAAGACTCGTTTGTTTTAGCAGATCGCAATAATTTGGGAATGTACCCATACTGCAAATACATGTAGAGGCATCCCTGTGCACCCCACACGGGAAATCTATTAGCGTCAAAACGGACACAATCCATCAACCTATCAAGCTTTCAACCCCCTTTGAATGGCAACATTTTGTGTTTGAGTACGTATATTGATAATTTTTTACTTTTGCCAATATTTATTCTCTAGCTAGTTAAGTCTGTCGACTCTACGAATCTCACGTGTCAGCGTTCTATATTCTAGAAACTGATACGCTGACTCAACAGACTTGGCTGATAAGCCCATCCGCTCTCACGGTTGTCTGATGTCAGACTCTAGATTTTATTTAGAATTAAGTTAGTCTTATTAAAGCTTTTAAAGACATTAGACGTCTTAAACAAATAAATTGTATTTTTAAAAGCTCCTCCCGCTCGCACCCGACTTGACTGGCGCAGCCGGTAGGATTTCCGCGTCGCGATTACTCTACTTCAGTACCCCGCGACTTACGTTTTCACGCGTTTCACGGAAATCCACGAACCAAATAAATAAGTCAAGAACATTATAAGATTATAATATCGAGTGAGTGAGTGCTAAGACGATCCAGAGGAGGACAAATAAGGCTCAAACAACGAGGGACATGGGCATTCTGTGAGTAGACCTTAATCGCTATTTCCAGTCGTAGTCCAATCCTATTCCATTTTTATTTATAAGTATCTAGATTATCCGAACGCTATTTCCAAAAATTGAAAGGTGTTTTGTGGTTTCTTTTAAATAGGTTTAAGTGTATAAATTAAAATAGATTTAAAAATATAATATAGTTTAGTAGTAAAAATAAATACATAGATTTATAAATTCATCGAGTACATACTTGAATTAAATATTATATACTTCAACTTAAAGTATATAATAGGTTAGATAGATATAATTAAGTGCTTTATATATTTCAACTTTAAGTATATAACAGTTTATAAATAGTTTTAATAAAATGGAGATAGTTAACATTCCACGCGAATTTGCGAGCATCGTCCCGAAGTTCGACGGTGACGAAAAATTATTAAGTTTATTCGTAAGAAAATGCGAATACTTAATAAGTTGTTGTAGGATAGAAAATAATCCACATCAGGACCTGTACATTTTTAACGTCATCACATCACGACTGACAGGTAGAGCAGCCGCTCTAGTTAGCGAACGACAAGACTTAGATACCTGGGCTGATTTAAAAGTAGCTTTTGAGCAACATTTTGGTGATCCCCGTTCAGAGGAATGCATAGCAATAGAACTAGAAACATTAAAAATAAATAATGGCGAATCTTATCTCGATTTCTGTAACAGGATTCAACACGTCCAAAGCACGTTAATTGCCAAAGTCAATCTAATTAATGACGTCAATTTACGTCAAAGTAAAATCATCATATACAATAGTATGTCGAAAAACGTATTTTTGTACAACTTACCCGAAGAATTACTTCGCATAGTGCGCCTCAAAGGCTCAACCACTTTAGAAAATGCACTTAGTATTGTTCTCGAAGAAGTAAACTTTATGTATCAATATAATTCAAAAAATAAAATGTTGCGATCTCAGAATACGATGCAGCCAAAACCTCAAACTATGAATCATAATCCCTTCATAGAAAAATTTGGAATGAAGCCTTTCTTTACTTCAAACCCGCAACCTCAAAATAATTTTAAGTTTGGAATTCCCCAAAATGGTCCTAGTACATCAAACTTTCAGCAAACGCAACCGAAATTTAAATTTGGTATAACACCCAACCAACAGTTAGGCTACCGACCTCAACAAATCCAAGGTCAACAGCAATTCGGTTACAAACCTACATTTAATCAAACTCCTCAACAGTTTGGTTACCGGCCTCAACTGAATCAAGGTCAGCAGCAATTCGGTTATAAACCTGCATTCAATCAAACTCAACAACAATTTGGTTATCGTCCTCATTTCAACCAAGGTCAGCAGCAATTTGGCTACCGACCCCAACTAAATCAAGGACAGCAACAATTCGGTTACCGCCCCACTCAGAGGTTAGCACCTCAGCTATCCACTGACGTAAGCATGCGTACAGCACTTCCAATAAAACCACAAGGATTCAAAATGAACGCATTATATAATCTTAATGAATCTGAAACTGACGACATATATGAAAACCCGGAAAATGTATGTTATTATGAAAATAACGACATTGACTCTGCATACAACGTTGAAACTTATGAGACAACTGACGAACAAGACGATCAAGACCCAGCCTTACAATATGATGAAAATTTTCAGATCAATGCCTCCAACCAACCCCTGAAATAATACAACTTAATTGTAATACACTAAACTTGCCGTACATAGTGATACCGGAAACAAATGCTAAGCTAATGATAGATACCGGAAGTTCAAGATCTTTCATTAGTCCCAAAAAGGCAAATGAATTATTTGAAGGTTTTAAATACCACGAACCATTCGAAGTTAGAAGCACACATGCTTCAAGCCGACATAATGAAGTAATAGTCATACCCTTATTTCCAACTCTTAATAGTCCTGAAACGCATAAATTCTATATTTTTGATGTAGATAGCTGTTACGACGGACTTATAGGCAGCGACCTCCTGAAACAATTGCAGGCAAAAATCGATATGAAAAATGAAATTCTCTACACCCAAACTACAGCTATACCCATAATATACAACCCCAATAATGTATTCAAACTTGCACCACGTACCGAACAACGAGTCAAGTTACCGATTGATTTAAAAAACGGTGAAGCGATTCTTAACTACAAGTTATTCTGTGATGGCGTCAGAATGCCTACCGCTTTAGTAAAATGAGAAAATGGTTATGCGACTACAATTATACAAAATACTCGAGACGAAGAAATGACATTAAAAATTGACAGACCTTTAACAGTAACAAAATATGATGACAGTAATAAGTGTGAACTAAATAAACTTGACGACAGGAATGACTTTGAAATTGACCAAATCTTAACTGAAAATATTAGTAAATTACGCTTAGACCACATGAACCCTGAAGAAAAAGACTATCCAAAAACTTTGTCTACAATACAAAGACATTTTCTATACTGAAAAGTTACCATTGACTTTTACCAACAACGTGAAACACCACATCCGAACACGTAACGAAGACCCGATTTTTGTCTGACCTTACCGACAACCCCAAGTAATTAATGATGAAATTAATAGACAAGTAAATAAAATGATAGAAGATAAAATAGTACAACCATCACACTCTCCCTGGAGTGCACCCGTGCACCTTGTACCTAAAAAGTTAGACGCGACTAATGAAAAGAAATACCGACTTGTAATAGACTACCGAAAACTGAACGAAATCACTATCGACGACAAATACCCACTACCAAACATAACGGAACTATTTGACAAGTTGGGACGCAGTACTTACTTTACTACCCTAGACCTTGCTAGTGGCTACCATCAGATAGAAGTAGCTGAAGAGGATAGACAAAAGACAGCTTTTAGTTCAAATTCAGGACATTACGAATTTTCTCGTATGCCTTTTGGTCTGAAAACAGCACCAGCAACATTTCAGAGAACCATTAATAATGTGTTGCGTGGCTTACAAGGGATACACTGCTTAGTGTACATAGCTAAGTTACGTACCGTTTTTGACAGACTAAGAGAAACTAATTTGAAAGTACAGTTAGACAAATCCGAATTTCTCAGAAAAGAGGTTTTATACCTTGGACACACTATTACAAGCGATGGTTTGAAACCCAATAACGATAAAATTAAAGCAATCCTAGATTACCCTCTACCCCGAACTACCACAGAGATCAAAAGTTTTTTAGGCTTAATCGGTTATTATCGAAAATTCGTTAAGGACTTTGCAAAAATTACTCAACCAATGACAGCCCGATTGAGACAAAAACGTACAATGCCTGTTGACGACGAAAAGTATATAGCAGCCTTTCAAAAATGTAAAGAGATACTTGTAAATGCACCGATATTACAATATCCAGACCCCGAAAAGCCATACATACTTACAACAGATGCTTCAGAATTTGCTTTTGGAGCAGTCCTCTCACAAGGTTCAGTTGGCAACGATAAACCCGTCGCCTATGCCAGCAGAACTTTAAACGACGCTGAAACGCGCTACAGTGTCACCGAAAAGGAATTACTTGCCATAGTATGGGCCGTGAAACATTTCCGTCCCTATCTCTACGGTAAGAAATTCACAATAGTAACTGACCATAAACTTTTAGCCTGGTTAAACTCCCTAAAAGAAACAAATAGCAGATTAACCCGATGGAGACTACGTTTAGCCGAATACAATTTCGAAATAATCCATAAAAGTGGTAAACTTAACTGCAATGCAGATGCGCTCTCACGTATTCGTATAAATGCTTTAGGAAACGAAGATAATAAGTCTACACAAGTTAACATCGATAAAGACGAAATTAGAAATAGAGAAATTAGTCGATTAATGAAAGAAATAGAAGAACTAGGTAAAGAACAAAAGAAAACTCTAGGTCAAAAGGAGGAAATAAAATGCTTAGATTCAGACGACGAAGACACAATAACAATATCAGATTCTGAAAAAACAATAAAATGCCGATCTCCTTATTCAATACCATGCTCATCTGGTAGTTCAACTTTGTCAGCTTCTAGAAACTCTTCCAGCACAGAAACTGCTCACTCAGGCCAGGAGCCTGAATCTAAAGGTATTCCAATTTTGCAGGAAGCCGTTGACACCAAACCTAATCAAATACTAGTTTACTCCTGGTCCATAGATAAACTATCTGTTAAAAATCTATCCCGACCGAAACAAAGAATCCTTGAAGTACACTTACCTTTGAACAGAACCGATCTCGTAAAACAATTCCTGAAAGAATACATAAAAAATAATACGAAATATTTCATTTACTTTGAAGAAGAAGAACATAGGCGACAATTTGCACAAACAGTTATATACTTGTTTAAAAAGGAATCTGTACAGTTTTTCGAATGCACTAAAAGAGTAACGTTTATTGAAGATGAATCAGAACAAAAGGAAATCGTTAGTAAATATCATACTGGTAAAACATGCCACCGCGGCATTAAAGAAACTCTAACTCACATCAAACGCACGTATTTTTGGCACAACATGGAACTAACTGTTTCAAGCTTTATAAATTCATGCGAAACATGCAAACGCATGAAATACGATAGGAAACCCTTAAAACCTAAACTTCAAATGACGCATACTCAATCAAAACCCTTAGAAGAAATTTTTATTGACCTATTTTCTATTGAAGGACACTATTATTTAACAGTAATAGATGCTTTCAGTAAACTGGGTCAAGCCTTCGAAATACCTAACAGATCAACTTCCGAAGTAGTCAGAGCCTTAATTAAATACTTCTCATTTTATGGCGTACCCCTCAAAATCAGTTCGGACTCAGGTTCAGAATTTAATAATGCTCTCCTAAAAGAACTTCTAGCCTTATATAAAGTAGAACTACATATTGCAACCCCTAACAACCCTAACTCTATGGGTCTTATAGAAAGATTCCATTCCACTATCATCGAAATTTATAGACTGGCCAAGTACGAACACAAATACAGTGATGCTGCAACAGTAATGACTTATGCTTGATATGAAGCATTGCATGGCCTACAACCACTCCATACACTCATCCACTGGTTTTGTACCCTTTGAAGTTTTGCTAGGACATACCGATTCTAAAAATGTATTTAGTTTGGAATTCGAAAAACAGTACATGCAACAATTAATTAAAGAACATGCAAACAGAACTAAATTTCTATACAAACATTTATCAGAACAAGCCATTAAACAGAAAGAGAAAATAATAGAGAAGAGAGGCGGAGAAACAGAATTTAAAGTAAATACTAGCGATACAATTTTTGCAAAAGAAGTAAACAAAAGAAGTAGTAAAGACAAACCACGCTATCAAAAGGCTATAGTTTCTGATGAAATTGTTAGAAACATAGTTCCCATTCAAGTAAAGAATCGTAACACTAAGGTTCCACTAAAGAATGTTAAACGCCCTCCACAGGCACATCGCCCTGGCAGTAGCCATGGTGACCCAACTGCGGGCACTTCAACTTCAGGTGCTTGATAAAAACCCGGGAATCCTGCCCGTGAAAAATGGAATTGCCGTAATCAGTAGAGACAAATGGACAATCGCAAGAGTGTTGGATGTTAACCCCTTAAAAGAAGATTTGACGTTTAACGTTCAACGACTCTCCGATTTAGATAAGTTAGTTAAGATTAATTTTTATAAGAAATTTACTGATAATTTGATAGATGTAAGAAGTCAAGTAGAGTACTTTAAAAACATAACTATAAATAAGTTTAACCAAATAATTCCAACGGTCCGAATAAAAAGAGGCCTTATTAATCCACTAGGGTCACTTATTAAAATGATAACTGGAAATCTTGATAATGACGATGCCATTAAATACGACAGATTAATTAATAATATTAAAATCAGAGAAAACTACAATAATGAAAAACTAACAGTGATCACCGAAATGGTTCAACTTTTGACGAACTCTACATTTGTATTGAATAATAATCTTGTCCAACTTAATAATAAAATAGGGATATTATCGAAAAATCTTGAAGAGTTAGAGCACTTAAGTATTCAGTTTATAAGCACATATAATTTACTAATTCATAACTTCCAAGTAATCTACGCCCAATTAGATGAGATAGAAACCAGTTTGTCATTTAGTAGATTAGGAATTCTACACCAATCCATAATAGAATCAAACAAGCTGTTGCCTCTACTTGAACATATTAATAAATTAGAAGAATTAGTTTTTACGCCTAGTTTAGGAAACTTAGTTAAGATAGAACAGACCATTACACTGAAAGCGTATTTAAAAGAAAGCCAAATTACTTACCTTTTGGAAATACCTGTTGTTGAAAAGGATACTTATATTTATTACCAATTAACACCCTTACCTGTGTTATCCATTGATTCCACTGTTGTCATATTGCCCAAGTATCCTTACCTATTAGCGAAAGGGTTGAAGATCAGATTGCTCAGTCACCCATGTCAGGAAATCGACGAGGCCAGCTTCCTCTGCACTGATGATGAAATGTCCCAGTTCATTAACGACCCCTGCGTAACCGACTTGATGACGTATGCTGAGAACGTGACATCATGCACTCAAATCCCTATAACCATTGAAAAGGTTCGAGTTCAGTTCCTGAAAACAAATAGATGGATACTCTATAGTAGAGATGAAGAGCTACTCACAAGTACCTGCAATAACGAAATGTTTCGTCATAATGTACAAGGCACCTACATACTTACTCTGGACGACCTCTGCGAAGTGAAGATTCGAAACATCACCCTGAAAAGGCACCAAACGTATATTGAAAATGTAACATACCCAAACTTACCAATCGTAAACTTACCTTTGCTGTTCTCACCTGAGAAAACCACATCTTCCACACCTGTAAACCTGGAAGGCGTCGACCTGACCGATTTGAAGCTCCTGGCATTGGCGCTAAAGAAAAGTTACAGTGATAGAGAAAATAGTGAAAGTGAAAGGGCAATTATTGAAGTGCGTAGCATAAGTGTTTGGACTCTTGGAGTCTACATCTTTATTTTTGTAATTCTGTGTTTCTTATTAAGTATATAAATATCACTCAAAATTATTTTCATGTGTTCGAAGTTCCCCAAAAGAAGAGAACTTCGAACTTAAGGAGGGAAGAGTTAAGTCTGTCGACTCTACGAATCTCACGTGTCAGCGTTCTATATTCTAGAAACTGATACGCTGACTCAACAGACTTGGCTGATAAGCCCATCCGCTCTCACGGTTGTCTGATGTCAGACTCTAGATTTTATTTAGAATTAAGTTAGTCTTATTAAAGCTTTTAAAGACATTAGACGTCTTAAACAAATAAATTGTATTTTTAAAAGCTCCTCCCGCTCGCACCCGACTTGACTAGCTTGGCCACTTGGCTGTTTTATGATTATATAAAACTGAAACATAATATTTAGTCTTTTTTTAAATTTAATTTTTCATGTAGTTTCACGGCTGTTACAACCCTTATAGTAATACGCTAATATTAAGAATAGTGCCTGCACTAAATAAGAAAAATAAGATATAAACTTTCGAAATAAATATAGTAAAATTGTAAAAAAAATAAGACCTCACTTCACTCCAGCGGATATAACGTACCGCTTCTATGGGTTTTACCCACAGATATGTATGTATATGTAAAATAGATAACGCAAATATCACGATTTGTATTGAAACCAAGCGTGTGGACTTCTGAATGAATCAAATTACATGAATTTACGCATAATATAGAAATAACTTGGTGATAGGAAATATATATATTTTTATGTCTTTAGAGGCTCGAAATTTTTGAGCTATTGCAGTTAATTATCATGCAATTTAGTTTCGCCGTCCGGCTGCAAGAACAAATGCGTACGGGCTGTAAATAGCGATCAACCTTGATGCTTGGTCGGGGTTCGGAAACGGGAAGAACACGCATTTGTGTTATATATAGTACATTATATATCTGTGGTTTTACCTCTTTCATTGAACTGCCTAATATCGCAAAAGGTCTTTTCATATGTAGTCTAAAGCGGAGATACTGGATTATTATTCCTATTATATTGCATATTTATTCATCAAGTGCTAATTGTTTCAACATTGGGGCTTAAGAAATTACAACGGCTCTTAGAACCCTAGTCTAATAGGAATTCCACTCCTCTCTATATAGAGCTAACTGTGACTTCCACCAATTTCACCATCAGAATTCTTTTCTATGTTCTTTCACTTATTGTTTATCACCTGCATGAATTTTCTCCCAGAGTTTCCACCTCACTTTATGTTTTTTATATCTTCCTCTGCCGATCAGAATTCTAAGATGAGGCTTAATACGACAATACATAAGGGTTTTTTATGGTAGTGCCACGCTGTAACCCCACAGCCGAATGGGCCGGCACGACCGGGGAAGTACCACACTCCCACATAACACCGACGTGAAGTAACATAGCTTGTTATTGCGTTTCAGTCGGTCTGTAGGTGGTTCCGGAGGCGGACCCCTCTCTCCTTCCCCCTCCCCATCCCCTTACCTCACCTTCTATTCCTTCCTCAATGGTCGGCAACGCATCCTCGAGACGTCTGGTATTGCGGACGTCCGTGGGCGACGGTATCACTTAACATCAGGTGAGCCGCTTGCTTGTTTGCCAACCTATCCCATAAAACAAAAAAACAGGTTAAATGGAAAGCGAATAAAAATGCGTAATCCAGAAATATTTACAAATATTACATTATTGTAAATATATATAATACAGGCTTGAAATAAGTGTTAGTTAAGAATACTCTCTTATACACGCCAGTTTAATTGTTGTATTTTAAAAGCCAACCTGTTGTTTCTCTCACTGAATAGAGTCCATTGTGTGAGATAAAAATAAAACGACAAAATCAACGTTCCCTAAAAAGCGTTAGATATAAAAAGGAATGGTGCGATTTTATTTTCACTTTCTCGCTTCATAAACGGGACAATAGACAAACAATAACGGAGAAAATTTGCATTCACTGCGAGCATTTTTCTACTATCATCCGGAGGAGACAACGCAGCAAACTCGCTTCATTAAGCGTCAAATTATTAACACCCCTCAACGCTCAAGCCAAAATAAACCATTAAGCCCTGAAAGCGAAAATCAACAATATATTTACTAAATTAGACTACCAACCCAAACAGATAAAGTACATTTTCGTGTGCAGCAGAATGAACTGCAAGCGATTTTTGCCGAGACCTCTGGCACATCATAACTCATGACTGGAAAACTGATCACACCTAACGACTGCCACTTTAAAAGGAATTTGAATTCTATCATCTAGTGTTTAGTGTATAGTTTGGAATGGTGAGTAACAGGAAGAAAATTATTTCGCATACTTCAGCTAAAGACCCTTTGCAAGGCATGTAACCCTCTTTCGTTGTATTTAATTGTTTTGGTTCTAAATTGCAAAAAAGAGAAACACAAAAAATGGGGTGCATTTTTAAAGACACTATGAAAACATTTGTTATTTTTGAATTTTACGTATGGCTCGAAACGTTACCAATAAATATGCAAATATTCGAGCCACATATTCTGTGGACTAATTGCAACGTCCGTTTTGTTGAAACGTCACATAGATTGTAGAGCCGCGTGATTTATTTTAAAAAGTTCGGATGAAAAGTCCTGGTTACATGTACGCTGAAACATGATTTATGGAGATAGAGTCAGTTCAACTACCCTGTAATCTGTAAAGGTGAACTACAACTTCCAGGATTGTTTTTGAATTTTGATAAACTTTTTATTATGGAAAAAGCACAATGCTGTTTCACAAAAGCACGTCGAGTTTTAACATGCATGAAAAGACTGTCGCTTTATATTTTTGAATTGAACTAAGCCAGCATATTTATCTCGTCAGGTTATTCCACATGGATGAGCACAAAACACGTTGAACAAAGGATTTGAACGGGCATCAACTAAAAAGTTCGAATCGTTGCGTTGCGCCTGCGGGCTCAGTTCTCTTTTTCAAAAATTTCTCTCCATTTAGATTTTTTTCTCGTTTTCCCTCTGCTCGTAATACAATATTCATTGAAAGCGTGTCTGGGTGTGGATTCCGAATGGAGGCTGTCCCGCAACGAACGAGGAAACGCAAACAGTATTATTCAGACACATTTTGACAAATTGAAGTGTGATAGAGGCACAGATAGAAGGCCTCTTCAACATTGTTTCGTTCGTTTTTATTTGTAACTCGATTTCCGTGTTTAAACAAAGTTCGTTAGCCGATTGCCTGTTGAATGAATAAAACGCAGGGCGTAAAGGTAAATTAATATTTACAAATTTGATTAGTTTAAAAAATAAGCTGGTAGTTTTTGTCCGTATGAAATTATTTAAGGCCATGTTGGAGGCATTTAATATATTGTGTTAAAATCCCGAGAATTTCAATACAAAAATAAAATAATTTTAACACGCAGTTTTCAAAATATATTTTTGTTTTGTTTTCATTGTGGAACTCTCAAGCTTAGCGGTTTTTTGTTTCAATCTAGTTTTATTCAAAACCTACACAAGCAAGTGATAGTGATATATAATATACTTCCACCCAGATAGCAAGAGAGAGAGAGAAATAATCCGTAGGTCCAGTGCTGCTTGGAGGATAGCCCACGATCAGTTTTCAGACCATTAACCACACACAGTGCAGTTCCTGGAAAAGTAGGTTGATTTCTGTGAAATCTATTGTATCATTGGCCAAATATGGCGAATCGCAAGTCAACGGGTTCAAGTATATATATATACACCATACTATAAACCGGAAAACTGAACTTGATTAATAAGGTTTTTTTACACACAAGGCATACTTGTGTTATTATCTTTCAGTATATTACTAATTTCTTAGCTCGTAATTAGTTATAACATCTCTATCAGATTAAATTAATAATTACGAATTAAATTAATTTAAAAAGAAGTGGTCCTTAAAATATATAAGCCTTTTGTACGTTATATTCTACTTGCATATTTGCTGGTCAACTTTTACCTGAACGAGTGATGATAAATTAAATACGTCATAAAGTTAACATTTGTGAAGATACTAAGTACATATATGAAATCGCGGTATCTTATAACAGTAGGTAACACATAGCATTATAATTTCCACGCACACACATTCAAAGCTTGCGATTGAGTCGGGTTTTACAATTTGTCGAATCAACCCTATTTCATGGATGAATCTGAAAGAGATAGTTCAGTCCACTCTTTGAATAAGTTTTCTACTGAATATTATCATAACAATCATAATCAGCCCATTTTGTCTTCCTCTCAGAGAGAAGAGTTGGGCCATAATACAACACGCGGGCCCAGTGCGGATTGGTGGATAGGTGGCCAACCCATGTCGAAGTTTTCAGGCCGCCCGAAGGCCCTCGACATAGCCTAACGACTGTTGTCCTAAGACAAACAACCGGGACCGACGGCTTAACGTGCCCTTCGAAGCCCGGAAGCGCTCAGTTGAATAATGCCACTAGCGGTCACCCACCCAAGTCCTGACCGCAGCAAGTGTTGCTTAACTTGTTGATCGGTTAAGATCGCCTAGTCAAGCTCCGCTACAAGCGCTTCCTAAATATTTGTGTAATAATAAAACAGGATTAACGTGAGACATCCGTGTTATTGCAACAGATCGACAATAGTATCGGAGTAATATAAAATTGAACGACTGAGAGCACTAATATTGCAAACAAACTGTATTCGTGATTATCATACTTACTAGCAGCCTACTATTTGTGGATTTTCGTCCTTTTCGAGTTCAAAAAGAAGAAGGTCCAATGTCGACTGTATGTATATTTTGAAGTATAGGTCACCTATAACTCCGCGATTCTAAAAATTCTTTATTTCTTTATATATATTTATTTAAAATATTTCTGAGGTGACATTTAAATTTCATAAAATTCAGTCAAGCGGTTTATAAGGAACATACCAATAACTGAACATTTTTCGCCTATCTTGAAAATATCTTTATTGACAGTGAATGACAATCAATCCCGTAAGTAGCAACGGTCCCGAAAAGGAGAAAAAACACCAATTTTTTTGTGTTGAAATCGGTTGAAGTCCATTTTATAGTAAAAAAAAAATTATATTGTAAGCAAAATAGTTCACGTCGTTTTTCCCAGATCACGATTAGGGTGATCTACAGGGTTAGTGTAATATTATAAAAAGGAATGATTTGTATTTTTGTATTGTTTGTATTTGTTTGTGTATTGTATTATGTAACGAATAAACTTAAAAAGTAATGGACCGATTTCACAAATTATTTTCCTGTTAAAAAGCAACATTATTACTGAGTAACATAGGCTTAATATGATTTTCAAAAAGTTAGGGATATTAAAACTTCGATAATGTAACCCAAGGTGCGAAAAAATACAAAAAAATATCCTTTTATCGCGTACGCTGCGAAAATTGTTGACAATAGTACCTAGACATCAATGTCTACAAAAAAAATCTGCAACACTATACGTCTAACTTTAACAGTTATGTCACAATAACTACTTTTCCGTGTTAAAATATGCAATATTAGCGCCGGTAAAACTAGGCCACATTATTGGTACCATGGTGTTAATCCTTATCTACTCTAATAATAAAGAGGAAAGATTTGATAGTTTGTTTGTAACGGATAATCGCAAAAACTACATAACCGGTTCAAAAAATACTTTCATCAGTAGAAATCTATATTGTTTCTGAGTAACATACGCTATATTTGATTCATCATCATCATCCATCACCGCGCGGGTGAAACCGCAGAGCGCAGGTAGTGTTCAATAAGTTTAAACATATTGCGCGGGTGAAACCACGGAGCGCAGGAAGTGTTCAATAAGCTTAAACGAAATTCCTAAGCATAACATTTCGTCTCGGCAATTCATTGTCACTTTAAATTGTGAAACTACACTGGGCAGGCATGGCGCCTACCGATAGCTGTACAACGTGCAGTCCAGTGTCCACGTCGCCTCCAAAGGGTAAACGGCGTCTAAAGTTTTTATAGTGTATTAAGTGAAATGTATACGTACTTAATTTTATGAGAAAATAGATGCTCTCCGCGGTTTCGCCTGCGCGGTGATGGATGATGATGATGATAATGATTCTTATATAGCCTATGTTATTCAGGGTGAATGTAGCTTTACAATGGTGAAAGAGTTTTTGAAATCGGTCCAGTACTTTTGAGCCAATTCGTTACAAACATACTTACATACAAATCTTTCCTCTTTATAATGTTAAGTATAGTATAAGAAGTAGGTATAGATTAGTACTATCCATCTGGCTACTGAGATGGTGGAAAATCACTTCTAGATATCTGTAATATTTCACCATCAATCTAGTATTACTTATTTCTCTGTCGAAAGTGGCCTATCTCAACTTTATTCCCGACCCATCGTAAAGTGTAATGAGCCTTACCTGTCCGTTAGTCTGTACATTTTGTGTATACGATTTTTGAGTAATTAGAGCTTTTGCCCGTCTGATTTGCACGGTTGAAACACGCCGTTTTTAATTTGAAAAGGACTCTCCCTCGTCAAACAGTGTGGAGTATGCTGGGTTTCGACTTTTATTAACTTTGTGAAAGAACTTGGAATTTATATCATGAATGAAAATGTACATGATGTAGGCGCTTTCATGTTTTCAAAAGAAATGTAAAAGTACATCAACATTAATTAAAACTTTTTTTATATATAAATATTTATAAATTTTATACATTTTTATATATATATGTATATATATATAATATATATAATATTGATTACCAAGTCCTTAATACATACCAAACCGTCTTTACATCCTTGTGGGAGCAACATACGCGAACAAACATTCTTGTTTCACCGGTTGGAGGGAATTCATGCAGGGAGATGTTCCCGAACTACCGTACCAAGTAATGATGTTTCAGAAAGAATTTGAAAGTGGAAGCCGGACCCTCGCTATTTACACTTATAGGTGAAAGTACCTGGCTCACCGGTAAAGGATGGTAAATGTAAAGAAGGGTAAAATGCACTCACGGTTGAAAGCAGTCGGGCGCGTCACGCCGGTCCACTAGAAAATCCTTGGCCTTTCGGAGATCAGAGCACGTCTCCGTTTCAGGACACACTCCACAAACAGTCAGTACTTCCCTGGGTCGACCCAACATACTCCGGAACCGCAGTTCTCAAGCCGCAAGACAAACTTCCTTCGATTTATTTTTATTCAATCCGCCACTAACGGTTGCAGCGAGCGAACTAAAGTTTTTGTTAGTATCTGACATTTGTTTACATTTTGTGGGTGGCACGGATGCTTCACTTTTCTTCGGTTATGTGGCGCGAGTTTTAATTTTAAGGTATTTGGATTGAAGTTGGAAGGAAAAGGAAGGCAAGCCAGAACACCGGTCATGTCCATAATCATTTTTCTAACGTCTTCCTAAAAAGGAGGAGGTACTTACTCAATTCGACTGTATTTTTATGTTTGTTACTTCATTACTTTCGACTGGGTGAACCGATTCTCAAAATTCTTTTTTTTAAAGCTGGTGCTTCTCGTGTGGTCCCATTTAAATTGGTTGTTTCAACGCAATCAGCTTTATGCTGAGTTGGGGCTGTGTTGTAGTGAAACAATAGATTGTGTAGTGTTAATTTTATGTATATTTTAGGCAAAATGTCATATTGTTTTTCATCAACAAATATATTTTTCTTTCTTTCTTTCTTTCTAAATTTCATCAAATTCGGTCCATTAGTTGTTGAGATACCTAAAATATATTTAGTAGACTCAAAAGTTAATACGCACATTTAAGATATGTGGCATCAGGAAATAATTTTGATGTTACGTTGTAAGTCGGTTGTAGGTAGGTTTTACAAATATTTTAATGAGAACGTTTTATTCCAAAATAAGCCCTATTAGCGATATTAATAACATCACCGCACACTCAACGATTGTGTCGTATTTCCAAATTTCCTCAAAAGTCAAGTAATTCCGGTTTTCCCCAAAATTCAAGTTTTGATTTAGTAACACAACTTAGCACCCATCAATAACATTTTAATAAGCCAGATAATCGCGAGTTTACACGCGACATTCCAGTTAGAGTTGTAGGCGACAACTACTGTGGTATTCAAATGCATTTCTAATGGTGTGTTTGCAGAAGCCTAGTTACTGGAACAAGTACACTGGTATACGATTTATGTTCATTTGATGAACCAGTGTATGTATTAAATAAAAAAACCTACTAATCTGTAAGTGTCTTATAATTAACTGATGTAAAATGCTGTCATATTAGATTTCATTTGCGTAAGATTCTTGTTTGATCATTGTCACACACTGGAAGTGTGTGCTGCATGGGGCCCGCAGCGGCACATGCTTTCAGCGGAAATAGGCGGAGATCTCTCCCTGCCGAGCGTGGTGTTCTCCATGCTCAGCAGCGAGAGATCGTGGCAGGCGGTGGCCACCTTCTGCGAAACGGTGATGACGCAGAAGGAGGCCGCGGAGCGGATCAGGGAGAACGATGTCCGAGCTGACCCGCTCCGGCACAGACGACCAGGGGAACGGAGGAGACGGTTTGCACGTCTCCTCCCTCCTCCGTAGTGGGGTTACTGGCGAATAGTCGGGGGACTCTTCGCCGGTTTGCAGGGCCCTACACGTCTAGGGGGTGACCTTGGTGAGAAAGGTCATCACTTCACAGGCGCTGAGTCCCGGTTAAGATCAATCCGGGCCTACCGCTGGGGCGAGATGGTGACTGCCAGCGCGACCCAGTCGAACCCCACCTTGGCGGAGGACTGCTCACGGGGAGGTTTGAGTGGGTCTGAGCCTCACACGTCCCCTTCCGTTACCCCCGTAGCGGAAGGGAAGTGCACAGCATTTCCACCCTCAAAAAAAAAAAAAAAAGTTTAAATTGTCAACAATCTCCAACGTGGCTTTCAGGCGCCGAGGTTTTCCCTATATCATTAAATATTACCTCAAACATCCGTCACTCTAAATTGCGTCAAGGCCTTGGCATTACATCATGTATGCTTAATACGGCGAAGGAAAAACATAGAATTATCCGTCCAAGCTAAATATTCTTGAAACTTAACCCAAAGTTCCGATCAAAATAGCACATCGTCGGAACTACTCGGAAGTACCTACTCGAACACAGTTTAATTTATATCAATTAAAAGTTGGCCTTATTTCCATACGCTATCGGGCTTAATAAGCCGTGTTATATTATTAATCGTATCGCTTTCTCGCTTGCTGTAACTGCATCACCTGGGATGATTAATGCATAAATAATTTATGAAATGCACTGAAAGCAACCGGTCGTATTTACGTAGTAAATAGGTTTGCAATAGTACAGTATAATTAAGACTAATTTAGGTCATCATCATCATCATCGTCATCTCAGCCGTAGGACGTCCACTGCTGAACATAGGCCTACCCCAAACTTAGGTACTGAAATAGTATTCTACAGCGCTGGAACAGTGTGAAGCACACACAACTTTGAAATTTATAACACTCTTTGTACTTTTTACGGTCACATGTCGTGACTTATGACCATAAAAGTAGGCAAGTATTTAGAACAACGTGTTTATTGTGCATTAAAACAGCTATCTTATCTCGATGCTCGTAGAAAACAGCAATATCATGAATAAAATTATTGTGGATCATTTTTTATTAAAGTTGGAAAGAATAGCTTGTTTCCGGGCATGTTTTCACGCTGCGATTTCAATATAGAAGATAATAAATATGACGGAGATCTTTGTTTATGTTTTTATTAGAGAAGTTATCCAACGTAAAACAATTTTGTGTTACTTACTGAGTATATAGAATTACAGCGTGGAAAATGAAGGAATTTTTCCAACCTTTTTTCCTTCGTTAACAATGTAATATCGAGTAATGAAAATCTGGAATAATAACTATTTAAAACGAAATATGTACAAACTGTGTTCTAATTATTAAATCAGTAAAATATTTGTATGAGTTGGGTATTGATCATGACAATAATGACCTATAATGACCTATCAAATTAAGTAAATTATTTTTTAATATAAAGACATGAAAGTCTTAATATGTGTTATTTATTTTATGTAATGCTGAATTATGTAAATTAAAGTTCTGGAGTCATTTTTTAAATAGATTGAAGAAGTGAAATGAGATGTGAAATTTGCATGAAAGTTCAATATTTTAGAATATAGAGATACGAAAATATTTTATTAGTACAAGTCCATGGAAAGGGCTATGCTCGGTGTTTCTCTAAGCATCAGATCACATCACATCAGGATCGCATCAGAAATGAAGTGATCCGTCAGAGAACCAAGGTCATCGACATAGCCCACCGGATCAGCAAGCTGAAGTGGCAGTGGGCTGGCCATATTAGCCGTAGAACCGACAACCGTTGGGGTTAACGAGTTCTAGAGTGGAGACCACGTCTCGGCAAACGTAGTGTAGGACGTCCTGAGGCACAGTGGAGTGACGATCTGCGCAAGACGGCTGGCAAAAACTGGATGCGAGAAGCCCAAGATAGACCTAAGTGGCGTGCAATTGGAGAGGCCTATGTCCAGCAGTGGACGGCTACAGGCTGATGATGATGATGATGACATGTAAGTACCTAAACAGTTCCAAAATGATGAAAACTTTATACTTATGGGTGTAATTTTATTAAAATGTGTCAGTCAGTAGTAGCTTAAATATTATTCACGTGTATTTTGTTTTGATATTTTCAGCATTAAAAAACGTTTAAACTACAATTTCAGAACTCACAGAAGGCACGACACACACAAGCACATCAATTACTCATCCAAGACCGGCAGGGCTATTATGTATCTCAGTTGCTAACAATTGTCGATTGAAATCTTGAAAAATGGCCGCTCTATGTCAGTTATGACAATTCCAGTAAGCAAATTTTTGTTTTTATCACCGCCCCTTCGATGACCTGACAGATTTTCACGCCCCGCTTGAAAGACCCAGGGTCATAGCTGCAAGGAAATACGTACGCCGGCAAAGCATTCCACAATTTACTTTTTTTTTCATTATTGGTTTTGTTCACAGACTCAATGGGTCCGTGGCATTGTTTACATTTATATTTTAATCTTATATATTTTTTTTATAATTACTAACGGAATATCCACAATTTACTTACACGACAGAGGTATATAGGAACTGCCAAACTTTTGGTTCGTGGTAAGAAGTTTTGAACAGTATATGGATGCAGTGCTAGGCCGGAACGAGTAGTTCGGGATCGGAATGGTGAGGAAGAAATAAGATTAAAAAGCTCTTCAGAACATTCATGAAACAACCGGTAAATAACGCTTAGAGAAGCTGAGATAGTTACTCGTAGTTGGGTCGGACCGAACCCCTTTTTTTGGGATCGGTTGGACGTTCGCCTCACTCCAAGCCAAAAATGTTAGTAAATTAATGATTGGAGGTGACAAAAGTGACATAAAGCCGCCATTTTATTAGATTTCAATCAATATTTGTTAGCAACTGAGATACATAATAGCCTTGCCGAGAACAAACATTTCTGCTCATCACACAAATATTGACTGGCAGGACTATTGTTACTATCGACATTTGTTAGCAAGTGAGATACATAGGACTATTATGTATTTCAGTTGCTAACAAATGTTAATTCAAATCGAACAAAATGGCGCCTCTGTGTCACTTTTATAAGCTTCAGCCATCATTTTACTAACATTTTTGCTTACTGGAGTTATCAAAACTGACATAGAGTCACCATTATTCAGAATTTGTATCAACACTTGTTAGCAACTAAAATGTATTAGCCTTGCTGTTCAGATATCGATTAAGAATTAACCGGAGCCGTCGACTTAATATGCATTTCCTTGTTCATATTAATCTATCTAAGATAATTTATATATTTTATCATTTCGCAACATGATGTTCATAATAAAAATAATATTGAGAACCAAATTAAAGCCACAACCTACCCAATCATCATTTCAGATGTTTTAGTAAAAATGTACACAAAGTCAACAAAAAAAAATACGCGTCAAAGTAATATCTTTCTCCTATTTTCGGCTTCAGTTAATAATTATGTACAAAATGAGTTTAATGAAGAGATACCAGAATCTAATAAACCACTTAAATCTGAGTAGTACTAATAATAACCTTAAGAAAACAAGTAAAGCGTAACCATTCTCTCTAAAGTCCATCGAGTATCGAACTAAAACCTTGATTTAGATATATTATTGTTCAGTAAGTCTGGGAAGTTAGATCTGGCAGTTATTTATTAGTCTGCCTACACAGCAAATACTTTAACTCTAATGAAAGAATGACTTGTTGGAAAAAGAACTGAACTTTTATTCTGGGCACATACATACTCAGTTGGTAAAACGGCTAAGTCATTGAGGTAGAGGGTAGCATATTTGATTTTTAACCAAGTTACTACCTACTGCTATAAACATAATCAAGATAGTGTAAAAAATGTAGATATAAAAGAATACAGTATTTTTAAAACTTACTATTACGTTAGCTTAGTTTATGCAAGCTTCTACATTTATTTATTTAGGAAATATGAATGAGTAATAGGTATTTATGACAAACTTATAGTAGATAAGTAATACTTCCTATAAAATTTTTTTTTTTTTCGATTACATCCTTCTTTTAATTATAATATTCGTAGTATAGAG
The DNA here is from genome assembly GCA_917880725.1 of Selenia dentaria. Taxonomy (NCBI): domain Eukaryota; kingdom Metazoa; phylum Arthropoda; class Insecta; order Lepidoptera; family Geometridae; genus Selenia; species Selenia dentaria. The sequence goes on from OU862893.1 coordinate 20,513,995, forward strand.
AGCATAATCAGCCCATTATTTTCCCCGTCTACAACAACCCAGGCCATTTTAACAAAGAGCAATATGGCCCATTATCCATCACGCTGGCCTGTGTCAGCGTGATCCAGGCTTGGTGGATGAGCTAGTGGTCAGTTTAGTAGTTTACAGGCTGCACAAACGCTTTCGACATAGCCGCAGCTGATTAACGTGCCCACTTTTAAGCAGGGAAGCGTCAGTTCAACATGGCACTAGCGGTCATCTATCCAAGTTATGACTTCAGTAAGCTTCTAATTGTTGATCAGTTGAGAACATCAAGATAAGCTCCACTGATAGCACTTCAGTTAAAATACCATTACATCTCATTACATGCGAAGCTATCTCCTCTTTGAGAACGTTTCTTACCCTCATACCAAAACTACTAAGCTAATTTGATAAAAAAAATTACATAGCTAAATAATGAACTACATATTTATTTATTAACAATACTGTTTATAAAGTTATATGATTATTAACGGGATATTTACCGTGTTAAGGTTGTGGAATGAGCTCCCGATATTTCGGAGCAGTTACATGCACCATGTTCAGTCTTCCCGTGAACATGGTGCATGTAACTGCGCCGAAATATCGGGAGCTCATTCCACAACCTTACCACGGTAAATATCCCGTTAATAATCATATAACTTTAGTGAACAACCGTGATAGTTTAAAACAATGTACTTAATACTTTTTATGCTGGGATTATATTATGTGGGATAGTCATAATCCGCGAGGGTCCACCTAGTCTATACAAACAAATAAAACTAGTAGTTCTGCAAACAGCCGTGCTATTCTCTAAGAGCAAACATCGCTGCATCGTTGACAACATCCGTGAAACAAATGACGAGATGACAAGATATGTTGGAAAAACAACCTTATGTACAAGGGCGATATCTCAAAGTATTTGACTTCGGTGAGCTCGTCGACGAGCGCATCGACGAATTATTACAGAATCGCACGGCAGTATAGACATCGCGAGCACAGTTTTATCTGCTGTGTTTTTAAACATCGCAACCCATTATCTCGGTAATCACTTGACCAATTAAACTTATTTTATTATATAATTAGAAAAAATAAATGAAAAGTTATATTGTGTGCACTAAACTTCATCAAAAACTGTTAGTGAATAGTGCCGCAGCTAGTAATATTATATAAGTCAAGTCACGTATCGTTATTATTGAAAATTAACTTTCAACTTTATACACAAAGTAATACGCTCCTCCATTCGATAGATATTTCATCGATAAATTCAATGGTTGAGAGTAAGATAAGAGATGATATTCAAATTAAATACCTTTGACATTTCGAGATTACAAACATCGATCGTACAATGTTGAGATGTGGATGCGTCGATCTTACGTAAGGTTAGTGTGGAATAATTTTTCAAGATAAAATAACTGAAATATGATGAAAATGCTATAATTACTCTACTATTTGTTATTATGTGACAATACTAGCATAAGCTTATTTACAGAAATGTAGATGTAATCATAAAGAAAAAAAATACGTTCAGAAGCGACTTCTTACCAATTTCGGTTTCAGCCCAATCAGTATGTGTTTTGAATGATAAAGATAGAATTATCAGAAAGATATGTGCTGTTACGTACAAACAATGTCGTAAAGGCATGCAGTAGATGTAAGAATGTTACAAAAATGACTATACTGTTTTAGATATTCGCGGTTGTTTAAGCTATAATTAGTACTCACAGGATCTATAGAACACAAAACAAATATGACTGTCAAAATTGTTGTCTCAAAGGACGTTTAAATGGCTGCAGTAAATTAATTATCATCGAACAAAAAATAAAGAACTTGAGAACGTGAAATTTTCATGCAACAATTTGAGAATGTGACAATTTGTAACATAGTGATAGATTTGCAGAAAGCAGAGTAGAAGGCACCAGACAGCGCGGTAAGTCACCGATGCGATGGACCGTCCAAATAAAATGTGCGGTCGGTGGTTCCTTGAATGAGTGCACAAGGATGACCGCTAACAGGCAAAAATGGCGTGACATCGTGAGGCGTAAAACTTCTGGCCCCACCAACACTACTACATGACGATCACGACCGCTCTGTCAAGAGCGCAACAAAGAAAAAGAAGATAGTTTTGCAAAAGTGACTTTAATTGCGGTGGGAGGGCTATGACTGTCTCATATTTCTGGTAAAACAATTGCAAATATTGGTAAAAGCGGCAAAAGGAAATCCATGCTATTATATCGCCCTTGTATGAGTTATCACGGCAATGCACTTACGATCTCTCTGTCTCCGATGTTAGTGCTATCTTTATCCAATTTGTTACCCTTATCAAGAATTAAATGCGTTTTAGGGCCATCGCTCGCCAGGTTTTTATTTTTTATTAATTACTGGCCATATAAAGCGCCGGCAACACGATCCGTTGGACAGGTGATAGGTTTTATGATCCCTATTTATCGGATATTCGTTTGTTCTCGATTAATTTTTGGACGGAAACGAATTGATTTTATTGAAACTCAAAGGGATTTTGTGCGTTATTGACACATATTATCTAATAACTTTTATTTTGTAAGTATTTGGAAATTTCTACGCACGAAACTTTTAAAATTCCAATTTAGTAATCATTTTAAAAACGCAATGCTCCAAATATAAAGATACTCCTAAATTATGGTTCCAACAGAAAAACAAACTATGCCTAGCTTGAGATTTGAAAAAGACAAAACAAGCAAATGAAACTAAGACACGTAGTAACTTGTGCAGAACCACGACCTGGAAAAGTAACATATAAAAAACTTAGATATTATAATCGTAGAAGTACTTGTGTAAAAGTCGACTATTAGATAAGTTCGCTACACTTCGCTAGTGACACTGTTCTGCTGTGATAAGGCAAGGAACATGACTGGCAAAATGCGGATATTTAACTCTTCCGTTTCCTTCGGAGGTGTGTATAGGGGCGAGGGTGAACGTTCATAGTGGTTGGTACTTCGACTCGTTCGAATGAAACAGTGGTAAAAGGAATGCATTATAAATCCTATTTATGCTTTAAGACCGGCTAGAACTCGCGTAATATTTACCGGAAATAGTCTCCGACCAGCCGTTCGATTCTCTAACGATTCGTCGATGCGCTCGTCGACGAGCTCACCGATGTCAAATACTTTATAAGATATCGCCCTTGAATATAAGGTTGGTTTTCCAACGTTTCTTGTCATCTCGTCATTTGTTTCACGGATGTTGTCAAAGATGCAACGGTGTTTGCTCTTAGAGAATCGCACGGCTGTTTCGAACTTTGAAAATTTGAATTCTGCTTCTGCCGTGCGATTCTGTAATGATTCGTCGACAAGCTCACCGATATCAAATACTTTATGAGATATCGCCTTTGTGCATAAGGTTGTTTTTCCAACATTTCTTGTCATCTCTTCATTTGTTTCACGGATGTTGTCAAAGATGCAACGATGTTTGCTCTTTAAGTATCGCACGGCTGGGAGTGAGGGAGAGTATGAAATAGAATAGTATGTATAATTTTTATTTCTAAAATAAAATTTTGAAGTAGTTATGCAAGCAGAGGTATGATAATAATTTTAGGTCATAAATACTTAAAAAAATCTTTATTAACAAGATTTATAGGTATTTATTATTATTATTTTTATGGTATATTGCGTAAACGGTGAACATAAATTGTGTACAGTGGATTATACGAATAATAGACACATGTTGAATTTTATAGACATCGAAAACCTGATCCACAATGGTAGTATTTACAACCGTGCATAAATAAAATGTTTTGTGATACATATGTTTACAATCTTGTTTATTAGCATTTTATACTTTAAATTAGATGGTGCGTGGGCCCGAATAGTTAACAAACGCAAATATTTCGAATCTCATAAATAAAGCTGTATAACGTCAGTATAAGACTTCTGGCTTAAAAACTTGATACACATGTTTTTGAAATATAACTTGATAAATAGCAGTGATATAATAGTTTTATTCACCATGATTGAATCGGTGGAAAAACTTGACTATGCCATTTTGAACAATATTTTAACGAAATGATTTCTTGGGTCACTTCACGATTCTTATTAGATGTGATATGTATTTATATATAACTAGCTGAGCTCTGCGGTTTCACCCGCCTGGGGATGGATGATTATGATGATTATGATGATGATGATTAAAAGTATGTCATTTCCTCGGATATAATCTATCTTCTTGCCAAATTTCATCGAGACTTTAAGCGTGATGGCGTAACAAACAAACTTATTTTCCCATTTATTATATTATTAGGATTTCAACGTGGTACTTCAATGTGTAGTGATAATAAAGAGCCTACCCACTTTAATTAAAGTTAATAACAAAATAGTACATTCTGTTAACGATAATACGTACGTATTAAAAAAGATAAGGCAAGCAAACAGGTTCTGTCGTAAACTGTTTTATTTAATAACGTCAATTTATGTCACATGATATAATAATATGCACCCCAAAGGACATCGAGGGAATAAAAACATATTAATTAAGTGGATGAACTTATACTTCCTACTTAATTAGTTAGTTTAATCAAAATGTTTACTGAAAATGTCTACTAATCATAAGCATATATCCTACTGTTTATAGTCAGGTCTTCTCGAAGATACTATTTAGAAATAATCAAACTGGCCAAGAGGGTAAGCGGGTTTTTTATACAATTACTATAGTAGATCCAACCGTTTATCCTCTTTTTGACAGATCTAATTTGTCAGTTAAAGTGTTGTGACCAAGTGATTATAGTGGACACGATTTCGATTCATTTTTCTATCGAGTCTGTGCGGAAAGAGAATAGTCCTAGGAATGGCGCCATGACCATGGCTATTGGCCATCTAGAAATACGTCAGCCAATGGGGAATGTTGAAAGGGCGTGGACAGGCCGTCATGGCATGGCCATCTAGAAACGCATCAGCCAATGGGAAATGCTGACGCATTTCTAGATGGCCATGCCCAGATGGCGAGGCCACGCCGTCCGGTTACACCCGTGTAGTTTCCAAGGTAAGCTATCAAATTCTGAGTTATAAGTTTTCACTTCTATCGGCAATTCCTATGACTGCCAATTTTTTTGTCTATGGGTAAGCAGTAGTATTTTATCAAGGTAGTAAAACTCAATGGTCCACCGCCGTTTTGTATTTGTCACTGTCACTCGCAACAAGACGCCCGTGCTAGTAATTATTTGCTGAGTTTTATATTGGAACTATAAAATGCCGAAAGGATCAGTGCTGAAAGGACAGACGAGAGAAATGGTGATCAAGCTTCGTAATTACTTTGAAGCAGAGTATCAAAATGGCGGCCCGCTTTTACCATTGTCGCAAGTGAGAGAGCGCGTTGCGGCCGCGTTAGGTATTAGTGCATCTACGATTACAAAAATTACTACCGAAGCCTACGGAACAAGCGGCATGCAGGAGAATAAGCTTCGTACGCCGAAGAAAAAACGCCAACCACGTCGTGTGACTTCGGTTGACAACTTTGACGCAGACGCTATACGCCGTCATATATATAACTATTACTTACGTAAAGAAGTTCCAACACTTAAAAAACTTGTTGCTTCTTTGCGTGAATGTGATTTGTTCCGAGGTCAAAAATCGTCATTGGTAAAGGTCTTGAATGAAATTGGATTTACTTATAAAAAATCGGACAAACGCAAAATATTGATGGAGCGTCGCGACGTAGCTTTTGCTCGTTGCGAATTTTTGAGCGAAGCCAAAAAAATTACAGATTGGTCAAATGTTGTTTTCACTGACGAAACTTGGCTGAATGCGAACCACACAGTGTCTAAGAGCTGGACTGATGACACCGCTGCTTCCACTACCTCAGTACCGATGGGAAAAGGAGAACGTCTAATCATTTGCCATGCAGGGTCTGTGAAAGGATTCATGCCAGATGCTTTGTTGGCCTTTAAATCCAAAAAAACAGTTGAGTACCACGAAGAAATGAATTCTGAGGTTTACGAAAGTTGGTTTAAGGAAATGGTACAATCATTGGAAGAACCGTCAGTTATTATTATGGATAACGCATCCTATCACTCACGCCAAATTGATAAAATGCCGACCCAGGCCGACAAAAAACAAGTAATCATTGACTGGCTTCAACGACATGGTGAAAATGTTGATAACTCCTTACTAAAAGTACAATTACTAAATATATTACGAACAAAAAAACACTTCCCAAAACGATATGTGATCGACGAAATAGCTGCAGAACATGGTCATTGGGTTCTTAGACTTCCACCCTATCATTGTCAATACAATGCCATTGAATTAATATGGGCTCAAGTTAAAGGACACGCTGCTAGAAATAACACAAAACCCCCATTCACGGCAAACAAAATGGTAAATTTATTAAAAAATGCATGTGTGAAAGTAACTGCGGAAAGCTGGCAAAATGTAATTCAAAAAACACAAGAAACTATAATGGCAGATTGGGATAAACACGTGGCGATAGATTATATGAGTCAACAATTAATTATAAATGTCGGCAATAGCTCGAGTGACAGCAACGATGAATCTGATTTTGATTAATAAATAAATAAAAATAAAAGATTAGATTTCGTTTGCTTAAATTGGAATTGGGGTTGCTCAAACTTTACTATTTTCTGGTACCAAACGGCAGACTTTAATGTCTGCCATCCCCAGCGAGCAACACGGAAGGGAGTAGCCTTAGCTAAAAAATATTGTTCAAATCTTTCTGTCATTTCTTGCGGGAGGGGAAGTTGCACACTAGCGCAAAGCCGCACTATTACATACAAAACATACCTGTACCGATCCATTGCCGATCATACTCACACAACCAAATCACTAACACATAAAAAATAAAGCACCATTCACAAATCTAGCCCCGCCCTCACCCCACAGTATATTATCAAACTCCATGGTCCATGCGGACTTGTACTTTGACAGAGGGGAAACGCTGTGTATGCCTACTCCCTTCCGTGTTGCTCGCTGGCCATCCCAGATTTAACCGGTAACAGCTTCGTCAAGTATGACTTGTACTTGTAATCATCATAGTCATCATAACCTTGTTCTTTTTTGGATATACACCAGGAGATAAACACGTCTTCAAATAATGCTGTATGTTTTCCTGAGGCGCATCAATATAACGGTTTTACATAAAAATAAATCCGATATTATGTGCCGAGAACGGAAAACACCCGTGTAAAAATAGTTCATAAACAATATCGATATCTCAATCGTAACTTCGTAACATCACTATGTTGATAGCCATAGAACGTAATTTTTTAAAAACGTTTGTTATTTTATGGAATTTATAAAAAAACTACTGCACTTATGGACTCATTTTGTGAAAGATGATTATTATACGGGATCAAGGAGCAAATTTAAGCAGTTGTCATATTTTTAAAACCTCGCATTTATAAGTTAACTTTTGCGTAACATCGTCATGTTACGTTCTATTGGTGCTGTCAAAAAGAGGATAAACGGTTGGATCTACTATAGCGACTGCATACGACTTGTTCGAGCTGAAACAATTTTTATGAAATTTGATATGGAAGTAGATGTTTGATATGGAAGTAGATGAGGCGATGGATTAACATATAGGATACTTTTCATCATCATCATCCATCACAACGTGGGTTAACTTGCGGGCGCAGCTATTATACGTAGCATTATAAGTACATATCTATATGTAGACGATTAACCAATTGAAAAATTGTTATTTTTCAGCATGGATTGTATTGAGTACCTACCAGGAGCAGATACAGCTGGTTTTTTTCTGGTATTTTAAAAGTAGTGGTGTGTCTGTATAAAACTAAAATACATATATATAGTTTATTGTAGTACATTTATTTGAGAGTAGATCTTGTATTGACTCATTATGTAAGTTAATATGTTCTTACGGGCTTTTTCATAAGTAGGCACCTAGTTTAGTTTAAATATATTTGTTTTTAATATAAGTTTTTTTTTATTAAACCGGATGCGATGCTTCAGGTGTAAGTACGCGTATGAGCGCGTGCTCCCAAGTTGCCCTGTGCTTAAGATATCAGTTTCAGATTAGTTAAATAGTTAAGTGCCACGAGGCAAGCTACGGACACTTTCTTACATTTTAAGTAACAAAATAAAATAATTAATAAATAAAACGGTTAAGTGCGAGTCGGGCTCGAGCACAAAGAATTCCGTACCATTATCTATAAATTATATATAAACTTGGTTTGTATTTGTTGTTATAGCGGAAATACATCTGCGAAAATTTCAACTGTCTAAATATCACGGTTCATGAGATACAACCTGGTGACAGACGGACAGACAGACAAAGGACGGACAATGGAGTCTTAGTAATAGGGTCCCGTTTTACCCTTTGGGTACGGAACTCTAAAAATCCAGGAACACAGCGTTCAGTGTAGAAGCTGTCCAGACGCCTTAAAAAATTGTAGATGACAATAAATGAGAGCATTAGTTGTAAATATGACAAGATAGGGTGGCTTAAAACTAATTTACTTACCTAGTAGTAATCTATAACAGTCATATATATTATAACAACTTTTCATAGTAGCGTCAATTTCAAATTCCTGATGATTTCATGTCAAGAAACTGATTATTGTTTGTTAGCGATACCCGCGACTTCATTCGCGTAGCAGGCAGAAATTCGGCCTCGCCATATCCTCCCGTCTTGTCTTGGTTTTCCTTTCTTGAGAACTTTACATTAAAACAACAAAAAATAATACACCAAATTGTTCCATCCGTTCACGCGTGACCAATGGAAATAGATATTAGTATACTCGTATATATAGACCAGCTGACCCGCTAGTGGCTTCGCTGGCTTGGTCTTGGTGTAGTGGTGGAAGCGCCGTTTGGGAATCTCGGAGTTTTGGGTTCGATACCCAGGTTGGACAGACATTGGAATTACATGATAAAGAAATTCTCAATAGCAGTCCGATGTCTAGAACCTTATGTGGGTATATTTGCAAAACTTAAAAGACGTGCTACATTCTTAATTATTACGGTTTTCAGCCATACCATAGAAGTTCATGCGCGCCGACCAGTCAATCAAGACCCCAGTTTTATATCAGACCTTGTAGCATTGAGAAACTTAGCTGCCATCTTGGATTTATTCTACAACGCGGTCACATTAACTCGACGCATCGCTGGAATGCGGGTCCCCGCCCGCTTCCCCCCGCATTCCCTTTTCTCGCCCGGCAAGTGTCAGTACGGTCAGCATCTTTGTTACCGATACACGCATCGATAATTTGGCTAATTTTCTTGCTAAATTTGGCATTGTTTTCTGTTTTTCTTTTGACTGTTGTTTTGTTAAGTTTTTTGTTACTGTTGGTTGTTGAATATCAACTGTTGAACTGTGTTCAAACCAGAATAACATAGGCAAAGTTATACACAATGAAGGGAGAAACCTCGTGTTAAAAGTGCGACAGTTCTTCGAGAATGAGAAGAAAAATAAACGTTTTTCCATACCGGTGGAACAGGTTGAAAATCGTACCTGTGCCGCAACTGGAATATGAAAAAGCCATATAACAAATGTGTGTTTTTCCTATATATACGCTCAATGTAACAGGTAGACATCTTGAATTTTCACAGAATATGTAGCTGTATATTACCTTTCAAAATAAATAAATATGTTTTATTCATTTAACAAACTTAATTTATAATCAATTTTTACTCGATCTTAATAAAGGCCACTTGGCCGGTTTTTTTGCACACCGTACTTGAGCACCAATATGACGTCACATGGTCAAGCGTCTAGTTAATGTGACCGCGTTGTACAGTTCAAGATCAAAAGTTTATAGTTAAAAGCTCCAAGTTTTATTCTATCCATGTACCGAATTTCATCGAAATATCTGAGACAGTTTTTAAGTTATGCATGAACATACAGACAGATAGAGACATATTTTTTCCATAAAGTTATATTCTTGTATAGTAGGTAATTTTACGTCATCTGACCCACTTTTTTATCTCTTCCAAGTAAGTACGGACCTTTATTATAAGTATAGATATAGAAGATTTCCTACATCATTACATACGAGAAGAGGTAGTCACATAATAAACCCATAATACACTAGACAACTCGTGCAATGCTTGTACATATTTGTATGTCAAAAGTGTGATGTCTTTTCTCTCTAATTTAACCTTTACCTTAACAAATATTAAAAAAATATATCTAGGTATGCCAGGGAAAACTCAAATCACCACTGCGCTGACGCCAAATTATTTCCACCTCTCTAACAATATGCCTCTCGACTCACGTAAAAAAATCGTAAAACAAAAGATGTCTCAAAGGATATAGGGCCATCATTATGTCAAACCGAGTCACTTTACACCTTAATGGATTTCGGTTTCTCGCCAAATGACAGTTTCCGCGTCACTTAGCTTCACTTCCGACGTAATCGATATCATTTCGTTGAAAAAAATCGGGGGATATGTCACTTGGAGTTATCCGATAGCTTTTTAGGAAACCTTTTGTGTGGTGAAGGTGTCATCAATACGAGGATTAAATCAATTGGATTTGTGATGCGATTATTTTCAGTAAGGTGTTGGTTTAGAATGTTTGTTATATATAGGTTCACTCCATGAGGCAATGAAGTATTAAAAAAACCTTCCGCCTAGGAGTGGAATTGTAAGAGGCGAAGAAACCTGACTTGTTTCTTGTTTCGTAGCTGTCTTGGTTGGCACCACCGCAGTACCAGATATTCTACCGCAAAGAAATGCATCTGTTCTAAGCAGATGAAGTAACCCCAAAATAAAAAATGAAAATTAGTAACTTGTCAATGTATTTTTCTGTGTTATTGTGTGAATTACAAGTTTAAATATAGTAATTGCTGTTGTGTTAAGAATTGTTAAATCAGAATCAGAAACATTTAATGATTACTGCTAAAATATAGAGCATATCTTAATGCAATAAAGTAGCAATCAGTTTTCTCATATCGGGTATCCATGTTTCGACGTTGAGTCTCTTTTTACAATATGCCGGTTGAGGACTGCATGGAGACAATAAAACGAAAATTGCAACATAACAACATTGCAATAGAAAATGCTATATTGCTACAACATTGCTTATCAACTGCTTTCTTTATATACCAAGGCCAATACTGCCTGCAGATTGACGGTGTAGTCATGGGCAGTCCTGTGACTCCAATGGTAGCCAATATTTGGATGGATCATCATGAAAATCTGGCGATATCGACTGCACCCAGGCCTGCAATGCTGTGGAAAAGATACGTTGACGATATTTTCGCTATTACTGAATGCAATGAATAGGAGATAGGGTTATGTCTGACACATCTCAACGGCATACATAATAAGATGAGTTTCACCTACGAGATGGAAATTGAGAAAACTATCGCTTTCTCAGAAGTAAAAATAAGAGTACGTAAGGATGGTACACTAAGCCAAGTGTACAGAAAACCGATTAACACTAAACCGATATATACTTGCTGAGTCGCACCATCACCCACGTCATTTGAACTCTGCTTAACTTTCACATGTCCGGAAAGTCTTACAGAGGAATGGCTATAAAGTACGGGCCACACAATCGAGGCATTGGCATTTGTCTTCTGTGAACAAAAGCATATTGAATAAACAAAAAAATATACTAAACAGTACATTTTCTATTTGCTTAATACAAACATGTATAATTAAATGTACAAATACCTCCAGCTACTGATGCTTAACCTAATATATGTAGCGTTGTGTAACCGGTTATAAGAATCAGCAAAACATAGAACAGATGTTTCCTTCGCTTTGATTTATAATTATAAAGAAATTGAGGATGTTCCTTTTGATATTTTTTCTGTTTGACGGCAATAAATCAAATCATCATTCTCGGTTTCGACGTAACCAATAAAATCTACTTTGTGACAGATGTTCTTTTGAACACGATATAATGCGTTTCATGTCACTTGGTATCTGGAATTCGGTGTAATATTGGTGTTCTGATAATTTCATGATATTAAACGTAATATTGGTAGAGATTGCTATTGCCACCGTTTTCCAAGTGGTACAGTTTTCTATTTTTCTGTTATGTTATCGTGTTCTTGGTTCTTGAGAATGATGCTTGACATCATCACCTCGCATCTAGCTAATAGTAAAGTTTCTGTTAAATTCTAGGTAAGTTACTTTATCTCCAACAAGTTTTACTGAAAAATACTCTAAGCATTCACCTTTCTCTAACTACGTAGATATACGTAATACCCAGCAATTAACCTCTTCGTATCTCAAGGCAATTGCTGAGCCACTTTGCAGGGGTATGTACTTATACCTTACTTTGTAACATTACAGTATTCATAACAGTATGGACGTGATAATATCGCAATAACACAAACAAGTAGCAGGTCAATTAGTAAGCCCGTCATATCTGTACACAAATATAAGGATCATAAAAAAGCACTTATTGTACTTGTTGATGTTGTACCACGTTGTCCGAACCTCTATATTTATATCAATTGTCATTCGTTTCGTTCGTCGAGGCATAATATACCTATATATGTTCCTTATTGCTGTTACTGACATTAATGTAGTGTCGTAGCAAATTAGAGGTTAAAAAACTTAAATAAATTGAAAAAGACCCGCCCAAGAGCGAATTAGACTCTCACAGCGAGGGTTCCATATGTTAAGAAAGCTTCTAACAGTATTACTGTAACGACAAGCTAGGTTATAGGACAAACTTAACTTTGCTGTTCGATCTTTAAACAAGATTTTTGCACCAACCGCTAATACTAAGTATATTCACTTTTTTGTTATATTTATAGGAGGGAAAAGGGGCCGTTGACCTAAAATCGTGTGCTGTAAAATATTTCTTGCCAAATCTCATCATTCTCGGACAATGGGAAGTACCCTATAGGTTTTGTTTCCCTTGAATAATCGCATTAAATGCGACATAACTTTTGTTCACGTTGACCTACAAGTTTGATTTTTTCCGAGCTGAAAGATACCTCTATGCATTTCTGAGAAAAAGGATATTCACAGACAGATAGACCGGACAAACAAGAGTTCCTTTTTCTTTTTGAGTTAAGGAACCTTAATATAATTACTATTTAGGCGGAAGGTGGTCAGCATAAGACCTAAAGTGAGCACGTACTTTAACACCTGCTCCAAAAATTACACTATTGATCTGCAAATCTAAGGTTTTATCGGGTGTAATAACAAAGATCTACGTACTGTACCTACCTACTCACGGCCTGGCTATCATAATTTTCTGTGTAACGGTACAAAAACATGTATAACCCGTCGCGTGTCGCACGTACACCATATATACGTTTAAAAAAGCCATGTTGCGCGTACACAAAGTGTATACACATTTTTAGACCTCGAGTTTGTAATTAATTTTATCAGGTCCAATACACTCCACCGGTGTAAACTTGCTTTTAGTTGGTCAAACTATTCAAGGGTAGTACTTTAATTTGAATTTTTATGCGTAGTTCGGAAATACACCGAATAAACCTAGACACTGGACGGGATAAAATAGTTTTTTACATATGTTTGTCCGTACAATTCCTTTACACCTTCACGAATTTTGCAGTAATCATATTTGGTTTATAACGTATGATAGTCAGAACAAATAATAGTTGAGATCTCAATATTAAATGATAGAAAAATCGTAATTATATATTTCAGAGGTTACTCCTAAACATGTGAAAATTTTTACATGCATTCCCACTTCTGCGTTTCGTTCAGAAATCATGAAATTCGTTAATCCAAATTAAGTATTGCGTAACTTTTTATCAAGTATACTGTTATTAACCTATGAAACCGCACCGGTACATCGGTGGCCAAATCTCATATTCTATGGCCTATATTTCAGAAACGGTATACTTGCCAAAAAGTATCTCTCTCTTTCTTTCTTTCTTTCTGTCTCTCTCTCTCTCTCTCTCTCTCTCATTAAAATTATTTTGAGCATAATGCAATGTTGATTTTTCAAACTATTGAGAGAAAACTTCATAAGACTTCGGACATTAAGATTTTATATCCGTATCAACTTTGTTCGTTTCAAATGTAAGGACTGTTCATACTGTGTTGCGATTGTAGTAGAACATTTTGTACAACGTTTCGTTTATACATGGAGGATAAGGATTATTGGCAGTCGTTACATATACTACAGTGTCTATACCTTGAAATGTAAGCCCATAGAATATTAAGCAAGACAAGTTTTACACGTATTACCCGCTTAATTAACTAAAACAACACAATAATTAAAGGTAGGTATGCATTAACATGCTAAGAGCAGGATTATGAAAATGTTCATCTTAAGATCTCTGAGATAATTGTAGCTAGAATTATACCTGTGCATTTGTTTCTCAGAAATTAGAATTGTATTCGTTTTAAGCAACAATATTTTGAACTCGATAATTGATATTTAACGAAGAACCTATATATCGCGCGCAGTCACTAGTAAAATATAAATTTACATAAAACAAAATAGTCAAATGTAATCTCTAATTAGTTTAGGCATCATTTACATAGCGTTGACCAAAGACTTCAATGGTATATATTATATTATGGTATAAATATTTGGTTTTGAAAAGTAATAGTGAAATATACATAGAACTAATTATGACAGATGTTGTTGGACTTTCTTGAATGTATTCTCAATAGGTACTCTGAGAAATTTAAAAACCTGATAAATATACTGCAGGTTTTCAGAGAAAACTTATACAGGGTGTTTGGTAGAGGGACCGACAAACCAAATGAGCGTGTTCGGGGAGAATACTTGGAGAATACAAGTTGGCCAAAAAAAATCACACCCCAATTTTTTTTAACTAAATCAGTTAGTTAGCTCTGTTTTGTATCCAATTTTGCTTTGCGTGGCCTGAAGGTGTATTAGAGACCAAATTCAACTAAAAACATCCGGTCTAAAACAGATTTTACAAATGTTATGGTGGTAAATAGGTACAATTTTGGAGAAAAAGGGAAAAATCACAAAAAAAAGTTAAACATGTTGGGGGTCGGGGATTTTTTTTTGCCAACTTGTATTCTCCAAGTGGTCCCCCGAACACGCTCATTTGGTTTGTCGGTCCCTCTACCAAACACCCTATATATGGTCGGATGGGATTCGAACTCGCTTCTTCAGACAACCCGTGTCAGACGCATTGATCGCGAAGGCTACCGAGGCACTATAACAACGAATTCACCTCCAAAGTTGATTATTAACCGTCGTATGGGGACGGAACAACATCGAATAACTTGACAACCGTTATCCGACCACAAGATTAGATTTTATAAACACATGGATGTCGCAAGTCTTCGTATTTTTATAAGTATATGATTTTTAAAGCACTAACGCTGCCTGTTTAGTGAACTGAGTTTAGTGAGTGAGTTCTACTTTTAGAGAGAAAATTACACATCCTCGAAAGTGATTCGAACCCGCGGCTGCAGAGAATACGTGCCAGATGACATTAATGCTAAAGCCTGTTACCTCTAGGCATTGGTTTTTCTGTCGAAATGACCCAATAATGTCAATCGACTACCAAACGGTAAATGCTTGTCCTATATTCATACTTCTTTTATACATTTTATGTATTCTTCTATACTGAAACTGTTAGATAAATTAAGCAAACTTTGCTGCCGTCACTACTTGGATGGGTGACCGCTAGAGTTTTCAATTGACCGCTTTCTCTCTCTCTGAAGTAGGTATTAGCCTTTCTGACAGCTGCAACGCAAGTGGTCGATTGTAGTTATATAAATTTACTTCTTCAAAATAATAAGGCCTTCGTGTTGAAATGAGGGCAATACATACATATACGAGTAGACATAGTTTTGAGGACAGTGACTATACGGGCATGAAAGTCAAACAATCATTTGTTTTCTATGTCCATCTGGTTGTTAAACAAAATTTTACATACGTACTACGACGTAGGCGTCTTTCTTTGGAGCGTGTAGGCTTAGACCACATGGTCATAATTCTTTTGTTCCGTTTTCTACCGTGCATAAGATCCGTTTGTATGCAAAAATGGTTCGGTTTGTATAGGTTCCCCGTTACTTACCATTTGTAGCCACAAAAGCATTGTTTGTTTACGAAACTAAAAATCAATTAACAGTACAGTTCAATTTACATTTCTTATCTTTGGTACTTTTTATCTTATTTTTTTTTCTTTGGTAAGCTTACAGCTATAATTACAATGGTACATGGTAATTCACAATGAAAAGCCATTTACAAGCCTCCACAAGTAACAACAATGTAAAAGAATATAAAATAATAAAAATAGTAACATGATAATACAACTAGAACAATAATATACACTTAACGATTGTCGGTGCCGGTGTAAGTCGGATATAACATTGGATTTATTGACGCCAAACTACTCGTAAATAGATCAATGTTGGGGTTCGTGTCAAGTATTTTATTGAAAGCAATAGCCGAACGTATTAGGAAGGAGTTAGTGCGGTAGTTGGTGCGTGCGAGTGGAGTATGAATTTGAGTACTCGACTCTGGGGTCTAAGCGGTACATTTAGGGTAATTTTAGACACTAGTTCCGGACAGTTAACTTTAGACTGAGCTAATTTCATTAGGTAACGTATGTCAGAGATGGATCTTCGATTATACACGAGGTACTGTGATGGTAAGTGGACTGCATTATAATACGTATGCCTAGGATTAGTTCTGAGCAGCTGAGTACATAGCTCTTCACCATGAGTCATAAGTACATGTTTAGTCCCTGTGATTTCACTTGATACGATGTACACAGTAGATACATGAACACAATAATGCTTGCATACTAATGCTTCGATGTATAATATAACGCACTGAAGTGGTTCCCACCAAGACACTTGTAGATGAATCCTAACACTATTTGACACCAGTTACTGTGAAGGGATTCACTTAACAGTACCATTTTAGAGACGTTGGTGACTCTGTCCCCGATTGGTAATTTAATTTTGAATTAAACTTTTGAGTCACAGCCGATTTTAAACTACATTAGAACTTTTCATTTTACACTCATATAGAGCTTTATTATCGAGTGGAATGGTATAAAATCGGTTTGAGCTAGGAATCGATTAAGATTGTTTCTCTCTAGAGGGTCGTGTGACCTTTCTCTCGAACACTATCAGATATTATCATCGATGGGCCCAAGCGACAATACTGTTGAAGCTCTCAAAGAGCTTTATTAAAATATAGATATGTATATACATATTTGTAGTTCAAAGCAGAAGTACGGATGCTTCTTATATGTTAACAATTACTTTGATAAGTTTATAACTCATGCGTGTGCCTCAAAACAGACATTGGT
This sequence comes from Selenia dentaria, assembly GCA_917880725.1. Lineage (NCBI taxonomy): Eukaryota > Metazoa > Arthropoda > Insecta > Lepidoptera > Geometridae > Selenia > Selenia dentaria. Next base: position 20,531,195 of record OU862893.1, read on the forward strand.
ATAATGGAAATTAATAATATGTTTTAATAATATTAAAAATTATGGAAAATATTTTTGTCATCATGTGACAAGACGTGCAATTAGTTGTCCGGGTGTGAAGCGTTACGCCACAGTTCTAAACTTTAGTACTGCAAGGCACTGCACATACTGCTACAGTGGATAATTTTTTGTCCCATTTGCCCCACAATTTAAGAATAAATATGAGTGTTTTCAATTAGCACAGCGAAGGAGGGGAGAATATAATTACTAGATAGTGTAGTGTAAGAGGATTCTATTTAGCAGAATTGCAATAAATCTTTGATTGTCTGTAAAATATTCGTTGTTGATGTGTTCTGCGTGGATTGTTGGGAGTTCCTGGAAGCGGACCAAGGCATAAACTAATGTACTATATACTCATTATAATTGCTTATTGTCTTTTGTTTTTTTTTTTCAAGTTGCATATATCAGTCGACAAACGCTACCGCGTTCCTTGACTTGTGTCAATTCTTGACTTCTGTCAATGCATACTAGCGCACGGCGCACGGGCGACCACCATCAAAACAAAAGAGGTCCCGATTGGGACGTTAATAAGCTATATTTTGATACGTTGGTATTTATATGGTATATCTATGTTTTATGATGTCATTCAAAACTCTACTATCGTATCGATATGGTATGGTAATGTACCGTCCGTCGCATTCCTTACCTTTGTGTACTTATGTTGATGAGGTGGGCGAAACTCCATTGATATACAATCGATGTTATTGTTAATATTATAGGGTGGACCCGGTTTTAAAAGGCAATTTATTCTGGCCGATGGGACATTAGATATTGCTGTGTCATTCTCGTTTCTTTCTTGTTATAGATGGTACCCCGATGTCAATAATGATTGTGATACTGATAAGAACTGCCTGATTTAGCCAAAGACTTATATATAAATATATAGAGAAGAGATAGAAAGCCTCGCGTCCTTACCGAAATGAAACTCTTAGTAAATGTTGAAGTCTCTATTACCAAACAACGGAACTCATAACAATCATTCTAATAGTTCCATGAGGTAATATCCGCCTGAAACACCCCCTTTGGATCTGGACTCACGAAGTCTGTTGACATAACGCTGCGTATTTCGGTCACTGGGTACGGTATACACGTTCGTGTGCGACAGACAGATAGAACGGCAGACGTTGGCGGAGATGATGTACTCTAGAAGTAAGTAAGGGTGAGTTATATTAACTCGGTGTAACGGGAAGGGAAATAAGTGCATCTGAGCAAAGCCGTAATCTGTGCCGTTTATGTTCGATCCACATGAGACAATAGATAGGTATAATATTGATTATTATAATACAGATAGGTATAATATTGCGATAGGCTTCCTTGTTTAGAGATTAATCTCAGAACGTAAGCCGCTATCCGAGGTCCCAGTAGCAGACGTGGAGACTTGTCGCGGCTGTGTGGTGCAGTTGCAGCGGCGGCAGTATCGCCAGCCCGTAGTACACGTTAGGGGCTAGGACTCCCGGTGGTAACCAGCAGGGTCATTGAGTCAAAGCAGCAGGCTCCGGAGAGAACAGCGATTATTAGCCGGCGCTAGTGATTCGGCAGCTGTTAACCGGTGCTTGGAACCCTGGAATGCAAAGGGTGCTCCGGTTCATCAGCGACACCTGATCGGCACATCCCACGAGGTACAGCCGCTACCGAGAAGATGGCACGAACGATAAGTCTCAGTGGATGTGAAGAACATGACCCGCTCACAGTTTGTCAGAAGGACAGTGAAAACAATATTCAAGTTATAGTTTGAACAACTAGACACAGATAGGTTATAAATAACACTGTAGTTTGATAGAAAAAGGGGCAGCTAGAAGAGCAAAATAAGATTTGAGTTAAAGTGTGAAGCACTAATACTCAGAAGGATATAAGAAGGCTAGAAGAGCACACAACCATCACACATAATATAACAGGTACATAGTGAAGGTACATAGCATAGATATTTGAACAATAGATCAGCATTTCCCAGCATCATTACCTAGGTGATGGGACTACAAGTAAGGTACATGACAATATTATAGGTTCAAGTTCAAACAAACAAACCAAGTAGCATTCATTCTTACGATTATTATTTTTACTTTTAATTAAATATTGAAGTATATCTAAACTGTTGGCGGTTCTAATGATGCTCTTAAAATTACCGTGTCGTAAAAGTTTCAATTATACAGTAAAAACTTCTTTAGGCGCATTGAGCACATTTTGGTTAAACAAACATCTTGAAACTCTCGCCATATAGTCATCGGCTTTATGAGTGAAGAAATATCATGCAATTCCGGTCATCGTCACCAAACGTAAAGCTATTTAGGCGAAGAAACATCAAGTTACTCGCGTCATCGTCACTGTCACCGAACGCTTAGTCATAGATAATGTAGTTTTACATTATCTATGACAAAGCGTTCGGTGTTGTGAAAACTTCTTTAGGCGCGATAATGGTTTCCATGACTACCTATTGTTGTTGATAGCGTGTCTCAAAAAGAATTAGCGAACGTAACGCATTTTGGGCGAAAAAAATCAAGCAACTCGCGTCATCGTCACCGTCACCGAACGCTTAGTCATAGATAATGTAGTTTTGAAGTGAAAACTTCTTAAGCGCGATAATGGTTTTCATGAATACCTTTTGTTGTTGATTATGTGTCTTAAAATAATTCGTTATATTATATTATATAAAATAATTTTGTTTTCACTTCTATCGGCAGTCCCCAAAGACAAGCATGATTTTTTTTACCAATATGTCTGTGGCATTACGTGAACAAAGCCCCGAGCTCAAATAGAGTAATAATAAAAAATAGTAAAATTGAATTACAGACATATTACCTAATATTATCATTAGGTAATATGTCTGTAAAAACCAATACCCAACTTTTGTATGTAAAGAGTTCAAGCCTAGACCGATTAATATTTTTAACACGCATTATAAGGTTGGCCTGAATTATACAAATACAAATATTTTTTGTATTTGTATTTGAATTTGAAGTGGGTTTGTAAAAACAAAACACAAACAACAGGTACGAACAAAAATTTACTTAATACTAGTGTTCATGTAGAACTTTGCAAATATATGTATTGCCGATGAAAAAACAATAATTTTGGTACTTACTAAAGTGGGTGATGGGACTCTTAGGCGACTACTGACCAATCTACGAGTAGTTTCGGATTATAAGACTTATCTTAACTTCATGTTGCCGAATGACAGTGACTTGATGATCGTAGTATATTGACAGATAACAGAACAAAAAATAACTACATACTTACCTATATACTATTTTTATAACGCTTCAAAGCAACAACGTAAATCAATAAACGTTCAAAAGATTCGACTCCTACGCGTTATTTTGAGTCCTTGCTATTCAATTTCAAAAACCCTTTCGGTCTATCGTGACGTTAACCACAATAATCTTCTATGGCCATAAAATTGGTATTTACCCAAATTAAACTTGGCCCGTAATTGATACAAATGGTTGTTTCTAGTTAAATGTAATTGAAGACAGTGGCAAGTGCAACCAGGCGTATTTTGAAACTATTGCTCTTGCTGGATATATAAATACTTCAATTAAGTGTGGTAAGTGACAGTATGAGTGGGTTTTAAGAAAGGTTATTAACGGCTAGGTAAGTAAATTACTATTTGTTTAATTGTTACCCATTGACTGCCCCGTTGCGGCCTATTTGGCAGTGATCCTGCCTTAAAGCGTGGGGTTCATCTACGATCCTTGGCAAAAAATTGTCTGACATGGATGTATTTGACGCCTCCCGCGATACATGGCATCCTAGTACGGCAATGTGAATGTGTAAATCTTGTTTTATTTTATTTCCTCTTACAAAATAATTGCATATCAAACACAACAAAACAAGTGTACATGTAAATTCGAGATGTCACAGCATTGTTAAATCTATCTATATATAGGGTGTTTGGTAGAGGGACCGACAAACCAAATGAGCGTGTTCGGGGGACCACTTGGAGAATACAAGTTGGCCAAAAAAAATCCCCGTAGTCCAGGAGATTAGCCCGTACAAACAGACATACAAACATACAGAGAAACAAACAATTTGAATTTATTTCACGTCTGGCGATGTGGCCAAAATAGCTCAGTATACGACGATGACATAAGGTAGACAATCGGCCATTAATTTTCAATCGCGACATTATTGAGAATTTAGTATTTTGGCTGTCCCATAAATCCACTAAAGTCGAAATCAACTACAGGACGTCTTTTGGGTGTACGGGCTCCAATTTTATGATTGTTGGCTGAAATGAAACTAATAATATAAACTCCAAATTTTGTTTTCGATGTTAGGTACCCAAAAACGGTTGAACAGATTTGGATAACATTAGGAGTGGAGATGGCTTGTAGCTGGGATTAACACATAGACTACTTTACCTGATTCTACGAGTACGGGTATTTATCCTATCTACACAAAGTCGAGCGCAGGAACTAGCGAATAAAAAAAAATCTAATCGTGCTGATGTAACTATACATATTGTTTTATTTGAGGAGTTCATTAGATCGGGGATCCTGAAAATTATATTTTATATCAATAGTTACTTATTTTGCATGTTTAATATGTATACGTTACCTACATTTGATTCAGAGTCTGGAAACAAAACAGAAATAATTTTCTATCTAATAGTTTCTGTTAGTGAATCCAAAATTGCTTTCATTAGCAAGCACACTATTTCAAGTAAAGCTTTACTGTTTTGTTTCCATTCTAAACCAAGTTTATTTTCCATTTACAACGATTCACTGTGCATTGACTTTTGAAAACTTTTAATTAAAAGTGTACACAAAATCCACTTCGCAAAACAAGCGGTACATATTAAGTAACTAAATATAAGACTAAAACCAATATATACATATTGTAATGAGTTCTTTGCTTTCGGTGAATTTTATTGTTATACCATTAAATTCGATCCATCATAGAATAAATAAATTTCAAACAACTGTCCTTGGGTGTATGCTCATTCTGAGCGGTGTTAGCATATTCGAATGCATCATCACATAAATTTTTCCAATTTATAATTATGATGACATGACACACAGGTTATGGCCAAATCAGAATAAAATGTAAGTCAGTGTCTGTTTTCATATTAACTTCATTTTAACTTTTGATGAAGTGTAGGCTGCAGACCTACCAGCTCCAAATAGCAAACGATTCATTGTAAAGACAATTGATAAAAGTTCTTATAATGAATCCTATTTATTTTGTACCATGACGTGTAATATACTTAGCCGTATAAAACTGCTTGACGACCGAAAACGACTGAATGACTCTGGGTTCACTTCACAGCGGCTTAAGTCGACTCACAGTTATTGAATTATGCCTGCATACGTTCAATTATGCAGCTTTTGGACGGCGTATAAAGTGCGAATTGCGTTATGTCATATTACGAAAAAGCAGACCAATTCATCCAACCTAACTTTGATTGCAATAAATGACACTGATAGGCTGCGGTTTTTTTTTTCTTACAATAAGCACGCAATCCAGCAAGCAAGATACGGGTTCTAAGGAATACGAATCACATAGGAATAACTCAAAAAATATTCAATGTTTAATTTTCTGTCGTATCACATTCACCATTCCATCGACGTTGAGTAATTTGTTATTTACAAATTCTACTAAAATTTGTATAAAAGCTACATTTAAAAAATAGTGATCATTGTTTTGAAACATCAAAACCGTTGTAAATTCATTTAAATCGACCATCACTTAACGTTTCTGATCGATATTGAATTTTAACTCACAAACTCCCTGCTGCGTAATGGCACAAAGAAATAGCTACGTAGCGTTATTTTGTAAGTTTTGTCGCGTTAAATTGCTATTTAGTTGGTAAATACGTGGTCGTTGTAACGGTTAAATATTCATTGGTGGTTATTTATTGAGAATTTGCATTCGGTAAAAGGTGAAATCGAATTTAGAAATCGAGTACCAAAGTACTCGTACATCATTCAACCTTTACATTAAATAAGCATTACGTAGGTACATTAATGCTATTACCATCGCTTTTATTGATTATTTTAAATAGATTCATGGCATGTAAAATTTTAATGTAGCACTTGAGTTTCAGTCGATGGATAGACAAAATGTTACATTACTTCGAACCATTTCTCTCGCTAGCCTTCAAATTTTGTTGGTAACAAAATTATATTTGCTAGATAGATAGAAAGCTGCATCATTTAATGTAGCTGCAACACTTTTGTTACAGGTTTTTCTTAATCATTTGATTCTTACGAAATATGGGGAAAAATTCATGTAAACTCCTCTTAATCTACCTAAGTTTACCCGTTATTATCATATCACTCATATAAGTTATTATTATAGTGAAAAAAATAATAATAATATAATAATAATAATAATAAGTGGCGACACCGTGGACCCTGATTCTCCCTGGGGCTAAATGAGACCCCTGACCCCCGGCTTGCCTTAATTGGCCGTCCGGGGGTGGAGACGCAAGAGCAAGTAACAAAAAGCTCTAAGGGTGGAAGTGTTAAAGGGCATAACGCCGGTAGTAGCGCTCTAGTGAAACCGCAGCACACCTCTCGACACCCTTTAGCCATCCACACCAACGTTGCCCCTTTTGTCACCACTCATGGTGGCCTATATGGGGGGCCCGTTTAGTGGATGGCAAGTCACTACCTGCCTAAATATTTTAACATGAGACTAAAATTGGCAGGTGCCGTAGTCTCTTCCATAGCCCACTATCTTCCTTATCACAAATAAGTTCATATCAATAGCCTGGCCATTTTACCCATTTTTGTAATAGTTATAAGTACCATGTTACCCTTCATCCAACATTCTTTCTGTTTTTGATACTCTGCATTTTTATACCAAACAGGCCTCTAAGTGTTGGCTACAGCCCCACTTATGCCTTTGTAAAGGACCGGATGAAATCCGTGAAACTTGTTGAACAAATAATAATAATAATATTTATTCAATTCAAAAAAAGGGGTACACTGTTATATTAAGCATTATCATAAAAAAGCATGCAAAGTAAAAATAACATTTTAATTATTTAATTATTCAGCCATAACAGTTCCAATTTGGTACATCTGTACCAAAATGATGTAAGTAATGTGTTTCAATCTGCCTAAGTTTACCAGGTACAATCATTTCGCTCCATCATTACACATGAAAACCAAACAGACCATTATAATGATAAGTCAACTAATTAGAACGACTAGGTTTACTTTACTAAGTTAGTTTAATAGTTCTTATTTGATAATGTATACCTTCGTATTTTTGCCTTTATATCAGTGCGATTTCCTTCGGTATTTGGCCCGCATACAGTAACTCGGTTAACGAAGTGTATTCGCCTAAAATTTTGTGACCCAATTTCTTCCAATCACTATAAACAACTCAATAAATCTTATCCCAAATAATACTACGTCGAAATATTACACAAGAACAGAGCAGCACGAGCATGAGATACCTAATACAAGAAAACAGTTCCACAATTTTCACAGCCCGTTGGTTCTTTCGCAACTCGTATTTCATATTAGTATCAAACGTTGAGAGCACAAATATTATCAACTCGCGGAATCTCATTCGTGATTCCACTATCATATTAGTTGTCCTTTTCTGGACATGTCACTGATTTACTGTTGCCAGTTAGAAACTTTCGTAATAAATAAACCTTATTTGCTCCGACGTCAAACTCCATGCGCCGCAAGTATCTCATTGGACAATGCGGGCGCTGTACATTGTTATTGTCAGTAGATAAGCTTTAGCATTATTATCATAATCAGTAAAGTATACTACTACTACTGTACTACTAATGGGGCGCGGACCTTCTTCACAGAGAGAGGAGATATGGGCAGTTATTGCTTAAATAATGTAATATACGAATACAAGATAATAATTGCATCTCGAAGTTGCTCAGATGTATTTTGAATCAGTAATATAATACTATACTAGCTGAACTGTCCGCAGTTTCGGTCGCTTGCCCTCGCAGGATACGGCGCGCTTCAAAACTACATTAACTTAAATAATTCTATGATATTATCACTTCATAGGTTTTGACGCATATAACTTAATCTGTTTTCTGAAATAGTAGTAATCTATGTTACTCCTTAGTACATCAGCTATCTGCCTATTGAAGGTCCCGTCAAAATCGATCTAGCCGTTTCGAGGATTAGCCGGAACAATCAGACAATAATTTTATAGGAATTTAGTAGAATTCTTTTGAAATATTTAAAAAAAAAAACTTTTGAAATAATTAAAAAGTTAAGCAAAGTTAATATGAAAAAACGGGATTCACGCACGTAAATAAGTCAGATCTTTCCAACGATTGTTTCAACCACATCCCGTAGACTTTTTCAAAGAGAGTGCAGAACACTTGCGTGTCTCGCCTCGGAAGTGATGAGGTCGTTATATGGGAAATATAACGCCCATTAACTAATATTTTATGCAAGGAAAATCACGCCTGCCAATAACAGCTGTAGTGCGACCATGAACTGCAAGCTTTAAAGTTCTGCGCGCTTGCTTGCCCTGTATTGCGCTTGTCACCACATGACTGTTCAGTTCCATCAGTAGGTAATTAAACTTGCTACTGTTGTTATCAAGCATTATTACGCACGTGAATGCGTGCTGACACAATCTGTATTTGGTCTATACCATCGTACTACCAAATATTCTTCATCGAAGCTGAAGCCACTACTGTGTACCAGGTGTTAATTTGAGAGGCACTGATTCTGGGTAAATGAAACTGTCTTCAGGCAGATAACGTAAGTAATGTGACTAAACTGAATGAAGAATATGTTTATATGCATACTCTGAAACCAAATGAAATGAAATTAAATTAAAGAAAGGATGGGATTCCGTTTTCTGGCAGGTGATGTAAAGAATCTCACTGTTTTATGTGCATGAACCCTGCGGACTGATGTCGTACGGTTAAGACCGAGATATAGGGTTCAAGTAGGTATAAAATATAGTAGGGATAACCGTATACAGTCCCATAATGAAAGGAAAGGGAAAGGAATAGATTGTTTTATAGTTGAGTTGTACATTGCAATTTTAACATTACATACAACTTCAATATGAGATCAAAATCGAGTAGCATGGATTCCTGAGAATGAACAGCATCGACATGTCCCCAACTTATATACCTCCGGGGACCCGTTTAATTCGTATTACCTGGATGACTGAGCCTTGGTCGTAAGTAAACAATCAATTTTCTTGTTTTAACCTCTAACCAATCACTCATTGGCTTAGTGTTGCTTAACAACGCCATCTATTGTCAAGAAGCTTTAGTGTTGATGTGTCGGTAAAACAGTGTAGTAGTTATTTAAGCTAATGGCTCTAGTTGCCATAATAATATTGTAGCCGGTTTTCATTGAAATAAAGTAAAACAAGGATAAAAAGTTTTTAAAAATGTCTAGCTAGATCGATTTTTGAAAGTTAAATATGTGAAAAAAAATAATTAAAAAAACCTTATAAAGTATAATCTTTCGTAGTTTGTTTCACTAAGGATCGTGCGATATGACACCCATACCACAGGGAATCCTAGTTTGGGGTCACTTTGTGAGATTACTGGTTAAAGTTACTCGATAAGCAAATACTTAATTATTTATATTATGTATTATTTGTATTCATTCATGTATCGCCCCCGAAACCCCCTGCATACTAAATTTCAAGAAAATCGTTGTAGCCGTTACCGAAATTCAGGTATACCAGAACTGCTCGTTTGCAGGTATTAGATAATAAAAATACGTATCAATGGGTATGTATAAGAATGTGTATCAGTCATCAGGTTACCAAAGTAAATAATTAAAATATTCAAAGTGCAACTTTTTACGTAAGATACTGCTTAGAATAATATTTACCTTTATTTTCCAAGATGATATGAGCTTACCTCTCTACTATACTCCATACTCCATAAGTCCACTCTATAAAACTCTTGCGTAGTTTTCTAATGACCTGATATTTTCAGAATTTGTGCAATTTCACAAATCGTTTAAGCGCCTTCATTGTGTGTGTGTGTGTGTGTGAACCTAAACACATTATTTTACGTACCATACAATACTGCTCAACTTTGGCTTACGTCGGTTTTTGTGTCCCTACTACATAAATTTGTCCCTTAGCCCGGAATACAACATATTCCGGAACCTTTATGAGTACGGTGGCCTGATGTAGGTTAAACTTGGCAATTTATCTCTTTTAATCGTAGCATAATGAACTTTGTCCGGTGAACTGAAAACATGGGTGTTCACTGGTCAGATTGTTTTAGTTCGTAATGACTTTTGTAGTCCTTGTGATAAAATTGGAATTCAGATTGTCATTTGTGGCGAAAAAAATAGAAGGATAATTTAGCAGTTTTTGCAGATTCTGTAACAAAGACAAAATTTACTCTTATGGTGAGGCTCCTGTCCATCTGTCCATCTTTATGCTTCTGCATGTGATAAACGCTGTTACGACTTCATTTTTGATCCCTAGGTAACACTGCATCTGTTATCCACAGGCGTATAGCGATTAGTGCAGCCATAAGCTGCACTAATCGCCACCCCTATGATGACCTGACAAATGCTTTTTCATGCCCCACTTGAAAGACCCAGGGTCATAGCTGCAAGGAAATACGTACGCCGGCAAAGCATTCCACAATTTACTTACTCGACAGAGGTAGGAGCTGCAAAACTTTTTGGTTCGTGGTAAGAAGTTTTCAACAGTGTATGGATGCAATGCTAGGCCGGAACGAGTAGTTCGGGATCGGAATGGTGAGGAAGGAATACGATTTAAAAGCTCTTCAGAACATTCGCCATGAAACAACCGGTATAAAACGCTTAGAGAAGCTATAGTTCTACGCATTTGTAGGGGTTTGATAAGATCCGAAATGAAGAGATTCGTAGCAGAAGTAAGGTCGCAGACGTAGCCCTCAAAATTAGCGAGTTGAAGTGGCAATTATCACATCGCTCGAAGAACCGACAACCGATGGGGAAGAAAAGTTCTCGTGTGGCGACCACACACCGAATGACGTGGTTTATAGGCCGGCCCACCGCTAGGTTAACCGACGACCTCATCTAAACCGGGGGGAACCACTCGATGCAAGAGGCAAGTAGCCGTTTGAAGTGGCGCTCTACAGAGGAGCCTATGTTCAGCAGTGTACGTCTTCCAGCTGATTATGACGACGATGATGACCTACTGATATCAATATATTACATTTGACTTATATACATATATTTAGGATTAATTATATTTTTATTTTAACTAACAGTTATGTGAATATTTAATAAAAACATGTTTCTAGTTTCATAAGCAATTCGTTAACAAAAGTTTGTGTAAAACTGCTTTTGAAGTAAAGTTGAAATACTCGTATATAGTTTAGTTCTAATTGGTGGCTTTAGACCAAAGATATCAAGCATCCATAGTGTGTATGTATATTTTTGTCTCTATTAAGCCCATCACTCACGATGAAGACACTATAAAATATATATTATCTTAGAGCAGATTCGGACATATCGCTCACCATATAATTCAATGAGCGACCACACACGGTGAATATACTATAATATTTTACCTTAGAGTAGCTTAAAATGCCAACGATATTTGAAAGGCATGTTAACAAACGCTAAGACTACTGCAGATAATGAAGACATCTTAAGATAGTGTCCGATACTGATCTTAAGATCAAATAGGTATATAGGATATAGGTTTTTCTAGATTGTAGGTACTACGTATAGATCAATAAACTAGGTAACTACTAAATCGATGTAAGTATTCTTGATGAAATAAGGCTATGTTATGTTATTAGACTAGCTGCAGCCGCGACTTCTTTCGCGTGGCCCTTTAATTAATGCTTTCAGTATAAACCCCATCAAAATTGGTCCAGCCTTTTCAGAAATTACCCGGATTATAGAGGCAGACAGACAAACAATTAAAAAACTGGTAGGTATCGTGCAAATAACCATATGAATGTAAGAAAAAGCTGGTTTTTTTTCTGAAAGCTCATTGTAAAGTTTACATTCACTACGGTATTTCCTGTGTTTTATGTGATCTTCTATCCAGACTCTTCGTTTTTTACTTTTAGCTAGTATGACGGTTATATCATATTCACAGTCCCAATCATCATCTGCGGAACTGTCCAACAGGTCTAGCAACAAAATACGAATCATCGCAAAATAAAAATATGAACACTCTGTATATTACAGTGTGAACGTTCGAGACGTGCGGCTGCCGAGACGGACTCCGATAGAATGTACGCTTGCTACACTTGCTGCACACACGGCGCAGATACTATAATATATATTATAGTATCTGCGCCGTGTGTGGTGGGTTAAGTTAACATAACTTTTACATTCGACGCTATAATATATATTATCTTAGTCGTGTGTGATGGGCTTTACCGTTTTATTAATCAGTTATTGCAACCCGTGGCGTCACCGGCACGGAAAGCGACTATTTCATATAAGTATTTTTACATGACATAAAGTTACTTATTTTGTTAATCCTGATTTATGCAATATCCGTTCCAAATTTGCATCAAAACCGATGAGCCGTTCCAGCACAAAGTAAGAAATGCACTCACTCTATATATGCAGATAGGTTTAAGTATATTACCACTCACAATAACTCAAACTTAATATTTTCTTTACTGTGACACATTTACATCTCAAATAAAATTACTTTAGAAATAAAAAAGACGAGAATCTCACTCCATTAAACATAAACCATTCGTTTCTGGCATAAAGCAAACTTAAACATAATACGTCGTTCAGAATGACTTCCGTAATACAGCGAACGGTTATTCCTTTTTAGTTGAAGAGTAAACTTTAGCCCGTGCCAAGTGCCAAGTGTGCCAAATTTAACTCTGCTGCCAGTTACCCTAGTTTTATGTAGGGTTAGTTTTAATACGTCCAAACTATTATTTTTAAAACGATGTTTCGAGAACGTGTTATTTGTTTTGGCAAGATTTAAACTTCAAACAGTTAAACTGCTTGAAAATTAACAAAAGGTAGGCATCTATTTCCTCCAAGTAGTACACGATTTCGTTTAATTTAAATTCTTTCGATTCTAAGTCTAAGAGTTGTATAATCTAGCACCGTGCAGTGCAGCGCATAGCTTGAAAGGTTTCATATTGGACTTTCTTAGATACACATAAAAGCCTGATAACGGGCGAGAGGAAACACCATAGATGAATTGAGTGCTCCACTAGCTCTAGTGTACACGATTTCGTTTAATTTAAATCCCTTCGGTTCCTAGTCTAAGAGTTGTATAGTCTAGCACCGTGCAGTGCAGCGCATAGCTTAAAAGGTTTCTTATTTGACTTTCTTAGATACACATGAAAGCCTGATAAAGCGCGAGATGAAACACCATAGATGAATTGAGTGCCCCACTAGCTCTAGTGTACACGATTTCGTTTAATTGAAATCCCATCGGTTCCTAGCCTAAGAGTTGTATAGTTTAGCACCGTGCAGTTCAGCGCATAGCTAGAAAGGTTTCATTTGACTTTCTTAGATACACATGAAAGCCTGATAAAGCGCGAGATGAAACACCATAGATGAATTGAGTGCCCCACTAGCTCTAGTGTACACGATTTCGTTTAATTGAAATCCTTTCGGTTCCTAGCCTAAGAGTTGTATAGTCTAGTACCGTGCAGTGCAGCGCATAGCTTGAAAGGTTTCATTTGACTTTCTCAGATACACATGAAAGCCTGATAAATCGCAAGAGGAACCATCATAGATGAATTAAGGGCCACACTAGCTGATTTGGTAGTGACCGCAGTGTCACTACACATCGAAGCGTGGGGTCCCAGGTTGGATCCCTAGCAGAGACAAATGTTTATGTGATGAGAACAAACGTTTGTCCTCGGGTCTGGATGTTTTTAGTGTGTTAATGTGTATGTTGTAACAGGGAATCTCAGTGTGGACGTGGTAAGTGTGTGAAGGTTATATTTTTAAGTGTGCACAAACCTGCCCCAGTATCCTATACACATCTACACTCGCCTGGTAGCAAATCCAAACGTTACGCAAATCTTGCAACTTGAAAGTTTGTATCGCGGAGTTTGGGCGCTCTTTATTCAGTTAGTTAGGCCCGCGTGGATTTGTAAGGTATTCGAGTTAGATAGGACTCCTGGATTCGTAATTTATGCAGTTTCAAATAGTTTAAAAAGTAGGTGCAAAAGTAAAGGAGTTACATTTTAAATAATGACTACTGCATATAACGTGGCAGTTTTAATTATATTTTCAAGCAATTTCGTAAGTTTGTTGGTTTACGGCTGGAGTTCACCAACTAGAATTTAACCATTGATTACCTAATCGCCACCTTAAACTTAAACAGTTGTTTAAACGTGTCGCGTTTTTTTGGTGTTCACCATCTTTTTAAGCGAACGTTTAATTAATCGAGCGTTTTTGGACGAATGAGTCGTAAATGAATGAATGGTATAATACTACTTTGAAAAGATGGAAGCGTATCTTGTACCATTTACATTTACCCGAGGTACATTCAAATATGGTAAGGTAATATTAATATACCACAAAATGTAATGCGTGACAAGTCAATGGTATGTTCCCAAGTTGTATGTATTTCTAATTCAGCACTTTTTTTATGGTAATATCAAAGTTCGATTCGAAGTTCCATGTGTTTGTATTATTGGCGTCAGAGTTGTTTCGTGGTAATTTAAATCTAAAATTCATGCGAGTTTTATTGAAGTGATTATGGATGACATTATATTACAACTTTCTTTCAATTAAATCAAGTAATCCCAAGGCACTATGTTTGTATAAACGAAATCTTGTAACGAATGCTTTTACGTCAGTTTCTTCTAAATAATTGTGTCCACTTTGTAAAATACGGGGTGCCCGTAAAATTCGCTCAATATCGTCAAAGTCATCGAACACGTTATTTTCTTCAATGATATAATTCTGAGCATCTGACATTTCCACGTAAATAAACAATAACCAATGCTTAAACAAGGTTGAAGACATCGTTTAACTTAAACAGCCGGTTACGGAACTAAATCAATGGTTACTGCTTGGTGAACAGCAAAATATTGCTAAACGGTCGTTTAAGAATTAAACGTCCGTTTACAGTTTAAACATGTGTTGGTGAACACGGGCCTTATACAGCTTACATCAGATACTCGTAGAGTTACTCGTAGTTTATTACAGGTCTCTCTTCCCCCATTTTTATTTATAATATTACCTGTACTACACTTTAAGAAGTGAAATCGTCAAAGAAACGTGACAAATTAAGACCAGTATTTTTTGTGTTAAATACTAATATAATAATGCCCTGTATGGTACATACTATTTATATTGATAGTAGAAGAGTTGACGGCAAAAACATTAGTTGTACATATGTATTATTATAATTCATACGAGTATATATTATAATTTTCTCTGACACATACAAAAAATATTTCATTGAAATAAAAAAATAATGTAGTGAAACATGAAAAATCAATCAATCAATCAAGCGTTTATTGCGAATATAGGTTTAGTAGCTGTTACATACATACATATATTTTATAGTATCACTATATTCTGCCGACCTACCTATTACATGATAATATTATAATCCTTAATTTTAGTTATTTTACCATATTCGTATCTTTAATATTCAGAATTAATTATATAAAATTATAATACAGTCACACACAAAACCTATATTGTTAACAAACTAATCAAAATAAATCGTAAATCAAGTTAATTTCAAATGTCACAATAAATAAAGTAAATAGGAATCAATTAAAAAGGTCACTCAAATATTCGTTGACATTATAATAGGCTTTTTGCGTCAAAAGTTTCCTTAGATTAAATTTAAATATTTCAATGTTTGAGCAACTTCGAATGTCCTCTGGCAAATGGTTGTACACTCGAGGAGCCATGTAAAAAATGCTTTTATTTAATTGGGATGTAGTGTTACGCGGATAACAAATTTGTGTCTTATGACGTTTGCTTTTTTGATGCTCAAACATGGATATATTTGTGTATACAAACACAGATATCTCATACACATAAATACATGGCAATGTTAAAAGTTTTAAGGCAGTAAATGAGGGTTTACACGAATCTCGTGGTTTGAGTTTGCAAATTGCTCTCACACACTTCTTTTGAGCTTTGAATGCGCTTTCTCTTTCTGTAGTGTTTCCCCAAAATATAACGCCATACCTGAGTACCGATTCGACAAAACCGTGATAAGCCGTGATCACCGCAAATTGGTTCACAACTTTACCCAACATATACAGTGCATAAGAAAATTGGTTTAATCTACCACATACTTTTTCGACTTAATTTTTCCAATTTAAGCTGCAGTCGAGTTTAAGACCTAAGGATTTAGCATTTTTTGCTTTTTCAAGCTTTTGTCCATTATAAATTATGTCAATATCTGTCGAAGTATTTTTTCTTTTAATAAATGTCATAATATTAGTCTTCTCCAAATTTATTAATAAGTTATTGCAATTAAGCCATTTAATTATTGAGTCAAGTGTATCATTCATCTGTGATTCTAATATCGTTTTGTCCTTACCAGTAAATATGACAATGCTGTCGTCAGCAAATAAAACCATGTTTTGATCAACTACTTTAGGTAAGTCGTTGATATATATTATGAATAATAATGGACCTAGGACACTGCCTTGAGGTACACCTTGAGTAACATCGCGGTAATCAGAAGAAAACACAGTTTATTTTTTCGATTTTGAACAAATGCGAGTGATCTGAGTGCATTGTTTTCGGTTTTTGAGATACGACTCAAAAAGTGCGAGCACATTACCACGAATTCCATAAGCTTCCAACTTGCATAACAAAGTATCATGGTTTACAAAATCGAACGCTTTTGTTAAATCCATAAATATAGCTGAAACTAGGTATTTATTATCTAAACCTACCATTATTGTTTGTAAAAATTTATATACCGCAAGATTTATAGATTTATTCTGTCTAAAACCTACTTTCTACGTTCGTCAACGAGAATCTCACACTTTTTCAAAAATTGGTACAGACGTTTATACATAACTTTCTCGAAAACTTTCGAAATTACTGGTATAAGTGCAATGGGTCTATAGCAGCTCATATTTTGTTTGTCATGTTTTTTAAGTAACGGTTTGATTACCGTAATTTTTAACTTACTTGGATATGTTCCAGATGCGATACGTAAATTAATAATGTAGCTCAAGACAGGTGAGATTATATCAGACACTTCTTTCAATATTTTAGTATTAATTTCATCATAACCTGTGCCGTTCGTATTTTTAGTGACTTAATTACTCTATATATATCGTAAAGACATGTTGGGCCCATAAAAATAGTACGAGTATTCATGTTAATATTAATTTTATACCTTTTATTACTATTTATGTCTCGTGTGAAATTTTTATTAAAATCTTCTGCAATACTTGTTGGGTCATTGATATCGACATTAATCTGCTTTATTTCTTCTTTAAGCATATTGGTTTTGCTATGATTTATTACCGACCAAGTTGCTTTGGATTTATTAGATGCAGTTTTAATGAGATAGTCGTTTTGAGATTTTTGTGTTAATTTAATCATTTTATTAAGTTTCCCCAAATATATTTTAAAATTAGTTTTATTTTCCTCATTTTTATGACGTCTATATTGCCATAGTAGTAAGCGCTTTCGTTTTGAGCAATTACGTATTCCGTTAATAAAAAAACAAAAGTCGATAATAATAATTACATGCTACCTGCTCGAAATAGTCCAATTACATATCACGCTATTGCGTGATATTAATAAGTAAGGTATAATATCCCCGGGGCTGTGTTGTATGAAACTACTATGGGTGTAAAGTGATTTGGATTTGGAACGTTAGTTCTAGGAAAACTCTTAGTACGGAGTCTACGGAGACAGCATACAGAAAAAAAGTTGCAACTGTACTATAGGGAGTGTGATTATTGTGCGCCTCGTTGCTATGGGTTACGCACGGCTACTCTTTGCGCATTCAAGTCACATAGTTCAAGTTACGTGCCGCGATCTGGTGTTGTTAATTTAACATCTTCCAAAAAATGTTATCATTGTGAACGTGGTGCATGTAACTGTACCGAAATATTGGGTGCTCCAAAAGCAGCTACCTCTCGTGAGCACTAATTATAACTTAGTTAACAACCGCGAAAGTCTAAAACAGTGTTTTCCATAAAATTTTGCGTCCAAAAATATGACTCTGTCCCTTTATAACGGGACAAATGTGCCTAATTTGAATATTAACTATTAATTTATATTACTTTTAACTAAATAACTGCTTTTTTAAGCTCTCAATTTTTATTGTCTCGCAGTAGGTAGGTATGAATTAGTATACACCTCGAGGATAAAGGCTGTCTTCGTTTTTGGCTGCTTTAACCTCTCGCTTTACTCGGGACTTTACATACCTACCTCGCTCCACTCGGGAATTAAAATTAACTCAAGAGTCTACGTTACTCTCAGGGTTAAATATACCTACCGCCAGTAACGTACGACACTGCTTTTCGCCCTCGGTGCACAATCTACCATTGATTTAACTTAATCACAACTGTGACGTGTTCAAGCATTCCCGTGTATTTTTACTTATTTCATTCCCCGTTACTATTTTCATTCGTTACTCACACCCGCACCACAAACACCCACTGTATCTTCCATTCGAAACAAAAATAACTACTCAACTGCATAAGTTCGCAAACGAAAATGTAATGAAAATCATAAGTTTATATCACAAGAAGTTGCTCGCAAGCGTCTCTGAACGCGAACTTGAGTTAGACCATAATTTGCTGACGAGCCACTTGCAAACTTCGTATGCCAACATTTTAACGGCAGTCATGTAGTATTTTATTCGAAGTTCAAAACTGGTATCTTTTAGTGGTTTTAAGGTTTATAAAATATTTTCTTCAATTAAAGCATTATTAGATGAACGAAATATCTGGAACGAGAAAAAAACGCAACAATGGCTATCGCGGGGCTATCGTTGATTTTTCTACCGTTTTCCAAAAAAAAGGAGAGGTACTCAATTCGAATGTATATTTCTTTATTTTTGTTACCTCATAACTTTCGACTGTGTGAACCGATTCTCAAAATTATTTTTTTGTTTGAAAGTTGATGCTTCCCGTGTGATAACATTTAAATTTCATCAAATTTAGTCCTGTATTTTTTGAGATACACTCCAACAACTGAATAGAATGGAAGTCGGTATTAAATTTTTCAAATTGTACTTGTGTTCATTTCCCTAGACTTGCGTTTCTTCAAGTTTTGACGAATAATAGTGGTTAATAACCGTTAAGTGTTCGTAATAGTGCACGAGTGTAGGGTAACGTGCACAAAATCATAAAATGACGAGAAAAATACAACAGTACATTTTGCAACAAGTGCGCAAAGTTGTTTATTACAATTGAGACCGGTTTTAGTTTTGTAAGTGGAGTAGAGATTGTAATAAAAAATGCGCACGAGTTTCATACGACTCCATTACGTCCATACATCCATACATCCATACATCCATACATCCATACATCCATACATCCATACATCCATACATCCATACATCCATACATCCATACATCCATACATCCATACATCCATACATCCATACATCCATACATCCATACATCCATACATCCATACATCCATACATCCATACATCCATACATCCATACATCCATACATCCATACATCCATACATCCATACATCCATACATCCATACATCCATACATCCATACATCCATACATCCATACATCCATACATCCATACATCCATACATCCATACATCCATACATCCATACATCCATACATCCATACATCCATACATCCATACATCCATACATCCATACATCCATACATCCATACATCCATACATCCATACATCCATACATCCATACATCCATACATCCATACATCCATACATCCATACATCCATACATCCATACATCCATACATCCATACATCCATACATCCATACATCCATACATCCATACATCCATACATCCATACATCCATACATCCATACATCCATACATCCATACATCCATACATCCATACATCCATACATCCATACATCCATACATCCATACATCCATACATCCATACATCCATACATCCATACATCCATACATCCATACATCCATACATCCATACATCCATACATCCATACATCCATACATCCATACATCCATACATCCATACATCCATACATCCATACATCCATACATCCATACATCCATACATCCATACATCCATACATCCATACATCCATACATCCATACATCCATACATCCATACATCCATACATCCATACATCCATACATCCATACATCCATACATCCATACATCCATACATCCATACATCCATACATCCATACATCCATACATCCATACATCCATACATCCATACATCCATACATCCATACATCCATACATCCATACATCCATACATCCATACATCCATACATCCATACATCCATACATCCATACATCCATACATCCATACATCCATACATCCATACATCCATACATCCATACATCCATACATCCATACATCCATACATCCATACATCCATACATCCATACATCCATACATCCATACATCCATACATCCATACATCCATACATCCATACATCCATACATCCATACATCCATACATCCATACATCCATACATCCATACATCCATACATCCATACATCCATACATCCATACATCCATACATCCATACATCCATACATCCATACATCCATACATCCATACATCCATACATCCATACATCCATACATCCATACATCCATACATCCATACATCCATACATCCATACATCCATACATCCATACATCCATACATCCATACATCCATACATCCATACATCCATACATCCATACATCCATACATCCATACATCCATACATCCATACATCCATACATCCATACATCCATACATCCATACATCCATACATCCATACATCCATACATCCATACATCCATACATCCATACATCCATACATCCATACATCCATACATCCATACATCCATACATCCATACATCCATACATCCATACATCCATACATCCATACATCCATACATCCATACATCCATACATCCATACATCCATACATCCATACATCCATACATCCATACATCCATACATCCATACATCCATACATCCATACATCCATACATCCATACATCCATACATCCATACATCCATACATCCATACATCCATACATCCATACATCCATACATCCATACATCCATACATCCATACATCCATACATCCATACATCCATACATCCATACATCCATACATCCATACATCCATACATCCATACATCCATACATCCATACATCCATACATCCATACATCCATACATCCATACATCCATACATCCATACATCCATACATCCATACATCCATACATCCATACATCCATACATCCATACATCCATACATCCATACATCCATACATCCATACATCCATACATCCATACATCCATACATCCATACATCCATACATCCATACATCCATACATCCATACATCCATACATCCATACATCCATACATCCATACATCCATACATCCATACATCCATACATCCATACATCCATACATCCATACATCCATACATCCATACATCCATACATCCATACATCCATACATCCATACATCCATACATCCATACATCCATACATCCATACATCCATACATCCATACATCCATACATCCATACATCCATACATCCATAAATCCATACTAATAAACTTTCGCGTTTGTAATATTAGTAGGATAGGATAGTTACGATTTTTTTATTTAAAAGGTGATACAATTTCAAACTATTCTTGTGTAAAATGTCATTCATGTACGTTATTAAATGCCCTTATAGAGGTTCTTCGCACTTCGGAACTCTAAAAAGCGATATTCCTTTTTGTATACGAGTATATTCACTCCTCTTTTACCCGTATACATTAAATCAATTTAGCAAACGCGCTGTAATACTCCGTACTATATTTTAACTGATTGCTTTAAGATCTTAGTTTAAGCTCCTATCTCGGTTGATACGCACGCATCTGCCAGTGAGCACGATCACCAAACACCAACTGTTTGCAAATTTTATTTGTATTTCACTGTTAACAGTACAGATAAAAAATAATCTTCTGTGACGTGTGATAGTCACAATGCAGTTTTTTGTAAATGTTTTTATGGCGACTTAATATATTAGTTACTAGCTGCTCTCCGCGGTTTCACCCGCGCGGTGATGGTATGATGATGATGATGAATCTTATATAGCCTATGTTGCTCACGGTGAAAGTAGCTTTCCAATGGTGAAAGAATTTTTGAAATCGGTCCAGTACTTTTCGAGCCAATTCGTTACAAACATACATACAAATTTTACCTCTTTATAATATTAGTATAGATTTTATACGTGCACCGCATCTCCGCAACTCCAAGACTTCGCTGACGAAGAAAATGACTATGGCACAGAAATATTTTCCAAAAATGTATCCAATGTCATTTTCCGAGTCTGCAGCATTACGAAAAAAGTCCGTTGTTCCTGCGTTGAAAACAAGGACCGATATATAAACCGATAAGCACAATATCGCATTTACAATATCTGCACGGATCAGTGCAAGCTGGTTAAGATCTTGGAGATCCTTGACTGTTACTGTCTCGCCGAGAAGTTTGTGTAGTATCTCACGAAGAGTCAAAATAAACGGCGTGTACATCACTCCCATTTGCTTATAAATAATGGGTATGGTAATGGTATAAGCAAATGGGTAATATATATATATGTTACTAAGGCCACAGGACCTATATATATGCCACATGACCAATAGGAACTCCTATTTCTCCTAGTCACGCTATAACTTGAGAACGGATGGAACAATCTCGCTAATTATTTTTTTGATGTGTTAATTATTGTCAGGAGAAGCTTCCTAAGAAAGAAAAACCAAGAAAAAAGGGCAGGTTATGGCGAGGCCGAAGGCCGAGCCTACTACGCGAATGAAGTCGTGGACAGCGTTAGTCTATATATATACTCGTATATATATAGACTACCAATATAGACAGATTACCTGATAAAGGCGGAAGTTGGACCCAGCCGCTTTCATTTGTTCTTTTGGAAGTCGATGGGGAAACCTTACATCTGGCTATGGGCGCCATATGGTAGCGATGATGATGATGGTGTTAATCTCATTTGACACTGCGCTCGTCAGCCCGAAGCTTAACTAGCGTAGCATGGTCAGAATATAACGTAATATTTGTACCAGTCTTCATAAGAAAATATTGACGTATAGAAACTGATAATGGTACATACTTTGATCATGACCTTTTGAATTTTTACCAATATTTTAATTTAGAAAAAGTAGTAATACTTATTGCACTGTCACGTTCACATTCGCTTCTGTCGCCGCTAATATTTGTAACTACTGAAGTAATATTTAAGAACATATGCCTGACACATCGGTGAGTCTGTAGAGTTCAAGGGATTAAATTGAAGCATAAGAGAATACATAAATTTATACTTTATGAAGAACTTATATTTTCCAACAAACTTGTGAACCCTCTTACGGTTGCCTTGGAAAAGGTTTTAAATAATTCGGCTTATCTTCTCTCAGATAAAAAATAACCTGAAGTAAATAAGTAAGAAAAACTATTTTGGTAAAATACACTGGAAGAAAATCTACTGGCAGTGCTATTATATAAGGGGCAAATCGAAGAAAAAGTTCCGTAACACAAATAATTGATTCGGTGCCCCGTCGTCACGGAAATCTCAGTTCTATTTAAGTTTCCTAAAAGGAAATGAAAGGAAATCAAAACCCCGCGTCTTCGTAGCCTTTATCGAAACTTATCGGAATATTTCTTAGGAGAAAGACGTGGTACAGTACTTTATTAAACGATTTCTCTATAAAAATCAAACGATTCGTTTTCTGTGTGCTACTCGTACTACTACTATACAATTTTTCTGTTACCTTAGTAGTACAATGGTGATAATAGTTCCGATTCGCTTGTGCAGAACACCAAACTAAATTCAGTTACATATATAGGAATATATATATATATGCAATACAAAGATAATTAGATTAAATTATACTATGAGCAGAATAAGAACTACCACAATTGACTAAATATTAAGGTTTTGGTGTGTTACTTTAGTTTGGTGTTCTGCATGAACGAATCGGTACCATTATCACTATAATACACTAATGTACACTTAGCCCCTATATATGAAATAGACTATATCACTCAAGGATAATGTGAATTCCTATTTGTGTAAGAATATTCAGAATAGAGAGTTCCGGAGATAACCTAAATACAAAGATACAAACGAACATTCTTTATAATACTGATACGGGTGTCACTTTTTTTTCCTCCTTTCGCAGAATAATCCTTTATGGATACCACCGGCCCCGGGAGGAGCACGGTGGTTATGTGGGTGTCTCTGCCAGAAGGGCAGCATACCCACCAAACCTCTGCGGGTTTCCGTCACTGCCGCTATTCCCGCGAGCCCGCCGCGGTTGCCATTCTCTCTTGCA
Source organism: Selenia dentaria (assembly GCA_917880725.1). NCBI lineage: Eukaryota > Metazoa > Arthropoda > Insecta > Lepidoptera > Geometridae > Selenia > Selenia dentaria. The sequence continues at coordinate 20,555,641 of OU862893.1, forward strand.
GCACGCCAGAACACTTGGCGTGCCGCAACCGCCTCGGGGGACAAACCCGCAAATGGATGCCAGACTCCCCCGAGTCTGGGCGCCCTAAGTCCCCCTACGATGGGTCAGGTGAGTAGCCCCACCGCCTGCTACTTCGGCCGCAGAGGATAGGGACCGCAGCGCCTCTCAATACCGACAGCCCTCTTCCCCTGCGACCCCACCGCATCCGCCATCTAACGGTGGCGGCCCGGTCAAGGCCGCGGAAAGCAGGGAGAGCGGCTCACCGTAACACCGGCACTCCTCTCCCGCCGCGGCCTCTAAGATATGGGTATCACTGCAACAGTCTTGGATAAATGTCCAGTACTTTCTTTCAGCCGCACGAGTTGCCTTTCTCGTCACTTGGTAGTATAAACTTTTACCATATAAATTCCAATAAATTACTCATTACATTCTTACATTACATAACGACATCTCAATTTGACAGAGATTATAACAGAGATTATAAAGCAACCAAAAACTGCTAACCTGCCAGCACAATAAATCCTTCATTGTTACGAGGCGAGTGAGGGGTCTGCTGATAAAAAATAGTCTGAGCTATCAAAATCGTCCAGTTTTTAAACTTTACAAAAACCTATTATCTCGATAACCACTTGACCAATTACGCTTATATTCGAAATTTCTCTTTAAAGTCAAGTACCTAATGTGTGTGCCAAATTTTATTGAAATCGTTCAATAAATAACGACGCAGCAAACTTCCTTCATTTTAGGAAAAGATTCCTCCACTCAATAATCGTCGACGACAAAAAAACTATATTAAATAGTAGATAAATGCAAACTGTACAGGAGGACCAACATACAACCTAACAAACATACAGACAGATGAACGTCAAAAATCAATTTGGCCAGTTAAAGCAGAAACGCTTCGCTCGCTCGGTCTATTAATTTGTCATCACGGCCACGAATTGTCCGTCACGCCACGTGAACGAAACAAACTACGTAATAAAGGCCCAAAGAAAATAAAGATTACATAACCTCTGTAACCATAATATTGATAATACCAATTTCGATGCAGCGAGGGTGTGAGCTTATTATGCTGTCATATACACTCGACACATTGCCCAGGACAACAGATTCAATAGAAAATATGAGCCCTTGTATGGGGTAGCAGGATTTCCAATTGCAATGGTACGTGCAATGGGGCATATCGAGACAAGATTGACATTATATAAATTTAAACGGAGCTTGTCTGTGATTAGGTATAAATCTCATATTGCTAGATTAAGTAGAGCGATTTTACCAAATGTTTGGCTTGGTTGCTTTGTATTCTACTCAATGTAGGTAATAAGTTAACAGGGTGAATGGGCCTGAACAACCATTTCTCGGAATTAATGGTGTTGTGTAATTATTGAATCAACCACACAAAGTTTGAATCTTAAATAAACAAGTACAATTTGAAAAATGTAATACCGACTTCCATTCTATTCAGTTATTGGAGTGTAATTCAAAAACTACTGGACAGAATATGCTGAAATTTAAATGGGACCACACGGTAAGCACCAGCTTTCATCAAAAATAATTTTGAGAATCGGTTCACTCTATCGAAAGTTAAAAAAAAACATAAAAAAACAGTCGAATTGAGTACTTCCTCTTTTTTGGAAGTCGGAAGATAAAAAGGAAAACCGGCCAAGTGCAAGTCAGACTCGCGCACGAAGGCTTCCGTACCATTATCTATAAATCTCCCATAGAACAGGACATGATTTTTGCGGTTTCATAGATTCATAGATTATTATATAGAGTAATATAATAATAACAATATAGGACTAACTCGCACTAGGCCGGTTTTTTAGTATTTGTTGTTATAGCAGCAACAGAAATACATCATCTATAAAAATTTCACCTGTCTATCACAATTCATTAGATACAGCTTGGTGACAGACGGACAGCGGAGTCAGTAATAGGGTCCCGTTTTACCCTTTGGGTACGGAACCCTAAAAACCGATGGTTTTAAACGCCTATAGAGGATTTACGGTATAACTAAAAACATTCATTTATTACAAAGAAAATAACTTTACTCTTACGCAAATACACATTTACCTCCACAAAAATATATTCAATCCACACATTAAACTAGAACATACGTTTAAGGAAACAGCCTACTTACTACTACATATGTAGGTACTACGTAAATAACAGCTCTCCCTAAAGCAAGGGTGCCCAGACGTAATTGCAGTAAACCCCTAATTAATTAATCAACATTGTCTGAGACCCGGGGAGACATAATTGATATTTGAAGGGACCTCCCGGAGGCGCTAATTTGAGCCTCGAAAGCAGAAAGTCTCGAGACAGGAAGATATTTATATTTTTTATAGAAAGTTGTTAAAGTCCTGTCATCGTTTAGAAGATGTCAATCATATTGTGAGGACTAGTTTTATTATTTGTGTTACACGAACATATTACCTCTTCCTTATTTTAAATCGTTTATAAATTATAAAATAACATTGCGATTTATTTTTGAAACATTTTTGAATTTTTTTTTTGTATAATGCTTGTGTCAAATTTCCGCTGATTTATCCTAAAACAAAGGTAAAATATTGTTTATTGTATGATTCATAAAGTATGGACAACACCTACTTAGGCAGAGTGCAAACGTGAACACTTGTGAATGAACTTTTGTGTCTTGTGTCAGATACAAACTACCGATGATATTTTTTTCTCTATAGAAACAGTATGAAATCATCCAATCCCTGCGCATATGTAAACATTTTTTGTGTCCAGTTGCGTCCACTTAACACATACTCAATGACGATCAAAAAGAGTTCGGTAACTGGAAACTAAAAGTCTTCAGTTGAAGACACAAGCAACATTAATTTTTTTTTTATTGTACTGAGCTGTGCAAACGGACGAGTTGCATCGGTGTCCGTCTCCTGTGTGCGACGCAAGCGCACTGAGCGGGTGACGGGGCAGGGGTAAGCATGGTCGGCGGTGACGACGTCGAAGTATAATCAACACAAGCAGCTAAAGGTAATGTTTCTTCATCGACGTCCGTCGTGAGATTAACGTAAAACAAGCAACGCATTGTACCAGTGGCCAGAAGTAGCGACCTGTGTCCGATCGCCGCCACCGGACACACCAACTACGGTTACCAGAGACCAGTAGGCCGAGCACGAAAATCTGTTTAAGTGTAACGTAATTGCATCGTTAACGTATTTAGTACAAACTGTCATTTATCTAGTACAATAGTGGCACAGATAACTCATAGTTTGTACTGAAAACATAAACGATACAATAACGTTACACTTAATAAACAGATGTTCGTGCTTGGCGCACTGTGGTAGCAACGGGTGAACTACGATTCCTTGTGATGGTGTGCCGTGTCGGCAACAAAAAGTGTCTACGATTGCTTATTGCCTTAGCGAGATATACATTGCAAGAGTAAAACAAAAGACGTGTTTGAAAAGGCTCTTCTTTCGATTGAATAATGCTTGTCGAGCTGTTCAATAAATATGGCTTCGTCCCCATACGACGATTAAAATCAGATAGAGAGTTAAAATTCATTGCACGGACGGTGTGCCCCGGTGGCCTAGCGGTAATGGCGTCTCACACGGATTGTCAGAAGACGCGAGTTCGAATCCCGTCCGAGGATGTGTATTTTCTCTAAATTGCAAAGATAACATAGAGTAGAGAGACCTCTCTTAGATCATCAGCAAATTCAATTAGAACTTATTTCTTAAAAGTAGATAAACTCATAGCATACTTTTAATTTACATAAACGCTTGTTAAAACTAAGCCAGTTGGAGTTACCAAATGTTTAACTTCTATAATTTCATTGATAAACTTTCTTAAAAGCATTGTTTGGTTTCGTTTTTAAATAGAGTATAATGTGAATAGTATTTATTCCAATCGGATCTCTTGTGCAAGAGGCCGTCTTGGTCGATACCACGACAGTGCCAAAACATCTGCTGCGAAGCATCTGTGGGTGTGAAAGGCACCGTAGCAAGTGAAATTACTCGGCGTTTCAAAAACTAATGTCTAAAGGTGACAACTAGCACAGTCCAGTGTAACGCAAAACTATAGTTCAGAGCTATGGTTGTGACTACAACTGTCATGGGCAAGTTTACGTACTTATTATTAGGCGCATTATATAGCGTGCAATCAATCCATATCGGAGTAGTAATAACTTTCTACGTTACTACGTTTTTTTATTTATTCTCGGTCGTAAAATGCATTTAATTCAGGAACTAGGATCCTAGGATCCTAAAATAAAAAGGAAAACTTACAATTCATTATTATTTATTTTATTAATATTAGATATTCATTCTGTAATATTCAGTACAAGTAGGTTTTCATCATTGTTGATTTCTACCTAATAATCATTAATACGATCATTAACTATTTATTGTCCAATTGCTATTTTAAATAAGAAGTCAAAAAATGTTGTATATGCGCATGGTACCTACCGACTTCGACAAATTATTTCACACTTTGTAGTGTTAAAATTGGTTCCATATTTCGGTAATAAGTATTGTTCACCCTTTTTAGTGGCTCTTGCTACTTAGATCGATTTTCATTCACTGTCAATAAGGATGAAGATCGCGAAACAATTTTCAGTTGAGAATTATCAAAATTTGACTATTATGTAAAAAGTTATGCGTACTCGAGAACTTCCGCCCTTTGGAAGTCGGTTGAAAAGTAAACTTGAACTTTATTACAAAAGCAACACTTCGCCTGCTCGCTGTAGGTTAAAATTACCGACTCAACATCATATCCTTTTTAATCAATGTCCAATTCGTCCAATTTAAAAAAGTATCAATTAAAAACTTGTTTGCCTCTCCAACAAAGGGTGGAATTGCCAATTGGCTAATTAATAAATCAAGAATCGTCTACGCAAACACTCAGCAACGAACCGCCAAACGAATCGCCCTGCAATATGATGACGTATAACAATATATATGCAATATATAACAAAATATGCAATATGGTGATGTCAATAAATAGTTATTATAGCAAACTGTCAGAAACTGATCTATACATACAGATAAATAAACTTGAAGTGTATTTGTGTAATTCCAAATTGACAGCTATTCACTAAATGCATATGAAAGTGTATACGGTATACTCGTACTTACTTCAACTATTTTAAAAAAAATTGTCTGTCTGTCTGTTTGTTTGTTGCGGCTAATCTCTGAAACGGCTGGACCGATTTTATCCGAACTTTCACTTCATACCTGATGTTATAAGGAGCAACTTAGGCTACTTTTATTTAAAAAAATAATTATATAAACCTTTGTCTCTGTCTGTTACCTTATTACGCCTAAACGGCTAAACGGATCTTAATCAAATTTGGCAAGGTTATACATTATATCCGGAGGAAGCACATAATGATAATGTTTCATCATCGTCGTCAACATCACCACGCGAGTGAAACCGCGGGGTGCAGCTAGTAGTTACTATAATGGAATGTGTTTCTTCGCTTCATAAAAATGAGGAAACGTAATGTTTGGGGCTGACTATAATAACTGTGGTAGAGAGTATTTGTATTTCTGACCATGATAACCGTTCGATAAAGTACTGTTACGTGGAATTTTAGTTTTAGTTGGTACCTACGAAGAAATAATATCAGGATGAGTAACTGCCTTAAAAAAATTACCCAATAAAAGTCGTGTTAAATCAATAACATCGTTCACGCCGCTATGACTCAGCTGTCATAGTAGACGTTGCAGCACGCGCGTGGACCAATCCCTGCTTTCCTTCTGAAATTTAAACCAATCACCGAACATGTCTATTTGTAACCTCGGAAGTAATTCGTATTTGGAATCATACGTCATTTTGGTTAGAAGGACCACTTTTTGTGTAGAATTTGTTCTGAGTTATGCTTCCTGACATAATTTTTTCGTAGGTTGGTACTGGAAATACATTTAGCATAGTTTATAGGCAGGTAAGTCTTACATTAAGAACATTGAAAATACAACAATGTAAACACATCATATGTAAAGTATTCGAAACATCGTAACATATTACTAATAAAATAAATATAAGTATAAGACTCGCAAAAGCCTACGCAGTCATTTGATTTTTTAGATTCCTTTCTTATCATGATTAGTAGTAACAATGTTTTAGTAGTATCTGCCCTCGACAGCGTCTGAGAACTATGATTGTATTCAATCGGGAACTACCCCTCATCATCATCATCTTAGCCTTAGGACGTTCACTGCTGAACATAATGCCTCCCCCACAAAGTTCCAAGAGGACCGGTTGGAAGCGGCCTGCTTCCAACGTCGTCCTGCAACCTTTATCAGGACGTCAGTCCACCCTGTCGGTGGACGACCTACGCTGCGCTTGCCGGTCCGTGGTCTCCACTCCAGATCCTTGCGGCCCCATCGGCCACTCTGCGTGCAATGTGGCCTGCCCATTGCCACTTCAACTGGCTTATCTTGAACTACCTCTACGATTTAATAAAAAAGTAAGATTCAATCTGGAATTTCATATACAAATCCGTTAGGATTTTTCAGCGTGAAGCAGTAACTAATATACACATTCGTTCACTGACAAACTTATAACGAAACGTATAACTGTAGAAGTTATACGCTTTGGGGAGGATTATGGCAACAAACCGGATAAATACGGACAGGCGAATGATCTTATAAGAAATAATTTTGGACTACGGAACCCTACTAAAATAAAACAAGTCAATGGTGTCGATTCTGTAAGCATTCTCTTAACTAAAAATCAATGGCAGTACTTTTTTGTTTAGGTTAAAATCCAAATTAGTATAACACTTTCGAATGACAGCACTAAAATTAGACATTTCTCTTCAATTGTGGGCATCTTTTTGACAGTTTAATCGTCACGTAACTTGGTGCTCGCTAAACTAACCTTTTTTTTTGTACACGAGGGGAAATCTTATTAGATACCCGGACACTATGGGGAGCGTCCGGATTATGTGAGACTTTCCACTAAAACCCCTTCGGTGGCCTTTTTTGACGTCTTATTGATGACCCCAGGATCTCCATAGGAACGCACTGGGACCATCAAGACATATTGCCCTTTGGCTCGATTCTGAGAGCATTTCGCATCTCCTTCTTCTAAAGATGGCACGGTGTTAATTGCCATATCATGATGCCGTCTTCCTCGAGCTCGTTGATGAGATAGTTAGGGCACCACCCCCAACTATATCCGAGCTCTTAGGGTCCCCTTTTATTCGGCTCTTATACGACAGGCAGAGGTTACCGTAACCCTATTCCTTAAAGAAACCCGGGCTTACAGGGTCGGCGCTAACCTAACCTAAAATAACCCAAAATTGAATAGAATAATCCTATTTCTAGAAGTGTGATTCTAAGTGTTAAATGATTTAGGATTTATATTCTAAACACTTGTAAAATTATTATTTTTCTTTGCACACTCAATAATTGTCAAGTGTAAAATATTAGTAGGTGCTACTCTACGTTCGACGCTACGATACTATCTCATATAAAACTAGCTGTGCTATAGGGTTTGATGATGATGATGAATTTCAAAATATATTTTGAAATTGACATACACTATACCGTAACAGCCAGTCCCAGAATTATACTAGAGGTGTGCATTTAAAATATAATATTTTTAATTAATAAAATTAGGCATCGACTTCTATCCGAATCAGAAAAATGATAGACCGAATTCTATAATTTTTAGTAACTATAGTCTAGCGGAGTCTAGATTTTCTTATTTTGGACTGAGTTGGCACCTAACCACACAGTCTAATCCTCAAACTACCCTGGTAGCACTGAATAAAAGGCATCACTATAGAATCATTGTGACTCACGCCAGAGATCAGGTGAACTCGTATCTACTGAATTCAGTTCAGCACACTCCGATACGGTCTGGCACTCTGAGCACACTAATTAACCTGAACAAACATTTGTAAACATTTATAAACATTGTTTGTACTATGCAAATGTTTAAGCCGAATGTCAACTTTGTATTTAATTAATTGGACTGATTTGGTTGAAACAATGTCCGCATATTAAATGCTAAATGCAAGACACGTCAAACAACTAATTGTAGTCTGGCTCACAACTTTGAATCATAAAATAACAGTACAATACAAATACTGAAGTAGGTCAGTATTTGTATTAGGTACAGACAAACTAAACACAGTTTTTTCAGCATTATGCATAATATACTACACAATTAAACGTCATATACTCGTACATATAATTATCGTATTGTAATATTCTATACATCATTATCATTTAGTAAAATAAAAAGAATATTATAGTTCCCTCTACCTCGCAGAATGCTCGAATGCAGTTGGAGATCAGTTTGAGAGTTATTTTGACTAACTACTGCACGCGACTTCGTTCGCGCAGCATGTTTTTTTTAATTTTGTTTTCATAAGAACCTTCTCCTAAAAATAATTAACACAACTAAAAAAGAATTAGCGACATTGTTCTATTCGTTCTCAAGTTATAGCGTGACCAAGATAAATAGGGCTTATTTTTATATATATTTTGAATATACATAACTATCTCTTTTGGGTTTGAGTTTATATAGATATATATAATGCGCGCATGTGTGTGTGTGTGTGTGTGTGTGTGTGTGTGTGTGTGTGAATGTAATATAACTTTCAAAGCTGACGCTGACTTAGTGAGATCAAAATTTAAAATTTTAGGCCGGTATTCTAGAAAGACACTCAATTGTGAATCTCGACTCGAGTGAACAGTTGATAAATGCCATACAAAATATACACTGATCTGTAGTCGAGCCTTTATTCAGTACTGAGTGACTTCTGGAATACGGCCCATAGACAGAAAAATAACACATCCTCAGATGGGTTTTGCTCTCTGATGTTGCAAACTTTGAGTTGAATTGTTAGATTGAGTGTTTGCGTAAGAAGGAGCAAGATAACACCACCTCAGTGAGTTGCGAGTTACGATCGCGGTGATCTCATACCGCACGTCTGATTTCGTATAGCGTTCCTTGGAGTATGAATCTGCGACAGTGCCTTAATACTGATACTAAGGCACTGTCGCAGAGACTGATCTCAGTTTATCCATACCGCATAATAAGTAATGGTCATATACTTGGAATTTTAGGTGGTCATTGGCCTAACTTCCACTCTTAAAATTGTAGACTTATCGCCATGCACCATATGGAGGGTTCCGGAAATGATCATAGATATCAGTGACCACTCTGTAAAAACACACATAATGAATTCACTAGAACTACCCCACTTTACCGTTAAATAAATGCACAATTCTTATAGTTTACATGACAAAGCGATTAACAGCAAAAACAAGTTTGAACATTTTATCTAGGTTCAAACCTCCCACGCGGAAATGCGTTTAAACTAAAATGTATTACTTGTTGAAAAGTAATAATAAAAACAGCAAAACTCAAGTATTAAAACAATAAAATTAGTACACCTCAAATCCTTGACGGAATTAAAGTTCAGAAGCGTGCGTCGCTGCGGCCCAACAAATGCGAACTGACAAAATGTTAACTCGGCATGAATTATGAGGTACAACCTCCCTCCCGGGGGAAATTAAAGTGTCTTGCACCAACTTTAAGGCGCTCAGGTACCAGTCGGAACGTACCTACTCTACTACCGGTGGCAGGCAAGTAAAACAAATTCAATTCATTCACTTTTCTGAAATTACGCTACGCTTTCAATTGTTTCTACCAGATTGTCATCCATTTTCTCAACGTAGTAGTTTATATAGATATATATTAGCAGCCTACTTATAGGTGACTATATAGATATACTGACCCGCAGGTCTATTATGTATCTCAGTTGCTAACAAATGTTGATTGAAATCTTGAAAAATGGCCACTCTATGTCAGTTTTGATAATACCGGTAAGCAAAAATGTTAGAAAGTTAATGACTGCAGCTGCCAAAAGTGACATAGTGCCGCCATTTTTTTCAATTTCAATCATTATTTGTTAGCAACTGAGATACATAATAGACGTACCGATTGCTTTCTGTCTAAACAGCAATGTGCAAGTGTTACTGAAATGCCTACTTAGTTAGATTTGAAGCCCATCATATAATGTGAAATTAAAATTGAAATTAATAAACGTGTAACATAGAAAAAAGCACTGGGCACAGTACTGTCCAATTTCCCATACAGGTAAGACTAAAACACAGATAGAACCTCAAGGCATAGAAAAATAATTGAATTCTCATTATGCTCTTATGTTAGCTACAACAAATAATATTTTTAAAAACAGCCGTGCGATTATCTAATGATTCGTCGAAGCGCTCGTTGACGAACTCACCGATATCAGATACTTTATGAAATATCACCCTTGTAAATAAGGTTGTTTTTCCAACGTTTCTTGTCATCTCGGCATTTAAAATACTATACAAATATAGGCAAATACATGTGTGTTGCTTATTCTATATACTTACTGCATTCATTGTATGCAGGAGGAAGGGTAGTGCACACTGCATTTCTACCATAAGCATTTTCCAGTGGCAAATTCAAATTCAAATTCATTTATTAATTGCTCATATGGGTACACAAGAAAATATACAGATGGAAAAGTATTAATTGGCAGGTGGCAGGTTGCTAAATATCATATTAATATGGATTTCCGCAAAGTAATGCGTTATAGTAACAATAACCACATCGGATGGGATTCAACCCGCGTTTTCTGACCAACCGTGTTAGATGCCATAACCACTAAGCCACAGAAGCCACACCCAAGGATACACAAATATTTCTAAAATTACAAGTTATGCTTCAGTAAGCAGGTGTTAGCACATAAAAATCATATATTAAACTTCCCCGTCTGCTCGTAAATAAATTATGCCCTGGCGCCGCTTAGAACTACAGAAGAAATACATACAGACTGAAAGACGGACGGAGGTCACACCACGACAAGGTTGACTTTGAACTAAGTTCCAGCCAAATTGATGACCACTTCTGAGATTGACCATTTACTTGCAACAAAGTTAGCTAAGAAATAATATGATCCAGTTATATTTTCTGCAAACTCACGAAAAAATTACGCATTTTTAAAGATGTAATGTGAGTAGTGAGAGTGAGTGTATTTCTTATTTGATTTAGGTTTCATTTTATTTTTCTCTTTATTATATTGACAACAAAACCGCCGTTATTTTTCAATCTAAAGATTACTTTCGGCAATAAACTGTGCAAAAATACTTATATTATTTTACTTAAATTATTTTTATGAGGTGCATCCTACTATTGCCATTAGGCATTTCTATTGATTATCTCACTTGGTACTGATACTGGGGCTGATTCTCCCACTTTTCCATCGCTAACAAACTAACTACTATAACACTCTTCTTCTGGTGTATCGCCGACCGCTGCAACGGCATGCTCGCTTCGCTCACTCGGCTCGCACGTTTTGGTCATAAGAAACCGAATACTCCGCCTCGCTCGTCGTCGTACCTATATATGACTGCCACAATACAAATAAAATGAAGTAAGTAAAAAGAAAAAATAAGGTTATTTTATTAGAAATTTTACTTAAATATCTAAAATATGCAATAAAATTCTTAAAATATAGAATTAAATGTTAAATAAATAGCAAAAAATAAATGAAAAAACTTTAAATTTAAGAAAAAGGTAAACCTGGGAAAGTCTAAAATATCTAAAATTAACCAATAATAATAAAGTAGATAATAAAATAAAAAATAAAACCAATCTAAACAGTCCGTAAAAATGATTTAAAAGAAAAAAATTGGGTATTGTTAAGATATTAGGTATAGGATACTAGGTAATGTACGTTCGTAAAAATATAAAGAAGTTTAGAATAAATAGTGATATGCATAATATTAATACTAGAAATAAGGATAGGATAGCTGTATCTAAATTTAGACTCACGAAAACTAAAAATAAGTCCTTCTTAGGCAATTGTGTACGTTTCTATAATAAAATCCCGAAAGACATTACTGAGCTCACTGAAGGGAAATTCAAGTTACGTGTCAAAAATATACTAATGAAAAAAGCCTATTATAAATTGAGTCACTACTTAGAAGACAAAGATGCCTGGAAGCTTTCCACTTCTGCCTAGTAGCCAACTATTGAATAAATTTGTTATTTTAATACTACTCATATGTAACCTCAATGTACAAAGACTTGAAAAAATAATGGCCCACGAGTTTCTCGGCGGTGGTTCTTTTCCGAAGACAGCGGTAGAATCATTTAAAAATTTTGACGTTCATAAGAGTGTCTATGATGCCTAAACTGAATAAATAATTTTTGAATTTTGAATTTTGAATATGAATAGCAAAAATTATTAAAAAATAATAAATTAATGAAAAAATAAAGACATTCTTCAAAATTTTACCAAAATATCTAAAACTTTCCGATTAAACAATTGTTTTACTGAACCGTGAATTTCACCGATATATTACCTCCACGGAAACTTGCCTGTGGTAGATATTGATCACTGGATCGACAGTCAGTCGACAGAATCCGCAGCAAACAGACAGCCAATCCGACAGCCACTGAGCTGGCGAATTGGCAGCCGACTCACCTTATTTCATCCATCTTAGGATATCATCGCTTCAATACAACTATATGATTTGATTTTATTATAAGTATGATTTATAAAGAACGAACGCCTGTTTAGCGAGACCAACTTTCTAGACGGGATTTTTGAACCTGCGATTGAAAAGCTTGACTAGCTATTCAATAGACTAAATTTAAGTTTGGTAAACTATCTTTATACTACTGTCATGCAAAGCTATATTTTCTACCAACTTCCAAAAAAAAAGAGGAGGTACTCAATTCGACTGTATGGTTTTTTTTATGTTTGTTACCTCATAACTTTCTACTGGGTGAAACGATTCTCAATTTGTTTTAATGCTGGTGCTTCCCGTGTAGTCCCATTTGAATTTCATGAAATTCGGTCAAGTAGTTTTTGAGATACACTCCAATAACTGAATAGAATGGAAGTTGGAATTAAATTTTTCAAATTGTACTTGTCTTATGCATTTATATCAGTACACTGGATTTATTCGTAGTCATTGTTACAGTATAATAAGCTAAAATATCAAAAAGACAACGGCAAACGATGTTACCAAATTAAAAACTGAAAACACCCCCACGCCTTGAAGATTAGCCGTGGGTCTCATCAGCTGTACAAATAGGGCACGTCTAGATACGGCGTCAGCACATATGTACCAGCACTCTGGGGAAATAAATTGTTCACATCTGATTGCAGCCTTATAAGATTTTTTCGGGAACTCCCCAAGGACGTAAAAAATGAAGCGAGCTTGCAAATAGTATTAGGAGTTTGCGGATGTTTTTAGTTTGGGATTAAAAGTTCGTAGATGTTTTCGCCTTTGTCGGGGTTTGTGGGAAATTTCCATTTCAAACAAAAGTACTGAGACTTATAGGTTTTTAACAGACTTCCAAAAAGGAAGAGGTTCTATGTTCGACTGTATATATTTTTTAGGTATGTTCACCGATTTCTCCCTCATTTGTGGACTGAGTGACTTCCGAGGTTTTGCCATTTAAATCTCATCAAATTCTTTCTAGAGGTTTTAGAGTTATACTCCAATAGCTGAAAAAATGTTCACCTATCTTGATGATATCCTTACTGACGCTGAATGGCAATGAATCCCGTAAGTAGCAAGAGTCACTAGGATAGGGTAGGATGTTTTTATTACTAAAAAATTAAACTGACTTCAACATCAAAAAGTGTGAAATAACTTGTCGAAGTCGGTACCATGCGCACAATATTGTGAGAATAGTTACTTTGGAACTATCATGATACCTGTTACGTGCAATGAAACAAGTAATCCAGTTGACAACTGACTTTATTAAATATACCCACAAGTATCATATAATATAAAAACAGTTGCTACACACAACATCTCCCCTATTAAAGTAAAAACTAGGTAATAAGAAATTAATTTATTAAAATATAAGTTGTATTAACTAGTATAATAGAAGAAAGTAGAATTGTTATTGTTTTGCTTTTCTGCGAGTAAGAGGAGGGCTATATTGTGAGAGATCAAGCTCCTCTCTACTCGGTTCATAGAGAGACCCATCCTCCTCACCCGACAAAAACGTCATCGTCTCATCTTCATCAGATACAACAACAACACTTATATCATTACTTTGTTTCTCTTTGACCTGATTACTGTCAGATATAGTATTCATTAAATGTCGGCGATTACGACGATAAATACCTTTCTTGTTCTTTAAAATGTAAGAACGTGGAGTCGAGGCTTTGCCTATGACCGTACCACGAATTATTATTTTCCAACATAATGACGTCATCGCCCACATTTAACTCTGGCAATGGTTTACAACGTTGATCGTAATACATCTTATTTTAAATTGGTTTATCTATTAATATTTTATGTTGCATGTTATTATTACAATTATTCTGTTCTAATAAATCTGGATGAACAGGTAATCTACATTTTAATCGACGTCCCATCAAGAGCTGTGCTGGAGAATTCATTATATTATTTCTGTAGCTTAACAAGTTAAGATAAAAATCGGTTTGACTGTCAATTGATTTTTTTAACAGTTTTTTTTATTGTTTGCACTGCCCTTTCGCTTTTTCCATTTGATTGGGCATAGTATGGAGACGAAGTTATATGATCAAATCCCCAATCGTGAGAGAATTTTTTTTAAATTACTACTTGAAAATTGTGGACCATTGTCACTGATAACTGTATCAGGAATTCCATACCGAGCAAAATTTTCCTTCATAATATTAATAACAGAACTTGAGGATGTATCCTTCAGATATCTAGTCTCGATAAAACCTGAATAATAATCAATTAAAATTAGATAGCTTTTCTTCCTATGTTCAAATATATCTGTTCCAATTTTGTTCCAAGGCAGCCGTGGAATGTTAACCGGTATCATTGGCTCTCTACTGGGTTTGTTTAAATTCTCCTGACACACCTTACACTTTCTCACATATTTTTCTATATCTTGTGACATACCCGGCCAAAATAGCACTTCTCGTGCGCGTCTTTTACAACGATCAATCCCTAAATGGCCGTTATGAATAATTTTTAACATTTCGTTCTGTAAAGAGGCGGGAATCAGTATCTGTATATTTTTAAAAATCACACCGTCTACACAGTATAGTTCATCCCTCATAGACATAAAACATCTTAAGTCATTGTGGACATCATATTTTTGAGGCCAACCTTCATTAATACATATCATTAATCGGTTTAATACATCGTCTTTAACAGTTTCCTGTTTAACCCGGGTAAGTTTGTTTTGTGACATTGGTACATTACCTACGACCATTTTAAGTTGGTTTAATATCGCCCTACTGATTTTATCATCATATAAATCTGGAAGAGGCGCACGCGACAGTGTGTCAGGTATATACATATACTTTCCCGCCTTGTATGTAATCACTAAATCATATCCTTGTAATTTCAACATCATACGTTGTAAGCGCGCTGGGACCGAGTTTAAAGGTTTTTTGAAAATACTCTCAAGTGGTTTATGGTCCGATTCTATAACCACTTGTTTTTTACCGTAAATATATTGGTGAAATTTGTCGCAAGCAAATACAATTGCTAGCAATTCCTTTTCGATTTGAGCGTATCTGACTTGTGTGTCCGTCAATGTTCGCGAGGCGTACTCTACCGGCCGTCCTCGCTGCACCAGCACAGCGCCGAGGGCCACGCTGCTCCCGTCCACTGACATCACTACAGGCGCACCTACATCATACGACACAACTGGCGCATTGCAGATTAAACTTTTTAATTTCTCGAATGCATTCTTGTGACCAATTTCCCAACACCATGTAACATCTTTCTTCAATAACCTCGTCAGCGGAAAAGTGCGCTCTGAGTAATTAGGTATAAATTTAGACAGATAGTTAACAACCCCTAGAAATCGCTCCAAACTTTTTCTGTCAATAGGTTCGGGCATATTGTTTATAGCCCTAACCTTTTCATAATCTACTTTTATCCCATCCTTATTGAAAATATGACCCAAATATGTCACTTCACTTACACCTATCTTACACTTGTTTTTATTAAATTTTAAATTTATTTCTCGCGCTGTGTTAAATAACTCTTTTAACCGTCTGTCATGCTCCTGCCTTGTGGACCCCCAGCAGATTATATCGTCAATAAATGAATCTACCCCCTCCAGACCTTCTAGCAATTGTTTGATTTTGGCTTGAAAAACTTCAGCTGCACAGTTCAACCCGAATGGTAATCTTAAGTACTGATATCTTCCAAACGGTGTATTAAAGGTGCATAAGTCGGCACTCTCGCTATCTAATTTCACGTACCAAAATCCAGAGTTAGCACCAAGAACTGAAAACACAGTAGCGCCATGAAGCTTGGTGGCCAATTCATTTATTGTTGGTAACTGAAAATGTGCACGTTGAATAGCTTTATTCAGAGGCCTTGGATCCAAGCAAACACGAATTTTACCGTCTTTCTTAGCAACTACCACAAGTGAATTTACCCATTGGGTAGGATGCTTCACCTTTTTAATAACGCCTAACTGAATCATCCTATTCAATTCTTCGTGTAACTGGTCGCGTAACCCTAACGGTACTTTCCTCGAAGCGCAAACTACCGACGCTACGCTCTTGTCGACCACTATATGATATTCTCCGGGTAAGCAGCCTAGACCGCTAAACAAATCTTCATTTTCTGTTAAATGTAAATCGTGAACTCTGCTAATCAATCCTAAAGTTAAACATGCCCGAAGTCCCAGCACGCTTTGACAATCAATGGTAGCAATTGCAAAATTCAAATCGTATTGAACGTTTTTGTACCACCACTTTAAATTACAAATGCCTCTGATCGGAATAAAATTACCGCTGAACGATTGAAGTTTCATTTTGTGATTCGTATTAATAATTGTACAATCGTAACCTAACTGTACAAAACGCTTAAAAGATAGCACATTAATATCTGCACCAGAGTCTAATTTAAATTTTTCAAACCCGAACTCCCCGTGTAGCACTTCTGTCCAGTCCGCCGAAGTCACGTTTAGTTCGGAAACGTTATGCAAACGGATATAAAAAACGACTCACAGTCATCCTCGTCCGATTGATTCTCACACACACCGACGTCGTATAACTTTTTTACACTCTTCTTTACCTTACACATCCTAGCAAAATGACCATAATTGTCACACACGTAGCACTGTACAGAGATAGCCGGACACTCAGAAGCGGCACCGCATTGACCTCCACACCTATGACAGGAGATATCGAGCGACGCCCGCGTCCCCGAGGTGACGGGCAGCGTCCTGCTGCCGCGTCTGCCGCCGCGCTGCCCGCGCCCATGCCTTCGGCCCCAGGCCGCACCACCGCTCCCGCCGCCGCCGCCGCGCACGTTCACCGCGTCTACATGCGACGGTCCCGAGCTCGCACCGCGCGACTCCAGTTGGCGGCTACTATCATGTGATAACTCGTCTAGCTGACATATTTTTATTGCCTTTTCTAAGGTTAAATCTTCCGTTCTCAGTAGACGATCTCGCACGACCGTACTATTTGTTCCACAAACGATACGGTCCCGAATGAGTTCCTCCTCCAAGTTTTTAAACTCACAACTTTGAGTCAACAGTCTCAACGCAGTGACGTATTGGCTGATAGACTCTCCAGTATCCTGGCTCCTAGTAAAAAAATTATATCTCGCTAGCGTTACATTGGTTTTAATCTCAAAATAATCGTCAAATTTTTTCAACACCACCGTGACGTCATCTCTCTCACTGTCGACCGCGAATGAAAAAGTCTGATAAACGTCGAAACCCTCTGGTCCGATTAGGTTGATTAGCAGACTAGCTTGTACCCCACCTTCTTCTTTATGCACCCCAGATGCTTTTAAGAATAGATTGAATTGCGTTCTCCAACGCTTCCACGCATCAGCCAGCTGCCTTCCAGATTCAATTCAGGTGGTGGTCGGGCGTGTTTCATTATAAAACACAACAAATCACCAAGTACACGACACTTTTACACAATCAGATGGATAACAATATACTTTTAAACGCTTAGAAATATTATTTTACACCGCTGTCACCATGTTACGTGCAATGAAACAAGGAATCCGGTTGACAACTGACTTTATTAAATATACCCACAAGTATCATATAATATAAAAACAGTTGCTACCCACAACAATACCGAATTCAACAATTTATTATTGAACCGATTTTATTTCACACTTTTTTGTGTTAAAGTCGATTCTAATTTTTTGTAAACATTTATATTGTAGTACATAAAAAATCATTAATATACTGTATATGCAGGCCTATACGTAAAAGTTTTTATGTCATTGTAGGACCCTCCAGCCTTTTGAATCTCATCTGCCTAGTAAATTTCTGAAACACACAACACAAAATTCCTGCGCACAATTACTTCTTGGCAGAATAGCTGGCACTAAGACGGTGATTACTTACCAAAATGGCCTCTTTTATAAAAGGCCTACCATCTAGCAATCAGGTATAACTATGGTTTGATAATAGGGAACTAACATAGACATTTTGATTATGCAGCTCTTCAATTATACAATAAGCTTAATAAATTAGATCGTGAATTTAACATAAAGGAGTACTCCAATAATAAACTTAAAAATTATATACTTGCAAGGCTGAGCCTAGTGGAATATGATGACGTAGGAAGTATATTATATAACCTGTAACGCTATTCTACACACACACACATGTGTAAAGCATAGGGTGAACCGATACTCAAAATTATTTTTTGATTGAAAGATGGTGAAGAAAATTTCATCAAATTCGGTCCTTTTGAGTTCATCATCATCATCATCATCTCAGCCGCAGGACGTCCACTGCTGAACATATGCCTCCCCCATGATTTTCCAAAAGGACCAGTTGGAAGCGGCCTGCATCCAACGTCGTCCTGCGACCTTCATCAGGTCGTCTGTCCACCGTGTCGGTGGACGACCTACGCTGCGCTTGCCGGTCCGTGGTCTCCACTCCAGAACCTTTCGGCCCCATCGGCCATCTGTTCTGCGTGCTATGTGCCCTGCCCACTGCCACTTCAACTGGCTAATCTTCTGGGCTATGTCGGTGACTTTCGTTCTTCTACGGATCTCCTCATTTCTGATTCGATCACGTAGAGAAACCCCGAGCATAGCCCTCTCCATAGCTCGTTGTGCGACTTTGAGCTTTTCTATGAGGCCCATAGTAAGAGACCACGTTTCAGTGCCATAAGTTATCACTGGTAACACACATTGGTCGAAGACTCTTGTCTTGAGACACTGAGGTATTTTTGACGAGAAGACTTCGCGAAGTTTCCGGAACGCCTTTTGAGTTACACTCCAATAACTATGGAACTCGATATTAAATTTTTCAAATTGTACTTGTTCTTTTATATTTCTGTTTTGACATAATTTTAGTTAAGTGAAGAAGAAGAAATTTTACGTATTTTTATGTTTTAACTAGATGCGTTGCCTTTTACGCTTATCATTATGAGAGTTTGTGTATTATTTTTAATTTTTCAATAGGATATAGATTACTAGAAGCCGCATCGGCAGTTATTATATAAAGACATGAAAACAAACTATGAGGTCAAATTTATAACACCCTTTTTTCGTCAGGGGTTACAAAAAAGTTAGTAGTAAGTAAGTGTGTAGTAAGTATAAGAAATCATCCATATGCAACGTCGCTAAACTAATAAGAAGCCGAAAGAAACAAAAGAAACATAATATATTTAGTGCATGAATCAATTCGCAATTGAAATCCATTTTCACCTGCAAATCATTGAGTTCTAATGTCTCCTATTTAATTAATTATTCCGTTACAAATCCGTGCTGACCCGGTCACCAGGACAAGAAATAGCTTATCTACAATTCTATACGTCCAGGTGTTGGATATTTCCTTGTATGGTGCAAGGTAAAGAATGTAAGATATTATATCAAAATAGGGTAAATTATTTTTTTATGCAAAGAGAGTAATGTTTGTGGATTATGTTTATTCATCAATGATACAAATTCTAGGACTTATACTATCTGCAGGCATAACAAGAGTACTAGATAGTAGTACTAAATATTTAGTACTACTGTGAGACGACTACGAGTGAGTAGGTATGCTAAGAGTGTCGCCGTAGCCTTTGTTAAAAACTATGTTATTTTATATTCTATTCTACTTTTACTCTATAATATGGATATCATGGATCATGGCACCTTCCCAGGAAAGATAACCAAAGAAAAATCGTCTGTATAAATCAGACTGCAAAAGACGGATGAGCTGCAATACTAAAGTGAATGTTAAATGTGGGTTAAATTAAGTGCCTTGACTTGTAATAATTAATTAATTAATTAATGATTTAATTATTTTTTAATTATTAAAATAATTCTGTATATTATGTTAAAGAATGTTCATAAACTAAGGAAATATTTACAGCCTTCTGATAGGGCAACCTCCTGGGTGTCAGGCTAGCTAGTACCCTTAACATTGAAAATCTGTCGCTAAGCAATGCATTCCGACAACTCTTTTTAAAAGCCAGTACTATCCACCATCTTTAACCGCATTACCAATGGCCATCAAGTGAGATAGTAGTCAAACACTAGTCTAACAAGTATCAAGTATTTTATAAAGTCCTGATTACATCGTTTATTCTTTTAACTTGTACCATATACTAAACCGTCTGGTGGCAGTGATCGGAACTCTAATCTGTGTACACGTCGATTTTCATTTAGACTTGACAAGTTTTTGCCAGATCGGTCCCACACATTTCCATTTATACTCGTACCAATAGAGTGCGAAGCGAACCGAGCCGAGATCAGCGGAGTTTGACTAAACCTGGCGTGATTGACAAGGAAAGGATACCAGACCTGGGCAGAGGATAAATGGATGCTCATTGTATAATATTTTCATTAAGGCTCGATAGGTTTTTGCTAGACCTGTTCCACCAATATTTCCATGTAAACAATAGAATTCTCAACGAACCGAACCAAGATAAGATGAGACAAGGTGGAACGAAACGTGGCGCGATCGACAAGGTGAGAAATACCAGACCTTACTAATGGACAGATGAATAACCTGATATTGCAGTTTACAAAAACTTTGAAGAGACTAGCTGTCGGTTAAATCACGAAGAAAAAGTGCATGTGTATCATCTTAGTCCATATATCCATATATGGACTAAAATGATACACTTGATGATGATAATAATGGCTGGGTAGGTGAGATACAACTATAAAGGTTATAAAATAGTTACTGTGAACGACTCCTATAACCTGCCAAATTTAATCTGCCTTTGGCTCATTTAATCACTCACGTATAGATAATTGTACTAATGTTTTTGGTTGAGACGACGGGGGACTGAAATGATGTTACCTACTTTGTGCAAAAAGTTAGCATTGCCATCCAGCGTAGTATTTGGACACTTTTACCCAATGAGGCTTATGATTTACTTGCTTGGGTAAGATTACTTTTTATTTTTACTTTTATTGTTCTGTAAATATCTGTATCTCTATAGTTAATTTTTACTGTTTTCATGAGCAGTAAGTATGAACGAGAATATAAAATAACTTGGTGGATAAATAGGTATATAGCTGTCTACAAATATTTGCACTGCGTACAGTGGTTCCGCCATAGTCATAGGGCTGAAATATCGATGGTCAAATTATGATGTATGTAAATAGCCCTTGTATTATATAAAATTCTCTGTTCCGCTATCGATTATCTAATATATGTTTTTATTTATATACCGATTTAACTATGCTCAGAAATACTCGTATATAAAACCAATGTTATTGTTACCTACCAATTTTTTGTAGGGATGAATGCTTTTTATTGATAATATAGCTACCTTGCTTTTAAAAATATTTTATTTTATTTGTTATTTCCCTTAGAACTTCATAATAATCATTTATGATGTAAAAAAGTTATTCCTTCATTTTTAATCTGACCTGGAATCCCTATGACCCTTCTTAGGAACCGAGGCAACTGTGCTGCGCTGCGCTAGTCACATGTCAGCTAATTCAAAGATGTCCTAATTGGTAAGTATTTAACGTTTGTTTTTGAGTTTATCTATTTGACTGGTTAGTTGACGTAGTTGGTAGGCAGGGTTGCCTTCTGAGCCGCTGATCTTAGGTTCGATCCTCGGGCAGGTTCAACATTCGTGTGCTTGTACATGTCTGTTTGACCTGTATCTACATGTATATTAATGCCTATGTATATCAATCATCTAGCAGCTTTCCATAGTATATAGGCTTTGTCTCGTTTAGGACCTGAAAACTTTGTATTGATTTTGTCCCATATTATATTACTGTCAGTAATATAATATGGGACAATATATATATCCAATATATATATTTATGTTAAGTGAATTTTCTACGATTTTCGATCCGTCCTGATCCTAATGTCTTTTTCAATATATATTTCTAAATATATATTTAGAAATTTAGAAACCCCTATTTCTTCTGGTATATCTTGCTGGCTATAATGTGAGAACGGCTTTACCGCTTTCATTCATCTTTTTTAAAATGTTTTCTAATACTTCGTAGTGTTCTTACATTCAAAAATTAAGAAATGATGGGAGGTTTTTGCGGGGATGAAAACCGAGCCTAATTGAAGTCACGGGGAGTCGCTAGTCTATATAAATAAAAATTAACTCCTTTTTCTCCCGGTCACGCTATACCTACGTATTTCCTTGCAGATATGACCCTGGGTCCTTCAAGCGGGGCGTGAAAAAGCATCTCTCAAGTCATAGGGGTGGTGATTAGTGCAGCTTACGGCTGCACTAATGGTCATTGCTTCTTAATTCTATCTTCGCTTTTCATCAGGCGAGAGGGAGTCACTTTGATAAACCATTATAAAATAAACAAAATAAAAAATTACTTGAGAACGGGTGAAACAATTTTTTCTAACAGTTCGTAGAAGATTCTTACATCAAAAAATGAGAAAAGATGGGAGGTTATGTTGAGCGCGAAGGCCAAGCCCAAGAAATGCATTTGTGATGATATTTTTATCTCCTGAGAGTGATAGCTATCTGATGGATGCAACATACAAATTATTACAAGAGACCACATGATTCTCATGTAGAATCGATAACAACTATTTTTAATACCTAAATATTATATTATTAACTTATAAAAAATCTCAGCACTGAATACTTATTGAACTAAACAGGGCACCTACGTATATATATACGGAACTTTATATTAATGTTATTTAGTTTCATTTCTGCCGAATAGTAGCCGCAAAAGTTGCAAGCTTCCCGAAAAGTTCCCAAGTTATTACTCAGGTAAATAAAAGTTAGAGGGAAAAATTTCGACTTATTCATACCGCGGCTTTGTATAACTCCCAGAACTTTGCCGCTTATCAATTTCCGCAAATGAAAGGATTCCGTGTCCAAAGAAATGTAATGAATTAATAAATATTTACTGATTGTATCGCACAATTTTGTTGTATTAACGTGAGCAATAATACGGTATAGAGATGTAAGTAGTTGGTATTTGTTCGGACGGATGTTGACGGATAGTAATTCTGATTTTGGTGGAATGATACCAAAACACCTATTCGTACCTCTTACCTTATCACGAAGAAACGCAGAAATAGAGATGACAATAGTAGATTTTTATGCCAGTACAATTTATTACGCATTCTGTAACTAACTACTAAATGGCTTATATAACTAATAAATATATAATTAATAACTCAACATGCTAAGTCATCGTTGAGAGTTTGAACATAATATTTTAGTTGTGTCCTAACATGATGTATTAGAGGACACAGGAGTAACACAGGAGAGTAGATTCGCCTTATGGCTTTTCAATATTGAAAAGTTTTAAAAAACTTTCAGTGAGAATTAATTACATTATACCATAAAAAACAAGTCAATTGAAATAAAAATCCTAACAATCAGTTATTCTATTACTTCTTTCTATATCCCAATAATGTATTCAAATACGCCTTCTACATCCTTTCCGCGGATTATCCTTGAACATATTGACGCAGTATTAAGATTATTATAGTATAGAAATATCGCAGTTTATGTTTTATCTTCCACAACAACGGAACAAAATCATGCTTTTCTTTATCATCATCATCATTTTCCTCATTATCAGCCGGAAGACGTCCACTGCTGAACATACGCCTCCCCCATAGAACGCCACTTGGACCGTCTACTGGCTTCCTACATTCAGCGATTCCCCGCGGTTTTGATGAGATCGTGGCTGTGAATGTGAGAATGTGGCCTGCCCATTGCCCCTTCATGCCTTTCTTGGCTGTGAATAATGCTCTATTAAAAAGGACAGATATAAAAGAAAGAATATAAATACTCATCTTCATCCGGCAGTTACACGATGACTAGGAACGTAGGGGTCTCGCCGTTATATAAATCTTATAATATTGCAAGGTTGTTAGTGTAAATATTTAAATGACCGGACAGCAAAAACATTGCCGGATGACTGTTAAGTCTCTAAATAAAAAAGGAATCATATTTTCGACATATCTGACCGCGGCATCGCGTGTTACATGGAAATGATGAAAACAAAATATGGAATTATTTTTCAGAAATACATTAGTTTTAAATTAAGTGAAAACAGCCACGATATAATTTAATACAAGCGGAAAACTAGCGTTTTTAACTTTTCTTCGTAATCATGTACCTATCTTTCTGGTCTTCCACATCACGGTAGCCTCCGCGCTTTGTGACTATGCCACAGAACATTTTCCGGGATAAAAGCATCCTATATAATTTCGGACAAGTTTAATCGAAATTGGTTTAGTAAAGTCAAACTTCAAAAAAGTATGATAGTTCTTCTACCTTGATTTCTTTCACATGTATTTTTCTTTGTATCAACACTACTAAATCGTGCTTTGGGTCTCTCCAGCCGTGCGATGCTCTAAGAGCCAAACATGGTTGCATTTTTGACAACATCCGTGAAATAAATGACGAGATGACAACAAACGTTGGAAAAACAACCTTGTGTGCAAATGCAATATCTCATAATGTATTTGACATCGGTGCATCCACGAGTGCACCGACGAATCATAAGAGAATCGCACGGCAGGTATCCATTATATTTAATGGCGTTAAGCACTTCACGTTTTCTATAAATCCGTTTTCTTATTGTGTTATGTATTTACATACTTATAATTTTTTTATATTTGTTGATGTTTGTTTTGCTGGTGAACGTTTACAACAAGAAAGAAGTGTTATATCTTGCTAATATTATAAACGCGAAAGTTTGTTACTATGTATGTAACGATGTGTGGATCTTTGTTACTCGTTGACGCACAAACGGCGGGGGAAATTTTGATGAAATTTTGTATGGAGGTAGATGAGGCGCTGGATTAACACAGGACACTTTTCATCCTCATCATCATAATCCATCACCAAGAGGGTGAAAAAGCGTAATTTGTTTATTTTATTTATTTATTTTATTTATTTATTTCAATTACTTATGTACTAACAGCTTACGCCAACACGTACATTAAGTCATGATCGAACTAACATCTGGATACAGTAGAGTCAATACCAATTTACTTATAAAACTACGACACTCACTACCAAACAACTTATATGTACAATAGAACACATCAATGTCTCTGTTCTGAGCAATAAGGGTATTGAGCAAGATAACAGCTTGTGACGTAGGCGCGAACTGTAATATGTTTGTGCAAGGCATAGAAAAAAAAATAAGATCTCCGCCTACGTCAAAATCGTAATGATAATACTTTTTCCATGGTGATTAATTTTATATTTGTATGTATATATGTCCTGTATTTTAATATTAATGTTTACTGGTTGTTATACTAAGTATATAAATTTACTCATAATATAATACTATTATAGCAATCGCGTTTGACCATATACATATTTTATGACAATTTGGTATAAGGATAGATATGCCCTTGGAGAAATAATAAGTTACTCGAAGTACTAATCCTGCGCAGACGTAGTCGAGGGCACCAGCTGGTATCTATATCTATTTCAAATCAGTTCACATCAAACCACTTTTCAGTAGCACTTGCATCGGCCCTCATAGACTGCGATAGATATCATTATTTGGCACTGCAATGATAGCAACCAATCTATCCTTTTTTTAACTCCATTCCCCCATGACGCAAAAAAATAAAAAGTACAAGATCCCATATTAATAATTCCAAGAACATAGACCGTCTATCTATATGCCTTTAGAATAGCCAGGTACACATAAAACTACGAAAAACAAAATTCTAGCCTGAAAGCAAACGTTATAAATAATTTCGAGTATCTTAAGATTACACTTCAGTTCACAGGTTGTTTCATAATGCAAGTCATAGCTGTAAAACGTAGCAAGTGCGGCTAAATGGCCAGCTGTAAGAATTTACTGTTAAAACGTGCTTCAATATTCGAACGATGTGATAAAAAGGAACCGCAGTATTGCAATGCAAAATCGGTACACGTAACACGTTTCCGGTTTTCTACCGAGATTATTAATAGAACAAGTATCCGTATGTACAGTCAAATCACACTATTACACTAGGATTATAAAGGCGAAAGTTTGGGAGTGTGTGTATTTTTATGTTTGTTACTTCTTCTTGATCACACGGCTGGACCCATTTCGATGAAAATTTTGGTAATGAGGTAGAAAAGGCGCTAAATTTACATGTATACTTATCATCATCATCATCAACCATACCCACGCGGGTTGAACGGCGGGGCGCAGCTCGTAATATTATAAATGCGAAAGTTAGTAAGAGAGTGAGTGTGGGTGTACGTAAATGGTTGAGGGTGGGTATAAGTGAGTGGGTGAGTACACTTACATACACTGCATAGTGTGATGCTTGTTACTTCTGTACCACTGAAAGTATTGTAATGAAACTTTGAACGTAGGTATTGTTTTGAGTAACGAACGTGTTGTTTTGAGACGATCAACCAGCCGCCTTATTGTCTAACTTGAATGAGAATGAATTGTGACTTCATTCTCATTCCCATTAATGGTTCCAGCCAAGAGGTTTGCAGGGTTTCGCCCAGAATGGGGTTCAAATGTCAAAATGAAGCCCATTCTCACTCTCCGTAAGGATAGACAATAAGGCCGCTGGTCTGCTTAACTTGCCCTTTGAAGTGATGCATATATTTTATAGTACCATACATGTGACAATTTGGTGTATTTACTTTTTTAAATATGAAAGCGAACTTGTTGGATGTAATTTTGACTTTTTGCGAGGACACATTAAGAAAAAACACAAAAGACTAAGTTCAATCATAACTGTATTAACATTCAACCAATATGTGCGTTCATCCCATAGTCCAAGTGACTAGTACTGAATACAATCGAAACTAATACACAAATAAGAATTATTTTTACTTACCAAGAGGCGCCAAGTATTCATGTGCTGTAAATAAACGTATTCAAGTTGCTCGTTGAGATCTGAAGAGTTTGCACAAGTTAATTTCATGTTCCACCAGCTCATGTGTTCTCTTTGTGAAAGTTTCCATTGTCTAATGAACTGCAGGTAACGTAATATACAAACTTCCTTCTATGCCAATACTGTCTTAATTTCAAGAGCTTCGAAAACTTTGAGATGGGTAAGTACTCTACTTTAGAAATATTTTACATTATCCTAATGCAATAGTGACTTGACTGTAAAGTCTATAGTGCTGAAGACAGATCAAGGTGGAAAGACTTCGCTTGGCAGAAGGTGATCCGTGGAGGTCACGACCCTCAGCAATGAGGAAAACGACGCTAGGAGGAGGAGGAATGTAATAGCATATTAGCTGACCCGTCAGCGACTGACCCATGGCGTGACTGAACGCACGACGGCGCCGCTCCATCACAAAATAGACAACAGTAACTACGAGAGACATACCAACTCACTTAGAATAGGTACAACGACATAAGAACCTACGTACTCGCGAATGTTTACGCCGCTGATGTCTATGCCTATACATACCTATCACTGCCGGGCGGCGGGCCCCGGGCGGGTCAACGGTCGCACGTCGTTGTACCTAATCTAAGTGGGTAGGTATGTCTCGCACAGTTACTGCTATCTATTCTGCGATGTAGCAGTGCGTCGCGTCGTGCGTTCAATCGCACTATGGCCAATTGAATCGTGCTATGGCACTTAGTCGTGCAGCGGCGAATATGTTTTTTTTTCTTTTTCTTTCTTGACCATAGTTATCGATTCGAAACCACCCTGTTCAATATTGTGCACTAATTAACAAATACCTTATATATAAATAGTGACAAAAGTTTAACCGAGTTAATCGGACGCATACAGGTACGTTTGTAAATTTGCCATTCCTCAAGTTATATATCATAAACATTTATATATAGTTTCATCAAGTGAAGTTTTTGTACAAGTAGTCAGGACACATTAACACAAATAAATATGTTATCAAGTTACTGTCCTAGTAGTAGTCCAAGTCACGTTCTAGTAAATCGGTCATTCTTTACTAAAACTTTCCAAGGATATAACGAGGAAACACGCAAAAAACCTTCCATGATTTTGTGCACTTTACCTACACTCGTGCACCACTACGAACACTAAACGATTAATAATCCACCACTTTTACACGTCTAAACTGTAAGAAACACAATTCCGGGAAAATTAAACAAAATCAACGATGCAAAAAGCGTTTTTGTTTTTTTCCCGCCATCCAACAACCAATTTATGTTATTTTTGTGATGTCACAGTTATAATGATTGATACAAAACAATAAAATTGATATACCTTTTATATAAGTACTTACACTATAAACTAGAATCTGTAACTTTAATACTGAATGAATCAATGCAGAAAGTTTGGCTAATAACGAAATGGATAATCCATTATGGAAATACACATATTAAATGTGGAAACATCGGGATGCATTACGACCCTCTGAAGCCAATCGGTGCATGAAGACTCGTGCATTTGGTATATTAGTTGGAAATGTAAAAGAGAAATCTAAAATATTACTTAGAATATTATTTGTTTTTCTATGTTTTGTATAACTAAAAAGGTGTTTCGCAAAATGCTTAACCACACACGTTGCAGTTCCTGGAAAAGTAGGTAGATTTCTGCGAAATATATTGTATTATTGGCTAAATATGACGAATCGCCATTGAATTGATGGAGTTAAACTCGTAATGGACAAGGCAACAGTCTTCCTAGGCATTAAAATTGACGCAAAATTACAATGGGGTCCTCATATAAATGCCCTGTCTGGGACACTCAGTTCTGCTGCATATGCGGTACGTAAAATAAGAGAGTTAACAGACACTTCTAGGTTCAAGGGTTCAGCGGCTGACATAGAGACCATCTTTATCCTACAGAAACGTACTATTCGAGCTATATACGAAATGGGTCCCCGTGAAACTTTGGGAGATTTATTTAAATAAATCAATATATTAACGTTGCCTTCCTTATATGTATTTGAAAATATAATGTATGTTCGTAAAAATTTACATAAATATAAGTTAAATAGTGATCACCACACTTTTAATACTAGAAATACAAATAGGATAGCTGTACCTAGTTTTAGACTTGCGAAGATTAATAAGTCATTCCTAGGAAATTGTGTGCGTTTTTACAATAAAATCCCAAAACACATAACTGAGCTCACAGAGGGCAAATTCAAGTTGACTGTAAAAACGTTTTAATAAAAAAAGCTTATTATAAAGTTGGACATTATATAGAAGAGCAAGCTGTCACTCTGCCACCCATAATATGTAATATTTGTAGTACTTAAGTAGAAACATTGTAAACATCTATATAAAAAGAATGGCCCCGAGTTTCTTGCCGCTTCTTCTCGGTGGGCTCTATATATTTTGGAACGCGGCGGTAGAGTCCTTAAAGTACATTATAATGAAAAGTTAACGTTCGTAAGTGCGTCTTTGATGCCTTAATTGAATAAATGATTTTGACTTCAACGGGTTAATATTTAAAGAAGTTATAAGCAATAAGTGTCATAATGGATACCCTACTATAATGTTAAACGTCTTAAACTACCGCCCGAACTACCTTACTTTAAAACTTTATATTTAAAAAAAAACAAATTGCGTCATTTTTAGTACCAGACAACAATTATTGTGTCTTGGGCTCCGCTACTATAATGAAATTTACGCTTGTATACCTATGTTTGTAACTTAGCCTTATAATAGAAGAACGTATTAGAATGTAATATGGAACAAAAATAGCGTATACCCAGGACAAATTAATACTAAAGGCAACTGATGAAAGGCTGCTTATATATTTTCTACCGACTTCCAAAAAAAAGGAGGAGGTACTCAATTCAACTCCATTTTTTTAAATGTTTGTTACCTCATAACTTGCGATTGGGTGGACCGATTCTCAAAATTCTAAAATGGAGTCGGTATTAAATTTTTCAAATTGCACTACTGATTTAACGGGTAATTCTCACGATTGATTCCGATAACCTTATGATTCGTAGTATAAACCATGTATACGAAATCGCAGGCAATAACTAGAAAACAGATAAATAATAATCATACATGTTTTTCAATATCCTTGGTGTATTAATGTAATTCTTAGTTTATTAAACTTTTGTAAAAATAAACGCTTAAATAAAAGCTTTCCCAAGAATCTCTTCTAAGACTGAGTCAACTTTCCGGTACGATACATTTCCAGTAAATACATATCTAGTTATCTCCCGAAGTTCTCTAGAAAACATATCAAACTTAACGAGAAGTAAAATAACAGGGCTATCACGACAACTTGTGTTGATCTTTTGGAAATAAGTAAGCAAAGATCGCGAAATTCCCCCAAACTGAAACGCAAAAGTTTTCGCTCCTTTCACTCGTTCTAAACTTTGATCAAGACTCAGCAATATACTGTGAAGCCAGACGGAAAATAATTTTATTATTCCTTAAAGCTACGTTTCGCCAACCAAATTCTGTTTAATTTAAAAAGTTATATTGGAGACGACTGCGTTTGGGCCAAACTAAATAGAGAGTCAGATTTCTCAGAATATACTTCATTACTTTAAATCGTGTTTCAGGATGCAAATGGTTTCGACTTTAGATACAGTAAAATAATTGACTGCAGTATGGAAACTTATGGAAACATCTACTATCAAACAACGTCACACAGCAAAAAAATTATTAAGCAAGAAAATTAAAAATTTCACGTCCTTTTTGTCCTAAAGAATTTCGATGGAAAGTGTGGATCAGTTGCCTTTTTATAGTCCTCTACCATAATTACTCTTATGTATTATAGTGAAGTAGTTACAATATCACTCAACTTTACTGCGATTCATACCGACTCTAAATCCTCTCCCTATCTATGAGTAGTTCTTTATGGGGCTTTCAAACCTAAAATCATATTTATTTGCTCTTGTTAGGGTTTACAAAATGCATGGTATCGGTCTAATATGGTCCGTATGGTAAGATATATTACGTAATATTTTTGTTCAAAGTATGCTAACATCTTCAGATTACCTTTTTATACCATGTCAAGCTACAGAGGACTGTTGAATCAACGACAGCGCAAAAATATTTGCTTGAGTGTGAAGGTGGTAATCCTGTTGACTTCGGTAAATTAACTTACTGTGTTTCCAATTCAAAAATGGCACTTGCCTTAGCTTAGAGAAACTAAGCTAACGAGAAATTGCTGAGCAAATAAAACTCTAAAACCCCTGTCCTGCGAGCGACAAGAAAATAGCAAAGCCGCACGTAAAAATGGAGCAACGTTTAAAAATAGATTAGCGCTAGAAAATGTATGAAATGTTGTTGAGTTGTTCATTTGGTTACACTAATCCTTAGAATCCATTGTAAAAGCGACAATATGTAGAAGTTTTTAAAATGACTTCAAGTTTATTGAAAGGTCTAGTTTCGAAATCAACCGTGCTATTTTGTAATGAGCTCATCGATGTCATATACTTTATTAGATATCGCCCTTGCACATAAGGTTCAAGCTTCAAAGTTTCTTGTCATCTCGTCATTTGTTTCACGGATGTTGTCAACAATGCAACGATGTTTGGCTCTTAGAGAATCGCACGGTTGTATCACTCAAAAAGAGACATATAGTGAAACAGTAGAAGGAAAAAGGCTTCAACGTGCTAACAAAATAAACAGATTTAAATGCACTGAACGAAACATGTAGGAAAAATACAACCGGTAACTTCACCTGCTCCCCGGAAATGATTTTCAAAAGGCTTTCGTGTGGAAAACGAATGATGCTACAAATAACTTGCTACAAGCTTGTCGGACCATGCTCAGATATGGTTCCGTAGATGTAATTAAATATTGACAAAAAATATGTTGATACCTCTTGAAATAGATACGTAATAACTTTTTACTAACTTTTAATTTTAAACTTGGAAGTCTTAAGTAT
The DNA here is from genome assembly GCA_917880725.1 of Selenia dentaria. Lineage (NCBI taxonomy): Eukaryota > Metazoa > Arthropoda > Insecta > Lepidoptera > Geometridae > Selenia > Selenia dentaria. The sequence goes on from OU862893.1 coordinate 20,587,825, forward strand.
TAAGCAATTTTCTCTTCATTAGTCGAAATTTATTATTACTCATTATATTATGCACGAGATCATTCTTAGACAGAGATTTTACTCAGTTTATTAGCGTGTGTAGCGCGAGCTTAATTTTGGGTTGTTTGGGAACGAAGCGTAACACGAGCGCGTTCGGTTTTCTCCGCATACCTCCGCCCTGCTCGACAGAGAGAGAAAGAGAGAGACGCACCGCCGCGTGTGAAAAATCTGTTTATTCCCGGTCGTTTTTATGTATACCTAATTAGTGAATTGTAAATACCTACCTATTGTGCGATTATACCGCTTCGTTCATGAGAACCCGTTTTTTCTTATATCAATACCCTAGCTGTGAGGAAAAGCCCAAACGAGAACTATATACGTGTTAGATTATTAGTATTTTACATTTAACAGTTTAGAAATGGGAATTGTGATATATTTTACACCATTTACCGTGGTAAGGTTGTGGAATGAACTCCCGATATTTCGGCGCAGTTACATGCACCATGTTCACGGGAAGACGGAAGAATGCGGGTGGTTGTCATCATCAATCATCCCCGGCATCTTAATTCTGTGGTCAGTTCACTGACAAATCGGGCCTATGATCTGTGCGATACAGAACACCTTGAAGAGGAACTATCCCACGTACAGATGGTGTTACGCAGGAATGTTTATAAGGCTCAGGTCGGTATAACCAAGCCAAGGAAGAAACTGATGAAACCGAAGGTGGAACGACAGCCGACCTTTTTGCCATAATGTTAAAGGAGTCACAGACAAAATAGGTCGAATTCTTGACAAATATGCTATCAAGACCATATTTACTCCTCATCAGAAGATTGCGCAATGTCTGCGTTCCCCTAAGGACAAGATTCCTTTTCAGCATCCCGGGGTGTACAAAATTAACTGCAGCTGCGGAAGTTCGTACATAGGACAGACGAAGCGAACTGTTTCATGCCGCATCAAGGAACACATAAAGGCAGTAAAAAACAATGAAAGACACAAATCTGCCATAGCTGAGCATCTGCTGGACGCGGGTCCTAACCACTGGATTGAATTCCATAACCCTAAAATCTTGTCCACCGAACGCCATTACATACCAAGGCTAGTAAAGGAAACTATTGAGATCTCGAAATGCCAGAATTTCAATCGAGGTGATGGTTTTCAACTCGCCAGTGCGTGGAATCCAGTATTAGGTTGTTTTAAAAATAAAAGTCCGCGTTCAAAATGTGTTCAAAATACTATACGCAGTGATACAGTGAGTGTGTTTTGTCGGGACTTAGGATCGAGTTTGAGTTCCAGTGATAACCGTAGCAAAAGACTAAGAAAGAGGGTAGATCGTTATGTCTGCACCTAACTTTTAAACTTTTTGACCAACCACCCGCATTCTTCAGTCTTCCCGTGAACATGGTGCATGTAACTGCGCCGAAATATCGGGAGCTCATTCCACAACCTTACCACGGTAAATATCCCGTTAATAATCATATAACTTTAGAGAACAACCGTGATAGTTTAAAACAGTGTTTTATTTTACATCACTTTGACGGGACTACATTTTCGCAAAGGAAATAATCACATTAATTCTGAACATATTTAATAAAAATTCAAAAGACACGAGTCCCCTCGTCCCAAAATTACATACCCACGTTTCAAAAGTCAGCTCTAAAATGCTTTAACTAAAATTTGTGTTAACTATTTTAAAACAGACTTTTATTCAGTTACGCAAGAATTTATTGCGGTGTTATGAGTAGTCTGGAAGGACAGAACGAAAGACTTCTTAGAAAGACAAAGACGAAGGGTTTCTTGAAGCGTTTCTTCAAGAGAACCCTAAAAAGAAGCAAACATCAATAAAAAGAAGTAAAAAAGCTGTTTGAGAGCGGCGAAAATTATTACCAAGTTTTAACTATACAAATAAGCCTTAATAACTAAAGCGATGCCATTCTCTTAGACCGCCTTCAAAGAAATGTCTAACAAAAGGAACGAAGTCCAATTTAAGACGCCGCAACTTATTATTCGTTGTATCATCTTATTTTTCACAACAAGAGAAACTAATCTAAAGAAAATTTTCAAGTCCCAACGAAGAAAATGAGCTTGTAAGGAAGCGCAGTTTTGCTCGTACGAACCCGCCTAGGAATACTGGCTTGCAACAAACTTTAAATTAAAGTTTTCCAAATGAAATAAGAATTTTTACATTTCCATGCGACCCCGCTAGGGGACGATAATTAAGTTTCAAATGCAACGGTTTACTGTTTTACTTATCGTAAAGAATAAAGCAATATGTAATGTACGAACATAGATTAATAAACACAGTAGCGGCGTTATTTATTGTACACTATAATCCATACTTTATACTATAACTACTCATATAAGCTAAATATATTATATAAATGAACCTCTATTTCTTTTGGTCACGCTATAGCTTTAACGGCTTTACCGATTTCATTCTCTTCTTTTAAATGTTTTCTAATAATTCGATGAAGGTTACACTAAAAAAATAAAAGAGGGGAGGTATTAACTTACAGGGGATTACTTACTTACTTTACATTAGGGGAGGTTATGGCGAAGCCGAAGGGCGAGCCTGCTACGCGAACGAAGTCGCAGGCAGTCGCTAGTCTAATACCTATATAAAAAAGAACCCCTATTTCTCCTGGTCACGCTATAACTTGAGAACGGTTTTACCTATTTAATTCATCTTTTTTTTAATGTTTTCTATTCTAATACTTCGTGAGACTTTAATTAAAATAAAATTAAGAAAAAATGGGAGGTTATGGCGAGACCGAAAGCCGAGCCTACTACGCGAACAACGAAGACACGGGCAGTCGCTAGTAATCATGTAAAATCGTTTCTAACTCGGTCATTCTCTCTGTAATATGATAGAGAGAATGACCGCGACTCAGATCGAAATGTGTTTTGGCAAGGAGATAGATTAAAACCGGGGGAAGGGCATAGGATAATTTTCATAATCATCATCACCATCATCATCATCACCACGCGAGGGAAACCGCGGGTCAAACCGCAAAGGCTGAACTTATGAAGATGAAATTACGAAAGAAATAGTGTACTAATAAGTAATAATGTACTAATGTAATAGTAACAAGTACAATTTGAAAAATTTAATACCGACTTCCATTCTATTAATTAATTCTAAAAATAATTTATTGGAGTGTAACTCAGAAAATGCTGGACCGAATTTGATGACCGAAATGAAATTACTACACGGGAAGCACCAGCTTTCAAACAAAAAAAGAATTTTGAGAATCGGTTCACCCAGTCGAAAGTTATGAGGTAACAAATATAAAAATATATAAAAAAAACAGTCAAAAAACAGTCGAATTGAGTACCTCCTCCTTTTTTTTTGGAAGTCGGTAGATAATATGTAATAGTAATTCAGAATTAGCACAGAGGCTACTTTTGTTCTGGAAAATTTTTAACTTTGTTAATTGTAAATTGTATAGTGAAGTAATCAATAATTATGTTCTGTTGGCCGCAGTCGCGAGGCACATTTAGTACGAAGAATCCGTTTGAATTATAGTGTAGTTATTACTATAATATAACTATATCCTTACTATAGAACTACAATATCAATACGCTTTTAAAACAAAAATATTTATAACTAAGCTCAATCGTACCTATATGCCAATTTACTCAAGCAGTTAGAAAAAATGTAAAAGAAATTGTCTTGATAAGCGAAATAACTCAATTGATGATTGTACATTATTTTTGCAGCATCATTTTCGATGGGCTGAGTTAACGATTCTTACCTATAATACTGGGGAAGGACAACGAGTTATATAAGAAGACCAATCTATTTGAAACCTTACCTTATGAAAATAAGGTTTACTTTACTATGCTCCTTGCGAACTTAGAGGTGACGTTGCAAAAATGGACTATTCTTCAATACGATTGATATCATCCCTTTGCACACTATTTTACGGATGTAGTTTAAAACGTTGGTGTGAAAAATGATTTTTTTTTGTAATGGTAAGATATTTACAGAGTCTGTGTGTGAGTGAGTGCTAGTGGGGAAGTGCCACACTTTTGCCAGTTATACAAGCGTAAAGCAGTAGTGTCTAAACATTCCTGTGTTTTGGTTTGAAGCGCAATATTTTCAGCAAAATTACACAGGGTGTGGGCGCATTGCATTGCCATGCAGGGTGTTGGCATATTGTAGTTAAACAATCTAAACGCACAGCCGTGCGATGTAAGAGCAAACATCGTTGCATCTTTGACAACATCCGTGAAACAAATAACGAGATGACACGAAACGTTGGAAAAACAACCTTATGTACAAGGCCGATATCTCAAAAGTATTTGACATCGATGAGCTCGTCGACGAACACATCGACGAATCATACGGCAGAACTGCTATAGACAAGCGTGACGCTTAAAATCAGACGAGCGACATGTTCGTCTTGTCACCGAATTTCATTAACAAATACAAATTATAAATCACAACCATATTCTGCGGTTTAATTAAATTATAAGAGTACCCTACTTTTGTTTAATTCGTTAACGAGACTTGTATTGAATTTGACATTTTATGTAATTAAATAGTTATCGTAATAATGTATATCAATAAAAATAATAATTAGCTCATCGACACCACTATTCTATGATGTGAACCTCGTGAAAGCCGAGAAGAACAAGCTTTGAAAGTACCTTGCCTAGCCCATTCGGAGATGGTAGCATCAAGAGTAGTAGATGGCCCGGTGCCGGTTGAAATCCAGGAATAAGTTTTTTATGTTGTTTTTACTTTTTTTATGAAGCTATTGTGACGAATATTATATTAGTAGAAATAAAAAAGTATCATAATATTTAGAAATATTTTACGCATATAAACACATAAACATAAACATATTTATAGAAATGTTATATGTAAGAATTAAATACGTCATAAAGTAATATAAAAAAAATAACGTATAGATTAGAGCAAAGATATCAAATATTATAAATCAAAAATAATAATAATAATAATATTGAAATTTATAGAGAGAAAAATTCCATCCTCGGACGGGACTTTGAGATCGCTTACGCAGGCGTTAGTGCTTTAAAAAGTAATACTATAAAAATAATAATAATATCAGAGAACCCTTCGCGCAATGGTGATTTGGATTGTGTTTTTATTCTGTATTATTTTAACTTCTTTTATATACTAAAACAAAACCAAATACAATTATATTTTACTAAACATCACGTTTTCAAAAGATTAAAGTCTAGTATAGCGCACACGGCCGCCTTTAAAAAATTACTAATTATTTACAACTGGAGTAGGTACTAGGTAGGTACTATTATATGTCATATTTTTATTTCATAAATGTCAATATACATAAATAAGTCACTAATTACATAAATAAACAAAATAAAATCAATTAAATAACCCACCCCGTACTGTACCCGGTGCAAAGGTGCCCATGACGCTGGCTGCATTTCCGCGCTGGATGGCTATGGCTAACCTTTGCACCAGGAACGAGCCGGAGCGGGAGTCGCCGGTTTTCTCCTTTATCCTCTGTCCTATCTCACTTACCAATTTCTGGACTGGAGTAGTTTTATCCAATTACGATATTGGTTTTACGAGTTTGTACTACAGACAAATGTGAATATCACGTGTCTCTAATCTTGAATATTGTTAGTACTCAACTCACATAGGGCTGACACATTTATTGTGATACCGTAATCAAAAATACTGCTAATTTACCGAATAGACTCATTGAAATTCACATAATCAAACACAGACTTGTTGCTTGCTTGTTTATTATTTTACATGTTAAGTCCATTGTTTTGTCTACGTTTCAAAATTTAGAGTTACCATCCTCTCATTTTTATATTTTGATTGGTCTCCATCCAAGCAAAATAGTCTACAATAAATATGTAGAACCAATCAATGAACAAAAACATTGTTTTATCAAATGCCCCGCTTTTGAAATTCTATAAGCAAACAGTACCCATTTATTAAAACAAACGAAGTTTCATCCGTGCGAGTAAACAATTGGAATTCAATCGCAATAACTTTTTATTATTTAATATAAAAGCCGACTTTACTCGTGCCATTAGGGGTCGTTTTTGACCTAGGTTTCGGGCACGTTTGATGCCTATCAGAGATCCTGCAATATATTGTGGTGTAAACTCAATAACTCGATTTCGATATTAAATAAATATAAAAAAATTGCGTTGGCTTATCACATAAACTCACAAGAAATTTCTAAATTCTCTAAGGCCCAATTTCGCGGTTGAAGTTAAATACGATCAATTGGTTAAACTCGTTTACGCATCCAAACGAGTTCAATATGTACATTATGCATTTCACCAGCTTAAACTAAACGTAGTTAATGCTAAACTCGTTTAAATTTCAATTAAGACGGAATAACGTCTCAAAACGCGTTTAAAAAACTGTCAATGTTTTCAAATTGATGTGCTCTGGAATGCACTCCCGGCTAGTATCAAACGCGCGCAATCGCTGCAAAGCTTCAAAGCTCAAGTTATAGACTATTATCTCTCTTTGTTAAATATTGAATCCTGACATCATTGATTGATTGATATTATTTATTTTATGGATAGTTATATATTAAATTTACGTATTTAAGAGGATTGCATGTCTAGTACTTTCCGTACTAAAAGAAAAAACTTTTTTCTACATCTTAACATTGTCCGATTTCAGTGATTTTTATTTCTTGGGATCATCACATTGTTTACTATGCACGTACGTTTTGTTTTTTGATTTTTATATTTCTAAAAAAGGAAATTTATAGTACTTTGAAATACTGAAAAAATCAAAACGTACGGGCATAATAAACAACGTGATGATTCCGTGAAAAAAAAATCACTGAAATCGGACAATGTTAAGAGGTAGAGATGAAAAGAGTTGTTTCTTTTAGCACAGAAATTACTACTCGTAGCTATGCAATCCTCTTAAGTTCATGTTATTTTATAATTATGCATTATATTATTATTGCATGTAAGCATAAGTATTGTTATACTTAAGTGTATTTTATATAAATTCTAACCTTTTATTTAGTAATAAAATATTTCTTTATGATGTTGCACCACCGTCCATATCAGTCCTGTACTCCCTATCCATCCAAAGGTTGTCTTAAAGACATCGTTTTTAGCGATAACACCGCCCGTTTGTGCCTATTATTTAAGTTGTTTTATTATTTTGTGATTTCTTTGATGTCAATAAAAAGTTTTTGTATTGTATTGTGTACATTTTGAGGATAAAATCTCTTCAGTTTATATCTACTACTTATCACGCAGGCACCGCACAAATTCTTTGCAATTCAAGGTTTATCTTACAACGTGACACTGGCGGAGTTGTGAAGGAAGAATCACTTCCCAAAGGCCATAACCAAGAGTTGAATTTGAACATTAGGTAATAGCTTAGTTTGTGCACATCAACTATAGTCATCCAAATATCTACAAAAATACCAAATATCTACTAATACTAAACTCACTTATCTTGCAGAGGAGGAACGGAATGATTATTGAACTGTCCTTGGTTCGAGTTTAACACATAAACTCACGAGAAATTTCTAATTTAACTAAATTAGAAAATATGGCCATTTATTTTTGACTTTCGCCAGCGAACCATAATCTGTAGGGTACTTTAACTACAGTACTAAAAAAATATCAAGGTTTGTCTTGTGGGACCTTGCTAGGTCCCACAAGACAAACCCGGTAATTTGTATTTAAAACGCAAAAATATTTTTAATAGCTAGGTGCTGTGATAAATTGTATGTAAATAACAAGCCAATATAGTGGCACTTAAATTGTAATACCCTAGATAAGTATTTTTGTATTTGAATTTTGTGCTTATTTGTTGCTGAGTAAATAAAGAAAGAAAGTCATCTGCAAGAAAAAAAAAAGTGATTTTGTTTCTGACGGTAATTTGTGCTCAGTAAAACTCCTAATAATAAATACGGGCCAAGTGAGGCTCGTGCTACGTGTAAATCAAATATAATTAATAATATATGTTTCAGATGACTGATAACTCATACTTTACACGATTAAATCACACTACAAAGACAAGGTAAAAACATAAAAATATAAACATTATAGTCTATTCGGCATTGCAGTAAAATGTCTGTCATACCAATACAATTTCTAGGAAAAAATACATGACACAAATGTACGGTGGTATGGAACCTTCGGTGCATAAGTCCGCCTCAGACTTGGTCCGTTTTTTAGTTAGATAGTGGTAGTAATTCGCTTGTTCAGAACACAAAACTAAACTAGCGAACTAAAACGTCTTGTTTTTAGTAAATTATGTTAGTTCTTATTCTGTTCATCCTTAAGTCTAAATTCGTATGTGTGCAAGTGACAGTTCTTAAATTTGCCCTTTCTGTTTAATTGTGGGTATGTTTAGTGCAAATTTAAACGTCATGTAAGTTCGAGCTCTTTGAACCAGTACAAACTGATTTAAAACTACCCACATTTGAATAGACTAACCATATGTTTAGAATAATATTGTAAGTGTAACACGAATGTTGATTTTAGTATTAATATAATAAGAAGTACCATAGTTTAGAGAATTTTATTTTAGTGTACGCACAAGCGAATCAATTTTTGTAGGTATTGTTTGCTCTCAGCAATGTCATTGTCAAAATATTTACCAAATAAATAATTAGAGAAAATATTCCTTTAGATAATTTTATTTTTAAGTACGGACCAGAGGGTTATTTTACAAAGCTAACTACTTTGTTAAGCTCAAACAAATTTCAAGAGATCTTATTTGAATTTCGCTACTTAAAACCCCTCAGACACAAAACAATGTAATATTTCTAAAATATTTTGATATTTTCTAAAATAGCGCTTCAAGCTCAATAAAATATGTTAACCATCAGTGTTGGAATATTTTCAATTACGGTCAATTTAATTCCTTGCAAACGTTAACTAATGCTGTAAGGGCTTCGTGAAATAAAAGTCACGTAGGGAATAGGTGCGATTTTCGCAAATGAGCTCCTCAATATTCAAGAGGGAAACCTTAGTCTAACAACAGAACAAATTCGAAAGACGAAGTATCGGCTACGGACGGTCCTTAATGTAATTATCATAATGGCGACCAATAAAAGAGAGGTTCTGAATTCGTGACGCAGCTTTAAAAAGTACTATCAAAGGTGCCCCGAGGCGGAAAACGTCGCATCTTATTTAGCACCCCGAAAAGGACCCGATCGAGCCCTACCTAATCACATTACGAATGAAAGAGCTCGAGATAAAAAGGACGGTGACAGATTTGCATGAAATGTCAAAGTTGATTACGGATAGTACCAGTGGCGGAAAAAGTTAAATATGCAGATGCGATAAATCATAAACTAGAGTGTGCTAGTGAATTTTATTAAATACTAGAATGACCGTTGTAAAAACTAACTAGCTAGCAGTTGAATAATGATGCATCATTGGAATATTTGGCAGTGCGCCAAATATTATATAGTCAAAAATAAATAAAATAAAAACACACACTAACACTGACATAACTCCACACAATGTTGTTGCCAACATACTTAGATAACATTTAGTAAATTATCTATCTATGAATGAAATTGTGTTTACTATTAATAATATAATACCAATTTGTAATGCAAGAAAAACAATGTACTCAACCATATTATTCTTGATTGTAAATTTATTTGTAATTGTGCTATTTATATAATAGAATATTGGCAAAGTTTGTTAACTTAACGCATCCCTGGAAGAGAACTAGTTTTCGCAACACAGGGAATCCTACCGCGAAAATTAGTGGTTGAGCTCATGTCTAGATCTTAAGTAATTTATTCAAAAGTTTGAATATAATTATGTTATGCCACATTTTAATTTGCAAATAAATTATTTTAATATGCCAATAAAAAATAAATTTATGCAATTATCTGTTTATCTGTTGCCACAGACGGCTTGAGTCATGGGTTTTCTGAAGCATTTGTTAAATTCATTTTTGAAAGTTATGTTTTCACCAACCATGCGTAGGTGAATGCATGACATTTAAAAAATGAATTTTAGACTCCTGAATCCTTTAGAGCAAAATGGAATTTCGAACCGAAAAACTCGCAGAAAAAACTTCAACTATATAACAATTGTTCGCTATCGAGAATCAATGAAAGCAATTTGATAAAATTAGAAACAGTGATATCGTCACACATCGGCGATCTCAAAGAGAATCGCCCCAATATAATATTACACAATACGGGCAATTCTATTCACATCTATATCAGAATTGCGATCAGGCGTGAAGTCTTTTATATTTGGAGGTCACGTGTCTAACCACTGGTCAGGAAACCGTCGTCGGATGTGTTTGAGCGAAACTAATGCACTCAAAACCATGCGACATTATTGGTGCGAGGGATGCTAGAATAGGGGCGACAATCGAAACAATGAGGAAAGCAAACGGAGTTTTGGAACACAGTGTATTATTTGCGGAAAAATCAATGGTGAAATGTTTCCGATGGCAGTCGACAGAGACAGGAAGGCTGATCATTATTATTACTGTCCATAGACCCATTGGGAGCGTGCCATCGAATCTTCGGGTAAAATTTCCTGTTCGGGAATGATGGCTTTATAAAAGCTGTTATTTTGCCGTCAGTGTTGCCACCCTGATTTGATTGCCGAATGAAATGTGATTAACGCGACGTGATTGTTATGGTAGAGAAAATGTCAAAAACATGGTCTTATTGTTTAAAGAAATCATTCGGGTAGAAATCGATTTACATTTGACAATATTTTATTTTGATTAATTTTATTTTACTGGGGATAACTTATATGATAGAAGTACTAAAGCAATGAAAACTCGGGGCGTGAAGTGAAGAGGCAACAACCGGGCCCGACATTTTAACATGCCTTCGGAGACACGGAAGCGTTCCGTAGAAAATGGGATTTGCAGTTGCCCATCCAAGCTGTGACCGAAGGACGTATTTGTTAAATATGTTCCAGATATATTGGAACGAAATTCTCAGAAGATCAAAGCATGTCAATATCGCTTATAATTTCGAAAACACCTCTCAGAACTCCCTTTACTTCCATAACTGAATTGCCGATCGAAACAGCTTTCTCATACTTCCAAAGGGGGAAACAAAGATCAGGGATCTACTTTATACCATTGACGTGTCGCAAACTAAATTGGTACCTTTAAGGGGAGAAAAAAATCCTTTTTATTTGAACTATTAGGTGCATTTTCTACGTTTAGATTTTATTGAGGTGGAGACAGGTGGGTTTTATTATGGTTCAAAACCTTGGTGTTTGTTTACCGTTCCATTTAATTAAATGGTAAAATAAAGTAACGAACGTAGATGTAAGTATGATTCTTCATAATAGTTTTTGTCATTTATTCATACATTCGATAACTATTGTGACAACTACGTTCAAATCGAAATTGCTGTAAAATAAACATGAGCATATTACGAATGTGAGCAGCGGCCTTCAAAGTAAGTAGCTTCATGGTATAAGTACATTACTGCAGCGGAAAGCAAATGCGGCATTGATGGACGAAATGTGGGCCGTAAGTCCATCAATGCTTAGTTGTGGCCAAGGCCTGTATAGTAATTTTCTCAAATAATTTGCGGAAATTAAAACTAAGTAGGGTAGTACATAGCCAGATCTTTTTATTTAAAAATATTTTTCATTCGATTTTGGCGATAACAAGTTTTCTATTACCGCTCTAGCCGCCTCTTGAATTTCAGGTGGCGGTAAAATAAGTTCATCACACTCATTGTCTTCACTCGAAGTCATTTTGTCACATAAAATTACTTTTTAAGATCAATGACGAACAACTAACAACAATATTTTTTCCGTTTTTGTTTCGTTAATGTGCCAGTTCGAATTTTAAATAAAACTTGTGTTACCTCCTTGGTTTTCGGAGTAAAAGATCGTTCCGTTTTTCAACTACCTACACGACAAATATTAGTTTACAATGTAATTTGGCCGCTAAGGCACTTTGCAGACGACGGGGCGGGCCGGGGCGGACAATTTCGCCGCGAACGATAGCGCAAGGGGAATCCTATACACCAACGCACACGGAGGGCAAAAACACCGCGCCGCGCCGCGCCGCGCCGCCAGTGCCCGCCGGACACTGGCGGCGCGGCATATCCGTAGCTACGTAGAGGCAAGGGCAGCCGCGGGCATCGACGGGCAGACACGTCAAAAAGACCGCCCCGCCCCGTCGTCTGAATAGCGCCTAATTTATATCGAAGAAGGTTTTTAAAATAATACTCAATATCCAAGTATTTTTGAGAATAGTCCATATCTGACGTATCAGTAATTGATAAGCTAATGTTTGACCACTACATGACTTGAAAATAACAGTGATATTGAACTAGAAGACGGTAGTATGCTAGACATATAATGACTACTGGCTCTCAAGGACTTGAACACAACGTTAGGTGCTTCTTGACAATCTTCCTGTAGCTTCAGAGATAATAATACTGTGTTAACTGTACTGTGAGTACTGTGTGAAATTAATAATTACAATTTCTTTTAATAGTGAATTATTATCTAATAGCACAAGTAATTTTAATTTATAATACACGACGCAGGCTAATTACACTTCAATACTAGATTGCCATCGTTAAAGCAATTTTGTCAAAGCTCATTAATTTCTATATTGTCAGATTAATTATACCCGTAACTCTGTGATTATTGATGTCATTGACCCTACTAGGTTCAATACCTATCATAGATTCACAAGCTATTTTAATATTATTATGACGGTTTAACTTACGCGGTAGGTATAGTCGAGTATCTCGACCGGTTTCGTGACCGTCCGGGCCACTTCATCATAGAGCGCTCGCGCACCCGGCTGTGTTCGCGCTAGTACTTACTCTAATATTAAACTCTAATGTAGTAAAAAAAATATTATGCTCTTGTCACAGACGAGAGAATGGGTCCGTGATTTAGTAACATTCAAGTATGAAAGATAGACGTAGTTAAATATTTTTAATTTATTTTAAGGAACGATGGCAGTAGCATTTTGTCGTCAAAACTATAATTAACTGCCTGCATAACCCCTCATGTGTCGATGGCATTATAAAAATGTAATTTCTATTGTGTCTGGAGGTTTGGCTCTTGGTGGAATATTATTATTTATGATATATGTAGTTATTATCATAGTTAGTTACTTACTCTATAATTAATATAATACTCATCATGAAATCAACCCGCATAACCGCACCTGATAGCCATTATGCGAGCGGCCAACTATTAGTACCTAGACATATACTCTTTGAGGATATGTAGTTAATAATAATTCCCTCCGCCGCCAGGATGCGAATCGTCCGAGGCGATGAAAGGGCTTCCACTAGTAAAGCTATCTTGATGTGTACTACCGCAGTACCAGATATTCTTGCACGACGCAATAGTGCTCAAGCATTATTGTTTTAGGGCATTGGACAATTTAGCCATTGAAATTACAATATTACAAAAGAGACCCAAAGAACCGAATATCTTGGGATGACGAGCACATTGCAGTGCTATGCTGAACAGGTCTGGGTGGCACTGCAACAGTCATGGGCGCGTATTGCTTATTTATCATCAAGCTCACGACTTGTCCGTTACATTGCATAAAAAAGTAACTAACACATTCCAAGGAAAATGTGGAAGAATCGAGGGTAGTGTATCTAGGGCATATAATTAATTATAAAAACTAACGTGACATATTAAAAATGTGTACATACACATTTTTAATATGAAAAACGGGAAGCACTCACTTAAATAAGTCAGATCTCTCCAACTTCATCCGGTGGTTTTTTCAAGTACAACACTCGCGGTTGCGTCTCGCCTCGCACTGAGTGCTTCCCGTTTTCCATATTAAAAAGATATTTAACAATTTTAACTAATTATATAAAATATTTTTATAATTCACCATGAGTACTTACTATGCAGAATATAATACTTATAGGTTTAACTAATTACTTAATAGCATATCTACACGTATAAGGGTGACATAAATAAATAGTCAAAATTACCCTGATAAAATGCACTTAGATGCTATATACACCTCGTATGCTAAGGTTTCTCGTGCAAAGATTATTTCTTTAGACATTTTTTGGTCGAGTAGTAGAATCAACCATACTCAAAGCAGAGTGGCGAAACTATTTGTCTTTTTATTAAGATTTAAATTCATATATTTAATCAACTTTAAACTCATCTATTTATTAAGATTGAAAGTCATCTCTCTAATAAAGCAAAATGCTTCTTATACTGCTAATAATATTATTAGTATACACATATTATTATGATAAATAAGAGATAGTTGCATGTATCCTGATCCTGGCCAGTCAGATTCAGTTAGATTCCAGATGAGTCTGGACTCTTATATATGAACTATAACATATATATCAATCAACTATCTATATATGAACATGACTGTTATATATGAAGTAATTACTAGAGTACCTTACCCATTATACTTTACAAAGTAACTGTAATGGCCTGGAGTCGATGTCAAGATATCTGGAGGGACGAACATAATGCATAATAGAAATATTTGACATATTTCATAACTTCGTATCAAATGTAACTTAAACGCACCTGCTGGACCAATGCTTACCCTAACACGAGTACTCATTACTTAGGCCATTATCAATTCGTAGCATGTTCACCTCAGTCCAATTTGGAAATTAGCTATAATGGCCCGTTCTGCAAAATGTATGGAGTAGAGATAACCAGTGTAATTGTAGACCGGTCAATAAGTATAATCACGTATACTCATAGCAATATTAGTTATATACTTATGTGGTTACTATTGCTATGAATGATATATTATATTTTGAATATGTCACGAGAAAGGTATTTTTTTTTGGAATAAAAACTATGTGTACGCCAAAACCACATCGATCCATTTCACCGTTTATACATATGACAGAGGGGATACAAACCAAAATAACAACAAAGACGCTATTTTATTTTAAAATATGTATTATGTTAGAAGCTATATTATTGAAAGTTGTTTATAATGTCTATAATTATATCATTTTGTCTATAAATAATAATTTGCCCAAATGACGTTTCTACCTCTACTACACTCTTAGAAATTTAGATAATGACATAAGTACCACGATCCAGATCCAATTTAAACAATGATAAAAATAAGTGTTTACAAGACCTTATAATAAATCATAGTTCAAAGAGTAAAGCGGTATCGTTAAACTCTAGAGTATGTACTTAATATAACTTTGTTTTTTTTATATTAAAATTTTAAGTGTTAAAATTTTATTGATTGACCGGCCTATAATTACATTACAAAAATATTTTAAATTCCTTAACATCTATTAACAAATCTCAGCTGTAATTGCTATTATCATCACAACACGTAATAAGAGCCCATGAGTTTTGTCCCCACTGAATGTTTGATAATGTCTGCAGATAGATTTGAGTGCACCCGCATATATTACCAAGGGTCCATTTGGTATGTTTATCATGATAAAATGTATTGATTGCATCTCTGTTGTGACAGTATTGGTCATTGAGGCAAATAATTTTAAAGATAATTTGAGACTAGCGGCAATGAAGATTTATTAGAAGTAAAGTTTACTTTTGTTATAAATTAATCTTATTACTTTTAGTGGTACTCGATATGGAGACATTACCAAGCAAACAAAGCGTATTTGCTTCAACTGGCCAAATTGACTTCCGTCTGTCCGTATGTTTGATAGGTTTTACTCGTATGTTGGTCTACCTGTTCATATCGCATTTTCAACCAATCTTGACGAAACTTGGTATGCATATTTTGCTATTCAATACATTATTTTGTCGTCGGACGTTTTCTACAAAAGGGGGAAAATTGCGCCGGCGCTAGTTACCGACCGATTTGGATAAAATTTGGTATATACGAGTACATTAGGTACCTGACTTTAAAGAAGCATTTCAAATATATACATAATAAAATTAATCAAGTGATTTCCGACAGTCAAACTAGGCAGATCCAATTCGAGAAAGAGGTCAATCGTCGAATCCAACTCGGCTGGGCAGCGTTCCGGAAATTTCGCGAAGTCTTCTCGTCTGAAAAACCTCAGTGCCTCAAGACAAGAGT
The DNA here is from genome assembly GCA_917880725.1 of Selenia dentaria. Classification (NCBI taxonomy): domain Eukaryota; kingdom Metazoa; phylum Arthropoda; class Insecta; order Lepidoptera; family Geometridae; genus Selenia; species Selenia dentaria. The sequence continues at coordinate 20,603,825 of OU862893.1, forward strand.
CTTCGACCAATGTATGTTACCAGTGATGACTTATGGCACTGAAACGTGGTCTATTACTATGGGCCTCATAGATAAGCTCAAAGTCGCACATCGAGCTATGGAGAGGGCTATGCTCGGGGTTTCTCTACGTGATCGAATCAGAAATGAGGAGATCCGTAGAAGAACGAAAGTCACCGACATAGCCCAGAAGGTTAGCCAGTTAAAGTGGCAGTGGGCAGGGCACATAGCACGCAGAACAGATGGCCGATGGGGCCGGAAGATTCTGGAATGGAAACCACGGACCGGCAAGCGCAGCGTAGGTCCTCCACCGACATGGTTGACAGACGACCTGACAAAGGTCGCAGGACGACGTTGGATGCAGGCCGCTTCCAACCGGTCCTTTTGGAAAATTATGGGGGAGGCATATGTTCAGTAGTGGACGTCCTACGGCTAAAATGATGATGATGAAGTGATTTCCGAGATAGATATTCGGCAAGAACATTTTGGTAGCGTCTGCAGATCGCTCAGATTGTGAAAAATTTTCGCTGATAAAACTGTTCTCGCGAGGCGAGTGCTGATTAGTTCTGTGAACGTAGCACGCGGCGTGCTATTTGCAGAACTTCTACTACCTAATTAAATATACCCAAAAGCTAGCTCAACTGTCGCTTTCTGTCAGCACGAGTTAAAATATGTTTAGGCTTCTTCTTTTAGAGTCTTCTAATACGAGTACATCACTGAGTAGGTGCGATTGCTTTGAAAGTTATGTAGTTCAACTCTATATAGGTACGAGTACGTACTTCTACTAGCCATTTTCATCTGAGTCACACTCTAATCTAGAGTGATGTAATTTTTGTACATAAAATCAATAGTGATTATTAGATTGAAGATCTTAAGTTCTCTTTTGATGGAAAACTATAAAGAACGTGAGGTAAAAATCGTTTACATGTTCAATGTTAGCGTTATATGCCAAGAAAATGCCTGATCACTTATTGAAATTAAGATTCACAAGTTACAGTCCTTGGGATTTATGAAAAATATTGTTAATACCTTTCTCTCATTGAAATCTGCCCGCCATCTTTCACATCTTTCACTGGTTAGAAAGCTGGACTCCAACATTGCTTCACGTATTGAGTGGAGTTTCTTCATGGGCTAGTAGTCCTAAAGATTTAACCATGTTAGCTATAATATGACGACTTTAATTTTGTTCCGACTGTAAAAATTGTATTTAATCGGTAGTGGAATATTTGATATTATTCTTCGGGCCGCTGAGCCAGCTCATCATCATTTAAATTTTATATTAGAATATAGAAGTTATGTTCCTGATAGAAATAGAAATTTTGTCAATGCTAATAGTTGTAATAGTTTGAGCCGAAATACCTCAATCTTTGCGTTAAGTTAACAAACCGATGTAACTCAAAACATACTCGCCCCATCGATCCCATAGCTCCACCCCACCAGTTAGGACCCCATTACCAGATAAATATATGCAATTTATTACATTTACCAATTTACATACACTTTGTGAAGACACGACATGTTGAAGCTAAAGCGACGTTGGGGAGTTTAGGAAGGGGGAGATGAAAGTCAAATTAGATACCAGTTCTTTGAATAGTCCTTCTACACATTGGCGGCTTTTGTGATAATATTATGCCAATGTGTGTGTCCGTGTCTCCTGCGACACTGAGAATCCTAGTATGGGGTACGAGTGTGTAAACCTTATTATTATAAATAGAAAGCAGCGATAGGCTCAATTACGAATGAATTTTATAAAACACTAGCTGCACTCCGTTCACCCGCGTGGTGATGGATGATGATGAGGATGACTCAAATATAGCGTATGTTACTTAGACATAATGTAGCTTCATACACGTAAAAGAATTGTTTGAATCGGTTAAGTAGTTCTAGTCACATGTATCCATTACAAACAAACAAACATATATCTTTCCTCTTTATTAGAGTAGATAAGAATTAATACCAAGGTACGGATAATGTGGCCTGGTTTGTACCTGCGTTACTATTCCATATCTCAAAATGAAAAATTATTTCTTGTGACATAAACTGTAATAGTTAGACATTATGGTAATGTCGACTTAATTGTAGATATTGTATTGAGGTTTTCTATAAAACTCTATTACGTCACTTAGATTTATTGTCACTACGAGTAGCATAGACTAAATGGTCAATAGTTTCCGCAGCGTACGCGTTATCAAGACTTATTTTGGGAGTTTTTCCACACTTTGGGTTACATTATCGAAGTTTTCATACGGATCCCTAATTTAATTGAAAATATTATATAGCCTATGTTTATCAGAGAAAATGTAGGGTTCTAATGGTGCAAGATTTTTTCTTACCAGCCCAGTAGTTTTGGAGCCTATTCAATACAAACAAATCTTTCCTCTTTATAATATCAAGACCAACAGATCTTTTCAATGCAACAAGCAGTCGATATTCAACGTTCACGTATACGAAAAAAATACATTAATTCTAAATCGCAAATCGCATTAAAATACTCTCTCGCCCTCTGCAAAATTCAAAATGAACATTGAGTACATACGTCCGATAAATGGACGAACGTAGTAACATTAGAGGACATGCTGTATAGCTCCAGGCAGAACGTGTCGAAGCTCCGAGTTTATTGATCGGGTAGAAAAAATAATTCGATTGTAGAACAAGTGTCTGACTTTTAGACGATGCCTGAGGCTACTGAACTTTAAGGGCTGGTGAGTGGAGCAATTGAGGGGTCCTAGTAAAAAAATATGTAAGGAAACGCTGTGTATTACTGATTGGGCAAAATAAAAGAGAAAACATTTTTAGTTTATATACTTATTTTTTGTAATTAGGAGACGGTACAAGCACGACATGGTATTAAGTCATCCACCTGGTTAAAGTGGTAACCTCTGCCTAGAACAGATTAATTTCGTTACAAGTGACAAATTGCACTGCGCCTGTAACCCTGAGACATCAAGTTGTTAAGTCTCATGTGCTTGTTATTTCACCGGAACCATCATTCAAACCAAAAAAACAGTACTACATGCATTACTGATTTGCCGTAGAAATAGGTACATATGGAGGCAGTACGTCCCCGGACGAACTTATTTACAATAAGTTCTACTGCACTAAAAAGTTTAAACCGTAAAAAGTCTTACGTAAGGGATTACCAATGTACTGACTGCTAGACGAGAAGAGAGAATAAGGCAAAGAATAGACTGCGACCACAGATCAATATATCCACTGTGGATATATTAGTCTGGGACTGCGACCGACCATCATTTATGCATGCTTGTTTATCTCTACTCATCATCATCATAATCTCAGCCGCTGAACATACGCCTCCCCCATAATTTTCCAAAAGGACCGGTTGGAAGCCTGCATCCAACGTCGTCCTGCGACCTTTATCAGGTCGTCTGTCCGCCGTGTCGGTGGGCGACTTACGCTGCGCTTGCCGGTCCGTGAGCTCCATTCCAAAACCTTCCGGCCCCATCGACCATCTGTTCTGCGTGCTATGTGCCCTGGCCACTGCCACTTTAACTGGCTAATCTTCTATGTCGGTGACTTTCGTTCTTCTACGGATCTCCTCATTTCTGATTCGATCACGTAGAGAAACCCCTAGCATAGCCCTCTCCATAGCTCGTTGTGCGATTTTGAGCTTATCTATGAGGCCCATAGTTCGAGTTAAGCTTTTAAGAATGTGATTAAGGAGTTAGTAATACTTTTCTATATTCTCCAGTACAGCGATAGGGATTGCGTGTCCCTGTGTGTGTTGCATTCAACCCAGTGTGAAATATAAATCTTTTTTCTCTTTTATCTTACACTGTAGGATGTATATTAATGTAATACAGCTTTTTTCCCCCTTCCCTCCGGACCTCTGAGGCGATCAGACGTATTTAAATAGTGCTCCGTTTTATTTGTTTTTTACGCAAATAAAATTCAAAATACAAGATAGATAAAGTCGATCAAAAAAATAGGACATCATAAACCTGAAGAAAGTCACCGGGCATTAGTACCACCAAAGCAACGTACACACTGCGCACACTAGGAAAAGGGTGTATTTTTACGTGAGTAACATGAACACACACTAATATCACTGCATAAATATAGACTGTGCTAATATCGTATAACGAACTGCGATACACATCACAGACAATTATATGTACTACGTGTGCGTGAGGTCTACTTAGAGTGGACGGAAAGCAATATTGCTCGAAATACTCGATCGGCGACCACGTAAGTTGACCCCTCTCTCCTGAGTGAGTTTTGGAGCTGGCTGTATCTTGAAGTTAGCTTATTTATATTTGCTCTTACGGTCTGCTAGTTGCCTGGTACTTTTGAACCATGTCACTCTACCGCTCGCCCCCGCTTACCTCAGCCCCAATGGCGCTGACCGTTCCAACCGTGGAGCCGTTACATCACAGTTCTTCCGAGCCCAGCCTCTCAAAGAGCCATTTTGAGTCGACACCTAACATCACTCTGCGCAAGCGCAAGCGCTCTGAATGTGACATCGCAAAACTAGACACTTTCATGACTGAAATGAGACAAATGTTCCAAGACTTTAAAAAGGGACAGGAGGAAAAAACCGACAAAATGTGCTGTGCGGTGGAGGATATGCGAGTTACGATGGATTATATGGTACATAAATATGACGAGCTTAAAGATCAATACAGTAAACTAGAAAATGAGCGGAATGCGGATAAGAAGTATATTGAATCCCTAGAAACTAAGTTGGACCAGCTAGAGCGTAGCTCCAGGGCTACTTGCCTTGAAATAAGAAATGTGCCTATTTCACCAAATGAAACAAAGCTTTCGCTTTTGGACACCTTCATCTGCGCCGGAAAGGTACTAAATGTTGAAATTCAACCCTTTGAAGTTAAGGACATATTTCGCGTAAAAACAAAGGTACCGGCCAACAAGACCATTGTGGTGGAGCTGACTAGCTCTCTACTTAAGGAAAAAATAATTACGAAGTACCGCAAGTTCTATAAAGATTATAAACTAAATACTGAACACCTTAAGATCAGTGGTCCCGCTCGGCCCATATACATTTCCGAAAATCTTACCTCAAAGATGAAAAAGCTGTTTTTTCAGGCAAGAGAGTACGCAAAAGCCAACGACTTTAAATATTGTTGGGTGTCTCATGGGAAAATTTACCTGCGCAAACGTGAAAACGGGACATTGGTACGTGTACAAAATGAGTCAGACTTGGCCGGCATTGACTGAAGCAGCTAAAAATAAAAAAGTCGTCCTTAAAATAGATATTAAGTTATGGATTGTCCTTATTTGCTATTTGTTTTTTACGTTACTTAAACTTTCTTACAATGTATTATACAAAAATTGTAACCACACACATAGCCTGCACACTTCTAACATCTCTCACAAATCCAATGCCAAAATAAGTATTCGCAACTCTACTCACACAACATACACCATACACACATTATCAAGTAGTCGTAATAAACCTCATACTTACTTACGCTCTTTCTTTACGTGCCATAATCTTACTCTAATCATTGTTGAATGCCTTGAAACTATTAGTTGCCTATTAAATTTAATTTCTAGCTGCAATGTTACAATCCCCTTGTTATGTACAATGCTCAGTAATGGATAATTTGCCAACACTTACTGACGAGATTGAGGAGATATCTCCAACAGTTGCACACATTTGTTCACCTGAAGATGTTTGTAACTTTAACACTCATACTATTAACAATCTTAAAATTCTACACCTAAATATTCGCAGCATCAGCTGTAACTTTAACGGACTACTTGTTCTCTTACATCGAATTCCTGACCAAGTTGATATTATTGTGCTCTCGGAATGTTGGCTGAAAAGTACTCCTGTTCTTCCAACCTTGTCTGGGTTTGATTCCTATAAAACTTCTTACACAAATCAAAATGACGGTCTGGTCCTATATGTTAGAAATGGCTATGAATACTCAGTGGAAACACCTGATTTTGTGGAGGCAAATTGTCTGGTCCTAAAATTGTCCAACAAAGTAGCCTTATTAGCAATTTATCGCTCACCCTCTTACAAATGTATTAACACCTTCCTAAACTGTCTCGATACTACTCTAGACAGCATAAGTAATTTTAAGACTGCAATAGTTATTGGGGACATTAACATTAATATAGCAGAAGATAGCAATGATCCATTTGCTGATGATTATCTAACATCTATTTCCTCACACGCTATGTTGCCGGCGTATACACTTCCCACCCGCCTAAACAATTGCATTGATCATATTATTCTCAGGACTCCATATTCCGCTACTACATTCCTCCTTGATTCAGTAGTTACCGACCACGCACCCATTTTACTATACTGTAGTACTCGGCACTGCGCTAATCCTGCAAATAGAACTTCTCAAAAAATTGATTTACCTGCTGCTATTTGCGCACTAGAACAAGTAGATTTTGGTCCTATCCTTGAATCTACTGACCCAGAATCCGCAGCGGAATCTCTAGTGAATATGCTCTCATCCATTATCGAATCGCATTCTAAAGTTGTTCAGATTCCCAGCAGAAAACGCATAATTAAACCCTGGATTACTCCAGCCCTTCTTAAATGCATACGGCACAGGGACAAGCTGTACCAAAAGTTGAAAAAGAATCCTAATGATGCAGTATTAAAGATCATATTCTTACGATATCGTAATTTTTGCAACCGTCTGCTGAAAAAAACAAAAAAATCATATGAACGCCTTGAGTTTCAAAAAGCTGCAAAAAACCCAAAAGCCACCTGGAGGCTTATTAAACAAATCACACACCTGAACACTAAAAAGACAAGTTCTTCAGAATTGTTAAGACTCACCAATAGCCCTTCCCAATGCGTTTATATAGTTAATAACGTCAATAAGTTTTTTGTCAGTATAGGAAAAACTTTAGCTGGTAAATTTACATCCCCGTCTACTAAACACCTACTAACTTCATCTCAAAAACCGACCTACAAGTATGATACAATCTCAGAACAACAATCGCCATTAAATTCAATGGCTTTGTTCAGTGTGGATTGTAATGAAATCGAACATATCATCATTCACCTCAAATCCAATTGTGCTGTTGGTTGGGATGGCATTTCTGCCTCTTTTATCAAAGCAGCTAAACATGTTCTTGTCCCTATACTTAATGTTTTATTTAATCTGTGTTTCAGTGCTGGTATTTTCCCGCGTGTGTTTAAGAAAGCTATCGTTCACCCTATATATAAGAACGGGGCCAAAGACAGTGTCGATAATTACAGGCCAATTTCAGTACTTACAACCCTATCAAAAGTTTTTGAGAAAATTTTAAATTTCAGGCTAATTAAATTTATAAACGATAACAATTTACTATCCAATAACCAGTTTGGATTTCGATCTGGAAGGTCCACTGAGGATGCAGTTTTGGAACTTACCAATTCAATCGTTAAATCTATTGACAATAAATTAAAAGTGATTGGAATATTTCTTGATCTTTCAAAGGCTTTCGACACTGTCTCTATCCCCATCTTGCTAAACAGGCTTGAAACTATCGGTATCAGAGGCCTCACACTCTCTATTTTTAGCAGCTACCTAACACAACGCTCTCAATGTGTCAAGATCGACAACATTGTCAGTGAAGAGGAACCGATACATTTTGGCGTGCCCCAGGGTAGTGTTCTCGGACCTACCCTGTTTCTTTTATATATAAATCAATTATGCTCCCTTAGTATTCCAAATACTAAAATAATTACTTATGCCGATGATACTGTACTTTTGATAAATGGTCGAAACTGGGAGGAAGCCCAGGACTTATCTGAAAATGCGCTAACGGCTGTGACCCACTGGCTAAACCAGAGCCTCCTCACGCTAAATGTGAAAAAAACTAAATTTATTACCTTCGCTGCTAAAGTTACATCGCAACCTTCTGATTCTTTTAAAATCCGCACACATACATGTCAAAGTACGCTTCTACAAGACTGCCAATGTAGCCATATAGACAGAGCTCATAATATTAAGTATCTTGGTGTGATGGTGGGAAGCTCTATGAGTTGGAAAGAACACATAGACGCAGCTGTATCCCGCACCAGACAATTACTTTATGTGTTTAAAAACCTTCGAGATGCGGCGGACTTAAAGTGCCTAAGAACTGTCTACTTTGCTTTGGCTCAATCACTACTTACATATTGCATAACTTCCTGGGGAGGATCCTCAAAAACAAATATGATCAAACTTGAAAGAGCGCAAAGATCAGTTCTCAAAATGCTCTTAAAAAAACCGCGGAGATTCCCTACAACTGAACTCTACTCGATCTGTAAAGTCCTCACAGTTAGACAGCTTTTCATACTGCAGACAGTACTACGCAAGCACTCTGAACTATATTACGACCCTCAATTTATAAAATCTAAGCGCAGATCTGATAGGGTCTGTAAGGCAGTAAATCGTCGCACTCCATTGGCAGGTCGTCACTATTATTTCATAAGCAGCACTTTGTATAATAGATTAAATAAAACTAGTAATATTTACCCCCTTCCTTCTCATCAATGTAAAAAAAAAGTTATGGAAAGGCTACAATCATTAACATATGATGAAACCGAAGAGCTTTTAAGATACAATACATGACTACTGGAACCTGCGTGTAACCCAAAATAAAAATATAGGCACACACACCACATACGCACACACACACACACACACAAACACACACACAAACACACACACACACACACACACACACACACACACACACAAAGAGAGACTCATACTCATTCGCTATTATCTTGTAAAAAACAATTGTTTGTAATTTTTTTATTTAAAAATATGTTACATAAATTTTAGGAACTAACTGTACTATAGAAATTAAGGAGGAGGGCGTTGGTATCCGCAACACAGTTTTTCTCCAAAACTCTCGCGGGTATCATCGTTTTTCTTAACAATTTATGCCATTGTTTAAGTTTCCATGAATAAAGATTTATTATTATTATTCACATTATTTATTTATTTTTCTTAAAATTACATTTTTTACAATATTTCTATATAAAATAAAAACATTATAAAAAACCTAATCCTAGATTGCCATCGGCAGTGGAGCATGACCCAAACTACCGGTGGTTAGGGCTGCAGACTGAGAAACCTCCTGACAATACGTGCCGTGTCAAGGAGTACTGCCTTCTGTATCTGGCTCTTGATCCAACCGTCTAGCGAGAGCCTCTTAAGATGTTGGTCGAGGCTTTTTGCTATAAGGCCGTTTGCTGAAACCACTATCGGAACAATGATCGTCTCGTCAACATCCCACATGGCGGTCACCTCGTGAGCTAAGTCAAGGTACTTCCTGAGCTTGTCCTTCTCGGCCTTCACGAGATTCTCATCATGAGGAATGGTGACGTCAACAAGCATTACCCGGCGCTGAGATCGATCGATCACCACGATGTCAGGCTTATTAGCAACAACAGTCCTGTCCGTGATTATAGATCGATCCCAATAGAGCGTAGCACGACCGTTTTCAAGAACAGGCGTAGGTGCGTACTTATAGTACGGCACCTCAGACTCAATAAGGCCGTATTGAAGTGCAAGTTGCTGGTGAATAATCCTGGCTACTTGGTTATGTCTGTGCAAGTACTCTCCATTAGCAAGATGTGAACAACCGGAAATAATATGTCTGAGTGACTCTCCAGGACGGCGGCATGCCCGACAAATGTCGACCGTACCGTCTTTCAGAATATATTTCCGGTAGTTATTCGTCTTGATAACTTCGTCAGCAATTGCACAGACAAAACCCTCGGTTTCACCAAACAGATCACCGAAACGTAGCCAGTTCACTGACGCGAGCTGGTCTACATCAGGTCCTGTTAGGGCCTTGTAGAATCGTCCGTGCAGCTCTTTGCCCTTCCATACGTCTCTTCGGTCTTCGATGCTTAGCACAACTGGTTTACGCCAGTTCTCGTTTGCCAAGGAGAGAGGCGTGAGGCTCCTATCAACTGCTATGACATCGCGATGTATCCCACACTCGGTGTTACGGAAATACTCTCTGAGACTGGACACCTCACAGTTATGGAGGTTCTTGGCATTGAGGAAGCCACGACCTCCCCCTTTCCGTGGGATGTACAGCCTCATAACAGACGAGCGTGGATGTAGCATGCGATGTTTTGTAAGCATTTGACGGACCCTCCTATCCAGGGCGTCAAGTTCGGTCTGAGTCCATCTTAGTATGCCAAAGGAGTATATGAGTAGGGGCATCACCCAACCATTGAAGGCGCGCGTCTTGTTTCCGCCCGACAAAAGACTATTAAGAACTTTTGTTAAGCGGTAGAAGAAACGCTCCTTCACTGTCTGCTTAATGTCTCTATCCATGATACCCAATGACTGTGACATACCAAGATACTTATAGGTTTCAACTTCAGATAGACATCTGAGAGTAATTGTCTCAGAAAGTTGTAAATTTGAATTTATTTATTATTATTATTATTATATTAATATGTCCGAAGAAGCTGAGGACTCTTTTTCGGCAGATAGTGGAGAGCAGTGTGGTGATTTTAAGATCTTTTAAAATGGACTCGTTGGTTCTCATAGCAGTCCAAGGTATACGTAGCAGCCTTCGCCAACACCACATCTCGAAGGCATCTATCTTGCTACTATCACGTTTTCTCACAGTCCAAGTCTCAGCACCGTACAAAAATATGGAAAATACTAGGGCACGAACCAAGCGCACTTTAGTTGTGCGTCGAATACCTCTGTTCTTCCAGATTTTGTTGAGGTTAGTCATAGCACTCTTGGCAATACCGGCTCTATGGCGAATTTCGTTAGTGGAACTACCGTCATTGGATATCAATGAGCCAAGATATACAAACTCGCTGACTTTTTCATACCCGTTGAGTGCGTCCGTTACTGGAAGTACTTCTGCCCTGTCCACCACCATTATTTTAGTTTTCGAATGGTTGATCTTAAGACCGAGTGCCGCACTTTCTACTTCAACTTTCTTCAGCAGAGCTGCCATCTCCATTTCACTTGACGCAACTATCGTGGTTATCGTCTGCATATCTGAGATTAGTGACCCTGCGACCACCCACTACAACACCACCATTCCAGCCATCCAGGGCTTTCCTCTTTTCATTATACTCGTACCATTAACAAAAATAATCATATCATTGCCCAAACATTATCAACATTCACTATGTATTTAATGAGTGATTGCATCGAGCCCCAAACTATGCGAAGCCTGTATCTTGCATGCCTTTACCTAAACTTGACTTATTATTAGATTTATTTATCATACATGGTATACACATATGACCAGGATAAAAATAGGTTTATCTTTTAGTGGCGGTCTGGCAGATATGGAAAAAGTTAGCTACAGCAAAGTTATGTAATGACCAGCGGCAGATGTTGTGATAAAGCTTGCACGACTGACACAACTGGTCTGACCCTAGCCTTATTAGACAATAGGACAATATTGAGATTGTAACTATAACTTGTCTCGTTGGAGATAAGAGATATGCAAGTTGTTTAATAGAAATCTAATACGAATTGTAATGTATCGAGCTTATTTTTAATTATTTGTGGTAAAAAAATATTTATATCAAAAAATAATCGTTCTATTTTTCTTACTACACTATAAAGTGTGAAATAAATTGTTGATGTCGGTACCATGTTCGAAAGTACAAATCACAATATTACGTGCAGTTAGGGTTTACATTTTAGTGTAGAAGTCGGTACAGTTTTTTGATAATCAATTTTTTTCGCCCTTTTTAGTGACCTTGCTACCTACGGGATACACCGTCAATGTAGGTAAATCATCAAGATAGGTGAAACACTTTTAGTTATTGAAGTATAACTCAAAAACTGCTTGACCGAATTTGATGAAATTTATATGGGACGACCACGGAAGTATACTCGATCAAACAAAAAAAAGAATCATCAAAAAAGTTACAGTACAGTTCAGTTAAAAACATATACACGGTCGAAATGAGAAACCTCCTCCTTTTTGTGAAGTCAGTTAAAAAAGGGACGTAAACTGGTATACTTTTAAGCTTAGAGCTATTAAGATTTGAATGATCAATAAACATTATCTGTATATGTAATACGTATCAGCATCAGACGACTGTCTGTGTCTGTACTATCGGTACAGTACAGACTGATCCGTGAAAGTTTATGGGTACCTATGCCAAAACGTTCTTTAAAACGAAAACATCTAGGTTTCTCTTTACAAATCATAGGGTCCATTGTAGTAATACCTACGTGTGTGTTATTATTTACTAGTTTCGCCCCGCGTTTTCACCCTCGTGTATGATGATTATGGTGAAAAGTTTCATGTGTATCCAGCGCCTCATCTACCTCCATATCAAATTTCCCACGCTTACAACCGCTTGGTTATGGGTGATGATAATGTGTTAAACCAGCGTCTCATCTATCTCCATACAAAATTTCATAAAAATTGGTCCAGCTGTTGGAGCGTGAAAGAGTAACAAACATCCATACATACATACATCCATACGTCCATCCATACATCCCTACATCCATACATCCATACTAACGAACTTTCGCGTTTAAATATTGTATTAGTAGGATAAACTGATGGATTGCAGATATGACCAACTAGAAATTAATGTATTACTTAGGTAACTACTTATTTAAACTAGAGAAAGAGAGAGAGAGAGATTTGTTTTTTTTTCCAAATGTATATAGACAAATAGTATGCACAAACCTCCAAACTAAGGTCTATTTGTTTCATAACCTTTTGACGGCAACATATCATATAAAATAATGAACCCCTGATTCTCCTGGTCACGCTATAACTTGAGAACGGATTTACCGATTACATTCATCTTTTTTTTAAAATAAATGTTTAAATACTTTGTAGAAGGCTCTTACGTAAAAATAAGAAGAGATGGGAGGTAATGGCGAGGTTGAAGGCCGAGCCTACCACGCGAACGAAGTTGTGGGCAGTCGGTGTATGGTAAAGTTCGCAGCGAATTTTGGTCCCATGTTTCAAAAAAGAAATTTTACCTGCCTTTGATTTCCCGTGACTTTTTAACAGCACACGGTAAAACTGGGGCTATAAAAACAATTTTTCACCGGTTTCTATGTTTCACTCGGAATTTATGAAGGGTCACACTCGCGCCCTACCTCGGCGCTGTAAGTAACCGTTTCGAAAGCGGGACGTTTAAATTCTGAGTGGAGAAGTGTAACCGTATTTCAACGGGACAATATTTTTCGTCCCTACAGCTACGTACTTACGTACAGCTACTGTGTGCTACTAATATTTAAACTGTGCCTATATAGTTCGGGAGCTTCGGATATCTGGAGTGTTTTATGTCATTAGGTTATGTAACAACTAACAAACTAAGACAAATGCATTCCGTCACAAGTGACGAACTGCACTGGCCCCAACCATAACATGTTAAGTTGTTAATTCTCATTTGCCTCTAAATTTACCAGTACACCTTCAAATCGGGACATATTTAGGTAGTAATGCGAATATAAAAATCGTGTGGTGGCTTTACTTCCCTGGGCGAACTAAGTTCACAAAGAGTTCTACTGCTACAAAAAGAGTAGTTGTAAAGAAAGAGTGGTAATAATATAGTTGTATTCCACTATTATAATAGTTGGTTGTGGGTATTGTGTACTGAGACGTTGACGTCGTTCGCATGATCAACCACAGTTGCAGTGCGACCTAAATCTTCGGCACTGCACATTCCCTCCTAGACATAGCTGTTTAATTCCAATTGCCAAGTCATTTCGGTGCCCTTCAAACCCGTACAAAGTGCTAGCCGTTGAACTCATCAAAACGGACATTTATATAGAACAGTCCTACCACCTACTATGTCACCTAACTAGCATCACTCAGTGCCTACATTTAGAGATTCGCTGCACGATAACTTTTATTCTAAGACGGTGATGACTCGGCGCTAAAACTATCCTACCTAATATAAGATAGGTCCACCTCCTCGATTCGTATTCCTCATGTCTGAGAGTCGTGACCACCTCCATCCATTATCCTCTCATATTAGCTCTCCATTATTCTATCCATACGATATTTCGCCACCTACTCCTATTTTTGCCTACATGAATAGCATCGTAGACGGAAGTGTCCAGTGTGGTTCAGACTTGGTCAAACCAACGCATCGGGCTCCGACCACGCGATCGCTTGCCTTCCACTTTGCCAGTGACAACTAATTTTTCCAGATTGTTTCCGTCTTTTCTGGCAATGTATCCGAAGTATTCAAGGATGCGGTCTGCGGATCTTAGAGTCCAAGTCTCAGCGCCATTGAGGAAGATAGAGAAAATGAGAGTACGAACTAGTTTTATCTTCGTTTTTAATGAGATTTTCCTGTCCTTCCATGTTCTGTGAAGCTGAGACATAACACTCTTGGAAAATCCAATCCTTTTTCGTACGTCAGTTTCACAGGAGCCCTTGTGTATGATAGTAGAGCCAAGATATACAAAATCGTTAATAACTTCCAGGCTAATCGCGCCGGTCAGATCTAGCTTATTTGCTCGATCTATCACCATTATTTTGGTCTTAGCTTTGTTGATGTGTAAGCCTGACTGCTGACTTGCTCCATTCTTCCGAGTAGTGTGATTAACTCGGGCTCGCTTGCGGCAAACAAAGTTGTGTCATCGGCGTATCGTAGGTTGGTGATCTTTACTCCACCAATGCGCACTCCGCGTTCCCAGTTGTCACAAGTTCGCCTCATGATATACTCGCCATATGCGTTAAAAAGAATAGGTGAGAGAATTCAGCCTTGGCGAACCCCTTTCCTGAAAGTAAAAGGGCCTGAGATGATATCTTTGTATAAGATAGGTAGGTAAGTTTAAAATAATAAAACCTTGTTACAGTTTGCGAGGCTCTTATCTAAATTACGTAATAAGCCTAGAGAGTACATGAAGGTTGTGTCGTGTCCCTACAACCTACTTTTTATGTGAGTTTTAATTTATTGACACGAGACAAGCAAGGGGTGAACGTTATGGTGAGCACTGCGCGCACTGGCACTCAGAGCTAAGAACCAAAGTTTTGCGCTTATCACCCAGACTTTTCAAATTGTGGAAGTAATTTAAAAAAGGAATTATACAAATTTTGGCCATACCGCCCTCACACACCCCACGTGGTCAATTGTGGTCACTACTCCTCTCGATCTGAGAATATGTCCCAGCAGTGTAAATATAATGACATAGAGTCGTATATTTATTTAATAAAGAGGTACATTCGATCAAAAACATTAATGTACCGAAGCATAGAAGCGATTTTGGTGCAAGAAAAGTTGTGGAGTGTACAAGAGTGTCGTTCTCTTATTTTATAGTACTGCTAATGGGAATCATAAACGTGACTGTTTAGAAGTATTTCTAACTAACAACGGTTATACCTTTATAATTTTAAAAGCGACTCGATCTATTTTTTGTTTGAAATTCAGGCAGTACATACACTCCCAACCTATGAATGGACTATAAAAATCAAACATGTCCAAATCCCCCTATGCAGCTTAGCGATCAAGTTTGCTTCTTATTTCCTCTATGTCCAAGTTCAAACTATTGTTTTTTTTATGGACAAGGGAGCGGATATTATTATGGGTAGATACATAAACTTTCTATCTGTATATGAAACACGTGTTGGACGTAGAGGCCGAGGGTAGTATTTTAGAGTATGTAATGCACGCTTTATTTCTCTTTGACAATGAAAGGTTTCTGCATTGTCTATGCCGAGCATAAAGTTTTTTATGCATAATATTTAAGTACTTATGAAATTTTATCATTGACCATAAGCATAGCCCTAAAATTTCTTTCCAACAAGGGCAACATATACTCAAAGAACATACATATAGATACATCAGATCAGTAAAGCTGTGGACAACTTACACCTTGATATATTAGTTGTTAGCTAAGTATCATGTGCCTGTAATTTCGCCGGCAACTGTACCTTCAAACCAAAACATAGTATTGCGAACATTACTGTTTCACAGTAGAAGAAGGTGTGGTGGTAGTACTCGTACTACCCCAACGAACTCATTCCCAAGGAGTTCTACTGCACATAAACATATAACATAAACTTACATAACATATTGGGCTTATGAAAATTCAAACCCTTGTATAGTATATAATATTGTACATATACTTGTATATATACCTCCTTCTGACATAATGAATAGTATTTGTTTTAAATCGATATTTTAAAATCAACGCCAGACAAAATTAGCTTACCTTATCGCATCTTCGAATAATCGCTTAATATATTTTTTTTTCAGAATATTATAAAAACAAAAACATTTTACATAATTACGAGTCTATATTCACGCCTCCAACGTCAATTTCTTTATCAATTTGGAATTCTGACCTTTACATCTATCACTTTGAAAGCATCAATTCGATTTAAAACAATTTGCGAGTTCTACTGTCTGTCTCTGTAAGGTCAACGTCCTTCCAAATATTGATGAAACTTGATACTGTCAGGGATCGTCAGGGACTTTAATATAAATCCGTGTTCGGAACAATTTGAAGCAACCACAATTCGGCGCGCACCCTCGCTGGAACCTCTCCCTAAATCAAAGCGTTCCTAATAAAAAAGAGAATATTTATTCGTTATTTGTTGTCGGTTTGCATTAAAATAAAACGGCTATCTAGGCCTCAGCACCCTTCGTCTTATCTAAGATCAGGATTGCATAATATTCTCATTTCTCATTTGAATATGATGGTCGGACTGGGACTCGCATCTCATTTTGTCTCGTGTATTATGTGTTTATGTCGTTTGTGTTTTCGTATTTAGATATGCATGTGTATGATAAGAGTCTGCAATTTGGGATTATGTAAATTTAATTTCGAAGAGATTTTTTTCATATATTTTTCTAACTTGAAACATTACTTTACAACATACTACCAACATTATCTTATCCATATAATCTATATAATATACGTCTATACATATCTGTAATAGTAGTAACAAATTGATGGTTTATATCTAACAATTAGAGAAATCATGTTAAAGTATTTCACTATAATGTAATTGATATTGAGTTAAATGTTGTTTAATTGTTTGTCATTTCTGTTTTTGTATTTAGACGTGCATGTCTTTTTGGTCTGTTATGTGCTACGAATAATTATTATTCGTAGGTTATGTGAAATTAATTGCATTTCATTTTGTGGATGACTTCTATTTTAAATATTTTATTTTGATCTGAACTCTATTTTGTTACATTTTGCTATCTACGACTTCAGACTTCAGAATAAGATAAGATATCACGATCCCGCGGAAACCCCCACTTAAATGAAGATGTCTTAATTTTGAGTATAACAAGTATCTATTCCCAATTGCATCAAAATCCGTTCTTTTTTCGTACCATAAGGTATGGGATGGCAAACGAGCGAGCCGCTCACCTGATGGTAAGTGATACCGTCACCCACGGCACATCCGCAATACCAGAGGTCTCGAGGATGCGTTGCCGACCTTTGAGGAATGATGATAGGAAGGAAGAGATAAAAGGGGTGAGGGGGGAGGGGGGAAAGTAGAGGGAGAATGTGGAAGCGGGGAATCGGGCCTCCGGAACATCCCACAAACCGACGAAATGCAATAGCAAGTTATGTTACTCCACGTCGGTGTTAAGTGGGAGTGTGGTACTTCCCCGGTCGTGCCGGCCCAATCGGCTGTGGGGTTACAGCTTGGCACTACCACCGTTGAGTCGTTTCGAAGAAATAACATTTATGCTTGTTACTGAAACACAAACTTTCGTATTTAAATTAATAGTCTGATTTTCTATTATTAGAACAAATGTGTTAAGCATCATAGCACAGACATTTCATGAATTTAAACATATAGTCGTAGTGGGAAAGTTCGTCGTTCTAGCAGCTTTTTCGTTTTTAAAAGTTGATTTCCATTAATTTCACTGGATCAAACAAAAAACATACACATAAGCTGTAACCAATTTCCGAAATCCAAACATTAAATACAACAAAAGAGTGAAGGGGTGTTCGTGTCGCACTCAGAACGCCACGCGTTCGAAACCCCGAGGCATGTTTTGTGTCGAAAATATACAAATATAGACATGAAATATTTACAAATTTCTTTCAGGTTCTACTCGAATGATTTGATAACATAAATCGTATTAGGTACAAAATAAACTAGTGTAGGTCTTAAAGGTGTGTTACTAGTGCCTTTAAATATAAATTGTACTTACGAGTATGAAGCTATCGGTTCTGATTAATAATAATGATCATAGTCTTAATCTTGTTTAATTAGTAATACGAATAATCGCAGCTATTAGTTTAAATTTAAATATATATTTTAGAGGTAAAGATTAGAAACAGATTTATGCTCGTATACCATCACGCCTTTACATCCCTGATGAAGATATCCCAAGGAATGCCCATAATTTTCCCGGCATTTTCTTAGTCTCACTAATTACAGAATAGCAGAAATATTTTGATTGAAACGGGTGATCCTGTTACGATCCAATAACATCCACGTGGAAGGAAAATTCTAATACTTATGTCAAAATATGTCACTTTTATATAATTCGATCTTTAAAACAGGGTTTCCGGTAATTGACGGAATTAATGTACTATGCACATTATCAGTCTTTAATAAGTTGTTGGTATTTGTGTAATGCTTATTAAATTTTATATCTGTGATATTTCACTGATCTCCAAACAGAACAAAAGTAAGAAATCGGGACATATCCATTGCTATTTACTCCATGCCCTTTAGGCGACACCACGTTAATGCATCTGAAAATTATCAACTAAATCGAATCGTGTGTTTTGGATGGCAGCGACATTGCTCGGGGGTAAAGTAATTATGGGCACTTTCGCACAAATGCGAAGCATCTTGGTGCGGCAACGCTGTTAAGGATTCTCCAAAGTTGTGGGAACATAGTTTGTGAGTGTATATTTCACTTACTTATAACTACATATTTTGGTCACAGGTATAGTAATTGTTGGCAGTTTCTCACAAGTGCGGAAATCTTTTACTGTGCAAAGTTAATGGAACAGTTTGTTTTGTTTGAGTAATAATTTGCTTTAAATGACGCTAAAGCCAGTAGCGCTTGCTTCTAATTATAAACAATCAAAATTATAAACTAAATCAAATACTTAGAATAATAGGAATATGCATAACCACACACGTTTCAGTTCCTGGATAAGTAGGTTGATTTCTGCGAAATCTTTTGTATTATTGGCCAAATTTGGCGAATCGCGAGTCAAAGGGTTAGAATATTGTAATCATGCGCCTATTTAGTGTTTGGGATTATATCAAAAGTTAAGGGAACATAGTTTGCAAGTGGATATTTCGAGTACTTATTTACATCATTATTATATTTGGATAGCTGCAGTATTACTCGAGCTCTAGGAGTTATTATTAATATTTTATATGTATGGTCGAGAGTATAATATCTGTATAGGCACTTTCGCCTAATTACGGAGGATCTTCTTCTATACAAAGTTAAGGAGCTATATATAATAGTTTGAGAGTTAATATTTTGACTTAATTATAATTGTAGACCTACGAATAATAATAAGTCAGGAAGCATAATTCAGAACAAATTCCACACAAAAAGTGGTCCTTCAAACAAAAGCGACGTATGATTCCAAATAGGTACGAATTACTTCCGAGGTTACAAATAGACATGTTCGGTGATTGGTTTAAATTCAGAAGGAAAGCAGGGATTGGTTCACGCGCGTGCTGCAACGTCTACTATGACAACTGAGTCGAAGCGTCGTGGACGATGTAATGCAACAAGTGAATTGGACCAAGTCAATAATATAAACAATGTTTTTTTGTTTTTTTTATATCGGTTACTTTTTAAAATTCAGTGAACTTTATGTCCCGCCAAATATGATTAATTTATTAAGTTTTCGTCTAGAAGTAATTAGAAGAGACTTTTTCTTCGCAATGTAGTGAAGTGAGATTAAAAAAATTACGTATATTCATTTTACCAAAAATATATTTAACTAGCTGGTGCCCGCGACTGCGTCTGCGCAGGGTTAGTACTTCGAGTAGCTTATTATCTTCTCCAAGGCCTCACCCTGACCAGACCTCCATCTATCATTATACCAAAATGTCATAAAATATGTACATGGTCAAACGCAATTGTTATAATAGAAATCCAAGAGAAAATGTAAATACTTAGTGTATCAATTAGTAAACACTAATAATAAAAGACTTACGAGTACATACAAATATATCACCATTAAAAAAACTGTCATTTCATTTCATCACCCTTGACGGTATTTGTGTTACATTTCATCCCCCTTGAGTCTAGTGTATCGAGCTGTCAAAATAATAGCGAGGGACACAAACTTAAGGCACAAACAAAAAAAAACTTAAATGTAGGCGTTGAAAACATCGCTGCTTACCCCTTCGAGGATATATAGGCAAAACCATTTGTTATGTTGTGTTAAAAAATAACATGTAAGTATTGCGGGTGATTCACTCAAGACCGCTAGATTGATGTTTCACCTCCGTCGTGATGGCGGAATCGCTCGACTACAGTCGGCTGAACAACAAAGACGGATGACATGCCAACTCTATCACCGAGCACGTCTAGTGTATCGAGCTGGCAAAATCATTGTCTGCTTTTGACTTGAGGTACGTTCGTTTAGCAATGAGGGCATTGGTGACGTTGCAATTGTTGGCTCTTTTGTTTAAGCGTTCGTAAAGCTCAAAATCGTTATTATTGCCGCTATTCCCACACTCTACTCGAACGCTAAACCGTGCATAAGACCTAAAATCGCACGATTGTGCTGTCAAATAGATAGTAGTCAAAAAACGATCAAAAACAACCGCAGCTCCGGACGTGGGTTAATAATTGTACTCTTTGATGGCATAAATAACTCTTTTTTAGCTTTGCGAACGGTGAACAAAAAGAGCCGTAAACGACATTTTCACCCACAAATTCCCAATTCGAACGCCATTGTGAGCGTTTTTTGAGATATTTTTCGCCAACTTGGAGCTATTCGAACGCACTATATAATCTATCAGAAACTGACACAACTTTGACAGAAAGAAAGTCATCATTATGATCTTGGCGTCGGCGGAGATCTTGTTATTTTGTCTATGCTGTACCCAAAAATATTAGGCCGTTTCACCCGCGTGGTGATAGATGATAATGATGATGCAAATTTGCCTATGTGCTATTCCAGACTATAATCTATCTCTGTGACAAATTTTAATCAGATCCGTTCAACCGTTCTGCCGTTATTGAGTAATAAACATTCATTAAAATCATCCATCCATCCATCATTTATAATATTAGTGGGATATAAGTAGGATGTAGGATAGGATATTCGTTATTTGCCTGGTGGACGTTTTTCAGTGGTCGCAGAATACCTTCATTATCAATTATTTTAGAAAAGCATTGTGTTGATATTACTGACAGATTTATGAGCAACTCAAGCAAACCACTTCAAAATTTGCAAAAGTACAATAAGTACAGAGAGGCATTTATTTTACTGCACTGGATCGGCAAGGAAATGAAAATAAAACTAAGCTAAAACTAAATAAGCAAAATACATTGCTGTTACATTTCAATATTCAGTTCTGTTTAAAAATGTACAGTAAACAAAAATAGACTGACTTTATTTTGCATAGTATTGACCATCTCGGTTTGTATACGTACTTGTACATCTTTGAATATAATTATAATTTTGCTACTACTTACTAATAAAAGTGATTCCTGGACATTTTAATCTTGTATGGATCCTGCACCACTTCACAACACATGCTGGCATGATGATTCACAGCTGTAGTTCACAATGATAAAAAATAAAATGTATGCGAAGATTTTACGTGTGCTCGCTTGCAAGAAAAATGTCCGACTGATGACGTACTGAACACGACTTTTAAGCCCCGCCTACTTGAACACGACTTTTGTTGAGTCATTTTTTTAACGCAGTTACTGTTCCTGACTTATTATTATTCGTAGTTGTAGACAGTTTTGCACACAATAAACTAATTCGTAGGCTACATAATAGCTCAAAGCTGTACTAACAATAGCTATTTTCGTACAAATGCATAGGCTTTTTCGTGGGATTATCCGCAATGTTTTAAGAAGATATAATTAGTTAATTCTTTGCTGTTACTAATTTGTAATATTTCAGTCATTGACTCACTCGTTTAGTAGAGGTAGCCGCATTGCTAGTATTGTAGGTCGAATTGTGACCAAATCATCACGACCTTATTTTCTTTGGGTACCAATTTCTTATGCACTCACATCCTATTAGTAGGAAGGAATTTACTTTTACCAATATCCAATTTCAATTAACTTACCCTTCTAGAACTTACAATACCGATTTCCAATTTGAAGTAACACATCTTCCCTTCTAGTCAGTAGATTGGATCTTACTTTACCAATTGTCCATTTAGAACTATCAAGTTACCTATCAAAGTACCTACTATTGCATCAAGAAACAACCGATCTTAACCCCAATTTCCCCATTGCAGATAACATAATTCAACAATTAATAAACTTACCGAGTTAGACCGTGTGTGCTAACGGCCCCAGTTAGAGCGTTGTGGGCAATTACTTACAGCAATGGACCAATTAATGGAAGAGGCCTTAACTACTTGACCACAGAATATGCAATAGTTACTATAAGGTGGTCGGTTGTTCAGTCGATGAAGTTAGTGTAGTTATTGTGGTTCTAATAAGCACGTAGGTGATTATCTAGATAGGGAATATTGGGTGAATGTCTAGAGTACACTTACTAATGACTGAGTGGCAATTTTATTAAGTTACGATTGTTTGGGCCAAATTCGACTATATAGAAGGTAATAAGTACGTATAGTACTATTACTTATTCTGTGGAATAAGGTTTTGTTGTATAAGTTCTCAGCATACGTTTTTGCTATTGAATGTTATTGTATACTTACTCTTTGATTTGACTTAGACGAAAATAAATAATCTTATTCTTGAATTTTGGACTTTGCCAGTTATCACATATCTTTGATATTTAAATTTCATAAGAAGCCAATTTAGGACTAAATAAACTCCTGGATAATATTAATAAAGTGTACACACTCATAACAACTAACGGACAAATAACAAACAAAATGATAGAGCCCGCCTAACAACCTACCAACCTGAAGATAAACAATCCGTCATGAAGCAGCTAACGGCAGCTCTTCTTGTGAGCGGCGATATGTTATTCAGCTTCTGCGATGACACCAAGAACATGACTGGCAAATTATGGGTGTTCTTTGATGATCCTTTCAAGAATGAAAAAGTGTAATGTATTATGGGTGTTCTTTGATGATCCCTTCAAGAATGAAAAAGTGTGGTGCTATGGGTGTTCTTTAATGATCCCTTCAAGAATGAAAAAGTGTTATGGATGTATTCACGGATTTATGTTTAACCAGCCACAGTCTGAGACTTAACCCGATTGTAATAATGGCTATCGTGATCCCCGGGGCTACCTGTTGAATCAGATTAAAAACATATTTGTAGCCTATTATTCGTCATTCCTAGGTATAGACTATCTTCATTCCATACTGCGTTTATTTTATATGTGTTCAACCGTTTATCACGAAGAAGTCACAAACATACCTGCTCACTAATTCACTCACTTCAACTACTTACAAAATTTCGTATTTTATATTATTAGATTAATAGAAACTTTATCACCAGTAGTATACAACTTTAGCAAGAAGCAAGTAGAATATAAGCAAAACAAAAATACAAATGTACACAATTTGCGCTAGTCGTTAATCAGGGGAGGAATTCATGGACCTTGGGGTAAGTTTCATTAACTTTTCCAATGAATACAGGCATTTGCCTCCAATTTGTAACAGTGGTCATAAACAGTTCCTAAAGTACAGAAAATGATGTATAAATGTATATTTTGTGACAGTTGATGTCGATATTGTATTTTTCTTGCTTCTTTTACAAAGCATACCCGAGAATCAAATTTAGTAAGTTACTTTGGCAAATGTATTTATAAATTTAACAGAAGACTTCATCATTATCATTATCTGCTAGAAGACGTCCACTGCTGAACATAGGCCACCCTCATAGAACGCCACTTGGAATTGGAACAGCTTCTTGCATCCAGCGATTCCCCGCGGTTTTGACGAGGTCGTCGGTTCACCTAGTGAGGGGCCAGCCTACACTACGTCTTCCTAACCTTTTTCCCCATCTCTTATCAATTCTGCGAGCGATATGGCCTGCCCATCACCACTTCAACTTAGCAATCTTGAGAGCTATGTCGGTGACCTTAGTTCTTCTACGGATCTCAACGGATCTTTAACATTTTTCATTCTTTTTTGTTTGAAAGCTTGTACTTCCCGTGTGGTCCCGTTTAAATTTTATCGAATTCAGTCTAATAGTTTTTGAGTTACACTCCAATAACTGAATAGAATGGAAGTCGGTTTAAACATTTCAAATAGTACTTGTACTCTATCTATATAAAGTAACTGTTCGCAATGAAATGTTTATTACATTTTTCTTACTTTTGATACTTCACAGATTGGTACATTCTTACATGTTTTTAGTACGAGTGTTTCATTTTATTCCGACACAATGTGAGCGAAGTTTAATGATTTTCCTGGCGAAATAATGTTCTTAACTCTTGGTTACAAAAGAACAAAAAAACAATGCTGGTTAGATCATTTGTCAAAGTTCAATAAATTGTGTATCTACCAAAATTATTCCATATATGTTTTTCTATTGTAGATCAAAAAATGTTTTTTACCACTGGCGAAGAGCTTCTCTTTAATCGCAACAAGTCAGGGCCGTTGGCGTTACGGTCTCATAATTACATTAACTACGCGATGCATGTGTTACGTCTAGAAAGCTCATACAGGGTGATTTTCTATACACCGTCCTACCCAATATTTAGAAATCCCATTACCATTCCAATATAACTTACGTAAATAATCACCTGACAAGATATCGAACGATTAGTGTCCTATTCTAATTATAAACGAATATATTAAAATAACATTATAAAAAAATACTTTCAAATATAATAATAAATTTCGTGGCGTAAGCTACATTTATTTAGCAGTATTTACGAAGTAGAATAAAAAAAATCATGTATACATATTCTGAATCTCAATTTGTTGGGATTACAATAACCTCATACTTGTGCTACATTATCGAATGTTTATCCCTACTATATGTTATTTATGATTGTCATTCATAAAACTTCTAAAAATGTCTTTTTCCACGCTTAGATTTACTTAAATGTGTGTAAATTGAGTGTAGTCTTGCATTTGAGTATAGATAGAAATAATTTTAAATATAATTATTAATACAAAATTAAAACAAGTATAGGTATCAATGTGCGAACATCCTATATTAGGGTAGGTGAAGTCACCCCAACCGTCCGGTCCAGACAAATTGTCGCACCCCATGTTCTCATTATTACCGATATTTAATTGTTTGCGTAATTTATTTCTTTAAACCGGGAATTGACTGGGTTCAGTATAGTCTACAAATTTACAAACACTGCAATCGTATTAATGAAGTTAACTGTAACTGCAGAACTATTTATTGCTTATAACAAAACTGAGTACTTATGTATGGTCGTTAAAACAAAGTATCTTACTAATAAGTACTTGAATTATTAAGCATCATGTAAAGTTATTCTAAAAATATAACAACACTTTTGATGAGAATGATGATGAGATATCGGTGAAAGCAATATTTCGTAACTGCAAATCTGGCCAAATCTCGTTAAGGTCTTTTCAGATATCACTGGCAGTATCATGTATATTGTAATATTGAAGCGCTTGCAGAGAGAGAAGCTTATCTTAGAACAATAGTCGTAGACTATGTCACACACCTTTGGACGGCCTAAAACTTTAACATTACTGCTGGCTGGTCACTAACCTATCCACCAAACCACACTGAGCCCATGTAGTGAAGTATGGCCTTTACTTCTCTCTATCTCTCTATCTCTCTATAAGAGGAAGGCGCGCGTCCCAGCAGTAGGTAATCCTGATCGTAGCGAGGGTTTCAAACAAGAGCAGAATAACTTTGCTGCCGAGCGAAACATACAACTATTTATCTCACTTCAGCGAGGAAACGCTGGAAGAAAAACAAGTATTTACTTTAAGACTGTAAGGAAGAACTTCGAACTTCTGAATAATAATAGGAAAAGGATAGATACTCCTTGGTTCGTCAGATTCGAATTTAAAATAACTTTGCCAAGCTACCGAATAAAAAAGAACGATAAACGAAGCCTTTCCGAGGTAATTAAAAAAATATGATTGATATTTAAATACAACTAACGTGAAATACTTCCATCAAACTTAAATTTGGGTTTCCTATATTCAGTGTGTATCTCAATATGAACGAACAGAAACTACACATTCATTCAAATTAACGCACATAGCTGTATGGTAGCATGCGGAACTAAATGGATACGCATTTGCGATGTCACATCCACTGTGATCGTCCGTGACACTTGCATTTCTGATTTAGTCACGCACAGGGGTTTTCAAATTTCCGTTCAAATGGCTTTAGACGGTTGTGATACCATTTGACTTTGGAAATTGCTAAACAATTTCTATCTCTCGAGACTATTAAAAGTAATTAATATATTATTCATTGTATTTATATAAATGTACATAAAAATATTAAACTGCGAAGAGAGCAAACCAAAATTAAATCAGGACCATTAAGAACGGGATGATTCTGATTTGAGCAAACATGTTGTAAATAGTGAGGCAAACTGGACTTCAGATTGTTAAACATCGTAGTTCGCCTACCAAAGCAAAATCATAGAAGAGAAATCGTAACAGTAAGTTTGCCCATCAATAACATTTACAAGTATAATTGCTCCAAACACGCCCATTAAAGATAACAATCAGGCGCATTATCTCCGGAAACTTATTAAGATAAGCCAGCATGGATAAAGGCATTTCTTATTGAGTGGAATAGATATATAGGGCAGCGTTATCGACAGAATGGACAGCCGTAGATTATGAGTAATCCTGTTAACGAAATTAGGCTGTTAGTTTATCTTTATGTACTGCCATATGGTAGGGTTGCGTAATTTAGAGATAACATTTATGTTTACTTGTGCTTTTACTATTGTACTAACTCCCAAAATAGCAACTATGCTCGCTTGTTAGTGACGAAATTTCAAAAAATCTTTACATAACGGGTGTTTACAACATAAAAGGTATCAACTGCCATAATTTCAAGAATATACCCTAACGGTTTCGGCTTTGCGTTGATTCAGTCTGTAAGAAACAGTTATTAGTAGTGAACTAAACAACTCCTTCTCCTTGATAAACACACTGGGCTGCAAAAAGCCAATAGGAGTATTTTGTATTGACACCAAGCAGCAAATGATGCCAAAATATATAACAGTTGTATTAACAGCTCGGTCTTAATAACAAAATACTAGAATGTGTAAAATTTTCATACATGAAACCGCACCCAACATTTTTAATTTAAAATTGTTTTGTTTAAGAAGGGCTACTGAAATATTTAAATTTTCTCGCATTTTTATTACCAGCTTTTTTTGCGGCCTAGTGTAGTATTGAACCAAAATTTCAACCCTCAAAAGCATTTAGAAGTATTTACTATCAAGTGAAAACCGTAAAGGAATGTGTCCGAAACGAAGAGGCCTCGAAGGATGTTATTCTGTGCTAGCTACCTGTCATATGTCCACCAAAGCCATGGTTAAGTTAGGTTAAAAGAATAGTGTAGTTCATCATCATCATCATCATCATCTCAGCCGTAGGACGTCCACTGCTCAACATATGCCTCCCCCATGATTTTCCAAAAGGACCGGTTGGAAGCGGCCTGCATCCAACGTCGTCCTGCGACCTTCATCAGGTCGTCTGTCCACCGTGTTGGTGGACGACCTACGCTGCGCTTGCCGGTCCGTGGTATAAGTGTAGTTGAATCGTATTTATTGCTGCCAAACGGAGCGGCATATTCGCTAAGCGGATAAGCTTCATAAATAGAAGAAGAATAAAAAATGTGAAGACTGAATTCTATTAGTACCTAATACTGCAACTGCCATAGTCTAAGTTGGTAAAAGGTTAGGCAACAGGCGCGGATCTAGCCCACAAAAAAGGTGGTGGCTGAAAAACAGCAAAGTAAAACTTACGAGGCGGAGCATGAACTCTTTCATGATCGATATAGTATCAAGTAGCTCGCCTGATGTCGCCCTCATTCAGAATTTTGAACTGGGTACACCACTTCAAAACCGTGCATGGCAAACCACTGCGCTTTTTACTAGGATATATTATGTATAAAATGTTCTTGCGCTGTAATTTTGCTGGAAACACCTACAAAGGATATCAAATGATGTCAAATTAAATTTAAAATAAGCTTACGTTTCTTTTTCGCGAAAATGTTAATAATTTCATCGATATCCAGGTTTTGTACATTTTATAAAACGTCATATCATCGGCCTGTCGAATATGAAATTGTGACGTCTGATGTCACAAGTCTTTTAGGGTTGTAGGCATGCCCATCGTGCCCACAACGGTGGATCCGCGCTTGTTAGACAAACGATTTAGTTACTGTTCATAATTAAGATCGAATAGCATTCTAAAGAAAAAGCTTCTTACTGATCGCTGCGTATGTGAAAAATGAATTGACTAAGATACCATTCATATTATAGCGCTCTACAAATTGGCTGTTATCGACCCCCATATAAATTCAGAAAATCAGCAGAAACAAAAAGATCTCTTATTAATACATGTTGATTGACTTATTTCATTCCAGTTCATTACTACAATAATAAATGTATATTTTTTACTTATTAAAACTTAAAAATTGGGACTACTGTATTAAATATACAATAAATGGATTTGATGAATATTTCATAGTAAAATTTCTTAATTATTTAAGGTAATACACAGGTTTGAAAAAATATGCCCCTATAACAGTTATAAAAAAAGATACAGCTATTCCATTTTCTCACTTGCAATACGCAGAACAAAAGTTACTAAAGAAATAGTAGACTTAATATAACACTAGGCTTAATTTTGTTAAAACTAGATATTAAGCTATATTTACATTAGCTACTAACATGTTTAAAGCTAATAATGACTTAAACAAATCCTGAATATTCTAATGACGAATCGCTGAAATTTACGTGTTTAGTTGCATTAGTAGAAAGTCGTAGTGGTTATGTCAAACTATTTAGCCTAGTCACAAATTAAAAAAATAAAAACCCCTTAAAGAGTGAGCATTCAACGAATTACTAACATTTCAAATATAGTCTTGTGGCACACGATACAAATACAAGTTTGACAGACTCTTCAACTACCCAACTAGGTTAATCACTTGCCTCAGGCTTCAGGATAAAAGAGACGAGGAGTTTCCAACTTGAGCGCGTTACAGCTCCACACAAATCCCCGAAGCATCTGGATTTGTGTAGATTCTATCGACTTGGGATACGCTTCCAAATTATTTGCCCTATTTTTTAGACGCAGGTAACTTTGAATCGAAACTGTTCTTAATATTAGAACTTGATCAAAAAGAGATAAGGATGGTTGTTGGGATAGTTTGCACAATCTTAGTCCGTTCTGTATTTAAAAAATTCCTATATATGTCCTATCCTATACCTATCATGTGGTATTTTAAATCAAAAGTTGAAGGAGAGGATGGACTTTTTTGGTGGTAGTGCCACGCTATAACCCCACGGCCAAATGGAGCGGCACGACCGGGGAAGTACCACACTCTCACATAACACCGATGTGAAGTGACATAGCCTGCTATTGAGTTTCAGTCGGTTTGTGGGAGTTTCCGGAGGCCCGATTCCGCCCTCCCCACGTTCCCCTATCCATCCCCTCCCACTCCCACCTTCCCCCTTCTATATCTTCCTTTCTATCTTCCTTCCTCAAAGGTCGGCAACGCATCCTCGAGACCTCTGGTATTGCGGATGTCCGTGGGCGACGGTATCACTTAGCATCCGCTGATCTTGTGAGCCGCTTGCTCGTTTGCCGACCTAAGGGCTGTGATTGGGGTTTCTATACGTGATCGAATCAGAAATAAGGAGATCCGTAGAAGGACGAAAGTCACCGACATAGCCCAGAAGATTATTCAGTTAAAGTGGTAGTGGACAGGGCACATAGCACGCAGAACAGATGGCCGATGGGGCTGGAAGATTCTGGAATGGAGACCACGGACCGGCAAGCGCAGCGTAGGTCGTCCACCGACACGACATGGACAGACGACCTGATAAAGGTCGCAGGACGACGTTGGATGCAGGCCTCTTCCAACCGGTCCTTTTGGAAAATTATGGAGGAGGCTATGTTCAGCAGTGGACGTCCTACGGCTGAGATGATGATGATGAATATGTACTGTAAATTGTAAAGAAGAGTCTAAAAAAAGACGGGGTTTGTTGTGTAGTTGAAGTATTACTATGGCCACTTTCCTCCTACAACGTACCATAATATGTAGTATCTAAAGTTACATATAGGTTTGCCAAGTTTAAGCTCCATCGGCCCGATTTTAACCTAAAGGTTTGTATAGAACATTTTAAGCAAAAAAAAGCTAGACAGACATTAGAAAGTAACATTATTGTATTTACCCTTTTTGACCAGCCAATACGGGGCTAAACGGCATAAACCAAAAACCCATGGTATCAAATAACATTAATCACAGGCGCCAAACCACGCATATTATTTGACAGTAACAAAATCACTAGACCATAAAAATTTCCCAGCAATGGGTTCATTCGACCGCTGGTTTTACACAATCGTATCACATTTCCAAATTTACAAATATATAACGGTAGTTGAAGCGGTAAATTCGATTTTAAGATTTAACGCTTTGGAAACAGAAGCTGTATTCCAATTTAAAGCCGATATAAGGGAAATAGGCAGCGCCAATACTTGTGGTGGAATGTGGAAAGGAATCACTTTGACGAACGGAAACATTTTACAATATATTGTCACAATGCAAGCAATTTCACACATCATAGACCAAAATCATAATATTCCAAATAACGTCTGTTATGAACGTCTTTGGATACGTTGATCAATAAAGAAATACTGGCGCCTACTTTGGGCTAAAAGTTGGCATTGCCGCCCAGGGGGCGCATTTAGGACAGTTTTCTGCCCCACGTTGGGCTTATAGATTAGTTTATTATTATTTTTTTGGATAAAGAATTTCTAGAAATAAAGAAGATAAAGGAATGTCGCTCTTTACAACATACTGATATCAAACAACCATATAGTACCCACAATAACAAAACAATTAATTTTGAGTTATCCGGTTATTTCCGTCGCAAGTATTAAAAATCTATATAGGTAATAGTAGTGATTCGCTTGTGCGTACACTAAACTAAAATTCTCTAAGCTATGGTAGCTCTTATTATGTTATTACTAAAATCCACATTCGTGTTACTCTTACAATGATAATTATAAACATATGATTATTCTATTCAAATGTAGGTAGTTTTAACAGAAAAGGCAAGTTGAAGAACTGTCACTTGCAAGCATTATATGAATTTGGACATAAACATGAACAGAATAAGAACTACCATAATTTACTAAAAACAGATTTTAGTTCGCTAGTTTAGTTTGGTGTTCTGAACAAGCGAATTACTACCAATGCCTGCGTTTCGCCTATGCAGAACACCTAACGTTTTAAATATCAATTAAAAACATTCTCAACATCCATCAAAAAAGCCAGGAAACTCAAAAAAAATTACACAAGCGTTGTCTAGAATAATTTTAGTTCTCACCTTGAACATTATTATATGTCACTGTATATTTTATTCTATTATTTCTGTTAAATCTTTCATTATAATTTAACTTCTTCTACTAGGTGTGTTTTGGAAATTGTTTCTTGTATATATTACAGTAAGTACTATGTGTAACCGTGCGTGACGTCACCTACCGGCCTCAACGGAAGACCAACGCTGGTTGGTTACGATCAGCACTATGTTGAGTTGGAGCCGATTTGTGGCAGAAAGCTGCAAAAATCATTTAATTTCTTGTGTTTTGTGATTATTGTTTGGATTTATGCGTTACTATGAAATGTTTTTGTATGTGTTTTGCCATAAATAAAGTCTATTCTATTCTATAACGAAATTCTCTAATCTACGGTAGTCCTCATTCTGTTCATACCAAAATCCACATTAGTATATAATTTTGAATGACAATTCTAAAAATATGGTTGGTCTATTCAATTGTGGGTAATTTTATAACAGTTTAGCTTTAGACATGACGAAGTTACATAAATGACTTCTATGCGCTAAACATACCCACAATTTAACAGAAACGTCAAATTTAAGGACTCTGATTAAGAAGCATTAAACGAATTTGGATTTTAGTTTGAACGAAATAGTAACTACTATAATTTAATAAAATAATATTTTAGTGCGGTGTTCTGCACAAGCGAAATGCTACCGATATCTTTTTCTATTAGTCAATATATGAGAAGGAGCTTGACGCCATATCTTTTAATACTGCGCTAGATGTTTTATGAAATTGTTTTTCCGGTACATTAGCGGGCCCTAATTATGGCTGGGCCGAGGGCCAATTTCCCTGGACGTTTCCACGTTGGCGGTGACAAAGTGAGTGCGGAGAGGAAATAATTTTACGATGTCCGCTTAGCAGACGACTGAAAGTAATGTTCATGAAACTTTTTATTATACGGTGCATGAAATAAAGCGTGCTGAAATAAAATAGGGTAATTGTGAGAAAGTACCGGGTTACTTTTAGGTAAATTATTACAAAAAAATTATGTGACATAATTTAATCAACCTTAATAAGAACACTTAACAGTGATATGTGTTTATAGTTACATAACCTTCGCATTACTGTGTTCTGGTTTCATGGACATGGGTGCCGTTGAAATTAAAGGCATATGAGACTTAACAACTTAATGTGTCAAGATGATTATAATGTGATGAAATGCATCTGTACCTAATAGGCAAAGGTTACTACTTAACACTAGGTGGGCCTCGAGCTTGTGCCGTGTCCTAAGTACACAAAAAGTTGAATTTCTTAACAGGTTGAATGTAGGCGAGTTATACTTAGTAAAAATAAATACAACAACAATGAAGAAACATAACGTTCGATAAAGATATTGAGTTCGAAGCAACTTAAGAATCTTTGTGATTATGCGAATATTATATTTAGAAGTCTCATAATAAAATCGTCTAGACGGGTTTCTTGAAAGTATTATTTTCTGCAAAGTCTTTATTGTTACGCAAATTTCCCGGGAGAAATCGCTTCTTTTTAGTAACTGACATACTAGCCTAATATTTTTGGACATTGGGGATATTACGTGACGGACAGAAGCTTTTGTACATATTTAATGTGCGTCAAGACAATGTCAGGCAAATGTGCCCCTTATATACGTGCCTTTATTAAATATGTTCGATTTGCATATTGTTTTTCTACTGTGAAATTTACGGAAATACTTACTAAGTTTATATAACAAATGTAATGTTACGGTACACACTTTACGGTATACGGGAGCTTTTCTAAGCCACGGTGATGCGGGTTCGTGGTGGTAAATTTAAAAAGCCTACGCGACAATCGGTATTATTTTTTACACAAAGTCATAATGTAATATACTTTCAAAGCAACATATTTTCTTTACAACCTACACTATTAATTACAGCAGTAAACCATGTACTCTGAAATGATCGACATAGACGAAATTTCGGTTTCGTATCGAAAGGACATATAAGCAGAACGCCCTAATAGCAGAACGTCCTAAAAGCCAAGTAGTCAATGTTGCAACTTTTTTAGAGAAAAATTCACATGTTCAGACGGATTTCGAACCCGCGTCGTCCGATAATCCGTGTCAGACGCCACGGGTTGCAATCCCGTCCGAGGATGTGAAATATTCTCTCTTAAAAAATGGCAATGTTTGGTATCGCTAAGCAGGCGTTAGTGCTTTAAAATGTAATATAAAAAGTAATAAATGTCTTATAAGTTTCTGTTTCTTGCTGATTGGCCTCGATAAACCCCTATTATATATATAATAAAACGCTACGCAGCACATCAAAAACGAAATGTCTACAGGCTTCACGTTACCTAACATCTGTGCGAAGTTGTACCCAAGACACACTTAACCAAACCAATCTTCTATCTTTAACGTTTACCATCCACCATTAAATTTATTACAATCGTTACATCAAATTGTCACATTACATCAAGTCATACAGTTACAGCTGATGGGGCCCATAGTCACGTACTGTCCCTTTGTAGGGGGGAAATGAAATAATTTGTCTTAAGGGTGCATTTCATATTTATATAGGGGTGAACGAACTTGGTGGCTTCGTGAAAGCCACGTGGGTATATCAAATGTTTTGAAATGCGCCGAATAAAGTTTGTAGACGATGAGTTTGTTTCTTTGAAAAAGCAGTTACAAGCATTTCTCACTCATTATGTGGGAACGAATGCCTCCAATTCTTTTTATGACAATCGGTGATAAAACGGGCGAGTTACTCGCCTGATTTATTAAGCGTCCCGCTTGACCATATCAGTTCCTTGTCAGTCTGAATATTAAACTACAAAACACTTCAAAAATTTTGTATTTTCGGAAAACATTGCCGTTCATACCGAAACACAAGTAAATTTGGCACACTATTTCATGGTTGACTAACTAGCAACGGTGTGATACTTCTCCAGGTGAACTCTGCAATAGTTGTACCACTACAAAACCCGATGTAGCCGTTGGACTGTCATCGTCATCCTTAGATACTCAATTGGGACTTACGGCAACGTGCTTATTGAAGAATTAGTGACACTGTAAAAAACTTTTCCCATTTGTATAATTTCAACGAACAAGCAAGTTTTTCTACGATAGTTTTACTTTGTTGTAAAATACATGCCTTAATTGCCTTAACAGTCACATAGTTGCAAGAATTGCACAATAATAGTAGACCCAACACGAATCTTACCGGACCGGAGATGTAGTAAAATATAATGAATATTCAATCGCTACTTAGCTGTTTATCATCGTGACTCCTTCTTTTGCTATCCAGAATTGTCTCCACCTGTCCCGGTCTTCGGTGACATGCAGTGCCACATAGGCTGGCATTTTTAGCTGCTAATACCTGGTTAGTACGACGATTTTTCCTTCAATTTTGACCGTCGCATGTACAATAACATTAACTGATGGGAGAGATTAGTTTTCAGCACTCTACTTACAGTGTGCATTACAATACCTGCCGGATAGTGTTTTCCTTACAAACACACAACAAATCACATTTATATCACACATTTTTGTTTTGAACCTACATTACCAAACAAAATGGAGGCCATCAAAGAAAGCATTCATCAAATGAATAAAACTTTTAACTTAAAGTTAGCAGAATTTGAGGAAAGGCAACTGAAAATTTCTTTGCCTACTCCTGATACTGCAGGTCTTGCTGCAGAGTTTTCTGCCTTCAAGGCTTTTGTCCTTAGTGCTCTTCGCACATTGCAAACTCAGGTGGAGATCATGGCACGCAGCAACGACAACTTGGAGATGCACAACCGGCGTAAAGTTCTCTTGCTCCATGGAGTCCCCGAAAACAAGACCAATATTGAAGCAGTCATCACAGAGACAATAGTTCAGAAACTGAAGGTGAATGAATTCAAGCCAGAACATATAAGTCACTGCTACAGAATGGGCCGATCATCAGCGTCACACAAAGCCCGGCCTATATTGTTTAAAATCAGTGATTTCTCAATGCGGAGCAAAATCTGGGCAGCAAAGAAAAATCTCAAAAGTTCAGGTATCACATTGTCTGAATTTCTAACGAAGCCACGACACGACGCATTTATGTTGGC
Organism: Selenia dentaria; assembly: GCA_917880725.1. Taxonomy (NCBI): domain Eukaryota; kingdom Metazoa; phylum Arthropoda; class Insecta; order Lepidoptera; family Geometridae; genus Selenia; species Selenia dentaria. The sequence goes on from OU862893.1 coordinate 20,639,441, forward strand.
GCGAGATAGATTTGGCATCTCTAAGTGTTGGACCCACCAGGGGTCTATTTTTGTGTTGGGGGCCGATGAAGTCAGGCATCGCGTTAGCTGTGTTGCGGAAGTCGAAAAGCTCAGTGAGCCCGTCAGACCCAGTGGCAAGGCTTCTGTCGACGCGTCGAAACAGCCAGCAGTTGCAGTAATTATCAAAGAGACCGCGGGCGCCACAACAAAAGCCAGGCGCGCAGCCAGCGGACACAGAAAGTGATATGCATTTTTTGTATCCATTCCTTCCCCCGGTGTGTTTTGTACAGTTAGGTATGTGTAGAATAATTATTTTTCTTTATTTAAAACTGCCTAGGTACCCACTTATTTTGATTACTCGCGATTTGTGCTAAAAATTATCAATGTTTACATTATTGGTACTCTTTCTTCTTCTTCTTTGAAATTTTAACGTATGGTATGGTATGGTACTCTTTGTTTTAGGGTCTAATGAAACCAAAGATAATAAATAATCACAGACTCATAATCTCTAACGTCACAGACTAGTCATGTCACATGACTATGTCTCAATCCAAACAGGATACTACGTATGACTCTGTTTACTCTTTGTACGCGGGTGATATAGATTGATCTTATTCGTTTCAACACAAAATTATTTAATTTAATCTTGTTTTGCAGTCATGTTTTTATTTTTATTTTTTTTATTTATGTATGTCTTAAACTGTACTGTAGTTTAAATAAAGTAATACTCAGGGCAATAAATGTACTCGATGTAGAAAAGATCTGTTGTCTAAGGTGTGTTGTGTTGCTTTACCTTTATATTTTCGTACTGAAGTCCGGCAAGTAAAGTATATATTAATATAACTAGCGCATAGTTATATATAAATCTAAGATTAGTTTAAGTATATATTTATATCTAAGCATATTTATATCCAATTTATTATATTATTTATTTAGATAATGTTAAACTTATGGAATGAAAGCAATGACAGTGATGACTACTTATCTGTTTCTTCTTCTCGTAACAGTAGTAGTAGTAGTGGTAGTGAAGATAGTTTTTTAAGTATCCCCTCACTCTCAGAAACATTGGCATCGAAATTCTCTGATGTACCTAAGAATTTAAATATTGTTCATATTAATGCGCAAAGTATTCCGGCTCATTTTTCTGACATGCTGACGTCTCTCAACAACACAAACATACATGCTATTCTAGTCTCCGAATCTTGGCTAAACCCGTCTCTTCCCTCCATATCCTATACTTTACCTGGCTTTAATCTCATTCGCAATGACCGGACGGGTAGTGTTGGTGGAGGAGTCGCTATTTATCTTCGTGCACATATTCCCTTTTCCGTTATTAGCACGTCCGCCCAACCAACACCCCCAAACGCTGGTGAACACCTTTTTATTGAAGTCCTCCTCTCACACTCTAAAATTTTACTCGGAGTCTACTACAGCAATTCTCCACACAACAACTACTTCTCTTCATTTGAAAATATCATAGTAGACCTCAGTCCTTCCTATAGTCACACCATAATTATGGGTGACTTCAATACTTGTCTCATAAAACGTGATTATCGGTCCCTTTCTTTCGAAACCCTTGTTAAATCTTGCAACATGCATATTCTCCCCCTTTGTGCTACTCACAATTTCCCAAATTCAACTCCATCTCTACTTGACCTCATTTTGGTTTCATCGTTAGATCATGTTGCTAAGCATGGCCAGTGTTCGGCTGATGCCTTTTCCTATCATGATTTAGTTTTCTTATCATACAAGATCCGTCCTCCTAAAGCTAAACCTACAGTTATCCTGCAGCGTAATTTTAGTGGTATGAACCGAGATGCATTTATTAATGACGCAAAAAATATTGATTGGTCTCTGGTTATAGGTGCTGAGTATGTAGATGAGCAATTAGCTATTTTTAATACTCTCCTAACACAACTTTATGATGTGCATGCCCCTTTTAGGTCTATAAAAATTAAACATGTACCTGCGCCTTGGTTAACCGATGACATCAAAACCCTTAAAAATAAAAAAGCTGCTGCCAAAACTAAGTATAAAATTCGTCCAAATGAGGTGAGCAAGTCCAAATATATCAAGCTTCGTAATCGTTGCAATGTGGTATGCAGGGATGCCCAACGTCGCCATATCTATGAATCTGTTCAAGATGAGGATCCGGCGAAAGTTTGGAAGTTCCTCAGAGCATTAGGAGTTGGAAAATCTCGTCAAGAATCAATTCCCAATAACTTAGATATAAATTCCCTAAATCGGCACTTTTCTTCACCACCTAATAATATTCCGACAAAAGCAAATGTGATGTTAAAAAAAGCATACTTTCCATTACTTCTAATGCCGTTGGCGTGGATGGGATCAGTCGTAACATGCTGATACCCATTCTTGATATAATCCTCCCTGTCCTGTGCCATATTTTTAATTTTTCTATTTCTAGTGGCGACTTTCCTGCTTTGTGGAAGGACGCTCAAATTATCCCTCTCCCTAAAAAAACTAATCCTAAATGTTTTTCGGAATACCGTCCAATATCTATACTTCCTTTCCTATCCAAAGTACTTGAACGGCTAGTTCACAATCAGATGAACACTTTCCTTGCACAAAATAACTTGCTAAACCCTCTTCAGTCTGGTTTTCGTCAAGGGCACAGTACGGTTACTGCACTTGTTAAAATAACTGACGATATTCGTTTAGGTATGGAAAATGGTCAGCTAACTGTGCTGGCTCTCTTAGACTTTAGCAATGCTTTTAACGTTGTAGATTTGGATATCCTCTTAGCAATCCTTCGCTCTAATAATATATCTTCAACAGTTATTGATTGGTTTCAATCTTACCTTTACGGTCGTCGACAGCGGATTCGCCTCGATGATTCTTATTCTTCATGGTGTAACACAACAGCTGGTGTGCCTCAGGGTGGCGTGTTATCTCCTTTACTTTTTGCTGTTTTTATTAATTCAATTTCCCAAAATATTTCTTGTTCCTACCACCTATATGCGGATGATTTTCAGTTATACTCACAGGCTCCACTACTTAAACTGAGTGAAGCAGTTGATCATGTAAATGAAAACATGCATCAGGTATTACAATGGAGTAAAGTTTATGGCCTGATAGTCAACCCCCTTAAAACCCAAGTAATAGTCGTAGGCAGTTCACGAATGATTTGCAGAGTTAACTGGGACACATTGCCGCGAGTGGTTTTCGACGGGGTCACTATTCCTTATAGTCAAACGGTAAAAAATCTTGGCGTAACTATAGATCAATGTTTTACATGGGGTCCTCATCTAACTCTGACCAGCCGGAAGATGTTTGCATCTGCAGGTGCCTTACGTAGACTACGTAATTTTCTTCCTACTACCACTAAGATAGCGCTTGCACAATCTCTTTTACTACCTGTGCTCGATTATGCAGACGTCAGCTATCTTGATATCTCGGAGGATCAGCTAAATAAACTTGAGCGTCTTCAAAATTTTTGTATTAGGTTCGTATTCGGCTTGCGCAAATATGACCATGTTTCAGAATTTCGTACTAAGCTCAAGTGGCTTCCCATACGCTATCGTCGGAATGCTCACATATTGTCTCTTCTTTATACAATTCTCTTCAATCCCTTTTCCCCACTCTACCTTAAGGAGCGTTTCGAATTCTTGCACACTTCTCATATGTTATCGTTACGGTCATCAGAGTATCTTCAGCTAAAAACGCCTGAACACAGAACCAGTTTTTATTACTCCTCATTTGCTGTTAAAGCCGTCCGTTTGTGGAATTCTCTTCCACTGGAAATACAGCGTGCTACGTCACTTCAAACTTTCAAAGATCAGGTTAAAAAATTATATCTTTCACTCTAACTCTTACTCACTAATTGTTATCTAACTTTCATGATTTTGTATTTCTAATCGTTTATTTATTTGTTATTTTTTATATTTCTTTTAAATTTTTATTTGTGTTTACATGTACATGTCAAGATGCTTTAGTGTTTACATATATATTACATATATATATATATATATATATATATATATATATATATATATATATATATATATATATATATATATATATATAATTTTTATTAGTATATTTAATATAGCATTTATGTATTTATAGTGTGTTTACTGTTTTTTGTATTGTTACCGTCCATCTTTTATTGTATACCTATTCCTCTGCGAGTGGGTTGTCTGGAAGAGATCGCTCTGAGCGATAAGACCGCCCATTGTTGCACCTAGTTTTTAGGCATTGTTTTTTATTTTTTAATTTTATTGTCTAATATTAAGTCATAAATGTGGTGTCTCAATAAAGTGTTATCTATCTATCTTACCTTAGGTTTAGGTTCAAAACATTTATCCTAATACATCCAAGTATTTTACACAATGTTATATATGTCCTACTTCCTACTATCCTTCCTACTATAACCGCGAAAGTTTGCGAGTATGTTTGTATGGATGTGTGGATGTGTGGATCTTTGTTACTTATTACCGCAAACGGCTGGGGAAATTTAGATGAAATTTGGTATGGAGGTTGATGAGGCACTGGTTTAACACAGGATACTTTTCATCATCATAATCATGTGAAAAGCGTAATACGCTTGGGCACAGCATAGACAAAATATTACAATCACCGCCTACGTCAAGATCGTAATGATGACAGTCCTGTCAAAGTTTGTACCGTACAACCGTTTTTGATAGATTAGTCAAAAGCCAAGTTAATGTGACAACTAGATACTTTAGACGTGTTAGGCGACCGTCAAGGGTGATATAATGTATTACAAATACCGCCAAGGGTGATAAAATGTAATGACAGTTTCTTCCATGGTTATTAATTTTATTTAATAATTATTGTTTACTGATTGATATACTAATTATTTAAATGTACCCAAATAATACTATTATAGCAATTGCGTTTGACTATGTACATATTTTTTGACATTTTGGTATAAAGATAGAATACCCTCAGGGGTATATCTATCATATCTTTATACCTTTATACAAAGAAATAATAAGCTACTCGAAGTACATATCCTGCGCAGACGTAGTCGCGGGCACCAGCTAGTTATATATAATATTGTGTTCATCAATGGCTTTGAAGGTCAAATTTACAAAATCACCTACTTATAAATCAAAGCTGCCTCAGATGGTATATTTGACACAATCAAACCCTCGAAGATTCCAGACAAAGTGGAGACATCAGATTGATTGATCGTTGTTCAAAATTTTCTGATGTCATCTTTATTGAAGTCCCAAATGATCGGCACGATATTCCGAAATTGCTGACATTAAAAGAAAAGAAAATGCGCCATCTTTCGTTTAGATGATACCGACAAATGAAGCTTAGGCATGATTTATAACACAATCTTATGGCGACATAAAGTAGGACACACGTAAAAATTGCCAATTTTTCTTAATAAGAGCCGCTGTGGAAATGGCGAATAATACCATTTTATTATTATACAAGTGTGTTGTATTCTACGAATTTGTTTTACGCGTATACGTTTCTGGAGAATTGGTGGAGTCATTTTTCTTTTCATTCATTTTACACCAAAATAACTAATAACTTAGTTTTTTTCAGCAGATATATCAAATTTAGTTGATTAGAAATTTTGATCGTGGCAACATTTAGTACAAAATATTATTAGTTATAGCTAGTGGATCTGAAGATACTTTAGTCAGTTAGTAGGATAACAACGTTCCTTAAATGAACCTACCTACTAAAAGAAAGAAATAAAAAATAATAAATAAAAAAAATATTTATTGATTCAGGCGTTACTTTGAGGAAAACGATGCTTATGGCCGAGTTGCGGTGTGCACCACTCTCCCTCCCGCACAACCTGCAAACAGGAAGTATACAGAATAAACAACACACAAAACAACCCAATCAACCAAAAACGATTCGACACGTGTTTCGCCTCTACACGAGGCATCCTCAGAAGATGTTGACTCGTCGATCGTCGGTTTAGCGCTGTTGTTTATTCTGTATACTTCCTGTTTACAGTTTATGCTGGAGGTAGGGTGGTGCACACCGCAACTCGGCCATACGCTTTGTTTTTAGCGAAAGTGTCACTAAATATTTCTTCTAATATCGTTTTTAATAAATAAAATTAAACTAAAGGTAAAAATACTCATACATTATTTTATTTATACCCATTTATGAATTCTGCATGTTGCATTCAATATGGGCGCTTTTTGTTTCTTATATTCCATGACAGTAAATTAGTACGTATAGCAATTACGAGAATATAATTATTAGAGCGCACATCCTCGAAGCTGTAGCATGCAAGCACTACAATCCAGTTAATATGGCTATTAATAGGGTTAATATGGCGAAATAAGGTTATCTTGCATTAAAGATTTCTCAACGTTATTTTACATAGAAAAACCTTTTACTCCAACATCATAGAGAGACAAACATAGCTTATAATTTAAGTTTACCTACTTTTCAGTTACCAAAACAAAAAAAAATCTTATTAAAGTAAAGTAGTTAATCTACTATACAAATTTAACTTTCATCACCTATTCCGGAATAACCCTTTCGATTTATTAGGATAAAAAATAACCAATATATTAATTATTATAGTAATGTATTCATTATCATACTTACTTGAAATAGTAGGTTCTACAGTTGCATTACTGTGCAGCTCAAACTCAAAAGCTTTTAGTATATTTAATGTTCGGAAACAGACCTTCTGGCATATAAACTGCATATTCAGTAGCAGCAACTTAAAACTGAGCCGGGGATAAAATCTGTTGATTTGGCAACACTGAGCCTACAATTATTTATGACATTTATTCATTGCTTATGTATTTACTTGACGAATAGCAACTGTATATACGATAACAATACCACAATGCATTAAACATCTACATGTTTGTGCGTTTAGACAAATTTTATCCGTAAAGGTGCGGTGTTAAAGAAGATTTCCTTTGTCGTCGGGATGCGATTCGTAAGAGGCAAGGAGAGCAGACTTACTAGAAGGAAAAAGAAAGGTGTGAAGGGCTCTGTAGCAAGTGAAGTTACTGGGTGAAAGAAACACAAAACCCTCTCGGCCTCGGAGTAACAGCGGAGTGCAGTGCAAAATTATAGCACTAAGCTATGGGTAGCACTACAACTGTCTTGGGCAAGCGTACTGCTTACCATCGGGCGCACGAGTAGACCAGCTTATCACTTGATTGCACGTCGATTGACAGATACAACTCAAAACTAACGTGGTTTTCACTAATTTTTTCTTAGAAATACGGACCTATCCGATAACGCCATCGACGGCGGGTGTACCGAACAATCCTTTAAAAAGGCCCCCGAATGTGGTCGACGCTATAGTCGGACCTATCCGATAAACATTACCTACGTGAGTAATCCCGTATTTCTAAGTAAAAACTCAAAATTACTTTTAATATGCATGAAAAAAAGCGTTTTCCGAAAGCGAATCATTCGGAAAGTACCACTTTTCCGCAGTACTGCTTCAATTTTTAGTTTTTTGTTCTTTAGGGTTCATTACCTCAAAAGAAAAAGCTTACCTTATAGGTTCGTTATTTATCCGTCTGTTCGTCTGTGTGTCTCTCAGTCAAGACTCTAGGGAAAATAAACTATATTAATTACACGCGTCTACTAAGTAAATAACTATTTATTTACTTTTCTTTGTGGCAAATATGTTGCACTGTTGAACATATATTATTGATAAATTGTTTTCTTTTTCTATTATTTTCTTTTCTGTCTATAGAAAGTATACAAGGTAAGTATTTACAATAACTTGGCATAATTTATTAAACCAATACAAATCATATTTATGAACGGAGCCTTTAAATATATTCCAAACCACAAAATGTTATTCATGTCTAAATTATTGATTAACAAGGTAAGTTATCATGTAACATTAGTTAAAATTACCATTTTTAATATAAATTATTAATACCTACTTGTAATATATAAATAAATAAATAATAATTAAATATGGGACAACATCCACACAAAGGTCTTCAGGTCCCAAACTAGGCAGAGCCTGTACTATGGTAACCTAATGACTGATATACATACTTAAATACAAATACACACCCAGACACAGATCAGACATGTTCATGCACACAAATAGACATGTCCGGGGATCGAACCCGGGACCAGCGGCTCAGAAGGCGGGGGTGCTACCAACTGCGCCAACCGGCCTGTCCAATATGTATTCCGATTAGTGATGTTGTGTATTTTATTTATATTTTTATATTTTAGGTTTAACTTGGTTAGGCGTGTCAGTTTTTTATAATCGATTTTGATCTTCATTAGTAATTAATATACATATTGCCCTACTTTCCGATTGAAGTCAAGAGCGATTTTGGAACTGTGGTCGCCATTCCAAATCAACTGTCGCGCGACAACGTAGAGACCCATGTGGCGTCATGGATAACAAATACATACAAATAAATACAAATATCTTTATTGCAAAATTAAATTAGGTACATATGGTGTTAGTACTCTGCCTTTTGTTTTAGTTAATATAATAACGTCACCAAGGATGCCATTTTCCGATTTCAACGACCACGCTGGGAACTGAAATCACCGTGAGCAGTTCTGCTAAAAATTACAGTTCGTTGATGTATGCGTGATGCGCTAGTGTCTGTTATTCTGTGCGTGCATATGTTTACTCTTATCCGTTCCAGATTTTTTTTTGTAGCAGTTATTATCATATTTTCATGGTTTAATAATTGTTGCCATACCATTTAGTTAAAGATCTTGTAAGAAGCGTATAACGAATCAAGGCACTGTCAGCCTTGCCGTGAGCAACGTGAGCGTGATTTCAACCCATTCCGAATTGCTGCCGGACGGATATCACCTGTAAAAGTGCGATATTGAATTGGAATGAAGAATAGTGATCATCATCATCATCATCTCAGCCGTAGGACGTCCACTGCTGAACATATGCCTCCCCCATGATTTTCCAAAAGTACCGGTTGGAAGCGGCCTGCATCCAACGTCGTCCTGCGACCTTCCTCAGGTCGTCTGTCCACCGTGTCGGTGGACGACCTACGCTGCGCTTGCCGGTCCGTGGTCTCCACTCCAGAACCTTTCGGCCCCATCGGCCATCTGTTCTGCGTGCTATGTGCCCTGCCCACTGCCACTTCAACTGGCTAATCTTCTGGGCTATGTCGGTGACTTTCGTTCTTCTACGGATCTCCTCATTTCTGATTCGATCACGTAGAGAAACCCCGAGCATAGCCCTCTCCATAGCTCGTTGTGCGACTTTGAGCTTATCTATGAGGCCCATAGTAAGAGACCACGTTTCAGTGCCATAAGTCATCACTGGTAACACACATTGATCGAAGACTCTTGTCTTGAGGCACTGAGGTATTTTTGACGAGAAGACTTCGCGAAGTTTCCGGAACGCTGCCATGAATAGTGATAATATCAACAAAATCGGTGTTGATTGCACTCGGAAAGCAGGGTTGGTGATTAGGCGTCTAAGGTACTAATTACTATTATTTAGTCTGTGTCTACTGCGTTTATGCTTGGAGAGTGAATAAAGTAAATTGAAATCCAAATTTCAATACCTAATCATATCTTGGAGGAATGAGTTCAGTACCTATAATGACGATCTAGACTTAACAATAACTATAACTTTGTAATTCAAATCACACCTGATATAGACGTGTCGGTTACGAGTCAAAATATGCATATGACTTAAAATCATATAAGAGCTGGAAATGTACCGGCTCATAATACCTACCTGATTTCCTAAACAAAACTAACTCTGGCCGTGGGATGCAAAACTTTTAGGTCCACAACATCTTTCGAAGATAAGACTTCGGAAGAAGACTCGATCGCAAAATCTTCAACTTGAGATACCTTTTCGGTATACTCAACGATTCGGTTACAATACATGAAAGGAGAAGTATGGGCACTCTGGAATTGCTTGAAACAATTTGTCTAAATATGTTCGCGAGAACTAGGTACTGTTATTTAGCTATTTTCCTTCGATTGCCCAGTGAGCAGCTTAACCTTGATTTTTTCTGGTTAGGTTTATTGTTCAGGGTTAATATTCATCCAATAAAAGCCAATCACTTACCCTAAAACTATTGAGCACGCGCACGGAGCTTGAGCACCCCGTCGTCGTCTATGTATCCGTCCAGAAGGAGGTGTAAAGGCACAACCACGTCGAAATATTCCAAAATGCTTTACAATCTTAAAGATTTTACAAATATTACCGATGTACTACGTCCGTTAGCGATATGTGTCCGAGGTGCACTGAAGGTCACGCGCTCCACGGGTGCCGTTATAAATTATTTAAGATCCACAAACTACCCTCGTTTCTTCATTTATTCCACTTCTCGTTGGAAGCCGTAGTCGGAGCTTGTGAATGGCAACATATCAAAAGAAGACACCTGAAAAATATTTTAGAAGTGTTTATTATTGTATACTAGCAACTGCCCGCGACTTCGTTCTCGTAGTCAGCCTTCGGCCTCCTGGGTCTCAGGACTTTCAGGTGCAGTAGCAGAGGTTGAGTATACGGCAAACCGTCTTCAATCATTTTGCATTCAAACCGTGAGCTCGCTTATGCTTTTTGGACTTTTATTGTATGTACACAGTTTTCTCAGCAGTTATTTATTCGTCTTCACTAATCTAATACTAAGTAAAGCTATTACGTATATCCTTATGCCTAACATTCAAATGTGTTAATTTTTTTACTTGGATTTTTTATAGCTTAGTGTTATTTGTTTGTATTTATCCTACTACCCGTGATAAGGTATGATAGCACCCGGTCTAAATCCCCTCAAGATTGAATCCGAAAAAGTTTCTCACTACTTCGTCAAAAAAGTTATAATTCCGTTTGCCGGCCGACTATTGAATTCACTCGTTATTTATTGTTAGCGATAAAATAATATTAATCTCCTGGGGATTTCTACGGGATTTTATTCTTATAATATCCTTGACTCGCAACTTTGAGAATAACCCCAAATTATAGTGATATAAGCATAACATGGATAAACCAGTATCTGAGTAGTAACGTCAAATAAATCAATTCTATTGTTTTAATTAATTGTTATCTTTAGTTACAATAACAATAATAACATGTTAGTAAGCAGTGCGTGCTTATGTAAAACACGTGTGAGCTTTCGTTTTTGAGTGAGTATCTCTACTAGAAGCCGTCCGAAAGAGATAGAAGAACGAAATTAAATTCGCAGCAGGACAGAATAGGTCAGAAGTCGCATTAATAGGGTAATTTGTAAAAACCTGGAGGAGATCTTTACCCGTAGAAGGTCACGTAACAAGAAAAAAATACGAAATTTTCATAGTTTTTTATTAATTCATATTAAATATTGATTTTGTATGTAATACTAATTTTAATATTTAAAACTATACTACTTATATGTTGTGGTAGTTATTCTGTATTAAAATTTATTTGTAAAGAGGCTATTTATTCGTTGGACTAAGTTAGATTTGTCTCTAACTCTACTCCGAACCTGGCCTCCGAGTTACGGCATGGGATGCGGATTGCGCCGCAGTTGTCAGTGACTATTTTTTGCGTTTTTTTAGGAATGGTAACTGATTTTCTAAGGCAGTTACTGGAGACAGTTACACACTGTTTGGGGCTCGGCAATAAAATATAATCTTGAGGGGATTTCAATCGTATCATATTTTCAGTCATACTCTCAGGCTCAAGCAACAAAAAGTGCCTCTATCATTGTGTGGATTTCCTCAATGTAATGTAACTAATTATCTAAGACGCCCAATTCTTACTACCCCTAAGCTGTTATCAAAACTATTTAGGTAAATTTAAATGCGCGCGGCTACGTCCTGCGCTTGGCAATCACATTCCAATATGTACCGTGTACACTAAATCCTTATAAGAATATTTCTTTCCAAGATAAAGAAATATTCTACTTCGTAAAAACAATATTTGGTGTAGTGTTGGACCATCCATACTAACACATCACTATCTTATCATAGCCAAGTACAGTAATCAGCTGTGGAAGTTTCCTTGCGTAAGAGGGATTATTGAGGTATTTTCGATAACTCGCCTTGCCGAAAGCATAGTGAGAGCCTGGTGTGAGCGCGGGCGCGGGAGCGGAGGCGGATTTGTCTAGCTAGTTTAGCTCGACCTTCGGCCTCGCCAATCTCGCCATAACCTCCCATCTATTTCTTTCATAAGAACCTTCTCCTGACAATAATAAACACAACAAAAAAAGAATTAGTGAGATTGTTCCATCCGTTCTCAAGTTATAGCGTGACCAGGAGAAATAGGGCTTAATTTTTAACCGACTTCAAAACAGGGGGAGGTTAATTACGAGTATATTCGGTTGTAAGAATTTTTTTATGTGTATGTTAGCCGATTTTTCCCTCATTTGTAGATCGATTCTCAGTTTTTTTTTGTTTGGTATACTTCCGACCACCACTTCACTCATTTGAATTTCATCAAAAGCGGTTTTTATGTTACACTACAATAACTGAAAAGTGTTATCTTGATGTTATCATCATTTACAACCGATCCCGTAAGTAGCTGGGCTACTAAAAATGGTGAAAATGCGCACAATATTGTGATAATAGATACTTTTGAACTATCATGGTACCGACTTCAACATATTATTTCACACTTTTTGGTGTTGAAATCGATTAATTTTTTTTTTATTATACTAGTATCTGCTCGCGACTTTGTTTGTGAGGAAACAACTAACCTTAAAACTACCTACCCGTGGAATCGGGTTGAATCGGGATAAAAGCCTATGTGAAATCATCTTCACTCTAAATTTCAACCAAATTCGTACAGCCATTTTTACGTAATTGAGTTTTTATTTTTTTTTGTTAAGAAATGGTAGAAGCACGGGGGCCATTTGCATGTTTATTGCCACATATGGATGTTTGTTAAGCATCAGTTATTTCTCCTTCCTATCGTCTATTTTTTTAGTAGTTATAGAACATTTCGAGTGGTAGCAGCAGCTCTCGTCCGCTTCTGAACTGCTCCACTGTGAGCACTTCTTGTTATTAATTTACTAAATTCCCTTCAAAGGCACAAATCATGTTCCTCTTTTGTAAAATAGAGAGCAAGAGGGAAGACTGCATCCTAAATAGAGAGTTGGAATCGGACGTAAGACAGACTCAGCTTTTTTAAGCTCATCCGTTACCCGCGCCCGCTCTTGAATGTGTGTTGAGTCTTTACAGGGGTAGAGAGCAATAAATACTGAGAAAAGACAGCGAGGGGTCGAATTCGACCCCGTATATAAGTAATCTGGGAATTTGTTATGGTTTTAAGAGAAAACTATGGGAATTCCCTAGAGAATGATTCACAATTTCTCTAACCATTGCACTTGTCCAATTAATTGTGGAGGCATGTGCACTTTTTATTAGATTGCGACATTTATTTATTTTGACAAGAGATGAAATATTTTACGAATTCGTATATGATTCTATAAATTAACTAAGATAGAAAAATAAATGGTCCTTATAAATCACCAGTCGATTGTCAATATAACAATGAAATTTCTATTGTGTCTGGGTCGTTCGACTGATATTTATTTCGAGATAATTGTGTTGAGCTTTTGTCTTTTCTACCGACTTCCAAAAAAAAGAGGAGTTACTCATTTCGACTGTATTTTTTTATTATTCTTTAAATTCTTTTTTTATTTGAAAGCTGGTGCTTTCCGTGTGGTCCCATTTAAATTTCATCAAAAAGATACACTCCAATAACTGAATATAATGGAAGTCGGTATTAACATTTTCAAATTGTACTCGTATATGTGTTTATATATGTTTGTATACATGTTTTTGTTTTGTTTTTTTGTCTTCTAAAAGTTACGGCTGGGATCCCTTAGATTCATCGCTAAAGTATCGTCAAGTATTTTGATGTAAAGAAATGTAAAAAGTAAAAAAACAAAAGTATTCTAATATTTTACGTGTGTGTGTGTTACACACCACACAAGTTCTTACATATTTTTATTTTTAATATTTCCGCATGAGTGATTATTAAATAAATTGGTTTATCAAAGGGACTTTGTGTGTATTTTTTTATATTTGGAAGACGAAATAGCTCCACAATTTTTCAAATCAAGAAAAGCTGTCATTATGCTTACTTTCTAATTATCATAGAGTAAATATACTTTAATGTAATACTTAAAATATAAGAAAATACCGTTACCAATCTTCAGAAAATTTATTGATTCAGGCGTTACTTTGCGGAAATCCATTATCAAAAAACGATATTAAAAAATATTTAGTGACACTTCCGCTGAAAAGAAAACAATGATTTTGGCCTATTTGGGGGCGTGCACCACCCTCCCTCCCGCATAAAATGCTAATAGGAAGAATACAAAATAAAATCGTCCGAGTCCGACAGTGACTTTTTCTGTCGGACTAGCGCTCGACGAGTCAACATCTCCTGAGGATGCCTCGTGTAGAGGCGAAACACGTGTCGAATCGGTATTGGTTTATTTGGGTTTTCTTGTGTTTTTTATTTTGTATTCTTCCTATTAACATTTTATGCGGGAGGGAGGGTGGTGCACGCCCCCAAATAGGCCAAAATCATTGTTTTCTTTTCAGCGGAAGTGTCACTAAATATTTTTTAATATCGTTTTTTGTTACCAATCTTATTTATAATTGCATTTTTTTGAATAGTTGGAGTAGATGGAGGTCTGTTAATTAATCAATGATGTGCATTTGGATGAAATTTTGTATGTGGATATAATTATAAGGCGCTGGAATGTCATATAGGATACTTTTCGTTATCATCATCAACATAATCCGACATCACGCTGATGTGGCGTAGCTGTAGATATATATATATATATATATACATAATAGAAAATATAATGACTACTAAAGTTATATGATTATTAACGGGATATTTACCGTGGTAAGGTTGTGGAATGAGCTCCCGATATTTCGGCGCAGTTACATGCACCATGTTCACGGGAAGACTGAAGAATGCGGGTGGTTGGTCAAAAAGTGGGTGGTTTTCATGCCGCATCAAGGAACACATAAAGGCAGTAAAAAACAATGAAAGACACAAATCTGCCATAGCTGAGCATCTGCTGGACGCGGGTCCTAACCACTGGATTGAATTCCATAACCCTAAAATCTTGTCCACCGAACGCCATTACATACCAAGGCTAGTAAAGGAAACTATTGAGATCTCGAAATGCCAGAATTTCAATCGAGGTGATGGTTTTCAACTCGCCAGTGCGTGGAATCCAGTATTAGGTTGTTTTAAAAATAAAAGTCCGCGTTCAAAATGTGTTCAAAATACTATACGCAGTGATACAGTGAGTGTGTTTTGTCGGGACTTAGGATCGAGTTCGAGTTCCAGTGATAACCGTAGCAAAAGACTAAGAAAGAGGGTAGATCGTTATGTCTGCACCTAACTTTTAAACTTTTTGACCAACCACCCGCATTCTTCAGTCTTCCCGTGAACATGGTGCATGTAACTGCGCCGAAATATCGGGAGCTCATTCCACAACCTTACCACGGTAAATATCCCGTTAATAATCATATAACTTTAGAGAACAACCGTGATAGTTTAAAACAGTGTTATAATGACTACTCGTTGAACTTGCTATTTTTCAACCTTGATGGAGAGTCAGATAATAAATTATCATATGATGCATACTAGGCCTGAAGTTTGTTTCAAATACCTATGGAAAAAAACAGCCAATTGCTTGATTTGAGCCCATAATATTCTAAATGTAATTAATTGTCTCCAATGTCGCACTACCAAATAAGCTATAGCAGAACGCAGCAAATTCGACATTATGAGAGATTCCAATAATATTGAAAATTATTCAATTTGCATTATAAATTTAACAAAAATTCTAGCCTGGGATGTGGATTAATTCTCAAACCCATCCATCCATTAAATAATAGAATAGAACACCATTATTACAATTAAAACACTTCTTAATCAGCGTTATCAAACTACGAACATTAATTTTAAAAAAAATACTCTTAGATATGCCATTCAATAAATAATACTAATATACATACATACTTTGCAAAGTTCCGTGAAATGAATTCTTTTCATTTTTTACCCGCTGAAGGACTCCCGCAAAAAGGCAATTTTTATTTACACTCAAAATATTTCCGTGACGGCATAAAGTCAATGCCACCCCAAGATGCGGTTAGAAAAACGCAATATCGCATGAGACGTAGGGGATGTAAGTGTGCCCAGTGGATTTGTAGCATTAGATTGCTACGAGCAGGGCTGTCAGTCAAAGCAGTGTACGAGTACTTCAATGAATTTATACTTGACATACGAGTAGGCCCATAATTAAATGACGTTCCAAATTCAAAAGTACTACATTACAAATTGTCTTACCCATCATCATCATCATCATCTCAGTCGTAAGACGTCTACTGTTGAACAAGCATCCCCCATAATTTTCCAAAAAAATCCAGTTGAAGCCGCCTGCATCCAACGTCGTTCTACGACCTTTGTCAGGTCGTCTGTCCACCGTGTCGTGGACGTCCTACGCTGCGCTTGCCGGTCCGTGGTCTCCACTCCAGAACTTTCCGGGCCCATCGGCCTGTTCTGCGTACTATGTGCCCTGTCCACTGCCACTTTCACTGGCTTACCTTCTGCATCCTTAACACGCGGCGGAGAGTAATAGTCTTCCCACTTCCACAGTTTTCCACAGTCTGGAAATGGAAACAATGGGAAGAAAATTACATCGAAGGTGTATCCGAAATGTCCTCTTCGATTACCCAGATAATTAATTCAGGCACATATTTCGGGTCAACAAAGAAATGGCATTGTAATGCATTGGAGCCTCGAAATCATACGAATGGTTTGGCGGTGCATATCAAGGTTATTATTGTATTACTTTCATATCTACATTCTATGAAGTGAAATACCTAAGTTAAATAATTCTTATTTGTTTTTATTCTACAATAGGTATATAATACACTTCCATACGCTTATTGAGTCTTAGTAAACGAAATAGAATACTACGTATGGATAGCACACGCTACTCAGAGACTTTTGTTACATTTGCTTTAAATGGCACCTACGAAGTACAAACCATAGGAAACGCTACTCGCGCCGTCTATCCACGTCTAAGTTTTTTGGTGGTAGTGCCACGCTCTAACCCTTTGCGTTACAGCCAAATGGGCCGGCACGACAGGGGAAATACCACACTCCCACATAATACGGACGTGAAGCTATACAGCTTGCTATTGCGTTTCAGTCGGTTTGTGGGAGGTTCCGGAGGCACGATCCCCTCTTCCCTCCTTCCTCCCCTTCCCCATCCTCCGTCTACCGTCACCACTTCAATTCCTTCCTCAAAGGTGGCACGCATCCTCGAGACCTCTTGTATTGCGGATGTCCGTGGGAAACGGTATCACTTACCATCAGGTGAACCGCTTGCTCGTTGCCAACCTATCCCGTAATTATTAGTTTTGTAAACGTGTTAGCTGTAAGTTTACTTTTTGTAATAAATAAATAAATCCCATAAAAATAATTTGTGAATTTTTTATATTATTATACAAGTTCTCGGGGTACTGAGCACCGGGGCTGTAAACTGGATACTCAACTAGGTACATGTCTAAAAGCAAAATTCAAATTCGGAACTATCGTTACTAAGTCTAAACACTCCCTTGTATTTATGTCCACCAAAGGACAGATTTCGCATTTTTCACGTGATTGATCTGATTGTCTTCCCATAATAATACACAAAATAGAAACTAGAAATTGTTGATCTATTATAAAACATTAGGGTCTGAGCACGGAATTTAAACTAAAGATCTGAATAAAGGCTGAAGAAAGGGTACCTAACTTAATTTAAAATTGGATTGAGTCGGCTAAACTTATCAAATGTAGCCATACTCGTAATTCACAATGCCATCGGAAAATGTAGTTATAAATGGCTAGACGAACTGGACTTCCAGCTAAAGGACTTGTTCGTTATAGATAGACCGAGAGAAGAAGAGGAAAAGAAAACTAATAATCACGATTTAAGGCGCTGTCAGCTCAGCGCTTGGCTACGTTCAATTCCTTTACTTGAAATCAAGCCAATGCATGACGTAAAAACGTACAATACTCATAAAAAAATAATGTGCACACTTAAATAAAAAAATAATCCGTCAATGTATGTGTATTAAAAATTACTATTTTATGATATGTGTTTCATAACAAATACAATAGTGAATAAAGAAAAAAACTGCTTTAAAGGTCAAATTAAGTGGTTTGTTTGAAATTTTTTTAATGTATTCTAGTATGTTAAAAGCTGTTTTAATTCCGTCAATGTGTACTTAGAATAGAAGTCTTAAAAATGTCTATTGATTATTTGTAGTTTTTTTAGATTGCTTTAAAAACCTTCATTTTTATCGACATCGTGATATGACAGCTTAAGTCTGATTATGTTCAGTTGTGTAGTTTCAAAATGTGTTTTTTAAAAGTACCGAACTGAGACAGCCCTATAATATTATGCACAACCAAAATCTTATATTTCACTGTTGTGTCTAAACTTCACCGCTTTTGAGAGGAACACTCTTATTGCATTCTGTTGCAGACAACCTAACGTATAAACGTCTCCTAAACATTTATTATAGTGAAGTAGGCGATGGAGAACGCGGGCTTTGGTTATTTCATATTTTTTACAAAATTTTTTTTCCAGTTGGTTTTTAGATGCATGTTTGTTACTTCTGCTGAGACGACTTAACGTATTTGAAAAAAGTTATACCCAGGATCAACACAAAGGTTACGTTTATACCGATTCAATGTGAGAGATTGGTTATCGGAATCACTCGGCAGAAATTCCGCATGCAGATTCACGCAAGGTGGGCCGTGTATAGGGCCCATAAGTTGCGAATTTGATGTGAGTATCGATTTCTGCTTTCGGATGGAAAACACCAACATTGTGCCAATACATTGATAGTCTGTACTAACTTATAAGTGGTTAGGGTTGTTTGTTTGTTTGAATTGAAAAGGCACCGAAACTACTAGACTGATTTGAAAAATTCTTTCACCATAAGAATCCTACATTATTCCTGATGAACATAGGCATATTTTGATTCATCATTATCATCATCATCATCCATCACCATAACGAATAAACTCAAAAACTGAACTCAATTACTGAACTTTCAACATTAGAATACTACATTATCCATAATCCATAAGTAACATAAGCTATATATATAGATTCATCATCATCATCATCCATCACCACGCTGGTGAAACCGCGGAGCGTAATTACTATTACATAATATTACAATAAAATAAGATAGGAGTAATTGGAACATTTTTGGATACAAATTACCTATACATATGTATACTTACATACAGGGGGTTTTGTATTGTTGTCCTCTCGCGATATATATACATAGGTACAGTGCCATTTGTGCTGTTTGTACCCTGTTGCGGACGAAGCCATAGTATCGTGATGTATATTTATTAGTGTAATCCAGTAAGCTTTGGTTTTAAATTTTTAGTTAAATCTTTATATATAAAAATGAACCCCTATTTCTGTTGGCAACGCTATAACTTGAGAACGGATGGATTAATCTAGCTAATTCTTTTTTTTTGTTAATATTGTAAGGAGAAGGTGCCTATGAAAGAAAAATCAAGAAGAGGTGGGATAGTATGGTGAGGCCGAAGGCCGAGCCTACTATGTTAAGCGAACGAAGTCGCAGGCAGTCGCTAGTCTATATATATGTACAATTTGAAACTTTTAATACCGACTTCCATTCTATTCAATTATTGGAGTGTAAATCAAAAACTACGGGACCGAATATGATGAAATTTAAATGTGACCACACGGGAAACACCACCTTTCAAACAAAGAATTTTGAGAATCGGCAAACTTCATCGAAAGTTATGAGGTAACAAAATTTAAAAAAATACATTCGAATTGAGTACCTCCTCCTTTTTGGAAGTCGGTAGAAAAATTAACCCCTATTTCTCCTGGTCACGCTATAACTTGATAACGGCTTTACCGATTTCATTCATCTTTTTTTAATGTTTTCTTATACTTCGTAGAAGAATCTTACATAAAACAAGTACAATTTGAAAAAATTAATACTGACTTCCATTCTATTCGGTTATTGGAGTGTATCTCAAAAACTACTGGGCCGCATTTAATGAAATTCAATGGGACCAGACGGGAAGCACCAGCTTTGAAACAAAAATGAATTTTATGAATCGGTTCACCCAGTCGAAAGTTATGAGGTAACAAACATTAACAAAAATATATACAGTCGAATTGAGTACCTCCTCCTTTTTTGGAAGACGGTAGAAAATCAAGAAAAGATGGAACGTAATGACGAGGCTGAAGGCAGAACCTACTACGCTAAAGAAGTCGCGGGCAGTCGCTAGTACATAGTATAAATAAATATTCACACTTTTAGGCCTGAATAGATAACAAACAGATAATCAGGAAGAGTTTGTTACTTTCGCATAATAATCATTTGTGGAGATCATATTGCTATGTAGTGAAAGTGCTAACAACTACTACTTAGGTACTAGTACATAAGATATGTAGTGAAAGTGTGTGTATTTTATTACAATGTGTGTGGTAGGCCATGCTTCAGAAATTATTGTATGTATTTGTAATGAAATTATCGATCTTTATTTACGTTTGTCACAGATCACAGAAACAAATCTAGACACAGAAACAACGTTTGTCTTTGGCGAATTCTTCTATTTGAATGAGCCGAAGGTTAAGCAAAAAACATAGGTGTCATAAATACAATTTTAAAGGCATTTTGCATCTTGTTGAATTTTTTTTATTAGGATTCTAATAGACGGCAATACTACGATGTGAAAAAAACACTTACAAGTTTACTTTTCGTGACAATAATTTTACTCTGTAATTTAAACCTTGGTAAGAAAAATATATTATTTGATTCCTGTGTCATCCTTTTCTCCTGGCGGGTCTCAGTTGGTTGTATGATGTTTTTTGATTTCTTTGACGATTATTGTTTTTATTTTATTATATAGGTCATAACTTGATTTGAACTTCATCAGTCCTAAAATCAAAATCAAATGAAGAGTTTTCAAGATATGCCACATAATAGATAACTTAATAGTACAAGTTATACAATATTTTTTTCATGTTTGTAATGTAATGTAGGGATACTTCAGTAGTGGTATTTTTTATATTATACTATTAGCTTACAATCTCATTATTCCACATAACCACCCTCTATTTGTTATGACCACACTCCTAGTTGTTTGTAAATGGGGTTAATAACTACCCCTGTGCTGTAGAGTTAATTTTACTTCCTCTCAAGATTCATTCGCAACAAATCCGTGAAAGCCTGAAGCAAAATACAAAAATAAACGAAGCAATATTCATAGGAATTAATTAGTTCGCAAGGAATTATATTACGGTATTATTCCTAGAATAGAAAAAGGTAGCTACAGTTTATTTGTACTTAAATAATCTTAAATGTGTAGCATCAGCAATATACAAAAGGGAGAACTTTATGTCAACACGAAAATCTGTCACCAAAACTTCGGAACTCAGCCCAAATTTCATTAAGATCAAATATTTACGTGGTGTCCCGACCGAAATCGAGCGGAGGGAAGCTTTTGAGAAACTTTCTCAAGATATGTTTCTAATTTGCCTTTCAAATACTTGGAAACACAGAAGTATTCTGTTGAAGCGCTTTGACTGTGAAAACGCGCAAAGAGGCTAGTGTTACGTGCAAACTATCCCCACAAGAAGTTGAACTTACAAGAAATTCTGTTCGCGTAATCGCCGAAACAGAGTTCCCTTGAGACCCGCCGTACCCTCCCTATCTCAACATTCTTACAGTTTAATGTATGCAAACGCATTTTGTTTCAAAGCCTGGCTCCCTCAAGGATGGTGTTACTCGAGAGCCCTCCAGCCACGTTCCCTTCGCGAACCGAACTTTTTTCCTGTGTGTCACAACATGCTCTTTGATCTCCACAAATGCGAATATAATGTCGGAACCAGTTAAGAATGTTCCTTTTTTATCTAACTGCACACTTACGAGTTTTTCATCAATACTCGCTACCTCGAGGGCTTTCGGAATAAAACTGTTGTTTCTGTTCTCTCTATTGAATACATTTGTTTGAGAAATGTAATACAGATTGAGGTGTTATTTCCAACACTCCTTTACAAAGACAAAGGGCCTCATTGTTCGGTTTGTCGTGCGAGTCAGATTTGTCACGTGGTGCAATATATCTGAGACGTATTAAAGTCAAGTTAAGCTTTGAAATACATGAAGTCATCAATTCGGCTACTAAAAATAGGGCACCCTCACTGATGAAGGATTATTTGACGACAAAGTAAGTATCAACATAGCACCATGTGGCATCTCTAAATAGAAACCGTCGCTTGTCAGTGTCACACGTGGCATTCCAAAACAGATCGTTTCCTTTAAAAAAGTTAATTTGCCGCTTTTTGTGGCGTCGTCAGGATAAAAAGTATAACTTTTTAGAAGTCGTTAAGAGGCATATGCCCCTCTAATAATGAACGTTAGCAATGCACGCCAGTAATGTGACTCCTATTTTCCTATGTAGGGGTGTTACTAAGGTGGCATTTTTAACAGATTCCATTGCTTTAGACTCACATAGGTTGTAGGTTTTCTCTAATGTTAACTACTATCTAGTTACATGGTAAAGATATGCGGTCCAAAGTGGTATCACACTAGATCTATATAGTGATGACAGACAGACAGACAGACAGACTCAGAACAGCAGCTGGAACACACTGTTAGGTGCTTAGTGAAAGTTTTTTTTCTTTTATAATTATTTTTCAATCTTGAAGAGCTAGCCCGGCGCGTACCCGAAAGTACCCTACCAACCACCATCCTGTGGTAAGGTTTCATGGTGATAACGTAACCCCAGTCCCGGCACCAAGGCACCCGTATACCCACGTTTAAGGTTTTGTCGGTATGGTCCATTTGCTGCTATGGGTACATTTATGGGTATATTTTATGGGCACATTGGCGCGTAGATGACGAGCCTGAAATACCCCGGCGAACCTCCCCGGGTCGGTGGGAATGCGTAAGAGCATTCCCCACACGGAAAAAATGGTTTCATGACGATGTTCTTCGGCGAAAGCTACAACGAGGGAAGAAGGAACCTATCCAACACAATCATCGCTTCAATTTGTAAAGTAAATTTTTTGTAATGTTTTGACATTACAAAAAATTTTTGTTTGCCAGTAAAGAAACATTTTCTATAAAACATAATCAGTAAAAAAGTAAATAGGGCTATTTTATTTATTCGCCATTTGTTACAATTCAATTATAAAGTTTTACCGGACTGCTTATATTAATAATTTGTTATAGCTTCAAATGGCGTGCTTTCCGTAATCATGAACTCTGAACAATAAATCTTTGAAATAAAATCTGTGAGTCAGCTTGCTGGAATTTGTATTTTATGGTGACAATTTAAGAAAACTCATTGCTAATTATAAACCTAACCTTGTTAACTGAATTGTTAACGACGATAGTTATTTTCTGAAATATTAAATAAATTAGGAACTGAACCAAAGAAATATTAACATGCTAAAGTACCTATACTATAATAGAGTGTAATATCTTTTAAATATTCATAAGTATAAGTTTTTTTTTGTTTTCACTTGGTAGCTAGCCTAATTACCTTAAACCACTAAATCATTTAATGATAAGTGATATAGCGGACGAATGAATCACACTAAACCTATTATACGAGTAGAATAGTGACTGTCTCTCAACAACTGTCGGAACACACTGCTATGTTCTTAGCGACAGACTTTAAAACTTGAAGGTGATAGCTAGCCAGGCGGACACCAGAAGTTCCCTACCACCATGCTGTGGAGTTCATCACAATGTTACCTTCACTAAAAGCTCAAGCCCGGGTTAGGGATCGATCCCATTGTCATCTTATCAAAAGACTTGTTATCATTCTGGGCCTTCCTCAAAAAGTATTTTCTTCATCCTTAATTAGAACTGGACTTTCGGTCCTATTAGTTTGCGTATTTCCGTTGTCCCCGGACTCTGTCCCCGTAAACCTATCCACTGTCGTTAACCAGGATAACAATAGATTATCTATTGTGTCTGGTTCCGCGACAGATGATATAATTGAATTAAATATGTAAAAATTATGACTTAATGACTACGCACATTAAACTGACTAGTCTAGGGCAAAGTCATAATTAGGTACGAGGACGAGCGAAGCGAGGAGGACTGTTAGGTGATACTACAACTCGCGAGCCGAGCGAGCAAAGCGAGCTTGCGGCGCCTGAACTAAATCCCTCTTGCGAGATTTCTTGCCGAATCAATTTATCACATTGTCTGTCTAGAAGTAGAGAAGTATTCATACTGCCCGGTCGTTACGGGGACACATGGGAACTGTCGGATGGAACGGGAAAACACCACTTAAAATCAAATTCAAAAACTTGATATTCCAAGCAAGCAGGCTGAGTCACCCGCATACGTAGGGTATATCGGATGGTGCCCATTAGGTGACAGGTAAGAGGACTCCCTCTTCTGTCTTAGTAGGTATACCTTCGTAAGTTTAGATATTCTGGATCGAAACTAGTTTTAGCATTTTGTAAGTAGCAAGTTAAATTACATGGCTAATCTTACCTGTCACGTCACCTGGTAACTTACAAGAAGCTAATTCTAAGACATTTCATAAATTTCCAACAAAACTTATGTAGGTTAGTCCCTACTATACCCAAAATATTAACTAAGTAGGAAAACACACATCACCAAAATATATTTTAAATAAGAATCTTCACCAAAAATGTTGTGCTCAAACCAAAATTTTAACTTCCTTTTTTGTCATCAGGTTACGCAACAAGCTCGAGGCCCACATGGTGTTAAGCTGTAACCTCTGCCTATAACAGATGCATTTCGTCACGAGTGAAGAACTGCACTGCGTCCATCACCCTGCGTGAGATACTAAGTTATTAAATCTCATGGGCCTGTCATTTCACCGACAACCATACACATCAAACCGGAACACAAGACACATCACACATCGCGGTAGAAATAGGTGTGTTGGCAGTACTTCCCCGAGCTAATTCCGAAGAGTTTTACTACTCTTTAACTTACACTTCTCGCACATCAAACTTTTCTAATTTCTAACAAACATCCCACTAATATTATAAATGTGAATGTTTAGATGGATGGATGGATGGATGGATGGATAAATTGATGTTTGTTACTCTTTCACGCAAAAACTTTGAAAATGATATTAACAAGTGCAATTTGAAAAATTTTATACCGATTTCCATTCCATTACTTTGGTAAAAATCTACTAGACCGAATATGATGTAATTTAAATGGGACCACATGACAAGCACCAGCTTTCAAACAAAAAAAGAATTTTGAGAATAGGTCTACCCAATCGAAAGTTATGAGGTAACAAACATAAAAAAGCAGTACCTCCTCCTTTTTTTAGAAGTCGGTAGAAAAGTAAAAAATACTTTATAAGACTATAATTTATAATTATGACTATATAATTTTATTTGATATTATAAAACTTTGAATGGATTAATTAATTAATTAATGAAACTTGGTATGTAGATAGATGAGGTGCTGAAATAACATATATATGATACTTTTAATCATCATCATCATCATCCATCACCATGTGGGTGAAACTGCGGGCGCAGCTAGTATGTTTATAAATTTCAATCACTGTCACGAAAACATTACTACTCCATCCAAGAGTATAACTATGAACACATGAAACGTCGCCGTTGACCCCGAGTATCCAATAAAAAACAAGAAAGCCCTCCAAATTTCAACTATGAACGAATATAGTCGATTTGCCGAAGTAAGCGGACATCAAAACAATACAAGCGCTCCCATTCATCTTCCTTCGCTTGATGGATGAGACTATGTCACTTCCATAATAAATGTAAACAAAACAACAGTTTGTGTCCAAAAAACGTTATTAATGAATAGACTCGTTGATAACTTTAATTGTTTGAAGATGGTGACTTGTTAAGATAAATTAAATTTAAGCTTTTATCGTGATCCATAATGAATGACTTATATATTGGTAAAAGGTATTTACAGGTGATGGAAGTCATGATAGAAGGTTATGGATTTACTTGTATTAACTAATTGAGCCGCCTGCGGCCTCTTGCTCACTATTTCTGAGGTCGGGTGACCTTAGAAATAATGAGCAAGAGAAGTAGTCAGGAGTACTGGGATTTGGTGCTATGCAACTAAATTGATCCTGTTTCGTATAAGGCACACAATAGAACAGGGAAATTCTAAAAAGGTTTTTCTTACTTTTCTCTTAATATTTTCATCCACTTATACACGAGTTTATGAAGAAGTAGAAGAAAACGAGAAAAATATAAGATTAGACCTACCACCTGCTGCCTTCTCAAACTCCGCCGGTTGACTGCCGATTGCGTGGATTTATTTAATTATATGTATTTTCTTCTTTCTAAATTATATCTTAAACTTTAAAACCAAATCTCACGCGGTTAAAAGCATTTATCGACATTATATTTACTAGCTGCGCCCCGCAGTTACACCCGCATGGTGATGAATGAGGATAATGCAACGTATTCTATGTGTTAAATCAGCGTCTCATCTACCTCCATAACAAATTTCATCAAAATCGTCCACCCTTATGAGCGTAAAGAAGTAACAAACATACAAACACACTCACACTACTTTCGCCTTTATAATATGTGTGATGGTGATAAATTCATTTTATTCTATAAGGGTTCAAATTTTGCGCCTAATAAACTGACCTCATCGTCTTCTTCACATAAAAAATCATTATAACCGCTTATTAGGTATGATTATGCAAGAATTTCCTAGTTTATTTATTTTTTACAAAACGATTTGCATCATGCGACAGTCCCTGGAATGAAACAAATATAAACGAAGAAACCTGGCAAGGGAAATCATTGGTCAAACGCTAGACATAACTCTACGATAACGATCAGATATGTCATCAGTAGCTTTGGAAAAAACACTTGGGGTCCAGTTTTTTTAAAAACAGTCACCGAAAAAAAAAAACCGTAAACATCTTGGAAATTCCATGTGCGTAATAGGAGGAACATTTTAATGAGATATTTTTGAAATTAATGTTAATGTGTCAAGGTATCGCATGTTTTTTGAAAACTTTTTTTCTACTGGTATTTTAAGCAATACGACGGAAGTGTTGTTAACATTCCTTGTTAGGCCAGAACATGATACAAAAGAAAAGCGATTTAAAAATATACGAAGGATCAGGAAGGACAGAAGTGCAGAGACTATGAGACATATAGCTTGAACATAGGTACGCTTTGAACAATGTCTCACAGACATATAGAAAGGAATGATAGAAGACTTTATAGAAAGGAATTATAGATCAACTTAAGTGGTTATTAGTACGAATTGGGGCCAAACTCTTAAATATTTGTATATTTATTTGTATATTATTATATAATAAGTATTTTAATCTGAAGCCTTTATAAATATATAGAAGAATAAACACCCTCGACAGGATTTTAACCTTTATCGTCTGGGTTGTCAGCAGAGATGTTGCTAAGCTGTAGTGACCTCGATCAGATATATATCCCATATCGGTAATAAGACTGATGAAGAGAACAATAGTATGAAACAAAGAGATCAAATTCAAATCTATTTATTAATTGCTCATATGGAACGATAAGAAAATATGCAGATGGAAAAGTAATGAGTTCAGAACACCATAACCAAGGAAGTATGCAATTCGTTATGAAGTTAGAAATATTAATAAATATATTTTTAACAGCTAATTTCTTTATAACAAAAAGAAATTATGCTTGTAATGTCATAAGATAAAGCACAATATATTCAAAAGGGACAAGATTTTTTTCCGTTACAAGTTTTATCAATTAAGAAATGTCTAATTTTATTTTAAGTGGATTGGATGTAAGGATTTCTTTTCGTAAATGCCTGTTTATCCTCTGAGCCATTCACAACACGCTTTTATTTGAAAAAAACCTGTCTGGTTTTAACCCGTAGACTCGCGAGTTCACATATTTGGTTAATAATACAATAGATTTCGCAGAAATCTACATCCTTGTCTAGGAACTGCAATGTGTGTGGTTAACGGGATAGTAGACTTTATTACAATGTCTTCGCTTCTGTAGGTATTATAATTAAATGCAAGTTATTACGAACAAAAACAGCAATTTCGTCTATATACAAAGTATGCTAAGGTTTCCAAAAAAGGGTTCAGAACTTTCTGTTTGCCCTTAATTACACATAGCTCTAGCTCATTTCTTTAGTGGCTTAAATATCTCTCTTTAACTACATTTTCCGCTGAACAGATTTCCAAAAAATTTAATACTTCTCTATTATTTGACTAGTTATCACTTCTTTACCGTTGACGACGTAGTTTTATTTAATATAGTCGAATGAGAGAACAGATTTTTTAAAAGTACATGATTAACTTCCGTTTTTTATGCAGAAAATAATGATTTAAATTAAAATAGCTTTAAGGCCTGCTAAATATAAACGAAAACTCTTCAAATTAGACTTCACGTTACCTAATGGTGAACCACCGGCAATAAAATCAATACTCTGACTAGTTAAATCGCTGCCGCTTGTCAGTAAGCCTCCACCACAATCCATCGATCGCTATAACTACTAACCTTTATGACTCACACTCAGCACAATCATTATGCTTAAACATCGGTTAAAACATGGCTAATTGGATTAAATGTCCTTTATAGGTCTTCGTTAAAATATCGGCGGTCAAACTCATGCTACTTTTTCTGAGATAAAAGTGTGTAATGCTGTGAATCATTGTTGAATCAAATTTTATCATTGGTATAGGGAAAAGCAATTTAACATCAGTTAAAAATGTATGATGTCTGAGTGTTCTAGAATCTATACTATTACACAGACTGTATTCTATCTAAAATCTTCATACGTAAACTATTCCTTTGTATCCACGTTTTATATAATGGTTGGGTGGTTGAGTTTATGTGTATGTTTGATTGTTACATTTTACGCTCAAGCGGACGAAATGCGGTATGGAGGTCTATGATGCGTTGGATTAACAGATAGGGTACTCTTCGTCATCCATCGCCACGCGCGGGGAGCAGGTAATGAAATATTAATCGAGTAGTAGTTCTTAGCTATTACTAAGTACACTAGCTTTAACTTCTGATAATTTATTGATTCAGGCGTTACTTTGCGGAAATCCATTATCAAAAAACGATATAAAATTAATATTTTGTGACACTTCCGCTGAAAAAAAAACAATGATTTTGGCCTATTTGGGGGTGTGCACCACCCTCCCTCCCGCACAAACTGCTTAATAGGAAGAATACAAAATAAAAAACACACAATAAAACCCAAATAAACCAAAAACGATTCGACACGTGTTTTGCCTCTACACGAGGCATCCTCAGGAGATGTTGACTCGTCGAGCGCTAGACCGACAGTAACTTCAGCTTTAACTTCCAGTATTGGTCTACTTACATAGGTATATACTTACTTTTATTTTACCCATTATGGTACTATTGCAGTCTTATAATTCCTTGTGGCATTGTAATTGAAGCAAACTGAGACTTTCGAGGCTTAGGCGAGCAATCAATTGTGAGGCGCTAGAACCAGTGAGTACCAACTGCTCTCCTAATAGATATGCAGTTATCAGCGTCGCCAAATGTCCCGATTTTGGCGGAACATCCCGATTTTTTTACCAAAACTAAATGTCCATCCAAATGGACAGGCTCAGTGCCGCTTTTCAGGGATAACTCAACCGTGCGTGCATAATTTGTCTTAAGGAAACCTTAAAAGAAGTTAAATCTTCACAGAAATATGATGATTAAGTAATTATCGTTACAAATATTCCTTCTCTTATTGTAATTTATAATTTAGAACACTCACTCCTTAGTTGTCAGTTTATACTCACAATATACTCACAATATTGTGCGCATAATACCGCCTTCGACAAGTTATTTCACACTTTTTAGTGTTGAAGTCGGTTCCATATTTTGGTAAGAATGTTTTTACCATTTTTTGGTGACTCTTGCTACATACGGGACCGATTTTCACTCATCTTCAATAAGGATATCATCAAGATAGGAGAAACACTTTTCAGTTTTTGGAGTGTAACTCAAAAACCGCTTGACTGAATTTGATAAAATTTAAATGGGACCTCTCGGGGAATCTCGGAAAAATCGAATCTCTATACTCTTTCAAACAACAAAAAGGATTTTGTGAATAGGTCCACAAATGGAGGACAAACGGCGGACAAAAATAATAAAATTCATTTAGTCGAACAAAGTCAAAGTCAAAGTCAAAATCATTTATTCAATTTAGGCATCAAAGACGCACTTATGAACGTCAATTTTTCATTATAATGTACTTTAAAGACTACCACCGCGTTCCAAAATATATAGAGCCTGCCGAGAAGAAGTGGCAAGAAACTCAAAACAAGGAACCTCATCCTTTTTTGAAGTCGGTTAAAAATAATAACGTGTGTGTGTCGAGCAAAAGATCTCCGGGCTGCAGTCAAATGCATTGGTCCGATCAGATCCGCACCACTCTCGTAGGAGATGAATAGTTTGAAAAAAAATTACTTTGTATGAAGCTGGCCTCTACTAGGACGCTACATAACAAAACCGTAGCTACGTCAATGTATATACTTACTGCTAATTTTCAGCTCCAGTTGCCGATGAAGATCATTCCATGTGTGATGGATCACTAATCGTTTTAGACTAACTACATTAGCTATAACACACTCGCGTAATAAAAAATACTGTCCACCCAGTCACAATATCGATTTTATCCTCGACTAACCGTAACAAAAACAAGGGCGGCCATAAACAGCGCAGATCAGCCGTAAGCGCAATTTGTTTCCCTTATCAAGGGATGAAATATTTTGTTGTTTGTTCAACAACTAACATGAGGTACTTCCCAACTTGTCATCGTAATATCTGACTGCTGTCAGGCTAAATTTGTCAGCGAGTTGTGTTATTACAAACGGGAATGAAACATGTGTTAAAAAGGTTACCTACAATCACGTTTCACGGAGAACTTATGGTATGGGTGTTGTGATTAGACAGACTAGAAAGACGAGTTGAAAATGTATTCCAGCCTCATTCATGCTCATGCCTTATTGAAAAACTGATATAACCATAGATAGATTTTACAGATAGGAATTTGTTTTTAGCCCGTCGATACAGAAAAAGAAATGTCTATGTACTATAACAACTTTTTACTAAATGCTTATGCATGTATAGTATTATATTATAATGCATATAACAAAAAAGTACAATATTTTGTGTGCTTGCTCCAACGTAGAACTATAGCTTCTCTAAGCGTTTTTTACCGGTTGTTTCATGGGGAATGTTTTGAATTGTTTTTTAATCTTATTCCTTCCTCACCATTCCGATCCCGAACTACTCATTTCGGCCTAGCATTGCATCCATATACTGTTGAAAACTTCTTACCACGAACCAAAAAGTTTAGCAGTTCCTACCTCTGTCGTGTAAGTAATTTGTGGAATGCTTTGCTGGCGTACGTATTTCCTTGCAGCTATGACCCTGGATCTTTCAAGCAGGGCGTGAAAAAGCATCTGTCAGGTCATCATAGGAGTGGCCTGCCGTAAGCAGCCGTAAGCTGCACTAATGATCATTGCTTCTTGATTCCATCTTCGCTTTCCATCAGGCGAGAGGGAGTCACTTTGATGAACCATTATAAAAAAGAACTCCGAAACGGCTATTATTATAACTAGCTGCGACCCGCGGTTACACCCTCGTGGATGGATGATGACGATAATGGAAAATATCCTATGTGTTAATTCAGCGCCGCATCTTATACCTCCATACCGAATTTCATCAAAATTGGGCTAACCGTTTGAGCGTAAGAGAATAACAAACATCCATTCATCCATAAATACAAACTTTCGCGTTTATAATATTAGTAAGATCAAACGCAACTAAACAATATCCCCATTCCCGTCGCCTGTCGATAAGCTATATCGAGGTCGTCTTCAAAGCTGACAAAACAATCGTTAAAATCGATTAAATAGACGATCTCAAACGTAATTTAACAGTTCCATTCTAGGGTTACTGTTATTATCGTAAAAACTTATCGAATTTGTCTACTGATCGCTTAATTTTGTTACTAACTAGCAATGATCGACAATTGATCGATATAGCCAGTTTTTTCGAAGTATCACAGTAATTCAAGATTCAAATTTATCGATCGGTAAGTTCGGTACTTGTATTACTACTTGTACACTGCCGTTACCATAGATAAAACCAAATAATCAAATCAGGCCAGTCGTATCAAATTCTGCGCCTCATAATTTTTTATATGGTCTGTTTTGTATGTATAATTACAATAAAACTGGTTTATAGTTGCGGGATCTGTTATATTATAATAAACGAAAATGCCAAGTGGAGTATCAACGAAGGTTTTACAAGTGTGTGGACTAAATAAAAAGAAACGTGCAAATAAGATCTTCTCTGAGAATTTTGGTTGTACGCTGTCCAAAAACATTCTATATTTTTTTTCTTCTAAAATAATGCTTTGCACAACTGCTCTTTGGGAGCTTTCTTGATTAAAACTTTGATCTTTTCATTAAAATTCCGGCCCGTGTCGTCAAAAGGTAAATATTTTCACCTGTCATAGCATTCCGCTAATAAGGACTGAACTAAAATATAATAAAACAAATGAGATAACACCGAATGAGTCCGTCTTCATCCCTGCTACCCAAGAAAGAAAACTTACCTACGAAGAAATTTCCAAAGGATAAACCACTCTATTTGTACTCAGACAAGGATATTTTTTTAGTGGCAATGCGGAGGCGTCGAGAGATATTTGCATATCATAAATGTAATATTTAGCTCTCAACTTGCTAATTAGAAGCCGTCTTACAGTAGCGTCCGCAAAAAAGTTTTAAACTTGTAGCTTTGTTATTTAACTAATATTCTCCCATGAATTGATGCTTTGGAAGATCATGATACAATTGGGTCATCTGCTTGTACCATCTTGTTTTTCTCCTTTGTATTCGGTTTCTTACTTCTTTTCACTTGCTATTTCTCAACTTATTTAGGTATTAATTTATAGTACGAGAATCTATCTCTCTCTATGTATAATAACTAACCCCTATTTCTCCTGGTCACGCTATAACTTGAGAACGGGTGGAACAATCTCACTAATTCTTTTTTTTTTGTATCAATTATTGTCAGGATAATTTTCTTATGAAATAAAAACCAAGAAAAGGCTATGGCGTAGCAGAAGGCCGAGCTTACTACGCGAACAAAGTCGTGGGCAGTCGCCATTGTATGATATAAATTTATGGTATTTTATTTAAAGTAGTTTAAGTAGTTAGAGTCAAGACATAGTCACATAAGTCTTTCAACTTATTGAAAGACTTATTTATGTTATAGTGACTTAACACTTTCCTGTCTAAGTCCATTCTAGTAATTTGATAGTTTTAGTGAGACATTCAGCATTATTAAATATTTCCAATGCGGTTGACGAGAGTAACATAAAACAACGGTTCATGATTTTTTTAACTTTGCCTACACTCACCATTATGAACACTTAACAGTTAATAATTCACCACTATTACACGTCAAAACTCGAAGAAACCCAAGTCTAGGAATATTAAACAAAATCAACGATAGCTGTTGTTAGGCTTTTTCCCGCAAGTCAATCATCCAACCAACTTCATTTAGATTTGATGTAATGCCACGACGTGTTAATGAACGTCATCGATGAAATAAAAAGCGTCATTCTCACTCCACCACTCCACTAAATCCTCATTTTTTTTATTTCAAATAAACTTTACCTGTCGTACAGATGTCATTCTGACAGGGTCGTCTTATAGTGAGTTTCCCCCAAAATCTATGGAAATACACATCATAACTATGATTACTCATAGTGTGTATCTTTAAAATGCTCTATTTAATATATCCATACGTTTGGAAAGTAATTCTAAATGTAACATTCTAAAGAAACGATACATAAGTAATGTTACTAAATTTTTTAGTAGTAAAGTCTAGTAGAAATACTATTCTTAGCATCTAGTTATGTTAAGTTTACTAAACTTTTTTGCTGACCGTTCAACAAAGTAAGGAACCGCTCCCCTGCGGACGCGTTTAATTACTTGCAGTTGTTATTATTACTGTTCCAAAATATAGATAAAAGCAAAATTATTTACCTAGCTACCATCGTATTCTATGCTATAGGTAACTTTAAAAAATGTTTCTACCGACTTCCAAAAAGATGAGGTAGGTACTCATTTCGACTGTTTTTTTTTTATGTCTGTTATCTCATAACTTTCGCTGGGTGAATTTCCAAAATTATTTTTGTTTGAAAGCTGGTGCTTTCCGTGTTGCCCCATGTAAATTATATCTAATTCGGTCCAGTAGTTTTTAAGTTACACTCCAATAACAATTTTTTACCAAAGTAATAGAATGGAAGTCAGTATTAAATTTTTCAAATTGCCCTTGTATTTACAAGAGTAACGGGATAGGTAAAGTGATAACTAAACATTCACTAGTATATAAATAGCCCACAACCATATAATAAATAATTAATATTCCACAACTATCACACAACGCCATCTAGTCCCAAGCTAAGCAGAGCTTGTGTTATGGGTACTAGACAACTGATAAACATACTTATATATTTCTAAATACATACATATTATAGATAAATTACACCCAGACACAGAACAAATGATCGTGCTCATTACACAAACATTTGTCCTGGGTGGGAATCGAACCCACGACCTCCGGCATAGCAGTCAGGGTCACTAACCACTAGACCAACAGGCCTGTCAAATATATTTACCCTGTCATTACTCAATATATTTACCCACGACATTATCTATTTTCTATACATTACAGATAAATAAAATTGAAGTGTCTGTTTTTAATTCCAAATTTACAGCTTCTCACTAAATGCATAACGTAAGTTATACGGTTCTTACATTAAAAAAAAATCTAAAATCTTCTCTAAAAGATCTGTTTGTCCCGGCTAATCTCTGAAACTGCTGCACCGATTTTAACAGTACTTTCACTGGCAGGTAGCTGATGTTAGAAGAAGTAACATAGGCTACTTTTATTACAAAACCAAAAAAACCATATAACTCTGTTTCTGTGTCTGTTAATAACCTTATCACGCCTAAACGGCTGAACGACTCGTAATCAAATTTGGCAAGGCTATAGATTATAGATTATATCCCGGGGAAGTATATCATCACCATGCATCTCCACGGGGGTGAAACCGTGGGGCGCTACTCCATCAAATTACTTGTCCTGCGTAACCAACTGATTCCGCAGAGCCTAATCCGCTGAGGCTTTAAACTAAGGCCCGTATAGATGTAGTATTATGTTTTTTTTGTAATTTCACTCTAAACAGATATTCTGTGCCAAACGTGTGTACTTTAAACCCCACCGTACAGATAGACTACAGAAACTCTCAAACCATACCCTCAACCTCATGGCTGAACGACGCTCATCAAACTGCAATCTTCCGATGATGCTGAAGCATATAGGCTGCTCAATATACAAATACAAATATGGAAGAAAGCCAGTTGACGAAGCTGAAGCCAGAAGACGGCAGTGTAGCGTCAACCAAAGCAGAAGTGTTGGTGGAAGACGAGAGGTTCTATAGACAGTTATACACGTCGTCCGCTATACCTGTTAGCAGCTCGGCCAAAAATCCAAGAGCCAAGCTGACCCGACATTATACCGAAGATACTCCGGATATCGGCCTGTACGAAATTAGGATGGCCTTGAAACAGCTTAAGAATAACAAGGCGCCGTGTGATGACGGTATCACATCAGAGCTTCTGAAAGCGGGTGGAACACCAGTACTTAAAGTTCTTCAGTAGCTATGTAACACCGTCTTACTCGAAGGATCAACGCCAAAAGCATGAAACAAGGGTGTGGTGGTGTTATTCTTCAAAAAAGGTGTCAACACCTTATTGAAGAATTACAGACCCATCTCCCTTTTGAGTCATGTTTATAAGCTCTTTTCGAAGGTCATCACGAATCGTCTCAGTCGCAGGTTTGATGAATACCAGCCTCCGGAACAAGCTGGTTTCGGGAAAGGCTATGGTACCATAGACCACATCCACACGCTACGCCAAGTTATACAGAAGACCGAGACGGCCTTTGACTCGATCGAGACTTGGGCAGTGCTTGAGTCACTCAGTGCCATATTGGCTATCGGCATATCGAAGTGTTTGTACAATAACGCCAACATGCTAGTCCGAGTAAATGAGCAGAGTTCGAAGGCAATTCCATTGAAAAGAGGCGTGAGACAAGGAGATGTAATATCTCCGAAACTGTTCACCGCTGCATTGGAAGACGCCTTCAAGCTTCTGAGATGGCAAGGACTCGGCATCAACATCAACGGCGAATATATCACTCAACTTCGATTTGGCGACGATATTGTAGTCATGGCAGAATCCATGGAAGACCTCAGTACAACGCTCGAAGGCCTCCATCGAGTTTTCCAACGGGTAGGTAGTAACTTATAACCTTAAAATGAACATGGACAAGACGAAAATGATGTCTAATGCCCATGTTGTGCCTACCCCATTACCAGTTGGGAACTCAGTTCTCGAAGTTTTTGACGAATACATCTACCTAGGACAGACAATCAAACTAGACTAGTAGTAGTAGTTATGTCAAATTTCTATCGGTTGTAAGGAAAACCGTGGATAGATAGATTATTGGGATCCTCTATTAGAGAAAGAGGTCAATCGTCGAATCCGACTCGGCTGGGCAGCATACCGGAAACTTCAAGAAGTCTTCTCGTCACAAATACCTCAGTGTCTCAAGACAAGAGTCTTTGATCAATGTGTGTTACCAGTGATGACATATACACTGAAACGTGGTCTCTTACTATAGGCTTCATAAGCAAGCTCAAAGTCGTACAAAGAGCTATGGAGAGGGCTATGCTCGGGGTTTCTCTACGAATTTACGGGATTGAATCAGATATGAGGAGATCCGTAGAAGAACGAAAGTTACCGACAAAGCCCAGATGATTAGCCAGGAAAAGTGGCAGTGGGCAGGCCACATAGCACGCAGAACAGATGGCCGATGGGGCGGAAGTTTCTAGAGTGGAGACCACGGACAGGCAAGCGCAGCGTAGGTCGTCCACTGACAAGGTGGACTGACGACCCGACAAAGGTAGCAGGACGACGTTGAATGCAGGCCGCTTCCAACCGATCCTTTTGGAAATTTCTGGGGAGGCCTATGTTCAGCAGTGGACGTCCTATGGCTGAGATGATGATGATGATAAGGCGCTGGCGGCTCGTCTAGTTACCGATAACAATGCCATGTAATAGTGCGTTCGAATAGCCCCAAGTTGGCGAAAATAACGCTAAGAACGCTCGAATTAGCGTTGGAATTGGGAATCTGTGGGTGTGGGTGTCGTTTATGGCTCTTTTTGTTCAGCGTTCGGAAAGCTATAAAAGAGTTAATTTGCAATTTTTGACCGATGTCTGGAACATGATTGTTTTTAATCGTTTTTTGACAACTATCTTTTATATAATCATGCGCTCGGTTTAGCGTGGGCAAAAGTGTCAAAAATAACGTTTTAGAGCTTTACGAACGCTTTAACAAGAAAGCCTACAATAGCAACACCACCAATAATGCCCTCATTGCTAAACGAACGCACAGCAAAGCAGGCTGGTACAAAGTGTAGGTGCAAAATATCGTGATAAAAACGACAGAAACAATAATTAAAATATAAATTACACCTTATCGTAGTATGTTGATATTTGGCGCCAAAACTCTCTTCCCGTAAACACTTCAAAATGTAGGTTCTTTTATTATTTGGGAAAATCATTTATTAGTAATTAAAAATTAAATAAAATAATAATAATAATAACTATCTAATCTATAAGCCCCATGGTGGGAGGAAAAGTGGCCAAAACGCTGGCGGCATTGCCACGCTGGATGGCAATGCTAAGTTTTTGCCCAAAATAGGCGCCAGCATTTCGGTCACCCGACGCCTCAAACAAACGTTTCGCCAGATCCCTAAACAAGTTGAGAGCGGACGGCCCCCATGGGCCTAAAGTTCAAGACCCCAAACGGCATAAACATGTACATTCTGTCTAAATACACATATTTATGACGTTTGAGGTCTTCCGCTTTAGACGCGACAGCGCCAGCCCGATCAATCGTCCCAGGGAGATGAGACGGCGCCAGTGTGTCCACACATGTAGCATCCCAAACCAGGGGCTGTCCCATCTTCCACGGGACGATAGTCATCCCATCTGGTCTCTTGCCGTCATCCCGCATCAATCTGTTCGGTTCCAAAACTGACGGGACTCCAGCACTGACAAATGCCCGACGGATGATATCATTCAAGC
The DNA here is from genome assembly GCA_917880725.1 of Selenia dentaria. NCBI lineage: Eukaryota > Metazoa > Arthropoda > Insecta > Lepidoptera > Geometridae > Selenia > Selenia dentaria. Next base: position 20,677,641 of record OU862893.1, read on the forward strand.
TGGCGTGCCGCGGTATGCGCCCCGCGCTCTTAACGCATGAGAGTGCGTGGTGGCCGAACCAATCCACCATTTCACCGCAGACACAACGGTGAGGGACCTGGCAAGGGGCACCTACTCGTAGGGATACGGCTATCCGGAAAGTATTGTTGTCCAAAAGATTTCCAACATTTTTAGACGGCAAAGCATGTAGCCAAAGCCTGTTAGCTGTTACTCGATGGGAGTCGGCCCATCGAGTAACAGCTAACAGGCGAGCACGCTCTGCGGAAGAACTAGTTGAATTGATCAGGTTTTCAAGTTCTAACTCACAGAGCGGCCCGTCCCACTGCCTCTGAGAAGCAGGAGCTTTGGGCAGGGACTGACTTGGACAAGCTATTTTCCAGTTTCCTAAAAAAAAAAAAAGAGGTTAAAGGTTCTTCTTAATAAATACTAGTTGACCCTGCGGATTCGCTGACTTTGCCTACGAGAGACGATGCCATAGAAATTAATTTGATAAATACTAATGATTGGACATATATTTTTAACAATCACGTTTATCATAGTGAACGGCAAGAAAAAAAGAACAAAATTTATAAAAATTACCTTAGGAAGTACCATAGGAGTTTAGTTTATTTTATAAACAACTGATTGCGTTGGTCTCACACTTCGGTCCGATACATCCTTATTCCGCACCACCACACAATATTATGTATTTGTTTTACTCTCAATGTTATGCCCTCACTTTTTACAGTTCTTGCTGTTTACGTTTTATAAACTTTACTTTTTTAACTTTTGTGGTTTACGGTTTTACCCGTTTGGTCATGGATGATAACGATTAAAAAATGAAAATATCTTGTATTTCACTCATGAATATAGTGTCTACATACCAAATTTGATCATTATTTGATCATATTTGATCATATCCGTTCGCGTCATTGACTATGCAAACATCCATAGAAACTTTCGCATTTATAATATTATATTATTACTAGCTGCGCTCCGCGGTTTCGCCCGCGCGGTAATGGATGATGATGATAATGAATCAAATATAGCGTTATGTTACTCAGGCAGGAATAATTTAGCTGTCTTCTGGTGAAATATTTTTGAACCGATTATGTAATTTTTGCGTTTATCCGTTGCAAACAAACTATCAAATCTTTAGAATATTATTATAGCGTAGATTGCATTATTTTTTCTAAAGTTATTACCACATTTTTCAAATTTCACGTTAACCTAAGCTATAGTAGTTAGAATTTTAAAATAATAAACGTTTTATAGCAAATTTTATCGACTTCCTTTGAAGCTATAGTTTACTATAAAGAACATAAAGATAAAACCTAAACATACCCATTTTTACTTAATGACAACAGCTTAAGCAGCATTTATTCGAATGTCTGCATTTCAGTATTGCCTCTTTGGGCTCTGACTACAGCTTCGACCCTCGAACCCTAGTAGTCAGTATGCCAAACCATACTAACGACGAAGTTTCGGAGGCGATCTTTGGAAGTATTCTCCCACTAGCTTTTTTTCACATGTTTACTAAATTTAAAGTACATACATATGAGAAGTAGTATAAAATAGCATTTATAAACCACATAGCTGGGGTACGTGATGTTGTTTTGGCCTTATAAGCTTTCCTCGATAAATCAGCTATCCAACACTAAAACATATTTTCAATTCTAAACAGTATTTTTGTGATAACCGCGTTCAAACAAATTCTTCAGCTATTAATATTATAGTTAGTATAGATTCTGAAACTAGGCATCAGGATGCGTCGTACAGCAAGAATGAAGGGTGTAACATTAACCCTTAAGAACGGTCCGGCATGTAAAGCGAAGGTAAGGAACAAGTAAAAGAAACTGGAAACCATCAGACCTACCTTGTGATGGCAGGCTCAGGTGCAGTAGTGCGAGAGGACCGCCAAATCGTTTCCACTGTGTAAAGAAATCGCCACCTAAATGTAGTTGAAGTCCAGCAATAGCAATAGATATAGGTCTGTGTAGGTATAGGTTAAATCATAGAAATATGCCAACAAAATAACTACCTTGTGACGTAGTCTCATAAGGTGCGTTCGATTAGCAATGAGGGCATTGGTGGCGTTGCCATTGTTGGCTTGTTTTTGTTTTTGTCCTTTTTAGTGATCCGTGCTGATTACGGGATTAAATCACCGTCAATGATGATTTTATTCCATATAGGCGAAATACTTTTCAGTTATGCTAAAGCGTTCTTAAAGTTCAAAAACTTTATTTTTGCCACTTTTGGCCACATAAGAACTAAAATCGAATGAGAATGCTGTCAAGTACTTAGTTGTCAAAAAAACGATCACAAGCAATCATTCTCTGGACGTGAGTCAAAAATTTTACGTTTTGGTGGCACAAATAGCTCTTAAAATAAAGTAATAAAATAAGCTAAACCTGTGCAAACGCTGAACAAAAAGAGTCCAAAACAACATTTTCACCCACAGATTTCCAATTCGAACGCTCTTGTGAGCGTTTTTAGCATTATTAATTCGAACGCACTATTAATAAACACAAATGGCATTTCAAACTTCTGTAGGTATCCATATAGTATACTCGTATATAGTACGTATATGCTTCGTACTTGTCAAATCCCAACCCAAGTACGAAAACATATACAAGACTACCGTCTACGTGGTACTACCGACTTTCATATAACATCCCAGCTATTTACATCCCAGCATCTAACCTCAAGAGGCATCTCAAAACTTGGCACTAATCCTCATTGTGGGCACTGAACTATTAATTAATCAAGTGGTACCACTTCCTATGAGGCACAAACTTCCAGGCCCTTGCGGTCGCCACTAATGTTGTTTACGTAACCCGGAGTTAAATACGGACTATGTGATCCCACACAGGATTAGCGAGATGACCAAAGGGACAAAGACTATTTTCAAGGGCCTAAGAGATTAAATTACATACATGTAAGGTTATATAGATATTAGGTGAATATCACACGGGGTATAATTTAGAAAAAATAGTGATATGTACGTGAAGTTTTTTGTTTCTACACATAAAAACTTCATTAGATATAATTTTTAAAGCAGCCTACTTAGCGATACTCTAGTATCGCTAAGCAGGCATTGCATTGCAATTTTCGTTGACACGCTTCGTCCCCATATGACGGTTAAATTAAAATCATGAGAGTTAAAATTCGATGCTCGGTCGACGAGCCGCGGTGGCCGAGAGGTCATGGCGTCTGACACGGATTGTTGGAAGACGCGGGTCGAATCCCGTCCGAGGAGTTTTTCTCTCTTTCTTCTCTCAAATTGCAATGTTTAATTATGTTTTATAATATAATAGCTGTGCGCCATAGTTTCACCCGCTTGGTGATACATGATGATGATGATGAGTGATGACGAAAAGTATGCTATGTTCTTCCCCGGAATATAATGTATCTACTTGCCAAATTTCATCTAAAAATTGATTCAGTAGTCATCATCATCTCAGCCGTAGAACGTCCACTGCTGAACATATGCCTCCCCCATTTTTTCAGTAGACAGCTTCAGTAGTACCAAACCTACGAAAGATTACTTTCTACAAATAAACTCACAAACTTACAAACTTTACCTCTAATATTATAAATTTTAATATACGGTGTAGATTAGTATTGGTATAAATGTAAACCTTTCGTGAAAAAATATCTAAATGAGCTAACGCTCTGAGCGATAAGACCGCCCATTGTGACACTATTAGTTTTAAGCATTTAATTGTAATAAGATATTTTTGTGTATACAATTGTATCGAAATGACTTATGTATAATGTGGTGTTACAATAAAGAGTTAATCTATCTATCTACCTGTCTAAATGCATGAAAACCGCATCAAAATCTGTTGCACGGATTTGGAGTGAGCGGATGTACAGATGATGAGATAACACGCGGAAAGCTACTTTATTTTATACTAGTCGACCCACCCGCATCTTCGCTCGCATGGTCCACAGCAGTCGAAGCCACACGAAAGGAATTGAACAAACTATAAAAAAAAATTTCATAAGGCAAATTATATACTATATGGACTGAAATATAAATATAGGCAAGTTCTTTAAAAGTGATCTCTTTAGGATATACTTTAGGATATCATAAATAAACATAATACAGGATATATCTGTAGGATACCATATTTAGGATATTGTATTTCTAAAGCACGGGCACACCCCTCCGACTAAAGTAAAATAAACTTGAGTCAACGGAAGACCCGAAGGAATTTAGATCTAGAATAATAATACTACGCTAACATAATCTCAGTGGTTGATGATAATGATGCCATTGGGCGATTCGTGAGGAAAGCGATGGTTGCAAACATGCACCAACACCATAATATTAGTAGAATACAACCTCAAAATGGCTATCAGAGATCGTAATGGAGTGAACATTAAGGCCTGCTTCAGTGCAATACGGGAGGGAACCTAAGTGATAGTAGTTATTTAAGTTAAGCTGTATTTGATAAAGAGTAAGTATGAGCATACAGAGCAGACACGCTCACGAAAAGGTGTCGGCAGGCGGTGGCGTCGTGTGGCGACTGGCGGGTCGCCATCTTCCCTCAAATATGGTTGAGGAAGGCGAAGTCAAAAGTCAAAATCATTTATTCAATTTAGGCATCAAAGACGCACTTATGAACGTCAACTTTTCATTATAATGTACTTTAAAGACTACCGCCGCGTTCCAAAATATATAGAGCCCACCGAGAAGAAGCGGCAAGAAACTCGGGGCCATTCTTTTTATATAGATGTTTTTACTTAGGCACTACAAATATTAGCATTATCGTATACATTGTCCCATAAAAGAATGACTTATTCTGTGGAGACGCGTTACATGTACGGATAGCTTGTGCTTATTTCGCGTGTTGATGGAATGAGCATCACTCCTTTTATCAAAACTGCTAATGTTTTTCTTTACATACTCGTACATTAGATTTTCATAGATAAACTGAGAGACAACAGTTAGAATGTTTATGTCTTTAAACTTCTGTTTAAGGGACACTCTGGGAGCTAAACTGTAGATCGCTCGTATAGGCCTAGCCCTAGCCTTTTTTTGCAGTATTAAAATAGAATTAATATCGACAGAACATCCCCAGAGCAGTATGCCATAAGTCATAACGCTATGGAAGTAACTAAAATAAACTAGTATTTTTTAATGTGTGACCCCATTGCAAGTTAGCGATGGCTGCCACATGCGTCAACTCGTGAACTGTCGGTGCTGTCTGCAGAGACCGGTCTGCTCTGAATGCTGATGCAAACTCAGAAATGATATAGCTTAAGTAATCTATAAATATACTTAATAAAACTATAGAGGTCGAATTTCTGTACAATAAAAACAATGCTAAAAACCGAGTCAGGGGGATGTAAGGAGTGAAATCCAACTAATTAAGATTATTTTTCAATTTTTCTTTTTCTCTATTTATCTGTTTGTCTGTTCGTCTGTCTGTTTGTACGGGCTAACCTCCGAAACGACTTGACCAATTTAAATGAAATTGTGTATGATGGTAGCTTATATTCCTGGTCAACATATAGGATACTTTTGATCCCGGTAAATTAAAGATATAGGGATAGTTAACAAACTGTAATTAACAGTATCCCGCGAGGCCAACCGAGTGAAGCCGCTGGCGGGTCAGCTAGTTTAACATAAAAATCCTATGACCCCAAATTAGGTTAGTATGTATTGTTCTCTTTTTTAATTATATTTACATGTAATAAATTAGCGAAATATTAAAAAATCCCTGGAGTCTGTGAAGCCTAGTTATAATATTTAAAAAAATATATACATCTATTGCATCAAAGGTCGCACGGCCAGACACTATAGAAATTTCATTGTTATAATGACATCGACCCTTGAAGGGATATAATGTCAAAATTACGATACATTCTATTATTAATTATCCACGTGAATTTCCTGCTTATTACCAGGCACACAAAAGTTCATAAGATCATCCGAACGTCTAATCATATTATAAATTAATTTAGAATTTAGTTGTTACTATAACTCGGCATATTTCCTTCACGGACATCTACATATATTCAAATGACTTCCAAAAATAAATGAGGAGGTTCTCAAGTCGACGCATATTTTTTTATGTATGATCACGCATAACTTTTTACAAAGTAGTCTGATTTTGATTTTATTTTTGTTCGGTAAAGTATAGCAGTTTTTGAGTTAAAATCAAATAAGCTGTCTCACAGAACAATTTATTGTAAGGTACCTATTTGTATACAGTATCTGCTAACAGTATACTCTGTTTGAAACGACTATCGCCAACGTTCATACCACGTTGAAAACACCGGTTCTCGTCCGATCACCGAAGTTAAGCAACGTCGGGCGTGGTCAGTACTTGGATGGGTGACCGCCTGGGAACACCACGTAATGTTGGCTTTTTGCCTGAGAAAAGTATAATTTGTAATTTTTTTAACATTATGTACCTTTGTACGTTGATGTACATACCTACCCTTTATTTTATGACTGCTTTTTTGCGTGCTTCTTTCCTATCCGATATGTTGAATAAATAACCAATATTGTTACGAAAAATACCGTCAAAAACTAAATCACACTCTAAAAATTAAGCAACTAGAAAATATATCTCATCTGAAATTGTTATGTACTTATCTTACCTATCCGATCAATATTTATTGTTTATACAACTTAAATGTAATAAAATCATTATATACCTATGGTAAGTACCTATTAATGGGGGATACCAATAATCTATCTATCGACAGTTTTCCTTACTACCGATAGAAATTTGACATAACGTTCATACAAATAGTGTCAAATAACTAACTCTAGTAAGATAAACCGGCGATAGATAGATTATTGGGACGGGCCGTTAAAAATATTTAAGTAATATACCCGTCGTAATTTTTCATAATATATTATGTTAACAAAAATTTAACTAATATTATTTAGTATTTTAGAAGGTATAAGGGATCATATCCTATGAGCACACTTACATCAGATATAGAATATCCATACCGGCCAAAATTACATTACCCTCCTTTTGGTTTGTTTGGCTAAATATATAACAATGTGTGATAGCGACATCTATCAACTGTATCGGGAACTTTCGTGTATTTTAGCTAACAACCAAACAAGTTCAGTTATATTCCGCAGACCTTATAGTTTCGGGTAATATGCACAGATGTCATGCAAGTTCAATATACTTAAACTTTGGTGATCGGACGAGAAAAACAAACGTAAGAATGATCAAAAAATTAATGTTTTGTTTGTCCAGTTTTGTTTGTTCTTTAGTCCAGGTGTTACAGGCAATGACTTTCTATACACAAGGTCATTAGTTACAGGACGTAATAGGTAGTGAAGTAAAATCGCCTAGATCGGACCATCGATCTCTCGTCGGCATAGGTAGGTACCTACCTACCGATAAGGAACCTGCAAAACATCATGAATTTTAAGAATAAAGTAGGTAAAATGTTTTCTATACGAACATTGAAAACACCAGGAAACACATAACATGACAGCAGTGCTATCTTAATGTATGCTAATTAATATGTGCTCGATTTGTAGCTTGTTTTGTACATTATTATTATATTAAATCTTAATTGTTATATTACCTGATCGTATTCAAGAGTGCATTGTTCTTTCGTCATTAACTGTAATACATATCTAGACATAATGGAATCATGTTACCAGTATACTTACTAAAATTATTCGTAGGTACTTTATTTTATTTTTTTTGTTCAGGAAACATATATATATATATATATTTCTTATAAATGTATTATTGGTTTTTATGGTCATCAAATACCTAGTACTTAAATTCTTAGGGAAACTGTTGTAACTATAATATACCTCCGTGACGTCACAAACCGGCCCCAACGGAGAACTAGCAATGCTGAGTTGGGACCGATTTGTAACATTTGACATTGTTATTTTTCTTGATTACTTTTGTCTTTTATTTTGTTTTATATTTAGCAATGTTGCTGTTACAAATAAATATATTTTCATTTCATTTCTTTTTATTTTCATTTCATTTCACCTACTATTATTTTGGGGATTATTAAATAAAATATCCGACTACGGCGAAGGAGAGCTATGATTTTGACCAGTATGTTTATACATTCATCTGTTCCCTCATAACGTCTAATCTAGGTACCTATATAAGTAACTTCGTTTGCACAGCCGCGATGTGACATAACAATAAAAGGTACCAAACAATGGTTTTAGTGCACCATTTTACCTAGTATACTTAAATGATATTATATGAATATCATCATCTTTGAAATTAACAAACATTTAATTTCTAGATACAAAATTGCAAAAAGCCAACATTACGTGGTGTTCCCAGGCGGTCACCCATCCAAGTACTGACCACGCCCGACGTTGCTTAACTTCGGTGATCGGACGAGAACCGGTGTTTTCAACGTGGTATGAACGTTGGCGATAGCCGATCTGAAATGATTAGACAGTTACAGTACAGATACAAGTCATATCATGACGTCATGCAGTAATGTATTCACTTCTTACCATAGAAATAATGTCTTCTCACACAGCACACTAAACGCTATCATAGGCACTACATTGCAGTGGCACAGAATAAATAATAGTATTTGGTACGAGCAGCCGTGCGATTCTCTAAGAGCAAACATCGTTGCATCTTTGACAACATCCGTGAAACAAATGACGAGATGACAAGAAACTTTGGAAATACAACCTTATGTACAAGGGTATCAAGGATAGCTCATAAAGTATTTGACATCGGTGAGCTCGTCGGCGAGCGCATCGACGAATCATTATAGAATCGCACGGCAGACAAGTTCTACATCAGTCACAGTCACAGTAGCCCGGTCGAATTAAGGCCTATTCAGACCTGGGCGTTATTCGCTACCGCGCGCGGTAGAGATATCCGTTGGCAACGATTAGCGGGGCGAGGGCAGGAAGCATGTCGCTGCTACCTGCTCCCGCGTCGCCCGGCGGAACTAGTTTCGCCTAACAAGAGAAAATACCGCCTCACTAGGCGGTACAAGTTTTGCTGCAGTTATGGAACTTCATACTATTTACCCATCGAGTTTCGCTTGGTATTTTTCGCTACCCACGGCGGCGCGGCGGTAGCGAATAACGCTCAGGTCAGGAGAAAATTGTAATATACCTACCTAGCAATTTTCCTTTGGAATTCGTTAGGGAAGGTCACAGTTAAGTTTTGTTTTTGCGTGGTAATCGATCCGATCGATCTTGATTTTATGGGTCAATTTTTGTTTTTTTGTTTGTATAACTCGTTTATTTTCAATTTCGACGTATCTGTCTGACAAAAGTTTCTAATTTAATTTCCTAAAATTTTGGTTCGTATCCTTTTTTTATTTTCCGATTTATACCTAAAAGAAGAGGTGAATTTTTGTTACTTGTGATTAACAACTCGTTTATTTTGAATTTTAAATGAAAAATTGTTAGGTATACACCAAGTTGTTTAGAGTTAAATTTTCTACAATTTTATTTTATTTTTTTATTTTATTTTATTTATTTAGCTATCTTTAGTTAGTATATTTAGTTATATTAATTTTAGTGCCAATATTTTTTTTTCAAAGAAGGAGGTGAGAGTGAATTTTTATCATTGCATTATCACGTTTATTTTCAACTTTACGTCCTCAGAGTTACGTCAAACATGGTTATAAGAAAATAAAATATTTTAAATAAAAATTTCCTACAACTTTGGTTCTTATTATTTTTCGGTAAGATTGATATTTTTCGATTTCTACTTGAGAAGCGGTAAGGGTAAAATCCTATCATTGCATTACCTTTCGGTTTATTTTTAATTTTACACGGAAGATTGTTACAGGCAGAGTTGTTTGAAATAAAATTTCCTACAAATTTCGTCGTATTCAATTAATGAAGAACAAATGAGTCAATTAAAAAAACTTCAAATCGATTGGTCTTAATGAGTCATTCCGGATTATTATATTGTAGAATATATTTACGGTCGAATTGAAAAACCTCCTCCTTTTTTAAAGTAGGTTAAAAGCTGACAAGTAATGTGATTCACGCGACGATATTTGAAAGGAAAATTGAAAGACGAGTTAGGCTACGAAGAAATAATTGTCTATTTCTTCGTAGGAGTTAGGTCACATTCCGAACACAACTTCCAATGATCCCAACGGATATGCCGTTTGAGGTTATACCTACGTACCACAGACCATATATAATTATGGTCTGTGCTACGTACCTATTTAGTTTCCGATTCGTCTTGCCTTCGCCATGACATCACAAGGCCAATCCTTGACTGTTTGTAGTCTCAACTTAGAAAATCCGGGTTCTTTCATGGTCAGTTGTTCGTGGCATGTGCACGTGCCGGCAAATCATCCGCTTTATTTGTTCTTGCACCTGATAAAAAAACAAAAAAAATGTCGTATATCACAAGGTGCTTCAATGAAGACAATGCAACCGATTGCATCCTATGCTGCACTGCACATGTACATAGTTTAATTCAATCATGTCTTGCTGAAACAGATATTGATATACTTAGGGACTTAATTATTGTACATATTAGGGTTTTGTACCCAACGGGTAAAAGGGGACCCTATTACTAAGACTTCGCTGTCCCTCTGACCGTCTGTCACCAGGCTGTATCTCATGAACCGTGATAGAGGGACAGCGGAAATGTTCACAGATGATGTATTTCTGCTGTTGCTACAATAACAAATAGGCACTAAAAACTGTGAAAAAAAATGTGAACTAAAAAAACTGAATTTTTGTACACAAAACATTGTAAAGCTATTATTATAGCTATAGTGAGCGATAAAACTAACCATCATCATAGACGAGCTTAAATTATTATTATCCCTAAAGTTGTGCAATATGCACAGGTATGGTTACATTTATTTTTTCACCAGTGCGCCATTTTCCCAAGTATACATGATAAATTCTATAAATAACAAACATATTATACAAAATTGCAAAAATGTAAGATTGTTTTAAAGCACCATTTGCCATGATAAATTCTATAAATAGCAAACGTGTTATACAAAATTGCAAAAAGCCAACATTACGTGGTGTTCCCAGGCGGTCACCCATCCAAGTACTGACCACGCCCGACGTTGCTTAACTTCGGTGATCGGACGAGAACCGGTGTTTTCAACGTGGTATGAACGTTGGCGTTACCTGTTTTGAAATTATTAGACAGTTACAGTACAAATACACTTCATATCCTGACGTCATGCAATTATGTATTCACTTCTCCACACAGCACAGCACACTACACGCTATCATAGACGCTACATTGCAGTGACACAGAATAAATACTAGTATTTGGTACGAGACAAGTTCTACATTAGTCACATTAGCCCAGCCGAATTAGGATTTGACTCGTAGGAGAAAATTATAAGTAGCAATTTTCCTTTGGAATTCGTTAGGGAAGGCCACAGTTAAGATTTGTTTTGCGTGGTAATCGATCCGATTCGATCGATCTTGATTTTAAGGGTTAATTTTTGTTTATTGTATAACTCGTTTTTTTTTTCGACGTATCTGTCTGACAAAAATTGTTAATTAAATTTCCTAAAATTTTGGTTCGTATCCTTTTTTTCCTAGAATCGATATTATACGATTTATACCTAAAAGAAGAGGTGAATTTTTACGGGTGAAACCGAGGAGCGCAGCTATAGTACCTACCTATCTAATGTGTAATAACACAGCATAAAATCGTATAGACTGCTGTGGTACCTACCTATCACAGCAAATAAAAAAGTTTACATAATAGTATTATAGCATCAGTACATTTAAATACTTAGTACATCAATCAGTAAATACAGGACTTACGTAGGTATCTACATACAAATATAAAATTAATCACCATGGAAAAAACTGTCATTACATTTCATTACCCTTGACGGTCGCCGAGCACGTCTAGTGTATCGAGCTGTCAAATTGACTTGGCTTTTGACTAAGCTATTAGAAACTGACACAAACTTTGACTTTTATTGTGGTAGGTAGGCCACGCTGCAACCCCACTGTTAAATGGGCCGGCACGACCGGAGAAGTACCACACTCCCACATAACACCGACGTGAAGTAACATAACTTACTATTCTGTTTCACCGGTTTGTGGGAGGTTCCGGACCGGAAGAGACCCGATACCCCCCTTCCTGTTCTTCCTCTCCTTCCCCCTCCCCCTCCGCCCTCATCCCTTCTATCTCTTCCTTCCTATCTTCCTTCCTCAAAGGTCGGCAACGCATCCGTGAGACCTCTACGGTATTGCGGATGTCCGTGGGCGACGGTATCACTTACCATCAGGTGAGCCGGTTGCTCGTTGCCCAACTATCAAATAAAAAAAAACAGAACTGTCATCATTACGATCTTGACGTAGGCGGAGATGTTATTATTTTGTCTACGCTGTGCCCAAGCATATTACGCTTCACCCGCTTGGTGATGGATAATGATGATGATGAAAAGTATCCTATATGTTAATCCAATGCCTCAACTAACCCCATACCAAAGGAGAATGGTCATCTGGGTACCCACTGAGAATGAAAACCACGGAGAATGAAACTATGCCAAATTTATTTATTATTAGTAGATGCAAATAATTCATATATTTATATTTAATTAGCAGTTGGAAATAATGAGAAAACCTAAATGTAAAACAATAAAATTAATACGCAGAATATGCTGGTGTGCAATAACGAAACGCTATTCAGTTCATAGACTATAGGATACTATACAACTTTCTTGATACTACGTATATTCTGCGCCAAGAGTGTGACATATGACATGACAAAGTGACACCAATAGTTTTTCCTTTGTTGTTGGATCCGTACGTGTTGTCCATTTGCCATTTCTCAAGTAAGTTTTATCATGTTATCACATAATATATAAGTAGTTGCATCCATATCTACGATAACGATACCAAATGCCAAGCACCCGTTTTTCTATTACGATACATTTCTTTTGAAAAACCCAGTCAGATACGAGTATTTTAAGCTAACGAATTCTGCCTATCTAACCTAACCTAGAAAAAATCTAAATGCTAATAACTTTTAAACCCCAACTTAAAAAAATATGGTACATTTTTATAATATCTTAGTCTTAGTAAAGACTACTGGTTTTGCATGGTTTCATTTCTTGTGGGTCCGTCTATGTAGGGTGCCCAAAACACATAGAGGTTTGCCATTCTTCTTTCAAACTTGGTTTCACCCGCGTGGTGCAACTAGTTTTGAAATAAGTGAAAAAAGACCAGAAGGCAAAATTAGCAACTTAAGACGTGGTCCAGCCACAATTTTAAAATAATTTACGATGCTTTACGTAAGGTTGAAATAGCTTGTTAGATTGGACGGTGTAATGCGAGTACGTTAATTTTGTACGTTATCTTTAAATTTTTCGATATATACTAACACAATTGAAAAAACTGCTGGTTATTACTTTAGTACTATACGTTGGTTAAAAAAATATAGTGTTATCGCTGAAAATTCTGAGAGTTTGGACGTGAAAGTTTATTTTTGTTTATTTAGGATTTTTTCTGCTGAAAGAGAGTTATATTTATAAATTCTATTCGGTTATTACTCTTTTCCTATTCCTTTTCTAACCTAAGTATTTTTTCATAATATACTATCGATCTGTTTCGTTACACTAGGTGTTTAAAAATTCTGCTTTTTTTCTAATTAGGGTACGAGCGCGCCATAACCAAAATACTTATGGTGGTTGAAACGAAAGTATGTGTGAAAACCGTTGGGTTCAATAGCTATATCAATATTATAGGTAGGTACAGGTAACATAGGTCAGTACCACAGACAGACCAATATTATGGTCTTTGGTCAGTACCTTAGTACTATAATTTATAATATTATTAAGTAGTAGAGATAACACTTATGGTGCTTTATGATGATAATTATCTATGATGTTTAACAGATCTATAAACTAAAACATAGGATATAAAGTCTTAAAAATAAACAGAACTTATAGTACGATTCAAATTTAATGGCGGCTCGGAACATCGTACGTTCCGATGCGCAAAATGTACAATGTAGGTAACAGCGGGACGTACAGGAATGCGGCGGCGGGGCATATCTCCGCGCGCCCTCTCTCTCACCCGCACTAGCCCTACGCGTCGTGCCTTTAGTGTGTGAGTTACGTCCTTATACTGCACACGCGCGCGCAATCCTGCTTACGTACAGTCGAGCTCATAAGAATTTGTTGTTGTTTGTTAATTCTTTTGTTAAGTTTTTTTTTGTTAGTGTTCTGTTACGTTTTCATTTGTTATTGACTGTTACGAAACTGTGACTGTGTCCGTTCGTTATTTACGTTACATTTTAGACTGTTGTTGGTTGTTTAAATATGCCACGTGGACGATACAACGTTTTACGCAGGCAAGCCAGAAAAATGGTGTACAACGTCATGCAATTCATGAAAAAGGAGAATGAAGACGGCGTCCTAATTCCTTTGACGCTCGTTCAAAAACGGGTGGCGGCAGCTACAGGTGTTTCACTGAGGACTGTGCAAAAAATAGCTGCAACAGCAAATGAGTCGAATATGTTAGCCGTCTTTCGCACGCCTGGCAAAAAAAGGAAGGGAGTCAAGAGAGTGACAGATATTGACGGCTTCGATCAAGGTGTCATCAAAAGGTGCGTGCACAACTTTCACATTACTGAAAAAGAGTTGCCAACACTCAAGCAATTACAAAGAAAATTAAAAGATGATATTAATTTCAACGGTTCTGTAACCAGCTTAGGCCGAATACTAAAACGATTAGGGTTTCAATGGAAAAATACCCAAAATGAGAGGAAAGTGTTAATAGAGCAGTCAAATATTCGGTTACAGCGCATCGAATATCTGCATAAAATTACTAAGTATCGCTCGGAAGGCAGATCCATTGTATATACCGACGAGTCATATGTCGATTCTTCCCACAGCAAGTCGAAGTCTTGGGGCGATGGGTCACGTATGGGAATAAAAAAAAAATTCAAAGGGTCAAAGAGTTGTAATCATGCACTCAGGTTCTGAAGCCGGTTTTGTACCCAACGCACTTTTAATGTTTAAGGCGGGTACAAAAACTGGCGACTATCATGATAACATGAATTATCAAAATTATGAAAAATGGATCAGGAATCAACTCATTCCAAATTTGCCAGCAAATTCAGTTGTTGTGGTAGACAATGCTTCTTATCACAACAAAGAAGAAGATCCTGCACCTACCTCTAATTCAAGAAAAGCAGACATGTCATCTTGGCTTCGTGAAAAAAATATTGAATTTGAAGAAACAATGCTGAAGCCACAGCTGTACAAGTTGATTGCCCAAAATAAAGATCGCTTCAAGATTCAAGAAGAATTTAATATAGATAAAATACTAAAAGAAAATAACCACTCAGTGTTGCGCCTCCCCCCTTACCACCCTGATTTAAACCCCATCGAGATGGCATGGGCAGCAATTAAACAATATGTAGCAAAAAGAAAACGTTAACTGGAACGTAAATTCAGTCATAGAATTAGTCCAGCAAAAAGTCAGTGAAATGGGGGAAAATGAATGGTATGGTATTGTATGTAATGGTATTGTACCGAAAAGTGATAAAGATAGAGGAAGAATATAAAAAAGTGACGTTGTCATCGACAGATTGACGGACGAATTATTTATAATCCATGTCAGTGACGATGAATCCGATCCCGACTCTGAGGAGGAATCAGATTCCAGTGAAGACGAAGGAAGCGATATTTCCATGGAAGTTCCTTCCACAAGTAAAGAAGTTTTTTATGGAGGGGATACAACCGTTAAAATAAAATCAAAATAAAAACATTATTTCTTTTTCATAAAAATGTTTTATTTTTCCTTGAACTCTACCTGTACTTACCAATTGACATTTATGTACCATATAGCACTTAAAACACTCACAAACCTTTGTTGTAAAAATAATTAAATGGAGCCTAAACTTTTGTCAACTTGACTGTACCTGCGCGCACCTGCACTCGCAGCTAACTTCGGAACCGCCATTAAGTTTGAATCGAACTGTACCTTCGTTGCTCATTTTCCATCACTCTTATTATTTTGCAAATAACATTTTCCCTTTTTAGGATACAATTCATAGTTTTATGACAAGTATTGAACAATTATTGTAATCCTATGTACGAGTAGATCAGCATTTTTAGGTAGTTTAGAAATGAATGTAAAACAAAGTGCCTCCCTACTTATCTACATATCATAATTAACATCGAAGTGTCAACCCTATCGGCGACATTTTGGTGAGCAAACTTGTAACAACTGCTTTAGAAAAACTAATTTGACATTGCCCACAATTTGCCCATCATTTCGAATTTGAGAGAAATTTCGAATTTTAACTTACCTGCGGTAATTATAAATCGAATTTAAAAAAGGGTTTTATCTCGAATTTTGGCCCGCAATATAAGCCACCAACTTCGAGACATTTTTTAGCTGACTAAAGTGATCAGGCAAAAACAAAACACAGACTTAGTGATGTACTCAAATTTCTTCTAAATGTTTAATAATAAACTCAACTACAAAGATTTGGGGGTTTTTCAAGTTTTAGTGAAACGTACCCTACATCGTTGCGTCCTCATTTGTTGCCGATTGTCACTTATTGCCAATTCTCGTCAGACGTCGTTGTGTTGCTGATCAATTATTGCAAGGTGTCATCGGCAGACGTCATGTGTAGCCGATCGTCGTTATATATTGCCAAATGTCGTCAAACGTCGTTATTTGTTATTGGTCGTCGTCGTTTATCGCAAGTGGTCGTCGGCCGTCGTCTTGTGTTGCCCATCGTCCTCATTTATTGCTATTTGTCGTCGGCCGCCGTCATTTATGACGATCGTCGGCATTTATTGCCTTCCTTACTTAGTTTTCAATTGTCGTTCCTATTATTGTATTACTTTTGTTTGTATAGTGATTCTACTTGGTTAGTTAGTCAGTCTGATTGGATCCAGGAGATCCAGATTCTTGATGCCACTTACTCCTTGTAGGAGTCCAAGAGGCGTGAGTTAATCTATTGGGCATACGTTTAGTTTATGGGGAGAGGAGAAATAGAAGTAGGTACTGAGAGAAGTCGCGGTGGCACACGAAGCACAGAGGTAGATTTTTTTATATTTGAATACCTACCTACTACAGATCGCGCGGCGAGAGTTTGGCTTTGACCGTTATTGCGCAAAAGTCAAAACCCAAGTATCACAGGGTGGCTAGAGGGACGAACGACTCTTGTCTCTCTCTGTCACATCGAAGACGAGGGACTCTTGTCTCTCTCTGTCACATGGCGCGACAGTACCCATGCGCAGTAATCCCCTCCACCCGAAGGTCAAAGCCAAACTCTCGCCGCGCGATCTGTACTAACATTGAAAATATTAATAAAAGAGTAAGATAGGTACGTATTTCAAAGTTTTTGAAATAACCCCAGCTCGAGGGTGTGAGAGGGCGAGTATACGTCAGTTGCTATTTTAACATCCAAATTAGCATAACTTCATAATTACTTACACATTTTACTATGTAAATAATATACCTAAACCTAATTACATACTTAGGTACTTATTTAAAATTTTCCAAAGGTCAATGATTTTATTGGCTATTATGGCCGTGGACATATTTAATGCGTCTGACAGTCTGTAGGTATGCACTTTTAATAAAATGTATCCGGAACTGCACTGCGCTCATCACCCCCAGACGTTTGATTTAGGGTCTCATTAACTCAGTTAAGTAGTTACATAAGTTGCTAATTAACAACAGAAACCCACAGACTAGTAGATACTAATCTGTGGGTCGGTCGGGGTCAGGACGTCACTATGACCAGTATTCTCACCAGTCACTATGACATAGAATGGATGTAGATAGGTTTATTTGACCACTACGGTAAGTAGGTAAGAGTACCTACCTATTATTTATTCCGTACCACTGCAATTTATTTATTTATTTATGTAATTCAATACAGAATGGCTTACAGCTATGGCCAAGACACACCATAATGTCATACGGTATTGCAATGTAGCGTCTATGATAGCGTGTAAGATGAATACTTACTCGCATGACGTAATTACGTATATACGTACTGTACCTGACTACTCTGTTCAATTCAACTGTCGCCAACGTTCATACCACGTTGAAAACACCGGTTCTCGTCCGATCACCGAAGTTAAGCAACGTCGGGCGTGGTCAGTACTTGGATGGGTGACCGCCTGGGAACACCACGTAATGTTGGCTTTTTGCAATTTTATATCTATATCTTTTATAAGTTAGTTATTTTCGAAAATATTTGTTTTATCATATGTTTATTTGGTAAAATAGTACACTATAACAGTTTACATAGTTCTTATCGTAGTGTCACCGCATCATCGCGGATGTGAAATCAAAAATATAAGTAGGTAGGTATTGGTATTGTAGCTTGGACGTTATTAGGGAAGAGATGAATATACTTACATAAGTATAATATACCGGTCCAAAATCACAGCGCTCCTATTTTTCCCCTCCTCTTCTTCGCAGTAGTCGGTATCCCAAGCAATACTTGCTCAAAAATATAACATATCTATTAGTGACATCTATCAACTTTAGCTGGAACTTTATTCACGTCTTCTCACCAGTCACTGTCATATAATTATGTAGAATGGATGTGCCTTCTACACTACGAGTATAAATTAAACCAAACAAGTTTAGTTGTTAGCTAAAATACAAAAAAGTTCCCTATAAAGCTGAAAGATGTCGCTAACACACATTGCTATATATTGGGCACAGTATTATCACAGCTAAGTTACATAATGCTGTGGTATTATTTTGAGGTACGAGACGACTACGAGAAGGAGGGTTTTAATGATATTGACTGGTATGTAGGATCTGTATGTAGGTTGTAGGTGTCTTCATCTGATCCCTTATAACTTGAAAACTTTATAGGTAAGTAACATGTATTTACCATAATTTGACAAACGGTGAGTAGGTACGTATTCGTCTGAACATCACCATTGAATAAACAATGTATTAAACATATTTATATTGTTACATGCAAGTGGTTTAAATAATAGACAATACACATTAATCGAATAGTTGGGTAAGTACCTACTTACCAATTAACAATATCAGATGAGATATATTTTCTGGTTGCAAATCTACTTTTTATAGCGTGATTCTTCATTAATCGGATTTTAGTTTTTGACGTTACATTTTAAACATTTGGATAAGAATGAAGGACGCTTTATAAGGATTCATAAAAATTAATGTTGACGACATTTATATGCAACGAACAGACTACCCCGTTGTTACAGACATAAGTTCATTAATAACGTTACACAGTAATGTAAGAAGGCGCTTTGCAGACGACGCGCGACGGGGCGGGCCGGGGCGGTCAATTTTGCCGCAAAGGGAATCCTATACTACCATGCCGTGAGTAAGCGCCGCGTTTTACAAAAGAGATACAGTACATACATGTGACGAACCGGAGTAAATTTTTGTGATATAGTAATTTTGCCGTATTATCTTATCTCATTTGATAAAATGTACTTATAGTAAAGTAAAAATCTAAAATATAAAACAGTATCATGAAAGACATCGAATCAGATTAAGTAATTTATACGGAAGAGTTCACATGAAAACAATCAAGGCGCGCTCGTACCTATGATGTTATATATAAACTAAGTCAATCTCATTGGCTCGTACCCTGATAATAGTAAAAAGCAGAATTTTTAAACACATAGTGTAACGAAACAGATCGATAGTATATTATGAAAAAAGACGTGAGACACTCGGAGACTGCCGCGGTAAAGCTATTGCATAGCTGTTTTTATCAACTTATGCAATTATAATTAGTTAACCAATGCAATCTAGAGGCGAGTTGCTGAACTAAAGAGACAAGCGTGATATTTCAAAAAGTCATTAAAAGTTCTGCTATTCATCGATAGATGGAGTCGGAGTGGGGAGTGTTAGGTTATTTTCGTTACGGAATTTCTGGATTCGGTCTCCACGCTCAAGGCCCGCGATAAAAGCTATGCAATAGCTTAATCAATTGTGTTAGTATATATCGAAAAATATAAAGAAAACGTACTTACAAAATTTACGCATTTTCGCATTACATCGTCCAATCTAACAAGCGATTTTCAACCTTACGTAAAGCACGTAAATTATTTTAAAATTGGGGTTGGACCGCGTCTTAAATCAAATGAAAATAGGAGTTAAAGGAGATAATTTGTCTTTATTTTATTACACATATTACATTGTACATTCATGCGGCGATGTTCAGAGGATTACCAGTAGTCGATTGTCAAATTATTTACAGACATAAAACATAAAAATCGAACGTCTCGGGGCGAGGAGTGCAGTGCAGTCCCGATTACCTACATTATACTTAGGTACCTACCTACACTACCTACCCAGAGAATGTCAGACCTGACATAAGAACCTGTGCAGAAATAATATGTCCACGGAATTCCAGTCAATTCAGCCACGAGTTGAATCATTGACACTTGTTACATCACAAACGTTTGTGAGATTTCAAAATCTAAGTAAGTACTTACCTACTTTTATTTATTTGTTTTCTAATAAATATGTGTAGGCAAGCACATAAGCAATATTGCATGTATAAAGATAGCATAAAGAGTTTAATCAAACGAACTTCGTCACCTGTTGCGATTATTTCGAAAAATTGGGAATTACGTACTGTGTACATACTTACCTACCTAGCCTTTTTTTCTCTTTGGAGGGTATGTGTGTTAACATCTCACCAAATAAGCTCTTCTAAATTTATAAAGTTTTAATTATAAACACCCATTGTAGGGTCATAATTTATGCTTAGTTTAGCATAACAGAGAGCATACTTCACCTGCCATAATCATTATTTCCTGTAACAGCACTATCACCATTGTTCACTATCTATAATTCAATTCACTAATATAGACACAAAATTTTCACAATGGAGGCATCCCAAACTTTTCTTGAAGTGATGGCTGCCCTTAACAAGAGGATGGACCAGTTTGAAGGCGAACTGCAGAAAACACCCCCTGTCGCCAATACCACAGGCACCTTGGCAGCAGATTTTGCAGCATTCAAATCATTCACTGCAGAAGTTATGCGTGGATTTCAGCATCAGATGGGGTTACTGGCACGGAATCTGGATAACATCGAAATGCATAGTCGGCGAAAAATCCTCCTGCTCCATGGGATAACAGAAGAAAAACAGGAAGATACAGCTGCGGTTGTTATGCGGGCAGTCACTAATCACTTGCATGTGAAAGACTTTAGTTTGAATGATATTAATCGCTGCCAAAGAATGGGCCGCGCCACTACTGATAAGCCCAGGCCTGTCTTGGTTAAACTGAAGGACTTGGATATGCGGAACAAGTTGTGGTTTTCAAAAACCTCATTGAAGGGTACTGGTATAACACTGTCCGAGTTTCTAACCAGGTCTAGACACCAAGCCTTTATGGAAGCAAGACAACGAGTCGGTATTGCAAAGTGTTGGACAAAGGACGGCTTTATTTATGTCATTGGGCCCGATGGTACTCGTCACCGCATCTGCAGCCTTATCGAACTACAAAATGTTGTACCGGCGCAAGTGTCGGGAACTTTGAAGCCAGCTCCTGCTCCAGGATCGAAAGAGACAACAGCGGCAACATCAAAGTCCAGGCGGGTCGCTGCAGCATCATCTCGAAAGTAGGAATAGGTACATATTTCATTGTACATAGGTATAGTTCATTCTCAATAACCCAGTCACTGTAAAATCGCTTGTCTGGTTCCTCATTGCATATAAATTGTCTACCCTACAGACCAAATATGTACCAAATATGTACTACGTAGTCTACCCACTTCCTTGTCTAATTAGTTGCCTTTGTTTTTGAGTACCCAATTTCAAACTTGTAAATTATTTTCCACTTTCAGTTCAATTCAATTCAAGTCAACCTCTTCTTCATAAATATTTGTTGACGTTACTAAAAATTTGACAGAAGACAGTTTTTTTTTTTTTCTTTTTATAAGGACTCTTATGAGTTGTACATTTGTCATTTGTCACGTAAAAATATTAGTTGATATGTCAAGTCCGTGAAGTCGAAGTAACGACGACTTAAGTAGGTTTTTAATTGTATTCTTGTCCAAGCGAATGTTATAAAACTTTGAATATCCATTACTAAATTTGTAGGAGAAATCATACATTTTACTTTTACTTTTATATTTGTGTTATAGTTATAGAGAAGGTAATAGCGCTCTCGTCCACATAGTCGGCAGATGGAGTATGCGTAAGTATGTAGTAGTACATACATTTTACACATAGTTAAGAAATTATATATTCTTAGTTTATATATAAAATATTTATTATTATATAATTGTATATATCTATATTAATAATATTAATGTAATATGTCGAATACTCAAGATAGTAGCAGCACCAGTGACGAATATCTGTCTTTCTCTTCCAATGATACTTTTAACAGTGGAAACGATAGCTTTGTAAGCATTCCTACGCTAAGTGATACCTTAGCGGCTCAGTTCTCTGATGTGCCTAAGAATTTTAATGTACTCCATATAAATGCACAGAGTATTCCGGCTCATTACCCTGATATGCTGGCATCATTTGACAATACAAATGTACATGCTATACTAGTCTCCGAATCCTGGTTGAAACCTTGTCTCCCGTCCACCTCTTTCTCTCTCCCCGGTTTCATACTTATACGTAACGATAGAACCGGCAGCGTTGGCGGTGGTGTGGCTATTTATCTACGTTCTCATTTTCTGTACTCAATAATAAATATGTCACCACAGCCTCCGCCTTGTGATGCCGGTGAGCATCTCTTTATTGAAGTTTTACTTTCACACACCAAAATTCTTCTCGGAGTCTACTATAGCCATTCCATAAGAGTCAATTACTTCGCATCTTTTGAAAAGATTTTAGAAGATCTTATTCCATCTTGTACCCATAATATAATTATGGGAGACTTTAACACGTGCCTTATAAAAAAAGACTTTCGTTGTGCGAATTTGGAATCCATAGTTAATTCTAGCAACATGCACATTTTGCCACTCAACCCCACCCATAACTTTCCAAATTGTAATCCCTCCCTTTTGGATCTTATTTTTGTATCATCCTTACACCATGTTGTTAAACACGGACAATGTTCTGCTGATGCTTTTTCTTATCATGACCTCATCTTTCTGTCGTATAAGGTACGTCCTCCTAAACCTAAGCCTAAGATACTTCTGCAGCGCAGCTTTAGTACAATTGACATGGAAAAACTTCGAAACGATGCTGGTGAAATAGATTGGGTACAAGTTCATAGCGCCAATAATATCGATGACAAAGTATCCATATTTAATTCCACTCTTACACAGCTTTATGACACCCATGCTCCTTTGCGGGCCATAAAAATAAAACACCTTCCTGCACCCTGGTTGACTGAAGACATAAAAAAACTAATGCACAAAAAAGTAGCAGCAAAGTCTAAGTTAAAGCATTGTTCTAATGACGTGAATAAGCAAAAATATATTAAATCTCGAAATCGCTGCAATAGAATGTGTAGGGATGCTCTACGTCGCCACATCCATGACTCAGTAGATAATGAAGATCCAGCTAAAGTCTGGAAGTTCTTGCGATCATTGGGAGTAGGGAAATCACGTCATCATTCAATTCCGCAAGATTTAGATATCAACTCACTCAACCAACATTTCTCTTCGTCATCCAATGTAAATTCAAATAACAAAATAGCTACTTTGACTTATCTCTCTTCTCTCCCTACTCTTGATCACTCACCTTTTGTTCTGAGTCAATTCACTGCATGTGATGTTAAAAAGAGCATACTATCAATATCCTCCAATGCAGCAGGCGGTGACGGCATCAGCCGAAATATGATTGTTCTTATATTGGATGAAATCCTCCCTATCCTATGCCATATATTAAACAATTCTATTTTGGAGGGCACCGTACCATCTTGCTGGAAAGAAGCTCAAATCATCCCGCTTCCCAAGAAATCTAATCCCAAGTCCTTCTCCGAATATCGACCTATTTCTATTCTTCCTTTCCTATCAAAAGTCTTGGAGCGCCTAGTACATAACCAACTCAGTTCCTTCCTCAACCAAAATATGCTTCTTAATCCACTCCAGTCTGGGTTTCGAACCGGCCATAGCACTGTCTCTGCACTTGTCAAAGTAACTGATGACATCAGACTAGGTATGGATAACAGACAGCTTACCATACTTACCTTACTTGACTTTAGCAATGCTTTTAATTCCGTAGATTTCGACATCCTCCTAGCATTGCTTCGCTCTATAAACATATCTCCATCGGTAATTGACTGGTTTCGAAGCTATCTATTTGGGCGACGCCAACGTATTCGCATTCAGGATACTTTCTCTTCTTGGTGTGAAACAAATGCTGGCGTTCCTCAAGGCGGCGTACTGTCACCTCTTCTTTTTGCCGTATTTATAAACTCTATATCTTTCTTTCTTACTTCTTCCTACCATCTCTATGCAGACGATCTTCAGATATACTCTCAGGCTCCACTAGATCACTTAGCAGATGCTGTTGATGAGGTCAACGGCGATTTACTTCGTATAGCTAACTGGAGTAGATCTCACGGACTTACAATAAACCCAATAAAAACTCAAGTTATCATTGTTGGAAGCTCCAGATTAGTATCGAAGATTGATTTCACAACTCTCCCCGAAATCGTATTTGGTGGTATATGTGTGCCTTATAGCACTCAAGTTAAGAACTTGGGAATAATCATGGATAACTGTATGTCTTGGCAACCACAAATCCAATCTGTAGCACGAAAAATGTTTGCATCAGCAGTCTCCCTTAACAGACTGCGTAACTTTTTACCCACTGCTACCAAAGCTGCACTTGCACAATCTCTCCTTTTTCCCATTCTTGACTATGCTGATGCCAGTTACATAGATCTCACAGAGGACCAGCTTAACAAGCTGGAGCGTCTACAGAATCTCTGTATTCGGTTTATTTTTGGTCTGCGAAAGTACGACCACGTTTCCGAATTTCGCTGTAAACTTAAGTGGCTCCCTATACGCCTTCGCCGGAATTCTCACATCCTCTCTATTCTGTATAACATATTGTTTAATCCTTCTACTCCCTTTTACCTAAAAGAACGATTTAGATTTCTCCAATGCTCTTCTTACTCTCTTAGGTCATCAGAAAACTTACTTCTAACGACTCCTGAACATTGTACTATATTCTACAACTCTTCATTCACAGTCCAGGCAGTTCACCTTTGGAATGCCCTCCCTACTAGTATCAAACGCGCGCAATCGCTGAATAGCTTCAAAGCTCAAGTAAAAGACTACTATCTCTCCACGTTAAATGTTAATCCCTGACATAATTCATTGATTGATATTATTTTATATTATTGATATTTATGTATGTGTAAGTATATATGTTCATGTATGTTTATAGTATAATATATGTATTATATTATTATTACGTGTAGGTAAGTGTAAGTATTGTTATATTTAAGTGTATTTTTATTAATTTGAATTTTACCCTTTTATCTAGTATTATCTAGTGTTTCATCTGTTTGATGTAATACTAGGTAATAATATATTTCTTCGTGATGTTGCACCACCGTCCATGTCAATCATGTAATCGCTATCCATCCAAAGGTTGCCTGGAAGAGATCGCTTTTAGCGATAAGACCGCCCATTTGTGCCTACTATTTAAGTTGTTTCCTTATGTTGTATTTACTTTGGTGCAAATAAAGAGTTTTTGTATTGTATTGTATTGTAGGTATAATACATAGGTAATGTTACTCCTAGAATGTTCTTTGTTAGTACCAAATCACGAATATATTTGTGCTGCACAGTGTAGGATACGCATTTATGAAAAATCACGCAGATGCAGCATGCAAAATAACTGTCGTGTGTCACGATAATTCGAAAAATTTATTTTGTAAGACAAAAGACCAACATTACGTGGTGTTCCCAGGCGGTCACCCATCCAAGTACTGACCACGCCCGACGTTGCTTAACTTCGGTGATCGGACGAGAACCGGTGTTTTCAACGTGGTATGAACGTTGACGATAGATGAACTGAAATTATTAGACAGTTACAGTACAGATACAAGTCATATCATGACGTCATGCAGTAATGTATTCGGGCGGATTTCACAAAAGTTGTTTGCAAGGAAATTCCGTGTCTTATGACTTTTAACTTGTTTATCGGGGATGCATTGCTTCAATACATGTGTTTTTTTAAATAAATTGAAATGTTTTATATTAATCTAAAAACAAAATCATCTATAATAACTGCAAATCCTGAATCAGATTAAATAAATATTAAATGAAAATAAAAACATGCCCGATTTCAAGTGTCCACACCACCTATGCAGCAAATTTGTAATGTTATTCTTCTCTATAATATTGATACGATTGTTATTTTAAAAGATCATATGTCCAATATATTATAATTAAACTTAATGATAGGTGATTTAGAGTTTAAAATTAAAATAAACACATTATTTGCCGTCTCTAAAAATCGTTCGCGCGGAAATTCCGCAATACGTCACTACGGGTTTGAACAAGTTTTAATGCAAAATATTACTAAAATACGATTTGTTTTAACAAATGGCAACATTCTTAGCCCATGGACAGCCGCCATGTTTTATTTTTGACAGCAGTCTAGCCGGAAAACCGAGCAAAGTGGTCGCTCCGTAACATGGCAAAAATTGTGATTCAATTACGAACGACTGTTTTTGAAGGTAATATTCCTATTTTAAGTAGTTTTTTGTGAGTTATATGTTAGATGTTTTATTTAGTAATGATGCAATATGAGTAGAATATTCAAATTCGCATTAATTTTGAAGTAATTTGCGTTTTACTACCGACCTGTAGACATACGTCACATCAATTACGTTACGTATTGTATATGGGAACGCAAAACGTGACGTATTGGAATTCTTAGGCAGTGTGTACAAAGTATAACTACTTTTATTTAGGCTAATATTTCTTGTTTTTTTTTTAATTGACAACCAATTTTCATACTGTCTGCCATTTTTAGTCTCGTATTATTCCGATTAAAATATTAAAAGGATGGTATATGACAGAACTGTTTAATTCTAGTAAACTGATAAGCATACTATTTGGTACAATAGAAAAAAAAACGTTTTAAACTTAGCTTAATAGTTCCTATACGTTACATCTCATTCCATTAACGTAACGTTCTACTTTGGCTGTGCTATTTCAACTGATTAATTATGTATAATTATAGGTAAATATTTGACAATAGGTTAATTAAAAAAGAGTATTTAGGCACCTGTTTGATTTTATCATATAAACATATCATTATGGATCGTATAACCACATGAAAGACGTTGGTGTAAAGTACTAAGTACCAAAAAGTGACGTAATGTTGATTAGTGGTCTAAATTACATTTATTTAGGTAGATATGTTAATGTGGTACCTCTATCCCAAGACTGATTATAATAAATATTTGAATAAAAAATGCTGTCATTCATACCACAAGCTAGTTTTATTTTATAGTAAAGTTTATTTAATGTCGTAATGGAATTCCTCATGGAACGAGTACACATTGAACTTCAATTAACGTAAAAACTAATGAATTTTCATAGCAAAAAGTAATATTTTCTTCTAGTATCATAATTAATAAATAAAACAAAATATATTTTACCTTAAATTTAATATTTCTGAAATAGTGGAATTCCATTACATAACGAACAAATTTCTAGAAATCCACCCATTCACTTCTTAGCATAGAAATAATGTCTTCTCACACAGCACACTAAACGCTATCATAGACGCTACATTGCAGTGGCACAGAATAAATAATAGTATTCGGTTCGAGCAGCCGTGCGATTCTCTAAGAGCAAACATCGTTGCATCTTTGACAACATCCGTGAAACAAATGACGAGATGACAAGAAACTTTGGAAAAACAACCTTATGTACAAGGGTATCAAGGATATCTCATAAAGTATTTGACATCGGTGAGCTCGTCGGCGAGCGCATCGACGAATCATTATAGAATCGCACGGCAGACAAGTTCTACATCAGTCACAGTCACAGTAGCCCGGTCGAATTAAGGCCTATTCAGACCTGGGCGTTATTCGCATACCGCGCGCGGTAGAGATATCCGTTGGCAACGATTAGCGGGGCGAGGGCAGGAAGCATGTCGCTGCTACCTGCTCCCGCGTCGCCCGGCGGAACTAGTTATGTATTATGTTATATTAGTATGGAACTTCATACTATTTACCCATCGAGTTCCGCTTTGTATTTTTCGCTACCCACGGCGGCGCGGCGGTAGCGAATAACGCTCAGGTCTATAGGCCTTTAGAATTTGACTCGTATGAGAAAATTGTAAATACCTACCTAGCAATTTTCTTTTGGAATTCGTTAGGGAAGGCCACAGTTAAGTTTTGTTTTGCGTGGTAATCGATCCAATCGATCTTGATTTTATGGGTCAATTTTTGTTTATTGAATAAGTAACTCGTTTATTTTCAATTTCGACGTATCTGTCTGACAAAAGATTTTAATTTAATTTCCTAAAATTTTGGTTCGTATCCTTTTTTTATTTTCCGATTTATACCTAAAAGAAGAGGTGAATTTTTGTTTGATTAACAACTTGTTTATTTTCAATTTTCAATGAAAAACTGTTAGGTATACACCAAGTTGTTTAGAGTTAAATTTTCTACAATTTTAGTGCCAATATTTTTTTTTCAAAAAAGGAGGTGATGTTGAATTTTGATCATTGCATTATCACGTTTATTTTCAACTTTACGTCAAACATGGTTATAAGCAAAAAATCTTTAAATAAAAATTTCCTACAATTTTGGTTCTTATTATTTTTCGGCAAGATTGATATTTTTTCGATTTCTACTTGAGAAGCGGTAAGGGTAAAATCCTATCATTGCATTACCTTTCGGTTTATTTTTAATTTTACACGGAAGATTGTTACAGGCAGAGTTGTTTCTAAATAAAAAGTACCTAAATCAAATTTCCTACAAATTTCGTCGTCTTCAATTAATGAAGAACAAATGAGTCAATTAAAAAAACGTCAAATCGAATGGTCTTAATGAGTCATTCCGGATTATTATATTGTAGATGTAGATATATATATATACTTCCAATGATCCCAACGGATATGCCGTTTGAGGTTATACCTACGTACCTATTTAGTTTCCGATTCGTCTTGCCTTCGCAATGACATCACAAGGCCAATCCTTGACTGTTTGTAGCACAGACCATATAACCACTTGACTGCTCATACGGATCCCCTCAGCTGCCAAGACTATGATAATAAAAGGCTTACATATCGCACCAACACGTCAGTACCAGTTTGACTGAGCGTGGAGAACAAGCTGATGAAAATAATTAAAACAAATCAAATTATGCCTTATTCTACAGTAAAGTGGTACGGAAAAAACAGGCATACATCCAGGTATGCAAAGGATGGAATTACATTTCACAGATAATTATTGGAAGAAAACAAAATACACAAATGAAGTAATTAAACAGCGACTCAAAAATAAAAAAAATATGGGAATGCGTTGATGTCTTTTGCCATCCCGTACTGTTCTTTGCAGTTGTAGATAACGCCATCTCTTTTACCCACTGGCACGTGTAAATTAGTGCTGTACTCCCATATTCACGGGCAACTTATTGATTGTATATATCGATTGTGAGGAAAATAATTCTTCTATACAATACATTTATTATTTTAAGAGTGCATAAAAATACAAATAAATATTCGGTGTTTTATTTATATTTAGATGAGAATAATATAGATATATATATAATATAGAATTATGTGGTAACATTTGTATATATCTTATCTAATAATAATGTAAATATACACGCGAAATAACCCGAGTGTAATGTGAAATATAATTAATAATGGTCTTAAAGTATAATATACTTATATACATATATTTTAAATATAATCACTATACCTAGCACCTACTCTGTGTGTGCCTCTGTAAGCGACTATTTAGTTTGACTAATTGGATGATTCTACTACTTCTTCTCTGATCAGCTGGCATTCTTCTTTATATGATTTAGACATACACACATTGTTTTTTTTAACAATAACATGGAACCGGCTTCTAAAAGTAAAAAGTGTGAGTCAGTCAAAAATATATATAATTTGTAGGTGTCGTCCATACATTGACAAATTTTACGGTCGTACAAATCCAGTATTGTATAGAATGAGGTGTTATATCCTCGTATCCTAATGACTGTATAATATACAGTGCCCAAAAAGTATATAAATATAATCTAATTGTTTGGTTACAATAATTATTTAATCACATTTTGTGTAAAGGCTTTGGATAATTTGTACAATTAAAAGTATTTTAAAATTATAACGATGTTGTTTTACTATGGTGAACAATATATAATTATTTTATGGTGGTATTAAGTACTAACATACTGAATACATTATTTAATCACATATTGTGTAAAGGCTTTAGATACTTTGTACAATTACAACTATTTTAAAATTATAACGATGTTGTTTTACTATGGTGAACGATATATAATTATTTTATAGTGGTAAGTAATTAAGTACTTACATACTGAATAATCAATAAGAATACAATAAACAGACAGTGATAACTATTTTTAAAACGCAAAATAAACATACTCAGATCAATGTGTACTGTTTCACCGTGAAACATCGAAGGAATTATTAAGATAATTTCATTAATTGAAGTTTTGTTTACATAACCTTATTTGCTTAATACTTACATACATATTTCAGGTCTTTGTACAGTTAAGGTAAACGATAATTTATAATGAACTTTATCGACAATTAAGGTGATTAAATAATGCTGTACCACAACACTATTCAGGTACTATGAGTAAAGCTACATTTTGAGCCGGCCAATCAAAATCCTTTTTTGTATGTAGCCCCCCGACCCGCAGTAGTGACTTGTGTTCTTAGAAGAAATTGACCTACACGCAGTCAAGTGGTTATATGGTCTGTGGTTTGTAGTCTCAACTTAGAAAATCCAGGTTCTTTCATGGTCAGTTGTACGTGGCATGTACACGTGTCGGCAAATCATCCGCTTTATTTGTTCTTGCGCCTGATAAAAAAAAACAAAAAAAATGTCATATATCACAAGGTGCTTCAATGAAGACAATGCAACCGAGTGCATCCTATGCTGCACATGTAGGTACTTAGTTTAATTCAATCATGTCTTGCTGACACAGATATTGATATACTTAGGTACTTAATTTTTGTACATTTTAGGGTTTTGTACCCAACGGGTAAAAGGGGACCCTATTACTAAGACTTCGCTGTCCGTTTGACCGTCTGTCACCAGGCTGTATCTCATGAACCGTGATAGATGGACAGTGGAAATGTTCACAGATGATGTATTTCTGCTGCTGCTATAACAACAAATAGGCACTAAAAAACTGGACAAGGGCGAGTCAGAAATGATTACCTATAAATAGAAGGTGCGAAATTCGCCGGGTCAGCTAGTTTATTAATAAAAACAATTACATAATTATTACTGTCTAATAATCGAAACTTAATAGAAAAAACCTAATAGTTTTATATAATCCGTTACGTTCATTATTATTTCTTATTACTTTTTCATTACTAATAACTAGGTATAACATTGAATATAAATATTTTACTAATGCTGTAAAATAATGCCTAATTTATTTTGATTTTTTTAATATCTTATGAGTGCCTTATCTATACAACCTGCACTCATCACTATCTCACTCCTCCACGAAGACATAAACACGGCTTACGTACTACATCGTGGACTTACTCACCAGCACCCTGGAACTGAACTAGTCCTCACAAACTCAAGGTATCCTACCGTGAGGACTAGAGGTTAACTTAATTCATCTACTGTGATTCTACATTTATTTATTTATTTACTGGAAGACCAACAGCTATATAATATTATAACAGAGACGGTAGAAACAATATGCCAATTATAGTCCTCACGGATAATTGTTACATAAATTGATACTAACTAATTGTGAACACGAATAACCGCAACGTAGTGCGTACTAGATACCTAATACAAATATACGAGTATCAGCCAAAAACTCTCTGCTCATCGGTCGCCTAGCGGACGCTATCCTTGTACAAAACAAATCAATATCTAAGCGTTTAGATACCTAAGTTGTTAAAGTTATTACTCGCTCTCCACACATATGTATTCTGTCTATAATTACTATTGACGGCCGGCACACTCGAAAGAGAATATAACGCTACGCTAGGGCACACTTAAAGGGGGATTAAACCTCAACTGTCTTGAATGACCTAGTAAATTTATTTTATCTAACAGACCGGGACAATCAACCAAGTTAGAGGTAATCTTAAGAAGGTATGTTATATCTGTGATTTCTCTCCTCTTAGAAAGGTGAAGAATATGGAATTTTTGTACACAAAACATTGTAAAGCTATTATTATAGCGATAAAACTAACCATCATTATAGACGTGCTTAAATAATTATTATATCCCTAAAGTTGTGCAATATGCACAGGTATGGTTACATTTATTTTTTCACCAGTGCACCATTTTCCCAAGTATACATGATAAATTCTATAAATAACAAACATTATACAAAATTGCAAAAATGTAAGATTGTTTTAAAGCACCATTTGCCATGATAAATTATATAAATAACAAACGTGTTATACAAAATTGCAAAAAGCCAACATTACGTGGTGTTCCCAGGCGGTCACCCATCCAAGTACTGACCACGCCCGACGTTGCTTAACTTCGGTGATCGGACGAGAACCGGTGTTTTCAACGTGGTATGAACGTTGGCGCTTATTGAATTGAACATAGCAGACATTTGCAGTATATTTACATGTAATGACGTCATGCAATTATGTTCTCACATTATAGCTACATGACGCGCTACATTACAGTGAGACAGAATTAATAATAGTACTCAGTGCCAGTCCATCCATTCTATGTCACATAGTCAGTCAAATTAAGCAATATTTTGCAAAAGAGTGGAAATAATTCGCTATAGTGGGTTTATTATATTTTGGTTTAATATAGGTACTTTAAGAATCATGCCCAACTCAATCCCTACGAAACTTAATCTCCGGAAGAGAGAGTGGCGGTTACTATATTTTTGTACTATACTTCAAGGTATTATAATCTACCTTCTTACTAAGTATTTTTCAACCAACTTCCAACAACAGAAGTATTTTATTAAGTTGAAGTGTACTTTTTTTATGTATAAGTAGGTAGGTATATATCAATTACGATGTCATCGAGGTAGGTGAATCACTTTTCAGTTATTTGGTTGTAACTCAAAAACCGATTGTCCGGAGTATCGTGGACGTATAATCTACCAAAATCAGAGTAATTAAAATCAGACTACTCTGTAAAAAGGAATGCGTATGCATAAAAAATATGGGTTACTCCCTCAGGGCCCCATTCCCTGAGGGACCCGTCCCGGAGAGCCCCGATTTGTAATTATCGCAATAAAGTCAATTAAGAGGATTGCATATACTTTCCATGCTAAAAGAGAAAACTCTTTTCTACCTCTTAACATTGTCCGATTTCACTGATTTTTTTCGTGGAATCATGACATTGTTTACTATGCCCGTACGTTTTGTTTTTTTTAGTATTTCAATGTACTATAAATTTCCTTTTTAGAACTGAAAAAAATTACAATGTTAAGAGGTAGAAAAGATTTTTCTCTTTTAGCATGGAAAGTACTAGCTATGCAATCCACTTAAACATCAATCTTGCTTAAAAGTACCACCAGCAGGAAAAGTGTTAAACCAATTTTTTTCTTCTATTATATATATACATAATGCTGTGGTATTATTAATCGATCAAACGAACTTACCTGAAGTGAAGTTCGATCTTAATTATCTTGTCTTCGTCGAAGAGATTTATAATTACCATGTAGTTAGCCCTGCGACACTTGGATCTACCCGCACACAGTATTTAGAGCAGAATGAAAAGAACTTGTCTGTTCATACCTACTAACGTACCGTCGGCCGTGCCTACCTCAGTGCCTCATTATTTTTAGAGGAAATAGGAACATTGATTACTTAGGTATTGAGGGTAGGGTAGGGAGGGACCTTAAATCTCTTCGTACCTCAAAATTAATCTTGTCTTCGTACTCCGAGATTTATAATTACCATGTAGATGTTCAGAGAATGCCTAATTGATCAATGTTGTCGGTAAAATAGATAAAGAGTGTAGTTTGAGGAGACAAAAAATTAATAATTTATTTTATTTTTCTAGGTATATTATTAATAATATTAATAATTAAAGCTACCTGTTACAGTTTTACTTTAATCATTTATACAATCGAGTTCTATAATTATCTTAGATTACTTAATATATTGGTGTTGAGATCAATAATCGGCCTATTGTAATATGTGGCAAATACAGCTGACTGACCAGACCATCCTGCACTTTTTTTGATGGCATCGATACTCATGCCTGCCAGAGATGCTGCCGAGCTGGAAGAATGCCACGTTGAATGGGCAGTAAATATTGAGGTGTCAATACCACTATCTCCTAGAGTCTGTTTAATCCAGCGCCCGATAGTCTGCGCCGAAGCAGGCCTATAGGGTTTTTTATGGGTTAACAACAATCTATCATCGGTGTTTGTCCTATACGACGATGTTACTGCCAAGTACCTTTGTAAAGCACTTGCTGGACAAATACTTGGTCTCTGAGTAAAGAATGGTAAATCAATTACAGGTTGCGCTCGCCCTATACCAGAAGTTTTAATCAAATCTTTGATTGGAATAACAATCCTATCATTGTAAATCTGAATATTCGAAACCCTTATTAGAGATAAAGTTTGAGTTCTTTGAGCAGTAGCGAGCGCTAACAAGGTAACTAGTTTTCTAGTCAAAATGTCTATTTTAATTACATCATATGGATAAAAATCGGCTAGGTAATCAAGTACTACGCTTGGGTTCCATGTAATAGAATATTTAGGAAATGTAGGTCTTAACTTAAATATGCCCTTGAAAAAACGTTTTACTCTCTCATCTTGACCAATGTTATTATTGGAAATCAAAGATAAGGCCGACCTGTGATTGTTTAAGGTGCCGTATGATGACCCTGATTCAAAGCACTCCGTCAGAAAATCTAACATAGAATGTGATTCAATATTATAAAAATCTATATTATTTCTATTGCAATAAGCCCACCATAATTTGTAGCTTACAGAATATTGTGACTTAGTACTGTCCGTAATAGAAGAGAGCATAATGCTCAAAGCTGAATCTGGGATGCCTTTTCTTTTTTATCCTTCCCGGATAACACACTCACTGCCAGGGTAAGGTGGGAGTGTAGGGGATGTGTTAATCTGAAAGGAGAAGAAAGAAGATATTTACTTGGTTGTAAATATATAACTTCGGTAATACAAAGGGACCTAAACAGTGGGTACCATGCTTGAGATGTCCAATGAGGGACTACAACTATTCCAGTTGCCCCATCAGCGATAATTTTACTAAGAGTTTTTAAAATTAGTGCGAAGGGTGGGAAAGCATAGAAGAAAAAGGGTGTCCATTCTATGGTGAAAGCGTCAATGTTAAAGGCATACGGATCTCTTTTCCACGAAATATACTTAGTGCATTTGGCATTGAGTCGTGACGCAAAAAGATCTATGTCTGGTCGACCTAAGTGACTTACTATTTTTGCAAACGCTTCTCTATTCAGTTGCCATTCCGTGTCAACATTTAATCGACGTGACTCACTGTCTGCTACGACATTAAGTTTAGACTTGATATATGATGCGTAGACATAGATATTACGTTCTTCGCACCAATTCCATATCATGGTGGCAACAAAGTGTAAATGAGGAAATTGTATACCACCCATTCTGTTAACGTAAGATATAGCTGTGGTATTATCGATACGTAACAATATATCACAATTTTTCTTCTCACCAGCGAATGATTTTAAACTAAAATAGGCAGCGAGCAGTTCCAAATAGTTTATATGATGACGTCGCTCATCAGGGCTCCACTGTCCCCCAGTTTTTTCACTACCTGATGCGGCACTCCATCCGGTCGAAGATGCATCGCTAAAAATTTCTTGAACGTATTTCTTTTCTTGAATTGGATTTTCGACTGATAAAATATTATTTTTCCACTATAAAAGATCACTTTTACTATAAAATATTAACTAGATGGAATTGCCATATTTTTTTCATAATTATCATTACTATTAAGTAGTGCCAAATATTTAGCTCGTTCCAACGACTTTGTATGCAACCATCCATATTTAACCGCGGGACAAGCTGCGGTGAGAGTTCCAAAATAACGCGCAAACTCTCTTATCTGAATATTATTAACATTCAGTAATATTTGAGTGCGCTGCAAAATACTTCTTCTTTTAATATCGAGTCATTTTTCCCGAGTTTAAGACAAATCCTAAAAAAGTGCAAACATTACTTGGTTCAAGACACGATTTTTTATAATTAATTACGAAACCTAAACTTGATAAGCATTTTATGGTCTGATTGGCATTTTCTAAGTAGTATTTTCTGTTATTTCCTAAACAGAGTACATCATTATGTACCTTACAGATGCAAAACCACTAGACCTTAAATATGAAACGACCGGTTGTAATATTTTTGTGAAAATGTAAGGCGCGGAACATAGACCAAAAGGCAATGCAGTAAACTCATAAAGATCATTTTTAAAATAAAAACGCAGGTACTTTCTATGTGACATAATAATTGGGACTGAGAAATATGCGTCTTTCAAGTCTATTTTAATCATATAACAATTTTTTGTCATAAGTCGAGTCGCCGTCCTGATATCTTCCATCTTAAAGTGTTCAATGTTAACGAATTTATTTAATTTTTTGAGATTTAATATGAATCTAAATCCACCATCACTTTTTGGAACTAGGAAAATATCAGATATGAATTGTCCTACCTCTGGACTGCATTTTGTAATCGCATTTATTTTTAATAAATGCGCGAGCTCGCTTTTGACGGCGATCGATTCATTATGTGAAAATAATCTCCTAGGATAGTCATCCGGGAGTTGCCTCGGTGTAGTATGAAACGGAATCGAGTACCCTGACACTGCACTTAATATAAAATCGTCATTAGTCATTGTTTTCCAAACATTTATATAATATTGTAGACTCCCAGCATAAGGTACCTGCACGTTTACTGCTGAAGGCGGTGACGCGGGCGCGGGGCAGGCGGCCGCGACACTTGCGGCGGTAACGGCAGCGGGCGTCTCGCCGCTGCTGGCGGGAGTGGCTGTTGCGCCCAGCGCCGCCGCTGCGGCGCGTGCGCAGAGGCCGCTCGGCCGCGCGCCGAGTACATTGTTCTCTGCCCACCGGGCCGAGTCGTGTACGGCTGGCCGCTGCGTTGCTGCCGACCACGATCCGATGGGCTTTTCCAGTTTCCCGTAGAGGAGGAAGCTGACGGAGTCGCTACGATTTGTTGACTTGTTTTCTTGATACCCCTTGTAGTTTTCACCAGGTCCTCGAGCTTGTCGCCGAAGAGGAAATTATCTCTTTTCCTGCTTTTAAACGACTCACTTAATGACTTGTCGATAAAACGTATTATTAAAAACCGCCTTGATTCGGTTTCACTGTAGTGAGAGTCTGCTATTAACTTCCCGGTATCATTTAGGGTACTGTTATACCCCAACCTTGTTAGCCTTAGTGCTTGCCTGGCGGCCCATCTGGCCTATTCAGCAGTTCTATGAGCTAAGAGTATGTCTAATGATGGTTTTCAAGCCAGTCTGTTCCCATCTTTTGACTTAAGCGGTTGCCTAAGGAGCTCCTATTAATCTCGTGTACTATCCTATGTACTATATACTATTCTATAACCAAAATAAAGTCGCGAGTGAAAATAGTTTTTTTTAAAAACCGAAATCCAAATATCCGTATAACATTTTGGTGGCAGCGGTGGGATCCGAAATCTCCAGTGCCCGGGCGCCGCTCTGCAGACTCGCTCTGGATCCCAATCCTGAAACAAATAAATTAATTAGTGCTATTATATAAACTTTGTGTTAGTGTACAAAATAACTATAAGTGTATACTCACCGTGAAATCCTTGACACGTCGTCACGGAAGTCCTGCTATATCCTGTCGGATCCTGGAAAGGATCTGCCTATCCTGCAAAGAGAAAATAACTGCAACTACTTACCTTCGGCTGCGTGAAAAGTGTCCCGACCTGAAGAAAATAAATTGAAGACACTTACCGTACTGCTATCCTGCTTCATAATTATCGTTCACCGTGGTATCCTGCACCTGAAATAAAATCAAGCATCCAATTCATCAACAATAATAACTCAAGATCCGATTGAAGGTCGTAAGCTGCGACTCGCCTTATCTCGTAATGTGTCCGGCCGCCGTCGTGCTCTTATCGGTCGCCCACGCACTGCTCATACTGTAAGTCTTTGGTCATTGTTTTGACTTAGTCGATATATTAGGGTTCCGTTAGTTAATTTAATATTACTGTTTTAATTTTGTTAATTTAAATTGATGTCTGTTACTTGTGACTTGTTCTATTAATTTTATACCGGATATATAATTATGCCAAAAGTGCCGAAAGTTGAAGAAACCAAATTATCAGTTGAGATTCCCGGAACTGAACAGGTTACAAGTGATACGGTAGTAAAATCACCTCTTGGTTCACCTCGAATTACTAGGAAAACCGCCGCAGCTCTCGCAATGGCTGAACTAGAACTAAATATATTGTTCAAATTTATAAAATCTTATGATGGTAGCAGGGAAACTCTCAACTCATTTCTTGTGAATTGCGACAATGCTTTTGAACTTGCATCGGAAATTCAGAAGCCTGTTATTATATTATTTAAATTCATCCTTAGCCAATTGAATGGTAAAGCAGAGGTAGCATGTTCCATTAAAGACTTTACAACCTGGGAACAATTAAAAGACTTCCTTAAAACTCAATTCAGTGAGCGAAAACATTATTCGCATCTTCTCGCGGATCTTCAGGAAAGCAAACAAGGGCCTCAAGATAATGTAAGCCAATATTCACTTCGTATGGAGACCTACCTCTCACAAATATTAACTGAAATATCCTTATCTAACACTAAAGCCAAAGAATTGCCTGGTCGCACTGCAGCCATGGAGGACCTTGCCCTTCATCATTTTGTCATGGGACTTCATCCCCGAATTTCTAATATTGTGAGGTGTAGATCCCCGAAGACATTAAATGAAGCAATTAATTACGCTATTTCAGAAGAACGCATACAGCAGACGCTGTACAGGCGTCCACAAATGGACCAAAAATCCAGTAATAATAATAACACTAATAGATTTAAAGCCGGCCCTTCCAAACAAAATTTCAATGCCTCTTTCACTTCACAAAAACCATCTAACCCCGCACCACAAGGGGTTCCTAACGCATTTTGCCGTTATTGCAAAACACCAGGACATGATATCTCTGTGTGCAAAAAACGCGAATTTAACAACAATCGTTTCAGAGTCCAACAAAACCAAACAAACAACCAACAATTTTATAGGCCGCCTCCACGTGTAAACTTTACATGTGAACAGCCCGATGAGGAGGTCGGTCATGATGAAGTTGATACCTCTTCACCTGATCCTTTAAACGAATAGAAGTCTCGTCACGGTGTCGCCCGAGACAAAATACCAAAGCCGACACTACAACCAAGTTGTCTAATGCCAGGGAGCACTCGGGTAACGAGCCCCAAATAAGTGCCCAATATTTTAGTTCTAGGGACCACACGGGTAATCAGCCCCAAATAAGCGCCCAATCTCTTAATTCTAGGGACCACACGGGTAACCAGCCCCAAATAAGCGCCCAATCTCTTAACTCTAGGGACCACTCGGGTAACCAGCCCCAAATAAGCGCCCAATCTTCTAAGTCCAGGGACCACACGGGTAATCAGCCCCAAATAAGTGCCCAATATTCAAAATCAAACAAACCACTAAACGACATTAACGTTTCTCAGGAAACTAGTAAAAAAGTCTTTGAAATAAACATAGACACAACGAAAAGGTTGTTACCGCACGTCTTACTAGACTCTCAAATCTCAGATATCCCATTATCGTTACTGGTCGATTCAGGCTCCGCCATATGTTTGTTAAAGGAATCCAGCATACAGAAGAATCAGAAATTGACGAAAGAATCTATTAAATTAAAAGGCATAGACCCAGGTGATGAGCCAACTCAGACCATAGGTCATTTCCAACTAAAACTAAAACTTCATGAAAAAAAATCCATATCATTCAAATTTCACGTCGTTAGGGACATAAATCTGCCCTATGACGGCATTATAGGGACAGACTTTTTAACCACATACGGCTGTAAAATAGATTATACTCATGACATCTTAAGGATAGGTAAACTCGATATTAAGTTACATTTTTCCGAACCTTTTTACGTCATACCACCCCGTACTGAAGCCGTCATTGAATGCTCAATTCAAAAAACCGATCTGAAAGAAGGGATTATTACAGACCAACACCTTTCCGATAACTTATTAATATCCAACTGTATTGTTAAGATCAAAGATAATGACCGAATCAACTTGACTGTTGCCAACATTTCGGAATCTTTTGTAAATATAAAAACAAATTTAAATCTTCACATCGAGCCTCTGCATGTTAGTGCATACCCAGTTAACCTGAATATCCGAGAAACATGTAAACGAACCGACGAAGTTATAAATTCATTAAGAACTGAGCACCTGAATCACGAGGAAAGAGATGCTCTTATAGAACTCTGCTCACAGTTTTCAGATATTTTTCATCTACCTGGTGACCAGTTAACCTATACTTCTGCCCTTGACCATCAAATTAAAACAAGTAGCGACATTCCTGTTCACACGAAATCATATCGATTCCCAGAATGCCACAAAAAGGAGGTGGAAACCCAAATTGGCCAAATGCTTGAGCAGAATATAATACAGCCCTCATCTTCCCCTTGGAGTTCGCCGATTTGGGTGGTACCTAAAAAAGCAGACTCACAAGGGCAACGTAAATGGCGAATTGTAATTGACTATCGGAAACTGAATGACATTACTATCGGCGAAACATACCCAATTCCGCAAATATCGGAAATTCTCGACCAACTAGGAAACAGCAGATATTTTACTACACTAGACCTCACTTCCGGTTTCCATCAGATCTTGATTTCTCCCGCAGATGCTCCTAAGACAGCCTTCTCCGTACCTCAGGGACATTATCAGTTCAATAGAATGCCATTTGGGCTAAAAAATGCCCCATCTACCTTCCAGAGACTTATGAATAATTGTCTTTCTGGCCTCCAAGGCACAAGATGCTTCGTGTATCTTGATGATATCGTAATTTATTCGCGTGATCTGATCTTACATATTAACAATTTAAACGCCGTGTTCGGCAGAATCCGTAATTTTAACTTGAAACTTCAACCGGAAAAATGTGAATTTTTACGAAAAGAAGTAGCCTATTTAGGGCATATTATTGGTGAAAATGGTGTTAAACCAAACCCCGAAAAAACCAAAGCTGTGTCCGAGTTTCCGATACCTCAATCTCCAAAAGATATTAAATCTTTCTTGGGTCTGGTATCATACTATAGAAGATTCATACCCGATTTCGCAAAGCTAGCTAAACCTCTGACGTCTCTTTTAAAGAAAGACATCCCATTTATATGGCAAAATGAGCAACAGCTTGCTTTTGAATCCTTGAAAAGCAAACTCGTCTCTGCCCCTATTCTGGCGTACCCAGACTTTACACAACCCTTTCTTTTAACATGCGACGCTTCAAACTATGCAATATCAGCGATATTGTCACAAGGTCACATAGGACAAGATCGCCCTATCGCATATGCGTCTCGCACCCTTAATAAAGCCGAGTGTAACTATAGTGTTACGGAAAAGGAGTGCCTTGCCGTAATTTTCGGCACTAAAACGTTCAGACCTTATCTGTATGGTCATCGTTTCACAGTCCTAACGGACCACAAGCCGTTAGAATGGCTATTCAAATGTAAAGATCCAGGGTCACGGCTTATCCGATGGCGTCTGAAGCTGGAGGAATTCGAATATGACATTAAATACAAGAAAGGAAAAATCAACACAAACGCTGATGCTCTTTCCCGATACCCTGTCAATCCAATCCAACCTGAAGATGTCCCGATACTTAACCCCAATGTAGAAAGGGACAACCCTCGAAGACTAGACGAAGACCTAATGGACTTATTGATATCACCACCATCATTTAACCCTGACGAACTGAACATACCTTCTCCAGATCCTCCCGGTCCTAACGAAGATATCCTTCCATTACCTGAACCTGAATTACCGTTTTCAAATGTCCTTGATCCTAATGAAGACATCCTACCCGCACCTGTAACGAACTTACCTTCAAACATTCCTGACAGCCTTAGAGAAGAAGTAGAAAACGAAAATACTGACCTTGATAAACGTATTCCCGAAACACGACCAACCATCGACACCCAGGCTGAAGTCTCTCCACCATCCACGAGTGCCTTCCCAAACTTACCTGACGATGACTATCCCACGTTCCTAAAAGCAATGTCAGATAAAAATAAATCCTATAATACAAATATTCAAGAACATAATGGAGATATAATTAAATCCAAATGTAAAGTTGTTATATTACCTACTTCCATCGACCTTGATGAATCCAATCCTTTTGTACAAAATATTCTTGACAACATACCCGATGATTCTGAAATTATAAACAAGGAAAGACCTCTCCATTCTTTTACATCGTTTACACATGAAAGCAAAACGTATTATTTCCTTTTTTTCAAAGTATACCATTTTGATAACTCTACATATGTAGACATCTATAAAAGTCTTAAATCACTCAGAGATGAACTGGTTGTCAATCTTGACAGAAACGTCACTTCAGAAATTGCGATAACTGAATTTAAAAACCCTTTCGATACACACCAATTCATTAAGATCTATAATATGATTCTTTACCTTTTCCACAACACGGGTATAAATATACACATATATAAAGATAAAATCATATACCCGTCTCTTTCTGAAATCCCAAAAATACTCAGGGAAAACCACGATATTCCAATTGCCGGCCATCTCGGCAGCAGCCGCATGCTTAAGCGAATCCAAGAATCCTTTTATTGGAAAAACATGCGAAGTGATATCGAGGCCTTCGTAAAGAAATGTCCACAGTGCCAAACTAATAAAGCTCTCAGACAAATAAACCGTGCTCCTATGCAGATCACTAGCACATCAACCGGTTCGGTTGATGTGCTAGTGATGTCAAAGAATATCTCTTGACATTGTTGGGCCTCTGCTTGAAGCGGGACCTGCAAAATTAAAATATATACTGACGATACAAGATGATCTTACTAAATTCTCTTCCGCATACCCGATCCGCAGCACTACAGCAGAGGAAACAAGTGAATGCTTGCTCCATTACATCTCTATCTTTGGCATCCCGAAAACGATTCTCACTGACCAGGGAACCAATTTTACGTCCGACCTCTTTAGGAAAACCTGTGAATTTCTAAAAATTAAGAACCTTTGGGCTTCTCCATACCATCCACAAACCCAGGGTGCGCTGGAACGAAGTCACTCTACTCTTAAAGAGTATCTCAGATCCTATACTAATGAAGAACAATCAAACTGGCCCCGCTATGTCTATACGGCAATGCTCACTTACAACACATCCGTTCATTCTACAACCCATTTCACACCCTACGAATTAATGTTTGGAAGCAAACCAGTAATTCCGAATTCCATTTATGAAGAATCACCTGGAGCAACATATCCTGATTATGTCCGTATGCTTCAAAATAGATTGAAATATTCACGAGAAAAAGCCTTGGACTTCATAAGGAAATCTAAAGAATCTTCCAAATCCTATTATGACACCCATACTCATCCAGCTAAGTACAAAACTGGCGACTATGTATACCTGAGAAATCATTTGAGGATGCGCAAAGCGCTTTCGCCCGTTTGGAAAGGACCATATAAAGTAGTTAAGATAAATGGTAACAATACACTTACCTTGCTTATTAACCGACGTCATGTCACGCACCATTTTGATCAGGTGAAACTGGCTGAGATGTCGTAACTGTAATTAAGAAACTTAATATTAAAATAAAATACTTACCTTATACTTACCTCGCGATGACGTAGGTATCCAGACGAACCTGTAAAATAAAATAAATGTTAGTCAATAACACATTAAAATAGGTTTAGCATAGGATAAAATAGGAAACTTACTTTAGTTTACCGTTAATAATTATTATTATTTGCAGTTCAGCGCGAGGCCAATCTCAACGAGATTTCATCCGGCCGATTACCTCAAGTTCAGGACTCTACTATGATTATTTAGGGAACCTCAAAATCAATAATGTTCAGTTAAAAATTGTAATACCGATAGACATTTCACATTTTGGCCCACACATACAAAATATTGAAACCGCTTTAGAAATTACGAGACGATTGTGTAAACAAACCCATATTGTCGAAATTGACACTGAATGTCACGATTTATTACAACCATTAACAACGCGATTCCAAGACATGAGTAGAGAATTTGCATCCATCTCGCACCTGGTAGAGAATAGAACAAAACGTAGCGCATGGATAGGAGGTGTAGGAACAATCATTAAACAGATTTTTGGTTCACTAGATGAGAATGATGGTCTGAGATACGATGAAGCGATTAGATCACTACAAAATGATAAAAAACAGTTGGTTTCACTAATGAAAGAAAATATCTTAATCACTACATCAATAATAACAGGCTATAATGACACCTTAGATAAAATAAAAGTTAATGAAGCCAACTTAAATGAAGCTATCGACGAGCTCTCACTGAGTGTTAAAAATATTACTTTAATCACCAACGGATTGCAATTACTTGCTAATGTTAACGAAATACTAAACATTCTAGAAGCATCTATACTTACCTTGTCATTTCAATTGGAGGATATAACCACCGCCATTTTGTTCAGTAGTCTAAATATCTTGCACCCTGCAATCATAACACCAAGTCAGTTACACCAAGAGCTTGCCGATAACTATATACATTTGCCCAGTGATCTGGAACTGCCTGTAATTTTAGATATTAACTCTGTACACTTTATTTTAAATATTTCTAAGTTAG
Source organism: Selenia dentaria (assembly GCA_917880725.1). Lineage (NCBI taxonomy): Eukaryota > Metazoa > Arthropoda > Insecta > Lepidoptera > Geometridae > Selenia > Selenia dentaria. The sequence continues at coordinate 20,722,557 of OU862893.1, forward strand.
TATGTTATTATATAAATGATAAGATAATGTTTGTTCTACAAGTGCCGCTGGTTAATACCAGAGAATACGCATTGTTTCATAGCATAGCACTTCCGACACCCTACAACCCTAGAGAACCAAACTCCTTTAGCCTAATCATACCAGATAGTAAGTATATTGCAATGACCAAAGACAAATCATATTATTGTATTATCGACGACCTGAAAATCTGTAAATCTGTGAGCCCAGGAAACTTCATCTGCGACATTGAAAATGTGTACTCCACCGAAGCCAAACCTATCTGTGAAAGTGAAATGTTAGCAAAAGTGATTAGTGAAAAACCATTACAGTGCAAAACCAAAATCATCTTAGGACAACTAGACATTTGGAAACCATTGACAAACAATAAGTGGATCTATGTGCAATCGGAACCCAACACAATCTCAATAGACTGTCTTAATTCTAAATTATACGAAATAAATATTTTAGGTACAGGCATACTCAGTATTCCAAAGAACTGTATTGGATACTGCAAAAGTACCACGTTAATACCGAAATACAATATACTTAATATTACCTCACCTATCAATAATTTTCCGGACTTTAACCTAATCGACGACACTTGTTGTAACCTAACTAAATTAAATAATGTTGTAAATAGTGTGTCTCCTATTCACTTACACAATATAGATTTAGATGATATAAATTCTGAAAATAAAGTTAAATTGAGGTCACTCATGAATGACTTAGAAGCTATCGAAACGCCACAGAGCCCGCATATCGTGAAATATGGGACCCACTATTCCATTTTTATTATTGTAATATTAATTCTACTGATTCTATTTTTAGGTTACTTAATTTTTAAGAAACTATGTAAATCCGGCAGCAACCGACCCTTTCAGCTCAAATTAAACATAAACAGATCACCACCCCAGCTCGTTTCTGAAACAATAAACATGAAAGACGGACGAGATGAAGATCTCGAGAAAGACTCTGAAATAGAAATGATTAGCCCTATCGCTCCTCTTAGAACTAGAATTTAACAGAGACTTTGTATCATCCCCAAAGTCTCCTCTAAAAGGGGGAGATGTTATACCCCAACCTTGTTAGCCTTAGTGCTTGCCTGGCGGCCCATCTGGCCTATTCAGCAGTTCTATGAGCTAAGAGTATGTCTAATGATGGTTTTCAAGCCAGTCTGTTCCCATCTTTTGACTTAAGCGGTTGCCTAAGGAGCTCCTATTAATCTCGTGTACTATCCTATGTACTATATACTATTCTATAACCAAAATAAAGTCGCGAGTGAAAATAGTTTTTTTTAAAAACCGAAATCCAAATATCCGTATAACAGTACGCATAATATCAGGTGAAATTAAAATCTTTTCTTAACAGTGCTGTCATCGCTATTTCAAGCGTAGAAGGAGCCCTTCCGAGTTGCTCTTGCTTGTCAAAGAAGCGTTTGTCTCTGTTCTTACAGGTCTCAGGTAGCATGGCCCCGATCTCGGGATTAAGTGTGGGTGCTTTAGAAAAAGGAGAATTTTTAGGAAAAAGATACTTCTTGAATAGTTCCTGTCTTTGCTCGTTGTTTAATCCATTAATTAATATTTGTTTAAATCGTTGAGCGATTTCGGGGTGAACATTTTCACCCCACTCATCTTTCTCGATTTCACAATCACCGAGAGCTTCTAAAATTTCGGGATCTATATCCTGTAGGTCTATAGTCTGTTCATCTGCAGGAACTTCTACCGTCGGAATCGTACTAGGTTCTTCTGACGTAGGAATAAAGCTTAGTACTTCAGCATGGTCAACTGCGTAGTTGGAAACTTCATCGACATAAATACCTTTTATTGGGATTTCTTCAGACTCGAGGTGTTCTGGAAATAGAAATATTCTCCATAAACTACTTGGTAAGTTTTAGCTGCTGGTCAATCTCTCGTATTAACTCTAAGCAGAATTTTTTTAGGTATTGTTATTGACTAATCTCGCGTATTAGTTCTCAATAACATAACAGCAAAAAAGAATAAACTTTTTTTTGCACCAAGAATGTGGGTAGCATTGCGCGGAGCGCGCTTATCTTTATAGCCGCTGGTCAATCTCTCGTATTAACTCGAAGCCAGATAAGTGAATAAAATATTGCTATAGGCTAATCTCGCGTATTAGCTCGAAGCAATCAAATTAAGATAAAAAGCTGGACCACTTTGTAACACCAACCTTCGGGAATAACACCATTTTCTTCGTCTCTTGAATATATGATTCTCTTCCGTCTTTTACTGTTCAGTTTTTCTTCGTAGGTACTTTTTTAATTTTCTTATCCACTTTTCTTCCTTATTTTCGTCACGTTTACGTTAAGGCATTATCAGAAGATAAAGTTAGAGAAAAAATAAATGAATCCGTGTGTATCGAAACTGCGTGCGATGCCGAGCGCGCACAGAACAGGAATGAGGCACTGAGGTAGGCACGGCCGACGGTACGTTAGTAGGTATGAACAGACAAGTTCTTTTCATTCTGCTCTAAATACTGTGTGCGGGTAGATCCAAGTGTCGCAGGGCTAACTACATGGTAATTATAAATCTCGGAGTACGAAGACAAGATTAATTTTGAGGTACGAGACGACTACGAGAAGGAGGGTTATAATGATATTGACTGGTATGTAGGATCTGTATGTAGGTTGTAGGTGTCTTCATCTGATCCCTTATAACTTGAAAACTTTATAGGTAAGTAACATGTATTTACCATAATTTGACAAACGGTGAGTACGTATTCGTCTGAACATCACCATTGAATAAACAATGTATTAAACATAGGTATTTATATTGTTACATGCAAGTGGTTTAAATAATAGACAATACACATTAATCGAATAGTTGGGTAAGTACCTACTTACCAATTAACAATATCAGATGAGATATATTTTCTGGTTGCAAATCTACTTTTTATAGCGTGATTCTTCATTAATCGGATTTTTGTTTTTGACGTTACATTTTAAACATTTGGATAAGAATGAAGGACGCTTTATAAGGATTCATAAAAATTAATGTTGACGACATTTATATGCAACGAACAGACTACCCCGTTGTTACAGACATAAGTTCATTAATAACGTTACACAGTAATGTAAGAAGGCGCTTTGCAGACGACGCGCGACGGGGCGGGCCGGGGCGGTCAATTTTGCCGCAAAGGGAATCCTATACTACCATGCCGTGAGTAAGCGCCGCGTTTTACAAAAGAGATACAGTACATACATGTGACGAACCGGAGTAAATTTTTGTGATATAGTAATTTTGCCGTATTATCTTATCTCATTTGATATAATGTACTTATAGTAAAGTAAAAATCTAAAATATAAAACAGTAGGTATCATGAAAGACATCGAATCAGATTAATAGTAATTTATACGGAAGAGTTCACATGAAAACAATCATCGCGCGCGCTCGTACCTATGATGTTATATATAAACTGAGTCAATCTCATTGGCTCGTACCCTGATAATAGTAAAAAGCAGAATTTTTAAACACATAGTGTAACGAAACAGATCGATAGTATATTATGAAAAAAGACGTGTGACACTCGGAGACTGCCGCGGTAAAGCTATTGCATAGCTGTTTTTATCAACTTATGCAATTATAATTAGTTAACCAATGCAATCTAGAGGCAAGTTGCTGAACTAAAGAGACAAGCGTGATATTTCAAAAAGTCATTAAAAGTTCTGCTATTCATCGATAGATGGAGTCGGAGTGGGGGGTGTTAGGTTATTTTCGTTACGGAATTTCTGTATTCGGTCTCCACGCTCAAGGCCCGCGATAGAAGCTATGCAATAGCTTAATCAATTGTGTTAGTATATATCGAAAAATATAAAGAAAACGTAGGTACCTACTTACAAAATTTACGCATTTTCGCATTACATCGTCCAATCTAACAAGCGATTTTCAACCTTACGTAAAGCACCGTAAATTATTTTAAAATTGGGGTTAGACCGCGTCTTAAATCAAATGAAAATAGGAGTTAAAGGAGATAATTTGTCTTTATTATATTACACATATTACATTGTATATTCATGCGGCGATGTTCAGAGGATTACCAGTAGTCGATTGTCAAATTATGTTACAGACATGAAACATAAAAATCGAACGTCTCGGGGCGAGGAGTGCAGTGCAGTCCCGATTACCTACATTATATTTAGGTACCTACCTACACTACCTGCCCAGAGAATGTCAGACCTGACATAAGCACCTGTGCAAAAATAATATGTCCACGGAATTCCAGTCAATTCAGCCACGACTTGAATCATTGACACTCGTTACATCACAAACGTTTTTGAGATTTCAAAATCTAAGTTGCGATTATTTCGAAAAATTGGGAATTACGTACTGTGTGCCTACTAATCTACCTAGGTAGATATATACCTAGGTAATGTTACTACTAGAATGTTCTTTGTTAGTACCAAATCACGAATATATTTGTGCTGCACAGTATAGGATACGTATTTATGAAAAATCACGCAGATGCAGCATGCAAAATAACTATCGTGTGCCACTATAATTCGAAAAATTTATTTTGTAAGACAAAAACCAACATTACGTGGTGTTCCCAGGCGGTCACCCATCCAAGTACTGACCACGCCCGACGTTGCTTAACTTCGGTGATTGGACGAGAACCGGTGTTTTCAACGTGGTATGAACATTGGCGACAGATGAACTGAAATTATTAGGTCACAGTTAAGTTTTGTTTTGCGTGGTAATCGATCCGATCGATCTTGATTTTATGGGTCAATTTTTGTTTATTGTGTAACTCGTTTATTTTCAATTTCGACGTATCTGTCTGACAAAAGTTTAATTTCCTAAAATTTTGGTTCGTATCCTTTTTTTATTTTCCGATTTATACCTAAAAGAAGAGGTGAATTTTTGTTTGATTAACAACTCTTTATTTTCAATTTTAAATGAAAAATATTTAGGTATACACCAAGTTGTTTAGAGTTAAATTTTCTACAATTTTAGTGCCAATATTTTTTTTTCAAAAAAGGAGGTGAGGGTGAATTTTTATCACTGCATTATCACGTTTATTTTCAATTTTACGTCAAACATGGTTATAAGCAAAAAATCTTTACATAAAAATTTCCTACAATTTTGGTTCTTATTATTTTTCGGTAAGATTGATATTTTTCGATTTCTACTTGAGAAGCGGTAAGGGTAAAATCCTATCATTGCATTACCTTTCGGTTTATTTTTAATTTTACACGGAAGATTGTTACAGGCAGAGTTGTTTGAAATCAAATTTCCTACAAATTTCGTCGTCTTCAATTAATGAAGAACAAATGAGTCAATTAAAAAAACGTCAAATCGATTGGTCTTAATGAGTCATTCCGGATTATTATATTGTAGATGTAAAGATATATATATATATATATACATATAGGTATATATATATATTTACGGTCGAATTGAAAAACCTCCTCCTTTTTTAAAGTAGGTTAAAAGCTGACAAGTAATGTGATTCACGCGACGATATTTGAAAGGAAAATTGAAAGACGAGTTAGGTCACATTCCGAACACAACTTCCAATGATCCCAACGGATATGCCGTTTGAGGTTATACCTACGTAGGTACCTATTTAGTTTCCGATTCGTCTTGCCTTCGCAATGACATCACAAGGCCAATCCTTGACTGTTTGTAGTCTCAACTTAGAAAATCCTGGTTCTTTCATGGTCAGTTGTTCGTGGCATGTGCACGTGCCGGCAAATCATCCGCTTTATTTGTTATTGCACCTGATAAAAAAACAAAAAAAATGTCGTATATCACAAGGTGCTTCAATGAAGACAATGCAACCGAGTGCATCCTATGCTGCACATGTACTTAGTTTAATTCAATCATGTCTTGCTGACACAGATATTGATATACTTAGGTACTTAATTTTTGTATTTATGTACATTTTAGGGTTCTGTACCCAACGGGTAAAAGGGGACCCTATTACTAAGACTTCGCTGTCCGTCTGACCGTCTGTCACCAGGCTGTATCTCATGAACCGTGATAGATGGACAGTGGAAATGTTCACAGATGATGTATTTCTGCTGCTGCTATAACAACAAATAGGTACTAAAAAACTGAGCAAGGGCGAGTCAGAAATGATTATAAATAGAAGGTGCGAAGTTCGCCGGGTCAGCTAGTTTAAAAAATAAGCAATTATTAATTAATACTGTCTAATAATCGAAACTTTATCGAAAAAATCTAATAGTTTTATATAATCCGTTACATTCATTATTATTTCTTATTACTTTTTCATTACTAATAACTATACCATTGAATATAAATATTTTACTAATGCTGTAAAATAATGCCTAATTTATTTTGATTTTTTCTATTTTTTAATATTATATGAGTGCCTTTGCTATACAACGTGCACTCATCACTATCTCACTCCTCCACGAAGACATAAACACGGCTTACGTACTACATCGTGGACTTACTCACCAGCACCCTGGAATTGAACTAGTCCTCACAAACTCAAGGTATCCTACCGTGAGGACTAGAGGTTAACTTAATTCATCTACTGTGATTCTACATTTATTTATTTATTTACTGGAAGACCAACAGCTATATAATATTATAACAGAGACGGTAGAAACAATATGCCAATTATAGTCCTCACGGATAATTGTTACATAAATTGATACTAACTAATTGTGAACACGAATAACCGCAACGTAGTGCGTACTAGATACCTAATACAAATATACGAGTATCAGCCAAAAAACTCTCTGCTCATCGGTCGCCTAGCGGACGCTATGCTTGTACAAAACAAATCAATATCTAAGCGTTTAGATAAGTTGTTAAAGTTATAACTCGCTCTCCACACATATGCATTCTGTCTATAATTACTATTGACGGCCGGCACACTCGAAAGAAAATATAACGCTACGCTAGAGCACACTTAAAGGGGGATTAAACCTCAACTGTTTTGAATGACCTAGTAAATTTATTTTATCTAACAGACCGGGACAATCAACCAAGTTAGATGTAATCTGTGATTTCTCTCCTCTTAGAAAGGTGAAGAATATGGAATTTGTGTACGCAACACATTGTAAAGCTATTATTATAGCTATAGTGAGCGATAAAACTAACCATTATCATAGACGTGCTTAAATTATTATTATCCCTAAAGTTGTGCAATATGCATAGGTATGGTTACATTTATTTTTTCACCAGTGCACCATTTTCCCAAGTATACATGATAAATTCTATAAATAACAAACATATTATACAAAATTTCAAAAAATGTAAGATTGTTTTAAAGCACCATTTGCCATGATAAATTCTATAAATAACAAACGTGTTATACAAAATTGCAAAAAGCCAACATTACGTGGTGTTCCCAGGCGGTCACCCATCCAAGTACTGACCACGCCCAACGTTGCTTAACTTCGGTGATCGGACGAGAACCGGTGTTTTCAACGTGGTATGAACGTTGGCGCTTATTGGTTTGAACATAGTAGACATTTGCAGTATATTTACATGTAATGACGTCATGCAATTATGTTCTCACATTATATCTACATGACGCGCTACATTACAGTGAGACAGAATTAATAATAGTACTCAGTGCCAGTCCATCCATTCTATGTCACATAGTCAGTCAAATTAAGCAATATTTTGCAAAAGAGTGGAAATAATTCGCTATAGTGGGTTTTTTATTATATTTTGGTTTAATATAGGTACTTTAAGAATCATGCCCAACTCAATCCCTACGAAACTTAATCTCCGGAAGAGAGTGACGGTTACTATATTTTTGTACTATACTTCAAGGTATTATAATCTACCTTCTTACTAAGTATTTTTCAACCAACTTCCACAACAGAAGTATTTTATTAAGTTTTAGTGTACTTTTTATGTATAGGTATATATCAATTACGATGTCATCGAGGTAGGTGAATCACTTTTCAGTTATTTGGTTGTAACTCAAAAACCGATTGTCCGGAGTACCGTGGACGTATAATCTACCAAAATCAGACTACTCTGTAAAAAGGAATGCGTATGCATAAAAAATATGGGTTACTCCCTCAGGGCCCCATTCCCTGAGGGACCCGTCCCGGAGAGCCCTGATTTGTAATTATCGCAATAAAGTCAATTAAGAGGATTGCATATACTTTCCATGCTAAAAGATAAAACTCTTTTCTACCTCTTAACATTGTCCGATTTCAGTGATTTTTTTCGTGGAATCATGACATTGTTTACTATGCCCGTACGTTTTGTTTTTTTTAGTATTTCAATGTACTATAAATTTCCTTTTTAGAACTGAAAAAAATTACAATGTTAAGAGGTAGAAAAGATTTTTCTCTTTTAGCATGGAAAGTACTAGCTATGCAATCCACTTAAACATCAATCTTGCTTAAAAGTACCACCAGCAGGAAAAGTGTTAAACCAATTTTTTTCTTCTATTATATATATACATAATGCTGTGGTATTATTAATCGATCAAACGAACTTACCTGAAGTGAAGTTCGATCTTAATTATCTTGTCTTCGTCGAAGAGATTTATAATTACCATGTAGTTAGCCCTGCGACACTTGGATCTACCCGCACACAGTATTTAGAGCAGAATGAAAAGAACTTGTCTGTTCATACCTACTAACGTACCGTCGGCCGTGCCTACCTCAGTGCCTCATTATTTTTAGAGGAAATAGGAACATTGATTACTTAGGTATTGAGGGTAGGGTAGGGAGGGACCTTAAATCTCTTCGTACCTCAAAATTAATCTTGTCTTCGTACTCCGAGATTTATAATTACCATGTAGATGTTCAGAGAATGCCTAATTGATCAATGTTGTCGGTAAAATAGATAAAGAGTGTAGTTTGAGGAGACAAAAAATTAATAATATATTTTATTTTTCTAGGTATATTATTAATAATATTAATAATTAAAGCTACCTGTTACAGTTTTACTTTAATCATTTATACAATCGAGTTCTATAATTATCTTAGATTACTTAATATATTGGTGTTGAGATCAATAATCGGCCTATTGTAATATGTGGCAAATACAGCTGACTGACCAGACCATCCTGCACTTTTTTTGATGGCATCGATACTCATGCCTGCCAGAGATGCTGCCGAGCTGGAAGAATGCCACGTTGAATGGGCAGTAAATATTGAGGTGTCAATACCACTATCTCCTAGAGTCTGTTTAATCCAGCGCCCGATAGTCTGCGCCGAAGCAGGCCTATAGGGTTTTTTATGGGTTAACAACAATCTATCATCGGTGTTTGTCCTATACGACGATGTTACTGCCAAGTACCTTTGTAAAGCACTTGCTGGACAAATACTTGGTCTCTGAGTAAAGAATGGTAAATCAATTACAGGTTGCGCTCGCCCTATACCAGAAGTTTTAATCAAATCTTTGATTGGAATAACAATCCTATCATTGTAAATCTGAATATTCGAAACCCTTATTAGAGATAAAGTTTGAGTTCTTTGAGCAGTAGCGAGCGCTAACAAGGTAACTAGTTTTCTAGTCAAAATGTCTATTTTAATTACATCATATGGATAAAAATCGGCTAGGTAATCAAGTACTACGCTTGGGTTCCATGTAATAGAATATTTAGGAAATGTAGGTCTTAACTTAAATATGCCCTTGAAAAAACGTTTTACTCTCTCATCTTGACCAATGTTATTATTGGAAATCAAAGATAAGGCCGACCTGTGATTGTTTAAGGTGCCGTATGATGACCCTGATTCAAAGCACTCCGTCAGAAAATCTAACATAGAATGTGATTCAATATTATAAAAATCTATATTATTTCTATTGCAATAAGCCCACCATAATTTGTAGCTTACAGAATATTGTGACTTAGTACTGTCCGTAATAGAAGAGAGCATAATGCTCAAAGCTGAATCTGGGATGCCTTTTCTTTTTTATCCTTCCCGGATAACACACTCACTGCCAGGGTAAGGTGGGAGTGTAGGGGATGTGTTAATCTGAAAGGAGAAGAAAGAAGATATTTACTTGGTTGTAAATATATAACTTCGGTAATACAAAGGGACCTAAACAGTGGGTACCATGCTTGAGATGTCCAATGAGGGACTACAACTATTCCAGTTGCCCCATCAGCGATAATTTTACTAAGAGTTTTTAAAATTAGTGCGAAGGGTGGGAAAGCATAGAAGAAAAAGGGTGTCCATTCTATGGTGAAAGCGTCAATGTTAAAGGCATACGGATCTCTTTTCCACGAAATATACTTAGTGCATTTGGCATTGAGTCGTGACGCAAAAAGATCTATGTCTGGTCGACCTAAGTGACTTACTATTTTTGCAAACGCTTCTCTATTCAGTTGCCATTCCGTGTCAACATTTAATCGACGTGACTCACTGTCTGCTACGACATTAAGTTTAGACTTGATATATGATGCGTAGACATAGATATTACGTTCTTCGCACCAATTCCATATCATGGTGGCAACAAAGTGTAAATGAGGAAATTGTATACCACCCATTCTGTTAACGTAAGATATAGCTGTGGTATTATCGATACGTAACAATATATCACAATTTTTCTTCTCACCAGCGAATGATTTTAAACTAAAATAGGCAGCGAGCAGTTCCAAATAGTTTATATGATGACGTCGCTCATCAGGGCTCCACTGTCCCCCAGTTTTTTCACTACCTGATGCGGCACTCCATCCGGTCGAAGATGCATCGCTAAAAATTTCTTGAACGTATTTCTTTTCTTGAATTGGATTTTCGACTGATAAAATATTATTTTTCCACTATAAAAGATCACTTTTACTATAAAATATTAACTAGATGGAATTGCCATATTTTTTTCATAATTATCATTACTATTAAGTAGTGCCAAATATTTAGCTCGTTCCAACGACTTTGTATGCAACCATCCATATTTAACCGCGGGACAAGCTGCGGTGAGAGTTCCAAAATAACGCGCAAACTCTCTTATCTGAATATTATTAACATTCAGTAATATTTGAGTGCGCTGCAAAATACTTCTTCTTTTAATATCGAGTCATTTTTCCCGAGTTTAAGACAAATCCTAAAAAAGTGCAAACATTACTTGGTTCAAGACACGATTTTTTATAATTAATTACGAAACCTAAACTTGATAAGCATTTTATGGTCTGATTGGCATTTTCTAAGTAGTATTTTCTGTTATTTCCTAAACAGAGTACATCATTATGTACCTTACAGATGCAAAACCACTAGACCTTAAATATGAAACGACCGGTTGTAATATTTTTGTGAAAATGTAAGGCGCGGAACATAGACCAAAAGGCAATGCAGTAAACTCATAAAGATCATTTTTAAAATAAAAACGCAGGTACTTTCTATGTGACATAATAATTGGGACTGAGAAATATGCGTCTTTCAAGTCTATTTTAATCATATAACAATTTTTTGTCATAAGTCGAGTCGCCGTCCTGATATCTTCCATCTTAAAGTGTTCAATGTTAACGAATTTATTTAATTTTTTGAGATTTAATATGAATCTAAATCCACCATCACTTTTTGGAACTAGGAAAATATCAGATATGAATTGTCCTACCTCTGGACTGCATTTTGTAATCGCATTTATTTTTAATAAATGCGCGAGCTCGCTTTTGACGGCGATCGATTCATTATGTGAAAATAATCTCCTAGGATAGTCATCCGGGAGTTGCCTCGGTGTAGTATGAAACGGAATCGAGTACCCTGACACTGCACTTAATATAAAATCGTCATTAGTCATTGTTTTCCAAACATTTATATAATATTGTAGACTCCCAGCATAAGGTACCTGCACGTTTACGTTTGCTGAAGGCGGTGACGCGGGCGCGGGGCAGGCGGCCGCGACACTTGCGGCGGTAACGGCAGCGGGCGTCTCGCCGCTGCTGGCGGGAGTGGCTGTTGCGCCCAGCGCCGCCGCTGCGGCGCGTGCGCAGAGGCCGCTCGGCCGCGCGCCGAGTACATTGTTCTCTGCCCACCGGGCCGAGTCGTGTACGGCTGGCCGCTGCGTTGCTGCCGACCACGATCCGATGGGCTTTTCCAGTTTCCCGTAGAGGAGGAAGCTGACGGAGTCGCTACGATTTGTTGACTTGTTTTCTTGATACCCCTTGTAGTTTTCACCAGGTCCTCGAGCTTGTCGCCGAAGAGGAAATTATCTCTTTTCCTGCTTTTAAACGACTCACTTAATGACTTGTCGATAAAACGTATTATTAAAAACCGCCTTGATTCGGTTTCACTGTAGTGAGAGTCTGCTATTAACTTCCCGGTATCATTTAGGGTACTGTTATACCCCAACCTTGTTAGCCTTAGTGCTTGCCTGGCGGCCCATCTGGCCTATTCAGCAGTTCTATGAGCTAAGAGTATGTCTAATGATGGTTTTCAAGCCAGTCTGTTCCCATCTTTTGACTTAAGCGGTTGCCTAAGGAGCTCCTATTAATCTCGTGTACTATCCTATGTACTATATACTATTCTATAACCAAAATAAAGTCGCGAGTGAAAATAGTTTTTTTTAAAAACCGAAATCCAAATATCCGTATAACATTTTGGTGGCAGCGGTGGGATCCGAAATCTCCAGTGCCCGGGCGCCGCTCTGCAGACTCGCTCTGGATCCCAATCCTGAAACAAATAAATTAATTAGTGCTATTATATAAACTTTGTGTTAGTGTACAAAATAACTATAAGTGTATACTCACCGTGAAATCCTTGACACGTCGTCACGGAAGTCCTGCTATATCCTGTCGGATCCTGGAAAGGATCTGCCTATCCTGCAAAGAGAAAATAACTGCAACTACTTACCTTCGGCTGCGTGAAAAGTGTCCCGACCTGAAGAAAATAAATTGAAGACACTTACCGTACTGCTATCCTGCTTCATAATTATCGTTCACCGTGGTATCCTGCACCTGAAATAAAATCAAGCATCCAATTCATCAACAATAATAACTCAAGATCCGATTGAAGGTCGTAAGCTGCGACTCGCCTTATCTCGTAATGTGTCCGGCCGCCGTCGTGCTCTTATCGGTCGCCCACGCACTGCTCATACTGTAAGTCTTTGGTCATTGTTTTGACTTAGTCGATATATTAGGGTTCCGTTAGTTAATTTAATATTACTGTTTTAATTTTGTTAATTTAAATTGATGTCTGTTACTTGTGACTTGTTCTATTAATTTTATACCGGATATATAATTATGCCAAAAGTGCCGAAAGTTGAAGAAACCAAATTATCAGTTGAGATTCCCGGAACTGAACAGGTTACAAGTGATACGGTAGTAAAATCACCTCTTGGTTCACCTCGAATTACTAGGAAAACCGCCGCAGCTCTCGCAATGGCTGAACTAGAACTAAATATATTGTTCAAATTTATAAAATCTTATGATGGTAGCAGGGAAACTCTCAACTCATTTCTTGTGAATTGCGACAATGCTTTTGAACTTGCATCGGAAATTCAGAAGCCTGTTATTATATTATTTAAATTCATCCTTAGCCAATTGAATGGTAAAGCAGAGGTAGCATGTTCCATTAAAGACTTTACAACCTGGGAACAATTAAAAGACTTCCTTAAAACTCAATTCAGTGAGCGAAAACATTATTCGCATCTTCTCGCGGATCTTCAGGAAAGCAAACAAGGGCCTCAAGATAATGTAAGCCAATATTCACTTCGTATGGAGACCTACCTCTCACAAATATTAACTGAAATATCCTTATCTAACACTAAAGCCAAAGAATTGCCTGGTCGCACTGCAGCCATGGAGGACCTTGCCCTTCATCATTTTGTCATGGGACTTCATCCCCGAATTTCTAATATTGTGAGGTGTAGATCCCCGAAGACATTAAATGAAGCAATTAATTACGCTATTTCAGAAGAACGCATACAGCAGACGCTGTACAGGCGTCCACAAATGGACCAAAAATCCAGTAATAATAATAACACTAATAGATTTAAAGCCGGCCCTTCCAAACAAAATTTCAATGCCTCTTTCACTTCACAAAAACCATCTAACCCCGCACCACAAGGGGTTCCTAACGCATTTTGCCGTTATTGCAAAACACCAGGACATGATATCTCTGTGTGCAAAAAACGCGAATTTAACAACAATCGTTTCAGAGTCCAACAAAACCAAACAAACAACCAACAATTTTATAGGCCGCCTCCACGTGTAAACTTTACATGTGAACAGCCCGATGAGGAGGTCGGTCATGATGAAGTTGATACCTCTTCACCTGATCCTTTAAACGAATAGAAGTCTCGTCACGGTGTCGCCCGAGACAAAATACCAAAGCCGACACTACAACCAAGTTGTCTAATGCCAGGGAGCACTCGGGTAACGAGCCCCAAATAAGTGCCCAATATTTTAGTTCTAGGGACCACACGGGTAATCAGCCCCAAATAAGCGCCCAATCTCTTAATTCTAGGGACCACACGGGTAACCAGCCCCAAATAAGCGCCCAATCTCTTAACTCTAGGGACCACCCGGGTAACCAGCCCCAAATAAGCGCCCAATCTTCTAAGTCCAGGGACCACACGGGTAATCAGCCCCAAATAAGTGCCCAATATTCAAAATCAAACAAACCACTAAACGACATTAACGTTTCTCAGGAAACTAGTAAAAAAGTCTTTGAAATAAACATAGACACAACGAAAAGGTTGTTACCGCACGTCTTACTAGACTCTCAAATCTCAGATATCCCATTATCGTTACTGGTCGATTCAGGCTCCGCCATATGTTTGTTAAAGGAATCCAGCATACAGAAGAATCAGAAATTGACGAAAGAATCTATTAAATTAAAAGGCATAGACCCAGGTGATGAGCCAACTCAGACCATAGGTCATTTCCAACTAAAACTAAAACTTCATGAAAAAAAATCCATATCATTCAAATTTCACGTCGTTAGGGACATAAATCTGCCCTATGACGGCATTATAGGGACAGACTTTTTAACCACATACGGCTGTAAAATAGATTATACTCATGACATCTTAAGGATAGGTAAACTCGATATTAAGTTACATTTTTCCGAACCTTTTTACGTCATACCACCCCGTACTGAAGCCGTCATTGAATGCTCAATTCAAAAAACCGATCTGAAAGAAGGGATTATTACAGACCAACACCTTTCCGATAACTTATTAATATCCAACTGTATTGTTAAGATCAAAGATAATGACCGAATCAACTTGACTGTTGCCAACATTTCGGAATCTTTTGTAAATATAAAAACAAATTTAAATCTTCACATCGAGCCTCTGCATGTTAGTGCATACCCAGTTAACCTGAATATCCGAGAAACATGTAAACGAACCGACGAAGTTATAAATTCATTAAGAACTGAGCACCTGAATCACGAGGAAAGAGATGCTCTTATAGAACTCTGCTCACAGTTTTCAGATATTTTTCATCTACCTGGTGACCAGTTAACCTATACTTCTGCCCTTGACCATCAAATTAAAACAAGTAGCGACATTCCTGTTCACACGAAATCATATCGATTCCCAGAATGCCACAAAAAGGAGGTGGAAACCCAAATTGGCCAAATGCTTGAGCAGAATATAATACAGCCCTCATCTTCCCCTTGGAGTTCGCCGATTTGGGTGGTACCTAAAAAAGCAGACTCACAAGGGCAACGTAAATGGCGAATTGTAATTGACTATCGGAAACTGAATGACATTACTATCGGCGAAACATACCCAATTCCGCAAATATCGGAAATTCTCGACCAACTAGGAAACAGCAGATATTTTACTACACTAGACCTCACTTCCGGTTTCCATCAGATCTTGATTTCTCCCGCAGATGCTCCTAAGACAGCCTTCTCCGTACCTCAGGGACATTATCAATTCAATAGAATGCCATTTGGGCTAAAAAATGCCCCATCTACCTTCCAGAGACTTATGAATAATTGTCTTTCTGGCCTCCAAGGCACAAGATGCTTCGTGTATCTTGATGATATCGTAATTTATTCGCGTGATCTGATCTTACATATTAACAATTTAAACGCCGTGTTCGGCAGAATCCGTAATTTTAACTTGAAACTTCAACCGGAAAAATGTGAATTTTTACGAAAAGAAGTAGCCTATTTAGGGCATATTATTGGTGAAAATGGTGTTAAACCAAACCCCGAAAAAACCAAAGCTGTGTCCGAGTTTCCGATACCTCAATCTCCAAAAGATATTAAATCTTTCTTGGGTCTGGTATCATACTATAGAAGATTCATACCCGATTTCGCAAAGCTAGCTAAACCTCTGACGTCTCTTTTAAAGAAAGACATCCCATTTATATGGCAAAATGAGCAACAGCTTGCTTTTGAATCCTTGAAAAGCAAACTCGTCTCTGCCCCTATTCTGGCGTACCCAGACTTTACACAACCCTTTCTTTTAACATGCGACGCTTCAAACTATGCAATATCAGCGATATTGTCACAAGGTCACATAGGACAAGATCGCCCTATCGCATATGCGTCTCGCACCCTTAATAAAGCCGAGTGTAACTATAGTGTTACGGAAAAGGAGTGCCTTGCCGTAATTTTCGGCACTAAAACGTTCAGACCTTATCTGTATGGTCATCGTTTCACAGTCCTAACGGACCACAAGCCGTTAGAATGGCTATTCAAATGTAAAGATCCAGGGTCACGGCTTATCCGATGGCGTCTGAAGCTGGAGGAATTCGAATATGACATTAAATACAAGAAAGGAAAAATCAACACAAACGCTGATGCTCTTTCCCGATACCCTGTCAATCCAATCCAACCTGAAGATGTCCCGATACTTAACCCCAATGTAGAAAGGGACAACCCTCGAAGACTAGACGAAGACCTAATGGACTTATTGATATCACCACCATCATTTAACCCTGACGAACTGAACATACCTTCTCCAGATCCTCCCGGTCCTAACGAAGATATCCTTCCATTACCTGAACCTGAATTACCGTTTTCAAATGTCCTTGATCCTAATGAAGACATCCTACCCGCACCTGTAACGAACTTACCTTCAAACATTCCTGACAGCCTTAGAGAAGAAGTAGAAAACGAAAATACTGACCTTGATAAACGTATTCCCGAAACACGACCAACCATCGACACCCAGGCTGAAGTCTCTCCACCATCCACGAGTGCCTTCCCAAACTTACCTGACGATGACTATCCCACGTTCCTAAAAGCAATGTCAGATAAAAATAAATCCTATAATACAAATATTCAAGAACATAATGGAGATATAATTAAATCCAAATGTAAAGTTGTTATATTACCTACTTCCATCGACCTTGATGAATCCAATCCTTTTGTACAAAATATTCTTGACAACATACCCGATGATTCTGAAATTATAAACAAGGAAAGACCTCTCCATTCTTTTACATCGTTTACACATGAAAGCAAAACGTATTATTTCCTTTTTTTCAAAGTATACCATTTTGATAACTCTACATATGTAGACATCTATAAAAGTCTTAAATCACTCAGAGATGAACTGGTTGTCAATCTTGACAGAAACGTCACTTCAGAAATCGCGATAACTGAATTTAAAAACCCTTTCGATACACACCAATTCATTAAGATCTATAATATGATTCTTTACCTTTTCCACAACACGGGTATAAATATACACATATATAAAGATAAAATCATATACCCGTCTCTTTCTGAAATCCCAAAAATACTCAGGGAAAACCACGATATTCCAATTGCCGGCCATCTCGGCAGCAGCCGCATGCTTAAGCGAATCCAAGAATCCTTTTATTGGAAAAACATGCGAAGTGATATCGAGGCCTTCGTAAAGAAATGTCCACAGTGCCAAACTAATAAAGCTCTCAGACAAATAAACCGTGCTCCTATGCAGATCACTAGCACATCAACCGAACCTTGTCAAAGAATATCTCTTGACATTGTTGGGCCTCTGCCTGAAGCGGGACCTGCAAAATTAAAATATATACTGACGATACAAGATGATCTTACTAAATTCTCTTCCGCATACCCGATCCGCAGCACTACAGCAGAGGAAACAAGTGAATGCTTGCTCCATTACATCTCTATCTTTGGCATCCCGAAAACGATTCTCACTGACCAGGGAACCAATTTTACGTCCGACCTCTTTAGGAAAACCTGTGAATTTCTAAAAATTAAGAACCTTTGGGCTTCTCCATACCATCCACAAACCCAGGGTGCGCTGGAACGAAGTCACTCTACTCTTAAAGAGTATCTCAGATCCTATACTAATGAAGAACAATCAAACTGGCCCCGCTATGTCTATACGGCAATGCTCACTTACAACACATCCGTTCATTCTACAACCCATTTCACACCCTACGAATTAATGTTTGGAAGCAAACCAGTAATTCCGAATTCCATTTATGAAGAATCACCTGGAGCAACATATCCTGATTATGTCCGTATGCTTCAAAATAGATTGAAATATTCACGAGAAAAAGCCTTGGACTTCATAAGGAAATCTAAAGAATCTTCCAAATCCTATTATGACACCCATACTCGTCCAGCTAAGTACAAAACTGGCGACTATGTATACCTGAGAAATCATTTGAGGATGCGCAAAGCGCTTTCGCCCGTTTGGAAAGGACCATATAAAGTAGTTAAGATAAATGGTAACAATACACTTACCTTGCTTATTAACCGACGTCATGTCACGCACCATTTTGATCAGGTGAAACTGGCTGAGATGTCGTAACTGTAATTAAGAAACTTAATATTAAAATAAAATACTTACCTTATACTTACCTCGCGATGACGTAGGTATCCAGACGAACCTGTAAAATAAAATAAATGTTAGTCAATAACACATTAAAATAGGTTTAGCATAGGATAAAATAGGAAACTTACTTTAGTTTACCGTTAATAATTATTATTATTTGCAGTTCAGCGCGAGGCCAATCTCAACGAGATTTCATCCGGCCGATTACCTCAAGTTCAGGACTCTACTATGATTATTTAGGGAACCTCAAAATCAATAATGTTCAGTTAAAAATTGTAATACCGATAGACATTTCACATTTTGGCCCACACATACAAAATATTGAAACCGCTTTAGAAATTACGAGACGATTGTGTAAACAAACCCATATTGTCGAAATTGACACTGAATGTCACGATTTATTACAACCATTAACAACGCGATTCCAAGACATGAGTAGAGAATTTGCATCCATCTCGCACCTGGTAGAGAATAGAACAAAACGTAGCGCATGGATAGGAGGTGTAGGAACAATCATTAAACAGATTTTTGGTTCACTAGATGAGAATGATGGTCTGAGATACGATGAAGCGATTAGATCACTACAAAATGATAAAAAACAGTTGGTTTCACTAATGAAAGAAAATATCTTAATCACTACATCAATAATAACAGGCTATAATGACACCTTAGATAAAATAAAAGTTAATGAAGCCAACTTAAATGAAGCTATCGACGAGCTCTCACTGAGTGTTAAAAATATTACTTTAATCACCAACGGATTGCAATTACTTGCTAATGTTAACGAAATACTAAACATTCTAGAAGCATCTATACTTACCTTGTCATTTCAATTGGAGGATATAACCACCGCCATTTTGTTCAGTAGTCTAAATATCTTGCACCCTGCAATCATAACACCAAGTCAGTTACACCAAGAGCTTGCCGATAACTATATACATTTGCCCAGTGATCTGGAACTGCCTGTAATTTTAGATATTAACTCTGTACACTTTATTTTAAATATTTCTAAGTTAGTATGTTATTATATAAATGATAAGATAATGTTTGTTCTACAAGTGCCGCTGGTTAATACCAGAGAATACGCATTGTTTCATAGCATAGCACTTCCGACACCCTACAACCCTAGAGAACCAAACTCCTTTAGCCTAATCATACCAGATAGTAAGTATATTGCAATGACCAAAGACAAATCATATTATTGTATTATCGACGACCTGAAAATCTGTAAATCTGTGAGCCCAGGAAACTTCATCTGCGACATTGAAAATGTGTACTCCACCGAAGCCAAACCTATCTGTGAAAGTGAAATGTTAGCAAAAGTGATTAGTGAAAAACCATTACAGTGCAAAACCAAAATCATCTTAGGACAACTAGATATTTGGAAACCATTGACAAACAATAAGTGGATCTATGTGCAATCGGAACCCAACACAATCTCAATAGACTGTCTTAATTCTAAATTATACGAAATAAATATTTTAGGTACAGGCATACTCAGTATTCCAAAGAACTGTATTGGATACTGCAAAAGTACCACGTTAATACCGAAATACAATATACTTAATATTACCTCACCTATCAATAATTTTCCGGACTTTAACCTAATCGACGACACTTGTTGTAACCTAACTAAATTAAATAATGTTGTAAATAGTGTGTCTCCTATTCACTTACACAATATAGATTTAGATGATATAAATTCTGAAAATAAAGTTAAATTGAGGTCACTCATGAATGACTTAGAAGCTATCGAAACGCCACAGAGCCCGCATATCGTGAAATATGGGACCCACTATTCCATTTTTATTATTGTAATATTAATTCTACTGATTCTATTTTTAGGTTACTTAATTTTTAAGAAACTATGTAAATCCGGCAGCAACCGACCCTTTCAGCTCAAATTAAACATAAACAGATCACCACCCCAGCTCGTTTCTGAAACAATAAACATGAAAGACGGACGAGATGAAGATCTCGAGAAAGACTCTGAAATAGAAATGATTAGCCCTATCGCTCCTCTTAGAACTAGAATTTAACAGAGACTTTGTATCATCCCCAAAGTCTCCTCTAAAAGGGGGAGATGTTATACCCCAACCTTGTTAGCCTTAGTGCTTGCCTGGCGGCCCATCTGGCCTATTCAGCAGTTCTATGAGCTAAGAGTATGTCTAATGATGGTTTTCAAGCCAGTCTGTTCCCATCTTTTGACTTAAGCGGTTGCCTAAGGAGCTCCTATTAATCTCGTGTACTATCCTATGTACTATATACTATTCTATAACCAAAATAAAGTCGCGAGTGAAAATAGTTTTTTTTAAAAACCGAAATCCAAATATCCGTATAACAGTACGCATAATATCAGGTGAAATTAAAATCTTTTCTTAACAGTGCTGTCATCGCTATTTCAAGCGTAGAAGGAGCCCTTCCGAGTTGCTCTTGCTTGTCAAAGAAGCGTTTGTCTCTGTTCTTACAGGTCTCAGGTAGCATGGCCCCGATCTCGGGATTAAGTGTGGGTGCTTTAGAAAAAGGAGAATTTTTAGGAAAAAGATACTTCTTGAATAGTTCCTGTCTTTGCTCGTTGTTTAATCCATTAATTAATATTTGTTTAAATCGTTGAGCGATTTCGGGGTGAACATTTTCACCCCACTCATCTTTCTCGATTTCACAATCACCGAGAGCTTCTAAAATTTCGGGATCTATATCCTGTAGGTCTATAGTCTGTTCATCTGCAGGAACTTCTACCGTCGGAATCGTACTAGGTTCTTCTGACGTAGGAATAAAGCTTAGTACTTCAGCATGGTCAACTGCGTAGTTGGAAACTTCATCGACATAAATACCTTTTATTGGGATTTCTTCAGACTCGAGGTGTTCCGGAAATAGAAATATTCTCCATAAACTACTTGGTAAGTTTTAGCTGCTGGTCAATCTCTCGTATTAACTCTAAGCAGAATTTTTTTAGGTATTGTTATTGACTAATCTCGCGTATTAGTTCTCAATAACATAACAGCAAAAAAGAATAAACTTTTTTTTGCACCAAGAATGTGGGTAGCATTGCGCGGAGCGCGCTTATCTTTATAGCCGCTGGTCAATCTCTCGTATTAACTCGAAGCCAGATAAGTGAATAAAATATTGCTATAGGCTAATCTCGCGTATTAGCTCGAAGCAATCAAATTAAGATAAAAAGCTGGACCACTTTGTAACACCAACCTTCGGGAATAACACCATTTTCTTCGTCTCTTGAATATATGATTCTCTTCCGTCTTTTACTGTTCAGTTTTTCTTCGTAGGTACTTTTTTAATTTTCTTATCCACTTTTCTTCCTTATTTTCGTCACGTTTACGTTAAGGCATTATCAGAAGATAAAGTTAGAGAAAAAATAAATGAATCCGTGTGTATCGAAACTGCGTGCGATGCCGAGCGCGCACAGAACAGGAATGAGGCACTGAGGTAGGCACGGCCGACGGTACGTTAGTAGGTATGAACAGACAAGTTCTTTTCATTCTGCTCTAAATACTGTGTGCGGGTAGATCCAAGTGTCGCAGGGCTAACTACATGGTAATTATAAATCTCGGAGTACGAAGACAAGATTAATTTTGAGGTACGAGACGACTACGAGAAGGAGGGTTATAATGATATTGACTGGTATGTAGGATCTGTATGTAGGTTGTAGGTGTCTTCATCTGATCCCTTATAACTTGAAAACTTTATAGGTAAGTAACATGTATTTACCATAATTTGACAAACGGTGAGTACGTATTCGTCTGAACATCACCATTGAATAAACAATGTATTAAACATAGGTATTTATATTGTTACATGCAAGTGGTTTAAATAATAGACAATACACATTAATCGAATAGTTGGGTAAGTACCTACTTACCAATTAACAATATCAGATGAGATATATTTTCTGGTTGCAAATCTACTTTTTATAGCGTGATTCTTCATTAATCGGATTTTTGTTTTTGACGTTACATTTTAAACATTTGGATAAGAATGAAGGACGCTTTATAAGGATTCATAAAAATTAATGTTGACGACATTTATATGCAACGAACAGACTACCCCGTTGTTACAGACATAAGTTCATTAATAACGTTACACAGTAATGTAAGAAGGCGCTTTGCAGACGACGCGCGACGGGGCGGGCCGGGGCGGTCAATTTTGCCGCAAAGGGAATCCTATACTACCATGCCGTGAGTAAGCGCCGCGTTTTACAAAAGAGATACAGTACATACATGTGACGAACCGGAGTAAATTTTTGTGATATAGTAATTTTGCCGTATTATCTTATCTCATTTGATATAATGTACTTATAGTAAAGTAAAAATCTAAAATATAAAACAGTAGGTATCATGAAAGACATCGAATCAGATTAATAGTAATTTATACGGAAGAGTTCACATGAAAACAATCATCGCGCGCGCTCGTACCTATGATGTTATATATAAACTGAGTCAATCTCATTGGCTCGTACCCTGATAATAGTAAAAAGCAGAATTTTTAAACACATAGTGTAACGAAACAGATCGATAGTATATTATGAAAAAAGACGTGTGACACTCGGAGACTGCCGCGGTAAAGCTATTGCATAGCTGTTTTTATCAACTTATGCAATTATAATTAGTTAACCAATGCAATCTAGAGGCAAGTTGCTGAACTAAAGAGACAAGCGTGATATTTCAAAAAGTCATTAAAAGTTCTGCTATTCATCGATAGATGGAGTCGGAGTGGGGGGTGTTAGGTTATTTTCGTTACGGAATTTCTGTATTCGGTCTCCACGCTCAAGGCCCGCGATAGAAGCTATGCAATAGCTTAATCAATTGTGTTAGTATATATCGAAAAATATAAAGAAAACGTAGGTACCTACTTACAAAATTTACGCATTTTCGCATTACATCGTCCAATCTAACAAGCGATTTTCAACCTTACGTAAAGCACCGTAAATTATTTTAAAATTGGGGTTAGACCGCGTCTTAAATCAAATGAAAATAGGAGTTAAAGGAGATAATTTGTCTTTATTATATTACACATATTACATTGTATATTCATGCGGCGATGTTCAGAGGATTACCAGTAGTCGATTGTCAAATTATGTTACAGACATGAAACATAAAAATCGAACGTCTCGGGGCGAGGAGTGCAGTGCAGTCCCGATTACCTACATTATATTTAGGTACCTACCTACACTACCTGCCCAGAGAATGTCAGACCTGACATAAGCACCTGTGCAAAAATAATATGTCCACGGAATTCCAGTCAATTCAGCCACGACTTGAATCATTGACACTCGTTACATCACAAACGTTTTTGAGATTTCAAAATCTAAGTTGCGATTATTTCGAAAAATTGGGAATTACGTACTGTGTGCCTACTAATCTACCTAGGTAGATATATACCTAGGTAATGTTACTACTAGAATGTTCTTTGTTAGTACCAAATCACGAATATATTTGTGCTGCACAGTATAGGATACGTATTTATGAAAAATCACGCAGATGCAGCATGCAAAATAACTATCGTGTGCCACTATAATTCGAAAAATTTATTTTGTAAGACAAAAACCAACATTACGTGGTGTTCCCAGGCGGTCACCCATCCAAGTACTGACCACGCCCGACGTTGCTTAACTTCGGTGATTGGACGAGAACCGGTGTTTTCAACGTGGTATGAACATTGGCGACAGATGAACTGAAATTATTAGGTCACAGTTAAGTTTTGTTTTGCGTGGTAATCGATCCGATCGATCTTGATTTTATGGGTCAATTTTTGTTTATTGTGTAACTCGTTTATTTTCAATTTCGACGTATCTGTCTGACAAAAGTTTAATTTCCTAAAATTTTGGTTCGTATCCTTTTTTTATTTTCCGATTTATACCTAAAAGAAGAGGTGAATTTTTGTTTGATTAACAACTCTTTATTTTCAATTTTAAATGAAAAATATTTAGGTATACACCAAGTTGTTTAGAGTTAAATTTTCTACAATTTTAGTGCCAATATTTTTTTTTCAAAAAAGGAGGTGAGGGTGAATTTTTATCACTGCATTATCACGTTTATTTTCAATTTTACGTCAAACATGGTTATAAGCAAAAAATCTTTACATAAAAATTTCCTACAATTTTGGTTCTTATTATTTTTCGGTAAGATTGATATTTTTCGATTTCTACTTGAGAAGCGGTAAGGGTAAAATCCTATCATTGCATTACCTTTCGGTTTATTTTTAATTTTACACGGAAGATTGTTACAGGCAGAGTTGTTTGAAATCAAATTTCCTACAAATTTCGTCGTCTTCAATTAATGAAGAACAAATGAGTCAATTAAAA
Organism: Selenia dentaria; assembly: GCA_917880725.1. NCBI lineage: Eukaryota > Metazoa > Arthropoda > Insecta > Lepidoptera > Geometridae > Selenia > Selenia dentaria. The sequence goes on from OU862893.1 coordinate 20,747,535, forward strand.
AAACGTCAAATCGATTGGTCTTAATGAGTCATTCCGGATTATTATATTGTAGATGTAAAGATATATATATATATATATACATATAGGTATATATATATATTTACGGTCGAATTGAAAAACCTCCTCCTTTTTTAAAGTAGGTTAAAAGCTGACAAGTAATGTGATTCACGCGACGATATTTGAAAGGAAAATTGAAAGACGAGTTAGGTCACATTCCGAACACAACTTCCAATGATCCCAACGGATATGCCGTTTGAGGTTATACCTACGTAGGTACCTATTTAGTTTCCGATTCGTCTTGCCTTCGCAATGACATCACAAGGCCAATCCTTGACTGTTTGTAGTCTCAACTTAGAAAATCCTGGTTCTTTCATGGTCAGTTGTTCGTGGCATGTGCACGTGCCGGCAAATCATCCGCTTTATTTGTTATTGCACCTGATAAAAAAACAAAAAAAATGTCGTATATCACAAGGTGCTTCAATGAAGACAATGCAACCGAGTGCATCCTATGCTGCACATGTACTTAGTTTAATTCAATCATGTCTTGCTGACACAGATATTGATATACTTAGGTACTTAATTTTTGTATTTATGTACATTTTAGGGTTCTGTACCCAACGGGTAAAAGGGGACCCTATTACTAAGACTTCGCTGTCCGTCTGACCGTCTGTCACCAGGCTGTATCTCATGAACCGTGATAGATGGACAGTGGAAATGTTCACAGATGATGTATTTCTGCTGCTGCTATAACAACAAATAGGTACTAAAAAACTGAGCAAGGGCGAGTCAGAAATGATTATAAATAGAAGGTGCGAAGTTCGCCGGGTCAGCTAGTTTAAAAAATAAGCAATTATTAATTAATACTGTCTAATAATCGAAACTTTATCGAAAAAATCTAATAGTTTTATATAATCCGTTACATTCATTATTATTTCTTATTACTTTTTCATTACTAATAACTATACCATTGAATATAAATATTTTACTAATGCTGTAAAATAATGCCTAATTTATTTTGATTTTTTCTATTTTTTAATATTATATGAGTGCCTTTGCTATACAACGTGCACTCATCACTATCTCACTCCTCCACGAAGACATAAACACGGCTTACGTACTACATCGTGGACTTACTCACCAGCACCCTGGAACTGAACTAGTCCTCACAAACTCAAGGTATCCTACCGTGAGGACTAGAGGTTAACTTAATTCATCTACTGTGATTCTACATTTCGCTCATCTAGTACTACAAAGACACAATTGTCAAAAAATGCAAAAATGAGTTAATGATGCCAGATTGTTCCAAAAGTGTCAATACGTATGGTGCTACAAAGTCGTTTTTATTGTTCAACAAACGAACGCAAGACAGCGCCACTGTCTTTGTTGCATTGGTACGAAAATGGACTCGCCCGGAGTGCAACGGCGCCATATTTGTCAGTTGCGCGGGGCTCCCCGTGACGGTCGGTCGTGTCAGAGTGCAACGTCGTCGTAAAGGTAATTATGACAATCATTTTTTCTATTTCTAAGTGCCAAACGACGTAAATGTATTTTCTGGCATTGTAGCACCAAATAAATAAAAAGCTTTGATTGCTACATTGCCGTAAATGTATTTTATGTCTCTGCAATTCTGAGACAAAATGCATCATTGAGAACTACAGTGCCGTAAATGTATTTTATGTCTTTGTATTACCAGAAAAAATAAATATTGAGACCCTCAATGCCGCAATTGTATATTGAGTGTTTGTAGCAACAGATTTATTAAATTTTGTGAGCCATACAACATGTATTTTGTGTCGGTGTTGAACCATCATATCTCTTTAGGTTAAAATGAACTAATGACGTGATAGTATTTAGAGTCATTGTAGCACAACAGCTCAATAAAATGACTGTACTTTGTGTCAAAATTGCACTACAATAATATTATAAGTAGGTACAACTGTTTGTATCAGAGATAGTCTGCGGGTTATCAGGGCGCGGACCTATACGTACCTACCTACACAGTTAATTTATTGAATAATTGGAAACAAAGCCTTTAGGTAGATACTAGCAACGTAGTAAGTACAATCATCTATTCGGTAGTATTATGTAGGTACTAGTCACTTACTTACCTATACCTATAACGAGTTTGTACGAACTATAAAGTGTTCCTTATTTATTTTGAAACAACTACATACTTAGGTTATTTATTTATACTTACCTATTATTAAAATGCGTTTTATACATCAAAATAGAATAAGCATTGCTTAATATTCTATTTCGATGGATTTATACCTTTTGCTTATATTGTAAGTAGGTACCTACTTAACTAATTAGCGTTTAAGTGCGCAGTAGTATGTACTATTATTTTATTGTGCTTTAAATAGGTAGGAATTATATCTCAGACGGGATGAAGGAGACGGGCGCGGGACGCAACTCACGCAACACACACACGCAAACTTATTTGGCGCGACCTGTAGGTACTTACTTATAAAATTGCCAAATACGAAAATACATAAAGTATTATTATAATAACTATCTGTGGCCCGCGGATTCGCCCGCGTTAACGAACAAAAATATAAATATTTTCCCGTAGTAGTAATAAAAAGCGCACCTATATTATTATTATAGTTATGTAATTACCTATAAGTTTAGTTGTAGGTAGGTAAGTAGGGTCATTGCGCCGGTTATAGTCTAACTTGTTGAGAAAGTGACAACCCTACACTCGATTCGTCGGTGCGCGCGGCACAAAGGGCGGTACCTACTTCATGCGGCATGCTTTTGCGGCTTTCTTCAATATCAAAGGAGTGCAACTTCTGTACTTATCTATTCTGTGCCTATAGTTCGTATGCCGGGAACGGCCCCGGCTCTCCTATGGAACCACCAGGGCGCCAAGTTTTTGTTTTAAAAGATACCTTCTTTTTATGTTGTGTGTGCATGAAACCATTAATCTGTAGATCTACTTGTTTACTAATAATAGTTTTGTTCTTTTTTCAGTTAAGTAAGCTAAACAAAGCTAGATATTTGGTGACAAAATGGCGAGTAATCGCAATAAAAAAATGTTTACGATAGCCATAAAAGGCTTAATTCCTGCTCCTTTCTCTAAAAATGTAGAGGAAAACCAATGCTCAGAGACTGAATCGGTTAGCAGTAGAGAAAAAAATGTTTCATCTGCTCCTTTGCCTCTATTAATCGCTGATAAAGAAACTGTGTATACGAAAGTACGTAGCACTGTGGATGCGCCAGTTGTTCACAAAAATATGCCAGATATTGATGCTGCTATCTCAATGACCCCCCGAAGGTTCAAGACAAAAATCCGTAAGTGATATTAAAACTTAACTCATCTGGCATAGATTCAATCATTGGCAATTCGCATGGTTGATAATTAGATTATGATGTATGCCTTATTTCTAAAAATATAAAGTCTTATTCAATATTAGTATTTATAATTAAATGACACGGTAGGTAGTAATTACTCTATTATTTTACCTCTGAACTGCACTGATAATGGAATAATTTTGTGGATTCTTTTTTATTTATTAAATTGTTGATTATGAATTTAATTATGTTGCAGCAAAACGTCTGAAAATGTATTTTTCAACTAATGATAATGACAAATTGATTCAACATGAAAATAGCAAGGAAAACAAACAACAATATATTATAACTCAAGAAAGTAAAATAAGTCAGTCGGGAAAAGATACACGGTTATTTCAAAGGCACGCTGACGATGAGCTAGCGGAAGATATTCCTGAAGAATGCAGTGCACTTGAAACACAAGACTGTGTAGAACCGATGTCACAAAATAGCCTGGTAGATATCACTCTGGCGAGTCTAAAAGAATCGTCTGAGCAGAAGCAAAATAAAAGTTCTACGTCACCTACAAAAACACAAAATAATCAATTTCCACTGATTACTTCAAAGGATGTTGAATTTGAAGAAATCGGTTTGTATATTTTTAATGGTTAAAAGCTTTGAAACACATTAAATTTGTTCAGCATTGATTGTTAAATTTATAGTGCTACTGTTACCTTGTTGTAATTTTATTTCAGTTGCTGACAAGAGCGATAATTCGCTTTCAATACTCACTTCATCAGTTGCAAATAACACTGAAAATATGACACAAGTTGAAAGTCTCATGTCTTTATGTTGGACAGCTGTGAAACTTCATCCTTGTTACTCAAAATATTTTGAGGAAGATCAAGATAGCTTTGATGGAAAAGATTTCTCTGGGACCGACGATGATGACGATTTTGTACCTAGCAAGAATAGAAAACGTAAGAGGCTTGCATTAGCTATTGTATCAAGTCCATCAAGCAATTCGGGTTCAAGTTCTGATGCAGAATCTACCAGCTCTTCTGATTCATCTTCTAACTCGTCAAAATCTGTAAAAAAAGTGAAAAAAAGGAAGAGAAATGCTGCAAACTGGAAGCGCAATAAAACCAAACTTTTGAGAAATTCCGGAAAAGAGTATGTTTCACGTATGGGAAAAGCTGTCAAGGCCAGAGAGATGAAACCGCCTTGTTCAAACAGATGCCGATTATCTTGCTCGACAAAATTCACAACAGAGCAGAGACACAAGATTTTTGAAAACTATTGGGGATTAGCTTCCATTCAAAGGCAACGTGATTTTCTGGCAGCTTGTACGACGATTCTACAAGTTCCTTTTCGTCGTTTGAAGACAAATGCTACAAAAGAAAGACGACCTAACTGTTGCTTTTCTTTTGTGTTGGACGGAAAAACCATCAGAGTGTGTAAAACATTTCTGATGAGCACTTTGGGAATAACAGAAAGGGTACTGCGAACAGTCACGGAATGTAAAACTACAGGTGTTGGTATCGTTCCTTCTGACGCCCGGGGAAAGCATGCAAAACGTGTTCAAGATCCAGAAATCGCACAATCTATCCGTGATCATATAAACTCCATTCCTCGAGTCGAAAGTCATTATCTCAGAGCGAATACTAGTCGCGAGTTTATAGATGGGGGTCTAACTATTGCCGAAATGTATAGAAAATATAATGAGAAAAGACTGTCGGAAAATAAAGCTGCTGCAAAATATGAATATTATGCTCATGTTTTCAATACTGAGTTTAATATATCTTTCTTTGTTCCCAAGAAAGATCAATGTGACGAATGTGAGGCATATAAAAATGCTGTTGAGGAAGAGAAGTTGTCACTTAAAGAAAGGTATGATGAGCATCAACGTCAGAAAAAATTAAGCCGTAAAGCGAAAGAGGCCGACATAAAAGACGGTACTAAAATTGTTTGCATTTACGACTTACAAGCAGTTATGCCTGTGCCAATTGGAGAAGCTTCAGGTTTCTTTTACAAATCCAAGTTAAATTGCTACAACTTTACAGTAAGTTTCTCTTTGTGTAATGCATATTGAATTATTAATTTTTCTTTGATAATTTCTAGTGCACAAAATAATATTTTAATAATCTTTTAGGTCACTGACGTCAAACATAAAAGCACAACATGCTATTTTTGGCATGAAGCCTTGGGCAACCGTGGATCCACCGAAATAGGAACATGCGTTTACAAATTTTTAGCAAACATTGCAGAAGCTCATCCAAACAGTGACATAATATTTTATTCGGACAACTGTTGTGGTCAGCAAAAAAACAAGTATATATTTATCACAATTTGCTATAGAAAAGAGTGTTCGACTTTTAAAATTTAATTTATCATTAATTATGTTTATTTCTTACAGATATATTCTCGCGATGTATTTTTACGCTGTATCAACACTGAATTTAAACTCGGTGACCCATAAATTTCTCATTCGTGGTCATACACAGAATGAGGGGGATAATGCCCACTCTCTTATTGAGAAATCAATAAAAAGGGCTAAAAAATCGGGTCCAATCTATGTACCAAGCCAATACGTACAACTTATACGTAATGCAAAAGTAACTGGCAAGCCCTTCAAAGTAGAAGAGCTTAACTACGATGATTTCATCGATCTGAAGGTACTGGCTGAAGAAATAGGGATTAACACTACTAAAACGATAGACGGCAAGACCATGAAATTAACCGAAGTCAAAATGATACGGTTCTTGAAGAATAGTGACACTTACGAGTACAAAACTTCTTATGATGAAGCAGAAGCTTGGACGAAGGTTCTGATCAAGCCGAGAACTGGGTCTGGACGCAAAACCAGCAGACCTCGAAGAGAGGCCACTATTCGTGATGTGTCACTAAAACCCGCATATCTTTCTAGGATCTCAATTGCACAGCAGAAGCAAAAAGATTTGTTGTCTTTAATAGAAAAACTTGTTGTTCCAGCGTCATATAAATATTTCTATGATTCAATCTTAGATTAAGCAAACTCATTTTTTTAGGTTATTTTTCCCTTTGGAGAATAAGGTTTACTTTGATACGATGATTTATTTTCTTAGAAGAGCGTTATTTTTGTTACGTTTCATTTTTCATTTATTTTGATATTCTATTATTTGAGTTCCTACTATATTTGTAAGCTACATAAAATACTTATTTTATTGGGAATGCTGTGATTAGCAATACCCTTGAGTTATATTTATAATAATTAATATAAGTATAAAAATAACAAAATGAATCTGTGATTTATGTACCAATACGTAAATATTAAAAAGACTGTTAATTATTCAGTAAGTACTATTTTATGGATAAAAATACAAATGCAGCTGTAAATTACGTGCCATTAAGTAATGTTAATTTTTCAGTATTTAATTTAGCTGTAATAAATGATTACCTTGATTTAGATTTGTGTTTTAATAAATTGAAGTTTACTAATGTTTTATGTCGTAACTTACAAATTAAAACATTTTCAATGCAACAAAGACGTAAATGTGTGTGTCGAATCACTTAATGTAGTTTTTTTTATAGTCATACTTGATATTTTTATTTATTTTTGTTACCATACTCTTTTTAGATAACTAAATATCCAAAATATCCTAGTTGCAGTTGAAAATCATATAAACTGAACTTTTAAAACATAAAAGAACTTTGAAAAAATCTTTAAATTGCTCTCCTGTGAAATTTGCAAAATGGCAATTACGTCTCTGTAGTACTAGATGAGCGATTTATTTATTTATTTACTGGAAGACCAACAGCTATATAATATTATAACAGAGACGGTAGAAACAATATGCCAATTATAGTCCTCACGGATAATTGTTACATAAATTGATACTAACTAATTGTGAACACGAATAACCGCAACGTAGTGCGTACTAGATACCTAATACAAATATACGAGTATCAGCCAAAAAACTCTCTGCTCATCGGTCGCCTAGCGGACGCTATGCTTGTACAAAACAAATCAATATCTAAGCGTTTAGATAAGTTGTTAAAGTTATAACTCGCTCTCCACACATATGCATTCTGTCTATAATTACTATTGACGGCCGGCACACTCGAAAGAAAATATAACGCTACGCTAGAGCACACTTAAAGGGGGATTAAACCTCAACTGTTTTGAATGACCTAGTAAATTTATTTTATCTAACAGACCGGGACAATCAACCAAGTTAGATGTAATCTGTGATTTCTCTCCTCTTAGAAAGGTGAAGAATAATGGAATTTGTGTACGCAACACATTGTAAAGCTATTATTATAGCTATAGTGAGCGATAAAACTAACCATCATCATAGACGTGCTTAAATTATTATTATCCCTAAAGTTGTGCAATATGCACAGGTATGGTTACATTTATTTTTTCACCAGTGCACCATTTTCCCAAGTATACATGATAAATTCTATAAATAACAAACATTATACAAAATTGCAAAAATGTAAGATTGTTTTAAAGCACCATTTGCCATGATAAATTATATAAATAACAAACGTGTTATACAAAATTGCAAAAAGCCAACATTACGTGGTGTTCCCAGGCGGTCACCCATCCAAGTACTGACCACGCCCGACGTTGCTTAACTTCGGTGATCGGACGAGAACCGGTGTTTTCAACGTGGTATGAACGTTGGCGCTTATTGGTTTGAACATAGTAGACATTTGCAGTATATTTACATGTAATGACGTCATGCAATTCGCGGTATAAGAATCAGATGAACGTATCTACATTTTGTCAATTTTACAGGAGAGCAAAAATACTGTGGAAATTCGTCACTTCAAACTTTTCTAGCTCATTAACAGAGATAGTATTATAGTTGGTGAGAAAAAAAATTTATTGATATATTGTTCTACTATTTGAGCATTAAAAAATAAAAAAAAAATTGTTTATAAATGCTTATAAAGATACAACATATTTTTTTTTGAAATCCGGTTGACATACGTTGGTGTGGCTCTTAATTTGTTTTCTGGTTTTGTTCTTATCTTACTTACAAACGTCGTTTGTGCAGCTAAGTTTTATTTTGTGTTAGATATGAATGGACAAAATAAATAAGTAATCAATCAAACGTAACATAATCTTTATTTACTTCTGCAAACACACGATAATAAATAAAAAAAAATCAACATACAGACATCAGTTAGAAAAATATTAATTATCTTCATCGTCATCATCAGTTGTTCCAACGGAAAATCCTTCATAAAAACTGTGATATTGCGTTGGAATAATACATTGTCTGCACAAATCTTGTAAGTCTTCATACTTTTCAGCGGAAATGGGTAAGGGTTTGTCATATGCACTTTTCAATACAATTTGTTCCACAGTCAATCTTTTGCCTCTTCTGATAATCTTAATCATTTTAAAATCAGTATCATCTAAATCATATTTGAAGTATATATGTTTACTGTCTTCTTTACGGTACTGTAACCATCTTATTTTGAGCCAATTGACATTATTGCCATCACAATCCACTTTGGCATTCTTGACTAATACCGTTTTTAGGTATTTAATATTTACAAAGTTCCCATTTCATGAACGTCATATGGATTTTTTTTGGAAGCTTTTCTTATAATTGTGTAGAAGCCGGATGGATGAAATATCGGTATATTCTTCTTAGACAGTTCAATAGTCGCATGGATATTATCTGCTTCCATTTGACTGTGCCCAGGTTCAAAATACTTTTGGTTAATCTCTGGTATATTGAAAGCCTCAACGCAGTACAATAATAGAGCTGAAATATATACATTTCGACATTGGCTCGCACAAGTATCAGACATAAATGTAATGGGCTTACCATCAGCTTTCGTTTTCAGAAATTTCAACAAACATGACCCAATTTCAGTAGCCCATTCCTTCCAATACCTTCGTGCCAGCAATAACAGAACACGTTACGCTTTTCTGTCTCAAAATCCAGCATAGTAAAATTGTACATTGCAATTCGGCGTTTGTAATAAATTTGTTTTGAAGATGATGATGGGCAATTACAAATGGCCTCTAAGTCATATTCAGCAAAATGTATATCACCCGATTGTGCTGACATTTTTGCTTCGTCACGATGTCGTCGTGCAGTAATTTTTCTCTCTAGGTGCTTTTCATACTCTTCTTTCTGCTTCTCTTTTTCCTCTGCGTTCAAATGTTGGAAAGTAAAACATTTGTCACACAAATCTTTTCGTTGTTTAAAGAAACCAATATTAAATTCTTTCTTGAAAACCACTCGGTAGTAAGCTACATCAACAGGTTCTCTTCGCTCTTCACAACATTTAATTTTATAAAGCTCGTACATCTTTGCTACATTAAGATCTTGATCTAAAAACTCTTTTTTAGTGTCTCTTCGTGCATAGTGCGCTGGCATTCGGGGAAAAGATTTAATATGATCTCGAATGTACTGCCTGGTATCATCCGATTTTTTATTGTGTGGTGCATGTTTTCCCCGCTTATCGGCTTTAACAGCATGAGTTTCAAGCAATTTTTTGAAAAAAATTTAACAAAAGAGTCTGAGACACTCAAAGTTGCTAAGAAGAATTTCTGACATACTTTTTCTTTTTCTGTAGCTCCTTTTTTCTTCAAGAAATATTTATTTGTCAGTTTTCTTTTGCTTTCTAAATTAGCAGTTCTTTTTGTTTGCGTAGGCACTCGATTCACCAAGCCTACAATATACTGCCTTTTCTGATCAATATTTTCAATATTCCAAAAAGATGAAAAGATTTCTAATCTGTCTTCTTCACTAAATTTGTCCGTGCATTTTTCTCTGCACATCCCCATACACTTCGGTTCTCCCAAAGATTTGCCTGGATTTAGAAAACCTTTACTTGAGAGGTAAGGTTCACCCTTTTGTCTTTTATTTTTTCTCACATTCATCTTCCATTCATTTGGTTCCGCTTGACCTCTGCGTTTGCGTTTACGATTTTGATGACCAGGAATAACCGATTCAATGCCAGCAACATCAGTAGTATTACATTCTATGTTTATGTCAACAGTTTCTGTAGTATCTGAATGAGCAACGTTTTGTGTTAATATATCATTAATTTGAACATTGTCTCCGAGTTCCGAAGTTGTAAAGTCACTTGATGATAAGATGCATTCATCTGGTGCAGGCACGCCATCATTGCTTGAATTGGATAAATATAAATCTTCATTTAATAAATCCACTAAGTCTAACGATATATTATTATTTTCCAAAGTTGAAAACAGTATGCTAGGTGACTGCTCAGGTTCATCAAAATCAGATAGTGTTACATTCTCTAAAATTGTTAACGTTGGTTCCTGAAAAAAAAAGAAGTATATTAAAAAAGTATTATAATAGATTACTTACACCTTATCCCGTAGCAATAGCACAATTAAAATTATATAGGTACTATTAGTAGGTATAGGGCAAACCTATTGCAATTCATCATGCTTAAAATTCAGTATGGTACACTTAAGTCTGCTTGGGAATCGAACTCCAAATAGTATGTTCAACGTAACATAATAACAGTAAAGATCCAAACATAATAATAATATGAAAGATGACTCACCTGATTGAAAATCTCATTAATTTCATTGTTCTGATCCTGAGATGGTTCTTTCGGTTCCAGGGACGCTAAAATCTTCCAATTTCAACTGTTTTTATTCATTTTATTGAATTTTAATATCACTTTCACTTAAAAATGCTATAACTACAAAGTAAAAAACGAAACGGTATTCTCAAAACTTCAAATTAGGGGCTCCCCGCACTACAAGTTTCAACTTGCTTAGACCTTACATCAACTTTTTGGTGCTATACTAACGTATGTTGTGAGACAGTAATATTTAACAAAGAAAACAGTACTCCCACACTGATGTATATCGTATTACGTTGTTTTGGTTATTCATTCAAGCTATTTGTTTTATAAAAATGTTTGTGCCAATAAAACGTAACTAGATAAACGTTGTTTTGGCTCTTTGAACTTAGCGTCAAAACACAATGTCGTAAATCCCAAAACGACGTATAAGCTTTTACGTTAAAATGGTTCTTAAGATATTGTGAAATAAACAATTTTCTATGATTATAATATTGTTTTTGCAAATACGTTCTTATAGCGCTAGCAGAAAGCAAAATAATTAAAACTAAATTAACGCTACTCATAATACGTTTTTCTGGTTCAATCAAAAGTGGTTCTTATGTTATTTCGTTATTTTGGAACTTGTGAAATATTGATTATAGCGTTACGTCGTTTTGGCATTTCATAAAGGACTACATTGTGATACGTTTTCTAAAAAAAAAACGGTTTTTGATTTTTTTGTAGTTACGCTCATCTGGTTCTTATACCGCGAATTATGTTCGTACATTATATCTACATGACGCGCTACATTACAGTGAGACAGAATTAATAATAGTACTCAGTGCCAGTCCATCCATTCTATGTCACATAGTCAGTCAAATTAAGCAATATTTTGCAAAAGAGTGGAAATAATTCGCTATAGTGGGTTTATTATATTTTGGTTTAATATAGGTACTTTAAGAATCATGCCCAACTCAATCCCTACGAAACTTAATCTCCGGAAGAGAGAGTGGCGGTTACTATATTTTTGTACTATACTTCAAGGTATTATAATCTACCTTCTTACTAAGTATTTTTCAACCAACTTCCAACAACAGAAGTATTTTATTAAGTTGAAGTGTACTTTTTTTATGTATAAGTAGGTAGGTATATATCAATTACGATGTCATCGAGGTAGGTGAATCACTTTTCAGTTATTTGGTTGTAACTCAAAAACCGATTGTCCGGAGTATCGTGGACGTATAATCTACCAAAAACAGAATGATTAAAAACAGACTACTCTGTAAAAAGGAATGCGTATGCATAAAAAATATGGGTTACTCCCTCAGGGAATGGGGCCCTGTCCCGTCCCGGAGAGCCCCGATTTGTAATTATCGCAATAAAGTCAATTAAGAGGATTGCATATACTTTCCATGCTAAAAGAGAAAACTCTTTTCTACCTCTTAACATTGTCCGATTTCAGTGATTTTTTTCGTGGAATCATGACATTGTTTACTATGCCCGTACGTTTTATTTTTTTTAGTATTTCAATGTACTATAAATTTCCTTTTTAGAACTGAGACTTTTTCAGTTCTAAAAAGGAAATTTATAGTAATTTGAAATACTAAAAAATCAAAACGTACGGGCATAGTAAACAATGTCGTGATTCCATGAAAAAAAAACAACTCTGAAATCGGACAATGTTAAGAGGTAGAAAAGATTTTTCTCTTTTTGCATGGCAAGTACTTGCTATGCAATCCTCTTAAACATCAATCTTGCTTAAAAGTACCACCAGCAGGAAAAGTGTTAAACCAATTTTTTTCTTCTTATTATGACACTTGACTTAACATAAATGATAAGGAATAAATAATAAGATAATTGTTAAAATAGTAATAAATCTAATATAATATAATATATAAAAAAGAGTAGGTAAATAGTCAACTTTAAAAATATATAAACTTAGCCTTACTTAAAACAATTCGTTTTATAATTTACGACGGTGTATAATCTAGAATAATAATACTATACGTTAACATAATTTCAATGGTTGATGATGATAATGCCATTGGGCGATTCGTGAGGAAAGCGATGCGATGGTTGCAAACACCAACACCTGCTATAAATAATACCACAGCACAGCATAAAAAGGTTTACATAGACTGTGATAATACTGTGTGTGCTCAATATTAGCAATGTGTGATAGCGACATCTATCAACTTTATCGGGAACTTTTGTGTATTTTAGCTAACAAACAAACAAGTTCAGTTAAGTTATATAGTTATATTATGTCGCGGATCTTATAGTTTCTTGTAATATGCACAGATGTCATACAAGTTCAATATACTTAAACTTCGGTGATCGAAACAGAATAACAAACGTAAGAATGATCAAAAAAATTACTGTTTTGTTTGTCCAGGTTTGTTTGTTCTTTAGTCCAGGTGTTACAAGCAATGACTTTCTGTACACAAGGTCATTGGTTACAGGGCGTAATAGGTACTGCTACTGACGTAAAATCGCCTACATCGGACCATCGATCTTTCGTCGGCATAGGTACTTACCTACTATTATTTTGGAAATTATTAAATAAAATACCCGACTACGGCGAAGGAGAGCTATGATTGTGATCAGTATGTTTATATACTCATCTGTTCCCTAATAATGTCTAATCTAGATACCTTTATAACTTCGTTTGCACTTCCGCGATGTGACATAACAATAAAAGGAACCAAACAATTTTATTGGTTTATTGCACCATTTTACCTAGTATACTTACATGATATTATATGAATATCATTATCTTTGAAAATTACAAACATTTAATGTCCAGATACAAAATTGCAAAAAGCCAACATTACGTGGTGTTCCCAGGCGGTCACCCATCCAAGTACTGACCACGCCCGACGTTGCTTAACTTCGGTGATCGGACGAGAACCGGTGTTTTCAACGTGGTATGAACGTTGGCGATAGCTGTTCTGAAATTATTAGACAGTTACAGTACAAATACACTTCATAACCTGACGTCATGCAATTATGTATTCACTTCTCCTCACACAGCACAGCACTCTACACGCTATCAGTTCTTATTCAGTAATCTGTGACGCTATCATAGACGCTACATTGCAGTGACACAGAATAAATACTAGTACTTGGTACGAGACAAGTTCTACATTAGTCACATTAGCCCAGCCGAATTAGGATTTGACTCGTAGGAGAAAATTATAAGTAGCAATTTTCCTTTGGAATCCGTTAGGGAAGGTCACAGTTAAGATTTGTTTTGCGTGGTAATCGATCCGATTCGATCGATCTTGATTTTAAGGGTTTATTTTTGTTTATTTTATAACTCGTTAGTTTTTCCGACGTATCTGTCTGACAAAAGTTGTTAATTAAATTTCCTAAAATTAGATTATTTCCTTATAGATGAATTCCTAGAAGTTTTTATGGAGGGGATACAACCGTTAAAATAAAATCAAAATAAAAACATTATTTCTTTTTCATAAAAATGTTTTATTTTTCCTTGAACTCTACCTGTACTTGCCAATTGACATTTATGTACCATATAGCACTTAAAACACTCACAAACCTTTGTTGTAAAAATAATTAAATGGAGCCTAAACTATTGTCAACTTGACTGTACCTGCGCGCACCTGCACTCGCAGCTAACTTCCGAACCGCCATTAAGTTTGAATTGAACTGTACCTTCGTTGCTCATTTTCCATCACTCTTATTATTTTGCAAATAACATTTTCCCTTTTTAGGATACAATTCATAGTTTTATGACAAGTATTGAACAATTAATGTAATCCTATGTACGAGTATATCAGCATTTTTAGGTAGTTTAGAAATGAATGTAAAACAAAGTGCCTCCCTACTTATCTACATATCATAATTAACATCCAAGTGTCAACCCTATCGGCGACATTTTGGTGAGCAAACTTGTAACAACTGCTTTAGAAAAACTAATTTGACATTGCCCACAATTTGCCCATCATTTCGAATTTGAGAGAAATTTCGAATTTTAACTTACCTGCGGTAATTATAAATCTAATTTAAAAAAGGGTTTTATCTCGAATTTTGGCCCGCAATATAAGCCACCAACTTCGAGACATTTTTTAGCTGACTAAAGTGATCAGGCAAAAACAAAACACAGACTTAGTGATGTACTCAAATTTCTTCTAAATGTTTAATAATAAACTCAACTACAAAGATTTGCGGGTTTTTCAAGTTTTAGTGAAACGTACCTTACATCGTTGCGTCCTCATTTGTTGCCGATTGTCACTTATTGCCAATTCTCGTCAGACGTCGTTGTGTTGCTGATCAATTATTGCAAGGTGTCATCGGCAGACGTCATGTGTAGCCGATCGTCGTTATATATTGCCAAATGTCGTCAAACGTCGTTATTTGTTATTGGTCGTCGTCGTTTATCGCAAGTGGTCGTCGGCCGTCGTCTTGTGTTGCCCATCGTCCTCATTTATTGCTATTTGTCGTCGGCCGCCGTCATTTATGACGATCGTCGGCATTTATTGCCTTCCTTACTTAGTTTTCAATTGTCGTTCCTATTATTGTATTACTTTTGTTTGTATAGTGATTCTACTTGGTTAGTTAGTCAGTCTGATTGGATCCAGGAGATCCAGATTCTTGATGCCACTTACTCCTTGTAGGAGTCCAAGAGGCGTGAGTTAATCTATTGGGCATACGTTTAGTTTATGGGGAGAGGAGAAATAGAAGTAGGTACTGAGAGAAGTCGCGGTGGCACACGAAGCACAGAGATCGATTTTTTTTATATTTGAATACCTACCTACTGTACTAACATTGAAAATATTAATAAAAGAGTAAGATAGGTACGTATTTCAAAGTTTTTGAAATAACCCCAGCTCGAGGGTGTGAGAGGGCGAGTATACGTCAGTTGCTATTTTAACATCCAAATTAGCATAACTTCAAAATTACTTACACATTTTACTATGTAAATAATATACCTAAACCTAATTACATACTTAGGTACTTATATTTAAAATTTTCCAAAGGTCAATGATTTTATTGGCTATTATGGCCGTGGACATATTTAATGCGTCTGACAGTCTGTAGGTATGCACTTTTAATAAAATGTATCCGGAACTGCACTGCGCTCATCACCCCCAGACGTTTGATTTAGGGTCTCATTAACTCAGTTAAGTAGTTACATAAGTTGCTAATTAACAACAGAAACCCACAGACTAGTAGATACTAATCTGTGGGTCGGTCGGGGTCAGGACGTCACTATGACCAGTATTCTCACCAGTCACTATGACATAGAATGGATGTAGATAGGTTTATTTGACCACTACGGTAAGTAGGTAAGAGTACCTACCATTAGTCTCCACGCTCAAGGCCCGCGATAAAAGCTATGCAATAGCTTAATCAATTGTGTTAGTATATATTGAAAAATATAAAGAAAACGCACTTACAAAATTTACGCATTTTCGCATTACATCGTCCAATCTAACAAGCGATTTGCAACCTTACGTAAAGCACGTAAATTATTTTAAAATTGGGGTTGGACCGCGTCTTAAATCAAATGAAAATAGGAGTTAAAGGAGATAATTTGTCTTTATTTTATTACACATATTACATTGTATATTCATGCGGCGATGTTCAGAGGATTCAGTAGTCGATTGTCAAATTATGTTACAGACATAAAACATAAAAAAAAATCGAACGTCTCGGGGCGAGGAGTGCAGTGCAGTCCCGATTACCTACATTATACTTAGGTACCTACCTACACTACCTACCCAGAGAATGTCAGACCTGACATAAGAACCTGTGCAGAAATAATATGTCCACGGAATTCCAGTCAATTCAGCCACGAGTTGAATCATTGACACTCGTTACATCACAAACGTTTGTGAGATTTCAAAATCTAAGTAAGTACTTACCTACTTTTATTTATTTGTTTTCTAATAAATATGTGTAGGCAAGCACATAAGCAATATTGCATGTATAAAGATAGCATAAAGAGTTTAATCAAACGAACTTCGTCACCTGTTGCGATTATTTCGAAAAATTGGGAATTACGTACAGTGTACATACTTACCTACATAGGTAGGTATATACACAGGTAATGTTACTCCTAGAATGTTCTTTGTTAGTACCAAATCACGAATATATTTGTGCTGCACAGTGTAGGATACGCATTTATGAAAAATCACGCAGATGCAGCATGCAAAATAACTGTCGTGTGTCACTATAATTCGAAAAATTTATTTTGTAAGACTAAAAGACCAACATTACGTGGTGTTCCCAGGCGGTCACCCATCCAAGTACTGACCACGCCCGACGTTGCTTAACTTCGGTGATCGGACGAGAACCGGTGTTTTCAACGTGGTATGAACGTTGGCGATAGATGAACTGAAATTATTAGACAGTTACAGTACAGATACAAGTCATATCATGACGTCATGCAGTAATATATTCGGGCGGATTTCACAAAAGTTGTTTGCAAGGAAATTCCGTGTCTTATGACTTTTAACTTGTTTATCGGGGATGCATTGCTTCAATACATGTGTTTTTTTAAATAAATTGAAATGTTTTATATTAATCTAAAAACAAAATCATCTATAATAACTGCAAATCCTGAATCAGATTAAATAAATATTAAATGAAAATAAAAACATGCCCGATTTCAAGTGTCCACACCACCTATGCAGCAAATTTGTAATGTTATTCTTCTCTATAATATTGATACGATTGTTATTTTAAAAGATCATATGTCCAATATATTATAATTAAACTTAATGATAGGTGATTTCGTCGTCCGGCTGCAAAAACCAATTATCTGATGGTTTGGTCAAAAATAAGTTAAATATATACATCGACTAAATTTTTCATTCTCTACCTGCATGTAAAACCAATTATTTAAAGAAACGCTTAAATGCCGAGATAGCCTGTGCGAAAACCGAGTAAATGACTTAATTAAACCGTTCCACTCCACTTAAAATATATTATGTATATTTAAATATATATCACTAGGAAATCTTCGTGGGCTTAAAAGGGTTATGTTTATTTAAGAGATTTTTTCAGCCAACATTAGTTTACCCGCTATTTTTAAACCGTTTGGTAAAAAATGGTTTAATCAGATAAATTTTTACAACAATATTTGAGTACCAGCCAAAATAAGTTAAAATAATATAAGTGATTTTATTGAATCTATAGTACTTACCTGGTTTAAAAAAAATCATCAGTAAAAAAATCATACGTTCGGAAACTATATTTTACTTGACAATTTTAAACCGCCGTATCATCGATATAGGGTGAATCGGCCAGTTCACGACCAGTTAGCCGACTTGGCATCTTTAGACTTACGTAACATTTTTAAATATACCTTTCTAGTCCTAATTTTAACTTGAATGGGTAAAAAAAACATTAAACAAATTTATTTTCTATATTTTTCAAACATCTAAATGTATCTATTAATAGTTATGTTAGGATTTATCAAAAATTGCGTTTATTTCAGTTCACGGACATCTTCTGTCAATTTACGTCCGCATTTTCTTCAGTTTACGACCATTCAAAAGTAACTGAAAAAAGAGCTCTTGCTGTATCAAGTTAAAGTCGAAAATAAAACAAACAATATTTCTTCTATAATATTTTTTTTATCATTTATTCGTTTATTTATTTATTTCTATTATTTACTGTTATAAACTAATATATCAGAAATAAATGATGTGTTTTTTTAATCTATCTTTATTATTAACGTAAAAAATGAGCATGTGAAGTTCGATAGCGTAATTCTAGATATTTGTTTCAATACAGTACATTTTAAATGATACCATCGAAACAAGAGCAAAGATGCCTTTTTGAGGTGCTTGTACATGTTTTTTTAATTTTTAAATCGTCTTTCTTGAGCTTTCCTATTTTTTCCTCTTCTCTTAGTTGTTTCCTTCTTATTTCTTCTATTTTTAAAATTTCTTCCGTTTTTAATTGTTAATGTTGTTTCTTTGCTGCTTAATTTTTATTTCTTTTGTCTTTTTTGTATAATAATCTCCACAAGCTTTAAATAAAATTGCAATCGTTTTGTTTTTAGTGCAATTCCCCTTGGCCCTTTCCTTGTTTTGCTTTTAGCCGTTGGTGCTGGTGGCTCCGGAAAATGTAAATGTTTTTCGAAAACGTCGTCTAACAACATGTTATTTTGTGATTGTGATATTTCTATTTCAGAAAATAGCACAACCGATGTATTATTTAAAGTTATATATGACCAAGGTTCAGGGTTGCAGTGGTAATTACTTCTGAACTTCTGATGTTAAAATGTCAATGTTCGGACTGAAACGTGAATCAGACGATTGGTGTAAAGTCCGGTAAAGTCAGGTGTAAAATTTTTAATATCTGAGCTGCATCGAAGAGAAACCGAGAGATGTGGCATGATTTCAGGCTCTTCAAATCTTTAATTGTCTGGAGTGTCAGCAGTTCGTTTCAAGAAAAAATTCTTCAACAAGTATGCTAGAGCTTTGATTAAAAACTGCAGAATTTCGTGGATTTAGTATTTTATGAATATGTTAGTAGGTAGTAATATCAATGATTGGGTGACCAAGAATGGTCTCATAAAGCCTTTTATTCTGTTTAAATTAAATTGAATTAGAAGGAACGGCATAACATTATATGCCTTACCAGCAAACATAACAAACATGCTTCAGCCAGCTGACGTTAACATGGTTAGACCATTGAAGCAAAACTTAAGAAATACTGTAAGGAACTAGCAGGCTAGTCCGGAAAACTTAAACCAAACCGTTACAAAACTAAATTTCTGTGAAATACTCAATGAGACTTTAACATCCATCCACTTGGATGACGCAATCAAAAATCATTTTAAAAAGTGTGGACTATATCGACTAACATCCATCCACTTGGACGACGCAATCAATAATCATTTTAAAAAGTGTGGACTATATCGACTAAACGAAGTTAATGTGGATTACACTAAATGTGTTAATGACACACAACAAACAGTAATAAATCCTAATTCTAATAGAAAAATCATGGTAAAGGCATAAGATTTTTATTGCAGCATCGAAGGTTATATCATGAATCCAGGTAGAACTGGTCAGTCGCAATATTTAAACGAAGCCTATTCTGGAGAAAATTGAGAAGGCTAAGGCGAAATTCGTTGAGACACGCTGAGCCAATCTTTGGAATACTTATGGAATAAATTATTCTTAAACCAGGCCAGGTTGTTGTAGCCACTCCAGAAAAATAAAGGTTAATTGAGCCTGAAATCGTTGTGTTCTGAATTCCTGGTGTTTCTTGTTCCAATATCATTTAACTAATATCCAATGATGAAATACTCTAGAAAATAAATAAGAATCTATTGTAGAGGTAGTCTCTATTTATACTTACTCCCTACCTTTGTGTATAAATAGTTTCTCATATTCATTCAATAAATCAAACCAATTTATCTTGATTTCCTCGTTTCTTCTGTTTGGTTTTCTTCAATTTGAAAATGCAACTCACACTAAGCAAGAAACCTGTTAGTATGGTGCTGTTTATGAATAATACAATACATTTTTGGATGAGAAAAAACAGTTTTCTGCATTATTTCCCACATCATATTAGTTATATTTGTAGTTGCGAGGTTATCAATGCTCGTAACTGATGAATAATTGAAAGAAATTTCATAGTCATTAGGTCATTTTATACCGCCAAAATGTAGTAAAAACTCTATGGTCGGTAATTAATCCGTATACGACCACAAATATTTTAAACAAACTTCATGGTCGCAAGCTAATCAGTATACGACCACCAAAATGTGGTCCAACGAATGAAAATAATCCGTGGTCGTTAGCTAGCCCATATACGACCATAAAACTGATATTTTTGTATGTATAAAACTGTATGGTCGACAGCTGATCCTTTTCCGACCATCTTGTTTTTCATCATTGCAATACATTCACATTAATAGATTCTTCCATATTTTTCCGGTCGTAATCTGACGTATAAATAAACTACGTTTAATAGGATGAAAAGAAACAACAACATTTACGCCCCTATCATGCAGCATGATAGAAAAGATCAAATAAGATACTACGAAAGCTGCTCGTTTACGACCACGCGTTCGTAAACGGACGAAACCTTTGTTTTGGTAAGCCCTTGTGCGACCACCCTGTATTTAAATAAAAACACTTTTTCGCAACCATTTAAAGGTTAAAACTTATTATATATTCATATTCTGACATCCCAAGCACACCATTTATTGACAAACATTGCTAAAACATGTTTTACTTACGGTTGAAGTTTGTCTCCTCGCTATTTTTTCACTAACTTTCTGCTTCTAAATTGACACTTGCTTCCGGTTGAGATTCGTCGGCTCACAGAGCAACACTGTATTATATTGGGTTGGATAAATATTGACCCGAGGGAAAGAGACAGTCAGAGCATACTCTTCAAGCAAGATGAACGTTCGGTGCGCTGATAAACAACTATTTTTCGTTGAATTTGTAAACGTGGTCGTGAGTAGGCAGTGGTCGGCGGACAGGCTGAATCACCCTAGCTCCTAGCAAAACCAATTATCACGCGGTAACATCATTTGCGCGTGGCAGCAAACGCACGCGGACGTGTTACACTAAAGGACGCTCGCAATAAATGTCTATTAATTGCTTATAGTTTGTGATTTCTACAATTTGTCAACTATTCAAAGCATAAGATGACTGATGATGATGAAAAGCAGTTATTTAACATCACGTTAGAGAATACAGATGGTAAGTACAACAAAAATGTTATGGTTTTGAGTCACATTTTTTAGGTTATGATTGTCATGTGAAGTTAGTGATTTCTTGGTTTATAATACTTTGTGTAACGTAATTTATATAGTTCTTCCTGCCCCTCTATTACAGGTAGTGAATAAAACTGTGCACCTATATCTAACTTACAAAATTTAAATTTAGAAGATAAAACGGCTAAATTAAAACGTCATTTTTGGTACTACATAACTTAAATTATATTGTATTATTTGCAATTGGTCGTATATTCTTTTATTTATTCTTTTCCACGGGGATCAAAGGCACTACTGGGGTGCTGGTTATACTTTTTATGAGTTTTATACATTGTTTGTTAGGTCCTGGATCCTTACTCTGTATCTCTCAAAACCATTTCTTGCCGAAAACGCATTTTGCCTAAACTTGCTATTATGAACCTTAACCATGTTTACTTAGAGTAGCATTTCAACTGTATCTTTGAACCAATCTTAACGAAACTCGGTATACAGGTTCCGTGTATTTTTAGTCGTCGGGCATTTTTGATAGGGGGGATGGTCTCCGCAAAAAAGGGGGAAGTTTGCTGTACCACTGTTTACTGGGCGATTTTTGAAATATGACGAATCGATAAAGTATACAACTTTTATAAGCTGTAGTAAAAATTAAAGAAATTGGTCAACAGGTTGTCGAGATATAACCAAAATGAGATTGCGTGTAAACGTGAACTCACCAACATTACAGCTCGCGAGGCCTACTGTTCGTAGAACTACTAGTAATAGCATGTTCAGGGGTAACGCGTTTTCAGCAAGAAATGATTTTAGGAGATACAGAGTAAGGGCCCTGGT
Source organism: Selenia dentaria (assembly GCA_917880725.1). Lineage (NCBI taxonomy): Eukaryota > Metazoa > Arthropoda > Insecta > Lepidoptera > Geometridae > Selenia > Selenia dentaria. The sequence continues at coordinate 20,769,901 of OU862893.1, forward strand.
AAGTTTGTCCCTTTTTAGGGCTCCGTAGTTACAAATCCTTATAGTTTCGTTATGTCATATGAAACCCAATACCGTGATTTGTTTATGTTACAGCATCCAAGACAGGATTTGACGATGACGACGATTGCTCAGATAATCTTCTTACACAAGCTTATGACCACTTTATATCACAATCAAAATCTGAGAATGATCAACAACAATATGCACCATGTTCGGTTCCAAGTGAGTCTCTTATATTTATTCTAGTAGGAAGTTAGGAACTAATTACACTTTTGCGAGTGTTTATTGACTTTTCGTTTTCTTAGGCAGCAACAAATTTAAAGTAATATAAGTGTATAGTTGTATAATTAGTAGTAATAATTGTTATAAAATAGTAAGCGTTGCGTAGTTGCGTAGAAGGACAACATAATAATCAAACATTGAATGTAATTTATACAATGTATTATTTGTTACAGACCAAAATACAAAGACTGAAATACGAAACTAGCCTACTTGCAAGATTTAATTACTTTGGAAGATTTACTAGCACCCTTGTCGCAAGATCATACTATACCCGATGCCAGAGACTTCCGCATGGAATTTATAATAGAATCTGATGCAAAGGAGTTATTGAATGAATTGGTCGAGAAAGTGTCGCTACTTTATGGAATGAAGTCAATAGAACCCGATCAGGAATTAAAAGATGCAACACATAACAACATAGAAGAGTCTCTGCCTGTCTGTGATCTTGAGTTGGGCTGTGCAGAAACGAGTTCCTCCAAAATTGAACCTGATCATTTGGTTGACCTTAATGAAGCTTCTACAAATGTGACCATAATTGTTATGGAAATATTTGATACAGTATGGAGAAGAATCAAGCCTTTGAAACGAAAACGTACAGCAGCTCCTGAAACATGGAAAAGAAATGTAGTTAAAAAAAAAAGGGCTGATGGTTTACCTTATGAAACAAACAAAAAGGTTCAAACTCAAAAATTACCGAAACCAATTGATTGCTCCAAGTGTCACTTTCAATGCACTAAAGTGTTTACTGAGGAGCATAGGCTGGTTTTATGCCGAAAATACTGGAGCTTACATTTTGCTGGACAACGAAACTTTATACTAGCGAACATCGAGATAAATAAAACAAAAACTGCTCTACTTGATAGGAAAAGGACCACTAAAAGAGCTTACACAACTCATTGCTCATTTAAATTGAATGATGATAAAGTAAAAGTGTGTCAAAGCTTTTTTTGTAAAACCTTGAGCATCTCTCAATCTGTTCTTGCAAATGCTGTCAAATTACGAGATTCAACAGGTCAATGCTCTGTGGATAAGGACCCTCGTGGTCAACATACACCAATAAACAAAACACCACAGGCCAAAGTAGAAGAAGTCAAAAAACATATTGAATCTTTTCCGACGATGGAAAGTCACTACATTAGAAAAGACTCCAAACGTAGATATTTAGACAGTAAACTATCAATAGGTAAAATGTTTAACCTGTATGCTGAGCAATGCAAAGAAAAAGGAAGTGAGCCTGTATCAGAAACCACGTACAGACGCATTTTTTGCAACGACTTCAATCTAGGATTCTTCTTGCCAAAAAAAGATCAATGTTTGATATGCACCAGATACGCTCGTGACCACTCTGCAGATTTGAAAGAAGACTATGAACGGCACATAAACAGGAAACACGCATGTAACAAAGAAAAAAGTGATGACAAAACTAGAGCTGAATCAGATGAGTCATTTTTGTCTGCTTCATTTGACTTGCAAGCAATCTTGCAGATCCCCAGCGGAGATGTAGGATTGCTCTACTATACCAGAAAATTGACAATATACAACTTGACCGTTTATGAAAGTGCCATACCTAACGAAGCATACTGCTTTACATGGTCCGAGATTAATGGGAAAAAAGGCAGCTCAGAAATCGGCAGCATATTATTACATTACTTGTCCAAATGCGTCCCCTCACATATTACGGAAGTAAGTTTATTTTCAGATACTTGTGGGGGACAAAATAGAAATAAATATGTAGCAGCAGTGCTGCTATGGGCTGTCCAGAAAATTGACAACCTTCAAATAATTCACCAAAAATTCCTTGAATCTGGGCATTCGTATATGGAAGCAGACTCAATGCATAGCAGCATTGAGTCTGCTCAAAAACATACATCTATTTATTCAATGAATGAATGGAAGAATGTATTTAGACGTGCCAGGTCTAAGTCAGCATTTAAAAAAGGTACGAAAAAAGTGGCTAAACAGCCTTACCACGTGAAAGAATTTAAATTCGATGACTTTTATGACCTAAAACACCTTGCAGAAAAAATATTGCAAAACACGACCAAGAATGTAGATGGAGAGAGAGTTCAGTGGTTGAAAATAAAAAGAATTAAATATATAAAGAATGATACCAAAATCTATTATAATTACGATATGAGTAACAGTTTCTTAATAATTGATCCTTCCACGCACCAACCAGAGCAACAGACACAAACAGGAAATCACAACTACTCAACCAGAAACCAATCGAAGAGGTTAAACTCTTCGGTTGATGTATCCGCAGCGTCTTCTTCACAGGAATGTGGTTTACCAGATCTTGTACAGTTGTATCATGCCCCACTAACTATTAGTGACGCCAAGAAAAAAGATTTGGTAAACCTCTGTACCAAAAGAGTAATACCCGAAGAGTACCACGGCTGGTATTTAGCTCTAAACGCTGACTCTTCTAAAAAAGATCGAGTTCCTGATCTCAATGTTTCTGATGATGAATCTCCAGACGAGTGATACAGCCCATTATTAATGGGTTTTGTACTCGATCTTCTTTAGAAGAGTCGGCGTTTAGACCCATTATAACTTGATGGGGAACCTTAGTCGTATTTCAGTATGTTCGTGTGTGTACATCGTTTTTATAATAAAAAAAACTGTAAAAATATTTAGCACCTTTTTTATTCTATTAAATAACCAACGATAATAGTTTATAATTATGAAGATCTGATATCGATCTTCAAGCAAAACCAATTATCTCATTAATTTTACCTAAAAACAAAGATAACCGTGACTCCTTTTAGTGATCATGTTTGATCGTAAGTTATGTTACAATATTATTGTACCAATGAATTCAAAGGCCAGTATTTTAATAAGTATAACAACTAGAAAATGCCATTTTTCAGGTCAACAGGTAAAACCAATTAACTGAGGCTCTCTAATTATTAAGTCATATTTTTCACCTGGTTTAGCCAAAGATTTTTAATTAATATTTTAAACGCTGAATTAATATGAAACACACTAATAGGTTATAGTATTCCATTAGCCATCATAACTATCTGTTTATGACATTTCGAGTCATAAAGTTAAGAAATGGAGTAAGTCATTTTAACAAAATCACGAGATAATTGTTTTTTGCAGCCGAACGGCGATTTAGAGTTTAAAATTAAAATAAACACATTATTTGCCGTCTCTAAAAATCGTTCGCGCGGAAATTCCGCAATACGTCACTACGGGTTTGAACAAGTTTTAATGCAAAATATTACTAAAATACGATTTGTTTTAACAAATGGCAACATTCTTAGCCCATGGACAGCGGCCATGTTTTATTTTTGACAGCAGTCTAGCCGGAAAACCGAGCAAAGTGGTCGCTCTGTAACATGGCAAAAATTGTGATTCAATTACGAACGACTGTTTTTGAAGGTAATATTCCTATTTTAAGTAGTTTTTTGTGAGTTATATGTTAGATGTTTTATTTAGTAATGATGCAATATGAGTAGAATATTCAAATTCGCATTAATTTTGAAGTAATTTGCGTTTTACTACCGACCTGTAGACATACGTCACATCAATTACGTTACGTATTGTATATGGGAACGCAAAACGTGACGTAATGGAATTCTTAGGCAGTGTGTACAAAGTATATGTTAGCGACTGACTTCCGTTCCTAACCTTACGTCACGTCCAGCTGCTTCAATCATACAACTTATCTTAAGCCTTACGATAATTCAATTAAACCGTCTATTATTTCTTATATGATATTAAAATTCGATATTAACTCTTAGTTAATATTTGGCCCTTTAATTTTGTAATTTTCCGTTTTGGCGCCACAATAAGTGGCGCCACTAACACTTCTAACTATTCTGAATTACTATAAAGTGAATCTTTACCTAAATAATGTAACTAATTATTTTCTGTTTATTATTTAAATTGCTTACGTATTTTCTTATTACTAACAATGTATAATTGTAGAACATCATTGTCAAGAGTGTAATAATAAGTACATATTTGATTCTTATGCGGTAGTTCGTTATAAGGCTGATATAAAACCAAGTGGCAGCAATGGGAACGCATTCCTTTTCAATCGAACATTGTGGAAGGTGGAAACGCTGCAGGAATAAACAGATATATATTGTACCCATCAACTTTCATTCTAAGTCTACCCACTAACTGAACATTTCAGAAGTGGGATAGTGAAGATATCGGGGCCATATTTTATCTGGTATTAGTAAAATGAAAAAAGGACTCGGAGCTCGGAGATCACATTGCTGAAGGAAGACTCGAAAAAGGCCCGATTTTTTTTCTAACACCACGCCTACACCTACACCGATGAAACGACGACGACTAACGCATGCCGACGCAGTCATTCCTAAATTTTGGTCTGAACACACACCGGCCTACACAAAAATGACTAGCTGGTTGCACAAATTAGATCAGGTTGGTGAAGTTTATGGATGGGACACGACGGAAAGATAGTTCGTTATGCAACTTAGCCTGCGTGGAACAGTTTGCCATTAGTATGATGACTTTGATGAAAATAATCTCGACTAGGAAGGATGGAAGAGTGCCCTAGAAATAACTTATCAACGATCCGTTGATTTTGTGGCTAAACTCGAAGATATGGCTAAAGATGTGGCTAAGATAGAAACAGGAAAACTGTGAAACTATGACTAGTCGGGGCTGAAGCGCCGCTACACCTGCGAACGAAATGGACACGAGGCGAGGGACTGCATAGTTTCACGCTGCAACACCCGCCAACGTCTCGGCCACACTTACAGCTGTAGTGGAACAACTGCGAGGACCACACCGCAGCGAGTCCAGACAAAAAAAAAGTAAGTCAAATCCCATGTAATCGTACTGTTTGCGCACTGAGCATATTCAAACGCTTCGCATACATTCGCAAAGAACAACTTGTTGCTTATATCGATACTGAAAGCAAAATTAAATCCTTGCGCAATATGAAGCAAAACTGCTTAATCTAACAATATCACAAGCTATGGTAGCTTGTAATGAAATGCTTTGGAGGTGCTCATACACAATCTCTAGGCAGATCGTGTGTATAGAAAATGTTAGCTTGAGCGGCAACTTTGAAATTTATGAGCTCGATTATTAATCAACCCGGCACAAGTCTAGTTACATCTTCAAGCTCCGCTCATTTTATACTTAGATTAATATGCAAATTATGCTTGCTTTGTGTCATTACAGTTTGTCTTATAACTCCAAATACGGTATTTGCCTTTAAAGCGATGTTACAATACAAGCTCATAGTGCTGCTTTGATAAACGCATTTGTAAATATTGAATCTAACGAACATTTGTATTTTCTGCAAAATTTTATTTAGGTACTTGCATAGAGATCTAGAGAGATGCCAATCCGTGCGCTGGGTACAAAACCTGGTGTCGCAAGCAGCGGCCGTATTCCGCAATTCAACATATTGTTAGCTTCAATAAGTTCATTATGCACTGCGGTATTAAAACTTAACGTTTGAATATTCGTAAATACAGAGCATGCATTGTAAACTGTTTACATGCAATATCGCAACCGGCATTAAGTCGACATAATGCAAACTTTGCGAACCGCCGCCGCGAGCAATATGTTCTGTTTTTGGGCATTTTGCTACGACACCGCCACTTTTCATATCTCCCTTGTTTTGTTTATGTGATTTGTGGGTACTTGCAATTGAAAAAAATATGCTACGCAATACCGGTACGAATTATCTACATTGTAGGTTGTCTAAAACTAATTAATAAAGGCAACGTTGAAGTTTCCTTCCCAGCAATAGACGTGCAGAACTAGTGACCTACCGATCATGTATTACCGTGGTATTAATAATGTCATGAGTGTTGCCTTATGCTTGAATCCAACTAACTGCACCCCATTATTAGACAGTGAGGTAGATATGGGAGAACCAGAGAGTAGAGATCACAAAAAGCTCTTAAGCCTTGTTAAACAATTAAAGTCATCTGTTTACTACAGACACCAAAAAATTACGGTGCACAAATCTTATAGAAATGCGAAATCAGACAAAAAGCCAGTTCACTGTAAACCGTATATAGGCGATCACACAAAGACAATTATATTATATCATAATTCACACAAATACATTTGTATAGTTATAATTCAAGGCAATGCTATTTCACAACCCGCACAGCTCAAGGCCACACCACAAAATCAAGATTGCAGAAGATTCAATTTATAAAACCTATTTTGTTAAATGATTTGGGCAATACGTTTTCGATAAAATGTCTTTTTGTTTGGCCAGCGCGCCTTCCGTATGATACGTATATATTTAACTGCACCTCATGCACTAAATGGCGTCAAAATGACCTTGCTACTGATCTTGCTGATATAATGTTGCCTATCGTTACTAAATTACTTTACTAGAGCGTGTTTTAGAACTTCTGCAATAAGTCAATTTAAATTTCAACTATAAAAAAAAAATCATTAACTTGGCTCATAAATTGCGGCAGGTACAATCCGACCTGGCCGAGATAAATAAATTGAGACTCTGAATATGTTCGCCCACGAAATGTATACGTGGATTTGCAGAGATCACTCTCCGTTTAACCAAACATATAAAAAAAATATTTAACTATGTAGTTGGTTTTGGGGGCCCAACAAGAGAACGCATTTCAAACGCTCAAAAGTCACCTGGTTGAGAGGCCCCGTACTTAGCATAAATGATAGTAGGACTAAACAGAACTGCAAACTGATGCAAATAAATGAGGAATGAATAATGAAAACAAAGTTATATAAAATAACACATTAAATTAAAACAATAATCTAAATTAGAAATAATTGAAATCTACAAAAATAACATCAAGTCGTGTTACTTATTGTTAAAATATTACGAATGTATCTAGGTTGGTCATTTTTAGCCTACACAATAATTACACAAGTATACTTTATTACAATTGCTTATTTCAAGGTTCAATTATTGCTTTCGTAATTACTTGACAGGAATACCTATAAAAGTATTATCTGACTGTGCAGCTTTGCGTACTAAACTGGTTAAGAATGACTTTATACCTCGTATATCTAGATGGAGGTTACCTATATATGATTAGGACTTTCAAGTGGAATACCGGGCAGACGATGTAACGAAGCAAGTAGACGCATTAAGTAGGAATCCCACTGCAGAAGCTATTTTTCAAGTTGATGAATCAGACTTTTTAGTTACACTTTAATTACAAGAGATAAATAACCCGGACATAACTAATTACACTGTAAGGGATAATATTCTCTAAAGAGCAACTTTTCATAGTGAACCGTTTTTTTAAACCGAAACTGGCAATATATGGCCTGTTACAAAAGTACCATGACCAGAACCAAGGGTTCGACAGGTGTATGAAAACTATAAATTCTCAGTTAAGGTTCGCGGGTATGACTCGGTTAATAGGAAAATATGTTATCCTGTCCTGTATCCTGTTTCCAATGCGCTTATAGAAAATCAGAATATGGTAGGGAACATCTCCATGTTTCATGAGCTCTATCCAAATTAAAAGTACCAGTGCCCATGCATACTTTACGTAGTGACCATTGGGATCTCTATAGGGGAATCACTCTATAAGGAAATATTTACGTTTTCGTTGTAATAGATTCGTTTACAAAATGTATGTTCGCTAGAGCTGTCAAAACCTGTAGTTTTATCGAAACAGTAAACCTTTGTTGGGTATTTGGTTACCCCATACGAGTCTTAACGGATAGAGAAAAGTCTTTTACCAGTCGTTATTTCAAACAGTTTGCAGATAAGACTCAATTTAGACATATTTTGAATGCCATAGCAAGCCCCAGATAAAACAGCCAGTTGGAACGCGTTAACCATACAATAAGCACAATTATAAATACTATGTCTGAAAGTGAGAGTGCGCGTTAAATCTCGAAGGTTTCGGTTGGGGCATAAATAACACCTAATTCTACCACTACTTAGGTATTCCCCATTTAACCTCATGCCTGAGCATGAAAATTTGCACTGATCAGCTTACTCAACTTCACAGAGCATTCATCAGATTTTAATCTGCAACAACAAGCTCTTCAAAGTAGAAGGCAAAGTGCAAAGTTGCATATTGGCGACGATCATGAAAAATGAATCAGACCAACATCGTAAGAAATGCGTAATGTATTGCTCTATGGAAGAGCAATTATTATTCTTGAGAAAAGGTGATGCTATCAGGAACACGGTAAATCTGGTTTCGGAAAACTAAAATGTCCTTACTAATGTAAATATCCCTAGAGTTGCAAGGCAGAACCAAACATAGATCGTTACCTTAGCTGTAGAACAAGAGAAAAGAAATTATGTGCTGTTGTACGGTGAGAGGTGCAATGTTGAATTCTTACAAACACATTGTTTTTGATGTAAATAGTATGTCTCGTGACAGAGAAATAGATAGAGATGATCTTGCGGTCAGTGAGACATCATGTTTTTAATATGTGTGTGTCATCATGTTTTTAATATCTGTGTGACATTATGTTCTTAACGTCTGTGTGACATTATGTTCTTAACGTCTGTGTGACATTATGTTCCTAACGTCTGTGTGACATCATGTTCTTAACGTCTGTGTGACATCATGTTCTTAACGTCTGTGTGACATGTTCTTAACGTCTGTGTGACCATCATGTTTTTAACGTCTGTGTGACATCATGTTCTTAACGTCTGTGTGACATGTTCTTAACGTCTGTGTGACATGTTCTTAACGTCTGCGTGACATCATGTTCTTAACGTCTGTGTGACATCATGTTCTTAACGTCTGTGTGACATCATGTTCTTAACGTCTGTGTGACATCATGTTCTTAACGTCTGTGTGACATAATGTACTTACGGTCTGTGTGACATAATGTACTTACCGTCTATGTGACATCATGTATTCACCGTCTGTGTGACATCCTGTACTTAACATCTGTGTGCCTAAATTTTGGCTTTAGACTTAAGAATGCCTAAAATTAGGTATAACGTGTTAGTGACTGTTGTTCTTATACTACAACTAAGCACTTATCACCATGACCAAAGACTCTGCTTGTTTTGTTTCTGTTCCAGATAACCCAAGCGGGGGGAACCACGCTGCTGCCCGAAAGCCGTGGGACACGGCAATAACAGGATGGCCGAGTGTTAGCGACTGACTTCCGTTCCTAACCTTACGTCACGTCCAGCTGCTTCAATCATACAACTTATCTTAAGCCTTACGATAATTCAATTAAACCGTCTATTATTTCTTATATGATATTAAAATTCGATATTAACTCTTAGTTAATATTTGGCCCTTTAATTTTGTAATTTTCCGTTTTGGCGCCACAATAAGTGGCGCCACTAACACTTCTAACTATTCTGAATTACTATAAAGTGAATCTTTACCTAAATAATGTAACTAATTATTTTCTGTTTATTATTTAAATTGCTTACGTATTTTCTTATTACTAACAATGTATAATTGTAGAACATCATTGTCAAGAGTGTAATAATAAGTACATATTTGATTCTTATGCGGTAGTTCGTTATAAGGCTGATATAAAACCAAGTGGCAGCAATGGGAACGCATTCCTTTTCAATCGAACATTGTGGAAGGTGGAAACGCTGCAGGAATAAACAGATATATATTGTACCCATCAACTTTCATTCTAAGTCTACCCACTAACTGAACATATAACTACTTTTATTTAGGCTAATATTTCTTGTTTTTTTTTTAATTGACAACCAATTTTCATACTGTCTGCCATTTTTAGTCTCGTATTATTCCGATTAAAATATTAAAAGGATGGTATATGACAGAACTGTTTAATTCTAGTAAACTGATAAGCATACTATTTGGTACAATAGAAAAAAAAACGTTTTAAACTTAGCTTAATAGTTCCTATACGTTACATCTCATTCCATTAACGTAACGTTCTACTTTGGCTGTGCTATTTCAACTGATTAATTATGTATAATTATAGGTAAATATTTGACAATAGGTTAATTAAAAAAGAGTATTTAGGCACCTGTTTGATTTTATCATATAAACATATCATTATGGATCGTATAACCACATGAAAGACGTTGGTGTAAAGTACTAAGTACCAAAAAGTGACGTAATGTTGATTAGTGGTCTAAATTACATTTATTTAGGTAGATATGTTAATGTGGTACCTCTATCCCAAGACTGATTATAATAAATATTTGAATAAAAAATGCTGTCATTCATACCACAAGCTAGTTTTATTTTATAGTAAAGTTTATTTAATGTCGTAATGGAATTCCTCATGGAACGAGTACACATTGAACTTCAATTAACGTAAAAACTAATGAATTTTCATAGCAAAAAGTAATATTTTCTTCTAGTATCATAATTAATAAATAAAACAAAATATATTTTACCTTAAATTTAATATTTCTGAAATAGTGGAATTCCATTACATAACGAACAAATTTCTAGAAATCCACCCATTCACTTCTTAGCATAGAAATAATGTCTTCTCACACAGCACACTAAACGCTATCATAGACGCTACATTGCAGTGGCACAGAATAAATAATAGTATTCGGTACGAGCAGCCGTGCGATTCTCTAAGAGCAAACATCGTTGCATCTTTGACAACATCCGTGAAACAAATGACGAGATGACAAGAAACTTTGGAAAAACAACCTTATGTACAAGGGTATCAAGGATATCTCATAAAGTATTTGACATCGGTGAGCTCGTCGGCGAGCGCATCGACGAATCATTATAGAATCGCACGGCAGACAAGTTCTACATCAGTCACAGTCACAGTGGCCCAGTCGAATTAAGGCCTATTCAGACCTGGGCGTTATTCGCATACCGCGCGCGGTAGAGATATCCGTTGGCAACGATTAGCGGGGCGAGGGCAGGAAGCATGTCGCTGCTACCTGCTCCCGCGTCGCCCGGCGGAACTAGTTATGTATTATGTTATTTAGTATGGAATTTCATACTATTTACCCATCGAGTTCCGCTTTGTATTTTTCGCTACCCACGGCGGCGCGGCGGTAGCGAATAACGCTCAGGTCTATAGGCCTTTAGAATTTGACTCGTATGAGAAAATTGTAAATACCTACCTAGCAATTTTCTTTTGGAATTCGTTAGGGAAGGCCACAGTTAAGTTTTGTTTTGCGTGGTAATCGATCCAATCGATCTTGATTTTATGGGTCAATTTTTGTTTATTGAATAACTCGTTTATTTTCAATTTCGACGTATCTGTCTGACAAAAGATTTTAATTTAATTTCCTAAAATTTTGGTTCGTATCCTTTTTTTATTTTCCGATTTATACCTAAAAGAAGAGGTGAATTTTTGTTTGATTAACAACTTGTTTATTTTCAATTTTCAATGAAAAACTGTTAGGTATACACCAAGTTGTTTAGAGTTAAATTTTCTACAATTTTAGTGCCAATATTTTTTTTTCAAAAAAGGAGGTGATGTTGAATTTTGATCATTGCATTATCACGTTTATTTTCAACTTTACGTCAAACATGGTTATAAGCAAAAAATCTTTAAATAAAAATTTCCTACAATTTTGGTTCTTATTATTTTTCGGCAAGATTGATATTTTTTCGATTTCTACTTGAGAAGCGGTAAGGGTAAAATCCTATCATTGCATTACCTTTCGGTTTATTTTTAATTTTACACGGAAGATTGTTACAGGCAGAGTTGTTTCTAAATAAAAAGTACCTAAATCAAATTTCCTACAAATTTCGTCGTCTTCAATTAATGAAGAACAAATGAGTCAATTAAAAAAACGTCAAATCGATTGGTCTTAATGAGTCATTCCGGATTATTATATTGTAGATGTAGATATATATATATATATATCTGGATATATATATCATTGGAAGGATATATATATCATTGGAATCATTATTGGAAGTATATATATATATATATTATATATATATATATATACTTCCAATGATCCCAACGGATATGCCGTTTGAGGTTATACCTACGTACCTATTTAGTTTCCGATTCGTCTTGCCTTCGCAATGACATCACAAGGCCAATCCTTGACTGTTTGTAGCACAGACCATATAACCACTTGACTGCTCATACGGATCCCCTCAGCTGCCAAGACTATGATAATAAAAGGCTTACATATCGCACCAACACGTCAGTACCAGTTTGACTGAGCGTGGAGAACAAGCTGATGAAAATAATTAAAACAAATCAAATTATGCCTTATTCTACAGTAAAGTGGTACGGAAAAAACAGGCATACATCCAGGTATGCAAAGGATGGAATTACATTTCACAGATAATTATTGGAAGAAAACAAAATACACAAATGAAGTAATTAAACAGCGACTCAAAAATAAAAAAAATATGGGAATGCGTTGATGTCTTTTGCCATCCCGTACTGTTCTTTGCAGTTGTAGATAACGCCATCTCTTTTACCCACTGGCACGTGTAAATTAGTGCTGTACTCCCATATTCACGGGCAACTTATTGATTGTATACAGGGTTATTGGTAATTAGACCGGATCCTTTTAAGGGGTGGTAGGGAATGCCATTTGCAACAATATGACTTTACATTGTGATATCCGGAAATGAATCATTTCTGTGATATTCTTTTTTTTTATTTATTTTTGGAAAATCCAGTTTTACTACTTTAAAATTCAATAAAAAAAAAAAGTAATCAACCGATTTCAATTCTGTTCGCAGTTTTAGAGAAACCTTGTTACAGCTCTTAATAATAAACAATAATATCGTACTAATGTAGATCCATCCAAAAACTAGAGGCTTTTTCATAATTTTTATTTGATAATTTTTGTAAGATGCTTTACAAAAACCTTTATTTTCTCTACAAAAACCATAGTAAATTAAGTCTGCATTTTATTTAAAAAACATCAACAAGTCTTTAGCTATCCAACGAGGTAAAAAAATTAGCACTTTATTGCACAATTGCAGAAATAATGCGATAACAAAGACTCAGGTAGAGACATTCCGAGAAAGGGTTTTAGACAACGGTATCCATGTTGAATGCGCCGTCTCCCTCTCGCTTATGTTTGTTGAACGAGCAATGAGAACCCAGTTTGCTCAAGCGCATCGTACTGTTCAGACGCTCTTTGGCAACCCTTTATTACGATTAAATTTCGACCTTGATAACGTTATTGGACTTGTCTAACTTCTTTTTCTGTGATTCGGCTAGTGAACTGGACTTTTTGATTGATTGCTTACACGACTACTTGGCTTGTACTAAAGGATCTGATCATGACTGCGGAATCCCACGACCATCTACCTCGGCTTCGAGAGTTCACAAACGAAGAGTATGCGGACATACTGTTTTGCTATGGTTTTGCCAACGGCGTCGCTACACATGCTCGAACGGAGTATCAGTCTCGATTTCCACAGCGCCGTTTACCCCATGTGAGTGTATTTGACGGAGTGTACCGGCGACTACGAGAAACTGGTCAAGTTCAAAGACGACAAAGTGATGCTGGACGATCTCGTATTTATCATTCGGATGAAGAGGAACAGATAATTCGCATGTTTGAGCAAGATCCTACGACTTCAACAAACATCATTGCACGACGTCTTGGCATGTCGCAATGGAAAGTATGGAACACAGTGCACCGCTCAAGACTCTACCCGTATCATTTGACTCCGGTACAAGTTATCCAAGACGGAGATCCTGCACGCAGAGTCGAATTTTGCAGATTCATGTTGAACACCGATATGGAAGATGCCAATTTTTTATTAAAAATCTTATGGACTGACGAATCCAAATTTGATCAGGATGGAATATCAAATTATCATAATATTCATTATTGGGCCCCGAAAGATGACGGTAACCCAAACAAGAAAAGATTACAAGGATCACAAAGAAGGTTTTCCGTTAATGTGTGGATGGGCATTATTAAGAATGAATTGATCGGCCCTTTCTTTCTGCCCAACAACCTCAATGGTGAAGCGTATGAATTTTTTTTGAGAAACGAACTTTATGAGCTACTCAGTGAAGTACCCCTTGAAACCCGCAGAAACATGATTTACCAACATGATGGTTGCCCCGCACATTTTAGTTTGAGCGTCCGTGAGTGGCTCAATCGTCAGTATCCCAATAAGTGGATTGGCAGAGGAGGACCCATTCCGTGGCCAGCCAGAAGTCCCGACTTGACTCCCGTCGACTATTACGTATGGGGTCACATGAAAAGCTTGGTGTACGACGATACTCTTGGACCTGTGGCAACCATCGAAGAACTGAAACAGCGCATAATAAATGCAGCAGAAAAAATGAAAATTAATTTAAATACAAGTGTTGTTAAAAGCAATTTACGCAGACGTATGCGTCTCTGCATTCAAAATTCTGGCTCACATTTTGAGAACGAACTGTAAAAATAATAAATACAGACTAATTACATCTACTCTTTTATTTCTTTAAAAGAAATTAAGTTACCTTAAGAAAGTATTTCTTCCATAGCTACTTCTCATGGACTATTCTCATTCCTTTCTCGGCCTTTTGTAATCGCATTATTTTTGCAACTGTGTAATAAAGTGCAAATTTTTTTACCTCGTTGGATAGCTAAAGACTTGTAGATGTTTTTTAAATAAAATGCAGACTTAATTTACTATGGTTTTTGTAGAGAAAATAAAGGTTTTTGTAAAGCATCTTACAAAAATTATCAAATAAAAATTATGAAAAAGCCTCTAGTTTTTGGATGGATCTACATTAGTACGATATTATTGTTTATTATTAAGAGCTGTAACAAGGTTTCTCTAAAACTTCGAACAGAATTGAAATCGGTTGATTACTTTTTTTTTATTGAATTTTAAAGTAGTAAAACTGGATTTTCCAAAAATAAATAAAAAAAAAGAATATCACAGAAATGATTCATTTCCGGATATCACAATGTACAGTCATATTGTTGCAAATGGCATTCCCTACCACCCCTTAAAAGGATCCGGTCTAATTACCAATAACCCTGTATATCGACTGTGAGGAAAATAATTCTTCTATACAATACATTTATTATTTTAAGAGTGCATAAAAATACAAATAAATATTCGGTGTTTTATTTATATTTAGATGAGAATAATATAGATATATATATAATATAGAATTATGTGGTAACATTTGTATATATCTTATCTAATAATAATGTAAATATACACGCGAAATAACCCGAGTGTAATGTGAAATATAATTAATAATGGTCTTAAAGTATAATATACTTATATACATATATTTTAAATATAATCACTATACCTAGCACCTACTCTGTGTGTGCCTCTGTAAGCGACTATTTAGTTTGACTAATTGGATGATTCTACTACTTCTTCTCTGATCAGCTGGCATTCTTCTTTATATGATTTAGACATACACACATTGTTTTTTTTAACAATAACATGGAACCGGCTTCTAAAAGTAAAAAGTGTGAGTCAGTCAAAAATATATATAATTTGTAGGTGTCGTCCATACATTGACAAATTTTACGGTCGTACAAATCCAGTATTGTATAGAATGAGGTGTTATATCCTCGTATCCTAATGACTGTATAATATACAGTGCCCAAAAAGTATATAAATATAATCTAATTGTTTGGTTACAATAATTATTTAATCACATTTTGTGTAAAGGCTTTGGATAATTTGTACAATTAAAAGTATTTTAAAATTATAACGATGTTGTTTTACTATGGTGAACAATATATAATTATTTTATGGTGGTATTAAGTACTAACATACTGAATACATTATTTAATCACATATTGTGTAAAGGCTTTAGATACTTTGTACAATTACAACTATTTTAAAATTATAACGATGTTGTTTTACTATGGTGAACGATATATAATTATTTTATAGTGGTAAGTAATTAAGTACTTACATACTGAATAATCAATAAGAATACAATAAACAGACAGTGATAACTATTTTTAAAACGCAAAATAAACATACTCAGATCAATGTGTACTGTTTCACCGTGAAACATCGAAGGAATTATTAAGATAATTTCATTAATTGAAGTTTTGTTTACATAACCTTATTTGCTTAATACTTACATACATATTTCAGGTCTTTGTACAGTTAAGGTAAACGATAATTTATAATGAACTTTATCGACAATTAAGGTGATTAAATAATGCTGTACCACAACACTATTCAGGTACTATGAGTAAAGCTACATTTTGAGCCGGCCAATCAAAATCCTTTTTTGTATGTAGCCCCCCGACCCGCAGTAGTGACTTGTGTTCTTAGAAGAAATTGACCTACACGCAGTCAAGTGGTTATATGGTCTGTGGTTTGTAGTCTCAACTTAGAAAATCCAGGTTCTTTCATGGTCAGTTGTACGTGGCATGTACACGTGTCGGCAAATCATCCGCTTTATTTGTTCTTGCGCCTGATAAAAAAAAACAAAAAAAATGTCATATATCACAAGGTGCTTCAATGAAGACAATGCAACCGAGTGCATCCTATGCTGCACATGTAGGTACTTAGTTTAATTCAATCATGTCTTGCTGACACAGATATTGATATACTTAGGTACTTAATTTTTGTACATTTTAGGGTTTTGTACCCAACGGGTAAAAGGGGACCCTATTACTAAGACTTCGCTGTCCGTTTGACCGTCTGTCACCAGGCTGTATCTCATGAACCGTGATAGATGGACAGTGGAAATGTTCACAGATGATGTATTTCTGCTGCTGCTATAACAACAAATAGGCACTAAAAAACTGGACAAGGGCGAGTCAGAAATGATTACCTATAAATAGAAGGTGCGAAATTCGCCGGGTCAGCTAGTTTAATAATAAAAACAATTACATAATTATTACTGTCTAATAATCGAAACTTAATAGAAAAAACCTAATAGTTTTATATAATCCGTTACGTTCATTATTATTTCTTATTACTTTTTCATTACTAATAACTAGGTATAACATTGAATATAAATATTTTACTAATGCTGTAAAATAATGCCTAATTTATTTTGATTTTTTTAATATCTTATGAGTGCCTTATCTATACAACCTGCACTCATCACTATCTCACTCCTCCACGAAGACATAAACACGGCTTACGTACTACATCGTGGACTTACTCACCAGCACCCTGGAACTGAACTAGTCCTCACAAACTCAAGGTATCCTACCGTGAGGACTAGAGGTTAACTTAATTCATCTACTGTGATTCTACATTTATTTATTTATTTACTGGAAGACCAACAGCTATATAATATTATAACAGAGACGGTAGAAACAATATGCCAATTATAGTCCTCACGGATAATTGTTACATAAATTGATACTAACTAATTGTGAACACGAATAACCGCAACGTAGTGCGTACTAGATACCTAATACAAATATACGAGTATCAGCCAAAAACTCTCTGCTCATCGGTCGCCTAGCGGACGCTATCCTTGTACAAAACAAATCAATATCTAAGCGTTTAGATACCTAAGTTGTTAAAGTTATTACTCGCTCTCCACACATATGCATTCTGTCTATAATTACTATTGACGGCCGGCACACTCGAAAGAGAATATAACGCTACGCTAGGGCACACTTAAAGGGGGATTAAACCTCAACTGTCTTGAATGACCTAGTAAATTTATTTTATCTAACAGACCGGGACAATCAACCAAGTTAGAGGTAATCTTAAGAAGGTATGTTATATCTGTGATTTCTCTCCTCTTAGAAAGGTGAAGAATATGGAATTTTTGTACACAAAACATTGTAAAGCTATTATTATAGCTATAGTGAGCGATAAAACTAACCATCATCATAGACGTGCTTAAATTATTATATCCCTAAAGTTGTGCAATATGCACAGGTATGGTTACATTTATTTTTTCACCAGTGCACCATTTTCCCAAGTATACATGATAAATTCTATAAATAACAAACATTATACAAAATTGCAAAAATGTAAGATTGTTTTAAAGCACCATTTGCCATGATAAATTATATAAATAACAAACGTGTTATACAAAATTGCAAAAAGCCAACATTACGTGGTGTTCCCAGGCGGTCACCCATCCAAGTACTGACCACGCCCGACGTTGCTTAACTTCGGTGATCGGACGAGAACCGGTGTTTTCAACGTGGTATGAACGTTGGCGCTTATTGGTTTGAACATAGTAGACATTTGCAGTATATTTTCATTGTAATGACGTCATGCAATTATGTTCGTACATTATATCTACATGACGCGCTACATTACAGTGAGACAGAATTAATAATAGTACTCAGTGCCAGTCCATCCATTCTATGTCACATAGTCAGTCAAATTAAGCAATATTTTGCAAAAGAGTGGAAATAATTCGCTATAGTGGGTTTATTATATTTTGGTTTAATATAGGTACTTTAAGAATCATGCCCAACTCAATCCCTACGAAACTTAATCTCCGGAAGAGAGAGTGGCGGTCACTATATTTTTGTACTATACTTCAAGGTATTATAATCTTCCTTCTTACTAAGTATTTTTCAACCAACTTCCAACAACAGAAGTATTTTATTAAGTTGAAGTGTACTTTTTTTATGTATAAGTAGGTAGGTATATATCAATTACGATGTCATCGAGGTAGGTGAATCACTTTTCAGTTATTTGGTTGTAACTCAAAAACCGATTGTCCGGAGTACCGTGGACGTATAATCTACCAAAAACAGAATGATTAAAAACAGACTACTCTGTAAAAAGGAATGCGTATGCATAAAAAATATGGGTTACTCCCTCAGGGCCCCATTCCCTGAGGGACCCGTCCCGGAGAGCCCCGATTTGTAATTATCGCAATAAAGTCAATTAAGAGGATTGCATATACTTTCCATGCTAAAAGAGAAAACTCTTTTCTACCTCTTAACATTGTCCGATTTCAGTGATTTTTTTCGTGGAATCATGACATTGTTTACTATGCCCGTACGTTTTGATTTTTTTAGTATTTCAATGTACTATAAATTTCCTTTTTAGAACTGAAAAAAATTACAATGTTAAGAGGTAGAAAAGATTTTTCTCTTTTAGCATGGAAAGTACTAGCTATGCAATCCAATTAAACATCAATCTTGCTTAAAAGTACCACCAGCAGGAAAAGTGTTAAACCAATTTTTTTCTTCTTATTATGACACTTGACTTAACATAAATGATAAGGAATAAATAATAAGATCATGGGTAAAATAGTCATGAATCTAATATAATATAATATAAAAAAGAGTAGGTAAATAGTCAACTTTAAAAATATATAAACTTAGCCTTACTTATAACAATTCGTTTTATAATTTACGACGGTGAATAATCTAGAATAATAATACTATACGTTAACATAATCTCAATGGTTGATGATGATGATGCCATTGGGCGATTCGTGAGGAAAGCGATGCGATGCAGCGATGGTTGCAAACACCAACACCTTAAATTTGTAGAATACAACCTCAAAATGGCTATCAGAGATCGAAATTGAGTGAAAATTAAGGCCTGCTATAAATAATACCACAGCACAGCATAAAAAGGTTTACATAGATTGTGATAATACTGTGTGTGCTCAATATTAGCAATGTGTGATAGCGACATCTATCAACTTTATCGGGAACTTTTGTGTATTTTAGCTAACAACCAAACAAGTTCAGTTAAGTTATATAGTTATAAGTCGCGGATCTTATAGTTTCTGGTAATATGCACAGATGTCATACAAGTTCAATATACTTAAACTTCGGTGATCGGAACAGAATAACAAACGTAAGAATGATCAAAAAAATTACTGTTTTGTTTGTCCAGGTTTGTTTGTTCTTTAGTCCAGGTGTTACAGGCAATGACTTTCTATACACAAGGTCATTGGTTACAGGACGTAATATCGCCTACATCGGACCATCGATCTTTCGTCGGCATAGGTACCTACTATTATTTTGGAAATTATTAAATAAAATACCCGACTACGGCGAAGGAGAGCTATGATTGTGACCAGTATGTTTGTATACTCATCTGTTCCCTAATAATGTCTAATCTAGATACCTTTATAACTTCGTTTGCACTTCCGCGATGTGACATAACAATAAAAGGAACCAAACAATTTTATTGGTTTATTGCACCATTTTACCTACATGATATTATATGAATATCATTATCTTTGAAAATTACAAACATTTAATTTCCAGATACAAAATTGCAAAAAGCCAATATTACGTGGTGTTCCCAGGCGGTCACCCATCCAAGTACTGACCACGCCCGACGTTGCTTAACTTCGGTGATCGGACGAGAACCGGTGTTTTCAACGTGGTATGAACGTTGGCGATAGCTGATCTGAAATTATTAGACAGTTACAGTACAAATACACTTCATATCCTGACGTCATGCAATTATGTATTCACTTCTCCTCACACAGCACAGCACTCTACACGCTATCATAGACGCTACATTGCAGTGACACAGAATAAATACTAGTACTTGGTACGAGACAAGTTCTACATTAGTCACATTAGCCCAGCCGAATTAGGATTTGACTCGTAGGAGAAAATTATAAGTAGCAATTTTCCTTTGGAATTCGTTAGATTATCGGCCACAGTTAAGATTTGTTTTGCGTGGTAATCGATCCGATTCGATCGATCTTGATTTTAAGGGTTAATTTTTGTTTATTGTATAACTCGTTTTTTTTCCGACGTATCTGTCTGACAAAAGTTGTTAATTAAATTTCCTAAAATTTTGGTTCGTATCCTTTTTTTCCTAGAATCGATATTATACGATTTATACCTAAAAGAAGAGGTGAATTTTTGCGGGTGAAACCGAGGAGCACAGCTATAGTACCTACCTATCTAATGTGTAATAACTATAGATGTGCCGATTATGACTTTCGCCGACTAGCCGATTAGCCGATTAGTCGGTTGTAATAAGACCGACTAGTCGGCCGACTAGTCGGCTAAGCCGATTACGGTTGCGGGGATTTCCGTAACGCTTCGTTTACGGCTGATTCGCGCGCAATCGCATACGCCGCCTGCGAGCGTGTCGGAACATGTTTTGTTTACTTCGCATTGTTCCTTCATTTTTGCTTGTGTAATGGTCAAGAGCGGTGTTTTAGTGTAAAAAAATATTTTTTTGTGCATAATTAAAGATAATACTGTTATTATTCATTGAAGTGAACAAGTAGAATTAAAATTTAATCATGTCAAAAAGAAAATCTCGTGTATGGATGTTTTTTGAACAATTGGAAAATGATTCCCGTAAAGTTAAGTGTAA
Source organism: Selenia dentaria (assembly GCA_917880725.1). Classification (NCBI taxonomy): domain Eukaryota; kingdom Metazoa; phylum Arthropoda; class Insecta; order Lepidoptera; family Geometridae; genus Selenia; species Selenia dentaria. The sequence goes on from OU862893.1 coordinate 20,791,284, forward strand.
CCAATGCCATGTGATAATTTCTCGTGGTGGGCAAGGAAAAACAGCTAACACTACAAGCATGAACAACCATATTAAATACAAACATCCATCCCTGATACCTCAGTTAGGTTCTGCTATCAAATGTTCAAGCACAGACGATTCCACCAAGTCTCAAATCTCAGCAGAAGAAATACCTAAAGCAGTGCCTACTTCGTCAACTTCAGTGTCATCAGAGGTCAGTTTAAGTCAGAAAAGCCAACAAAATATTGAAGACAGTTTAACTATATGTGAAGACTCAAGATCAAGAGAAATCAATATTGCGATAGGTGAAATGATTGCACTTGACAACCAGCCGTTGTCAATTGTTGAAAATACAGGCTTTAGAAACCTGATGAGGAAAGTTAAACCTAAATATAACATACCGGGCAGAAAGTATTTCACAGAAAATATCATTCCTCAACTTTACGAAGAGACTAAATCTGAAATACGAAGAGGAGTGATGAGTGCAACTGCAATTTCTGTTACTACTGACATGTGGACAAACATTAATAATAAAGAAAGTTTTTTGAGTTTTACAGCTCACTGGTTCGACGATAGTTTCAAATATCACCACGCAGTATTGCAAATGAAACATTTCCCTGAAGCACACACCGCCAATAATATAAAAGATTGTTTAGAAGAAATTCCAACTTTATGGGATATAGATACGATCAAAATTCACGCCGTCGTACGAGACAACGGCAGAAATGTGACGAAAGCAATTGACGATTCAGTTTTTAAGGGAGTACCATGTTTCATACATACTCTTCAACTGGCTATTAATAAAGCTTTGAAACATGATATCATGGCACAAATACTAGTAAAATCGAGACGAATAGTGACACACTTTAATCACTCTAATCAAGCTCAGTCAAAACTTCGAGATTTGCAGCAAGAACTAAATTTATCATATCACCAGCTTCTTCAAGATGTATGTACCAGGTGGAATTCAACATACTATATGATATCTCGCCTCTTCGAACAAAAACGAGCTGTTTCGTTGTACCTTGCTGAAACATCAGTAAATTTCGAAAATTTGTCTAATGAAGAGTGGCAAATACTAGGAAAAAGCATTGAATTGCTAAAGCCGTTTGAAGAGATTACCAAGATAATAAGTTCAAGTTGCTCATCAGTATCTGAAGTAATACCTCATCTGAAAACCCTACAAAAATATTTAGAAATGTATTATGATGAAAACAAAGAAATCATGGAAATGAAAGCCTTACTGGAAAATGATTTGAATATTAGGTTCGACATGGACCATAACAAAATCTTCACCTTGGCTACATTATTGGATCCAAGATACAAGCAACAGTTTTTCGAGACAGAGGATCTCATTACCATTAGGTCCCAATTTTTATTAGAATCTCTGAAGAATAGCATGAGTGATGACGACAGCGACAGTGGCAAAGATGATTTACAGAGCACCTGCACTGATCAAAATAATATAGAAACAGCAACACATAGAAATTTTGCATCAAGAAAAATACAAGAATTTCAAGATGACAGATCAAGCGCAGCTCATGAACTGCAGTCCTACTGTGCGTTACCGGTGATAAAGCGTAATGATGACCCATTTCAGTGGTGGAGCCGCAATAGTTCTAGGTACCCTGAAATGTCGCGCATGGCCAAAGTATACCTCTGCTGTCCCGCAAGTTCTGTTTACAGTGAGAGGCTGTTCTTAGAGATTGGAAACATATATGAAACAAAAAGAAATCGATTGCTACCAGAAACGGCAGAAGCTTTAGTCTTCTTACATCATAATTTACCCTTAATTAAAAAATATAAGTAAGTTATAAAAAATGTAAGGAGATTATAATATTTTTGGTTGTCACAATTGTGACTTTGATCTGATTAGATTATGTAGGTATGGTTATAAGAAATATATTTTTTTCATTTTTTTTTTGTTTTTATCAAACTGTTCTTGTTTAGAATTACTTATAAATGTTCATTGAAGATAAGAAGATTATATTATGTTGTTTTTTATGTTAATTAGGAGAGGTGCTAATTTTGTTCAATAATTGTCATAATTATGTTTTCTTTACAAGCAAGTAATTTTAAAAACTGATTACCAAAGGCAGGATTGCTTTAATGTATAAGACTGATTATAAAATAAAAAAAAAATATGTAATCAAGGTTTTTATTTCTTGTAGTTCCCCCGCATGCATATTATTCAGAAATACATACAACGTAAGAAGCCGGATAGTCGGCGCTCTTTGCCGATTAGTCGCCGACTAATCGCCGACTACAATAGTGGCCGGATAATCGGCTTTGCCGACTAGTCGGCGACTAGTCGGGACATCTCTAGTAATAACACAGCATAAAATCGTATAGACTGCTGTGGTACCTACCTATCACAGCAAATAAAAAAGTTTACATAATTGTATTATAGCATCAGTACATTTAAATACTAAGTACATCAATCAGTAAAAACAGGACTTACGTAGGTACCTACATACAAATATAAAATTAATCACCATGGAAAAAACTGTCATTACATTTCATCACCCTTGACGGTCGCCGAGCACGTCTAGTGTATCGAGCTGTCAAATTGACTTGGCTTTTGACTAAGCTATTAGAAACTGACACAAACTTTGACTTTTTATTGTGGTAGGTAGTGCCACGCTGCACCCCACTGCTAAATGGGCCGGCTCGACCGGAGAAGTACCACACTCCCACATAACACCGACGTGAAGTAACATAACTTACTATTCTGTTTCATCGGTTTGTGGGAGGTTCCGGACCGGAAAAGACCCGATACCCCCCTTCCCGTTCTTCCTCACCTTCCCCCTCCCCCTCAACCCTCATCCCTTCTATCTCTTCCTTCCTATCTTCCTTCCTCAAAGGTCGGCAACGCATCCGTGAGACCTCTACGGTATTGCGGATGTCCGTGGGCGACGGTATCACTTACCATCAGGTGAGCCGGTTGCTCGTTTCCCCAACTATCCAATAAAAAAAAACAGAACTGTCATCATTACGATCTTGACGTAGGCGGAGATGTTATTATTTTGTCTACGCTGTGCCCAAGCATATTACGCTTCACCCGCTTGGTGATGGATAATGATGATGATGAAAAGTATCCTATATGTTAATCCAGTGCCTCAACTAACTCCATACCAAAGGAGAATGGTCATCTGGGTACCCACTGAGAATGAAAACCACGGAGAATGAAACTATACCAAATTTATTTATTATTAATAGATGCAAATAATTCATATATTTATATTTAATTAGCAGTTGGGAATAATGAGAAAACCTAAATGTAAAACAATAAAATTAATACGCAGAAGATGCTGGTGTGCAATAACGAAACGCTATTCAGTTCATAGACTATAGGATACTATACAACTTTCTTGATACTACGTATATTCTGCGCCAAGAGTGTGACATATGACATGACAAAGTGACACCAATAGTTTTTCCTTTGTTTTTGGATTCGAACGTGTTGTCCATTTGCCATTTCTCAAGTAAGTTTTATCATGTTATCACATAATATATAAGTAGTTGCATCCATATCTACGATAACGATACCAAATGCCAAGCACCCGTTTTTCTATTACGATACATTTCTTTTGAAAAACCCAGTCAGATACGAGTATTTTAAGCTATCTATCTAATTCTGCCTATCTAACCTAACCTATAAAAAATCTAAATGCTAATAACTTTTAAACCCCAACTTAAAAAAATATGGTACATTTTATAATATCTTAGTCTTAGTAAAGACTACTGGTTTTGCATGGTTTCATTTCTTGTGGGTCCGTCTATGTAGGGTGCCCAAAACACATAGAGGTTTGCCATTCTTCTTTCAAACTTGGTTTCACCCGCGTGGTGCAACTAGTTTTGAAATAAGTGAAAAAAGACCAGAAGGCTAAATTAGCAACTTAAGACGCGGTCCAGCCACAATTTTAAAATAATTTACGATGCTTTACGTAAGGTTGAAATAGCTTGTTAGATTGGACGGTGTAATGCGAAAATACGTTAATTTTGTACGTTTTCTTTAAATTTTTCGATATATACTAACACAATTGAAAAAACTGCTGGTTATTACTTTAGTACTATACGTTGGTTAAAAAAATATAGTGTTATCGCTGAAAATTCTGAGAGTTTGGACGTGAAAGTTTATTTTTGTTTATTTAAGATTTTTTTCTGCTGAAAGAGAGTTATATTTATAAATTCTATTCGGTTATTACTCTTTTCCTATTCCTTTTCTAACCTAAGTATTTTTTCATAATATAGGTACTATCGATCTGTTTCGTTACACTAGGTGTTTAAAAATTCTGCTTTTTTTTTATTAGGGTACGAGCGCGCCATAACTAAAATACTTATGGTTGTTGAAACGAAAGTATGTGTGAAAACTGTTGGGTTCAATAGCTATATCAATATATAGGTAGGTACATGTAACATAGGTCAGTACTACAGACAGACCAATATTATGGTCTTTGGTCAGTACTTTAGTACTATAATTTATAATATTATTAAGTAGTAGAGATAACACTTATGGTGCTTTATGATGATAATTATCTATGATGTTTTACAGATCTATAAACTAAAACATAGGATATAAAGTCTTAAAAATAAACAGAACTTACCTTCGTTGCTCATTTTCCATCACTCTTATTATTTTGCAAATAACATTTTCCCTTTTTAGGATACAATTCATAGTTTTATGACAAGTATTGAACAATTATTGTAATCCTATGTACGAGTATATCAGCATTTTTAGGTAGTTTAGAAATGAATGTAAAACAAAGTGCCTCCCTACTTATCTACATATCATAATTAACATCGAAGTGTCAACCCTATCGGCGACATTTTGGTGAGCAAACTTGTAACAACTGCTTTAGAAAAACTAATTTGACATTGCCCACAATTTGCCCATCATTTCGAATTTGAGAGAAATTTTTCCGTTAGTTAGGTAACGTTATTCATCATGAACACTACTGAAGGTCACAGTTAAGATTTGTTTTGCGTGGTAATCGATCCGATTCGATCGATCTTGATTTTAAGGGTTAATTTTTGTTTATTTTATAACTCGTTATTTTTCCGACGTATCTGTCTGACAAAAGTTGTTAATTAAATTTCCTAAAATTAGATTATTTCCTTATAGATGAATTCCTAGAAGTTTTTATGGAGGGGATACAACCGTTAAAATAAAATCAAAATAAAAACATTATTTCTTTTTCATAAAAATGTTTTATTTTTCCTTGAACTCTACCTGTACTTGCCAATTGACATTTATGTACCATATAGCACTTAAAACACTCACAAACCTTTGTTGTAAAAATAATTAAATGGAGCCTAAACTATTGTCAACTTGACTGTACCTGCGCGCACCTGCACTCGCAGCTAACTTCCGAACCGCCATTAAGTTTGAATCGAACTGTACCTTCGTTGCTCATTTTCCATCACTCTTATTATTTTGCAAATAACATTTTCCCTTTTTAGGATACAATTCATAGTTTTATGACAAGTATTGAACAATTATTGTAATCCTATGTACGAGTATATCAGCATTTTTAGGTAGTTTAGAAATGAATGTAAAACAAAGTGCCTCACTACTTATCTACATATCATAATTAACATCGAAGTGTCAACCCTATCGGCGACATTTTGGTGAGCAAACTTGTAACAACTGCTTTAGAAAAACTAATTTGACATTGCCCACAATTTGCCCATCATTTCGAATTTGAGAGAAATTTCGAATTTTAACTTACCTGCGGTAATTATAAATCGAATTTAAAAAAGGGTTTTATCTCGAATTTTGGCCCGCAATATAAGCCACCAACTTCGAGACATTTTTAGCTGACTAAAGTGATCAGGCAAAAACAAAACACAGACTTAGTGACGTACTCAAATTTCTTCTAAATGTTTAATAATAAACTCAACTACAAAGTTTTGCGGGTTTTTCAAGTTTTTGTGAAACGTACCCTACATCGTTGCGTCCTCATTTGTTGCCGATTGTCGTCAATTATTGCCAATTCTCGTCAGATGTCGTTGTGTTGCTGATCAATTATTGCAAGGTGTCATCGGCGGACGTCATGTGTAGCCGATCGTCGTTATATATTGCCAAATGTCGTCAAACGTCGTTATTTGTTATTGGTCGTCGTCGTTTATTGCAAGTGGTCGTCGGCCGTCGTCTTGTGTTGCCCATCGTCCTCATTTATTGCTATTTGTCGTCGGCCGCCGTCATTTATGACGATCGTCGGCATTTATTGCCTTCCTTACTTAGTTGTCAATTGTCGTTCCTATTATTGTATTACTTTTGTTTGTATAGTGATTCTACTTGGTTAGTTAGTCAGTCTGATTGGATCCAGGAGTTCTTGATGCCACTTACTCCTTGTAGGAGTCCAAGAGGCGTGAGTTAATCTATTGGGCATACGTTTAGTTTTTGGGGAGAGGAGAAATAGAAGTAGGTACTGAGAGAAGTCGCGGTGGCACAAGAAGCACAGAGGTAGATTTTTTTTTATATTTGAATACCTACCTACTACTTACATTGAAAATATTAATAAAAGAGTAAGATAGGTACGTATTTCAAAGTTTTTGAAATTACCCCAGCTCGAGGGTGTGAGAGGGCGAGTATACGTCAGTTGCTATTTTAACATCCAAATTAGCATAACTTCATAATTACTTATACATTTTACTATGTAAATAATATACCTAAACCTAATTACATACTTAGGTACTTATTTAAAATTTTCCTAGGGTCAATGATTTTATTGGTGGCAGAATTGACTATTATGGCCGTGGACATATTTATTGCATCTGACAGTCTGTAGGTATGCACTTTTAATAAAATGTATCCGGAACTGCACTGCGCTCATCACCCCCAGACGTTTGATTTAGGGTCTCATTAACTCAGTTAAGTAGTTACATAAGTTGCTAATTAACAACAAAAACCCACAGACTAGTAGATACTAATCTGTGGGTCGGCCGGGGTCAGGACGTCACTATGACCAGTCTTCTCACCAGTCACTATGACATAGAATGGATGTAGATAGGTTTATTTGACCACTACGGTAAGTAGGTAAGAGTACCTACCATTATTTATTCCGTACCACTGCAATTTATTTATGTAATTCAATACAGAATGGCTTACAGCTATGGCCAAGACACACCATAATGTTATACGGTATTGCAATGTAGCGTCTATGATAGCGTGTAGGATGAATACTTACCTGCATTACGTATATACGTACGTAACTGACTACTCTGTTGAAACCATTTGTCGCCAACGTTCATACCACGTTGAAAACACCGGTTCTCGTCCGATCACCGAACTTAAGCAACGTCGGGCGTGGTCAGTACTTGGATGGGTGACCGCCTGGGAACACCACGTAATGTTGCCTTTTTGCAATTTTATATAATTATCTTTTATATGTTAGTTATTTTCGAAAATATTTGTTTTATCATTATGCTCTTTTGGTAAAATAGTACACTATAACAGTTTACATAGTTTTTATCGTAATGTCACCGCATCATCGCGGATGTGAAATCAAAAATATAAGTAGGTAGGTATTGGTATTGTGGTGGCTTGGACGTTATTAGGGAAGAGATGTATATACTTACATATACCGGTCAAAAATCAAAATCACAGCGCTCCTATTTTTTCCCTTCCTCTTCTTCGCAGTAGTCGGTATCCCAAGCAATACGTCTTGCTCAAAAATATAACATATCTATTAGTGACATCTATCAACTTTAGCTGGAACTTTATCCACGTCTTCTCACCAGTCACTGTCATATAATTATGTAGAATGGATTGTGCCTTCTACACTACGAGTATAAATTAAACCAAACAAGTTTAGTTGTTAGCTAAAATACAAAAAAGTTCCCTATAAAGCTGAAAGATGTCACTAACACACATTGGTATTTATATTGGGCACAGTATTATCACAGCTAAGTTACATAATGCTGTGGTATTATTTTGAGGTACGAGACGACTACGAGAACGAGGGTTATATAATGATATTGACTGGTATGTAGGATCTGTATGTAGGTTGTAGGTGTCTTCATCTGATCCCTTATAACTTGAAAACTTTATAGGTAAGTAACATGTATTTACCATAATTTGACAAACGGTGAGTACGTATTCGTCTGAACATCACCATTGAATAAACAATATATTAAACATATATTTTATATATTTACATGCAAGTGGTTTAAATAATAGACAATACATATTAATCGAATAGTTGGGTAAGTACCTACTTACCAATTAACAATATCAGATGAGATATATTTTCTGGTTGCAAATCTACTTTTTATAGCGTGATTATTCATTAATCGGATTTTAGTTTTTGACGTTACATTTTAAACATTTGGATAAGAATGAAGGACGCTTTATAAGGATTCATAAAAATTAATGTTGACGACATTTATATGCAACGAACAGACTACCCCGTTGTTACAGACATAAGTTCATTAATAACGTTACACAGTAATGTAAGAAGGCGCTTTGCAGACGACGCGCGACGGGGCGGGCCGGGGCGGTCAATTTTGCCGCAAAGGGAATCCTATACTACCATGCCGTGAGTAAGCGCCGCGTTTTACAAAAGAGATACAGTACATACATGTGACGAACCTGAGTAAATTTTTGTGATATAGTAATTTTGCCGTATTATCTTATCTCATTTGATAAAATGTACTTATAGTAAAGTAAAAATCTAAAATATAAAACAGTATCATGAAAGACATCGAATCAGATTAATAGTAATTTATACGGAAGAGTTCACATGAAAACAATCAAGGCGCGCTCGTACCTATGATGTTATATATAAACTAAGTCAATCTCATTGGCTCGTACCCTGATAATAGTAAAAAGCAGAATTTTTAAACACATAGTGTAACGAAACAGATCGATAGTATATTATGAAAAAAGACGTGAGACACTCGGAGACTGCCGCGGTAAAGCTATTGCATAGCTGTTTTGAACAATAATTGGTTAACCAATGCAATCTAGAGGCAAGTTGCTGAACTAAAGAGACAAGCGTGATATTTCAAAAAGTCATTAAAAGTTCTGCTATTCATCGATAGATGGAGTCGGAGTGGGGAGTGTTAGGTTATTTTCGTTACGGAATTTCTGTATTCGGTCTCCACGCTCAAGGCCCGCGATAGAAGCTATGCAATAGCTTAATCAATTGTGTTAGTATATATCGAAAAATATAAAGAAAACGTAGGTACCTACTTACAAAATTTACGCATTTTCGCATTACATCGTCCAATCTAACAAGCGATTTTCAACCTTACGTAAAGCACCGTAAATTATTTTAAAATTGGGGTTAGACCGCGTCTTAAATCAAATGAAAATAGGAGTTAAAGGAGATAATTTGTCTTTATTATATTACACATATTACATTGTATATTCATGCGGCGATGTTCAGAGGATTACCAGTAGTCGATTGTCAAATTATGTTACAGACATGAAACATAAAAATCGAACGTCTCGGGGCGAGGAGTGCAGTGCAGTCCCGATTACCTACATTATATTTAGGTACCTACCTACACTACCTGCCCAGAGAATGTCAGACCTGACATAAGAACCTGTGCAGAAATAATATGTCCACGGAATTCCAGTCAATTCAGCCACGAGTTGAATCATTGACACTCGTTACATCACAAACGTTTGTGAGATTTCAAAATCTAAGTTGCGATTATTTCGAAAAATTGGGAATTACGTACTGTGTGCCTACTAATCTACCTAGGTAGATATATACCTAGGTAATGTTACTACTAGAATGTTCTTTGTTAGTACCAAATCACGAATATATTTGTGCTGCACAGTATAGGATACGCATTTATGAAAAATCACGCAGATGCAGCATGCAAAATAACTATCGTGTGCCACTATAATTCGAAAAAAATATTTTGTAAGACAAAAACCATCATTACGTGGTGTTCCCAGGCGGTCACCCATCCAAGTACTGACCACGCCCGACGTTGCTTAACTTCGGTGATCGGACGAGAACCGGTGTTTTCAACGTGGTATGAACGTTGGCGATTGATGAACTGAAATTATTAGACAGTTACAGTACAGATACAAGTCATATTATGACGTCATGCAGTAATGTATTCACTTCTTACCATAGAAATAATGTCTTCTCACACAGCACACTAAACGCTATCATAGACGCTACATTGCAGTGGCACAGAATAAATAATAGTATTCGGTACGAGCAGCCGTGCGATTCTCTAAGAGCAAACATCGTTGCATCTTTGACAACATCCGTGAAACAATTTACGAGATGACAAGAAACTTTGGAAAAACAACCATATGTACAAGGGTATCAAGGATATCTCATAATAATAAAATAAAGTATTTGACATCGGTGAGCTCGTCGGCGAGCGCATCGACGAATCATTATAGAATCGCACGGCAGACAAGTTCTACATCAGTCACAGTCACAGTAGCCCAGTCGAATTAAGGCCTATTCAGACCTGGGCGTTATTCGCATACCGCGCGCGGTAGAGATAGATTAGTTTCGCCTAACAAGAGAGAATACCGCCTCACTAGGCGGTACAACTTTCGCTGCAGTTATGGAACTTCATACTATTTACCCATCGAGATTCGCTTGGTATTTTTCGCTACCCACGGCGGCGCGGCGGTAGCGAATAACGCTCAGGTCTGAATAGGCCTTTAAGATTTGACTCGTAGGAGAAAATTGTAAATACCTACCTAGCAATTTTCCTTTGGAATTCGTTAGGGAAGGTCACAGTTAAGTTTTGTTTTGCGTGGTAATCGATCCGATTCGATCTTGATTTTATGGGTCAATTTTTGTTTATTGAATAACTCGTTTATTTTCAATTTCGACGTATCTGTCTGACAAAAGTTTTTAATTTAATTTCCTAAAATTTTGGTTCGTATCCTTTTTTTATTTTCCGATTTATACCTAAAGGAAGAGGTGAATTTTTGTTTGATTAACAACTCGTTTATTTTCAATTTTAAATGAAAAATTGTTAGGTATACACCAAGTTGTTTAGAGTTAAATTTTCTACAATTTTAGTGCCAATATTTTTTTTTTCAAAAAGGAGGTGAGGGTGAATTTTTATTATTCCATTATCACGTTTATTTTCAACTTTACGTCAAACATGGTAATAAGCAAAAAATCTTTAAATAAAAATTTCCTACAATTTTGGTTCTTATTATTTTTCGGTAAGATTGATATTTTTCGATTTCTACTTGAGAAGCGGTAAGGGTAAAATCCTATCATTGCATTACCTTTCGGTTTATTTTTAATTTTACACGGAAGATTGTTACAGGCAGAGTTGTTTCTAAATAAAAAGTACCTAAATCAAATTTCCTACAAATTTCGTCGTCTTCAATTAATGAAGAACAAATGAGTCAATTAAAAAAACGTCAAATCGATTGGTCTTAATGAGTCATTCCGGATTATTATATTGTAGATGTAGATATATATATATATATATATATACTTCCAATGATCCCAACGGATATGCCGTTTGAGGTTATACCTACGTACCTATTTAGTTTCCGATTCGTCTTGCCTTCGCAATGACATCACAAGGCCAATCCTTGACTGTTTGTAGCACAGACCATATAACCACTTGACTGCTCATACGGATCCCCTCAGCTGCCAAGACTATGATAATAAAAGGCTTACATATCGCACCAACACGTCAGTACCAGTTTGACTGAGCGTGGAGAACAAGCTGATGAAAATAATTAAAACAAATCAAATTATGCCTTATTCTACAGTAAAGTGGTACGGAAAAAACAGGCATACATCCAGGTATGCAAAGGATGGAATTACATTTCACAGATAATTATTGGAAGAAAACAAAATACACAAATGAAGTAATTAAACAGCGACTCAAAAATAAAAAAAATATGGGAATGCGTTGATGTCTTTTGCCATCCCGTACTGTTCTTTGCAGTTGTAGATAACGCCATCTCTTTTACCCACTGGCACGTGTAAATTAGTGCTGTACTCCCATATTCACGGGCAACTTATTGATTGTATATATCGACTGTGAGGAAAATAATTCTTCTATACAATACATTTATTATTTTAAGAGTGCATAAAAATACAAATAAATATTCGGTGTTTTATTTATATTTAGATGAGAATAATATAGATATATATATAATATAGAATTATGTGGTAACATTTGTATATATCTTATCTAATAATAATGTAAATATACACGCGAAATAACCCGAGTGTAATGTGAAATATAATTAATAATGGTCTTAAAGTGTAATATACTTCATTGTTTTAAATATAATCACTATACCTAGCACCTACTCTGTGTGTGCCTCTGTAAGCGACTATTTAGTTTGACTAATTGGATGATTCTACTACTTCTTCTCTGATCAGCTGGCATTCTTCTTTATATGATTTAGACATACACACATTGTTTTTTTTAACAATAACATGGAACCGGCTTCTAAAAGTAAAAAGTGTGAGTCAGTCAAAAATATATATAATTTGTAGGTGTCGTCCATACATTGACAAATTTTACGGTCGTACAAATCCAGTCTTGTATAGAATGAGGTGTTGTATCTTTGTATCTTAATGACTGTATAATATACAGTGCCCAAAAAGTATATAAATATAATCTAATTGTTTGGTTACAATAATTATTTAATCACATTTTGTGTAAAGGCTTTGGATAATTTGTACAATTAAAAGTATTTTAAAATTATAACGATGTTGTTTTACTATGTGAACAATATATAATTATTTTATGGTGGTATTAAGTACTAACATACTGAATACATTATTTAATCACATATTGTGTAAAGGCTTTAGATACTTTGTACAATTACAACTATTTTAAAATTATAACGATGTTGTTTTACTATGGTGAACGATATATAATTATTTTATAGTGGTAAGTAATTAAGTACTTACATACTGAATAATCAATAAGAATACAATAAACAGACAGTGATAACTATTTTTAAAACGCAAAATAAACATACTCAGATCAATGTGTACTGTTTCACCGTGAAACATCGAAGGAATTATTAAGATAATTTCATTAATTGAAGTTTTGTTTACATAACCTTATTTGCTTAATACTTACATACATATTTCAGGTCTTTGTACAGTTAAGGTAAACGATAATTTATAATGAACTTTATCGACAATTAAGGTGATTACATAATGCTGTACCACAACACTATTTAGGTACTATGAGTAGAGCTACATTTTGAGCCGGTCAATCAAAATCCTTTTTTGTATGTAGCCCCCCGACCCGCAGTAGTGACTTCTTATTCAGTAATCTGTGGACTTGTGTTCTTAGAAGAAATTGACCTACACGCAGTCAAGTGGTTATATGGTCTGTGGTTTGTAGTCTCAACTTAGAAAATCCAGGTTCTTTCATGGTCAGTTGTACGTGGCATGTACACGTGTCGGCAAATCATCCGCTTTATTTGTTCTTGCGCCTGATAAAAAAAAACAAAAAAAATGTCATATATCACAAGGTGCTTCAATGAAGACAATGCAACCGAGTGCATCCTATGCTGCACATGTAGGTACTTCAGTAATCTGTGGACTTGTGTTCTTAGAAGAAATTGACCTACACGCAGTCAAGTGGTTATATGGTCTGTGGTTTGTAGTCTCAACTTAGAAAATCCAGGTTCTTTCATGGTCAGTTGTACGTGGCATGTACACGTGTCGGCAAATCATCCGCTTTATTTGTTCTTGCGCCTGATAAAAAAAAACAAAAAAAATGTCATATATCACAAGGTGCTTCAATGAAGACAATGCAACCGAGTGCATCCTATGCTGCACATGTAGGTACTTAGTTTAATTCAATCATGTCTTGCTGACACAGATATTGATATACATTTTAGGGTTTTGTACCCAACGGGTAAAAGGGGACCCTATTACTAAGACTTCGCTGTCCGTTTGACCGTCTGTCACCAGGCTGTATCTCATGAACCGTGATAGATGGACAGTGGAAATGTTCACAGATGATGTATTTCTGCTGCTGCTATAACAACAAATAGGCACTAAAAAACTGGACAAGGGCGAGTCAGAAATGATTACCTATAAATAGAAGGTGCGAAATTCGCCGGGTCAGCTAGTTTAATAATAAAATAAAAACAATTACATAATTAATACTGTCTAATAATCGAAACTTAATAGAATAAACCTAATAGTTTTATATAATCCGTTACGTTCATTATTATTTCTTATTATTTTTTCATTACTAATAACTATAACATTGAATATAAATATTTTACTAATGCTGTAAAATAATGCCTAATTTATTTTGATTTTTTTAATATCTTATGAGTGCCTTATAGATAAATCTATACAACCTGAACTCATCACTATCTCACTCCTCCACGAAGACATAAACACGGCGTATTACATCGTGGACTTACTCACCAGCACCCTGGAACTGAACTAGTCCTCACAAACTCAAGGTATCCTACCGTGAGGACTAGAGGTTAACTTAATTCATCTACTGTGATTCTACATTTATTTATTTATTTACTGGAAGACCAACAGCTATATAATATTATAACAGAGACGGTAGAAACAATATGCCAATTATAGTCCTCACGGATAATTGTTACATAAATTTATCTAGGTAACTAATTGTGAACACGAATAACCGCAACGTAGTTCGTAGTAAATACCTAATACAAATATACGAGTATCAGCCAAAAAACTCTCTGCTCATCGGTCGCCTAGCGGACGCTATGCTTGTACAAAACAAATCAATATCTAAGCGTTTAGATAAGTTGTTAAAGTTATTACTCGCTCTCCACACATATGCATTCTGTTTATAATTACTATTGACGGCCGGCACACTCGAAAGAGAATATAACGCTACGCTAGGGCAGGGGGATTAAACCTCAACTGTCTTGTCTAAATTTATTTTATCTAACAGACCGGGACAATCAACCAAGTTAGAGGTAATCTTAAGAAGGTATGTTATATTTGTGATTTCTCTCTTCTTAGAAAGGTGAAGAATATGGAATTTTTGTACACAAAAAATTGTAAAGCTATTATTATAGCTATAGTGAGCGATAAAACTAACCATTATCATAGACGTGCTTAAATTATTATTATCCCTAAAGTTGTGCAATATGCATAGGTATGGTTACATTTATTTTTTCACCAGTGCACCATTTTCCCAAGTATACATGATAAATTCTATAAATAACAAACATATTATACAAAATTTCAAAAATGTAAGATTGTTTTAAAGCACCATTTGCCATGATAAATTCTATAAATAACAAACGTGTTATACAAAATTGCAAAAAGCCAACATTACGTGGTGTTCCCAGGCGGTCACCCATCCAAGTACTGACCACGCCCGACGTTGCTTAACTTCGGTGATCGGACGAGAACCGGTGTTTTCAACGTGGTATGAACGTTGGCGCTTATTGGTTTGAACATAGTAGACATTTGCAGTATATTTACATGTAATGACGTCATGCAATTATGTTCTCACATTATATCTACATGACGCGCTACATTACAGTGAGACAGAATTAATAATAGTACTCAGTGCCAGTCCATCCATTCTATGTCACATAGTCAGTCAAATTAAGCAATATTTTGCAAAAGAGTGGAAATAATTCGCTATAGTGGGTTTTTTATTATATTTTGGTTTAATATAGGTACTTTAAGAATCATGCCCAACTCAATCCCTACGAAACTTAATCTCCGGAAGAGAGTGACGGTTACTATATTTTTGTACTATACTTCAAGGTATTATAATCTACCTTCTTACTAAGTATTTTTCAACCAACTTCCACAACAGAAGTATTTTATTAAGTTGAAGTGTACTTTTTATGTATAGGTATATATCAATTACGATGTCATCGAGGTAGGTGAATCACTTTTCAGTTATTTGGTTGTAACTCAAAAACCGATTGTCCGGAGTACCGTGGACGTATAATCTACCAAAATCAGACTACTCTGTAAAAAGGAATGCGTATGCATAAAAAATATGGGTTACTCCCTCAGGGCCCCATTCCCTGAGGGACCCGTCCCGGAGAGCCCTGATTTGTAATTATCGCAATAAAGTCAATTAAGAGGATTGCATATACTTTCCATGCTAAAAGATAAAACTCTTTTCTACCTCTTAACATTGTCCGATTTCAGTGATTTTTTTCGTGGAATCATGACATTGTTTACTATGCCCGTACGTTTTGTTTTTTTTAGTATTTCAATGTAGGTACTATAAATTTCCTTTATAGAACTGAAAAAATTTACAATGTTAAGAGGTAGAAAAGATTTTTCTCTTTTAGCATGGAAAGTACTAGCTATGCAATCCACTTAAACATCAATCTTGCTTAAAAGTACCACCAGCAGGAAAAGTGTTAAACCAATTTTTTTCTTCTTATTATGACACTTGACTTAACATAAATGATAAGGAATAAATAATAAGATCATGGTTAAAATAGTCATGAATCTAATATAATATAATATAAAAAAGAGTAGGTAAATAGTCAACTTTAAAAATATATAAACTTAGCCTTACTTATAACAATTCGTTTTATAATTTACGACGGTGAATAATCTAGAATAATAATACTATACGTTAACATAATCTCAATGGTTGACGATGATGATGCCATTGGGCGATTCGTGAGGAAAGCGATGCGATGCAGCGATGGTTGCAAACACCAACACCTGCTATAAATAATACCACAGCACAGCATAAAAAGGTTTACATAGACTGTGATAATACTGTGTGTGCTCAATATTAGCAATGTGTGATAGCGACATCTATCAACTTTATCGTGAACTTTTGTGTATTTTAGCTAACAACCAAACAAGTTCAGTTAAGTTATATAGTTATAAGTCGCGGATCTTATAGTTTCTGGTAATATGCACAGATGTCATACAAGTTCAATATACTTAAACTTCGGTGATCGGAACAGAATAACAAACGTAATAATGATCAAAAAAATTACTGTTTTGTTTGTCCAGGTTTGTTTGTTCTTTAGTCCAGGTGTTACAGGCAATGACTTTCTATACACAAGGTCATTGGTTACAGGACGTAATATCGCCTACATCGGACCATCGATCTTTCGTCGGCATAGGTACCTACTATTATTTTGGAAATTATTAAATAAAATACCCGACTACGGCGAAGGAGAGCTATGATTGTGACCAGTATGTTTATATACTCATCTGTTCCCTAATAATGTCTAATCTAGATACCTTTATAACTTCGTTTGCACTTCCGCGATGTGACATAACAATATAAGGAACCAAACAATTTTATTGGTTTATTGCACCATTTTACCTACATGATATTATATGAATATCATTATCTTTGAAAATTACAAACATTTAATTTCCAGATACAAAATTGCAAAAAGCCAACATTACGTGGTGTTCCCAGGCGGTCACCCATCCAAGTACTGACCACGCCCGACGTTGCTTAACTTCGGTGATCGGACGAGAACCGGTGTTTTCAACGTGGTATGAACGTTGGCGATAGCTGATCTGAAATTATTAGACATTTACAGTACAAATACACTTTATATCCTGACGTCATGCAATTATGTATTCACTTCTCCTCACACAGCACAGCACTCTACACGCTATCATAGACGCTACATTGCAGTGACACAGAATAAATACTAGTACTTGATACGAGACAAGTTCTACATTAGTCACATTAGCCCAGCCGAATTAGGATTTGACTCGTAGGAGAAAATTATAAGTAGCAATAAAATTTTCCTTTGGAATTCGTTAGGGAAGGCCACAGTTAAGATTTGTTTTGCGTGGTAATCGATCCGATTCGATCGATCTTGATTTTAAGGGTTAATTTTTGTTTATTGTATAACTCGTTTTTTTTCCGACGTATCTGTCTGACAAAAGTTGTTAATTAAATTTCCTAAAATTTTGGTTCGTATCCTTTTTTCCTAGAATCGATATTATACGATTTATACCTAAAAGAAGAGGTGAATTTTTGCGGGTGAAACCGAGGAGCACAGCTATAGTACCTACCTATCTAATGTGTAATAACACAGCATAAAATCGTATAGACTGCTGTGGTACCTACCTATCACAGCAAATAAAAAAGTTTACATAATTGTATTATAGCATCAGTACATTTAAATACTTAGTACATCAATCAGTAAAAACAGGACTTACGTAGGTACCTACATACAAATATAAAATTAATCACCATGGAAAAAACTGTCATTACATTTCATCACCCTTGACGGTCGCCGAGCACGTCTAGTGTATCGAGCTGTCAAATTGACTTGGCTTTTGACTAAGCTATTAGAAACTGACACAAACTTTGACTTTTTTTTGTGGTAGGTAGTGCCACGCTGCAACCCCACTGCTAAATGGGCCGGCTCGACCGGAGAAGTACCACACTCCCACATAACACCGACGTGAAGTAACATAACTTACTATTCTGTTTCATCGGTTTGTGGGAGGTGGTGCGGACCGGAAAAGACCCGATACCCCCCTTCCCGTTCTTCCTCACCTTCCCCCTCCCCCTCCACCCTCATCCCTTCTATCTCTTCCTTCCTATCATCCTTCCTCAATGGTCGGCAACGCATCTGTGTGACCTCTACGGTATTGCGGATGTCCGTGGGCGACGGTATCACTTACCGTCAGGTGAGCCGGTTGCTCGTTTCCCCAACTATCCAATAAAAAAAAACAGAACTGTCATCATTACGATCTTGACGTAGGCGGAGATGTTATTATTTTGTCTACGCTGTGCCCAAGCATATTACGCTTCACCCGCTTGGTGATGGATAATGATGATGATGAAAAGTATCATATATGTTAATCCAGTGCAGAAGAATGGAATAAGGAGAATAGTCATCTGGGTAGGGTAAGCCGTCTAGTGAATGAACACACCCCATTGAATGAACAAAACGTAATATATCTTTTAAAACAAGATAATTATCCCATTCTATCAAAAAGAGTTTTTTTTTTCTGGTTGATCACATTATTTTCTTATAATGGTAACACTTGTTTCATCCAATTAGCGTTTAGTTACACGATAGCATACGTTTAGAGACATAGTTTTTTCGTGTGCGATATTTTGTATGGAGAAATTAGATCTCGGGTAAGATCCGTGCCCTATTGTTGTGAACTTTGTAGTTACGTTTGAAGCAAAAACTATCGTATGAGTTATAATGTCAATAGAATATGACTTGCTTCTTAGTTTAAAACTATCATAACAATGGTACTGGATATTTTTTTGTATATTATTTAGTGTTCCAGCACTGGCTTGTTATAATATTGCAATTCGGTGAATGAACGGGGTGTTCATTCATTAGTAATGTACGATAGGTTGAAAGTATGAAATATATCGTCTTTAACGTATTAAATTTATATCGTTTTTTGATCATACGTTTAGAAAAATGTTTTGAATCTTTGAGCTAGTATTGGAACAAATATGTTCATTTATTGATTTATGAAATCTAGTAAATGAAGTACGTATATTATTACACTGTTCAATTACTGGCTTTAGTATACCAGTGAATGAACTAACAATTTTTGTGTTCCTTTATATATAAATGAATGCCTGATTATGTTAATCTGGAAAAAGTGATATATTTTAAATACTTAGTACTAAAAAACTTGTTACGATCGTTGACTAATATAGTTCTATATATAAATTTTACATTACTTCGAGTTTTATTTATTTATTTCGAGATAATTGAAGATGTTGCTCAAATTCATGTCGAGTCTGCAATAGATGACATCCAACAAAGCGAAAATGTGACTGAAACTCACAGTTTGATTCTCGACGATACTTTATATTTTTGATTTGGATAAGACCTGATTTTGATAAAACTGAAGTTATAATAAACTTCATTGTTAATCAAGATACGAGCTTACCATCGGTCATACCTCTACCTTTTCAAAAACTGACGACGAAATAAGAATAGTTGATTGCAACACTAAAAAACAAAATGTTGTGTGCAACATCTGAACCCAAACTCTCAAGCGGGAACAGTTGAATGTCTGCCCTATCCACCCTCAACAAGCTATTCATCAGGTCGTTTGGTTAAATGTACTAAAAAAATTAACAGCGGTGCCACTGCATAATTTCTTAGAGTTATTGTATCCTGAAATACCAACAAATAAAAAAAAATAACAAGAAAAAGAACCTATACCGTTCGGATTGACAGGGCAGAGATATAAAGAAGACATAAAACTACAAGACGAGAAAAAGCAAAGTAAAGAAGAAGAGACCACGATAATAAAGAAAAACAAGAAATGAGGAAGTACAGTTGAGGAAAAGAAAAGTAAAAGAAAAAAAGAGCATGTACTGAAAAATGAAGCAAAAGAGAAAAAAGAAGAAAAACTTTAATTAAATAAAATACAAGTACACAAACACAATCTAGAAATAAATGTAAAGATCTACGGACCGAGAATAAAGAAAAGCTACGGAAAATTAAGTGACCTC
This sequence comes from Selenia dentaria, assembly GCA_917880725.1. Classification (NCBI taxonomy): domain Eukaryota; kingdom Metazoa; phylum Arthropoda; class Insecta; order Lepidoptera; family Geometridae; genus Selenia; species Selenia dentaria. The sequence continues at coordinate 20,811,684 of OU862893.1, forward strand.
ATTAATGGTAAATATGCTATCGTTCGATTTAAATCTGAAAAGAGAATGCGTTACTTTGTTGGTTTAATTGTTATTGGCAAGTGATAAATATCTAAAATACTAAATAAAATAATTTTATAAGAAAAAGTCAGTGTTAGAGAATGTTGTTACTTTTGTAAAATCGCAAATCCCAGATATAGCTGATAGCAAGAGATTATGTCGATATCCATCGTGTGCTAGAAAATCCCAATATCTGATGCGTGGGTTAATTTATTTTGCGGTTTTAAGGACATTGAATAGAATGTTAAGTTTATATATAATCAGTGTTGATTTATTTATAAGTAACTACTGAACTCAATAATTATGTATAAGTGAGTTAAGCAAAAGATTAAGAGTTAAGCAAGAGATTAAGTGAGTTAAGAAAAGAGAAGAATAATTAGATATTTAGAGCTTAAGATTTATGTACGCATTTGCGCTTCACACACAGTACTGTGCCATTTTTTATTAATAACCACTTGCTACTGATACGGTGGTCTTTATGAGCTTTTAGATTGAGTATTGTTATTTCTAGTATTGATAGGTTTCTTAATATTAGGTGCGAAACTATTATTCATTAATTTAAACGTATATTTGTATATATATATATATATATTACTCTCAAAATATTCTAATTTTTTAAAAGCATTTAAGGTAGGTATTATAAGAGCATTCATAATTAATTATCTTATGCATGTTCTCAGGAACACTGAGTTTCTACGCAGATTAAAATATTTTTATAATTGTTCATTTACTGAGTTTTATTGAATTCATTCACTGGAAATTGTGTTCATTAACTGGTGATATGTACCATTTTTAGCATATTGATGAATATATAGAAATGTATGCATAATAATTCAAAATCAAGAAATTACTTTATTCTTTGATAAATGAGTGTGGCATATAACAAATAACTAATATGCTAAAGCTACCACGTCATTGCTATTTATATTTTTAAAGTTGAAAAATCTCTTAACCGTTCAATCATTGGCGTGCTTACCCTACCCACTGAGAATGAAAACCACGGAGAATGAAACTAAGTATGCCAAATTTATTTATTATTAGTAGATGCAAATAATTCATATATTTATATTTATATTTAATTAGCAGTTGGGAATAATAAGAAACCTAAATGTAAAACAATAAAATTAATACGCAGAATATGCTGGTGTGCAATAACGAAACGCTATTCAGTTCATAGACTATAGGATACTATACAACTTTCTTGATACTACGTACATATTCTGCGCCAAGAGTGTGACATATGACATGACAAAGTGACACCAATAGTTTTTCCTTTGTTGTTGGATCCGTACGTGTTGTCCATTTGCCATTTCTCAAGTAAGTTTTATCATGTTATCACATAATATATAAGTAGTTGCATCCATATCTACGATAACGATACCAAATGCCAAGCACCCGTTTTTCTATTACGATACATTTCTTTTGAAAAACCCAGTCAGATACGAGTATTTTAAGCTAACGAATTCTGCCTTTCTAACCTAACCTAGAAAAAATCTAAATGCTAATAACTTTTAAACCCCAACTTAAAAAAATATGGTACATTTTTATAATATCTTAGTCTTAGTAAAGACTACTGGTTTTGCATGGTTTCATTTCTTGTGGGTCCGTCTATGTAGGGTGCCCAAAACACATAGAGGTTTGCCATTCTTCTTTCAAACTTGGTTTCACCCGCGTGGTGCAACTAGTTTTGAAATAAGTGAAAAAAGACCAGAAGGCAAAATTAGCAACTTAAGACGCGGTCCAGCCCCAATTTTAAAATAATTTACGATGCTTTACGTAAGGTTGAAAATAGCTTGTTAGATTGGACGGTGTAATGCGAAAATACGTTAATTTTGTACGTTTTCTTTAAATTTTTCGATATATACACAATTGAAAAAACTGCTGGTTATTACTTTAGTACTTACTATACGTTGGCTAAGTATTACTTAAAACAAATCCCGATTCACTAAAACGAATGTTATAAAAATTTGTTTCATGGGGCAGAAAGCAAACATTTGCTTAACATCGGAGGCACGACTTGCCCATCTCTCGAATGAGAAAATTAAAATAAAAACTTACGTGTCGATTGCAAAGCCTTGCTAAGTATTGACAAAAATTATATTCAAAAATATTTAAATTTAAATATAAATATTTACGGCGGGCGGCGGCGGGCGCGGCGGCGCGCCGCCAGTCCAGTGTCCTATTAGTCATTCTGTGGTGGTACTTTTTCAATTACCTAAATAAACAAATATTTTATTGAACTTGCATGACATCTGTGCATGCTACCAGAAACTATAAGAGCCGCGGAAATTCATTGAACTTGTTTGGTTAATAGCCAAAAAGTTCCGTATAAAATTGATAGATGTCGCTAATAGAAACTGCGTTATTTTCATGAATATTTCAATAAAATTTATCCAAGCATTCCAAGCTGTTCGAATCTATTATGAGTCAAACACACATAAATTTTTTTTACATGTCCAATATAGAATGAATAGGAAAAAAACACGCTTAAATAGGATTCATAAAAAAGGCCGCGTCAGTTAATGATAAAAAATTACAAATTATAGGTACTTTTATCAGGCAAAAAGCCAACATTACGTGGTGTTCCCAGGCGGTCACCCTTCCAAGTACTGACCACGCCCGACGTTGCTTAACTTCGGTGATCGGACGAGAACCGGTGTTTTCAACGTGGTATGAACGTTGGCGACAGTTACAGTGAACAGAGTAGTCAGTTACAGTACGTATATACGTAATTACGTCATGCAGGTAAGTATTCATCCTACACGCTTGTAATTTCTGAATACTACATTAGAAAGGTCTTAGCTCAAGCTATTAACTGCTACCAATCGCATTTTGATACCTTTTCGATAACATTGTGAAATTTGTGAACCCAGATTAGCGGCCTAAGATTTTCTAGTTTTCGGCCACTTCTGAAGGGGCCTAGTAATTTCCGAATACTACATTAGAAAGGTCTTGGCTCAAGCTATTAACTGCTACCAATCGCATTTTAATACCTTTTCGATAACATTGTGAAATTTGTGAACCCAGATTAGCGGCCTAAGATTTTCTAGTTTTCGGCCACTTCTGAAGGGGCCTAGTAATTTCTGAATACTACATTAGAAAGGTCTTGGCTCAAGCTATTAACTGCTACCAATCGTATTTTGATACCTTTTCGATAACATTGTGAAATTTGTGAACCCAGATTAGCGGCCTAAGATTTTCTAGTTTTCGGCCACTTCTGAAGGGGCCTAGTGATTTCTGAATACTACATTAGAAAGGTCTTGGCTCAAGCTATTAACTGCTACCAATCGCATTTTGATACCTTTTCGATAACATTGTGAAATTTGTGAACCCAGATTAGCGGCCTAAGATTTTCTAGTTTTCGGCCACTTCTGAAGGGGCCTAGTAATTTCTGAATACTACATTAGAAAGGTCTTGGCTCAAGCTATTAACTGCTACCAATCGCATTTTGATACCTTTTCGATAACATTGTGAAATTTGTGAACCCATATTAGCGGCCTAAAATTTTCTAGTTTTTGGCCACTTGTAAAGGGGCCTAGTGTTTTCTGAATACTACGTTAGAAAGGTCTTGGCTCAAGCTATTAACTGCTACCAATCGCATTTTGATACCTTTTCAATAACATTGTAGCAGTGATGACATTCGTATAATCAAATTTTCCCAGGTTCTAACTGCTTTAGGATTTTACATACAACCTTTTTTGTCGGTAATGTTCATACCATTACCAACCTTGGCAATGTGTTTTATCTGCTGGTAATTTATCTAATCAAATTCAAGTTTTATTACGAGCATCTTCATTTAGTCGGTTTATAATAGGCCGCTAACTTCACACCGGTTAAAGCCATTATTATATTGTAAGTAAAGCAACAGATAATGTTGCAAATCTCAACCATGTATATTAACGTTATTGCTATTCGAGTCTAATATAAAAAAAAAACTTATTTAAATCACAGAGTACTTATGAGAAAAATTATAGTGGTAAGACTTTTGCAGAGTCCCTTTGGGATAGTACTGCGTCTTTGCCAGTCATTCAACCGTGAAGCAGTAACGTGTAAATATTACTGTTTCGACGTGAAGGGCAATATTTCCAACGAAATTACAGGGCAAGTGGTTTATCATCTTATATCCCAAGGTGACGAGCGCAGTGCATTGCCATACATGGTTATGGAATGATGTAATTTAAAATTCTGAATGGCACTGAACTGTTCATCATCAGCCTGTAGCAGTCCACTGCTGGACATAGGCCTCTCCAATTGCACGCCACTTAGGTCTATCTTGGGCTTCTCGCATCCAGTTTTTGCCAGCCGTCTTGCGCAGATCGTCACTCCATCGTGCCTCAGGACGTCCTACACTACGTTTGCCGAGACGCGGTCTCCACTCTAGAACTCGTTTACCCCAACGGTTGTCGGTTCTACGGCTAATATGGCCAGCCCACTGCCACTTCAGCTTGCTGATCCGGTGGGCTATGTCGATGACCTTGGTTCTCTGACGGATCACTTCATTTCTGATGCGATCCCTCAGAGAAACACCGAGCGTAGCCCTTTCCATAGCCATAGTGACCTTGAGCTTGTGGACCATTCGAGCCGTCAGTGTCCACGTTTTGGCTCCGTATGTCATGACGGGTAGGACGCACTGATTGAAGACTTTCGTCTTCAGGCACTGTGGAATCGGCGAAGTAAGGACTCGACGTAGCTTCCCAAACGCTGCCCAGCCCAGCCGAATTCTTCTATTCACCTCGTTCTCAAAGTTGTTTTTTCCCAACTGCAATGTCTGCCCGAGGTACACATATTTTTTGAACAACTTCGAGAACGGCGCCGTGTATCGCAATCGGTTCCGGTAGAACATGTTCGTTGAACATGACCTTGGTTTTGTCCAAGTTCATCCGTAGGCCGATGCGTCAGCCAGGTCATTCAGCATCTGTTGCAGGTCCTGTTGCAGGTTCAGTCATCATCATGATGATGATCATCATCATGGTGATGATGTGGACTGAACTGTTACGGACAAGCGTGAAGTTTAACATCAGGCGAGCGACGTGCTCTTTTCGTCAACGATTGTCATAAAAAAGTGAAAAGTGAGCGAGTGATAATGATTGAGTACATTTTAAATAAGACAAGAGATTCTCAAATTGAAAGGACTATGATATTATAACAAAAAAAGTGGCGAGTAGTATATACCTGCTCAAAAACTACTGATTTTCGGTAAATAAGAAATAAATGAAAAATAATACGTAAAAAAGAAACACGAACAAAGCCGCGGGTAGAAAACTCTAGCAGAACATGATGTCATAGGAAAGCAATCATAGTTAACACTATTCAACGTAATTGCTCAAAATTGTGCAATAACAAATAGATTAATTAAAATTAAATTTTGTCTACTCATTCGGCAAGTAAACAACAGCTGATGTCATAATTTAGGACTTATATTGTTTTTCATTAGATAGTTATTTCTGAGTAGCCAAAAAATTAAAGCAATAGTCCTGCATAAGAATCGTGACTTATTGGAAAATTATAGGGTTCCTTTTTAAGTTCGTTTCGTCCGTCCGTCACTCCTTCCTAGTCATACAGCGTAATAACTTCTACACTTATTTAACGAAATGACTTATAACCTGGTCCAAAACACAAAGTACAATTAAATTCGACCTGGACGAATATTGTTTGTATCATCAAAATCGGTATTTACTTAAATCCACACAATTTGAATTATTCTCCTTCTTTAAGTCACGTCTATTATTTTACAACGTCATAACTCATGTTTATTATGCAATAAAGGATCTGTAAGCGAATATATCTGGTTCTGGTATTCAATTTGTAGATAGGAATCGAAACAAACCACAAAAAAGATAATAATTATAACTTATCGCTAGATTTTGTATCTTTTATAGATTAATATGATTATCATATTAATATAAGCAAGAGTGACTATATTGAAGAATCAATCAAAATACAACAGTTAAAGATAATAAATCGGTAAAATGTCGAGGTTGTTTCTGACGTTGGTGATACCATTAGTGCTTCTGGGTGATGTACTTGCTCAAAAGGATTCTCGTCTTGTTCTACTGGAGCAAGGTCCAGTACGTGGTTACAAAGATCCAAATGGGGGACTTTATAGTTATCTTAATATTCCTTATGCTACCGCTCCTACAGGAAAGAATCGATATAAGGTAACAATTCATCATCGTACTTATAAATTTAATGTGAAGGTTGCTTATATAACTTGTCATATTTTGTCTTTTATCTTTGGTAGTACGGAGGTAGCAGAGTGCATGGGGCAGACAAAACATAAATGACAATAGATGCTGATTAATTTTCTTTAGTGTGATGAACAGCGTAGACGTGTGTGCTGAAACGCTTATTAAAACTACTAATGTAACTAATTTATTTCTAGGCTCCTCTTCCACCTCCAGTGTGGACAAAACCATACGACGCGTCAAACAAAATGATTGCGTGTCTTCAACCACCTGCTCTTGGCATCACGAGCCTTTACCCTGATCTTGAAGTGGTAGAAGATTGTCTCATCGCCAACATCTACGTCCCAGATACCACAGAAACTAATCTTCCTGTGCTAGTATTTGTGCATGGAGGAGTATACCTTACATTTTTCGGTCAAGCTTTTCAATTTAACAGCTTCGTCAGAACACAGAAAGTAATCGTAGTGACGTTTAATTATCGCCTTGGAGTACAAGGTTTTCTCTGTCTCGGTACAGAAGATGTACCTGGTAACGCTGGCATGAAAGACCAAGTCGCATTGCTGAGGTGGGTTCGAAAGAATATAGCCAATTTCGGGGGAAATCCCGACGGAGTTACGGTTCATGGCTGCAGTGCTGGTGGTGGGTCTGTTGATTTTCTAACATTATCTCCAATGACTAACGGCTTATTTAATAAAGCTATAGTGGAGAGTGCTGCTGTTTTTGGAGTCGCAGGACCTCAAAGCGATCCTACGGAGAATGCTAAAATATACGCCAAACGACTCAATTTCACTGATGTAGACGATTTAAATGCTTTAGAGGAGTTCTACAAGACTGCTTCCAATGAATTGTTGATGTCTGAAGGAGAGTTTCTGTCTAGCACTCAAGATATTTCAATACTATTTGCACCATGTATAGAACGTGAACAAAGATCAGGAGAAGAAATGTTTTTAGACGATGCTCCAATAAATTACCTAAAAAATAGTTCTTATGTAAAAGTACCCCTGCTGTTAGGGTTTTCCGAAATGGAAGGAATATTCAAAATATCCAACTTTAATGGTTATAAAAACATAATGAATGATAATTTTGCGGATTTTTTACCAGCTGATTTACAATTTGAGAGCGAAATCCAGAAAAACATAGTGGCGGCACAAGTTAAAGAATTTTATTTTGGAAACCAAGACATTACTGAAAAGACTATTTTGTCTTACGTTGACTATTTTACTGACGTGATGTTTGTATCTCAGATGATGAGGGTTGCTAATATGCGAGCATTGGTGGGTGATACGATATTCCTTTATGAGTATTCTTTTGTGGATAAAAATACACCATTTGTAGCATATACCAATGTTAGAGGAGCAGACCACTGTGCTCAAATGAATCCTATTTTGGACAGTACTCTTCTACCTCAGGATGAAACAGAAGAGTTTATAACCATACAGCGACAAATGAGAGAGTATTGGCGCAATTTCATTGTTACTGGGTAAGTGATCCTCATAATTAACATTATCAAAAAGAATACTTAGCAAATTGTTATATACATATTATATTATTTATTCTTAGCGCGAGAAAGAGATACATAGTTCTTATAACATTCTGTTTCATGTCCTTTCTTCACCTGTTTTTAAATGTTTCAAAGACAGTACGGGCATCAGGTAAGCGATACTTACCTGATGCTGACATCACGCTTCCTTGATTCGCAACTGCCTTAACTGCTTGTTCAATTCTACATAGACTCATACAGTTAATCTTTTTTTTTAGAAACCCAACACCTGAAGGTTCGTCTCTGCCATCGTGGCCTCCAGTGAGCGGAGTAAATTCACCGTATATGTCCCTTAACACGACAGTTAAATTGGAAGGGTCACCCGTGCGCCCTGAGATAATTCGGTTCTGGGACTCTATATACGAGCAGTACTATCGCTTGCCCGTTCCTCCGGCGTAGTTTCATTCTCACCAATATGTATTCATGTATTTATATACTAATATGTACTTACTTGACTAGCGTAATAATATTTTACTGTTTGTAACAATCAACGGTAATTGTTATGAGTTAAAATCATGACAGCAACATTTTCCTCATTACTTAATAATTAATAAAAAATTTACTCGTGCAAAGATTTTAGTAATATTAAAAGTTTTATTTAATATTAAAACCGACTTTACTCACGTTATTAGCCGACGTTCTCGACCTAGGTTTCCTATTATTTAAATATTCATATCAATAATATTAATATAAATTTATTTTTAACCGTCCGTAAAAAAGGAGGAGGTTATATATGTGTAAGTATTGTTTTTATTTGTGTGGATGTTTGGCCGATTTATAAAATGCGCTGGACTAAATACAGTCCCGAGTTTGAACCAAGCCTAATTTAAGGGAATTTCACATATTTTATATTACTTAAACCATGGTTTGAACTGAGGACTTTCTTTAGTCCACGTTTCAAATAAGACGGACAGAGTCAGTCACAAATCGAAATATTCGCCATGCTAATAATCAACCCAAACAAGTTCCACCAAAAAACAATTCATCCAACCCTCAGGCTCGACACGTGCCTCTTCAAACAGTCCACTCATCTCCCCATTATTTACAATAGAAAAATACTCAAACTGAAATATTATTTTCTAACCGTTCAGTAGTTTTTGCAGAGATTTCCCCAAATATTTCAAGAGTAAATGAACGTTCACGATTGATGAGCGAACGGTTGTTATTTGAAAAAGCGAAAGGGCCATTTTCACCGTTCCAGTGAAGATTATATATCATTGGGAACGTCAACAAAGTAGAAAATTAAAGTCAATAAGAGGCGGACTGGCTGTAATAAGCTGCCGCCGTCTGACTGTTATGAAACGCCTTTATCTTAGGGTGGGGGCAAAAAGAATTGGCCAATTTGTCAACTGCAAAACCCGGGTCGCTAAGTGCCGTTTCATTGTGTCTCACCTTCATCTTTTACTGCTATTTTTGCACCTTAAACATTTTATTAAAATTTTTGAGGGATATAATTTGTTATTTGTTGCAAATTTGCCGTCGTTTTTGGTCGCCATTGCTATTATGTATCAGTAAAAGAGCAGAAGAATAGATTGACAAATATAACTCAGTTTTATAGTTCTTTTGTAATCTTATTCTTTGTAGTACTTTCTTATGTATAGTTCGTACGGTCGAATCCTTCCTAAAATCATTCTGTTAAAGCAGTAAAAATATGAAAGGGTAACTTTTTAAAATATTAGTAGTATATGCTCGGGACTTCGATCGTATGGAAAAAGGTTATCACAAACACTAATGAACTACCCATTAAATTGGGATAAAATGCGATAAAACCGGGTGTACAAATCATCTCCACTCCAAATTTCATCCAAATTCATTCAGCCGTTTTAAGGCCTATTCAGACCTGAGCGTTATTCGCTACCGCTGTGGGTAGCAAAAAATAACACACGGAACTCGATGGGTAAATAGTATGAAGTTCCATAACTGCAGCGAAACTTGTACCGCCTAGTGAGGCGGTATTTTCTCTTGTTTGGCGAAACTAGTTCCGCCGGGCAACGCGGGAGCATGTAACAGCGACATGCTTCCATGCCAACGGATATCTCTACCGCGTGCGGTAGCGATATCCGCTCTGGTGTGAACAGCGAAATTAACGCATAACCTTTCGGATTTCTCTATCGCTCGCTGTAGCGAATAACGCCCAGGTCTGAATAAGCTCTTAGTGAGTAACAATAGTACTATAAATTTCCTTTATTAGAACTTAAAAAAACTGAAAAAATCAAAACGTACGGGCATAGTAAACAACGTCATGATTCCATGAAAAAAAATCAATGAAATCGGACAATGTTAAGAGGTAGAAAAGAGTTTTCTCTTTTAGCATGGAAAAGTACTAACTATGCAATCCTCTTAAATATCCATGATATTCGATATACTCAACTACACAAAACCATCACAGTTAAATATTAGTGACTAGCTGCGCCCCGCGGTTACACCCGCGTAGTGATGGAAGATGACGATGATGATGAAAAAGTATCCTATATGTTATTCCAGCGCCTCATCTACCTCCATACCCAATTTCATCAAAATTGGCACAGCCGTTTGAGTGTGTAGGTAGAGTAACATACATCCATACATACAAACATTCACCTTTATAATATCAGGATATAGCGTGAAAAGTTTTAAAGTTTGTAAGTGAATGAGGATGTGAGTGAGTGTGTGTTTGTTACATCTTGACACTTCAACGGCTCAACAGATTGGGATGACATTTTTAATGTATATAGATACCCTGGACATCACGAGTGATTGTGATAGCCTCTATGCAAAGTCGTGGCCAGATACTAGTTTAAAATATATACCAGATAAACTTATTAATAGGGTTCACATTAATAATTCCAGATAGTTATGTGCTAGTCTGTGCTATCTAACTCAGTGCAATTTAATCTAAACTTTTGTCCAAACTGGGGGCCTACTCCCACCTTTTACGAAACTATCATAATTCAGGAGCGTTTTGTCACAAGCTTACAATAATCATACTTACTATCGTACTCTCACCAACACAAAACGGTCGAACATATTACTTCAATACTATTTACGGCGTGTTCTTTTTTTAGCCGAAATCGATCCTAATGGTGCGTTCCAGGATCAATACCCATAGGGCCCAACCCGAATAGAACACTAACGCAGTTGCAAAGTACGTGAATTGAGTGCACTATTTAATAATACATCATAAAAACGTCTATCGCAATCCATTATTATTTTATGTTTGCTATATTGACGTGGTGGTACCAAATTTAAAGGTAATGTTTAAATAATATGACTATTTTAAGAGGTAGGAGTAGGGCCCCTGGTATTGTTTCAAATAAATCTCATCCCAATATTCTGCCTCGGAACTGCAATGGTTAAACTGCTTATACATCTATTATTTATTGGCATCAGATAACAGTTGTATCTACCGCAAAATTTGCAATAAAGAGCTAGAGACGTTTTATGTTTCGTTGTTTTCTGCGTTTTTTATCTGTTATTGCATTCTAGGGGAGTTATGTGTACAGCGTGACGGATAAGGAATGTAGCATGTGCGATAAATGTTGTTTTGTGTTGTTTATACCAAATAAAATATTATGTGGGACTGCGAGAAGCTCAGAAGGAATTGTGAAAGTTGGAACTAGGGTTATAATAGTCGAAAAAAACATATAACTAAGTATTTTGCCAGATAATAGTAATAGTTTAATATGTTTCAAACTCACGAGAATATCAATAAAAAATAATACCACGTGTCAGTATAGTGAAGTATTGGGACTGTAAAATATATGGATATATTTATCAGTACAGCAATGCAGCATTATATGGACCATTAAAATTAAAAAATATTCACCATTACAGAGGAGTTTTCATTCCAATACAGAGGATTGTGAAATATCATTTCATCTTAATCAGCCCATTTTGTTCCCACTGCTGGAACTCGAGCCTTCCTCTCAGAGAGAGGAATCGGTACATAATCCACCACACGGGTCCAGTACGGCTTGGTGGATAGGTTAGTGGCCAACCCATATCGAAGTTTTCAGGCCGCCCGAAGGCCTTCGACATGTTCGACACACTGTTGTCCTAAGACAAACAACCAGGACCGACGGCTTAACGTGCCTTCCAAAACGCAGAAGCGCTCAATTGAATAATGCCGCTAGGGGTCACCCATCCAAGTCCTGACCGCAGCAAGTGTTGCTTAACTTGTTGATCGGTTAAGATCGCTAAGTAAGTTAAGTCAAGCTCTGCTACGAGCGCTTATTGTGAAATAGGAACGTCATTATTATGTACTTGTATATGTATTCTAATAAGTCATAAATGTAAGCTGGGAGAATAGCCTACGTCAAGAATACGAGAACATTATTATTGTTTTGGTTTTAGGAGTTTTAACGCCTGATTAGCGAGACCAGAGAGAAAAAACTCATCTTCAGAAGGGATTTAAACCCTTGGATCGCCTCGGTGGCCTACCTAGTGATTACGCCATTTGACTCAGATTCTCGTGGGTTCGAATCCCGTCCGAAGATGTTTATTTTTGTCTCTAAAAGTATAAAGAATATTATAGTTTTTACTCATTTATATTCACGTATAAAGAACAGGTTAGCTACGTTTTCTACCGATTTCCAAAAAAAGGAGGAGGTACTCCATTCGACTGTTTTTTTAAAAATGTTTTTACCTCATAGCTTTCGACTGGGTGAACCGATTCACAAATTTACTAAAAAAGCTTTCTGTTTGAAAGCTGGTTGCTCCCGTGTGGTCCCATTAAAATTTCATCAAATTCGGTCCTGTAGTTTTTGAGATACACTCCAATAACTGAATAGAATGGTGGTCGGTATAAATTTTTTCAAATTGTACTTGTACAGTTTAATAAGCTGAAGTGTACCTAAAGTAACTCCTTTTGTTACACCACCTTTTTTACATCAAAAGTAGCAACCATTAAGTTCAGTCAAATCAGTTTACTTCTTGTAACAAAAAAATATTAGAATTACTTGCATTACTCTTGAAAACAGTCTCCAAAATATATACAATGCATGCAATCCAATGCCTTTAAAAATATTAAGGCCGTAGAAAAAAATATTAAGTACCCAACCAAGACTAAATTTATAGGTATGACACCCTCCAGTTTCCCCCAAATTTTTTTAACTAGCAAATGATTTTAACTAAATTAATGTACAGGGAATTTTCGATGACAGAGACTGTTATGTCTGGAACTATAAATACATACAAATAGCCCTTGGTTTTTTAATAAAGCTGAGGGTAGGAGAATATTAGTGCAATATCAGGGAGTGCAAACCGATGTTGCTTTATTATGGAGCCGTGGGGCGTCCGTTTTTTATGTTGGAAAATGTGGGTAAACTGTTGACATAGCATGGATCATATTGCATCATAGTAAGTCTACAGTGCTTGCATTTTTAATTACTTTGTTTCTTATTGAATTGCGCGATGCGGACTCCGAAGTTTGCAGTGATTTATATTGAATTGTAAATAATTAGACGCAGTTCAGATAAATACTCCATGACCAACTTTGACGTAAAACTGATGAAAAACGGCTCAGCACCCACTCGGCCCAGGTTCTTCTCGGTCCGAAAAATAAATGTCGAAGTACAGACTGATAATAAAAGTAATAGTCAACATTGTTATTCTTACGTATACAGGCCTATTAATAGTTGCAGGTAATTTGTATTGTCGTATAAAAGCAGTTTATGTTCACATCATTTACTTTTTTTACAGTCAACAATTCAAACATGCATTTTTCTAATCATCGAGTGTTCTAAAAAAAACACCAATTAAATGCGATAGTCAGACGTTTCACTTTAATCTTGGTATTAAATTACCATAAAATATGAGTATGAAGAAACATCTTCTTCATTTTAAATGATTATTAATATTTTAGAGAGGAAAAATTTGTATTATTATAATAATTTATTCTAGTTCGTATCAATGTTATGCTCGCATTTCACAATCGCCGGAATGCACCCCGAATGCCATAAACGCGGCTAATATTAAAATATTGCATTGAACCCATGCATTTTTTGTGCAAGCGTATAGAGCAAAACATTGGCTTTTCCACCCCTAAGAAATCACCCCCAGAAGAATAATATAAGTATTCGTACTCACGATTTTTTGTCCTAAGGGGTATATGTTCATTTAAATACGTGGTAATATGAGTGGAGAAAGAGGAATAGGTTCGCCAACGGTGCAGCTTTATGCGGGCTACAATGCAAATATCGTAAGAAGTATTTTTGAAATAATGTCCAAACTAGCTACAATACGTGCAAACTTCTCAAAATTGCGTCAAAACACCTACGTTGAAAATGAAAAGTTATTATTCAATTCTATAAAAAGAAATACAACTTCATGCCATTTCAAATTAGATTTCGCACAATATTTGTGCCTGTTTTGCTATTATTTTGATGAATACTGATGGAATGTAATGATTATACATTGAAATTTTAGATTTAGAGAAATAAATCATGTAATCTTTTTTATAAGTATAAAAGAGGTTTCATGATTATTCTTTGTTCTTCAACTGATAACTGTCAAGAAGACTGTGCGACTGTGTTCAATGTTCACGTTAAATACAGTCTTCTTAACATGGTCTCATGAGCTTTAGCTTTTTCTCCAGTCCCTACTGCCTATATCCTGCATATACCTTTGTTCCACCTAGTTACAAGCCACCCCATACTACGTTATTGTTACGGTTCCAGTGGGCCGAGCACGAAAATCTGCTTAAGTGTAACGTTATCTTATCGTTTACGTACTCAGTACAAACTATGAGTTATCTGTGCCACTATTGTACTAGATAAATGGCAGTTTGTACTAAATACGTTGACGATGCGATTACGTTACACAGAAACAGAGTTTTGTGCTCTGCTCTCTGGTCTCCACTCAAGAATAATAGTATATTATTTCTGACCAATAGACATTATTCTTATTACTTACTTAGAACATGACGAAAACAAAATATTTTTATTTTATTTATTCTGATAAAAATACATTACAATAGATATTTTATGATTCTGAGAAGTTAAGCAGTATAGTTGATTTACTTTTTTACTTTAATTACGTACAAGTTTAGTAACATACTTAACCTGATCCATCGAAATACCAAAAACACAAACAAACGTTTCCTTTTATAATCCAATAAAAATCAAAGATGTAACTCAACGATTTTCCGCCCCAAAACGGTATTTCCTCAAAATCTCTACATTTCCCTCAATGTAGATAAAAGGGCGCGATCGTATGACACATTATTCATATAGAGTAGGATTGCCATCGTTTAGTTTTGGAATCGGACTGACGAAAAAAATAACCAAATATTATTTAAACAGTACACATAAAATTGTATCAATTTACATAGACTCTACCGGTGTAAAAGGTTGGTTGTGTCATCTCTTGTATTGCGGTCACCTTACTCTCTCAAACCGCGGGTGGCACGGTAACCGCCGAAGGGTTCACAGATACACTAAATAGTGAATCCCATGAAATAATTATTTAAATACTTAACAAATTAAAGTAACTTTAGACTTATGTTTGATGCGTATTTATTTCAGCTCTATGAAATACGGCTCGAATGGTAGAGCTGAAGACTGTGCTCTGTGGTGTTCATGAGTTGAAGCTGTGTCCGTTGTCCGATCATGAGTTGGGGTGGTGGTGGCTCATGATAAAACCTTGCCTGTCAAATTATTATATAAATTCCTGAGTAACATAGGCAATGCAACTATCACTTCCTGCTTAAAATTTGGTTTAGTTATACAGAGTATTATGTAGCGAGAATCGACGCTTAAAAGCTCACTATAAAGACTGGTTCTTGTATAATATTTAAAAATAATTTTTATTTATTTGTATTTAACTTAATATGTATTTATATGTGAAAGTGAATCAGCAAAATTTAATTTTTCTAAGTATATACTTCAGCCAAATACCTGTCACAAAATCACTTAGAAAAAAAAACAAAACAAAATTGTACATACATAGGTACATAAAGGAAAGTATTTGAAAATTACTTACCTAGGTAAGTATTATATTATAAAAGTGTCCGTGAAAAATCTTTATAGCTGGCTACTGAATGTCATGTAATAGGGAGTCTCGCACTAAAGATATTGTGGAAAGGGCGCTAAGATTGCCAACTGCAATACATTGTCCCCTCTCTTCTTGTTTTGACGTGATAGAACCTCTCTAGACATACACATACAACTTTATATTTACACTTCCAAACTAATCTATTAAATCATTCCGTATCTTATCTCTCAAGAAATAAGGTTCCCTATGTTTTTCTGTATAGCGAGTTAAGTTAGTAAACAGTAGCGTAATAAATGTTGCGTATCGATGCGTTTGAAGATAAGTAATGAAGAACTTATAGATTGTGTTTGGAATACCAAATATGGAGAGATATGTTTGTAAAATGTTAATATTTGTCGTCTGTGGCAGTTTTTGATTTACATGTCTAATTTATTGACGTAATTTTATTGTAGGTTTTCTTTAGTCTATTTTCTAATCACAATACGGAAAGAAGTTCCCTAGTAACTACAGACAGTCAGTCGTGAATTGTCACTGCGAGAGATTAAACTTTTACTCACATTCACCCAGTAGTTTTAAATGTTACATTGTCTTTCAATTATTTTAATGCTTATTCATCATCATCATCATCAGCCTGTAGCAGTCCACTGCTGGACATATGCCTCTCCAATTGCACGCCACTTAGGTCTATCTTGGGCTTCTCGCATCCAGTTTTTGCCAGCCGTCTTGCGCAGATCGTCACTCCACCGTGCCTCAGGACGTCCTACACTACGTTTGCCGAGATGCTTATTGCATCCGTATTACTGTTTAAGCCGAAATATCTGTCACAGTGGTGATACTAACATGCTGGTGGTGCTATTATGTATCTCAGTTGCTAACAAAATGTTGATTGTAATTGAGAAAAATGGCGGCTCTATGTCACTTTTGTCAGTCCAGTCAAAAACTTACTAACATTTTAGCTTACTGGAGTTGTCAAAACTGACAGAGCCGCCATTTTTCAAGATTTAAATCAACATTTGTTAACAACTGAGATACATAACAGCCCTGCAGGAGTAATTTTGCGCGTTTTTACATTTACGATCACCAATTAATACAGCAAGAAACTATGAGAAAAAATAATTGAGTCACTACCAAGAACAATCGATAATAAACTAAGCATACTCCTTTATCTTCCTACAATATATTGTATTCTTATTTATTAAAACAAATTATCACATACTAAAGTAAAACTAGTAGTTCTGCGAACAGTAGACCTCGCAAGCACATAGTCTTATTAGCGGCAATTTTTCGTAGTACTTCACAACCTATCATAAAAAAACAACTTGACCAATTATGCTCATATTCGAAATTCCTCTTTAAAGTCAGGTACCTGATGTGTGTACCAAATTTTGTCAATATCGGTCGGTAAATTGTGCCGCAGCAAACTTCCCCCTTTTTAGGAAAAGTACACCCCCAATCAAAATTCACCGACAACAAAAACCAAGTTTCGTCACTATTTTGTTGAAAAATGCAACCTGTACAGGAAGACATTTAAACAACCTAACAAACATACGGACAGATGAAATTCAATTATGCCAGTTAAAGTAGAGACGCTTCCTTCGCTCGGTTAATTCATCATCATCATCATCATCATCAGCCTGTAGCAGTCCACTGCTGGACATAGACTCTCCAATTGCACGCCACTTAGGTCTATCTTGGACTTCTCGCATCCAGTTTTTGCCAGCCGTCTTGCGCAGATCGTCACTCCATCGTGCCTCAGGACGTCCTACACTACGTTTGCCGAGACGCGGTCTCCACTCTAGAACTCGTTTACCCCAACGGTTGTCGGTTCTACGGCTAATATGGCCAGCCCAGTTAATTATATTATGTATATTCAAAATTATCCTAAGAATATGAATGAAAAATTATTATTTAAGTAAGTAATCCTTTTTTGCTCTTAAAGGCGAGTATATCACCTCTTAGTGCATCACACATCTACTATCAATATAAATACTTTAAAATCTTTATCGTTTATTTTTTTCTGAAATGTATTTTCTAAACATTCACGCATGTTCTTTACAAATGCATGTAAGAGTATAACATTAGTTTTAAGTACCTGTTGTTCGTACAACCAACAAAACAGGTTCAAAGGTGGCATCCTAATGGCGGTGAATAAGTTACAAATCTAATTTATTAGCGACATTATATTGATGAAATGCATGTCTTTCATACTTTTACCACAAACCCTGTGTTTCGTTTACTCTCCTCTAGTGACTTGATCCAGTTTCGTTTCTCATAACTGGACTGACACTAGGAGTATATTAAAAAAAAGGTTGTGAATGTCCAATCTGAAAGTTTAAAGAATATCAAAAAAAGTTCAAAAAAAGCTCGTGCCCGTTCAACATACTTACACTGAATGATTTATATAAAAAAATATTTTACCCAAATCAAATGAATTTTATTTGTTACTACTAACCCTTCCGCGGTTTCAGTCGTATGCAAGTGATAGTTCCGTTAAAATCGGTCCAGCCATTTCGGATGATAACAAGACCACATAATATGTAAAATACAGACAGACAAATATTTCAAAAATATTTTTGTGTTATAAGTACCGCATGTACTTTTATTTATTTTTTGCATTTAGTAAGAAGCTGTTATTTTGATACTAGAACAACAACACAAACACAAATACAAAGTTATCAACAGAAAGTTGTTTTTTATATATATTTTATAAGATAAATTTAGTTTTGTATTCTTATTTTAATTATTTTTTTAAATATTTCCTTCATTTTATTACTAATAGGTATGCTATTCAAGCTAACACATCGGTGCCCAACAGGCATCAGAAAGTGTGCGGTAATCTGTGCTGCTGTGTAAACCATGCTGTGAATTTCATTACCATAATACCTACACCAAAAGATTTTTTAACTCCAAGCTATCATCGCTTCCAAAAGTTTGACATCTTTGACGTAAGTAACATTATGGAATTCAGTATGTTTTACCTACACATCAAAAAATGTCAATACCATAATTTCTTATCGTTATAATATCTCACATCTCCAAAGTCTGGTTATTTTATTTCCGTATCTTTTGACCTATTATTTATTGTAAGCTCGTTTCATGTGTCAAGTTCTCCAGCTACTGGATCAGTCATAATAGCCATTATTTATGCAATTCTCGAGTGAGAGGGGCTTGAATTGTGTTACTTATATTTTTGTTCTCTTCCCCACAGCTATTTCACCAGTAATGCTTTGTGGTGTTTTCATGCCATTACCTGTAAGACAGACGCCATAAATATATTAATACGGCTCACATATTTCACAGCGTAATACGAAATGATATATCTCTGTTTTGTTCAGAGCTATTTTAATGTCATGCATGAATCTGAAATTTCATTTCATTTTCTACGTTGGGATTACTTTTGACCGACTTTATTATTTTTGACACTTGCAAGATGGCCTTGTGTAATATTCCGTTTTGGTGGGCAGGTAGCGCAGCATATAATATTATGTTGTACTTAAGCTGTAGGTAGTAGGCCACACCTAGCCGTACTTGCTTTATTTCTGTTTTGTTACCTGTACTCGTATTTAGTGGTTTTTAATAAAAGCTGTTACTGATGCCCTCAAGTAATATAATGGAAGGATAAGGCCGAATAACTTAAATTTCTCGGGTGTCGGGATGACTAACGCAGTGTAGGTACTCTGCACTTGCGTCGATAAGCAGATAACTTTTTTGGCAGTAAATAGTTTCAATTACTATCTATTAAGGAAAAGTTATATAATTTAAAATAGATATAATAATAGATAAGCAGTTTATATGGTGCATTAGATGATATAAATTATAATACGTAATACGTTTTGAAATAATAAGACCGAAAAAAGTGAACTATACTTATGCGCTAATTTACCATACTTATAATATGCTAAAAGTATAGTGAAAATTCTATGTTGCGAATAAAATAGAACAACAATTATGAACCACCATAGACTTTAAAATATCATTATTAAAATTGGTAGCGCTTGTAAAAGCTAAAGTTCAAAACAGAACTTTAAAGTTGAACTGGATAACGCAATAAAAACCCCTCAAACACTTTTTAAACATTGTAGAGATAGTTAATTTAATTTTAAACTCTGTCCGAGTTTAAAAGTCGTAAATTAAAAATTTTAAAGTTTCCTTTTTGACCTCAGCTGACGTCATTCTTTTGTGATTGGAGGGACTGATCGAATTAACGCGTTTGATGGCGAGTGATCACATGTGCTAGGGATGTACGTGTACTTTAGTATCGATATGATATGTTTTCTATTATCTTGATTGGGCAAGTTGTTCGCCTATGAAGTGAACGTTTTATAGAGCATGGAAGGTACGTACGTGAATAACAGCTCCTTTACTAACTGCAGGATATGTCTTAGAGAACACTCCAGTTATATAATGCGTCTAGCTTAAAGAGCGAAATTGTTGTGTGTGAGCTGAAGCACAGATTACTGAATGCTGAAGGGCTGTGTAGTGCACTATTGTGAATTCACTAATTGTGTCCCACCTTCACGGAAGACTGCTCACGGGGTGTTTTAGTGGGTTTGAGCCCTACACGTCATGAGAAAAAGTGAAGCGTACAGGATTTACCCCCTCAAAAAAAGAAAGCTGATCATGACTAGCTATACCCGTCATGCATTGCCATGCCTCTTTATCTTTAATATACACAATTATTTATCTTTTCAGAAGCACTCTGACAAACACGGCTTTAAAGAATTAAAATTCACCAAAAATTCATATCGAATAAATTTATATTTATGCTTGTTGAAATCTACTATGAATTCAAAAGATCTTACAGTGTAGGTTTTGAAATTTAATAAATAAAATAAAAAGTCACCTCAAGTGTACTTTCGAGTATGGTAGTGTAGTAGTACCAATCTGGATACTTTATGCAAACCTAAACTGAATTCTTTAGTTAAACTTTCACCACTCATGTCACCTAACTGGTACCAGGCGAATACCACTTCAAATTATCTCTACGGGTCTCCCTACGGAAGTAGGACTTAACGTGGGTTATATCTCAAACCTACTAAGAATCTACCTGCCTTGTAATCTGTCCGAATCAGCAAGCCTCATTCGAGGCAAGTTTCATTCATAAATCTATTGTTATTTTTTGTCCTGATGCGGACAGATTAACATAATTATTGGATTAAATTAAATGTTAATCAAGCTGTTGCTGATTAAACGGATAAAATAGCGTCGTATGTAATCCGCCGGATGAATACCGTCAATCACAACTAATAATTAGTTGGGCAACTTAGCAACTTCAACTAGCTAACCCGTTCACGGTTTCACTCACGTGACTTCTTCTCTAAAAAGTCCAACAAAAAATTATAGATATAGAGAAGAAAAACGCATTCTGTGTAGACAATACTAAACTGAGACAAGGGCACAGTATGTAGATGAAACAGTATGGAATAGTTTCCATTGCCTAGTTGATAAAATAATCATCTATGCTCCGTTGAAGCCATAGGGTTGTCACGTTTAATGTTTTACGGTATTGTAAAGATGCAACAGTATTGACACTAAGCCTAGTAGATTAAATAACGACCTACGCTCCTTTGAAGCAATAGGGTTGTCAATTTTAAAGTTTTATGGTTTTTTTTAATTGCACTTTCTATGTTCTGTAGTGGTCAAATCTAGTTAGTTCTAGTTTACAAATAAAATTTATATAGGTGTATTATGGCGTCGGTTAATCTTGATAGTTTAAAATATAAAAACAGTTTAGTATTGACACACAACAACTTGTAGATTTTTGGGTGCACTTTTGGCTTCAAATCTCAAAAATCATGAAAACGATATCCATGACGAAAAAGACGGTAATCTATTGTAGCAGCAATCTTGTACTACTATTTTGCCAGCACTATCAGCTTCAATACCCTCAAAAACCATAAATATGACACCGATGACAATATATTTCATAACATTATAGTCTATTGCAGCCGCCATCTAAAATTTGTATTGTGTGTTATGTTTTACGAATTTATTATGATCGGTTATACAAGAAGATTATTACAAGTATAAAAAATAAATTATTCTCACCTTTAAAATTTTATTCAGCAGGAAGTTTAAAAAATATAGCTACGGTTTTTTTGCAGTAGAGTCAGGGGCTCTTTACGGTACAGCTATAAGGGTTAATCACCGTTTACGCATTTCGGTACAGGTTATTGTAACCGATAACTTTCTACACTTATTTAACCGTTATCACATTTCGGTACCAAAATCGGAAGAGCGCGGCTTTGCAGAATATTTAATAGAGTCGCGTGCATTGTTTCGGCGCAGAGATCCGAGTACCTATCGTTCTATCTATCGCACTCTGACAAAGATGCCGCGCCGCTTGCGCTGTTTCATTCTACCCGCGTGCAGTCTTCCGCCTCGAAAAATATTACCTGCCTTGCTTGAGTAGTCCAGTGTTTTAGAACTCCCTAATCAAATGAGGAGAAAAAAGAATAATGCGGTGCATGTTTTTTCCTACGATAGGAGCAAGTATGAATCGTCATGCTCGGTACTAGGTTGCTCTGCAAAACTCATCACGAAATCTCAGAAACTAAGTGCTAGGAGTTTCAAATTTTGCATGCGGGTTCTTTTTAAGACGTAGGTACTCACTAAGACGGGATTTTATGAAATTCAACCCCTAAGGGGGTCAAAAGGGGTGAAAACGTTTGTATAAAAATCCTTTGTTTTTGAACTTATACTCGTAGTTGTGAAAATTTGTATTTGGATAGGTCATTCAAAATAAAAAATGTTGGCCTAATTTTTTTTTGGATATTGGTGGTTTAAGAGGGTGAAATGGAGGGGTGAAAGTTTGTATGGAAAGTTTTGTGTTTTCGAACATACAGAGGTGAAAATTAGCATTTTGACAGTTTAAAATGATGATTTCAATATTTATTGACAGAGATGACTTAGGGGGGTAAAACATAGTAGGGATTTTTTTTTTTTTCAAAAGTTCTATGTTTTTGGAGCTACAGTAATGAAAATTGATAACTGGATAGGTAATTTAAAATAAATAGTGATGCTTTCAATATTTTTGTCAGGGATGACTTAAGGGGGTAAAACGAGGGATGTAAAAACTACTACATATTATCAACTCTAGAGGTCAAATTTCTGTACAATGAAAACTATTCTGAAAACCGAGTCAGGGGATGTAAGGAGTGAAAAATAAGTTCAAATTGTTATACGGGTTGTTGTACGGGCTAATCTCCGAAACGACTGGACCGATTTAAATGAAATTTCGTATGGTGGTAGCTTATATCTCTGATCAACATATAGTATATTTTTGATCCCGGTAAATTAAACAGTTCCCGTGGGATAATTAAAAACCTATTACCGTATCCTGCGACACCACGCGAGCGTAGCCGCTGGCGGGTCAGCTAGTATCATAATACTCTTGTATTTAATTAGGTACCTATACTGATCAAATCAATAACTCATCCATCAGAGATGTAGTATTTTATAGGTTAATCCAATCAGGTAGGTACTGTATGTTACTTACAATTTAAATTCTTGTCGTTGCACACAATTACCTTTCTATTTTTGTAAGTGGACATTTGAGACTGAGTTTCATAATCTTCGGAATCGAAAATAACTATATTGCTTTTCTTGGCTGCAAAAGACATTTTCACATAACCCATAAAAATATTTTTGGGTTATGAAGTTTCTGACAGGCCTGGTAGGTATTTAGGCCCGAACACACGAATGAAATGAAATGGACGGCTCGCCTAGCAGTGGTTAGGAAAGTAACGAGCCGCGATCAAGTCCTTATTTCGGTACCGAAATTGTATACCGGTACCTAAAATTACCAATACCGAAATGATAAGCTATCGTAAAATTACGGTATGCCGTCATACCGAAATTTTTAGATATCCTTATTTTAGCGGTAGCTAAGTCCCTGCAGTAGAGTTCAAACAGCCGTGTAAAACACAATACGCACGTGGCTTTTTAAAACGATCGCGGAAATAAACTTATACGTAACATAACATACGAAGATGATAGCAGTCAGTCAAGTGCGACATTTCATAACCTTTTTTATATAGGTAATCTAATAAAAAAGGTATAATGTAGAAATAGTTTGTAACGTGTTTGTAACACTCACTACTGACGGCACCGCGAGAACCGCTTAGGGGTCTCGTCGATGCGCATGTCCGTGTCAGTGGGCCGTTTCGAAAGTATCTAGGTAGTTTCCGTACTGTTCTCTATGTTTCTACTGTGACAAGGGAGAGTAGTTGTTGTCGAAAAGTAGCGAAAAAGACAGCAGATAGCTTTAAAGTCAATAATCTAATCTCCCAAAGGACCATGGACATCATGGAAATATAAGAACCATTAACACCTTGACCGAACTCGAGAATTGTCTCTTCCTTTAATTTTCTATCGATATATCTGGTCTGGAACAGTGTAGTTCCCAACCCTACGTTCTCAAAACAACACATCTGTATGTATCCGTGACGGATCCGTTTGGGACCGGGTTCAGGGATATATGGTGGTGGGGACAGAGGCCGAGGGTCACGGTATTTTACAGATGGATGTGGTGAAGAGGTTATTTCTTTACTACCATTATCTATCATTTCACAATTTCAAAGTCTATGGAGTCAGACAGCCTTTAATTTTGAAATTTTTTGTTTGCATTAAGGAAACATGATAAGAACCATAGACAGTTTTTACCAGGATTGCTTATTCCTAATAAGTTTTAGACAAAACCTTCAGGCTGATATCATGTGTTTTTTTTATTTTACCAATTATTAGTGTGGTAATAATGAATTAGAAATAAAGATATTGTTATTTGGCTGCTATATCAAGCTGCTGAATAGCTTCGATATTTGTACCTGCATAAGGTGCCCGGCCCTATTCGGTTTAAGTAAGGTGTGCAAACATGTAAAACAAGTACCCTGTCTTTAGCATTGAATCAACGTCATTGGTCTATGTCCAAATATTCCAGTTTTTTTTTTTTTGAATTGAATCAAACAGGAATACTCGTAGTTTTTGTTATAAATAATTTCATATGCACATAGGTGATATCATTGCAGTGATTGATTTGCTTGTTTGTGGTATGATGATATGGCATATATGCTACATACCTGTATGTACCTGTATGTAGTTGCATTGCAACTACATACAGGTACTGAATTTAATAAACATGTTTTTTTTTTAATTTTACAGACGTTGCGTAAATTCTAAAAACGGATTTCTTGTGAAGTTCAAGAACTCATTACTTCAGCACTAGCCTATATTTTATGTTTTGGCATGTAATGTGATTTAGTTTTGTAAAGCAATATTGAATGTTTTAATAGCATAACTATGTAAGTCATAATGTATATCTGACACATATGCCATATCATTATACCACAAACATGCAAATCAATCACTCCAATGATATTACCTATGTCCATATAAAATTCCTTATACAAAGAAAAAAATCTAACAAAATAAAACAACACCGCTGTGCCCTAACCAAGATATTATTTCAACACGCCAGACATATACGCAAACATTTGGAAGCTGTAAAGGAATGAAACGCCATCTCTCTGGATTTCATTTTCAAGTTGATAAATATTTCACAAGTTCTTGGCTAAGTGAAAAATAAATATATCCGACACCGGTGCTTGGAGGATAGCCAAACGATAGTTCCGGAGTACAGTCGAACCGTTTTATGGTAGGGGTAGCGATTTGGGGTACTGAAACTGGAAGCTATTGGAATTTCGTATCAATTTCCTTGTCAATGTGGTAACAGACATTTACAAGCAGTTCTAAAATCTTACACACTAAATGTTGAGTATTATTAGACTTGTTAGATGTAGGTAACCTTATTTTTTTTTATTACACCTCCGTAAGTATATCTTTATCAAATCTAGTTAAATCTAGTTAGTTACAGTGGTATCTGGTTTAGAATAATCTATCAAAATTCTTCACCGTGAGAGACGTAGTAGAATTTTTCCTCCGCAGTCAGGATACGAATCGCAATAGGCGAGAAAACCTGGACTACTAGGTGGTCGTTTTTTTGTGTATCGAGGTGAGGAGCGCAGTGCAATGCCATACAAATCTACAAGTATAAGTGTCGGGTCGCACTGCAACTGCCAGCGTAGTGCTTAACAACTTGCGCACGAATTGCAAGTCATGTCATTTAATATTATTAAAAAAATCCAATAGTTGTGGGCGTTCAGGAATAGTAAATGAAATAATAAATTTATGTCGTGACATTGCACATTTCATGAAATGGTCGCATTTATTAAAATATTTCATTGTTCGTTGACCATTTCATGATATGGATTGACCATGTCAATGAATAGAAGTCCTTTGATGACATAATCAACTAAACACATTTCATAATCTGCTCAAACATCGTATGATCATATTGTAAATAGTTACATTTATACACCACTAGCGGCGCTGATGGCGCATTGTTATTGTTTGTGTGATGCATCATGGCGGCGCTAACCAGAACATGAAAAACATTTTTTGTCTTTTTTTTTTCATGATATGTCTAGGGCAAAGTCATATATAGGCACGACGACGAGCGAAGCGAGCATGCCGCGGCAGTGGCCAGCGATGCGCAAGAACGAAATAGCTCGTTTAATCTAGTAACTTATTTCCTCTTGTACTTTATGGATAATATAACCTTTTTATGGACATTCAACATTTGTATGGACACCCTACATTAACGATATGGTCAAATGTCGTTGTGTCAGTTGACTATTACATGAATTGCGACCATTTCATAAAATTTTCGATTGTATGATCTGTTCACGACATATATAGTATATACGAGTACCTATATATATATATATTAGCAGTATAAATATATATATGATACATTCATTGACACGAAATTTTTAAACAAAGCTATTATTAATTGAGACATGTGTACATTTGGATTCATCAAAATAAACGGCAGTATAATCTTAAAAAAAACGAATTAACAAATTCGGTGGTCGCACGCATTGAGTTAAATTAATGTATACTACGTACGTAGTCAATTTAACTAAATTGTAGCACGGATATATTATACAGATTTCAGACCTTAAACCTTAGTAAATATGAAGTTCTTTACTCTGATGCTACTCTTCATAAGAATGCGTTGAATCAACAGTTTATATTATATTTGCTTTATAGTAAACCAGATCACTTCCATTACTTAAACAATAAGTACACATTGTAACAGATAAATTAAACCCGCATGACGTTTATTTGTCGGAATGCCACAGACCGTATTTAGACAGAGATATATCAATCGACACAAATTATGTCGATGAGCAATCAATGTCTGAACTGATAAACTAATTGTGGTGTACAATAGAACCACAAAAGAAGGAGAAAATGTTAAGACTACGCAACGCTGAAACCCACTTGTCAATGCAGAATTAAGAAACTTATTGACAAGCTAGTACTATCATCTCAAAGTACTGTAATTAAGTACACAACTAATATAACCCGCAACAACAAGTTAACCCTTCAAGAGTCGTTATATAACAATGAAATGTCTATTGTGTCTGGCCGCATGATGACCAATGACCTTTGATGGATTAAGTATGATAATCATATAACCATTTTTGCTAAGAACAAAAAAGGTTAAATAGTTATCATCACAACTGTTTATGTTATTTGTTTAACGTTATTGAATAACTTATGTAGGTACAAAATAATAGGTATACTTTGATATATTTAATTTAGGCAACAAAAAGAAGTATAAACGAAAGTAGTAGTATGTAAGTATATACATACAGCAGGGCTATTATGTATCTCAGTTGCTAACAAATGTTGATTGAAATCTAGAAAAATGGCCGCCCGATGTCAGTTTTGACAACTCCAGTAAGTAAACATGTTAGGAAGTTGATGACTGGATCTGACAAAATTGACATAGAGCCGCCATTTTTTTCGATTTCAATCAACATTTGTTAGCAACTGAGATACATAATAGCCCTACTGTAGGGCTATTATGTATCTCAGTTAGCCCTACAGGAATAGATTAATTATAATCTACGAGTCAACAAGGTTTTCGTGTGTGCACGTAACATATTTTTTTTTCCTTTGTTATTGGTCTCGTACTTCTGTACATTGGCCTTTCTTCACGCTATTTAGGTAAATATTTATAGTTGTACCAAGTTCGATTTCTTTTTCAAATAGTCAGAGTCAAACCAAAGTCGCTTAATTAAATGTGTCATTAAGTCACTGTGATGTCTGAGTCAGGTTTTAGTAAAGCGTTGGATGCATTACACATTATTTCTAAAGCAATGAACGAGGAAAACATAAAAACATTATTTCATGATTTTGTACTCTTTACCTACACTTATACTTCACGAACACTTAACAGTTCTAGCTAATCAAGGAATATTAAACAAAGCCATTTTTGGGATTAATCCCGCTATCCCCCGTAAAATGTTCCTATCCAATGTTTTCCAGATCATACATCATAGAAGATAAAAACAATGAAACAAAAGAGTTACACCAAAAAAGAAAATGCTGCTTCGGAAATGAAAACCACTCATCCGCACTCAAATCGAGACACGATATGTAAGTAGTTTTTAAAACAACTTTAAATGGAGCGTGTACAAAAACTCAACAACGGAACCTTAGTGTAAAGACACAAAGTCGAAAAACGGTAGTGATATCTTCCAGACAAATAAATCAGAAGAGTGCGTTTCGCAAATCACGGCTCGGTTACCGATATCTAAAGATGGGCATCGGTAGCTACATGTTGTGGAGCACTAAAACAATTTTATACGTGGAGACTGCCGACAAAAGTTAAGATTTACAGACTCCGAAAGTTGAGTTGGTTCACTGAAGTTGCATGGCGTGGATAAGGCACTTTATTTTTATTTTTACTCACTTATTCGTAAATGTTTCAGAAACATCTGACAATTAACATGAACGACATAGAACGGGTTTAAATATTTGATGAGATTTATTTAAATCTTTATTCATGATAACTTACATTACCTGTACTGGTAAGACAATTATTATGTAGTGTTTAAATACTATATATTAAAATAAGTGAACCATACATATACATATAAATGTATGTATTTTGTAAAATAACTTATGTACCTACTGGTTTAACATAATCACAAAGTTTTTCAAGGTTTTTTAAAAGTAAGTACTTTATCATGTGTCAGTTTCAGATATATTTTAAATTATTATTTCTAATGACCAGCATCTCATTTTGTTGTGTTTATATAATATCTATATTTTAATTACGCCATTTTATTCAAAGTTTCACTAGTATTTTTCGTGATAAACCAAAAATTGGCGTCGAATTTACGACGCGCGTTGATAGCCAAGCTGCTTATTGAGACGGTTACGGGATGCTCAATTTAAATTTCCGCTTCATGAAGGCATCGGAACTGATCTTTAAAATCTAAAGACAGTGCACAAGCTCCATAAATACAGAAATTAGATACATTTTCGTGATCTTATTTGAATAAGATCACGAAAATATATCTAATTTAATATAATATATAATAAATATAATATTTGAATCTATAATGCTTTATTTTATAATTTTTAATCTCAGAGTTTCCCAGAAAGTTTTACATACATATCAAAGTTCAGTTAATTAGTATAATTTTAGCAATATACGTACATAATATATATTGTATTGTAAAAACCATTGATTCATGAATTGGCATTTATGAATAAAGAACTATTTATAAGTTATGTTAAAATAATACAATCACTGATACTGTTGAAATTGTTTCTATTTCGTCGTATTTCAGACTTTTAACCTCAAAGGGATCATCCGAGATATTCACGATTTTTCACTCACTTGCCACTTCAGCTACTTTTTCATTTGGATTGTCGCCTCTGACGCCCAAATTGGTTTCTGTTTGTCTCAACAAAGCTCTGGATTTTAATTATACGTTCGAAGAACAAAAGATAAGTACTAAAAAGATTATTCGTAGAATTCATACTTAAGGCCTATTAGGAACATAATATTTGATTCCAATACCAAATAAAAAACTACCACAGACGCTTGAGCAAAATCACCATCGGCGGCAAACTTTGTACGTTTTCCAACTACCAAAGATACTTTCGTTGAATTATTAATTGGTTTTGATAGTGTTGCACTGCCGGCACATCGTTTCGAATTCTTATCAAAGCTAATTTATCTTAATTACTGGCTTAATACTGCAATTTGGATTCTGGAGGGTGCTCTAACGAAGCGCCTTGCATTGCCACCGTCGGCGTTAAATACCACAGGTTAGATGCCAACAAAACGCGCCGGGTGCTGAACACAAATCAAACAATGGCTTGGGCATACCTAAATCGCGAGATGATAAATTCTATTGTGACTAAACAAAAACGCTAAACGCTTGTTGCAGAAGTTAACACGCTTAAAACTCGCTCGCGATGTCGAATATCAATATGAAAGCATCATTCTACAAACCGACTGAGCACGAGAAAAACAAATTTAACGTTCGCGTTGTAGAGTTGCAGTTTTGGAAAAAATGAGTCGGCATTCCGATTTGCGCTTGCACTGGATATTGGATTTTCGACTCTTTTCGAGTAATTTTTGAATGTTATATATGTATGCTAGGGAACAGACGAGGCCATTTATCTTCGCAAACGAAGCGATTTGTGCGTCTGCGAAAGGTAACGGATGTTGCATGAAGGCACGTGTCCGGGACTGACTTATTGGCGGACTTATTGGAATGCTCATTGAAGTCTATTAATGAATTGAAATTAAACAAAAACAGTTTTGTTTACTAAGGTTTTGTATTTTGTATTAATAAATCAGTCTTATTGCTAACATAATGCAAAGTTATGGGAATTAGATATGCACTTTTTAGTTACCTATTTAGTCTACATTTTCTGGTTCAGCCTCAGATAATCAAACACGTAATCTATGATAGATACATATTAGGTAAACTGTGGATTAGGTGTGACCGCCTTATTTTCAGACCCATGAGAATAAAGTTATTGTAAATAGAAATGGTACCAAAACGATAATTAATAATCCAAAAGAACGGACGACACGCGTAAAGCCGAGCAAAGGTGACCAGACCATATTATGGTTACCTATGTAATGGACTATTATATAACTTTAAGTTTGAATATAATACAATCTTATGGTTTTAGTTCAAACAAACACGAATATATACTTATAAGATTCGTAAATATTTAATGAGATCCGAATGACACAGGAATTTTAAGATTAAATAACCATATAATTGAATATGATATAAGAACTATAACAACTTGAAAAAAAAATCAGTTAAATTTAGTTTATTTTATGATGGTTATGTATGAGGTTCTACTTGAAATACTATAATTATGATTTAAATAAACTATGCAAATAATCTAAGTGGTATAGAAAATAATAACTTCATACTCGTTTTGCATAACGTATCATGTCGCTTCCATACTTATATCATATCGCTTCTACACCTTTCCGTTTCACCTGTCCTGGCTGCTCATATTTCATAAACACTTTTTAATTTTAACAACATATACAATTTATAGTACATTATATATTAGTCTATGAAACAAACTTAATCCAGTTAAGTATCCAGTAGGTTGAATATCCAGTTTCCTAAATTCGAATAAAACAGAATTCCAAATTTCATAAACTAGAAAACAACAAAGCAATGTTCGATAGGTTCGGTTTGCGGTTGCGAAGTTTTGGGTGGCAAATGAATAATTCAAAATGCGATTCGGCAGTCCGTCAGGCTTTGGCCCCTTCCGTTGCATTTTGTAAATCTGGCCAACCCTTCTTGGAGTAAAAAGCTTGTGAAGTTGTAAAACAAGCTTGTTCAAACAAATTGGGATAAACGACCAGGTAAATCTTGAACTAAACCAATAAGGTTAAAATAATTAACCCGTTTGGCACAGGTGTGCCACATCGGAAATTATGGCAATAACGTAATTATTTTCTTGTTGTTAATGATTGTTGTTGCTTGTTGATATTTCCTTCAGTCACCAATGTGTTTGAAAATATCCCTGATTTAATATCTTTATAAAATATCCTTACAAGAGATTAAAGAAATAATATCCATATTATATAGAGTAAAATATTAAAACTGTAAAAGATAGTTTTATTCTCTTGTTTAGATACAGCCCATGTCTATATAATAATAAAAACATATATTAGTTCCGTTAAACATTTGCTTTTCAAACGGATTTTTAAATATTGTAATCACCTGGCTTCTCGCAAAGTGATAGGTACATTAATTCTGGCCTTAGTAAGCAGCAGCCAGAAATTTTTCGGCAAAGCACAAACTTGTAGACAAGACTTGTAACTTAAGAGGAACTAGACGTAATATCTTAAGATATCGTATGCAGCGTTCATGGGCAATATTCTTCACTTCCGTGTCGGGCATAGGTATGTCTGTCTGGAGGTATTGGAGTGCGGTCATGTCCGCTACATTATTTCCATAAGCTTTACAAATTTTCGTAATATCTTATACTTGTTTAATATCATTTTTATGCTGTTTAGACATAAAGGTTACGTGCATTCACATATTTACATCCGCCATCTAACATTAACTATTCAATTCAATACTGTTAAATGCCTTATTTCGTCCAAGCGAAAATAAAGTATCGCACGCCGTGATTATTTGGAATTTAGTTATGGAGCCTGAGAGTGACATCTAAGGATTCTATTAAGCTCATGAAAAAAGATGTACTTTTGTGACTTCTTCAATTCTTCTAGTTTCTATTTAACTTCTAAGGCGTTGTGCTGGAATAGACGATAAAGGCATTTTGCATATTATTTTTGCAGTTCTGTTCCCAGATTGATAAATAATATTGTCATACGTACGTTATAAATTTAATCATTAAAATATAACTGCGCTTCGACTTGATAATCTTATTCTTTTTTTTGGAAGTAGGTTGAAAAGTACTGTAGGGTGTCCGAGTGTCCCCACCACTTGGAGTGACGATTTTCTCAAAGTGACTGTAAGAAGCTGGATCCAAGCGTATGTTTATATACCTACAATTCCAGCTGTACATTTTCCCTCATATGAGTTGTACGCCTTAAATAGATTCATCAGCATCATCTCAGCCGTAGGACGTCCACTGCTGAGCATAGCCTCCCCCATGATTTTCCAAAAGGACCGGTTGGAAGCGGCCTGCATCCAACGTCGTCCTGCGACCTTCCTCAGGTCGTCTGTCCACCGTGTCGGTGGACGACCTACGCTGCGCTTGCCGGTCCGTGGTCTCCACTCCAGAACCTTTCGGCCCCATCGGCCATCTGTTCTGCGTGCTATGTGCCCTGCCCACTGCCACTTCAACTGGCTAATCTATATTATATTTCGTTCGCGTATTAGGTTCAGCCTTTGGCCTCGCCATAACCTCCCATCTCATCATCATTCATATCAATTTTTATAAATTTTACAATGCTTCTTTCTGTGGCTATGCGTATTAGGACTACAACGATCTCACAGTAAAATTTTTAGATAATAAGTATCCTGTATCGTGTACAGGTTAGAGGCTATCTCTGTGTAGAGTTTCATCAAAATTTATTTTATTACGGTTTAGTAGTTAAAGCGTGAAAGAAGGACAAACTAATGACAAACTGACCAACACACTGTCTCATTCATATAATGTTACGGATTGGTTAGCGTGTGATTGGTGAGCATCATTTATCCAGAAATGATGACTACCTCATGTTAATGTGGGATATTAATTTTATTAACGTATGTCTAACTCTGCTTTCTTGTACCATGTTTGAATGAAAAACTATATTTTGCGAATTACTATTGCTTCATCCGAATAAATAATTCTATTTATTCGTAGATACTAAGCTTAGCTTAGCATGGCAAAGCGATATAGCGTCAAAAGTTCCAAACCCGCTAGCAGCGAAACTTGCTCTGACATTTTGAATATAATTTGTCACATTGCATCCACATCATCATCATCATTATCAGCCGGAAGACGTTCACTGCTGAACATAGGCCTCCGCCATAGAACGCCACTTAGACCGGCTGCTCGCTTCCTGCATCCAGCGATTGTTTTGTGATTTTGTGATTCCCCGTGGGTTTGATGAGGTCGTCGGTATACATAGCGGAGGGCCACCCTATACTTTGCCTTCCGGAGCGTGGTCGCCACTCGAGAACGTTTCTTCCCTATCGGTTATCAGTTCTGCGAGCGATGTGGCCTGTCCATTGCCACTTCAACTTGTCTTCGTCTATGACCTTAATTCTCCTACGGACCTCCTCATTTCGTATGTTATCACGCAGGGAAACCCCAAGCATATCTCTCTCCATTGCTCGTCGATTGACTTTAAGCTTGTTAATGGGGTTCACATACATGGCATGGGTAAAAATTATTGATAAAAATCTTAATAACAAAAGTTAGAGGATGATACAGTGCTATAGATATATTATTTGTTTATTTATTTATTTTATTTTATTGTAAATGCAAAACCTTATAGTGAATAAAGACAAAGACATAGATAATGTTAAATTCTCTAAGGTGTAATAATATTACCATATACAACCGTTCAACATTGAGTTGCAAAATACCTTTAATCCATTAAAAGCAGTAACAAAACAACCATTTTATATCGAACCGTTCATATTTACGTTTTAAGCTTACCATGAAAATGTAATAGAGAGAATTTCGAGTCCGCCATCTCTCTCCATTTTAATGAATAAGTAAACAAAATTAGTGGGGTCCAATATCGAAATAAGTGAAATGGCAAGACGGTCAGAGAAACGGCCCCAGCATATAAAGTATCCATTTGAAGGAATTTTAACTCGCTTCCTTGGAGCTTTTATAACTCAATCTTGGGAGTTTTAGTGTTAATAGATGTTTGGATTAACTTTATTTTATGCCGAAATGTTGTGAAAAGACTTAATTCTATTAGGCAGTTTGAGTTTGTATACAAAATATTTCTGGATGATATGACTGAATTTATTTTATCAATCTAAAAGAGAAAATTATTATGTAGTTTGGTAAGAACTAAGAAAATATATTTTACATAACGTCTAATTATTTTTGTAGGAAGTATGAGAGGTGACTAAATGCCCTGATTTCACTAGTTATCTTTGTAACTATTATAGAATAGATTAGAATAGAAAATATGTTTATTGCCAGTGAAATTACATATTGTGAGAAAAAACACACAACTAAATAGGTACCTAGTAATCAGTATTTAAAAAAAACACACAACTAAATAACTAATAAACAGCATTTATAAGGGCAATAGGTGTATGCTCAGTGCTGTGCTGTGTCCTGTATTCACAGGAATGTGTATACGGGCTGGTTTTCAGCAAACTCCTATACTTACAGCATTACGAATTGGAACCTATTGCTATCAGTCGAGCACAGTTTCATACTCGATACAGCTACTGAGAATATATTTTCGGAAAAATCTTATGGTAAGCCCCTTACAACATACTTAATCACACAAGTTGCAGTTCCTGGAAAAGTAGGTTGATTTCTGCGAAATCTATTGTATTATTGGCCAAATATGGTGAATCGCGGTCCACCTTTGATGTAAAGGATTTTATAAAAAAAATAATCGATACATTAATATCATTCATATTTGATAATCTCCAAGATAATCGTCCATATAGTTCCATATATTAATAATTTATAATATTAAACGTATATCACTGATAATACAGACAGTATCAATTAAACACGGATGTGTACAATCTAACTCATTACCTGCATGCTTAAGTTCAGATAGTACTTAATTACTATTTAATTTAATTTGTTGGGATTTAATATTAGTACCTTACATATGAAGTTGTCGTTTTGCCGAACTCGCCACATTGATCCCAAATATTTTGCATTTGGAATTCCAAATTCATATTTATTTATGAATTATAATAAAAATGTAACGGATCGCTGTCTTGAACTACATGGAAGATATATGAGAAAAAATATTATTGGGATATTTAACAAAAATAAATTCAACAAAATATTGTAGGTTTTTTTTATCTGTTTCACTAATTTAAACACTAAAATCACGCTAATCTGAGAGACGGCTCATCAGATTTAGATGCAGTTTTCACTAATATATTGTGATGAGCTGTTATTATGTTTCAAATATAGGCTTATACCAAGTAGTGTATCGTTGTAGTGTTTCGAATTTAGTGGTTTAATTGTTTTCACGCCATTTGGTTTTTCTTTGACATCACTCTGCTCACCATATGGACAACTTAAACTATCGCATTATACTTAAAATATCTCTGTAACCGCTCGAAGATGGGAAAGCTACTGTAAAAGAATACACCGAACGTTTTTAGTTCCACGTTTTCGTTCTGGAATGTTTTACCCATAGTACAAACCTTGGCTTGACCCTTGACCAGCGCTGGTATCATTGACTACAAATTCTTATGATATGGCCAGACGATTACGGTAGATCTGTATTGTCAACAATTACAAACCATGGTGGAAAAGCATCCACGGGGTCCATCATCATCTACTGCGATCACCAATATGCATGTCAAGCGTGTTGTATTATAGCGAATTCCCCACTATGACAAGCAATATAAAACCACGGCCCCCAATCCCAGGCAGCTCTGCTATCCGTGGCTACGGTAGCGGCCATTGTAACGGTGAAGCAGGTGGAGTGCGAAGAATCTCTGGCTACCCAAAAATCACCCTTGGCCCCGTCAACAGAAAATACACATACGCTTGTCATTATAATCATCTCAGCCATAGGACGTCCACTGCTGAACATACGCCTCCCCCAGATATTTCCAAAAGAACCGGTTGGAAGCGGCGTGCATCCAACGTCATCCTGCTACCTTTGTCAGGTCATCAGTCCACCTTGTCAGTGGACTATCTACGCTGCGCTTGCCTGTCCGTGGTCTCCTCTCAGAACCTTCAGGCCCCATCGACCATCTGTTCTGCATGGTATGTGGCCTGCCCACTGCCTCTTTAACTGGCTAATCTTCTTCTGGGCTATGTCGGTGACTTTAGTTCGTCTACGGATATCCTCATTTCTGATTCGATCACGTACGTACGCTTGTACCGTTTGTTAATGCCACTTTAAAAAATACGGACGCTCAGGACTGACGAAAACATGGTCGAGTTGGAGGAAAAGATGCTGAAGTTACGCTATGATGTTATGGGGTTATCTGATGTCCGAAGACAAGGACAGGGCACGATAATCCTAAATTCCGGCAACTTGTTTTTCCACCGTGAGGGAGAGACCAACAATCGCAGGGTGGTGTTGGGTTCCTCGTCCGCAAGTCTCCCTTAAAAAACGTCGTCAAAGTCGATAGTGTGTCGGCTAGGGTAGAGTTTCTTATACTCAGAATAACCGATATTCGCTGAAGGTCATATAGGTATACGCCTACGACGATGATTTGAGTTTGAGTTTGTAACTTCCAACCGTTGAATTATTATATTACGAGTATTAGTACAACTACAAGTTCAGCTAAGTACGCTTATAGGTATGCTACTTACTGTCCCATGTAAAGGGAATATACCTAAGTGTGCACCTTCAAAAACAGCTACAGAATGAGCTGATGGCTTTTACTTACAAAATGGTAAAATATATCCCACTTTCAAGCGCATTAACAAACACATCACAACGAATGCAATGAGATCTGATTGTACGTTTAAAATTCTATTTCCTAGCAAACGCTTGTTCCATTTCCAAGACACTTATATATAAATTGAAATAAAAATAATTCCACATTTAACCGAAGATATCTTGACTGCATCGTTGAAAGTAAATGCTCATATAATTCCTGGTTGTACTGCGTTGGATTGCATTCAGGGACGTTAGGGGATGAAACAGGATGAACTTTATGTTAACTGTGCACAATAAAAACAGCCTTTATGACGATACGTGGAATGGTTACGTGTATAGCGTTTGGTTGTGTACCTTTGGATGCGAGGTTACCAATGCCGACGCTAAAAGCGGGACTCGAAACTATCGGGTTAAGTAAGAGTAGCGATGTCTTTGGTTAAGAAGTTTATATTATACTAGCTAACCCGACAAACGTTGTCCTGTCTCATAGAAAAATATTTATTTGTGTATTTTTAGGTTTGAGAGATTTTCTTATTTTTCTTTTGTGATACTCGCACTATTACAAACATTTGGAAAAAATATTTCCAGCCGTTTTAGCACAACTTAGCAACAGACAACTTTTATTTTTATTTGTTACGCATAAAATAAAATAAAAAAAAATGCTCACAGGAATGTTTTATTAAGTCCGGGATAAAACTTATTAGTCTACCTTATTAGATAAATCTTTAAATAGGAACAGTTAATATTTTATAAATGATCTCTATTTTTGAATGTAGACACGTTAATATAGGTGCATACCTTTGTGTTGTTACTTTTAAATACTAATCATATAACGTAGTTTATTCATATAATTTGTTCACATATTTATAAGAAACAGTTTTTGCTATTAGTCTATTAATCAAACGTAGACCAGAAAAATTGATACATACATAAAACGTTAACACACAAAGAAGTCCTCATACTGCATACATAATTGATAAAAAACAAATACAAAAAATCATTAGCAAAACTTATGTAGTTCCACCAATTTATAAACACTAATTGTGCTTCGTGGTTTCACCTGCGTGGTGATAGATGATGATGATGAATAAAAAATATATAGCCTAATATCGGTTAATGGACCAATTGTAGTATATTCGTTACAAACATACTAAAGTACTAATCTCCCTCTTTATAATATTACTTATAAATTATCTTAATATACACTATCTTATACGTGTGTTTGTCACCGAACTCCTCCTAAACGGCTCGACAGAATTGTGTGTATATTTCAATGGGTTTCTGGATGGTTCGAAACTTCAATTGTACCCGGTAGGTGGCGATGATATCGGTATTTCACTGATCTTCTTGATGCGAGCGTAGCCGTTGGCGGGCCGACCAGCCGTGCGATTCTCTAATGATTTCTCGACGAGATCGTCGACGAGCTCACCGATGTCAAATACTTTACGAGATATCGCCCTTGAATATAAGGTTGTTTTGCTAACGATTAATTTTATTTCATTATTATTGTTTACTGATTGATATACTAAGTATTTAAATGTAATCAAATAATACTATTAGCAATTGCGTTTGACCATGTACATATTTTATGACATTTTGGTATAAAGATAGATATGCCCTTGGAGAAATAATAAGCTACTCGAAGTACTAATCCTGCGCAGACGTAGTCGCGGGCACCAGCTAGTAATATATATATAAAATTGAACCCTTTTTTCTTCTGGTCACGCTATAACTTGAGAACGGATAGAATAATATCACTAATTCTTTTTCTGATGTGTTAATTGTTGTAAAGATAAGGTTATAAGAACTTTCTCTTTTTATAAGAATCTTCTCCTTACAACAATTAACACATCACTCATGAAAAGATAGGAGGTTATGGCGAGGCCGAAGGCCGAGCCTACTAGGTGGACGTAGTCGCGGGCAGTCGCTAGTATCATATATAGTATATTTATAGTATTACTTTTCAAAGCACTAACGCCTGCTTTAGCGATCTCAAACATTGAAATTTATAGAGAGAAAAAATAACATCTTCGGACGGGATTCGAACCCGTATATAGTATAGTATAATATCCTTGTACGTACTCAGGCATATACATACAGGCATATTTATTATGCATAGTAAGATACTTATGAAGTAAGTAATTATTATGAAAACATGAAACTTTATTACAAGTGCCCTCGTTACTGTCCCAGCAAAATATAAGATTTGGTTACCCTTGTAGTGGATCGAGGTTAGTTTTATTGAAATAAACGAGGTTATTAAGGTGTATTCGTTTGCAATCGGTTTGGTTTTTACAGAGTGAAGTGGTTCCATATTGGTACCTAGAGTGAAATATTGATTAATCGTTACTAATTGGTGCTTTCACTTTTATGAGTTTGCCAGTAAACGTAATCGCCAAGAATCAAGTAGTATTATTTCCATCGAATCAACCAAATAGTTGTTCGCTGAGAAGGGATATTATTAGTTGATCTTTTATATATATACACTTGCTGCGCTCCGCGGTTTCACCCGCGGGTTGATGGATGATGATAAATCAAATATAGCGTATGTTACTTAGGTATAATGTAGCTTTCTACTGGTCACACGAAGTGGCCTGCTTTCTCGCTGGTTCCCTTCCATGGTACCTGGAGGCCAAGATTCTTTCCTTGCTCTTCTGGCGTATAACGCGGGCCCGACAGGAAGGTCTCCACCGTACTCCTCGGGAAAGAAGACAATTGCGAACGGACGCCAGGAAAGTAGCGCTGGCATCCATTACCTTCCGAATGACGCAGATCCTCTCGGGGCATGGATGCTTCAGGAGATATCTGTACGTGGCTCGAAAGGAAGTGACCCCTGCGTGCCACCAGTGTGGCTGCGTGGAGGAAACCGCGCAGCACGTATTGAGGGCGTGCCCGGGGGCAGAGGAACCGCGGCAGGGACTTGTCGCGGTGGTGGGAGCGGGGCGAGGGGTGGACGTCGGTAATACAGGGCTGCGGGAGAATGCGCAAGCAGTGTCCCGTGGTCCTGTTTACAGTCATTGCCGAAGGACGTCGTGGGGTTTTAGTCGGTAGTGAGAGTCCGACATAACCCGCTTGCTATCCCCAGCGAGCCGGTAGGCGTAAATGTATTTTCCCCACGCACAAAAAAAAAGGTTTCTACTCTTGAAGATTTTTTTTAATCGGCCATGTGTTTTATGGGTTTATTCATATAAATAAACCAGGGACTTAGCCACCGCTAAAATAAGGGTATCTAAAAATTTCGGTATGACGTCATACCGTAATTTTACGATACCTTATCATTTCGGTATTGGTAATTTTAGGTACCGGTATACAATTTCGGTACCGAAATAAGGACTTGATCGCGGCTCGTTACTTTCCTAACCACTGCTAGGCGAGCCGTCCATTTCATTTCATTCGTCTGTTCGGGCCTAAATACCTACCAGGCCTGTCAGAAACTTAATAACCCAAAAATATTTTAATGGGTTATGTGAAAATGTCTTTTGCAGCCAAGAAAAGCAATATAGTTATTTTCGAATCCGAAGATTATGAAACTCAGTCTCAAATGTCCACTTACAAAAATAGAAAGGTAATTCTGTGCAACGACAAGAATTCAAATTGTAAGTAACATACAGTACCTAC
Source organism: Selenia dentaria (assembly GCA_917880725.1). Lineage (NCBI taxonomy): Eukaryota > Metazoa > Arthropoda > Insecta > Lepidoptera > Geometridae > Selenia > Selenia dentaria. The sequence goes on from OU862893.1 coordinate 20,852,467, forward strand.
CGGATCGGATTAACCTATAAAATACTACATCTCTGATGGATGAGTTATTGATTTGATCCAGTATAGGTACCTAATTAAGAGTATTATGATACTAGCTGAGCCGCCAGCGGCTAAGCTCGCGTGGTGTCGCGGGATACGGTAATAGGTTTTTAATTATCCCACGCCCATCTTTAATTTACCGGGATCAAAAATATACTATATGTTGATCAGAGATATAAGCTACCACCATACGAAATTTCATTTAAATCGGTCTAGTCGTTTCGGAGATTAGCCCGTATAACAACCCGTATAACAATTTGAACTTATTTTTCACTCGTTACATCCCCTGACTCGGTTTTAGAATAGCTGTTTTCATTGTACAAAAATTTGACCTCTGCAGTTGATAATATGTAGTAGTTTTTACATCCCTCGTTTTACCCCCTTAAGTCATCCCTGACAAAAATATTGAAAGCATCACTATTTATTTTAAATTACCTATCCAGTTATCAATTTTCATCACTGTAGCTCCAAAAACATAGAACTTTTGAAAAAAAATATATCCCCTGTTTTACCCCCCTAAGTCATTCCTGTCAATAAATATTGAAATCATCATTTTAAACTGTCCAAATGCTAATTTTCACCACTGTATGTTCGAAAACACAAAACTTTCCATACAAACTTTCACTCCTCCATTTCACCCTCTTAAACCACCACTATCCAAAAAAATAATTAGGTCAACATTTTTTATTTTAAATGACCTATCCAAATACAAATTTTCACAGCTATAAGTTCAAAAACAAAGGATTTTCATACAAACGTTTTCACCCCTTTTGACCCCCTTAGGGGTTGAATTTCATAAAATCCCGTTTTAGTGAGCACCTACGTCCTAAAAAGAACCCGCATGAAAATTTGAAACTCCTAGCACTTAGTTTCTGAGATTTCGTGATGAGTTTTGCAGAGCAACCTAGTAGGTACTCGTACCAAGCATGACGATTCATACTTGCTCCTATCGTAGGAAAAAACATGCACCGCATTATTATTTTTTCTCCTCATTTGATTAGGGAGTTCTAAAACACTGGACTACTCAAGCATGCCAGGTAATATTTTTCGAGGCGGAAGACTGCACGCGGGTAGAATGAAACAGCGCAAGCGGCGCGGCATCTTTGTCAGAGTGCGATAGATAGAACGATAGGTACTCGGATCTCTGCTACGAAACAATGCACGCGACTCTATTAAATATTCTGCAAAGCCGCGCTCTTCCGATTTTGGTACCGAAATGTGATAACGGTTAAATAAGTGTAGAAAGTTTTCGGTTACAATAACCTGTACCGAAATGCGTAAACGGTGATTAACCCTTATAGCTGTACCGTAAAGAGCCCCTGAAATAAACAAACAATCAAATCTTTCCTCTGTATTATTAGAGTAGATAATAACATGTTATATTATGTCCTAAAATATTTTCATACTCAAACACAATTGCTATAATAGTATTTTATAAGTAAATATAAATACATTGTTCAAGTAGTCAACCGTAATAAAAAAAAATATTCCGCTTTTCCACCCGCGTGGTGATGGATGACGATGACGATGATGATGATGATGATGAAAAGTATCCTATGTGGTAATCAAGCGCCTCATCTACCTCCATACCAGATTTCATTAAAATTGATCCCGCTGTTTGAGCGTCAAAGAGAGCAACAAACATCCATCCATCTAAATTGTCACATTTTGCGATATTAGTGTGATGTGATATAAAATACATTATTTATTTGTGCCGGTCGTCTTACCAGCTGTTACTCGTATTCCGTGGAAACATTTTTTCATCAGAAATGGGAGTTATGATAGCACGAATAGGTATGTTTTTATATTTCTTAAAACGCTACGTACAGCCTAAACGACTTCTTGGGTTTTGATAGATGAGGTCCCATTGGATTCGTGTGACGCTTGCGATCTTGAAGAGATGATAGATAAAAGATTGTGAGGGTCGGTCGGTGATTATATGGCGATTTACACTAGTTATATATTCGAGCATTGGTTTATTTGTTTTTTAAACTAGTATATCACAAGACGATCAAGTCGTGCGCCAGATAATAAGCATCAAGTCAGTCCATGATAGTTGCAGTATCAACCAGAGCTTAGAACAGATCCATAGCACTGTATTGGGTATCACTTCAATAAATTGGGTTTTGAGTCACAATCGCCCAGCAATTTCAATAACCATACTACGTCAACGGCCCGAGTAAGACCAGAATCCAATATCACCACATTTAATCTAAACATGTCTAGCCTATATAACGTACCTAATCATTCTTCATCTTCGTGACTTCATCCACGTGGAATAAGGCCCCCGGGAACTGCTCGTTTAATTAAAGAAATATAAAACGGCGTTTATGTGTTAACTCTGGGTATTAATAAACTATATCCATACGGTAAATTAGGTAGTAAATCGGTAGAAGCACTCGTATCACAGCTTGACTTGGCGATCTTAACCAAGCAACACTTGCTGTGGTCAGGAGTTCGATGGGTCCCGGTTGTATGTCTTAGGAAAACGGTTAGGCTATGTCGAAAACTGAAAACTTTGACATTTTATTCGCAACTAATCTATCCGCAATCCAATCCGCACTAGACCCGAGTGGCAGACCCAACTCATCTCTCTGAGAGGAAGGCCAAAGTCAAAGCAGTGGGACCAAAATGAGCTGATTATGATTCGGTAAATTAAATCCAAATCTGTTAAACCGTTTCATCGTGAAGAGGCAACAGTACATACATAATCAGTCACATCTTCAGCTACTCACTCACAAACTTTCGCTTATGCAGTTAGAGCGATTTACACCTGAAAAACGTAAGCCTCCTTAAGGTTCGAATATAATTAATTAACATTTTACTTCTGGTATGTCTATACGAAAAGTTTATGTTCCATCAAGTTTTATTTTACACAATATAGTGCCAGATATCCAGCGTTCAACAAAAGCAGTTACAGTGGTCATCACCAGATGGCGCTGGCTCGTATCTAGGTGTATGTGTAAACATTGCATCTTTATGTATTTAATTTGAACGGCAATGGACGTTACGCAATGTAGCCAGCGTGTCGCAGCGGTTTGGCGAATAAACGGTTTTGTAACATGGAACTATTTCGTTGGGATTGCTGGATGGGACTAGCCCCGAGTTTCTAGAACGTTTGTCAAAGCCTTGATTAGTTGACCAACTATATACTAAACGCTCATTGGTCAATGGTACTCTATGACGCGACATGTGACCAATCAGCGCTCAGTATTCCGTATGTTAGCTGATCTAAATTTGACAAATGTTCCAGAAACTGGAGGTAAGTATGTTTATTTCCTGAGGGGTCAGGGTTAAGGAATATTCCCTTCGCTGTCAGCATGCAGGAACACAACTTGTAAAAGGTGAAACCCAATTTTCTAGGTGGTAGATATCTTGTAACGGATCTCATTACCACCGCAGTGCCAAATACTCTGCCACAAAACGCAAGCATTACTGACTAAGGGTGTGAATGGCACTATAGCAAGAGAAATTATATATTTTCTATAATATTAGCGATGAAATTATTTTGTTGTAAAAAAAATATCTCGTGATTCAAGGTTATCTCCAAGTGTTCAATAAAATATGAAAATAGGTCATTATGCCTTATATGTCTTCAAAGCTGCGTCTGCTAATGTATCGATAAAATACCAGATATGGAGCTCAATAAGGAAGTACACATTTCGAAAACTTCCCCGCCACATACACCATAAGTAAGTAGGTACTGTACATTAATATGTTTTTACATCTCTCATATTCGGTAAGTAGGTCCTTATTACCCCCAAATGGGCTTGTAGAGTGACCAATTAGCGCTCTAGGGTATGTAGCTAGAAAAGCCCTAGGGCGGTAAGTAATTAAAAACACTTCAATCTTTAAAAAAGTTCGTGTACATCTAACCATCATACTGGCAATAGACATCATGCATTCAGCCCAATGACAAAAGAGGTCGCTTCGCTATTCAGCCTTGTCTTCGTATGAGTATAATAGTCATCAATTTCATTTTTGTAATACCGGTTTTTTTCTACTTACCTCACAATCGAGATGTAAAGCAAAGTAGTTAGCTCGGGTGTAAGCATCAATTGCACCCTCGAACTATAATCTCTAACTAAATATCTCGGGCTGCAATTGATGCCTTACAGCCCTTGGCTACTAATCTACTATTTCATCTAAGATTATCATTTATTTTTCACCTTTATGTGATCTGTACCATTTTTGTGACCATTTACCCACAAGTGCTATTCTAAGACACATGAATGACCAATAAATAAGCTACTATATTTTTCTATATGCATAGGAAGATGCAGCTGATGATGCAACATGCTTGTCTACATATAGGAGACACTCGAAATTTAGTTTAAGTGTCTAGATCTAGATGGTCCGTTTCGTAACGAAGATTAAATTAAGTTTTAAGTTTACTACTACCTACTTTATATTACTACTTTTACTTTATCTTCGTTACCAAACGGATCTCTTTTATTTAACTCATTTAATTTACCTGAAAAACCTATAGAACCTAATCATACGGATGAAAGTATGGATATACAGAGTGATAACAAGAAATGTTGTCCTGTGGATTAAACTTTTAATGAAGTCCATTTTAATAACTTAATCATGGACACCTGTACTGGAGAAAAAATAGAAGAAGTCATAGTCACTTCTTGCGATGGTTTAGTTCCGAAATGCACCATGTGTATTTTGTAGGTATGTAAACTATAAATTCAGTGCGGTATGTTGCCACCCACTGTACTGAATCACTGTATGGCCTGTAATAATGAATCGAATTTACCGGGAAATAGATTGATTAAATTTCCGATAGTACTTTATACAATAGTAGCTGCGCTCCGCGGTTTCATCCGCATGGTGATAGATGATGATGCGGATGAATCAAATATAGCGTATGTTGTAATGTTACTCAGGCATAATGTAGCTTTATACTCGTGAAAGAATTGTTTAAATCGGTTTAGTAGTTTTACGTGTATACATTACAAATAAACAAACAATCGTATATCTCTCCCTCTCTACCTCTTTATTATATGAGTAGATAAGGATTAACACCAAGATACGAATAATTTTACGCTTTGTACCGGTTCTGCAAAGAATCATGTTCAGATTTTACCTGTCAAACTGTTGTCCAGATTTTACCTGTCAAATGTTAATTAGTCTTAAACAAATCTCTATGTTTTATTATTTACATATTACCAACTTATATCAAAATCGGTGATCAGTAAAAATTGAAAATCATTTTTTCTTGTGCTACTTGCCTTTTTTATAATAATTTTCACAAACAATAACGTTTCGTTTTCTATTTTTGCGCTTAAGGCGCGGTCCAATTCTAATTTTAAAACAATTTACGATGCTTTACATAAGGTTGAGAATTGCTTACCAGAATGGACGATGTAATGCGGAAATTCAATTGAATACGTGCTAATACTTTTTATATTTATTTCGTACAATCAAATGATTAAATTTTAATGATAAAAGAGTCCATAATTCACTAGTAAATTTTATTGGGAATTCGAATATGATACATTCATTAAAATATATTTGCTCATAATTGAATAAAAATGTTTTTTCCCACGAAGCACGTAAGAAAAATTGCAAAATTTAGTGAATCATGCCGATTTTTTTCTATCGAGCCAAGTTTGCTCAATCGTGTATTAGCTCCGATACTTCATAAGGACGAATATTCAATTTACACTACGTTTTTTTCGAACTTCGGTTATTAGGTTTAAGCGTCGAAAAACTAAGTTTTCGCGAAGTCGAATAAAGAAATTTGGAACTCATTTCGCCTTAAGAAAGTACAGATAAATGTCCTCATTTATTATTACTCTGTTTATTTTTTGCGTTCTTTGATAAGAAAAATTAAGTAATTATATTTATTATACAAACAATTCGTATTGCACAGCACTGCCTTGGACATGATAAACTTAGCTTATCTCATATGTTAGTGTGAGTTATATTTGTTTAATTATGAGCAAACGAAACTTTTTATTATGAGTCATCATCATTTATCGGTATATCGGTATGCGAGTATTCCTCTATGCAGTCATAGACTAACTTAATATACTTTGCATCAGTCTCTCGTTTATTGTCGATGTGTCGTTTGACGGATTTCACGGTTTTTACTGTAAAAATGATAAAGCACAAATACAGTCACTGGTGTATTGGAAAAAAAATTGGAAAAAAATAATGTACTCGTATCTAATAAAGTAATACTTAACTAAAAAATTATTTAATGCTCTAACAGTTAATATACATCGCCGAAATAAAAATCTAAATGACAGGTCAACGCATATATGGGATCGTGGGCATTGTTCTTTCATAATAATTAAATGTGGACTTTTTTGTAGATATTGACATCTTCTATAAAACTATATTAAAGTTCGAGGCACGTAAGTTGAACCAAAATGGTGGTCGTCCGCGTCCGGTACAGTTATGGACAAATGTGATTGTCGAATACTTACTCCGCGGTCGTGAAAAATGAAACGCTAGTTAAATCAAATATCAAATTTCATAAATAAAAATAATCTCGGATTTCCTTTGAAATCATTGTATTTCTCGAGCAAAGTGTCGTGGGAAGTAATCGTTAGGTAATTTAAATATAATAATAATAGAAATACTAATCTTAATCACTATCATTCATGAGCATACACTTATAGTTATATTCTTTAACTTGGGCAAAGAGTTGCGATTTCATCTTCTGTGTCAGTTGAAGAATCCAATTCAGAATCACTGCTGTCTAAGAGAAAAAGTACTGTTAGTAAATCACATTGAGTCTTTATTCACAGAAAAGCCTATATCCCTACACGTGAAAACTATTTATAGTAAGATATTAAGCATGGCTGTTGCTTTATTTATCACTAATAGAAAATGAACACAGTTTACAGAATTTCAAGGAACAGAAGAATAATTTGCAACGACAAAATTACTTTAAGGTTAATGAATATATATAACACCGAAAGCTATCAAATCTAATTTTTATCTTTATTGAATATGAAACTACTTGTCGGTACGAAGGCTCGAGCGAAAGTGAGTTCCGTCGCCATCCCGATGCCGCCATTTTGATGGCCCCTTGGTGTGAAGTTTGCTGCGATGTTGTTGCACCTTGCTGACGTCACATTCCGATTCGTTCGGAAACACGAGGGCGACAACATATCATAATTTCCGTCTGGCTTATAAATTCTTCAGTCATATTATCGATTACGTGGTCTCTTTTGATGCTTTGGTTTGGATTGAGAACTGAAAATGTGTTCTGCGCATAGTTCAACTTACGTGCCGCAATCTATGCATCACTTTGCGAGAATTATCTTTAGAAACGGAACATTTATACGTACCATGTATTGTGTTTATTTTAAGCCCTCTATATGACGGCACAGTTGCATGCGTCATGTTCGTGCAAATAGCGAAAGGAAGAGGGTAGATCGTTTCGTCTGCTCATAACAACACTTACCCGCAGATACTTCAGTTTACTCGTACTAATGCAACTGTGCCGAAATAACGAGAGCTCAAACTGAATACAATACATGGTACATATTCCATTTCTAAAGTTTTTAGTTGGATTAATATTCCACCACTATTACACGTCATAACTCAAAGAAATACACATATAGGAAAAATTAAAGAAACAACTATGGCGATTATAGGCGGTTTCCCCGCCATCTCGTCCAGTTGTTGAATGATAAAATTATCAAAAACTTTTTCGTTATTTAGTTACTATTCGGGCAATGCTTGGTCGCTTCCGTACTATTTTAATTAAAAGCTCACCGTATAAATAATTTAAACACTCTTCCGCATGCAGTTTCTGACGGCTGCCTGGGGCCGTACAAACATTTTGATTAACTTGCGTGTATCAATCAACTTAATTGGTTTATGGCTACCTGTTTTGGTTTTTGTTTTTTGGTTATATTTTTCTTTGTATCTCTTTTTGTGTTTGTGCTTTAAGGCGATGATAGCAGATGGGTAATAAAGATCAGCGGCCAATGCGATGGTCCCTAGATCGATTCCTATCTCAGGCTTAAGTTTTGGGTGAAGGGTGAGATCACAGCATAATGGTATAGGGCAATTTCTGGTGCCCGCTTATATTACCAATGCTACGGTTCCAGCAGCTGTCTTTGTGAGCTAGTCTCAATTCTAATATCATACCACCTTCGACCGCATCATCACGAAATATCAAGTTCGATAGTAGTTTAATACTATCTATGAAGTCACTCAACACCTAGAACACCTACAAATGCGTAGAACTATAGCTTCTCTAAGCGTTTTTTACCCGTTGTTTACTGGCGAATGTTCTGAAGAGCTTTTTAACCTTCCTCGCCATTCCGATCCCGAACTACTCGTTCCGGCCTAGAATTGCATCCATATACCTACTGTTGAAAACTTCTTACCGCGACCCAAAAAGTTTAGCAGTTCCTACCTCTGTCGTGTAAGTAAATTGTGGAATGCTTTGCCGGCGTACGTATTTCCTTGCAGCTATGACCCTGGGTCTATCAAGCGGGGCGTGAAAAGCATCTCTCAGGTCATCATAGGGGTGGCAATTAGTGCAGCTTACGGCTGCATTAATGGTCATTGCTTCTTGATTCCATCTTCGCTTTCCATCAGGCGAGAGGGAGTCACTTTGATGAACCATATAAAAAAAATAAGTTCAAGTGTAAAAATAATAAGAATTCCGGCAACAATTAAAGCATAAAAAAATTAAACATGCAGTTATGGTTTTCGATATGTTGACTCCTATCACAGCTTTTTCAGACTGGGCCATTAACGCCCATCTCAAAATTTGAGCGTTTATCTTATACTAGAACAAATAAACAGGAAAATAGCACGATTAAGGCCAAATATTTATTATAACTTGAAAGTCCTTAATCCTTGGCATCATACAATCATGTCCTAAATCTAGAGAAGGGTTAATAGTCTCTGAGGAGACTTAAACTAGATTGCTATCAAGTCCTTTGTATGGACGATGATGAAGATATGCTTTTATATAGGGTTATTCAACTTTTACATTCAACTACAGTAAAATTAAGGTTAAATTGAGCTAAATAAAATTGAGTTTATTTTAAATGTCAGAATAACCTTTAACACCTTTTTATTAAATGCATACAAAAGTATAGTTTCTTTTAAACAAAACAATTTTTATAAAATGTCTGTACCGGATGTGTACCGGAACAAACAGTTGTTCCGGTTAATTTCCAAAACGTCTAGAACGACAGGACGATGATGCGACTTTTTGACAGATAGCTCATGTTATGTCATAAGAAGTAACTTAGATTATTTAACCTTTATTTTAGAGAAAGAATTGGTTTTCCGCGCTAATCGGTTTTCGTTAAGTAACACGCGGACGAAGAAAGACGTGGGTAACAGTTAGTATAATGAATAATTAAATGTAAATCACAGACATCTGTCATAGCCACAGATCTCAGATATCTGTAACAGATAACAACGGAGATATGAAAAGGGAGCGGGGCCAGTGTCGCAGCAATATGCCCAAAAACAGAACACATTGCTCGCGGCGGTTCGCAACTTTTGTATTAAGGTACTGAACGCCGCCGGTCGCGATATTGCATGTAAACAGTTTAAAATGCTTGCTCTGTACTTGCGAATATTCAAACGTTAAGTTTTAATACCGCAGTGGATAACGAACTTAATGAAGCTAACAGTACGTTGAATCGCGGAATACGGCCGCTGCATGCGACACCAGTTTTGTACTCAGCGCACATCTCTCTATATCTCTATGATCATGGCAATCTACTTACAATGTTAGTTATCCTCTCACCTGTCGATTGTCAATATAACAATGAAATTTCTATTGAGTCTGGTTTGATAAATATGCTTTCATCAATGCAATCACAACGGGTACTGTTAACGTTTGAAGGATACGAGTATTATAGCAAGTAAAGTTACTGAAATATAGACAAGAAGGTCTCTAGGGTGACAAGTTTGGTGCAGTGCCACGCAAAACGTTTAATGGGTGGCGCCTGTAACTGTCATGAGTAGGCGTGTAGGCGTAACGCTTATCGTAAAGGACGGATGCCTTACCCTTTCTGGTAATTTAAAAGTAATCATAATTCTTATTCATGAAAACTAAATAAATAAATAGGTATATGTAGTACTAACATTAGTTCTACATCATACATACCTCAATATGTAACTACTACGTAGTTTACAAAAATTAGGCGTTTTTTGTTATATGTACTAAAGTTTAAAAAGAAATTGGTTTGTTTTAATTTAAAATTAATTTTATTCTTTTAGGGTAAATAAATAAAAGCTTGTTAAATGTTTTTTTTATACAATTTATTTTTTTTATTATAAAAGGGAATGTTTTTTAGTCTGTACAATTCATTTAATGCGTCGTTGTAACATGGCCGTTTGCCTGTTATTTTTATACTATTAAAATGAAATTATACATACTTAGTATATACCTACTATATACATATTAAGTATATAATGAATATTACTAAATACTATAAGTACTAAATTTGTTATTGCACTGAGAACTATAGGATGTTTGGTGCATGGACCGACAGGATTTTTTGGGGTTTAGGGGGGTTATGCGCTAGTTTGCCCCGATAGATCCTATGTCCCAAGTGTCATGGTAGTTTAGATTAGTTATGTTTTTTTTTAAATCACCTGGAATCTTGCCTTCAAACCGTCATAACTTTTTTGTTTGTGGTGTAATACCACAAAATAACTTATGCTTGTATACTGCAATGTATCCTCATTCTAAATAAATTATTATTTGATACAATTAATATAAAAAAAAACTTCTGAGCTTTCAAAGTTTGAAATCTGTGTAAATGTTATGAAAAGTTACAACTTTTAAATACATTACAAAAAAAAGCTAAACGCCATTTTTAATTTAGCTTTCTTTTAAATAGTTCTTTAGTTATTACCCTATCCAAAAAATAGGTAAAAACCGATTGGTAGTCATCACATTTTGTGGTTCTAGGTTTGTTTCATAAATATTCTTTCATCGCTGCGCTCTGTTTTAACTGAAAATATTTTTTCATCGAGCTAAATAAGCCCACATTTATTAAAAAAATAATCAGATTAATATTGCTTCATATATTTTGTAACCTTCAACCGTATATGCTCAATAAAACCAAATTATACTAAGTAAAGACTGCATAGAAACATAAAGGGAACAAGGTACATTTTCAGCGTAATACGGGTAATGAATTAGGCATAGTGTTGTTGCATATAATTATTACACGTTGAGATTTTTATTTCTTTATATTGAATTCAATATATCCGCAACGGTATTGCAAGAAAAAAAATATTTACTTAAATTTTAATTACCTAATTTAAATAACATAGCTCATACAATTAGGATAATTGAGGCAAGATCTGAATAGTAATCTCATCATAAAAACAAAACGTGTTAGTTTGTAATCAATTACATACAGCTGTAGATTCATATAGACCTGTATGAGTCCACAGTTGGGCTTTTATTGCCCTTAATGCACTAAACCCGATTTTCCAAATGTTTATTTAAACAATTCCCAACCTTTTTCTACTTGTTGAAGGGGGACCTATAAGCTACTTCAACGATATTTATTTGTTCTAGTAGCCAGTACTAGCACCTTTGGCTCTGCTGGGTCCCAGATATAAGTATAGTTGAAAGCAAATTAAATGCATACAATACAGATTTATGATCATTATTGTTCTTTTTGTAATTATGAATCTGCCCAAAATATAAATATGTATCACTCACAAGTAATAAAATCTAGCGTCAATCCTAGAGAATTGCTCAGAGCGTTACATGGTTAACTGACGTAGATATTGTAATTCGAATATTGACCTACGATTACAATACATTTACATACAGATTTGGTTGGATTGAAACCCCTGTTGGGTTGTTAATTTGCCTAAAAGGTTAGTAATTGATTAGACTGAATTTATATCTTGTGTGGAGCCCGTTGGCGAAATAGTGTGAAGATCGTTTCCTTCCTTTAAGAACATCGCTTCTGTTCTGCAAATAAATTGGAGAAAGGGTTGGTTTTGTTTAGTATGAATAACTAATATAGCTTTAGGTCTTAGCTACTTATTTTGGATTTTAGTTTGATATGCACTGTATTTTTACAAAGGTAAGATTGCATGTGTATGATTGTAGATTTTTCATGCTTTACATTAGTTGGTGTTTGTGTTATGGTACAGTGTAAATAGTTTTTCACCTCAGTAGATCAAACATTTAGGTTTTGCTGCCTGAAATCAGAGAACAAAATGCGATTACTCTCACTGAGTGAGACAAAGTAACTTTTTTTTCAGATAGCCGTGAATATCTTATTCAGCCTTAGGTTAATCATACAATTTGAAACATTCACACTCTATCTCCTTCCCGCCATTAGAAAGAGAGAGAGAGAGAGAGACAAAGACCAGCCCTTTCGAAGTTTCGATTTTGAATTCGACCTCAAAGACAAACACGTTCGGAATTTAAATAAAGAAATTTTGCAAAAAGGATAATTATGTCTTTTAATGTAATTTATTGTATTGGTGCCTCTACCTACAATGTTAATTATTTTGATTCACAATAAATAGTTATTTCAATCTATTCAGGTTTATTATTTTATCTCCTAAAGTATTGCTGCTGAAGTGAAAAGTTATGTGTGTTACACGAGAGCAACGTTTTTTGTATCTCGTGCCTTTGCATCTGTCGCCACACTCAGGATTCAAAATTCTCAAAAAAAAACTCTTTTGTTGCACAAATAACTATTCAAAGTGTTCGGCCTTTCGCTTTAACAAAAATCTGTGGCAGCTTTACTACTTGCGCAGGATAATCAATCATCACGTACAAAGGATAATATTATGTCGTACTAAACACACAAGCGTTTTCAAATATTAACTCAATTTCGCTGTTTTTGGCTATCTATGTAGAGACTTCCACTCCTGGATTCAACAAGATGGACAACGAGGATCTGGTGCGTCCAGGTCATTTTATGCATACATGTACTGTATTATGTATATGTATTAGTACAAAAAGGTAAGAAACTTACAAAGAATTTTCAGATCAAATCGTCAAGGGAAAATGCCGGCCATTATTTAACAACAATATTTAGAAGAGTTTATTTAACTTCTATAGTTATATTATAACCATGTTTTAGTTTATTTTACTACTTGAAGGTGACACATATAATGTAATGATACAAAGTAGGACTAAGGCAGGTTTACCTACTTATCTCTATCTTTATCCGTATAATTCACGTTTAACTGGAAAGCCTCGACCCCTTTTACGTAACTGCATTCTCATTGTAAAGGATCTAAAATAGTTTAACCATAAACTATCCTAACTCGTTGGTTCGTTACACGTGGTGCCAACTTGTGAAAGCCAATGACCTGTACATTTCTTGTACTGCCTCATTGCTCGAGATCAAAACAAATCCAATTTTAAATAACTCCAATCATCCATCAAATTGTTACAACTATTGTCCGTAATAGGAGCCATTTCTCGTAGTTGTCCGTAATCGTTTTATTCGCTATGATTGCGTTCGAGTGAATAGGTAAACATTCCTTTTTTGCCCCACGGTTTCCGACGAATAATTGTGCCCTTTCGGAAATTGCACTGGCGCGTGGCGTTCTGAGTGTTTTCGTTGTTAGGAATTGCGCAAAATTGTTAAAAGCGGTCAGATATTGAGATTTTGAGAGAAAAATTATTTTAGTATTTCTATAGAGCAATCATGCTCTTGTGTGTTTTTCAATGGGCAACAGTATTCTTATTGTGAATATGTACAAATGCGAAACTAAGAAACATAAAGTGTCTGTGATCTTTTTATCCTGTACGAAATTAAATATTCCTGTTTACAGGACAAAAAGTAGCTTACTTCTACAATATATACGATATCTCCATTCCAAATGTAATATAAATCTGTAGACTAGCTTACAATATATTATATTATTATATAAATTAAAGCTTGTCAAACTTTTTTTGCCAACGTTCACCTAAGGTTTTCTTGTCCCAAACTAGGCAGTCTGCACTATGGTAACCTGATATATATACTTACTTATATACAAATATATGTGTATACATAAATATATACACACCGAGACACCCAAACAAATCACTAATTTACCTACAATCACGTTTTTATTTACCTAATACCAGCTGAGCCGCCCGCGGCTTCGATCACATGGTCTACAGGGGACGGAAGCCACATAAATAAATTAAGTAATCTATAATAATTGAACTTATATTTCCAAGATTTATGTTATCATCGCAAACTGCAAGCGAAACGAAACTTTTTTCATAAGAGCCAAATTACATCGGTATCTATGGGTTAAAATATAAGTATAGAAAACAATTTTTGGCTTGTTTTTGATTCAGTAGGCAAATGTAGTTACAATTTTCCGGTTTATTTACACTAAAATACAATAATAACAGTGTTTTAAAATATGTTGCAGGAACGAAATTCATTTACAGAAGCATGTTTCCACTCCAAAGACAACTAATAAAGTTATGCGATAAACGAAATAACTTTGTTTTCCCGAATGAAAACCATTCTCATCTAACTAGGGGCCTGTTCAATGTCATATATCCTTCTCCCCTAATCTTTTTAGACAAGTACGATGCAAGTCATAAGCAAAATTTATTTTAAATTCACCATGTGGCTACATCCCCTCTATTACGAGGTGAAATAGAGGTCTATTTACCCAAATTTAATGCATTTTAAAGGGTGCATAATTAACTCAAAGCTAATTATTTTGTAATAGGCCCGTCCCAGATGGTTCACTCTAAAATTGGGGAACTAACTCGAAGAAAATTTTCTGTGACGAAGTTTGTTTGAAAATTTTAATTAAACTGCTCCATCGTGTGAATAAAATATAGACGGAGCATCTGCGAAAAGGATTTTTCATATTTTTTCATCATATCAATGATGATGATGAAAATGATTTGAGACACATTCATCACAAACATTCAAGACCAGAAAACAAACGTTGCTGCTCATCACACATATTGAAGAGTTAGCAGCGGAGCTTGACTATTGACGATCTTAACTGATCAACAATGTTGAGCAACGCTTGCTGCATTCAGGACTTGTTTGGGCTACCGCTAGTGTCATTATTCAACTGAGCGCTTCCGTGCTTCGGAGGCCACGTTAAGCTGTCAGTCCCAGTCGTAAGGATACGTCGAATGCCTTCGGGCGGCCTCAATTTCGACATGGGTTGGCCACTAGCCTAACTACCAATCCACTCCGCACTGGGCCCGCGTGGTGGATTCTGGCTCAACTCTTCTCTCTAAGAGAAAGGCTATAATCCCAGCAGTGGGAACATAAAGGACTGGTTTTGTACACAAGTATTTGTCTCGGCCAGGGATCGAACATGGGTCCTGCGCTTCGAAGGCAAGATCACTCTACTGAGCTAACAGGACCAGGAAATTTGTACTATTGCTAAATAATATCATCAATGGGACTATTTATGTATGCATCTTTATAAATATTTTGCTGTTTTTTTTATTATGGTTCATCAAAGTGACTCTCTCTCGCCTGATGGAAAGCGAAGATGGAATCAAGCAGCAATGACCATTAGTGCAGCCGTAAGTTGCACTAATTACCACCCCTATAATGACCTGACAAATGCTTTTTCACGCCTCGCTGGAAGACCTTGATACCCATAGCCAAGATTTGATGTATCAAATCCTAGCTTTGGGTCCTGGTACGGCCTGGATACGGCATGTAATGTAGTATCATATTAATGTTATCCATGTGGTGGGTCCTTAGGTCCTTACCCATACTCCTCTATCGAACGAAGGCTGGATAACAGTGGGAACGTAATGGGCTGATACTTTACTTTTTTAACATAATTGTTGAATATAACTAGCCCTGCGTAAGAGCTGGCAGTATAGAAAGGGGAACCTTGGCGAACTGAACTTTAGATAGTTGAATTAATGGTTTTGAGAAGTATGTGCTGTATTTTCAATATTATAGTTGTTAATAAAATGATGATGGCATTATGGTTTATTCAACTAAGTTCCCTTTTATCGGTCTGATATTTGGTAACCAGCCATATACAATAACACCTTATATAATAATACCGTAAATTAAAAAAAATAGAGACCCTTTCCTATATATCGCTCATCGTGTTTTTGGCAATTTTAAATTCAGTATTTACTATAAATTATTAGGTAAAAAGTACCGTCACATAAATATAAATCAGATTAAAAATATTATAATCTATTTAAAGCCTCTATAAATAGGTGACGATACGACAAAAAGTCTCGTAAATGCTACTCGTAGTAACCAAAAATACTCGTTCAAAAACTCGAACGCCCACACTTTCGACAATCCGACTAAATGAGTTTCGCTAATAGGAAAATCTGGAAACAAATTCTGTGCCCACGCTCTTTGGTATAAGAGTCAAATCTCTTACAGTGAAATGTGTTTTTTTATGCCACAGATCACAGAAATAAGGGAGATGTGAAAAGGGGGCGGGGCCGGTATCGCAGCAATATGCCCGAAAATATAACACATTGCTCGCGGCGGTTCGCAACTTTTGTATTATGTGACTGAACACCGGTCGCGATATTGCATGTAAACAGCTTACAATGCTTGTTCTGTTCTTACGAATATTAAAACGTTAAGTTTATACCGCAGTGGATAATTAGCTTATTGCATCTACAGAATACTTTGAATCGCGGAATATGGCCACTGCTGGCGACACCAGGTTTTGTATTTTTTTTAGCCAGCCATTTTAACGGTTCGGTCCTTACTCACTTCAATTTTACCTTCAGCAGTCGGCTCATTGATAATGATTTCTTCTTTAGGGATACCACCAAAGCGCACTTTCTTCTGCGGAAAAAGGAACCCTTATAGGATCACTTCGTTGTCATGCTGTCTGTGTCTTTCTGACAAAACCCTTTTTTTAGGCACGCATGGAAGCATCAAGTTTAAATAAACTAAAACACGTAGCATTTCCTGGAGTCGTAGTATGTTTTGGATATAGAATTGTGTTATTGGCCAAATAATGGCGACTGGCGAGACTACTATCAAATACTTTACGGAGCCTTTGCGCTGTCAAACAATTCGTTTCTATTTCAATGATATAAAAAAATACGGCTATATGTAATGATGATCTTATGATAAAAGCTTTCCGTACTTCCCGACGATCTGGAGTCATGAAATTTGGCAAAAAGTGAGATCTCACGGTACATGTATAGGGAACCATCCAAAAATTGTTAATTGGTATTTATATAAGTTTTTTTATCTTAAAATCCGTTTTACAAACTTAGAAGCATAGTACAAACTCTAAAGTAGCAAGATTACGTTATCCTTACGAAAAATCGTGCTAGGCCCACTAGAGTAGGTACATTAGCCCTAAGATTGTAATAATGCGTTGCACTTGGTTGTGATAAATTCCTTATCCAAATTAACGTTAGCTCTCAGCCTACTTGAATATTCCGACTGTCCGGGCCGGGCTTCCAATTTTCTATACGTGACCTTTTTCAGTACGGATGTCACATGTTCAACAAACGAGGTGTCTTTGAAAACGTAATTAGAAAATTCCCAAACGACGCTTCTGTTCCGTCTGCTTCCAGTTTTCGGGGCTTTTCGGGTAGTCGCAAATTAGTTTTGTTCTTGACGATCTATTTGTTGTAAAGCTCTGTTTTGTAATCTAAGTTTGTTGGAAGATTATGTGTGATGTTTCCGGCCTATTTGTACTATTTTTTCTTCTATTCTATAGACACATTATAAATTCAAAAGCTTGTGAGTGATCAGATAAGTGTGTTATTAAGTTCATGAAACAGCGAATGCTGAAATTAGAATTTAGAAGGGGCGATCGAAGTCACTGGTAGTAGCTGGTAGAAAATTAAATACACGTTGAATATCATTGAAATTTATAGATATAAAAATTCACATCCACGGACGGGATTCGAACCAGCGTCTTCTGACTCTCCGTGTCAGACACCAAAGACCAACTAGGCCACCGAGGTTCGGGTCCGAGCATGGAATTTTAACGTTGAATATCGTCTCTACCGAGCAGCCTTATGCGGGCTAATGCCAATTACAATGGAACTTTCATTGAAATAAGGAGTTTCATTTAATCCGTCCGAATCAGCAAGCCTCCAATTCATTCATAAATCTTTTGTTATAGCGTAAACCTGATGCGGACAGATATAATATTGCTAGAAAGTGGCTTTTACACACTTCCTTAGTCAAATGAAAAGTTAAGTGCGTTATTAATAAACGATTAATAAACTATAACAAAAAAATTAAAAACCAATCATTCATAATTAATTAAAGCATCACTTAATAAGCTGTTACATTGCCATATTTATTTCATGTTTCACGTTTCGTCACAATTTTGACGTATTTTTTAATTTTAATTCGTTTTGACTCGTACAGTTGTACACTTGCCATTCCTTAAGTTAGTTATGTGAACATTTATGGATGCAAGTGAGGTTTGAATTCAAGTGGTTAGAGTCAAGCCAGAGTCACAAAAAAGTTACATAAATAAATATGTCATTAAGGCACTGTCTTGTCTACGCCAGATTCTAGAAAAACTTTGTATTACTAAAACTTACTAGGACGATTGAATTGATAGGAGGAAAACACTCAAATTAATCATTCTTTCATTATGAAATTCATTCAAAGATGAAATATATCTGTTTAATAAAATACGCAGGGTAGAAGAAAAATATTGACGAAGTAAAATTGTAAAATTTTGGTTTTATGATTTCCTCAGCCGTGACACGTGCCGTATGCTTATAGGAACTATGGTGTATAGAAGACTACATTCACAAGTAACTATATGCAAATAGTGCACACAATAGTAAACGATTTACATAATTTATTTGGTTTTAAACCTATAGCAAAAACATGAACTGCAAACGTATATTTAAAACGTGCCGCAACGGGTACTCCATTCAATTAAACGCGGAATAATAGGTAGAATTGCAATCCCCCGCGGTACTGCGCACTTCTATAATTGGTTCAAATAAATTAACAGAGTAGTTTTAAAGAGTCGATGTCCTGCGGGACGCAATTTTATCGCGTTCACTCCACCCATTATTTAACGCGATTCTATAATTATGAGGTTTTAACAGGTGCAGTTTAAGTAAAACAGTTATTTTGTAGCGTGCAGTTATTGTCATGTGTCGATTGACGAACACGAAAGTACATATCGTGTTTTGTTCCGGCTTACCCTACCGATGGGCAGAACCGTTAGGCAGGAAGAGCTATACGTTTTAGAATTATGATATAGCTTTATGTATAGGTATATCCTTTAAGCTAAACGGGTTAATGACTATTGTCAAAAAAACTTTGATGAACAATAACAGAGATATCGGATCAGCGCAATATAATAAAGGTGCTGTCTCGGTATATAAGAGCGCATTCGGCGGTGTGAGCTCTTGTTTTAGCTTTTAGCTCCATTGAAAAAAGCCATGTAGTTCGCAAGGCACGGGGAAAAGTAGGTACTTGATTTCTTGCTCATTTGGGTTGATCTAACAATAAATGCTATTCAGCAGACAGGTGTAACTATGATAATGTATTATGTGTACCTATTGTAAGAGTCGAGTGGGCACTAAAATAATATATAAGCCTTAAACTATGTTTGTTTGGATGTTCCTCTATTACGAAAAAACTAGTAAACTGATTTGCATGAAATCTTAACATGTCGACTTTGCAGAGGTGGAGACCTCCAAGCATCTATGTCTTATACAATATATCTTACTGTACTACAATCTTACCGTAACTACCGTTATCTTACTGTACTCATGAGGTTCACATTTACCCTTTGCGTCCCAGACACGTAAATATACGTCAGTATCATTCATAAATATTTTGTTTTAATTTTCGCGGTATAGCAAGAATTAAAATCAAATTAAATTACAGTTTGTAGATATTTAGGCATTTGTTATTTCAAACATGTATGGAGCACACTACGTACGTAAATAAAACTACGGAAGAAACGGGTTTCCTAAGCTATATTAGGAACCTGTAGGCAGTGGTAACAGGAGATAAGTACCGAAAAAATCCGTTATCGTTCCGCACATACAAATTAATTTATAACAGCGCAATCTTAGCTATAATCGACTCAAGCATGAACTAAGTATTTCTGAATACGAAATTTAGTGCACACCCTTCACTATCCTAACATCAATGACGTGACATTTGGACGGTCTGAGCATATTATGAACTCTGACAGAGTTCAAATGCTCAGACCGTCCACATGCGCGATCACATTGTTCACATCGAAACGTTCTATCGACAGCTAGAGATATGAACCAGAACTGAGCAAGCGGACCGTGAGATAAGCTGGAGACTGCATAAATCTGCATAAGACAGTCTCATTGGCCCGGTATTGATGTAACGTCTGAATGAAGGGAACTGCTGAGCGAATAGCTAATGATATATATCGATTGTTTATACTACGGGTAGGTTGTTCGGTTTAGTATAAGTGGGCGTTAACGCCTGCCTACGACAGTAATTGTAAAGAGACCCAATAACCTATTAAAATCTCAATTTCAGATTGAGAGTTTTGCGTGGCAATCAACTTCACTCATCAACCCACATCATTTGGATAGTCACATAATTTTCTACTATCTAAAGTGAATTATGGGGGATCCCAATAATCTATTTCCACACACAGTGTTCCTTACTACCGATAGAAATTTGACATAACGTCCATATATATAGTGTCAAATATCTATCTCTAGTAAGGCAAACCGGCGATAGATAGATTATTGGCAACGGCCGTTAGCAGATGTTATACCTAACAAGAAGTCTATTATGACGTAAATGTTTTTAAGGTTTCGCTTTGCTTTCTGCTAATGTGATGATCTCAACACTATTTATTCCTTTAACTACACGTACCTACTTATTGTTATTTTATTAATTTGTGTTACTGACTTGTTTTTTTATAATACGGCATGAAACAATAATAATATCCACACAAGCGAACACCGTTTTTTTATGAAGCTTTTTTTCAAACAAATATCATCCGGTAGTGATGACTTAAAAAGATAAATGAGACGAACTTAGAGCTAGGCATAACGTATCCGAATTGGAAAACAAAAATAATTTCCCAATCGGATGATCCAGTAAGAAGTTATATCAGGTTATAAATAAATAAATAAAACACCTTCGCATCGGCTTGTGAACCTCCTTCTTAGCTGGTCGGTTAGAAATTACTTTGAAAAAAGATCAGGGTTCCTAATAAGATATCTATCACGCATTTTGGAGACGGCTATTTGTCCACAGACATGAAATTTTTCTTACTAGGTCTTTTATAATTCTCTTTTCTCATAATCCATAAATAACTATGACTAGCCTAATTTCCCAACTGGAGTTTACAGAAAACCTTCATCATTTATAATTTAATAATAATCACACGTTATAACCTATAACACAATCAGGTAATATAATGAATTTTATCTAAGTGCGCGCTATGTTTACACAAAATCCCTCTAATTTTGCTAAGATATTCATCCAACTGATAAATATTCCGACAATACTGCCAAAAGCGCTGACATTACAACAAAAACACTGGGTACATTATCACAATAGGCAATATCCATAATCATATGGGGTTGGGGTAAAAATTAACCCCAAGACTGCCCCTTTTATGATAAAGCTAAGTTTATTCGGATGTATAAGCGTGAAACAGAAGAAGCCCTTTTTTCGCCGCCGGCATCCGTCACCCCTTATTTTTTTGGTTTGCTCTTCTATTGCAAATTGCATCTCCGAAAAAATGTGTGTTTTACTTAGGGGTTGGGTTGGTCGGAGACAAAAGAGCGCCGAACAAGTAACAAATTATGATTAAGATGATGAACACTATTTTAATTTGCATAATGACAAAATATATAAGAACCGGGACATTTACAATTTTAGTACTTATTACATAACACGATTTCTAGATATTTCAGAATGGTCATGATTACGAGTAAAATTAAGTCTTTTTTTTAACCCTGCGCTTAGAGATTCCAAAATAATACCTATCATTTAAAAGCATTAATACTATAATAATAATATTATCGGAGGGGCGGCTTTGTGGCGAGCTGTCGGTGAGTGGCAACACTGTGGACGATTCTCCCTGAGGCTTAATGAGACCCCTGAACCTAGCTTGCCTTAACAGGCCGTCTGGGGGTGGAGACGCAAGATCAAGTTTCAAAAAGCTCTAAGGGTGTTTAAAGAGCATAACGCCAGAAGTAGCGCTCTAGTGAAACCGCAGCAGGCCTCTCGACACTCTTTTGTCACCATTAATGGTGACCCTTATGGGGGGCCGGTAAATGGGTGACAAGTCATCACCTAGGCCTAAATATTTTAAGATGAGACTGAAATTGGCGCAAGTGCCGTAGTGTCGTTCATAGTCTTATATCTCCCTTATCACTTATGAGTTCAAAACAATAGCCATGTCATTTTACCCATTTTTGTTTTATATAATCCATGTCACCGTCATCCCAAAATCTGTTTTTATGTAATTTTGTGTATTTTATACCAAACAGGCATCTAAGTTTTATTATGAAAACTAACGAAATAGATTAAAAAAATAGATTAAAATGAAAACTTACGTGGTTTGTACACATTTTTAATATGAAAAACGGGATTCACTCACGTAAAAAAGTCAGATCTTTCCGACTATAGTTTCAACCACATCCGGTGGTCTTTTTCAAGGAGGGTGCAGAATGCTCGCGGTTGCGTCTCGCCTCGCACAGTCGTAAAGATCTGACTTTTTTACGGAGTGAATCACGTTTTTCATATTAAAAAAAGGCCTCTAAGTGTTGGCTATAGCCCTATTTATGCCTTTGTAAAAGACGGGATAGCAAATCCGTGAATAAAAAATAATAATAACGTAATACTTATATAATATGATAGATAATAATACATTTTAATATAAAGGCTTCATACATTATAGGTTATAACCATATGTGCCCCGCCTTAATTTGAGTTTAATCAATGTTATATTCATAGATCCGCCACTTAAAAATTATATCTGGAAAATTCTAGAAGAAGCCACGTAAGGTCCTATTATTTTTGAAGGCAAAAGAACTTTGTGAGAGTCGATTGACATATGAAACTAATTATCAGAAGGCTGTTAATCTAAAATATTCTAATAGAGTTTAAGAATTTATTGTTTAAGTAAAGTGTAGTACCTACACATGATGTGTGGTGCGAGAAGATGAATTATTATTATGACCCAAAATACCACTGGAAACTGTTAACTAACTTCCAGTTAAGAGTTCCACATAGAGGTTAACCGTTCAATTTACATCACAGAGTAAGACAGAATATTCAGTAAACAAAGTTTGGATAAGCTACGTAAGTTATGAAACAGTACTACGGGCATATACTTCCACTGAAGGGGTAATGCTCTTAAACAGAGTATCTCAACCTTATTTGTGTTCCGTCTCTCTAGATTATAAATGATATGTTCATGCCGTCCATTGACATACATTGGTTACAGAAACCTACTTTTAGAGTTGAAAAGTAAGTGAATCTAAACATATCATGTTAGAATTAGCTTGACCACCAGTGGCTTCATTGGCTTAACCCCTTTAGTGGGGTATTTTTCATACATTCTTCTTCAGTTGATGTATAAAACATAATAGTGTGTAATAATATATAAAAAAAAACAGAATAAATACACAAACTACGTATTTATTCCGTTGGTTTGGTTTTAAAGAAACACTGGAAGAGAAAGTCTTTTTATATCTCATTTTCCCCTGGCAATATCTGTGATCTCGATCACATAAGATCTTTGACACCGAAAAACGACTTATGCCTTGCACAGGCTGAAGTTATGAAAGCAATGATGTAATTGTGTTGACATGTATATCTTATACCTATAGCGTTGGCCGTTACGTGTCCACTGCTGAATCTGGATTGCTGTAATCCTCCTCTAAGAGAGAGACGTAGAGAGGAGTACCTATTAGCCATAATTCAGCACGCCAGACCAGTATTAATTGCCGTCAGTCTTAGAATCTGAGAATGACATAACCTGTTATCTGTTATCCTATATGACAAAAACAGCGACATAACACATAATTGACACTATCTGGCCAAATAGTGCATCCTTATATAAATAAAGCACTGCAAGCTATGTTTATAACCTAATAACACTGCTTATACTAACTTGGCAAGCTGCGCTTGAAGCGTTTCAATACATGAAACTCTTTAATAGGTGTTTTACCTTTGAGCCGAATAATAAGAGTAAATGTGCAAATTAGTTGAGATAATAAAAAAATAATCAATAAATTATTTAAAATCAATTATCCAACAACAAGAAAGAGGAGAACAAGACTGATAGTAACACGGGCAACCAATGAAAATGGCGGACATTAGATATTCTGTGCAAATTTCCAAATTTAACCATTCTTACTCCTTTTGATTAATTATCAAAATAGACAATGCTAATTAAGGAATAACTTTGAATTGTTTTATGAATACTACTTAATTTGTTGCGCCTATACACATTGACTAATTAAACAACTTAACGGTTCAGATTCCCCCTCAATTCGAACTTTTCTAAAGATGTCACCTGTCTAGCCCGCGGTTCATTGCTCCCCCATAAAATATTTTCCGGAATGGTTCATTGATCGTTTCGCGATGAAACTTTAGTATAAGTACTGTGGACTAATAGCTCGAACGTGACCCGAGGTAGGGGCCAATTTTGCTGAGGACTTTTGGAATATCATACACCAACAATGCGAATGGTTTTATACAGACACACTTGAAGGGGTGTTCATTTAAATTCGCACTTATTTTGGTATGTACATGATAAATCTGAGCCGCAAGCTGTGTGAAACTGTATTGCAGATATCAACGCCCTCCTTCGGAAAGTTCTAAAATTAATTTATAAAGTCTATGATTTAGCTGTGGATTGGCTTTTATAGATATAGAGCCGAATTCTCTGCTACCGTGGGTCTTTAAAGTTCATTGACCTTTACACTCAGTTGATAAATCCCTATTACCTTCCGGAATTAGAGTGCTATTCTTCTATGTTAGATAATAGCTGTTCTTCGCGGTTTCACCCGCGCGGTGGTGGGTGATGATGATGATGAATCTTATATAGCCTATGTTACTCAGGGTGAATGTAGCTTTCTAATGGTGAAAGAATTTTTGAAATCGGTCCAGTAGTTTTTGAGCCAATTCGTTACAACATATGTACATACAAATCTTTCCTCATTATAAAATTATAGTATTTATTATATATATTATAGTAATAGTGTAGAAGTATAGATTCAGCTCTTTGCGTATACGCAACTATTAAAATATAGCACGTGCTTTTCACGGATTTCGTGGAAACCAGGTATTTAGGAAGGGAGGGGATATGGTGCGAGCCATTTATTCTACTGATTCGCATGTCGCAGTTTTTCAATTACGCATCCCCACTGCACTTGACAACATGCTTGCGCAGATGAAACAATAAACTCATAAAGCAATACACTAAACGCAGCGCTGTCATTAGCTACTTACACCAACTCATTATAATGCACACTGGCAAATCAACCAATGAACGCTAATAACTCTCGGTGCCGATAGCAGCGGCCGCACTACGCGCGATGCGCGGTGAGATTATGTTATACGCAATACTTGTGGCATTTGTTTGTAAACAATTTCAGAACACTACCAGTAATGGATGTCAAAATGAGAATGCTTTACACTGGCTTTCATATTTAAGAATTTAGCCAACAAGTTCTCCGGAACTTGATGCTGTGACACGTGCCACGCTCTCTCAACACATCCTCTCCCTTCCTAAATGCGTTGTGGATACGTTTGTATGTATGCGCAAGAAAATAAAAGATGACCTACGACCATATTCACTCGTTCCGTATGCATCACGTAATTCATATTCACATCGCTCTGAAATGTATGAAAGCAAATTTAATCAACGTGCACTATGTATTTGTTTAATTAAAAATAATGATTATAAAGAAACTTTACTAGGAAATACGCCACGTTCGCAAGACCATCTCAGCTGGTACAACTGCAGTGGTAGATGTTCTGTCGTGAAGCGATAATGCGTAAGCATTACTGCGTAAAGTTTTGAAGGGCACTGTAGTGAGTGACATTACAAAGCAAATTAGATTCAAATACAAATGTTTTCGGAGTGATGAGCAAAAAAACTGCTCGATACTTGATAGAACAAAATAAGTATGTCAGTATGTCAAATATGTCACATAATACACAAGTAATAGTAAATTATAATTGCGTAATCTTTTTCAAGTTGACAAGCTTAAGTCCCATCATTTATAATTTTGGCTGCAACTCGAGATGTAAGTTGTACTCGCCGCCAAAATTAAAAATGTCTCACTAATTTCCACTTTTAATCTAAAAACAGTATTTCAGAGACACTGCGAACTGACTTCCTTCTGCATAGCTCCATCCAATTTATTCCCCCTTACAAAGGTCTTATCTTGAATGAGAGAAGCTTGTTTTAATGTCGTTAATTTAAGGCTGGGGAATCTCAAACGGTTTCATTGTGTTGGAACTATTTCGTCGTAGTTTTGTATTGAGGTTTGACAAAATGCCGTCATTTATTTTTCCCACTTGGTTATGCTGTACTTTGTACACTTTGTAATGTGATTAATCACTGTTTTATAATTAGTGAGTTAATTTTATATTAATTACGAGACAAGCAAATCATTGGGCTAACGGTAAGCATCTGGATGCTCATGACAATAGAAGTGGAGGATGCTAAGTTTTTCGTGCATTGCATTGCAAGACATGACCCCAAGACCGTTTGAGGCCGTCGGTTTATGTATTTCTTTCGCGCGGTAATATCACTGCAGGCCTTTCAAAACTAAGTTCTATTTTGAGGCGATAGCAACCATGTTGGTCTCTTAGACAAAGCGTCTTCGACCTAAGTCATGTATATGTCACCTCTTATACGATTCACATCCTGACGGTCGACGGATCATTGTTTTACCCTTCCGTTCCCTTCCCTTCCCAGAGTTGGGAAACATTAAATATTTAGAAAGTAAAGAAATTTAATATTCAATAAAACTATTAAACTATTATTAAATTGGCAAGTGCCGTAGTCTCGTCCATAGCCACTATATCTCTGATCACTAATAAGTTCATATAAATAGAATTACCATTTTACACATTTTTGTAATAGATGTAAGTACCATGTTACCCTTCATCCAAAATATTTGTTTTTTATAATACATTGTATATTTTATACCAAACAGGCCTCTAAGTGTTGGCCACAGCCCCACTTATGCCTTTGCAAAGGACCGGGTGAAACCCGTGAAATTGGTTGAATTTTAAATATTATTATTATTTTTAAATATTATAACAACAACACCGAGTGTTAAATAATTGTGCATAATCTTTTGTGCAATTATTTAACATTCAGGGTAAGTAAAAGTCAGTCTTTATCAAAACTCTCACCTCCCTTCAATATTTTGTAAAAAGCTAGGCTTAACATGCTTTGACAATATAAGCTAATTTGCCAAAAGCATGTTGGACTATGTTTTCAGGTAAAGGGTATAGATAGAGGGCGTACAGGGTATGGAATATAGAGTATAGGGTATGGGATATAGAGCATAGGGTTAAATCAGTAACGGTTTACCTAGCTTAATAGGTGGTTACCAATATAATTACTTTTATGGTGTAATCAAATAGAAAGCCTCCAATTGAGCATTGTTTGCTAATAATATTTTATCAGCACGTAACTATTTTTTTAAAACATATGATTGCATTGTTCTTATAATGACTTAACCCTTTGCTTACCAGAGATGTTAATTTACGTGCGTTTCATTCATAAATCTTTTGTTTTAATTATCACGGCATAGGAAGGGTTAAAAGAGATTTAATATATCAATGTATCGATTCACACGAGGCGATTGAGAACCACTCCGATATTACATAACCATTTTAATTGTTAATATTCAAGGCCTTAAAACAGTAAGCCTAGATAATTCCAATAGATTACAATTTACGATTTTATCTGGCGATCAATTATTGCCCACTAAGGCCACAAACGGTAATAACCAATAAAAATAGTTCCGATGCTTTAGTTCGAATCAACGCAATCTCTATCGTAAAAATAAAATATTCCATACGCACTCTAAGGAAATGTTTAGATGGTGAGATATTTCGTAAGACCTTATTCTGAGGACAAGTTTTAGTTCGTCATTTTTTAGCAAAGTAAAAAGGAATGGTCAACATTAAATCATTGTCGTTGAGAGTAAGTTTGGGTAAAATAGTCCTCAATTTGTGACAAAAAAACGTGTACTAAGAAAATAGTAAATTAGTGTAAACAAAATAATTATATTAATAACACGATTCATGTCAGATTCTTCAGGAATACGACATGCGTTTTAGTAAAGCCATTTAAAGTTTAATCTAATTAAGGACGTTTACACTTATGCTATACCATATAAAAGAAGCACGTGGCATATAGTTTGTAGCAGTTAAGTTTTTAAAATACTTATATTCAATGTCAAAGTCAAACATCAACCCTCTTGCTTGTAAAGTCGATATAGACAATAGATAGGTGGGCACTTAAGGTTCTTAGCGAACGGATTTATAATTTACTACTGACGCGGCTGTGTCATCATGTCATTTAATATGTCATGTCATAACTTTGATGTTTTATTGTATCACACTAATATTATAAATGCACTAATCAGGGAGTCATGTTTGTTACTTTTTGACGCTGAATCAACTCTACGGACTTGAATGACATTTCGACTTGAGGTGCTAATTACCATAATTAAACATAGAACATTCCGAATAAAAAAGCGCTCTTATAGGACAGTTCGTTTTTGTGGGGGAAGAACAGTGGGGCGTGGCTATATAATAAAAAAATAGAAAAAAGTCTCTCATTGAGATCTATTATCTCAACATATAGCTTCGTATGGCTTAACCCTTACAATAACCTCTTTCCAGGCGACAACACACTTTAAGCCCGCAAAGCCTTGCAAGGGGTGAATGACATCTGACAATGTCCACCTACTTTTATATCACATAATAATAATACAGAAACCTCATTGAGTTTACGGCTGGAGAATAAACTTCTGTTTTATTGTATGGTTTTTGAATCACATTCTTTATGGAAAGCTATAAAAATTAAACGGAAAGATGTAAAACTTAACTTGCCATTAAGCCATTGGAGTTTATAATACGATTAGTTTGACGGTTTTCGTATAAGTAATTTTTAGAATGTATTCACAGTTTTATTCTTAGCTTGTTGTTTACTGGTGCAGTCATTTGTATATTTTGGAATTAATTTACATCCAGTATTTAGTAGGTATTTAACATACCTGTAACCTCTTACTCTTCCTCGCTTCGATCGTCGTCGAACCTATGTTTGACTTTGTCCTGGCAATCAAAATAGTATTTATTCAATTTTTTTACGATTTTATTACATATCAAACCAGCAAAATAATCACTTCATCACTATCACTATCACTACATAGTATAAAACAAAGTCGCTGTCGCTGTCTGTCCGTCTCTATGTATGCTTAAATCTTCAAAACTACGCAACAGATTTTGAAACACTTTTTTTTAGTAGATAGAGTGATTCAAGAGGAAGGTTTATATGTATGATATATGCATAATATTGTAGAGAAACACTGATGAATTTACAGTTTTCTAATGTGATGTCGTAAATAAACACTTTTTTTGGGCTTACATTGCAAACGCTGACTGAACCCCACGAGATATATCAATATACGGTATTGTACACCCTAAAAAGGTCAACAAAAAAGTCCGCGATGGTACTAGTATATGTCTATCTCTTAAGAATAACCCACAATAACTATTTTTTATCCTTTACATTTACGGGAACAAATGGCTTATTTAGGAAGTTATTTTAAGCAATACAGCATTAATCCTTATCCAATTAAGTACCTTAAATACATTGTCCATTCAATAAAGATCAATATGGCCATTTACAGCGTGTATTTTTAATTTAAATGAATATTTCCGAAAATAACAGTAAGTATAAATATTACAGATTTAAAATGCAGGGACATAGCGGTGCGGCGCGGCGGTTAGATTTGAGCGTTGAGTGTTTTTCTCATGGTCAATTATATGTCGCTCTTTCAAGAGTAACTTCCAAACAAAATATGTTTGTATTGTGTAATGACAAAAAAGCTGTAAATGTTGTTTATAAGGACATTCTGTAGTAGGTAGGTATATTATTTAGCATCAGCATTGCCCCCGTGCGAAGCCGGGACGGGTCGCTAGTTATAAATATATGATAGGTACATGAAATATATAAAATCACTAGTAAATAAAACATAGTATTATAGGAGATGACATATCAACTGTTGATATAGGTTAAGAATAATATAACAACTTTATCGAATCTATCTATCTATCTATATAATTATATAAGAATGAATTCCTATTTCTCCTGGTCAAACTTTAACTTGAGAAAGGATGGAACAGTCTCTCTAATTATTTTTTTAATATGTTAATTATTGTCAGCAGAAGATTCTTTTGAAAGAAAACGCAAGAAAAGAAAGGAGGTTATGGAGAGACCAAAAGGACGAGACTGTTACGCGAACGAAGTCGTGGGCAGTCAATAATTTCCTATAATAATATATTAACTGGCCGTTACGGCAAATATAATTTATATTCAGGGAACAGTATATTTAAATAAAATATTTCATTTTGAACAAAAGTAACGCACCCATCAAATTCTCAGGTCTAACGGCTAACGCACGGATCGAACGACAAAGTTAGGTTTGTCCATATTTTTTTCTTTTAGTTAGAGCAAAATGTTCGTTGCGTTCTTAACCCGTTGAATGGCAATTCGCCATATTTGGCCAATAATACAATAGATTTCGCAGAAATCAACCTACTTTTTCAGGAACTGCAACATGTGTGGTTAAAGTACGAAACCCTCTGCGTGCGAGTGTAACTCACACTTGGTCCTTTTTTCATGATATGATGACGTGTGATTATTCCCGCAAATCGAAAAATACGACTTTTATGAATATAAAAAATGTTGTCGCCTTATTATGTCTATTTAACATTTAAGCGAACGAGCCACCGAGCTTTTGACAGTATCGAAATACATACCAATAGTGAACACACAGTGCGATAAGCCCGATCCCCGCAGTAATCTCACTTTATCGTTAAACTCTGACCATTGCAATTGCAATCCGCTCACTTCATTATAAAGTTGCCGTACTGTATAAATTTGTTTCTGTTTGCTTTCATTACCACTGGATATTGTTGAATGGATGAAATCTCGGAGCAAATGTTATTATGAATTGTGTTATGAGATTTGTATTTTATATTATACTCCATCATTTGTTTATCATGGAACCTATTCAACTTTTTGGCTGCAAAAAGTGTTCTACGTACCTACTTGTACTTTGTCAGCTTTCATATTTCCGGACATTGAATTGAATGACATGCATAGTACCTACTAGCGTCAAACATTGTATACATAAATGCTGTATGTATATTACATATTTTTACAAACAGTGTAGTGTACAAAAAAGTCTTATAAACTGAATTTGTCACAGAGAAAATCCAATATTTCTTGTACACAACTCATAATAACATAAATGGAAGAAGGCCTTTTAATGATATTCATTATGTTTAATCCTTTGAGTACCATTGACGTACATTTACGGACGTTTAATTCATAAATCTTGTTTTAACTGTTCTGAAAAAAAAATTGAAGTGTTCAGCATGAAGAAGTAACTAAGATACTCACTCACTAACTCTCAAATTTTGCTTTTATACAGTGTGGTTTATACAAGTATTGATTTATTACGAATATGAAATATGAGGCATAATTATTGCCGTATTTTTGGGTATTTCTATATTCTTAGTCACTGTTACTTTTGAATAGATATCTCCACGCGTACATATAAAAGGGTTTTTGCAGACAGCCTACCTAGCGTAGCTCCTGCGATCCTTAACATGAAATAAGTAACAAAGAAACTGTGATAGTTGATGACATAAAGCAATTCAAAATTGGTTCTCATTGATATTGTTTAATTTTCCTACGTTTGTGTCAGTTCGCGTTTCGACGTGTTATAATAGAGGATTAACCGTGGATTAGTGTTTGTACTGTAGAGGAATGTAAGCAAAATGTACACAAATATTTAAACTTTGTTGGCTTTTCCTCGTCAACCACCTTAGAAAGTTTTATTAATATGCAATCATACATTTATACACAGAATTCGCCCTATTTACATAGGTCCAGAAGGATAGTTTTCATACAAATGACATTTAAAAGTGAATCAATAAATATTTTTTGTGGTTGGCCATCCTGCCAGATCTGACAATATTACAAAAAATACTTATGGTTCTATCTTGCCATAGGACATCTTTTACCGAATTTAATGCATAAAAAATAATACATTTGAGTCTTGTGTTCGCCTTAATGCGAAATCTTGTATGTGTGTTGGTATGTCTCTGTATTTGTTATTCCTTTACGCTGGAGGGATTTGCACATTTTGAACAATATTTGCCGATACTTTGAAGGTATGGGGGTTCGCAGTAGTGAATACAGATACCATAGAGAAATAAACACTTATGCGCCTTTTTTTCATCATCATTATAATTACCACTTATTACACAATCGCGGGGTATATAGTATTCTATTATAACCACTTTTTTAGTACTACACCACGCGGTTACACCAACATAGTGATGCATAATGATGATGATGATGAAAAGTATCCTTTGTGCGTATATACATATATACAGTGTCTCATCTGACTCCATATCAAATTTCATGCGTACTACCACAAGGTTCAATCTTAGTTCTGTTATATATTTGACTTGATCTTGTCAACTCATTGATAAACTGAATGGATAAAAGTTAGTTTTACAATCATCTGTAAACAAACTTTTATCCCAGTATTGGTCTCGTAACCCAGTAAGAAGTCTAATAAAATCCAATTTGGAGTCGATATTTTAAAATAAAAAAATAATTACGGCTGGGTGTTTTAAGGCTATTTGATCAGAAAAGATCGAGATAGCCTTAATGATATGCAAAAGACTAGACAATAAGTTTAATAAGTTAAATAAGTTTTATAAGTTTCTGCATATGGTTTATATATTGGCCTTCGCAAATATGACAATGTCTCTGAATTCCGCACTAAACTCAAGTGCGGCTTCTCATCGTTGTCGCCGGAATACTCATATATTGTCCCTACTTTATAGTATATTGTACAACCACTCATCCCTCAGGAAAATGTTGAATTTTTACATGTTGGAAGCTCTTTTTCTCTACGATCATCAGAGACTATGTTAAGTACCCCGATACACCGCACCACTTTTTTTGGTTTCTCCTTTTGTGTTGAGCTGTTCGTCTATGGAACACTTTACCCTACGAAATTATATGCGCGCCTTCTCTGGACATCTTCAAAAATCGTGTCAAAGCAATTTACTTCGCGAAATAACTAACTGCAAACCTACTTACTATATTTGTTATAATAATTAAATGGTATATGTATAGTTTGTATATATTATAAGTATTTTATTCTAGCTATATTCTCGAGTTTTGCTATATGTAGTGTTTATTACACTTGTTTTATACACCACCGCCTTTATGCCTATTTCTTTCCGTGCATGGTTGTCTGGAAGAGATCGCTCGGAGCGATAAGATCGCTCATTGTGACACTTTTAATTTTAATTATTTAATTGTGAAATATTTTTGATTGTATTATTAACTTATTCTTATTACATAATTTGTAACATATATTTGTATTGTGGTGTTTCAATAAAGAAATAATCTATCTCTATGTATATATATAATCCAAAAAAATACCTTTTTATTGCGTCTACGTGAAAATAAAAAACTAGTCGTACCAAATAATACATAAGCCAAAATTCCAAAATAAAGACGGCAATCTTGGATATTATTAATGTACAATAAATTGTCCCTAAGAGTGACCAATCTACATTATAACTTGTACTTAAAAAAACTTGTTTGTTTTTTCTAAACTAATAGCATAGCAAAAGTATTTTATAAGTTAAAATAAAAATATTGATATGTACCAAAGTGTATCTTTAACTGGATCTTTAGGAAACCTAAATGACACCCAATCGGGAAACAAAACGAGTAGAGTGGTAACACTAATTGAGTTTTGCATACTATTAGAAAAATGTCTTGTAAAACACTTAAAACGAGGTGTTGGAGACTACTTTTGCGTGAAGGGCGACCGTGGTCTCGTTTATTTTACATATACTCTAATTTTTACGCAATCTAATCGCACTAAATGGTATTTTTGATTTTTCATCATACTCAGTATCCACAGCGAGTGACACTTGACGACTGATTTTGAATTTAACAAGTGAAAACCAAGTATCTCTTTTAGGGTTACAATTTTTTGCTACATGAATTTTGACGTATTAGGCATCTAGAGACTATATATCTACGCATTTATACATAAATAACTAGAGGAATGGCAAATGTTCAAACGCTCGAGTCCACTTACGAAGAAGAAGAAATCTGTGACACTCTTTTTAAATTCCTTTAGATTCCAACTGTGTATTTGCTTATACAATGACACATAACACTATTGGTACATAATTAATTACTCCTGAATTACCATTTCAAGATCACACCCAAACTCCCATCTTACAAAGCCGGAATGACAAAGGGTGTTATTAGAAGATTACCATCTGATCATGACTAATGACTTTGGATTCTACACGTCTCTTCTCCTACGTGTTAATTGTCAAATGCTTCGAGCTTCTAGTTTACACTATGTTTATTTTATAAAACACAAAGTTATATTTTGGTCGCGAAACTCTTTTTTGAATCTTAGTACGTCGATTTTAAAGCAGATTTTTAAGTTTTTAGTGTGTATTGTATGTTGGTAGGATAGTAGATGATTCACACACGCTACGTTGTCATTTCACAAGTGAAATTCAATTTTTCATCTTGACTATTGTAAACAATAACAGAGGGGAAAGTTTCTATTTCGGACGTGTTGTTTTTGTTCCAGTATGAATAGGGTCACCATAAAGAAAGGCTACAAAATATTCCTCGAGCTATACTTATAGTATAATAGCCAGTTCAGAAATAATAAGATATCTAATAAAAATACTTTTACTAATTACCGACTACCAATAAAAATCAACATAAAGCTAAAATACAATCTGAATCATTGATTTGAAAATTTTAGTATCATTATTACATAATATTGTTTTAATTATCACATCATTAAAATTACCTAATTATTAATTTATTGTAATGCCCATATAATAGGAATAAAACTTGTATATACTATAACTTGTATATTAAAAAGACAATGTAAAAATTGATAATATTTCATTTAAAGGAAGAATTAGGAATCATGTATACAATAAATTTCCACTTAGTAGCATTTTTCTGTAGGGCATGAATTTTTTTTAAAACCTTAATTGTGGTCTTCCATCGTCAAATTTAGTAGTAGGTACATATTTTACTCAGACATCATTATGTCTGAGTAAAATATGTACAGTATTACATAACAGAACCTGACAACTTATTCTTCTAAAAGTTGTCCAAAATACAGGTAACGATTATTATTCTAAGTTTAATTTTCTTTTTATTGAACTGTGTTTGGAGATATAACATCCCTATTATAGCTTTGTAGCACCTTCCCTTAATTTAGCTAAAAACGCGTCAAATATCAAAAAATATAACCACGTACACTAAAACAGTACATAAATAAATAAATCAATTGATTCATAGTCAATATAGAAAATACAGTCTTAACCGAGACAAATACCAGATTCGCATTGAGGGATAAGTATCTAGTTAGCATGCTTCACTGTAGAATATCTGGCTGTGCAGAGGAGCTAGCGCGAAAGGTTGCATAAGTGTATTGTATCGTATCGTATCGTTGACGTATATACCACAAACTATGAGTTAGGTATCTAAGCCACATACCTGAAACTAAATGATGGTTTGTTCTGTATTAGGTCAACGATACAATGACGATTATAGGTACGCGAATTTTCGCTAGCATCACAGAGATACCAACCAAGATGCCCTCCTGCACAACAGGTCTACCTCGAAGTGAATCAGGGTTCCTCGCGTCTTACGATTAGCATTCCGACTGTGGACAAAACTGTAACTCCGTCCATTCACGGAGTAAATATAGCTTCCAAAAACAGCCTCGAATTTTTATTCACGGGTATTTTATAAAAAGAAAACAGATGGTAGCCTTGTTTACGTCCGACGTGTTAAATATAACGTGAATTCGCAAGTTAGCCAGTCCAGCAAACTCTGTCTGTGCGTCTGTCCATGAAGTGAAAACAGACTTTGTCTTTGAGTGCGATGTTGTGGGTATAGTGTTGTTTTAAAAAAACTTTGTGTTAGCTATAAGTTTTATGTTTTAAAGTGACCAGCTTTACGATTGATGGTTATGATGGTCAACGTAGAACGATGACTGTGGTTAGTTGCAGTGGTACCTATAGAGATATAGTTCTAGGCTGCACTTCAATACCCTTCTGCCTCCGAATTTATTTATAAGCTATCTTAATCGGGCCTCCGGAAACTCCCACAAACCGACTGAAACGTAATAGCAAGCTATGTTACTTCACCTCGGTGTTGTGTGGGAGTATGGTACTTCCCCGGTCGTGCTGACTCATTCGGTCGTGGGGTGGTTACAGCGTGGCACTACCACCAAAGGCTATATATATTATTAAGTGATATATTATTATCCTGTTCTCCGAGAACATTTTTCAAGGACGAATATGTATGATCAATCAATCAATGTAATGATCAATCAATATATACATAAGTCTTAATGTCACTGGTCATCATCTACGTGTGTTATAAGTGTAAACACAAATTGTTTCGAAGATTTGGTGTGAAAGTGTAATGAATATCTCTTCAATCAGATTTATCCACATTAATAGTATAAGAGTGATGTGGTTATTTCTTAGGTCAACTTTCTACAGTGGCCATCGCACATAACTTAATACACTTATGCTTGAACACTACTACTTAAATGCAGAATACGAGGCACTATTGTGGTGTTTCATTAAATAAGTCCGTCAGTGTCCGTATTGTAATCTTGGTTTCAAAAATGGAAAATACTTACGACGCGAACTGTCTCCCTCTTATCATCTCAGCCGTAGGACGTCCACTGCTGAACATATGCCTCCGCCATAATTTTCCAAAAGGACCAGTTGGAAGCGGCCTGCATCCAACGTCATCCTGCGACCTTCATAAGATCGTCTGTCCACCTTGTCGGTAGACGACCTACGCTGCGCCGTGACTACGTCCGTGATGTCCACTCCAGAACCTTTCGGCCCCATCGGCCATCTGTTCTGCGTGCTATGTGCCCTGCCCACTGCCACTTCAACTGGCTAATCTTCTGAGCTATGTCGGTGACTTTCGTTCTTCTACGGATCTCCTCATTTCTGATTCGATCACGTAGAGAAATCCCGAACATAGCCTTTTTCATAGCTCGGTCTATAGCATACAGTGTTTGGTGATATTTTAATAAATTTTTACCACACTGTAATATAAAATAATAACATAGTTATAGGCATATCGTAGCCCTACGAAATCTAGTTACGAAAGTTATTGCAACTGTCCCAGTTGAGTGGAGCAGTCAAGCCATTCAGCCAATTATATTTCTATAAACATGTCTAAGGCACAATACTTACTGAACAATAATTACAATATATAAAAATATGAATAAAATACTAACATATTCTTATTAGGTATATTTGTTAACGAAAAGTTCTTAACAATTACCTCATTTATTCGTAGTTTCGCATCGGTAATAACGCTGCGAAATCATTTTATGGTGTTTGTCTTAGAAAAATACAGCTAAGTTACCGCAGTAAAAATATAATATTACCTAATGTAAAAAATAATAATTTTAGTGATAATATACGATTGTATTTACTGACATACAATGCTTAAAATTGTAACAGAGTTTACGT
Organism: Selenia dentaria; assembly: GCA_917880725.1. NCBI lineage: Eukaryota > Metazoa > Arthropoda > Insecta > Lepidoptera > Geometridae > Selenia > Selenia dentaria. The sequence goes on from OU862893.1 coordinate 20,890,287, forward strand.
GTATATTTGATAATAAAGCAAATAAGATTGAAGTGTTTGCAGTATCATAGCAAGTAGTCTCTGTAATGTATAGATACATTTTCTGTTTCTTAGAGATCATTTGCTCTCTAGATTCTAGAGATCATCATCTTTCTCAACATACTAGCACGGAAAGCCAGTATGACGGCTTAAAACGCATTTAATAATAAGACATAATAAAAAAAAGAAGTGTGGCACTCGGAGACTGCCGCGGTAAAGCTATTGCATAGCTGTTTTTATCAATTCATGCAATTATAATTATTTAACCAATGCCATCTAGAGGCGAGTTGCTGAACAAAAAAGACAAGCGTGATATTTCAAAAAGTCATTAAAAGTTCTGCTATTCATCGATAGATGGAGTCGGAGTGGGGGGTGTTAGGTTATTTTCGTTACGGAATTTCTGGATTCGGTCTCCACGCTCAAGGCCCGCGATAGAAGCTATGCAATAGCTTAATAAAATGTCATCACATCTCTCAGTAGTTTTCTGCTCAAAGGAAAACATTAATTATTTACTCAAGAGGAGTAACTTTCAAAGAAAGTTCCAAGAATCTGCTTACAGTGTAAAAGCTGCAAAATATTGGAGTAGTGTAGAAAGTCACGTCACAAAGTCACAGTTTTATGAAAAAAGTGCCTTTCGCTTAAGCTTTTAAGGCAAAGAAGTTATACTCGTATTTTTTACAAAGTTGCAAAGTATAAGTACCTGCTTGAAAATACATGGTTATTGGGCTGGTATTTGGGGGCTAATAAGCTTTCAACGAATACACAACTTAAGCGTGTACTATAGGGATGATATTGCAAGTGAAAGTTTTTGATATCGGTAATAGTGTATAGTATAGTATATATGTATATGGTATAGTATAGTATTGTATAGTATTAGAAGATAAAGATTTTTCACCCTTCCTTCGTCGCCTCGTGTTTAAAAATCCATCTTAATTTGTTCCACTGCAGTACCAGGTACCCTGTCTTCAAGCAGTAGTGTGCTAGTACAATTGTTTAGATCTAAACGTGGCCCGGGACCAGTGAATGCCTTCGACATAACTGACAAAATGTCTGGGACTGATTGCTCAACGCAACTTCCAAAGCACGAAATCATAAGCAGCCTATTATGGTCCCACTACTGGAACACGAGCCTTTCATTCACGGGCCTAGTGCGGCTTACATACATACACAGAGCCTAACGACTGTTGTCCTAAGACAAACAACCGCGACCGACAGCTTAATGTGGCCTCCGAAGCACGGAAGCGCTCAGTTGAATATAATGCCACTGCCAATAAATTAATGTCACTAGCGGTCACCCATCGAACTCCTGACCGCAGCAACCGCTAACTTTTTTGATCGGTTAAAATCGCCAAGTCAAGCTCCACTGCGAGCGCTTTAAGCTAGACATCACTTAGTTAAAAATGCCACTAGTTCAAGTAATGATCTCAAACTATGTGGCCGTAATGATGTTCAGGTACAGAAAAAAGTTCTCTCGCTTAGCTGTCAGCCAGCACGATTATTGAGCCAGTTTTAAGTATAAAGTTGTTAAGTATGATCATTATATAAAGTAAGAAGCATTAGCAAAGATGCCAATTCTGCCGGCCACCTATTGCCAAACCAACAAATCATAACCGATAAAATATAAAGTTAGATTTATTTTATCGGTTATGATTAAAATCAATAAGAAATCTATAGAAGTCATAGTTCTAATGGATAGTTCGAGTAATAAGTAGAAGTGAGACTGGAATTCGAGTGCTTATAGTAATTTAAGCCTACATATTGGAAAAAGAGGTGAGTAAAAGCCTAATTTTGTAAGGTATATTTTAAATAGGTACTACGATTTTATAGTGTAAATATATTTGATGCCTACATAACCAGTGAGCGGAGCGTCATCTAGCGATGGCACTAATAAAGCCCTTATTTAACATTAACATTAATATTAAACTGCAAGATAAACAAGTCTGCCCAGTTAGTCATGACTCAATAAACACACATCTACAAGTAGATCTTACATCATCTTACAACTTAGATACAAAATAAAATAAATTCCCTACTGTATACAGTACATTTATAGGGTTTTTTTTATTTTGTAACTTTCTTTGCACTGTGTTTATGCTATGTTATAACTTAATTTTTTTATTGACAGACAAATGAATAACACTACTCATGGTATACCTAGGTATAATCATTAGCGTCATCCTAATTTAACGGAAAGGTACTCGTATAATTAACCTATAGAAACCAAGTACAGTGCTAAAATATAAGTCGCTTTAATGAAGCCATAAATAGCTTACTTTGCTTACTCCGTCGGTACTGCAGTATACGACTTTTAAATAAGTTTTATAGATACCGCTAGTTGTAAGTACTTTTAAATATTTTTTTATTTTTGTGTACATTTAAATCAATCAATGCATGAAAGACAATTTAACCATCCAAAGACCTAAGTTTTATGGGAATACATTTTACCAGAGGATAGAATGTTTGCGAGTGTGTGCGTGACGAGGCAAGTAAACATAGCACACACAGCGAATTTGTAGCGCGTGTTTTGAGAAGACGTTGTTTAGAAACCTACCTTCTATAGGTACCTAGTTATTCTATGTTTGAAGCATTATAATAGCGACAAAATGATTCAGTCCAAACCTTTTGTATACATGATTAAGTAGTGGATTCTTTATTTGGACTTTATGGCGATAAATAGATTAGTTAAAAATTGCAAGATCGTTTAAATTTCCTATTCACACACATTTGTACACGGACACGTAACGGTTGATAATTGAAAATGATTACACATTAGCACTCTAATAAGGTACTTATATAAAAAAATATGATTACAACTCTAACAAACCCAAAATTATCAATATAGTATATATATAGTATATATTATATATACGAGTATCTATACAATGTCTAAATTTACATGTTTACCAATTATTTAAACGAATTCTCATCACTACAGATCATCAGATAAGCACACGCGCACATATTAAAAATACTTACACCACACACACGCGAACGCACACACACAACACACAGATACACAAAACATAGTAACAACCTTAATGTTGGTTAAAAACCAAATTGCTTAATGCTTATCGTTTTCTGCTCCTTTTTTCTGATGTAATGTGTTGATCAATAACCATATATACCGTATATGTCCTTGAACCAAAGGTTTTTAACAACCTACCGAATGTGATTAAGAATGAAACTTGATAGGTTAAATAGTTTCTTAATAAGCAAGGCCTACTACTCCCTTAAGGTGTACCTTGACGACAAGCTCTGTCTCAGTTACAATCGTATAATTATTGACATATTTATAAATTTTTAATTTTTTATCTCTAATTTAATATGTAACTTTATGAAACCGACTTGTAAATGTTTTATTTACCAATAAATTGTCTATTGTCTATTTAATATAAAGTTTAAGGTTTTATTTAGACATTATAATAATGTACTCCTATTTAATTTCAATTTCATTCTACTTACTAAATAATATACAACTGATCAGTCTACATATGTTGAACTCATGTTGTATTGGATAAATAAATTGTAAGATAAACGGCGCCTACACTTCTCTGAAATAGATAACCGAGTTCCATGCGCTTTATTGTATCTTTGTAAACTTTTATTAAGTTCGGAATAATTTGCGATGTCAAATTTACCTGAATTAAATATTTAAGTATTCTAATAATTTATATATGATAAAATAACATTTAGGTAACAATTTTAAGTAATCAGTACTGAGTATGAAATTATGAATGTAATTATTTGCAAGGAACTATCTACCAAGATATGGGCTATCAAGTTTGGCAGATAGAGCCGCAATGCATAATGGTGTAGTAAAGAAAAATAAACTAATTTGAGTTTGTCTTTTGTTTGTAATTTGATAGAGACAGAGCGACGTTTTAAATCTGTTTAACATTAATTGTAGTTACATATTACTGAAATAAACGATCGATCTAATCGATTAAGATAATAATTCTAATAACTCGGTAACTTTACAAAACATTATAGCATTAAAACACTTTGTTCGCAAAGGCTATCTATAATGGACACTCTCAAAATCGCAAATTGATTTAAGAGTACGTCAATAAACTACTCAGAAATGATGAGTCAAGCTTTGCTTTAAAAAAATTAACAGCCATGTAACAAGGTGATAATTGCTAGAGGCGGGGCACGCTTACTCAACAGCTTGAAGTCTAGCGGCCAAGCCAATTACCTAAACCAACTCATGGGAAAATAAATCAAAGTAAGCCAAATTTTATAGGCAACGAAGCGTAAGGAGCCAACATCATTTTTTGTCCCTCAGTAATATAACCTACATATCTATAGTAAGCTAAATAAACATTTTTGCTTAACGTGATCAGCCTATTAATATATTCATACTCCTGAGTCTCCGGTCTTCACCTCTAAGGGTAGAGTATATATGCCTTAATCCGTCACACGGGCCCAGCGTAGCTGGTGGATCGGCTAGGGACAGTCAGGGTTCTTGTTTTTAGGCTGGCTAAAGGCCTTCGACACACCCAAACGACTGTAGACTTTGGACCAACTACAGAGACTGAGGACTTATCATGCCCTCCAAATACAGACCATTTAATTCTAGAAGCGCAAAAGTGCATAGAGGACAAAACATTATTTATAAAAATCAAAATCGACTGCTGACGTTTATAATATCATTCACATATACCTTTCACATAAATCATCTTTTTTACCTTTTAAACTATAAAATGTTGGCTTATTGAGTATTCTGTAGCATTGAGCAATTCATGGATTATTTATTGATGAAGTCAATGGTGTGATCGTTTCTATAAGGGGACGGAATCAAAGAATATTTCCGCTGCGTGATGTGAGTCGTAAGAGGCTAGGAAACCCGACTTACGTGGTGGTAGGCCTCTTGTACAAGAGGCCATCTTAGTTGGTACCACTGCATTGACAGATATTCTGCAGCGAAGCAATGGTCCCTAATGTGTTCGGGTGTGAAGGGCACCATATAAGAATATTCCAAATCGAATGTCTCTGGATAATGAGCACAGTTCAGTGCTAAGCAAAACTACAGTTCTAAAGCTCTGGATGGCACTGCAACTATCATGGGCAAGCGTAATGCTTGTCATTAGGTGCACGACTTGCCCGTCTCGTTACTTAACCCTTTGCGTCCCAGAGATGTAAATATACGTCAGTTTCATTAATAAATATCTTGTTTTAATTATCACGGTATAGGAAGGATCAATATCTTAATTCAGTCCTTTCAACACATATTAGAATATTTGTTTATTAATGTAAATTACATATTAATAATCTTTTATATTTATATAAAAACGAACCCTATTTCTCGTGGTCACGCTATAACTTGAGAACGGATCGAACAATGAAACTAATTATTTTTTCTACCGACTTCCAAAAAGGAGCAGGTACTCAATTCGACTGTATTTTTTTTATGTTTGTTACCTCAAAACGTTTGATTAGTTGAACCGATTCTCAAAATTCTTTTTTGGGTTGAAAGCTGGTACTTCCCTTGTGGCCCCATTTTATTTTTATCAAATTCTGCTCTGTAGATTTTGAGTTACACTCCAATAACTGCATAGAATGGAAGCCAGTATCCAATTTTTCAAATTTTGCCTTGTTGTGTTAATTATTGTCAGGAGAAGGTTCTTATGAAAGAAAAACCAAAAAAAGATGGGAGGTCATGGCGGGGCCGAAGGCCTAGCCTACTACGCGAAGGAAGTCGCAGACAATCGCTGGTTAAATATATAAACATCATTATATACTATTTTCTATATATGTATATCCCTCACTCTTTTAAAATTACCACAACATGAGTATACAAATCACTTCTAAACACTTGCAAAGCTGTATTATTTATACCTGATACAGTTCTCGTCATGCCCAATTAACTTAATATGTTATGACTCAAACATAAACACCAACATTAAGTTCCCAAAGTTCAAACAATAAGAAAAACTCATTTCCTTAAACACAGCTTCAACCGTCAAAATAGCTGCTAACAATCTTTATCGTGATCCAAACCGGATTTTGACCTTATTATTCTCTTTAACGACCATCATTTTACCGAATAAATAATTCAATAGCATCGAAAAAATGTAATTCAAAAGCTAACATACGTAATTATATAGTTGAGAGTGCATAACTAGGGTTGTACACCCACGGGAAAGGTTTATATAATCATTGGCCAGGTTGTAATTGAGCTATGTGGGTTTTATCGTGGCTTTAGGTATGCACAAATGAGGCAGGCAATTTGTACTCTTGACCATGAACTTGGGGACCACCCAGATGGGTCTCTTTAATATAAACTTAAAGAAAAATATGCAAGAAAACAAGTAATAAATAACCAGATTACTACTGAAGTCAAAGTCAAAGTCAAAATCATTTATTCAATTTAGGCATCAAAGACGCACTTATGAACGTCAATTTTTCATTATAATGTACTTTAAAGCCTACCGCCGCGTTCCAAAATACATAGAGCCAACCGAGAAGAAGCGGCAAGAAACTCGGGGCCATTCTTTTTATATAGATGTTTTTACAATGTTTTTACTTAGGTACTACAAATATTAGCTCCAGTGTGTTGCCTTACAAAAGAGAACATAATAATGGTATCAGTAGGGCAAGACACGCTACACTTTGACATCTTAGTACACGAGTAGATAGATCCTGGAGTGATCAGTCCCAAGCTGTTTTATCTGAACTAGCTGCTCTACGCGGTTTCAACCGCGTGGTGATGGATGATGATGACGATGAATCAAAATATATAGCCTATGTTACTCAGCGTGAATGTAGCTTTCCAATGGTGAAAGAATTTTTGAAATGGGCTTAGTAGTTTTTGAGTTTATTTATTACAAACATACACACAAACAAAAATAAAATTTTTCCTTCTTTATAATATTAGGGTAGATAAATTGTATCCTTTTTTATGAAACTTGGTAGCGAGAGGAACAAGTCGCTCGCCTGATGGTAAGCGTAACGCTTGTCCATAACATTTCAGTGCCATTCAGAATTAAAACTACAACAGTTCAAAACCCGACATGACAATGCACTCGTCACCCTGATATAAATATCAGATGCTCGTAATTTTACTAGAAACAACATGTTTTCACACTATAGTCCAGTCAAATTAGGCGATATTTTGCAAAAGAGTGGAAATAATTCGCGACAGTGGGTTTTTTTAATTTATAATAGTTTAATATGCTTTAAGAATCATGCCTAACAAAATCCCTACGAAATTTAACCTCCGGAAGAGCGTTAAATCGAGTAAAAACTTTGAAAGTGCCTAACTTCATCCAGGAAAGAGTGGCGGTCACTATATTTTTATACTATACTTAAATTATTATAATCTACCTTCTTACTAAGTATTATTCAACTAACTTCCAAAAATAGAGTATTTTATCAAGTCGAGGTGTATATTTTTTTATGTATATTCATTAATAACTTTTTAGCGTAGTCCGATTTTGTAATTCGGTTTTGTTTGGTAGAGTATACGTCTGAGGTAGTGCCATATAAATTTAATCTAATTCATTCCATTAATTTTCGCCTATCTCGATGACATCAATTACGATATCATCGAGGTAGGTGAAGCACTTTTCAGTTATTGGATCGTAACTCAAAAAACCAATAGTCCGGACTACCTTGGACGTATACTCTACCAAACAAAAAAATAATTATTAAAATCGGACAACTTTCTAAAAAGTTATGCGTGATTATACATAAAAAAAATGTACACTTCGACTTGATAAAATACTCTTGTTTTTGGAAGTTGGTTGACAAGATATGATCCGTAACTTGCACATTGGTGCAAATTTATCTGAACGTTTATGATGTTTATAAATACCTAATTTTAAGTTTGCACCTATGTCGGAATTTTCTAGAGCTGTAAATAAAAAAAAAATTAATGACAAATATTCTGTATGTCGCACGACTTTTTCACTCTAAGTAAACAAACTAATACAGAAAAAGCCTATATTTATATACAATAAACTATTCCAACTTCTATAAATTCTTTTAATTTTAAAATTAAAACCATGTTAAATATTAGGTATAAACTTTAACAGGCCGTGTTAAAGTTTATACCTAATATTTAACATGGTTCCGTAGGTGCTAGAAACGGTGCAAACTGGGGAGATACTTGTAGATGTGTTTCCTAACAATTCCAGAAAAATTCACTACTGTCAGAATTATTTCCATACTTTATCCTAATTTGACTGGACTACTACTGCAAATGTGTGTGTAGACTGGCTTAAGGGTTTCCTACTTCAAAATAAAGCCCATAACATCAGATCAGACGATATTAGAATCACCGACCAGATACATATTACAAGGCATAACGATTGGATTTTTTTCTATTTAATCATATTAAGGTTTCAAATTGTTTTTTTAAATTGACTCTACTTACCGTAATAGCTTAAAAATGCCTGGTGTGTACAGATTATTAAGAATTCACCGCACCTTATACGCTGGTCAGTTCAAAGAAGGTACCACAGTAAGTACTTAAATACCTTTTAAACAGCACGCTTATTTATGACTATAGTTATTTTACATCCGTAAAGAACTGTATTATTCAAAACATGTATGTCGTTCCTTTACAAATCACGGTTCAGACAATATTCAAATGCATTTCCGTGCAGTACATTTCCATTTAACGTCGCATGTTCTTACTATTCGAATTGTTATTTGTCGTAAACTGCATGACTAATAGATGAAATTTAAATTTTCTGTATGTTTCTAAGTATAATTATAATTCAAACTCTTACCTTATTTTTGTCGCCAAAGGTCGTCTTCCTCGAGATCCTTTAATAACAGTTAGCTGTCTTTACCAAACTTGTCGAATGAGTCTCAAATAAGTACAATTAGAAAAATTTAATACCGACTTTTATTCTATTCAGTTATTGCAGTGTATCTCAAAAACCAAATTTGATAAAATTTAAATGGGACCACACGGGAAGCACCAACTTTCAAGCAAAAAAAGAATTTTGAGAATCGGTTCACCCTATCGAAAGTTATGAGGACAAAGATAAAAAAAACCAGTCGAATTGAGTACCTCTTCCTTTTTGGAAGTCGGTAGTAAACAATGCCATGTCTAATACCTTTCAAAATCAAAGTCAAAAGTCAAAGTCAAAATCATTTATTCAATTTAGGCATCAATTACGCACTTATTAACGTCAACTTTTCATTATAATGTACTTAAAGACTCTACCGCCGCGTTTCAAAATATATAGAGCCCACCGAGAAGAAGCGGCAAGAAACTCGGGGACATTCTTTTTGTATAGATTTTTACAATGTTTCTACTTAGGTACTACAAATATTACATTTTATGGGTGGCAGAGATACAGCTTGCCAGAAGTGGAGTATTCCAAGCATCTTTATCTTCTATATAATGTCGAACTTTATAGTAAGCTTTTTTTATTAAAACGTTTTTTATAGTCAACTTGAATTTGGCCTCTGTGAGCTCAGTTATGTGGTTTGGGATTTTATTGTATAAACGCACTCAACTTCCTAGGAATGACTTATTAGTCTTCGCAAGTCTAAAACTAGGTACACAATCTGAATTTTGGGAACGTATTTAATTAAATTTAGTATGCAGGGGCTTCGGGGGCAATAAATCGATCTAGCTGGGTTTCATTCTTAGAAAACGTCGTTTTATTTGTGTTTCCAGGCAATGAAAAACTGCTATAACATCATTATGGCAACTAAGGCCATCAGCTTAAACAATAACTGAACTGACACAGCAATACTAAAGCTATACTTGACAAATCCAATCAGTGTTTGGTTTGATGTTAGATCTAGAAAATTCATTGTTTACTTACGCAAAGCTCGGTCGTTCAGGTACTTACTTTACATGCAAAATGTTGGCTTTAAAATGTAGGTGGCTATGCTACTACTATGCTATTTATCTAGTATAGATAAATAGATAGATAAATAGTAATAGTATAATAGCAATGCCGTCAGTGGATAGAATAAAATGCTAGCATAGTAAACACATGCCTATCTATATATACATATATTTTAGAGCAGTAGAACTATTTGTGAATGAGTTCGTTTAGAGTAGTACTACGAGCACCATACCATTACCTTTACCGTTACTTTAACCATACCTTTTTCTACCGTGAAGCAGTAATGTTCGAAATACTGCGTTTTGGTTTGAATATGGTTGCTGGCGAAATTACAGGCACATGAGATTGACAACTTAACGTCTCAGGGCTCCGGGCGCATAACATCATGTGGGCCTTCCTATTCCTATCGTAAAAAAAAACATAAAATTGTGTGTAATTTAATATTGAATTGACATCACATTAATATTAAAAAGGCGAAAGTTTGTGAGTGTGTAAGTGTTATATGTATATTTGTTACTTCTTCATGCTCGAACGGTTGGACAATTTCCATGAATTTTGGTGTGGAGGTAGATGAGGTGCTGGATTATTACATAGGACACTTTTCATCATCATCATCATCCACCACGATGCAGGTGAAACCTTGGTGCGCGACTAATAAATAATAACGATTCCGAATATTAATTACCTTATTCAAACACATAGGTAACTACTTATTTACCTAAACAAGAATTAGTCTTATCTCTTGGGTTGACGCTTTCGTGTGAATCGTAGCCTATTTAATACCTATGTTTGTTAATTTTATATTTTTTTTGACTTACCAAGTTATATCTTTTTTATTACTTGTAACCTGCACATATCTGTAACGGGAGGGTGAGTACTGGTCTTCATAGCACGGGGAAACCTGGTTTGAATTCCAGTTTTCCACTCATGCTATCATATGAGTACAAATTATTACTTTTGAAACTGTATTACACTCATTATTGATATCATGTTTACATTACTTGTAAATATTTGTTGTAATAAATGATTTATTGTTATGTATTAATAATAATAGTTATTATTATTATAATAAACCTACATTGTATCATTGTAATACATTTTGAGAAAGAAGTATGGATTGTTTTGTACTCGTATAAAACAAAAAACTTCGAGAATAGAAATAAAATCTTCTGATACAAATATGAATAATACCCGTTTTATGCAAATGAAGTCAGTTATAACTTTAGTAATTCAAGAAACGTGGCTGACGCAAAGTAGGTTCTGTAAAAGAAGAGTAAGAATTTCCTCAGCGCAAAAAGATTCTGAAAATGCAAAGCCTCTACTTTGTCGTAATGTAATATTTTGTAACAAACTTGATGCTGAAGTAACAAGAACAAAAAGGCTTCCTGAACAAGAAATGTAAGAAAAAGTTGCGGCGCCTTTAAAAGGTTTTCATCCACCATGATATAAGTGAACATGTTAACTTTGCAACCATGTGGTGTCCTAGAAAACTATTTTGCAAGTCTTTTATCCCATTTTCGGGAGAGCTCTGAGTAAAAAGTTTACCTACTGAAGTTTCAAGATACAACAGGTGTTTGCGATGAAAAGGAACGAGCGTTTTAAAAGTATTGTTTGATAAAGACGATTTCTAAATGACTCACGATTATTTAACTCTTGCTCTATGCTGTATTTATTTATATATTGTATAAAATAAAAGTTCAAACAAGGAATTAATGGTAATTAAAATTTTCAACAATATTTTTCCTGCTTAATATATACACGAGCAATGAAGTATCCGAAGCTATTGCTTCAAATTCCATAAATCAATGCGTGATAGAATAGAAAATATTGTACCAAGTTTGTAACTCGATTTCAGTTTGCTTATAATTAATACTTGAGACACGCGCGGGAATAATTTCTCGGCCTATATGCACCCTTTGATAATAATATGAGATGAAGTTTCTTCAGACGCGCCGCCGGGGCGGCCGGCGCGGGGCGGCTTGACTGGGGCGGAGTTTCAAACGGACGCTCCGCTGCTCCGGTTCAGTCGGTGGGCAGCCGCCGTCGGAGTCATACGCTCACTATTCCGCGCCAAACTCATGCCACGCGAGTCGCGATGTCGCTCCAACCGCGTAAATATTTATGACGCGATCGACCATTTCGCTCCCCCATAAATGGCACTGCCGACATCCATGCCTACTTACAATTCGCATATGAACGTAAAATGCCAATAACAGCCGCGAAAAGACTCGAGCGAACTTTTAATCGAATCGAATTTTTAGTGTACGTGTTGTTATACTGCCATGCCGTTCAGAGGAGCTCAGCGGCCGAAATGCCGCACGAGTGCGCGTATCGTAGCTCCGAGACGGAAACGTCGGAGAACACTGTTCTGTTCTGCAAAATCCGAACGATAAGCAGTTTGGATCATCTGTTACAAAATATCAGTCGGACGCATTTTGACGACGTAGTATCCTTACACGTCCAGTGCAGTGAGATTCTATTTTTTGAGAGCACGTTAACAGCTCCGACGGAGACGGCTTCTAGCAAGCACACTATCTTGGGAAAGTTGCGGGACTTGGTGATCGACAAGTGCAAGATTCGTCAGATACCAGTGCGAGCTTTTGAACACTATAAAGACCTGAAACGTCTCAACGTTACAACTTACAACAGCGAGTGGTCAGCGATGACGATGGAGATACACGAGCAAGCTTTCACAGGATTAAATGAGTTGACTGAACTTGATCTTAGTCATAACAACATATGGAGCACCAAAACAGAAACTTTTTGTCCGTTGTACAGTTTAAAAACTCTAAATTTGACTAACAATCACTTGCAAAATATAAAGACTATCGGATTTTCGGAATCGTTGAAGGAACAAAACTTAAGTATAAGAAGTTGTAATTTAGTTATAGAAAATCTAGATTTATCTTACAACGACTTGATTGTGCTGACTGATAACAGCTTGTCGAAGTTAAGATCACTATCAAAGCTATTGCTGCAAAATAATGCCATTTCAACGCTAGAAGACGGTACCTTTGATGGATTACTCAGTTTGCAGGTTTTGAACTTGTCCAGTAATTTTATGAACACCTTACCCCCTGATTTGTTTTCTGACACAAAATGCTTAACAGAAATTTATTTCAGTAATAACACATTAAAAACACTGCCCGTCGGCCTCTTCAATGGCTTAGAACAACTTCAAATATTAGACTTATCTTATAATGAACTGTCCAGTCAGTGGATAAATAAAGAAACATTTGTAGGATTATTGCGTATGGTCATTCTAAACTTGTCTTACAATGGGCTATCTAGGATTGACCGTTACATATTCCAAGAATTGAATAGTTTACAGAAACTTAACCTCGAACATAATGAAATAACCTCAATTGACGAACATTCTTTCGAGGAGTTGCGAAATTTGCACTCTTTAACTTTATCGGGAAACAATCTTGTCCATGTCCGTACTCATTTGTTTACAGATTTACATGTATTGCACGAATTGTTCCTCGATAATAATAAAATTAAGCATATCGATGACAACGCTTTTGATAACATGACAGCTATCGGGGATTTGTGGTTGAACGACAATTTTTTATCGTCTATACCCGGGGCAGTTCGTAAACTACGCTCTCTGAGGTCACTGGACATCGGTAACAACAATATAACCCATTTGAATAGGGAAAACTTCAACGGACTACACGAACTTATCGGTTTACGTTTAGTTGATAACAAAGTTACGTATTTAAGTGAAGACACATTCGAACGATTGCCGCAGTTACAAATACTAAATTTAGCTTCAAACAAAATAAAACACGTTGCTCCAGGGTGTTTTAATACAAACTTTAATTTAAAATTTCTGCGCTTAGACGGAAATGAAATATCAAAGCTGGACGGAAAATTCAATACTCTGAACAGTTTAGTTTTGTTAAATATGTCTGCTAACAAAATGACTTTTTTTGACTTTCGAACACTTCCTAGTAGCTTAGAGTGGTTAGATTTGCATCATAATTATATCGATAACTTTATAAACGACGATATGTACTCAAATATAAATGTTAAATTATTGGATCTGAGCCACAACAACATAAGTGAAATAACCGTTACATCAATACCAAAGTCCGTTGAAAAGCTTTATTTGAACGACAATAAAATAGAAAACATTCAAGTCGGTTCTTTCTCTAAACTACAAAGGCTTTCAACTGTGACATTAAATAATAACAAACTGGTACGGCTTGACATGAACGCGTTTAGGTTAGATCAAATAGAAGAAGATAGTGACTTACCCGAGTTCTTTATAAGCGGAAACCCGTTTGTTTGCGACTGTTCTATGGAATGGATTCAGCGTATTAATTATTTGAGCCACAGTCGACAATACCCGCGCGTGCTTGATTTAGATAAAGCATTGTGTACGTTGGTCCACTCGCGTGCTAAACGGCAAAAGATGATAATAGACATGTCACCTTCTGACTTTCTTTGTCCATATGAGAGCCATTGTTTTGCGCTCTGCCATTGTTGTGAATTTGTTGCTTGTGACTGTGAGATGATATGCCCAAATAACTGTAGGTGCTATCACGACATTACGTGGAATGCAAACGTCGTTGATTGTTCTAATGCCGGCTATACAAAAGTTCCGGAACGCATTCCTATGGACGCTACCGAAATATACTTAGATGGGAACCACATTAGCCACTTGGGAAATCATGTTTTTATAGGCAAAAAGAAGCTTCAAGTTTTATATCTCAACAATACAAAGTTGAAAGAAGTTAACAACCAAACTTTTAAAGGCGTTGATTCCTTGAGGGTGTTGCATTTAGAGAATAATAAACTCGTGGAGCTGAAAGGTGATGAGTTTTTGCATTTGAATAATTTAAACGAACTATACTTAGATCATAATGCTATAGTTCATGTCGCTAATAATACATTTTTATCTTTAAAGTCCTTATCTGTGCTTAAGATTGATGATAATAAGCTCATAAACTTCTTTCCTTGGAAGTTATTAGCTTCGTCCGCAAATAGTTTGGCTCACGTTTCTATCGAAGGTAACCAATATTCTTGTGACTGCAAAAGGTTAGCCGAATTAGATTCATGGTTACGGAGGGACCCAGGAGATCCGGAGAAAATGCTTTGCACAGATTCAGAAGGAAAGCCTACTAAAATAACTATTGCATCTGTACTAAGTCGGTGTAAGGAATATATGGGATCAATAAGTGACCCAACTGTTTCTAGAGACCAGATTGTATCTAAGTCTATTTTTCTTCCGGATAATTACTTTGCTGTTATATGTGGTGTGATTATTATTGTAGTTGTAATTTGTTTAATAGGTGCTATCTTCTACGCTTTCAGATATGAAGTGAGTGACTGGTTTTATACAAAGTATGGCGTGCCTCTGTTCAAAGAGCAGTCGTGTCCTAACGTCGATCACGTTATGGAGGGCAATCCTAACCACATGTACGACTATTACGTGATATGTAATACCAAAGACACAAATTTTATATATCATAACATAATGTCTGAAATAGAGTTCAGAAAAATGACATCAAGAAAGTTTAACCCCAGCGAGACATCTCTTAATATTCTTACTCTTGACAGCTTTGCAAAGTCGTCAAAACTTTCAAAACGCTTGCTAATAGTCCTCACAAATAATTTTATTTGCAACGATCTTTGCGATATTCACTTCAAAAACATATTTTATAGTTATTTAAAATCACTTAATCGTAGTGATTTAAACAAGGTAATATTCATTAAGGTTGTAGATAACGAAGACATTAGCGATGAAGTGTGTTTAATTTTAGATAAATGTAAGAGTATATCGTGGACGGATTCACGTTTCTGGGACAGATTTGTAGCTCTTTTGAATTCGACGGACACTATTATCACAGTGAAGGGCTCAGAGAAGAGCGTTTTCAAGAAGTCGTTACGTCAGACTCCGACTTTGAGATACACAACAATGCCTGTTTCGAACGATAGTTGCTCAAAGCAGAATTTCACAAATTCCTTGCAGTATTGTAGGAGGAACGACGGTGAATCGTCTCAGAATGAAAGTTCCCCGTCGTCGGACAACAATACATACGGTGAAGGGAACAATTCGAATAATAGCTACATGTCTATCGACAACAGGACTTGTCCTCGGTTTAATTATGACCTGCGGCTATCCCCTAGCAGTGGTCACGTATATTCTAGGGTAGAAGATATTTCCCCGAGTGCACCCCGTTCTTTATCCGGATGTACATCTAATAAGGCGCGCACGTACTTTGTTTGAATATTTATTTCATTAACTTTATTTACTTAAGCACTTATAATTTCTTGCACATGTTGTATTCTCTCTCTACGTGTAAATATTGTAATACTTTCGTCAATTTGTCGCATACGTAAGATAACATGTAATTTGAGAAGATCTTTCTAAAATATTTTCATTAAACTATTTGTACAAATGTCATGTGGAAAATGTTGAGTCTGATTGTGGTAACATTTTGTCAGATATTTATATTGTCTTGATCATTAGTAATGGTGGTAAGGAATCATTACTAAGATATTTGATAGTTTATCTAAACTATTAATACTCACTCAAATCAGTCACTGTAATGCAACACCAAATAGGCTAGGATATTTAAATTATAAACAAGTATAATCACAATTATTATATGATAAGATGTTTAATTATTTTAATTGTAAAACATATTATAATGTATGTTTAAAACTTCAAAAATTTAACTTGCTTGTATTATTACATCGATACATAAACTATTAGTTTTTAAGTTAAAATGTCAAATTTTCGAGTACCCCTTTATGAATTTAAATGAACGAAAATGTGTTTATTATGTTAATATATGTTGTTATTATGATTGTGAGACGCAAGTGCTAGGATTCAAAGGACACAGTATTACAAATTAATATTAAATCATGCTCGATTGAATTATTTTTCCTAGTAGTACAAATCGTAATTTTGTTACCACGGAAGAACGTTTTGTGGAAACTTGAAACTTTGGATAGTAGAAAAATACATATAACAATCAGACTTTTCTAAATATAATAACAGAGTTTTAGGAAAAGAGGGGGAAAGTAATCTAAATATGATAAAGGTTTTTAAAGTTCGGAAGTTGCTTCCGTAACCGATTTGCAATTTTAAAGCTCCTCTAAAATAAATACTGTACATTTGTTTAATATTATAATTAATTTTGTAGTGCACTTAAGTTCTAACTTAAAGATTAGTATCCCTAAGTTAGAAGTTAAGTATTAATTTAAATTAAGAATATATTCAAATGTTTTAATTCGTTGTTTAAATTTATTTAAAGAATATTTATTTGTGCTTCGGTGTAATAAAATGTTGTTATATACACATATAAAAAGTGAATCTATGTGCTTACTATAGTAATAATAATATATCGGAAAAAATGTATATAAATACATGCTAGTATGTATGCTGTTATCGTTGATTGGCATAAATGTATTGCTTAAGTATCTATTTAAAGTAATTAAGCTAAATCGTGATATTAGATTTAACTATAAAACTTGAAAATAAATGTAATTTTTCGATTGTAATTATTAGTTGTAACGAAAAATTATTGTTTTGTATAAAATGTACAAAGAATATCTTGGGAACGTAATAAATTATACGACGTTTTGATACTTACTGTTTGTTTTTCATTTATAAACGTTTTGTGGTACCTTAATTAACAATAATAATACTCCTTCATAATGAGGACACTCTGAGGGTACTGTGATTTATAAAAGTTTGTTTAACTTTGTACAAGTTTCTTCTATTATTATATAATATGTGTGATCAAATTAATAATTAGTATGATAATATGATGCATATAGTATAATCAGCCTTATGCTAACACTGTTAGGTCAAAGTCTTTCTCGCAGCCAGTTAAAGAGGAGTGTGGGGTGATAGTGTACCACGTAGCCACTGTGTAGCTCTGCGAAAAGGACATAGCTTATTCTATTCGTAATTCGTAGTATATATAGAAAGTATCAGGGTTTACAGTTTGCTAATTAAAGGGCAAACGGGAAAAACTTCGAGTACTCGCTCAATTTAGAAACACGACACAAGGTCCGCTACAAGTCATCATCATCTCAACCATAGGACATCTGCTGCTGAACATAAGCCACCCCCATGGATTTCCACAGCTGTTGGAAGCGGCGTGGAAGGTCATCTTTCCACCTTACCGATGGACGACCTATACTGCCTTTGCCGGTTTGCTATAAACGAGTGATTCTTAAATAATTAAATATACAGAGGTAATTACGAGTTGCTTAAGTATTTAACTTTTCTGAAAATCGAATTAGATAGCCTGTCATTATATAATTAACTGTCATTTTCAGTTTGGATATTTTAACATATTATTCTTATTAAGATCCTAGATTTATCCAACTGGAATATTGCCTACGTGAATTTTCTAAATTCTTGTTAGACATTTCTAGTTATTCGTTAGTTGCTGTGCGCACAATTGTAAAATGAGCTTAAGTTCTTATTTAAGTCGCCTCCAATAAGATAATTTCATTGAAATTCGACTAGATATAATAGGTTTGGGATATCATATGGCACGGCAATCCTAACTTAATATCTATATCTATCTATATATGTAAAAATGAACCCCTATTTCTCCTGGTCACGCTATAACTTGAGAACGGCTTTACCTATTTCATTCATTATTTTCTACCGACTTCGAAAAAGGAGGAGGTACTCAATTCAACTGTATTTTTTTATGTTTGTTACCTCATAAATTTCTATAGGGAGAACCGTTTCTCAAAACTCTTTTTTCCCGTGTGGGTACCATTTAATTTTTATTGATGAATGAATGAATTTGATGAAATTAAATTTAAAAATTTAATGTCATCAAATTCGGTCCAGTAGTTTTTGAGTTACACTCGAATACCTTAATAGAATGGAAGACAGTATTAATTTTTTCAAATTGTACTTGTTTTAAAATGTTTTCTAAGACTTCGTAGAAGGTTCTTACACTGAAAAAAAAACAAGAAAAGATAGTAGGTTATGGCTAGGCCGAAGGCCGGGCCTACTACGCGAACGAAGTCGCGAGCAGTCGCTAGTATTTATTATAAATGCAAAGTGAGTTTTTTGTTTGTTCGGTTTTCACGTCTAAACAGCTAAACGGATCTTGATAAAATTTGGGCAAGAGATAGATTTTATCCCAGGGAAGGCAAGGAAGGGAATTATATTGAATACTTTCATCATCATTATCTTTCAACACGCGGGCGGAACCGCGGGGCGTAGCTAGTACCTAATAATTATTCAGTACTGGTATGATGACTACATTTGGTTTGAAAATATTAGAGAATAAATAATATGTTAAATTCAGCTTGACTGTATTAACTTCATGGCAGGACAGAGTTTGATAATATTCTCTCGTTAGGATCCTAATCGTAAGGGAAAAGGATATCCTACATAACAGATAACCCTCTTGTGCAAGTGATTTAGTCGTTACTGACAGCAGCTAAAATAGCCGAATGTTTGTGACTTAGAAAAAAAGGAACATTTTCAGCATATGATCTTTAAAACTTTGTAATTTTAGAGAGAACATTTTTTTAACCTAAAAATGGAACCGACTTCAACAAGTTATTTCACACCTTTTTAGTGTTTAAGTCGGTTTAATTTTATGGTAAAAAAATCAATAATTTTAGTGGCCTTACGGGATCGATGTCTTTCGACATCAATCAATGATGATACGAGTATCATCATATCATCAAAATAGGCGAAACAATTTTAGTTATTGGAGTGTAACTCAAAAACTGCTTGACTGAATTTGATGATATTTAAATGGGATCACCTTGGAAGGATACTCTACCAAAAAAAACATCAAAATCAACTCATAAACGACGAAGTTATCCGCAACCACACGTAAAAAATATACGATCGAATTTAGAAACCGCCTCCTTTTTTAAGTCGGTTAAAAATACAATACTCGGACGGGATTCCGTCCCCATACGACACTTTAAATTAAAAAGAGAGTTAAAATTCCATGCTTGGACGGAAAGCCTCGGCGACCTAGTGGCCATGGCGTCTGACACGGATTTTCAGAAGAAGTGGGTACGAATCCAAAAATGTATATTTTTTTCTCTAAAATTACAAAGAAGAAAATATTACAGCAAATAATATATAATATACATATAATAGCTACCTAATTAAAATTGTAATTAAGATTGTTTATATATCAATAATGAAGTAAGAATTTTAATGTTGGTTAAACTTTATACTAATAATCCTATTTCTATATTTTCTGAGTTACTTATGTCTCTGACCTTACTACTGCTGTGCATGATACTTTGCCTCCGAGCAACTTTGAGCAACTTGAAGTGCAACATAGCAAGTGTAAGAAAAACCATCAAAGTGTTTATAAAGTATCAAGTAGACAGGCAAGTCATACGTCCGATGGTAAGGAATATGCTTGCTTATGACAGTTGCAGTGACACCCAGAGGCTAGAATTAAAGTTTTGCCTGGTCTGCATCAATCACAAGGACCAAGACATTAAAATAAATAAATATGGACGATATCCACAGTAGGTCTGGAGGTCCCAAAACTAGGCAGAGCCAATGTTAACCGGATGGCTGATATAGGTACATACTTATATTCATATACACTTCCAGACACAGGTCAAACAGGTTTTATACACATAACTGTTTGACCTATCCTTCCCATAAATCGAACCCAGGACCAGTGGCTCAGAAGGCAAGTGTGCTATCAACTGCGCCAACCGGGCCAGTCATTTTTTGAGTTTGACATATTGGTTTATTGGGTCTCTATTCGCCCAGTAGTTTCGTTTAGATCGTTGAGGGCCCTAGGCTCAACTGCGAAGCTCAAATACTATTTATTTTATTTTATTTAATTTTATTATTTTAGGGAAACTTACAGCTAGGTCAATTATTAAGTCAGATATAATATACATAGAAAGCTAATTAAATGTTTCCACAAATAAACACCGACATTAAACACATATTAAGTTTAGCAAGTAGACATCATTATTATTATAGCAACTACATGTAAGTAAAGTAATAATAAATATGGATTAGTACCAACTACCACGTAAGAACATAATTTAGGCGTAGATAATAAATAGGTTGGTACTTTGTGAAAAAAAACAATACTTGAATTTAACGATATAAATTTATGTTATGACAAGAGACCTACACTTAGTAGATCAGATTTCCTCGCTTCTTACAATTCAGATTACGATTGATAGAGATTTTGATTGTAGATATCCAAAATATCAACAATTGATTAGAATTATAATAATGTTAGAATTTACATTCTAAGTATTACACGACTTTGGATTTTAGGATGAACAGAATAAGAACCACCATAGCTTAGATAAATTGAAATGTTAGTATGCTATTTTGGTGTTCTGAACAAGCGAATGGCTACCATTCTTTGCCTTGGAGATGATGAGCGAAGTGCAGTCCTTCATAAATCTTTAGATTAAAGCTCTGGGGGTGTCATGGCCACGTATGGTGCTTACCATCAGAAGCCTTCTATAACTCATCGATAAACAGTATATATACAAATATAAAATGGAGCGGCAGTTCAAGAAAAAGGGCTTTCAAAAGAAGTACTACAGCTACATACAATAAAAAGAGTTGAGATCCAGCTATTGATGGTTAACCTTAAGGACATATAACTATCTGTAAACGGCATAAAGTAACACTAAGTATACCGATTTCTGTTGGAGGTTACGCTTATGCTATAAGTAAAGAACGACATGAAATAGAATAAAACTGAACGTATAAAGGCCCTTTCCAAAATTAGCTTTTTAAACTCTGCGCTTAGTTCTTCTTTTCTTGTTCCTTCCGAAGAAATTATTGTACGTTTATGTATATACTACGTATTATTGCGCACATTCTTCATTTGCACCTTTCAATACTCTCAATAGGAAACTTCCATCTGTGTCCAACTAGAATAATATAATTATGTAAATGGAAAGATAAACAGCTCACTAATACAGGGGACAAAGTCTTGAACAAGATTAGGGCATATTAATTGTTTATTTACGATACATTACCGGCTTATCAGACCGTTGTGGTATTGGTTCAAATACTTAGTGACAATAATCTTGTGTGGACACTCTTATCGGTTAGTTGTTTTAATGTTTAGTACACTTAACCAGTAGGTTCGCGTTTGCTATAGTTTTCTTGAGTTATTCCACAAATCCCCATTGACTATCCCCATCAATGGGGATTTATGCACGTTTCTTCCACTAATCCCCATTAAGGTCTGAAATATCTTGTAATGGGGATTCGTGGACAATAAGAGTTCACTATTTCCCATCGGTTTAAAATAAAATCTCAATCAGTTGATAAATAAAATAATTAATCTATTACAACCAACATCCTTAATGTTTTATTTTTTATAAAGGCAAGAACTCGAACACACTTATTTTTACAGTCAGACAAATTACAAGATATTTCAGACCTTAATGGGGATTAGTGGAAGAAAAGTTCACAAATCCCCATTGATGGGGATTGTTAATGGAGATTTGTGGAATAACCCGTTTTCTTAGGGTTGCTCAACCAACAAAACAAAAGAATCCCAAAAACGGTGGCTAGTCAACATTTTTGGCAGTTAGGTTTGTTAAAAAATGATGAAAGTATCCTATGTATATGAAAATATCCTGATGATGAAAGTATCCTATGTACTTCCCCGAGATAGATGACAAATCGAAAAACACAACATCATAAAAAGTAAACGGCTAGATACGCCCTGGGGTTTCACCATCGTAGTGATGGATGATGATGATGAAATATCCTATGTCCTTCTCCGAGATAGATGACAAATCGAAAAACACAAACATCATAAAAAATTAACGGCTAGATGCGCCCCGCGGTTTCACCCTCGTATTGATGGATGATGATGATGATGAAAAGTATCCTTCTCCGAGATAGATGACAAATCGAAAAACACAAACATCATAAAAAATTAACGGTTAGCTGCGTCCCGTGGTTTCACCCTCGTAGTGATGGATGATGATGATGAAAAGTATCCTATGTCCTTCCCCGAAATATGACAAATCGAAAAACACAAATATCATAAAAATTGGTCCAGTCGTTCTTGAGTTATAAATGGTATAACTAACAAGACTTTGTTTTGTCTAAATAGATATTACGGGTTTATCCTGAAAATATTAGCAACTATCTAATGTTAATAACCCTGAAAGATTAAAAATAGTGATTAAAATCATCACTGTTAATTAAGGCCCCTGCCTTAACCACACCTGGAACCACTTGTGGTTCCAGAGATTAGATATCATTGACAAACAAACAAATAAACACACAAATATCCACTTAACAGTGTATATTTTTTAAATTAAATATTTATACTCTTATACATACTTAGCAATGATTTAAATTTCGTATAGGACTCGTATAAGTGTCCTATACAGATTCTGTTGGGATGATATCTAGTTGGGACGATATCAATGTTGGCATGTGTAATGAGCAGATATGTTCACTCTCGAGTCTTGGATGGTTGTGACGTGTTCGTGTGTTCTCGGAGCTCGGAGGTATGAGTATGTCGTTTAATTTATCTTCGGTTACTTCATGTCATTTCAAGTCACTTGTCTCCAAGCTTAATTATTATATTATATTTTTTATGGGATAGGACCTTTGAGGAAGGATGATAGGAAGGAAGAGATAGAAGGGGAAGGAGAGGTTGAACGGGGAATGGGGAATCGGGGGGAACCTCCCGCAAACCGACGAAACGCAATAGCAAGCTATGTTACTTCACGTCGGTGTTTTGTAGAAGTGTGGTACTTCCCCGATCGTGCCGGCCCATTCGGCTGTGGGGTATAAATATAAATAATTATACTATCTATTTTCTATATCTATTTTCCTTCAGTTCTCAGTTCACAAACCGGTAATGTAATTCAACTATTCATCAAAGTCAAACTATAAAAAGTATAATGTGCACGATTGGCATATCCGTTCAGCGAAGCCTGTCAGAACCTCTATTTCTGAGCTTCTGTGAAGAACTGTACGATCATACGATGAAAATAGATTGCGGTATGTCAGACATCGGATCGGAAATAAAAATTTTACATTATTTTGTTAGCATGGCCCACTCAAACTTAAAATTGCAAAACAGCATCTACAACGAAATTTAATACCTATTTGTCAATAGCTATAAACCTCGTACTGAGAGCAAAAAGAAAATGAAATCAAGAAGTCTCATCGGATTCCGTGAAAATTTTCATTTTGTAATAATTAGGTAATAATCATAACGGATATAATATACCTAAAACTGGAAGTTGCGCATAGACTAAAATAGGTTCTGCGAACAGTAGACCTCGCGAGCACAGTCTCATAAGCGGCATTTTTTTGCAGTCTGTGCTATTAAACAATCTTCCAGTATTTAAACTAGGTAGTGACGGTTTTATTAAGCCGTACCATAGAAGTTCATGCACGCCGACCGAATCGAGACCCCACTTTTATACGTGACCGTTCAACATAGAGAGATCAAGCTGCCATCTTGGATTTATTTGACGCATCAAAATAAAAAGTTTATAGTTGAGAGCCCCGCGCTCTATTCTATCCATATACCAAATTTCATCGAAATATGTGCGGTAGTTATGCGTGAGAAGAGATAGACACAGAGACATAATTATTTTTCAAAAACTTCATGTTTTTGTTTAGTAGGTTATTATTTTACATCTGACTCACATGTTTTTCTCTTCTAAGTACAGACTTTTTAGCCTCTACTCTTTTATTTTCGGAATACAGAGTATTTAGATACAATTTTATCATAAGTGCTGCTTATAAAAAAATGGCTAAATTAAATTAAATGGCTCAATGACAAATTACAAGCTCTCGACTGGCGTTGCTTTTCTCCAGTAATGTAATTAGAATATACGTCATTGTAGCATAATCAGCAGCTTAATGTCTCGTACACGAAGTTTCCTCTCATAGAAATAGTGATTCACCACGTGGGCTTCGTCAGAGCCGTGTTCACAAGTTACAGTAAGGCCCCAGATACACGAGCAGCTTGAAGCAGTCAGCATGGACTGCTTCGAGCTGCAACTGCACAGTGAACTACAGTCTTCTACGTACACACATACACGAAACCGCTCGAGCAGTTGCAAATGCTTCGGGCGGTCGGCTGTCAAGCACTCGCCAGGCATACACGGACTGCTGGAGCTGTCGACTGTTCTTGCGCAGATACCTCCGTCCGCCCTCATCTTTCCACGTCGCGCGCTCTTCCCGCCTTTGAATTGAAATTGTGACTTATTGAGCAGTTAATACCAACTGCTCGAGCAGCGATTCGTGTATATCGGCTCTATAAATTGCGAATTTACTACAACGGAGGGGTTATATCGCCATCTCATTTTTAAAACCAATTCACAGTATCAAAGTAAACCACATTTGAACTGAGTCTCTGTTTATGGCTACTAAACAAATTTCTAAGCGTACAATAAACGTTTAAAGTCGCTGTTACGTTTGTGGCGAACATAAAATTATCAGGTTTAGTGTTATTGTCGTCACAGAAACAATTCGAGGCACCTAGTCGCGACTTGGTTCGCGGTTTTCTAGGGGAGTGTTTCGACGACGTTAATTTTTATGTGTATGTGATGTGAGGGGATAAATTGTTGGAGAGCAACGAACTTATAATTATGTGTATGTGATTGGTTGGTTTATAGGTTTACTTACAGAGGTAGCTTGAATGTTTTAATTAAGAATTCACATTCTTCACATATATATTTTAGACTATAAGCTAAGTATTTAAATTAAAATGAGTAAGAGAAAAGATATTTTTAAAATAGAAATAAATTTGGCTTTAACGAAAAGAGCAATATTTATCTAGAAATTTCCAGCATGTATGAAAAAACTATAAGTCTACAATATATTTTTATTTAACTTTTGTTACTAGGATGTTGTTCGTAGGGCGATTTACTTACCACCAACCTATAGTATCAAATGTCAGGCATCTAATATATCTGTGGGGTTGACCTGTTTTGTAGAAGACATTTGTTTTGTACACACACAGTCATGAGTGTTGCCCAAAGTGCAATACCACGAAAAAAATTCAACGCAAAAGAAAGAAAGAAAAATATATTTGTTGATGAAAAACAATATGACATTTTGCCTAAAATATACATAAAATTAATGAATAATTTTCTACACTATTAATTTTATAAAGGTCGGCAGTCACTTTTTAAGGTTGATATTCATGGTTTAATTTATCTGTAACTAACTTCAGTTAATAGTTTTCTCGTAACATAACGCAAAATGTGATACTTGAATAATTCGCTGGGTTAAAACAATTTTATGTAAAGTAAACGTATTTTTATTACGATGTCAAAGCCTAATTAGCTATCGATCTCAGCTTACGACGAGATACTTGTGAAAATGTAGTAAAGCCAAAGTTAACAATTAAATATCACGCTGCTCTGCAAACTCCCGGTGCTATAGTTGTGTTAGATAAAATATTCTAGTTTGCAATAAATTAATTAATTTTAACAACTCCTGGTCTCAGACTAACCCTTATCGTCATAAGGTAGGTAGATATATATACACTGATACTACAAAACAATTTATCAATCATCAATCAACTCGGCGACGACATTATTAGTATGGTGTAACACCTCGTCTGTATTTCACTGATGAGACATAGATGATGATATGTATTCACGTTGCAGAAAACGAAATGTATGGACCGACTACTAAGCGATTCAGTGTGTTGGAAACAATTCAGAAATAATGACACCAATAAATACATGATGTCAAAATTATTGAAAACTTAAGTATTGTATACATCTGAACTGAGCAGTATTTAATTTTAAATAGGCAATATTTCTCTATTCAGATCATGGACATGATATGAATAGGCTTATATTAGCAATGGCATATTCAATGACCGTGTCACAATGATATTATGATAGACGTAATGCAAACACAATTCATGACCGGATCTGTTGACAGAAATAGAAGGTCTGTTTGTGGTAAATTGATTATGGAGTCAAAACATACTGGAGCCAAAACATTATCTGTCGAATATTATAGTTCGCTGAGAACATTTCTAGAACTTACAGTTTACGTTATTTATAAGATATACTTATAGTTATTATTAATTATTAATTAATTAATTCCCTATTATGTTTCTCTGCGTATTGATGTTACCGTTCTTTAGGTTTTTTCACTGTCCTGTCTCAGTCACATTCTAGTAAATCGGTGGACGCATTACTTAAACTTTCTAAGGTGAATGACACCTTGACAAAAACGCATACATAAATTTCATCTAGTAACACTAACACACACACTACTACGACGACATACAGAACTACAATGTTCTTCAGTCTTATTACAGCACACTACGCTTGAAATCTGTCACTATGGTTAATTATTCGCTAAGTGATAATATAGCGAAGAAGCGTGCCATCTCTATAATTCGGATTATACATTTATCAGTCCCATCACCATCATCAAACAGACCAGTTAGACACTGTCAAATAGCTCTCTCTGCATGTAAACAAGGCACAATCTTATGTGACAAGTTACCTAGAGCTTTAGGTGGTGTCTTTATCCGTATGTTATTATTCATATGGCCTTGTACTTTTCGCGATAGAAAGTTTTCATATCCTTTTCATATGAATCTGAGTAACCTGAGCTACAAGTCAAGTAGTTTTGCAAATAAAAATGCTTTTTACTTGCATTTGAAGTAATTTAACTTGCTAATTTTTATTTAGTAGACACGTGTAAAGTAATACAGTACATAGTTCTTCTTGTGTCGCATGTTTGTGGTGCCTGTTTATTAACAAGTTAAAGTTTTGGGAATGGGGGTCATGGAAGCTAGACCTTTCATTGTTTCCGTCACCATTTTCGAAGAACTAACACTTTCAAAAGTTTCATAGGAAAAATAAGAAAAATGTTCACACACTCACACCCCCGCGTTCGAATTTCCTGTACACGTATAATGGACACACATATTAACACTTCACAAACATACAAGACCCAAGACCAAACATTTCTGCTCCTAAACAAGTCCCACAAGTATGTGTCCTCTTCCAAGATTTTTTTCTATGTTTGGTGACCGTGGGCAACAGTACTTACCACCAGGTGACCCGCTTGCTCGTTTGCCAACCTATCCCATTAAAAAAGAAACATAATATTAAATATGACTAAGTTTATACCACCTTTTTAAATTACTTTACTATAAAACTAATATTCAATATAGACCACAAGGCGCTAAATTCAATCTTAACCCTGCAATTCCCAATGATAACATTTAATAAAACTATCAACAGTGTTCATGAGATTTAATCCTATCTGCTGCTAACTTGCGTAACAGTAATCGTTGTTGTATATGGTAATACAATTATAACACTAACACAGACTGAAAGTGGCTAAAACACTGGTTTTTCCTAATTTTATATTTTCCAATATGAAATATATATTAATAAATATATAATAAATCTAATATTTTACCCGTTGATATATTATGACATCAAAGAGATCAGAACTGCTAAAAATTAATCTAAAATATATGATGTGATATAGTTCAGCTTAAAAATGGCTCAAAAACGCGGCTACATAGAAACAGAACCAGTCAATAGCCAAAATAATGCCTTATATTAAAATTTGATATCGGGCACTTGAAAAGTGATAAATTTCAGCCACACTGACTCCAGAACTTCACTAGGTACGTACTCATCCGTTCGAACATAAAAAGACTGCTATATAAATCAAATCATAAGGTTCTTAAATCAAATGTAAACCCTAAATACTAAATACATTTATTTTCACCATAATAACCATATATTTTGTAACAGTAATTGCAGTATGTTGCTAGGCAATCAAGCTAAGAAAATAACACAGACTTGAAAGTAAGAAACAAACAGTAATAATATCTGTAAAAAACTAGGTGCTGGATCTGGCTCTTTAATACTTGATATGTTTATCCGATTTTGTCATCGAGTATTGCAGGGCTTAAGATTTGATTTAGCTGCTATTGATTTATTATAAATAGTAACTTAACCGTACGTAGACTCGTCGATCGCCATATTTGGCCAATAATTCAATAGTTTCACAGAAAACATACTACGGTTCCAGGAAATGCAACGTGTGTGCTCAATAATGAAGTATTTATATTGCTGGTAAAATCTTGTAACATTAAATTTATAATTGCTTCTTAACTTTCGGGTACTGTAAAGTTTTGGCCAACTTCCTACCGGTAAGTCGTGTCGTAATATAATAAATCCAGCTTTACAATTATTATTATGCGAATGACTTGCATAGAACTTGTATATGTGTATTTATTTATTTTTTATTTCGATTGCGCTAATCAAAATAAATAACAACGAAGCAAGTTAATAACTCGAATTAACATTTATAAATATAGGAGTTTACATAACCAGTATCATTATAAAGTATTTAATTTCAGTATCATTATAAAAAAAAATCTGGTAGACTTTGAACAATATTGTAAAATTATGTCTAAATGTCACGCTTTTATTTTAGACGATGTAAATTTATAAATTATGTCAAGATACATTACGATTTTTAAACATATCAATGTTTATAATGTTTAAAATATACTCAATATAACTTTTAAGTCCAACCGATAGTTATCCTAATACTTTTTAATGTGTATAAATTATATATATATATATATATTTATTTAAATTTATAATTGCAAATCACAACATACAACCGAGCGGTCCTTTGGAAATTCATGAGGGAGGCATACGTTCAGCAGTGGACGTCCAATAGCAGAGATGATGATGATGATGACGATGGCGATGATAACAATAGGTACTTCGATAATCTTGTAAAGTTACAGCTGTTTAGGCCTAACAATGCACTATTATCAAAAATATTGCCTATACCACATAAGAAAAATAAAAAACGATTATTAGAAACAAGTCTTCCAATCCGTGTCAGACGCTATGTACCAACTAGGCCACTGAGGTTTAAGGTCTGAGCATCGAACTTTAACTCTCTATCTAATTTTAACCGTCGTATGGGGACGGAGCGATATCTATTGAACAGCTTTGACAGCATTATCCAACCGAAAGAATAATTTTCACATACCTATACTTAACTTTCGTTTTGATGTCACAACCGTTCATAATTCAACGAAAAAGCCTAAACCCTTCTTCATTGAATCCTGTTCGAGGATGTGAATTTTCCTTTCTAAAAATTACAATGTTTGGTGTCTCTAAGCAGGCGTTAGTGATATAAAAAGTTATACTATAAAAACAATGAAGTCTTCAGACTAAAAGTTTGGCCAGGTAAAGCCCCAGAACACTCCACTTGGATGTGCAAATGTGGCCATGGAATGGACACGTCCACGTCAATACAGGAATACAATACAATAAGGGTATGCTTCTTTCATGATCTATAGGATGCATAAGCATTGTTTCTTCGGGGTTTGAAGAATCTGTTGGACTAATAGGACTCTGATCACTGTTATAATAATCACAGACTTTAGTACGTAATGACTCACGAAATTGCCATTTGTATGTGATATATGTATTAATTCAGATTAAGACTGGCCGTGATTGTGTGTTTTCTGGATGCACAGTTAAAGAAATTGATTTTTATTAGTAAATACAACCCTAGGAATATTCTCCTCTCTACACAGAGCTTGGAGCTGTTCTTTACATTAGCACCACTAATGGAATCCTATTCCTTTCATTTTCCTTCTTGACTTTTCTCTGTCAATCCTATTTTTCTTTCATTTTCTAATTTAACACATCCGCTGGCCAATTCTAAGATCAGGTTTAATACGAAAATACATAAATTTATATCAAAACAGGTTAAAATGGAAAGCGAAGAATGCATGATCCATGAATATTTACAAATATTATAATCTTACTGGTGATGTAATATTTTTTATATCAGTTAGATATTGTTATGTTTTTAGCTGATATAAATTAAATTTTAAGTTGTTCAAACCCATTGACTCGCGATTCGCCAAATTTGGCCAATAATACAATAGATTTTGCAGAAGTCAACCTACTTTTCCAACTGCATGAACTGCAACGTGTGTGGTTAAAACATTATAAGAGATTACAATAGATAAAGGTATCTATCCTGTTATTTACTAAGATACAGATATAATGTAGTACAGGGGTGACCAACTTAATTAGACCCAAGATCTACTGTTTACTAAACGAAACCATGTGTGATCTAATAATACATATAAATAACATAATTAGCAAAGTCAGGTTCGTCGAAATGACCAACCTTAAAGAATCTAATGTATATGGACGAATGTGTGAGCGTTTGTCAGGTGAGAATATTGTTTTATTCGATCGACCGGTTGGCCACCCCTGATGTAGTATATAGTACTAGAGCAATTGTACATTTATAAAATATCTTACTAAATCAAACTGGCGCATTATATTGGACTTATTCAAAACATATAGATTATCAATCAGGGTTGCTAACAATACTTAAACCTTTTGTATCAACATCAATGATTCAATAAGTAAACAATTGAATCAGTTTATCATAATATCAGATCCTATTCCCGCTTAACCATTTTTAGTATCATGACATTTTGTTCCTCCGATCCCCTATAGACTGCCAATTTTAATCGGATGACGAGTGATGCACCGAAACGCATAATTACGAATAGGAATGTCTCACGGGACCCGATTCCGTATTAGTTTTGACATTCGGCTTGATTGATGGACTACAATCTCTGGACGAATCTCGTGAATGAGCGCCCGTATACGCCATTCACGACCAAACTTTTCATACTGTCACCATGAACCATAAAACAATACGGTAAAAGCTAATTTTGATTGTTTCAGGTTGATTGTAAAGTTGTAGATAATGGACTGATATCGAGGTGTGTCAAATTGGAAGCGTCAGGGTTGGCGTCGGTTTGACAGAAAATGGACGGCTAGTTGAATTTTAGATGGATGGCTAATAAAGTTGATTTTGCGATGCTACGTAAGCAGAGCACTTTGGTTGAGTGGAACTATAAAATGTATGTTCTGCATGGCTTTATACTTCAACTCGAAGTGTGTATTGAAAACGATCACACAGTAGCTATTCCCCATAGATATAGTGCAGAAGTCTTGAAACCACGAGTACCGGGTATCTTCTAGACAGGCAGGATCCATCGTAGATTCCATCATAGCATAACATCATGTGGGGTTCTAACACTAGCAAAGAAAAAAAAGCGACAACATTTATTTAGTTCTATGTTAGTCTGAATCCAGGTAAGTAAGTACTATGATAACGTAGTTTTTAATTTCTAGAAAACTGGAAGTTCAGATGAATTTTTACTGTGCCCAAAGGAGTTTAGTTCATGCTTATGTGTACTTTGGGATGTACACTACTCGTTCTATGTTGTTAAAGCTATACTTTATCTTGGTGTTCTTTATGTCCCGTGTCACTTGTTACAACCGGTAGTGTCATATTTTTTTTCACTTGTTACACTATCGGTACTAACAAGGGTTTAATGCATGACGCTATACCTACTCTGAGGGTTTAGATGCACTTAGTACCACAGGAAATAGTATTTCAATTATATCTATCAAAATACTACCGGGGTATACCCCAACCGGTCCTTTTGGAAATTTGTGGGGGAGGCATATGTTCAGCAGTGAACGTCCTACTGCTGAGATGATGATGATAACACGTCTCCCGGAAATCTTACGTATTGTTGTGGTTCGTAGAACTGTTAAATTATATAACTTCTTCATTATTATAGCTGTATTCCGATGTTTTACCCGCAAGGATGTCTTATAGGTAGAGTAATATGCAGCTAACAAAGTATGTTTGTTAACCCTTTGCGTACCAGAAACGTAACTTTACGTGCGTTTCATTCATAAATCTTTTGTTTTAATTATTACGGTGTAGAAACGGTTAATGCTTAGTACCTGGAAGACCGAGTTTTACTCGTAAGTAAACAATTGGTTTTCTTGGTCTAACCTCAAACCTAACACTTATTGGCTTAGTGTTGCTTAGCAACACGATCTATTGTCAAGTAGATTTAGTGCTGCTGTGTCGGTAAAACAGTTTAGTTGTTGTTTAAGTTGATGGCCCCAATTGTCTTATTGAAATTGTAGCAGTTTTTCATTGCCTGCAAGCACGGATAAAACGACGTTTTCTAAAAATGAAACCTGAATGAAGCTAGATCAATTTATCGCTCCCGAAACTTTGTTGGAGCCATTTCCGAGATTCAGATTATACATGTACATAATGCATGATTTGCTCGTTTAAAGGTATTAAATGCGTTTAAAGGTATTAAATGCATTTAATAATTACTTATGACTGCAATATAAAACAAACAATAAAGTATATACTCGTACTACGAGGTTAACACAACTCAAAGTCAAAGTCAAAATCAATTATTCAATTTAGGCATCGAAAACGCACTTATGAAAGTTAATTTTTCATTATAATGTACTTTAAAGACTCTACCGCCGCGTTCCAAAATATAGAGAGCCTACCGATAAGAAGCGGCAAGAAACTCGGGGTCATTCTTTTTATATAGGTGTTTACAATGTTTCTACATGGGTCCTACAGATATTACATTTTGTGGGTGGCAGAGTGACAGCTTGCCAGAAGTGGAGTATTCCAAGCATCTTTGTCTTCTATAAAATATCGGTCTTTATAATATTTTTATTAAATCGTTTTTTTTTGAATTTGCCCTCTGTGAGCTCAGTTATGTGTTTTGGGATTTTATTGTAAAAACGCACACATTTTCCTAGGAATAACTTATTAGTCTTCACAAGTCTAAAACTAGGTACAGCTATCGTATTTGCATTTCTAGTATTAAAAGGGTAGTGATCACTATTTAACTTATATTTATGTAAATTTTTACAAACACACATTATATTTTCAAATACATATAAGGAAGGCAAAACTAATATATTGATTTCTTTAAATAAATCTCTCAAAGATTCACGGGGACCCATTTCGTATATAGCTCGAATAGCACGTTTTTGTAGGATAAAGATGGTATCTATATCAGCCGCTGAACCCCATAGCAATATCCCATATGACATTACGCTGTGGATATAACTATAACTACTAAATATAACTGATAACTAACAGTAGGAAAAATGATGACAAATCACTTACAAATACATCTGTATAAACAAATTTGACTTCAACAATGTCTATTTAGTAAATCCTTTAAATAAACATTCTAAGAAATATCTTGTCTTCCTACGCGGCACAGCTTAAAGCGTTAAAGCTCGCGGCAATATATCAGATAACTGCATAGGTGCATCGTACAAAGGAACAAAGTCTAGTTAACATTATGTTAGCGGATCACAACAATGACAACTTCCGTTTCCCCAGAAGCCTGTTGAATAGACGTGGAACCGTGAATGCTATTCTTTACTTTTATGTTGGTGCTTTTATGTGTTTTGTAATCGTTTATGTGCTTTGAAAATATCACAAGACGATTGAATGGCGTAACATTTGTAATATGTTTGCGTTGGCCAAAGTACGGTAGTAAGCAATTACAATTACTTAGTTTTTGTAGGACCGTGTTTATTAAGTTTCGGTGATCGATTCGAGTTGCTCTGTAAGAACGTACTGAACAGCATAACATCACGCAGTCATTTCATGGTTCCAGTCAGATGAAATACTCAACTCTGGTCCGAGTAATCCCCTAGAGCGCATATGATTAAGTATTTTCCAAGAGTTTTGGTGTGGTGCGTAATATCGCTGTGCCCGCTGTACTCCCTCTACATAGTATATTAGGTATAGGTAAGGTTTAAGCACTACTGTTTTAAAGTTATAATATTACACATATACACTATAGTAAAAATAATATAGGGAGTAGGCGTAACTACGAGTATTTGTGTCTCGGCTTGAACACAGGACAGAACCCCGTAGAGCTTAAGATATGACATATGATATGATAGTAACTGAGATGAATATACAGTTAGTAAGACAAGTGTTTGTCGTGTTCTCCAAACGAACATGTTCCCCGATAGTCATTCTGGATCTTGTTAATAGTGCTAATATTTTTACCTGACAATGATTTTGGTCACTTATGTATGTGTGTGTGTGTGTTTAAAACATGTTTTTGAACTATTAACGCCTAAAAATAATAATAATTATAAATTATAAATCGATGAACGCCGGCTGCACGCACGAACAAGTTCACGAACTCATTGTCACGTTCCGCTTGCGGCGAGCGTGCAAGAGAGAGCGCGGAACAAGCGATAGAGAGACACGATTGGCCTAAGCGTTCGGCTTATGACGTTATCACGTAAGATATCATCCATAAACCGACCTTACACACAACCTTTTTTTTCAAATAACTTATCATATCAGTATTCTAGTTCGAAATTAATGGAAGCACTGGTGTTCCGAGGTTATTAACGATTATTGGTATATAGAGTTACCCTGGGGGTCACGTTAGGCTTCTTGGAATTAAATGTCAATCTTGTGCTAATCTTTTATATTCGTTATAGACGTATCACGTAGGGTAAATTGGATCAGGAGAAAAATAAGACTTACCTACTCTACGAGTTAATCGTTAGAAGAATTAGAAGATGATAATTTGCACACCCAAGTATTCGAACTGATATACTATTTATGTTATTAGGATAATTCTACAGCCGATTGACCGGAAACCGAACATGCAACATGAATCACAATTTGCTCTAGACCAATAAAATACGTACGAAAAGCTTAGCCAAACAAATTGTTAGACTTAGATGTCCAACAAATAAAGAACCGCCTACCTTCTCGAGTTGTACCTAATATTGCACGTGGGTCGATCAAAGGCATCGATTTACAGGAAACGACGATCGATTGCAACAATGTGACAACCTCAACTTTAAATTAGACTTAACTACAAAAATGAACCTTAACACGTTAATATAAGATATAAAATAATACGAAGATTATGGGCCGGAAGATGAAATAAACAAAAAAAAAACGCAAGGGACGGATGGATAGCGATCAAAAAGATTTTTGTGGTCATCAACAATAGAAGCGATCAATTTTAGTGTTAATATTTTTACTGTTGCGCTTTTGTGATGTATAACGTTACGAGTATGAATTGTTACGGCATAAGTAAAAAAAAATGGTGCCCATCTGTCTGTTTGACAAGAAACGAAAATAATCGATATGATTCGTGATCGAAATGAATTACTGAATCTAACTCACAGCCAACAGAATTTGAATCTGTTTTTGAACTCCAATTAAAAATCTTTGAAAGAATCGGTGTTACTGCTATTATTTTACTCGTAGATAGATATACTTATAGATTAACTACAAACTAAAACCACCACAGTTTAAAAATGTTACAAATAAAGATTTAAAAAAATGCATACACCCATATTTCACGACAATTAAAGACAGCAGTCTAATCGCTCAGAGCCAGCTCTTTCAGACTGGTGTAACTGATAAAATTGAGTATAATATTTTATTTTATGTTTATCTAGACGTTTCGAACACTTTTCAGTGAAAATAAGGTATACTAGATGACAGTTTATGCAAAATATTTTTTTGTTCTACCTTTCATATTTTCTACCAACTTCCAAAAAGGAGGAGGTACTCAATTTGACTATACTTTTTATGTTTGTTAGCTTATAACTTTAGACTGGGTGAACCGATTCTCAAAATTTTTCATTTAAATTTCATCAAATTCGGCCCAGTAGTTTTTGAGTTACACTCCAATAACTGAATAGAATGGAAGTCGGTATAAAATTTTTCAAATTGTACTTGTCAGTGAACATGGTCACGGGTATACTAGATAACAGTGTATGCAAAATATATTTTTGTTCTACCTTTCATGTTTTTATCAAAACATTCCCGATGCAGACAGTAGTTGTTGGTTTTTTACAGTTACAGCGGGAGTAATTAGTATTTGTTGCTTTTGCGAAACAGTTGCAAGCGTGCTTAAAACGTAATTACATTATGCGGGGACACACATTTTCGTGAGGGAGGAAATTAAAGAATGTACGACAGTGTAGGGAGGACCCTACTCAGTCTGCATGCGAATAAGAAGTGAGTAAAACCCGACATACTAGGTGGTAAACCTCTAAAGCCTGTCTTTGCTTGTATAGTATCAACCACATCCGGCGGTCTTTTTCAAGGAGAGTGGCGAACGCTCGCTGTTGCGTCTCGCCTCACATCGCACACATGTGCTATGTAAAACATAATTTCAGCTAGGAAAGAGCTTTGGTAGCGCTGCAACTGTCATGGGATAGTGTAATGCTTACCATCAGACGGACGACTTGCTCATTTCGACACTTATTAGCAGAAAAGGTAATTCTCCTTCATTACACGTTTTAAAAATGCAGAAACTTCTCTCTCTCTTGAACTTTTAAAGAACAAGATCATAATCTATTACTATTAAGGTACTTATGCACATGACTATATAGACACATAGACTTGTGCTTACTGCAAAATGTTACAAAACCCTAAACTAATCATGGCCCAGCATGATCTTGGAAAGTTATTTTATTATTATATTTCCTTTCAGGCATTTCATATTAAAAGTTTAAATTAAACATTACTAACCATTTGCTTTAAAGTAGCCATCAAAAGAATACGTATCCTTTCTTTCCTCCTTTATCCGTCTATGTACTTAAAATCCTGTTGCTTCAAGTGTGGGGGTAACCGACTTCAAATATTAGAAACTTTACCTTGACTTCGTTACGACTCTACCTGCAAAAGAGCATAGAACGTTCCCAATTTGAAGCTCAAACGTTACGTCATAATAACCGCCTTGTCAGTATAATTCGCTGTTAACGACCCGAGACGCTGTTTGTTCTTCTACCAAGACGCCGGGATTGTCTAGACACTAGGTAGAGTAAGAGCTAGCGTCGATTTTAAATTTGGTGTTTGATTTCTAAAAGGTATCACACTAATATAAATGTGAAAGTGAGGATGTTTAATACACATTCACGCAAAAACTGCTGTACTTATTAGGATATCATTTGAACCCGAGATGGTTTGTACCCGGGGTGAATGGTGTAGTAGGTTAGTTTTATCCAGATTCAACGGGTAGTTCTTGAGGGATAGCGATAATCTTATTCCACGCGGACGAAGCCGCAAACATAAGTCACAAATACGTTACGTTTGTCTGGCAAGACTTTGGCCTAGTCAAACAAGGATAAACAAGAAGAAGAATAACCTTCTACTAAAATACACGTTTTGAGAGCAGCAAGGCTGACCGTATTTATTGCTTAAATTTGTTGAATTGATTGAATGTGCAGTAATTGTGGACTATTTGTGAATTATCACCAATTGATAGGATCGCGGTGGCAAATGTATATGCGACTTTTATCACTCAACTACGGGGCCTAAACCTTGAGCCTAAACTTCTACTCCCCAATGTTATCGTCGTTATACATTGTTATACCTGCTACCACCGTATGCATTCCGTGGCCAGGCTTAGACCCTCATACTTCGTCTCCCCGGTGGATGACCAAAGCATCCACTAACATACACATACCCAGTGGGGGATGACCTCTCTATAGCCAACATACCAGTCTTATTTCACATGGATGAAGTTACAAACAAAAAGTATTTTTAAGTAAAATACTTAAATTTTTCACAATAGCCAACATGAATTGCAATAAATACAATGAATTTATGTACTTATATAAGAGCTAATGTCTATTTAAATATTTATGTTTTTACTATCATCAAAATTCAAATACGCTTACGTTAAGGTCACTACATTTTGACAAATTCCATAAAGCACAGTGTATTACAACAACACGCGATTTGAAGAATACCCAAGAACTAAGTTAAAAAGGTATCGTACGTATATTCAAATTCCCTAAAACCGATGGGAAGCGGCCTGCATCCAAAATCGTCCTGCTACCTTTAGCAGGTCGTCAGTCCACCTTGTCGGTGGACACCCTACGCTGCGCTTGATGGTCCGTGGTCTCTACTCCAGAACCTTCCGGCCCCATCGGCCATCTGTTCTGCGTGCTATATGCCCTGCCCACTGCCACTTTAACTGGTTTACCTTCTGTGATATGTCGGTGACTTTAGTGCGTCTACGGATCTCCTCATTTCTGATTCACCCCAAGCATAGCCCTCTACATAGCTCGTTGTGCGACTTTGGGCTTGCTTATGAGGCCCATAGTAAGAGACCACGTTTCAGTGCCATTTGTAATCACTGGACCAATACACATCAAATACTGGACAAATCTTGTCTTGAGATTTGCATCGCTGGGCATGAACATGTTTTTATAGTGGTGGATAATAATCTACGTTTAGTACTGACTAAAGTAATAGAATTAAATGTTTAATTTAAATTTATTAGGTTCGTCAGTACCTCAAATAATTAACTCGATTTCAAACACGCACTTAAAACTTACCACCAGCTCTCAATCCATAAACGTATGTATGTAACCGACAATCATTGTATACCCAACGGGGCTAATGATAGCCCTTCGAATGAGTAAATTATCAATTCCGCCCCAAGGGTTTCAAGCTTGTTTTTTCGAAAGTTAACAAGTCCACTTTGCCCCCTTAAAACATCACTGGTTATTTAAAAAAAACTAAGTCTGACTGGCTATGAATATGGGTTTGACAATCAATGAGATAATTGAGTTTTTGTGATATTCACTGAACTGAATTTTGAATATAGTTGAGCAATTTTTATTTTATGAGGTTTATCTGCATTATATCTAATGCATATATACCTAATATTCGAAACTGTAGTGCGATACTGATTGTATCTATTGTGCCTTGTCTCTAGCACAGATATAGCCGCGATAGCTATATTCGGGTTGTCTTCTATCGATAATTACTGTCTAATTGATTCAAATCGACAATGTTAGTGCTCGCAGTGCTAATTTGATTGATTTTCGTTAACCATAAATGCTTTGAGAATCGATGATCAACAAAATGTAGTCTTTAGAACAAAAGTACCTATAGATCAATAAATATAACTATCACGTGTTTAATGTCCACATTTCTTCTATCACGTTACCTATTGGTTTTATCACAAGAGATGAGAGATGAGAAGAACAATTCAATGCACATTTCTTGTAATAGTCGATTGCTATAATTATCCTTTTGTCGGCTTTTACAACATTCATAGTGCAGTATATCGAACAGTTCTATTCTTCAACCGTAAAGTGTATGGGTGACCTACATAACGATTCTTAAATGGTATTCATCCATCGTAAATAATTGAATATGCGTGTTGTGTGAACTTTGGAGGGAAAATGTATACCTTTGACATCAAGAGATCTCTGATAATCGTAGAGAGTTGACTCAAATTGTTTTTATAATTATAAAAGATGCAAATGGTAATTATACGGCATACTAGGTGGTAGGTCACCAGCGCAAGACGCCGTCTTGGTGGGTACCACCGCACTGCCAGATATTCTGTCGCGAAGCAATAGTGCGCAAGCATTACTGTGGTAGGGTGTGAAGGGAACTGTAGCAAGTGAAATGAATGGATAAAACCCGAAGTCTTGGGGTGACAAGCAACACAAAACTACTGCTCTAAGCTGGTTGATACTGCAACGGACATGAGCAAGCGTTGTGCTTAATCTTCAATCTTCTACGTCGTTGCCTCATGATTTTTTCATGATGAGGGTTGCTGTCATCACAAGTGGCTTTTCCACCAAGATCTTCAAGGCTTCTCTGTTTTGAGAAAGTTGGATGGCTGGGTGAATGGTGGATTTACTCGCCTGTCTTTCAGCATCGGTCCATCGGGTCGGTGATCTTCCTCTTCTTCTCTTTTCTTCCGCGTGGCTGACCACTATCGGCTTTTCTAAATAGAGCGGCTTCCACCGTGTCACGTGGCCAAAGTACTTGAGAACCCTACGCCATACATCTAATCTAGTTGTGCTTAATATCAGGACCATTACTTGCCCGTTTAGTTACTTGATAGCATAAAGACCCGAACCGCCAATCATACTGCAAACAGTACGTGCATTGTTATCCGTATATAATCTATGTTTATGACGTGTATCTAGTTTATGGAATATTGCATGCTCATAATGCGAACATTATTATCGTAACAAGTTCCAACAAACTGCAAGTATTTCTACGAAGAAATGAGTTCTGTAAGTTTCCGTGTGCTGTTCGTAGTAGCTTACTTGAATTTTAGTGAATAATTAAAAGTGAACCTAGGATGTCAGTCCGTAGCACAGTTGCGACCTTGCCTTCTAAGTGCGGAGTCCCAGATTCGATCCCTGGCCGAGGCAAATGTTTGTGTGGTAGAAATGTTTGTTCTCGGATCTTGGTCGTTGTGTTGTGTTATTGTGCGTGTCCATGTCTCTCGCGGCACAGGGAAGCCTAGTACGGGGTATGAGTGTGTAAACGTTATTTTATTATTTTTAGTATTGTTAGTATTTAACGATAAACTTGTCACGTCGATAAACTGATTTTCATGTATCTAAGTATCGTATCTTGTCTCTTGCATGAATATAGCCGCGAAACCTATACCGCGGGCTGTCTTTTACAGATAATTACTGTCAATTTTTATCCTATCGACCGTATACACTCACAGTGCAGGTGTCTATAGAAGCGTTCAATTGAAAATGGTAGAACCGGTCACCTATCCAAATCATCGCAGGAACGATCAGTCGAAAACGACAAGGCTTGCTTTGTCGTGCATCGTGCAGATAAGAGGAAAATTTAAGAGCCTCTCAAATTTTATTGGGCTATCATTGTAATTGTTATTATTTAAAATTAGTCTTAGAACAACAGTCGTGGTTTACCCAGACCTACCAAATAGTAGGTCTTTAGAGGACCTGAAAACTTCGAAACTTTGACTGGTCACTAACCTATACGCCAAGTCGCACTGGGACCGTTTGGTGGGTTATAGCCCCTACTTCTGGTTTTGAGAGCAAGGCCAAAGTACTAGGTAATTTTATCAAATTGTAATTGTTATGTTTAAATAAGTATATGATTTTTAAAGCACTAACGCCTGCTTAGAGAGACCAAACAATATTAAATTGTAGAGGGAAAATTACATATCACATCATACCATAATGTGTCATATAATAAGTTATGATTTAGCGAAATGGTACCTACTAGTTATATAGACAGGGTTAGGTTTTTAAATGGTGAACGCCAGCGCGACCTTATCTCGTTCCATTTCGCAGAAGGACTGCTCATAGGGGGGTTATAGTGGGTCTGAGCCTCACATACCCCCTTCCGTCACCTTAGTGGCGGAAGGGAAGTGCACAGCATTTCCCTCCATCAATATTTTTCGATCTTTTTACTATTCTGAATAAACAAAAACATTTTAAACTAATCATATCTTAAGATACACTTACTTTATTAATTTTTTTCTTTAAATACGCACATGCGTACGTAAGAAGTAATTTTGAGTTTTGGATTCCATCGGTATAAAGAGCCATAATCGGTAGACTCGCCATATTTGGCCAATAATACAAAAGAATTCTCAGAAATCATACTACTTTTCATGGAATTGCGACATGTGTGGTTAACAAGCACACCAAACTAAAATATAACTAACTAGTTAAAAATTAATATTATTCCTACCCTCGTTACGTGCAATATTAAACTTAAAAACAAGGAAATCATGAAAGGGTCAATTACCTTCAAGTTACGGACTATGTTTGCTTCGTGCAAACGTCAACAATTTTAAACGGAAGCAAAGTTAGCATACACTCGACTTTTTCAAGTTATTTTGCCGCAACATTTCTCTTATAAACTTCCAGGTTAAGTAAACGTTAGTATATATTAATAAAGTCCAGCAGTTAGTAAGTATGTATGCTGGTAGTTTCTTACATACTCGACATAACTATCATAGATAGATTATGGATAGATAGCTTCATAGATAGATATAAAACAAGAAAGTAAAAGCTATAAAATAACTAAAAACAAAGTACAAAGAGCGGTTTTATTCTTTAAAGTGATTTCTTCCAGACAACCGTTGGGTGGAAATAATATTATACTTTCAGAGTCAGTAATATCAGTATTGATTAGTATCAGTAAGTCGGTCAAGTGTAAAAGATCAAAAGATTTCCGAGCCCCTATATAACTAGATTATTCTTAGTTTACGGAGTACTACTTGTACAATAAATCTT
Organism: Selenia dentaria; assembly: GCA_917880725.1. Lineage (NCBI taxonomy): Eukaryota > Metazoa > Arthropoda > Insecta > Lepidoptera > Geometridae > Selenia > Selenia dentaria. Next base: position 20,933,066 of record OU862893.1, read on the forward strand.
GCGTTACGATACAAATTTATTGCAGAATAATATAATTATTTAATTCATCATTAATGCAATGCCATGGTTAATTTTACTCGTACTTGCCTTGTGAAACAAGGATTATAATTCCCATTTCCTAATCACAAAAAAATATATCATTTAACTGAAAAAAATATATTTTCACCATAAAAACGTGTTTTTACATGCTTCATATTGCTAACATTCTTCTTTAATCCTTTCTATAACATAAAACAAAAGATTTATGAATGAAACTGACGTATATTTGCGTCTCTGGGACGCAAAGGGTTAATCGTTCCCTCATTACTGAGGATCGTAAATCCTCTGTTGCCGTTTTGTTAGTTATTAAACTGTTTCTCTCCACCGAGTTCTGTTGCTGGCCTGATGTAGAGCTGTGCTGAAAGGTATCTCCAGCTGTTCCGATACCTGATCCGTCCATCGCTTAGGGCTTCGTCCTCTTGGTCTTTTACACTCAATTTTGCCAGTTACTATGAGACGCTCAAGGTTGTCAGAGCTTCTACGCGCAATATGACCGATATGTAATACTCGGTGTAAGCATATTGCAGAGAGTCTTTGTGAACGTTCTAAATTTAGCTCTTCTAAGACAGATATGTACATTTGTGCGGCGAACTGTACATGGTGTTCGTAGAAGACATAACCATGACATAACCACATTAATGCTAACATTAATATATAAATAAATATTTCGTTAATTTTTTAGACTGAAAAGTATTTTGATGTACTTTTCAGATTTTTTGGATGTAATTACAGTATAGTAGTTTAATCGTTCATTGTGGTGACATCCGTATGCTACACCTTTCACACGATTTGTTAGTTTATAATTGTATCTATGTATACAAGAACGAATTAAATTAACTAATGCAATATTTTGTACGATGTTGCAAACTTTTATGATAACCTAACGATATTAAAGATTTACCAATTTCTGTTTTTAAAAATAAACATACAAAAATAAATTTTCTACACTAATATTATAATAAGGAAAGGTTTGTTTGTTTGTTTATTGTGAATTGAATAGGCTCGAAACTACTGAACCGTTTTGAAAAATATTTCACCATTATAATCCTACATTATCCCTGATGAACATAATTTTGATTCATCATATCGCTCCAACACCACTCGGGTGAAACAACAGAGATCAGCCAGTATATTATAAAATAACCTAAGATTAGTAATCAAATATTAGTGGACTAATTAATTTAATTATTAATAAGCTTTAGCGTTAGATCTGTTTATAAGTGAACCTTGTTCTTTATGAGGAATACAATTCCTTAAACCTATTTTTCAAGAAAAAGTTTTCAGAGGAGAGATGAAACATTAGTGGACTTACTGGGAGATCAGGATTATCTCGAGGTGAAAATGCAGTGCAGTGCCTCGAATATATTTATATATCTGTGGTTTAAGCATAACTGTCATAGGGTGGTGGTGGGTATCATAGGCATAAGACATAAGTATTGAAATTGTCGTGAGTTTGACACATATTAAACTATTACTATTTACGGCACTGCCGTGCGATTCTCTAATGATTCGTCGATGTCCTCGTCGTCGAGCTCACCGATGTTAAATACTTTGAGATATCGCCCTTGTACATAAGGTTGTTTTTCCAACGTTTCTTGTCATCTCGTCATTTGTTTCACAGATGTTGTCAAAGATGCAACGATGATTGCTCTTAGGGAATCGCACGGCTGTGATGTGGCCGCCGGGAGTTCGCAGACGCCGCTGCGCACTCGCCCTGAAGATGAGCATCTGACATGCCCGAAACCCGGGTCGATGTATTCGATCCTTAACGTGAGTGTTTTGCCGGTAAATAGTAATAGTTAAATAAGACAATTGTTTTCATCTAGAATATTTGTTTCTGTAAATGCGAATGCGCGTATATGTCGTATAATCTCATCTCCCTTAATTAATCTAGTTAATAAGAAACTTTTGTACTATCAATTTGATTAAACCTTAATATATTAAAATGTTACTTTGAACACATAGATATACTTCAATTCTGCATACATCTTAAATGCCTTATATTTCAATCAGAACAAGGTGTTCAGGCAGGTGTACGTAAAAAGTATCAAAAAGCTCCTGTCAACAATTATTTAATCACGGATCGTTAAATTATATTATTTGATGACTAATGATTGAAATAATGATGTCTTCCTTCAAACGTTTGATGTCCGTCCAACCAACCGTCAAATTATAGGATGTTGAAAAAATAAATTGTTTGATATGTTAGGGTTACCTAATGAGGTTCTTGTTCGTCTTCGATCCAAACAGGGTACACACAACAAAAAAATAGATATTTTGAAAATAATGCCTACCTAGTCATGTTTTATTTTAACACTACTAGACAATAGACACACGCAAACTTTTTTATTTAATTACTAGCTGCGCTACGCGGTTGCACCCACGTGATGATGTATTATGATGATGATAATGATGATGAAAAGTATCATATGTGCTTCCCCGGGATATAATCTATAATCTTGGCAAATTTGATTACGATCTGTTTAGCCGTTTAGGCTTCATAAGGTAACAAACAGACAGAGATACACAGATTATTAATTATTTATCAGCTCTTAAAGCTGATAAACTTCATAGTTTAATATACAAGGTATTAAAAATAAAAATATAAAGTAAAAATAAAATAATAACTAATCTATAAGCCCCATGGTGGGGGGAAAAGTGGCCAAAACGCTGGCGGCATTATTGCTACGCTGAATGGCAATGCTAAGTTTTTGCCCAAAGTAGGCGCCAGCATTTCGGTCACCCGTCTCCTCAACCAAACGATTCGCTCTTAAAGTAATTAATATTGTCATACTCACAAGAATTTAAATACAAACAAGTTCAATTTGAAAAAGTTAATACCGACTTCTGTTCAATTCAGTTATTAGAGTGTAACTCAAAAACTACTGTAAGTACCGAATTCGATGAAATTTAAATGGCATGGGACTGGCAATGGCACACGAGAAATACCAGCTTTCAAACAAAAAAAAGAATTTTGAGAATCGGTTCACCCAGTCCAAAGTTATGAGGTAACAAACATAAAAAAATACAGTCGAATTGAGTACCTCCTCCTTTTTGGACGTCGGTAGAAAATAGAAAGAGGAAGTCGGGAAAAATATTAAATAGGTATACCTACTCAAAGTGAGACGTAATGTGTCAGTGCAAGACTTAGGCTCCCAGAGATATACATACCTACAAAATGACATACACATACCTGCCTACGTTATTTTGAAGCCGTTAAATTATTAGGTACCTTAATAAATAAACATAAGAACATAAAGTCAAACAAACAATTAGATTCCATTTTTAAAATAAAGAAATACCCATAGCTAATTGCTCGATTTTATTTAACAAGCGCACGCGCATCGTTAGCAAAATGGCGGCGGTAGGTGTGGTAACTTTAGCGCCGGCTGCTGATTGGCTCTCGGTCTTAATTTATCAACCGATTAATCAAACTGCCACTGAATGCCGGTCACTGAACTTTCACTGTATGATGGTTGTTTTAGTGTCATTTTTGTATGGTGCATTATTGTTTTACGGTGCATACAAAGTAGTTAGTTTCGAACTGAATTGACAGATTCGAAAGAAAGATAGATAGAAAGAAAAAATCTATATTCGATACAATCACACAACATAGCAAAAAACTACAGATAAAGTACCTATAAAACAATGCTCAACCCATCCAATGTCTAGTTCTTTCGGTTTCTTTCCGAACTACGCATTTTCAGATAAACTCTTGAATAGTCTGACCAACTAACTAAAAGCAAGTTTATACCGGTGGAGTGCATTACATATTATAAAATTAGTTACAAACCAGAGGTATAAAAATATGTACAGGTACTCTTGGTGTACACGCGACATGACTCAGTGGGCCTAGCACGAATAACTGCGTAAGTGTAAGGTTCACGTGAAATGCTGCTATGGCCTCAGCACTTTTTTGTACGCAGGTATACACATGGTGTACGCTCGACACGCGATGAGTTAAATATAATTTAAAGTAGGTACTAAAATTCGAAGCGGTTCATCGAAATGCTGTGATACTGTGAATAAGTCCGACTCAGCTCAGCATTTGCTAGGGTTGATAGCCTTAGCGCTGATCTTCAGGCGAAACTCACGACCGACTTCATGAACGCATGTGAATCATAACAAAAAAATAACATTATTTAACAAGCAGCCATAAACGGTCCTCTACACGAGTGCACGAGGAAGGCTGCAGGCAGGGAAGAATGGCGACGCATTGTAAGGCGCGTTACACAACCTAAAGTGACGACCACGACCGCTCTGTCAAGAGCGTATCGATGAAGAAGAAGGTTTAACAAGGTTATTCCTATTATAAAATAAATCGTACAACTATAAATAAATAACATAATAAACAAGGAAATATCTTTACAAAATCACATGCACTCCAATACCTTATGTACTGTATTAGTGTATTTTCAACACATTTGCGAGGAAAAAGCAAACTTATAATGCTTTTACCACACAGCGACAAAAACGATCTAAACAAAATGTGAAAATTATGGTCCATGGCGCGCAAGTTATTTTTCCACGCGTCTTATGCAAGGTAAGTAAACATACATCCTACTTCAAAATTATAACTTTGAAGTACGAGTAGGAAGTATGTTGCAAATATTTTAATTGATTAAATAACAAATTATTGTGAACATTTACACAATTTTCGAGAGAAAATATCAGTCAACGTTAAAGTTGTGTTAATTTTTTAAGGTAGCTTCAGAGGTTAATAAATTATTTGATTTTAAATTAAGAGGACACATCTTATTAAATTAATTTCTAATCCAATTCAACATCCAAATCATGAATTTGATGAAATTGAAGTTAAAGTTCTAATAATTCAAAGTAAAAAGTATATTTTATTTTAATTTATAAAATAAAATAATTATATTAATTAAATTAGTTACGTTTTCATATAACGTTTAACCGACTGTGACGGTGACAGTTAAAAGTCAAATAGAGAGTTAAAATTGGATGCTAGGACCTTGTGCCTCGGTGGCCTAGTTGTCATGGCCGATTGTCGAAAGACGCGGGTTAAGATATCGTCCGAGGATGTGAATTTTTTTCTCTAAAATTGCAATGTTCGGTATTACAAAGCAGGCGTTAGTGCTTTTAAAATCAAATTATAAAAAAAATTAAACTTTGAATAATTAGAAAATACTATTAAATGTTTAATAACTGTAATACCCGGTTAAATTGAAAATGCCCTGTTTACTCGCGTTTATCTTGCAGTAATGTACTAATTTTACTTTGTAATAATTATATTATGCAAATATTTTAATTGATTGAATATATGATAATTAAATGAAAATATTTTAATATTTTGTAACAAATTATTTTAAACATTTACACAATTTTAGTGACAAAAATCACATAAAGTTATATGATTATTAACGGGAAATTTACCGTGGTAAGGTTGTGGAATGAGCTCCCGATATTTCGGCGCAGTTACATGCACCATGTTCACGGGAAGACTGAAGAATGCGGGTGATTGGTCAAAAAGTTACCATTACATACCAAGGCTAGTAAAGGAAACTATTGAGATCTCGAAATGCCAGAATTTCAATCGAGGTGATGGTTTTCAACTCGCCAGTGCGTGGAATCCAGTATTAGGTTGTTTTAAAAATAAAAGTCCGCGTTCAAAATGTGTTCAAAATACTATACGCAGTGATACAGTGAGTGTGTTTTGTCGGGACTTAGGATCGAGTTCGAGTTCCAGTGATAACCGTAGCAAAAGACTAAGACTAACTTCAGTCTTCCCGTGAACATAGTGCATGTAACTGCGCCGAAATATCGGGAGCTCACTCCACAACCTTACCACGGTAAATATCCCGTTAATAATCATATAACTTTAGTGAACAACCGTGATAGTTTAAAAAATCACATACTCAGACGGGATTTAAACCCGCGTCTTCCGACAATCTGTGTCAGAAGAGCGGCAAAAAACTTCTTTGTTGTTTCTAATAAAAATAACAGTAGCCCGGTTAAATTGAAAATGCCCTGTTTATTCGACTATATCTTCAGTAAGGTACTAATTTTACTTTGTTGGGATAATTCTATTATGCACGTGTGTGTTATAGCGTGATGGCCCTAAAAGCAATGTAATATGGCTCACTTTACGAGCAAGTGTGTTGGAAAATATATCATATTCTCAATCGACTTATCACAGCTACAGTTTGGAATATATGATTATATTACTAATTTTTCAAAATGTACTTGTTATAACAAGTACATTTACAATAGTGTCTTCCATTCTATTCAGTTATTGGAGTGTATCTTAAAAACTATTGGACCGAATTTGATGAAATTTAAATGGGACAACACGGGAAGCAACAGCGTTCAAAGGAAATTTAAAAGAATTTTAAGAATCGGTTAACCTAGTCGAAAGTTATGAGGTAACAAACATAAAGAAAATACAGTCGAATTGAGTACCTACTCCTTTTTTTGGAAGTCGGTAGAAAATGGCTAAAAATGGCTAGGAATTATAGATTTAAGCAAACTCAAGGCTATATTGTACCTATTTGACATCTTGATGAAATCCACAACATGGTGATAAGGCAATAGAACTCTTTGTAAATGAGTTCGTCCGGGGAAGTATTGCCACGGTGGGTTTTCTACCGTGAAGCAGTAATGTTCGCAATACTTACTGTGCTCTGATTTCAAGTATATGGTACCCAGCGAAATTACAGGAACATGATACAAATAAGTTCAGATAGATAATTCTTTATTTGCATAAACATGAACGTATTATAGACACACTGAGCATGCACATGGATGTTGTAATATAATATTAATAGTTACAATTAAAAGCTCGTCATGTTTTGCCTCTGTAGGCGTACAAATTTTCGAGAGATGGCTAGAATAACATGAAAGATTAAATTAAAGCAAAAAACAATAGTAAATTGTAAAATAGTACTACATGCATTACTTAGAAGAAAGTCAATGAGGAGGCTAGTGAAAATGTCAACTAAATTAATGCAGTCGTGTGAAATTATGTAAAAACAATGTCATTTTAAATACCTTGATAATAATATATATAATAATGGTCTTAATGTCAATAAAAATAGGAATAGTAATAAAATTAATATGATTATGCGCAGACAGGGTGCAGAGCCTAACTCGGAATTGTATCAGTCAAAAATTCGGTCACGTTATAATAACATTTAGTGAGTAAAATTCTTTTAAACATCCCGAAATCTTATTGTAAATTTTCGGTCCCATACAGAAAATGCTCTTACTCTTAAGCGCCTTTCTGGAAGTGTACATACACAGCTTATATTTCTCACGTCGGTTACGTTCAACATTCTCTGATAAAAGCGGAAAGTAATGCTGGTTCGATTTAACAAATGCGGCCACCTCAAAAATATAGAGTGTTAGTATTTTGTGTTCAATAAATTTTGATTTACAGTTGTCTGTAGTCCAAACATTGATCTAACACGACGTTTTTGTGCTTTCAAGACAAGTTCCATTTGAGTTGAATTGCCCCAGAAGATAGGCCATACCGCAAGATTGATTCCACCAGACCATGATACGAAATGATAACCGCGTCTGATTTTACGACGGGCGCCGTCTGTGAAGTGCAAATGCTGCGCCATCCAACCTTTTACACAGATCATCAGTGTGCGCTTGCCAGTCTAATTTCCTATCTATTATAAGTCCCAAGAAATTTAGCAGAGTCAACTTCATTTACTTTTTCATTATGGTAATTCACATTAATGTCTTTTATATAATTATGTCTTTGAGTAAATTGCATAAGAATGGTTTTATTGATTGATTGAGACATTACAACTTGATATCTCAGGGTCTCATTTTTATTATTTATATTTTACTAGCTGCGGTCTGCGGTTACACCCGCGTGGTGATTGATGAGTATGATGAAAATGATGATGATGTATAATACATATGGTAAAGTATCCTTTGTGTTAATGCAGCGCTTCATTTACCTCCATAACAAATTTCATCGAAATCGGTCCAGCCGTTTGAGCGTGAAGAAGTAACAAACAAACATACACACTCATAAACTTTCTCCTTAATAATATTAGTGTTGTATGCTGGTCCCGGTAAGTAAGGGTACTTGACCTTACTTTATCAAGTAAGGGACAGGCAAGACATGTGCTTGAAGTCATGTTTTCTGTACTAAATTTAAGTAATTTTTTTGCTTTAGGTATTTATGTATATTACGGTTTTAGTCATTTATTTCCCGAATTTACAAAAAAAAACACTTACAGAGAAATACATTTTCTGTGTAGTAAACATCAGCATAATAAGACAATTATAATAATTATAGAAGACAGAATTAAATTATTTACTTATACTTATTATATTTTGATTCATCATCATCCATCACCACGCGGATGAAACCGAGAGGCGCAGATAAGTAAATGTATTTCCACTTTGACTTTGAAAACCACACCGTTGACTATAATAGCACATTCATATTATTATGAAGAGTTGAAGAGACGACCAACCAGATATTTTTGATTACAAATACACACAAAAATTCACTGATCTGCTAGAATAGTTATCTAAGGAAAACCACAACTCTATCTTCCATTTAAAATCAGTACCAACGAACAAAAATGTACAAAATGAACTAAACAAAAGTTCAGGGGACAGAGTTTCGTACCACGTACCAAGCTGATGCAATGGTTGTTAAGGGAAGATCTATGGCGATTTTGCTATGGCACGCAAGTTACAGGAAGGCGTTTGGATAAAACGGCTTGCCTGACCTAGTTATTTGGGGAAACTTTGACATTGTTGTCGACCAAATTTCAAGCAGTTTGTGGTTGAAAAAGTTGGAAAAACTCAAAACGAATTAGGACGGTTTTGAAAATAGTTGATGTTCCGTCGAGTTCCAAGGAAGTTTTGAATATATTTACAGACAATTGCAGCGACTCTTGAAGGGTCAGTTTGGTAATAATCTTGCAGTAAAAATACATGTACTTCAGATGATACGTGTTGTAGGTACGATATCAATTTCATTGTATATTTTTATGAAGATAAGAGTTTTCCATTATAATCAAGTTTGTAGATTCAGCAGTTGTGCCAGAAATCCTAATCAGAAGCAATATAATGCATGCAGGTTTTGAAATATACTGTAATCATCATTATCATCTCAGCCGTAGGAGGTCCACTGCTGAACATATGCCTCCCCCACAAATTTCCAAAAGAACCGGTTGGAAGTGGCCTGCATCCAACGTCGTCCTGCTACCTTTATCCGGTCGTCAGTCCACCTTGTCGGTGGGTGACCTACGCTGCGCTTGCCGGTCCTTGGTCTCCAGTCCAGAACCTTCCGGCCCCACCTGCCATCTGTTCTGCGTACTATGTGGCTTGCCTACTGCCACTTTAACTGGCTTATCTTCTCGGCGATGTCGGTGACGTTAGTTCGTCTACGGATCTCCTCATTTCTGATTCGATCGTGTAGAAAAATCCCGAGCATAGCCCTCTCCATAGCATGCACTGTAAAATGTACTACGTACTGCATTAAATATTTCTGAGGCTAAATTACCATGCCTCAATAGATATGTTTAAACCATAGATGGTTCAAAATGATGAGGGAAAAGGATGCAGACGGCCAGATGTGGCTTTTACGAAGAAAACGATATGCCCGCGGCCTCGAAGCATGACATTGAAAATGTCTTTTTCAACATAAATTGGTTCAGAATTAACCTATACTGACTAGAAACAATTTCAAGTACTTAATAACATTACATACACATACACCCATATCCCAGCACTTAGATCCTTTGGGTTGCGGGAGACATGGAAAAAAATCACATACGTCAAATACCTGAATGCAAGATAGTTTCCCCCATCAGGGATGGCTTAGGCACTCGCTTTTCGAAGACACATTCACTGCAAACTATAATATAATTTCAAACTTGCATCAAACGATATTCAAATCTTAATGAGCTAACTAGACAAGCCAAGGTTGGCTGACCAAATACATATTGCCACGAATCTATTGTTGCTATTCTAAGAGTGTTGACCCTTATGCCACGAACTCGAAATCATCGAAAAGTATTTCACGTCATTGTCACGTAATGACACCTATTGAGCGACTTGACATGTCTTCGCTTGTGTTAGTTTCAACATTCAATGTCAGATGGACCACTATAAAAGTCGACAAGGGTAATTTAAGGCCCATCACGAGATCTTGTCCAGTTGTGTTTGCAGTGGGCGGAGCTGTGTTGATTCTTAAGATATCGCCTCTTATTTGATCGCGGACGTATTCTGGGAATAATTTTGCACTGTATGGAAATATTGCAAATGTAGATATTTTGTAATTTATGCTTTTGAGACATTAATGTATTGAATTATAAACAGATTTTATGTAATTTATTGATTCAGGCGTTACTTTGCGGAAATCCATTATCAAAAAAACGATATTAAAAAATATTTAGTGACACTTCCGCTGAAAAGAAAACAATGATTTTGGCCTATTTGGGGGGCGTGCACCACCCTCCCTCCCGCATAAAATGCTAATAGGAAGAATACAAAATAAAAAACACAAGAAACCCCAAATAAACCAAAACCGATTCGACACGTGTTTCGCCTCTACACGAGGCATCCTCAGGAGATGTTGACTCGTCGAGCGCTAGACCGACAGTGTACTGTATTTGGGGTTTCTTGTGTTTTTTATTTTGTATTCTTCCTATTAGCATTTTATGCGGGAGGGAGGGTGGTGCACGCCCCCCAAATAGGCCAAAATCATTGTTTTCTTTTCAGCGGAAGTGTCACTAAATATTTTTTAATATCTTTTTTTTTTTAGATTTTATGTAGCTTTTGGGATTATTAATTGTCTGATAAATAATTGAATGCAAGTACAATACATTATTTCCAGTATCATAAAATATACCAGCCAGTTTAGGAAGGTACTTTAGACAGAATAATGTAATTAAAAGACTAATTCTAGCACTCCAGAACTATCTCTACCAATATATAACACTAAAACTAACTAACAGTAGACTGACCAATTATAGCCCTTGGCCCTTAGACATTATTGCTACGAGACAATGTCGAAAAACTTTAAATAGAGAAAAACTGGTATAGACTGCAGAGCATGCAGAATTTTCAAGTGTATTTCAAAATAGTAGTGCCATTCAATGCCAAGAATCACTAGAACTATAAACTATTTACTAGTATCGATGAAATGATGTGACTTGGAATACCAAGAACCACTGCTACGATCTTTCATATTAGCGTTAAATCTGTATTACTTCATTGAATTTAATTATTTAATTTATTAAAATGAATGAAAATGGGGGAGATAGGTATAATAAAATATTTTTAACTTTAGTAAATAGAATAAATATTTTGATTATCAAGTTAATCGACGCATGACTGAAAACAAAATAAATATTTGTTGTTTATCAGTTCATGTTTTTAACCACACACGTTGCAGTTCCTGGAAAAGTAGGTTGATTTATGCCAAATCTATTGTATTATTGGCCAAATATGGCGAATCACAAGTCAAAGGGTTAAATAAATGAAATAAAATAATCGAGCTATATCTCTGACGGGCTCACTGTTTCTGTCAATAACACTTTCACAATAGTGACCTCCAGACGATAATTGACTACACTTTTACACTAATACCTATCATAAATAATACAGATTTGTTTATTTGCTTGAATAGGCTCCGAAACTACTGAGCCGATTAGAAAATCTTTCACTATTAGTATTCTACATTATCCCCGATGAACATAGGCTATAAAAAATGTTCAAAAAATTAGGAAGTCGTATGAAAATTACAATAATATAACCCAAGGTGTGAAAAAAATACCAAAAAAAAAATCCTTACATCGCGTGCGCTGCGGAAATTAGTGACAATATAGCAAAGCGATGTACCTACTACAGTTTTATAGAGGATATCGATATCTACGAAAAATCTGCAATACCACAATAACTACTTTTCCATGTTAACATATGCAATATTAACGACGGTAAACTTTAGACCACAATATTCGTAGCTTGGTTTTGATACTATTAATCCTTATGTACTCTAATAGTGAACAATAAAGATTTGTTTGTTTTTTGTAACGGATAAACGCAAAAACTACTTATCCGATTCAAAAAAATATATTATATATATTTCATCAGTAGAAAGCTACATTCATCATACATACATACATCATCATCATTCATCACACGGTAGAAACCACGGAGCGCAGCTCGTATAAAATAAGTACGAAACTGGTTGGAGAAAATTTTCGGTAAATATCACGCCAGCTTGTTCGTAATAAATAATTTGAAATCCTTCTCTTAATATTTTTCATAATCCTGACAAACACGTGATTCCAGCTGATAGTGACTTTGGCTTCTAAGGGAGGAGTCCCAGGTTTGATCTTTGGCCAGGGCAAATGTTCGTCTGATGAGCAACAATATAAGTTCTCGGGTCTTGATTGTTTGTGATGTGTCCATGCGTCTCGCGACACAGGTAATCCTAGAGTGAAGGTATGACTGTGGGAACATATATTTAAATCGTTATTTAGTTGATTCGGTATTTTCCGAGTTCTTTTATGATTCAGAATAAGCTCCCATATCTGATGCTAAGAATACAACACGTTAAGAACGTTCCGTTGTTTCCGTAAAAGGCACAGAGAAATTGAATACATTCTTTTGACGTTTGTGAAATCGTTTCAGCGTCGTATTACCTTATTGTCACCTATCTTCTTTATCTTATCTTTTCTTGTATTAGTTTCTTTATGGCAATTTAAACTCCCACAATTTTTGTGTTGTTTCTGCGTAAGTTTATCTTTACATTTATATTGTCTCTTGTTTGTTTGAATAAGCTTGTGATACACTCTCAAATGAAACCAATTCCAGTACTCTGATGCTAATGTATTGATTCACTTTGTTGACATGTTAGTGATCCTGATAGTACATCGTTGGTTCAGTGGAGTAAAAGTCACGTGTAAGCCACGACAGTCCCGTGGTTGATCCAAGGTTAGGAAAAAATTAATAAAAGTTAAGATAATTGTATCAAAATAAATGCCGTTAAAACCGTTATACCGTTATAAACAAATATCATTGTTCATGTTAATGTAATATATGGAGACGAAAAATATATATAAACCTTATGATGCACTCCATATTAAGTACCAAAATGTATGTTTGCAAAATGAATTAATTGATCAATTAACGGCGAAAGCTTGATTATCTTAATTAAATATATATTTCTTCCGTTTCGGGTTGAAATTATGGGTTTTGTTCCACATGCACGGCATATAGAAAAGGGATTGTCTAGACACCTTAAAGAAAGCACAGGTGACAAGAGCCGGAACTTTCTTCGCCCAACGTATCAGCATGGTTATTCACCGAGGTAACGTTGACAGCGTATTGGTTACCCGAGCCGCAGAGAGTCGATTAAATGCTGTTTTTAGCTTACTGCGATGAAGTAAAAAGAAGGGTTATATTTTGAACGGCTTGTATGAATGTATATTCATATGTTCCCTTATAACTTCTATACTACTTACAATGATGTGTTGTGGGAAGCGTCTTGTTCGGCCGTTGGTTATAGGCTATGACGTCACATTAAATCAAATATGGCGCCCCTTAGCGGGCACGCGTGAAATGAGCACAAAAAAATTGTCGCCCGAATCCATCATGTGTAGTATCATTGAACAGGGATTTTATAATGAAGATAGGGTTTAGTACATCATATTTTTGTCTAGCATCATTTGCGGGATATATCCCGTCAAAGTTCTGAAAATGAATCTTGTAACTTTGCAGAATGTAGGTATTGTATTTTACCCTATGATAATATATGAAATTAATATCAAAAATATTTAATAAATATGTTGTGTTTATTTAATACACAATACATTTCAAATATCGAAATTTATAGAGAGAAAAATTCACATCCTCGGAAGCGATTCGAACCCGCGTCTTCTGACTATCCGTGTCAGACGTCCCCGTAAGACGGTTAAATCAGATAGAGAGTTAAAATTCGATGCTTGGACCTCGAGCCTCGGTGGCCTACATAATCATGGCATCTGACACGGATAAAAAGAAGATGCGGGTTCGAATCCCGTCCGAGGATGTGAATTTTTCTCTCTATAAGTTTCAATGCTTGAGATCGCTAAGCAGGCGTTAGTGCTTTAAAAAGTAATACTATAAAAATTAAAAGGGTTGCGACGTCAATACGAAAGGTTAAGTATTTCTAAGTATTTCTTAAATGTTTCTTTCGGTTGGATAGTGTTGTCAAAGCTGTTCAACAGATGTCGCTCCGTCGCCGCAAGACGGTTAAATCAGATAGAGAGTTAAAATTCGATGCTCGGACCTCGAACTTCGGTGGCCTACATGGTCATGGCGTCTGACACGGATAATCAGAAGACGCGGGTTCGAATCCCGTCCGAGGATGTGATTTTTTCTCTCTATAAATTTCAATGTTTGAGATCGCTAAGCAGGCAAAAGAAAGTAATACATTTCGAATAGTTTGTACACAACAATTTCACATGAGAATATATTCTTGATCATAAATTTTTGAGTTTTTGAACATTCATTTTTTCAATTATCTACTTATATATCTTAATATATTACTTGCTAAATATACTTTGATTCGAGTTACTCGTACTTCTGTTTACTCCCATCTACTATTACTCCATCTTGCGAAATATGTGGCTCTGTATGCCTATAGGGCTGGTTCTCTATATGATAGATATATAATCTCTTGAAATATAACTATTCGTGTTTTATTTTTACATTAAACACAAGTACAATTGGAGACAAAGATAAAAACACAAATGAACGAAGCAAAGATTTATCTCCAGCCGATAAGTTTAATGTGAAACAGCTTTTAGAGCATAGTAAAAAAGGAACACCGAAATCAAGGATCATATTACAGAAATCCATTAGAGCAAGCAATAAAAATAAACTCGAAACATGTAAGGCCAACCTTAAATTCAGTCATTTGAAATAAAATGCCTATTTTTAACCAGAATAAATAAAACGACTGATCGTTACGATAACGAATGTGTAGTCGAAAGTTTTACCTTATATTGAACGAATACGAACAAGACTCGCGAAATGGTAACAGTATTTTTTAAATATTATAATAAAAAATAAATATAAATCAGCATTGAAATCTATGAATGGAAATAAGCCACGTGTTTAGTTACACAATATTTGAATCATGACGCAATAAATAAAACAAAAATAGATAGAAGCTTTTTTGCGGTCTTTTGAAAAGGTTTAGGCTCAGTCATATTTTAGAAACGCGTATGCATTTTAAGAATAAATAGTAATATTAACATTCGTATTTATAAACAAGTAATTACTTGTTGCTAAGTAATTTCTCAATGCAGTAATTACTTTGAAATGGATTACTTCAACATAAAATATTATTCTATAGTCGAGCAATGAACGTTCTTACTAAAGTAAATGCATATGTAAGTATTGACATAACCCTATCAAAATTGGATGTATTTTTACACTGTATTAGGTTGTTGTCATGGGATTTTAATTTTTACAGCATAATAGATCCTTCACGGTTCAGACTTGTGTGCGAGTGTCATTTTTAAACAACTTCACTTTTGCAATAAGAACGAAAAATGGACGTGTTCTCATTGCTTAAGCAAAGAAAACAAAAAAAAATAAAGATTATTACTCGGCTAAGAATTTTAGCCTTGATAGTTATAACTTCAGGCGAATTCTAGTCTATAGAATTAAAATCCATGCTAAGTAATTACTTTTACTTGTTTATAAATACGGCAGGTATATGGTAAAGTTGCGGAGAGCTGCAGGGTCATTCTAATTTACTCGGAAACGATTCGGAGACGGAAACTGTCTATCCGTTTCTGTCATCTACATTTAGGATGCAGTTAGTCATTATATTTTTTTATGCAATATATGACGAGACGCGTTAGCCATGCGTGGGCATGTTGCAGTGACAGAAAGGAAATTTAGATTTGGGTAGCACTGCGCTCGTCACCCTGATACATTGATTTTTGAGCCAGTCTCTTTTGCCCGGTCATTTCACTTGCTACAATCCTCTGCACATCATTACTTCTCTCATTCAAAAGATTATGAAATATTTTTAACCGAGTTTCGTTAAAGGAGTAGGTGTTCAAGTCTAGGCGTATATTTTTATATTGTGTAAAAAAGTGAAAACTTTTTACAGGAATCATCGCATTTTGTTTATTCTTTTTTTGTTCGATATACTTAGTTGCAAGTTGATTTTATCGCCCTGGCTTAGAAAGTTTTTGAGTTGCGCTCATAAATAAAGAAAATATAGTGTATGTATTATATTATAATACTAATATACCCAATGTACATATTTGCATATAATTATACACTGGGTTTTTTTTTTTTCAAAAGGACCGGTTGGAAGCGGCCTGCATCCAACGTCGTCCTGAATTTTTTCATTTTTTCATTTTTTCAAAAATTCCATCCTTTTGGAAAATCATGGGGGAGGCCTATGTTCAGCAGTGGACGTCCTACGGCTGAGATGATGATGATGATGATGATACACTGGGAAGCAAACAAAGCGAGTTATAAAAAGCGATAACTTTTAAAATATTTAAGCAATCTTTTAAAAATAAAAACGAAACCGTCATTTAATGAAACCTTTTTTATTTTAAACAAAATATCAATTTCGCACTAGATTTCGAAACATGTGCTAGTTATAGTATTAATATAGAATTATTACACATTGAAGTATTTTGTATTGCCACCGAACAGCCGTGCGATTCTCTAAGAGCAAACATCGTTGCATCTTTGACAACATCCTTGAAACAAATGACGAGATGACCAGAAACGTTAGAAAAGCAACCATATGTACAAGGGCGATATCTCATAAAGTAAATGAGATCGGTAGAGCTCGTCGACGAACGCAACGACGAATTATTGGAGAATCGCACGGCTGGTAATACAGCTGTTATACAGTTTGGCATGTTTCAGCGCAGATGTAGCACGTATTATATCATATACGAATACGAGTATACTTGGATTTCTATAATTCGTGGACTTGGATACGTACTCCGTATTAAAAGTTCGTTTTGTAGCGCTATTATTTGATGCTTAGTTCGTTGAAACAGATATATAAAGTTTGCATTGCTCCAAAATATACTTACCAGTTGTATTATTGAAAAATAATAACTTGTTTCGTTTGCATTTGCGCTGGATATTTATTGGTGGTCCCGGGATTTTGTCCTATCAATGGTACCACGAAAGACACTTATTTTTCGTTGACCCATTGTTGTTTATCGACATCCTGTTTATAAAAAAGGTAAGATTGGGATGATAGCATGACACAAGAATAAATAAATAGGTAGTGTTTAATATGAAAATAACAACTGCAGTCTGTCATTCTATTGTGATCAGCCGTGCAATTCTCTAATAAAGGCGGGTTTACATCAGACGAGCGAATGCTCATTATATCCCCACTGTATCAAATTCATTTCGTGTAAACAAACGAAGAGCATTCTTTCATTGTTTTGTTAGCGTTCGCGAAGATTCTATGGAATATTCTAAGAATGCTCGCTCGCTTGACTCTAAATGAGTTTTATGCAGTGGGGATAGAATGAGCATTCGCTCGTCTGATGTTAATCCGCCTTAAGAGCAAACATTCTCTAAGAACATCTTTGACAAGACAAGAGAGAAACAACAACGACGAGATGACAAGAAACATTGGAAAAACCACCTTGTGTACGAAGGGCGATATCTCTTAAGTTTTTGATATCGGTGAGCTCGTCGACGATCGCAACGACGAATCATTAGAGAATCGCACGGCTGATCACAACATCTAAAAAGCATTTGCTGGTATCAGATGGTGCTGAAATTTGTATTATCCTACCTATATAACTTTAGTTACAATAAAATATTGTGGTACCACGGAATTAGTCTGATAATATAATCCTAGTAACTCCTCAATTACTAAAACCCGTTACTTTAGCCTATAATACTAATTATATACTTTATAAAAGCTTTGTCTCTGATAAGTTATCTCAATATTATACTTAGATGATGAAACACGTCTGCATAAGGTATTTTTTCACTTTAGTGACCACTTCAATTTTATAGTACTTGTGATCCAAAGTGAGTGAGTACTATACAGTATATATTATGATAGTCTTACTATCCAGTAAAAAAATAAAGTTGGTAAAAAGGACCTAAACCTGAAGATTTTAAGGTATGTGAATCAACTAACACTGGTCGGAATCCAAAATTTTAGACACTTTACACCTACTGTGCTTCATTAAGCTTTCTCTACAGTATCCAATTTAAAGTACCATAAAACGAAATTAACTTTTAAATTATGCATTACAAATTAATGTAGATATTTTAAATGCAACAAGCGACTACCTAATGCATTTGGAATAGGATGATAAATGGGCATCCATTCATAAAACTTCTGTTCATTTTAACCACGTAGTTAATAACAGTAGGTGGTGAATGTAATAGAGTATTGTCTTTACTACCGTGGGCGTTGACTACCAAAGTCGATTTTGTTTGGGTGACAATCTTTACCTGATTTTAAAGGGACTAAATATAAATATCGCTTATATTACATCAATCAAAATTACTTTGTACTAAATAACTGAAAAGATGGACAAGATAGATTTTTGTCATTAGAACTTAACTTTTGGAATATCTCTTAGTTGACTACAAGTAATCCTGGGTTCCTATAGCCAGAAATGGATCGTTTTGCTTACGACTCGTAACTTTTTGACACTATGAAACATAGTTAACAGTCAAAAAGTAACGAGTGAGTTCCCTTCCCTCGATAATGTGCTTTTTTAATATAAATTCAGGTGTATGTTGTAATAAATTAACTATTAATAATTCATGGTGAAAATGGACTCTATTAAACAAATATTAATGGAGACTTCCGTGGCCTTTGTGGGGGCCAAAAGGCCACGGAAGTCTCCATTAATAGAAAGTATAGAGCTAAAACTCAGAATAACACAAAGTACATAGAACTCTTAAAATCTGTAAAAACCGTCTTAAAACCGGATTTTAAATCTTCCGTTTTCTTTAGGATTTCTTGGATCAATTATAATATAGAATATTCATATAATGGCCATAATAGGCTCCCCGCTTATTATTTGCGATAACCGCCCAACTCTAAGCTATGAAAACAAAATATTATAATAAGAAGTAAAGGATGATCTTCAGATTGTTTCGATGGCGTCCTCGTAAATAACATTTTGGTGGTTACTCTACGTGTATTTGACGTATCTGTTTACCTGTAGTCTTTTGTTTTATTAATGTGTTTGGTGATAGGGATAAATTGTTTGGTTATGTTGTGGATGGATGCTTATGAATTGTTCATCTGATAGGGTGTGATGCTTTCACAAAACTTATTATAAGTAAGTACACCATACAAGTTTAACTATGAATAATTTAATGGGATTATGCCTTGTTTTCGAGCAACTTATTATCATAGAGTATCACTCAACTCCCATCTAAATCCCAAAGCTGTACATAAAGAATGAAAAGTAATCTCTACTAATAGAAGAGTAAGAGTAATGAAATAGTGTAAAAGTTACACTAATTTATTTTTATATATATTATGCCATCTACGATCAACTACCATTATACAAATATATCTCACTTATTAACGGAACTATCACAGTTTTAAAGACTTATTGTTTTTGCGTCGCAATATGTTATCAAATAAGACATAATATATACATTATATAGATTTTCATTTATGTGTTACAAATGGACGACATCATCTTTTTTCTATTTAAACCTTTGCCTACCAAAGACGTAAATTTACATGCGTTTCATTCATAAATCTTTTGTTTTAATTATTACGGTATAGGAAAGATTAAAATGGTTTGTGGTCCTCAAATGAATAAGTCTAATAAATCATCATCGTCGGCCTATATCTTTCTACTGCTGACTGTAGGCTGCTTTTTCCGGTTTGCGCCTCTTAACATGATCTTCACATCTCTTTTCTTCCAGACCCTGTCAGCTTAGTCAATGTCGTGACTCCTCTTAGTCACAAGGCGTCTACACTGCGTTCGCCGGTTTGCGGTCTCCATTCAGCCGCACGTCTACCCCACCGGTTATCGTTTCTGTCTGCGACAGAAATGACCTGTCACTGACTACTGCCACATGATTACATCGCTACTTTTACACTTTAACAAATCATTAATTGGTAACATGAATATTTTAAATTCGAAAATGTGTGAGTGTGTATGTGAAAGCCTGAGCCAATAAGTGTGTATGCTTGTTACTTCTTCACCCTGAAACCGCTGGGCAGATAATGAAAAAGTATGAAAGCATATAACTTGTACTCAGAAATAACACATAAGATACTCTTATCTCCTGATCAAATGGGTAGTTCTCGATCGCGATCACGTTACGAAGTCATGGGCATTGAGAACGAACAGTTTTGATTAACGCGTTGATAATTCTGTATTATTGACCTCCATGAAAAATATGGGGTGTTAACAGTCACCATAGAAAAACTTGTTAAGGTAACTTGTGTATTATCGGTATCTGTCTGTCTGTACGTGTGTGTCATTATAACTTCGAAACGATTGATCCATTTGATTTAAGAAACCAAACAAAAACGAAGAATGAAGAACAAAGATAAGTAAAATAACTTACCTTACCTTAAGAGTTTTGTGAAACACATATGTATTAAAAATACTGAAATATAATAGAAAAATAGGTTATAGATATACAAGAATGACCAGCGGGTGTAGCCGTGCTGGTTATCAAATTAATCTACCCTCTCTAATCTAAATCTTCTAGAACAAGTTCCACTGCCAATGGTATTAGTTATCTAATAGTTGCTTTAACCAGAAATACCACAAATATCAGTATACCATTATAATCGCCTTCTTATACAGTAGCCAACGCTTCACTGGTTACCACAATGCAATTTAACGGTGCGTCATACATTTATTATTTACTCTTGCCATATCCGCTGCAAGATTAAACGGAGACTTGTGGAGATTAAATCCAGGATTTTATTCCCATATTGCCGTTTCCCCCCACGGTTGAGGGAAACTCGAGTATTCATTGCGGGTAGCCGAGTAAGGGTTGGGCGGGCTAAGTTTTACCACATATTTTGGTGAGGCCGTTAAATGTTGTCATCGAGTCATAAGTATATGCGCTTCGCCGGTTACCATCAAAGTTAGTACTGCAAATTTAATTTAGTTTACGTAGAGTTTTTAGCACTGTACATTACAGTGTTTTTAGAGCTTTATGAAGGAGTTTTATTTTATGGTTAGTTATATATAGGGGGTAGTCTCTTTAGGAGAGGTTAAATGTATGGAATTAGACTAGGGAAAAAGTGTGATATGACGATTCCGAGCTGGGTGGTTTACATTACAGGTCAGGAAAGCTGGTATATGATTAATGTAATAATTTGAAAGTAATGTAATAAATTGTGAATAATAAATGTTTATATAAATAAATAAGTTTCTTCTGTTAACGCAACATTTCGAATATTAATTAATAATCATCATCATCATCATCATCATCATCAGCCTGTAGCAGTCCACTGCTGGACATAGGCCTCTCCAATTGCACGCCACTTAGGTCTATCTTGGGCTTCTCGCATCCAGTTTTTGCCAGCCGTCTTGCGCAGATCGTCACTCCACCGTGCCTCAGGACGTCCTACACTACGTTTGCCGAGACGCGTAATTAATTAATTAATAATAGTGTGGTTAAATGTAAACATACTTTCAAAATCAGCACAAAACTTCCAATTAAACAAAACATTATCCTCTTAGTACTTAAATGAAATGAAATGTTTATTAGCCAGATTTGCATCCATTATTACACATTGTTAGAATACATATTATATAAAATTCAAAAATTACTTAAAATTAAAAATTAGCATAAATACAAAATAAATAATTAATTAAGTGATGGGCGTGTGATACGCCCTCCACGTGCGATGTATCGGGCTGGTGTGCCACTCTCGTACCGCAGCCACCAGTGCGTTATCAGAGCGGTGCAGGGCGGTGCGCACGGCGGCCGACCGGCTCCGCAGCAGCGCCTGCCAGCAGGGCGCGCGTCCCTCGGCGAACATGCTGCTAGCGCTGCACCACCGCGGCAGCCGGAACATCACGCGCCATGCGTCGTTGTACTGCACACGCATCTCGCTCATGGCGGCCTTGGTGTAGTTCGTCCACAACTCTGTGGTAAACACTATTCTCTTAATATAAGTTTACAGAATGCAGAAAACGACTTAGATACATCTTTAGTAAACTATAAACTATAAATAACTTTTTTGTAGTTTTATTTTAAGTTGCAACTCGTACTGAAAATTAGCCCCAACAGAATAACGGGCAGAGAAGAACACTTGTATTTCGACAGCCCTGGCTACTAGTACAGCAAACCAAGATTTATTCTGAGTTCGTGGTTATTTATATTGCACAGCCTTATTTTTATTCCCACGTGATATTTTTAATGAGGCAACTATATTGCTGGTGCACTTGGTGTTATTAAGTAAATGTCGATTAGTATCTAGTTGTCGGCTATCTTCTTATAATAAAATTACGAGTATGTCTGGGTAATTGATCTTTGTCCTTTGGTAAACTAAATAACGAAGATCAAGGGCCGGTAGGCCTACATCTGACTCTGATTCTGATTTCGATTCAATTCGGTTTTGATTCTGCATAATTGGGTACAAGCGTTGTATCGGTCTGGGTATGTTCTGTCATAGTGCTGTTCATAACTATGGTTACAATTGACACAATCAAACCACTGGAAATGGATTTCGGCTTGAATTCAGTCCGTTTCTGCTTGCTGGCGTTTCGGTTCAACTGAACACAACCATAATATATACATACGATCAAAACAACTTTTAGAAACCTATACCTCCTTTAATCGTCATTAGTTCATTCACAATTTGCAAGAATATAGGTTTGTGTATTAAAAAGTTATTATTTGAGTTATAGTTTGGATTAACTTTAAGTAGTTCCACAGTTAAACTAGACTAAAACTAGATACCAACACTTCTAATCTTGTTTCCAACACTAACCGTACAATTTTGATCACGTATGAAATCAAAGGACTGGTTCACAGTTTTACACAATTGAACTTAAAATGGGCCAATTTCGAACGTTATACCAATCGGTGTCGGAGGTAGAGTTTTTTTTACTTCACAAATTATCACAAAAGCAAACTCCCAAAAGCAGGATTTACCAACAAGGTTACATTATCTAATTTTGGATTACAAAAAGCGGAGGACCACCGAACCGGTCGTGACCGCCTTGAAGCCCAGCCCTATGTTTGTTTAGACGTAATTGAGGCAGAGCCCACGTAGTAACTGATATTTTAATCTGCGGTAGAGTGTATAATCGGACCTCACACGGATGGCATGCAAATGTCGGTTAATAGAGTACAACAAGGCTTTGGGCTAATAAGATTTGTCCAGATTGTAACATGTTTTGGTTAATTAGACCAGATTTTTCGGGTGTAACTGTAGGTGGCGGAAAAATGTTTTCTTGTGTTTGGTTGTAATGCAGTAAGAAAAAGAGATTGCAGTAAAACCTATATAATATAAAAGCATAATGGTAGTGAAGATTGGACCAGTTCGAATTCAACCTTGATCTTGCACTTTCGGTGAAATTGACATCCTGAGGATTTCCTAATCATGGAGGTAGAGAACTCTCTAATGCTCGCCTGACTAGATTCCACGCTCAAGTTAGAAACCATGCAAGTACCTAACGGTGCTTTCGGCAGTAGTGCAGCAGTGCCGAATAACCAAGCGGTTATTCTAGTTGCAGATGTTGTCCGTATGTTTTATCACTGACCATGAAGTCCGAAAGCCAAAGTTGCAATATAAAAAAAATATACCTAACATAGTTATGGTTGTTACGACCGCCCATTACCTACATTTATGCATTTGTAATTTGTTGCCTTTTTGTAACGAGATGTCTCTTACTTTTCAGTTTGCACAAATTCTTGCATGTCGCAATAAACAAACGTATATTATAAACGACGGGTCAATAAAACTAACTTCCCTATGTTTGGCGAGAAGATTTTGTATCTTTTGTCTGGCTTTCGGATAGAGTGTATTTCCTGTAATTATTTGAATATACCTGACCCGTCCACAGCTTGACCCGCTTGAGAACGTTTTTTTGCGCGCAACCCGAATTCTTTTTCTAATCTAATTATTTTATTAATTACACAAATGAAGTCAGTTTAGCTATGAATTAAACATTTCACTAGTTTCCTGTCGGTAATAAATAACAACTCTAAAATCCACTCAGCTCATTGCACCTTAACATCCAAGGCGCATCTGATACTCTCAAGTTTAAAGCGCCTAAATATTTGATGAAGGTAACAAGATCAAATGAAATAGCAAGCAACGTGGTACATCAAGGAGGATACCCACTGGGGTGAGGCTAACCATCTTTTAGTTAATCGGAACCAGGCTAAATTTTTGACCTCTTGATTTCTTCTTTGTTTATTATGTTAGTGTAATTTAATAATTTCAATGATATTTGAATTATTTATATCATGCTTTAAATAGTTTAATAATAATAGCTGTATTCATTAATACATTTATATATATATATATATATTAATACGTTTGGTGTATATACTTTTTATTCCGGATAAATGTTTCCATAAGATGTCATAGTCACTTGCGGAGCCGCAAGGTGTGACTAGTAAAGACTAGCTAATTTAATGAGGTAATGCCGTGTGAAAATGTGGGTGTTTAAATTGCACCTCTGCCCGTTCCCTTCGAGGATTTAGTAGAGTGATGGGACAATCTACCATATACCAGGAGTAGGTCGATATAAAAAAATGTGTGTTTACACAAAAATGATTGGACACGTTCTTATATATTCTGGTATAGGATTGATTATTTCTCGTATAATCTCGTCGATGTGAATCGTAAGAGGTGAAGAAACATTCGTATTACTGGGTTAAATGCTTTTGTGCGCGATACGATTGCTTGGTACTGACTACAAATACAAAACACAAACTGTTTCACTACCGCAGGATATTCTACCTCGAAGCAGTGCAATCAGTGTTTATCACATTATTAATATTACAGTTTCAATTATAATTTCAAATTTATGTATGTAATTGTATTTTTCTTTTCATTCTAGGCATCACGATTGACAGTATTTTTTGTCTTTTATGTATTAGAAACAAAATAAGGTTAGAATTGAAAATTTGGACTGTGTGTAAACAGTTTTAAATAAATACTTTACTGAAACTTTCAAGCCCACGAAAAACCCTTGGTTTTTCGTGGGCTTGAAAGCTATCGACAAAACCCTCACAAGAATTAAATCAAGTACCTTATCTCGGAACAGTAGATTTTGTGGGAACCCTAATTTGGGCTTAACAAGGGTGCTTGGAATATGTTATTACACGATCAATGGATTAGGTATCTGTGATCTTATATCCTCTAACAAGTCAAGGTATTTGAGGGTTGCTTATGGGTAGTAATATTTAATGAGGGTATTGTAATAGTTCTATAAGGGTGGTGATGTTGTAAGTAGCAAGTTTGAATTGGTGTCTGTAAAATTGTAATAGTAAACAAAATTAAAGAACATGGACATGCAGAAAGAGAGAGGAGATATAGTTGTTTATGCTGTGTTGTGTGACAACTAATTATTGTGTACTTTAGAGGAACTCCTTGGTAAAAACTCATTATCATCGTCATCATCTTAGCTGTAGTACACACACTAAGGACCTTCACCTATTAGGCCGATGACGAAGACGAAGAAAACGCCATCAGTCGTTTCGTGCGTCATCGAATGTCATCCGCGACTACAACCTGCAGATGGCCATAAAAGATCGGAACGAAGAGGGGATGGAGGCCCTGGCCCGGGTGGAGAAAGCGGATGATTACAATAAGACGGATATTGTATAAGAAATATGTGTATACCTTGAGCATTCACGCTCACTAAAAGGCTTCTTCTCGCAGCGGCGTCGTGTGGCGGGTCGTCCGTCTTGCCTCACATATGGACTATGGTTGAGGAGGGCGATGGCTGGCACACGTGTCAAGCTTGTGAACTGGCGCTGCTTGCTGGAGCGGGAGGGTCTGGCCTCGGTATATACGATATTTAGAAGTAAGTTTATAAATTGTGCCCTAACAAAAAACATGCTAAATAAAGGTAAAATAGTATAAAAAATGGCACGGACCCATTTATGTCTGTGAAAAAAGCATAATAAAAAAAATACATACTACCTTTAAACCGGCTTCAAGAATTTAAGAAAGCGAATAGCAGTATTTTACTTTTATCTGTATACGAAATCCTTGCTATTCATTTTATTTACTTTTTCGATAACATTTAGTATAGGTACTAGTGCGTAAAAAAGGCCATTTCAACACTTGGGATCAATTCTTAACTCATGTTATTGAAAACTTTACTAACTCTAGACTACGTGAGGAATACAATTTCATTTGATTGCAAAATGTATTCCAATGTAATAAACTCTACTCTATAATGTGAAACCAAAATGCCTTAATTTTATTAGATTTCTCTTTAACGTCAGTGGCTTGCTTATAGATGAGTCATTAGCGACAATCGTGCTTTATACTATGGTAAAACCATAATGAATCATCCTACTATCACGCAGGATTCTTGTTAGTAATTCTCATAATTTTTACTGCCTGCGGTAAACATGTCATATGAATAAAAAATTAAAATGATGAAAATCATCAGGGGTAGATAGAGATAAGAGTCCAAAATACCCTCCGTTGTTGGGCAGCTCTGCATAAGGTTTTAGTGTCCATGGTTTTTAGTAAGAGGTTTAATAATAAATTTTTAGTGTCAGAGCGGAAAAATTGAGAAAGATTTTAGAACCAGTTAGATGAAAGGACTGCAGTTGAAGGGTCTGCAAGAACAGCGAAATAGAAGAGCTAGTGGGTGACCCTAATATTATAGGCGATTTCAAGTCCCACACTTCGTTGGCTTGGACATCTCAAGAGCTTGGGAGAGGATCGATCAGTTAAGCACGAGTTAAGGAACTTAATTCGCGCTTATTTGAAAATACCGGAAATACGACGCCCAGTCCGCCGGCCCAAATACAGATAGGGGGCGAAGTAGCGAAGGACATCAAGCAACTCAAAGTCGATAACTGGAGCGACCTCGCACAGGATCGAGTAAAGTGGTATCTTTTAGTATGGGAGATCAAGTCTCTTCTGGGTCGCTGCGACAGCATAAGTAATTAAGTAAGTACGTAAACTATCAAGTGTTGATATAGGGTAACAACAAACACTTCAGTTACGCTGTTGGTTGCATGTAAAAGGAGGTAATAATCTTATAAAATAAAATGTTTTACTAAATGGTGGAAGCCATGTCTACTGCTTTAGTGCAATGTGTTGCAGTAGGCAGTGTCTTCCCCGAAAACAAGCAATACATATACATACATAATTCACTAGTACTTTTACAAAACAATTGTTAAAGCTAGATTAAAAATAAAATAGTCAGCCAATGAAAAACCGTCAAATGCGGAGTACAGTTTGAAGTATCTTGATTTACTTGGCAAGTGTTTCTCATTTTTCATAAAACATCACCATTTCGAAAATTTTAAGCGGTCGCGGTCTTCCATTCAATTTTTGAGCATAACTCGCTTTAAATAAAATTAAATGAAACCTACTAGAAGGTATCATAAATACTTTTCAGAATCTTAATATTTGGGTCACTTTATTTTTTAAAGTACTTTTACCGTACGCTTATTTCGGAGAATGTGGAACAGTCAAATTTATAAACCAAGGAACTGTATGCCAAACTGTAAAAAAAAATCTCATATGTATAAAAAAAAGTTGCATTGAATTTAAAATTACTTTTTCTACTCTTGAAGCATGTAATTTTTTTTAAACTTTGTCCTTAATGTTGGAATACTAACCTATTTAACGAATAATTTCACTTCGTTTTAGTGATCCAACTTATTAGTAGTTACTTCATTAGCATCTATTTCATGATTCACTGAGAAACTCTTAGGTGCCAGGTACAGTTTTAGTCTGAGAAACAGACAGAGTATTAACATAGACAGTACATAAAATCGTTCAATTTTCGGAATATATTAATCTATTGTATATTTTTGTTTCTTTCAAAATATGACAGTAGCGTTTTACTTGTATGCTCACTAATATTATTTACCAAGTAGTTATAGTGTCAAAAGATTTAAATGATAATGAGAATTAACCTCACAGTTATCCATTCATCACCATTTTAACATCAATTCGCATGGAAATTATACGGGAGCAAGAATAATATGAAAAAACGATATAAAAAAATATTTAGTGACACTTCCGCTGAAAAAAAAACAATGATTTTGGCCTATTTGGGGGTGTGCACCACCCTCCCTCCCGCACAAACGGCTAAATAGGAAGAATACAAAATAAAAAACATACAAGAAAACCCAAATAAACCAAAAACGATTCGACACGTGTTTTGCATCTACACGAGGCATCCTCAGGAGATGTTGACTCGTCGAGCGCTAGACCGACAGAAATAATATGAAAACCTTCAATTATAATATCCTCTAGCTAGACCATAAAATAATTTTAAAAAAGACCTTGTGCATGATATGTATCCAAATATTTATTAAACGCATGTTATATATTTATAGGATAGAACAGGATCGCACGTCAAGTCACTTCATTTAGCCATTTATGGCTAGAATTCTCACACGTGTTACTAACGGATCCTAATTCTGCACAAACAAAACCCGACTATACTGCCGTGCGATTCTGTAGTGATTCGTCGATGTGCTCGTCAACGAGCTCACCGATGTCAAACACTTTATGAGATATCGCCCTTGTAAATAAGGTTGTTTTTCCAACGTTTCTTATCATCTCGTCATTTGTTTCACGGATGTTGTCAAAATGCAACGATGTTTGCTCTTAGAGAATCACATGGCTGAACACATTGTTTTTGACAATAAGCGTTACGCGCCTACTACATAGTACTCAATTTAGATCGGTGATAAAAATGACATACACGTGTTTGAAAATGAACAGACACCTACTATATTTAATGGTATTTTAATCTCATAAATATTACATTATGATACGAAATAAATTTATTTATATAGGTGTACAAAATACTTCTGAAAATATTAACTTTATTGGTTACGCATTTAATTATTGTTTGTGGAATCCTGACGGCGGGATATATTAAAAGTAATAATAATTAAATAAAAACATAGTTTTCAAATATATTATTTGTATTGTATTTTTTTATAATGATTTGTTTATTCGTATTTGTTTATAATGTTATTATATCACATATTTTATACCACATTGACTAATTTTGGTATAACTACTACTACTTATTTTAATACACTATTTGTATGATACTTAGTCACTGCATCACAGAATGAAACTTGTGTAGTGCCGCTTCGTTAAAAATATTTACGGCGTTTTGCTAATTGGGCGCGAATTCTATGGAAAATAACTGCAGAGTGGCGCTAAAAATACAACACAGGCCCATAAGTATTATAAGACCATGAATTCTCACGAAAAATTCCCATGGAAATATTCTAACAAACAAAATACAAATACCATGCGTTGTTATGTAATTACAATTAGCTGTTGAAACAGAAGATGTTTTTATGCAGTTCATCATCATTGATACTGTATTTATCAGCTTTGCATAATATGAGTATAACACCTGGTTTGCTCCAAAAAACATGAACATGTAATGTTTTGGAACTTGTATGACAAAATTAATCTCTTCACAATTTGTTTTCTTGAGGTATGCGTTCCCATTGCAGAATTTTTTTAAAGATATCGAATATTTTGCTGTCAATTATGACATGACATTAAACATGTTTGTGTCTATCTCTATTGTGTATATCTAATCTATAGATTTGTCACGATTACCGTTCGCACTGTCGTCGTTTCTGAATCTCGCAACATATTTGGATCATCAACATGTTGTTTGACAATGCGTACGCTACTCTATACATTGACATAAAACAGTGTTTACAATATGTTTTCACGTGAATATTTGGGCGGTGCAAACTTACAGTAACCTTCGTGAAGGCTCGAAGTTCGTTATGTATAGGCTGTTATGATTCCACCCCGAAGGGTTCCCGCATTGACGTGGCGGGAGGGCTCAGTAGCCGTGGCTAGGACCACCACGGTAAAGCTAAGAGGAACCCAGAGGCCGCGCCAGCGTTGGGGTGCCGGCTCAGAGGGGGCCGATACTATGGGCTTTGGCCGCCATAAGTCCACATAGGAGTGGCGGGGTCCAGGCGCTTTGGCGCAGACCCGAGGAAGTGGGGCCCGGGCGCTTTGGCTTAGGCTCGAGGAGGGGGGTTCCGGGCGCAGTGACGGAACACCCTGGGGTTTTGGTGGGTATACGGACTCCCACATAACCACCTACAAACAAGACCAACAAAAAAGGCTGTCATGATTGAGAAAGAGTAATATCTTATTTGACTCAGAAAATACAAAATAATTCTCCTCGACTTTGTACTCGTATTACCGAGCTGGTTGAATAAAATCTTATAAGTTAAAACTTTAAAGAAGTTTAGACCTCGCTAAAAGTTAAAACAATATTCTTACTGCGATTATTTAAGTAAAAATGGATCGCCTCAAGCGTACCGTATCGCTATCCTTCGCTATCCAATATTAATATCTCGCCGATTCAAAAAGTTTGAACTGAAAGCTAGCTCGCTATCAATATTCATAAGCTAAAGATGGTGTTTCTGGAGGCGGCAATAAACAAAGCCAGCTTCGAAGTGAAGTGAAGCAAAGTAACCGATCTCGAAGACCTCTTACTTACAGCTACCAAGCTAGCTCGTAAATTTCAGTTTGCAACTTGCACTGCGTAACATTCGATCAATAAGTGTTTTGTATGGGTTCTATATTTGCAAGCTAATACGCCATATCGAAACTTCCAAGCGTTCGCCGCCAATATTACTTACGTCACATACGAAGTCGCAACTCTAAAAAGTTGTAACCGCCGTCTTTAACTTCAACTAATTGTGCACTTTCTTATGGGAAAAGTTAGATTATTAATTCTTCAATCAAGTGTGTAAAGGTTTTGTTTTACTATCAAGAAGGTTATATTGTTGTACCGTGCCAATATGATCTGGTCACGTGTCTAAGGTTACAAGGGGTAAATCAGATCATGGTTTATTGCAGAAGTCGGAACTGTTGCAAATCGATCAAAGTTGAAACTTTATGGGAAAGGTATCCAAAGCTTGATCTGGTTTATATTATGGACGTTATGTAAAATAAATTTAATGTGTTTAAAGCAGGTTATATGTACACACTGTCTTTTAAACTTGTCACATAAGTTTGAAAGATAGAGCTTAGCATCGGGCGGAGTAAAATTCGTTTTAAAGCATTATTTAATTTTGTTCCAGCCGGTACTCCAGAAAGACTCAAGACAGAAAGGCTCACCAGTTCTGAGTCTGGATTTGAGTGGAGATTTGTCACTAAGCCATACATCTGAGTAAATTTTACTCAGATCTGTAGTCACCCTATCTAACTAAACGTCCTTCTGGAATATGGTAAGATAAATACGTGAAATACTGCGGCCTGAAATTGACTGATGTGATAAACAAACCCATTTTAGTATATGCATTTACTTAAGTATGTAATAAATCATTGAAACCAAAGGCGTGTTTTTATTTTATACGCATCAAGGACATGAAATCATATAAGATCAACACCGACTTCTTCGTATATGCAACAGACTTACCATTACATCCTTAAGGCGAAATGAGTTCCAAATTTCATGATTCGACTTCGCGAAAACTTAGTTTTTCGACGCATAAACCGAATAACCGAAGTTTGAAAAAAAGCCTAGTGTAAATTGAATATACGTCCTTATGAAGTATGGGAGCCAATACACGATTGAGCAAACTTGGCTTGATAGAAAAAAATCGGCAACATTCCTTAAATTTTGCAATTTTTCTTACGTACTTCGTGGGAAAAAGCATTTTTATTCAATTATGTGCAAATATATTTCAATAAATGTATCATATTCGAATTCCCAATGAAATTTACTAGTGAAATATGGACTCCTTTATCATTAAAGTTTAATCATTTGATTGTACGAAATAAATATAAAAAGTATTAGCACGTATTCAGTTAAATTTTCGCATCACATCGTCCATTCTGGTAAGCCATTCTCGACCTTATGTAAAGCATCGTAAATTGTTTTAAAATTAGGATTGGACCGCGCCTTAAAGGAATCATCAGAGGTGTATAAACATAACATCCACATTTGACGAGTCAGGTATTAACACAGAAGTTGAGAAGAACAGTCTAATATAGGCGAGCCTATATTATTATCCTATTCATTACTCACATTTTATGATACGAGAAATATGGAAAACCACGAATTTAATGGTAAAATAACGCGATACAAAATAAAAATAACATAATATAAATAAGTACAGGATACACACCAGTTAAGTTATTTTTAGGTCATGAGGCGAAGGTTGAAATTCCCCGGTCAACTTTAGAACGGCTGACTGTACAATCAGTATTGATAATGGCCGGAATACTGTACCAGATTGCTTGTCTAAAACTTCATTATTACCAGTTGTTATATACAGTCCTTTTGAAAGTATTTATTTTATCTATTAGTTGGATGGGGATGTTGTTATTGCCACACCTGCCCTTACAGTGTCACCCAGAGATTTCTGCGAACGCTACGCTTCTATCAAATATTTTACACATTTACTAGTAAAGTTTAAACGACTGCATTAGAGCTTTGAACTGCAGTGCGATCATCACTCCGAGATATTGGTTAGTCCCTTTCAGATACAGAGAGTGAAGTTACTGGTTTCACTTGCTACAGTGCCCTTCACACCTTAACACTGTATTGCTATCATTTCTTCGCGGAAGAGTATCTTTTCTTCGCAAAAGAGTATCTTTGCTTTGCAAAAGAGTATCTCTGCTTTGCAAAAGAGTATTTCTGCTTCGCGAAAGAGTATCTGGCGCTGCTGTGATACCAACCAAGACGGCTTCATGCATAAAAGGCATACCTACTGGCTCGGGTTTTCTCGCCTCTTACGATTCGCATCCCGATAGTGGAGGGAATATTCTACTGCTCTACTCACGGAGAAAAATAAAATATTTACTACGAGTATATTGGAAGCTTAATTTATACAAACTAAAACCATTAATAATTGAATGGCTGCAAAATAAAGACTATGAACAAACAGAAAATATGTTCGGTAAAATCCGATAACACTTCATGTCACCTACACACACACACACACACACACACACACACACACACACACACACACACACACACACACACACACACACACACACACACACACACACACACACACACACACAATAGATACACAAAATACAAGTACACACACATAAAACACAATGAACGCAAACAGACTGTAATAGAAGAAAATACACACACATACACACACGCACGGGCGCGCACGAATGGCTAAACAATTTAGTTATTTGATTTTTAACTGTTAAGTTTTTTTTATTATTAGAATTAGCACATTACTTACGTAAGTCGTCATATTATATATTGCCAAAGTAATTAGGGGAAGACCATGCCTTCTGCAACACAGTAATATACTAAAGTAGTAGGCAGGGTTCCAACTAGAGTAAATAAGTTTATATTATGTATGAACAAGAAATTAATATTTTGTTTTTTGTTTTTTTTTGTATATATATAAAATATATGGGTACTGTAGTGGTACTATCCAGACGGACTCTGAAGAGACCTAGCATAACATTATAATCTACAAGACCATATTTTCTAAACTATTAAAAGTGTATTATAACTCCATGTGAACTATTTGTTCGTGCGGGTGGCCGACGATTTGATTCATTACAGACGTAGGTGGGCCCTTGAACTCCGTACAAAATGACCCATCATTCCCTTGTTAAAGCTCGAAGATAAATCTGGCTAACGTATTAATCTAGAGCCATAAATATAATGAAAAAAGATCGTTTGGATTAGTTTTGATGAGTTGAAAATGAGGGATGTTAATTCAAATATAGATGCTGTGTTAAACTTAACCGAATTTGGAAAGAACTATGAAATACCTAGAAAAATTCGACTACATACGATGTGATACTTCCAAAAAAGAGAGAGGTTTTCAAGGAAATGCGTATATCCTAAATTTTTCAATACTAAAATGCGAATGTGAGTTTGTTTTATATGTTACACTAAAACGCTTAAAATAATAAACGGGTCGTAACAGGTACATACTTTTAGCACGTTTAAACACAGTTTCCTGTGAATTTTTCATGAGCACTCAATTATTTTATAACGAAAATCTTATTTTTGTACTATCATTGCGTGGGCTTGTTTATGAATTTTTATTAATTTGCGCGTCGATTTCGATTCGCTTTCATCCTAAAACAGTCTACAAAAACATTGAGCGGTTATTGTATAAATTGTGATATTTTTATTTTAACACGTTTATTAATTATTATTTTTTTGTAGTTAATTAGAGTTTAAAATATAAGCGTACGTTTTGTACCTAAATATCTGAATAAAAGCTGGTTTAGAAGATGTTAATCATTAGTTCTTTATGTTGAAACTACTTTTGCCCACAGCTTTTATGATAATAGACAATGAAAAGAGAAGAAAAGAGGCCGATCAAAATAACTAGAAGGAGAGAGATACAATATAACAATCTTATTTCTACTTCTATACATTGCAATAATAACGTCAACGAAATACCAAACAATTATAATAGAATATTTATAATCTGTGTCGTCAATCATCCATGGATAAAATTTATAGGGTCTTATAAAAATACGTGATACTGCAAGCTCGTTATATTAAAATATACCTACCTAAAATGTTAGCACTGATCTAGAAACAAACAGTATAGTAAGTAGATTACACCACGGTATGAAAGTATCAAATGCTTAATTAAAATTTATGAGGGATGATTCATGTTACACGATGGTGGTAATGTTACAATAGGGATGTAATCATAATCAGGCAAAATATCACTTCACGATTCATTTTGACGTCAATTTTACCAATTTTACATTAAATGATCGTACAGAATATTTTGCGTAACTTGTGTAAATAAAACATTTTTAGATATTTTCTTTCGTTATTCCATATACCGAGATTTGTGAAAGACTATCTAAATCGGTCGTATAGGGCACGGGTCAGCTACCTAGCGTAAAACTTCTCAGCTTAGTTTCTAGACATGTAACGTATACCGATAGAATCGTATTGAATTAAGTAAACTAACGGTGGTAGAAAAATGAGTGTGTGTAAGTGTCCTAAAGTGTGCGTTCAAGATGAAAATACCGGAAGTGAATTTATCCCTGAATTTTGATATATACTCGTATATTATTATTATCACAATATTATTATGGTGTTACAAAATATATTGTGTGCGAATACTTTTTATAAATATGTCATCATAGATAGATAGAATGTCCTCTCATATAGTGATTTAATATCTGTTTATACAAAAGAGCCTATAAATAGTACTAAAACATTAAAGTAATAATCGATCTGGAGAAAATAATGATACAAGTATACCTATGTATATTTATCTCTTTTCCAAGGTATTGTTGTCCAGGCTTTTCAGTAAGAGAAACAAAATCGGAATTTATAAAACAGTCATAGGAACAATCCTCATGTACAGATGTGAGGCCTGGACACTTACCCTTAAAGAAGAACATAAACTTTTAGTGACAGAGCGAAAAATATTGAGAAATATTTTGGGACCAGTTAGACGAGAGGGTGGCAGTTGGAGGGTCCGCAAGAACAGCGTAATAGAAGAACTAGTATAGAAGTCTAATATTATAGGCAAGTTCAAGTCCCAGTCGGCAAAGTCAGTCGGTAAAGTGACGTCTTTTAGTATCGGAGGCCAAGATACAGTTTGGGTCGCTGCGCCAGCATAAATAAGTAAGTTAAGATAAGTTCTCTTTGTAAATTCACCGATTCAACTTTCAATTTACTTGTCTCCAGTTACCGCAGATCTGTTCTTTCTGTGGAATCTACAAATTCCAACCGGCAATATTAGAACCAGACACAACTCTAAAAAGTAGGTACTCACTTAAAATTAACCCTTATAACTTTGGGTTACTCTAATCCCCTGTGTATAAATTGTGACCCGGATATAAGATAGGTAAGCACAGGTTTTGATTTCTATAATATATTTTTTATTTTCATATGAAAGTATTTTTAATGAAGTGACTCGCATATTTCATTGAATAAGACTGCTATAACATGTTCTTTTACATAAATTTATAAATCTGTAATATATAAAAGAGATTCTCAAGTGATTGCCTCGGATATCTTTTGCTGCTTTAACCACAGTAAAGTGTCATTAATGTTCTTTTCTCGACATGATAGGTTTATCTGCATTAAAAGAATAATTATCATTGAAATCCATATCAAACAGTACTATTTCGAGGCTAAATAACTGGTACTGTAATATAAATATCGGTGGTGAGTCCCACCATTTGGTAACCATATCAGATAGACGTTATAAAAAATAAATCTATAGCTCCGTTAACTCATCATTCCGACTCGTCTGCCAAACATTTATGCAGGCGCCAATTCCCGCGATACTCTCAGTATTTTTCCAAAGCTCATTGGACCAAATTGTGATACAGACGTTCCATATAGGACTATTCACACGTAGGACAAAGCAAACAGTGTGAGAGTAAATTGTCCGTCTCCATTGAAATAACATTCGTCCTGACCACTCATATCAGATTTCTTATTGTTCTTCATTCTATTCCATTAACGATGTAAGGGATGCTTCTGCGCTGTTATTCTTTGGTATTTCAGCGGCTAAGCATTGTCTGAAAGGTATATTGGATGTTTTATTTTAGCATCTGGATCTATGATTCATTTTCATTCTTTCCTTTATGGATCTGCTTATTAATAGTAGTGTTTTTATCGTAATACATTTACAATACGTAAAGATTGTGTGCGTATTTATGGTTCATATTAATAATTAACATGAAGAAATGTTCTTTTTTGTTGATAATTGTTCTGTTGTACGAAAGAAAACAATTTGTTCCAAATGTATTGGATTGTATCTAAGTTAAAATTGCACTATTATTTTTAATGCAATGCAATGCAACGCATGGCAGACATAGCTAGTATTTTACTACAATTTTATTATTTTAATTTATGTTAATTGATCAATTCGTCATAGTATGAACATCAGCCATTCCATCAAATTTATGTAACTAACTATAAACTCACAGACATTTCAACTGTGAAACAACGCGAAAACATATTCAGCTCTTTTCATTACGAGTTTTTGATCCTTCAACTAGGTTTGCAGTTTTCATACATTTTCATATGAAACTCGCTGGCCTTCACGGGCTTTGAAAAGTCAAAGCGTATTTGTACAATGAGAGTGAATCAAAGCCTTATCAAAAGTTTATCTGGACCATTGAGTGGAAAATTCAAAGTAACGAGTATATCTACACATGTTATAAAAATGTAAAAAAATTGAGATTTTACGGATTCTTTAAAATTGTTTGCTGGTGAATATTAAAAATGTAAATATTTTTAATGTTTGTCTGTCTTCCTGTGCGCTCACCACGAGAAATCTACTAGAAAGATTTTATTGAACTTAGTACAGTGACGTGGATCAACATTTACAACACTTTTTAACTCGGTGAATAAACAAAAACCTTTTAAACGAATAGGCGATCTTGTAATTGTAATACTCGGGATCTAAATATTTTGTTATAAATTAGAAAGTAATTATTTAAAATAGAACATTATAAGTTGGATTTACTTAGATTGTTGGATATTTGCAGAAAATTTCCAGTGTTTGAAATGAAATTTATTCCAGTATGGCGGATTTTTGTGCATTTTATACCTAACTAGTTGACTCGCCAGCGGCTTCGCTCGCTTGGTCTTGGTGTAGTGGAAGTGCTGTTTTGGAACCTCGAGGTCATGGGTTCGATCCCCGGGTTCGACAGTTATTGGGTTTTTCTGAGAAACAAAAATGTTCTCAATAACAGTCCGGAAACTGGAACAGTGCCCCGTAGGCTCGCCCCCTGTTACATGATTTCATGATCAATAACATATATGGCGAAACATAGACGTTGAAAATACCGCTGCTTACTCCTTCGAGGATTATATAGGCAAAAACATCGATTCACTTAAGATGACTGATGTTACCGCCCCGCGGTTTCACCTCCGTGGTGATGGATGGTGATGATGAGGAAAAGTATGCTATTAAATACCGCTGCTTACCCCTTCGAAGATATATAGGCGAAATTATTGGTTATGTTGTGTTTAAAAATAACATGTAAATATTGCTGGCGGTTCACTCAAGACCGTTAATCTGATGTTTCACCTCTGTGAATATGGCGGAATCGCTCGACTACAGTCGGCTGAACAACAATGATTCATGGATGACATGCCGACTCTATCGCCGAGCACGTTGACAGTTAAATTGACTCTTTGGCGTTAGGAACACACCTACATTGCTTAGACAACAGTGAGTGCTTGTAATTTAATATGAACTTTATCGAATAGCAATAAAGTTCAAAATGACTCTACATTTTAGTTAGAAAACGTTTGTATGGGAAAAAGAAAAGGGCTGTTTTTAGGGGTTTCCCGGCAATTATTCAAATTTTTCCGTAAAAACCATCCTTGGACTTCAACAAACATGTAAAAAAAAGAATTGTCCAAATTGGTCAAGGCGTTGTCGAGTTATGCGCTTACCAACACATTTTGCGATTCATTTTTATATTATAGATTATCATGACCTTTCATACTAACACACGCGTACAGTTGTGAGAGGATCAGTCAGAATAGGAACAGAATAACCTTTCAAAACGTTAAGTTATTGACAAAATGTGAGCTATCTTCCTATTCCTTATTCGTTTATTTTATAAACAAATATTAATATAGTCCTGATTTTAATGTTCATATTACTGTCAGAAATGGGTAAACTTTTTGGTTTGTAAGGTTTTTATTCCACCATTACCAAACCTGAGAAATCATTATGTTTTTAAAACCAATAGTGCGATAACGCATGTTCCATCCTGAAGGCTCTTGGATCAATGACGGCTATAATTGTATATTACTTTGCTACCAAAGCAAGCGTAATGGAAATACATAAAACGGTTTTGCTGCATGCTTTGGTATTTAACTGTAAGTGCAGCAAGCTACTAATTATGAAACAAATGAATAATATA
The DNA here is from genome assembly GCA_917880725.1 of Selenia dentaria. NCBI lineage: Eukaryota > Metazoa > Arthropoda > Insecta > Lepidoptera > Geometridae > Selenia > Selenia dentaria. The sequence goes on from OU862893.1 coordinate 20,972,145, forward strand.
ATTTCTATGCTAAATTAAGAATTCTAGGATAAAAGGATTTATTGATGTCACTATCAATAAATCCTTTTATCCTAGAAGAAACGACCTAAAATATCTTCAAAAGCTGCCTAAATTTGAACGCTGCAATCATTTCTCTCTGTCAATATTTATTTAACAATATGAAACATTTATGATGCGTACGCTAATTTGAAATGATATGTTTTTAATCAAGATATAGTTTTATACTCTTTTCTACCGACTTCCAAAAAGGAGGACGTACTCAATTCGAGTGTGTTTAGACTTACACTCCAATAACTGAATAGAATGGAAGTCGGTAAGGAATTTTTCAAATTGTACTTGTTTTAATAATGTTCTTACCAAGAATTACTCGCAGCGGAGCTTGACTTAACGATCTTAACCGATCAACAAGTTAGTAACGCTTGCTGCAGTCAAGAGTTGGATGGGTGACCGCTAGTAGCATTATTCAACTCAGCGCTTCCCTGTTTCGGAGGGCACGTTAAGCAGTCGGTCCTGGTTGTTTGTCTTACCTTTGTAGATACCAAACTTGTAACAGACCTGCATGTGCGCGCTTGTTATTTCTATGATGATCCCTTGGATATAAGCACCAGCCTGTACCTATAAATCTTCTTGGTTAGGAATGTGTGCCTGAATCCGCGCCTATCGTGCCACACCACTCGGGGCAGTGGTGCCGAAGTAAGTAAAGAAAACATTATTCATAGGTCTAAAAATAAATGCTTGCATTATTCATAGGTCTAAAAAATAAATGACTGTCTTGCAGGTATTCATTTGTAGAACAGTACCTACGGGGTAAAGAGATAAACTTGCTTATTTGTCAGAATTTTGGATCACTTTGCATTCTTTGTAAGTGCAAGTGAGTAAACATCATTACTGACAAAATGCTTGCGCGTAATCTTATCTCAAAGTCGTATACTTCGATAATACCGTTTTGGAAACGTGCTTTACTTATCTTTATGCGTTGACTGTTAAGGTAGCATTCATACAATGTGATGAGAATTAAAACGTTTTCATGTAATTTTAATAATTTAAATATTAAATGTTTTACCTCAGAGTTTTTAATGCATCATAAGATTAATTTGTTTATATTCTCGAAAGAATGTGGGCTCAAAATTTTTCAGCTAAAAACAAGCACATTAATTGACTATAGATAGATAGCAAAAACTTTATTGTACACATTGACCAATAAAAAAACATCAACAATTTATAGATCAATTTTTTTTTATATTAAATGTATATAATATATATTATGTGAACAATAGCAGTCTACTTGCTAATAAGCGATCTCTTCCAGGCAACCTTTGACTGAAGAGGAATAATTAAACTACATAATACGGTGGTGTAATAGGAATATATAACTAAAGTGAGACTAATTTTAAAGTTAAATTTACATAATATGTAGCTACATGATGTACGAGATAGTACACATAATTATATACTATGGACTGTACTGTCTATGGAAACCAATATTTGGACATATTTCGAACTTTTTAATAAGAAGCTTTAGCCATCTGCTTTGAGGTTTTTGTATTTCCTAATATTTTGTACAGTGATAGTTTATTTTAATTTAATAAAATTTAATAAATAAGTTACGAGATATAAAGTACTTTTTACCTACTTATAATTGTTATCAATTGAATTTTTTTTACGTGATAGGATGGCAAACGAGCGAGCGGCTCACCTGATTGTAAGATACCGATGCCTACGAACATCCGCAATACCAGAAGTCTCGAGCATGCGTTGCCGACCTTTGATTTGAGGAAGGATGATAGGAAGGAAGAGATAGAAGGGGTGAGGGCGGAGGGGGAGGGGGAAGGAGAGGGAGAACGGGGAAAGGGGAATTGGGCCTCCGAAACTTCCCACAAACCGACGAAACGAAATAGCAACCTATATTACTTCACGTCGTTGTTATGTGCGAGTGTGGTACTTCCCCTGTCGTGCCGGCCCATTCGGCTGTGAGGTTACAGCGTAGCACTACCACCGACAAAAATAAACTACTTTTATAAAATAAACCATTACAAGAACCTAAATTGTTATAATACCAGACTACTGGAGTAGTTCAACATTTCATACGACACTAAAAAGCAAAAGAAATAAATAGGACTTGGCTTGTATGTATCCTGCCTTACTACAAGTATTTTCTATGTTACGCAGATAGCGTAATGAAATCAGTCATTACTTAGAGTGCCACTTAAACCTAAAACTATCATGTAGATGTGGATAAAACACATCCAACAGTAAGAAAAGGTTGTCACTTCAGAAAACTCTAATAAAAACTGTTTATAAAGCCAGGACCTAGGGAGACAATAGTGGCGATTATGTAAGCGTTATCTAAACTGAAAAGTTCTAAATCATAGCAGTGCCTATTCTGTTTAGGCTAATATCCATATTAGCTTAACACGCGCGAATGACAGCACTAAAATAAATTGTCAATTGTCTTCAATTGTGGGTATATTTTAGAAAGAGTAATCGTCACATACTTGGTGCTCGTTAAAGTAACGGAATAATACCCAAAATTTCATAGAATAATCGGATTTTTATAATGTCATTTAAAGTGTTACATTTTGGATTTTAGTGTTAACAAAATAAGGACTATTATAAATTAAATAAATAAATAGATAATTAAATTTGCTCGCTAGTTTAGTGCTTTAAACAGGTCAATCGCTATCAGTTTGTGTGTATGTTTGTTATCATTCAGTGCTGAAACAACTAGACGGAATCCAATGAAATATAAAATCGAGATTATACTCAGAATTAAGACTTAAGCATATGTCAATCCCAATCCATCAGGCACTTAGTTCCCGATGCCCCCGACGAAAGATAGTACATGCATTTTCACAGAATACGTAAAAAAAATTTCTTGTTAAAAGTTTTATACAACGAAATTCGTTCAGTTTTCGTATCTAGAAATGAATATTGTACGCTCCTAAAAAGCACAGCAACAAAAATATTAATCTTTAAGTAAACAGATAAATATTACAGTATTATTTATTCATAATATAAAGATTCGTAAAGTTGTTATCATTTTTTTATGATCGAAACCAAACATTATATCTTTTGTTTATGCAAAAAACATCATACCTACTGAGAAAACCTCGATAAAATTATAGTGAACGCAAAAACAAAACGATTTTTCACATATAAAATAAACAATGCTTTTCGAACAGCTATTGATGAATCATACATAATCTGAGCTAACAAACAGAGGCCTGTTATAAATTAAACTATCATCACTTCTCGGTAATATTTCAAGAGGTACTCCTACAGGTTTCTATGGAGTATCTATTACAAACAAAATGTACGTATTCTTATTTTATAGTCTCAGAGCAGCCTCTAGCGCCGAGGTTATAAAATTATATAAACAGTATGATTAATATTCTAAGAATCTGTTTTGAGTGAGTTAGGAGAAAACATTGTAAACATTATGCATTATTTTTTTTTATAATTGAACTTATACTTAACCAATACACCAAAACTAATCTTCTTTCGATTATAAACCGTTACCTAAGACGTAGGCGGCGAACAGTCTGTAAATGCTTTTATTACATCTCACGATCGTAGAACATAAATATTATATTGCTACAAAGTAAGTAAGTATAATCAGTATAAACAAAAGTATATAAATTATCAAATCAATTGTATGTTGCCCGTTATACTTTACGAGCTAAATATAAACTTGTGTCGAAGCAAACAGTGATTTGGCGAAAACATTTTGGCGATATGTTTTCATTCGGATGCTTCTGAATGTCGATTAATACCGTAAAGAGAGCGTAAGATAGAAGTAATAAATAAAGCTGTTATTATTTTTCAGTGATACGTATGTATGGTACTTGAAATGCGTGACAATTACTATGTAGGATAAAGACGTAGCTTCACGTGATTTGGTATCAAGTTAATGACTATCAGCCGTGCGATACGAGCTCACCGATGTCAAATACTTTATGAGATGTCGCCCTTGTATACTAGGTTGAGGAAGGAATCATTAGAGAATCGCACGGCTGAATCGCACGGCTGAAACGCTCGACTGGATCAAAGTATTTGACATGTAGGTAAAGAATAAATGAACCAGATGATCTATGATATAAAGCTGTATTTGGTGAGATGGTTTCGATGGTAGAGCCACTTCCAACTAGGACGGGAAAAATAATTATATCGAAGTTAGAAAAATAACGTAATTATACAATATTACAAACAAACCATGTCACTAGTCACAGTGGCAGCTTTGAAGTTATTTTTTTTATTTATTACAAAATGTAAAGGTTAGTGTGCAAAATGGTTACGAAATAATATAATGTTTTGGATTCCATCGAGGTATTTAGGCCTTAATCTATAACGGAAAAGGAAACAGAGACAACCCTGCCAGATAAGATAGGGATTGGGTAATGACTAACTCTTTTGTTGTTCATATGTGCTGTTAGATTATGCGATGTTATTGGGAATGTTCATTAAATGTAAATATATAATAATATCTTAGCATATCTCATTATCAATACAAGGGTCAATATTTTGTTTGTTACAAATCTTAGATTGGATAGTTTCATCATCATTGTCTCAGCCGTAGGACGTCCACTGCTGAACATAGGCACCACAAATTTGGAAAAGAACTGGTCTGTAGCAGCATATAACGTCGCCCTGCGACCTTTATCTGGGGCCATACTATGAGCTCTTAAAGCAGGACTTCTCGACAACTGCCCGGTTTATTCGTACCATGACAACTTTAAAGCAGGCCTGCCCGGGCCTACTATTCAAGAACCGCAGAAAAACCGTTCACCTGTTTTTTTTGTCTGGACTCTCGTTAACATGTCGCTCTAAATCCACTCAGTTTATCAGCTTACAAACGTCTAGGCGTCTGCAATGTTGTTTATAGTTAATTGTTAGAACGCCAGAGACATTATCCGTTCACCTTTGAGAAAACAATATTCAAACAGTTCACCTAATTGAGCGTCATGGTATGATTTCATTCAAAACTGTTTATGTCAGGTTTAAGAACTGCATGAAACTTGCATGGTTTTTACGAGGCTGATAGTAAGGCCCCAAGTCGTTTGTCCACCGTGTCGGTAGATTACCTACGCTTCGCGTTCCGGTCCGTGGTCTTAACTCTTCTCTAACCTAAAATATAATAAAGAAAAAAAATGTAACTAACTACTTAACAGAACTAACTGTGATTTTAATGTCATAAAAGTATCCTGATCTCACTAGTAAATTATAACATCACAAATTTACTGGAACAAGCAGGTGTGAGATTTGTCAAGATAGAGGGCGTTGACCACTATTACATGAAAAGGTTTCATGACATAACACACATGGTAACAAGTAGATGTGCTTTATTATATCCTATGAAAGAAATCAATGATTGTACTATGAATTTAACTACCTGTCTAGCTACGTATTCTACTAAGGAGTGAAGGAAAACATAGATGTAACATTAATAGCATTATAATAGAACCATACATTTTACCAAAGAAACACAGGGTTCATTTTAATATTATTATATAACAGGATACAGACGTCCTAGTACTAGGAAGGTATCTTATAGGCACACTATTTCAGGAAACAAAGCAAATATGTAGAATATGAATAATGAAGTTGTATTTTTATAGTGTTAAAAAGTGGGATTCCACAGACATGTGGCGTTTTGGTAGGCTTCTATCATTTATAGACATTTTTCTCGAGCCCAATCCATAATGAATACGATAAGTATGCATTCAAATCGCTAGAACACAAGAACACTTTAAAGAGACAGCTCCGGGGAGCGAGCACATCCGAACACGTAAGAACGCTCTAAGCTACAGTTCGCGCGCTCTAGTACCGTTTACATCAAGGGAGCGAGCATGTCTACAATAATACATAGAACCTATGCGAGCAATTAAGAGATACCACACATAGATACAATACATAGACAGGCAGCAGTATTTATAACAAGAAATAGAACACTTAACTTTCGGCCAGCAGGAGGTCTTGATGCAACAGTCACTTGTGAAGTAGAGAAGACTTGGCAATAAAATATATAGCAGAATACTGGTTTATATAGCAACTTTTGCCGCCAAGAGACTATGTACCACCACTAAGACACCTCTCACAAGCCTAACAACCAATCAGAAACAATATAGTCCCGCCACAACGAAACAGCCTATCAGAAATTGTACAGGACGCTACGTAATTGGTTACAAATTAAACAAGGTAGTATTTCAGTGTGGCGGTTGTTAAAAATTACTAACACATTACGTGTTTTTAAAGATAACCAATATTTACAATTCAAACGAAGTTACTCAAAGAAAGTATGTAAATGATGGTCCAACGTAACATTGGAGTTTCAACTAAAGATAATAATTATATCAAGCGCCAAAATTATCCAATTATTAGTCACATCCGGAGCAACATTGATGATATCCATCTTAAACTGAATCAGGGACAGCTCAATGCTCTTGATATATCGATGAGATTAGCCACTGCTGAATGATTTAGGCTGTTTGCAAACGCGCGTTTATAAAACTGTCATGTAATCAACGTAACCATTTTAATACCAGTATGTAACTTACAATTCTTACATTACTAATGCGAAAGTGTGCTGTTTGGATGGATGCATTTTTTTACTCAATCACGTAAACAAAAAAGATTTGTTTAAAAAATACTTCAATAGTTGATAGTCTAGAAAAGCACTTCATTAAGCAACTTTTTTTGTTCTCTGTATGTGTATTTCATACCTGTATGTATAAAAATGAACCACAACTTCTCCTGGTCACGTTATAACTTGAGAACGGCTTTACCGATTTCATTCATTTTTTAAGGATAGGAGTCTGTATGTATAATATCGCCCACAAAAATTCTTCGTACCGATACCGAAGTTCAATTGGGTGTAAGGAATAGTTCGGTAACTAGAAGCTGAGCTTACTCTCCGAAAGTGTACAGCCGTCCTAAACGAAAGCTCGCCGAGTGTTTATTCAGTTGCAGACCATCGCAAGAGCACCAACGATTTACTGGAAATTAAGAGGACGAGCTCTGGGGATACTACAATAACATTCTCCCGCCAAAAATACAACGGCTGAACAGAGTAACACATCAAACAGTAGCTAAGATTGTTACGATCTACTTTGAGCCCGACTATTTGATATTTCTCAGATGTATTTGTAAAAATATTTTTCGTTAGAACTGAACGAGTTAATACATTTATTGCTCATTATATTAACGAAATGAATTTATTATTTTACAACGGCTAAATTTATTAAAATTCGATTTGCTTGATTGATTTATACTCTATACCAATCTGTAATCCGTCTCAAATATCTACGACGTATAATATTCTTACTTAAGAGTTAACTCCATAAGATACATACTCAATCAGCCCAAAATGGTCCCACCCTGTAATATTTAGGGAATTTTAGAGTACAATTGTTAATATAATTAAACTCTATGATTGGATTAATATTATTATTACATAGTACACACAAGATTTTAATAGGTTTACACAAAATTGGTTATATTTTATAAAAACGCGTATTAAGTTGTAAATTTTTTAATCTTACATTTCGAATAAATTTAAACATAAACCAGAGTCACTGTTAGTATCGTACATAAAAATATCAAGTGACATGTACAAAAATAAGTGTGGAGAAGGCGCGTGAGATAATTTTTGAAGGATAGAAAATATGAATGTTGTTTTTTGTAATAGATTATGTTGTTATTATGTTCATGTTACTGGTAGATCCAAGCTTAGTTGTTTTATGATTTATTGTTTAGTCCCTAAGCGGGAATGCAATGTTAGCTACAAAATTAAATAGTATACACATTTATACATTGAAAGTATATATATGTCAGTTGTTGTTTCTTTTTTTTTTGTTTAGTTGTTGACGAGAAGAGTAAGGCACTCGCCGTAATAGTTCAGTGCCATTCACTTTAAACTACAAGAGTTTAAAACCCAACATGGCAATGCATGGCATGCTCATACCCCTGGAAGTTGGTCGTAAGATGTAGGTAAAGATGGAGGTCTACCAGCGTCGCACGCAACATGTTTACCATCTTCTCATTCAATGTCTCAGCTTATTTTGGCATAGAAAACAAAGACTAATTAACAGATTCAAAATAACTACTTAATTACTTATAGGTCCCCATATAGGGCTTTTGTTAATCAGTGCACAATATTGAACGAGGTAGTTTGAAATCGATAAATGGTTTTGAAACTAACAGAAAATCAATTTATATTTTGTAATTATTATGAACCCATATTCACAGCCCCGCGACTAAGAACCATGGCGCCGTAACAACAAAGCACACAATAGGTAACAGTACCTCAATATGTTCACGCTTGAAAATTGCGTATTATTACAAGAACCATTAGAAAAATTCGTTATTAGTAATAATATTATTCTTATTAATATTAATTAATTCCATTCTATTCCCAAGAACTACTGGCTAATTCGATGAAATTTAAATATGACCACACGGAAAGCACCAGGTTACAAACAAAAAAAATTGAGATTCTGTTTACCCAATCGAAAGTTATGATTTAACAAACATAAAAACAAGTACAATTTGAAAAATGTAATACTGGCTTCCATTCTATTCAGTTATTGGAGTGTATCTCAAAAACTACTGAACTGAATTTTATGAAATTTAACTAGGACCACACAGGTAACACTGGCTTTCAAACAAAAAAATTTGAGAATCGGTTCACCCAGTCAAAATTTATGATGTAACAAACATAAAAGAACGAAAGATAAAAAAACATACAGTCGAATTGAGTACCTCCTCCTTTTTTGGAAGTTGGTAGAAAAATACAGTCGAATTGAGTACATCCTCCTTTCTGGAAGACGGAGGATAAAAATAACTAGTTTATCAATTTTAAATTAGTAGGAAATAACGCAAGAAAAAAAAACATACAGTCGAATTGAGTACCTCCTCCTTTTTTGGAAGTCGTTAGAAAATACAGTCTAATTTAGTACCTTCTCCTTTTTGGAAGATAAAAATAACTAGTTTATCAATTTTGAATTAGTAGGTTTAATGTTTCCCCCATAGATATGTCATCCAAACATTTGAGTTATAAAAGTTAACTTAAGTTCTTATTGCATCAAAATGACGAGTTTCAAGTTCTTTAATTTGCGAAGGAGTCGTTCGCATCTTGAAATTTCAAGATTTGTATGATAATTTTCGCTGACCGTAGTCGAGTGAAGGGCAAACGTCATTTCTTCATTAAAATAAAAATTGCTAATGACACCATCTCCATATTTTTGCATAGAGATGTCATCTCTTTAATGTTTTGCCTTGACGATAAAAAGTAATTATAATGTTTTCATAGAGATGCACTGTAACTCCGGACACTACGCTGCCTTTGTATTTGGTAATTTATAGTAGGTATTTAATTCACACTCATAAAAACTGAAATTAAAGCTTTGTGCATTCATATTTTCGTAGAGATGAATCTGCGTTATAGTATATTGAATACCTTTTAAGAAGACAAAAAATTGGTAGACAAATAGAACCAAGGTTTAAATTGAAGCAAATCATCTGATAGTCCTCAGTAAGTATGGTTGTTTTCAATACGTATTTCCGTTCCGTTTTCTTTTTTGATACGTTTAAAGAGGTCCTTTTCCGCATATAATTGTAAGAATAAATTATGAAATCGTTCGTGATATTTCGTAATGTCACTAACTGCACCTTCGGGATCCGTGATTCCGTGATTTCATGATAAAAATATATAAAAGCCTATTAATTAAATACATCATATACAAAAGCTTTTTTTATATTGGATCGGTAGTTAGAGAGATTAGCGCGTTTAAAAAAACAAAAAACTTAAATGTATTCTATTAGTATATATATGAATTGTTAACCACTTAATGCATACTTTCTAAATCAGATGAATTATTTTTGTATCTATCTATTAATTTCCGTTTAATTAACCGAAAATACGGTCAATCGGCCTAAATATTTGGCACATCTCTATTTAAGTAATTATAAGATTTATATAACAGATCTGCATAATCTTTTGACGCGTTCTCGCAATTACTCTACACATGGATGCAGAGACGTTAATTATACTTTTTCGTTTAGTGCAGACGAATGCAGAGATAAAAATATCAGGGCTACATTGTTTCAAGGCTATACAAACGCGTTTATTTAGGAGACAATATGAAAATAAATAATAATATATAAAAGTTTTACAAGTTTTAATATACAACTAAAGTCATATCATTTTAGACCTAAACTGGGCCGCAAAGAAAGCGTTTATAATATAAAACATGTAACGTTTTGAAATATTTGAAAAAAAAACTTTTTACAGAGAAGTCCGATTTTCATAGCTCATTTTTTGTTTGGTACAGTATACTTCCGAGGTCACCATTTAAATTTCATTAAATTATGTCAAGCGGTTTTAAGTTACAATCCAATAACTGAAAAGTGTTTTGCCTATCTGGATGATATCTGGTGAATGACAATTAGACCCCTAAAGTACCAAGGGTCACTAAAAAGAGGGAATTTTTTTTATCAAGAAAATGGCACCGACTTCAGCATTAAAAAGTGTGAAACGTAATCGACTTCTAAAAAGGAGAAGGTAATATGTTCGAATGTATGTATATTTTTTTGTGTATGTCCACCGATTTCTCTCACATTTGTAAACCGATTCTCAAAATTATTTTTTTATTTGGTAGAGTCGACTTCCGAGGTTTCCCGAGGTCCATTTAAATTCATCAAATTCAGTTGAGCAGTTTTTGAATTACACTCAATTAAATGAAAAGTGTTACGCCTATTTTGATGATTTAATAATATCATCATTGACGTTGAATGACATCGATCTCTTACTCGTAATTAGCAAGGGTCCCTAAAAAGGGCGAAAAACATTTTTGTACCAAAAAACGGAACCGACTTCAACAGCAAGAAGAGTAAAATAACTTGTCTAAGGGTTGGTACCGACTTAAACAAATTCTTTCACACTTTTTGGTGTTGAAGTCGGTTACGTTATTTGGTAAAAAAAAATATTTACTGTAGAAGTCGGGTCAGTTTTTTTACAATTTTAATTTTTTATTACAGGTAGAAAAATTTGGTACGATATCACTTTTGAAATTTTTACCCATTTTACTATTTCGTATTGCCAACACGAGCTACACAGTTAAAACAGCTGTTCTACGGTTTGATTTGTTTAACAGCAGGTCGCTCAAATATTATAAAAGTTATCATATTTTGTATTACCGCCCCGTGACACCTTTACCTACAATAAAATACCTAATAAAACCATTGTATCGGAAAAAGTCAACAAACAAAATCACGATGCATAAAAAAGTTACACCCAGGACATACGTCCTCTTTTTGCAATTAATAAAATCGCTCAATCCGCGCTGAAACGAGAAAGCAAACATTAATGCGTGCTATGTATATCATTCGCGGAAATATATCATAACCAGTAAGGTTAACATGGTACTTTGTCGCCATAATATTACATCAACACATTATTAGAATAAGATTTCAGAATCAGCATGATTACTACGACAAAGTCCTGACGCGGAATGGTATAATTGGTACTAATAATGATTTGTTTACTTTTACATGCGCCCTCCTCGCCAGTGTTTACATTTCGCGTCTAAAGATCCCCGTTTAACGTAATAAAGTTCGCCTCCCAATGATTATGGACTTTGAAAAATAAACTTGGTAGGTAGCGAAATAACCTCTTTTATTTTTGTTTAGTATACTTTCCTCTTCATCGTTGAGTTATGGATATCAATGTTGTTCTTTACTGGTTTCGCGAAAAAACTTTTTGCAGCGTCCCCTTTTATTACAGATACATTAAAAATATTTTTACACACTGTTATTTTGTTGTAGAAATTGGCTGTGCTTATTTTGTTTTGCTTATCGAGTATTGATACTGTATGTTGTACTTTCCTTGTGCAATGATTTTTATGTGTTTTGTGTATGTATCTGCCTATATACCTATGTCTATACTCCTATATATGTATAGCTAGATATACATTTTATTATTAAGTCAAAGTCAAAGTCAAAAGTCAAAATCATTTATTCAATTTAGGCATCAAAGACGCACTTATGAATGTCAATTTTTCATTATAATGTACTTTAAAGACTACCGCCGTGTTCTAAAATATATAGAGCCTACCGAGAAGAAGCGGCAAGAAACTCGGGGCCATTCTTTTTATATAGATGTTTTACAATGTTTTTACTTAGGTACTACAAATATTAGCTACAGTTACAAATATTATATAACAATTATTCAATTATATATAATCTAAAGTTTTTATTACAAATATAGTTTTTTTACAATTGAACACAAAGCCTAAAATATTATATAACTCGTAATATATAATTAATAAATTCGTATAATAATTTCTGTCACACTAATATTTTAAAGGTGAAACTTTGTGAAATGTGTTTGTATGTTGGTTACTTAACGCTTAAACGAAAGGACCAATTTTGATGAAATTTGTATGGAGGTAAATGAGACGCTGAACAAACACATATGTACTTATCATTATCATTATCATCCATACTTTGAACCGATTTTACCGGGACATTCACTGGCAGATCTCTCTTCGGTCGTTCCCTCATGACTGAGGATCTTGATCATCATGGCAGCACTTTGGATCTGACGAACTGTCTCCATCGGCTCCGGTCTGCGGCCAGCTCCACCGCGGTGTAAAAGCGGGACGTCTGACCAACTGAAAGAAACATCTTTCAGTTGGTCAGACCACCTGGTTGGAGACCGGCCTCGTGAACGTTTCCTTTCCACGTTTCCCACCACAATGAGCTTTTCCAAGCTGATGTCGCTACTTCTGGCGATGTGGCCAAAATAGCTCATTATACGACGACGACATACGGTAGACAATCGGTCCTTAATTTTTAATTGTGACAGAATTGAGACTGGGCACTGGCAGATAGCTGATGTTATAACGAGTAACTGGCTGCTCGATAAAATATATGGGTATATAAAACCATGTCTCTCTCTGTCTGTTTGTTTCCTTATCACGCCTAAATGGCTGAACGGATCTTAATCAAATTTGGCAAGATTACAGATTATATCCGGAGGCAAGCACATATGATACTTTTCATCATCATCCACGCGGGTTAAAACGGCGGGGCTCAGATAAAAATAAATAACTCGATTAATAATGACGATAAACTCGTGTTATGCGTTCTAAATAATCAAATCTATGACTAATTTCCATCCCGTACATTTTTATAACAAGGATCGATGGCGACACTAAGCGCATACATCAGACATTCATAACTATAGCTACATTATACGGTCGTTATTGCATCGTAAAGTTCACTTATATCGGCCTTACGACTAGACATACATAATATTAATAAATATTAATATAAAGGCATTAATTTTACGAGGCCTAAGAGGTGGAAACAAACAGGAGGCAAGTTGTTATTTATAGCCTGACGTGCTTCCGATGTATAAAACGCGTTGAATGGGTAACTTTGTGTGGAAGTTCTCTGTTGTCCGTTCTCTGTTTAATTTGATTTATGGCACAATATGAAAACTGTATGTTAAATTCACTTAATATTTAGGTACCTTTTACTACTGTCTTGTGATGCAAAAAGTAAGTTTTCAAAAGTCATAGTATTGCTACATTAGTAACAATGTTATTTAAATTTAATTATCAATTATTATCAATTAATTTTAATTTCTTATAAATCTAGGTAATACGAGTAGTTAGAATTGTAGTTTCAAAAATAAAAAGAAGTAGGAGGTATGAAAGTAAAATAATAGTTTTCTGTACCTAATAGCTTGGAGTATTATTCTGTATTAATTTCGCTGTTATATGTTAAATTCTACTGTTATAGATAAAATGTCAATCTATAAGTCGCACAACGAGCTATGGAGAGGGCTATGCTCGGGGTTTCTCTACGTGATCGAATCAGAAATGAGGAGATCCGTAGAAGAACGAAAGTCACCGACATAGCCCAGAAGATTAGCCAGTTAAAGTGGCAGTGGGCAGGGCACATAGCACGCAGAACAGGCTGATGGGGCCGGAAGGTTCTGAAATGGAGACCACGCATCGGCAAGCGCAGCGTAGGTCGTCCACCGACATGGTGGACAGACGACCTGATAAAGGTCGCAGGACGACGTTGGATGCAGGCCGCTTCGAACCGGTCCTTTTGGAAAATTATGGGGGAGGCATATGTTCAGCAGTAGACGTCCTACGGCTGAGATGATGACATAAAATGTAATAGTACACGTCTTTGATATGATCAACACTCATATTACATCGGGCTAATTATATATTTTTTTAGTTGTTTGCTATAGCTTAAAACTTTGTTTTGTACCTATAAATGCCCTGTCTGGGAGACTCAGTTCTGCTGCATATGCAGTACGTAAAATAAGAGAGCTAACAGATGCTTCTACGGCGCGGTTAGTGTATTTTGCATATTTCCACAGCGTAATGTCATATGGGATATTGCTATGGGGTTGAGCGGCTGATATAGAGACCATATTTATCCTTCAGAAACGTGCTATTAGAGCTATATACGAAATGGGTCCCCGTGAATCTTTGAGAGATTTATTTAAAGAAATCAATATATTAACGTTGCCTTCCTTATATGTATTTGAAAATATAATGTATGTTCGTAAAAATTTACATAAATATAAGGTAAATAGTGATCACCACACTTTTAATACCAGAAATACAAATAGGATAGCTGTACCTAGTTTTAGACTTGCGAAGACTAATAAGTCATTCCTAGGAAATTGTGTGCGTTTTTACAATAAAATCCCAAAGCACATAACTGAGCTCACAGAGGGCAAATTCAAGTTGAATGTAAAAAACGTTTTAATAAAAAAAGCTTACTATAAAGTTCGACATTATATAGAAGATAAAGATGCTTGGAATACTCCACTTCTGGCAAGCTGTCTCTGCCACCCATAAAATGATATATTTGTAGTACCTAAGTAGAAACATTGTAAACATCCATATAAAAAGAATGGCCCCGAGTTTCTTGCCGCTTCTTCTCGGTGGGTTCTATATATTTTGGAACGCGGCGGTAGAGTCTTTAAAGTACATTATAATGAAAAGTTGACGTTCATAAGTGCGTCTTTGATGCCTAAATTGAATAAATGATTTTGACTTTGACTTTGACTTTGACTATATTTAGTTTATTAATTATTTTTTTTATTTTAAAAATTAATATTATTTTATTAAATTTTATTGCATAGTTTTAATAGATATTAGGTACAATAAGTGTATTATAAACTGTGTCTATGTATGTATATCCTTTCAGATAAATAAATTATTATGTATTATTATTATAATATTATTATTGTAGTGCAGTACAGTAGTAAAATTTACGTATCGCAAAAAGAAACTGAAAAAAATTGCAAAGAATACTATCCCAAAAAAATATATTCGTAAATATCCTGTTAATTTTATCTTTCTTGTTATGCGTACATTAATTATATAATTATAAGAATTGGATACTAATGCAAATAATTGTTTCAATATAAGAATTCTGAAGGCTCATTTCAATCATAAGAAACGTTAGGTAAGTAAGAATTTGATCCAGATAAAAGATTAAAGGACAGATAACAGTACAAAACTCCACAACCACCAAATTAGATTTTCACGAATCAAAAACGAATTTGTAATACGATAGATCATCTTTATTCCTGGAAGTTTCGAAATTGCTGTCCGATAACATGACAAATAATCGCAATCTAGTTGGGAGCTTAAATTTTAGTAAATAAAGTTCAAAATTGAGGGTAGGTTTAAATTAAGATGTAAGTTCGCAGTTCGTAGACCATCCGGCCGGAAGATTGCTCTTTTGATATGATTAAAAGGGTGAAGACTGTTTTATGTGGCAATTAAAGTCTTTTAGAGCTCGAGTTTCTGTTTCTTGTAGTAGAAGTCTCTTTAGTTGAGAGAAAGCGGCAGGTGAAGAAACTTAAGTCACTTGACGCTTTCGCATTACGAATTTCCCGTTTTGGACACTGTCCTTTGTCTTCTTATTTTTAGCCGACTTCAAAAAAGGAGGAGGTTATATGTTCGTGTATATTTATTTCGTTTTTGTGTATGTTGACCGATTTCTCCCCCATTTGTGGACCGATTCTCAAAATTCGTTTCTTTGTTTGGTAGAGTGTACTTCCAAGGTTCCATTTAAATTTCATCAAATTCGGTCAAGCAGTTTTTGATTTACACTCCAAAAACTGCAAAGCGTTGCGCCTATCTTGATGATATTATCAAGATAAAAACATCATTCACCAAAAAATTTAACCGACTTCAAAACCAAAAAGTGTGAAATAACCTGTCGAGGTCGTTACCATGCGCACATTATTGTGTTAAATGGTACATACTTTTAAACTATCATGGTACCGACTTCAACAAGTTATTTCACCCTTTTTGGTATTGAAGTCGGTCAAATTTTTTGGTGAATGGTGTTTTTTACCATTTTAGTGAACTTTGCTACTTACGGGATCGATTGTCATTCAACGTTGATGATGAAATCATCAAGATAGGCGTAACGCTTTTCAGTTTTTGAAGTGAAAATTTTTTTTTACATTTGTACGGTCAGTGCAAAATGTTAATACTAATTAAACATGGATAAATTAAAAAAAAAACTATTTAAGTGAAAAGACTTCGGTTCTATAACAAGTCGACTACCTGACTTCAAGCATTCTTGGGAATCCTAGTTGGAATAGATAGTGGGATACCCGCTTCCTTGCGAAGCGTTACAATAGTAAATATCCCAGTAGGGCTATTATTTAACACAGTTGCTAACAAATGTTGATTGAAATCGAAAAAAATGGCGGCTCTATGTTACTTTTGTCAGCTCTAATCATTAACTTACTAATATTTTTGCTTACTGGAGTGGTCAAAACTGACATGGAACTGCGACTTTTCAAGATTACAAGATACATAAAAGCCCCTGAATGATCAGCCACCCCTTATACACATCAATACAAGTCGCCTTTTGCAATCTTCCAATCTGAATATCATCTATAATGTATCAAGTCAAATATAGTTAAAATGATGTTTGAAACATAAATTTGACTAGCATAAGTGTAAAAAGTTTTACTATAAAAACTTACTAAAACGAAAGTGTCTATCAGAGTTCCCAGTCTTGCATTGGCCGATTGGTATGAAGGAACATTATTTATAAACCTACAAGCTGTGCCCCGCGGCTTCGCCCACGCGGTAATTGATTACCCCAAAAAAATATCAGGAAATAAGGTAATTTATGTGTTATTTCAGGTCATCACCTATTTATATAATACACTAGCTAGTGCCCGCGACTACGTCTGCGCAGGATTAGTATTTCGAGTAGCTTATTATCTTCTCCAAGGCCATATCTACCTTTATACCAAAATCTCATAAAATATGTATTGTATATGGTCGAACACAATTGCTATAATAGTATTATATGAGTAAATTTAAATACTTAGTATATCAATCACTTAACATTAATAACAAAATACAGGACTGCGTACATACAAATATAAAAGTAATCACCATGGAAAAAAACTGTCATTAAATTTCATCACCCTTAACGGTATTTGTATTACCTTTCATCAACCTTGACGGTCGCCGAGCACGTCTAGTGTATCGAGCTGTCAAGCTTGTTGCTGTGAAAAAAGTAGACTTGGCTTTTGACTAAGCTATCAGAAAATGACACAAACTTTGACAGAACTGTAATTATTACGATCTTGACGTAGTCGGAGATCACTTTATTTTGTCTATGCTGTGCCCAAGCATTTTACACTTTTTCGCCCGCGTGGTGATGGATGATGATGATGATGATGATGATGATGAAAAGTATCCTATGTGTTAATCCAGCACCTCATCTACCTCCATACCAAATTTCATCAACATTTCCCCCGCCGTTTGAGCGTGAAAGAGTAACAAAGATCCATACATCCATACATCCATACTCACAAACTTTCGCGTTTATAATATCAGTACTATTAGTCAACTAGTGTAAGTTGTTTTGGCTTAAAAGAGTAACAAACAGTCATACTTTTGTACTCGTATTAATATATTTCTTATTTTAAAAATTACCCATAGGATGAATGGATCAATGTAATGTATTGAGTTCCTGTACTGTAGTGTTACTCCGTGAAGACTACTTGTTGTGTTTGAAAACAGTAGTTTGGTCTAATAAGCCATACAACACACGTGAGTGAATCTCGCTCATTATTATTATTAGATATCAAATAAGCTGTGGTAATGAAGGTAAATTCTGATCTTTAGCCAATAGTGCAGGCTCTGCCTAGTTTGGGTGTTTGAAGACCTTGTCTGGTTGTTGTGTCATTTTATTATTATTTTTAATAGATATTATATTATTATTGATAGATATCATATTATATATGAAACAGACATTGATAATTCTATTATTACGATAGTTGACTGGTTACAAAATAACAACCTAAAAATAAATTTAGACAAAACTCACATAATGAATTTCAAAACCATGAACTCTAAATTTAATACATTAAATATAAATTATAAGGGTAAAAAAATTAAGAAGAGCAGAAAATCAAACTTTTGGGGATTCATATAGACTCTGATCTATTGTGGAATACCCAACTAGAACATGTATGCAAAAAATTAAATCAATTCTCCTATGCGCTATATATGTTGCGAAAGGTCGCCAATGAAAATAAACTTCTCAGCGCATATCACGCTTACGTTGGATCTAAGCTAAGTTGTTTTGGCTATTAAAACATTAAGTTGATGTAGATCGGTAGATATTGTTATTTGCATTGGAAGCGGACGTTCACAATGTAGTCAATAGCTCGCGAGGCAAGCTGCTCTCTTTTTTAAGCCATTCAAAAGCCAGCACTAGGCTTTTTCATGCGCCGCACTAATTCTGCAGATATACGTAAAAGTATAAGCACAAAAGCCTACTTAAAAAACGTAAAGATAGGTTTCAGAATCCTAACCACATTTAGTATACGCTTAGTTGTGTTTTCGTACAACAATTTTATTTTGCCCATATAACCTTTACTACCCAATTCAGACCACTATTCCGTCAATCTCTGGCAAAAAGAAAAGTCGAGTAACTGCACAATACCTACCCAATGTTTTGTCTGCAGTATTTTGTTTCGCGACAGCCGGAAACGGATGTAGAGGGAGACAGAATAATGGCCGTCGGAAATGGTCAGACATGGTATTCTTATTTTTTCTTTTACGCACTGGACACTCCGATATCTACAGATCTGATTTCTTCTAAACTCTATAATGTAAGGGTTAAAGCTCAAAATTAATTATAGATTGTTAAATTTTCAAACACTGGTCTTCTTCATAGCATTTGTGGTCAGGGATGTGAGATATTATCTAAGACTCTTGTAGATAATTTCATTTAATAAATAAATAAAGCAGCTTTGAAAAAAGCGCTTTACAGCTTTAAATATAACGTCCGGTGAATTGAGAAGCTGATGAGAGTTTAATTGTGAAATATTTTATGATATGAGGTTCACACAGCCATCCGAATTATACAGCAACGCAGGGCCAATTGTGATTGAGTAGCAGAATAGAGATCTTATAGAAATATATAAAATTATATGTTTACGCACCGAAAGCAGTAATTAGTATTATAATAAACTTCTTATTTTTCTTAATAAAATGTATGTTAGGATATTATTGCATTTTTTTCTGAAAAAATATTGCTTAGTTTATCTACCCCAACTACTGAGTCAAATATAAAAAATCCAGAATCGGTATAAATGTATGCAAATATTATTTTTTTGTACCTATTAAATGAAAATTTTTTGAAGCAGGTGATAAAATCTGACTTTGGTACATATTTTTCAGAATATGTGCAGATAGATATATTTTAATGTGCAGATCTTCTGTGATGCTTTAAATTAACGAGGTTGGTAACGTATCCGTAAAAAATCTAATATTTTTTTCACAACGGTTATCCTAGTGACTTCCTCTTGCCTCCTGGAACGCAGAGATGAAATAGAGAAGCGATGACCATTAATGCAGCAATAATTAATTAACCCTGAAACGCTAGGCCTCAAGGCATTAAAATGCACCTATTAATTTCACCGTTGAGGGATCCAGTACTGTTGTATTAATGTTCAAAGGGCACCGTAGCAAGTGAAATAACTTGGTGATATCTTGGAGTGACAAGCACTGTAGAGCTCTAGAGCCATACTTATAAACGCTGCTTAAATTTTAATTCCGTCATTTAGTACCGCGCACTACATAACTGTTCTGCGCCGTACTAAATGACATTATTTAAAAATAGCCAGTGCT
The DNA here is from genome assembly GCA_917880725.1 of Selenia dentaria. Taxonomy (NCBI): domain Eukaryota; kingdom Metazoa; phylum Arthropoda; class Insecta; order Lepidoptera; family Geometridae; genus Selenia; species Selenia dentaria. Next base: position 20,992,358 of record OU862893.1, read on the forward strand.
TATAAGTAAGACCCTTAAATGTCTAATTATTTAAATATTTCCCTAGCAGTGTACATAGTTGTAGTCATGTTTTGAAAATGACAAGTACTGGTGATATGTCTGTTCCTACATACTTGTTCTTGTCATCAAACAGATATAGCACGGTAATATATAGATTATATAACCGTGGATATAGATCATATTTTTTTATCACATTTAGTACACATTATTTGCTTGTCTTACACAAGCGACAGTTGAGAGGATATCATAATATTGTTAATGGAGCAGTTGACTGAGATAGTCCATTTGTGTTATTAGAAATTTATTTTTGTTTCACAATCTTTAAAAGAAACCGGAATCAAGATGTCTTTAAAGTTAATTTCCTTGAATTCATCTCGTTCCTTGAATTAATCAAAATATTTCTAAGTAATCTTCTTCTTGTTTTAATTACTTCTGCAACGTAGTGTAAATGACTTTTTTTATTAGTAGATTCGTTTATCAAATCCATTATATTTTAAATATCTATATGAGACAATGACTGTTGTGGGATTGCTTATGTGCGTTATTACTTTAAAAAACCAGGGAACTATGCGCACTTCGCGCACTTGTTTTCAAACTAATCTTAATTTACCACGGTGAGAACTCATTTTCTCACTTTAAATTGTTTATATTTGTGATCGTCAACATTTATTCCTAATGATTTAAACGATTCTACACATTCTGTATATTCTGACTGGCCGGTTGGCGCAGTTGGTAGCATTGCATAGTATCCTTCTGAGCCGCTGGTTCCGGGTTCGATCCCCGGACAGGTTAAACATTTGTGTGGATGAACATGTCCGTTTGACCTGCGTATAGGTGTGTATAATGTATATAGGTATGTAAATCAGTCTTCAGGTTACCATGCCGTGGTAGAGGCTCTGCCTAGTTTGTGACCTGAAGACCTTATGTGGATGTTGTCCCATATTATATTATACATTATTATTATAGTTTGTATATATTATATCTAAATGTTACTATTGGTATGGTTTGAAACGCAAAAAAATAGTTTATAAATAGTTAATTTGAAGGTTGTGTGTGTGATCATCAAGCCAACTAACCTCTACTATTAAAAAAATATAGGCCATATTCAGTGAAAAAGTTTATATCTGGAATCCCGCAGGGTTAATTAAACCTTTCCGTGGTAACACTATAATACAAAATTTCAATATAGAGCTTAATAACAGAACCCAGGTTAATACAAACGTTACCCGAAATTGGGACATCGCAAACACCGTCTTAATAACGGCAAAACTCAAACAATTTTCAAAGTAAACATTCAACCAAACTTAATTAGTATATCCTCGGTTGGCAACGTGAAATATGTTGTTTAACTACAGGCAATATATTGATTGCCCATTAAAATAATGGGCACAAGTTTGGCCGACACGCTTCACCAGGCCTGTAGGGGCATTCTTCATTAAACCAACCCGACCAACACAAAAAGATCCTATCCCCGCTATAATACCTAAACACAGAACAAAATTAAGTAGAGTGGTTATAAGTTCCGAGGGATCAAGTTATGTTGGGAGTGGTATTTGTATAAGATCGGCATGCTTCGTAAATAAGGTGAAAAAAAGAAGTAAAAAGCTAAAACGAGTAATATCCGGAGTTTGTATTGTTTTCTACCGTAACGTCGGGTTAATCGAAATTAAGTGATCCATTACATGATACCGGTTTTATGTTACGAACGACTGGGTTATTTATGAAATCGATTAATTTTGTGCATTGTTTGTATAATAAGTTTGTTTACTGTTCTGACACGGATTATTAAATAATATGGAAATGTCCAATGCAACATGTGGAAGGATATGGAGAGCAAGTGAAGTAAATGGTCAATGGGGATGCAAAAACCAAGGTCTCGAGATGATGAGCGATGATGAGATGGTGAATCTTTATAACATTAAGGCTCTAGGGTGGCATAACTATAAAGTCAGGAGCAGACGTGATGCTTGATAGTACACACCTCTGTCACGTCTCAGTTTAACTTCCAATTTTAATACCACTAAATAATCATGTTTATTTATTTTACATATCACTATACATCATACACATATCTTTATAACGTTAGGTAAGACAAAGCCAGATACACGATAATGTAAGATCATCGAGTAATACAATATGAAATCGTTATCTTTGTAAATGTTTAAACTTCTTCCTAACAATCACATACACATAAATAAGTCACAATCTGTGTTTGTTGTTTACAAATTCCAAAGCAAATTTCCCTATGCTTTTAAACTTATATGGGCTTCAGATAATACCATCACATACACAAAACAGATGCATTATGCCTAAAGCCTTTAGACTAACGGTGTATACACAGATGGATTTTTATAAAACTTGTGTTACACAAAATCTTACTTACGATATGTTTCTGGCTGTGTTGTCGCTTATTGAAACAGAATTCAAAGTATTATTTGTACGTATAATACGTACTCGTGTATATTCAGATGCAATTTACTCATATGACCGGTATAATATCAGTCCACAGTTGCGCGTCACACTGTTGACGCTTCTAAATATTGCGAAGTTCATTGGTTCTGGTTTAAGAAACGTGGGGACATTGTGCATAACATATAAAAATAATATATATTGTTGAAAATTGAAATGGCATAGCATACGCTATGTAGCTTACAAAGTAAAACGGGTAAGTAATATTTGTTAGATTAGACATAAAAAATAACAAGTTATAGTATAACATTCATTTCGTATACCATTCGAAATTCAAAACAAATAACTTTATATGAAAACCATTCATAAACTATACATCCATGTGATATACATAGCAAATGAATGTATTATAAAAATATAATCACTACATATACTTACGTTTTAGTCGAATTTTAATAAACATATATAATGAATCGTCGAAATTAACCTATTAATAAAATTTCGACAAGATCAATACTTCGACAAGTCGCTTACTTCTAATAAGACAAGTCATTGCTTCGGCAGGACATATTATATGTTCGACAAGAATTTTATCCCAAAAGTGGTGCGATATATCTTTATCGAAGTGTAGATTTCCCTGATTCTGGCGCTTCGCCGGCCGCTGCCGCGGCACGCTCGCTACTCTCGCTCGGCTCGCGCGTCATGTGGTCACCATTCAACCTAACGCTCCTCCTCGCTTCGCTCGTCGTAGCACCTATTGTAACTTCGCCTTAGACTAGTCATGAAAACTGAATACCATTAAACAGACTTACATCATTTTGTTAACGGAATTATACCAAAATGTATAGTATGTCAAATCATCGTTATATCGAAAAAAATATGATACTTGTACAGTATGAAGTATAACAGTTGATCGATATATCAAGTGCTGGTATAGATTCTAAATTATATAACAACTGTAACGTATATCAAATAAAATTATATCAACTGGCCGTAATGGCAAAAGTCTTTTATATCCAGTGAAGGGTATTAAAATAAAAATCAGTAAAATGAATTTCGAACAACAGTCACGCACCCAAGTAAAACACAATAGTTCAGACCATCTCTTAAATAAATTACAACAATTTTTTTATTGAATTATAATTCGTAGTGTTGTGAAACAAACTGTCACCACTGTTGTTACTAATAACTCCGTATTAGAAATTTCTGATACATAGTTGCGTAATTGAGGATAAGCTTAATAATACATAAATTAACCTACAGCATGTTAACTTCTTGTTTTAGTTACATGTTGAAGCGCTAACGAGTCTAACCCTTCACCCTATCTCTATTTTTGTAAGTCACTTTGAAGTCGCCAAGAATTAGTCGAGGCGAATTTCTTATTTAAACATTATTGATTTACAGCTGACGCATTTGAAAGTGTGACCCGTATGGTCGCACTAAATCTTGATTTAGCAGACGTAAACCGCTTGTCGGTGGTGTTCAATTTGAAAAATTACAGCGTTGAACTATCCTGTGGCGGGAGGAGTGTGTTTGTGACAATGCTATTTCTAATGTTCTGTAATCCTGAGATAACGTGATCGTGACGTATGGTATCTCATTAGACCTATAATATTATAAGAGGTTCTAATAGTAATAATAAATAATAAAAGTTTATATTCTTCTCTTGTCATAAAATGGAATACTATTATGTGTATATTATTGATAGGCCGGTTAATGGAGTCAACATCTATAATAAGATACCTCTGTTTGAAAGATGTCCAATGTAATTATATTTTTTAATTAAAACTAAAGAAATTATTAATTAATAAGGCATATTATTCAATTGATGAATTTCTTAAAGATAAGATCGAGATTTAAATATTTAACATGTAATTGGACAAATTGTTTTTTTTTTTTTTGATTACTCGTATTATGATAAGATAGGCATTTAATTATTTAACATGTAATTGGACACAGAATGTAATTATAATAATGTTCACTAATTTCGCATGCCAATAGGTTAAAACATGGCGCACCTACTTTGTATTATTTATTAAACACTTTGTAATATTTACCCATGTTTTGTGAATAAATGATTTGATTTGATTTATTTTTATAATTATATAATATGATTGTAAAAAATTTTCGAAAATAAAATGGGATCAAGCTACGTAGCTTGATCCCATTTTGTATTTATAGTTGGTCGTTACCTTGTTCGTAGCGAGCCCTTTGGGGGTTCTGAGGTTCGATCACTGCATATTTATAACTTGTTGATTTCAGAACCTTTTTTTGAAACCCGTTACAGTTAAAAATTAATGTCTAGTACTTGTTTTCAATATGTTGATATTAAATTAATAATTTTCTTGTTTTCGCTTGCCGTTACAAAAATAAAACAAGAAACTAAAACGACGTGGAAATAAATGTACTCTGACTAAAATAGGCTGACATAGCGAATTCAGACTTTAATTGTTATAGAAATTAACAGTCAAATTAAGAGTGCTAATGTAACTGCGAGAATAAAGATGTCCGTGACATCAAAATCTATTAACTAAGACTAAAGTAGTCAATGGACTATGAAAAATCCCAGTAGCGGCTTTGTTACCCATCCGTGAGAACTTCCAACTTTGACCAATTACATCATTATTAGTTTTCAAAGATTTTGCGCATAATTAACCGGAACATTTCGAACTTCACACGAAACCACTCGGATCGAATAGTTGACAACATTAAACCCTCCGGTTTCCAACTATCCAAAACTCTCGCCCTTTCTGTAATAACGCTCCTCGCACACTTCCTACTTTTCAGTAGACTATAAAAAATTATCCAAGTGAGGAGACAAGTCATTCGTTAAAAAGTATTATGGTCCATAACAGTGACAGTGACAGAAAAAATTAAAGCGGAACTGCACACTCTGATACAAACAGACAGCGCTTGCATTCGCTCTTCAGTCATTCTTCTATTTGTCAAACCGTAATTAACGTTACGTCCAAGCACCGTACGGTGCTTTCATATTACTGTTTCGAGGCAGAAACGATCTGGCACTATCATACCACCATCTAAGGCTTTGCATAGGAGTCTTTCCATACAGTATTCGGATGCCCTTGCTATTTACCATTCATATCCCAAAAGCGGAGAGGAATTTCAATCAAGGTAAGAATGGAGAAACTCCGAGAAACTAACACCAAAGTGATATATAAAGAGTATCAATTTATTAAAAAAATAGTTTGGTTCCGATTATGTCAAAATGATGTCACCCTAATCAAGAGATACAATCGATGCGAATAAAAAAACAGTATATAATATTCTCCTAGAAGGTGCTAATTGAAAAAGTATAATTGTGATTGAATTCCCATGTTCGGTCTCCTCATTTAACTGGTAAATAGAAAGCAATATTAAAAAGTAAGGCTGATAAGTTTACCCACAAGCATATGGAAATTAATACACGTCATTTGCGTGTATATGAACTCCTGCCTGATTTTTTTATATAGAGTAACATTGTTACAGATTTCGTCCTAATAAGATTTTACTTTGCTTCGTCGTACTATACTTAGTAACCACATAGTGACCAAAAGTATTTAATTGGTCAAATTTAGTGAGTCAAAAAGTTGTAAGTGTTCGAAGGAAGTAGTACAAAACTACAAAAAATCTGGTGAAATATTTTAATTAGACAGAAATACTTGAATAAAACCGCTGACCGAGGCACGTAAGCTATAAATCAAGGGAGTGTTGAGCATGAAGATAATTATCGGGGAACCTTTTAAGAATTTAATTTATAGTTTTACATACTGTAGAGCTGCTGTTGGCTGCGTGTTGCTACTGTTTTTATTTATCCGGCAATAAAACTGATTGACATTTATTTTGTGAACATACTACTCGAGGAAGTATTTGAAGGTTATAAGCAGGAGTACATATACCATTCATTTCATGTTAAGCATTGACAACAAAATACTTAAAGCGTTATGTAATTCTAATGGATCACCACTTATACCTATATGCTGTACCCTGCCCTTTCGCCACGCGTGTGATGGAGGGGGTTGTGTGTGGCTAAAATCCACAAAACCCCTCGTGAGCAGTCCTCATCCTCGCATCCACCATCTCCCGCCAGCGGTACATACTTAACTTAAATTCTGGACAGACACCTAAATTATTATTCTTTAGCTTCTTGTAGCTTTAAATTAGGTCAAACATTGTGGCTGCAACGTAAACAAAAAACAAAAACGGTTTTAATAGCTTTTGTGATCACTAAATATACGTACTATTAAACAGGAAGTCTTAATCCTAGTCATAAATTATAGAAGTCCTTAAGCAAATGAACGTAAAGTTGGACATGCCCATTGATATAAAAAGAGATTTTATTACATTTCAGTAAAGATAATAAAAGATCGACCCTTTTTAATTAGTCCTGGGTCCCTTCATTGTCTAATCCCATTATTTTTTAGGATCTGTATGGAATATGACAAAAAATTAGGTCTTCTTTACCTATATAATTGGAGATTTGTATGAACATTTTAAAGTAAACATTTTGGTATTTTTGTTATTTTATCATAGTACTGGCTTTAATATTTATACTACTTTGCCATTTTGATGGCAGTTTGTTAATCCTTTTACTGTAAATGTCTGCCAAAGGGGAGGTGAAGTCAGCGAAAGCCTGTTAAATGTTTTCCTCTTAAAATAATGTCTTAAAAATAGAAGAAAGTATACGGCAAAGTCCGGCGAGTACGGCTTTGCGATGGTCTGTCGAGAAGTGTGGGCTAACGCGTTGTCGTGGAGAAAGAATTGCGAAGAGCAATTGACTAGCCTTGGTTGTTGACTTGAGCGTTAGGTTGAGTGGTGACCACTTTGGTGGCCAGAATTAGGCTATACTTCGATAAGGACATAACGCACATCTTTTGGGATAAAATAATTGAAATGTCAAATCAATAACTTCTCAATACATTTTTTTTTCAAAGTAAGCGACTTGTCAATGTAACTTGTCGAAATTCAGAGGTACGCCTCACGATATTTCAAAAACTTTCTTTTTTCCATATTATGCTTATATATCATTATGCGCAAGTAAATTCTCCATAATTGTTTTTAATTCTTTTCAATAGCCATCTGCCACCACTGTTGTGCCATTTGGTAAGAAGCTGTGAAGTCCGGCACTAGTCCACCAGACAGTCACCATCATCTTCCTATGAGTATAGGATACTGGTTACCTGCTGAACCCGAGTCCATCCACTAAGATGAACTCTAATGGTTGTCGTACAGGATCCACTTTTCATCGCAGGTAACAATTCGATTTAGAATCCCCTCGTTTCTATGGCGATTAAGTAGTGCAATGCATGCTTCGATGCATGGCCCTGCCGTTTGAGCGTGAAAGAGTAAATAAGATCCACACATCCATACATCAATCCATACTCGCAAACTTTCGCTTTTATAATATTAGTAAGATTTTTCACAAAATTTTTATTATACTTTATTCAAATGAATTAATCATTAGAGTCATTCATATATTTTGTTTTTAATATATAAACATGAAATTGAATTATTAGATAATGAAATTGATTTATACCTTAATGTCAATCCGCATTCATATTCTATCCATTGACAGATAAAGATAGTGATAAAAAAATAATATTAATACTAATATACCCGAGATACCGAAACGTTCTATTTGAATTAAATAAAATGTAAGAATAATTCCGTTGATAGTAATTTGATTTGAATGAAAATCTGAACTTGGACACTCACTGTGGGACTAGTCCACAAATTTAAGGTCGCTCAGCGAGCTATGGAGAGAGTTATGCTCGGGATTTCTCGGAAGGATAAAATTCTTAATAAAGTTAACCGACAGAGAACCAAAGTAGTCGACATAGTTCAAAGAATAAGCAAGCTGAAGTGGCAATGGGCTGGCCACATTTCACGAAGATAACCGCTGGAGTAGACGAGTTCTTGAGCGGCGACCACGTTTAGGCAAACGGAGTGTAGGACGCTTTGCGGCCAGGTGGAGAGACGATCTGCGGAAGGCGGCTGGCAGTAACTGGATGCAGAGCTGAAGACCGAGCTCTGTGGCGTACTTTAGGAGCGACTTATGTCCAGCAGTGGACGAATGTGGGCTGATGATGAAGATGATGAACAGTAATTGTGGATACCTCAGATATCATTATTTTATTAGAAATCTACGAAATGATTGCGATCCTCTTTAACAAACACTCCGTTTAGAAACAACGCCTCACGCTCGCCTCCACTTCGGCTGAAACTTGTCCCGAAGTAATTAATTGCGCATGTATATATTCTTTTTGGTACAAGAATAACGTCTGACTAAAACACGAGACAAAATAACACTGTATTCGGCCTCCGTATAAAAACTTAATTAAGAAAACACCCTGTAACTGAGTTCATAATAGAAACCTTAATTCCTTAATTAAAGCGTTTACAGTCCAAATTTTAACCTAGTTACAGGACATAAAAATAAAGCTCGAAAATATATAAAGAAATGAAAACTGTTCAGAATATTTTACGCACAAATGTTTCTAACGACTTATTTAAACAAAATAAGTGATTTAAAAAAACTGTTATAGCGTGAATGATTAAGCGACGTTTGTTTTCACTCCATTAATAATAACACTTTGGAGAATTTTATTAAAGAGAAGGTAGTTTATAAATACTTTATGGAAGTAAAGGCCGTAGATCACATTAATTGGCGTACCAAAGGGCTAGGTAGGTAAAGTTTATATGAAGTTGAAACGCACCGAATTCACACGCGAGCTGTGCCGAATTGAGGTTTGGTTTGGTCACTATACCCCGTTATTGGATTAGGAAAAATAGGATGGCATATTTTGGCGTTAATTACAATTTCTATTAGAAATGGACTGAAATTTAGTATTACCTATATCCCTGTATTATATGTATTAACCTAGTGAACTTTTCAGTAGAAGAATAATTAAACATTAAAACAAGTATTTACATACTACACCAGAACGTCACCGTTTCCTGCCCAACAAACACATATGACTGTGTGAAGGCAATCGTTTGTTATCTTAAGTAAATCTTCAGTTTCAACTATATCACTATTTTTATATTATTATTAAACATGTAGACCAATACGTCAATACCATGTCTGAATATGACAGGTTGCTTTAGACTGTAACCATCTTAAGCAAGGAGTAGACCACTAAACTTGAGGGCATGTAAGTGTTGTCAAGCCATTCCAGCTCATCAACGTGTATTTATTTATCTTCTATACAGAGAATAATAATAATAATACGTAATAATAAAATATATGTACATATATAACATGAATTATTAGTAGGCTACGTAACTGACATACTTAACTTTTATAATTATTTGACATTAATATTATTTTATTTAATTAACTTAATTTCAATTGCATTCTATTAATTTATAAACATTTAAACTGTATTTTTTTCTGCCATTGTAATGTATTTAATTTTTGTATGCCAGTTATTGGTGAAGCATGCTGAACCTATCTAATAGCTTAACAACTTTATTGTACCATGTTTCGTGCAAATAAACAAATTTCAATTTCAATTTCAATTTCAATTAAGGATGTTCTTTGAAATACCTGAAAAATTAAATGTGTAAGTAATGAAGAAATTTAATGTCAGTATGTGTCAATCCACGTTAACACTACAGTTGCGAAGAATTAGTCAATACTTGTAAACAAAATAAAGCATGGTAAGATCTACTCTAAGATTATTTTATTTTATTTATATTAAGAAAACAATCGTTTCAATAACGATCTACTGATGTTTTATTATTTTCATATAATAAGGAAGTAAATCGTATTAGATCCTAAGTTATGTATTTTGTTTGTAAGTTAACGTCACTAAAGTACTGTGCTTACCGCAAAGTTTGATCTTCAAACCAGCTGTGCGATTCTCTAAGAGCAAACATTGTTGCATCTTTGACTACATCCGTGAAACAAATGACGAGATGACAAGAAACGTTGGAAAAGCAACCTTGTCTAGAAGACACCTTGGCGATGTCTCATAAAGTATTTGATATTGGTGAGCTCGTCGACGAGCGCATCGACGAATCATTAGAGAATCGCACGGCTGACGGATACAAAAAAACATCTGAAGGCCGTATCAATAATAACAGAAAGTATTGTCTCTCCTCATAATAAAGTTACGTGAAAATAGTGGCGCAAACGTAAGCAAATAAACGCTTGGCGACATCTAGCTGTCGTCAGTCTATTAAGGGCTCTCACCCAACGTTTATAAATGGTCAGTAAGCATGCAACCGCAGTTACTGTGTTCAGTGGAAAAATTGCCTGAGGCAAAGGGCCTTGAATAAACAATTTTGTTTCCACCTTACTTTTTGGTTGGATACAGTTTTGCTTTATCAGGGTATATTTGATAAAAAGGTTGATAAATAAAGTAATATAAAAATAGAAACGAAAGTAAACTAGAATCGTAATGTACATTATAGGTAAGTAGAGGTACCTACGTTACTTTGCTTAATTGCACAACATAATGTCATTCAGATTATTGGTATTAGGTTGATCATATCCTAGTTATCAGTTTCGCGATAATGTTGATGAAATTGATGAAAATAGATGTTTTTAAAGTATTTCAACGTTACTTTTATAAGATTTATAATTATTTATTTAAAAATATAATTAATAATTAATTTATTAATATAAAAGCCTTACTTTTACATTTGAAACACCCAGCGGATATTACCTTGTCGTTATCGAAAGATCAACAAACGTTGAATAATCTATGCTGCGGTCACGAGTTGGATGGGTGACCGTTAGTGATGTTTACAACCAATGCGTGTTTCGAAGGGGTCATTTAGCCGTTGGTCTCGATTATTAGTATCAGGAGAACAGTCGCTAGTCGTTAGGCAATGTCGGAGTACTTACATCGAGAATCTGAAAGCTTCGACAAGAGGTGACTACTAGCTTATCGACAAAGCCGCCATTGTGGCACGCGTGGTAGCTTATTAAACTCAAAATCTTCTCTCCGAGAGAAAGGTAAATTAGATTTCATCGTCCGCGTGGAATACGGTTATAGATGTCCCTCGGTAACTACCCGTTGGAGTAACAAACATCCGCTCACACACAATCACTCATTCAGTTATCGATATTCGTATATATATGCGGACATCACACTTATAGTAGTATTATAAAATACTTGCTGCTCCCCGTGGTTTCACCCACGTGTTCATGGATGATGATGATGATGATGTAAAGTATCATATATGCTTCCCCGAAATATAATCCATAACCTTGCCAGATTTGATGACGATCCGTTCAGCCGTTGAGGCGTGATAAGATAACAAACAGACAAAGAGACAAAGTTTTACATAAAAGAGAAACTAAAATAACAGTAGCCTTAGTTACTCCTTATAACATCAGCTCTCTGCTAGTAAAAGTCCCGTTAAAATTGGTCCAGCTGTTTCTGAGATTAGCCGAAACAAACACACAGGCAGACAAAAAAGTTTAGAATTTGTTTTTTTTATGTCGGTAAGTACCCTATATACTTTCATATGCATTTTGTGAAAAGCTGTTCATTTGGAATTACAAACAGACACTTAAATTTTATTTATCTGTAAGATAAGGTGAGTATTTTATAGTTATAATATACGCAAAAGTCCGTTAAACTTGGTCCAGCTGTTTCAGAGATTATCGGAAACAAACAAAGAGACAGACAAACAATTAAAGATTTTTTTTTGTGTAAGTAAGTACCCTATATACTTTCATATGCATTTAGTGAAAAGCTGTTCATTTGGAATTACAAACAGACACTTAAATTTTATTTATCTGTAAGATAAGGTGAGTATTTAATAGTTATAATATACGCAAAAGTCCGTTAAACTTGGTCCAGCTGTTTCAGAGATTATCGGAAACAAACAAAGAGACAGACAAACAATTAAAGATTTTTTTTTGTGTAAGTAAGTACCCTATATACTTTCATATGCATTTAGTGAAAAGCTGTTCATTTGGAAGTACAAACAGACACCTTAATTTTATTTATCTGTAAGATAAGATGAGTATTTTATTATTATAAAATACGAGTATCAATCATTTCGAAAAAAAAGTATCATGAATATATTAAAGGCTAGAAGTATATCATAGATTTAGACTAGAGAGACGAAAAACTCTCTATTAAGAAATGAGATGCATGTGTTTTTGACAATATGACTTCAAACAAAAGAGTTCAATTGTAAATGTAAGTGAGTATTGTAAATACGAGTATAATAAACAGCAAAAATAGAACAAAGCTCATTTTAGCAAACATGATATGTTTCACAAAATGTTACCTTGATAAATTATTTTGCAAGAAGAAAGGTGAAATAACCATGACGACAAGGCAGGTGGTAACAATTTAATGGTCAATTGAGGATACGCAATCGATACAAAATTATATGCTCTGAACCAAACCCAACTTTGATGTTTTTCCGATTCACGTGAACGATCCCAAAAAATACAAAACGCAATTATAATCAACAATCAAACGTTGCCAGTGTTCATTTTAGCCAATTTTCAAAACTGTTTTACCATTGGTCGTCAAATAAATTAACAGTTCCTGTTTCAAATTTCACGAAAGAGGTCATAATTTCTCCGAAGCGAATTTTCACAATGGAAATGGCAATTAATTGCTTCTTTGTAAGCAGATTGGTTAATTAAGGAAACGTAATGAATAAGGAACGTTTAGCGGGTAACACGATGCGAAAATTAATTTAAATAATTAACGATTTACATCGAGAGCATTGGATTTTTGACATGAATTAGGGCTCATAGTTCGATGAAAAAGAAAGTTTAAGTAAATTGCTAATGTATTCTCCCGCTATCGTCTGCATATTATTAAAATAAAAAGTAACGAATCCACACTCATACCTCCGCAAAGGATGCCATGTATCGCAAAAGACATGCCCACACACACAATAACACAATGCAGCATCCAAGATTCGAGAACAAAGATTTCTGCTCATAACACATATATAATTTGCCTCGGCAAGGGATCGAACCCGGGACCCCGCGCTTCGAAGGCATGGTCGCTACCAACTGAGCTAACAAAACCGTCAATTTGTATCTATTATCAAAAAATACAATTATCAATATCAATGTCCTTAACCTTACATATTATATTAAAAACTAAAGTAAAAACAAGTAAAAAATACATTAAATCATCTCAAACTACACATACAATTTCCTTAAAAATTAATTTAATTAACATTCATTGAACAAAATTAAAAATTACGTTTGTATTATGCAGAAACCAGCTGCGTTTGATCAGAGTTTTCACGATAGCTACTTCGTTTACTATGCCCTGTAATAGCTTACTATGGTGTAGGTGTGTGCAGCACGAGTATATAAGGTAAGGTCGTGATACTTAGACTGCTTTACTTTCGAACTGACTGACTTCTTAATTTCGCCCTTAGGCAGTTGTCCCACCGCCGGCGAGGAACTATCGGCTATTTTCTCGCTCAAGAAACGTACAAAAGATATACATTGCCTGTAAAGAAAAGAGATGCAAATATTAACAGTAATAGTTGATCGCTGACTGTTCAAACTGCTCCTCGCTCCACTAGTTTGTCGCTGAGCGACAACAGCTATAAATGACTACTACTCGCTCAGCGATACCCATTCAGCGATGCTCGCTTGGCGGTCAGACCTCACGCTGAAAGAGGATTGTGGCAGGACCGTACGCTCGGCCGCCGCGAGCGAGTGGCGCGAGTAATCGCCCGTCACATTCGCGCACTCGCTAATAGCCCAGCGACAAAACTATCGAAACTACACATTCGTTTCCCGATGCTCACCAACTCGTTTCTACTTCCTAGCTATACTCGCTTCTCATTCATGGTCAGCGATGTGACTGCCTTAATAAGCATGTTACTAAAAAAACCGCCCTTTAAGGAATTAGATTATAAAAGTTCATTTACTATTAAGCCCTCATGTGTACAATTTTGAAAGTTATTCTACGTGGCTCTCCCGCAGCTTTTAGGTTAATGGTACATAAATCATTAACAATGAGAGTCATCCAAGCCTGGCGACGTGATCTGACTCTGAAAGGAATTGTATTTCTAAGTAAGTAGGTGGGCAAGTGTTTTCGGTAAAAAGTTCTTCTTAAATGGCGTAAATATCTCATGGTGTCCGTGATAGATGGCCGACGTTTCGTAAATTGAGTTAGTATAAGTTGCGTGTTAAGAAATTACTTGAGTCCATGTGGAATAGCAAGTATTTTCTGTTTTTTTTAAATTCTTGTATGTCAGTTGGCCTTAACTCTACTCTTCTTACATTGATTTTTAAGCTTTTTAAAATGTAAGTTTATTGGGGAGTAACCACGCGGGCCAAGGGCGCCTTGGTGGTGAGCTAGTAACCAGGGGTGTAAAAATACCATTAGGACCGATCCACATAGAAGATAAGTAAAAACTAGTGATTAAGTAAATTTAATCATAAATTTAATAATTAAAGTAAAAATGGCGATTATTATGGCGAGGTCGAAGACCGAGCCTACTAGGCGAACGAAGTCGCGGGCAGTCGCTAGTATATATATATATAAATTAACCCCTATTTCTCCTGGTCACGCTATGACTTTAGAACGGCTTTAACGATTTCATTAATCATTTTTTAAACGTTTTCTAATACTTCGTAGAAGGTTCTTACAATAAAACAAATTTGAAAAAGATGAGAGGTTATGGCGAGGTTGAAGGCCGAGCCTACTACGCGAACGAAGTCGCGGGTAGTCGCTAGTTAGTTATAAAGCTAAATTACATAGCAAGATACAACAGTGATACCGTTACATAATTTGAGGCTCTAGGAAATTTAATTATCTGTCATAATTTGATACTACTTTCAAATTTTAATATTGAACATTACAGGTTTAAGATTTAATTCAGCCACTTTGTTAGACTTAAAATAATAAATAGTACTACTATGGTCGAACGAATGAATAAGAATATTTGGGAAGCTCTGGTATCTGTGATCACTTTTCAAGTTCCCGAAATCAAATTTACGTTCTTGTAATCTTTTGGCTATTAACAGTTTTGGTTTAGCCGCGTTCTGGAGTCATTTTATGATACATTAGATATATGCTGTATGTTTCTTAATATGTATTTGTAATAGTTTTCGGGTATATTATATCAAAGTAAAATAAACAATTAAATAGATAAATAAAGTCAAATTAACCGAAATCAGATATCTCCTACAAAACCAGCTGCTGGAAACGAAACAAAAAATGCTGCTCGTAATGCTTGACTAATTTATAAAATGGATAAAAAAGATGCTCAAAAAATATTGCACAGCATGTATATTTAGGATAATCAAAACGTAAAGGGTAAATTTGAGGGATCAAAAATGAAATAAAACGAATACACAATGTATAGTAACAAAAAAAAACACAAGTATGTTAATTTGTGAAAATGAAGGTGTTCCGCAGTAAGAGTATATATGTTTATATTTGCTCATAATGTGGAACGCTTTCATCACTCATCATCATCATCTCATCATCTCAGCCGTAGTACGTCCACTGCTGAACTTAGGCCTCCCCTTAAATTTCCAAAAGGACCAGTTGGAAGCGGCTCGCATCCATCGTCGCCCTGCGACCTTTATCAGGTCGTCTGTCCACCGTGTCGGTGGACAACCTACGCTGCACTTGCCGGTCCGTGGTCTCCACTTCAGAACCTTCGGGCCCCATCGGCCATCTGTTCTGCGTGCTATATTCCCTGCCCACTGCCACTTAACTGGCTAATCTTCTGGGCTATGTCGGTGACTTTCGTTCTTCTACGGATCTCCTCATTTTTGATTCGATCACGTGGAGAAACCCCGAGCATAGCCCTCTCTATAGCTCGTTGTGCGAGCTTAACTTATGAGGCCCATAGTAAGAGACCACGTTTCAGTGCCATAAGTCATGACTTGTAACACACATTGGTCGAAGACTCTTGTCTTGACGCACTGAGGTATTTTTGACGAGAAGACTTCGCGAAGTTTCCGGAACGCTGCCCAGCCGAGTTGGATTCAAGGAGGATTGACCTCTTTCTCGAAGTTGGACCTGCCTAGATCGCCTTTCATTACTAACATACCTTTATATTAAAGGCATGTTAATTACCGTTCAACTAAATCAAATTTCTAATCTAGTCTATCATATTCAGTGAAAACTGTTCTAAACGTCGGGATAAAAAATAACATAATTCAACGCGATTCAACCCAATAAAGTAAAGATTTTTAATTTTAAGGATATGATGTCAACAATGCAAAATGATTATGAGGTTCCAGAAAGGACGGACATCTAGGAATACGTTTCTATGGCGAAGTTGCCAAAGATGTACTTCTATACTCTACTCATATCGTCGATGGGATCGACCACTTTACATTATTTCGTTTGCTTTCGGGATCTAGATACTATTGTTGATTGTTTTTATGTAACAGATTTTGGCTAACAGCACGACCTATATATGACCTTAAAGAATTCTTAAAACTGTGTGTTATCTACCTAGGGTTTATATCATATAAGTACTCGTAACAACTTATTTTTAAAAAAGGCTAAACATTTACGGTCATTTATATACGTAATATCTCAATAGTAATCTGTGGTTAGTCATCGACAAGAAACTAAAGCTATTAATCATAAGCAGCCCATTATTTTCCCACTGCTGGGACTCTAGCCTTCCTCTCAGAAAGAGGACTTGGGCCATAATATACCACGCGGACCCAGTACGGCTTGGTGGATAGGCTAGTTGCTAACCCATGCCGAATTTTTCAGGCCGCCCGAAGGCCTTCGACATAGCATAACGACCATTCTCCTAAAACAAACAACCGGACCGACTGCTTAACGTGCCCTCCGAAGCACGGAAGCGCTCAGATGAACAACGCTACTCTGGTCACTCGTGATCACCCATAGTGATCACTAGTGAACAAGTCCCGATTGCAGCAAGTATTGCATAACTTGTGATCAGATAAAATCGCCAAGTCAAGTTCCGCTGCGAGCGCTCAAGCTATTATTGGCTAAGCTTTTAATGGTATAAATAAATACAAAAATTGAACCTAAATATTAAAAAACTACTACCAATCTTCTTTTTCTCTTCATTTCGTTGTTTTAATAGACAATGTTGCTACAATAAAAATATAAATTAATATAAAACATGCCATAGTAATCGCCTGCTTTGGATAAATAAAAAAGACAATCACTTAAAACCGTCCACCTAATCCCACAAAGGGCACATCTCATAAACAACAAAAGATCACGGCAAAGGAACCCTAAAATAACGGACGCTTTGAATCCCGCAAAAACCTTCATCTACCCCTATTACCTAACAAAATAAGGGGCAATGCCCTCAAGCCAACAGGTGTTGGGTAGCTAAGCACATAAAGGAAGAAAGCATAAAAATGGTTAAAATAAAGTCAGAGCTTTTGGATAGCGTAATAACGTTTTGGTGCGTTTTGATTCGCGAATTTAAAGCACATTTTATGAGCGACAGCGAATTAAACATAATAGCACATAAAGTTACATGTGTGTAATGTTGCTGTTTACCGCTTAGGCGCCATTGAGAAACTTAAGAGAGCCGAGGACGGAAATCATTAATACATTAATACACGTGTATCATATGATACACGTGTATTAATTAATTAATTAATTTTAGAATTTGAAAAACGTCGTATATACGACGTTTTTCAAATTCTAAAAATTTCAAATTCATCAGTTTTCCTATGCGCGCGCCATCGGCCATAGACTAAAAGAATGAGGTTTCTTTTTTTGGCGTTTAGCGGATAGCGTTTTAGCCACGTACAAAATGCAGAATTTCAAGTTTTCTTTATTACACAGAAAACAAAAGTAATATTTCAGTTAAAGCTTTTTTGATTACTCGTACTACACATACAACTTGAAATTATCTATTTAAATACGAAGCACCTAATGAGCTATTTGTTATTGGTATAAATAAAAATAAATTAATTTGCCAGAAACATGGTTTATATGGAAGAGCTCGTAGCGGAGCTTGACTTGGCGATCTTAATCGGTCAGCAAGTTAAGCAAGCTGCGGTTAGGACTTGGATGGGTGACCGCTAGTGGCATTATTCAACTGAGCGCTTCTAGAGGTCACTCATCCAAGTCCTGACCGCAGCAAGTGTTGCTTAACTTGTTGATAGATTAAGACCGCCAAGTCAAGCTCCGCTTCGAGCGCTTCGCGCTTATAACATAGTCTGAACATAAAATATCCAAAGTATAAACCACAAAATCGCGACGAGATGTTGCTGTTTACGCCCTGAGGCTATTCAAAATTAAAAATGGACGATGGATTTTTGAAATTTTCATCTGAACCACGAAGCCAAAGCCTGCTTTTGATACACAATAATTGTATGTTTATGTAGTATGTATTGTAGTAGCGGGAGCGATCACATTTATTTAAAAATTCCTTTGAAGATTGTATGGTCACCACAACATGCAATTTCAATGTAAAGTACAAAAAGCATTGTCTTTAAAATATATAATTAAAATCTGGACAATTTGATAATAATCAAATTCCTATAAACAAGCCCATTTTATTTTTAGGTTTTCTCTTTGTTATTCTTATGTTCTTATGCAGAATACTTTATATGCAAGAGAGTTTATAGGTTTCTTGGTATAGTTGTTGGTCTTACTTTTACACAGCAAATGAAAAACACATCGATTATATTGGTACTATCTACTTACCTATCTAAATAGTGACATGGGATAAGATTAATGCAGCAAAAATGTTTCTGTGGGCGATGCGATACTTTTTATATTCCACTAATATTATAGATGCATCGAGTTAGAATCGTACTCAATGTATAAATGTAAAAGTTTAGATAGATGGATGGATGGATATTTGTTGCTCTTTCACGCTCAAACGGCTAGGCCAATTTTGGTGAAAGTTGGT
Organism: Selenia dentaria; assembly: GCA_917880725.1. Taxonomy (NCBI): domain Eukaryota; kingdom Metazoa; phylum Arthropoda; class Insecta; order Lepidoptera; family Geometridae; genus Selenia; species Selenia dentaria. Next base: position 21,011,594 of record OU862893.1, read on the forward strand.
ATGGAGGCAGATGAGGCTTGAGATGGATTAACACATATGATACTTTTCCATCACCACGCGGGTGAAACCGTGGAGCGCATATGAAAGAATACAATTTCGACGGCTCGATAAGATTGGATGCAAGCAGCTTGAGACTGGCCATTTTGAAAATTTATGATGGTATGGTTTATGGGTGGCCTATGTTCAGCAGTGGATCCTAGAATTGAGATGATAATGATGAATATTGGTTGTGAAACCCTGTTAGCTTACATGTTAGTGTAGCCAGATAATTAATTGATTCAGGCGTTACTTTGCGGAAATCCATTATCAAAAAACGAAGCGGAAGTTTAAGTTTTTCAGCGGAAGTGTCACTTAATATTTTTTAATATCGTTTTTTTAGTGTAGTCATTTAACCGCGAACTCCATGTAAAACATTTATGACAGAAGTTGGAACTGCCAACCTTTTTTCTTCGTGGTCAGAAGTATTGAACAGTATATGGATGCAATGATAGGCCGGAACGAGTATTTCGGGATTGGAATGGTAAGGAAGGACTAAGATTAAAAAGCTGTTCAGAACATTCGCCATGAAACAAGGGGTTCTAGGTGTTGATTGACTTCAGTGAAGTTTAGTGTCTGCAATAATATGGACAGCGCGACGTTGCAGTCTGTCGAGAGCATCCATAAGGTACATAGCGGATCCATCTCAGAGGCGGCAACAATATTCAATACAAGGGCGCACCTAAATTGTATAAAGGCAACGCTGATCAGGAGTGAAGAAACGCCTCGCTCTGTTCAGGACTTCGAGTTTGCGGGAAGCTAACTTGATAATACTCTCGATGTAGTCTGTAGTCTTTGTGTGCACTAATATGTCTCTCTACGATCAAAGAGATCAGGATTTGATGAGCTAATTGCGTGAATTTCACCGGCCCATAATTACTACCAATATAGAATATCTTATTGAAACTTCGACAATAGGACAGGGACAAAACAAAATTACAGCCAAGCCAAAATCAGTCCAACGCTTAATTAAACAGTATGCTACAATACCAATCCTTGAAACAGTATTAAAGCTCACTCATTTTTACTGTATTATAACGTGCACGTATAAATACGGTACTAGTGTAAGCTATCTAGAAGTTGCTCATAAACTTACATTCTTACACATACACACAAAGGCGCACACGTACACAATATAGTGTTCGATCGAATCAATAAAGTAAGGACTTTTATATATATGTTGTACTTCAGTTGTAGCTTAAATAAAACTTAAATTTTGCATCATTCAATAATTTAAACAATTGGATTAATCATGTAATCTTATGAATAACCCAAAATATTTAATTATAATCAGACTGTCGTTTCGGATAACAATAGCGACGCTCCGTGTTTCTGACACTTAAGTCACTGTCCCTACTCTACTATGGCCGTACCGCGGTGTAATTGTGGATTAATTGCTTACTGAATTGAAACTTTGAATTTACATGACAATTTGGTTAAAACATACGTTGATAGATATACGTAAAACTTGTTCTGATTTCGCCCGCAGCCAATGGACATGTTCAATTTCAACAAATGGAAATAAAATTGGATAAATAACATGTGTCGATCGGCTCCATTAAATACAAGTTCATTACGTATGCAGTTTACTGGGGTTACTGTTGCATAACTCAGAAAGTTGAACTTATTTAACTGTACCTCATTACCTCTACAGCTGAATCGCAGAACCATCTGAAGCAACGACAATATACAAACTTAGCTTTCGCAGATCAAAAGCTTATTTTAGAGTAAATTTTATCCATAACGTTATTTCACCATGTAGTAATACCGTTCTTACCTACACTGCATTGATATCCTAGATCCATACATAGGTATTAAAAATAGTGCCTACACTAACTAAAAGAAATAAAGAAGGAACTATAGAAATAAATATAATCAACAAAAATACATGACCTGGTTAATTCACACTTCACTGTGAGTTCGTTCGGCATGTTACACTCGTAGAAGTTCAGTCAGCTTCTGGCTTCGAAGGAAGCTTCAGCTCTGGGTTAAGAGTGCGTGGGGTACTTTGAATATCTTGTTCTGCTTTAGGAGTCTATTGAATGGCTTACGTGCTTTGATTGCATCGTCAGGGCAAGAGTACTCGACAAACCTATACCCTCCGTTTGTTATCAATTTACAACTTCAAAACATCATAGAGTCATGACGTAACTGACGAGAAGTTTGTTGGGCGATTCATAATTTTCTCAAATTATTCGTGGTACGGTCTCTGCCATAATACATAAATTTATGTCATTAAAGAGTAATGCTCAAATGGATATTTTCCTGTTTTGAGTGTTGGTGTTGGTAATGCTACGGATGCATGAGACTCGCCAAATTTGTCTCTCAGAGTGATGGAAGCAATGAGAAGCCTCACAGGTTTGTGGAAGTGAACTATGAGGTAGGTAATGTAATTGTTACAGAGTTTATCACTGAGTATCTGTTGTGCTTCCAGTATGGTGTGGTGTGTTTCCGTTTCCCAGATAAAAACTATATATTCTTTGAATGGCAGGAAGGGAAATTTTTATTGTTGGTCAAATATAAGTGTTACCGTTCATATAAACCTGAGCACCCGACGCGAAACTAGCTTACACATCCAAACTTTGATTCGAACGCTCCAATGCCAATCTATACCTACCTTATTATGTAGATACCTAACCTATATTTTATATATACCTACGCATAACTTTTTCTGGATCACATCATTAAATCATCAACTTTGCTTAACCACACACGTTGCAGTTCCTAGAAAAGTAGGTTGATTTCTGTAAAATCTATTGTATTATTGGCCAAATATGGCGAATCAACGAGTTAAACAGATTTAAGTGACGTTAAAAAAAATAGAAAATATCAACTTGCATATTTATATGGTATTGTTTTAATGTCAAGCCACGCCAATATACAAAGAAATTGGAGCGCGTGGCCCCTAGTAAATAGCGCGTCTTCGCAAAAAATAGGTGACAAAAATGGGAAAGAGGCGGCGTGGTGGGGGCGGAGGACGCTTGCCGGCGATCATTACGCGAGTGCCGGCGGAGCGGTCGGGGTTGGCAGCTTTTAAATGTCATTGTTTTTTGTTGTGTAGGTATGCTACAAACAAAATCGATCGAAGATTTGTTCGTAGATGCGATGTTGACATCCCTACACGTGTCTCGTGCTAAACCTGCGTGAATCAACGCTAGTACGGAAGACGTCCTACTTATAGACAAAAGTACCACTTACTGTAGTAATTTATATTTTTAATTGTAACAGGTGGTTACGTTTTTAAAAATAAAGTCAACCATAAGCTGATAGATATGACAAAGGCACGAGATTATAGTCAGATATCGACAAATGTTACAGTAACATATAGAGATAACACAGGCATAGTAACGATCCCTTTATTGCTTCTAAAACTTTTTCAAAGGCATGTATTCTCGATTGTGTAAATATTCAGAGGCTTTTGCTACCTGTTGTTACGTATCCATAGAGACTATTATATCCCAGGATCAAAGGTCCAAATGGTGTCTCGTTCACAAGAGATTTTCTCGTAATGATTTCGCAATATTCGAACAAAATCGGGATATTTTTCTTATATAGGTCAGGGTACGTTGTCGTTATCGTACCCTTACCACAGAATAAGTAATAGCACATCTTGATAATAGTGTCGACACAGCCTTGCACCAAATACCCAACGATATAAAAATAAATTATCTATAATAAACCGAGCTTTTAAGGAAGTAAGCAAACCGATTATCAATTGCAAATCGTACATTGAAATTAATAACTATATACGGATTAAAATGCGTGTAATTTTATCCCGATGTTTTAAACACTTTTGAGTGAACATGGTCACGGGCAGACTATCATTATCCCCTTACAAGAAGCATTTGGCAAACAAAGAGAAGCATTGGTATCCACATTAAAACACATATAGCTGACATGAAGAACAGACGCTCGACCAAGTCTGCAGTACATGATCATGTTCTGGATACGCCAAACCACTACATCCGGTTCGATAACCCACAAATTCTAGCTAGGGAGACGCTATGTGCCGAGAATGTTAAGAAAGGCCATAGAAATTAAAAATCACCCTAATTTGAATATAAATGATGGTTGGCATGTAGCACTTGCTTGGGATCCAGTGATAAGCTGATAAAATCCCAAAGCCAGCAAAATGCTGCAATACACGGTGAGTGACTACTGCGTGCATCGGGAACTGTTTGATTAAAATACGATAGGCGGTACCTATATAAAATAATTTCTAATAACTTTATACTTAAAGGACAACTGTCATCCAGTCTACCCATGACCATGTTTACTGAAATATGTTATGAACGTCGGGATAAAATAATATAAAACTATACGCGACATAATACGTTTTTAAAGTTGTTTAATTTCAATGTATAAGAATCGCCAAAGCCTATGAAAGCATTACAGATTGAATAGTTAGCACTGAAAAAGATTATCATGATACCAGTTTTTTATCGTTTGATAGCCCGGTATTTGACCGCTATCTTATCTACTGTTAAGTGAAGATGCGGTATATCGCAACTTGAAGACACCCAGATTGTAAGTATGGGGAAACACAGACTTAGGCAACGAAAGATTCCTTGCCCATTAGCATTAAGAGTGTGGATAAGAAGTTCTTCGTGCGATATGGTAGAATTTCAACCATGCAGCAGTCGCATCTTCGTACGTCTGGCTGTTCTTAAAATGGGGGTGGGGAAATTAAGTCATGTAACTCCAGTGAACAGTCCCCAAAATATGTAAGTACTCGTTGTTCTTGTCGTTCAGTCTTAATAAACCATAATATTTGTTATGAAAACTAACACTGCGGTTTATAAGTACACGTTTATAATACGAAAATCGGTAAACTCACGTAAGTATTTCGCTTAGTGTAGTTCCTTATGTATCCTACTCGCTCTCACAGACCACCTGATGTGATTGCAACTTTAAATTTGAAGGTAACATATTTACTTCTTCTTCTTTTTGCGGTGCCATCTCCTAGCGGAGGTTGGCTATCATTAAGTCTTCTGCCTGGTCGTCTACGTCCTTGGATTTTACCTTGCATGATCAGTTGGAGAAGATCGTATTTCTCATTGAGCATGACGTGACCCAGGTACTGGAGTTTTCTTGTCTTTATTGTATTTTAAGATCTCTACTTATATTAAGCTTCTGTAAGACCTTTTCATTGGACACTGTATCAGTCTACGAGATTTTCAATTTTTTTTTCTGTACACCCACAATTCAAAAGCTTCCAATCGTTTACTTGCGGCTTGTGTTAAGGTCCACGACTCGACTCCATACAGAAGAACCGAAAACACATAGCACTGTGCCAAACGCACCCTAGTAGAGAATCTAAGTGAACGGTTACAGAGAAGATGACTAATTTCATTATATTTTTTTTTTAATAATAGTGTTTTAATGCCGAAAACAATTAAAGTTAGAAAAAAATGGTTGGCTGTGTTTACGGACGATAATTTTACGTGATAACGTCATAAGACAAGCTGAACGCTTAGGCCGATCGTGCCTCTCTCTCGCATGTTCCACTGTTCCACGCTCTCACTTGCACGCTCGGCTCAGGCGGAACGTGGCAATGAGTCATACTTTTTCGTGCGTGCAGCCGGCGTTCATCGATTTAAAAAGACGTTATCACGTCCAAAACTAAGCTGTGTAATTTGAAAATTTTATAAAAACTGATAACGCAATGATAATAACTGTATTACTACCGGGAAACCTGCACGGCGTTATTAATAAATTTCGCTACAACCAGAGTAATTAAACATCCGTCTGTAAATTTTTCACTTACAGTATAATGTTACTCGTGATAGCTAGACAAAGCTACGCCTAATTTATATTTACGCAATGTATATTAATAAAGGCCTTAATGTTTCAACAATTTTGACTTACTGAAATCGTATATTTACCTCTCAATGTCTAAACATACCTACAAATGTTACCCATGCAATTTGTAAAGGGTTATTCACCCCTAGAGGTTTGCGAGTGACCCTTTTCTAAGAAGGGAAGTCTCTGAAATGGGGGTCAAATTGCATGAGCTCATTGTTAATTAATGTTGATCGATAGCTTCGTAGTTTAAGATGTTCCAGTATGGGTAAAATTAGAGAAACTTAAGGGAAATAATTGTATATAGGCGATACTCAGTTGATTTGTATACTTTTCCAAAATGTATGTGTGGGCTGTGTATATCGTCTTGTCTCAATCTCGTTGTTATAGAAATATACATGTGTGCTGATCGAAGGGTCCTCCCTCGCCCTACCGGAAACGTTAATTTACATCAATTTCATTCATAAATCTTTTGTTTTAATTATAACGGTAGAGGAAGTATTAAGGAAAGGTATTATTATTAAAATACTAATGATTTTGTGATTACCCTATGGATTTATTTTTAATACTGCAAATAAATAGTTAAGGCGATGACTGGTGTTTTGTCCAATTAAAGGGGAATTTCTGAATTGTTTTTCCAATTTTCGCCTTCCGAAACCCAAAGACGACGCGCAGGGATTTTTTTTTGGACAAAAAGTCCAGAAATCCCCTCCGCAGGGCATCTGTTAAACGAACTTCTGGAATAAGCCATTATTATTACATAATATATTTCACGGACTTAATGTCGATATTAATATAATCACCAGAATGGATCTACGGCTTAAATGCATCTAGTGGTGGTTTTAAAGTGCAGTTTATGTTTACTTAATTACGCTTAAAACCGGCTAGGACTCGCGTAATATTTACCGGAAATATTCTCCGACCAGTTTCGAACTTATTTGAAGTTCTTCTTCTGGGAGTCACTCTTGTGCACAGCGGCGAGCGTGGGCCACAGCACGTAACTGGCGCTGCGACGGTCGCGCTGTGTCTGTAGGATTTTTTTCCGTCGAACTGTCACTTACGTCAATGTCACTTTCAGTGTCACTGTCACTACCGTTTTTTAGTATATAGGGCTGTTGACACACCACACTTGTTGAGTCGACCTCACGGTTCCAGAGCTCCGAGGTCATCTTGTCAATGTTCAACACTGGTATCCAGGCCGGCGGTATATTCCACCCACGATCCCGATTGAAATTAGGGTGACGTCTTATTTCGATGGCTTCTCGTACTTTACGCGGGACGAAGAATTTCTCCCGCGCTAATATAGTCGCCTTATCGAACCGAATATAATGTCTGGCACCTGCGATCTGAGAGTGCTCTGCCACCGCCGACCTTACGGTATCCAAGTTTTTGACGCTTCTTATATGTTCGGTTACTCTGGTAGAAACATTGCGTCGGGTCTCACCTATATACGACTTTCCGCATTATGTTTACTTGTTGGATTTTAACCCTAGACACTGTCGCTGTATGTGAATGGTCTTTCCTTCTCCGCTTTCTTTTCCGCTGTCGTTAACCAGGATTAAAGGACAATAGTAACCTATTGTGTCTGGTTCCGCGACAGATGAAGGCTTTCCTGTGGTATTACTAACGGATGCTGAGTGTGACCGATTAAGCCGTCCTTGGTGGAAAAGCTGTTGGGCTAAGACTGATGTCTGAGTGGCTGTTGATTCCGTTCCATCCACATCCTGGCGATAAACAGCACGAATATACCTTATTTTTATCAACCCAGAAATCTGAACTAACATCAGATCAGGTTGATGTAACACATATATCAATGTAAACATATATCAGCTACTACGACAATTTTTTTCTAGTTAGCAGTGGTGACTCTGGAAAATTTGCTTTCAGCAGTCACCAATAGCGACAGTTTGTTTTTCTCTCTTGAACTACCCTCTAGATTCGGTATCGTGATTTTATTGCACAGTCAGTGCCTAACACGAATAGCCAGTGTTACAAATACGATTAATTTGAGTAGTTAACCAAAACTTGTTATGTCACTAAAAAATATTTAAAATGGGGTATTTTACGTATGTTGGATGTTCACCTAGTCGTTTACTTTTTAGGGTTTTATTTGTAGGAAAAAATTAAAAGCATCTTCACAACTCACGATTGAAGTCTCATCACTATTTTGGTAATCACAACGGATTATTAATCCTTATTGCATACACCCAACAGATTTCTGTATAATGTTCAACCGGGATGTTAATATTAGAACATTAACTAATACCCTTCACAACACGTATAAAGGGAACATGTTAATAGTTAGAAAGCACGGTGTGATCATGTTACCGGTAACCTATGTACATTTTATAATAAAGATATTATTATTGTTCTAAGAATAGCTTCCTAAGCAGGTGTAGCTCATTGCAGTGCTGCTCAACCCGCTGTCAATACAAGCGAGACCGTAAGTAAGTAAGTATATTCATTTAACAGAGATATTAGGAATAAGCATGAAGTTTAATCATTTTTTTTTGTTAGCGCTGTAAATGTTCGATATTACAAAATAATATTCTGTCTACAGCACGCATATTATCTTTTACAAGTTATAAAATGCATGATTATAATATTAATGAGTGCGCGAGTATATTACGAAGAAGTGATCAGGAAGGATCCGAAACCGGTCGAGATACTCAATTGTGGGCATAACACGAATAACTGCGTAGAGTAACGTAATCGAATCGTTCACGTGATATAGTACAAACCGTCATTTATTTAGGGCAACTATGATACATATAACTCATAGTTTGTACAGCGAAGCGTAACGCTTTGGTGTTTACAATACGAATACTCTTTTGTAAATTGTTTGTGGTACGTCCTTTGTACCTACCGCGTTAAACTTTTAAAGGAATATTAAAATGTCTACGCACGAAAGTTTCAATCAACTGTTTCTACACCCTGTAAAGTGTATAGTGTATTAGAAAATGCAAAGGCTTATAGCTGTTACTTTCAAATATTTTTTATATTTCTTTTGGTAGGTACATTTTACGTTAATGATTATGAGTAGATTTTCAAAATCATTATAACCATGTCATACAATTTGGCTTCGTTACAGTTTTATTACATGAATAGATTTCAAGTAAAATCAATTTATTTTGTTGTCGTAAGATATCTATGTCGTATCATTAAAAAAAAAGTAATAGTTTGCAGCAGATCAAAATTATGAAATCGCTTTGACATAAACTGTTTATATTCATGTAACTAAATCTACCATCAACTCTTCGTCTAATATAAGGTAGGCAATATCACGTAATGTAACACGTTAATCTCACTTGTAGGTATTTGAATCATTAATTCAAATGAATTCATTAATGTTTCCTGAAGACATCACAATATTCGCGAGATGATCATATGAGAATCTTAATACTTTACTGACGTAACAAGACCCGACGACGTCGATGCTTTGTTAAAGATATCTTTTATGTTTCTCGACTGAAAGGATGTATGGAAATGTTAGGAGTTCAACTTTATGTGAATTGACATGTGTAGATAAGTTAGTATAGAGACAATTTCTTAATATATAAATATATATAATATGCACCCGTTTCAAAAATTAGAGTTAGATATAAAGAGAATGGAAGAAATAACACAGATTTGAAAGAAAATTAAAATCATTTAGTGCCGAATAAAAAATAAACTAGGTAGCAGTCACGCTAATCTAAAACCGCTTTATTATAAAACTTGGAATAAAGATAGTCCCGAGTTTCAACCATAGTTTAATCAAATATATTTACCTATCTATAAGAAATTCCCTTAAACTGGTTTAAATACGTGCCTATATATATATCTTTATATTAAGCAGTAGTTCTATAACTTATATAATAAAATATATATGTCTCCGGTATGAAACTAAAAACACTATATTTACTATTAACACGTATATAAACTTTCGCATTCAACAAGATATTTTGTACAAATATCAAAACTATCAGTATATTTTGAATTTATATATAAAAAATACTGACTTCCATTATTTTATTGAGGATTATTCAAAAACTTTTGATAAAATTGAAATGGGCACAACAAAAAAGAACATATGCCAAAGAAATCGAGTAGCATGCATACTAAAATATAGCCAAATATACAATAGCCGCCTCTTCTTTGTGTGGAAGGTGCTTGTAAAATCTGAAATAACCATGATAACGTGGAGTTTGTTGTGTATTTTGTATAGACATATGTTGAAACACATATGTCTATACAAAATACACAACAACCTCCACGGAACCACAGAATAAATAATAGTATCCACTAGTAACTGAACCCTATATATGGCCGACCATAATTACGTAAGATCTGAGAAGCAAGATGATTACATCACTCCATTTGTAACCCCGGTGACAACTTAAGTCTTGAGGGTAGTCAGTATTCATAAGGTCTCACGTGTTTCATTAAAAACATTGCGTAGTGATGGGAATAGACGCGGGAAATAACAAGTCTAGGGTAGATATGCTGCTGCTAGAATGTTAATGTGGTGATACAAAAAGGAGTTACAAATGAGTTTTAATCCGGATTGCAAAGTTGATTGCAAAAGGGTACGAAGATGTACAGAATGAAGGTACAAAGTTAGGAATTAAGTTTAAGTTATTTGATGCAATCATAGAAATGACTTGGCGAATGAGACTATACAGCTCTAAGTGAATTTTGTGAGGAGGCGGAATTAAAGAACAATCCCTATGCCGTCTGCGTAAGAGGCTAGGAACCTAATAGGTGCCCTAATGTTGCCTCTTGGTTCATACTACCCTAGTGCCAGACGTTTTGCTGCGAAACAAAACACCGCATGCATTACTGTCTTAGGGCTCGAAGAGCACTTTACCAAATTAAATTGTGCGAAAAGAGACTCAATAGTCAATATGTCTTGAGGTGACGAACGCATTGAAGTGACACGAAAACTTAATTTCTAAACTCTGGGTTCTACTATGACGGATATATACCACCAATATGAATACAGTTTCCTAAATTTAAAAGCAATTTTCTCGAGAAATAACGACTGTACCAAGAAGATAGGATCTTTTAAATAAACATTATGTGTTCCAAATTACTATATTCGTAATAACATGAAATTTTAATAATGTATTGATTAAAATTTCATGATTTTAGTAGGAGAATAACAATTTGAAAAGTTGTTAAGTATTTACATATTGGTGCACTGACTTTTCCTTAAAGTGCACGATATGACCGTCTCGCCGATAACGTTTTAAAAAACAGCTTGGGGTATTCATCAGAGTAAAAAAAATGCAAGTTAAAGTCCTATCAAAGTTTGAGTTTTCTTTAATCTTTGATACTTAAACACTATATTGTGATAATTTCTTAAACATTGGGAATTAAACAAGTTTTAAAGGGATTCAATCGCGTGTTGTTAACCGATTTCCAAAATGAGGACGTTCTATGTTAAAACTATATGATTTTTTTATGTATGTTCACCGATTACTCCCACATTCGGAACAGAACAGATTCTCAAAATTCTTTTTTATTTGAATGAGTATACCTCCATTTAAATTTCATCAAATTAGGTCTAGCGGTTTTTGAGTTACACTCCAATAACTGAAAAGTGTTACGCCTATGTACAATACAACACCTACCTATGAACGATCCCGTAAGTAGCAAGAGTAGCACTAAAAATGTTGAATAAGTTTTTTTGCCTAAAAATGGAACTGACTTCCAACAATAAAAAGTGTGAAATAACTTGTCGAAGTCGGTACCATGTGCACAATGTTGTGTTAATTTTTGTACTATCATGGTACCGTCTTTAACAAGTTATTTCACACTTGTTAGAGTTGAAGTAAGTTCCTTTTTTGTTAAAACATATATTAATTATATCCCGAAGTTCCAGACATTTTTCAGCGAATACGCCTGAGGAAAGTACAAGAAAAACTGTACGTTTTTAGTTGCCCATCGTCATCCTTTCTAGGTGTTCCCATCCCTAACTATAGGCAGCCTACATCAATGCCAGTGCACGAGCCCGCCTGTGAATCCCGTCACATGGCGCGTGGATGTGTCTAATGCAATTTTGATTAGCTCATCAAAGCTTGCAGTTTAGCGGTTCAGGTATTAGCATGAACTAAGCTTAATACGTGGAGTAATTTGAAATTAGGTGGTAATTTTCTATTTTGGTATGCTAGGCGTTTGATGGCGTGAAACTTACCAGGTGGTTTGGAAGATACCTTTGCATAGCAATTGGTTCTGCTTGGAAGAAGGACTGCGCCTTGTAGTGGCTGAATAATGTATTTATACCATTCCCCCTCTAAAAAGCTTATTTTATTCACTGAAAACAGTGAATAAAATAGAGTTTTAATCACTATTTTGGTGTTTGAATTTAGACCATACCAATACATTCGATCTCCATCTCAATGCTTATACAACTTGCTTGCTTGAATACTCGATACAAACTCCTTGCGCATAGAATATTTGACATACAAACTCTTTGTGCAAATACTGAACTTCTCGAGGTTTGATTGGTCAATATTTTTACCAAGGTGTTTAGCAGTAAAATAAAAACTGTATTGTGTTCATTGCTGCCATTACAGAAAAAATATATAATAATAATATTGAGAAATTACTTTTATGTTTAAATTGTTCCAATTTTCATCTGCATATTAAATAATTTAACCTTCCTATTTTCGTTTTTAAATGTCTATTTTCGCATAAGATATTTATTTTTCTCATAGTCATGGTATAAAGTATAGTATGCAACTCTTGAATAAAACGGCTTTATATCGAGGGCCATGAATCACTCGCATCGCTTAGGATTCTAACACTTGAATTAGGTACTCGCTACGCTCGTGATTAAATCATCACGAATCACTCCCTGCGGTCGTGATTCAGTCGTTAGAATCCTTCGCTTACTCGTGATTCATCTATGGCCCACGCTTTAAATCCGTCCTTTATTCACTATTTGCATAATTTACAATTTTTTCCATTAGGTATTATTATGGTTGATATTATTATCATGATATAAAATTGTCTGTGTTATTTTATATTTATGTGTGTGTTACTCAGTTTAATGTACTTCATAACCAGCCCATTATGTTCCCACTGCTTGGACTCTAGCCTTCCTCACAGAATAATGGACTTTTTTTGTTTTACAAAACTAACGTGGTGTTCAATAATTTTAAATAAGAAATACGGGATTACTCACGTAATATTATCGGATAGGTTCGACTATAGTAATACCGGACTAATTTATTTCTAATTACTTGTGTGCACTTAAAACCTAATTCTATATTATTGTTTTGTATACCTGTACAATTCTCTTCATTTGTCTGCAAGAGTCATTTGTCCAAATACTATTTTATGGTTTAAGTTAAGATTGGAATTTTTTGTTACATATCCCGGGATGGGATTTCAATCCGCGTCTTACAACAATCCACAGTGTAAGGATGTGTAATATTTCTCTGTACAACTCTGTAAATTTTTTGCATTGGATCAGGCGTTAGTGCTTTAATAATTATAGATTTTGTTTGTTGAGTGTTGTTGAGCAAGTTAGTAAATTATTGTCTAGTTCTTCGTGATATTAATTAACGGGATGCTCAATACATAGTAGTTTGTGAATAATTTAACAAGAAATAAGGCTCTAAGACAGGGGTCGGCAAGTAATTTTGAATGGGGTCCGGTATAGTATTGAAATTTTTTGCCAAGGTCCAGCAAAAGAAATCTTATAATATGCATTTACTAGTAATGAGTATCAATACTAGGTACCCCAGCAATCCAACACTCTTGCGCAATACTGCTGTGTGCAGCATAGCCACAGTTATATGCGTCTACTTTAGCTAGGCAGGTATATGCAAAAAGGCGTCTTAACTAATCAAGATTCTACGATGGTCAGGTAGAATCACATATATTTGGCGGTCCAAGTTCCAATCATTCGCGGTCCGGATGCGGACCGCGGTCCGCCTGTTGCCGACCGACGCTCTAAGATGTCGTTATGATTGCTAGCTAGCTAGCTTGCTACAAAACGGTAAAAACGTTTAAATCGAGACATTTTTGAAGGACGATTTTTGTTCTTGTATTTATTATCCCCCAGATGGCCTGCCTCTATACCTCAAATGGTACCGGAATCTCCATTGAAACGCACCAGTCACATAAATTCTGACTTTTCAAAGGAGCGGTAGGTACCTATCAGGCAATATTGCGATGTTTGTTCTAGTTTAAATTATAACTTGTACTCACGGGATGTAGACCACGATTTACTAGATTTTGGACTCAGTAGACGAGTCTACCCGTGAACATGGTGCATGTTACTGTTCCGGAATATCGGAACAGTAACATGCACCATAATATATATATATATACTGCGCTTCATAAAAAAACTTGCAGAAGTTTCCACACAGCCAGCCAGAAAACATTTCTTTACAATTTAGAAAGATGTTTTATGGTAAAGGCGTACCTTAGCCGTACCGTAGCACCTGGCCAGTTTTATGATTATGTATTTACCTATTTAGAATTAAAAAGAATTAATTTAGATTTTTTGGTATAAACGCCTCCAATCGATACCTGTATTTACTGAGATACAAGTTTGAAAAGTCTACTTATAGTGGCTCAAATATTATGCCTTTAATTAGTAATCTAACTATCTAACTAATCCGGAATGTAAACTGTAGTATCATTTCGAATTTAATGACACCTTCATGAGTATGTCTTGAAGATGGAAACGACCGTTCCCACCAATAGTATAGTAGATAAAAGACAATATTAAAAGGCACAATATATACAAAAACTTTAAAGAAAGTGTGACCAAGCTAAAAAGAGTAACTACAAATTACTACCCCCTCCTTCTATCTCTGATGGGGGTGCTTTGAGCTCATCATCGCGAAAATTATATTAATAACATGCACAAGGACGTGTTTAGATTAGGTTTCATGTTTCGAGATAAGCTAAGATACTTATACTTTGAAGATGGTGAAGAGTTAGTGAAGGTAAAGGTTTAAAGGATTGAAGGATCTTGGAGTTAGTAGCTATGTACATTTTGTTTTAGTTGCAAGCGCGTTGCAAGCCAGTATTGCAAACTCGAACAAAATTTATATAACTATTCCGACATGAAAGTGAATATTTCAAATGTTATATATGATTTGTAAGCACTTACGCCTGCTGAGCAAGACTAGCTCAGAGGTACATTGTAATTTTAGAGATAAATATACACAAATGACGCCGTGATTGCCAGGCCACCGAAGTGATCCGTCCAAGTGTCGGATTTAACATTCTAGTTCATTTTAACCGTCTTAGGGAACTGGTTTCTAATTTTTGAAACCATGATAGTAAGATCGTAAAGGATTTGTTTTTCGATGATATATAAAACATGAGAAAAATACAATAAAACTACACTTACTTTTCTTATACAAATTTTTAATAGCTCTTAAACTTTAAGTTTTATACTCTTTTTTATATCATTACGGAACAAGCAAGAGGCCTACCTGGTGTTAACCTGTGCCTATACAGATGCATTTCGTCACAGTGAGGAACTGCACTCATTCATAAGCCTGAGACATAAAGCTGTTAAGTCTAATTTGCCTGGGATTTCACCGACACTCATACCCTTGGAACCCAAGAAACATCACTGCTTGGCGGTAATAATATATATATATGGTGGCAGAAACTCCTTCCTTCCTTTATTCCTTCCTGCAAACTCATTCACAAAGAGTTCTGCTACTAAATCACCTCATCTAATCTTGGTATAACACTAATTTAATAGCCCAGGACAGAATTATAAAAAAAAAACACGAATTCTGCTAAGAAAAACATAAGAAATACGAGTAATAATTAGCTATTCGTATATCAATACAGTATACAGGGTGTTTGGTAGAGGGACCGACAAACCAAATGAGCGTGTTCGGGGGACCACTTGCAGAATACAAGTTGGCCAAAAAAAATCCCCGACCCCCCCAATATAACTTTTTTTTGTGATTTTTCCCTTTTTCTCCGAAATTGTACCTATTTACCACCATAACATTTGTAAAATCTGTTTTAGACCGGATGTTTTTAGTTGAATTTGGTCTCTAATACACCTTCAGGCCACGCAAAGCTAAATAGCAAAGGATACAAAACAGAGCTAACTAACTGATTTAGTTTAAAAAAATGGGGTGTCGGGGATTTTTTTTGGCCAACTTGTATTCTCCAAGTGGGCCCCCGAACACGCTCATTTGGTTTGTCGGTCCCTCTACCAAACACCCTGTATATCGGCGTGCACTGTAATGTCGCTGTTTCAACAGCTGCATTGTAATATTGCGCGGAAAAAAAGACAATATAATAATAAGCGTAACAATTTCTCGTATTCTTTCCTCCTATTTAAATAAAATTCTCGTAGTTAGGCAAAGAATCATACCGAAATGCACAAGTAGGAAATATTTATCGCGACCTTCATTTTTAGAGCTGATTTTTTTCACTTTTCTACCGACTTCCAAAAAAAGGAGGAGGTACTCAATTTGACTGTTTTTTTAAATGTATGTTACCTCATAACTTTGGACTGGGTGAACCGATTCTCAAAATTCTTTTTTTGTTTGAAAGCTGGTATACTAACTTCCCGTGTGCTCCAATTCCATCAAATCCGGTTTAGTAGTTTTTGAGTTACACTCAAATAACTGATTATTACCAAAGTAAGAGAATGGAAGTCGGTATTAAATTTTTCAAATTGCACTTGTGTTATTTATCTAAAAAGTACCGAATACGTAACCTCATATTTTAGGCGGGATATTGTGACTTGCAATTTTTCACCTCACTATGAAAACAACACAGTTGTAGGTAAATAGAACAATAAGTTTTTTGCAGATTCATTTAGGTCTCTAGTAGGCATTCTGGCCCTCATGCATTTAGCTTCGTTAATATTACCTAATGTTACTTAGGAACTTTACAACACACGATCAAATTTAAATAACGCGATAAATGTATATAATTAGTCTTAAGACTATCCTTTATTTTGGATGTTAATATATAATTTTAAATTGCAAGGTTCCAGGTATTAAATTTCTCCTTCACCGCAATCAAATGAGTTAATTAGTCAAGGGAATCCTCAGAAGCGTCTCAAGCTTCGAGGTAGGTAGGTGTAGTAACCGTAAGGTGGATTTCTGAGCTGTTAGCTCGGATACCGAGGCTTTGTTAGGCACTACCTAGACTCACGGGTTGTAGAGACCGCAACGTTAAAGAAACGATGTGAGAAAAGTAGAGGATGTGGCTTTTTACCGACTTCAAAAAAGGAGAAGTCAATTAGACAGTGTTTTTTTTTAATTTTTTTATGTTTGTTACCTCAGAACTTTCGACTGGGTACACCGATTTGTGTGGTGGACAACCAAGTGGCGTTCTATGGGGGTGGCCTATGTTCAGCAGTGGACATCTTCCTGCTGATAATGATGTATTATGACACCGATTTTGATGATTTTAATTTATTAAACCCGTGAGGTTTCATTTAAATTTCATCTAATTCGGTCCAGCAGTTTTTGAGTTAGACTTCAATAACTGAAAAATGTTTCGTCTATTTTGATGATTTATTGATACCATTGACGGTGAATGATAATGAATCCCGTAATTAACAAGGGTAACTAAAATGGGTGGAAAAAAATGTTTATACCTATCAAGTTATTTCACACTTACTTTTTATACTGTTGAAGTCAACGATAAAGAAAAATATATGAATGAAATCGGTAAATCAAGTTATAGCGTGACCAGGAGAAATAGGCTTTCATTTTATAGATATAGAAAATTGTGAAGTTACCAGTTAAATTGAGCAAGAGGAATTACTAAGTAAATTGTCCAATTTGCCCAATTGCAATTTACACAGTTAGGTCTCGAGTTATAGATGTAATATAAGCCGAACGTTGAAACTTTTAAAGTTCTAGGCAGCACTGCAACTATTATAGCTAGTGGTGACGCTTACCTTTAAGATATACATAGATTGTATAAAAAAAATCTTGTAATAAAGAAACGGCAAAACCTTCTAACTCTCTCTAACTCTGTTCATTCCTGGACCTTCCTTCTTAGCTCGCTGTTTCTCACCAACCACTGAAGAATGTCAGATTTCAGACATCTTGAAGGCAAACAATTAGTTCCGCCGAAAGCTAAATAACTAATGTTCAGTGGTTTTGTAAAGACTTACGTGTTAAGGTTTTGTGTACAGCTCTGACTTAGTGACTAAAGATACCATGTAAGACTGTGTACTTTAATCACACGAATCCCACTAATATTATAACCGTGAATGTTTGTATGTATGTATGTTTGTTACTCTTTCACGCTCAAAGTGCTGGGCCAATTTTGACGACATTTGATACGGAGGTGTATGAGGCGTTGGATTAACACCTAGGATACTTTTCATCATCATCATTATCATCATCATCGTCATCATCATCACCATCCAACGCCACGCCGGTGAAACCGCGTCGCGCAACTGGTAGCATATACCTTAGATGTATAATTCTACATTACCTATATGTTATAAAGTAACGAGATGGACTAGTTCTACGTCTACGGTAAACAGTACGCTTGCTTATAGCAGTAATAGTGTCGTGCACTACGCTCGTTACCTTGCAACATTAGTTTTAGAGTCACAAATTTTTACTACAATGCTCTTCAAACCCTGACACAGGAACGCTTGCAGCAGAATATCTGGCACTGCGGATGACCAAGCTAGGATTACTAAGAATGATTTTAAACGTACTTAATTGTACTGCTTTGTACATCGAAGCTGCCTCCTTTCTCTTTATATTGTTTGATATTGACCAACGGCATAAAACCGAATTTGCAATGGCTCATTAAAACTACAATGTTTTCAAATCCGAGTGATGTGAGTGATGAGCCCATGGTAGTGGTGGAGTTTTAAGGCTCAGTCAAAATAAAAAGTCAACACGGAATGTTGTGAACAGAGAAGTGAGGCCGGTTTTCTAAACTAAATATGCGTGCATCAGTGCTGCCATGATAATTCAAATTAAATTAAAATTATTAAAAAATATTTATAATTAATGCATTTAAATTAAATCAAAATTCAAATTTTACGTATTGCTTCCACGCGCTGCGATAGTTCGACTGACGAGTCAAGGCGTAGTCCCGTCGTACGTGTTGTATTTAATTAAGTATTGACACGGCGAGGCGTAGTTTTACCCGGCATCACTTTTCTGTTCACAACATTATGTCGTGACTTTATTATTTTGTCTAAGTGTTAAGGTTACTTTAGATTCACTAGTAGTAAGTGAGTAGTGAGTAGATCACTCAGTAGTAGTATAGTGTAAGTTCTTACACGTGATATCTGAGAAAAGCCAGTTAGGCGTTATAAGAGAAGGTATCCTTCCTGTATAAGCGACCGCATATTGACGGCTATAACCGCAGTACCAGATGTTCTGCCTACATGTACTGTGGGCCTAGCACAACTAACTGCGTATGTGAAACGTAACGTGTTTCACGTAACACAGTTCAAACTGTAATTTATCTAGGGCAACTGTAACACAGATAACTCATAGTTTGTGTGCCGAAGCGTGACGCGTTGACTATTGCGATACGAATACTTTTTCGCACATTGTTTGTGATACGGCCTCTGTAGGCGCTGCGTGTTTGAAGACTTTGAAAAACACAGTGCAAGTAAACTTCCGGGATTGAATAGGATTCAATAAGTTTGTCTTAGGTTGACAAGCGCATTGCAGTGCTGCGAATAATTTCAAAACTTAAGAATGATATGAAAGACACTTTGTAGTTATACTCGACTTGAGTGGAAAACGAAACACTTAATGTTCTACAAAATTTACGCAGATCTATACACAAGACTAGATTTACTACTGAGAAACTCTTGGTATACGGCATTTAACGGGTCAGACTACGACGGGGTAGAACTATGGTCGACTAAAGTCAGGATAAAGACTATTCCTGTTTGTCCGATGCATAAGAGTTTAGCAGTAAAAAAGTAAGTACGGATACAATTTCCAATACATTTCTATTCTCAGCAATGTTTACTGTTTCTGCAGTGTAGGAAAACGGGCATCTGTGTCTGTGGTTGACACATAGGCAACTTATATAATCGCAATGCTACGAATAGTTCCCGGAAGATTGCGATAATATTGTTCCAAACGGTCGAAGTAGTATGCATACACTAGTTTATAATGTAAGAATTATATAATTATATATAATTCTTACATACTATATACTACTATATACTATATATAGACTATAAAAGCCTGCGGATTTGCTCTTGCTGCCTCGCGGAATACGGCGGCTTTAAAATAAAAGTAACTTTTAATATTCAATTACTTTTTAATTTATGAACCGATAGACATGAAACAAACACTAAATGTTACGTGAAGCTACCACAATACATAAATGAAAACCACATCTAAATCGGATAAGCCGTTTCAGAGATTAGCGTGCACAAACGCACAAACAGCCAAATATTTTAATTATATTTTCGTTTATATAGTTCTATTACTTACGGTAAATAATCTCCAAAGATTCAGTACTGTCAAAATAAATGTAGTGTGGTGTGTAACAGCTCCCATACCAGCTTCATTAATTAATATAATATTAACAAGCCACGTTCCCTGTTAGCTGAACTCCTTGGTATAATAATTTTGTTAAATATTTACACTGTATTCATAGCTGAACATGGTAATAATTATGTGTCTTAAAATTTCTGTGACAACGTTTCCTTATAAATAGAATTGCAAAGTTAACTCTTAACTGAGGGCTGTAATTTCAAAACCCCCTAAAATGACTTCGGACATATTTTCAAATAATTGCACCAAAATAAAGGTTTAAAAAGGTTTCCAAAAAAAAGGTTGTTACTTTCAATATGTCTATACGTTTACTTTCATAACCAACTAAATACACAGTAAAATCATTGTAAAAAGTAATATTAGTAGCAAAATCGGAAAAGACAAAAGAAACAAAAGACGTCCTGAGGCACGGTGGAGTGACGATCTGCGCAAGACGGCTGGCACAAACTGGATGCGAGAAGCCCAAGATAGACCTAAGTGGCGTGCAATTGGAGAGGCCTTTGTCCAGCAGTGGACTGCTACAGGCTGATGATGATGAGTAGCGAAATCCGCTAAAATGCCCTGTGTTACAATCAAAATCCTCTAAAATGAAATCGACCAATGAAAGCGCGGCATATGAGTCAGATGACTTTCAAATAGTATGGCGATTTCCGTTGTGTTGTTGAGAGTTGCTCGCGGATTTTAATTGATATTCAAAAGAAATAATGGAAAATTTTGTGGAGTTCATAAAAAAGTTTGATCCTAAGTATGCTCGGTAAGGCAATCCACAATCTTGGAAACGAGAACGGAAGCGCCGAAAAAGTTAAGTAAAATATTACCTAAAACTAACTAGAAAAGTTAATTGAAAAGTTTTATGCAACATGTAGTAGTGCAATCTTTAGGTAGGTACTCCAAAAACTGTTACAGTTTTTATTTTCAATAATGTTTAGATGTCGCCATCAATTTTTTATTCAGTATTGGTGATTAAAATCACGATGATATTTTATTAACTTGCATTTATCTACAAATCTAAACTGTAGAGCTATTATGTATCTCAGTTGCTAACAAATTTTGATTGCAATCTTGAAAAATAGCGCCTCCTTGTCACTTTTGTCAGCTTCAGGCATCAACTTACTAACATTTTTGCTTACTAAAATTGTCAAAACTGACATAGAGCCGCCATTTTTCAAGATTTCAATCAACATTTGTTAGCAACTGAGATACATAATAGTCCTGCTGGGCCACTCCCTTTTCCAGAGAAGAGGCCTGCCCTAGTACTAGGAATATTAAAAAGGTTGATGATGATTATGATTAAGATGTATTTGTATAATGTATGATTGTATGTATTTATTAACATACAATTTTTTTTTGCACAAAAATTTTATATTATAAATTTAATATTAATACGCATTTTACTTTTCATTTTTTGACTTAATATCTAAGCTATAAAATAGTAAACAAAGTTTACTGATTAGTATTTCGACTTTATTGCATAACGTCATTCACCGAGCAATATAAGGTTAGATGCCCTCTATGGCATTATCGTTGATTTTCAAAACCCGATAAAATTAAAAGTTGCTTTCAAATGACTCTATAGTAAATTTTGATCTTTAATTTTATTTAAAATGCGCGTTATGTAATATTTTAGATTTTCCACTTTTTTTAGGATCGCCAAGATATACAAACAAATGAACATGAAATATTGCCATTTGCATTAAGGTTATCACAACATATTCAAAATAATCTAATTGTGAAAAATTTAATCACAGTGATTTAGAAGTTTTTGAAATAACAATATAACATTCCAATATTAAGTGAAGCTATTTACTGATCTGAATGAATTCTGCGAGGCATTTATGTTCATTGTGTCCTTAAACTTACGAAGTAATGCCATGACTACAATGCATGTAATTTATCCAGCCGTGCGATTCTTTATGAGCAAACATCCTTGAAACAAATGACGAGATGACAAGAAACGTTGGAAAAACAACCTTATGTACAAGGGAGATATCTCATAAAGTATTTGACATTGGTAACCTCGTCGACGAGCGCAACGACGACTCATTAGAGAATCGCACGGCTGTACCTTTCAAAATACTGTTTCTTTCAATAATGAAAATAACAAAAATGATATATAATATTGATAGCAAGAATAATTCTAGACAACAATATCTAAACCTGAGATGTACTAAACTAGAAAAAAATTATCATATACATTTGTATTATGTGCGCTTATCTAAGTCTCATTTTGGGGACCTTATTTTTGAAAATAAGTTAAACCAACTTAATTAGGCTGAACCTCTGACCTTATAAAAATCCTTGTAAATGTTTAAATAAACTTCGTTAAAACACACACGATGGTTTTTTTTCTACCGACTTCCAAAAAAGCAAGAGATTTTTTTTTATTATTGTTACCTCATATCTTTCGACTGGGTGAACCGATTCTCTTTTTCTCAATTTCAAACAAAAACCTTTTTTTGTTTGAAATTGGTGCTTTCCGTGTGGCCCCACTTAATTTCCCATTTAAATTTCATCAAGTTCGGTCCAGTAGTTTTTGAGATACACTCCAATACCTAACTGAATAGAATGGAAGTCGGTATTAAATTTTTCAAATTGTACTTATGTTGTGTCAAATTAAGGGAAAACATGTGGTTACCAAATTCATTCGGTGATTAAAACAAGTTTGAAGATACTTGGAAGATTAAAAGAAATACTTCAGAATCAAACCCACCCAGAAGGCCTCAAATGATATTAACAAGATTCATCGAAGAAGACGAGATTGTCTTCTTGTATACAATTTTTCCAGAATGAAATCATCCATTAATTTGTGTAAGTACCCACTAAGACAAATATATTTTACATACGTCAATAAGTTGAAATTAAACAACTTTAAACGGACGTAAACGCGTATATTATTTTGGTTTTCAAACATTCGTATTATACTTTTCAGTGATTCACCGCTAAACTGGCTATGACCATGATCAGATTTCAATGTTTAATAATCGCGAAGTCTTAGAAACTTACATAGAAAAAAAGTAGACTTTTTCATTTACTAAATATTTTTAAGACAAGTCAACAATGTAGAAAATCTATCTAACAGTAAACTATTTACTACAACAGAATCTTATATCAAATAAATGTAACATTACTGTCAGCTAGTATTATGATAAAATAATATATCCATTATCGAGCTATTGTAGAATTGGATTTATCCGATTCTCCTTATTTAAACTTTACTTGCAAAAAGCTTTTTAAACCCATATAACGGTTCATGATATTATTATCTAATCTAATAATTGTGTTCAAGATACGTAGACATTTTTTTATTCGACTAATTGGAAATATAATTAAGCGGCGTAGGGATTTTGAATCCCACATACTTTATGAAATATAACTGTAGACATCAGCTATGTTATCTGAAATGGAATAATTATACAATGTTTTTGGAGGGAAATTATCGTGAAAATAAGACACACACAAAAAGTAACAATTGAAGGGTAAAACTCGTCTCAAAGTTATACTAATTTGCTCAAAAATCCGATAGAAATTTAACTGTAATTAATCCAAAAATAACAAAGGTTATCATTTATAATTGTATTGAAAGTATTACTTCGCAACTTTGCAGACAAACCGTTCATTAAGCGTCGTACTTTTAAGTGCGGGACAAGAGTGAAATTAAACGGTTCCCGGGGTTTTCCCACTTTCCCGGGATAGAATCAATATCAGTGACAAGGTTTATATCAATAAAAGTAACCATCGATTAAGCGAAGACACCAACTACTCAATCTACTATACTATACTTAAAGTCTTCGCATTGTAACATGAAGAAAAATCCGCTAAAAATACCTTATCATATCATTACGAAGATAGTTGTTTTCGCAACATGTCATTTTAAACTTTTAACTTAAAAGCGATTAAAAAAAGAAACATGATATGTCGGCTCTGTAGGCTCAGTTGATAGTGCAATATGAAGGTCAATCCCTGGCCAGGCCAAACATTTGTGTGCTAAGTAAATTTATTTATTCTCGGGGCTTAGATGTTGTGCTGTGGTAATGTGTGGTTCCATGCCTCTTGCGATAGAGTGAATCCTAGTGCGGCGGAATAAGTGTGTAAACATAAAGTACCTTACTTATAAACGCTGCATAACTTTATATGACATTCTTATTCTTCAACTACTTTTATAACAACATAATTGATCTGTGCCGTATTAAATATATATATATATATATATATATATATATATATATATATATATATATATATATATATATATATATATATATAATTTAGGCATAAATTAATCGAACCAAAGTCCAACCTAGAAATACACAGCTCTGGCCCTAAATCAATGGCCGTTAAGATATTTAATAAATTGCCAAATGAATTAAAAGATATCGAAAAAGAAGTAACTTTTATAAATAACTTAAAAGGTATTTTAGAATCCAAATGTTATTACAACTTAGAAGAATTTTTCAATGATAATTTCGACAAAATGAACATAGATCGTTCCGTTCCGACTATTGCCATACCCAAATAGGGTCATATGTATACTTTATATTTAAACATGTTACTTTAAGAACTCCATGTACCCACATATGTCTGCAATAAAATATTGAGTATTGAGTATTGAGTATATATTTGTTAAATATAGATAATACAAATATCCAAAACATAGCAAACAAGACATAGACTAGTACGACTGTTTTAAAAAAAATTAATAATCATTTAATACAATAAAATTTAAAAATAATAAAACTTTGTATCTCGATTAGTTTTTTTGACATTTTTCGCAATAGTAAAAAAAAACATATTTCGTTGATCTATTCTAGAATTTCTTAATAATCTAAGCCACCATCTGTATCGTAAACAAATGCATGTCGTAAGGATCTCATTCACTCTTTCAAGACTCTTACACTGTGTACATATTTCCCGGGATTCGCGGGCTAATCCTGCTAATTGTGTCCAAACTTCGAGAGCAGACGAGAGGCTTTTAATTAAAACTTATTCAATATTATAAAGCTGGATCGAGTTGGCCGGTCACTGCTTACATCGAGTTACTTAACGCCTTGTCACAATATTCTTTTTTATTTAGTGAGCAATTGCAATTATTCTTAATAAATTTTTTTTATAATCTTCTAGTTAATCATTCATTTCAAACAATTGTTAAGATTTTTGTCATCGCATTAAGTATGAAAAATACAAATTTGCTTATTACATTCTTATATCTCAATAGCTCCGATTTATTGTAGAACCTACTTTGTGGCGAAATGGTTTTGTAATTAATTACAAAATATAGTTCCATTTTGAAACACTAACGGGGCGTAATGTAACTGCTGATCAACTGCGCATATGTCACAGTAAATTAAGAAGGTAATATTATATAAAACAAGGTTTTCTCTATACTATCAAAAGGTTCGACCAAAGTTGGGGCGACCAAAGTTGGAATCTGTGCGTGCGACGGACAAGTCTTGCGCCAGTAGTAAACAATATGCCTTTTTCTGTCGCAAGGAAATACTTGACTACCTGCCCAGTGGGGAAAACGCGGTGATTATGTGGGATTCTCCACAAGAAGGGTAGCATAACGGCGGTGTTTTATAACTGCCGCACTTTCGCACACGACTGCGAATCCGCCGCAGCTTTCCGTTGCTAGACCCCTCTCCTTTGCAGCACGCCAAACACATGACGCGCTGCAATTGCCTCAAAAGACCAACTCACAAATGAACACCGGTCTCCTCCGAGGTTCCCCTGTGGTGGGTCGGATACGTAGCCCCACCGCCCGCTACGTGAGCAACGTGTCGCCATACCAACTCTCCCTCTCCCCCCGCGATCTCACCTCCTGAAGCCTGCTCCACAATACCCGGGTCCCACCTCCTCAGATATGTGCCAAAGCGGCCATACCTCGCTCGACCAAATCTTGTAGGAATAGCCCCTGGAGATGCTAGCTGGCCCGGGCCAACACTGGTGCAGCCCTGGGTTCCTCTAAGCTTCACCATCAATTACAAATTCAAGTAGTCCAAGCTTGAGTCCAAATTTTGAAGTGTTTTTGTCTTTGAATAAAAATCACGGTTTATATAAGGAGTAGTAAAAAAATTTCTTAGTTCTCGAAAAGGCTACAAGCTGGGTGTTGAGACTTCCAAATTGTACACATTGGCTTGAGGAATCTTGTACGCTTCATAATTTTATAACATTCCCAACGTTAAACATACTGTGACCATGGTATGGCGGCGCAGCTCGGCTATCCCATTTATTTTCTGGAAACGGCAAACGACCAATAAGTCTTGCTTCCAGGGATATTAACACTATCATAGGTTACTCTCTAGTTTTATGAAGACACATTAGACCCAGCGACATTTCCATAGAGGAATTTAATATTGCTGTAAATTAAATTTTCTCTAAAGGGTTTCATCAGTTAAGGCCCCGAATTCATAAGGCCTGATTTAGATTTAATTTTGCTTCTCACATGTAATTAATTGTCTACTCAGTATTATCTTATATTAATAGTTCATCTACCATATGCTAAAAGTAACGAATCATTTAGTTATACACTGTACTTTGCTACAAAAAAGATGTAATTAAATTGTCTCTATTATGAGGTGGTGATATTGTGAACAAGAATATACGAGGATACTTGTGATAATAAAAGTAAAAAGCCAGACATAACTATGCATACGACATAAACGTTTCATTGTAAAATATTAGGTAGGAAGTGGAGTTAGGGGAGCGAAGAAAGGATCAAAGGAAATATGGAGAAGAATGTCAGTTGGAATAAAGATTTACTAAATGTAGAATATGAGTAAAAACATGGTTCAATACATCAGATGTTAGAGCTAAGGAGATAATGACAATTGCTACGAAAGGGAAAGTAGAGATAGATATGTAAATATAACCAGGCTGAACAAGATTATGAAAAGTAATTTATACTTTTCTCGATATCGTAACCTAAAAATGCAGAGTAAATTTGCTCAAAGCAAATGAAAACGCAAACGAAAGAAAGATGAAAACATTTGTTCCTGAAAACGACGAACTTATATTGATAAAGTATATTATGTTAGGATCAGCGAAGAAAGAGTGTAACAGGTGATACACTTTGTATTTCAGGGAATTTAGTTTATATTTGATTGGAAACATGAACAATGCATAAAAGAGGCAGTTCTGAGGATCAAGTGAGTTTAATAAACATTTTTAGCAGCATTTTATTTATAACAATAATAATAATTGAGTTTTTCTAAAAATAATAATTACCTTATGGGGGACTCGTTTAATGGATGGCAAGCCACCACCTGCCCAAATAATTTTAAAATGAGACTGAAATTGGCAGGTGCCGTAGTCTCTTCCATAGCCCACTATCTTCCTTATCACTAATAAGTTCATATCAATAACCTGGCCATTTTACCTATTTTTGTAATAGTTATAAGTACCATGTTACCCTTCATCTATCATTTTTTCTGTTTTTTCCTTTATATTTTTATACCAAACAGGCCTCTAAGTGTTGGCAACAGCCCCACTTATGCCTTTGTAAAGGACCGCATAAAATCCGTGCTATTTGGTGAATAAAAGGAATAATAATAATTTTTATGAGTTCAATATGCTTAGACATTTACCGAAGAGTAACGAAAAAGGCACGTTTGGCTATGCATATGAGGGTGCTAGTAAACACAAGATGAGAGCGTGAAAAGTATGTGCGTTGCTTTAAGAGACATAACACAATTAGCGCGATGAGAATGCAGTATGAATGGATGTGTGAATGAAGATTGACTAAAAATTACGGAAGGGTAGCGTAAATGGAACACTTGACAGAGGAAGACGGAGAATGTTTGACCAAATTGGCGAGGTTACTAAGCTACTACGATCTAAAACAACTCGTGTCTCAATGGCATAAGCATGTGGGGGTCAATTATTTCATCTGTTATTTCTGCTGATGAAAATATGGATCTAAATTATGGTTGAATATTAAGTCTTAAGAAAGTTTTGCCACGATCATGTCGCTTTCGCATTATGCAATGGTATCAGGGTTATATATTATATTCGGTGCAATAGACAGATTGCACGAATAGTTTTGATATATCATTCCAGAATTTAGCTAATACTTGTATCTATAATATATACATTTATTCGATACGTTGTTGTACCAATTTATTGTTCAAACTCGTTGAACCTATCGAAGTTCAACAGAACTGAGCGAGCCAGCAAAATGTCCAATAAGTCCGGCTTTATATTAACTGGCTCGTAGTTTACGGCGCCGGCTGTTCATTATAGGGCAGTCCAGTTTTATTACAATAGAATTTCGTATTTATAATAATTGACCAGGATTAAATACCAGAACGGAGTTCGAGAGTTAATTGTTTCACGTAATACTGAAGTTTTCAAGGAAATGGCGGCTGTCGTTTGTCACAGCTTTTGATGTTTGTCAAAGTTTTGAACAATTTTGTTAATTGGGTCCACTGAAGTAAGGTAATTGACGACTTATAATAATACTAGCTGCGCCCCCCCGATTTTATAAACGTGATTAAAATTTTTGAAGGTTATGAAACGTACCCTATTCCCGACCCTAGGACCTTTAGTAGTGAAAACGAAAAAAACAGAGATATTTTTGTAGTACTATAATTATAGTGCGTGTACCTTGTATCTAGTACAGTGGGCCGAGCACGAAAAAGTAATCTACATAAAAAAGGTACAGTTTTGTTCAAAAACTCTCGTGAATGCGATACGTATTTCTTAAATCAAAACGGCTTTACTCAAATAATTAGCTGACGTTATTATTCAAAATTATAGACATATATTATCTATCTTCAAGAAATTTACGCAGCCATATCGTGGCGACCACTGTGGACTGCAAAACACAATGCAAGCAGTTTTAAAATAGTAACAATAATTATATTGTTATGAAGGAATGACTATGCTTTATTGTGAGCACTTAGAATGCTATAGTTAGATACAATTACTTTAATGCCTTTATTAATAAACGTTGCGTAAACATAGATTAGACGTAACATGATTTGTCTTGCTTTCACGCGTGACATTTACTGCAAGCCAAAAATTGACAGATATATGTTTTAACTACTCCGGGTCTAAGCCAAGTTTATTAATAAGGCCGTAAGAGCTTTAAGACTGGCTGAAATACTTAATCTTAGTTAAATATCCTCTTATTATAAATGTCAGATTCTTTATTAGATAAAGTACACAGATTTTGTATTATATAATTGCGCTCATAAAGGCACATCAGAAATAAATTGCACATATAAACAAAACAGTTTTTGTTTCAAAATTATATCATCAAAATGTAACAATACATAGCAGAATCAAGTATGAGTTGGGAAATAGGTCTCGTGATTTAACTATCCTAACAAAAATTGTAAATGTGAAAGTGAGTTTGTTTGTGTGTGTGTTAGATGTTCACGCCGAACCAGCAGCACGCATCTCGAAGAAATTTGGCAAGGCGGATAGATTATATCCCGGCGGAAGACTTAAGATAGTTTTAGTCATCATCGCTATCGTCATCATCCTTCACCACGCGGGTGAAACTAGTGGGCGCAGCTCAGTGGTTCATTAGTCCCAAGTCTCGTATTTTATCTTGCCAAGTATCCAAACATACAACATTCGTTTATGAACTTTTGCTCATACACGTAAATGCAAGTTTCAAAGCATTTTTCATCCTTTCCGCCGTGTTTTGTTCAAAATTGCATTTTGGGAAAAACGGGCTATGTATCATAGAATTTTATTAGAGACTGTAGGCCTCAAAATTCGCAAGCCCAGGAATCCTATCCTGTTTTATCCACAAAGCTTTCGTTTGGATTCTGCCTAGAATGTTCCTTTACAAAACTTTAAGGAAATATGATAAATGTAAAACATATATTTCAAAAAGGATGTGTGTATAGCCAGTGGGTACAAGTTAGCTATTATTATTAAACCTTGTTTAGTTCTATTTAGTTTTGTGTACATATATATTTTATCTAAATAAATAACCACATATAACACATCACTACATCCAAGACCCAAGGCCAAACATTTCTGCGCTCTTCGCACAAATAACAGCCCCGGCCAGAGGTGGAATCTAAGACCACGCTATTTTTGAAATAACTTATGCCTAACGTATAATTTATAGATACATCCTTAAAACCCATCTCAATGTCTAGTTGTAACCATTACGTTACATTTTATTTTTTAAGGCTATTAACATACACTTACAACACACTTTCAAATCATTAATCATCAAATAATTCTTATTATAACATTTTAACAAAATATTATGATAAATTGGAACGTTACACGTCTCCCTTTCAAATGTAGGCAATTACTTCAACACAAAATGTATTTTGTGTTACAGAAGTATTAACTAAATTTCACAGGTGTCATTTACAAGTAGTTCTTCACTTTTTTGTTGAACACATACGATTTTTTTTCAAATTAGACCTACCTAATTAGAACGTAGACTATGCAGATTCCTTATCGGTGATTATTTTATGAATATGAATAATTAACGAAATTTTCTTTGACCATTGCATCGGCCTACATTAACCCGTCCGCATCAGGACAAAAAATAACAATAGATTTATGAATGAAACTTGCCTCTAATGGGTCTTGCTGATTCGGACAGATTAAGTTGCTCAGTAGGCAAACTCATTCGCTTTAGGGCCCATACATACATCCTAAAGGAAGGTTCTTCTAAGCAATTGAGCCGGCAAAATCATTGTGATCAACAAAACGTCTATTTATAGCGTAGGCAAGGTGCGAAAACCCATCCTTTTATCCGTAATACTTTATTTCCGACGCGTAAACAAACTTTTGTTTGGTAAACATGTTTGTCTTTGCTTATTTTTATCACCAATCAGGCTGGGTACTAAAACTGCGATGAGTACAACGTTCGTCATGCTGATCATAATACGAATAGGCATAATAATATTTTGTTTACGAGCTTAGAAATATTTTTAGCTGAATGTCTACTCAAAGGTATTTATGATTTGTTTTTTGTCAATAAGTCACTTGCCTCATTTTGACATTGCATGATAAGAATAGAATTTGTATTTTTAATGTCGAGAAAAACATGTCGGTTTTTTTTCCTATAGGACTCGTACGTTTATACATTTGCCATTACTCAAGTTATTTAGGTAAATATATATAGTTACATCAAGTAAGTTTTTTTAAATAGTCTGATTAAATTCATAGTGTCATTCATAAGTATGTCGTGAAGTTACTGTCCTTAGTTATATAAATATATAAAGCGGTGGATCCATTACTAAAACATTCTAAGGCGATTGAAGAGGATACACTAAAACAACGTTTCATGATTTTGCACCGTTATTACACTAAACAGTTAATATCCACCAATACTCATCGTCAAAGCTAAAAGATAAAATTAGGAGATTTAAACAAATTCAATGATAGCCACTCTTGGGTTTTTGTCGGACTTGGTCTTTTGCTGAAACATCTAGAGAAATCACCAGCTACAACCCTACATGCTACAACTTAAGGTTGAAAATCTGATGCTAAAACCAAAACGGTGTGTTCCGGCTGTTGTCCTTGAGATACAGCCATCATTCCCCTCACAGCTCCACTCACCTCATTACAATGGAGTTTTACTGTGTCTGGTAGGTTTTACTGCTAAAGGCATGTAGTTGGGCCTATTATTTTCGAAACATACATCACTTATACCATATATTATAAAAACTTATTGATTTAATTATATACATTTTCTACACATTTCATTAACTAACTTAGCAGTTTCTGATGCAGGTTCAGCTGTAATTTGTACCTTGACTCTAAAGTCAGACGGATTGAAATGATGTAAAAAATAACATTATGAAAATAATTCTAAGTAATTGACCAAATTAAAGTTTCTTTCGTTAAATAATATAAAGAAACGAAACCTTTTTAATTTCTTTTTAAAATGCCCCTATTCACTAGAATTCGTAAAATGTATGGTATCAAATATATGTTTTACACATTTTAGTATTTTGTATTGCCTGCCACCGTAAAATATGCGAAACCGTATAACGTATTAACAAGTTGTATTAACGGCTCCATTTTTTAAAATGAAACGCTTTCTTAGCTGCCCAGTGAATACCTTCTTTTATTTAAAATATTTACAAATTTCCTGCTGCCGCGGCGTTTTCACATTATATCACTATTAAGTCACATAATTATTCTGTGTTTCATCATCTCCGTCGTAGGACGTCCACTGCTGAACATAGGTCTCCCTCATAATTTTCCAAAAGGACCGTTTGGAGGCGGCCTGCATCCAACGTCGTTCTGCGACCTTTATCAGGTCGTCTGTCCACCGTCGATTCTGTGTTTATGCTTCAATAACAAAGGCTTGCTATATAAAACCAAGCTCGGCTTTTGTTTCCTATCTATACAAAATTTGATCACTACTTATCTGAGTAAACAGAAATGCTACAGAAAATATGCTTCGACTGTATCTCAAGGAAACAAAAGGTAAACAGGTCCGCGTGAAGGATTTCGTCAATGGTTATTGGAGTTTCTACGTGAGCCTGAGTTCGTAAGGCTGGGTATACACGGCATTATTTCATGTGTCTTTTGCAGGAGGGGAAAATCAGAACGATTTCCATGAAAGAAACAAAAGGCGGGGAGGCCTGTGTGAAGAATTTCGAGAATATTTATTTATTTTCTACCTAACCTTATCTTCGTGAGGCTGGGTATACCTCGCATTGGCCTGTACGTTTTTTGAAGAATAGTTAAATCAGAAGGGTGTATTTTACTATATCTATATTAGTGATTCGCTATCTCACGTCATGATGATGAATGATGCAGGCGAAGGTTGTACGCAGGGCTATATAAGATATAGACGACCCCGTAGTACGAGTATCTTGGTTTGTTCACTAGCGGAGCACAAAAATTTTTGCGATGAGTAAAAATGTTTTTCTCGGGTCTTAGATATTGTGTGGTGATATTAATGTATGTGTCCAAATCGCCCGCGATACAGGGTATCCTGGTGCGGCAGTATGGATGTGTAAAAGTTATTTTTTTTTAATACCTTTTAAAATCTGCCATCGGCTTATGCCATAATCAGATACGTTCCAGCATGGCTTATGTTGGTGCTATTCCAGTAACTGGCACCATAATATGGAAAGAGACTCAATCTTGAGTGTCCAAAGTCAAAATGTGCCTTCGTTTTAGGCGTTTTACATTTTCTTTATCATCTATTAGGTTTTTGGCAAGGTAATTTGTGTGCTTGTTCAGTCAGCTCAGTTCGTTCTTTGTATTTGAAGCTGTTGTTGCTGGTTTCCTGCTATACTGTTGAGATTTCCAGATGTTCATGTATTTCAGTGTATCTTACAAACCAGTGAGCACTTGAAACTGTTCGCAGAGCCAGATTTTGGAATCTCTGGAGACTCCAAATCCAATCAATGTTGGAGTTACTAGCAGAGCCCCAAATCTCTATTCCATAAGTCCAGATGGGCTTTATGATAGCTTTATACACAAGTACTTTATTTCTAAGTGATAGCCTTGACTGACGACCGAGCAGCTAATTCAGTGAGAGTAATTGCAAGTTTGCTTCTTTGCTAAATGGTTAAACCGGCAAACACTCACGTTTATCATCTAGTCGTTATATTCCGACCGGTGTTCGGGCAGTACTGATGCCCATCCTCATGGAGAGCGTGGTCTAGCAGCGATGGCCGCTAGTCGCGCACTGCCTAGACTAGATGATAAACGTGAGTGTTTGCCGGTTTAACCATTTAACTATGAGTTCTCACGGAAGTTTTTATGACAATATTTGCTTCTTTGCGCTTGGTTTTAATGTGTTTTGCCCAGGTTAGGTTAGGTTAGGTTAGAAATTGTCTTTGATCCAAGTATGACTTTGGGATCATATAGATAGAATTTGGCAAGAGGGTCTTTAGTTTAAAGCGGAGTCGTTTGTGCCAGACTCTGTCAAATGCTTGTTGGATATCCAGAAATACAGCTGAGCAGTAATCTTTTCTACTGACTTCCAAAAAGGAGAAGGTACTCAATTCGACTGTATTTTTTTTAATTTATTTTTATGTTTGTTACCTCATAACTTTCGATAGGGTGAACGGATTCTTGAAATTATTTTTTTTGTTTGAAAGCTGGTGTTTCTC
This sequence comes from Selenia dentaria, assembly GCA_917880725.1. Lineage (NCBI taxonomy): Eukaryota > Metazoa > Arthropoda > Insecta > Lepidoptera > Geometridae > Selenia > Selenia dentaria. The sequence continues at coordinate 21,045,978 of OU862893.1, forward strand.
GTGTGGTACCTTTTAAATTTCATCAAATTCGGCCTAGTGGTTTTTGAGTAACACTCCAATAACGGAATGGAATGGAAGTCGGTATTAAATTTTTCAAATCATACTTGTTTCTGATGTTTACTGTCTGATGTTTTGGACAATTCTACGGACTTGTTCTACTGTTGCGCGTCTTTTCTTATATCCAAACTGATGATTAGGAGTGATTTTGTTCTTATCAAGTACAGATTTGCGTAGTTTCTTTTCAAAAACTTTAGATAGTACAGGTAGGAGACTTATTGGCCTGTATGAGCTAGGATCTGTTATGGTGGCTTTCTTGGTTTTGATATTACACAGATTTGTGAGATTTTCCACAGTTTTGGGTTGTATTGTATTTTTATAATTGCATTAAACAGCATTGTGAGGAATACTACTATTTTCATTAGTCATATGAGTACTACACCTGTTATTAAATTGAAACCGGGTGCCTTTTTGTTTTCCAAGAACCGAATCGTACGTTTGAGTTCTCTCGGAGTTACCAGAGCAAGTGGTGGTGATAGTTGCTGATCGCTGTTGATCATAACGTCAATTTCGTTTTCAAAGTTCTCTACGGTTGATTTACCACCTCCACTTCTGGCCCACGGGTCTGTTGGTGCCTTTCTTAGTAGTGGAACGTGAATTAGTGGTCTTTTAAAGTTTTTTTTTATTTGCCAGAGTGATTAATTGTCTTTTTGTGGGTTGAGAGGCCAGAAAGTTTATCTTGAAATGCAGAGTTTTCAGTTTCAGTTATTAGCTCTTTTAATTTTTTAGAGATTCCACAACCGGTCACAGTTACCACCGTGCAGTTTGCTAAAAACCGCCCAAATGGCTTATCTATGTGAGACTGCTTTCTCGGATCAGCAGCTGTATAAACTGGAGCTAGATGACATACTGTCGCAGCAGTGAGGGTCCAGAGGATATTGTATGAAAGCATAGGTTCAGATGGTGCAGGTAAACCCGCCGGCCAGGAAGAACCGTAGAAATGGTGGTGCCGCTGGCCGCCCGCGGTATAGTACTAGGGTTGACTGTCCTCGGAGTGGCTAATCGTGTCGGCTGGTGACCGGGACCCATCCCGGTGACCATTTCTGGGAGGCTACAGGGCCCTCCCGTTTGGCGAGTCTGACACCTTCCCCGAACAGTCTATTACCGAAACACGGTCCACCTCTTTTTGACCGTCACTGCTGCGACAGCATATCCTATCTTCACGCCCCTTCTTTTCCTCATGACAGCACAAAACTTGAATTTAGGTTCAAAAGCGGCATCCCGTTATCCCACTAGTACGCTTTTTGAGGTGGGCTTCACTGTCCGTGGATACGAAGCTCAACGCCGTCCATCATCACCTAGAGTCGGCGAAATCAGCAATAATTTTTCTGACGGAGATGCAAATACGCCGCCCGATGACCTATCATACTTACATAGCCCCGGCTATATTTTGGAAGAGAGCTTCCGTGCCGAAGCCGGCGTGTCTCGTTGTTAGCGCGGAGGTATGCTGTCAACGTTTGCGCTATCTAGAAAACCATTCCTTCTCTACCTTTTCGGTACATGTAAACCTTGGAAGCATCAGTCGAGTCGACGTGAGCCCCTACGTTCCCACTCCGGAGTTAATGAGATTTCTGGACTGACTTCTTGAGCCCAGGCAGCTGACGATGCATTGTAACGGTTTCCAAACTCAGAAATGGTGTTTCTGGAGGATTTTAACGCTCATCATGACACCTGTTTTTTCATTATTTAATATATATTTAGGTATACAAAAACACGTCAAATTAAACAAAAATATACTATTTAAACTTTTTCCTTCTTGTTTCAAGGGCCACTCTTATGGCGTCTACAAACCTTAACGTACGTTAGTACATTTATTCTATGCCGAAAAAAATTCTTCATACATCTCATAAACTGAAGATTAATCTCGGTTATACTTCAGCGTCAGAACTACTCCGAACTAGTCCAGACTATGACTAGTTGACTAGTGTAAACAAATTGCGTATGCCGTGAATAATTCATCAAAGAAACAGGCGCTGACAAATGAAATCTAATGAATACGATATGAGACGACGAGGGCGGACTGAGATTTGCGAATGTAGTTTTATCGCGTAGGTGAGAAATAGGAAAATGTGGTTTTATATTTCTAGAGATTTTCTGCGTTATAATACTCTCGTCCAAAGCAAGAAGAAAATAAATATACAACTATTGCATGAAGTGGCCTTTACGTTCTCCTACCGGAAATAGTGTCTAGTTAATATACAAACGCATTAGGTATAGTACTAACGGAAAGTAATATTCCATTATAATATAAAATATAACGATGTTCATGTGAGAGTATGTGAGTAATATTACAAAACATACTACGTAACTACCGACTGCGGTTTTAAACTAAGAATCTTTAAAAGATCATAATAAGTAAAATTTGGAAAATTTTAGAATAACAGACTTTCATTCTATTATTGATTGTCCACTAATTCCTAATAGTTACAGATTTTTTTTTTCATAATCAGCTTATCCACATGAGATGATGATTATCACACGCAATTACTTAAACAGCTTTAAAAAAATATATGAAAAACGTCATAAGAGCCGATTTTAAGCATATTTGAGAGTTGGCCTCGACTTGCCTGGGATCCCATCATCAGATCCTAACTTGGTGACAATATGACCAAATTGGAAGATTGCCCTGCCGAACAATAGAACATTTTTTGAAATCTGTTAATAGTTGGCGGAGAAATCGGTGAACATAGAACCTCCTTCTATTTTGTAAGCCGTAGAAAAAATATAAATACTTGTAAAATATTACAAATCGTATTAATAGGTCCAAATTATGTCGAAAAAATTACTTACTTAAAATATTATGACGTGTCTATTAATTACTGAAATTGTTGTTATAAAGTTACATGTCGTTCAACTGAAATTAAGATTTGCAGATGCAGTGTTCATAGATTTATATATATTTTTTTACGTAATAATAGAAAAGACTCCAACACTAAAAAGTGTGAAATAACCTGTTGAAGTCGGTACCATGATAGTTCAAAAGCACCTATTATCACAATATTGTGCGCATGGTACCGACTTCAACAAGTTATTTCACAGTTTGTTGAAGTCGGTTCTACTTTTTTAGTGAAAGCATTTTTTTCACCCTTTTAGTAACCTTTGCTACCTACGGGATCGATAGTCATTTCCCGTCAATAATGATATCATCACTAACTAAAAGTGTTTCTCCTATCAAGATAGGCGAAACACTTTTATCAACACAGTTATTGGAGTGTAACTCATAAACCATTTGACCGAATTTGATTAAATTTATTTAAGACCACCTCAGAAGTATATACTCTTCGAATAAAAAAGAGTTTTGAGAATCGATCGATCGAATACTGTTGATCATAGAACCTCCTCCTTTTTGAAATCTTTAAACAATTCACGAGTCACTGGACTACATAATGCACGATATTGGTCGGTCTTATAAACCACTAAGTTTTTTTTGAAAGATTCCTTTGAGTCGGGTTCTTTGTTATTATAACTATTTAATTAAGATTGGTTTCGTAGTAAGTATAAAATCAAAATTATTAAATACTCTACGAATACTTCACACTTCGTAATACACTTGTCAAATAATGAGAGACGGGGAAACGACGGGAACCATGGGACAGAAGGATCTATGTGATTAGTGTTCTTCTTCTTCTTTGTCTCCTGTCGTTATTAGTTAAAATGCCAACAGAACAAATATTGCATAGTTTGAAAAAGAAATTGCGTTAGCAAAAACCTATACGACGTTACAAAATAAGACTGAAATGTCTGTTAAAAGTGCTCGAAAACATAACATACAACTCAAGTGTATAATAAACAAATAACTCAGCAAGTACCGTTGAGACCAATAAAGATATAATTGTTATAAACATTGTGATGGCTAATGACGTTGCATCGCATGCAATGGAATCCGCTTCTTTATAGACTCTGACTGCGTTACAAAAGAAAGCGTGAAGGCGATTTTGTAACCGATAATGGTAGCAATTTTCTTGTTCAAACTAAACTAAAATTTTCTAAGCCATGGTAGTTTTTAACACGTATACACTAAAGTCCACATTAGTGTAACACTTTGAATGACAATTCCAAAAATTTTATTATTCTTTTTAAATGTGGGTAGTTTCACATCGGTTTAGAGAGCACGAAGTTAAACGAATGCTAAATTTGCATCTAGACATATGAATAGAAATAGTAATTGTAATAACTATCATTAGCAAGCGTTATACGAATAATTTAACTTTAGCATGAACTGAATAAGAACTACCGTAATTTACTTAAATAAGTTCGCTAGTTTAGTTTGGTGTTCTGAACAAGCGAATTGCTATATGTATCTCACATGTCGATTTCAGCTTGGTTCAAATCCTTCCATGACCGTAATTTTGAAGAAATCCTAGACAGGTGGAAGGATATATTTGACTGGCCAGTTGGCGCAGCAGCAAATCTGCCTTCTGAACCTCTGGCTTCGGTCGTGGTCCTGACTGGTCAAACGTTTGTATGCACGAATATGTCTGTCTGGGTGTGTATAGGAAATGTATATTAGTCACCATATTATAGGCTTCGTCTAGTTTGGGACCTGAAAATCTTGTGTGGATTAGATTTTAAGTAATATTAACAAAAACAGAAAATCTGCGGCTAAGAACCTAACAGTATGTTCAACTAAGTTCTGGTACTGGTAGCTGTCGTTGTGAGCCAGCCCCCTTTCTGACCTAGAGCTGCCATCCTATCACGTAATGAAAATGGAAAATACCTAATAAATAAGTACGTAATCTTTTCGTTGAATCGTACAAATATATAAAATGGCTTTGTCATTCTCAACTGATCAACAATAAGGTGATGATCGATCAATAGAAGGTAAAGTGAAAAAACAGCATCTGAATAGACTTTTTAAGTCTACTCAAGACAAATCTAACATTTTATGTTAGATTTTTCTCAAACATGTTTTGAGTATTAAGATACAGTTTATTATAATCTCCACATTATAGGTAAAATACACGAAGAAAGTATAAAATATAACTAAGTAGGCAGGCATCTACAATAATAAGGAAAAACCTGGAATGTTGATATAGGCTTAATAAAATAATAACAACATAATATGATTGTATATTTAGATGGATGGATGTTAATAATACTCTTTCGCGCAAAACTGTCCTTTAGCAGCGACTTTTTGACGTCACTGACTTGGACCAACACATAGGTAAAGACACTTTATGCAAAACTGTTTCTTTAGGATACCTACCTGGTGCTTCATCTGCATTTGTGGAGAAAAAGTATTAGAATTACAATTATGAAAATATATAAAGGAAAGTAGCACATATACCATAATTATATAAACATATTTATTACTCTGCGTTTTATTTGATAACTTTTTACTATTGCACTCTATTTCTTAAAATATGAACAGCAACGCTCGAGCTAAGCTTGTGGCATATATTCTCAGCCCTACCAAGCATGCAGCCCTGCGGCAAACATCTTTATTGCAGCTCTTCTTATTCTGGTTTTAATGCGAACAAACACGCATAATTATGATTAACATACTTGGTTGATGACCGACAACCATGTCCGCAACAATTTTGGTAATTTAACATATTTTATTTTATATTTGTAATCCGCAAAAAAGGACACGTTTGAATCGACCTTACATATAACCAAATGACAAAATAACCACTTGGCTAGTTAGATGATAGTTAAAGACCTATTCTAAGCTATCATAGTTGTAAATAGGTACATATTAAACGTAGTTATTCCACCCTAGACATTGGTTCTAGAGTCTCGTTTACCTGTAATTTAATTTCTTACTCTAGTCTTTCAAGAAACAGAAATGCTAGTACACTTCTGCTTTAAGGCAGAATATTTTTATTCACTGTGGAGGTGCCCATCATGGGGCACAAAAGCTGATAAAAGCCCCACTCCTTAGCGACTGGTCCGCAATGTAACAATAGTTAATGCCAATTTGAAATTATTGTAAATATTATCTACTATTTACAATCCAGTTTTATTCTAAATACTGTCAAACCCCGAGTATACTGAAGATCAACAATGAACTGCTTATTTGCCTCGAAAGGACTTTTTCCACATGTAGGTCTAACCGGGCGACACCGTATTATTCCTCAAATAGGGGCGCTTTCGCACCACACCTCGTGTATTCACAATTGCTTAATATTCCTCAATAGCTTCATTGCTTCAACATTAGGGTTATGAATTAGAATGGCTCTTGGAACCCAGCCTCACCATTTCCCTGTGTAGACACGGACTCCCCGACAACGTTTTAAGTTCCGGCATATTCATTTATATATCAATCTCTCTAAAAATCAGTATTAAAAAAAATGTTACGCTTCGTTAAAATTATGCTACCTACTCGAAAGTAGCTGGTAGATTATTATTTTAACAGAAAATAACAATAAGAATACACTATTGTCAAAACATCGTAGTAAAAAACGCAGTATGTCTTACAATACTCTCCTGCCAAAACACAGTATTTATCCGTAATCCGTATCTTTTTGTGTCGTCACATAGCTACTCGTACATTAATACGTACCCGGGGCGAATCTGGTAAGTATCCATGTATCTGCAAATAACGTTGAAGTATTCCATTATATTGGATCCTCGCCTCAGGCGGGGGCCGTCTAATAAACAAGACAATATTCGAATACAACCTTGTTTGTTCTCGAGACGCTTATTGTTGTATTAACCGGTTGTATTATGGATTTTCTTGATACAGTTTTGAATGGATTTATTAGCTTGTGAATTATGAGGGTAGTTGTAAGTTTACTTTTTGTACAACGTAACTTTTTGTGATAACATTGAGTTTGTTATCGCTTGAGCAGATGTTTTAGGAACCTAAAGGGTTTTCTGGAAGGGTTTATTGTAGGTATATTAAATATATTATTGTAACAACTTTTCAAATTTTTTAAACTAACTTACCTGCCCGTGGTTTCGCTCGCTTAGTCTACAGCAGACGGAGTCACATAAATTATTAGACATATATTTTTAAGATTTACGTAAATCAAAGCAAACTGCAAGAAAAAAGAGACTCTTTATAAGAAACAAATTACTTTGCTATTTCTGGGCTGTAATGTACCATAGAAGTTCTTGCGCGCCGACCAGTCAATGGAGATCCCAATTTCGAATTGGAGACCGTCTAAAATACACTTACTTGGACGGGATTCGACCCGCGTATTCCAACAATCCGTGTCAGCCGCCATGACCGTTAGGCCTTTGAGGCAATAGCCTCTATCTACTTAACTAATAAGTTAAGTAGATAAGTAATAAGTTAGAGGAATTTAATTCTAGTTGATTTCAACCGTCGTATGCATGGGGAGGGACTAAACTAGGGAGTTAAATTCGATGTTCGGACGGATATCTTCTGTGTGCAGTTTTTATCTCTATTTTTTTTACCAACAACAGGTACCTACTTGAATATTTTGTTGGACTTTTTGATGTTGTTAGATGTTGGCCTTCATCACTAAAAAGTGTGAAATAACTTGTTGAAATTATGAAATAGGAAAAAAATGGAACCGTGAAAGTGTCACACTTTCACGGTGCCATTTTTAGGTAAAAAAAAAAATTCAGCCTTTTTAGTGACCGACTCACTGGATCGATTGTCATTCACCGTCAATCACAAAGTACGATATGATCAAGATAGGCGAAACACTTTTCAGTTATTGGTAACTCATAATGCGATTGACCGAATTTGATGAAATTTAAATTGAACCACCTCGGAAGTATGCTCTACCAAACAAAAATAATATTACAAATCGGACTACTAAAAAATTATCCGTGTTCATACATAAAAAAACATATGCGATGACTTGAGAACTTCCTCCTGTTTTTGGAAATCCCATTGTGTGGTCCCATTAAAATTTTTTAACTCCAATAACTGAATAGAATGGAAATCAGTTTCCAATTTTTCAACTTGTACTTGCATGTAGCTAGTGAACTCACATCAGAGTAATCATTTCGCCAAAAAAACTTCATAGCTGGTTTTTACAACTCTAACGACTGTTTAACTTTATTCCCCGAAGCATAAACAGCTAAGTCGTAAGCTGGAATTATGAACACTGAACATTGCATAGTTCGTTGATCTACAAGCAATTCAAAATGAAAATTCGCAAACATGATACAAGTAAATTCAAACATTCTCGCTGTGGGACAGGCAACTTCAAAATTGGACACGGTGTAACAATGTTGCATACAAATTAATTTAACTCCGATGGCTTACAAGTATTCTACTATAGTAACTTGCATTTGGTTAAAATAGATGTAATATATTCATGGATTTTTAGATATACCTTTTTTGATATAGCTTTCTGTATTTCGTATTAAACCTAATCTCAGAATTGGCCCGCGGATGTGTTAAATTTAATAATTAATAAGAAAATATCGGATGGACAGTCAAGATAAAAGAAACTTGGTGATCAGGCCGAGTGAGGTTGTATTGACGACAAAATTCACGAGATTGACCTATATTTATTGAAGAGAAAGAATGTGATTACGCACATATACGATTAGAAAACATGAAATTCCAAGCAGTTACTCAAAAACCAGCTGGGACATTGGATAAACGAAACTGGCATGCCAATAGGTCCAAAAAAGAGTTGAGCAAGCTTCACCCAGAGTTCTTACCCAAGTCGATAGCCCAGCTGCAAGCTTTGTGTAAAAGAGCACGTTACATGGACACATCCGCTGGAGTAAGCTTTGAAACTTCGCCAGGTCAAACCTCTTTGTTTATTATAATTGTAATTATTTCTTATTTAGTGTTAGTGTACCTTTGACGGTAGTGCAATGCAATGTAGGTTGTAGGTCTGAACGGCTGTAACATTTTATGGAGTAAATTTTTCTGTACTTGTCTGTGTATAGTGTATATATATATGTAGGAGTTTGTACATAGAACACTGAATTACTTTTTTAGGAAAGTCAGTTATATTTATTAGGCTTAAATTTAAAATTACAGTGACAATTCCAATCCAAGATGTTCAATTTCCAGTTATATATTTATGTTGTTTAATAATCACATTTTTCTCTCTGTAATAGTGGGTCTATTGCCATTTTAACTCTTAGATACCTTTTACAACAAACATAAAAAAGGAAATGTTTTGATTAGAATTAAAACACCTATGTATACACTTTTTATATAATAACATAACCCAAATAATTTGCTACCAATGTTGGTGAAGTTCCAAACAATTCGAAAATAGCCTACATAATTTAATTAAACTTTTTTACATGCAGTTAGCAGCTATGCGTGATCCAACATAATAATAAAAAATATGCACGCCTTTATGAACTCTTCCTTTACTTTGAAAATCAGACATGTACGTACAGCTTCGACTGCCAAAACTATACTTGCGGTATAGGTGTTGTATAAAAATCTCTGCACTTAATATCACAAAAATAGAATCATATTTGAGCTCAAGGAATTACTTATTTCCTCTGACAAAAAAACTTTTTACGATCGGCCTTTTACAGTTTTTACAGCATTTCAATTTGCAGCGGAGATAAAGCTCTCAACGCTTTTTTCACTTATGAAGAGCACGTGATGCCAACCTTTGCACCATGTGTTTGTGTAAAAACTTGAAGAACCCAAGAGGATACTCTTGTGCTATTTTCTACTATATTTTTTTACCTCTGTTATCTTCCCACTTATGAACGTGATTTGGGGATATTTATGATGATAATTTAATGTTTTGTCGTTGGATGGTGTTGAATTCAGCGCGTTTCGAGTGGTTCTTCCGTTTTAACTGCCGTGATGTCTAGATGGAATCGTTTGTCTTTCTCGGAAGTTTGGACATCTGTTTTCAAGAGCATAGGCCATTATTTACATGATGTCTTGTGCCACGTGTAATAAAAACACTATACAGTAGTTTTCAGAAAGTCTGAAAGTATATTTGAATGAACTGATGAATTGGTCTTTTGATTGATTGATGAATAAATGAAGAAATGATGATGCCATCCAAATTACCTTTAGGAATGGAACACCCTCCCTGAGTCAGTGTTTCCGGTTAAGTACGATATGGGGGTCTTCAAAACACTAGTGCATAGGTATCTTCTGGGTAAGCGCGCTCCATCATCGATCGCATCATCACTTAGCATCAGGTGAGATAGTGGTCAAGTGCTACCCAGTTTGGTATAACAAAAAAAAAAGGCGTATTGCGGCATTTATGAAGAATCTCAAAATAGTTTTTTTAACGAAATGACAGTTTGTGATGATTATGATTACATTGACTACATACATTATTTTATTGAGATAAATTAAGAACTCATTGAAAAGCACTATTGCACCAATACAACCTTTTTATAGATAGTTAAAAATTGTTAACATATGAAACTAGGAAAGTTGGTGTACTATTTCAGTAAAGATTAATTCAACTTTCCATGATATTTGTTTGGTATTATTTTTAATGATATTTATGAGAGTATATTTGAGAGACTATAAAGAACTTCTATAGAAATATGTAAACCTATTTTTCAATGATTTTTACCAACTGTTTCACTTAACTGACACTAAAATATGAATTATTTTACCTTTCCTCCGTTATTCTTGACACTTAAAAGGTGAAAATGCGTCCTAAACACCCCATCATTACCCACGCAGTAGGAGATCTTGCGTCGCGGTTTGCATTTGACACGCACAATATACAAAACAAACACCCAAGGCCCAAGTACACACATTTTTGTTCATGACACATTTTTTACCAAGGCAAGGATCGAACATGGGACTACTCGCATCGAACGCGGAGTCACTACCAACTAGGTCAACGGAGCCATCTCAATTATAATGTGCAACAAAACAGGTAACCAGCAAGCTGACCATATTTTGTCTCAAGTGTATACACTTCCTTTCCATCTTGTTTAATAATTCACATTCTCATAATGAGTATCTTCCGACATTAAGCACCGTACCCACTTGTACAGAACGCAACACTCCCGGAGGAGCGAACAGGAAGCATCGCTTGGAACACCGATTCCGGGAACGTTATTGTGTAATAATTACTTATACCGCACTGTTCCGTTTCGAGCTTAGCCGGTATGGAAGCGGCTTTCACAAAAAAAAACAATTGGTAGGTATGTATACCAGTATACGTATCCTAGGACTTAAACGTATGGTCTTGTCCTTCTAATGTTCGAGTAGAGAAGGACAAGACCATACGTATAAGTCCCAGTGGTACAAACAGGAAGATACGGAGCAACATTTCAGGGATCGGTGGATGGTAACAATTATAGAACACCGATTTATGAATTGAATACTTATTTATTCATTAACTACATGTTATCTATACTAATATTATTAAGAGGAAAGGTTTGAACGTATGTTTGTAACGAATTGGTTCAAAAAGTACTGGAGCGATTTAAAAAAATCTTTCATCTTTGGAAAGCTACATTCACCCTGAGTAACATAGGCTATATAAGATTCATCATCATCCATCACCACGCGGGTGAAACCGCAGAGAGCAGCTAGTTAATGTATATTCTAATACTATCAAGAGGTAGAATTTATGTTTTTGTATTGTTTGTAATGAATAAACTCAAAAAGAACGAGACCGTTTCCAAAAATTCTTTAATGTTATCTCTGAGTAACACAGGCTATATTTTGACTCATAATCATTATCATCCATCGCCATGCGGGTAAAACCGCGGAATGCAGCTAGTTAGTATATTCCGCACTGATCTGTTTCAAACGTGTTAGTTGTGCGAGCTATGGAAAGTTCTTAAACTTTGTAAATATCCTTATTTGATATCTTTTCTGACATACTGCTGTCAAGGTATCGGGGCCGTGTGGACTAAATAAAAAATAATGTTAACCATACTGCTCAATTAAATAAAAGTATGGTTTACATTATCTATGGTATTCAGCCGTAACGTAAGTTACTTTGTTTCACTATACCTGCCTTATTGAGTAATATAAGTACTTTGCTGCTGCAATGATGAGAAATGTGATGATCTTTTTAAATATTAGGCCAGTACACATTTTGCTTGGGTACGTTCGTACATTATATGTTGCGTAGATAATTTTTGAGTACACTTTCCATAATGCTTTCGTTAAAAGACCAATGACCTAACGACTGCGTCGGTGCCTGAACCTATGCTTGAATTAGACAGTCGTTCCTAATGCGCTTTTGGATCGTCTAAATAGCTATCTAAATATTCTAAAATCATTTAGCTGGTATACTTACTAGCCTAGATGCCCCACAGATGAATACAACAGATACTATATAGTCCACATAATCTTACTTGTGCAGAATACAGCTAAACAAACCGCTACACAATGTGTACCCATTGGGTACCATGCAAGCAAGGCCCCAGTTGGTAATGTTGTATGAAACTTGTGATTTGGATTTGGAACGTTATTTGTAGGAAAACTCTTATTATAGTACGGAGTAGATAGGGGCATTGTAAAGAAAGTTTATTCACCTCAGACGAGGTGATAAGTTTGATTTTCGAATGCTGTCTAGCACACAAAAAAAAACAAAAGAAAAAAGGCGCAATTGTAATGAATTTAAATAACAACTACCACCGTCATTTGTTTCAAGATAAGACGGTGTTTGGTGTTATTTTAACAACTTCCATAAAATGCTCCTAACAAAAATATTGCTCCGTCCCTCTATAACTAGACGAATGTGTCCAATATTAAAAATAATATTACTTCTAATTTATTTTACTTTTAATAAATGTTTTTTTTATGAAGTATTGAGTTTTATAGTCGCGCAGTAGGTATGAAAAGTAAATATTTACCTCGAGGGTAAAGCCTGTCTTCGTCTTGGGCGGCTTGAACCCCTCGCTTCACTAAGGACTCTTCATAACTCCCTCGCTGCGCTCCGGAATTAATTCTAGAGTCACCGTTACGCTCAGTGCCCAATATGCAGCTCGTGATGTAACACATTGCTTAACTCCCTGGGTGCATAATCTTCTATGTGACTAAATGAAGCCTATTTCAATGTATGTATTGCCATTCAATGTAATGCCTATTGTAATGTATCCTTATAGCAGGATTTGACTGGCTTGGTAAAGTTATCTTCTTATGCAGTTTCAAACACCGAGCGACACCCTTACGATTTGTTATCTCAAATTCTTATCCACACTTATCCAGCACACGCGGTGTCGATAGATAGACAGACACTACGAGAATTCCTCTCCTAAGACGCTCATAATTCCCCGGGAGTGTTTCACACGTAATAATCTCATAATGCTGTTGTATATTCACAGTGCACGTGGTAAGCTAAATGCGTTTGAGCAATGAATGTACTCTGTAAGTAAATAAACAATTTTGAACTTTGAAACATTATATATTGGGATTATTTTAGGTTATGTTTTATTTATATAGATGCTTTGCTTGATTTATTTGGAACAGTTGTTTCGTCAGCGTTAAAATAATAAGGAAATATTATGAATGAAAATGCTGACTCTGTAAACTGGTTATAAGGACGGCGTCGGCGTAATTTATTGATAATTGCTGGTTGTACCCCCCGAAATTGACATTTGCACAAAAGTCCTCCACTTAGTTATATTACCCGATTTGCAACACACATGAGTAGTACCTACTATTATTTATACTGGTCCCAAGACACGTGTAGGGATTCACTGAAGCTTACCTTCTTATGGACGTGAGTGCGTCAGTGTCCAATAGTATTAGTTATCAGTATATCTCAACTGTATATTGTCATCCGGTGAGCACATCATATGGTATTGTTAATCTATTAAAAATATTAACGTAACAACATAGTAGCGTAAGTAAAAAAACAAGGACATTTTTTATTCTTCATATTTGGGTTCGTATGTTTTTATATTTGCTATTGTTCAAGTTATTTAGGTAAATATTTATAGTAGCACCTAGTGAGACTATTATTCCAGTAGTCGAAGTCAAGTCACAAATTGTCATTATGACACTGTTCTATCTAACCTTTAACATCACGGGCGCTACGAGCTGCCGCCCGCAGTGCTAAGCGAGACGTCCTCGACGCGGGCGTCCCGAACACTCCTTTAAAAATACCACCGAATGTGGTCGAAACTATAGTCGGACCTATCCGATAAATATTACGTGAGTAATCTCGTATTTCTAATTAAAAATGTCCTATCTAAGTTAAGTTCCATTAGAGCGCTGGATACATTACCAAAACTTTGTAATGCGATTGATAAGGAAAACGCTAAAACAACGTTTCATATTTTTTAATACAGTTGCTCAAAAAGTGGCGTATTGCAGGGTCGTATAGCGTTCGGGATGTGAGCTATTACATACTCGTGCTTTTTTTTACCTTTCCCGAACTCGTGCGTTCTCTTTCCCAACTGTCAAAATAATGTCTATTAAAAAGAAAAACCAACCATGAAGTTTTTACTGAAAAAAAATCATAGAAGTTTTTATTCATGCAAATACGTATATTTCTAAAAAGAAGCTACTAATTTGTTTCAATATCAGATTTAATGATTTGATTGAATGAGTTAGGTTAGGTTTCATTTCATTTCATATCAATAAAAAAAATCTACTGAAGTCTTGGCTGTATGGGCATAGTTCCCTTTGCCTACCAGAATGGGTGAAGAAAAAAAAAATTCTGCTTATATTCTACGGTTGGCGCCATTTTCCAGAAATTTTCTTTGCGAGTTTATTTTATTAAATTGCTTCATTTTTTCGCAACTGTATTAAAAATAGTCGTTCAGTACACGTGCGGAACCGTCAATGCAACTTGTTCCGACTGTCAACCCTCGACATCGGCTGCGCCTCGGCTCGGGTAGACATTTGTCGGAACTCTTTTCAATGACAGCCTTTCCCCACTTGTAATGGAATATACTATTATACGATTTACCTGCGCTCGTGCGTCGTTACGAAAACTTGACGGTTGATAATCCAACACTATTACCACAGCTATTACACGAAAACCTTGAAGATACACAAATGTAGGAAAACTGAACAAAATAAACAATAGCCATTAATGGTTTTCCTGCCATCTTCAAAGCTCATGTTCCCAATGTTCTAAATTACAACTATTAATAATGACCGATAGTCCTATTACAAACGTAAGTTCTTAAGTAGAAATAGAGATTGAAGTAGAGAGATAGTAAAAGTAGAGATATCTAAAGCAACCACACTTTTTATAAACTTAACAGAAAGAACAATAACCAAGCACACCCGCCTTTGCACAAGGGTGCGCATAAAATCATAGCACAATAGAAAAATACGGTTATTTTACACCATTGCGGTAGATTATATCTTTTATGTTCAATATCAACAGGAAGTTTTTAAATGGGGCATGTAACCTATACTTATGATGCTGAGCTCTATAGGGTGCATAAATTTGTCGAAAGGGGTTTGTGCAAACAATACTCTAAAAACGTTTTTCTTTTTTTTTGTAATTGTTCCAGTTGCGGTGGCCAGCGTTCGGAGTTTCAAAAAGTTTAATTCAATTTCGGCGTAGAAACAAGGTAAACACTCAGTGGACCGGTCTGGTGTTTGGACTAAGTTTCAAAAGCAGATTAGTGACTGCGAATCGACGAAAGCAAATCCACGCGAAAAGCTTTTGGGGATGGGCGAAGGTTTTAAAAATTGAGTGTAAATTGAATAGATCCTATACATTCTGCATATACACATTTTTATTCTTATTCTACACTAGCTGACCCGCCAGCGGCTTCGCTCGCATGGCCACGCGGGATACGGGTAATTACAGTTGTTTAACTATCCCACGGGAACTCTTTAATTTACCGGGTAGATGTACCCTATATGTTGACCAGGGATGTAAGCTATTAACATACAAAATTTCATTCAAATCGGTCCAGTAGTTTCGGAGATTAGCTCGTACAAACAGACAGACTAATAGAGATATAAAAAAGTTTTTGGCATTTTTTTCATTGCACAGAAATTCGACCTTTACATTTTTATTATATTATATGTATTTATATATAACATGAGAAATAAGCACCTAAGTGTGAATTGGATTCGGGCACTGAGGGTTCCGTACATTGTGAAAGGATTTTATACTATTTCTCTAACTAAAATACAAACTATATAGGACAAACTTAACTTTGTCGTTCGATCCTTAAAAACGATTATTGTGCCTACCGCTAATAATAAATTTAAAGAATAAATTTTTAATAATAAAACTTATTGCCAAATTTCATGATTCAACAGAAAGTACTTACAGGTTTTAATTCTCTTTCGCAAAATATTCGACATAAACGGTCATTTCTTTTGATTGCGTTGACTAAAAATTAGATTTTTAAATTATAGCTTAATGAGACCGTAGACCTGAGTAATACACCAATATTATAATTACAAAAGATTGTGAATGCATTTGTATGTTTGTTACTTTATCACGATGAAACGACTCGATCAATTTTGATAAATTTGGTATGTTTGAGTCACTGGATTACTTAGGATACTGTCAAGATTATAATCAGATAACTAATCAGTCTCAACAAGTATCTCTTTTTTTTTTTTATAAGATAACATCCACACAAAGGTCTTCGGGTCCCAAATTAGGCAGAGCCTGTACTATGGTAACCTGATGACTGATATACATACATATATATGATATTAGATACTTATATACATATAAACACCCAGACACAGATCAAACAGACATGTTCATGCACACAAATGTTTGAGCTGTCCGGGGATCGAACCCGGGACCAGCGGCTCAGAAGGCAGGGGTGCTACCAACTGCGCCAACCGGCCTGTCGAATTCAGGTTTTAATTCAGGTCGGCCTGAGGTAAAAACCATAAAATGTCACAAATCGCCAATCAGCTCAAGTAAGTGCACACATGTACCTAACTGCATGTGTATTAACCCGTCCGCATCAGCGCAAAAAATAACAATAGATTTATGAATGAAACTTAACTCGAATGAGTCTTGCTGATTCGGACAGATTAATGATTTCCATCATGTTAGTAATGTACGGTAATGCATCCATATAAGGCCCCAGATACACGGGCAACTTGAAGTATTCTACATACAAACATACATGAAACCGCTCAAGCGTTGAAAATGCTTCGGACGGTTGGCGGTCAAGCAGTCGCCAGGCATGCACTGACTGCTGCAGCTGTCGACAGCTCTCGCGCAGTTACCTCCGCCCGCGCTTTTTTTTTTCACGTCAGGCGCGCTTCTCGACCTTGAATTGAAATTGTGACTTGTTGAGCTGTTAATACCAACTGCTCCAGCAGTTATCAATGGCAGCTTCAAATTGTTGACTATGTCTCCAAGAGCGGTTCGTGTATGTTGGTCACTGGCTAACTTTTCGAGCGAGTCCGTGGATATCCGCCCCAAATGGCATCTGCAAGAGTTATTGGGTAAGGAATTAAAAGTAGGACGTACCAGTGTCATCCACTCGCAGGTGAGGCGGTTGGAAATTCCTCCACAGATTTGGGCTGGGAATGTATCCCTCGGGGTTTGCACAACACAAATGTTATAGGATGATTATCCAATGTCGTGCACTGAGCCGTAGGCACATATATATATATATATATATATACATATAAATCACAGGATCACAGGTTGAGACCGCGTAAGAGATTTCACGTCGCGAGCACACCGTTGTCAGTTTGACGTACACGCAGAGACTCATTGGTGGTAGGGTAGGGGGTAGGAAATAGCAATAAGTGGGAGTGGGACAAAACATAGGTCGAAGACAAGGAAACTACACAAATATACAAATGGTTTGCTAAGCTCAATTTTGGCCAGAACAAGTACCTAATACTGTATCTTTTTATATTATCAGCAGTGTCCATCCGAGTTCAGACACATGTCTTCTGTGGTAATGCGTTAGTGTTACCAAGCTGCAGTGGTACCAACCAAGACAGGCTTGCACAAAACACATTATTATTAATACATACATATTATATTTAGAGAGCACGAAAGTACATAACGACTGCACTAAACCATTAAACAGAAATGGCAAATTTAAAAACTGTTATGCGCAAGCGGTATATGTATTCGGATTTTAACAATAATTCACATCAAATATATTTTAGTCAAGACAAGGGTCTTCGACCAATGTGTGTTAAAAGTATGACTTATGGCACTGAAACGTGGTCTCTTACTATGGGCTTCATAAGTAAGCTCAAAGTCTCTCAACGAGCTATGGAGAGGGATATGCTCGGGGTTTCTCTACGTGATTGAATCAGAAATGAGGAGATCCGGAGAAGAACGACATAGCCCATTGTTTTTTGTGGTGTTGGCTTGTAGTAGTGATGGATTATTAACTGTTAAATGTTCGTAATGGTGCATGAATGTAGGCAATGTGACTAGAATCATGACACGATGTTTGTGAGTTTTCCTTGTCATTCCCTCAGAATGTCTTGGTAATGGAACCACTTCGTTACTAGAACGTAACTTAAACAGGACCGTGACTTGAGGAAGGACTTATTTGTGTAACTGTGACTTGACTCTGACTACTTGAACAACGAGCTATGGAGAGGGCTATGCTCGGGGTTTCTCTACGTGATCGAATCAGAAATGAGGAGATCCGTAGATGAACTAAAGTCACCGACATAGCCCAGAAGATTAGCCAGTTAAAGTGGCAGTGGGCAGGCCACATAGCACGTAGAACAGATGGCCGATGGGGCCGGAAGGTTCTGGAGTGGAGACCACGGACCGGCAAGCGCAGCGTAGATCGTCCACGGACACGGTGGACAGACGACCTGATAAAGGTCGCAGGACGACGTTGGATGCAGGCCGCTTCCAACCGGTCCATTTGGAAAACTATGGGGGAGGCCTGTGTTCAGCAGTGGACGTTTTACGGCTGAGATGATGATGATGATGATGATAATATTTAAGTTTGCTCTTAGCAGCTAGACTTAGCGGTTAAAAAAATAATTTCCAGAACATTTACACTATCCCTATCAAGTAATAAAAAACCATTGGCTGTTATTTATTCATTGTTTAATCAATAAAGGCTGCAAATGTACTATATAAACGTTAGCAGCTGGTTTTCGTGGTAGCTACCGGACAAAAAACACCCAAGATCTATTTTCAATAGGATATCAAAGACCTTCGGGCGGCCTGAAAAAATTAACTGTAGGGCTGGTCATTATTATTATATTATTGGTCCGCCAATCCCCTCTAGGCCCGCGTGGTGAATGGGTCGTTTAGTGTCTGAAATGCAAGCTTGAAATCCGGCAATGGAAAGATAATGGC
Organism: Selenia dentaria; assembly: GCA_917880725.1. Classification (NCBI taxonomy): domain Eukaryota; kingdom Metazoa; phylum Arthropoda; class Insecta; order Lepidoptera; family Geometridae; genus Selenia; species Selenia dentaria. The sequence goes on from OU862893.1 coordinate 21,065,120, forward strand.
GGGTTTTACAGTTGCAAAATATAGGTATAATTTAGGTACAATAATATCATTCTAAGGAAAATAAATAATAATACGCTGAACGGTAATAATATCTAGGATTATCAAGTTTACTTTTTTCATCACACAATGCTTTTAATGAAACTTCCCTGGTGAATATCTAAACAAACAACGGGGTCCTGTGTAAACAAAAACATTCATGCTATCGCGTGCAAAATTAAACAAAACGCAAGTCTAGGTAGGGCTTGCGATGTATAAATAGTCGAAAGGTAAACACTTTCATATATTCAGGACATTTGTAAATATACCTACACTTTGGTTTTATTTTTACGCGAACACCTACAAAATACAATTGCTATGGAGATTTTCGTTTAAAACTGAAACTGCTTAATTCAAAGAAATGTTATTAAGAAATAGATATATCACTTAGACGTATAATTAATCACAAGCTAATATTACGACGTTTGCATTTTTTTGTTGCTATCCTTACACACATGCAAAAAGTATACTTTTAATTCTTTATTAGGATAATAGTCGTCAGTCATATCGGAGGTTTCTAAAGTCTGAAAACTCCAGCCAATGGCTGGCCCGGCCTGGTTAAATCAGGGTGGTGAATCATGGCCCATTCTCTTCTTTTTGAGAGGAAGCTTAACCTAGCGTGGACACGTAATAGTTGAATTATTTTTATTATTTGCCATATTTATTCCCTTTATAATCCAAACAAAATAGTCTGCCATTTGTAAAAGTAAAACAAAACAGCCCTCATAAACCAGTCTGTCCCACTCAAGCTTTCAAGCTCAGCAAAAAGAATAGACTTACGAACCCCAACACATGTAGATACGCCAATCAGTTATACGTAACGTCACCGACTCATCTTCGCCACATGTTGAGTATTAGTTATATCTGGCACCAAAATCCGACGATCATAATACACGACATTGAGGATTAAGTAGGATACTACTGGTATAAATGCTGTTGGTGGTCTGCGACCCCTCTTGTTGTTTTTTGCATTGACATACTGTCTAGTGTGACGCATCTGTTAAATATCAATAGTTTTTTTTAATCTGGCATGCTCACTATATTTATTGGAGCCGCCACTAAAGGTCCTCTCTCGTCCGTTGGGTAATAATCCCAGAATGAAGTTTTAGTTACTTTATTGCGTTTCAAAATATTGTGCATTCTTGGGAACGAGCAATTGTCTAGTCTGCCATATTGTGGTCTTTCCCATATATTTTATTTTTGATTAATGAAATTGCGGGGCGAAAGAAACTAACGTGGTGATAACCACAAATGGTCGCCCTGCTCTTTTGACGTTCCTATTTCAATGATGAATGAAAAGTGGAGATCTTAAATACAATAAAAACTAGAAAACTCTAGTACCTGGGTCACGTCATGCGCAATGAGAAATACTATCTTTTCCAACTGATCATGCAGGGCAAAATCTAAGGACGTAAACGACCAGGCAGAAGACGTACCTCATGGCTCAATAATTTTCGGACGTGGTTCAGCATGAGCAACAAGCCGCTATTTCTGGCAGCTGCTGCTAAGGTCCGAGTAGCCTTAATGATAGCCAACCTCCGGTAGGAGATGGCGCCGTAAGAAGAAGCAGATTTCAATGATATCCACTGCGAGAATCTATAATCACTCTAATATAATAAATGTGAATGTATGGATGTTTGTTAGTCAGTCACGCAAAAACGGCTGAAACGATTTGGATGAAATTTGGAGTAGATATGGTTTGTACCTGGGACTAAAATTTCCCAAGGGATCGCGATAATTCTATTCCACGCGAACGAAGTCGCGAGTGCGTACTAGTATTCTATATATAATTGAAGTAAGTACTAAGGAATTGTTAGTTAGTTAACTAAATTCAATTTGAATTCTTATTTAGAATGACACATGTCTTCGCAAATATTATGTCAATACAAATAAACACAAAAGCAAAACTAAGTAATTGAAAACTAATATAACTCTGACGTCATAACAAAGTCACGATCCAAATTTCTATTACTCTTGACTAAATGACATTGAATTTTTTTCTTTTTTTTCGTAACTGATATACCTTGACCTCTCGCCCGGTACCAGGTTATCGTTGAGTTTCGGGACACCCAATATACAAATGTAAGTACTGATGTTTGATGAAATAAATTATAGCAGCGTCCTAAAGACATCCTACTCGTATTATAGTATTTACATTTTAAAGTTTGTCATGAACATGTTTGAACACAAACACTCTGCCGTTAACAGTATTAACGTCATTTATTATCTCAATTGGCAACAAATTACGTTCCTCGACGGAAAATACGCACGAGGACACATACCTAATCCGGAGGGTCCGATACTTTTAACGAAGTTCGTCGTCCATTTATGTCACCCCTTCCATTTAAACGGCTAATGCTTGCCTCATGTTCATTCATGATTTAGGGCTCCATATTGTGTTAACAGCGAAATTAGTATCGAAAGGTGCGATATTAAGCACTCGATGCTTATTCATGTGCACGAAATAGCAGGATGAAACCAGTTCTGTTATGATTATGTGGGGACTTTTATCCCTTTGAGAGGGCAATTTTTGAAGTGATTTGGCACGGGTGGCGCGACAATACAGTTTTTTAGTCCCTTCAATTTGATTCTGGCGAGTTCTCATGGCTATAAAACTAATAATAATAAGGGAATAATTTTGTAGTAATAAACTTACGAGTTGTCAATATCACAATCAATAATAAGATCGTTTCGTCTTATAATACATAAATACACAAGAATCGTAACCGAAAAATAATATACTTACTGTAAAAATGTATTTAAATAGAATGCTATGGTCCCACAGTATGGCTCTCCCGAGTTTCTTACTGTTTCTGTCTTGGTTGACTGGAAGATATTGCTCTGAGCGATATAACCCTTATTTTATTACCCTTATCTCTACCCAACTAAGTTTCTCCTCGGGCCGCTTGGTTATAACTCTTTGGAAGTTAGAAGGTCGGTTGATCAGCTTTCCACTTGCTGCAAAATTTTAAGAGACAATATGGTTTGCCCTACCCTTCACAATCTCCTGTGTGCGCTGTAAGTTCCTGATAAATACATCGGGCATAGGCCAAACCACACGCACTTGCTGTTTGCTACTCCTAGTAGTCGCACCGTGGCCCGATCCCAGTCCCCTTTGTGTCGCTCTCTAACCAGATTCAACGCATTTCTGGACGCCAACACCGAATGTGACATATTTTGTGACAAATGGCATAGTATTTTTAAGTTATTACTGCGTTTCTGTGAAAAAATATAATATTTTGGATATTATAACAATTTTAAATTTTCTTGACATTTCTTATTTTGACATTTAATAAAAAAAAATCTTGGATTTTGTTTTGGATTCGAAATTAAATTATTATTCCTAATGATATGATATTTTTTCATTAATATTTATAACCACCGGGATGTTATGATATTGTTAGTCATATTTTTGTACTGTAGTACTGAAGAAAAGAGCTTATATCCCTTCAAGGGTCGATGTCAATAAAACAATGAAATTTCTATTGTGTCTGGCCGTGCGACCTTTGATGCATTATCTATCTTTCTATTGTCATCGTTATTTATAAAAACACTGCAGTAAAGTTTTTTTAAAGTACCTACTTTAATTAATAGGTGACGTTCATAAGTTGACCTGAAGTCCAAAGACAGGAAAGACGATCAGGATTATCTAATTTCGGCAATTTGAAGGACCAGAAACTAGAACTAGAAGGGAGACCAACAATCCCAGGGTAGTGTCGAGTTCCTCGTCCACATGTCTCCCGTAAACAACGTCGTCAAATTCAATAGCGTGTTGGCTAGATTCGAACCGAGAACCTCGTCAAAACCACGGGGAAGCGCTGGATGCAGGCGGCAAGTAGCCGGTCCTAGTGGCGACCTATGAGGGAGGCATATTTTCAGTAGACGTCTTGCGGCTATTAATAATGATGACGTTCTTAAGTGCTTCAATATTGCCTAAATTGAATATGTAATTTTGAATTTATTATCAACACAATAACTAGTGTATCTTAGGTACTTACAAATACCAGAACATAAATATTGAAGATATATATGTAGTAAGAATATAGAGCTCTATCACACACCTACTCATGCACAAACGTTAGGTATCTTCTTTGTCAACGCTTCTTCAAGCAAAAAGATTAATTCTGTCTCACAACATTTTCATCAAGTAACATTCAAAACAGTCTCAATAAAATCTTCAACATCTCATCAGACAATAAACCTAACATGCCGTGAAGCTCAGACTCTGTTATAGCAAAATTAATATTCAGAATTGTGACATTACATAGGAATTGCCAGTTTAGCAACTTTACCGTCATTTATACACACCCCGTTAAGAGGAGAGGAATTTGCTTAAACGCAGTTTACAAGTTTAAACGCGGGTCAAATGCTCTCCGGCGACCGCTGGTCATCTCAGCAGACATTCTTAATAGCTGGCTGAATATTTTAGTGGCAAGTAGAGATTTTGAATCACTGCTTATCAATTAATAAGACGCATATCGTCAGTCCATGAGTAGGATGGCATACACTAAAATTATATCAAATCAAGAATAATTTCTTCAATTCAGACATCAAAGATGAACTTGTGAACGTCATTAGAATTAGTACTCACGGGATGTACACCAGGTAGGCAGGTTTTGGAGTTCCCGATATTGTGAACGTCATTTCACAATAAATGTACTTTAAAAGTAACTGTAAATGCCGAGTTTAAAAAAATAATTATTGTGTTTCAACCGGGATGAACTGGGAAGATAGTCGAAGTCAGTTAGTCTTTTCAATTATGATGTTAAAATATATTATTTTTATGACCATCTAAATAGTAACATAGATGTTGACTTGACAGAGGTCGAGTACTTCAAGCATCTTATCTAAGAGCTAAATATTGTTTAACTATTTTATAATTAAACATTTTAACAGCCTAATTTCTTTCACAAAACTCTGTTATGTCTTTCAGAATTTTATTGTATAACCGAAACAGTTCTAAGAAATAATTATTCATTACAAACTTATACAATGTAATCCGTTAGCGGGCTGTAATTAACCAGCGTTGGTCAACAATTTTAGGTTTATATATGATTTCTAATTAATAATATAATATTGTTATTATTATTTTAGACACTTAAAGCGGATGACTGCATTACTCAGCATTCTTCCCTAAAAAGGCAGTTCAAAATATACTATGTTTCTACGAAATAGTGTGGTGAGATGATGAGTGAATAATTGATAGAAGTGAGAAAAAGTTACCAACGTTAAAAAGAAGCCATTGACGTAATGTGTGTTTCCCAAATAATTACGATGTTCTATACTGCCACATATTCTCGTTCGTTCCTCTCGCCGTTAATACCTCAAATCCCCCAATAAGAGATTAGTTATTACCTATTATTATCTATTGCCAACTCTTAAAAATTACAGCAGCTTATAACATTGTAAGATGCATAAAACATTTCAAAAATGTAATAAATCGCATTAGTGTTTTTAGGAAATTATCGGCGCTGACAATCAGTCTCAAATTGTATAATAACCACGGAACGGCACTTCTATCTCGGAATTGTTCGTAAAGTAATAAAAGAACAACCAATACAAACATTATGATATATTTGTATGACGGTGACATTAGTTATAGTAGCCGATACTGTAATTTTGGTAACAAAATGTGGTAAGTTGATAAAAAACCAAGTCCTAGAGATGCAGATGCTTGTTTCTCTTATCCAAAAGTCTACTCATTACTACGGGCAATGGCATTCAAAAACCTCGAGATTTGTCCAAATCTTCATTTTTAGATTTGATTTGCATACTTTTTTTTTTACTTAACTTACATGTTTTAGTGACAGTCCGTAGGTATGTCTAGGCTAGACTTAGCTTGCTAAATGAACACGTAAGGCTATAGTGTAAACCCTTAAAATCAATAATTACATAATTCAAATACCTAGTACCCTTCAAAATATAGGTACCAAAATTAAAGTCAGAACTCGTCTGAGGAGAAGTTCTGTCCCTAAATATATAGCTTTTTGTACTTGAAGGTACAAAAAACTTGTCTTCCCTCATTAACTGGTCACGTGAAGAGACAATCAAGACATTTGTATAAAGGGTCTTGAATAGGTAGTAGCTAGAACGTAATATTTTATTAGAACATATTACAATCTTCTTCTATTTTATACAGAGTGGACCATGAATTAGTATACATCTTAAACATTTGTAAAAAAACAACAATCTTTTTTTTAAAAGTGGTTCATCATTCGACCTACCCTGCCACTCCGTGGTCTCCATTCCAAAACCTTTCGGCCCCATCGGCCGTCTGTTCTGTGTGCTAATGTGGCCCGCCCACTGCCACTTCAACTGGCTTATCATCTGGGCTATGTCGGTGACTTTAGTTCGTCCACGGATCTCCTCATTTCTGATTCGATCACGTAGAGAAACCCCGAGCTAGCCCTCTCCATAACTCGTTGTGCGAGTTTCAGCTCGCTTATGAGGCCCATAGTAAGAGACCTCGTTTCAGTGCCATATGTCATCACTGGTAGTACAAGTCAAAGTTTCTTGTCTTGAGTATTTAATAAGAATTAATTAAAAGTATTTAATAAGAATTTAAATAAAAGCCAAGAGTTTATATTTTAATAACAATATCATTCAAATGACCATCGGTCTAATCGAGCACCAAAATTTTCGAATACTCGTCGACATAAAGACTGTGAGATTGCTATCATCTCTTCTCTGATCTTAGCTTTTAATTCTAGCAGTGTTCTTGGCTTATGGGTGTATACAGGTTGCTTTAGATATCATTTGAAATATTATTATCAAATTGCTCAGACAATTTCTTGAATTAAATTCATAGTGTGCATAATTTCTTCGACGTTTGATCTGTATCGCTGCGACCAGTCCCTTTTGTCGAACCATAGACTTTAAGCGGTTGCTTAATGAAAATCGGCTCGCCTGCTCTCTGCATATAGACAGGCAATTTAGCGAAACGATCGCATGCCTTCGGACTAATGCGAAGTATGGCCGGGCTATTGATATGGTAAATTAAACTTTGGGGCAAATAGTGTAGAAATTGGGGAGCTTTTCTTTGATGGCTGCAAGATTTTATTAAATTACTTATATTTTAGCAATAAAGTAACTTTTATTTTTGATTCTATCAAGGTAAGTTATGCAGCTGTTAGTAAGCACCATACAAACTATTGCAGTAAGTATAAGTTTAAATTTTGCATTGCAAACGATCTTATCGAGACAGTTATCTCGAGGCTTCTGTCACGCTTTAACCTTCTCTAAAAATGGAATGACTCTTTGCTATTTAATATATGCCCGATAAATGCTAGTCACTTCACTCAACTTGGCTCCATTCACATATTCACACTAGATTAGATTATGAGGGTTTTGATTTTACCTGAAATATTATATGATTATAAAGCTTCCAAAAACTACGTTAAGCGGCGACCTCAATATAAACTATTACCTGGATGCTGATGAAATTTTGAAACTTTAAACAATGTTGTCAAACTTCATATTACTCTTATATTAAATATTAATAGTAATTTTACATTAAAATATGAATCAGAGTATTTCAGCTTAGTAATTCATCATCATCATCTCAGCCCCCATGATTTTCCATAAGAACCAGTTGGAAGTGGCCTGCATCCAACGTCGTCCTGCGACCTTTATTAGGTCGTCTGTCCACCGTGTCGGTGGCAACTTACGCTGCGCTTGCCGAGTTGGATTCGACGATTGACCTCTTTCTCGAAGTTGGACCTGCCTAGTTTGACTGTCCCAGGTAGATGTACTCGTCAACAGCTTCGAGAACTGAGTTCCCAACTGATATTGGGGTAGGTACAACATGGGCATTAGACATAATTTTCGTCTTATCCATGTTCATCTTAAGACCTACCCGTTGGGAAACTCGATGGAGGCCTTCAAGCATTGTACTGAGGTCTTCCATGGATTCTGCCATGACTACAATATCGTCGGCAAATCAAAGGTGAGTGATGTATTCGCCGTTAATATTAATGCCAAGTCCTTGCCATTCCAGAAGCTTGAATGCGTCTTCTAATGTAGCGGTGAACAGTTTCGGAGATATAACGTCTCCCTGTCTCACGCCTCTTTGCAATGAAATTGCCTTCGAACTGTGCTCCTGTACTCGGACTGACATGTAGGCGTTTTTGTACAAACACTTCAGCACTTCAATATATACCGATAGTCAATACGGTACCGCTGGAGAAACTCAAGCACGTCTCGATCGAATCAAACGCCTTCTTCTCATAGTCCACAAACGCTAAACATAGAGGCAAGTTATACGAGTACTGTTCGGTCTTCTGTATAACTTACCGTAGCGTGTGGATATGGTCTATGGTACAATAGTCTTTTCAGAAACTGGCTTGTTCCGGAGGCTGGAATTCATCAAACCTGCGACTGAGACGGGTCGCTTTGACCTTCGAAAACAGCTTGTAAACATGACTCAAAAGCGAGATGGGTCTGTAATTCTTAAGTAAAGTGTTGTCACCTTTCTTGAAGAACAGCACCACCACGCTTTTGTTCCATGCTTCTGGCGTTGAACCTTCGAGTAAGAAGGTATTAAAGAGCTTCTGAAAGACTTTAAGTACAGGTGTTCCACTCGCTTTCAGAAGCTCAGATGTGATACCGTCGTCACCAGGCGCCTTGTTGTTCTGAAGCTGTTTCAAGGCCATTCTAATCTCGTACAGGCTGATGTCCGGGATATCTTCGGTATAATGTCGGGTCAGCTTGGCTTTTGGGTCTTTGACCGAGCTACTCACAGGTTTAGCGACTTAGGTGTATAACTAACACTTCTGCTTTGGTCGACGCTATACTGCCGTCTTCTCTCTCCAGCTTCGTCAACTAGCTTTGCCCAAAAGACAGTCTCTTGCAAACACTTTGGAGCCTTTTCCCGCTCTATCTTCTCTTTAATACGATTTGCATTAAAGATCCGGATGTCGTGCCGCAAGGACTTCCATATTCGTCTATTAAGTAGCCTATATGCTTCAGCATCATCCGAAGACTGCAGTTTTAATGAGCTTGTTGGAGAATGTTGGAGAGTTTTTGAGGCCTATCTATATGCTGGAATTTAAAGTACTTGGAATCCACTGTATGGACAGTTTCTACTAACCTGTTATTGATCTCGTCCACTGAAGCAATGTTCTCAAGGCAATCAAAGCGATTGGATGGCTCAAGTTGAAAGCTCTCGGGGTCTTGAATATGGGCACGAGTAGATCGGAGCGTAGACTTCATCAGACGAGACCTCTCAAGTTTTACTTACCAATAACTGAACAGAAAAACACCTATTTTAATGATTTGATGATATCTTTAATGACGTAGATGACAATCGATCCCGTAATTTGCACCATGCGCAAAATATTATGATAATTCGTACATTTGAACTACCATGGTACATACTTCAACAAGTTATTTCACACCTTTTAATATTGAAGTCCAAGTTCCATTTTTTAGTAAAAATATGTTTAAATCATAAGGTTGCAGAACAAGCACGAAGCTCTCCTGGTATTAAGCGGTAACCTCCGCCTGTTACAAATGTAATTCGTCACAAATGACGAACTGCACTGCGCCCCTCACCCCGAGATTACGCCTGTAGCCATATCCATCAAACGGGATCACAGCATGGCGAACATTACTGCTTCATGGCAATGAAATCCTCAGTATATATATAACATCATTGCTTCGTGGTTGAAAAAAATATGATGGCAGTACTTCTCGGACGAACTAGTTCACAAATAGCTCTACTGCTCTTAAATTATTGATAAACTAACACCAAATTTTTAAGCACAATTTAATTATAAATATGATTCAAACATTTTACTTCCGTGTGTCCTGTTAAGGTAAATAATCCTTTATAAAACATTGCTGACTCTAAATAACTCTATTGTATAATAAATGTATACTTAACTTTTATTATTTGTGAGTTCTATAATGCTTCGAATCACAGAAACAAGGGAGATATGAAAAGGGGGCAGGCTGGTGTCGCAGCAATATGCCCAAAAACGGAACACATTGCTCGCGGCGGTTCGCGACTTTTTGTATTACGTGACTGAACGGCAGCTGCGATATTGCATGTAATAAACAGTTTACAATGCTTGCTCTATACTTACAAATATTAAAACGTTAAGTGTTAATACCGCAGTGGATAATTAACTTATTAAAGCTAACAGAATATTCAGCTTTGTGGTGTGGTTTTGTACACAGTGCAAGGATCGGCACCTCTCTAGCTAGATCTTTATGCGACCACTAACTACAGAGCTATATGTTGACAAAAGTTCATAATGTAGACAATTATTACAAGCAAAATATTGTTGCATTGCTCCATGGTACATTATTACGAGCACGTATTTACATTTAAAAGTTATACACTGTATAATTTTAAAATTCATCGGTTTACGATATTTAAATGTCATTTTGATCACTCAGTAGCGGACGCCATACAGAGATAAGCTATAAAGCACAGAAAATACTATTATTACAGAAATAAAATTCCATAAGCCAGCACAATGATTCCACTTATTTATTACGAAATATGTTTTAAATAAACTAGTGAAATTACATATTGGACGTTTTGTAGGCGCTCGCGGAGTTCCGGAATTATTTATTTATATAGGTATCTTTCAAATTGCAGTTATGATCGGAAAATGTATTTTATCTCCGTAGTTTACGTCGGAAGAAGGCGATTCATAAAAATGCTCACAATATAAATACATTTGTAGTGTTAGATTTTTAGTTTATGCAAAACCTACGCGTTTCTGAATCATTGAATTGATTTTGTTTATCTATCTTTAGACCATTTGCGTCAGTCGTATGTAATTAATACTCACAACACAACTCACATAGTAATATCAATATATACGCACCTAAGTCACTTTCGTTTATAACTAAACTAAATTTCATGATGTTGGTTAGCAAGATATCCATTTTAATAAGTAAAACATTTAATACTTTTATTGTTTGGATTCTGTTCATACAATAGTTGCACGGTATAGTTTACTTAAATATGTTAAAATTTTAGGCCCATTGTTTTAAACTTTTATATAATATCGATCTTTCGTATTATTCCTGTAATATTTTCTGTGTAAAATTAAAAAAAAATCTATGTATCTACATCTTTAAATCAAAGTCAAAGTCAATATCATTTATTGAATTTAGGCATCAAAGAAGCACTTAAGAACTTCAATTATACATTATAATGTACTTATAAGACTCTACCGCCGCGTTCCAAAATATAATAGAGCGATTAATAGCGACATATAGAGATAAGTATATATACACATAATATGTCTCTCAAGTTATGGTATAATGATATTGTAGTGCAAACTCTGTCATTCCTACGATAAGCAAGTTATAAATATACGTAAGGATAAATAAGTTGTTGAGTTAATGTGGATGTGAAGGTGTAGCTGACGGGTTTGTAGATTCGTTAAGAAATCATGGAAAAACAATTTAGGGACCTTTAATGTCTTTTACACATTAATAACTTCGTTTAATGTTTTTAGCTTATTTATATAAAATGCATTGTCTAAATACCTAATTGCCTACTTAACATGAAGTCTATATGACTTATTGAATATCTGGTTTAACTCTTTGCCTACCAACGGGACGTAAATTTACGTGAGTTTCATTTATAAATCTTTTGTTTTAATTATCACGATAAAGGAAGGATTAATATTTTATTTCGCCTATAAATGAAACCGACTTCAACACTAAAAAGCGTGAAATGACTTGTTGAAGTCGGTACCTACCATGATAAATGCGCACAATATTGTGATAATAGGTACTTTTGAAGTATCATGGTACCGATTTCAAAAAGTTATTCGACTCTTTTAAGTGTTGAAGTCGGTTCCATTTTTGGTAAAAACATTTTTTCACACTTTGAAGTAGTTGCTACTTACGGAATCGATTGTCATTCACCATCAATAAGGATATCATAAAGATAAGCGAAACATTGTCTTTGAGTTACACTTCAATAACTGGTAAATAACTAATAGTGTAACTCGAAAACAACTTGACATAATTTAATGAAATTTAAATGGGACCACCACGGAAGCATATAATAGTAGTATCTTTCAAATAGAAAGAATTTTGAGAACCGGTCTGCAAATGCAGGAGAAATCGGTGAACATACTTAAAAACATACACACAATCGAACATCTTTTTGAAGTCAGTTAATAAATTGCATGTGATGTTTTACCGTAACTTGATTAGGTTTGCATTTATATCAAGATACCATATTACTATAACCATGCACCATTATTTTATTATATACTTAAATAATACAGGCATGTACCTATTAGTCTACCAATTGCTGGTCCAATAAATATATGTTTATTTGACAATAGGGGGTAAGGTATTCTCTGATAAAACATAGGCGTATTTACCTAGTTTAATAGTTAGGGAAATAATCAATGTTAATCAAATATCAATGTTAATACGGAATACTTAAAACATACATTAAAAAAAAACAATTTGGTATCGGCTAAGTGACTCAAAAAGGAGAAGATCGACACACGCTTCTTACTTACCACAAAGAACATCAAGAAACATCATATCTGTTATCAATACATCTTAGATGCAGTATCGTCACGATACAGGGTACGATAGCTGAGCGCACAGAGGTAAAATTCAAGCTGACTGTAAAAAACATTAAAAATAAACACATATTATAAAGTCCAACATAGTTATATATACATTAGAAGACAAAGATGCTTGGAATACTCCACTTCTGGTAAGCTGTCATTCTGCCACCCATAAAATGTAATATTAGTAGTACCTAAGTAGAAACGTTGTAAACTTCTATATAAAAAGAATGGTCCCGAGTTTCTTGCCGCTTCTTCTCGGTAGGCTCTATATATTTTGGATCGCGGCGGTAGAGTATTTAAAGTATATTATATATAACGAAAAATTGACGTTCATAAGCGCGTCTTTGATGCCTAAATTGAATGAATGATTTTGACTTTGACTTTGATTACGATTATTTGTAAATCTATGGAAAAAAGTAATAAAGCAAAATACAGCAGTGGGATAACTTATGACTACGTATAGAGTTATGTCTGTATATAGTGTTCTAAGTTGTATTAAATAATTATTACTACGATTGGAAGTGGAGTTGTATTCATCAATGTAAATATGTGTTATGTATATGTTTGTTCTTATTCGAGTATAGAGTTATTGTATCTTAACGTGTACTATGAAATATTAATTAAGTTTTACTCTCACAAGAAGTTTTTCTATAGTTTCATAATCCAGTTTATTTAACCATTAATTTATTACAGGTTTGAGTCCTGTCTATACTGTACATTTTTAATCTTCAGTTTGTCATTAATTTTATTATAGAAAATAGGGGACAGATGATTATAGTGACGCCAGGCAGTGGTACTATTGCATGCAGGAATAGGACATTTGTCGCGGATTGGACACTATTTAATGACCATCGTTAGTGATAAACCAATCAAGGCTCTTAATAAATATGATTAGGATAATACCTGATTATATATTTATAAATGCACCAGGGACTCGGCTTCATATACTGTCATATAATCATATAGCATCCACTGCAGTAAAAACCATATTCATATTACCTTTAAAAGGTCCTGAGCAAGAAAATTAGTACTACAACTAGCATGCCAAACAATCTAAAACTCCTACAAGTGCTACTTATTAATACTTTACACTATTTTGACTTGACCACATCAGATATCTAGCTAGATAAGTGAAATACTTCATTGCATCACTGGCAGTGTTTTATATCACAGTACCATCATCACAAGTTCTAGGATACACCGGAGTTATCGGTAGTAGGAACATACCTAATTAATTACAACAAATTGTAATGTAATAGATATACTTACATTGTGAAGAATGCCTAGCTAATAAGAAATAAAAAGTAAGATTACAAGTATGAATATTATTTAACGTGACCTGACCAAGTTCACTTTGCGGATTCCTTCTTTCTGTAACGTGACCTGACCAGTTTCACTTTACGGAGTCCTTCTTTCTGTAACGTGAAGCAACAAACTATAAAAGACACAGCTTCCTTTTAATTGCTTAGTATCTAATTCTTCCATATTAATGGCCTGATTACATCGAGCCAGTCCTTCTCAGGCCCAATGGCTCCATGGTCGATGGGACCTTCGCAAAGCCTTTCGATTTCTAATTATTCTTTCTTCTATGGGCTATACGACATATAGTGATGAGCGTCTTTATTATTCTTGGCCTGATAGTATTGCAAGGTCACTTCTTAATAAATAGACTATATTAGTTAGATAGAAACCTTTTTGTATTAAACTGTCAAAATATTGCATGATTAGGTATATAAGAGGTTAGTTATGTTGTCATCTTGAGAGCGGTTACAATTAGTCATTGAACGAGCTTGTTACATTATTTTAATGTCTTATGTTTTTACTGATTGAATACCATGTTTAAAAGTTTAAGTAAAAGCATAAAATATTAATATTACAGTACTTGCGTCATTTGTTTTCTTTATTTTTGCTTAATTTATAAACTTGCTAATTTTGGTTCATGGTGTTGGCAATATTGTAAGATTCGCGGGGCGAACAGCACATTCGCCACGCGGTAACTTGTCTGTCCCGACAAGGAATCAAGAAGTTATTTCACGTTCATGGTATATTGGAAAAAGTAGGACGTGTACATTGGATTGTATCTTGACTTATATATACTCGTATATTCATTGTATGATGTATTATCGAGTGTGATATTATAAGGAAATCTATCTGTTTCATTGGCGTTTTAAATTCCATCTGACCTTTCCCGAAAGTATTTATCCAATCTTAAAAATAATAGTTGGTTTTGTTTTCAGGAATGCTCTCTCCCAAAATCCAAATTAAAAATCCCACCCGTGACATCTCCTCTGTGTCATTCCATCATTTCTCTTTTATTTATCACGTTGCAGGTCAGTATCGAAATAGTTTTTAAATATACAGTACAAATAAGGATTATGACGATAAGGACGATGAAATATGATCATATATGAAATATAAACAAAAAATTTATGGTTTTTTCTAATAATAAGTCATGAATGTGGTGTATTAATATAGTGTTATCAATCTATTTATCTTTATCTAGCTTATATATAAACTTACTAGCTTACTAGGATACTATTCATCATCATTACCATCATTCATAACAAATGCATAATTATAAAAAAATGCTACATTACTTGATAGTGCAAGTTTTTAAATAAAGTTATGAGCATTATTTTTTCTTGTGTAAAGTGTTTGTTTTGTAGAAGCAGAATCACTTGAGCCTGTTGTCGGTAGAAAAGGGTAGGACAAAACAAATTCACAACAAATTTGAAAAAAGAAATGACATTACTAATGTATTTGTGAATCAAACATTCCCGTGCCGTCAGAAGCTCAGTAACCTGACACCAGCGCACGTCTACCAGACAACTAAACAAACAACAAATGTATCCGAAATAACATTATTAATCATTTTCCCTGCAGACCGGGATTTTTTGTACCAAAAATTCGTTAGTTTCGTGACAATCTGTTCCGCTATTTGCTTAGCGTTAAACATATGGTTTGGGGGTGCATTCATCATACGAGAGAATATTTTTTGAAGGAATTTTAAGATCTGACAGGAAACTAATAGTTGTAAGATCTCATTAGTCTATGTATATTATAATTAAAAGGTGACGTGAAAGAATTTGTTTTTGCGACTTGCGTAAAATTTGTGCAACTAATGTAAATATTTACTTTCTTCTTGGTTGGCTGCCTTTTCGAAATTTCTTTATTTTGACTGCTACACATGCGAGCAACACACGATATAGTACCGTCCAACAACCGTAACTAAATTGTAAAAAGGAAGAGGTTTGAAGATTTTCTACATATATATTTACTTGTTCTGACTGACGGACTCAACAACGCAGATCTTATGCCTCTGGGTCTAAACCTTGATATTATGGCAGTTTACTTGGAGTCCATTAAGTGAAGGTTTCTAACGACTGAATCACGACCGCAGGGAGTGATTCGTGATTATTAAATCACGTACGTAGCGAGTTATTCAAGTTTGAGAATCCTGAGCGAGGAGCCTCCTCCTTAGTGGACGCCTAGCCAGCGAACCACTGGGTCATTAACTAGTTTTTTGAATATCTGATCAAACATATGTTTTTACTGGATCATCCAATTTCAGAGTTTTGATTTCATTATTGCTGGCTAAAATGTTTATTTTGGCTATATGTAATAAAGCGCCCAATGTTTCATCCGCATGGTGATGGATGATGATGGTGAAAATTATCATATGTCCTTCCAGGGGATATAATTCTCTCGCCAAATTTCATAACGATCCATTCAGGCGTGATAAGGTTACAAACAAACAAACAAACTCACTTTCGTATCTATAATATCAAGAAAGGATTATTAGTCTATTATGACCACTAAGTTATTATTAAATGTTTATATGTTTATGAATAGATTATTAAAAGCAATATGTCCAATGTATGACTGTGTCAACTGTATGCTGTGTCCTGGTATCTGTAGAATCACTTCTTTTCCTAAAAGAAAGTATTTTATCAAAAAGTTAACAATTATATCAGAAAAAACATAGTTATAAGACAGTGAATGAAAGTACGTACCTAAAAATATAATCACAAGCTAACGACAGAGCCACACACTTCGAAAAAGAAAAGTAGCTAACAATCCAATGTCGTTTTGCAACAAACCAACAAGTTCGATTACCCGCGTTCGTATCATGTTCGCAATGCTATTAGAGGCTGACATTTGCTCTTTGCCGTTCCCGGGCATTCGGGGAATCTCAAAATTACTCATTGAGTATTTCAGTCACGGACTCCAGTGCCGATCCTTCGCTGATTTTTACTTCTTTCGATTCCGATTGCACTAGCTCACCTGGTGATTTGTCTCTTTGTGCCGAAGCGAAGAGATTAAAGATATGATCAGTGCAATTGAATAACGAAATGGTGTAATATACGGTTTTGTTTGAAGATCTCTACGATTTCGAGAGTTTTACACATACGAACCTCAAGACTCAAAGTCGCACAACGAGCTATGGAAAGGGCTATGTTCGGGGTTTCTCTACGTGATCGAATCAGAAATTAGGAGATCCGTAGAAGAACGAAAGTCGCCGACATAGCCCATAAGATTAGCCAGTTAAAGTGGCAGTGGGCAGGGCACATAGCACGCAGAACAGATGGCCGATGGGGCCGGAAGATTGTGAAATGGAGAACACGGACAGGCAAGCGCAGAGTAGGTCGTCCACCGACACAGACCGGACAGACGACCTGATAAAGGTCGCAGGACGACGTTGGATGCAGGCCGCTTCAAACCGGTCCTTTTGGAAAGTTATAGGGGAGGCTTATGTTCAGCAGTGGACGTCCAACGGCTGAGATGATGATGATGAACCTCAGAACGTTGGTATATTACGCGAGTTTAGTCGGTTTGAATAATATATTAATCTCGTCTACAAAGTTACAAACATACCCATATGTAATGAAAATTTATTTATAATTTCCTATCTTTTTATATACCTTATTACATTTATAACATTGTGATTTTAAAAGTGATGTGACGAAAGTTTAAGAGATCAAATTAGCGTTGAAAATGGCCGTGACTGTTCCGTTCATAATATTTTGTTCCGGTATTTTAACAACACAAAATTTATTAATGAGTAAGCTTTTCGGTTGTATGCTCTAATTAAATTAGTAACAAAAATAACTTTGCACACTGCATCACTTCATCGTATAAGATTAAGCAACAAAAGAAATAAAAATTAGTACCAGGGCACATTGTTTATAAACAAAACAAAAAATCCCAGTTAATAGACATTCTGTCTAGACCAACATCAAGCTGAAGCAAAAGAAAAACTTTTAAGCACCCTCGAGATCAAATTTGTTAGAAGCATCCTAAGTTAGAGCGCCTAAAGGAAGAAAAAAGTCCCAAAACAAATTGTTGGCAAACTGGCAAAGTGTCCGACAGGGAAAATATGTTGATTGAATAAAGAAAAACTATTAAAAGTTTGTCCTAGAGCTCCCTGACTCGGATGAGACATGGAAACCTGACGCAGTGTGGAAAGCTAGTAAACTAGAGCTTTTCGACTATGTTAAAATTCATCGTATACCTATTCGTGTGCGTAGAGTTGAAACAAAGAAGAATAATATAGTGAAACAACTTTAAAAAATCTACCAATATATTCTTGCTATTGAAGCGCTCGTAGCGGAGCCTGACTTGGCGAGCTTAACCGATCAACAAGTTAAGCAACGCTTGCTGCGGTCAGACCTTGGATGGGTGACCGCTAGTGGCATTATTCAACTGAGCGCTTCTGTGCTTCGGAGGGCACGTTAAGCCGTCGGTCCCGGTAGTTTGTCTTAGGACAACAGTCATTAGGCTATGTCAAGGGCCTTCGGGCGGCCTGATAACTTCGACATGGATTGGCCACTAACCTATCCACCAATCCGCACTGGGCCCGCGTGGTGGATTATGGCCCACCTCTTCTCTCTGAGAGGAAGGCTTGAGTCCCAGCAGTGGTAACAAAATGGGCTGATTATGATTGTTATGTTATGTTCCTATTTTTCATATTTGTCTTAAGTATATCCTATTTGTTACCTAACTTGACAATTCACTACCTACAGTGTACAGTATACATAATATGTACTTGTATAAATAAAAGGAGGAACATACCGAGTAATATTGGATAATCGAGTACCTACGCGCTCAGACCGCAACTAGACAGAAATAGTACCTATATTATACAACTAGTGAATAAAGGACTGATTTAATGCGAGGGCCATAGATGAATCACGAGTAAGTGAAGGATTGTGTAATAAGTAAGAAGTGAAGTGACGAAGCTGTAATATCTTTTGAGAAGTAATTAAATGATACGCAATTATAAAATTTGGTGAGCCCACCCAAACCAGCATTGAAATGATTTAGTCAGCATACAAAGATTTTGACTGCAATAATAAAAATCAGGCAGCAATCTTTGTTCCGCAGATAATTTTGATAATGGTCAAAAATTTTATCATTAATAGGCAGCATAACAATACCACGAGTTTGCATAATAAACATTCGGTCCGCAAAATAACTACTTGGTCAGCAAGATTTTATGATTGTACAGCAGAGAAAACATGTCTATATGTTCCATATGTAATTATACTAGTCTAGGTCTAGGGCAAAGTCATATATAGGAACGACGACGAGCGTAGCGAGGAGGAGTGTTAGGTTACTTGTGACTACAACGCGCGAGCCGAGCGAGCGAAGCGAGCGTGCCGCGGCAGCGGCCGACGACTGAGTGCTTACCCAAATATTATAAAACAGGAACAGCTTATGACTCCTTATATAATTAATATGCAGTACAAAAATAATTACAGCCATCCAGAATGACATAAATTGCTGATTGATTTTGAAATGTTTGCTGGCCATGAGTTGCTGACCAATTAGCTATTTCTGCTGACAGATAATATTTTTCTTCTTTCAAAAATACTAATACTATGCTAACCATTTAAATAACACCCATATCTTTTCTGCATAAATGAATACAATGGTTAAAGAATATAATCAATATAAACATCAATAGAATCAGCTCATTTTGGTCCCACTGCTGGGACTCGAGCCTTCCTCTCAGAGAGAGGAGTTGGGCTATAGGCCACGTGTGCCCAGCGCGTATTGGTGGATAGGTTAGTGGCCAATCCATGTTGAAGTTATCAAGCTGCCCGTAGGCCTTTGAAGTAGTCTAACGACTGTTGTCCTAAAACAAACAACCGAGACCGACAGCTCAACGAGCCCTCCGAAGCACGGAAGCGCACAGTTGAATAATGCCACTAGCGGTCACCTATCCAAGTCGTGACCGCAGCAAGTGTTGCTTAACTTGTTGATCGATTAAGATCGCCAAGTCAAGCTCCGCTACGAGCGCTTCAAAGACGCTTTAAAGAATATAATTAAACTCAATCCCACTTCTTACTTATTACTCAATCTTAATTTTCGAATTGGCTGGCATACGCACGCTGAAGTTGTCCTTGTCAGAAGTTTTGTACGCAATATCGGAAGTAAAGTTAGTTTCCCTTGCCCCAAAGATTCATATAACTTTCTTAATAACTGCACGAGATCCGCCATACTCGAAAATAAATCCGTACACTAATAAAAAAAGATACGCTTGTATATGTTGTATTAACTTTTACGGCAATAGTAATACATCTCGTTATTAATTCTGCTCGATAAAGTAGAATTATTGTTTCGATTATATATAGATACTTCGAAACTATTCTAGGGTCGGTAGTTATTTGGACTGTAGATACTGAAAATGTATATGCGTTGTTTTTATGGGAAACAATAAAAGTAATCTTTCTCGATCATGTGACGGCTATTAAAATAGAAGGGTAGATTAACTGTCAAAATAAAAACAGTGAGCCGGATTCGAATACTCAGATAGGTAGAGGCGTTGAAACTGTCAAAGTGAATTATTTGCATGCCACAATCGCTGGGCGCAGTTCAAATATTTCCCATTCCAGTAGCCTTCATATAACTCAGGGGTTTTAGTGGGAAACCGACGTCAATTAAAATAATGTCGTGTTTTTTCGAGGGGTTTTGGTTAAAAGTGTCAGGAGAGCTTTGAATCTTGCGACGAGATAGGGACATTCTACAGGTGCAGTCCTACCGGTGGTCTGCTGTGTCTACCCAACCGTGTGTAAAAAACTGTATCACCTTTGTATAAAATTTTGATGAATTTTGAACTTTATGCCTTGGTCTTGTGATATCAAATTAAACTTGTTCAAAATATGGTACTTTGACAAAAAAGCCGAGATTTAAAAACATTAGGTATTTAACAAATGTTTAAGTCTTAGTTGACCTTTTATTATTCACAAAAGTGTAAAAATTGCGATAGTATTGGAGATTGTGTTTTGTTTGTTTATGAAACTCACATATTTATCAACTCATGTATCATTCGAAATATTTTTCTTATATAAGGGAATAAATGTGAACAGGCTGTAAAATAACGTAGTTAAATCATAATAATATGATGATTGGGAAATCATGCTTCTTTCGGTGGATCGATGTTTGTTACTTTATTACAGCAGAATAAATTGTAATAATTGCATTGAAACCTAACACATTATGCCATAGACTTAGGTTTTTTTTAATTGGGACAAATATTCATGTAGGATAGTTATTTACCATACAGGCAGAGGCATGGGTCGCACCTAGTCGTACCATAATATAAATTCTAAAATATGTCTCTTGATGAATGGATGTCCCTGAAGATGGATTGATCTCTGTCGTTCTCTCACGCCAAAATCACTGAAACCATTTGGCTGATTTCTTTAACCCGTTGACTTGCGATTTGTCATATTTGGCCAATAAAACAATAGATTTCGCAGATATCAACCAACTTTTCCAGGAACTGCAACGTGTGTGGTTAAAGTAGGTAATATTACATACGAGTAGGATTTTAAGCTAGGTCACTTATATTTATTTCGTATACATTATATCGTATGAAATTTTCCACCTTTACCGCACCGCACTTAGTTTAAAATACAACTGTAGTACAAAACTAAAAAGTTAATAAAGGTAATATCTAAAAAAAACATTTTAACAGCGATACATTTAACCAAAACAATAATTATTAACATCTGGCAAAATAACAAAACTCCGTGGCCTATAATTAATTTATTCTAAATCAGCAGTATAGGATTTCAAGGGGGTCCTACATCAATTTGCATATACGCAGTTCCATGGACCTATATTGAGACAATATATTATTAATCTTTAATTTACTTTATTAGCGTTTCCCTCCCCTATTTGCTTGCATTCGCCCTCGCCCTTTGGGATTTACACAAGAGAACGAAAATTTAAATTTGAATGACCCCTCTGCAATCGCCTATTCCCAAAATTTTAGAACAAATTTACACACCAGAATTTGTTTACACGATACTTTTGTGTGCTTTGAATGTTAGTACTGAATCAACCCTTTCAAAAAAAAGCGTATGTAGCTTTAGCGTGCAGGTGATTTAATTAAAGCATTGTTATAATGATCTTAATTTGGTACGAATAAAAATCTATCTATAGGTGTACAGAAACTAACTAACTGAGCCAAATCTCTATATTAAATACTTGAATAATTGAAACTTGTAATCGAGGTGTACTTTGTTATCGATTAAGAAGCGAAGAATATATTTTTAACAATTGCTATCTGTCTGTCTCTTGTACGCGCACCACTCTGAAACTACGAGATAGGTTTTCATTAATATATGGATTTTTATGTAATTTTCTCTGTTTAGTAGCTGAAAGGTTAACGTAAATCTAAAAAAAAAACACAACATATAAATGTAATTAAATATATTTTTCTTCGGCTAGTTGTTGTGACGCCATCTACTTGTATTCTAGTGTTTTTAACGGTTTGACTAAATATATACTTTTCTTCTTTGGTACGGAACCCTCAACGTAACAGTGCCGACTCGCACTTGGGCAATTTTCAAATTATAGGTAACTCTTCAGTTTCATAATAAGACAAAGCAATATATTTGTACAGATAGCCTTCTTTCCTTATTGTTTACATCATCGTCATCATCAGCTCAGCCGTAGGACGTCCACTACTGAACATATGCCTCCCCCATAATTTTCCAAAAGGACCGGTTGGAAGCGGCCTGCATCCAAAATCGTCCTGCGACCTTTATCAGGTCATCTGTCTACCGTGTCGATGGACGACATGGACTGTTTACATATAAAGTTATAATTACATATGAATAAATGGGTGTAAAAAATCTAAAATGCTAGAGTTTGAAATTTATCATGAGTATCACACATTGGAATTCCGACTGTTAAGTCCGACGATGCGTCTACTGTCATCATCATCATCATCATCTCAGCCGTAGGACGTCCACTGCTGAACATAGGCCTCCCCCATGATTTTCCAAAAGGACCGGTTGGAAGCGGCCTGCATCCAACGTCGTCCTGCGACCTTCCTCAGGTTGTCTGTCCACCGTGTCGGTGGACGACCTCCGCTGCGCTTGCTGGTCCGTGGTCTCCACTCCAGAACCTTTCGGCCCCATCGGCCATCTGTTCTGCGTGCTATGTGCCCTGCCCACTGCCACTTCAATTGGCTGATCTTCTGGGCTATGTCGGTGACTTTCGTTCTTCTACGGATCTCCTCATTTCTGATTCGATCACGTAGAGAAACCCCGAGCATAGCCCTCTCCATGGCTCGTTGTGCGACTTTGAGCTTGTCTATGAGGCCCATAGTAAGAGACCACGTTTCAGTGCCATAAGTCATCACTGGTAACACACATTGGTCGAAGACTCTTGTCTTGAGGCACTGAGGTATTTTTGACGAGAAGACTTCTCGAAGTTTCCGGAACGCTGCCCAGCCGAGTTGGATTCGACGATTGACCTCTTTCTCGAAGTTGGACCTGCCTAGTTTGACTGTCTGTCCCAGGTAGACGTAATCGTCAACAACTTCGAGAACTGAGTTCCCAACTGATATTGGGGTAGGTACAACATGGGCATTAGACATAATTTTCGTCTTATCCATGTTCATCTTAAGACCTACCCGTTGGGAAACTCGATGGAGGCCTTCGAGCATTGTACTGAGGTCTTCCATGGATTCTGCCATGACTACAATATCGTCGGCAAATCGAAGGTGAGTGATGTATTCGCCGTTAATATTAATGCCAAGTCCTTGCCATTCCAGAAGCTTGAAGGCGTCTTCCAATGTAGCGGTGAACAGTTTCGGAGATATACTTAACGTCTCCCTGTCTCACGCCTCTTTGCAATGGAATTGCCTTCGAACTTTGCTCCTGTACTCGGACTGACATGTAGGCGTTTTTGTACAAACACTTCAGCACTTCAATATACCGATAGTCAATACGGTACCGCTGGAGAGACTCAAGCGCTGCCCACGTCTCGATCGAATCAAAGGCTTTCTCATAGTCCACAAACGCTAAACAAAGAGGCAAGTTATACTCTTCGGTCTTCTGTATAACTTGCCGTAGCGTGTGGATGTGGTCTATGGTACTATAGCCTTTTCGGAAACCGGCTTGTTCCGGAGGCTGGAATTCATCAAACCTGCGACTGAGACGGTTCGTTATGACCTTCGAAAACAGCTTATAAACATGGCTCAAAAGCGAGATCGGTCTGTAATTCTTAAGTAAAGTGTTGTCACCTTTCTTGAAGAACAGCACCACCACGCTTTTGTTCCATGCTTCTGGCGTTGAACCTTCAAGTAAGACGGTATTAAAGAGCTTCTGAAGGACTTTAAGTACCGGTGTTCCACCCGCTTTCAGAAGCTCAGATGTGATACCGTCGTCACCAGGCGCCTTGTTGTTCTTAAGCTGTTTCAAGGCCATTCTAATCTCGTACAGGCTGATGTCCGGGATATCTTCGGTATAATGTCGGGTCAGCTTGGCTCTTGGGTCTTTGGCCGAGCTGCTAACAGGTTTAGCGACCGAGGTGTATAGCTGTCCGTAGAAACTCTCTACCTCTCCTAATACTTCTGCTTTGGTCGACGCTACACTGCCGTCTTCTCTCTTCAGCTTCGTCAACTGGCTTTGCCCAATAGACATGTCTCTTGCAAACACTTTGGAGCCTTTTTTCCGCTCTATCGTCTCTTTAATACGGTTTGTATTAAAGATCCGGATGTCGTGTCGCAAGGACTTCCATATTCGTTTATTGAGCAGCCTACATGCTTCAGCATCATCCGAAGACTGCAGTTTCAATGAGCGTCGTTCAGCCATGAGGTTGAGGGTATCGTTGGAGTCTACTGTATAAGACGTTATTTTACAGGGAGTATTCACGCTTAGAGAATAATATACTAAATGAGGGTACCAGTGTCTTTATATTATTACCTATAATGCTATGCAATCGATAAGCATATTTGACGTCACAGCGAAGGAAGCGAGTGGCTGCGCTAGTCGTAAGCCGGGCGAGTCTGTAATGATTCGTAAACGAGCTCACCGATGTCAAATACTTGATGATATATCGCCCTTGTACATAAGGTTGTTTTTCCAATGTTTCTTGTCATCTCTTCATTTGGTTCACGGATATTGTCAAAGATGCAACGATGTTTGCTCTTAGATAATCAAACGGAAGCGCAATCGCTACCAGCGTCAACAATGTAAGCGCGGTAACAGTCGGGTACGCGAGTTCTACGTAAAAAGTTATCTAGTAGGTCACAAACCCGGTCGAGATACTCGACTATGCCACGTAAGTTAGTTTAACTTCTTAATTACTTATAAAAACTTAATCAAAATTATAATAAAATACTCACGTTGGTTTTAATCAAGTAAGTATTAACATTTATAAGTATACCATTCATTCGTCTAAAGCTCTCGGTTGTACAATTCCGCTTTATAATTATGACCCGAAACGAAACGAAGCTGCACTTTTTTTCCACTGTTAGTTAGGCTAACTACCACCAGAGGAACATGGTAGAGATGCGCTTATGAAAAAATGCAGCACATCCGGCCATTTATGACCTGTATTAAAAATGTTCATGGAAAATCTACTTCAGCCACCATCTCAACAAAACAGGTTTACTAACGATATAACAATAACGCCTATGCATTAAGTTACTCACTCACGAACGGCAGATAGATTTGTGTTCAGTCAGCCTAACACGTTTGCTTCCATTCCCTGTTAGTTTTAACCGACTTAAAAAAAGATAAGGATATAATTTCGATTGTATGTATTTTTTTGTGTATATTCACCGATTTCTCCCCCATTTGTGGAACAATTTTAAAATTCTTTTTTATTTTGGTAGATCACTACCGAGGTGGTCCCATTTCAATCAAATTCTGTCAAGCAGTTTTTCAGTTACACTCCAATAACTGAAACGTGGTTCGCCTATCTTCATGATATCATCATTGACGGTGAATGACACTCGATTCCGTAAGTAACAAGAGTCAGTAACTAAAGAAGAAAACTAAAATTACAAAAGATTCGAACCGACTTCAACAGAAGTGCACACAATATTGTGATAATAAGTATTTTTGAACTATCATGATATCGACTGCAACAAGTTATTTCACACTTTTTGGTGTTGAAGTCGGTTCCATTTTTTGGTATTTTTTAAATAGAATATGTTTTTATTATTTAAGAGTAATATTACCAAGGCAGGTCGTTGATAGTTTTACGACAATTACGATTCCGATCCCAAGACGTATCTCATCTTCTATGGAACAAATGTCATACCATGTAGCCTTTTGATGGCGTACCACATCAGTCTATTATGCTTTAGATTTAAAACTACGCAGATACTGAATTAGCCGGATAACCAACCAAAACACGTGCGTTACAACTCTACTCTAAATCCAAATGCAAATATTCCGCAAGTAATGAGAACCTAACTGCATGCAATTTAAAAGAGGCTCGCTGCTGTGGATCAAGCTCTGCCAAAAAGATAGCGAGCTCGGAAGCACAGATCAAGAATGAATAGACCAACATGCACTTAGCAGTTACAGCTGCAATGCAAATGCGGTTGTAGAATTTTTAAACTTTCCTGCTTGCTTTCGTTGTTAGTCGAAATGCTTGTTCTTTTTAATAGAAATTGCCAGATTACGATAGAAATAGCTGTAGCTTTTGTTGTTGGACATTTTTGCTACTTATATGTGATTTAGTTATTGTTCAAAATAGGATTGTTTCACCAGTATAGCAGGTGCTATAGTGGTGAAACAAGCCAAGCAAACAATGCTAATCAGGTGATTGATATTAATAAATTGAGGATACGGTTTGAGATGTAGAACGCGAGCCTTGATGTTCAGTTCACTCGTGATGTAGAAAATTTAAACAACGAGTACAGATTCTATAAAACAGGAAACAAACTCATGCAAAGTACCACACTCCCACATAACACCGACGTGAAGTTATATAGCTAGCTATTGCGTTTCTGTCGGTCTGTGAGAGGTTCCGGATGCCCCTCCCCCTCATCCTCTCCTTCTACCTCCCCCCTCACCCCTTCTTTTCTTTTTCCAAAGATTGGCAACGCCTTCGCGAGATCTCTGGTATTGCGGATATCCGTGGGTGACGGTATCACCTACAGTTTAACCGCCTGCTCGTTTGCCAACCTATCTCTTAAAAAATATTCTCAGAAGGTCCGAAATCAAGTTTGATAAAATTTATATGGAATACCTCTAAAGTATGATCGACTAATACAAATAACGAATCGAATATTGTTGGTAACAAAGAAAGAAACATCAAAATCGATTCATAATTGTCGGAATGATTGCGTAACATACATAAAAAACACACATACAGACGAATTAAGAACCTACTCCTTTTTTTTTAATCGGTTAAAAATGGAAGCAACCCACGTCGGGCGCAGACGTGTGGTAATTCAGTAAACTTTAATAGAAGGGGCACATTATTAGTATAGTATCTGCATACGTCTGCTTGGTCATCTGATGATAAAATGGAGGCAGTGGATTTAAAAGGTTAAACTCTAATGCATATATTCACGATGGACAAATACGTCTGTGCTGAGCTTCTAGGCTATTCATAATCAGCCCATTTCGTTTCCACTGCTGGTACTCGAGCCTTCCTCTCAGAAAGAGGAGTTGGGCTATAATTGCATCGCAGGCCCAGTGCGGCTTGGTGGATAGGTTCTAACCTATCCACCAAGCCGCACTGGGCCTGGCACTGAAATCTTTGACATGGCGACATGTCGAAGTTTTCAGGCCGCCCGAAGGCCTTCGACAAAGCCTAACGACTGCTATCCTAAGACAAACAACCGGGACCGACGACGGCTTAACGTGCCCTCCGAAGCACGGAGTAAGCTAGGCTATTATTCTAATTTTAATCAATGAGTCGCCGCCAATGTTCATAATGAAGTGGATGTGAAAAAAAGCAAAATCTGATCAACAAAAACGGGGGAAGGGGGCGTGTTACATAAGTTCCTTTAGTAAATAATTCAATTGCACGTTAGTATCTATTTAGTGTCGTGCTAGGTAGTACGATTTATCTGCTAGAATCCGTTTTAATAGTTTCAAATACTGTGGTGCACTGTAGAAGAGTTCCAAAAACTGTATTCAGGAAGGGCACTGTAGCTGACATTTATTAGGTGAAAGAGACTAGCATGGCAGGAGTGGGACATTGTCGCGCCAAACATTAAAACTGTTATTCTGGCGCTTAACAACAGCAAAATTACTCTTATATCATCACTTGATTTATCATAAAAAAGTACAAAAACATTTTGGTAGGTAACTATAATTTTCTCAGACTGGGTTGACAGATATCAGTTAATAATAATAATAATTTATTTCATAATTTTAGCACTTACATAGTTTTGAACTTATATAATATGGCTAGAATGTTACACAAAAAAATGTTTGAAGTGTCTGTCGCCGAACTAGGCTCATCGCCTGTGTTTCAGCATTCAGCGCTCTCCCCCTATTTTATCTCATGAAGCTAGCCTCGTATTAATTACTAATAATCTTAAATATTTTTAACTTAAATCTGAGGCATATAATTAACAATTTAAGTACACTAAACTTAAATAGATTAAAACATTAAATAGGTACCAAAAATGTTGAAAAACAGTTACAAATGTTGAAAATGTTAATATATTTTATTGGTCGATTTGGGTTTTGCACATATGTATTACCTACTAGCTATGCCCCGTGGATTTACCCGCGTGGTGATGGGTTATAATGATGATGTTAAAACATATCTTGTATGTAAATCTAACCTAGAACCTAAAGTATCTACATACCAAAGTTCATCCAAATATGTTTAGTCTGTTTCGGGCATGATTAAGTAACAAATACGCACTCATCCAAACGTTCGAGTTTGATGTAAATATGAGTGTGAATAAAAAGGGGCATGTTTAAATTGCTTTAGCACAAAATTTTTTATAATATACACAGTTAGTGGTTATTCAAGAAGAGTCGTTCACATCCAGTTTTTATAGTTTCAAAAATATTCGAATAACCTTGCAAAATTAGATTTGAATTTTGGAAGACAAAATAATTTTGAAAGAGTCAAAACAATTCCTTAAAATTTGCAACATAATATAATTGGCACAACGAGAAGTCTCAGTTATTTTTAATTGTACCTACGACAAACAAAACAACTCAAGTATGCCAACTTTTTAATAAATGAAAGAACAATAAGCCTTTGAATATTTTGGGGTAAAAACAGCGTTGAATTACGTAAAATGTAGGGTAAGTTCAAAAGTCGAGTCATTATGTGACGGCCAAAGAAATGTTTGGATGTAATCAGCTAGCCGTCGGCGATTAAGACGTACAAACTTGGATCGACCCTGAGACAACTTCGGACGTGGAGTACGAATTTAAATTTTTGGATAAGATTTTAAAAATAACAAAAACATTATGTGTAAGTAAAATATAAAAACATCATAACGCAGTTTATTTATTTGGTTCATCAACAAATGTTACATTGTTTCTTATAAACATAATCTTTAATAGAGTTATAGAAGGTACATATTGCTAAATACGCAACCAATTGGTAAACACAGCATGCTAAATTAAAATAACAAAAAAGAAGTAGCATTTGATATAGCTGTTGTTTAATAAAATAAAATTACAAGATATTTAATTTGGAATTTTCGTGAGCATTAATAAGTGCTCAAGAATAAAAAAGTGTTACATATACTTTTTTATTTTGCTAAACATGTGCTTACTTATTTGATTATATAGAGTATTCAAACGGCTGGATTTGAATTTTTTTTTATGGCATGTAACAATTATTATTAATAAAGTATTCGAGACCCTGCCAGCTACACATGCCAATCGTAACAAATCATGAACATACATAAATCATGAACAATAGTATGTACTACTTTACGCAACCATATAACGACATAGTTGCGTAAAAATCCAACTAGATGTATCTTAAACTCTCCACCCTTGCGAATATATATTAATCCTTTCTTTAACGTGATAATTAAAAAAAGATTTATGAATGAAACTGACTTATATTTACGTCTCTGAGACGCAAAGCGTTAAAAGACACTATAAAACTAAACAATTTCTAATAGATCCCATATTTTTAACCACTAGCTGGTACGCGGCTACACTGGCGTGACTTGGTAGGATACAGGCCTCTTAATTCAAATTATAGCTTAATTTACTCAGTATAACATCAAGCTATGTGTCAGTGAAAGCCCCTTCAAGAGTTTAACAGACATAATTTTTAATAGTTATTGTATACCTACTTTCATTAACAATACTAAAAATCTGTTATTTTGATATTCAAAACAATAAATTTAAATTTATTCAAAGACTAGGTGACCCGCCAGGTTTGCTCGCTTGTTCTTGGTGTAACGACGAGAAATCTATTCTTTAAATTTCAATTTAATTTTTATTTCAGAACCGATTGACATGAAACAAACACTAAATATTAAGTAAAGCTTACCAAAATATATGAGTGAAAACCACATCTTAATGGGATAAGCCGTCTCTAAGATTGGTGTGCAAAAATACACAGACAATCAGACAACCAGATAATCAAACAAATAGACACAAATTCGAACAGTTTTAAATTTCATTCTATTTTCGTTTATAGATTCTCAATAATAATATTAATATTCTCAATAATTATATTAATAAGTCTCAATTATATTTTTTCTTATATATCTTCCATGTACAGACAGCGATCCGTTATATTTTCATAATATGTATTGATGTAATGGTATTTTACGATATCCATCAGAGCATTAAAAGATAATCTCACAGGAACAACCCTAGGTTAAAAAATAGCTTGTGACATGGATGACCGGAGGTCATCACCCGCTTATGTGACAGTGTCAGCCTAAACAATTAAGTAGATTTGCCCTATAAGAATAATAAGTAACCAAACAGGTATTTCGCGTTTATAATATTAGTGATAAAAATCTTTTTACTACAAATATTTCAAAATGTTGAGAGTTTATAGCACCTTGCAAAGGTATAAATTCTCTTACGACCCATATAAAAAGCATATACATCGCTGCATGATTACTAATAGTCATATAAATGCTCTATACAACACCAATTCCTATTACGACTTGCAGTAAAATGTCACATCCAATGACTCATTCCACAATCAGAGTCCACTCCCTTCTCGTATTTGCCGAAAACTTTTCCGTCGTAGTTAATTTATTTTCCGACTAAATCTTATAAATTCGGTCCCGCTAGCATTCCGCACGCAATCTCAATCCGACGTCGACTTCATGATAACGCTATTATATTTGCTTGAGGATTTAGTTTTGCTGAAATTAAACTAAAGTATGTGAATTATACAGAATAGAGTACAATAGTGTTGGAATGATAAAATAAGAAACATACTCGTAAATTTCTAAGCAAGAACTATCTTTAATTACATAATAGTATCTTTATCAATACAATATGTTGTTGAGTAAGCGGGACATACTTTTGAGTCATTTAAGTATGTGTTTAACTGTATTTTTGTTAAAAAGTTTAACGGCATCTTAATATGGATTTGAACGGCATATTATGGATTTCTGATAAGTATTTCAAACTTTAACTTATTGGTAGGAATATTTTTAATATTATGTAGGTATGTGCCTTGTGACAAGGCAGACGTTATGTATATAATCGAATTCTGTATGACATTATCATTATTATCATTCTTTATAACTAATGCGAGTATGTCAGCTGTTAAATAGAAATTGTAATATATTGACATTCGGTAAAACTCAGTTGGGAATTGGTTTTAACTGAATGATCATTCCAACCTGCTACTCTCAAATATTCTTCGGGAAAAAGGAGTATGCTAAAAATCAGCCTTGCATAGACTAAGTGTCTACGCATCACAGAGCTGAGCAAACTCCTAATGCGTAAGAATAAATATTTAGCGTTGTTTTATAAATGTACTTTTTTGATGCAATAAACATGTTTTATATATTTTATTTCTTTAAAACCTTTAATACAATGGATATGTAGTTACTACATTAAATAATAAGTAAATAAATAATATTTACCTTGATATGATTTAAGAATTCTTTGTTCTTTCGTGCGATTCCATGAGACAAATATAAATTTTGCGTACCATACGGTATGTTATGTTACAGTCTATTTTGCAATCTTTGTAAAAAGGTTCAAACTATATCACATAATTTACACACTTTTAGATATTTCTGTCGATAAATATATATGCTAGTAAAAAAATATACAAAAATTATTGGGTAAAACAAAAAATGGTGAGCACATTTCTTTTTTATTACAGAAAATATAATCAAAATGAAGGTCGTAAAACAAAATGTTCTTTTATCCGCTCTAAAATTTTAACCATGGTTTGGGCAGCTAATAAGAAATTTTAATTACCAGAAAGCTTATACCCTGCCCTATTAAAGCACTAAAGGTGGTTTATTACCTGCAAAAAAACAGCTGGAAAATCAAGGAAATTCTGCGTCGTTCGAGCAAACCATTTAAATTAGCGCCGATAACTCGAAAATCCAATGAAAAGGGTTTTACCAGGAGAACACCAATTAGTTTGCTGTTATTTTTCAATTCCGTTCGATGGTGGAAGTGGGTTGTTGAAAATCGACATTTTTGGTTTTATAATCGAATTTCTGATGGGGAATGGCTTGATAAATGGAGTGCTTTCCTACCGTTTTAGTTATTGTAACTTAATTTATATTACGATAAAATAGCATAGTTTATCTGTTAAATAAGTATATAGGTATGAGTTTCAATACTTTATACATAGGTACTGTCTGAAGGAGCCAACAGAGATATCCACATTTTGCCAATCATTCTTTTGAGCTAGTTATTTGAAAAATAATATGATTTTTGTTTGTGCTGTACAAGCTGTGAGTAGCTAAACAAGCAATTAGCCAATGCCTTTGATAAAATTACTACTTCGTGGATTGCATTTCCTACCTGAAAGATAACTATTAAAAAAACCCAGTAAAATGTATTCTCGAATTATTACTTACCACGTTATTTTATTTGCGTGGATAAACAACTTAGCGTCACCATCAAACAACGAATGAATATTTAATTAAGTACGACTATTAGCACCAAACTCCCCTTTTTCAACAAAAAAGTTCACACTTTATCAAATAAACTCGAGGGCTATTGCCACGCGATGGTGTAAGACGATTGGGTATCTTGGATAATTAAATCAAAGCTTTACGTTTTAATTTAAATAATTATGATAAGTATTATAAAAAATTAAGTACTTTGCATTGTTGGAATTTAGTACAGTTTTCACAAGTTAATTAATAATATATTTTGTCTGTTTCGTGCTGTCCGTAACGGATATATTGAAATTATGAGATAATAGTAAAGAAAATAAAATACTTTTTCTTACTAAATAAGCATATGAAAATAGTTTTACGTGTAAATATATCGTATAGTAGGCTTTATGTTTTTATATTAATTATGCACTTACCTTCTGTTCAGATTCGTGAGTTTTTTGATATGTCAACGCAAGCCATAGCATTTAATTATATAATTATTATACGACAATGATTATTAATAACATTATATAGATAACGTGATGTGACTGACATGTAATATAACTGCAAAAAAAATAAAGGACATTTCAAATACTTACTTCATTATAAATTCTCTTTATCGGTCTATACTCTGCAGGACTGGATAAGAGCTTTTCACTTAGCACTCTTGTAGGCTTGAATTTGAGCAATATCGCAATCAATGATAAGCACGGTTTCCTAGGGAACATCTAACTGATTTTGATTAGTAAAAGTTTGCAAAATGAAATGAAATCAAACGTTTTTGCTAAAATATGAGTAAATATAAAATTGTTTCGAAAGTTGGTAAAAAGTACTCCACATTATACTCTTCAGATATGCAAACATTATTATTATACCTACTAATATAACTAGCGACATGCTTAAAAACAGTTTTTAATATATAAAAGAGACATACTAATTCACATAATAAAAATAATAAAAACAAGTGTGCATCTCGGGGTGCCCAACAAAAGTGGTAATTTAAACTATATAGTCTAGCGCTAACCTACGGGTTAGAGTGAGAGAGGATGCGTAAGAGAAAGGGAAGTCAAACAGACTGGAGCCGTAACGCATTACGTAACGAATATCGGTTTACCCTCCCATAAGAAGTTATCACTTCAAAAAACAATGCAACATTTCCAATATTAATACAGCTTCAAAAAAACTTATAATTTTAATCATAAACTCAAAATTACCTCGAAAATTTATAAAACGTATTTCCATTTTAACATGTTATTCGCCACAGTTGGATGGACAATAAAGTAATGAGGCAGGCGTCGGCGACCGGCCGGCGACAGTTCCTATGACACCCTTATCTGCAGCCACACGCAATATGAGTTTATTTAGAGTACACTTTCACGCAATAAATTGTATATTATTAGTGCAGACTTAGTTAGAATACCACCTTATAAATATGCCTGTAATAGCTTTAGGGCACTGTAGTGTTTGTTATCATATTTTCTTGTTATATATGTATTTGACTAGTTGACCCTCCAGTAACTTCACTTCATTCGCTTGGTCTGTATACGCAGAACACAGAAATAGGTTAAATTCAATTTTTAATAGGGGTGAAATTTCTAAAAATCCTACCTAGTGGATGACAGCACAAAAGCCATCAAGTGCCATAGTTAAATGTAGCCCATGTAGCCAGTGTCTTATGCTATGCGTTGACGGATCAGTCAGCCAGGTAGGAGTAGTTATATATATATTTTAAGATAGATAGATATATGTTCTAAAATAATAAATATCCACTGATAAGATAAATAAGAGCACATACCTTCAGGTGATGTGATAGAACAACATTAGAAGCTGTTTGGTAGCAGCCCGATGCTAGAGACTGAGGAGTGAGCTCAGTAGCATGCGATCAAAACTCCTACCAAAAGAGGAAATGTACTAAAATGTCCAGCAGTCAATTTCGTAAGGCTGATTCTGATCGTGATAGCATAATTTAATGATATCCATCTTTAAAACATAATGTCACCACAAATTACCAGGGTAAGATATATTATATGTGACCTCAGAATGTACAGATATCGTGATCACAGAAGTACTTGTAAAGTGTAAAGATAAAGTATGTAAGCTGAAAGTAATCAAAACTTGTTTTGATAATCCATATTATGCAATCATTGGATCAAACTAAAGTGCCAAATTTTGTACATTTTATTTGTTTAGTTAGGCATTTTACAATTTAGGCATCGGAAATAAGTCTCCAATATAATTTGCAAATAACAGAACTTTTCAAAAATAGAAGTAAGGAAATTTTTCTTCAAAAATGTATTAAATGTTTGGCAGAGATGCTACTGGCCAGTCCTAGTGAATCGCCTCCATCGTTCACTACCTAGGGACTGATGGAGCCAGGTACTCTGTACGCCGCAACAGAGCGGCTCGTGTCTGCAATCGTATGCGTGTGACCTCCTCCCACGGCCACGAGTCTCCTCGGGATCTCCTCGCCGCTACGAATTGGTACGCTTCGGGGAGGATCTCCGCTTGGAACTCCCAGAGTGATATAGCATGAATACCTCGAACCATAATACAACAACCAGGCTCCACACGGAAGCGCATTCATGAAAACTTCAAGAGCGCTCACCGGTCCAAGTAATGATATACTAATACTTGCTTAACCTAGTTGAACAATTTGGTACATCTATAGGCAAACTCTAATTCGAGCGCTTCGTAGTGTAGTTTTATGAAATGAAATTATAACCACAAAATTTTTGTTTACACTGACTTGCCAGTGTTATCAAAACGTTTTGGGCACACAAAGGCCTCGCATACTTTCATTTGATAAAGTTAGTCACGCATTTTGACCATCAATTACTAACATAAAAGTGAATTAGGTAAGCCAAATCATGAACTTAAAATATTACTCGAATTGAAACTTGAAAATTTTACTAAAGTCATAATAAATTAAAATTTATGCCCCACTTAAACGTCCACAACGGTGGGAAGCGTCACGTAACTCAGTTTTGCTGTACTTATGGCTCCTGACGCTGAATAAAATTAACTTACCGCAAGTGTAAGCAAGGTCACAGTGGATTTGTACACTAGCAGTTACATAACACACATATAGTTCGAAATTCAATAGAAGATAATATCCTATTTTTCGATATTTGTTCTTGACATAATCATTGTTTATCAAGAATAATTAATATCGTGCTATACATATATATCTATTGACCTACTGTCAAATGTTACTCGCGTCGTTACGTCTCTTTCAAGTAGTTCACCATTGTGCGGTAACGAACTATGGTGGTTGTAATCTTCTTCTAACGCCCTTAGGAAAAATCATTCTGGGCTATGCCCTCTGCCTTAGCTTTTGCTTCTTGCCCACTGCAATGGACAGGTAGAGATAAATGGCGTGCTGGGTATTGAATTAGGT
Source organism: Selenia dentaria (assembly GCA_917880725.1). Lineage (NCBI taxonomy): Eukaryota > Metazoa > Arthropoda > Insecta > Lepidoptera > Geometridae > Selenia > Selenia dentaria. The sequence continues at coordinate 21,101,412 of OU862893.1, forward strand.
ACATGCGCCGCCTACTGTGGCCACTATGTGCCTGGCAATCATGTCGGTTAATTAGAAGCGCTCTTATTTATAGATAGCTATCTCTTACTCTCTTACGTTATATTTATTTATATATATACATATAATAAACATATAACGGATCACTGCCTGAACATGAAAGATAATATGAGAATTATTGGAACTTTTATAGACGAAAATAGAATGAAAAAAAATATTGTCAGAATTTTTGTCTTTTTGTCAGTCTATCTATTTGTCTGTTTGTCTGTGCGTTTGTGCACGCTAATCTATGAAACGGCTTATCCTATGGTTTTCACGAATATACTTTTGTAAGCTTTACTGATTTATTGTTTGTTTCATGTCAGTCGGTTTATACATAAAAAATATTGCTTAATCAAGGTTATTTTTATTTTAAGTCCACGCGAGCAAAGCCGCGGGCGGCTCATCTGGTATTCATAATATAACTGTGATAAAAATCGTTTTGTAGTTTGCGCCCGAATTTGAATAGGCATCGAGTAGGAATATACGTTTTTAAACTATCATGAACATAAACATTCAAATTAATGATAGGTTAGTTATCATGTATATATGGTATGAGTTTTCGATATGTCAGCACTGTTGAAAGCGAAGATTATGGATGAATTACGGGTAGGTGAATGTTTACGAGGATACGAAATGGTCTACCCTCTTCCGTATTCGTGTATTATGCGAGATTAGAAACATTTACATTATTTACAGTGTGTATTTAATGTGAATATTTCTAATTAACTAGGATTATATTATCATGTACATTAATTATGAAATATTATAAATTAAAGTTCCTAGCTACGTGTATCCATATTAACTTTATCCGTGGCAACTTATCTTTCATTTTATAGTGTCGTGCTTGGAGGTAATAATAATAAAATACATCGCTCGGCCGCATACACGGACAATGCGAATTTCTCGGCTTCAAACCCAACAATATTATTTACACCGAAAACTTGTAAATTTTATCCGTACCTACCTACCTACCTACTGATATCATTAATGGGAAATATGTAACGGTTTACTGGTCCTTTGAGATAATATATTTACAACTAAGCTGTAAATTTAAGAGCTCGTGTGTAAATTTTGCTACTGTCATTACTAGGATGGGTGTCGTCTTATTTGGCCAGAGACCATACTGATATGGTGGACGTGATATAAACATTGAATTTGAGATCTTTGTTTCTTCAACAGGCTACCTATTTTACTACCTACAGGACACCTTTTATTACTCCATTCTACCGTACGTAGAAAATACAACATTCTTTCAAATCAGTTTAATATATTAGCCCAGACCTTACTTTGTAAGAAAACCTGGGCAAAAAAAGATTAAAGATAACAAATATTTAACTCGGTAAGGGGACGGAGTTCAAGAATACCCCCTTTCGCCGTCGGGACGAAAGCCTTAAGACTGGGAAACCCGACTTACTAGGTGATAGGCATCTTGTGCAAGAGCATGTCTTGGTTAGTACCACTATAGTGCCATAGATTGAGATGCAGTATCACGCAAAACTACATAGATCTAGGTGGCACAACTATCATAATGAGCAGTCATACCGCTATTTGGGTACAATAACACATTCTGTTCCAAAACTTATTCTGTTCTCAATAAATGATGTGATTTGCAAATACATCAAACTGCCGATTAACAATTGTGTACCATCCGATCAACGAATACTTCGTTATTAAACTCGTAAATACCTGAGTATACAGATATTGGAGCACCAATAAAGAGTGAACATATGGAACAGGAGGTTTTTAATTAAATGCAGTGTTGACATATACAGAACTGGTGCAAGTATGTATATGGTTGTAAAAAAGGTAAAAAGCGATGTGCTAGATTCAATATTTCACATTTAAATAAAGTAGTTAGTTTATTTAAATGTGTGCAAGTGTATCACTTGCACCGTTGCATCTTCTAGAAACTTGCGTACAGGCTGGTGTGGCAGCGACAAATGCTAAAAATTAAGTGGCCTAATATCCAAATATCCTAATCTCGTTGGAGTTTGTATATTTGTACCGTTTGGAGAGATCACAGAAACAATGGAGATATGAAACAGGGGAGCGGGGATGGTGTCACCGCAATATGCCTAAAAACAGAACACATGGCTCGCGGCAGTTGGCAACTTTTGAATTATGTGACTGAACGCCGAATATTCAAACGTTAAGTTTTAATATCACAGTGGATAATGAACTTATTGAAGGTAACAGAATACGTTGAGTCACGGAATACGGCCGCTGCTTGCGACACCAGGGTTTGTATCCAGCGAATCTCTCTAGATCTCTATGGTTTGGGGTAGAAACTTTGGATCCGTGGAGTCTAGGCGCTGACGAAATATTCAGGGATTTGGCCAAACGTTTGGTTAAAGCGTCAGGTGACCAGAATGCTAGCTCATATTTTGCGTCAAAAATTAGCATAGCTATTCAGCGTGGTAATGCAGCACGTATTCTGGGCACATTATTTCAACAAATTGTTAACTAAATTTAGTGTTTTTAATCTTGTCCATTATTTTGTGTAATAAAGTTTAATGTAACTGTTATATTTTACCTCATATAACTATCGTTGTTTTCAATTATATATATACGAGACAGACACATTTATAATTATAAGTTTCTATGAATAAATCTCTAAAGATAAAAAAGTAAAGTAATTAGCGCATGATGGATAAGTAGGTCACAGTCCAGGTTATAGGTCTCTTCTAGGGAAGCCTGCGCGCCGGCTTTAATTAAGTAAAACTAACCCAACATAATAAAGAACAAAACCCCATCAATCACACTGAGCTTATATATCCCATATTATTATAGATTATTACTTATTAATACGCTGCTATTTGGGAGATTGACCTCTTGACCTTATAAACTATACATACAATTAGATTAAAGCGAATGCTTTCGTTTTTAATTGACATTAGCTATTAACATTCATAATCAGCCCATTATGTTACCACTGCTGGGACTCGAGCCTTCCTATCAGAGAGAGGAGTTGGGCCATAATCTACAACGCGGGCCCAGTGCGGCTTGGTGGATAGGCCTAGTGGCCCACACATACCGAAGTTTACAGGCCGTCCGAAGGCCTACGACATAAAGACTGTTGTCCTAAGATAAAAAACCGGACCCGACGATTTCACATGCCCTCCGAAGCACGGAAGCGCTCAATTGAATAATGCCACTAGCGGTCACGCATCCAAGTCCTGACCGCAGCAAGTGTTGCTTATCTTATTGATCGGTTAAGATCGCCAAGCCAAGCTCCACTGCGAGCGCTTCTAGGTAGTAACATTAAACATGGTAAGCTCATGACTAACCATGAACCATGATCCATCCCCACGCGGGTAATCACGGGGGTATCTACGGTCATCATGATATGGTCCTGAAAAGAGATCTGAGTATTATTACAACGAGAAATAAATTAATACTTGGTCGTTGCAGTGGGCCTAGCACGAATAACTGCGTAAGTACATAGTAACGTAACGTGTCGTTTACGTGAAAAAGTACAAACTGTCATTTAACTAGGGCAACTGTGACACAGTTAACGCACAGTTTGTACGCTGAAGCGTGACGCATTGCCATTTGCGTAACGAATAATTTTTCGCAAATTGTTTGTGCTACGGCCTCAGCAGAATGTCTATCCCTCAATTCGGTTCAGCCTAAACGTTAGACAGATATCTAATGCGACAGCTGTATTTTATGCTTCTCATTACCTTTAAGAACCTATTTAAAATAGGCACCGCCTTAAAGTAAAAGAATGTTTCACGAATTTCAGAATTTTAGTCGCGTTTCCCGAAACGTGTCGCATGTCACGATTAACGTCAAAACGTTCTTCACTTCCAGGCAAAAAACAAAGATATTCAAATTAACCTCTCATTACAATGCTAGACCTCGCTAATGAATTGTAAGGAATAATATAAAATAATTGGAATACCTTGAAATTATTCCGTGGCTTTTTTTGGTTTAAGGTAGGCTCATTTTATGTTTAATTCGGATACTGAAAATACCAATATTATAGATGAATATGTGTGTGTGAATGTGTTTTTTTCGCGCTCGGGATTGTGCATGCATGTAAGTATGTTTGCTGCTGCCATAAAAATGGTACCCTTCAGCGCAGAAACTGCTAAATGAATTTTAATGTTAGAAAAAAGACTAGAAGTACTTTAATCCCGAAAAAATGGTCCCTATATATACTGGGTCAGAAATCCAGAAACGGATCGTTTGGCTCACAACTTGACACTTTTTGTATAAGTCAACTGTCAAAAGTTACAAGTCGTAAGCAAAACGATCTGTTTCTGGATATAGGAACCGTAAGGTTTAGCCACGTGGCAGAGCTTTATGGACTAAAATTTTACTAACTTTACAATTACAAAGCCAGCAAAGCTTAATTTCAGTAGTTTCGTAATGCTCGTAATAATTATTTTAAAATAAGTTGTGAACTAAATGTCGGTACCCCAAAAACATAAAAGTCTATGTACATATATAAAAATGAACCCATATATATCTCCTGGTCATGCTTTAACTTGAGAACTGCTTTACCGATTTTATTTCTCTTTTTTTATGTTTTCTAATACTCCGTAGAAGGTTCTTACATTAAAGAAAATTTTAAAATGACGCGAGGTTATGGCGAGGCCGAAGGCCGAGCCTACTACGCGAACAAAAGCACGGACAGTCGCTAGTATAATATAAGAATCAACAAAACTAATAAAAATGATTACCCAGATTCATAGGTGGATAGTAATAAACATTAAAAAAATGTTATATTCCTTTGATATTCTCTATCATATTTCTGATATTATTATTACTTGTAAGTAAAACAATGTGAAAAACATAAAGCACATTTTTATCTGATACGCAATTGTAATGTATTTTTAATGTATTACAATTATTATTGCAATGTACCTGTAATCATTACTTTGTAGTGACACAAGTTGCAATAATGCATTTTTGTAGAGCGACTGCAGGACGTCCCCGTCAGTCGTCTCCCATATCTCAGAGCAGTTGCATTGCATACTACAATTATAACTAAGTTATTTTTTAGACAATATAAATCATATTTAGATTCAGTGATTTTCATTTATAAGTGATAGAGTTGGATCAAATTAAATACATAGCAGGACCCACAAGTTCAATACAAACCTAAATACAAATATGATAATTTCAGAAACTCCTTATTGGATTTGGATTAAATGCTTTTTCTACATAATTTTAAGCATGAAATCATCAAACATGATTGCTTTATATTTGCCCTTATACAAATAGTGTATCCCAGTCAGAACATTATGCTACAAAATAATTTTAATTTAAATTAAACATGAACACAAACTAAAAGTTTATTAAAACGAGTACAGAAATAAATATCGTGCACAAGAAAATCACATGAAATCTAGAAACATTTTATACCCAGTGACACTCATGCCATGAAGATGAATCATTTATCAAAATCGGTTGAGCTGACGAGCCGACATAGTTACGAACATAAATGCGTACAGTTCCAACACATATTCCTCCTTTGAGCATTGCCGTAGTCGGTTAAAAAGCGTTAATCGACTGATGTAAACTTGAGTTTCTTTCATATTCTGATTTATTTATTCTAAGTGAATAACTCAATGACATAAAACTAAAATGCAATTAATCATTATAATTCAACAACATCTGAAGTAGTTTTAGCAAAATGTTTAACTTCTTCAGAATGTGTTCACAACCTTACTCTTTTAATAAAAGTGTATCAGTTTAATTGACCTGTGTGAAATTGCCAATTATACTCTGTTGTATACGCACTATTTGCTTTAAAAATCTGTTCTCAGTATTTTCTTGTGATACCGCAATAGATGTCATGTCATACAAAAAATGACTATATATAAAATTGTTCTCAAGCCTACTCAAGCAAAAGTTTTTACGTGCTACGTAAAAGCACTAAGCAACAAAAAGTACTGTGTACGTACATTACGTTTTCGTCGTTAAAGTAAAAAATTGATAAAGTAAAAAAGCTTTTTGCCTTATCCTTGAGGTGCTCACGTGAGCTAAGGGTAACTTTAGTACAGTTGATAAGCTTAGTATAATAAATTCAATGTGCCTTTTAGAAAGTTTACTAACCACACCTACGTACTTTACACTACGTACTTTACAAATGCCGTATAGGTAGATAAAATCGTCTTTGTTATGCATTTCATAAGAATTGAGTTAATTTTATACTTATCTTATCATATTTTATAGACTTTAAACTATATGCAATAAAATGAGAGATAACTGTGTTTGTAATTTTGCAGAAGTATTCAGAGCAGTTATTATTTTGTTTAGTAAAATTGTGATGATAAATGCCTCTCTTGACCATTTTTGATTGACCAGTTGTGATCTAAGTATAATCTATTGCAGTATATGTTTATAAGTATGTATATTTATATATGTATCAGTTATCGGCTCGGCTACTAAGTATCTCAGTTGCAATCCCAAGTTGATTAAAATCTATAGAAATGACTGCTTTATGTCATTCTTGACATCTCCAGGCATTAACTTACTAACATTTTTGCTTACTGGAGTAGTCAAAACTGACATAGAACCGCCATTTTTGAATTGCTTTTTATCAACTGTTGATTTTAACTGAGATACATAATAGCCCTGCAGGTTACAGAACAGGCTCTGCCTAGTTTGGGACCTGGAGACCTTGTATGGATATTTTCTCATATTATATTATAAACAAATAATTAATGTACTATGAACAGGGTCTTGCGGCTGTCCATGGTTCAAAAGTAGTTTTCTTAGGCGACTTGCTCAAGGGTGCGAAACTCGATTCGGCGTAAGGGCAAAATATATTAATATACTATGTACAGGAAGTCCATGGTGAAAATAATATTCTTTTACGAACATAATAAATGCTGTTTGCCTCTACACTCATTCATAGCATCACCGGACGGATGGCGAGTGCAGAAGGCGCACCGCCTTCAGCAAGCACGTCGCCACAAGGAGAGAGGTAGGTGACTTGCTGAAGGGTACGAAACTCGGCTCGACCTATGGGTTCTCACCCAAGACAGAGCTCTGAGCGAATCTGGCGAGAATTTATTTATTTATTTGGTTCACCAACCATTATTACATTGTTTCTTCAGAATTATAGTAGGTACATATTGCTAAATGCACAACCAATTAAAGGTAAACACAACATGCTTAATTAAATTTACAAAAAGGAGTGACATTTGACATAGCTGTTGTTTAATAAGATCAAATTACAAGATACTTAGTTTGGAATTTCCTTGAGCAAATGCTCGCGAAAATGATATAAGTTAATGGAGAAAATATCCATTGGTCCGGTACCTAACCATTCATTTCACATTCTGCACAATCTAGGAATCAGAGAGTTACTGCCATAAACTGTGGAGCGAGAAGGTGGGACAAGCAGTGTTACTGGGCGACGTGGTATTCTACGGGGTATTCTAAAGTTGAACAGGTTTAATAATTGTGGACAATCTATATGGTTGTTGAGAACTTTGTATAAGAATATTAGGGCCAGAAGTTTCCTTCGCTTCTCTAGAGAAGGTATCCGAAAGTGATCTAATTTTTCGGCGTATGAGAATGAGTTGCGGGGCGCAAAGTGTTCAGATAGCAAAGTGTTACTGATTTAAACGACTTTAAACGGATTAAATCTCGTATACCGCTTTTTATCCTGACGTTTCGAACACGTTTCAGTGAACAAGATCACGGGGGACTAGATGAAAGTTGTCATTATTGAATTATGGAACCTAGGAATAATTATGTAAATAAACGAGATTAAATCCGTACTGCCGCAGACCGTTACAAGTCCTAGCGCTACGAAGTGGCAATCGCGGTAAGTGACTTTCTTGGTCTCGATAACATTTGACATGGAGTGACAAACAATGCACATTGGTTCTCTTCACTGATGAGTCTCGCTTTGAATTTCATCCAGATTCGTAACAATACACGTTTGTAGAACCGCAGTTCTGAGTCAGGGGGAGTATAGAAATTATTGAGGCTTGGGCTTCAACATACATTGTTGGATATGCTCTATTTTGCGGTGCATTTGATGGAAACAATAGTATTCGGCCCTAAAAACTAATGGGGATAGAAATTGGTTATACTAAAGAAGGGTCAGAGTCAGTTTACAATGGTGCTTAATAAGAAATACTACATCAGATGATTTTACAAATAAAAGGATTGGGAAATAAAACATTGAGCTTCTGAGAACCCACCCAATCGACATGATTCGCAGAATATTATGGTACAACTTTTTATTTTGATTTATACTATTTTCATAACTATATAGTACATATCAATAGATAGTTAACTTCAACTCATCAATCAATAAATAGTGTTTTGTAAATTTAAACACACACCTTCTATCACCACAAAGAATAAACTTACATCAAGTACAGCCGCGTACAAAATTCTTACAAATAATAATTAAATCCAAACTAAACCTCACTGTTTCCAATATAAAGGCTAGGTAGTTTTTCTTTCAGTACGTGTAGTCATGCAAAGTAAACAGTCACAACGTGACGGTTATCAACGGTCACTTAGCATATCGGTACCAGCAGTCGCTTTTTGTACTGGCTAGAGTATGGGGTGAACGGTGGACGTATAAGGCTGGCTATGGATGTATGACTTAAGGCGATAATTAACTAATTTAATAAATAGCGACTTTTTGCGAATTAGCTTGCACCTTTTTCAGTAAATGGAAATAATATTGAATAAAATAATACAATTGCGTGCACTCGTAGTTATAGATTAGTATTAGATAAATCGTGTTTAGAGTATCGTAAGAAATACTACTGGCCCCTTTAGTGCGCATTCGTAGCGGCTTCCGGTTTGTATAACCATCTGTATATTCTGTCCTACCTTTTAAAAGGTTTCTTTTAAATAATAATTATTTCATCTCAGGCGTAAGACGTCCACTGCTGAACATGTGCCTCACCTTATCAGGTCGTCTGTCCACCTCGTCGGTAGACGACCTATACGCTGCCCTTGCTGGTTTGTGGTCTCCATTTCAGAACCATCCAGCCCCATCGAGCATTAGTTCTGCGTGTCATGTGCCCTGTCGACTGCCACTTAAACTAACTAATCTTCTGGGCTATACACCATTGATTTTCGTTCTTCTACGGATCTCGTCGTTTCTGATTCGATCACGTAGAGAAAACCCAAGGATAGCCGTCTCCATAGCTCTTTGTGCAACTTTGAGTTTACTTATGAGGCTCTCTTACTATGTAGTTAGATTATTAGTTATTAGATTATTACTATTGTTATTAGACCACATTTTAATGGTCTGAGTGGCACTGAGGTATTTTGGACGAAAATACTTCGCGAAGCTGCCGAAACGCTGCCCAGCCGAGTTGAATTCGACGATTGACCTCATATCATTGACCTCAAAATATGTCTGTTTAAACAAACAAAATTAGAAACTAAGGCAGTGTCTGTTTAATATGGAATAAAGTTATCTATTTTGTCGGAAAAGAGCATATCTCATCTAAAAACTGATGGTGTACCTAATGGTAAATAGTCAACTGAGTATAATAACTATATATTATATTCATCCTGTGCAGGAAGATCACACACTGAAGGAAATTAAAATCGATATTTTGAGGCCTAGTCACTAAGTCTAAAGCCATACAAATTCTATCCAAGTCTTGACCGTAGTTAGAGTAGCTGTGAAGGCTTAAAAATAAATGTTTAAAGTCGCTACGTGTATGCCAAGCATAAAACGGTATCGTGACTTCCAACTTTGTTGAGTTTGAATGTAATTTAAACTATTATCAGAATTCTAGCATATACTTTGTACGAATACTTTCTTGATAATTGTGAAGTTAGTTGTGTAGTTACGTAATACGTGGTTTATCAACTCTGATACAATACATACACTACTGAAACAAATAAATTTAAGAATATTATTAAAATAAAATTGCAATAATTTAGTTGCATCTCTCAAATACATACTCTCCACTTAAAAGTAATTATTCGTTAGTCAAACCTCGCACAGTCAGGCTTTTTTTTTTTAATTAAAACTAAACACTGCGACTTTGTTGCAGATAATCGCGACTTGGCTGATGTAACGAAATCAGAGTAGGGTCGTTGGTATTGACCCTCCATTAGAAGTATAGGGCTCCGGTTTTTTCCTGGCCCTGGCAAACATTTGCATGATGAGCTTTTTGTTTGTTTTCTAGTTTTGAATGTAAACTTGTGATGTGTTAATGTCTATACGCCCATGTATATGCCTACCGCGACATAGGGAAATCTCAGTGCGAGTGTAAAAGTTACTAAAAGTCACATCAAACGATCTACCTATCTATACGGTCTATTTAACGCGGCACGGATAACTCATTTCAACAATGTTTTCTTGTCCAGTTTGTAGTTCTAACTTTACTGATGGAGTCAAGTGCTCCAAATGTGATTTAATGTATTGTTTTCATTGTGCTAATATTACGGAATCCAATTATCGTAAACTCGGAGCGGTGAGACAAGCCGCCCTGCAATGTGGCAGCTGCAAGGGCGTCAAAGGTCAGGCGTATGTAGCATCTCCAAGAAGCCAGCCGGTCTCATCGGCGCCCGCGCCGGTGCCTGCTACACTGGACCTCGTCCTACAGGAACTACGGAATGGCATTACCGGTATAAATGCACGCCTCGAGCAGCTACCTCCTATTGTTGAGGAGATAAAAAACATGAAGGAAAGTCTACAAATGTTTGAAGAATCCATTTGCATAGTGAAGAGGGAGGTTAACGATAACTCATCAAAAATTAACGAAATGGGAAAAAGAATCGACGTACTAGAAAAAATTTCTACAACAGATGCTGATTACCCTCAACTAAAATTAAAAATTGAGAGGCTAACGAGTGAAATTGCCGCCAAAGATCAAATTTTAAGAATTAATAACGTGGAAATAAAAGGCATACCACTGAAAAAGAACGAAAATTTGTTCGACCTTGTCTGTAGATTGGGAATTATAATCGGCCAACCCGTCGAAAAAACCGACATTAATTTTATAACCAGAGCGCGGTCGACGTCACAACCAAAGCCGATAATTGTCGGATTCCTAGGCAGGTATCTCAAGGAAAATTTCGTGGCTGCGGCGAGATCACATAAGCCAACTCTCACTGCTGAGGAGATAGGCTTTGCAGGGGACTCCACCAACATTTATATTAATGACCACCTCACCCGAGAGAACAAACAGCTTCTCACCAGAACAAAGGAGACAGCGCGTGATAAAAACCACAAATACGTCTGGGTACAAAACTGTAAAATTTTGACGAGGAAAAATGATACTTGCCCCATCATCGCCATCACCTGTGACAGTGATATCTCTAAAATAAAGTGACCACTATTGTTAACTATATTTTCCCATTATCAAAACATATGTAAGTTACATGCTTACGAAAATACCTACATATTATGTAATAATATCTGTAAGCCATGTGTAGCAGTTCTAATGTTAACTTTATTTTCCCATTATGAATACCTATATAAGTTACATGCTTACGAAAATACCTACATATTATCTATCATTTGTAAGCCATATTGTGTAACAGTTCTATTAAATAATATATTCCTATATTTATTATGTTATCTTTACTACATACTAATAATAGGTTCATATGTAATCATCAAAAATAATTGTTTATCAAAACAGGTTGCACTCTTTATCTCTGCCTTGACGTATTCTAAAATCCACAAACGGTTTTATAATGTTCTCACCTATGAAGTGAGTATTATAATGTGGTGTAAATACTCATTATGTTTATTATTATATATCAGTCTTATTGCTATAAGTTTTACATATTATTTTTACTTTCTTTCGGACACTTGTCTGAATCACATGCTACAAACAGGTACTTGTCGCTTTAATTTGGACCATTCTGCTATTATTGATTATAAAAAGTACTGTATTTATCGTTGTACGAATCATATAACACATAACCACCGTTATTGCGCGTCGACTCGCTCTTTCACCACTAAAACCATACTTTATTCATATTTTTATCGCATTTCCCTAACATTACTCAATTCAATAACAAGAATTATGATAATCGTTGTGCATCGCACCGGCCAAATAGTGCTTTGGCCGGGCCATGTACCATGATTTTAAACATTTACTATCAAAATGTTAGGGGTATGCGAACCAAAACAATATCATTTAAGAGAGCTGTCGACTTGTGCAATCACGATGTGATTATTTTAACCGAATCATGGTTACATGATGGAATTAGAAATGAGGAGCTTTTTAGTGATAGGTTCACGGTGTGGAGACGAGATAGAGAGTACGGAAGGGTCGGGCAGACGCGCGGGGGTGGAGTCCTCATTGCGACGCGGCGTGACCTTGCAGTGCTCGCGCGCCCGGAGTGGCACTCCACAGCCGAGGATATATGGATATCTATTACGCTTGATGCGCGTAACGGAAATTCACCACTTACATTGCATATTGGGTGCATTTACCTATGTCAGGAGAACGAAGGATTGTCTTTTACCTCGCAGCTATCTAATTTTTGTGACCAGGTTCTTTCCATATATGCTAGTAAGCCGCATGACATGATTTTTATAGCCGGAGATTTTAACCAAAGTAACATATCGTGGTCTTCGTCCAAGGATGCTTCTTATGTCACACCTTTGTTTGCTAACACTAATATACATACAGAAATACAAGATTTAATAAATATATGCGACTTAAAACAGTTTAACCATATCAAGAACCACCTTGATGAACTACTTGACTTAATTTTATCAAATGGTGATTTCTCTATAGCGCACAGTACTGAGCCTCTAGTAAAAGAAGACCTTTACCATCCCGCCCTTATTTGCGTGCCTAGTTTTATAGATATACCTATACTTAAGCCTAAACCTAGAATCAAGTATTGTTACAATAAAGGTGATTACCCGGCCATGTGTAACGAGCTTGACGATCAAGACTGGCAGTCTTTATTATGTTGTGATTCTGTGGACGAAGCAGTTGAAATATTTACTAGTTTGCTGCTGAGCCTAAGAAACAAGTATGTACCGTCTAAATATATACGTCCAAGTCAGTACCCAAGCTGGTATACTCCTGCTTTAAAAAACATTCTGAAAGAAAAAAATAAATTACACAACAAACTAAAAATATATGGAAACAAATCTGTTTTAAATGCATTTAAAGTCTTACGTCAGCGTGCTAAGCTTATCGAGCTAGAATGTTATAATAAATACATACTAAAAGTTGAAGATTCAATTCGAGTTAACCCCAAAGTTTTTTGGTCATATGTCAAGAGTAATAAACAACATAACTACTACCCATCCTCAATGACTTACAAAAATGTTAATTTAGGATCGGGTCAAGATATATGTAACGCCTTTGCAGATTATTTCCATTCTACTTACTTACCACGTAGTGTCAATGTCAAGCCAGTAAATAATCTTCCATCTACTTCTTACTTATCCAACTTAGAGACCTCGACTCCGCTTGCTGATATTAGCTCCGTGGAAGTCGACGAAGCTGAAGTATTTAAAATTTTAAAAATGCTAGATTGCAATAAGTCAGCCGGTCCAGACGATTTACATCCTATCTTGATCTCAAAGTGTGCCAGAAGCTTGACCTTGCCAATATGTTTCTTATTCAAGCGATCTATCAACGAAGGAGTCATGCCAAAAATTTGGAAAACGGCGTCTGTAACTCCTATTCACAAAAAAGGTTCCAAAAGTGATGTTGTCAACTATAGACCTATTTCCAAGCTGTGTATCTTAGCGAAAGTGATCGAAAAAATTATTCACGAACAGGTTTATGCCGCTCTTAAACATGTGTTCTTAAAGCAACAACACGGATTTTTACGAGGAAGGTCAACTGTGACTAATTTGTTAGACTTTACGGATGATTTGTCATCAGGAATGGAATCTGGTGGACAAGTAGATGCAATATACACTGATTATTGTAAAGCATTCGATCGTATAGATCACGTGATCCTACTTTATAAGCTACAGCTCGCAGGTATTCACGGGGATCTTCTAAGGTGGTTTAGTTCCTATGTCAACAATCGTTGCCAAACTGTGGTACTTAATGGGTTTGCTTCAAATTCTTCTTCCACTAATATACCATCGGGTGTACCTCAGGGATCGATTTTGGGCCCACTGCTCTTTTTATTATTTATTAATGATATTAACACTTGTTTTTATTATTCCAAGTTCCTACTTTTTGCGGATGACATGAAGGTATATAAAAGAATCACCTGCAAAAATGACTGCAGTTTGCTACAACAAGACCTTGATAGGCTACACGAATATTGTAAAATTAATAAACTCGATCTCAACATATCTAAATGCAACTGCATCACATTCACTAGATCTCAGAATGCAATTATTTATGGCTATAATCTTAATCACCTTTTACTGCAACGCGTAAATTTTGTTACCGATCTCGGTGTAACTTTGGATTCTAAACTTCTACTAGATAAGCATATTGACAGCATTTCATTAAAAGCTACCAAAACTCTGGGGTTCATTTTCAGAACTACTAAAGACTTTAGAACACTAAAGACTCTAAAAATTTTGTATTGTTCTTTAGTCAGAAGTCAATTGGAATATGCATCACAAGTTTGGAATCCTCATTATAAAATATACATTGAAAAAATCGAAAATATACAAAAAAAGTTTCTACGTTACGTTAATTATAAACATAAAATAACTCATTCAGATTATGATAGCAAATGCAAGCACCACCACTTGCTTCCGTTGGTTCGGCGCAGAGAAGTAGCTGACTTGACCTTTCTCCATAATTTAGTCCGTAACTGCATTGATTGCAACAATCTTCTATCAAAGATTAAGCTACAAGTACCTGTTCGAGCAGATAGCAGACGGAACTATCTTAGACTTTTCGCAGATTCAGCTTCAACAAATTATAGACATAACTCTTATTTTATCAGAGTGTGCCAAACTTTTAATAATAGCTACTCTAGAAATGTAGACCTATTTACTGCTAGATTAAGCTTTTTCAGAGATAATGCATGTACAACCTATTTTCATTAGATTTAGTTTTTATAAGTATTATCATCAAATCACTTTAAAGAGTTCCTGTACATATTATTTTTAATTATTATATCAATTTTTGTATTTAACTTACATGATGTGGCTATCATATTTAAAACTCTTTCACCACATCATCCTTTATGTATTTTTTGTTACTTCATATCTCGTTTAGGATTTCTATGAGTTTCCATGTATTAAGTTCTAACATAGTTTTTACTTTACTTATATAGGTATTTGAGTACTGTGTTTTTATTCACTTAATTTATAAAAAAAAAAGTTTAAATTCGAATACACAATGTAATAATTAACTGAGTGGACTACGGCTGGAAATGTTCTATAGGTGAAAACTAATTAGGCTTGTTTTTACTATAATCTATATTCTATTATATTACATAAATTATAGCTGTTTGTTTTCCATGAAATAAATAAATAAATAAAAAAAAAAAACCTTTAAGACTTTGACCATTTTAGTAACTGCAGTCATCATCTGGAGTACCTACAAGGGTGGTGTTTCAAAGACTGATTCCCGATCTCCTTGGCATTCCATAATAAATCAGTATAATATTTAAAAAGTTCTGTCAATGTTTGTGTCAGTGTCATCATTTTGACAACTCAATACACTAAACGTGCAAATACCGTCAAGAGTGATGAAATGTCAGATTTTTTCCATGGTGATCAATTTAATATTAGTGTTTACTATGTTGATAAGATAAGACTATAAGTATTTAAATTCACTCATAAAATTTTGTTATAAAGATAAATATTTTTATTATATATTTTTAATTGGAGAAGATAATAAGCTACTCGAAGTAGGTACTAATCTTGCGCAGACGAAGTCATGGTCACCAGCTAGTTTGTAATAAAAGCTTCAACATGTCACGCTTCGCCCTACAAACTATGTCTGTGGCACAGTTGCCCTAGATACATGACAGTTTGTACGGTTACACGTTAATGAAAAATTTTGTTATACTTACACAGTTATTCGTGCTAGGCCCACAGCCGTGTGATTCTCTAAGAGCAAACATCGTTGCATCTTTGACAACATCCGTGAAACAAACGACGAGTTGACAAGAAACGTTGGAAAAAACAACCTTATGTACAAGGATATACATAAAGTATTTGACATCCGTGAGCTCGTCGATCGTGCTATAATCATTAGAGAATCGCACGGCAGCACGTTGATGACGGGTACACACGTCACTAGCGTATGGTGACGCAAACCCATAACTTTTGCCTGTACTAAAACCGCTCAACCCGGTAAAATAATATTTCACTACAAAAATTCAAATTATCAATCACAATAACAAGGCAGGGTGTGAAAAGTACAGTCGTGACAAAAGCCAATGAAAACGTGCTACTTAACCCATTAACCGACTCGTAATAAAGAAGTAAGTTATAATTAATTTGTTGTGATAATAGGTGTCGACGCAGAATTGAAATAAAGCTTGTTAATTTTCTACCTTTCCATGACAAGGCCGTACTTTTTTCGCTTTTTCATACTATTAATCGAAGAGACAGATAAAGTATATCGCCTGATAGTAAGCACTACGCTTGCCCATAACAGGTTGCATTGCCATCCAGAGCCAGGCCTTGCAGGAATAACTGCACAAGTGTAACGTAACGTGTCGTTCATGTGAAACAGTACAAACTGTCATGTATCTGGGGCAATTGTGACACTATCTGTGTCACATATATGCACATGCTTATAGTCATTACAGAATCGCACGGCAGCCGTGCGATTCTGTAATGATTCGTCGACGAGCTTGTTGACAAGCTCACCGATGTCAAATACTATGCCCTTGTGTATAAGGTTGCTTTTCGAACGTTTCTTGTCATCTCTTCATTTGTTTCACGGATGTTGTCAAAGATGCCACGATGTTTGCTTTTAGAGAATTGCACGTCTGTACGCATAAGCTTGACATGTTGACGCTTTCGATACGAATACTTTATCGTATTTTGTTTTTACACTTTGTCGTTTACCATCTGCCGTGCGATTCTGTAATGATTCGTAAATGCGCTCGTCGACGAGCTCACCGATGTCAAATACCTTATGAGATATCGCCCTTGTACATAAGGTTGCTTTTTCAACGTTTCTTGTCATCTCTTCATTTGTTTCACGGATGTTGTCAATGATGCCACGATGTTTGCTTTTAGAGACTTGCACGGCTGTACGCATAAGCTTGACATGTTGACGCTTTCGATACGAATACTTTATCGCATTTTGTTTTTACACTGTGTCGTTTACTATCTGCCGTGCGATTCTGTAATGATTCGTCGATGTGCTCGTCTACGAGCTCACCGATGTCAAATACTTTATGAGATATCACCCTTGTATATAAGGTTGTTTTTCCAACGTTTCTTATCATCTCGTAATTTGTTTCACGGGTGTTGTCAAAGATGAAACGATGTTTGCTCTTAGAGAATTGCACGGCAGGTTGCATTGCCATCCAGAGCTTTAGGCCTTGCACGAATAACTGCACAAGTGTAACGTAACGTGTCGTGTATCTAGGGCAACTGTGACACAGATAGCTCATAGTTTGTACGCACATGTTGACGCTTTCGATACGAATACGTTTTGGCAAATTGTTTGTACTACGATCTGATTCGACTTGCCAGTTTTGGCATATGTTTGTGTGAAAAGTGACCTGTAATACCAAGTTTGAGGATTCAAGTTCGAATACTGGGATGGATATTTTTTGAATATTCATTTAAAAGAGCAGTACAACTCTTTATGAATGAGTTCGTCTGGGAAAGTACTGCCTCGACACTTTTTTATACCGTGAAACAATATTGTTTGCAATATTGTGTTATGGTTTGAATGGTATGGGTACCGGCGAAATTACAGGCACCTGAGACTTAACAACTTAATGTCTCAGGGTTGCGGGCATCTGTTATTGGCAGAGGTTACCACTCAACATCAGGTGAGCGTCTTGCTTGTACCGTTCCCTAGTAACATAAAAAACTGTCATGTTTAAGAACTATATATATATATGTATAAATATAACTAATCTAATTATTTATTTTGACTGGGCGGTTGGTGTATTTATCAACACTGCCTTCTAAGCCGCTTATCCCGGGTTCGATCCCTGGACATGTCAAACATTTGTGTTTTGAATATGTCTGTTTTGACCTGTGTCTGGGTGTGCATCTGTATGTATATCAGTCATCAGGTTATCTTTACAGGCTCACAGCTTTGGACCCGAAAAATTGAGTGGATGTTGTCCTATATTATTATTATAATTTCGTTTGAATAGTATATTACAATGTCAGTACTATAGTTACAACAGAGCTGTTTGCAAGTAAAAAAAATATTATTGTCACACATTAATATGTTAGCAAACTCGTTAATAAGTCCTTATAAATGATTAGTTTGACCAATTAAAATGAATTAGGTTAATGTGTGCGAGTCCTGACCGAAAATTCCATTTTTCCCCTTTCGTGCTGCCGCGGCTTTCCGCTTATCTTACGGCATTAATCACAATTTCCACCCCCAATTAAAAGTGCTACTAGCTACCCTAAAGCAATACGCACACCTAAGCGAGGAACGACTGCAAAGCCAGTTTCAAGTGTGTGTGTCAAACATATTCTACATCTACACTGATATTTTAAAGAGAAAATATTGGATTGTTTGTTTGTTATGGGTACACTTAATAAACTACTTAACCAATTATGAAAAATATTTCACTAGGAGAAATTTACATTATTTGTAAATGACTGAGGCCATAGGTATTTAATGCATTATTGTCATTGTCTATTACCTCGAGGGTGAAACTGTGGAGCGCAAATAGTTGCTATCAACTATTTGCGCTTTTTATATTAACTATCTATTTATCTATATAAAAGGCAATAGTAAATAGGTTTTAATAAGTGTGTAGTAAATCAAATAATATATATATATATATATAAATTAACCCCTATTTCTCCTGGTCACGCTATAACTTGAGAACGGATGGAACTATCTCGCTAATTATTTTTTATTGTGTTTATTATCGTCAGGAGAAGGTTCTTATGAAAGAAATACCAAGAAATAACGGGAAGTTATGGCGAGGCCGAAAGACTAGCCTACTACGCGAACGATGTTGCGTACAGTCGCTAGTGTCCCATAAAGTTAGCAGGTATGAAAATCCTAAGTACGTAACTACTTAATCTCTTTGGTGTATTACGAGACTAATTCATAACATGCAATACTTCTTAGTCGCACTAAGTACTCGTTTCCCAAGGACGTAGTCGCTTAGATATGTCTAGCAGGTTTTGGTAAGAAGCGGCCCTTTTTTATTCGCTACCATTTCCTATACTTTGTTCTGTTTGTTCGACAAATAGTTTTTATGACTATTGTAAAAGTCAAAAGTTTTATATAAGTGTCATAAACCGGTTTTCATAAAACAATGTAGACTGTAGTAATCTGAAAAATGGTCATGTTATTCCTCTTGACTGCACATAGGTACTTAATATAATACATTCTGACGTAAAATAATATATAGCAAAATGTTCGTATATTTAATTTGTTTTCGATATCATAAACCAAATTGAGAAGTTCACTAGATTAAAGTGAAGTTTGAGATGCTTTCGTACCCACGTATATCTACCACAGAAGTATATTATATATAAGGATAATCGAGACATTTACCATCATGTAAGCAATTTGACCGTGGTATCACCAGACTGCTATAATACGTTAGTGGCGCCAATTTAGTTTCTTTTATTTGTGTACCTAGAAGTGACTCATACATTACGCCCGACGTCGCTACGGTCGTACGCTAACGGTCACAAATCATTCTAACACCTGACCGAGCGCTATCGTGACCGCAACATGAAAAATTACCATCTCCAAAACGTCACCGTTTCCCACTACGACCCCTAGGGGCGACTGCTGGTCATTAAAACGAATTGTCGCCGACAACTGTTAACCGAAAACCTATCGAAATCCCCTAATGAAAACGGGCTCATTGACTCTGTTTCATAACTCCGAGATTTAATTAAGAACCGTTGCTGAATTCTTAATTTAAACTTTGCTCGTTTTGGAACGTAGTGAAAATTTTATTTTGATTAAGAAAACTGCTATTTGTTCAGGTAAAAAGAAGCTTTTAAAACCACTAGAAAAAGCAAATAGTGAAAACCGGGCCTTTTTGGTGATTGCTACGAAACGCCGGGGACATGATGTTGCCAATATTTACGTTTAGTTGAGGCTTTGGGCAGTACATTAGGGTACCGACGTTTGGCTTTGATCCTGGCAATTCTTTGACCGGACTTGTACGTGCACGGTGAATTCACCTTAAATATGTTTCAGCTCAAAGTGTTTCCAAAAATAGATGATAAACCCCAGTCGTTGGAAACTTTCTAAATTGATCATGTTTCGTACATATAGAAACATAAATAAAGACAGTAACATTAATCGTTTATTTGCTGTCATGTAAATTTATAGATAGTTGCTTATATAATTAGTCAAAATATATTAAAAATAGTTATAGCAATATACAAAGTTAATGAAAGTTCCAAAATTAAGCCATAAACTTAGTATGCAATCTGCCCTCATTTTAAGAATCTCATAAATATTTCTTCTTGTCTGCAATTTACTATCTCATAAACTTAGATATGTTAAACGACTGACGAATATTTTTTGTCTCATGACAACTACATTCTAATTGAAACCCTACACTATATTCTATAAAGTTGATTTCTTATACGTCACAAACGTCAAAAGTTTTTCATATCAAAAACATTGGGAGGGCTTTTGCTGCGTCATAAAGGGGGAAACTTTACAAATCTTTGGATTTCTTACGCTTTTGGGGACACATAATATATTTATCAGCCTCTCGTCACATTCACAATAGCTTAACTTTGTTGCTCAAAGGATTTACTTTAAGTTGAAAATTGCTGAAGATAATATTAATGCCGAACTCTTAAAAGACTTAAAAGCTTACCTACCATTAACGAGCACATGCTTTTTCCCCTTATGGCGGCAAAGTTTTCTTTTTATGTAGCTTTCTGATATCAGGGAATTGCCACCTGTGTTTACCATGAATAAATGAAAAAAAAAATGTTTAAGTATACGATTAAACTAGAACATCAAGAGCCACTTCAAAAGTATTATTAGGAAAGCATCAATACAGTTCATCATTATGTAACAAGCTCCTGGACGTTATAGTGAAATGAACTTAAATGTAATCCTTAATGAAAGTAAATGTTATTTTACCTATGGCGGTGTCATACGCTTTCTGTTGAGTGGGTTTTTTTTCTGCTGCATATAAATTATGTGCTAAAGCGGTATCTTTTGGGTATGCAGATTACAGCACAGTTGTAGAGAGCAGCATTATCTTATGCACTGACTAGTAGAGTACAAAACTGATGGTCCTGAACTTGGACCGGAATTCAAGACCTGGTTAATCACTTGCACTTGTCTTTTATTTAAAGGTAGTCTCCTTTCGGGACAAAGCTAACCTGGTCAAACCCAATAACACTAAGACATAGGCGTGTCAGAACAGGAGTCAGTTTCACCTGATTCTTTAAAGCGACTCTTAACTGACTTTTTGAGATGTATTCATTCATTCTTGTAAACTGACTGCCTCGAGCTTCTTGATACTGTACTATCCTTCTCTCTCTCAACTTTGACACATCGAGTGAAAGCTCAGATGGCGGCGAACATGCTGGGTATCAATCAGTACCAAGTACATGTTCGATCTTCTATTAAATACGTTCATCTCAGCTTTGGGATGGATCAGCATACTCGCGGCCATTGATTATATTGAGAAAAGTGTCAAGAATATTTGTTGACGATGAGCTATTTGACACATCAAAGGCTACAGCAACGTCACAAAGTTTTTTACCAGAAAATTAATTTGAAGGTTATTACAACAGTTCAGCTAACATAACACCTTCCTTTTAAGAAGTTCAATTATTATGCAAAGTTTCAAAATCTTATTTAAAGTACCTATTCATTGAGTTATAGCCGCTTATTGTACAATTTAGCGGCAACTTTGAGATTTTTTTTCTATCAAGAAAATGTAATGGAATCGTGTTTTCGCTTAACATGGTATATATACTCTACAGAGTATATCCTGAACTTTATTATATGTTAATTTAGAAGTGAAAGGAGCAGTATATTTGAAGATATGAAGGCTGAAAATAAGCAATGTGAGGTATCACCGGCTCTTAATTAGTAAATGTTCAACAATATTTATAATGACTTTCCAATTCGCATCACCAGGTTAATTGTATATATTATGAGTAAAAGTATATTGGGAAATAACAAAAACCGAAATCAGGTCACTAGTTTATAAATACATAAAGTATAAACTTACATGAGACATGGTATACGAATGGTTCCAATTAGCTGTTATAATTTTTGTTACATTACATCGTATTCCATTATTTAAATCATTTAATCCTAAATACGCAAGTAGTATAGTATACCTCAGTTCTTCCTTTACTGCGTCGCAGTTTTTACTTTACACAGATTTCATATGTAGGTATCTGTATTTTATTCTTAGAGCGCAGTGCCATACAAAGTGTTAAAGGTTACCACAGACTGTCCTCGGAATGAACTCATAACAGTTTTACGAGTACCCCACTGGCTAACACTAGCACTAGTAAATATACGATGGCCGTTAAAAATGCCGCCGACCGAGCCATCACATGGTTTAGTGCCGGTGGCATCTAAATTAAAAATCTCGTGTTTATCGTAGATTTTGTTAGGTCGCATGTATGAGCTCACCAAAAGTATCAAGAAAGTTTAAAATCTACCATATAAGGTGTCATGCTGACAACATTTTAACACACGAACATATAACCTCTTCCTTTTTTAAAGAGGAGGTTATATGTTCGAGTGTATGAATTTTTTTATGTGTATGTTAGCCGATTTCTCTCCCATTTGTGGACCGATTCCTAAAATTATATTTTGTTTGGTAGATAATACTTCCGAGGTGGTCGTTTTAAAATTTCATCAAATTCAGTCAAGCAGTTACACTTCAAAAACTGAAAAGTGCTACGCCTATTTTGATAATATCATCATTGACGGTGAATGACAATCGATCCCGTAAGTAGCAAGGGTCACTATAAAAGGTAAAAAAAAATTTACCTATAAATGGAACCGACTTCAATACCAAAAAGTGTGAAATAAGTTGTCGAAAACGGTACCATGCGCACAGTATTGTGGTAATAGGTACTATGATAGTTCCAGAGTAGATACTCTGGAACTATCATGGTACCGACTGCAACAAGTTATTTCACACATTTTGGTGTTGAAGTCGGTTCCATTTATTGGTTAATTTTTTTAAATGACTAATAATAAGAAGGCTTTAATTAGTTTTTACGTGAGTACTTTGCTGTATAGAATGATACCTGAATCAATTAGTATTATTATTATTAATTATTTTTATTTAATGTTTACAAAATCCTATCCAGTAATGATGGATATCATTACGTTCGTTCAAAAATTGACATCATGTCCATTAAAATTAATACCTAGATTAAAGAATACAAAATAACATTACAGTTTTTGTTCTAAATATCTATTCAGTTCAAGAACATTATGTAACTCACAAAAGATTATTATCTAAAGTTTTTAATCACCAATCACGGTGCCTCGATTCTAATAATCAGCACCTACACAAAACTCAACACTATATTTTAATATATTTTGTTACACCTCGTAGCACTAATTTAACACTAATGATGTTAACCAAATATAAATGTGTCAAAAGTGTAATTAATTCAATAATAATTTCTTGTTTTTATCTTAAACATTTGATTAGCCTAATTTCTATACTGTCTTCATAAAGATGCTTTAGAATTTCCATATTTCACATTATAATTATCCATCCGGAAAAACTACCGACATAAAGAAACACGCGCTGGTTCATCTTTGTGTGGTAACTCGATGGAAATAAGATATTTTATTTGATAGTTTAATAATAAACATATATTAGACTACGGTAGTAGTACAATTACGATTGTATTGGGATCAGCTTTCTATACCCCGAATTATTCCAAACTTCCGTAGCGTACCGTCGCATATAAACATTTCGTTAATGTACCGCGGATGTCGGTGCACCGAAGCACTCGAAGCGATTTTGGGTAAAGACGACAGTCGTTAGGCCATATTGATTGAAGGCCTTCGGGCGGCCTGAAAACTTCGACAAGGGTTGACCAGTAGCCTATCCACCAAACCGCACTGTGCCTGCGTGATGGATTATGGTCCAACTCCTCTCTCTGAGAGAAAGGCCCAGCAATGGGGACACAATGGGCTGATTGTGTTAATTCATTCATTTCATTTATTCAGTAAGTTAGAGTATGTAACATTACAGTTTGCACCAAAGCGTTACACACAGTCAAGTACAATAGAAATATTAGCAATTGTTTAACAAGTTTGTCAGAAAATAACAATATAATAACATAACTACACAAGGTATGTATATATCATAATATTAAGTATAACAAAAATATATTGTATTATCATTCTTCATATCATTAACATAAAAATATTATTCAATAATAATTAATTTCAGGAATGCTAGGCATTCACAGTCGATTCTCTGGCATTCATCTCACACATTCTCTTGCACTCATTCATCAGGGATGCAAACCCACTCGCGAACAGGTCACAATGTGGCGCCGAGGTAAGAACAGAACAGAGCAGCGCGCGCGCACGCTCCGCCGGGCTCTGCCGGTGCTGGACGGTGCGGCCGGCATTGTGCGGCAGGACGCGTTGCTTGCGCGGTCGCAGCCGACTCACTAATGCCACATCGGGTACAGATAGTTTCAAAAACACCTCGATTAGGGCTACGCTGTCTATTTTATTTCTTATAACGCCAAGAGTAAATTTGGCCAACGCAAGAGATCTCCTAACTTCCAATGTTTCGTAACCTAATTGGCCCAGTAAAAAGAGTGTAGGATACATATGGGGGTAAAAATTTTATGTTCTTTTATACAGGTTACGCAAGTACTTTTTTTGGATTTTCTCCAGCATGAGAATGTATTTATCCTCATGAGGGCTCCACACTACAGTATTGGTTTCAAGAATGCTTCGAACTAGAGCAGCGTATAGGGTACGCATTGCCGCGGTAGACAGGGGGGCAGCATTCCGGAGGACGAAACCTAACCGACGATGAGCCGCGCTCGTGACGCGTTGCACGTGCTCGCGGAATGCCAGTTCAGGATCGAACCACACGCCGAGGTCACGCACGCGCTGCACGCGCAACACCGGTGCGTCTCCCACCATATACTGACACTGCCGCGGATTGTGTCCGCGCGTGAACGTCATCACTTCGCATTTGGTCGGGTCGAATTGAAGCCGGTTGACTACACTCCAGGCATATACAGCGTCGATGTCGCGCTGCAGGGCATCGTGGTCGGAAGGAGTTCTGCAGGTCTTAATCAGCTTGACGTCATCGGCGAAGATCAGTACTGTTGATTCGCACACTACTTCGGGAAGGTCATTTATCAAAAGCAAGAAAAGGAAGGGTCCTAAATTTGATCCTTGACTGATTCCCGAGGGCGTGGGGTAAAAGTCAGATATATGTGCTCCATACTTGACATATTGATGCCTATCTGATAGGTAGTTTGCAAACAGTCTCAGTAATCAGGGGTAAACCCTATTAGTGCCAGCTTTTGCAGTAGCGTATCGTTGTCGACTTTGTCAAATGCTTTTTGAAAATCTAGATATACGACAATTAAGTAATATACGATAATTAAGTCAGTGGATTATAGCTAGAATTCTGACGTAGGGGTTGTCCTCTAGGAAAGTTCTACTTGCACACCACAGCACCTTGCCGCCTAAAATGCTTTCTGCCAACCTCTATGGGTCTGGACAAACCTACATTCGTTAGCGGATAACTTTCAACAACTCTTCAGTCACTCCATGTAGGTGTAACGTGGTTTGTTAAGGCATTCCAAGCAGATGATATACTACTGTCTGTCATTATGCTGATAGCCTAGGTAGGCTATCAGCATACTGACAGACATCCTGCCTTCAAGATGTAGTTTTTTTACTAAAAAGTAACTAGATGGTCATAATGGACTGGATGGTCGATGGGGCTGGAAGGTTCTAGAGTAGAGACTACGAACTGGCAAGTGCAGCGCTGGTCATCCACCAGATGACCTGCTAAAGGCAATGCAGGACGAAGGTAGATACAGACCGCGTCCAACCAGTTCTTTTAGAAATATATGAGGGAGTCATTATGTTCAGTCATCGTAGTGACATCCTACGGCCGCGATGATGATGACTGGAATTATAGCAGTCTTAGGCAAGCATGCCGCTTTCAAGTAAACAACTCGGTATTCTCAAAGCTTGGCCTGAGAAAGACGCTTTGCACCAGCGTCTGTTGTAATAGTGAACAGTCATAGCCTTTCATAGCTCCCGCCCACATAATGCAATAAATTGACGCACCGCTGCGTTATCGCACGAATAACAGTTAGTTCTCATTTGACGCTCATTTAGAAGGTAAACAAAGTTTAAACCGCGGTTTAAACAGCCGTTATGATGGTATAAATGCTGGCATTACCAGTATGCGCCTTTACGTATACCGGTATTTATTGAAACTATTACACAGCCCATTCTATTAGACAGACTATTACACAGTCCACTGATATTACATAGGATAAAATAAGCTACGTTACGGAAATGTATCTATTTCAAAACATTTAATTGATATATGCATACAATTTGATGATTAAACTATCATTTTAGTTAATAGGACGTGACACAATATCATATTATAATAGTCATATTATAAATACCTGCGGGTCCTGGAATAACGCAAAGACTTATTTTAGCAGGTATTCTTCTTATCTATACCATGAAGAGGACCAAAAAGGAATTGTGAAATATATGGATGCTTTGACATTTTTGTCCTCCCTTTCATTCATGTATTGGTCTGATGGTATGTACAGAAGATTAGAACAAGGTATATTCACACAAAAAAGGCTGATAGGCAGAATACAACGACTCTATGCATGAGTTTAGATACAAAATATTTTTTAAGCAAACAAAAGAAGTATACTTAATAAATATAAAGAGCACAAATATAGCTCTATATTCACATTTAGCCCGAATTAACTAAAACCTCGAAAAAGTACATTTAATTAAGACCAGCAACATTCAGACCATAATGGTGGATAACAAAACAAAATACGAAAAAACACCCCACAATTCGACATGTCGATGTCGGTAGTTAAACGCAAACGACGCGTAAACATTGCGGATTAAACCCAGTCGGGTATGTAATATGTGACAGTCATATGCATAGTTTTTGTAGAATAAAACATTTTTTTGTACCAATTGTACCGTTTTTAGAGACCACATCGGTTAAACTAGTGTGCTATATGAGTGGATAAAGCTGTCTCGTCTGACCATGAATACGTGCGTTATCTTTTAAATTAAGTAAACAATAGAGCCATTTATAGCTTTCTATAAATATATGATAAAAATCCATCTATCGTTCTCAATCTTCAGCTCCTTTAGGATTGATTCGTTTACCATATTTCTAAAGCGTCTATTTTCTGCCTGTCAGTGCATTTAATAGTCCAAGCTTCCAGACCATAAAAGAAAATGGAAAAGACCAGTGTTCCAACTATGTGTACTAAAACTCACTACAGTCATTCAATAAAAAGGGATGTCTCGAAATATAAATAGTATAGCCAAGTTCCCCACTGTGATAGTTATGTGATAGTGTATTTCTGTAACTCTGTACGCGCTTATTTCAAATGCTACTGATAAACTTATAACTGCACCAAACAAGTCGTCTGGCTGTTAGTATGTACTGCCTATTCATAGAGGAAAATGCACCTGCTCAAACCTGGGTGGGTCGCTCCTCGATGGTAATAATAACTTTTATACATCCTCGCTACCGATTTCATTTGTTGCGGGAGGAATGGTTATATATTATTATATGAGACACCACAACATCTATGACCCCAGAATGAACATTCTGTTCATCGTACTAATATTTTACCAAGCTAGAGATCGAAGATCTTCAGAAGATGTAATGCACATTGAAGTCAGTATCTAGTATAGTATGTGAAGAGTAATGGCCCTTAAGAACGTTATGTCCTAGAGTTAGGGATTAAAAGCTAATAAACTTGGTTAGCTTCTAACTCTATGAAAACAAATATCTGAATTGCTCAAAGCCAACATTCCTATATTGTCACGAAAGCGGCGCAACACATAATTCAGATATTGAGACCACAAAGCCTCGTATATTCAGGGCATAGGTCACACTTTCATTGAAATCAAGACAAACGACATTTTGCATTCTGCTATATGGGTTGAGGTATGGTATAAATGTTGGACGACTAATATTGTAATCATATAAAAAATCTGCTATATTGGTTGAGGTATGATAGAAATGTTGGACGACTAATATTGTAATCATATACAAATTCTGCTATATTGGTTGAGGTATGATAGAAATGTTGGACGACTAATATTGTAATCATATAAAAAATCTGCTATATTGGTTGAGGTATGATAGAAATGTTGGACGACTAATATTGTAATCATATAAAAAATCTGCTATATGGGTTGAGGTATGGTATAAATGTTGGACGACTAATATTGTAATCATATAAAAAATCTGCTATATTGGTTGAGGTATGATAGAAATGTTGGACGACTAATATTGTAATCATATACAAATTCTGCTGTATTGGTTGAGGTATGGTATAAATGCTGGGCGACTAATATTGTAATCATATAAAAATTCTGCTATATTGGTTGAGGTATGGTAGAAATTTTGGACGACTACTATTGTAATCATATAGAAATTCTGCTATATTGGTTGAGTTACGGTATAAATGCTGGACGACTAATATTGCAATCATATAAAAACTCTGCTATATTGGTTGAGATACGGTAGAAATGTTGGACGACTAATATTGTAATCATATACAAATTCTGCTATATTGGTTGAGGTATGGTAGAAATGTTGGACGACTAATATTGTAATCATATACAAATTCTGCTATATTGGTTGAGGTATGGTAGAAATTTTGGACGACTACTATTGTAATCATATAGAAATTCTGCTATATTGGTTGAGTTACGGTATAAATGCTGGACGACTAATATTGCAATCATATAAAAACTCTGCTATATTGGTTGAGATACGGTAGAAATGTTGGACGACTAATATTGTAATCATATACAAATTCTGCTGTATTGGTTGAGGTATGGAATAAATGCTGGGCGACTAATATTGTAATCATATAAAAATTCTGCTATATTGGTTGAGGTATGGTAGAAATTTTGGACGACTACTATTGTAATCATATAGAAATTCTGCTATATTGGTTGAGTTACGGTATAAATGCTGGACGACTAATATTGCAATCATATAAAAACTCTGCTATATTGGTTGAGATACGGTAGAAATGTTGGACGACTAATATTGTAATCATATACAAATTCTGCTATATTGGTTGAGGTATGGTAGAAATGTTGGACGAATATTGTACTCACATATCAATTACTCTTACACAGTCAGACCCCTGCACTAGGGTTCCCTGCGTCACTGGAGTTAATTAATGAATAATTCACACTCTTTAAGACATCAGCAATATAACAAACATTTCTGCTCATCATACAAATTTTTAACCCGGCCGTCAACAGCTATTAGCTATCTCCCAGTGAAAGCCCCATCAAAATCGGTCAAGCCATTTCGGATAGACGGAACAGAATGACAAAAAGTTTAAAAGTTTTTTGTTATATACTTTCATATCATAATCAGCCCATTACGTTCCCATTACTGGGATGCCTTCCTGAGGAGCCTTTCTCTCAGAGAGAGGAGTTGGGCCATAACCCACTGCGCGGGCCCAGTGCAGCTTGATGGATTGGTTAGTGCCCAACCCAACCAACCAACCAACCCATGTCGATGTTTGCAGGCCCCCTGAAGGCCTTTGACATAGCCAACGACTGTTGTCCTAAGACAAACAACCGGGACCGACGGTTTAACATCCCCTCCAAAGCAGGGAAGCGCTCAGTTAAAAAATGCCACTAGCGGTCACCCATCCAAGTCCGAACCGCAGCGAGAGTTGTTTAACTTGTTGATCGGTTAAGTTCGCCAAGTCAAGCTCCGCTACGAGCGCTTCGCTTATACTTTTATATGCATTTAGTAAAAACCTGTTATTTTGTCAAACAGGCACTTTTTTATAACACATACATACTAAATAAAATTGAATTAACATAATGCACAAATGGACTGTCTGTATGAATGGGGAATGATGTATACATTATTATAGTATATAAATAGTTAAATTACAGCGACCGCCAGTTTTTACCAAATGAGCAACATTTGATTTTAATTAAAACTGATTCTAAGAAATAGATTGCGCCGTAAGCCGCACGACCTAGCAACATGAATTCCCTGGAAACGCAACCCGACCGATTAAAAGCAACAAAGTCATCCTTTTCCAGCTAGTGAAAGGCAATTTTCGAGCTATAAACAAAACAAAGATAACACTGAATAGTCAAAAGATCTAACATAAATTTGTGAAAATTATTGACTAAAATCACATCATAGTCAAACAAAGTAGAACCTGAAATCATAATAACAAGATCTAAGCACAAGGAAAACTTCCACAGAAACGGGACACTTTCAAACAAAGTCAAGTCTTCTGTGTTTATCCTCCCCTCAAACATTAGGGCTAGGGATTTCGTCAATCAAGGGATTTACCTTACACTCGACAGTGACAACGTTCTTACGTTACAAACCGGGGGTTTAGCAATCCGACACGATAAAATGGTTCTGAAGCCCGTTAAAACTCATAAAGTTTATGAGGGAGGGAATATATGAAAATGTATTCGATCAAATCTGATTTTAAAGATTTTACATTTTATTTTAATATACAACAAATATAGATATGCATCAAGGTATAATTATATCAAGATATAATTAGAAACTACCAAAAGGTTTTTGAAGTCCTGACCGCGTCGTAATATGAAGCAGTATTACGGCCCGACCGCGTCATATTTTTCGTTAGTATAAATAGTGTTCGTAGACCGTGCGACACATAAAGCAATAAATTTACTGGAAGTGCAATCATCAGTCAAGCAAAGTGTGACTTAATAAGTATAATATATTATTTCTATTTAAATTATAAAGCTGTTTCGTAACATTAGATATTTTTCACTTTTAGTTTAAATTTAAATTACTTATTTACCTGTTAATATACATACATAGATGCAGTAACAAAGCAAAACTAGTTAAGTACTAAGTTAGTTTAGTGCTTAATCTTATTTAATATTATAAACGAGACAGTTTGTGTGTAAGAATGTATGGATGTTTGTTACTCTTTTTCACGCTCAAACTGCTGGGCCAATTTTGATGAAATTTGGAATGGAGGTAGATGAGGCGCTGGATTACACAGGATACTTTTCATCATCATCATCATCATCATCATCGATCACCACTCGGGTAAAACCGTGGGATACAACTAGGTAATAATAATTTAAAGTGTTATATTTGTATATAAACTTCACTGATATACAACATCGTTGGCATAGCTGGTAATGCGTTCGAAGCGCGGGGTTCCTGCTTCAATCAAAAAAGAAAAATCAAAAAGGCAAATATTTGCTTTCAGGTCTTGGATGTCTGGGATGTGTTAATTTTATTTGTCATCCATGCTTCCAAGCCTCAAGAAATCCTATTGCGAAGATATGAGCATAGTAAATGTTTTATTTTTTAATAAAACTGGAATTCATAGAACCTTTAATCTTTCAAAACTCTAGCTATAACTATCTTATTTTACTATGGCGTGTATGGCAAAAGTTACAGATTAAAATTACAGATAAATAAACATTTCATATCCAACTATCTGTTTCAGATCATCGCCCAAAAACAAACGGAGTATTTCCACTGCCATAACTGAACTAACTGAACTGCTGCAATAATAGTTACAGTTGAAAAACAGTTCCAGACCAACTGCAAGTATTAAAATAATATTCGCGGCGAGGAAATTGGCTGAGTTGGGATGGAGACGTTAAGACTTTTCCTGGACTCTTCTATTACTTTACCTTTGATTGTCTTTGCCATTTCCCATGGCTGTTAGCTTTGCGATGGGAGTTTGTGGAACTTAACTTTAGATATGTTTAAATTAAATAACTTTAAACGGATTATACGGCAACTAAACTTTAAAAGGATAAACAACTTTAAACTTATTAAACTGCATATAATTATGAGTGAACGTCACGTGGAAAGGACTATGTTCAGCAGCGTTCTAGGACTGAGATGATGATGATGATGAATATAAATAATACGGAATGAATTTCATTAAAATATTTACGGGTAAGCGGGCTCATTACATAAGACGAAATGAGTGTAGATTACGACCAAATTTCATGATTTGACTTCGCGAAAACTTAGTTTTTCGACGCTTAAACCTAACCGAAATTCGAAAAAAAAAACGTAGTGTAAATT
Source organism: Selenia dentaria (assembly GCA_917880725.1). Classification (NCBI taxonomy): domain Eukaryota; kingdom Metazoa; phylum Arthropoda; class Insecta; order Lepidoptera; family Geometridae; genus Selenia; species Selenia dentaria. The sequence goes on from OU862893.1 coordinate 21,133,812, forward strand.
GAATATACGTTCTTATGACCTATGGGAGCCAAAACACGATTGAAAATTGGCTTGATAGAAAAAAATCGGCAACATTTCCTAAATTTTGTTTCTTACGTGCTTCGTGGGAAAAAGCGTTTTTATTCAATTATGGGCAAATATATTTCAATGATGGGGGAGGCATGTGTTCAGCAGTGGACGTGCTACGGCTGAGATGATGATGATGATATTTCAATAATATCATATTCGAATTCCCAATGAAATTCACTAGTGAACTATGGGCTCCTTTTATCATTAATATTTAATCATTTGATTGTACGAACTAAATATAAAACGTATTAGCACGGTTTCTATTGCTTTTTGCATTACATCGTCTAATCTGATAAGCAATTCTCAAACTTATGTGAAGCATCGTAAATTTAAAAAATAAATTGTATTGGACCGCGCCTTAACATTAATTACTTACATTATATAATTGAAACAACTTGAATCGCGTAAAATTGTATTTTATTATATCCCGAACACTTTTTATGGAGGATCCCAATAATCTATCTATCCACAGTTTTCCTTACTACCGATAGAAATTTGACATAACGTACATACAAAAAGTGTCAAATATCTAACTCTAGTAAGGTAAACCGGCGATAGATAGATTATTGGGACCGGCCGTAAGTGAACATGGTAACGGGTAGACTGGATGACAGTTGTCTGAAGTATAAAGTCATGGTAATTGTTTCTATGTAAGTATTGCCTATCACATTTTAATCAAAACGTTTCCAATGCACGCATTAAGGTAGGCCTTTCAGACCTGAGCGTTATTCGCTACCGCTGTGGGTAGCGAAAAATACCACGCGGAACTCGATGGGTAAATAGTATGAAGTTCCATAACTGCAGCGTAACTTGTACCGCCTAGTGAGGACCGCCTCACTAGGCGGTACAAGTTACGCTGCATTTATGTATATTTTTATGTTTGTTATGTGTATTTTCTCTTGTTTGGCGAAACTAGTTCCGCCGCCCCGCTAACCGTTGCCAACGAATATCTCTACCGCGCGCGGTAGCGATATCCGCAGTGACACATCCGCAGACAGTGAAATTAACGCATACCCTTTCCGATTTATTTATCGCTCGCGGTAGCGAATATCGCCTAGGTCTGAATAGGCCTTTAGTCATTCACAGTGTCCAGAGGTCATGCAGTGTTGTGCTGGCTTTGGGATTTTTATTAGTTTCATCACTGTTACTCAAGCAGGTGGTACTTGCCAAACATCATTTCTATTGAAATTGTTTGAATGTAATGTTTCAATGTAGATATAAGATTCGCGATTCTGGAACGTCTCATTTTTTTAAGATCTGCTAAGTAAGCTTCAGGTCGGAAGCAACGCCACCAATAAACACCCCAATTATTTCACACTTAAAGTATATAATCTAATCACTCACGTGTCTTATTAGTTAAGAATATAATAGAAAATGTTTTATTATTACATGCTTATGACGTTGACATTATAAATTCTTGTATTGTGAGAATCTGATATACTAGGAATCTGGTATCTTGGTTATCTGGTATTTTTGGAATCTAGTATATAGAGAACGAACGCTAGCGAATGCCTAAGAAAAAAATTTGCTATATGCAATATTAAATACCGGGTTGTTTCAGTATCACTTTATTATGGTTTCTTCGGATCCGAGCTAGACATCGCAACGTACAGTGAACAAAAAAAGTTGTGTAGACAACATTTTTATATCACGGAGCGAATATGGTCTCAGCTTACACAATTTATTATATGTCCATGTTATCAATTGTATACATAAATTCCAATTTCGTTACAAGTTTAGTTTTTGAAATAGATAGAAAGTTTTATGCCCCCGTACTATACGGACGGACAGACAGTGAACTGATGGCATAAAACACTGGATGGAGCTTCGTTTTGCCTTTTGGATACGGGACTCTAAATAGAGTTGTAGTAGTTTGAAACCACTGATTAGAGAAAGTCGGAGTCCTACGTCGGACGGAGAGCAGACTCAGCTTTTCTGTGTTTGAAACACTAATACTGGTATACCGTCTACCTGTATAACATATTTTTATTCAATAAAGAATTTAAATCTACATTTTACGCACTGAATGCATTAGTAGTATAGTATATACAAAATTATATTTTAATAAGGGGGTATAAGTGTAAAATAAATCACGTAACACTTTGGATAACATAATCTTCTAAAACGTCCATCATTGTGACTGTTTTACCCCTGCAAATCAAAACAGAAACTTGATTTGAGACTAACATCAAGTATGCCCCCTCCAGCTATCCTTCTGCCCTTATAATATGCTTATACCTATTATAAATTACGTTTTGTGATTTGGAGAGATATCAAAGCATATCCGATCTGCCCCTTCAGGGGTATTTCATAATCTTGGAACCGGCCACTTTAGGGCCAATTGCATTATGTCTGCAAGGGCCTTATTTAAAAGGTAGAGTCATCAAAAGGCAACGTAATGTAATTCAGGCTTACCTTATCTGTTAGTCATAGCTTAACGTGTAAATGTTTCTATGTCTATTATTGACCGAGCGAGCCAAGCGAGCAAAGCGTCTCTGCTTTAACTGACCAAATTGACTTTCATATGTCCGTATATTCGTTAGGATGTATGTTGGTCCTCCTGTACAGGTCTCATTTTTCAACCAATCTTGACGAAACTCGGTATGCACGTTCTACTATTCAATATATTTTTTGTCGTCGGCGAATTTTGAAATGAACTTTTCCTAAAAAGAGAGAAGTTCGCTGCACCATTATTTACTGACCGATTTTAATAAAATTTGGTACACACATTAAGTACCAGACTGTAAGAATTCATTTCGAATAAGTATGAGCATAAATGGTTCATGTGGTAGCCGAGATAATGAGTTGTGATGTTAAAAAACTGGACGACTTTGGTAATAGTCGGGAAGAGTGTTTGTATATATATAATTATGGTTATCATTTGCGAAAAATTGGCGCTGATAAGAATATGCTCGCGAGGTCTACTGTTCACAGAACTACTAGTTAAAATTTCGTTTGCTACATTGTGGTAGTATCAACCAAGATGGGTTCTTATACAAGCATACACATCTTGTAAGGTTGAATTGCTAGCCTCATACGAATAGCATCATAAAAGAGTGTTGTATCAACGGAAGAGGATTCAGATTCAGATTCAGATTCAGATTTATTTATTGTTAGACTGTGTTACATATAGTTCTTAAATATTATAAATAGTACCAACAGCTAGGTCCATTCGGACATACAATAATAATGTGCTTATATCTAATACATATTTATAGTAATTTAATTATTAGGGCATGAATAATGATATATAGTAGGCATGAATAAAACAATATAAATCTAAATAAAATTACATATCATCAAATTTAGAATCTATCTATAAGAAAGTCAGTCACTTTGTAATATAGTTTTTGTGAAAGAAAATTAAACAAACTTCTTTTAAAAGCAGTGACACTCTCCGATTTTAATATTGTTTCTGGCAAATGATTGTATATCTTAGGACCCATACCGCACACACCTTTTCTAAAACATGCTGTTCTGTGTGCAGGAACTTTCAACTTGTTTCTGCTTTGTGTACCTTTCCCGAACTCATAAAGGTAAAGATTAGTTCGAACAAATAGCGACATCTCGTAAATATATAGACATGGAAAAGTCAGGATCTTAAATTTGGAGAAGTATCCGTATCCGTATCCCCGTAGGTGTCGAAAGAGGCGACTAAGGGCAAAATACCAGAAGGTGGGCAGCAGCGCTTTCTGGGGAACTGCCACTTACACTGCTATCCCCAAAACGCCTGCCAAGCGTGGGGATTATGGCAAATCCCCCTATTGGTGGAGACCTTGTTCAACGGTGGACGTTCTGGTTGATACGATGAAACGATAGGATAATCATTATTTAAATAACTAAGTAGTAAGTAAAACCACCCAGTTATGATGTCATTTAGAAACGATTACGTTAGTAGAGCAATATATTGGTATTTGTACAGGTGTAATTTAACATTATTAGATTAGTACATAGGTCGATAATTACATCCTATAGTTATATAATGATACCAGAGAACATAAACTATTTACATTAGCGTATGGAAAATGCGGAATACTTTCGGTGCTATTTCAATCAGTGTTGAAAAAAATGTTATTTGTGGTAATATCTCAAAATGTCACACTCATGCATAAAACGTCAAATACTGACACATCACCACAAAAAATCTTTAATCAAATTGATTGGTATCATCCCCGTTCCTGCCATTGATCGCATTGCGACCGATCGACAGTATTTTGTGCAGTTAATTATCCGGGGCTGCCGCCTTAATCCATAAAGTCACGTGATGCGCACGTGCCTGCTTCTAGGGGGTTTATTCTGTGCTTGTACTGGTATAACGAACGATTGCGGAGTAGACGTTGTGTTGTTTTGTGAATGGCGCCCCACAAATGGTGAGTGCTAAGTAATTGGTTGGGATTTTTTAAACTTTCACATGGTTGAATTTGTTGGTTGGTTTCGACCACTTGTACGGTCTAAATGTTAGAACGCGTTGTTTAGAATTCATTGCTATGGCAAATTTTTATTGTTACCGATTTCATATGGCTGAAAATGAAAGATGTAAGAAAATATAACTCACTAACGGTATATTATGTAAAATGATTTATCAAATGTTTTCAAGGTTTTTTGTTAACTATTATTTGTTTAAGCTTTACCAAGATAAAATATTACACTTCATTTTGTACAAATTAAATGCATAAGTACATTTTTATCACTCAACGTTGGATCAGGAATCAAAGGATACGAGTTAACATAATTCTACGCTAAAGAATTTCCGTAAATTATAACGAACGACAAACATAAATATAATTTCTTAGTTCATTTATGTTTAAGCTATAACGGCATAGCAAAGCATAGGCTAGTGTTTGACCACTATCTCAATATGTATTGAGTATAAAATACCACCGTATGGTGGTGTTTCATCAGCACTTTGCTGTGGATTTCATCATGATGTTAGCTTCACTGAAAGTTCAAGGGATCAAATTGGAGACTGGAATATAGTTCACGCGTAACTCTGGAAGCAATTTTACCATTATGTCTGCGCAGTTAGGAAACAAATCGAATATTCGCACTGATCGAGATTTAGCTGCAGCAGCTTCTATTAAGACACCTCATCGAGTTAATGCATTGGTTGGCGTAGGGCGACCACTCGCTCGCTTATGTATTGTTGGTATTCTAAACAACCCCTTAGATGTCAGTGGAATCTAGTGACAAAGCTACCGCGTCTCTACTATGATAGTGAGCTCACGCTCCACCGTAATGCATAAGTTTATTTTAAGAACAGCAGTTTTAGAAGCAGGTAACCGCTACCTGTTCATTAACAGAGTAGATACCTTTTGAACTTTACTTGATGCAGCAATAAAACTCTAAACTTTACACGTTTTATCATTCGTTTTAGCTAAATACAGCAACTGATTATATGACGATCCGCATACGGTCATTTGACTTCCAAAAATGCATTCGCCATAGTTCACTAATCGCGAATGAGTTGATAGTATGCGTGCATTGGCGTATAAAAAAATATAATTTACTTTATTAAAAGTATATTTATATATATTTCACTTTAATAGCCAATGCAACCCAACTAATTATGCCTTCTTCTTTAAAGCTTGTATTGTCCAACAATAATATTATTATTTTCGACAAACATACTGTTACTTACGGGATAAGTACCGTGGTATTTATTTGTAATGAGCTCCCGATATTTCGGCAAGCGCCATGATCGCAGGAAGACTGGATAATGCGGGTGGTGCATGAAATACTAAATCGCACCTAAGCACTGAGAGTACAAAGACACAGAAATGACTGGTTAATTGTTACTCGGTTAAATAATTTCAAAAATACCAAGTTACGGTTAATTTTTATAAATATTGTTTTAATACTTTCTGAACTCTTCACAAATTAATCTATGACAATCTTTATTGTGCTCACATGGTACATAGTAGGAGTGAAATAAGTAGATACAAATAAATACGAAATCATAGATTACCAGCTTCACAGTCGGGACAATAGAATGGCCACTACCACTACCACACTCCCTGTGTTATGAGGACTGGTTCTCCCAATAATCTACTAGTATTAAGATAACATACAGATAATCTTATGTGCAACAATATTGAGGAAGTGAATTCACAATTGAGTTGCATCGTGCGAGAGTACAAGTTAAAAGTATGTAAACTTTGGAAAGCTATGATACTGTTCAAGACGTTAGGCGCTGCAGCGCTGGCCTAGTGCGTCGCAACCGCAACAGCTAGTGGCGTGTGGGGTCCACTGCCCACCCGATTGCAAGGGTTAGTAGAGTGCCGCCTTGGAATGACGAAGCAATCTGTAACAAAAACAAAAGCATTAGTAACATTATTTGTTTTACTGATATAGGTACTACTTCTACTTAATAAACTAGTCGTAGCTTCAAGGATGTGTTTTTTAAGTAGAGGGCGAGGTGTTTAACAGGGACTTGGTCATTATGTGAATTTATATATTTATAATTAATAATTCCTGTTTGTTGTTAAACGCAGAGTTTAAGAACGGCTAGCCCATATATATTTGTTGTTTTAAAACGTTTGTTGTAGTCTAAAAATATTTATAGACATAAAATATTTAAAAAGTCTTTTAGAAAATTAGGAATTTTGAGATAAACTGAAAGTGGTTCTTTCTATGGGACAAGACAAGGTCTGTCGGATCAGCTTACATGCAATATACTTAAAAAGATGAGAGGATATCGGTTACTAACATTATGAATACATTATATATATAATGTATTCATAATGTTAGTATATATATATAAATATACTTATCACAATTTCACATGGTACCTTCAAAACAATTTCATATTTTACACCTAATTACTAAAATCTATTATTTTAATTATTATTTTGGAAAGAAATTGTGACCATTAAATCTTCAATCATTATCAATCACAGAGCCTACAAACTTTATAGTTGATGCCTTCTACATTGTACTCGTCCAATAATGAAGATTTTTAGGAACTTTTACTTCTATGGCGTCGTATCCCACAGAGTAAAGCATGACAACAAAATATCCAACGCAGTACAGAGATCCTGTCCAAGGATGTGAATTTTTAGTTAGTGCTTTAAAAAGTAATACTATAAAAATTACAAGGGTTGCGATGTGAATATGAAAGTTTAGTATTTCTAAATAATGCTTCTTTCGGTTCGATAGTACTGTCAAAGCTGTTCAATAGATGTCGTTCCGTCCCCGTAAGACGGTTAGTCTGATAGAGAGTTAAAATTTGATGCTCGGACCCGAACCTCGGTGGCCTAGCTGGTCAATGGCATCTGACATGGAGAGTCAGAAGACGCGGGTTCGTATCCCGTCCGAGGATGTGAATTTTTCTCTCTATAAATTTCAAAGCAATACAGAGAGTACGCCGCCGAGTCGCCGCTGGGCCACCGGCAGAGTAGAATAGTGCCTACCTCTCTCATACCGAGGTGTCGTAAAAGGCAACTAAGGTAAATTTGACGATAAACAGTCAACAACCGTCCACCGTCAGATGGCGGTATAACCATCTCGTACCTAACGCGTAACTAGTAAATAAAATAGGCTGGTGACGGGCAGCAGCGCCACCAGTGCAATAGTTACGCTCTGCGATCGCCAACCCGCATGCCCAGCGTGGCGATTATGGGCAAATCCTCCTCATGTTTACACCAAATAAACCGCGCCCCGAGTTCCCAACGGCCCCGCTATTCCTGACCAAGGCGGCGGCCATGGTAACGGCAGGGCCAGGGGTGCTAAAAATCACCGGGATATAGAAGGCCGCCCAACCCAACTGACTCTGACTACGTATAACGGACGCACGCTACGGCTCGACGAATACCTCGTACAACTAGAAGAAGAACTAAAAACATTAGATGGCATATTCTTGGGTTGTGTGACATCCGAAGAGAGGGAGAGGATACCTTTACCCTTGAATCAGGCCATCTCATATATTTCAGAGAGGGAGACCATCCATCTCAAGCTGGCATTGGGTTCCTGGTTCATAAGCTCCTCACTGACAACGTTGTCGAAATGTCTAGTGTGTCGACGAGGGTTGCATATCTGATAATCAGGATAACCAAGAGGACAGCCTCAAGGTTATTCAGGTTTATGCTCCCACGTTGACATACTCAGATGATGAAGTAGAGGGTATGTACGATGACATATCGAGGGCCTTGCATAACACCTCAAAGGCCCACTTCAACGTTGTCATGGGAGACTTCAACGCCAGAGTGAGAGTACAGATGAGCAGTAAATCGGTAATAGGACCACACAGATTTGGTAGCAGGAATCATAGAGAGGTTGTTCCTAATTTTTAATTTTTTTTTAAGAAACAGCCCCAACGGAAGTGGATGTGGCAAAGCCCCGACGCTATAACAAAAAATGAGATTGACTTCATCATGACGGACAAAAGATGCATGTTCAGAGATGTCTCACATGTCACTTGTACGAGGCACTCTGGATGTTGATTACAATTTAAGGATTTTCTACAGCCAGTTATATGCGCTGCATGCGCCCCAACCCCCAAAAGACACCGATGATTTCAGAGCCACTTTGACTCGCCACTACACCGAAGATCTGCCAGAAGTTAGCTTAGAAGAGGTTGTGATGGCTCTTAAACAGCTGAAAAATGGAAAATCCCCAGGGCAAAACGGAGATACGACGGAGTTACTAAAAGCGGGTGGAACTCCAGTGTTTAAAGAGCTTCAGCGCATTTTCAATTCCGTCTTGTTCTCTGGGAGAACTCCAAATACATGGTGTGTGGTTGTCTTGTTTTTCAAAAAAGGAGACAAGACCCTACTGAAAAACTATCGACCCATTTCCCTTCTGAACCATGTCTATACACTGTTTTAAATCGTCTTGCGCGAAGACTCGACCAATTTCAGGCCGATATAGCACCATAGACCACATCCACACAGTGGGGCAGATTCTACAGAAGTCTGAATAATACAATCAGCCTCTGTGCTTAGCGTTTGTGGACTATGAGAAAGCTTTTGACACTATCGAGACCTGGTCTGGTTGGGAGTCCTTGCAACGGTACCAAGTTGACTGACAAGTGATGAGATGCTTGTATGACGCCGCGACAATGACCGTTCAAATCCAGAACCAGCAGTCTGAACAAATCCACCTGCGACGAGGTGTGAGACAAGGGGATGTTATATCCCCGAAATTGTTCTCAAACGCTATGGAGGACATGTTTAAGACTCTGGACTGGAGTGAAGGTGGCATTAACATCAACGGCGAATACATCTCACACCTGAGATTTGAGGACGATATCATCGTAATGGCCGAAACGTTGCAAGACTTACATCAAATGCTGGACGGTCTCGCTGATTCTTCTCTGCGCATCGGTCTCCGGATGAACTTGGACAAAACCAAGATCATGTTCAACGAACATGTTACTCTGGAACCTATTGCTATCAAGGTTGCGCTTGAAGTTGTTCCACAATATGTGTACCTAGGACAGACGCTCCAATTAGGTAAAAACAACTCTGAGAAGGAAACTGACAGAAGAATACAGCTAGGCTGGGCAACATTTAGAAAACTTCGTCGAATCTTCTCGTCGCGAATTCCACAATGTCTGAAGACTAAAGCATTCAATCAGTGCGTCCTACCCATATATGACATACGGAGCCGAGACGTGAACACTCACGGTACGACTGGTCCACCGATTTAATGTTGCTCAGCGAGCTATGGAGAGGGCTATGCTTGGAGTTTCTCTGAAGGATCGTATCAGAAATCCGAAAGTGATCCGACAGAGAACCATGGTAACCGACATAGTCCAAAGAATTGAAGTGGTATTTAAACTGAAGTGGCAGTGGGCTGGTCATATTAGCCGAAGAACTGATAACCGTTGGGGTAGACGTGTTCTTGAGTGGAGACCGCGACTCGGCAAACGTAGTGTAGGACGTCCTCCGGCTAGGTGGAGCGACGACATACACAAAGTGACTGGTAGCAGCTGGATGAGAAAAGCCAAAGATCGGGCTCAGTGGCGTGCATTAGGAGAGGCCTATGTCCAGCAGTGGACTGATACTGGCTGATGATGATGATGATGATGACAGAGAGTACAAAACAAAGCCTCTGCTAAAGCAGAGACTGGACAAATTAACTTTCATCTGTCCGTATGTTTGTTAGGTTGTATATTGGTCCTCCTGTACAGTACACATTTTTCAACCAATATTGACGAACATGTATGTTCTACTATGACTACATATTATGAAACAAAGTCCTACGCCGCATTTGTCTGTCTGTATGTCTATTCGTTATAAACTTTAAAACTAGTGCACCGACTTTATGTTGTTTTCACCAATGGGTAGAGAGGTTCTCGGGGAAGGTTTTAGTACATAACTTGTCAAGTTTTCATCCTGGTACACTCACTTGTAGGAGCACTCACTGCGTTCTTGATTTGGTCAGTCCATCGCATTTGTGACCAACCTCGAGGTTTTGTACCGTCAACCCTGCCTTGCACAACCAGCCGGTCGATATATGCTTCATCTCTTCGCGATACATGGCCAAAGAATAACTATGTACTACAAGTACTAAAATTAACTGTATAGTTTCAGACTAAAAATGCAAGCATCCTTTTGCTTTCTAGTTTTACGACTATACGCATTAGAGCAAAAGTAACGTCGGCGTTTTGAGTGGTAGTAATAAAACAAAAATCTCTTAGTTGAACGTTAAGCTTGGAGCACAAGGACTACCAAAGTTAAGCATATTTATTAGAATTTCCAACATATATTCTGCTACTAATAAAGTTTACGATGAATTTTTATTGTCTTATAAGGCTAGACTATTGATACTTTAATACCAAGTCACATTTTACTAAACACAAAGTATGTACATAAGTAAAAAATATGAAGTGTAACGATGAGTAATATATATATGAGCATATTATATTATGGAACGACATCTACACAAGGTCTTCAGTCAGTCCTAAACAAGTTAGAGCCTGTAGGTACCTACAGGCCTACAGTACCTACAGTCTCTGGCAACCTCATGACTGATATTCATACACACCCAGACACAGGCTAAACAGACATGTTCATGCAAAAAGTTTGTCCTATCCGGGAATCGAACCTGGAACCAGCGGCTCCGAAGGCAGGGTTACTGCCAACTTCGCCAACTGGCCAGTCTGAATTATTATTCAGAACTTCTTGACTATTCTATTGTTTCTATAAACTATGTATTTGAATATAATATAATCAGACTTAAGTGTATCTCTAGTTAAGCATCATACTTTTTTTTTCAGCATGTAGACGATATAAAATAAGTAAATACATAAAAACACTCTCACTTTTATTATAAACAGCAGATTCTAAATAAAATTTATGTATAACATCTCCCACCGGCCATATTGAAAATAATGTACTTACTTTGAAATTTATATTGTAACATACACATATTTCAACTTGAATCTTAGTAAGTACAAAGAGTCACTCTAAGAACTTACAAATTATCATTATTAATGGTTGCATTATTATCGTATTTGATTAATGGCTGAATTGTACTGTTCGTATTGACATATCAGAGTCAGAGTCAGAGTGAGTCACTAATCATAATTGTAGGTAAACAATGATCACACTAACCACAATATATGTTATAATATACTGTTATAGGTACTATATATTGAAATTATAGAGAGAAAATTCACATCCTCGGACGGGATTCGAACCCGCGTCTTCTGACTCTCCGTGTCAGACGCCATTGACCAACTAGGCCACCGAGAATCTGTTCCGAGCATTAAATTTTTACTCTCTATTTGACTAACCGTCTTGCGGGGACGGTACTATATTGTACTATATATTAGTATACTGTTTGGATAGATGGATGAATGTGTGTTTCATTCACGTCCTAATTTAAAAGGTATATGTTAATTAGTGCACAATATTGATAGGGGTGGTTTGGAATCTATAACTGGTCTTGAAAGTAGAAGAAAGGAATGTCATATATTTTTTTATTATTATAAACCCATGTTCGCCGCTCCACAGCTAAGAGGCATAGTGCGATTAAACGCGCGAACCGACGCGGCGACGCACCGCTACATCGCAGAATAGATAGCAGTAATTATGCGAGACATACCTACCTACCCGCATAGAATAGGTACAACATGCGGACGATGACCCGCCCGGGCACGCCATCGTTTACTGTTTTATTGTTTAGGTTCTTACGTCGTCGTACCTATTCTAAGTGGGTAGGTATGTGTCGCAAAGCCACTGTTGTCTATACTGTGGTGTAGAGGCGTGCGTTGGGTCGCGCAACGGTTATTTGCTGCAAAGCATTTAATATGGTTTCATAATATTAAAAAAACATGATTTTTGCCCTCCACTATTATGACCAGTATCGATACCAAACCACCCCATTCGATTTTGTGCACTAATTAACAATAACCTTATATATAATATAAATAGCTGCGCTCTCTCGGTTTCATCCTTGTGGTGATGGATGATGATAATGTTGAATAAAAATATATAGCCGGTGTTACTCAGGGATAAAGTAGCATTCTTGTAGTGTAATCTACTATATGAAAATAAGTCGGGTTTTCCTTCCTGACGCTATAACTCCAGAACGCACGAACCGATTTCCACGGTTTTGCATTCGTTGGAAAGGTCTCGGGCTCCGTGAGGTTTATAGTAAAGAAAATTCAGGAAAAACTTAAAAAGAAAAGCGGGAAAATCTTTTTTCACATACAGCGCCATCTCTGATACATAGCATGTACTACAAACCAATTTTTTAAGTAGATGGCGCCAAACGAAATGTTACATAAAACGAAGCCATCTGGTGGCGAAACGGAGTTCGCAGGGTTTGCTAGTAATTTATAAAATCGGTCTGGTCGGTGAAAATAGTTTTTGACCAAATCGGTTTCGTTACAAACATTATATCGTATCCTACAATCTTTTCGTTTTACAATATTACTAAATGCGCCCCGCGGTTCCACCCGCGTGGTGATGGATGATGATGATGATTAATAGTATCATAATGTGATATTTTTATTTTCTAAAATATAAGTAAATTACGTTACAAAGTATAAGTTATACTCGTAACATTACATAAGTGCTATCTTGATTTCATCTTCGCTTTTTATCAGATGAGATGTAGTCACTTTGTTGAACCAAAAAAACATAAGTAAATAACGCTACTGATAAGACTACAATTTTGAACATAAGTAAATTATTACATTTATCTATGTTGAAATGAATGAATGATCGAAAATATGCATTAGCATAGGTTACACTTTTCTCAGAAAAACTATGCTGTGAACATTCTAGTATTGCTTTTACAAGAATAGCATATTAAATCTTATAAACGTATTAGATTGTATTGCTTATTGTTATATACGCCATCCTTTATTATCAGGTAACCACCGTTAGCTTAGTTAGTGCACAATATTGAACGGGGTGGTTTGGTTTCGATAATAGGTGTTGAAAGTAACAGAAAAAAATTACCTACATATTTTTTTGTTATTTCAAGCCCATACGCATCTGAACGCACTACGACACCGCTACATCACAGAATTATCATCATCATCATCTCAGCCGTAGGACGTCCACTGCTGAACATAGCCCTCCCCATGATTTTCCAAAAGGACCGGTTGGAAGTCGCCTGCATCCAACGTCGTCCTGCGACCTTCATCAGGTCGTCTGTCCACCATGTCGGTTGAAGACCTACGCTGCGCTTGCCGGTCCGTGGTCTCCACTCCAGAACCTTTCGGCCCCATCGGCCATCTGTTCTGCGTGTTATGTGCCCTGCCCACTGCCACTTCAACTGGCTAATCTTCTGGGCTATGTCGGTGACTTTCGTTCTTCTACGGATCTCCTCATTTCTGAATCGAGTAGAGAAACCCCGAGCACAGCCCTCTCCATAGCTCGTTGTGCGAATTTGAGCTTATCTATAAGGCCCATAGTAAGAGACCACGTTTCAGTGCCATAAGTCATCACTGGTAACACACATTGGTCGAAGACTCTTGTCTTGAGGCGTATCATCACAGAATAGATAACAGTAACTACGCGAGACATACCTACTCACTTATGGGGGATCCCAATAATCTACCTACCCACAGTTTTAAATTCCTTACTACCTATAGAAATTTGACATAACGTCCATATAAATAGTGTCAAATATCTATCTCTAGTAAGGTACATGTTAGGCGCTCTGCAGACGACGACGGGGCGGGCTGGGGCGGTCAATTTTGCCGCGTACGATAGCGCGAAGGGAATCCTATACTACCAACGCACACGAAGGGCAAAAAAACCGCGCCGCACCGCGCCGCCAGTGCCCGCCGGACACTGGCCTGGTCTTTATTGTTTCGCGGTCTCGCTACTCGCGAATGTTTACACAGCTGATCTCTATGCCTAAGCCTAGCGCCCGATGGCGGGCCCGGGCGGGGCTACACCCGACTTTATTAGGTAGGTTCGTACCGTACATCGTTGTACGTATTCTAAGTCGGATAGGTATATCTGGCGTAGCTACTGTTATCTATTCTGTGATGTAGCGGCGCCGTCGTGCACTCTCTCAATCTTAAAAGACCTTCGACCTATTAGTATTTTGCCTTGTTTATCAAAAATTATTGAAAAAGCTATTTGTATGCAGTTAACTAACTATCTCGAAAAGAACAAAATTTTACCAGCTGTCCAGTCAGGTTTTCGAAGGGGTCGCAGCACAACGAGCGCCTTGCTCGACGTCACTGACAACATACTTATTGCTCAATATAAAGGCATGTGCACTATACTGGTGTTGTTAGATTTTTCCAGAGCTTTCGATTCTTTAAATATTAATCTTATGCTTTCCAAGCTAAGTTACTATGGATTTGACTCCGCTGCCTTACGTTGGTTTGACAGTTATCTAAGTAGCCGTTACCAGCTCGTGACGATAAGTCGTAGTGATGGCTCTTCCGCAGTCTCTGATAAGCTGGCTGTCACTCGAGGAGTTCCTCAGGGATCAATACTTGGGCCGATCCTTTTCATTTTATACTCCGCGGACATCGTTTCGTCCATGAAGCACAGTAACTTCCATATGTATGCCGATGATACGCAAATATATATATCGTGCAAACCAAGTGACATTGATGAGGCTATAATTAAATAAAATGACGATCTTGAAAATATTGCTGCATGGTCTGCGAGCAACTGTCTGTTACTGAACCCATTAAAGTCAAAGTATATTATTTTTGGAAGTAAAAATCAATTAGCCAGTCTGGATCCTTCGCAATCTGTTATGTTAATGGGTGAGCCCGTAGAGCGCGTCTATGAAACTCGCAATCTAGGCCTCATTATGGACAGTGGGCTCCGTTATGAGAAATATGTGGGAAATTGCATGAGAGAGTGTTTTTATAGGCTTAAACATTTTTATAGGACCTTTTTTGACGACAGCACTACGGGTTCAGCTAACCGAATACCTGGTACTATCTAAACTTAATTATATGGATACTGTCATTCACCCTCGGCTGCTCGCTAAAACCAAACAAGTCGTTCAGAGAGTCCAAAACGCATATGCTCGTTTTTGTTTCCCTATCCCACCGAGAGCCCACGTGACTCCATTTTTAAACCAACATGCTTTACTCAAAATGAGGCATCGCCGGAAGCTCCATTTGGCGTGTCTCCTTTTTGGGGTTATTAAATTCAAAGAACTTTCATATTAGTACCAAAAGTTTAAATGGAATTCGAGTCACCAGTCTCGTGGGTCCCGCACGTGCTCTATGCAGCTACTAACAGAGAGACACGCCACTGCTGCGTTTAGGGGTAGCTTTCGTTATGCTGCATCGAAATGCTGGAATAATATTTCGCCTCCGATAAGGAACCTGCGTAATTTGCAAAACTTCCGCAATAAACTTAAGAGCTTTATATTCGATCACCAAAAAAATGAAGCCATTTTGGTTAATGACACCAGCATTAACCAAAATTATAATTTATAATTTAAAATAATTTATAATTATAATAATTATAAATTATAATAATTATAATTATTATAATTTATAATTATAATAATTATAATTATAAATTATAATTATTATCATTATAATTTATAATTTATAAAATTATAAATTATAATGATAATAATATTATATAAATTTGTATATTTCTATTTACTTGTTACTAGATAGTTATATCTATTACTTTGTATTTTTTATTTTATTATTACTAGATTTATTTCCATTACGAAGTCTTTGTAGGTACATCCGAGCATTCGTACCCTGTTTGCCTATTTGTTTTTATATAGTACTGTATTCAGTATTTAAAGTGTTGTGTTTGTTTTGTTTTGTGTTCTTACAAAATGCGCTTAATGCAGTCGTGTGTGACGTCACCGCCAGCCCCAACGGAAGACCAGCGCTGGTTGCTTCAACGCAATCAGCTTTATGCTGAATTGGGGCTGTGTTGTAGTGAAACAATGAAACAATAGGTTGTGTAGTGTAGAAAATTATTTATTAATTTGATGTATATTTTAGGCAAAATATCATATCGTTTTTCATCAACAAATATATTTTCTTTCTTTCAATCTCACTATAGTTCTCTCGCAGAGCGGTGTTTATGGGTTGATTATAATAAAAAAAAAGATTTTTTTCCTTCACTTTCATGACTTGTTATCGATTCTAAACCACCATGTTCAATATTGTGCACTAATTATCAAATACCATATATATCTTAGGGGTATACCAATCAGTTGCCTGTTATATCATCATAAAACTACTACCATGGCAAGCAATTTCAAAATATTTACCAAAATCCACACTGCAATGTTTCGTTACGGGCTAAAGCACAGTTTATATTCGCACTAAGTCGGTAACAAATCGTAACATTCGTCATAGGAAGCCCGTGCCGGTATATAGAAGTCGCAGTTGGTGAAACGTTAAAGCTACATTTTCCTCGGCCATTTGCAATTCGACACCCAGTTAAGCTGAGCTACTGCTCAGTTGAAATATGCTAAGCAGTATGAATCCTGCAATCGCAAGACTAACACAATTTAGAAAAAATATGAAATTTCAATGAACCTAGCCACTTCAATAAACACCGTGGCTATTGAAACATTACGACGCAACGATGAATATGTTTTATTATTATGACCAAATTATTACTAAATTAATTTTATTTTTTATTAAATACAAAATTATATTCATCTATATATATATAAAAGCGAAAGGTCACTCACTCATCACGAAATCTCAGAAACTACAAGTGCTAGGAGTTTCAAATTTTGCATGCGGGTTTTTTTAGGACGTAGGTGCTCACTAAGACGGGATTTTATGAAATTAAACCCTAAGGGACTTTTTGGGGTTGATAGTTTGTACGAAAGTTCGTTACTTCGAGTGCTAAAAGTTTAAAATTTTGCATGGGGATTCTTTGTAGGACGTAGGTGTTCACTAAGACGGGATTTTACGAAATTCAACCCCTAAGGGTTTTTTTGGGTTAATAGTTTGTACGAAACTTCGTTACTGCGAGTGCTTAAAGTTTAAAATATTGCATGGGGGTTCTTTTTTGGACCTAAGAGGCCAGTCTACTGCAAACTACGGGGCACTCTTTCAAAATTTATTGGGCAGAAAAAACCAGTAACTGTCCAACCCGGGGATCAACCCAAGACCTCGAGGTTCCAAAATGGCACTTATACCTCTATACCAAGACCAAGCGAGTGAAGCCGCTGGCGGGTCAGCTAGTCTTAATATAAGACCATTGATTATGACACCTTATCTAAAACCTTTAAACAAGGAATTGTATATATAAGTATATATAATCTGAATATCGGAAACGGCAGCAACGATTTTCATGAAACTTGTATGCAGGGGGTTTTGGGGGCGATAAATCTATCTAGCTAGGTTTAATTTTTAGAAAACGTTTTATTCCGTATTTTCCTGAAATGAAAAACTGCAACAATATCATTATGGCATCTAGGGCCACCAGTTTATACAACAGTTAAATTGTTATACCGACACAGCAACAATAAATCTACTTGACAATAGATGGCGTTGTTTAGCAACACTAAGCCAATGAGTGTGTGGTTTGAGTTTACATCAATAAAATCCAATGTTTATAATAAGAGTTAAGCATAATCATCCTGGTACTATTTACACATTACTATTATTACATCTACTATTTAAACACATAACTAAGCTCACAGAGGGCAAATTCAAGTTAACTGTAAAAAACGTTTAAAAATTAAAAAGGCTTATTATAAAGTCCGACATTATATAGAAGATAAAGATGCTTGGAATACTCCACTTCTGGCAAGTTGTCACTCTGCCACCCATAAAATGTAATATTTGTAGTACCTAAGTAGACACATTGTAAACATCTATATAAAAAGAAAGGCCCCATGTTTCTTGCAGCTTCTTCTCGGTAGGCTCTATATATTTTGGAACGCGGCAGTTGAGTTTTAAAAGTACATTATAATGAAACATTGAGGTTCATAAGTGCGTCTTTGATGCCTAAATTGAATAAATGATTTTGACTTTGACTTTGACATTATGTTCGTAAGATCATTTAATATGCAAACAATCAAATTGATAATAGTAATTGAACATATATAATAATAAGCCCAAGGGTAATAAAGGTCGATCGCCAATCCGAACTCCGTTGAATCGATCCCTATCTTGATGCTTTCAGTTAAGGTAACATCGTTTAATAACCCACCACTATTTATACTCTTCAAAACTAGAATAAACCAAAATCTAGAACAATTTAACAAAATAATAGCCAATGTTGCGATATTCCCCTGCTATCCTTTATTATCAGTTAGTAAAAAAAGATCGAATAAAAAGGCAAGCAAAGCGATGAATACGAGCGTATAATTTTAACCACAGCTTCACAAGAAGTACAACAATACAACTTGAAAACAGAAACGTTTTATTTCCCATTCGCAACACACCACATGCTCCTTAAACCTACTCGAGTTATCCTCAACCGAGACAATCAAGGCAGGCGTGGGTGCATCCCATGAAATGAGTACCTCCCTGTCATAATAAGACCTCACCACATTCCCTTGAAACGTCACGCGAACGCAAAAAGAGTTACTGCGACAAGATCATAAGTTGTCACTATTCATGTAGCTGGTAGTGCCTTTGTTACATTGCAACTTATTGCTGTAGAATCTACACACCTACGTAGCATTATACCTTACAATAAAATCTTCATCATTTCAAGCCACTGTGGCAGTAACAAATTGGTCATTCTTCAAAATGTCTGACTCCCACATGTTATACCTTCAAGCGATACGCTACAAGTTCAAGCGCAGGAACTCGTGTTTTCTTATCCTGTATTTTATCTAGAACTTTGTTTAATATTGTTATACTATAATTTATTATTATTCGCATGAGTTTTATAGTTTATTTTTATTTAGTAGGTAAAATCACTTGAAAGTGATTTAAAGTGAGTTGGGACACTATTTATGAATTCAGAAAGATTTTTAGACTAGGTGTTATACTAATTTCATCATACATACGCATATGTGGATAAAAAATATTCTGTACTCTTTGACTCTGAACAGATACCTAAGTAGATAGATGATGATGGTGATGATGACAGTAAGATAGGTTTTACGACCTATCTTACAATCATCATCACCATCATCATCAGTAATATGTAATTTTTGACTATAAACAGTTGTGATTCTGAATTAATCTGGAAATTTATGTTCATAATAATATATATATATATATATACCTATAATAGTTATGTCACAATTAAGTAATTAAAAATTGTAAAAAAGTTATAAAGTGTAAAGTAAAATAATAATAATAACTATCTAATCTATAAGCCCCATGGTGGGGGGAAAAGTAATATATACTATAAAATATATAATATAAAAGAAAATATATACATATATATATTTCATAATAAGCCACAAGAAGCAGCTATTGAATCAATAAAGTATTCCTGAAAACATCTACATAATGTTATGTTTTTTAAATATTTAAGTTGTGCACGTGCGCATTAAATTACGAAATAAATAAAATCTGGGTATCAACACGAAATTTTCCTTTGTTACAAGGCTATAAACATGTTTTGTGTATATAGTGTGGGTATATATTTCTACAAGTACATACTAATTTTTTATACTACCTTCTTAGATAACAATTTTTTTATGTAGATATTCAACGAAAAACTCACAAAATTACTACTAGAAAAGTTATTAATGCAAAATTAAAAACTATAACGTCCAATAATGCTTAATGGTAAACGATCAACACACTATTTAGTTCCTCGTTTGTTAAACAATATCGATTTATGTTTTAAAACAGTATTACAAAGAACAAGTACAATTTGAAAAATTTAATACCGACTTCCATTCTATTCAGTTATTGGAGTGTATCTCAAAAAGTACTGGACCGAATTCGATGAAATTTAAATGGGACCACACGGAAAGCACCAGCTTTCATACAAAAAGAGAATTTTGAGAATCAGTCCACCCAATCTAAAGTTATGAGGTAAGGAGTCGAATTGAGTACCTCCTCCTTTTTTTGGTAGATGGTAGAAAATATTAAATTTAAGTTAAAATCACATTTTCTGAACACTATGTAGGATAGTTAAATAGGTAACAAGTTTTGTCACAGGTTCGAGCTGTCTTCTGTGTGCGGTAAGATAACACAACCAGTATGGTTTTGTCTCTTTTCCGCATAGTGGGCATAGTTTACCGCGATTGATAATAAACTTTATGTAGGTACATACCTAGGTACCTTCTTTCAATTTTGTGTATGTAGTTGCATTCTATTTGTGTAAATATTTGTTCTATGTGAACACACTCAACTTGTACGCTGAACGGAAAAAAATGGATTTTATATGGTTGTAAAAGTAATTAATAAATAAATTTAAAAAAAAATACCGGCCAATTTGGAACATTTACTTCCCATTTATTAGATATACTGAAAACATTTTTGTAATACATATTAGACAATTAAGAAAATAAAATGTTACACGAATATATTTTATTCTGCTTAAAAATAACTGAAATAACATTACTGTTAAAGCAAACTGGGTAAAGAATAATTTTACAAAAGCTAATAAAATTCTCCTTCAATTATTTTAACCATTGTTTGTTTTTAACGTTCTTACATGCAGTCTGCATTTTCTTTCTGTAGGAGATTAGCGCCAGAAATAAGTGACCCCAGTTTTATGTTATGACTTCTCTCTGCAAAGGAAAATGACTATGCAGTTGCTTCATAAAATACACAGTGCATTTTAATGGTACAATGTGCAATAGGATTATGCTTGGGTGCAACCAACATTACAGTATGAATGCTGTTGTTTACTTTAATTACGAACCGTTTTCTTTGTGATAACGCCAAAGTAAGAGATTAGTTTCCATTGTTAACCTCTCAATTTGCATTGATGTTAAATACGCCACAGTAAAGTTAAAGAAGTATGTAGGGGGGGGTTATTAGATACATTAGATTTGCAAACATGTTTTTTGTGCTTTACTTTATCGGACTATTGCCGGTTGTAACTAACATTGTACGGCAAATCCAGTTCACATTAATTACGAGCTGCAAGCGTTGTGATTGTAATCGTGACTATGAATATTGCAAATCATTCTTTCTTTTGCTATGTTACAAGGTATTATAGGTAAATAAGGTAACATAGCGATTCTGAAATAAAATTATTGATTTGAGTGGTAATTTTTCAATAAAATTATATGTATATGTATTAACGTCAAATTGTAAAAATGTGTTTGTATAATAATCAAAACCAAAAAAATATTGTCTTGGACCGACAACGCATTCAATCTTGGATGAAGGTAGACATATTGGTGTAAAGAGAGCAGAAAAATTATTTCTCGAACCATGGATGTTTGTTAATATGTGTCAATGCCTCGCACGACACAATCTTAGTGGGAGTGTGAGTGTATAAACGTTAACTGTTCATCCTCTCTTGATATCATACTTTTTATTTGCTAAAAATTGCGTATTGCATGTATTACATCGTAATAAAACTAAACAGTTGATCCCTAACTATTTGATGCCAGACATTTCTAGGCAAGATAAACAGAGGAGGCGTTCACCGAGATTAGTGCTAAGAATGGAGGCATTGCATCTTGAATACTTAAGATTTCCGTTTGTGAATAACCTAAATACTTACGTGGGACTGCTCTTGATAATAATGGGATTTGTTGAGCTTAATGTGAAATAGGAAAATTAATTGTTTATGTCGAAATCCGTGGGTGCTTTTACTAAGTCTGAATCACCGACCCGAGTAGAGTTTACTTGTGTAATGTACTACATGTGTAAGCAAACGAATTCATGTATAATTATGCTTTCTGTGAAATGTATTTTATGGCAGAACTAGTGCTATCTAGGCCCAATTAGTTTAGTTACAGACCCAAATAACAAACTACAAGATACACTGTGTGAAACGTTGTTTTAAGGGTTCAACACGAGACATCGGAATCGCTTACTAAAACTAAATCGGACTTAGAATTTAAAAGGCTATATCTTATACATGGATGGATAGAAGTAGAAGGTAATGGATAAAAACTCAGTTGATATTTCCGCACAATATGTGTTATGCGGATATCGTAACAGCTAGTAAAAACAAGAGTAAAAAAGAGGGTCGCCGTACACGAATCACAACTTTCAATATTGTTATTGTTCATGAAAATTCACGAAAATATACACGGCTATGGGAAACGTGCTTAAGGCCAACTTCTGTGCACCATAACGTACAACTATTGTTCTGCGGCTTTTCTTCTTTCTTTGTTTTCGATGTGGTGAACCGAGCGGAAATCCACTCAGTCTTCTGTGTTTCCCACTTCCATATTGTAACTTGTATCAGCTCGAATTTCGTAGCATAGAGCTACGAGGCTTTGTTGCTTTGGCTCTATTCGCAATAACTCTTAAAATTAAAATTGTATCAGGCCCTGGATCGGTAAATGGCAATTACAATTGCTTCTGTGCTTGACGATGCAGACATTTTGATAATTAACTTTATCAAAATGAAATAAAACACCTGCTGCGACGCCAGGTGTGGAGCTTTCGCTTTATATTCTTTGCACAAATCCGATTGGAAAAGCAAAGGTGAAACCGTTGATTATACGAGTATGTTACACGTTTTGTGTATTCGAATGAAAAAAGTTTTGTGATATTTTTTTTCATTTCCATAGTTATAGTTTTATGAATCGAGTATCAGACATTATAATAGCACAGAAAGGCTGGAATAACTTATTGCCTCAAAGGGCTGTACTCATATGAATATTGTAATGATACTTTATACATTTATCAAGTGTTTTGTGTCTACGACCTTATTAGCAAACCTAATAATGTTGATTTAATACGCTGAAATACCAAGAACATTCAACTTATTTTGGTTACTATATTCACATGTATGATCTGCGTATATACTAACGCGTGTACGACGAGATTTCTAAGCGTGAACGCTCCCTGTACAAGTTCTTAAAACGTTGGACTTGTCCGAAACAATTTTCATGTGATTGCATCTGGTTAGTTCTGCTATATTAATCTGTATCCCGGGATATGGTTGTTTAGTCTAAGCCCTGTCATTTTTCTCCCTGCAGCGCCCTTCAAACCTAAGCTCAATAATGCTTACCTCTTAAATACCGACCGACTATCCAGTTCTGCAATGCGGTGCTATAACACCAAGACGGTCAGTCCAGTTGGTTAACCCAGTTTTTTATGTAGCTAAGTTTATCACGAAGTTAGTTTCAATTGTAACACTGATATTACTGTTTCCAGCATGACAAACTGATAAGAGAGGAAAACAAATAAGAACTGATTCCATATTAATATAGAAATTTAAATATTCATGGTTGACGTCATTATAATCCGCTTAGTCTATAACTTCAAGAGTGAATTTACGATTTACATTTTAATATCTCTCGTGGTCGAGAAAGAAAGAAAAGGGCGCATTGTCGTGGCAGCTGAGAGCTAAGAATGCAAGTCTTAATATTGTCTAGAACTTAATATAATAACTAGCAGTATGGACGTTTTGATGAAACTGTCAGATACAATACAAATTCACGCACATCAACAAATACCGGAGGGACAGTCCTACTAAAACTGGTTGAAAATAATAAGAAATTGCAAGGCATTTACTAAAAAAATTACTATATTTTGTGTTTCCACGGGTTTTGGCGTATAATGATAGCTGGTTGTTAACTGATTATTGATAAACTGATTATGACGATTGTTCGTAAAGGTGCATGGGTGTACTAATTTATACAAAATCTAAAATACTTAACATTATGTGATTTCCGAGTCAATCGCCCTGGAAAGATTTAGTAGCGCATTATTAAAACAACGTGAATTTAAGAGTACTTCTTAAATTTTTTCTAGTCGTAAAAAAAATTGTTTCCGATAAAACTTCATCCCGCTATTTATTTTGGTTCAAATGATGCAGCCCTTTACTAGCAGACAGATGAAAAGTGTAAGTTTAATAACAATATCCTGTATCCTCTGCAGTGCGATTCTCTAATGATTCGTCGACGAGCTCACCGATGGCAAATATTTTATGAGAGATCGCCCTTATTAACAAGGTTGTTTTTGTAACGTTTCTTGTCATCTCGTCATTTATTTCACCGATGTTGTCAAAGATGCAACGATGTTTGCTCTTAGATAACCGCACGGCAGGCCAAACCTATCAAATACTAGCTTCGTGCTTAGCTCCCAACTTGGATATTTTTTTATGTTATTAAGGAACGGTACAAGCAGGCCCATGTTAGGTTATGTAGTCACCTCTGCCCAGAACCATATCTTCAAACGTTTCACGGTAGGAAAAGGTATGGTGGCAGTACTTCTGTACGGACGAATACATTCACGAAGAGTTCTACTGCTCTTAAATCCATACTGTTTATATAACAGTCCGCATAAATCCTTGATTATATCATAGTTACTATTATAGTGCACCGCGATTGCTCTAATGATATCTCAGGACTCGCTTAAGAGCCCATACATAACACTATATGAGACGTTTTTAAAATTTAAAGCAACGTTAATGCCTTCTGCCCCGTTCGTTGAAAATATTTATTCAAATTTGTAGG
Source organism: Selenia dentaria (assembly GCA_917880725.1). Classification (NCBI taxonomy): domain Eukaryota; kingdom Metazoa; phylum Arthropoda; class Insecta; order Lepidoptera; family Geometridae; genus Selenia; species Selenia dentaria. The sequence goes on from OU862893.1 coordinate 21,158,820, forward strand.
CGAGTCGACAATGCCAAGTCTTCTATGCCTTTGTGATACTCCCATATTAGCATAACACGAGGTGTATTGAATGGATAAAGTAACCGGTATTAAAATAAAATTTTATGGTTTACCCTTACATCCAAGGGAGGTCGTGTAAGGGCATATACAAAGTCTACATGTTTCGCTGGAGTTGTGGGAAGTGAATAATATAGATACTTGACGAGATCGCTTGACCGGTCAGTTTTTGGGGTTCCACAGTCATAATAACAAAGCATGCAATATATTGAAATACACATTCGATGAACAAATCGATGGCGACACTCGAAACTATCCACCCAAAAGTTATCGTTTTTTTGCTTATTGTTTGACTACTGAACTTTCATAAGTATCTGAGATATTCAAGAATACACTAAATACCAGCACGTGCTACCACAATTACAATGAGAATTATCACGACTATAATTTGAGATATTGAACTAGACGAGACTAGTACAAACTTTATATAGTAAAAGACGGAAACCAACCGGAAATCGTATTGTTTCACCAGTTTTTAGTTTACTATGAGTCCGGTTGTTCCTATATCTACGGGACCCTTGTTTATGTATGACCGAATACGCTCTTGATCGTTTATTTAATTACTGTCAAATGTTAAAGTAATTGGGCAGATTCCATTTATAGCGACTGCCCGCGACTTCGTTCGCGTACTCGTAGTTGGCTCAGCTTTCGGCCTCGCCATACCTTCCAATATTTCTTGGTTTTACTTTCATAAGAACATTTTCCTGACAATAATTAACAAAAAAAAAATCAGTAGCGAAATTGTTCCATCCGTTCTCAAGTTATAGCGTGACCAGGAGAAATAGGGGTTCATTTATATATATATATAGATTATTCTTAGATAATACCTATCATTATAAGTGAAGTAATTGTTATGACGTCTTATTAGTGAACTATTTGACCATTCCGCGACTTTAACCACGCGGCCTGAATACAATGACCTTCTATACACAATAGAAGATCATTGCCTGAATACGACCGAAGACTAAAAAGACCGCCACAGAATCAAATAGGCTAATATTAATGAAATACTATTCATCGTGCACTTTCGGCTAAAGAGACTCACATGAGAGAGAAAATCTTGAAGAGGAGAGATCTCCTCCTCCCTCTTCAAGATTTTAGATCTGGTAATAACTAATATAATTCCATTACGTTAATAGTAAATAATAAGACGACTAAAAAAGACCAATACATACACATACTCGCGCACTAGGATTCACTGTGTCGCAGGAGGCATGGTCACTCACAATAACACATCACAACATCCAGGATCCAACAACAAACATCACACAAATAGTTGTGCTGGCCAGCGATCGACCCTCGAACCCCGTGCTTAGCGTTTATGATTAGGTTACCTACTAAGCTAACGAAGCCGTCAAAAATAAAATATATTGAATTCAAAATGTATGATTATAAATATAGTTCTCGTCTCTGCATGAGATGTCATTGACTTCCTGCTCATCATGTTATGCTGTTATGTGGTAGTGCCACGCTGCATCTCTACAGCTGAATGGATCGGCACGACCGGAGAAGTACCACACTACCATATAACACCGACGTGAAGTAACATAGCTTACTATTGCGTTTCGTCGGTTTGTGGGAGTTTCCGGAGGCCCGATTTCCCCCTTCCCCGTTCTCCCTCTCCTTTCCCCTCCCCTCCACCCTCACCCCTTCTATCTCTTCCTTCCTATCATCCTTCCTCAAAGATCGGCAACGCATCCTCGAGACCTCCAGTATTGCGGATGTCCGTGGGCGACGGTATCACTAACCATCAGGTGAGCCGCTTGCTCGTTTGCCAACCTATCTTATAAAAAAAATTCTCTCAAAAATAGCATAACGTTAGTTCGAATTTATCAAAAGTGGTATTTAACTTTCTTTTAATTGCGGGGTCCGTCCGTCTGTCAGGCTGTAATCTCATGAACCGTGACAGACTGATGATTTATTTCTGTTGCCGCGATAACAAAAAAAACTAAAAAACAGAATAAAATAAATATTTAAGGGGGTTCCCATACAACAAACGTGACTTTTTGGTCGTTTTTATAGATAATGGTGCGGAACCCTTCGTGCGTGAGTCCAACTCGCACTTGGCCGGTTTTTTTATGTTATAATTTACACATCTGGGATATTATATAATTAACATATAACTTCATGTTATAATTTATATATTTCTCCTGTTAAGGATAATTAATGGTTTCCATTTATATGAGCTTACTTAATAATATTCGCCTGTAACTTTTTAATTGTACTTAGTAAATAACTACACAAATAGTAGTTTAAATTTTATGAGAAAATATTATTAAATCGACAATTGAAGTTTGAGATTTCGATATTTTTTATAGGATTGTAACATGCTAAACTTGGCGAAAACATCTACGTTTAAGATAACAATTAGCCGGATAATGACAAATCAGTTCAATGATTATTTTAAGAAATTACTAAATCTCCTTACACTACTTATAAATAAAAACTTTATAAACCTACGTGTTCTGTGTACATTTATAGTTAAATATTTTAGAATTAAAAATGATGGTTAAAATTGTAGTAATAAGAAAATCGTTAGCAAATTTAATTTGTTCCTTTCAGTTCATTTATTAATAATAGTCATCTGTTACTTTATTATAATTTTACATCACAGTAAAGGTATACTAAATCATAAAACTAGTATGTCATCATCATCATCATCATCTCAGCCGTAGGACGTCCACTGCTGAACATAGGCCTCCCCCATGATTTTCCGAAAGGACCGGTTGGAAGCGGCCTGCATCCAACGTCGTCCTGCGACCTTCATCAGGTCGTCTGTCCACCGTGTCGGTGGACGACCTACGCTGCGCTTGCCGGTCCGTGGTCTCCACTCCAGAACCTTTCGGCCCCATCGGCCATCTGTTCTGCGTGCTATGTGCCCTGCCCACTGCCACTTCAACTGGCTAATCTTCTGGGCTATGTCGGTGACTTTCATTCTTCTACGGATCTCCTCATTTCTGATTCTATCACGTAGAGAAACCCTGAGCATAGCCCTCTCCATAGCTCGTTGTGCAACTTTGAGCTTTTCTATGAGGCCCATAGTAAGAGACCACGTTTCAGTGCCATAAGTCATCACTGGTAACACACATTGGTCGAAGACTCTTGTCTTGAGGCACTGGCAAACTAGTATGTACGACAATATATAATAATAGGCACTTTGCAGTTCAGTCCTTTCAAATTTCAGTACCAATATCCAACTATGCAAATGACAAAAAATGACCGGAACAAAAAGTGACGAAACAATCCAGAAACGAGAACGTGTCCGAAACCCTCATCTCTAGTTATAAACTGCGCGCTGCCCGATTTCAAATACTTTATTTTGTTGAACGCTGCTAGCGGGCATTTCCCATTATTGAAACGAATTGTTTTCAAAAGTTTTAATATTAAAAGGCTCCGTTGTTGGACTTTACCCTCGACTTGCTTTTTATTATTATTGCTTTATAATCGTGGGTAAACGCCTTGAGCTCGCTCTTCGATTAGTTTTGGAATAAAAGTTGTGTTTTTTTTCTAATTTGGTATTAACTTCAAAATCTAACCTAATTATTATTATGCTTATCCCTATGTAACTTTGGGTTACATACGTCAATAAATGGTATTTAGAAATTGAGAAAAGAATGAGCTGTGTTTACTAAGATTATCATTAGGATCTACGAAGAAATAATGTCAGGAAGCATAACTCAGAACAAAATTCACACAAATGTGGTCCTACAAACCAAAACGACGTATGATTCCAAATACGAATTACTTCCGAGGTTACAAATAGACGTGTTCGGTGATTGGTTTAAATTTCAGAAGGAAAGCAGGGATTGGTCCACGCGCATGCTGCATCATCTACTATGACAGCTGAGTCACAGCGACATGAACGATGTTACTGATTTAGCACGACTTTTATTGGGTCATTTTTTTAAGGCAGTTACTGTTCCTGATATTATTTCTTCGTAGATTAGGATATATTTAAAATAAGAGTTAGGAATAATTTCAGAATCAACTTTGAGGTTTAAAAGTTTAACAACTTTAAAATTTAGTTACTTTAATTTTTATCTCAGGATTCGGGGTATATTCTGCATCCTTTTATCTTCCGTTTAAAGCTAGATACTATTTGTCTTTTCTGATTGTAACATTGAGTCCATAACTCATAAAAATTATAAACATCGTAACTTTATTTAGATATTGATATTTGAAAGTGATATTAATGCTTTAACATACATGTAACCAATGAAACAATAAAAACTAATGAAATAAATTTAAAACCCATCTTGTAGTCACTTTATACTACACCACTCTATAAAATCATAAAATACCCATACATATGAAACAGGCGGGGAAATTAAAATATGTCGAACAAAAGACGTGTGTTCTAAGGAATCAAAAACGTGCGACATCAGTCCGGTTGTAGGAAAGCCTGAGCAAAAAAGTCTTGTCGATAATTGAAACAAACTACGGCGTGTGCTACGGTGCCCTGTTCCTGACGTTCCGATTGACGTTTAATTTTAGTGCGCTAAAGAACAAAAATGGTCGCCAACAATGGCAACTGTTTAGCAATTTTCAAAACGACCACGAGGAAAATTGTATGATTATTTTTCTAAAATGTCACCCGCAGCATTTGCTCTTATTTGAAAATTTTCCACGGAACATAAAATTGTTTATTACAAAGTATTATTTGATTTTAGTAATACTTAATAGATAATTAATACTTGCAGTCCTAAATTATCTAAGAAAGCTTTGCAAGGATTTAATCTATTACTTTTTTATGTTTATAGGCAACGGAACAAGTCCCACCAGGTGTTACTCTTCTAGGAACTGCAACGTGTGTAGTTAAGCAACTTAGTTAAGCCTATGTGTTCACATGGAATGGATGTTGTACGAGTACTGTTACAAAAAAAAACTGTCTATGTCCGACGACAACCTATTTTTTTAAATGTAATGCACAAAAGAAAAGTGTCACGGACACTACGATTTCTTCGTAGCACGGACATCAAGAAAACCCAATGTCATCATTAATAATCTAAAAACCATCAAGATGTTGAATGATTTCCTAACTTTTTCAGTACTTGTATCATATACACATGCAAAAGTTTTCTGAAATTTGCAAAACCAGAGTTATGCAGCATTTTTTTTTCATCAAGAAATTTAAATTTGTTTTGTTTTGTGTAATAAGTTTTTAGTATTTAATTAATAAATTGTTTGTTTTTAATTTTCTACATTCATTTCAGACTATTATAAAAACGGATTATCATAATTTGTTTATGATAGTTATATTGGAAAAACGCAATATCTACTTTTACTTTTTTCAAATCGCGTTTAACCACCCACGACTTCGGAGGTAAAATTTTTTATATGATCATACGGACAGTTCCAGAGATTATATATATATATATATATATATTTCTACCTCAAAACATTTCTATGTATGATACTATTTCAGATAACGGAAAGGTTTTATAAAAAATGTTTTGTCAACTCTTACTGAGAGTAAAAAATATAAAAGAATGAGCATTCGAATACTGGGCGGTTGGCCCAGCGTTAGAAACCCTAACTTCTGAGTCTGGGGATCGAACCCGGGAGCAGCGGCTCCCGGGTTCGATCCCCAGACTGGACAAACATTTGTGTGCATGAACATGTCTATTTGACCTGTGTATATGTATGCAAGTATGCATATCTGTCGTCTGGTTACCATAGTGCAGGCACTGCTTAGTATGGAGACCTGAGAATCTTGTATGGATTTTGTCCCATATTATTATTAATAATAAATCAACTTCCTTAAACGTTTATAGTAGATTAGCTTACCTAGCTCTTCATTGATCGTTAAGGTTAAGTAAAGTCTTCTGCGGTTACTATTGTGATGTTTCCAATGCCTACTAGACCTTGAGTGTTTCGCAAACCTGGACAGTTGGCCGTGGTAGAAATTTTGGTGCGGTTGAGAAAATCCTTCGTGTTAGATTATGGCATTACTCCTCTCTTTCTGAGACGAGAAGATCTTATCCCAGTGGAAACGTGATAAGTTTATTATTTTATGTAAGATATGTTATGCTAAATTCGTTAAAATTTGTTAGTGAGATTGAGATTTATGGGTTTAATTTTAACGAGAAACCTTTTCAATCGCTAACTACATTGTACATTTAATTAAGACTTCCTTTCTCATGAATACGTATTCAGCAGCATTCATCTCTTGCATCCGAAGCGGCGATGAAAGGAAATCGAAGAAAAAGTTTTTATTCGCAAAATGTTCCTCAAAATTTCTTAAGATATGTTTAATTTAATTAAGTAATTTGTACTCAGTAATCGATATTTTAAATAACACAGATAAACAAAATAATACACCTACCATTTGAAAAATTTTAAATCGACTTCCATTCTAAAATTAAAGATACTCAAAATAAAAACCCGATATTGATGATTTACGGTGTCGTAGAATTACTACTTAAATCGCGATCCATAAAAATTATTGACCTAGCGACCACGAGCGAAGCAACTCTCCAATAGTTTTGGCAAAATGCTTTCGTATGTCCGAGATGTTCTTCTCTACAGGTCGCATTTCTTAAACAATTCTAGTGAAATTTTGTGAGCAGGTTCGATAATTACATTGAACTATATTGTCGATGCAGTTTTTGAAAATTTTAAGTTTTAACGATATTATTCAGTTCAAGCTATGCAAAGACGTACTTTAGAGGTATATAGCTCAAGAACAATTAGTTATGTAAATACACAAACAACAATAATGGTAAGTCGGTTGAAACAGACAATATTGATTCAATTTCGATAAAATTTATTTGGAAAACCTCTGAAGTATGACTTACCCTCAGATTACAGAACAAAAGGTATCTTCCTTGTGGTCTGTAATCTGAGGACTTACCAAACAAAAATGAAAAAGGAATCATCAAAATTAATTCATAATTGGTGGAATCGTAATTGCGTAACAAGCATACTAAAAACATAATCAATTGAGAAGTTGCTCAAAAATACACAGAAGGTTTTGTTAGGAACTATGAACAAGGTAGGTAAGGTGTTAAAATTTTTCCAGTTATTATTTCTGTAGCTAAAATACGCAAAACTGTGGTTAGTGAACAATCAAAATAGAAATATGATTAATGTGTACGGAAGACTAATTAAAAGTTGTGATGCTAAATGTAACCTACCTGCCTAGGCTAGGAGATTAGCATGAACAAAAAAAAGAGTAGTGGTTCCAGACGTTTATTAGCCCAGAGCTAGCTCGTGAGTTACATACAGATTATGCGATGGACTCCCTTGTTACGGAGACTTATCTCAAATTAAGTAGTTGTAGTACTGAACGAGATGGTGTGGATGGTGCAGCAACCGGGAGAAGGCAGTGGCGGCGACCGGAATACGGAAAGCCGCAGATTCTCAGGCGGCAGCCGGTTTAGGCACAGCAGAATTTAAGGTCCTGTGGTAGGGAGCGACAGCTCCGGCAATGTGTGCAGTTAGTGGGCTGGCAGTTTTAGTCAGCGGAAAGTTCCCTAGAAATAAAAGTACACGAGACTTTTTTGAGAATATTAAAACATTTTCCTAATCATGAATAAAGACAATGATGGAAATATTAGTATGGATATAATAATCAAAACTTTGAGAAGTATGAAATGAGTGTTTGTGATCGCGGTTGAGCGTCAAGACTCAGATGTTTTTAACTACTTTTTCAGAACAAATGAACTATTTGGCGACTGAGCTTACGTTATCGATAGGATTTGATCGCAATTAAATTTTCAAGTCCTTAAATTAGACGGGGTGGCAAAGCCGCATGTTTTAAGCGTGCTTTTTCTGGAGAGACTACGCCATATCTTTTTTCAGCGAATCATCACTATATATGCCCAAATTAATTCCTGTAAATGATAGACCCATATTATTAGAATATAGATATGTAAATCTATATTTCTCTTCTATCATACTTCACACTAATAAAGGCAAAAGATTGCGAGTGTATTCTGTTTGTTTTTTAAGTTACTTCGTGACACTCAAACGGCTAGACCAGTTTTGATTAAATTTGGTATGGGGTTAGATGAGGCTGCTGTATTAGTACACAGAATACATGGTCATCATTTATCACTACGTGGGTAAAACCGCGGACGCAGTAATTTACATTTACATGTATAATTACATTTACATTTATAATCCTAAAAGCTTTAAAATTTTATTATTAATTAAAGCGATTTTTAAAGCACTATTCTTAGCGAGACCAAAACTATTTTGAAACTTTATTCACACACACCTTGTTATAACAATTCCGAGAACTTATACCAATAACGTTCCAATTTCCGTTAGAAAATGTTTCTGATCAGCATTCGAATATACGTGAAATGAAATGTAGTTTGTTGTTGATGATCAAATTATTATTTTCGCTCTTTGACTTTGTTTTGATAGTTTCAAGTTACGTTTTGGCAGCGGAGTGACTTAGGTACTAAGAATACTCTTCAGAATAGGATCAACTTTCAGTTAATCACTACCGTTGTCACCGTGCATATAGTAAAATCAGTAAGCATCTTGCTTTTACGTCTTGGTGGGCATCCCAGTGCCGCTTATTCTGCCAGCAGCAGTAGTGCTAATCTTCTTGTGCTTCAGTTTAAGAGGTTCTAAACTATGATATTAGTCATCATCATCATCATCTCTGCAGCATGACGTCCACTGTTGAACACAAGCCTTGATAGACTGCATGACGTTTAATTCAAATGATAGTCAATCAAACCCTACTCAGTATAATTTCGAAGTCAGCTAGCGTAGTCGATATTCTGAGTCTGTGACATACTGTTAAAAAACTACTACCACATGCACGAATATATCAAACCTATATCGAGAATAACCAACAAGAAACCCAAAACGGGCAAGCTCTGAACCAAGTCTATAAAAGTGTTCCTGGTGTTCGATAAATATTTCCAGATCACGACTGCAAACCAACTAACTGACCAATACAATACTATAGAACGTATATCCACTGAAACAGAAAATCGAATAGAAATTGAATAATTGATATAAACCGCTTCCTGAACCATTAATCACTGTAACAAATCATCGATATGTCCAGATAAAATAGGATATTTTGACGTCGTGAATTCGTATTAAAGGGTCGAAACTGTAACACAGTGCGTCAATAGAAACCAGTAATTAAGATTCACGTGAGTAAATTTTAATAAATAATGCTTTGTTTATAATTTTAATGACGTTTCAGTTTATGTACTGTTATTAGTAATTTTATTTATAAATATCAATCTCGTGAGGTTGACACATATTTATTAAATATCGAAACCGACTTGACTCACGTAATTAGCCGATGTTATCGACCTCGGTTTCGGGCATGTCCGATGCCCATCCTCAGGGAGTTTACGCTGCAAGAAGAAGAAGAGTGGTCGCCGCGATCTTTCGTGTATATTATGAGGTCCGTCTCTCATACATTATGTCGTAGGAGCCATTGGCTCACACATTAAAACGCCTCAAACAGCCAACGTCCGAGAACAAATATAGATGCTATGACCACTAGGCCTTCGACGCTCGCCTTCCGAGCATGCTGTCAAGGTGTTCAATAGATGTCGTTCCGTCCACGTACGAGGGTTGAAATCAAATAGAGAGTTAAAAATCGATGCTCAGACGGCAAGCCAAGGAAACACGTTTTTATGTAGCGAAATTCTACTTATGCGGAAGGACTTAGGTTCTTTTTATAAAAGAGATCATATAATAGGGATTGTTTATATATAATACTAAATTTAAGGCTGAATTTAAACGCTCTACCACCTCACCTCACCCGTGGTGCATAAGCACAACGCAAGAGGTGCACATAACACCTAGTGCCCTTGTCAGTCGATTGATTCTATAATAAAATCCCGAAATTCTATAATAAAATCCCGAAAGACATTACTGAGCTCACTGAAGGGAAATTCAAGTTACGTGTCAAAAATATACTAATGAAAAAAGCCTATTATAAATTGAGTCACTACTTAGAAGACAAAGATGCCTGGAAGCTTTCCACTTCTGCCTAATAGCCAACTATTGAATATATTTGTTATTTTAATACTACTCATATGTAACCTCAATGTACAAAGACTTGAAAAAATAATGGCCCACGAGTTTCTTGCTGCTTCTTCTCGGCGGTGGTTCTTTTCCGAAGACAGCGGTAGAATCAATTAAAAATTTTGACGTTCATAAGAGTGTCTATGATGCCTAAACTGAATAAATAATTTTTGAATTTTGAATTTTTTGAATTTTGATGGTAGTACCGGCTCCCACCGCCCAACGATAGTTCCAAAAGAGAGTAAGGCCAGACATTAGAACCTTATTATTTACTAATGCAACAAACAGAATCGCATAGTTCAAGCACGTGGCGAAGTGGCAAGAGTAGATTAGAACTTTAACGTTAATAAATATACACATGCCACGTATCTGTGTGTGTATGAGTGTAGATATAAAACCTGTACCGCTCTCTTCATCTCTTGTACCGTTGATTTTGTTTAATTTTCTTAGAATTGTTTCTTCAAATTTGACGTGTAATAGTGGTTGGATTATTAACCGTTAAATGTTCGTAATGGTCCATTAGTTAAGTGTCAAGACATAAAATTTATTTTTATTTTTCTCGTCAATCGCTTTAGAAGGTTTTAGCAATGCATCCACCGCATTACCAGAACGTGATTTAGACAGGACAGTGACTTCATGGCATATTTATTTATGCGACTGTGACTTGATTCTCACCATTTGATTAGAAAATTCACTTAATGCAACAATGAGTTGTAAATAGTATCCATAACTTGAGCAATGGCAAAAGTATAAACGTACGAGGCAACAAAAAAAAAGTTATGTTTCTGTTCAGTTTTACACCATGTTTATTTTATTTATCACCATGACTCGCGTTTTGGAAGCCTGGATAATATATCTCTTATGTGACGCGTGGGGTTGGACCACGGATTCTGTTTTCCTTCATTTAACTGACTGCGCGAAAATCGTCAAGGGTCATTTGTTTGCAAATTTACGATTCATGAATCTCGTATGTGTGAAGGGTCTGAATTAAACGGTGTTGAGTGCAATATTTTGCGTGCCGTCCGCAATATTTAAAGGTTTTTGTGGTGGTTTTATTACTGAATTCTGGTAACTGTTGAATAAAATTTGAGATATTTTTTATCGTGTCTTTAAATTTGAAGGACGTAACATTATACTTGATTTTCGGCGTGTATATCGGCAAATAGCTAATCCGTTTTAGGTTAGGTAGAGGAGCTGTTTTATTTCTACTTACTTAATAACTAAGTATGATATCACTAATAGACAAACTTATTTATGTTCTTATTATGTATAAAGCGCTCGTAGCGGAGCTTGGCGATCTTAACCGATCAACAAGTTAAGCAACTCTTGCTGCGGTCAGGACTTGGATGGGTCACCGCTAGTGGCATTATTCAACTAAGCGCTTCCGTGCAGGGCACGTTAAGCCGTCGGTCCCGGTTGTCTGTCTTAGGACAACAGTCACTAGGCTATGTCGAAGGTCTTCGGGCGGCCTAAAAACTTCGACATTGGTTGGCTACTAACCTATCCACCAAGCCGCACCCGCACTGGGCCCGCGTGGTGGATTATGGCCCAACTCCTCTCTGTAAGAGGAAGGCTCGAGTCCCAGCAATGGGAACAAAATGGGCCGATTATGATGATTGTAAATGTAAGTTTACGTTTTTATTTTTTATTTATAGATAATAAAAATAAAAAAAATTATGTTCGTGTTGTGTGTGTGCGTAATTGAGTAATGAGTGTGTATGGGTGTGTGGTAATTATGTAAAAAAAAATGATTTTGCGTTCAAACCTTGGCACGGCTCTTACCTTTGCACTGACTACTTCGAGGAGAATTTCTGGCAATGCGGTCATCAAGAGCTTCCACAAGAGCCGACTGAATAGTCTTATGGTATAGAGTCAGATTGACCCTGTTTTTATTGTTATTCGCTTGTCCAGAACACCAAACTATACTAGCTAACTAAAACCTATTTTTAGTAAATTATGGTATTGTGTCCAATCGAAAGTTCAAATTCGTCTAACGTCATTTCTGTTACTATACATAGTATATGTTTAGTGCAAATTTAGTCGTCATGCAACTTTGGCTCTTGAAACTGTTTAAGACAACCCACAATTGAAAAGAATAATCATATCTTTTGAATGTGAATTTTGAATCAAACCAAAATGTATGTCCTCCTCACAAAAGGTTGATAATGAACAATTTAACATGTGGAAACAATAAATATAGATTTTAGTACAAACAGAATAAGAAATAAATACTATAGCTAAGATAATTTTGTTCCATTAATTGTGTTCCGCACAAACGAATTGCACCACTATCTTGAATCTAAAATACTGAAACTGGATAGTTATCAATATGCAAGTAAAAAAAATGTACGCAAAAGATCAAAAACAAGGTCAGAGTTCGCATCCAACGAGGCAGTGGGATTGCTCCTTCGATATGCTATAATTATACCACTCACCTGGAACGGAACTAACTACCTACCCACTTTTTCATTCCACGTGGCAGCACCCATCAATACCTGTCCACAACGGAGGAAGTGTGCTAAATTACATATTGTTACACATTGTAATGAAATGCGTATGTAACAGTCCCATGGTGTTTGGTGAAGCGTGTAATTGCTTAATCAGTCAACTGTGTAATATGCAACGATGATTAGGCCGGTACACATATGAAATGGACGGGAAAAGTATGCATAGGTTATGCATTTTATGGGTTTGTATAATTGGGTGTGTGTACATGCAGTTTTTTATTTGTAAATTCTAACCTAACATAACTAATACTCCCGTACTAGGATTCCATGTATTGGGGGAGGCATGAGTACAATAACACAATACATTTATAGTACATTCAGGACCTAAGAACAAACATTTCTGCTCGTCACAGAAATATTTCACAGCTCTTCGAAGGCAGGCACTACTAGCTGAGCTAACTCGGCCATCAAAGTCGTTTTGTAAATCCTGTTGGTATAGATTTTTTTTTGTATTTCGGTCTGAAGTGGTAGTCAAGTCATATATACATACTAACACCAATAAGCTGACGAAACGAAAAGGTTGCAGTCGCAGAACGACATTGAATGCAGATCGCTACCACAGATCACAGAAACAAGGGAGATATGAAAAGGGGCGGGGCCGGTGTTGTGGCAATATGCCCAAAACAGAACACATTACTCGCGGCGGTTCCCAACTTTTGTATTATGTGACTGAATTGCATGTAAACAGTTTACAATGCTTGCTCTGTACTTACGAATATCCAAACGTTAAGTTTTAATACCGCAGTGGATAATGTTTTATTGAAGCTAACAGAATACGTTGAATCGCGGAATGCAGCCGCTGCTTACCACACCAGGTTGGCTGAGATGAAGAGGATAAGGTGAATCACATTACGGATTATTTCATAAGAGAAACAAGAGGTAATTTTAATGGGTAAAATAAAAATCGAAGATTTTATGTACTTATTATGTATAAACCATAGGTTAAAAGTACCGGTAGGACAAAGTACGAAGTATTTCACTCAAAGTTACACATATATCACAGACAGTGACTCCATACTGACGACACTAGTAACGAGTGGTATTTCGACAAAGTTTTACCAATCAACCTCAATAATGAAAGAACAATCAATCTAGGAGGACTGTCAAACTAGACGTAAAACGAATAAACCTTAAAACGTTTCTCTAAACCATTACAAAACGAGCATGGAAATAAAATCATTAAAGGTATGAACTTAGTCTTGGAATCGAATACCATTAAAGTTCCGCTCAGAAAAGTACTAGTTGCATTATTGGATGCATGCGCATTGTCAACCGTATCGGGATTGCTAACAAATGGCCATTAGCTGGCTGTCTTGGTAACAAACTTTTCTTATTATGGCACATACGTACGTATCGATAGAAAGAAAATTTGACATTAACTTCGTAAGCTGTTCTACTTGCATTTTATTACAAAGATAATATATACTTTGATTAAATAATTTGCATAATTTTGATATTTTGGCTGAAGTACATAAAACAACCAGTTTGTAACGCACGCGAATATGTCCGTTATCCGTTATGATATTCGTATCATAGTTATTTTAGCATTGAACTGTTTGACATAAGGTAGGCAATGGTAATGGTTTTAAAAGTTGGATCGTGCACTAGCGAGTAAAATGATTAAATAACGATTATCTAATACCTGAAGGAATTGTTCATACACGTTATGTGTTATATGTTATGTTATTGTTATATGTTAAATATGTTTATGTATGTATTATGTCATGTAATAATAAGGGTATGTTTAGGTATTCGGTGTTTCGATTATTCTCTTAAATGAGCACAAACAAAATACGATTACTATTTTCAGATTGCGACATTGATCTTGGCTCCTTTCAATGTGCCATTTTAATCTAGAATTTATAACGACATATTTTACATTTCAAAAAGGCTAAGTAGGCGCATGCATATCTATATTTACATAATATACCTATATTTACCAATGTTTAGTTAGACAGATATATGTATAGTAAGCATTTGGTTATATTTACCTGCCTTTTTTATGACATCTATGTGAGTATACAGGGTGTTTAGTAATGAGTAGATGATACTTTACCTGCGGGCAGAGAGGGTCACGGCTAACCAAATAAAAAAAAATAAGTTCAGTGAATGTGCCACGGTATTCGAAATATTTGACATTTTCTAAATTTTAGGAAAAATCACACCATTGGTCGCTATTTTCAATCCAGTGACCTGCATTCTCGAAATTTTCTGTCTCTGTTTTTTGCAATGTAATTTCGAATAAGTTCGCTATCAAATTAAAACAGCCACTTTAGTTTCGCGTCGTCAATTTTTATGCTTTTTAATATTTTTTATCAAACATTTTCAAGGAGAAAAACTAGTGCGTAAGTTTGGAGCTCCTGTGGTGAAAAAAAATGTATGACCACCCAAGTGCCCATTATTCTTAAAACTTGCCTAGTTCACTACGGTCCTAAAATGGCATAACACGTTACATTTTGATCATCCAGTAACTGATATTAGCTCATAAAGTGCACCAAAGTTAAAAATTTCAAGTTCGAAATTCATACAATTGTTTTATTATGAAATAGTTCAGGGAGCACGGTTCGTTGAACATTTATTTCCTATGGTTTCAGCGCACTGCGATGCTTAAACAATTACTATATTTAAAATAAAGTTCAATTCACAATAGTATATAAGTATACCTACACATATAATCCTTTTAAATCTATGATGAATCCTAATTTCAAAAGCGTAAGTAATTATGAGTGTTAGCGACGTTTATTGATACAATCACATCTTCAGACAATTTAATCCAAGTATCCAATCAACTGAAAGCTGTCTCCGATAGAACGCCTCATTCGCACTGAAAGCACTGTTGTACTTCTAGCTGTAGTTACTAGTTTAAACAGGGGGAGGGGGAGGAGAAGGCTATTTTACTATGTGTAATTTTTTTATGAAATCACTGATTTTTGTTAATACTTCTCATTACAAAAAATATTATATAGTATAAAAATGAACCCCTATTTCTCCTGGTCACGCTGTATTTTGAGAACGGATAGAACAATCTTGCTAACAAGTTTTTTAATTATTGTCAGAAGATTGCGGTTGAAGACGCGGGCAGTCGCTAGTCTATTTATATATAAAACAAAGTAGTGTTAGTAACACCATTTATGACTCAAGAACGGCTGGACCTATTTTTATAATCTTTGTGTTTTTCGATTTGTTATATCTTCGGGAAGGACATTATCATAGTATACTTTTCATCATCCATCACCATGCGGGGCGAAGGTAGTTATTAAAATTTTATGATTTTTGTGTAGATAGGAGTTATGACTCGTATCTCGGGGAAGGACATAGAATACTTTTCATCATCATCATCATCCATCACCATCACGAAAGCTAGGGCGTAGCAAGTCGTTTTTGTAAATTTAGAATACGAAAATGGGGGTCGGCAACCTTTTGCTATAGCAGGGCCACAAATGTTGCCAGAGTGTTAGTGCGGCCCGTACGTATTTTTAACCGACTTCATAAAAAGGAGGAGGTTAAATGTTCGATTGTATTATTTATTTTGTGTGTTCACCGATTTTAGGATTCACAAAATTATTTTTTGTTGGGTAGAGTATACCTACTTCCGAGGTGGTCCCATTAAAATTTTATCAAATACGGTCAAGCTTTTTCCGAGTTACACTCCAATAACTGAAAAGTGTTACGCCTATCTTGATGATATCATCATTGACGGTGAATGACAATCGATCCCGTAAGTAGCAAGGATCACTAATACCGACTTCAACATTAAAGAGCGTGAAATAACTTTTGAAATCGGTACCATGCGCACAATATTGTGATAATAGATACATTTGAGCTAACATGGTTTTAATTTAAATCCTAGTGGATTTATACGACCTTTTGCTTTGGTATTTTATTCTTGCGGAACTCAGGTTTGCGTGCCGCACCGAGATGGTCCACGGACCGCATGCGGCCTGCGGGCCGCCGGTTGCCGACCCCTGCCATAGACCAAGCGAGCAAAGCCGTTAGGGCGTAAACTAGTTGATTTCATAATACGCCAAGGTATCGTAATGATATCAGATAATAACATATAATGATTAGGATGGATTCAATATACAGTAAATTGGTTTAGCGGCTTCGATTCAATAAATTCATGGTTGTTTAAGATTGCTGATTGATTTTGTGGGGTAGTGATGCGATCGTTCTTTGATGATATCAAGGGTGGAATAATAAGTTTAGATTATTCATTAGACATGCCTTCATTTTGTAAGCAGATGGCGTATACCATTCTTATCCTAAAATAATTAGATAATAAATCCCACTAGGCAGCTCGACAGTAATACATAGTAGTGTGTATGTTTGGTAACTTGTTAGTTTTATATTATACTGTTTGTTCTACGGAAGGACTACTAAAGCGATGTTGATAAAATTTTCAATGAAACTTAATATTTCTAATTTATTCAGAAACCTGAGCGGTCATTTGCGTGGTATATCCGTTTTTTTTTAAATAAACCGGGTATTTTTTACGAAGTTGCAGGTTTCTAGAATATGTATTGACGCTACGGTTAAAATTTAAATTAAAATATGTTATTTAATGACAAGGATGCGGATAATTTTTTTCGGTGCGACAACGAGTTAATCTACATTTTACACTATTACCCCAAAGTGTAATGCCGTATCGGATCCACGCGTATGCATAACCATAGTACGTCGATATAGCCGTATCGAGGCCTGTCGTACTTCTCTAAGCGCGTAAGAAAAAAATTATAGTTTTGATGATTTTTTTTTAATATGCTTTTTTCCAATTTACCTGCGAATCTAGTTCTAGGCCTAATAATGTTGCCGCATCAATGCATTGTAATTTACTATTATTATATGTAAAGTTTTTGCCAAGAGCATTTCTTTGATAGGGTCTAAATTGCATTTGTTGAGAGTTTTGACCAATTGGTTATATTGTTAAATTAAGTTATTCGTCCTGCCATTTCTCTCTGTTGGCCATCATCCTGCTACACCCACTTATGAGTACCTAAGGTAAACATCACGATACAATTTTTCAATACTTACTTTTCAAAAAGGGGAGGTTATATGTTTGATTGTATGTCAACGGTCAGTAAAAATGGTGAAAAATAATTTTACCAAAATAAACTGAACTTTTTGGTATTAAAGTCGGTTCTATTTTTTGGTAAAAATATTTTTTTCTCTTCTCTTTGTCGCTGAAAACCGATGGAAGCCTCGGGAATTCTGGAGCTTCTCCGGAACATGCGCAACCTTTTTTTTGGCTAATTAGTAAGCAAAAAACTTACATAATATGTCATGAAACTATATTTTTTTTAACTAATTACGAAACGGCACAAGACGAGGCCCACCTGATGTTAAGCGGTAACTTCTGCCTAGAACAGATACATTTTCCTCACAAGAGACAACAACACTGCGCCATTAACCCTGAGACACTAAGTCTCTAAGACACTTTTGTGTCTGCCTGTAATTTTGCTGGTAACCGTCAAACTTACGGCTGGTCCCAATAATCTATCTATCGTCGGTTTACCTTACTAGAGTTAGATATTTGACACTATTTGTATGGAAGTTATGTCAAATTTCTATCAGTAGTAAGGAAAACCGCGGATAGATAGATTATTGGGATCCTCCATAAGACACAATATGGCGAACATTATAGATTCACGGTAGAAAAAAGTATGGTGGTAGTACCCCGAACGAACTCATTCACAAAGAGGTCTACTGCTCTTAAAACTCTCTAAAAGAGTTCAATAGAACTGCGTGCCAAAATTATCCATTCAATTCCACTCCATTCCACAGTAATGTCAATTGAACTTTATGCCCATTATTGGGCGAATAAGACTAAACTACCGTGCGATTCTCGAATGATTCACCGACGAGCTCGTCGACGAGCTCACCGATGTCAAATACTTTATGAGATATCGCCCTTGTACATAAGGTTGTTTTTCCAACATTTCTTGTCATCCCGTCGTTTGCTTTACGGATGTTGTCATAGATGCAACGATGTTTGCTCTCAGAGAATCGCACGGAACTGATTATTGTGCTTCAAAAAAGCCGTATTGTGACATTACGTCACCGCACTCTACCCAACGCAATCTTCTAGCTAGTTATCTTCTGGTAGGTGTCAGCGTGATAGCACAGTTACAGCCGCCCTACTTATGTTATGTACCTACTCATTGCAGCCTGCGTTAAGATTTATGAGGACAATGTTCGTTTGTTTACTCCAGTAATATAGTGGCATATTTTCTGTTTACAAAATATTTAAATTTATTGAAATGCTCGCAGCGGAGCTTGTCTTGGCGATCTTAACCGATCAACAAGTCAAGCAACGCTTGCTGCGGTCAGGAGTTGGATGGGTGACCGTTAGTGGCATAATTCAACTAAGCGCTTCCGTGCTTCGGAGGGCACGTTAAGCCGTCGGTCCCGCTTCTTTGTCTTAAGACAACATTCGTTATGCAATGTCAAATGACTAGGGGTGGTCTGAAAATTTAGATATGGGTTGGCCACTAACTTGCCCACTCGCCGCACAGGGCTCGCTTGATGGATCATGCCCAAATTCTCCCTCTTGAGAGGAGGCTCTAGTCCCAAAAGTGGGAACATAATGGGCTGATTACTCGAGATATTTAAGATATATCTATTTTGTTTTAGCGGGTGTCTGACCTTCCATACAAAATGCTTATTCTCAAATGTATAAAGATATTTCACAAGATTAGACTGGCTTGCCGGCTCGCCTGACTTAAAGCCAATAGAGCACGCGTGGGATGCTCTTAAGCGAACTAGCTGTTTGGCACCACGTACGTCCCCAGACAGTGTCAGAACTCACGGACGCCGCTATTCAGAAATGGGGCAGGTTACCCCAAGAAATGCTGGATTACTTGATTCTCAGCAAGCCTATGAGTATCACCGCATGTGTTCGAGCCAGGGGCCATATTATATTGAATATAAATTTTTTTTTAATAAATAGTTGATTAAGTTCAATTTAAAAAAATATATCAGCTTATGCTAGTGATCACGAACTTTTTTTGATGTGTGTTTGTACCGATGCCAAATTTAAAGAAACAATCAACACAGTACAGAAGTTTAGCTACACGTTCTAGAAACTAAACCAACGTGATTCACCGAAAGGGTGATATCACCGTGGCTTTATGAAACTGTGCTAGATTAGTAATGGATAGTTTACTGCAGAAAGGCTATCGATGTTATATAACCACTTGCTTTTTCATATCGCTATAAAGATAGTGGTGTGGTATAAAAATGTATGAAGTAATAGAGGTGTGAGTGCACCACAAAAATGTAGGGTGTCGAGTTTTATGAATGCTACGATGTATTGAGTGATGAATAAGAAGAATGTAGCATGTGTGATGGAATGTTTTGATGCTAGTTAAATAATAATAAATGATATAGATAAATAAAACTGATTGATGAACTCGTGGAGATCGTCTTTAAATAGCAAATCTATTTAAGTTTTTCTACAGTGAATCAGATTTTTTTTTAAACTTACTATGTTTTGGTTTTTAAGGTATGGTTGCCAGCGAAATTACAGGCATATGAGACTTAACAACTTCATCTTTCTTTATGTCTCTTAATAACCTACGGCCTTACTTATAAACGCTGCTTAAATTTAAACAACGCCACTTAATACGGCGCGCCGTGCAATTCTGTAATGATTCGTCGATGCGCTTTTACGTTTACGTTTCTTATCATCTCGTCATTTGTTTCACGGATGTTGTCAAAGATGCAACGAAGTTTGCTCTTAGAGAATCGAATGGCTGAACATTTTTCCTTTGCGCATTACTGAATAACGTCATTTAAAGTTAAGCAGCGTTTATAAGTAAGGCCTTTAATGTCTAAATATTGTTTAGACGGTTTAAGTAACGGGGTACCTACCACGTAAGGTACCGTAGTATCGGTATCTCGGTCGGTTTCGTGACCTTCTGGGTCATTTTATAGAGTACGCGCGCACCCGACTGCAATCATACTTGAAGTAACATTTGCCTAGCACATAGATACAACCAAGCTTTGAAGAGGTCTAAAAAGAACCACATTTCGCCAGTTATGTTTTTAGTCTCATGTCAGTCTAATAATATGACCGAAGCTTTATTGCCGTCTTATGAATAAGTCACCTTTTAAAATGTCTATTTCCATGTGGGAGAATATGGAGAAATCTATTTGAAGTAGGTATACTTAATTATGTGTAACCGTGTGTGACGTTGCCCACTGACCTCAGCGGATCAGCACTATTTTGAATTGGAGCCGATTTGTGACCGAAGGTTGCAAGAATCATTTTATTTTGTTTTGTTTTGTAATTATTATTTGGAGTTTTGTGTCTTGTATTAAGAAATTATTTTATATGTGCCATATCTATTTGATACTAATTTAAAACCTGAGAAGAGAAATATAGCAAACGAACATACTTGCATATATCAACGTATACTGCCAGTATTTCTCATATGTTCACATTCTCTCATGCAAATTCAGGCTCGATAGTGAACCGTTATTTGGTTGCAAAGTTAAATAGCTTTTGCGGCGACTCTGGAAAAACCGGGAAGAGTTCAGTTTAATCCCGTATCGAGCGCTGAACCAACGTGACGTGTTTGTAATGATGTTATGATGGAAGTGGCGTGAAGTTAGAAACATTTTTAATTGAAATCTACTGGGGATGAAATCTACCGGCTCCGTTGGCTCAGTTGGTAGCGCTCCTGTTTCCTGGTCTTCCTGCCGTGCGATTTTCTAAGAGCAAACATCGTTTCATATTTGACAACATCCGTGAAACAAATGAAGAGATGACAAGAAACTTCAGAAAAGCAACCTTGTGTACAAGGGCGATATCTCAAAGTACTTGACATCGGTGAGCTCATCAATCATTACAGAATCGTACGACAGTTTCGCCAGCAACCATACCTTCCAACCAAAACATAGTATAGCAAAAATGACTGAATCACACTAGAAAAAAGGTATATAACTATTCGAAGACGACCGCCACAAGTTCACCAGTTACAGTCCGGTGCCCGTAGTGGCAAAAAGCTCTATGTCCTTCCTAAAAAAATACAGACGGCGATATAAATAGGCGGCTAATCGCTTATAAAATGCATTTCATTGTGTATAATATATTAATGAATTAATTTATGTTTTATTTCTTTTTCTGTCAAACTTTCTTATCGACAATCCATGCTCGCAGTCAAGGTACGAGTATGATATGAGTGTAAAAGAGTATATGCTAGAGTAAAACATATCTCTGTATACAAAGCATTGAACCGATATCACGTTCGTCGCCCAGTTAATTTAAGCTATAAAACTGTTTTATACACGTTCCAATTGTCCAAATCTCCGTCCAATATCCAGTAAATATAATTATAAAAGTAACAGATTTAATATCACAATTATTAGTATACTTACAAATCTCATTCCTTTGTTATAATTTTGTAAGGACAAAAATCACTTAAATACTAATTAAAATTATAAAAGCTGTTATTAAATAGTGAGTACTGCAAAAAGTGTTTTTGTGATTCAAAGTCTTTGTTTCGATCCTCAATGAGAGAATGCGCTTTGAATACTAAACGAAAATTGACCTGAATGCAAATTGAAACCTTCCTAGATTGGCAATGAGCTCTGGCTTTTTTTTATGCTTTGATATTTGATGATTGAATTAGCAATGAACTAGCACTAATAAGAACTAAAACATGTAGATTGCCAAAATTATTTTAATCTTAATATCAAATGTTTTACATATCTTACAAAAAAGGTTTGTGTATATCAACACAGTATACGAGTATTACTA
This sequence comes from Selenia dentaria, assembly GCA_917880725.1. Lineage (NCBI taxonomy): Eukaryota > Metazoa > Arthropoda > Insecta > Lepidoptera > Geometridae > Selenia > Selenia dentaria. The sequence continues at coordinate 21,181,155 of OU862893.1, forward strand.
CTATATCGCACTATACAACCATTATTCTCTCTGCTTTAACTGACCAAATTAACTTTCATTTGTTCGTATGTTTGTTAGGTTAGGTTAGGTTAGGTTGTCCGTTGGTCTCTTGTACGGGGCACCTGTCTGGGTGGACGCCCTCGGTCGCGCCAATAAGGCCCTGCTGCGTCGTCCGCAGCAGGTCATCGCGACGAGGGCGATACGCGGGTACCGGACGGTGTCCTGGACTGCGGGATGCGCGTTGGCCGGTGATCCACCCTGGGAGCTCCAAGCGGAGATCCTCGCCGAGGTGTACCACTTCGTGGCGGCGAGGAGATCCCGCGGGGACCCTCCAGCGTGGGAGGAGGTGACGCGCATTCGACGGCGGGCGCGGGCCGCCTTGTTGGGGCGGTGGACGGAGGACCTGGCTCCACCGGTCCCTGGACAGAGGACGGTGGATGCCATTCGCCCGGTCCTCCGGAGGTGGGTAGGGCGGCGATTCGGGTCGCTCACCTTCCGATTGGTGCAGGTGCTTTCCGGACACGGATGTTTCGGCAAGTACCTGCATCACATCGCAAGACGCGAGGCGACCCCCGCCTGTCACGAGTGTGGAGCACCAGAAGACACGGCGCTCCACACGCTGGAGGAGTGCGCCGCATGGAGTTCCATGCGGCGCGCCCTCACAGCGGTCATAGGCGCAGATCTGTCGCTGCCGAGCGTGGTTAACGCTATGCTCGGCAGCGACGGAGCATGGCAGGCGGTGGTCTCTTTCTGCGAGGCGGTGATGGTGCAGAAAGAGGCCGCGGAGCGGGTGAGGGAGGAAGACGTCCTCTCCGACCCGCTCCGGCGTAGACGAACTGGGGGAAGGAGAAGGCGATTCGGGCGCCTTCTCGCTCTATCCTAGTGCTGTGCGGATCACCGGTGGAGAGTCGGGGGATTCTCCACTGGCTTGCACGATCCCACACGTCTGGGGGATGGCCCTGATGAGCCAGGTCATCCCTCCATTGGCCGGGGCCCCCGGTGACGGGCCAACCGCCGGGGCGAGATGGTGATTGCTAACGCTACCCCATTTCGCCCTGACTAGGCGGCAGACTGCTCATCCCGGGTTTTTAGTGGGTAACCTCCTTACTACCACCCCGAGGGGGTAGTAAGGCCCTTCAGGCGAGGACTCCCACATAACCACTCTGCCCCCCCCCCGGAGCCGGGTGGTATCCATAAAGGATTTTCCCGGGTCCAAAAAAAAAAAAAAAAAGGTTGTCCGTTGGTCTGGGGCGAGATGGTGAATGCTAGCGCAACCCTATCTCGCCCCATCTGGCGGAGGACTGCTCACAAGGGGGTTTTAGTGGGTCTGAGCCCCACATACCCCCTTCCGTCAACCCCCGTAGCCGAAGGGAAGTGGACAGCATTTTCCCCCTCAAAAAGAAAAAAAAACATAAAAGGTTGTCCGTTGGTCTTCCTACACAGGTCGCATCAACCAATCTTGACGGAACATAGTAAAGCATGTTGATGATTTTAAGTTTACTTTTCCTAAAAAGGTTGTTATAAAAGTTTGCTGCGGTGCTATTAACTGACCGATTTTGATAAATTTGGTATACACATTAGGTACTTAACTTAAAAAAGGAATTTCAAATATAAGCATAATTGGTCAAGTGATTTTCGAGACAATATGTTTTTGAAGTGCTGCGAAAAAGTGTTATTCGTTGTTCTTACTGTACAGGTCGCGTTTTTAACCAATCTTGATGAAACATGGTATGCATAATTTTACTATTTAGTATATTTTTTTGTCGTCGGTGATTTTGAGTAGAGGGGGCTTTTTTTTCCGAAAAAGGGTGGAACTTTGCTGCTCCTCTATTTACCAACTGATTTTGATAATATATGGTAAACATTTACCTGACTTTAAATAGTTCGAGATAATAGGTTGTGAAGTACTGCGAAAAATTGCCACTTATGAGACTGTGCTCGCGAGGTACTGCTGTAGGTCCTACTGTTTACAAAAATACTAGTATTATAAATGCAAATGTTTGCACGTCTGTATAATTGTGACCTACGCACTTTGAAAATCGACTTTAGACTTGATGAAATTCGGAATGGGGGAAGTTTGTACATGACAGTTGCAGTGCCACCGAGACATAGGTTATTGAGTCTTTATCGTCCATTAATTCCACTTGCACAGTGCCCTTCACACCCTAACACAGTAATGTATGCACACTATTGCTTCGTGGTAGAATATCTGTCACTGCGGTGGTACCAACCATGGCGGCCTCTAGCACAAGAGACATTGCACCAGTAGAGATTATGAGTTATAATAGTAATAATAATACGCATTTTATTGATACCAAAAAACAAGTTTGTTAGGTACTTACAATTAACACAAAACACAATATAAAATAAATTTCAATAATTACACAGTATATTGTTATGGGTTACATATATATAAACTTAAAAAGTTCGACGATACCTTGTGTTTGTGAGAGCTAGTTCTTCCTAAATGTGCAAATAGTTGGATATTTATAGCAAATATTTCTGTCTATTGCATATCCAGAAAGAGTTAGTAGGAGTGTTGAGTATAGTCAGATGTGTTCGTATTGTCCTGTGTGTGGTTTAGATTTGAATTCGCAGTAGTTGTTTGTTGGAAGTGTGGGCTAACGATAGCAAGTACTCTTTTATTTTGATTTTGCATAATCTTCTCGAGTCCCTTACAATATTCAATTTTTATTAAGTTTGTATATAAATGGCCCTCTTATTGTTTTTGTAGTGACAGTATCCCATTTTTGTATACGTACATATATATGTTATATTAATAATGTAATTATTTGTAATTGATAGTGATAGTGATAATGTGATAAATTGATCGATTTAGGTATTAAATCAAAATTTAAATATTTAAATACTTTCTCGTTGATATATATATTTAGATGCGATAAATTAACAACATAATGAGGAATTAAGTAGGCAGCCATAAAGAAAATTTTCCAAACTTACCTTTCACTTCCGAAAGATCTCACATAAATTCATCAGTGAGCTCTACAGTAATTGGGGTAGATGCCCATCTCTGAAATTAAACCCGACAAAATTGTTCGGACATAAAGAGGAATTACCCTCACTTCTATGTCCAATTATCACGACACAATACAGACACAACATCTACGGAAAACTGGCGAAATTTTTGTTTTCAGTTGGATGTTTGGTTAGGTACTGTCGCAGATATATTTTCATCAAGTAATGTTTTTAACATGAATTGATTTTGATTGTTTGGTTTCAAATGAGCAAGTTTGTAATAAAAAAATAAAACAATATAAAACTAAAAAAACTTTTATAAAAACTACTTGATAATTGTTTTAGTATGAAAAAAGGGGAATCACTCGCGTAAAAAAGTCAGTGCAGTCTCTGTGCGAGGCGAGACGTAACCGCGAGCGTTCTGCACTCTCCTTGAAAAAGACCACCGGATGTGGTTGAAACTATAGTTGGAAAGGTCCGACTTGTGTACGTAAGTGATTCCCGTTTTTTATATAAATAATTGTTTATTATTATCAGATTTATTCATATGGGCCTAGCACGAAAATTTGAACGTAAATGTAATGTAACCGTGTCGTTGACGCATACAGTTCTATTCAAGGTGGGCTATTTAGAACGGTCAGTATGGGCAAGTCTTAAATATACAAAGATCTGTTCTTAGGAACCATGTTATCGATTTTAGTGACAAGAAAAACTGCATAAATGCAGTTTTTCTTGTCAGATTTAAAAGAACTTGCTCTTAATCAACAACAAGTCTACAATGTGTACTAAATATACATGGAATCTAGACCGTAAATAATGTAAATATTTCTAATGTTGTTTTTATACTCAACACTTGTCTTAACAACTTAATGGGACTTTACTAAAAAAACGAATATAGTTGAATAACAGAGTAACAGTATAATCGACAATACAATAATAATTGATTTTAATATACAAAATTTGGGTCTTATATACTAAGTAATAATGTAGAGCCAGCATCTCCCCTCCATATTGCTTGACCTACTTGGTTGTTGCTGATGTTGTGCTGTGTTTCTGTTGACGAAGCATATTTGGGTTCCTTAACTCACGCATTTATGCAACACAGCAATATTTTATGACCTACAATTAGAGTACTTAACAAAGACAGATAAAATGTTTTAGTAAATACATTTTATCTATTGTTGAAAAATTCAATTTCAAATACAAAATTTGTTTATTTGGACAAGAAATAGGATCCATATTGGGTTAGTATAAATGCAATAAAACCTAAAACTAATGTTAGTACAAATTAACAAGGAGAGATAAAATGTTTTAGTAAATACATTTTGTCTATAGTTGAAAAATTCAAATTCAAAATTTGCTTATTTGGACGACGATTGGGATCCATGTTAGGTTAGTAATGCAATAAAACTTAAAATTAATGTTAACAAATTTGAAAAAGCTTAAACTAAGCTAATTAAGTGCGAGAAATGGTCGTATAATGCAGTTTCAGTGCAAAGACTAGTTTTGATTTGAATTTAGAAGCAGTTTCAGGGCTGAGGGATAGAATTTCTGATACCGATAGTAAGCCACAAAACTAGTGTAAAAAAGTATATTAGTGCGTATACACTTTATATGGTGCCATGTTTTGATTAAAATTTAGCGTCAAGCGTTAAAACTAGGTAGAAAAAACCTTAATTTGAAACAGTCATTGTACTTTTATCTTAGGTATACTCAAAATTACCTACACCCAAAATTATTTGCAGTAACGCTACTATGTTATTGAAAAATCCAAGAACCTCATATTTAAGGAAACAAAAATACAGCTGTGAAGCTTAATTTCTTCATAAACCATGTTTATCTACCTGTATGTCTCATTAATTTCAGTCACTTCACCTCTAATGAGTTCCCTTAATTCGGTCTGCTTGGCCCAAATGGCGCAACATTGCATTCCATAACGCGAGCCCAAACACAAAGTAACTATAATGTATTCTGTACCCAAATACGTAGTTACTATTAATTATTCTGGATTCAAACGTATTCACATCGTTAGAGGCGTCAGCTGTGTAAATTCGTAGAATCGCTGCCCTAATGGCACAGAATAATATTGTGTGCAGTATCAAAGCTTGCATCAAATTAATTGTGTGAATGCGGTTACAAATGTTCCAATCCATCAGAAATAATGGGTATATACGACTCTTTGTTTAACCGATTTCAGCCGAGTCTCTCACGTACATAGTAGGATTCCAAACTGCATCAACAGGGTGGTACATATATTTAGTTAAGAGTCCGTGTTGCGAGTCACCACAATGACAGCTGTTCAGCCTCCAAAGAAATGGTGCAAATATAACTTTGTTTTAATGCATTTTAATAATAAAATATACTGAGCTACTTAATATTGCTAAAAAAAACGTCTGCCCTGTTTTCGCAGTTGGTAGATCATGGTTACATGAGCATGTCTGTTTGATTATTGTCTAGGTGTGTATATCATATCAGTAAGGTAATCGTAGTATAGGCTCTGCCTATTTTGGGACTTGAAGACCTCGTGTGCATTTAGGCACAATGCCTGGTGATGACGATGGCTGTTCAGGCATAGGCGAAACTTCAAAACTTAAATACTTCATCTAATATAGACAGAGGAGTTCAATACTTTCACGGGCATATAATTGGTCTGTCTTGTGACTTGATTCAATACAAAACAAATACTATCAGTCAATGAGATTGTCTAATAGAGGCGTTTTACTCCTTCAATATGAAGTATAAACATGGCAAATTTTATGCTATACCTACCTATAGCTAAACTACACAACTCGCACAACGACATTAACTACATTGACAAGATTAAAAGAGCACGAAGATATATGAATCCTAGTTGTCAGAAAGGGATCAATATATTATTAACAACGTTCGCCTGTGACCGACCATTCGACCGCCAATGACAGACTCGTTCTCTTTGTCGCTCGCTACTTGTCTCGTTCTCGTGGTGGCGAAGCGGCAACGTCGCAGGAGTTATTTTAAATTAAAAAACAATTTTTGATAAATAACAGAAAAACAATACTTAAAAATGAAAAGATACATCATTCTTGTTTTTTAGACTTGTTCCAGTATATGTTCTGCAGTTTCTAACATATATGAAGACATTTTTTCCTAAATGTAGTACACGTGCTGCGTCGTTGCCAGACAAGCTGGAACTAAGTTGACTTAAGACAACTAGCTTGTGTTGATGTCGCCAAGCCGAGCGCAGTAAGGCGTATCTACCTAGGTTTATATTAACATCCTTGCTATCAGTTCGCACATAGCCTATGTACTGTCATATCTTTATTTGTTAATGCTTCGAGAGCTCACGGAAATTTCGATGTCAACGTGGTTAACACGAGAACATAGGGATTCCACTACCATAAATTACAATAAATGATCTACATTCTGAAGTTTTATTGATACACATCAAATGAATTGACACTTCATTACTATGATAACAGTGTTTTTCATAACACAGTCAATTAATTATATAAAAGTCCAAACGTCCTAATTATAACGCTCTAGCATTTTATATGAAAAATAACAACCTAATTTCATAAAAGTAACAAAGTATTATAGCTTCCGGGAATCGTCTCGTTAGTGATCAAAATGGTCGCGAACACCGTGTGGAATGTTAATACAGCTTTTTCTCTTTCCCCAAATAATAAAAAAGTTTTTCTTGACATCAAAGTCGAATAACGAGATCGAGTCGATGAAATTTTCAAACAAAGGAAGTTAGTGGATGCTTCGGCGGTTCGGATCAAAATAATGGTAGTAAAACAAAGGACGATAAATCTAGAAATCCCCTTTACAAAACGCCCATAGCATTGATTTACCTAACCCTACTCACCCTACTGATGGGATATGCAGCGCTCCAATGTAAACAGAGTGACCCTAAGCAAATAATACGCACAGTCTAATTCATTATTGTATAGCAGAAACAATAAAAGTAGAAACAGAAGGGATTACAGATAAATCTAAAAGGGATTTTTTCTCGTAGAAGCTTATCTACTTTACGTCGTTTTGGGAATAAATACCGGCCTTCTTATTGCAATGAAGACGATGCCGAACTTAAGTCTGCTATTGTCTGTAAGGATAAAAAAGGTACATAGGAGAAAGTAGACCCGTCCAACCTCCTTACGTAATCTTTTATTTACTGCCGAATACTGGTAGTAAGTATTATTTTGTTGGAACGTGAAACTGATTTGGAGATCTTCAAATTAAGAAAGATTAGGGAGGCTTTGACGGTTGTTAGTTCTATTGTTAGATGGAATTAAACGTTGCTATGTTTGAAAGTTTGCGCTTAATTATTAATGTTTTTAAATTTAATCCTGGTATTTTTAAACTCACTTAATTATATTGTTTTCTGTTATATTGAAAAGAAATGAATCGAGCTTCTAAATACTCGTTGTATTTTTATAAAACCAAAAATAGGATTGTAATAATTTAAAAATAAACAACGGTTTAATCATGAAACATTTTGGAGTTCTAATCTAAGTACTATGTTATAAATGAAGAGTGAAAGTGAAAAATTAACATTCTCGGACGGGATTTAAACCCACCCGCGTCTTCTGACAATCCGTGTCAGATAGTGATAGATAGATAGTAGATCCGTATAGGGTACAAATCCCGTCCAATCTGTACTAATATTATAAAGAGGAAAGATTTGTATATATGTATGTTTGTAACGAATTGGCTCAAAAAGTTCTGGACCGATTTCAAAAACTCTAACACCATTGGAAAGCTACATTCACCCTGAGAAACATAGGCTATATAAGGTTCGTCATCATCATCATCATCCATCACCGCACGGGTGAAACCGCGGAGAGCAGCTAGTGATATATATTTTATACTACTCATTTTCGAAGTTTGGTCTCGCTAAGCAGGCGTTAGTGTTTTAAAAACCATACTTATGCTATAAAGGCGAAAATTTGTGAGCGTATTTGTATGTTTCTTATTTCTTCACGCACAAACTGCTATACTGATTTTGATAAAATTTGGTATGGAGTGAGATAAGGCGCTGGATTAATACATATTAATACATGTAACCGCAGGGTGCAGCAAGTAATATATTAAAAATAGTACGTAATGTACTGTATGATTTTGGTTTTGCCAACTGAACTAGATACAAAATAATACACTAGCTGCACTCTGTGGTTTCACCCGCGTGGTAGCGGATGATAATAACGATGAATCAATATATATATATATATATAGCCTATAATTACCAAGAATAATGTAGAATTCTAATGGTGAAAGAATTTTATATATCGGTCCAGTAGTTTTGGAGCCTATTCAATTCCAACAAACAACCAAATCTTTTCTCTTTATAATTCTATAAAGTAGAAATAATATAGCTATTATTTTTGGCATACAACCACAATGTATGTCACTTTTGACACAAAATTAACGTTTATTTAAAATATTTCGTATCAGGTTCTACTAAGGCGTTGTTACTAAAGTACAAATAAAACTTTGATGTGTGTAATTTCTAAAATAGTAATAAAACATATAAAATAATTATTATGTGTAAAATTACATAACTTAAATTGTGTATTTTCGGCTTTTATATAGAAGACACTAATCTTGTGCGCGAAATCTAACGAACCAGATGTTTTATTTACAATCTTGAATAGAAGTAATATACCTACAGAACGTTTTGTGACCTCATAATTCTGCCTAAGCTTATTATACAAGTATTAAAGGAACCGAAGTGTTGTGACAAGCCATTCAGTGTACCTAATATAATTTTACACAATCGCATTAACAAGTCAACATAAATATTAAATCGACGAAATTATTTTGTCGCCTATGACAATCTTAAAATTATATTATTATGCATTTTTTAACTCTGTTGTTTCAAATAAATAATAAAACAAATAAACGTACAACATACGTGCGATAAATACACGTAATATTGTCTCTGTCATATATCACAGAGGCTTTTAGTATGTATGTTTTATCATAATCATAATCAGCCCATTTTGTTCCCACTGCTAGGACTCGAGCCTTCCTCTCAGAGAGAGGAGTTGGGCCATAATCCACTACGCGGGCCCAGTGCCCAACCATGTCCATGAGGTTAGTGGCCAACCCATGTCGAAGTTTTCAGGCCGCCCGAAGGCTTTCGACATAGCCTAACGAATGTTGTCCTAAGACAAACAATGGGGACGTGCTCTCCGAAGCACGGATGCTTAGTATGTTTAATTTTTTTTTAATAGGTTTTATATGTGTTTTTACTTTTATGTTACAGGCAAGTAATAAATTCGTCAAATATTTTTTTTTTAAATGTATTGGCATACCGGCGAACGGCCGCATAATTCGACGAAATCTATCATCCTCCCACTCCATAAAAATGGTCCACCACTAAGCGCGAAAATTATAGAACCCTGGCGCTATATCTCACGTCAGCAAAGGTACTACTATAATGTGATAAACAATTGAATTTATATAATACTATTTTCTGGATTGGTAGATACCCCCGGAGCATGCAAGCTTTGTAAAAGGCAAAAGAACTCGTGAACAATTTTCAACGTACGTGAACTAGTTGAGGAATCATATGAATTTAAGACTTTTGATGTGTTTGTGTAAATAAAATAAATTAACGACCCAACATTTAATTGATTTAATTGAAGTTTTTATTGAAACATTGTCAAATACGTATATTAAAATTAAAATACAATACTTTATGTTAAAATATATTTAAATACATTTTAATTTAGTATCTAAAATATCTGTTATCAATACATATTTAGTAAATATATGATAAGACTCTACTGCCACATCCCCAAATAAATAAAAACCCAGTAGGTAAACCTATTACTACTAAAGTTTCATGCATACATTTATATAATAACTATGGTCATAAAATACATAACGATTTCCCCAACACCCTATAAGCATAGTTTATAAACATCATCGTAACCCATGAAATATCTTCATCATCATCATCATCAGCCTGTAGCAGTCTACTGCTGGACATATGCCTCTCCAATTGCACGCCACTTAGGTCTATCTTGGGCTTCTCGCATCCAGTTTTTGCCAGCCGTCTTGCGCAGATCGTCACTCCACCGTGCCTCAGGACATCCTACACTACGTTTGCCGAGACGCGGTCTGAAATATCTACTGTTAAACTTTATATAAAGAAAATAAATATCTTCGTCAAAAAGTTATTTTGACCCGAAATCGCTTTATATTCTCAGAAAAATAAAACCTCAAAACTTGATTGCTCCTTTTCCGCGATACTGCAGATAACCACCGGGTATCTCCACGCATGTCAGGTGCCTGAATTATCCTGTCAGTAATAAGTCGTCCCCCTCGCTACGGATGCCGTGTTATTAACGTCAAAACATTGGTATAACACGGCGATGCTTTCCGCGGCTGTCTTCAAAACCGCACGTAGCAATCATCATTACGAATCAATCGTCGAAAGGCAGATGTGTAACTGTTACACTTCATCAGTTGTCCCAACGTTTTACTTCGAAAAGATATCAAGTACATCGACATCTTTACAGTAATGTGACTTTTATTTTAATTGAAATAGAAGTAGAGTTATCGTGACAGGGTTTTAGAATACCGGATGGCACTGGGAAAGGGTTGAGTGCTAGCGACTATTTCGTCATCGCGTGGTTCCCTATATTTAGAATGTCATTTAATAGCGTACAATTTTGCAGGCAATACCATCGATTGTGTGGGTTCATTCAGAGGAAAATGCTCGTTCGCATGGAAAATTTGCAGAGCCATTATTCGCACTGGCGCTTCGGACTATTAAATTCGGTTCAGCTGTGAGTTTAGGCAAACGATAGTGTGCGTGAACCGGTTTCAGGTCACACGGGGTCTTATTTCGCATTGCGTTTACAGTTCTACACTCCAATGGATGTGAGTACTAGCTCGGTGTAAATTTCGCTTCACTTACTCCGTATTTAAGTTATGTTCAGTTTACAATACACCGAAATATTCATAGTGTCTCACGCTATAATCAAAAACATCAAAACATCCGATAACTGCCTATTTGTCACGGTCCACACTATTTCCTTTCTCCGCATATAAAGTTTCCTCTAATTAAAAGCAAGCGCGTCTAACGCATAGACGCACATTTGTTTGAGCAGTACGTAAAGTCAATACATTTTACGTCACTAAAAACGTTTCTCATTTAATAATGTACATAGCATCGTGACTCGACTCATTGATTTGAGCAATATGTATATAAGGTTTTCTAAAGTGATTTATCACATTTTTTTAGTGTAGTGTAGGACCGAACATTATTATTACGATATCACTGTCACGCTACTTTGATCCCAATAATATCTTGCCGCATCGTGAGGGAGCCGTAGTGGTATGAAACTTGCCACAGCTTTCATTTTCTCAATAATTTACGTGCAAGCAATAGCGCATGTAATATATTTTGTCATCAAAATTAATAGTTGTTATTAGCAACTGAGCTAATCAACATTTCGATGAGTTTCGACTAATCTATGTCGCAATACAGTCGCATCGGTGCAATTGCAACGTTTCGGCGGTGTAGTTGCTTATACCAAAAAATCACTTGTATGATAGTGCTCTTAAAGTACATTGTGTTTAAAGTACATTAATAATAGTACACATTTGAAATAAAAAATCGATTATAAAAATGGTAAGAAATAATATGTAGGTAACTTAAATCTACTACAATATATGTTTATTTAAACTAATAATTCTCCATTCACGTTGGAGCGGTTCAACGTAAACGCGTGAAATTCGGTGTGTTAACAGCTTTATAACCCTTCAAGGGTCGATGTCATTATAACAATGAAATTTCTATTGTGTCTGGCCACTTTGATGCAATAACTGGCTAGGACTAACACATACCTACATTGTCTCGGAAAAAATACTCCTGTGGTAAAGTCATTTTACACACGTGTGGAAGAGCTGGTCACCGCCAGTATATAATACTCTACGCGTCAGGTATGGTACCTGACGTGTATTTTGATATAACATACAATACAATATATTTATGTATATACATAAACCAAAATATCTAAAGGATGGCGGGAAAAAAAAACAAAGCAATAGTTATCGTAGTTGTCGAGAAACACAAATCTAGGAAATATTTGTGTTTCTTCGAGTTGTGACGTGTAATTTTTTCACGGTACTTTTTTGACTGCACAAGGCAAAGAGAACAAAATTATATAACGTTATTTTGATCAAAGCTTTTGACGGAAGTTGAGTCACTGTTTCTTAGTGTATTGAACGCTCGGCTGAACTCGAACGTGGTTCCAATCACCGCGAGTTTACGACTGTCTGTCCGTCTGTACTCTCATAAAGCGATCTGAAGCGCCGCTGACTGAACTGATTGATAACACATGCTAGCCTTGAACAATGGCTGTTTATGATTTTCATATATGTATTATTAACTTCAGTTAGTTATAAAGTCCCTGTTTTTAATATTTCACTTTTCTCGCGTGTCTCAAATTTTGGTATGAAAAGGTCAACTAAAAGGAAGTGGTTATTAAAGATATTATGACCTCAGCAACAGACTTTTAAGTTTTCGTCTATTCCTACGAAGAAATAGGCATTATTTATTGGAAGGTCTTTTTTAATTTTTAAGATGATGATTATTTTGCCAGCATATCTTAAACTGTATGCACAGTCGAGTCATAGTTCTGCCCTGCCGTCGTACAGTGCAAACTAGTGCGGAGGGTAGATGTGAATCTTACATTTAATTTCGTTGTTTACTTATAGCATAGTTGTGTTGTATATGCTGTTTGTACATTTGTGCTAACTTAAATCTAATTATATGCATATGCATATTAAATCTAATTATATGCATATAATTCACTTTCAAAGCACTATCGCAAATATCGCAATTTCAGAGAGAATAAAATACCTGATGAAAACTCAAAGCATGGGTATTGCTATAAAGTTAATATAATTTGTAGACCTACAGTGTTAAAATAGAATAGTTAATTTTAGTTTTTGAATTTTCTGTACCTACCTACTTATTAAGTTAATAAACCATTATTATTATTATTATTATTATAGTATGTACCTGTACTCAAACCACGGAAAAAAATATCTAGGTAATACTTACAAAAGATACAATCATGTAATTTTCCAAATTGAAATAGATCTATTTAGACTGTCTGAATCCTGCCGTGTGATTCTCTTACTGACTTTATGAGATATCGCCCTTGTTCACAAGGTTGTTTTTCCAACGTTTCTTGTTATATCGTCCTTTGTTTCATGGATGTTGTCAAAGATGCCATGATGTTTGCTCTTTGAGAATCACACGGCACATGCTCCGAATTGTGGGGAAGAAAATTGATATAAAATGACAAAAGGCAATGTAATAAAGAAAAATAATCTTGACAATAACGTATCATATAACAAATTACCGGTAAAAAAGACATAATGTACGATAAAGCTTATTAGGACGCAATGTTTTTCTTACATGATGTGTGTTGTCAGCATTTACTGGGGTTGATGATCTTAGCGCTGATTTTCTGACATCATGATCGTTTATTATATCGAAAAATATTTTAGTAAATGTAACATTTAGCACGATAGTGATTAAAATACAAATTAAAACATTAATTTTACATCGATTTTTAATAACATTTTAAATATTTCTGATAGTAAGTACTCGTAAGTACTAACCTTATTGAAGAATTATAGGCCCATATCGCTCTTGAGCCACGTGTACAAGCTGTTTTCGAGAGTCATCACGAACCGTCTCGCACGCAGGTTTGATGAGTTCCAGCCTCCTGAACAAGCCGGTTTCCGAAGAGACTTTAGCACCGTAGACCATATTCATACACTACGGCTGATTATACAGAAGACCGAAGAGTATAATCAGCCACTGTGTCTAGCGTTTGTGGATTACGAGAAAGCCTTTGATTCTATCGAGAAGTGGGCCATTCTGCAGTCCTTGCAGCGATGCCAAATTGACTATAAGTATATCGAAGCGTTGAAGTGTTTATACAGCAAGGCCACTATGTCAGTCCGATTACAGGACCAGAGTACGGAACAAATTCCATTGCAGAGAGGTGTGAGACAGGGAGACGTCATCTCTCCGAAACTGTTCACTAACGCATTGGAGGATGTTTTCAAACTTTTGGACTGGAAAGGATGTGGCATCAACATTAATGGCGAATACATCACTAACCTTCGTTTTGCCGATGATATAGTTATAATGGCGGAGTCGCTCGAGGATATCGGCACCATGCTCAACGATCTCAGTAGAGCTTCCCAACAGGTTGATCTTAAGATGAACATGGATAAGACGAAAATCATGTCCAATGTCCATGTTCCACCTATACCGGTAATTGTTGGAAACGATACACTCGAAGTAGTAGACGAGTACGTCTACCTGGGACAGACTGTCCAATTAGGTAGGTCCAACTTCGACAAGGAGGTTTTCAACCAGTGTGTGTTGCCAGTGATGACTTATGGCACTGAGACGTGGTCCCTTACTGTGGGCCTCATTAACAAGCTTGAAGTCGCTCAACGAGCAATGGAGAGGGCTATGCTTGGGGTTTCCCTGCGTGATAAGATCCGAAATGAGGAGATCCGTAGGAGAACTAAGGTCACCGACATAGCTCTCAAAATTAGCAAGTTGAAGTGGTAATGGGCAGGCCACATCGCTCGCAGAACTGATAACCGATGGGGAAGAAAGGTTCTCGAGTGGCGACCACGCACTGGAAGGCGTAGTGTAGGCCGGCCCCCCGCTAGGTGGACCGACGACCTCATAAAAACCGCGGGGAATCGCTGGATGCAGGAAGCGAGTAGCCGGTCCAAGTGGCGTTCTATGGGGGAGCCCTATGTTCAGCAGTGGACGTCTTCCGGCTGATAATGATGATGATGATGATGAAGTACTCGTAAACCTATACCATAACATAACTATAAAAAAACAATTAATATGTATGCCATTCACGAAAATTATTTTGAGCTGTAGTACATATAATAATTGGTAAATATTTGTATGATCCAAAAGGAAAGTGTAGGTATAGAAATGCACACACATAGTTATTTGCATTGATAACTTATATAATATTAAAATAAGAAACAGTTTTGTACTAAAACGCGTATCTATACATTATTATATCTTAAAGTTCAAAAGTGGTCATGGCGTCAGGCACAGTAATCAGAAAACGCGGGTCGAATCCCGCCCGAAGAAATATATATATTTTTGATTCGCTAAACAGGCATTAGTGCATTAACACTCAAAACACTCATATCAAAGATAGTAAATGCAGTTCGTATTGTGTTATGTTATTAATAAAAACAAATATTAAATAGAAAACATCAAGATTACCTTTATTTTTGTTTGTAGAACAAGTAATGGTACATTTCCTCACCATCAAAGATATGAATCGAAACTTAATTATTCTCAGAACAGAAATTTGATCAACTTCATTATAATAACATATAAGTACACTTACATGAATTCACTGAACACAAGAATAAAATACGAATGAATTTCGTATGTAGATTTGAGTGAATATATTCATTGTTTGCACACAGTGTTGTCATATCCAAGCCATTAGGAAGAGTAAATTTCCTCTAGGTTTTACCAAAAAGGGTGAGTCTTTGTTATATTTTCATAGCTAAGTGTTACGGTAAGTACTATTTGGTTATTTCATTCGTTATGCATAAAGACCTCCGTAGACATAACCTAATTTTATGTATTTCTGCAGAGGTATATGTACCATTTTGCTTTTACATTATCTGAAGGGTGGACAGAGAGGTCGATGGAGGAGATGGAGGTATAGACACCCATCTTTGTCCAATGATGAGCTTGGTATTATTACGGAAAAACTTATGTCATGTGAGAAGGGAGTGTATTTCCATTCGATCATTTTTGTTGTCATTGAAAATGAAAATTATCATATTTTACTGTCTGCAACCCCGCGCGTTCCTTGTCGTAGGACAACAGTTGTTAGACTGTGTGTATAGCTATATCAATAAGAAATTATCTGAATTTGTCTGAAACGGTTATGTCGGGTCTATTGTAATGGATCGTTTTGTCGGTTATAATATAATAGTCTGTAGTTGGTGTTTTCAAAAACTAAATAAGGTTTGTATTTATAGTAGGTACATTGTATTTTCAGAGAGATTGTAATTGAATGCAAGAAGTTAAAAAATTGTTGCGGCTGCGTGATCATTTCGGTGTTTATATTTTTTCTGTACAATAGATTTATTAACACGCTCCGGTTATGTGTTGTGGTGTTTGGGTGAACTGAAAACTTAGCTGGCCAGCAGCCTAACCACCAAGCCGCACAGGCTCACAACCACGTGAGGTTAGGTGTCATCAGTAGGAGGTTTACATGATGATACATTATGAGGATGTTTTAGTATTTCAAACGTGAATGGACGAACAAACTAACAAACGCCAACCGACTAGCATATTTTCGCATTTACAATAAGTTTTATAACCGATTAGTTGCCACGGCGAAAGTGTTTTTAAATTGTTTATAACTGACCGAGCGAGCGAAGCGAGCGTAACGTCTTCGCTGGCGTCTTATTTTTGGCGATGTCAGCTCAGCTCTTGGCTACGTTCAATTTCCTTTAATTGAAGTCAAGCAAGCGCATCTCGGAAAAACATACAATATTCTTAAAAAAATAATGTGCATTCGTAAATAAAAAAATAAACCGTCAATGTATGTGTATTAAAAATTGCTATTTTATGATATGTGTTTCATGACAAATACAATAGTACACAAAGAGAAAAACTGATATAAAGGTGAAATTAAGTAGTATGTTTGAATTTTTTTTAATGTACTCTAGTATGTTAAAATATGTTTTTAATTCCGTCAATGTATACTAAGAAGCCTTTGAAATGCCATATTATTATTTTTTGTAGTTTTAATTAAATCGCTGCTTATGAGATAAATTGCTTTAAAAATCCTCATTTTTATCGACAACATAATATGACAGGACCTTAAATGGCCAAATTGATTTTCATCAGTATGTTTGTTAGGTTACTACACAGGTCGCTACTTTTTTCAACCAATCTTAACGAAACTTGGTATGCATGTTTCAATATAAAATATATGTTATTGTTTATTTACAGATTTTGATTAAATTTGGTACACAGATTATGTACAAGATTTTAAAGACGAATAACGAATACGAGCATAATTGGTCAAGTGGTTGCCGAGATAATAGGTTGTTAAGTACTGCGAAAAATTGCCGCTGATAAGATCACGTGCTCGCGAGGTCTACTGTTCGCAGAACTACTAGTTAAGTATGGGACACCTAAGCAGTTAACTCTCGTGACGACAAGCTTTAAAAGGAACAAAAATTTAAAAAAAGCTGCCAAGTCAAAGTCGGACTCGCGTATGATTGTAAAATGTAATTATACTTAATGCGAGCATGATACGAATTTGGCCACATTTTGCATTTTTGTTTTGACGGTTGTATGTTATACCTACTGGGGCCACACTACTGTGATGTGTCAGTAATTATGGCCTTAATTTACACAACAACGAGGTGTGGCCACGATTTATGGCCTTAATTTTACAATGTTAATCAATATGGCATATAACGGTAGGCAATAGCTGCGGTGTCGGGCCATTCTTCACATATCGAAGGTGTACTAATATAAAGATACCGGCTTCACTCACTTGGTATTATGTCGGTTTAAGTCCGACGACGTTTCGAACGAGTAAGACGTTCTTCTTCAGGTAAAATAAAACTACGTTTCTTATATGGGGCTTATTTATATCCCTTATATATTTAAAATTTGTTTTTATTACTATTTAATAACATCGCTGTAACAAGACATATTGCAGAAAAAAATAACTTGCTACCTATATAAGGTAAGAGACACACAGATGCTTTAAAAGGCACATCAATTTAATAGACAGCCTAGGCTCTTAATACGGTTCCTTTGTCTTGTAAGGAACCCTGAAAATGAAACAACTGCTTCATTTTCAACAGTACAAATAACATTAAACGTTAAGATCACGAAGGCAGGTGAAACATCCTAAGCCAGAGAACCCAAGGAAAGCTTGCCAAATATTTACAAGCGCCTCAAGTGACCTAAAACAAATTCTTCAATAATCTCGTCTCAAGCTTGTACTATTGTTTACATTGGATTTTGCTACTGCCTTCTTCATTCGCTTAGCGCAATACAAATTGAAACAGTAAAGGTAGCCACCAAATGTGGATGAAGAAGTTTTTTTTTCATTGGTAATCAATATAACATAAGTACTATTATTGTAAAGTCCTATTGTATGTTAATGGGCTTTTAATATTAAATTGCTAGATAGGTTTATTAAAAATTAGTTAATTTTTAAATTATTAACATTATTTTTGATGCTTTTATAGAAAGAAAATACAATTATTCATATACAACAAAACAGACGAGGCGTTAGGTTAGGTACAAAAGTGCTTATAATAAAACAGGTAATGTTATAAAATATGACAAACTATTTACATTGTCTGTCTCATATTTTATAACATTACCACAAACCATTATTTCAAAAAAACAACAAATATAATGAGGAGAATATTACAAAAAACATAAAGAAAATAATAATAACAATGATCTTGGTGTTTGTATGTATATTTCCTAAATGGCACTGGTGTCATTTATATTATAGATGACACCAGTGCTATTTAGGTGATATATATAAAAAAAAAAAATGAAGCCGTTCATATAACGGCTTCATGTTTTTGGTGTTCAAATATAAACATGTTTAAATTATTTCTAAAAATATACAAACTTTCTAAAGAGTGCCTATGTACATTATTTAAGGAAATTCGTAGCAACAATTACGCTTAATTTGATAATAGATAGATAAACGAATACATAGTTACAAAAATTTTAAGTGTTAATAGAATTCCCCGGGTAAATTAATAACAGTACCTATTATACGTAGTGAAAGTCGTGAGCAGAAGCTAGTTAAACATATATGCAAAAGTGCTCGTACAATACTGCTTAGATTTATATATAAAGCAATGCGAAATTATCAAACAAGATGGGGCGATTGCTTGTTGAATAGTTCTATCACCCTTACTGATGTCTTTATTTGTACTGTGTATGTGTATTTTTGTGGAACGCCACTCAATTTGTGTTTGATTTCGCCAAATATAAAGCGTTCGTAAACATTTAACTGACTTGTATCGGGTTACTCGCTTTCTTTTGTTCGCTGCCGTTCGTCTTCTATATAGATTGTACGGTAGCATTATGTTTACAATAAACGCAATATTTTTACACGATTGTATCTTGTATTCCTATTTCTAATTTAGTACAGTAGTATTTTTATTACGTTTACATTTATTAAATTCAAATTATATTAGATATAATATAACTACATATTATACAAGAAGGAGAGCAGCAGAGCTTTCTGAGGAACTGCCAACTACATTGCAATCTTCAAGACGCTTGCCGCAAGCGTGGGGATCATGTCAAATCCCCTCATTGGGAGATACCATAGAAAAGCTGAATCTGTCTTCCGTCCGGACTCTCATAAGACTCTCTCTAATCAGAGGGAGAGACCTTGTTCAACAGTAGACGTGAGCTACCAAAATCGTTCAGATGTTAAACTTCACAAACTATCTCGGCAACCACTTAACCATTAATGCTCATATTCGCAATTCCTCTTTAAAGTCAGGTACCTGATGTGTGTTATTTTTTTTTTAAATTGGTAGGTAAATAGCGCCGCAGCAACCCTTTTTCGAAAAAGTACCCACCTACACCAAAACGCCGACGACAAACAAAAAATATTGAATAGTAGAATATGCATACCAAGATTTCGTCAAAAAATGTTGAAATATGAGACCTGAACAGGAGGACCAGCATATAACCTAATTAACATACGGAAGGATGCAAATCAATTTGACCAGGTGAAGCAGACGCTTCGCTCGCTCGATCAATTAGCGTTACATGAAATGTACAATTTACTAAAACGATTCAAAATCAAATAAGCTAAAATAAAAGCTGCGAATTTAAGCTAATACAACTATTAATTTTTAATTTTATAATATTTTCTTATACTTAAAAGTAACGAACATAGTATTGTACCCATCCTTAATGGTTTTAGACAAATTAAATGTACTGTGTAATGTGTGTTTAATGACGTAGTTATACAAAAATACTTAATACTATCGTAATACATACTGAAATGAGGATTTCTGATCTTGATAGGCTGCTGTATCTTTTATTAAAATTGTCACCATTATCATCAGCCGAAGACGTCCGCTATTAAACCCTCTAAAAGGCCACAATAGTAATAACGGCCTTATAGCAAACAGTTTCGACCAATACCTCAAGAGGATCTTGCTAGACGGTTAGATCAAGGGCCAGATACAGAAGTACTCCTTGACACGGCGGCACTTATCGTCAGATGGTCCCTCAGTCTGCAACCCTAACCACCAGTTAGTAGATTGGGCCATACCACTGTCGGTGACAATCTAGGATTAGTTATTTTATAACGTTTTATAGATATATTGTCAAACCTTACTTTAAAAAAATAGTAATAATAATATTACTAATAAAAAACGTTTTAATATTAATAATATAATAATATTGTTTATTGACTGGCGGTGACTCTCACAATACCCTCAGTTCTCCTAATATGGGTCCTTTAGTATATTTTCCGGATGCATAATCCCGTAGGCTGCCCGAGTTGGTTCTTGATCTTGATTCTTCAGGGTCTTTGTGAACCCTACCTTGAATTATGTTTGATCTGTTCAAAATAGTTAAGCGTTTGCCAGCTTTGAGAGTATAGTTTCCATCAACTATCCTATCCATGGCGCGGGTGCAACCCTGAGACCAGACATTAACTTCGTTTTCATTTCAATATTGTTTTGTTGGATTGTTGTTGTATGAAAACCATCTTGATCTTGCGTGTGGTTTAGAGTTGACACCCAAGTTTTGCAGTTTATAACATTTTATGCCTTTGAAGGTTTTAGAGACATACATTTTGAAGTTATTGTTATAGAGAAATTAAAAAGAAATCGTACATTTTTGAACCTGCTCTAATAAACCGTCTTATAGGTATAAAAGGCCATAGTAAAAAAGGCCAATAAACAGAACAACAAACAATTGACATGTCCTTACACCCAAAAATAAAACCAAACAATTACTCATTTTGCATACACGGCTTTAATCTCTGAGACGAGGTATACAAATATCTTTACACTTTTTCAAAACTCCCTGGTGATGATTTTGACAGTGTCTGCCGACGACTGTTTACATCGTCGCCAGTAAGTCATTAGTCGTCACTTTGAGCTTTGGGGTGCGTTTGCGCATCTGGCAAACGTATTAATACTTTAAGAACTTTAACAAGCATACAAATTCATTTCAGCAGCAGTTTCTGATCCAAGCTGATACCTTGTTCTTCAGACCTATGAGCTAGTTTACTTTGGCATAATTTCGTTATATGTAACTCAGCCAGTAGCTATTTATATATTGAAATGATTGAACTGCCAAACTTTAACAATTATTGTTTTATTTTAAGTGTATGAAAGAAATAAGAAGAGTATGTAATACTAGCTGCACCCTACAGTTTTATCCGCATGGTTAAGGATGATGATGAAAATCTCATGTGTAATTTCAGCGCCTCATCTACCTACATACCAAATTTCTTCCAATCGTGATTGAGTACAAACCTCCATCCATCCAAACATTAATATTAGTAAGATTGTACTTACAGACATGAAGAAGATACAGCGGTGATGACTCATTACAAAATAAAATCAATATATTAAACGACGCAATGAAAATACTAATCGATGTAAGCAGCAAGATTTTCCTGCAGCTGGATAATGAATCCTAAAATTTTGTTCCTGAAGGTACCTTCAGCCTACGTTCATAATAGTAACCATAAAGATGAATAAACATCACTCAAAAAACCTATTTACGACTCTATGATCTATAACTTACACAATATTTTAGAATCTTCCGTTAGGCTGTTGCTAAGCGCTGAGGTGGTAACAAACACAAAGGCTCATACACATAGTGACAAGGGAAAACAAATGAACAACTAATTAATGAACACAAATGTCAGCTGTATCATAACATTAATGAAAATTTTAACACCCACATTGAATGCATAATATCGCATTTTAAAGTATTCAGTGTTTTTTCATAAGTTTAATAATCATTTTATATTGAACAAAAGAAACATTACGAAAAAACATAACAAAGAGGTATCCGACAGGAGCGCAAGTATCAAAAGTAATAAATAATTCCCCCGGTTGCGACAAATGAGGTCATGTGTTTCTCCTTTAAGTTTTTTTCTCTGACTTCCCGCGGGATCATGTGTCTTCTATTTCCGTTAACATATCGACTGAACGATTTGCTTCTTTAAATTTAGAAATATGTTCGCTGTTTAGTATATTGCGCCTTGGGGGTCATTAAGTTTGAGATTCAAATGCAGATGTCAACTGTGGCCCATCTGGTATTCTTTTTACTCTATCACTTTTTTCTTTACGATGTTAATATAACAAATTATTGTAATTTGTTTTCTTGTGTGCGTTATTATTATTTTTATGTTTGAAGGGTTATATCGTTCATTTTAGTAATTAATGTTTATCATTTCTTGGCTACGTGTTGAAAGATGTCATTCGTTTTAAGATTGAACTCGTTTATCTTTAAAAATTTAGCTTAGAAACTAGAATTTCGTAAGAATCGCTGGAAATGTGAAAGAAAATCTTTCTACTATTATAAACGCAAAAGTTTGCATGTATGGCTGTATGTTACTCTTTCACGCAAACACGATTAAATGGATTTTAATGAAATTTGGTATGTACTCGTATATGTATAGATTAGGCGCTGGAATAACATATATGATACTTCATCATCATCATCATCATCATCGTCATCATCCATTACCGGTTGCCATGGGGCGCATTGTGACATACATGAAGATAATGTTGCTCTTCCATACTGTTGAGTATATATTAGACGCCAAAAAACTTAAAATTAAACGCTAATAAACTATGAAGGGTTTTATTTTTACATTACAGACTTTAGTTTTTGTTACGTACGTTACTATAAGCTATATATTTTAAAATAAGCTAATGACATATTTTTATTTCTTTTCACGCGATATCCCAAAAGTGTGATGTATTTACCGATTTACAGTTTTAACTATTTGCTCTCTTAAAAAAATCTACTTACTCAAGATTGGAAAATTAATCAACTGTATTTACTTATAACATGCTAAATTGTTTGCCGTTTCTTCTACACTACGTGTTACTTTACGTGATCAAAATTGAGTTTTATAGCAATGGTGTAAACAAGTCTATTACTTTTACAAAAATTACCAACCAAAAATCCTTTTGTATTCCGACCTATTTAAATCACATTAAAAACAAACAGAACTTTGGCCTCAAACTGCTTTTAGACTAACAATACTTACACTGATACCTCGATGAACAAATATGAGAAATGGCTCTTATTCCCTTTAAACAGAATTGATAATGGATTAGTCTGTAAACTCTGAATCTTGTGGTGGGTTGTAAGGAACAATCAAGACTTAACCTTGGAATCGTTTTACGAGTCGCTCTCAGTCGGTTCTTGTAATAAACATGTCGGCAACAAGTGTTAGAGGGATTCTAGTCTTTCCACGTGGTACTGACTGTACACATTTGCTTGAAAGACGTGGTTTAAATTTTCTTTATAATACGAGTAGATTTTATTCTTATTTTTAAAGCACATTATGAATAATGTAAATGATTGAAACTACCAAAAAAAATGATTATATCTAGTAAAATTTTAAAAATCCAACATAATATCAATATATATATATATTTATATATATATATATATATATATATATATATATATATATATATATATATAATATATATATATATATATACATATAAAATAATAATATTATGATTATAATTTAATTAATAATTATAATATTAAATATAATTAAATATAAAAATAAAATTATAAAATATTTATATAATTAATAATTTTAAATTTTTTAATTTCTCCTTGCATACCACTAGGTATATCTTAAATAACATGCTACTGCTCGCGCCTTCTTCCGTGTCAGAATAAGGCTATCGCCATCTCTTCGGTGATCCTGGTCAGTCAGTGTAGAAAAATGTAACAAAATATATACACCATTTACTTCCTCAATCACAAAATTTTGCGTAGATTAGTCATATGTTTAATTATAATTGATAAACTGAAATATTTATTTATAATTTACCATACAATTCATTTCATCCGAAATATATATCTTTAAAAAAAATTTAAAGTTTGGATGGCATGTGAGTAAATATTTATGTCTGAATTTTTTTCATACTGAAACGGTTGAAAGGATTTAGATGAAATTTGGGTACAGCCTATATTCCGGATTGACACTTAGGTCCTTTTGATCCTGATGCAAAACATAAACTGTTAAAGACAGCTTTCGCTAACAGTAACTGGTTACTATTAATACTCGTATTGATATGCGTTCAAACTAAAGTTATCGAAGAATTACGATTACCTTAATCTAGCGGACAAACTAGCAAACAAATTCAATACCACTCGATTATACGGACAACTTAATAGGGACGACAGCGATGTGCGAATGCCTTTGTCGCCATCAATGGAGACTAGGTCAATGGAGACATCTGAAATACATTGTTTAAACACCCATACTTCGATAGCCTTGTTCATGGGCATCACTCTATACACAATAATTTTCCCAAGGGACGAGACTCGTTTACTATCATTTAGAGCCGGTCTAAAAAGAAGCCGGTCGAAATTAAACTCGATTCGATGTTTGTCAAAGCTATTTCTTCTGTAGTTTGCTAAATTTGTTTCTCTACATACGAATAGGGTTCCAAATAGAACACCATTTGTACATTATAATACATATTTTTATTATAATTCGTGACAAATATAAATATCAAAGTTCTGTTTCTAGTAGATTTATATAACGTTATTTAGTACTGCGCAAAGGAAAAATTTTCCGCGCCGTACTAAGTGACGTTATTTTAATTGTAGCAGCGTTTATAAGTAAGACCGATAAAGGCTATACTGGCTATTTGTTGGCTTTTAAGGCATTCCAGGGGACCACCACACAGATCAGTAAGAAAGTGACATTATCATAGATTATCTTACAATATTAATGTGCTCTGAAGCACGCGCAGCAGGTCTTGCCTTGTTACGACATGGATGGGTGGCCGCTGTGGCATTTTAAACTAAGCACTTCCGTGCTTCAGAGTACAAGTCATTGGTTCGTTTTACGACAACACTCGTTAGGTTATGTCAGATGGCCTGAAAACTTCAACAAAGGCTGGCCACTACACTATACACCAAACCTCACTGGGCCTACGTGTTGGAGTCAAAAGCTTCGAAAAGAACACTAGTCAAAGTAAAGTACAAACCCTTTACTCTCCCACTGCTGGGACTCAAACTATCGTCACAAAGATATGAGTATGCACCGACAACAAATACAAAAAAGCATAAATGTGTTAGCGTCGAAATAAAATCAATCGCTCGAAATGAGTTCGAAAATATCATATTTTTAGTTTATACCCCGTGTGTGATGGTAGACGTTTTTATTGCTAGAATAAATGGTGTTTGTTTTGTTTCAAATATAAGTTATAGGGACAAGACAAAATAAACAAAGGGATGTTTGTAATTATATTAAGGACGTTGCTTTTTTAAGTCAAGGGAGTTGTGAATGATACGGTGTTATTCTTTTAAACGTTTGAATGAATAAACTTACGGTGTTGAAGACATATTTGTATCGGTTATAAATAACCGATGTTTGTGTAGTGGAAGATATATTTCATTTTGTTTATTTATTACAGGTTTGTCTCAATACGCGGTATATACTATACATACTACTGTTTATCTATGGCACTAGGGCTCACAGAAACTTACCTAAATACACAGTTTTTTGCTATAGTAATTACAGAACATCTTGTTAGTACTTGATCAAAATTGTATTATTTTCATCACATTTTTTTTGCAAATGGGATAAAAAAAACGTTTTAACTTGGTATTAGCAAAATTTGGGTAAGTACCTACCTAGTGGTTTTAATTTATTAAGGTATATAGAAACCAACGTTCAAATACCATGTAGTAAATCCAATATTTAAAAATAATTAATATTACCGTTGATTGCTACTCTATACTACCTATATGAAATATAAAAAAAATATTTGTTAGAATCATTATTGGTTACTAACAACGGTTGTTGTTATTTTTTTAATATTTCAAGTAGAAAAGCAACGTAGGTCGTCCACCGTCAACGTGGACAGACGACCTGATAAAGGTCACAGGATGACGTTGGATACAGGCCGCTTCAAATCGGTTCATTTGGAAATTTGTGGGGGAGGCATAATACAGCAGTGGACGTCTTGCGGCTGAAATTATGATGATGATGGTTTCAAACAGGTATTCAGTATCAATAAACGGCACACTAGGTTACACACTAGTATCAAAAATTACTTATAATAAATTACACATATTTAAAATAATTCTGATATCTATAATTAACTACATACTGCATTTTACACATTGTTAAAGTTGTAGTTTTTAAATTCCAAATTATCCGTAAATTATTATTTCTTCTGTTAATAATTTATACATTGTCATTAATTTACAAATAAATATAATTTTAAGATTTAATTTATTAAAAGGTTAAATAACTTACACAGTGAAACATTTAATGTTACTAAAACTTCTATATTTAAATGCACAGAACACAGCTTAAACATTTTTTATATGGAATGAGGAGATAAAAACTATACCAACAAATAAACTAAATCAACCTAACGTTCATGACTTTATTGAAGTGTTATTATCACACCCATAGGAGTGGTATACCTAATTTCCCAGCAGGAGTAATCGTGTATCTTCTTCACTTCATCTTATATAATCTTACGTATACAAACACGAAACATGTAGACAGTAGGGGTATTCGCACGGCCTTATATTTTTACATATATTTTAGTATACTTATATTTCATACTTATTATATGTTTGTCGTTGTTTATTTAACCAAAGCCAACTATTAATTTATTAATTAATTATTTAATAATTGGCTTTGGCTTTTTAATACCAATTACAACCAGTGGAAACAATTTGAAACAAATATGTAGGGCATGTCGTGTAAATCGATGTATAATCCATCCATATGATATTTAATACTCCTCTGCTGTCTGGAAGAGATCGCTCTGAGCAATAAGAGCGCTGAGTGCTCATTGTTACCCCTAGGTTTTTAATTGTCCTTTCTAATCATAAAGTCATAAATATAGAGTCTCGATAAAGTTTTATCTATAATACTAATGTTTATTTACTAAATTGTATAATTGTTATTTATTAAAATGTTCTTCTTTATCCCACCTAAGGCGAACATATTGAGGGAGGTAGTTATTTTTCATGGCTAATGAAAAAAAATTACGAATCGCAAACTAAATTACATTATATTTAGATATGAATATAATGTAATATAACATTATATTCATATCCGAATGTTATATTTTATTAGTTATATTTTATTTGCATTCGCATTGGTCAGCTCGTTCTTGCTCGCTAAGTAAAGGGATTACTCTAGAAATCCCTTAGAAGATCTCTAGACTACATTTCTGGACATTTTGTACAAAAATCCTCCGCACGTCGTCTTTGGGCGTCGAAAGGGGATAATTGGACAAACACACAGCCATCACACACCATTGATTTGCAATAACATTAAAAATAAATACGACTAAATATAAAGAAGTTAATTTTTTAGTATGTTAAACCTCATTTAATGCAATAACTCTACAAAGACATTCACAAACATAGTGCTATCTGATTCTTTAAACTTTGGAAGACCAAATGTATCTCAATCTCAATATTCAGTGGTAGGAATATATCATACTGGTATTGATATTTATAGTGTAGTGGTGACGCAGTGTAGCTATCAGTCGCTTATGTGAATATCAATTGATATTATTGTGTAATGTTACAGTTATTGTAATAGAATTGCTGTTTGATGTAAGTACCACTTAATATCCGATAATGTCGATGTGAGTGGCACTTTAGGTGCAGCTGGAATAGGTTCGCAATTGATATGATTGGCTGAATAGAGCAACATAAAAATGCTTTTGAAGTTAGACTTGTTACATACACCGAGTGTTTAGAAAAATAATTCTGTAGGCAATCTACATTAACACTTATTCTTAAGGCTGAGCGCAGACTTGAGTCACGATAGTTTTAAGACAGGCTATTGCTTTACAAAAGTTATGAAGACGCGGACACTTCAAACAAAACGTCTCATTGACAAAATTGTCTCATAGTCAAAACAGTTTCGTTTTAGATGTCCGACTTGTTATAGGCAATAAAAAAATAAAACAATTTGGTTTGAGTTTTAAGACAGACTTGCCTATGTGAGGAAAGTCTGTCTTAAAACTGTCGTGACTCCAATATGCGCTCAGCCTAAATGCGTTGAGCGCTTGACATATCAAGGTCATCATTTCGTCTCTATCATTTTTAAACAAAATACTGAAAGAACGCAATATTCTTTATTATGTTTAATACGAAGCCACTTCAGTGACGTTTCGTGTATTAGGCCCAGGTACTAATGTTATTGAATAGAATCTCTGCCGAAAACGTGATGGTATGTATTAAATTGCATAAGCACATTTCATGCTAAACCTAATAGACACTTGAAGTATAACTAGGTTAAACTTGATTTATCAATTTAAGAGAGAATACATAATTAAAACATTAAATAATAAATACACATCCTCGGACGTGATTCGCCAGGTGAGATTTATCTATGATTCGAACTCGCGTCTTCGAAAATCCATGTCAGACGCCATGAAGATAAATGTTTGAATAAACTCTTCTTTCGATTGGATAATGCTTGTCAGGCTGTTCAATAGATGTCGCTCCATCCCAGTAATCAGATAAGGAGTTGAACTTCAAAGCTCGAACGGGATGCATCGGTGGCCTAGCGGTCGTGGCATATGACACGGATTGTCAAAAGATACGGGTTCGAATCCGAGTATGTGTAATTTTCTCTCTAAAATTGCAATGTTTGGTATTGCTAAGCAGGCGTAATATAATATATATAATCATAAAATAAAAATTAGGTCAAACTGAGCATATTTGGATGAGTAACTGCCAGAGAAAACATCAACTGAGCGCTTTCGAGGTTCAGAAAAGTCAGTTCAATCAACGAACTATGTGTTTGTGTTGTTGAGTGTTTAGTGAGACTGCGTGCAAATGGCTCTTGTTATTTTGAGTTCAGTTAAAAATAAATCATACATGTTAGAATTTAAAACTTTGAAATCGGTGGCAGTTATTCCCATAAGATATGCTACCTGCTACATGCATATTTTAGAGGAAAGCATACTTTAAAAGCTACTTTACAAGCTTATTATAAAATCCTTGATGAAGGTGATCCTAATGAGTCAAAAAAGCACGACGGAGTTTTATGTAACAGAGAGTATCTGAGGACTTCCCATGGACTCTTTCTCGCCCATTATCACAATATTATGGAGCCAGCTCCACGGTTTCATTTCAAGAAATAAAATTGCCCTCGAAATTATTTTAGCTCTATCGTAGTTCAGCTTAAAAACTTTATAAACCAGGAAAATAGACAAACGCTAGCAAGCAAGCAAGCTAACTAAAAAACTTGTGAAAAAGAAAACATAAATAACGTAGCGCAAAAAGGTTTCTCTAACAGCATAATGTGTAAATTAAAAATGTAGAGCAACGTATGCAGTACTGTTTAGACAGAACTCTACTAATTAAAGCCCGTACTCTACACCGAGATTCACGTGAGACCCATGTAATTAATATTGCGAACAATATCTCTACTCGCCTTGTCGCGTAATTAGGTAGAGACAAGTGCATAGAATGTTAACGATGTCGAGGTAAATAGAGTCTTCCTGGCTTCGCAACAACTTTGAGTTGGTTAAAATGTAATTATGGTTATTTTCTATCATTGCGCTTCTTTTGGATCAAGCCTTAGGGATATCTGACGTAGATACTTTAATAAAAACTATTTGTACTGATGTTTCTATGTGGTCAATTTTTAACAGTAAGAGGTCTTTATACTGATGATTTATAAATATACTTTTTTTGTAGCAGTAGGAAACACTTTGTGAACGAGTTCGTCTGAGAAATACTGCCACCATAACTGTTCTAGTAATGTTCGGAGTGTTCCGTTTTGAAGGGTATGGATGGCGGTGAAATTACAGGCAGATGAGATTTTACAACTATATTTCTCATGGTTTTGGGTGCAGTGCAGTTCGTCACATGTGACGTAACTTCTGCTTATGAGGTACAAGACATAAGTGGTTTTAATACGAGTAGTTGGATATCTCCCAGAATTTAAAATAGTTTGTATGAAATTAAGAAGCTCTTATTGATGTTTTTATTTACTATATTATATTATGACTAACAACTTATTAAATGACTCCGTTAGCTCAGTTGATAGTGACCCTGTCTTAGAAGCGCGGGGTACCAAGCTCGATCCCTGGCCTAGGCAAATGTTTTTGTGATGTTCAAAAGTGTTTGTTATCGAGTCTTGAATGTTGTTATGTGTTATTGTGTGTGTTTATGCCTGCTGTGACACAGGAAATTCTAATGCGGGGTTTTAGTGTACACTTTAAGTTTAGTTTTGTGTGATACGCGAAAGTCTAGGTAAACTCGCACTTGGCCATCGCATAGTGTTGAAAATCCCGTAACCGTTTAAATATCTCTGAACCAATTATTGACAATGTCGAGTTTACTTCGTTTGTGATATTGTTTCCAGTGTTATTTATTTTCGTATATAGCATCACACTACTAGTTACTGACTCATGCCTTCGCCACACTCTATGCACGTAAATCAATGATAACCACGATCTGGCATTAATTTGAGTGACAGCCTGACACATTCCTTAAACTTGGGTTAATTGATTTCTGCAGAATTCATGTGAACGGCAGCGTGGAGTGACTCACGTGTAAACTAGTCATGAAATAGCTTTAAGTAGATCCTGGTAGCTATAGATAAAAGTATACAGATAGTTCCCTAACTAATGGTAGTTTTGTACCTGATGGCTACTACGATCTAGTGCCCAATAACCCTTTTTGACTGTTCATAAAAATATCATCTATTTTTTTATTATCTAAGAAAGAAATTAACCTGTTTATACTTATATTTGCAATCTGTAAACTGACCCCGCAATTCCCAACTTAAACTCACGCACTCTGTTTCTAGAAATTCCTAAGTGAAGAGGAGGCCACAAATAAAGCACAGAACTATCATTTTTTAAGACATAATATGATCTTGAATGTCAAAAAATCCTGATAAGATAGGATTATCCTCTTCTATTGCCAAAAACAATTTTATTTTATTTTCGAAGTGTGTTCCTATTTCATCATCAGGTCGCCTAAAGTGAAAGTTAAGAATGACATTATTTAAATTTAACTTTACAAAGATCTTAATCTGTCCGCATCAGGACAAAAAATAACAATAGATTTATGAATGAAACTTGCCTCGAATGAGGCTTGCTGATTCGGACAGATTAATGCGATTGACACTCACTGCAAAGAATTCTAAGAATATGTCTTCACATTGAAGAAAATTAAAATTCGAAAACTTGCTTTAAAATTTCAATTGTATTTTCATTTCGTCTACGGTCGTCGGTGCATGTCAAAGATAGACGTTGGAAAGTCAAGGAACTGTAGGTTTAAGGGATGCGTAAAAGTAAAAATTGCCGGAGACGTGGTTTTGATAAAATTATTATTGTCATCCTCGGGCGGGATTTGAAATTTTATTTTATTTGGGGGTTTACAGCTATAATTACAGTGTAAGGTTAAGAAGTTGCTTAAGATAAGCCAATAATAAGCCTCCATCATACAGACAGTTGAAATTCAATGCTCGGCGACGTGCCTCGGTGGCCTGGTGGTCATGGCGTGTGACTCGGATTGTCGGAGGACGCTGGTTTGTATCTCGTCCGAGGATGTGATTTTTTCTAAAACTGCGATGTCAGATCTTGCTAGGCCAGCGTGAGTGCTTTAAAGTTTATATTAAAAAAATATAGTGTAGTAGTATACATAGTCACTGAAGGTATACATAATTATATACGTATGTAACACATATTTATAGGCGACAGTTATTTTATAATCAAAGTTAGAAATATTAACTATTAGGCATACTTATACATGTTAATATTAATAAATTATAATAATACTGCTATGTAATGTAGATTAACTACTCCAATGGTTACCACTTCTAGGAATTGTCTCATTCCACGTGGTCCCTGTTACAAAACATCCAAGAAGTGAGAGAGACATACAAGATTTTATTATAACTTATTGCTTACACTTATACAAATAGTCACTGTATAACGATACTCTGCCTGTCCAGAAATATACAATAACCAAATATTGGAAAGTCTGAAAGAATCCAATCACAAGAATTCCGTCCAAGGTTACGTAAATTTCCTCTCTTATATAATAATAAACTTACTAAAATTCGATCCATAGCACTATTTTGCCTAACAGCAATTTTTGTATAAGGTTTCAAAAAAGAAACAAAAAAAAAGGTTTTCCAGGTCAAATCTCAATATCTTTAGCAATACGACAATCTTTAGAATACACCTGCCATCAAGCAACAGATATCGAAAAGATACCTTCATCAAACTGGTGTTTTATAGGGTGTATTTTAATATAATAATAGAAACCAACAATTTCAAACTCATCAAAATATTCGGCAAAAACAGTACCCACTACATGTCTAATTCAACTCTATAAAACGTTTTCTTGTTACTTCTGAAATGGCTGTTGAAATATATAAGCGTGTGTAAAACAAGAGCAGTAACATAGTTTTATGAACACTCTTTGCCAACAATCGAGGCGAGAATAAATAAAAAAATAAAACAAGGACATGCACCGTTTAAAGTCACAGGAGCCAACGAAATGATGAATATTACAACTGGCCTGTGCAGCGCCAAATATGAAATGAATGCAAGAGCTAACGACTATTTTGAATAAGGTATTTTACAAGCCCACTACACAGCCCACAGTGGGCAGGGCACATAGCACGCAGAACAGATGGCCGATGGGGCCGAAAGGTTCTGGAGTGGAGACCACGGACCGGCAAGCGCAGCGTAGGTCGTCCACCGACACGGTGGACAGACGACCTGAGGAAGGTCGCAGGACGACGTTGGATGCAGGCCGCTTCCAACCGGTCCTTTTGGAAAATCATGGGGGAGGCATTTGTTCAGCAGTGGACGTCCTACGGCTGAGATGATGATGATGATGATGATTTTACAAGGCATTCTAAGAAGCTAAGCAAAGGCTTCCGTTCACTTGGCTCCCCTGAGATGGATCCCCTGGGGAATTCATTTGGAGTTTTTGTCCACGCGGATCCTCTGGCCAAGAAGAACCACTGTAGGCTACCCTGGGGGAGTTATTTTGCTGAGATAAATAAAAAGAAAATTAAATTAAAAAAAAGAAGGCGTCCTCACCTCATGCGTGGCTGAGCCCGCTAGGAACTAATACTAAACTCCGAACAATATAAACTGAACTAAATTACTATAATTAGTATGTCAGTATTTAACATTACATACTTGTAATTAATCAATTAAATACTATACTACTAAGTAAATACTCTTGAATTTTAGGCTTCAAAAATATTACTATCATCAAACTTAACTCTATCGAAAAACAATTTTAGAGCTCTTTATTATTTATTCGAAGTAATGATTACATATATACATTACATATATTTTCATGTAGATCTTTTTGACAAAGTTTTATCTACAATTTTACCTCTTAGCTTCGTTCCTTATTAATACTTCTTCGAAGTCTTAGAATATTATGAAGCCTTGAATTGCCTTCAGACTGCCAGACAATTCCAAATCTAGCGTATCTGCCAACCCATACTGTGCCCACATAATATATTAAGGCTCATACTTTGCTCCCTGAAAACCCGTGTCCAGTCAAGCCAGCAGTGGGTGTAGCTGGTTATATGATGGCTATATCGTTTACTGTTATGATATTTTGACTTGATCGTCTTCATCACGCTTTCGCTTGCATAGCCTCGAAGCTCTAAAATAAAAAGCCTGAGTAACATCTGCTATGTGTCAGTGAAAATCCTGTCAAAATCAGTCTAGCTGTTTTGGTGGTAAGAAGAAATTTCGACAATTCAAATAGATACATTAATTTTATATATGTGTATATATACGATCATTTCCTTTATTATTTTAGTAATGATGATGCAAAACAAAAATGTAATAAAAATAGCAAATTTCATTTTACATATAATTTTAATAGCTTTCGCCATCTCTAGCATCAGGATGAGACTATACTTCATTACAATCAACTACCCTACATAAAATTGTGTAATATTTAAACCTGATGTGTTCGCTTTGGTTCATATTTCTAACAGTTTACCAATATTATTAAATAAAATTACCTAGTATTAAAAAAACAATCTATATTCTGCATAGTATTTTAATAAAAAGAGGCAACTCTCATACTAAAGCTAGTTTTTCGAATAAAACAATATTACAGTTGGCTTTAGCACCGATACTTTTTATTATTTATGATGCGTTACTGTACTAGAGTGGTTTTCAGTTACGGAGTATTATTTTGATTCTCTGGGTGTTCTAATTTAGAAATTGATTTTAATGTCAATGCCCTTAGTCTACACTAATATTATAGATGAAAAATTTGTATGTTGGTAATGAATAAAGTCAAAAACTACTGTGCCCAATTTCAAAAATTCTTTAATACACTATATTTGATTCATCCTCATCATCATCAATCACCACGCGGGTGAAACCGCAGACCACGGATAGTAAATTATAAACGTGCAGGCTCATAACTGAAATGAAATTTGATAGTAGTTTTATAATAAAGCATGATAACGAAACATCATTGTTACCTGAATTTTGATTTCGTATATAGTATAATTAAAAATGGAAGATCTTAGTGGGAAAACCACTTGTGAAACGACGTAGAAGAAGATTTAATTAAAACCCAAATATAACCTAAGTTTGTTTTTTTGTATAATATTCACCTAATTAATAAACAAATTATCTTTTGCCCGCGACTTCACATGTGTGAAATACGATTATCGCAATCTTTCTATGGCATTGAGAACTTTAAACTGCAACAGTTCAAAACACTGCATGGCATTGCACTGCGTCAACCTAATATATAAGATGATAAATCTCTTGCCCTGTCATTTCACTGGAAACATAACATTTCAAACAGAAACACACTAATGTTTGCACACTACTACTTCACGGTTGAATAAATGGCAAAGGATTTCTTGCCCTTGGCTTTGTAAAAATCTTATAACTACAAATTTAACCTGAATTTCTTATCTATTTATAAAATATTGTTTCAACACTGTGTTAAAATCACGTTAACCAATGGTACCAACTGACGGACGGTCATGTTTACAAACTGTCCCACGACAACTAATGGCTCATTTTGTCAAATACTCAACGCCGTGAGGTTATAAATTCAACAAGCCCCATATGAATCACCATTAATGAATCAACCTATCCGAGATTACTTGATAAATCTTCTAACAGTTGATATTAATAATTCACTTTAGCAGATTAATTGAGAGACGTGAGTAACTTTATTTAAGGTATTTAAATAGTATCATTAATATTTTACTCCCTGTTTGTGTAAATATTTTAATGCAATAATTTACAAAAAAGATCTTAATGCATTAATTTACAGAATAATTTAAAACTTATTCTTTCTTAATACATTCCATAACATTTAAAAAAAAATAAGAAGTAAGTAATAGAGATTCGGAGAGAAAGAATTGACTAAGTGCTTAGCTGCTCTAGTGATAAAATATTTTTATATTAAAAAAGCCTATAGTTTTATGAAAACGATCAGAATTCACAAGAAGTGGTTTTTTGAAAACAAACACTACTATTCCGACCAAAATAACTCGTCAACAGCTATGAGTTTCGGTGCAGCAGAGCATAAAGAGAAAATTAATAGGTGGGATTACATAAACCAAAACACTGATACCATAACAACCGACTAGCATTCCCCACATATAGTCGGGCTACAGAAAAATCACTGAAAACGATCGTAAACGCGACAAATTTGTGTGCGAGGTTCCATAAATTAAAGTTCATTAAAAGTTGGTCTGCGAGAGTGAACGACATTTTATTCACTCAAAATGGACTCTAAATCGTTGGCTATACTATAAACTCTGCTTTTGGAATTTAAGCTTTAGCACACCTAAGCAATTATCAAGACTCATTATCATCATCATCATTTCAGCCGTAGGACGTCCACTGCTGAACATATGCTTCCCGCATAATTTTCCAAAAGGACTGGTTGGAAGCGGCCAGCTCCAACGTCGGCCTGCGACCTTTTTCAGGTCATCTGCCCACCGTGTCGGTGGACGACCTACGCTGTTGCCAGTCCGTGGTCTCCATTCCAGAACCTTCCGGCCCCATCGGCGATCTGTTCTGCGTGCTATGTGCCCTGCCCACTGCCACTTTAACTGGGTAATCTTATAAAGTAAATTAACATTACTACGAAGTGAAAATAACTACGTGGTTATAAACCTTGCCGGTTTTTCTTACGTTTAGTATTGAAGACGGCGCTATCAAAGAGTAGTATAGTGTGTGAATCGTGTGTAAACAATATCAGCCGTGCAGTCATGTATATTGTATAGGTGTGCTTACAGATTTACTTATAACGCGAATTCCGCCAGTTCGTTTTATTTTTATGACTATTAGTAGAGTTACTTTAAAACCCTGCACCATATTTTAGAACTAAATAGACGAATGACGCAATCATTAGTATTATCATCAAGTTTTCTCCGTTGCAACGTGATACAGTCGTTAAGTATTAAAATTATTTGTGGTTGTCATTGAGATGCTTAATGATGTGTCATTAAGATGGTATGTCCATTAAGTGAGAATTATAGCTGCGTATGTATCAAAATCAATGAGTTTCGCTGTCAAACATTGTTATCTTGAATTCAACGTTATTTACGAATATTACTCTTTATTACGAAAGCAAAAATTAAGCTTCTATTCCCCAAACAGTATTTGTATGTTAATAGTTTTCGGCATCATTTTTCTAATAAATAGTACTAGTATTTTATAAAACCTAGTATTTTATTTGAGATATTAATAACTATTAAATACAGGTCAAAAGTAGTCATGGCAAAATCCATGGAAGACCTCAGTACAATGCTCGAAGGCCTCCATCGAGTTTCCCAACGGGTAGGCCTTAAGATGAACATGGACAAGACGAAAATTATGTCAAATGCCCATGTTATGTCCACCCTAATATCAGTTGGAAAATTAGTTCTCAAAGTTGTTAACGAATATATCTGGCTGGGCAGCGTTCCGGAAACTTCGCGAAGTCTTCTCGTCAAAAATACCTCAGTCCCTTAAGACAAGAGTCTTCGACCAATGTGTGTTACCAGTGATGACGTATGGTACTGAAACGTGGT
The DNA here is from genome assembly GCA_917880725.1 of Selenia dentaria. Classification (NCBI taxonomy): domain Eukaryota; kingdom Metazoa; phylum Arthropoda; class Insecta; order Lepidoptera; family Geometridae; genus Selenia; species Selenia dentaria. The sequence goes on from OU862893.1 coordinate 21,218,507, forward strand.
CTCTTACTATGGGCCTCATAAGTAAGCTCAAAGTCGCACAACTAGCTATGGAGAGGGCTATGATCGGGGATTCTCTACGTGATCGAATTAGAAATGAGGAGATCCGTAGAAGAACGAACATAGCCCAAAAGATTAGCCAGTTAAAGTAGCAGTGGGCAGGGCACATAGCACGCAGAACAAATGGCCGATGGGGCAGGAAGGTTCTCGAATGGAGACCACGGGCCGGCAAGCGCAGCGTAGGTCGTCCACCGACACGGTGGACAGACGATTATCTAATCGTCTGTCCACCGTGTCGGTGGACGACCTACGCTGCGCTTGCCGGCCCTGATAAAGGTCGCAGGACGATGTTGGATGCAGGCCGCTTCCAACCGGTCCTTTTGGAAAAATATGGGGGAGGCTTATGTTCAGCAGTGGACGTCCTACGGCTGAGATGATGATGACGATGACAGGTCTCCGAAGTAACATGGCTATAATGTGCGGGCAAAAAATAACATTCCGCGTTTAAAACAATATTTATAAGTTAATGATGGTTTTATTATAAATCAAGAGGCATTAATCTAAGATGTTAACACATTTCACGTCAACTCAACAAAGTTATCACAGATACCAAGTAAGCGTTAGATTTACACAAACGCAGCTGGCGGGTTTTTGTCAAGCTGTTAATGAAGATTTGTAACCGACTGGTAATTTAAGTGTGGTCTCTGAAACACTGAAGAGAATTTCTTCTTTATCCCACCAAATAAGAAATAAAGAATGGAATAATTTACAGCTCTCTTTGAACTGATTTCGCGTGGATGCTCGAACTATTCTCGAAATAGTAAACATACGTTCGCAATAACGTTTGAATCTTCGTAAAATCTTTTATTTTACAAAGGCGTACGCCTCTCATATGTTAATCTCGTCCCGACAAGCGAGCAAGACAAACGAATTAATAAAAGGCCCCACAGCGTTAAACTTAATGGGAAACTAACAAGCGTAAACCAAAACAGATAAAACAATACGAAACAGCCTCGAGGGCTCAAACTACGGGTTCAATAGTTTCGACACCTGTCACGGTTCTCAGTTCGATATCAAAGAGAAAAACTTTTCAATTTCCCTCTTAATATAAACCACATTTATTTTCGTTAAACTTTTAGGGAGTTCCATTTTGTTCTGTAAACTTCGTCTTGTATGCTGGTGACAGGACATGTTTCGATGTTGGAAAAAAATTAGACGCGACCATCACTACGTAATTGAAGTGTCAAAAGTTATCTGATTTCACTTGCAAAACGCGTGGCGATATGAAATTTTTCGCGCAACCGACATCGTTGGTGGGAAAAAAGAGAATTCGATATGAGTAGAGTGTCGGCAATCAGCATTTGACCTACATTCCACTAGGTATTATGCACATACAAGTGTGGATTTATGAGTATTAAACGAAGCAGAGAGAAAACTGTTTGTACGCTGATTAAGTAATTAATGCTTAATTGTAGTACAGATATGACTGGTACAATTCGCGAATTTTGAAGTTAAAACGAGATATTGAACAAGCACGATCTTTTGCGGTCGCCTCTTAAAACTCATTACACGGCCTTCGTAATGCTAACAATGGAATGAGATCGAGGTATGAATGAAAAGTATTATAAGTATAGCTAATTGATTTTGATGAATTTTGTGCCTACCTAGGGTTTGTAGAAAAAATCTAAAAGTGCTACAATAATAAATCTATTGACATAGAGAAGAATTTATAATTGTCATAGTAAACTTTTGGCATAGAATTAATATGCTATCAGTATAGCAAATTTCACCCACATCCATTTGAGTCCTTTCACCGCGATAAAATAATATAACAAAGACACAGTCACAAACTTTAACCACACACGTTGCAATACCTGGAAAAGTAGGCAGATTTCTGCGAAATTGTATTATCGGCCAAACATGGCGAAACGCCATTCAAAGGTTTAACAATTATAATACGATTATTAGTGTTATTAAAAGTGTTTCAGTTTCAATAATTTCGAGACTTTTAATATTAAACAAAATGTTAGATTAATAATTAATATAAAATCCCTGAAATAATATTTTTCAGACGTCGTTACACCTGATAGTTTTGCGCGGCATTGCATGCGCTCGTCATCATGAGACGCAGCTGCTACCCACATTCAGAAGACCCTTCAACGAACTCCCTACTAGTGCTTTTCAGTTAGTGCCAGTTAGGTGGTCAATGAGTAGTAGAACTCTTTTACATGTGTCCATCTTATTGGATACCACCACAGTGCAGTTTTGCAGGCAGCATTGTGACTAGTACTTGTTTATAAGGTAAGAATGTGTCTGGTATGACCTGTAGTATATAATTATGTTTAGTATGTAGTCTATAATATGTTTATAGTATGTAACTATGTATCTACTTTATATAGGAAGAGATGTGGCTTATGGTTGTAGATAAAGTTGTTTTGAAAGGAGATGTTTGTTTAAATACTGCTGCTGCAACACGAGTACCTTTCCTCATTAGAGTAAGGCCAATTAAAACTTGAAAAAACATCGAATGTTAAATGTACAAATCGACGTAACGACGTCATTATCAAGTCCCTAACAAGGTAAAGGTATACAACGTGTTTAAGTTAATTAAAAGCAAACAGGTAATGAGAAATAGGGTTTATAAGTTAGCGTACTAAACGTACGTCATAGAGAACACATAGATGGACATATGAATGTCCATCTAGGTATTTCTCTGGAGCATAATGTTGGAGCTAGAAATGAAAACCTTAAAGATTTTCTCAAATTATTTTAGAAAAACAAGTGGGCATGAACACTTTGTGCACTGTAATCTTGCGATAAATTATTGCATTGATCCTTATTACGGTAAACAAAAAAATAATTATTGTACAATTTACAGTGATACGTTAATTAATTACATAAATAATAAATTTAAACTCGCCAGGAATAAAAACCACATCAGAATGCGAGCTGCGAGTTTTACCACCAATATGGCCTGAGAGTGAGATAACATCGAAGAGATCCTGAGATAAATGGGACCTAAGACATAACTTCTCCTCCAAATCACGGAAGAGCTTAATTGCAAATGGCACTAAATTCTACGAGCGGTAACCCATCGCAGTAATGACTGAAGCAAGGTTTCCTTCACCAAATCAAAAATTCATGTCTAGGTTAGTTCTGCTACGAGCGCTAGTATGTACATTTTCTCTAAACATACTCATGTAAGTATACATATAAATGTATGTGTACATATACTTATATATACATGTAAGTTGGTGAATTCAATTTATTTCTGTGACTTCTTTAACCGTAACGAGTACAATTTGAAAAATTTTATACCGACTTCCATTCTATTCAGTTATTGGAGCGCAAATCAAAAACCACCGAAGTGGGACCACGGGAAGCCAGCTGCTTTCAAACAACAAAAGAATTTTGAGAATCGGTTCACCCTATGAAAAGCTATGAGGTAAAAAACATTTAAAAAAATACAGTCGAATTGAGCACCTCCTCCTTTTTGGAAGTCGGTAGAAAAAGCGAAGCGTTGGTCCTAGCTATATCATACATTTTACTATTTAGATTAGCACTGGTGTCAGTCAAAAATATTTTATTATATATTTATTTTTATCATTAACTATACAATAAATATTTAAGCATTATTATCACATATGTCCTTGTCGAAACTGAATTTACCTGCATCCATTCTACACCGAGCACGTTCCAAAGATTTGTTTCCATGATCAAAGGCCATTTTCTATTTGCTGTTTTTATTAAGTATTTAATTTTTATTTTGATATTAGAAATACTAGCTGACCTGTACTACTCGTAGTAGTAGGTAAGTATATATAGGTATATGAAGAAGTATAGCTTTCCCGTCAGGCACTTGCTTCACCCCTGGGAAACGGATGGGAAATTTACAAAAATCCTACTTACAATTTTAAATGTGTTGCTTACAACATAATAGACATCAACTGGCTAAATTTAAAGTTTGTAGCATAAGCGGTTCAGGCAATGCGTTGATGAATCAGTCAGTGAGTCAGGAAAAGTAATTAAGATTTGGAGTCCCACTATAATTAAGATTTCTAAAGTACACATCTCTCAGCAGGTACAAAACTTTAAAAAGTAAATATTTATTGATCTACATGTTCACTTAATCTATATTCATATAAAAAGGAACCCCTATTTCTCCTGGTAGCGCTATAACTTGAGAACAAATGGAACAATCTCGCTAATTCTTTTATTGTTGCATTTATTATTGTCAGGAGAAAGTTCTTATGTAAGAAAAAGCAAAAAAGATGGGTGGTTATGGCGAGGCCGAAGGCCAAGCCTACTACGCGAACGAAGTCGCGGGCAATCGCTAGTAAGTTTATAAAAATAAAATAATAATTTACATCGACGGAGACTAAAATAACAAGCGATATTTTTTCAAACACGCGTCTTTACATTGTCAATGGTTCAAAGTTGAATCATATAACATTATTATCTAAAAGTAATCTAGAAACAAAATAAAAATAAAATCTTACTATAACAGGTTCCACAAACTCAAACAATTACAATAATACAGATGCACAAGAAAATATGAGTAGCATTCTGGAAGTACTAACCAAGCCTGCCTGCGAAGTATTCGTGAGTGCTGCCGTGCCTCCTGAAAGAGTCTCATCAAGAATGCATGCACCTCCGCATCCAGTTATGAGATGACTGTTGACTTTGCTTATAGAGGACTGGATGTGAATACGCCCAGGTTCTGTAAGAATTTGGATGAAAATTTTTGTTGGGTTTTTCCTTGGATCGTTGTACGGAGTGGTTAACATAAAGGCTTAAATACCCTCACAAACGATTCTAAAAAGTAATTCCTGAAGGTTGCAACACAAGTATCGGTAAACATTTAGAATCGTGGCGCCTGAATTCGGGGGGAGGAGGGGAGGGGGAGGGGGGGGGGTTTCGGGTAGTGCCCCCCCGCAAACCCCAACCGCCGGAGACCATTAGTTTTCGAGTTATGTTTGTTTAAGTATTTTGAGGTTAAGTACTGCTTGATGAAGCGCTCGCCACGCTCGCTCGGCTCGCGCCTGGTGGGTCACAGTTCAGACCTAACCTAACCTATAGGTTTGTCACAGACAAGTGACATTGCCAATTCATTAGGTACTAATATACTATTGTGCACACATTCCTACTAGTATGGGTCTGATAATTAAAATTGAAAAACAATTTGTTATTTTTAGAACTTATATTTTATAGACATAACAAAGTCGTTGAGATATCAAAAGAAAGCGCAGAAAAACAGGAGAAAACATTCACGTACAACTGGAAGTAACGGAATGACGCGAGTATTCCGACAGTGACATTACGCTATCTTCGATGTTTGCGTTCCGTTTCAAGAACTTACATACAACGTACATGTCAAAAAAGGCTAAAAGTTACCTAGAAACGTTTCGTTATACGCATTAATGTCATTTATGTCACCTGTCACTATCAAAATTACGGTGTTTTATTGAAACTTTAAAAAACTATTTAGACTATTTTGGCGTGTCTCCGGCAGCTAAAATGTTGTAAATACGCTTTATACAAACCCCTTCAACCCACCCACAGTTTTTGTTTCACCAAATTCAGGGGTCACGATTCTAAAGCCAACCCCAAGTATATAACTATGTTTTCGATATACTCATATAACTTTTTAAACAAATAAGATCGTTGATGTCGTAGGACAAACTCTTCTTTTGCTCTAATGAAGCTTCTCGTGCTATCCGATGGATGTCCGTTCCATCCGTAAGTTCCTTCCATCGTTTGGGTATGTTGGTGACTAACGGCCTTACTTATAAACGCTGCTTAAATTTAAATAACGTCACTTAGTACGATGCAGAACAATTTTCCTTTGCGCAGTACTAAATAACGTCATTTAAAGTTAAGCAGCGTTTATAAGTGAGGCCGCAAGTAATTAAGGCGTCTGACGTGGATAAGAGACAACCAGTGTGAAAGGCTTTAGTGTGATCCGAGAAAATATCAATATGTTATCTCTAAGCCTTTTCAGCTGAAAAGTGCACGTTCATAAACTTTCTGTGCTGAAACTTCATAGACTTTATATTATTTTATAAACTATGATATTAATTTATCGTAACAATAATAATACTTATACGTAATCGTATAAGGGTAAACACGATAGAAATAATATACGCTACCACAAATTATCAACGCAAAGTATTTATCAACTGCTACAATATATTTAAATTATATCAGGACACTGTAATGAAATGATATGATTACTTACATTATAAGAGAATGCTTACACTAGCTAATAAATCAAAGGAAACATTAGAAATATAAATATATAATAATAGATAATGTGACTTGACAAACTTTCACATATGGAGTCTTTCTTTTTATAATATGACTTGACCAGTTTCACTTTACGGCGTCTCTCCTTCTTCTCACGAGGCAAGAAACTATATAAAAGACACAGCTTCCTTTATAATGGTTAGTATCTAATTCTTCTTTATTAATGGCTTAATGACATCGAGCCAGTTTTTCTCAGTCCCAATAGCTCAATGGTTGATGATACCTTCGCCAAGTATATCGATTTCCAATTATCCTTTCTTCTATGGGATATACGATATATTGTGATAAGCGTCTTTATTATTTTATAATATCAATCCAATCATCAAAATAATAATTCGTTTTTCTTTTAGGAATCCTCTCTCCTCAAAATCTCCAATTAAAAATCCCTGCCGTCTCCATTGTGTCATTCCATCATGGTTCTCCTTTTTTAAAGTTTGTCACGTTGCATGTAAATAAAGAAATAGTTTTTAAATACACACAATAAGGATTTAATGCAATGAAATATGATCATGAAATTATATTACAACACTTATGCCCATGAATATAGTGCTGATATTCATCTGTTTAAAACTCATGTTCTTATTGACATAGCTCTGTGACAGTTACTTGTAATTATAATTAGGTATATCATAGACGTAATATAATTGTAAGCATACTGTTTCCTGATTATTCATTGATATCTGCACTAGTGAAATACTGTGTCGCATACAGCAATCCCTCCGTTGGGATTATAGATCTAAGTAACATATTTTAGACTTCACATTAACTTTCAAATAACTTGCAAAAATATTCCTAAATGAAGATAAAATCATTAATTTGGATCAATGAAACCAGACTGTGCCTGTTTCTGCATTCTATCATCGCGGAACGCCTGCAAACGGTTCCAGGGGTTATTCTACCCTATTGTACGGCTAGGCAGACACTCCTGGTGTAACACAAGATAGTAGTCAAACTTGTTACATTTTGGTTAATATTCAGATTTTTAGGGGGTTGGGAAACTATATCAACCATAATAAACCCTAAACCTAAAGATAATTTAATAAATATTATTAATAAAGATATGAATTAAGATAATAAAGATTAAGAATGAAGTAATGCATCACGAGCGACTAAAAAGGCAATAAAAAGGCAAGTACATACATATTTTGTGTAGCCTAAAAGTATTCGTATCGTATCGAAGGTCTCGTATCGAATTCGTCTCGCTTCGGCGTATAACCTATGAGTTATCTATATCATACTTGCCCTAGATAAATCACAGTTTTTACTGTTTCACATGAACGATACGTTACGTTACACTTACGCAGTTATTCGTGCCAGGCCCACTGGCCAAGTGAGATTTGAACGCGCGTACTGAGCGTTCTTTAGCGCCATACCAAATCACTAAATAGTTGTGTAATGTATTTATTCTGAGCGCGAGCCTGATATGCACTTGGCAAATTTTATTATTTGTTGTTTATTACACTTTGCATTATAATCACGTAAAGATGATGATGTAGGAAAAAAGACGATTTTCAGATTGTATCCGTTACTTCTGACGTGAGAGCTTGCTTTTGCTTGTTAAAATAGTTTCGCGTATCACTGGTCACTTTCCCTATTCATTAGTTTCTCTATTTCATCAATTTCCATAATAGACGGTTTATTTAATTCGTGAGTCTCGCTAATTTATCAGAAAACATGTTCAGTATCCAGGGACCCGGGCACGCTTGCAATAGGCATGTCGAATGACATACCAAATAGGTGGCAGATTCCTATTACTGGAAATCGTAGTTTTGTTCTTAAATAATGTAGTAAAAGTAAAATTATACATTGGAAGTGTTTCGGTCCCCAAAATTCAACAAATTCAAATCAAATAAAATTTTTGGTTTATTAATACTAAATTAAAATATGATAAGTGCTGTTACTAAGAGTATTTGATACTAGCAAGCTTTAACAAACTTTTTTCCCACATTTTGTTACATGCATTGATTGGCCGTGACCGTATTTGTGAATTAAAACCCCATAAGGAAAAAAATAATTTTAAACCCCCGTAATTATTCAAAACGCCTTCAATTCTGTTAACTGAAACACTCTTTTGACTCAAGTTAAAATTAAATTCCCTATATATGTAATTTCATCATTTACTTTTACAAAAACTTGACAACATCCAGAGTCCGCTCACTACCATACTTAACACACATTTTGTCGACCGTACTTGGCGCCAGGCCGCTCTACCAATTAGGTTTGGAGGTCTCGGCATACGCAAAATTTCTATTGTAGCATTGCTAGCTTTCCTTTTTTCAATGTTCAGTACTCAAAAGTTAGTGAACGCAATTTTATAGCCTTCTATTCAAATTGTTCGAATAAGTTATATGACTGCGGCTTTAGGAAACTGGAGAATAGCTTGTCCAAGTCAGTCCCTGTCCAAAGCTTATGCTTCTCAGAGCCAGGGGCATATACAGTCAGGTGTTTAAAGCAAAGTTGCCTACTGTGTTTTTATATTCTGCAGCAATGCCGAGCCAGTACAGTAATAATGTACGGGTGCAAATATTAGCACAGACCCAGACAGGCTATGGGAAGAAATAAAAAAGTCCACAGCTCTACCTCTGGTTTAATTGCGTTTTTCTAATTATGCGTTGCTAATAACGTTTAAATGAAACAACTAAATAATGTAGCAAATGGAGTTGGTTTGTTATACAGCCATCTCTTGCTTGCTTTATTATTATTACTTATTTATTATTTAATATATTTAAGGACCAATTGCTACGTAGCATTTTCTATCAGTCACTATGCACGTGCATTAAAATATGTTAGCGATGCAGTAAACGGCGAGAGAGTAACGTAAAGTAAATAACAGAGTTGTAGGGAAAAACAATAAAATCAAAATAATGATAGTTATAAAACAAATACAATTCAACGAGGTAATGTTGCCAGCTTTTTGGGCACTCTGCCCGTAGACAGGGACTTAAATGCTGTTTTTTTATCTGTACTCGTAAAATATATAATTTAGAAATATTTTAGTGAATTAGTTTTATTGTAATAGGTAGATTTATTTTATATCAGTAACTTTGTACTTATACAGAAATAAACATATAGTTATATTATATTAACGGGGCTTAATCGCGTTAGTAATAGTATTTATTTACCTCGACGTTTCGATCAAGTTGCATTGATCGTGGTCACGAGCGGACTGAAGAGGCGGGTGTCATTGTCTTGAAGTATGGAGATACTTTTTAATATACCCCCAACAGTTGTTATAAAAAGTCATTGTCCCGACACACAACACTAACGATATCGACAGATTTTTCTGAGGATAAATCGCGACGGGAACACTTTTTAATCACTGGATTCCATGTTGCCGCCAGTTTGAAATAACGCGATTTACTAACGCGGTTAAGCCCCGTTAATATAATATAACTATGTGTTCAAATCGCGAAAGTTTAAAAATTACTAGAAATAAACATTTCTTATATTAAATCATATTTTAACATAAACAAATACAAACATATCAAAGTAACATAAAAAATCATATTTAATTAAATTATTAAATAAATAATCAGAAGTGGGAAGAATATTATTCAAATAGTGTGATATATATTTTAGACAATACTGGTACATGGAGACTTTACTGGTGGTATTTTTCAATGTAAAAAGGACGAAGAATGTTTCTTAAACGCATTATTGATGTCAACCTTTCAGATCCACCAGAATCTCTATCCATCTATACACAAACAATGAATTCCACAGCCTAATTTTGTACGTGGGCAGATACCCTTGTTCTTAGAAAGATCTCTTATAGAATGCATGGGTGATGCTATATAGTGACACACTTGATGCTAGGATTTTCTACAAGAGTTTGAAACGGTGGCTGCTGGATAGTACCGCAGTATGTGACATTCCGAGTTCTGACTTTATGCAGTAGTCTGCTATCATTTATGCGGTAAGATTTCAAAGCTATTGAAACTTCTGGAAGTATGCTTGCTTCTGAAGGTACTATGCTTTGTCGATTGTGAAGAGCGCAGTGCGAGATTGATAGACCACACTGCATTTAGTATGGGCCGGTGAAGCCAGAGGCCAGTAGCGAGGGACCGACTGCCGTGCCCAGCAAATTAAACATTAAGTTGAGTGATTAAATCGAAAAGTTTAATAACGATAGTAAAATACCTGAACTATTGAATAGGATTACCAAATATATGCATTTTGTAAGAACACATTTGGAAAATAGGACAGTCTGTAAATATGAATTAAAAATTGATTTAGTTGTATTGTATGTAGTTGTAAATTATTGACTACTAGCGACTGCCCGTGACTTTGTTCGCGTAGCAAACTCGGCCTTCTGTCTCGCCATAACCTCCCATCTTTTCTTGGTTTTTCTCTTGACCAGTAGTTCTTAACCTTTTAGTGGTGATGGACCATTTCACAAAATGTATGTCTTGCCATGGACCACTAACTCTTTGAAGGTATACAAAATATACCTTCAAATAGTTAGTAGAAATATAAACAGTAAATTTAAATTAATAAAGGGTAGTTCTACATAAAAATGAAACGCATAAAGTTGTTGGAAGCCAACACTATATTATATATTTGAATATGTTATTATAATACAGAGATGTGTAGGTAGATATTAAATTAATTAATTAATTATTATTATATATTTCATGTTTAAATGTGATTTGTGGCTGTACATTCTTTACTAACTTCGAAATCCTTGGTTCAGTTTCCAGTATAAACTTGAATCTTTGTGAAAATGGCCTTTTGGCTCCAAAAAGCCTCAAGAATCATACCTGTTTCGAACGTATCTTTCAATTCAGATAGCATAACGGACCACTTCGGACATTTCCAGAGACCACCAGAGGTCTGCGGACCACCAGTTAAGAACCACTGCTCTTGACAATAATTAACAAAATTGTTTCATCCGTTCTAAATTAGAGCGTGACCAGGAGAAATAGGGGTCTAATAATCATATTAAAAAGGCTAATGTTATACATAGTCATTGATAAGCCATTACACATTAATAATATAGCATTGCAGGAAAAATCATGTGAAAAGTATCTCGGACTTAGAATGGATAGTTACTTAACGTGGAATGCTGAGATAGAACATATAAGAACTAAACTTTCATCACTCCTTGGTTCACTTCGACGCATCGTACGCTGTATCCCTCGTCAGATACGGTATACCATCTACAACTCTTTGGTCAAACCGCACTTACTTTATCTGATAGAAATCTGGGGCAGCGCTGCCAAGACAAAAATAGACTATTTACAAAACAAAATAATCATCTTATTCCACTATCATTATTTAACAAGAACTACAAAAATGTACAAAGAAACGAAACTAATGAATATAAAACAACTTTATACTTTCAACTTATGCATTCTTGTGAGGAAAATATTAAAAAGCTCCATCCATACAAATCTATCCTTTACTCAGTTGAAACATTTAACGAAATGAAGTTTACGTACAAGTCGAGCAAATTTTCTAGTACTACCCAAGTATAGAACTAATTACGGAAAAAAATTATACTTTTTAAGGCGCACAGATGTATAAAAAAATACCATTGACCATTAAAAACGTAAGCTCATTAAACGTATTTTAATCTAAACTTGCTCAACATGTTCTTTTAAGCAACTTCGATAAACGAGGGTTAATCCTTATGATGAACCTACCCGCTATCTAAAGTAAATACGTTAGATGAGTAAGTAAGTAAGTAGGTACATATTTAACAAAACGAACGACAGTGTAAATATTATACATAAGTAAAAATTATGTTCTCATATTAGTGACTATGTAGTCTTTTTGAGAATAATTTATTATTGAACTGATTGATTCTTATTTGCTTTAATCCTCTTATATCTCTTTCTGCGCTCTCTCTCTTTTCCTCTACCAGCGCCAAGCACAAAAGTTTTAAGTTGGTTTTATAACTCTAACACCCTTCCTCGTATACTATCGTTATGAAGGTAGATATATTTCTGATTCTAATCCACAAAACAATTAATGGCGAGACTACGCAAACAGCTGTAAAACAAACAGTCCCAGCACAGCAGTCCTATCTTTAATGAATCGTACAAAAACGCTGACGAAGCGTGTTTACTCTGATGTCAACGCGGATGCAATCTCGCTATCATTGTTTAGAGTGTATCACAGTTTAATTCCTCTTTTAATTAATGCAGTATTTGTACTATGGAAGGTTTACAATTTTGCTTGTATACATTTAGATAGAAATCCTTTTCTTTTATAAGAGCAGACCTAGAACTATATCTAGGGTAACATAAATATCTCTCATATGTGACCTTTTAGGTGGCGTTCACAAATTTCAGCATAAATGTATTAAACATGTATGTATGTATGTATGTATGTGTGGAATGTAATTGAAATTATAATTTTAATATACACTGGACCGTAAAGAAAGCGGTGGAATGTGTGTTAGCACTACGAGATGTTAAACACCTTAAACCATATAAGCTATATAAACAGCTCAGTGGCTATAACAAAAAATTACATATGTAAAAACAGCATATTCATTTTACTTTAATTTCATTTAAACATTAAATTGTTAGTAATTAAAAATTAAATAAAAGAATAATAATAATAACTATCTAATCTATAAGCCCCATGATGAGGGGAAAAGTGGCCAAAATGCTGGCGGCATTGCCACGCTGGATGGCAATATATTATATTATAGCAATATTAATTTTTATGTAATTTTTCGAAATCGTGTAAAAATTGACTGCATTGTAAAAGGAAATGAAAAGGTTCTAACTTTCCTTTTAAATAAATAAGCCTTAACAGATCAGCCCTTTATGTTCCCACCGCTGGGACTCGAGCCTCCTCTCAGAGTGAGGAGTTGGGCCATAGTCCACCACGCGGACCCAGTGCAACTTGTTGGATAGGCTAGAGGCCAACCTATGTCGAAGTTTTCAGGCCGCCCGAAGGCCTTCGACATAGCCTAACGACTGTTGTCCCAAAAAAAGAAACAACCGGGACTTACAGCTTAACGTACGTTCCGAAGCATGTAACTAAACCTTAATTTAGGTTTATTTTAAAAGGACTGTTCAAATATTATAACCCGCTTTCGTTGCGGCCCAATGTAGTAAAATGATAACATTATTTATATCCATCTGCCTTTTAAAAGTTATACCGTGCCGGTACTGTTACCCACTAAAGTTATTGGGGAAAGAAGAGAGAGTGAGCTTCAAGACAAGAGTCTTCGACCAATGTGTGTTACCAGTGATGACTTATGGCACTGAAACGTGGTCTCTTACTATAGGCCTCATATGTAAGCTCAAAGTCGCACAATGAGCTAAGGAGACGGCTATGCTCGGGGTTTCTCTACGTGATCGAATCAGAAATGAGGAGATCCGTAGAAGAACGAAAGTCACCAGCATAGCCCAGAAGATTAGCCAGTTAAAGTGCCAGTGGGCAGGGCACATAGCACGCAGAACAAATTGCACGTTTTGGAAAATTAGGGGCGAGATGATGACTGTAAGAAATGTACTTCTCGCTTAATGTATCGCTCTGCGCGATAAGACCGCCTATTGTGACACTTAATTGTAAGTTTTTTATTTGTTTGTTGTATTTTATAATGTGGTGTTGCAATAAAGAGTTTATCTATCTACTTACTGAATAGGTCTCAAGCCGAGCTGCGCATTAAATATCTATGAAATATATCTTTTAACTTTCGTAATTTTTAACTTAAAAAGGCCAGACCAGGGCTAGCCTTCTGTACAAACTTGTATAGAATCGATGGACAACTTAATTTTATAGTTTGAATAAAATGTAGTTCTTGTATGTTGGCCTAGCCGATTGGCGCAGTCGTTAGGAACTCTGTCTTCTGACCGGGATTTCCCGGACAGGTGAAACATTCGTGTGTATGAACAGAACATGTCTGTTTGCACACCCAGACACAGTTGTCTGGGTGTGTATATGTATATAAGTCTGTATATCAGACATCAGGTTACCATAGTACAGGCTCTGCCTAGTTTAGGATCTGAAGACTTTGCGTTGATGTTGTCCCTTGTAATACTTATTGCATCAAATAAACAAATTCTAAACTTTACCATAACTTGTAAAGTATGACTAGTAGGTACTTAATAATAAAGTTTATTTGCAAGAACACTACTTAATACAGTTTACTACAAGAAATATTATTCTAAATAAATATCAATCTAACTATAATTAACAAATACATAGGTATAAACGGGTGGTAAATATGGGTAATGTTGTACTTAGTGCGATACAATCAGTCCCTGGTCTCCACACTAGGATTCCCTGTGTCGTGGCGACCAGTATCTTACAAACATGTATATACTTAAACTTATCATCGTCTCGTCGTAACCTTCCTACTATAGTCACCGCGTTACCAACTGAGTCGTAGGGCCATAAACGGCAATAGGGATAGAAATGTGCAAGGCGTCCTAACATGTTATCGATGACTTGGCGTTATCAATAAATGATTGTTTGATTGATAATCCGCTACCTGCATTAAACCCTCATTAGCGCTCGCTTATCACGCCGCGCTGCCGTCGTGGCAAAGTTGTTGTTTTGCTATAAGTATTTGTGACTTGTGATTACATTCATGTGACAACTCTCGTCAAGTCTCGTCGCTCACAATGAATAATTTATTTTCTAAAGAAGACCTCAAGAAGTTACAAGGTGATGTTAGCCCTCAAACTAGGACAGTGATTCCTAACATATTTCTGTTTTTGAATAAACTTAAAAGTTCCCCCAAACAACTAGTTTCAATGAATTTCAATAAGCCATAGACATAGTGAAATGATTTATGGCCGCACGACTCAGTTGGTAACGCGGTGACTATAGTGCTTGTTAAAAACACTACGTAACATTTTATTTCTCCGGAGCAAAGAAAGAAAAACAAGAGAATTCCGAGACGCATTATCAGAACACATTTTTCCCATCTAAGGAAACTCGATAACATGAACTAAAGGATTTTATGTGCCGAGTTCCAGCGACCCGGTTTCGAATGTCTCCACGTTTATTAGAATCCCATAATTATGTGATACTTTGGAGTGAGTTTGTTTTGATCTTATTCCGTTTTATGGTAACTTAGCTTTGATTGGGATGTCATCAGCTTTTAGATTAGATTAGAAGATAATTGCAAAGTTTTCCGCTCCGAGTAAAAATAAATACAAATATAATACATATTTCGTTAGAATAATACAAATTCTAGAATTATATTTTAAAACTTTTATTTTTCATAAGTTGGCAGGCAGGCAGATGGCCCACCTGATTGAAAGTTGTCATCGTCGCCTATAGACGTTTGTACACCAAGGGCGTTGACAACGCGCTGCCGACCTCTAAAAGGAATAGAGGGGTGTTATCTCGATTCACACGTACTAGGCGAGATCCTTAGTTTTTTTAGATGATGAAGAGACGGTACAACCACGAGGCCCACCTGGTGTTTAGTGCCTATAAGTTAAACTTTTCCTATAACAAAACATTTCGTCATAAGTAATGAACTGCACCTCTGCGCCTGTAACTCGGAGACATTAAGTTGTAAAATCTCTTGCTACTGCTTCATGGTATAAAAATAAAGAGATTTATATATATTTAATTACCGTACTTTACATTTGTATATAAATATAGAAAACCAATGCAAATGTGCATGTTTGGGTTTATATTTACCAAGAAATCCTACATCTCTAATAAATTAGTAAAACATAGATACATAGATAGATAACACTTTATAGAGACACCACATTAATCATTTAATGTTAAAAAGAACAATTCTAAAACCTAGATGTAACAATAGGCGTTCTTATCGCTCAGAGCTATCTTCTCCAGCCAACCCACATATAACATACGCCTACATTTATTAGAATTTCATAAAGCATAATTTAGATAAAGCAATTTTAAATTGTTCTGAATAATAAAATTGCCATTCATTGCCATCTAGTGGCTTGCTCCAGAACTGTTATGAATTTACTAACAGGCGTACGAAGTAAAATAAATTTACTCATATTATTAAGACTATATACAATAATACATCTGTGATTTTAAGACCCGTAAGATGGTTCGTGTTATTAAGAGCGGGAAATTCTATGGGAATGGTTTTGTGAGATATTCTTTTTTAATTATTTTTGTTTCAGGTACAATCCATGGCTGTCGCAAACATTGTTATGATGAGCAGAAATGTAAGTTCTCGGGTCTTGAATGCTTGTGATGGTCAATATGTGTGTCCATGCCTTCCGAGACATAGGAATTCTAGTATGAGTACTAAAAGTGTGATAATGTTAATTTTATCTACCGACTTCCAAAAAAGGAGGAGGTACTCAATTCGACTGTATGTTTTTTTAAATTTTTTTATGTTTGTTACCTCATAACTTTTGACTGGGTGAACCGATTCTCAAAACTGTTTTTATGTTTGATAGCTGGTACTTCCCGTGTGGTCCCATTTAAATTTCACAAATTAAGTTCAGTAGTTTTTGAGTTACACTCCAATAACTAAATAGAATGGAAGTCGGTATTAAATTTTTCAAATTGTACTTGTTGATTTATTATTAATGAAATATACATTAACGTAGGTACTTGCCTGTAGCATGATTACATACATTATATTTGTCGATATCTATTTACCCTGACTGGCCACTCAATTGACTGAGCAAGCAAAGCGTCTCAGTTTCGAGATTGGCCAAAAATGTCTTTGTCCGTCCGGCTGTTCTCGCCTACAAGTCGCATTTTTTTACCGATTTTGACGCCAATTGTACGTCAAAATCGGTACATAAGTTCCTCGGTTTATTTAAATGTATATTTTAGAATGGGGGGAAAACAGAGGGGAAAGGGGTGGAAGTTTGTTTCGTCATATTTTTTATTTATTATATACATATTTCTAGTATAGACTGATTTCAACCAAATTTGAGAGGCACGTTAAGGACTTCATTCTACAGAAGATGTTGGGAAAATAATTCTGAAAAGGAGAAGTCTGTGCTCGCTAGCTCAGTCCCATATATATATAAATGAACCCATAATTGTCCTGGTCAGGCTATAACTTGAAAACGGATGGAACAATCTCGCTAATTTTCTTTTTTTTTTTAATTTAAATACTAGCTGTGACCCGTGGATTCACACGCGTGATTAAAAAATACATATAAAAAGTGATTAGTACTTTTGTATGTCTACCAAAATGGTGTAATAATATTTGTATTGTTATATAAATACGTCTGATTGTGTTTTTATTTATTCATTATTTGTAAAGATAAAATCTACTAGTAGTTGTTAATATGTGACGAACAAACAGACATACAATTACTTTAGTATTTATAATATTAGTGTAGATTAGTGAATTGATCTCAGTTTTAATGGTTCATTATAATGTGTAAAATGAAAAGGTCAATGGCAGAAACTAGTCCTTATAACACAGGGAATCCTAGTGAGTCCTGAGTAGTCCTTATACTAATAAGGACTAGATAATGTTCTTTGGACAGTTTGTTAAATAAAATCAACCTACTAGTATCTATCCATATCTATCAACACAGGCCTAGAGCCTAGTGTGGATAGTATTAGGTACATACGGTTAAGTATAATATATTAATTAGAGTTAAGCATGTATACTAACTGTATATTGGTGGACAATAAAAAACAATTTCAATTTCAATTTTAATCCTTTGCGTACCATTGACGTAAATTTACGTGCGTTTTATTCATAAATCTTTTATTTTAATTATCACGATACAGGAAGGATTAATATTGTATTCCCCTTCTAGGTGACTCAAACCATATTGACATTAGCTTATGTTATTCAAACACATATAAAATGAATGATTGCTTACCTATTGTCTAGTTAACGAGCATACTTCAAAAATGTCTGTTTATAAAAACAATCAATCATCGTGATAGAAATATTGTTATATCTGAACAAATGGTTTGTGAAACAAAGACTTAGAAGTGGGCGTTTCGTATGAATCACTGTATTATTAAAGATTGGTAGCAGTTTCATAATGAACGAAACCACATCATAAAAAACAGTGTGATTACCAGTTATCAGAACCTATCATCGAACAATTATCAAAATAGAGAGAGTCAAAATAGAGAGAGTCAGAAGACGCGGGTTCGAATCCCGTCCGAGGATGTGAATTTTTCTCTCTATAAATTTCAATGTTTGAGATCGCTAAAGCAGGCATTAGTGATTTGAAAAGTAATACTATAAAAATTATCAAAATATTTATAAAATATATAATAATCAAATATAATGCCCATATAATAAAATTATATAATATGACGAATTATGACGAATACTGATTATTTGCTTAATGTTACCAAGACTCTTGTGCAGAAAACAATACTAAACTAGTGAAAAATCTGAATTCTCTAAACTATGGTCTAATTCTGTGTATATTGCCTAAAATCCACATTCGTGTAATACTCCTAATTATGGCTGTAAACGTATGATTATTCTTTGTAATTGTGGATAGTCTTACATCAGTTAAGAGACCACGAACCCACGAGTCGTATATTTGTGTAAACATATACCCACAATTGAACACATATGTCAAATTTCAGGAGCATCATTCGCAAGCATTATATTAATTGGGACTTTATTCTGCATACAATAAGAACTACCATAATTTACCAAAAAAAATTGTATGCTAGTTCAATTTGACATTCTGCACAATTGAATTGCTACCACTATCTTTGAGTTTTCTAAATTGAAGGTTCTCATGTAAAGTTTTTGTGAAACAATGAAGTATTTGTCTATTTATCTAATAATTACTTCCAAGGATGACGAAATGAAGATAGTTTTTTTCTTTGCAAGTGGATTCGTACATCGGTCCGTTTGCCAGTCTTCAAGTTATTTAGATATATACATACTCGTATTTACAGTTGTATTCATTGAAATTATTATTTAAGTATTGAGAGTCATGTCACAGTCACATGAATACGTCTGTAATTAAGTCACTGTTAATAGCCTTTCTATGTTTGCAAAGCTTCGTACGTTCTATTAGGGCGTTCAACTGTACTTCAACAAGGACAGCGCTTGTATTTTTTCTTCATCAATTAATGTGTACGAGTAAATACGATTAATTATGATGCAGGCCGCTTCTAACCGGTCCTCATCTCAACCGTAGGACCTCCACTGCTGAACATATGCCTCCCCCATAGTTTTCCAAAAGGACCTTTCGGCCCCATCGGCCATCTGTTCTGCGGCTATGTCGGTGACTTTCGTTCTTCTACGGATCTTCTCATTTCTGATTCGATCACGTAGAGAAACCCGAGCATAGCCCTCTCCATAGCTCGTTGTGCGACTTTGAGCTTATTTATGAGGCCCATAGTAAGAGACCACGTTTCAGTGCCATAAGTTTTCACTGGTAACACACATTGGTCGAAGACGTCTTGTTCTCTTGTCTCTCTTGTCTTGTAAATATTTAATTTAATAAAATTTGGATGTTTATCAAAGGTGGCAGGATACTTGTTAAGCTGTATTGTATAACTATTTTGATTGTTTTATTTGATGGTGTTCAATAAATAGTATAATACTCTATCTAGCTCTCAGTAGACAGCCTCGTGTGACTCGAAAACTCTAACACAACACGCTGCCGACTCGTACGAGGCTGTCCATAAGGAAGTACATATGAGTGAGGAAGGGTCGTAGCTAACGTAATCATATGATACGCAGGTCACTTGGCCTAATAGTGTCTTGGTTCTAATCCCAACAATATATTGAAAAATGCAAAAGGTTCTTTCAATTATTGAGGGATAGTGTCAAACCATTTGACTTTAAACCCAGAAAATCTTTAAAAATTAAAAATTATCTTTAAAAACACAGTAATGATTCACACGTTATTCATCGCTCAATATTTTATAAAGCCAAGTCATTCGGTTTTATATATATATATATATATATATATATATATATATATATATATATATATATATAATATAGTATGTTTGTATGTATTATATAGTTATTTGTATTGTTTATGTATTGTATGATTTACTATTAGGTATATTATAATAAGTTATTATTTACTTTTACTACTAAGCGTTCTCCATATTCTTGTATGGCGCTGAATCTTGGACTCTGAAGGCAGCTGACAGACAAAGGATAGACGCTTTTGAGATGTGGGTCTGGCGCCGTCTGCTACGAATAACATGTACAGTTCGCCGCACAAATGTATCTGTCTTAGAAGAGCTAAATTTAGAATGTTCCCAAAGACTCTCTGCAATATGCTTACACCGAGTATTACAGTACTTCGGTCATATTGCGCGTAGAAGCTCTGACAACCTTGAGCGTCTAATAGTAACTGGTAAAATTGAGGGCAAAACACTAAGAGGACGCAGCCCACAGCGATGAACGGATCAGGTATCGGAACAGCTGGAGATACCTTTCAGCACAGCTCTACATCAGGCCAGCAACAGAACTCGGTGGAGGGAAACAGTAAACAAACTGCAACAGAGGAGTCACGATCCTCAGTAATGAGGGAACGATTAAGGAGGAGGATGTAAGCGTTACATTATTTACACCACCGCCCGTTCTCACTCCCTTACTTCTTTCTAAACAAAGGTTGATTGATGAGATCGCTTTTTAGTGATAAGTCCGGCCTTTGTACTTTAGTTTTTAGATTCTCTGTGTATATTTTAATTCTGTAATAGGTGTACAATAAAGAATTTTGTATTGTATTGTTATTTGGCAAAGAACTGACTCTCAGTAAGGAAGTAAACTTAGGAGGGACGCATAGCGCGTACTTGTCCATACTAAAAGAAATAACTCTTTTCTACCTCTTAATATTGTCCGATTTCAGTGATTTTTTCTCATGTAATCTACACACTGTTTACTATGTCGTTAAGTTTTACTGTTTTGTTTTTAAAGTTCTACAAAAGTAAGTTTATTTCTTTTCTCTTCTCTGTAAGCTTAGAAAGTGAACTTCAATAGGGAAGTATATTGAACACATTATCACAAATGTTCTTATACAGAGTACCTACAGGAGCAACAGGAAAAATCTGGAGACTACAACCGAAGCTTTGCCGCTAACTATACACGATCATAGTTTGGCATATCCTCACCTACGTATTTTTAGTGTAGGTCACGTACAAGTATGGTAATCACAACACCTAAGCTGCAGCAAAGTCAAACTTCTGTTACTTTATTATTGCGGATGCACAAATAATACAGCAGTGGCAGGCATAGATTAGAATCTTAGACATATTATTTATATACATGAATAAATGTTATGTATTATAGTATTAAACAAAGCTTAACAACACACAAAACTTCCAACACGTTTAAACATTGACAATAAAAATCTATTTCCATATCTCTTTTATTCGAAACATGCACTTTACTGCTAGTTCTGAGACCACTTAAATAGCTACCGCCCAAATATTTAACGAGTTCATCTTTATTACAATTTTGGCTCGAATCCAGTTGGATAACGAAGCGAGTGGCTATTCGTTTGGATGATTGATAGTGTTGGGTTAACACCTCGCAGCGTTCGTCTTAGTTAGAGATGAAAGGTAGATAATTTGCCGAATAAAATCTAGGCTAAACTATGTTTTTTTTAAATGTATATATGTCGTAAATTAGTATTTTCGTTTAATCGACAAATTTTAACTTTAGTTCATTATTCCATTACCGAAAAAAAGATAAATAGAAAAGAAACCCCAAAACTCTAACAAATATATTTTTGGGAACAAAATTAATATTTAATATGTAGTTCACGTGAGCTCGGTAATAACATGCATAAATAGGCGTGGGCTGTTTTATGCAATTTAAAATGAAATACTGAATCTGTCTTTAGACGAAAATCCCTGCCAAAGAGCGTTGTCGTCGGTGTTTGTTACTATAGCAGAACTGTTAATGATGTGGGCTAAATAAGTAAATTAAGAGTTTTAACACTTATGAAAGCAATTTATTTCACCCTAGCGTTTCTTCAAAATGTAAGAGAATAAGTTTATGAAAATGTTTTCATAACTACCTACCACTTAGTTTTCTTATCGTTCTATTTGCATTAGCCTTTAAATAGCATAGGCGTTAATTTATTTTGTGTAATAAATAGTATAATATGCAACTAGTGAATAAAGCACGGATTTAAAGCGAGGGCCAGAGATGAATCACGAGTAAGTAAAGGATTCTAACGACTGAATCACGACCGCAGGGAGTGATTCGTGATGATTGAATCACGAGCATAGCGAGTTATTCAAGTGTTAGAATCCTGAGCGATGCGAGTGAATCATGGCCCTCGATATAAATCCGTTTTATTCAAGAGTTGCATACTATACTTTATACCTTGACTACGAGAAAAAGAAATAACTTAAGCGAAAATAGACATTTTATGAAGAAAAAAGAAAGGTTAAATTAATTAAAATGCACATTAAAATTAGAACAATTACTAAACATAAGAGTAACTTATTTATTATTATTATTTTTTTTTTCACACGAATCACGACCGCAGGTAGTGATTCGTGATGATTCGTGATAATTTTTCTATAATCGCAACAAAGAACACAATACAGTTTTTATTCTAATGCTAAACTCCTTGTCTCAAATATCGACCTATCAAATCTCGAGAAGTTACTTGCACAAAGAGTTTGTATGTCGACTATTATTTGCGTAAAGAAAATGTATAAGCACTGAGATGGAGATCGAATGTATTGGTGTGTTTGAAGTTCAAACACCAAAACAGTGATTAAAAGGCCTTTTTATTCACTGTTTTTAGTGAATAAAATAAATTTTTTAGAGTAGGAATGGTATAAACATATTTTTTGTGTTCATAGATAAGTCCAAGTAACTTGAACTGTTAGACTGGTTAAAATTGGATAATACGAGAAAAACTGAAAAAAATAATCTCTATGGGACAGAACGACACCTCTGTCAGGTCAGCCAGTAAATAGACATATAATTTGCCGTCCTCATTACGTAGGACGTAATACTGATCAATGATATATACTACTCAATCCAAGCAACTCGGCTGCTTACAAAATTTTTGGCGTATTTGAAATTTTGACCGGATTGATCAGCTGCTGAAAACATAGTGAGACATCTCTAATTTTGATTGAGTGTGGACTTTTTGTTGTGTTTGATCAGCTAACCGATCGTCTGACTGATTGGATGCCTTCAACGTTAATTCTTAAACAAGACTCCATTGTGCTTGTCCTGCTCAGTGCTGGTCTATGGGGAATGACATACAGTTACTTAG
Organism: Selenia dentaria; assembly: GCA_917880725.1. NCBI lineage: Eukaryota > Metazoa > Arthropoda > Insecta > Lepidoptera > Geometridae > Selenia > Selenia dentaria. The sequence goes on from OU862893.1 coordinate 21,241,939, forward strand.
AATGCGAGATAATTAAAATAACCGCAATTAGAAGAAACTGTTATTATGTAATAGTAATAAGTGATTAATGAAAAGACGGTGAAGTCGGTTCCTTGACGATCCGCCTACGCCGTGAGCGATTCTACATCTGTAACTTTATTTCAAGGGTCCTACTGTTATTCGTTTTTTTTTATTTTATTAAATGAACTTATAAATTTTATACACACAAAAAAAAACGTTATCACGTTTAAATTTTACGACTGAAATCAATAAAAATACTACAACCCGTTGTATTTTTTTGCTTGTGTGTCTGTTATGGCATACAGCTGTATGTCAGAAACATAAGTGGTAGTAATAAGACTGTCAATAAATCATCGTTTTTTATAAGTGGTTAACAGTGACCATAAAAACATCGATTGCAAATTGTACTCGTGTCATGGTAAATTGGCTTTGCTGTGATATACCTAACACCAATGTAAATATAATTAGAGGTCGTTGACTCGTTATTGACGCGTCGATGAACTTACTTACAACAACATAGGTGCCTTTAAAAATTTTAGTTGAAAATATTTCAGAACATAACTTTTATCATAAGCAAAGATAATATAAAATGACCAATAAGTTATACATTATATGGCAGCGGCCATAATAGGATTACGGATCGAATAAAACAAACCAAGCCAAGATTTATCTAATAATAGAAGGAAACAAACCAATAAAAATAACAACAATTTATACTAATTTATACGAACACTTAAAGCGTGTTTAAAGGGGTTCCCTGTTTTTTTGCACAAAATTTGTTTCATAATTTAACATGGCATACTTTCACTTATCCTAATAACAGTTACGCACAATATTTTTTTAACAATATAACTACTATAACCATAATAATTGTTAAGCGTACTATTCTTAAGCCTAAATTTACTTACGTATATATTTAAGTAGTCGATGTCATTATAACAATGAAATTTCTATTGTGTCTGGCCGTGTTGTGACCTTTGATGGAATAATAAGGGCAAAAGTAAGTTTTCCAAATTTTGTAGAGTGTACCTCTGAATTTTGACAAGTTCAATACCTTCTTCGACAAGTCGAAAAACATAGTTGGACAAGTCATTGCTTCTACAGGCTATATAATATATATGGCTTCTATATTCGAAAAGAATTTTATTCTAAAAAAGCTGCGTTATATATATGCATATGGAGGTGTAGGTTAGCCTAATTCTGGCGCTTTGCTGACCACTGCCTCGGCACGCTCGCTGCGCTCGCTCGGCTCGCGAGTTATGTACTAGGCTAATTAATGGTGGTCACCATTCAACCTAACGCTCCTCTTCACTTCGCTCGTCGTGGCACCTATCGTGACTTTGCTCTGATTTGATACTCCGCTACTTACAGTGATAATAATTCTCGTAGAATATATGTTCTGTCGTTGACTTGTCGAACTATGTTTAATCTAAGAAAGTAACTGACGAAGTATTTAACTTGTCGACATTGAGGTACATGGAGGTACTCCAGATATTTATGCCTAATACCTATTAGACGAATATTATAATATATTTCCGAATTTTTTCTTGCTTATTTGCTCTTGTTCCTTGTTCTTAAAGTTATTAGGCATATTGTTTATATCTTAGCTTTCAGCAATTCAAAATTAGGGCAAAGAAGCAAGAAAAAATATCGAAAATAGGGACCATGTAAGGCAGTACATGAAATAATTTTTAAATCTCAATTATAAGACAAATGTGATGAAGACTGATAGAGATCACGATCACCGACCAGTGTTCGTAATGTCGAATGGAAATAATTCACAGTAAACCCAATTAAATTCGTGTTAAAATAATGTACTTTAGTAATGTACTAGTCAAATTTATTAATATCTTATCAGTTTTAAATCGTAAAAGAAAGTACGATCTGTTATTATGACATATGATATACTGATATAATTTGATGATATCAAAATATGGGTAAATATTTATATAATATAATAAAACATAGATCACTCGATCACTTAGGTACAATAAATGAACTTCATTCCTCTTTTACATACACACAATTTACATCATTACATTAAAACTACTACTGTATGCAACAAAAATCACTCGACTTGTACGAATTCATATTTAATTCCAACTTATCGCTACCGAGGCCTATCCAGCTTGGAGCATTCAAAAACATTCACTATTTTTATTGAAACTCCATTCAATCGAAATCATAGCGTTACAGCCGTCACGAATCCATATAAACATGGACCGATTCGAAAAACAATAAAAATAGATGTTGGAAATCAATACTAAATAATAGCATAGTTCGGAAAGTTAGCTCTGGATGCCAGCTTCGTGCTTTGTTTGATTGATTGTAACACAAACACGGTTTTTATTCTAGCTTTTCCATCACGGATGTTTACTTGTTCCGGAGGAGAGAGATTCAGTTTTATGACGTCATCTCGGGAGTATGGTACGTAGTAGAGTAAATAGCAGAAGATCACTTATGTATGATTTAATATTTTCGAGATTTTGGCACGAATAGTTTTAATTCAAAATTCCCGAAGCACGAAGTATTTTATCTCGGATAGGCATTGTTTTTATTTTATCATGTGCATGTATAAACACACGGTAAATTAAATAAAGCACGGTCTTAGATAATAATTGCTATCAATAATATTTTAAAGTTGCTATAAGTGGAAAAAATATTGGTGATCGTCATGGTATTTTTTGTTTTGTTTCATGTCCTTAAAATAACTCGCAGGCGCGCCCCATCGCAAATGCTGCGCAAATACTCATGATTATTAAGAGATCGGCCGGAATTGACATCCCCTCCAAAATGCGTAAGCGCATAGTTATTAATTTAACTAAGCGGTCACCCATCTAATGATGTCTGTAGTATTTTGAATGGGTAGTGAAGCTCCGCTATAATCGCTTTATTTTGTACAAGTAGACTTAAAATTGCCAATACATTGCCTACTCCGGACACTGTGTCAAAAAAAATCAAGTTTCATATCAATGACGTCACTCCGAACGTGAACAGAGTTCTTTTGTTCCTTTTAATAAAGTTACAGGATTTTTAACGTTGAATACTTTGTATTCATAGTCTAGGCGCCATCTGTGTTCCTCCCATCGAAATGGCGGGTTCGTGAACAAGACCTACTTGAAATTCTTGTTTACTTTGTATATAATTTGAAGTTTCTTTTCATGATAGAAGTTTTGTATGAACGTTGAATATCTTGTGTTGTACGTATAATTTTTCGTTTGGTTGAGTTCTTACTCTAGAGATAAATGAATTTGCATACAACCTGTATCAAAATATTACAGTACCTTTTCCATGGCACCGAAAAGATTTTTGTTCCAAAGAAACATATGGTCTTTAATAAAAAATAAAAAACAAAATTGTATTTATCATCAGCCAAAAATAAATAGGTCTACAACTAGTTTGTCTCAATCCAGTCTATTTTTACACCCAGAAAATTGTATCTTCGATACTAGGTTACAAACCAAAGTCGAAGACTCAGTATTGATCGGTAATTCTTCGAAATTCAAAAAGACTCGTCACATAGTCATACTCGACGTAGGTACTTATTAAACTTTTTTATTATTGTGTACGTCCATCTTCAAAAAGTAGGATTTTTTGTTCTTTGTATAAATAAAATATCTAGATTGTTACCGATTTATAGAGAGGAAGAAACCAATCACATTACATTTTTGTTTTACACAACACTTAACGCCTTTAGATTTTCTGTTTTCGATCGGTTTTTTAAATATCTTTTAGACACACAATAGTTTTTCACACCTATTTATTAGCTCTCAAAACGTATCTGTTGATAATGCAAAGCCTTGTGATAAAATGAAATATCTTATCTACCGTCATATCACCGCAAACTAAATATATCTGAACTGTTGACATTCCCGCTTAAGTAGTGAGATCACTTTTGCATCATCACGCGGGAATCTCAGCCCACAATAGAGGCTATTAAGAAATTTATTGTAACATGAATATGTGGGGCACCCATTATACTGATGACTACTAATTCTAACTCTGTAAAAACAAATGTGGATCGCAGTCTATTAGCTTATTTAGTGTTAACCTTAATAGCTCTAAAACACGCGTATTTTGGAGAGATCGGCTAACTTCCTTATTAGGTTTAATAACATATAAAATCTGTAATCATTACTTATTGCAAATTACCTGTGGCTTCGCGGAAAGAAAAAATAATAGATGAATAGTTTGAAGGAGAAATACAATTAAATAATGTTCCATATAATGTAAAACCACGATGATATTGCATAGCTTGAGCCACGTTGGTGAAGACCTGCTGTTTCTAAACTTGAGATCCTAAGTTCGAATCCAGACTTAGAAGAATATGGTTAACGCGTTAGTATACATAATCAGTTTACGAGAACACAGGTAGTGTAGGAGTACCTCTATTTTAATTTTATATTGTTAGTGATTTGTCAAAAACAATGTGTCTCAATCTAGGTAGGTAGATAGATGTAGATGTATTTAAAAGTGTACAAAAAAACCAGAAACAATAAAATATTAAGTGTTTGACACCCGGACAACAAAATCTGTACCCCGAGTATCAATTCTTTCCTGCAAGCTTTCAGGGTAAAAGACAAACATCTTCGGCTACTACATACACGGTAAATGTTGTGGATCGCAGGTAGGAACTAGTCTGTGAAGAAAAACATGACCCACAAAAGGTACATATTAAGCAACTACTGTTTAAATCTGATTGTAATTCGTTGTTGGTATACCATTTATACTGATATATTTTAAATTGACAAGACAACGGTGTTCCGCAGCATTTACATCGACTGCACACTATTAAGAGATACAAGTACTCATATACACGGTTGTAGACTTTCGCGGTTGTAAACTAAATTAAACTCCGTACTCACGGGATGTATACAACGATTTCCAAGGTTTTGGAGTTCCCGATATTTCGGCACAGTTACATGCACCATGTTCACGGGTAAACTGAAGATGCTGGTGGATGTGTAAAAAGTTCGAAGTTATTTAAGAGCAGGCATATACAATTCCAGGTATTCATATACAATTACTACCTGGCACGATCAGTTATGCTGCATATATGCAGTTTTTAAAATAAGAACGTTTCTACGGTTCTGAGCAATTTATTTTTTTATAATTTGATGAAATCATTATTTCATACTGAGTATTGCTAAGGAGCCCATCTTCATTCCCCAAAAATTGTGATATTGCAAATACGAAATGATCACCCACCAACCTTCTAATATGATGTATGTGCAATAAATAATCATAATTACTTTACCTTCCTTTGTATATTATGTATTTTAAATTAGAATGTACTCGTATGTTTGTAAAACACTAGACAAAATGGAATATAAAAATAATTGACGTCCATAAGTCTGTCCGATGTCTAAATTAAATGAATTATTTTATGTTTTGATTTCATCTATCAGTCATAATATCTTAAATGTTATGTGTGTTGTATGTTTTTTAAGTATATATAGGCTTATAACTAGATGGTATAAACCTCTTAAGTTTTAAGTGTTTAAGGGTTGAGTGTACCCTAGTGTGAAGTGTGAAATAAAATGTAGGTTACATTTATTGCTATTGAGTTTTTTTATTAACATTATATTGCTATACAATTTTTTAATTGGTTAGTTCTGATATACCACGCATGAACCTTTCTCACATATAAATACTCAGCAAAAATACAGTATAACGACCACACAATTATTGTAATCGATTCTGGCAACCCCGTGTCTCTAGTACGTTCATATTCAGACCAGTCGTTTTCCAGCCAAGTTTAAAGATGATTTGTTTAAAATTCTCCTTCCAGATGCCTCGTGATGAATATCGCAGCAGCATATTCGAATAATGATGCTCGCTTGCACTGCATTCAATGGCATTTTGCATACAATATGTGAGATGGATTTATATTAAAATATGGCAAACGTCACCGACCGCTGGCCACAATAAATTATTCATCGCACACAGTCAATTTTCAAGATAAACAGGAGCCGATATAACCATGTCAAATTCACAGATGCTCTCATAAATATTCAGATTACATATTATTGTTCTCGGCTTGTCTGTAATTAGATCGCCCACTAAAGGAAACTGCTTTAATAAGCTGGCAGCGACAAAGTTCTTAATAAATTACCTATGTGGTGCTACGGTGAGGCTTGTTTAATATTAACCTCATTAGAGCGGCAGTCAGGTTATTGTGATAATATATATACGAAAAGAAAAGGCTCATCTTGAAAATTTAATTGACACTTGTATAGTGACTAGTAATAGTGACGATCCAGGTTAATCTATATGTATAAAAATGAACCCCCATTTCTCCTGGTCATGCTTTAACTTGAGAACGGGTTAAACAATCTCGCAATTTTTTTGTTATTTAGTTTTTGGAGGTAATGGCGTGGCCGAAGGCCGAGACGACTACGCAAACTCGCGGGTAGTCGCAAGTCAATAATAGGTTGAAGTACTTATTAATGAGAAGGTGGGAACAGCCAAAAAGTTAGAAGAATGTGCAGCGCAACTGGAGATCACAACGTGCGATGTTTTGCAGTGCATTCAAAGGAAGAAGACACTTTTTGGTAAGGATGTTAATTAGAAAATTACCATTGAGTTTATTATTATTTGACTATCCATCGAATACATTACTCACCTTCGATTTTCTGACGATATTGTAGTCATAGCAGAATCCATGAAAGACCTCAGTACAATGCTCGAAGGCCTCTATCGAGTTTCCCAACGGGTAGGTCTTAAGATGAACATGGATAAGACGAAAATTATGTCTAATGCCCATGTTGTACCTACCCCAATATCAGTTGGGAACTCAGTTCTCGAAGTTGTTGACGAGTACATCTACCTGGGACAGACAGTCAAACAAGGCAGGTCCAACTTCGAGAAAGAGGTCAATCGTCGAATCCAACTCGGCTGGACAGCGTTCCGGAAACTTCGCGAAGTTTTCTCGTCAAAAATACCTCAGTGCCTCAACACAAGTCTTCGACCAAAGTGTGTTACCAGTGATGACTTATGGCACTGAAACGTGGTCTCTTACTATGGGCCTTATAGATAAACTCAAAGTCGCACAACGAGCTATGGAGAGGGCTATGCTCGGGGTTTCTCTACGTGATCGAATCAGAAATGAGGAGATCCGTAGAAGAACGAAAGTCACCGACATAGCTCAGAAGATTAGCCAGTTGAAGTGGCAGTGGGCAGGGCACATAGCACGCAGAACAGATGGCCGGTGGGGCCAAAATGTTCTAGAGTGGAGACCACGGACCGGCAAGCGCAGCGTAGGTCGTCCACCGACACGGTGGACAGACGACCTGAGGAAGGTCGCAGGACGACGTTGGATGCAGGCCGCTTCCAAACGGTCCTTTTGGTAAATCATGGGGGAGGCCTATGTTCAGCAGTGGACGTCCTACGGCTGAGATGATGATGATGATGACTATACCAGAGACTATAGAGATCTGGTTTTATGTAAAATGAACCGAAGTAAAATGTCCTTGTTGTGAATATCTCTAAAAAATCTCGTGTAACACACATTATTCGTATTATCTCTTTTGTATCTTTCGCTTTTAATTTCATAGAATAAAATGATTTTGATTGACTACGTGGTAGACCCTGTGATCCTCTTCATCTCCATGCGGACGTGTACTTGGTATATTATTGTCATGACGGAGCTGACTCCGACTGAACGAACTGACAATAATATACCAAGTATTAGACAACAAATCCATTTACCTACTACGTATTCAGATACGTAGTAGGTAAATGGCTTTGTTGTCTTTTTTTTTTTTTTTTTTTTATACCGAACTGGGTAGCACTTGACTACTATCTCACCTGATGCTAAGTGATGATGCAATCGATGATAGAGCGCGCTTACCCAGAAGATACCTATGCACTCGTGTTTTGAAGACCCCCATATCGTACTTAACCGGAAACACCGACTCAGGGAGGGTGTTCCATTCCCTAGCGGTTCGTATGATAAACGAAGAAGTAAATCGCTTCGTCCGGGTAAATGGAATATCCACCATAAAGCGGTGGCGCTTCTGAGTATCTCTGGATGTCCGATTATAGAATGGGGATGGCGGAATCAAATTGTGAAGTTCCATTGCACACTCACCGAAATGTATCCGATAAAAAACCGATAAACAAGCGACTTTGCGGCGATGCTCGAGACTCTGGAGTCTCTTGCGTACTAGGTGGTCGTCGTTAATAAGTCTCTTGGCTCTCCTCTCAATAGCTTCCAGTGTCTCCAGCTGGTATTTGGCAGAACCATCCCAAAGGTGAGAACAGTACTCCATACACGACCGGACTTGGGCTTGATAAAGATTAAGCAACTGTCCCGGTGAGAAGTATTGTCTCACCTTAGCCAAAACACCAAGCTTTTTTGAGGCAAGCTGGGCTTTGGACTCAATATAGGAGCCGAAATTGAGAGTTGGTGTTAATGAGATGCCAAGAAGCTCGAAATGGTTACTTATCGGCACGGACACATCCCTGAAAGTAGGAGCCAGCTGGAAAGGGCTCCGTTTGGCGGAGAAAAGACACGCCTGGGTTTTAGCAGCATTGAACTTAACTAGATTGGCATCGCCCCAATCGGAGACTGCCTGCAAAGAAAAGTTCAAGCGCTGAACCATCGCTTCCCTATGAGACTGGATTTGTAATGCACTGGTTCGTGCGTTAGATGTGTAACTCTCCACAACGGTGCTGTCATCTGCGTAACCAAAAATACCGGGTTTCAGCAGGTCATTAATATGCAGCAGAAAAAGTGTTGCGGAGAGTACTGATCCTTGGGGGGCTCCGGCATTTATAGCCAATTGGGCGGAAGAACAGCCATTGATGACTACTCGGATCGACCGATCCCTCAAGAAATCTGAAATCCAGACACACAAACCACACAGTCTCGTCACACAGGAGATTTCTTTTCAATTTTAAAAGGTCAGTTCAAGGTTAACATCTGTTACCAAATTATTCATGATGAATTGATATTGATTCTCATAAAACTAACACTGATAACATTGGTTTGAAAAATAGGTATGATAAAATCTCCTATTGCTTCCAAAGTATTCGTAGCATGTCCAAAATTAGTAGCTGTCAATACTTCCAGACGAGCATACGACTCGTCTATGACGAATGCTCAACATGACCTTACAATTTATATCTCCGAAGCATAAATCAGACTTGAACACACGATCAAACTGACACGGATCTTATACTTACTTCAAATACACAAGAGCATTTTTTTGTTAATAAAAGTTTGTTTCCATTGTCGTTGATATGTACGAGTATATGATTGATAGAAAAATTGTAATGATATACAAAGTGATCAAAATGTGATGATTTTTAGCTATAATAATACAGTTAATTTCATTCAAATGTTTTTTTGCATTTGCAGTAGGTAGACAAAACACTTTCAATTTTATAACAGCGTCCCGCGGTTTCACCTGCGTGGTGATGGATGATATTGATGACTTTTTTTTTAATTTCTTATACCACCCCTGTATTAAGGAGAACACAATAAGAAGAATTATCCATATCGGTCTAGCCTTTATCGATTTTGCGAGAATAACGAACAGAAATTGATTTTTATGTTAAGAGAAGAAGATATCTACAGCGCAGCCAACTTTGATTCTTTGAATGATGAATGTTGACACAGGATGAAGAAGCAAAATGGCATCATAGATAGGAAATTATTTGTCAATTAAAATTGAGTTGCAAAATTTTGTTAGCGCACACTACTTACTAATAAACTGGTTCTCGGATGAAGATGCCTTGGATGTTTTTAAAGTGTTTCTTTGTGTGTAACTAATTAAATAAACAATTAATTATTTTTAAATCCCTTTGACACAAGTAATCCTAGCTGCTCCCGCCTACTATGAGTACGTGAACGCTACGGAAGTAACCTTGAACGTACTTTATTATAAAAAAGCCCTACAGTACTTTGCTAGTTAGCTTTACCACGGTAATATTATTAACGTGGCTATACTTTCCAGGTTATTTGTCGTTTGAAGCGACATAATAGGCGAAATGAGTTCCAAATTTCATGATTCGACTTCGCGAAAACTTAGTTTTTCGACGCTTAAACCTAATATCCGAAGTTCGAAAAAAAACGTAGTGTAAATTGAATATACGTCCTTATGAAGTATGGGAGCCAATACACGATTGAGCAAACTTGGCTCGATAGGCAATAATCGGCAACATTCCCTAAATTTCGCAATATTTCATACGTGCTTCGTGGTAAAAAGCATTTTTATTCAATTATGGGCAAATACATATCAATGAATGTGAAATGTATCATATTCGTATTCCCAGTGAAATTTACTAGTGAACTATGGAATCCTTTATCATTAAAATTTAATAATTTGATCGTACAAAATAAATATTAAAAGTATTAGCACGTATTCAATTTAATTTTCGCTTTACATCGTCCATTCTGGTCAGCAATTCTCAACCTTATGTAAAGCATCGAAAATTGTTTTAAAATTAGTATAAGACCGCGCCTTAAATAAATTCTAGTCTTATAAGGTCGTCCGATTTTTGGATTTTATTCCTACACTGCGGAAACAGGCGCTAAGTGTTCGCTTCGAACGAATAGCAATAAAATGTTTATGATTATAGCGTTCATGGAAATAAAATTGTGTGATCAGTGAAAGGAGTTATAGGCTCGCACAGGAAGCGATATTATGGGAGAGTACTCTTTGATATGGGTTCGCTTTATAAGTATTTTATTAGGTAATCAACTTTATTTGAAGAAATCATTGAATCTTATTCATTAGACCGTAAATGTTATTATTTGACGCCGGTAAAAATATAATTTCAATCAAGCGGAGTAAGAAGATTTACTTGCGTTTCTTTTTACGATACAAAGTTTGACTGATATAATTTAAAGACCATGTACAAATGTCGCCAAAAGCATGTTTAATAATATCTCAAATATCCTACTCCTACTAATATTATAAACGCGAAACTTTGTGAGTATGGATGTATGGATGTTTGTTACTCTTTCACGCTCAAACGGCGGGGCCATTTCTAATGAAATTCGGTATGGAGATGGACGAGGCGCTGGATTAACGCATAGGATACTTTTCATCGTCATCATCCATCACCACGCGGTAGTAAAAGCGCAAAATTCTTAGGCACAGCATGCACAAAATAACAAGATCTCGGCCTACATTAAGATCGTAATGATGACAGTTCTGTCAAAGTTTGTTTCAGTTTCTCATAGCTTAGTCAAATGCGCGCTATCATTTTGACAGATGATACACTAGACGGCTCGGCGACCGACAAGGGTGACGAAATGTAACACAAATACCGTCAAGGGTGATGATATGTATTGACAGTTTTTTGCATGGTTATTAATTTTATATTTGTATGTACATAGGTACTGTATTTTATTATAAGTGTTTACTGATTGATTTACTAAGTACTTAACTTTACTCATAAAACCATGTAAATATTTTATGCCATTTTTTGTTATAAAGATAGATATGGCTTTGGAGAAGAAAATAAGCTACTCGAAATACCAATCCTGCGCAGACGAGCACCAGCTAGTCATTTATAATTTTGTTCAGATTACATTGATTTTCCAAGCAAAACTCTTACACTGTATTTCGCCACTAATAACTCTGACCACAAATGACCACAAATGGTAACAAATAGTCGTTGGAGCTACGCACGGGCGTTAGTTCCGATTGATTGTGATAGATGCGCGGTGTGCGTCCGAAACAAAGAGCAAGTGTTGGAATGCAACCACGTTACTTATTCTAACGGAGAATTACGAAAACTGTGAATAAAAGTTCCATTTTATATTAGTAAAATCGTACTATACGTTGTTTGTATTACAGTTATCATCATCATCGTTATCATGTCAGTCGTGGGACGTTCACTGCTGAACATATCTGTCCAATGACCTTCTTATTTAGATTTCCAAAAGGAACGGTTGAAGCGGTCTGCATCCAACTTCGTCCGGCGATTTATCTGGTCGTATGTTACACACTACGCTGCGCTTGCTGGTCCGTGGTATCCACTCCAGAACCTTTTTGCCCCATCGACCATCAGCTCTGTGTGCTATGTGCCTTGCTCACTGCCATTTCAACTGGCTAATTCTCTGAGTTAGTCTAGACTTTCTTTCGTCTATTCTATGGGTTTATGATTAGAAAAAAACCTCGGGCATAACCCTCTCCATAGCTAGTTGTGTCACAGTAGTTGATATGATAAACATTCAGCGTTGTCAAAATAACGATGGACAATTATTGTTTTAGCTTCGTCCATAAGAATTCTTCACGAGGAGTTCTTCTTCAGATCGAGGCGGGGTACAACGATTACATGAAGGCTTCCAATTGAAACAATAATCATTTGTGATCTCGACAAAGCGTAAGCTTGATAGACACGAGCCGTGCATTACCACGGTATGCGGTCAGTTTTATGGTTAGAATTATTTAGAAGTAGTAGGAAGTAAAGGGTTTTAAATCATGAAGAAACGTTAAGAAACGTGTTTTAATTGGAATGTTTTGATTCTTCCTTATTAAAAACTTTCGATTAATACACATATTGGTTATTTTAATCGACAGATAATTAATATTTTTACAATACAAAATAAATATTATCAAACAATTTAAACAGCATAGTAAAAATGGAACATTGTGATATTTTCTAACAGGTAATTGCATTTTGAATTAAGTATGAGGGTAGTTCACAAATAGATATTATGAAATACGTTTTCATAAGTGTTTATTTCTGTTAACTACTAGTTAATTTATTTACTTATACTGTGCTAACTTAGTTTAAAGAAAAAAATAAGTACATTTAACTAACACAAATAGATTTTTGTTATATATATATACAATACTATATTATATATATAAATACTATATTATATTATATATCTAAATACTATAATATAATGGAAATAATAATAATAATTATTATTATTATGTCGGCATCTGCTTTGGGACGTACTGCCGATACTATTGACTTGGCAGGTAGCGTGGCATAATATCTTCTTGACGGCTTCTTCACTAGTTGACCCACCCCTATATTGGTCTCGAGAAATTAAATCACAACTAGTGATCAAAAGTTTCCGGTGCTGGATGGATTAGAGACACAGGTCTTCTCAAAAGGTCACCTGTGTACATTTTCTTTATTTCATGAGCAACTTGCTTAGAGTTATATTGCTCCATAGGCCGCGCGGTCCACGGTACTAAAAATATGAAACGCAAGAGTAGTTAATGACTCGACTTGTTAAGACGACTGATTTGCCGAACCATAAACCAAACACTAGATACAAATGTACAATTATATGTCGGTCTCCTTAAAAAAATCGAGTTTTAGTTATTCGAATGAAACTTCGTCCTTAATTCTTTGTCGAGCTGTATGGCAATCCTTAATTCAGTTTTATTATTACAAAAACTATAATGATTATGAGTTATGACATTAACAAAAAATCTCAGTTGAAAACTATCAATAATCATTCAAAGAATGTTCAATTCGACATTTTATTACCTGCTTGAATTGTCACATTATTTAATTTCTATGCTATTATTACAATGAATGTCTGTCTGTGCTACCGTTATTAGGCTGTATTATTTGATTCTCATATTGACTATAATAGGTAGCTCAAATTTCACACGTTTGAATACAGATAGTATGTGTTATTATGCCGCATGACCTATTACAAACACCAAAAATTTAAATTAGAAGTTATAACCTATACAAAAAAAATATTTTATGAAGGATTTTTGCCTTTGATTTAACATAATACAAATACAAACGAACATCTACCTTGGTATAAATATAATAAAAACTTGAAAGTTCAAAAAACATGCCATACTGACAATAGCTAATACGTCGTCAGTGTTTATATAATTATTCTTAAACTAGCTGACCCGCCAGTAGCTTCGTTCGCGTGGCCTCGTAGGATACAGTTAATTACATTTTTAACTATCCCACGGGAACTCTTTAAATGACCGGAATCATATACCTACCTTCCTAGCCTACCTAGCTCTAAGCTCTCTTTCCTACCTAGATCGTACTACTTCGTACAAAAATTCATTTAAATCGGTCAAGTCGTTTCGGAGATTAGCCCGTACAAACAGAAAACAGACAAACAGAGAAACATTTTTTTTAAAGTCTAAATTAGTTCGATCTCACTTCTTACGTCCCCCTGACTGGGTATTTTGCATTGTTTTTTATTGTACAGAAATTCAACCTCCACAGTTTTAAAATATGTATAGATGTTCAAGGTCACCTAGACAGCAAACATTATGACATGGCATCGTTTCAGAGTATATTCTGTTAGAAAACATTCATGTTTATAAACATCTATTTCTAAACTCTTCATTCTTGACTGATGGTTCTTGAGTCCTTTTTTTTTTTGAGGGGGGGAAATGCTGTCCACTTCTCTTCCGTTACGGGGGTTGACGGAAGGGGGTATGTGGGGCTCAGACCCACTAAAACCCCCCCGTGAGCAGTCCTCCGCCAAATGGGTGAGATAGGGTTGCGCTGGCATTCACCATCTCGCCCCAGCGGTAGGCCCGGGTTGTTAACCGGGCGTCAGCGCCTGTGAAGGGGTGCCCATGCTCACCAAGGGCACTCCTCAGATGTGTGGGGTCGTGCAAGCCGGCGAAGAGTCCCCCGACTCTTCCCCAGTGACACCCACTACGGAAGAGGGAGGAGGCGAGCGAACTTTCTCCTCCGTACCCCCGTTCGTCTGCGCCGGAACGGGTCAGCTCGAACGTCATTCTCCCTAACCCGCTCTGCGGCCTCCTTCTGCGCAATCACCGCTTCGCAGAAGGTGGCCACCGCCTGCCACGATCTCTCGTTGTCGAGCATGGAGCTTACCACGCGCGACAAGGAGAGATCTCCGCCGATTACAGCAGTAAGCGTGTGCCGCTGCGGGCCCCATGCAGCACAGACCTCCAGCGTGTGGAGTGCCGTATCCTCCGGAGCCCCACATTCATGACAGGCTGGGGTCGCCTCTCGTCTTGCAATTTGGTGCACGTACTTTCCGAAGCATCCGTGCCCGGAAAGCACCTGCACCAATCGGAAGGTGAGCGACCCGAAACGCCGTCTTACCCACCTATGGAGGACCGGGCGGATGGCCTCTACCGTCCACTGCCCAGGGACTGGTGGAGCCAGGTCCTCCGACCACCGCCGCAACAGGGCGGCTCTTGCCTGCCACCGCATGCGTGTCACCTCTTCCCACGCTGGGGGGTCTCCTCGGGATCTCCTTACCGCCACGAAGTGGTACACTTCGGCGAGGATCTCCGCTTGGAGCTCCCAGGGAGGATCACAGGCCAGCACGCAAGCCGCCGTCCAGGACACCGTCCGGTATCCACGTATCGCCCTCGTCGCGATAACCCGCTGTGGACGTCGCAGCAGGGTCTTATTGTGGCGATTGAGGGCGTCCGCCCAGACTGGTGCCCCGTAAAGAGCCGTACTCCGGATCACTCCGGAGTATAGTTGGCGGCAGTTGGCGTTTGGGCCACCCACGTTGGGCAGCAGCCTTCCCAAGGCGGCCGCAGCTCCCACGACTCTTGGGGCCAGTTGGGCAAAATGGCTACCAAAAGCCCACCTTCCATCCAAGTTGAGGCCCAGGTATCTCATCTGAGCTCCAACCGGGACTAGGACTCTATCCAGGATAACCCGCGTACCTGGAGAGGGCCCCCCCGAGGCCCGTGGAACAGTAGGGCCTCGGTTTTGGAAAGGGCAACCTCCAGTCCTAGGGCACGAATGCGGTCGATCACGAAGGTGGTGCCCACCACGGCCAACCGCACTACCTCCCGGAGATCCTTCCCTCTGGCTACGACTAAGGTGTCATCCGCATAGCACGCGACCCGCATACTAGCGGGTCGCGTGCCACGAAGCACCCAGTCGTAGCCTATATTCCACAGGAGTGGTCCCAGCACTGACCCCTGTGGAACACCACAGCAGACGCGACGGCGCTTCAAACCGTCGCCCCCTTCCACCAGGATCCCGCGGTCCTGGAGGTATGGTTCTTGAGTCCTACAACAAGTTGGTTTAGACACATCTAACCGCATCCATTTACATTTTTAATTTCGCTCTCATACCGCATTGGCACGTGAGCGAAACTCATTCAGCCAATTAGACGTAACCAGTGCTGCAACCAATCATCGTTTGACACAAAGTCAAATTGGAATTTGAGCGATTCCATCTGATTGATACAAATCGAGGTCATTGACTGATTTACCAGTGCAGCTCACCATGTGTATAATGGGTGCTATTAACTTTCATTAAGCGCGGATCGTTGGCACAGACATTGATAATGGATGGGTTAGAAGTTGCTATTTGGGCTGTTTGTGTCATCAACTGAGAAAAAGAGTCTTTGACTGGTGATAATTGTAAGTAAAACGTACTAGTGTACAAACAATAATTTTTAAATTACCTTTTCATATACCCTATTAAGTTTGTCTTTTTTTAGCATGGAGTATGAATGCAGACATGCTGTAATTATTAAAAAGAATAGCTCGAAAGGTATGTTTTTTTTTCTATTTTTTCAAGGTAAGACAAAGACAATGACATGTTATCTATCAAAGTTATGACCGTAGTAAGTTTTGCTACTCTTTGCTGTTGAAACTTACTCTCATTACAAGATTTTACTACTAAATGAATGCTTTGAAAATTCACTGTATTTTTTTTTAGGAATCAATTATTAAACCCGCTACGACGAGCGCTCTGCACTTACCTTAACCTTCTTTCGGACAATTCAGGAGCAATTGTAGATCAAGCTATCAACAACGCGTGAGTTCACGTTAAATTACAAATATTTTCTTAAACCCCAACGTAGCTTTCTTTACTATGATAGCTTAAAATTATGATAAGATTAAACAAATATCTAGGTAGGTTACTTTAATGCTGGCTTCTTCAACTTGGAAATGCACTCGAGTATTTTAGTTTACAAATTCTAAATAATTTTAATTTCTGGGGGAACTTTCACATTCTTTCTGTTTACCTAATAATAAAAAGCAGTAATAGACTTACATATCAGAGTAATAAAAGACAAATTTTAAGTAGCAAATACTAGTAGTGTGATTATACCTACAATTTTGCCCTTAAGTTGACTGGTACCACCAAAAGGTTAAAAGTTAACTGTTCTATAACTACAAAAGCTCCCTCGCGAAATGATAGGCTATTCAAAAATGGCGGTAAAATATAACAATCCATCATGATGCCATGGTTTATTGTACTCGGTGGATGCCAGAATATTATTTACATTGAATTGATGAGCACTGAACGTCCCAGAAGACCTCTAGGCAAGGACAGGCGGGTTGCTAAACCGGTATAGAATATTATAATGTGGATTCCACTTTTTCTGAAAAGCTTCTTTAGAAACCGAACTTTTTAGAACCAAGGGACAAACATTTTGACATTAATGAAGGACATTCAAAAAGCCCCAAAATAATAATTAATTATATCACTAACCAAACTATTTCAGCTCAGCAAACATTGCCAAGAAATGACATCGAAATACATGATAACTTGAATTTAATTAAACAAAATTGGTATCACGTATTAAGTTAGCAAAGGAATTTCCCGTTTCTTTTTCGGTTATAAGTAGATTGAGTAAGAAGTTTTTTTTTAAAATTTCTATCGAGTAATTAACAGTGTTTTAAGATCGTGGTTCGTCATTGGCAAATACAACAATATTTTTTTCCTTGTAAAGCATACCTATTGAAAAATTAAGGGTATTCAATCCTGGCCCCCTGAGGTTAGCATCTGACCTTCACCCCCTGACAGCTTCAAAGCCAGAAAGCAAGTCCAATAAGCGAAAAATGTAGTATCGTCAATCTTGACTGGCGATCTGTCGGAGAGAATACGTAGCTATTAGTGAGGCTACGATTGTAATGGACACTGGGATGCCTGTAATTTGTTTACTAGATTTATGTCTTGAATGGATGGATGATTTGAGCGATGGAGATGGGTTTATTTGCTTTAAGCTATGAATAGCACAAAACTATTATTATAATACAAGTATATTGGCAATTCGACATTATCCCTGAAACTATATGAAATAATTTCATTGTGTAGATAAAATCCAAAATCTTGAACTGTACAGACCACGTTGGTGCTAGACATCTGGCTTCATAAGTAGACGGATATTCCCAAACAAAGTAAATAGATCCGATTAGTATACCGAGTATAATTATATCTACATTAAAAAGCCTTATCTATATCTAAAAAAGTGGTCGAAATAGCTACGACTAGCCAAATACAACATTTGTAAACCACCGTTCTAGTCTTCGTATGATTAGCAGCATCACCCTGAGTGAGAGCTCATTATATTATTTTTTATAATAGGCTTATATTAGCCTTAGACTTTAAAAAACGTGCCGCATGGGGTACCAGCTGTATTATAACAAAGAATTTGGTTTTCTACCGACTTCCAAAAAAAGGAGGAGGTACTCTGTACTTTTTTACTGTACTTAGAGACTTGTATTTTTTATTTCTTTTTTTATGTTTATTACCTCATAACTTTCGACTGGGTGGACCGATTCTCAAAATTCTTTTTTGTTTGAAAGCTAGTGCTTCCCGTGTGGTCCCATTTAAATTCGGTCCAGTAGTTTTTGAGATACACTCCAATAACTGAATAGAATGGTATTACATTTTTCAAATTGTACTTGTTTATAATAAACATACTAGCATTTCACCAGTTAATTTCTTTATTGTAATAGTCAATAAATTTTCAATCTGGAGGGACTTGTTTATTTTGTGATATGAGGTAGCTAGCGATGGTCGCTTTAAACTAACATGTCATGAATGATGTCTAAACTAACATTCTCATTTCGGTTTAGTAATGTATCGTTTTTAATATATTACAGCAGACTAAATGATCCCAATATACTTAGTTTAAAATATCATATTACCCTAAATTTTCCTACCTCGTACAGCTATTTTCAATTTTAGCACCCCTTTAGACAGACAGTCCTTGACCCAAGATGTAATTGATGGACCCTAACTGAAACTTAGGCATCAGTAGATTAATGACCACCAGATAGCCAGGTCGGTATCAGATAATGTATCTGGTCACTAAAGCATTAATTCACTGCGGTTACTTAACTTGATCAACACGAATTTATGTTCTAGTACAATGTTTAATTTGAAAGGGATCGAAGAGGTAGTTTGCCGCTTATTAATGTTAAACGTATCAGTTTTAAAGTGTTTATGCTCTGTTATAACTTCAATTTTAAGTAGATTATCGTCATCATCATCATCAACACCATTATCTTATTTATGTGAGATATAAAGTTACTCATCCCAGGAGTCATCCATATTGTCAGGGGTTTTCAATTCACCATTTAATTCGCCGTAATTGAATGTACGTTTAATTTAAGTATTTATATCTAAATGACACACAAAAATATACGGTCTTACTTATATAAACGCTTCTTAACTTTAAATGACGCTATTTAATGAAGCAGCATTAATATGCAAGGCCAATATAAACTAAACAATCCAAATAAATATTCGTTTATCTAGAACTTTCCAAAAAAAGGAGGAGGTACTCAATTCGCCAGTAATATTTTTTATTTTTTTATTTTTGTTACCTCATAACTTTCGATAGGGTGAACCGATTCTCAAATAGTTTTTTCTGGTGCGTCCCGTGTAGTCCAGTATTTATTATTATTTATTTATTAATTTCATCAAATTCGGTCCAGTAGTTTTTGAGTTACACTACAATAACTGAATAGAATGGAAGTCTTTATTAAATTTTTCAAATTGTACTTGTTTAAATGATATTTTTGTCTATGAATTCTGCATGCATACTGAAATTAATGTAATGTATATGTTGTCGTTGCTGCAAAGTTGCGAGCTTATTTTCGATTTTACTAAATTCAAAGTGTTTTTTAAACGGTTTCATTTTATTTTAATGTCTAAAATTTCAAAATGTTTGCTGCCAATTAACATATTGTTAGGTCATAAATCCGTCAAAGCATCGACATACAAAGCTGGTACCAAATTCAATATCCCAGATAGTTACAGGCACTACACCGAACCAATTACATACTCCGATGTACGAGATACAATAGGGCGTTGTCAATATGTCCTTGTTACAAGGTAGTCACATAGTACCACAGTGTAATCCTACAGTAGTATTTCTACTTCATCGCATCATATTACACATACGATCGCTGTACTATAGACGCTAGAGATAGGTATATTAACATACCCATATTTTATGAATCGTGTTCTTTACATAAAAGAGGATGAGAAGAATCCGGTATTACACATTAATAAGGGGCGACACCGTTTCCATTTTCTCGATATATCCCTTAGTCAGCATTTATGGTGACTTCCATGTGGAAGGGTATTAAAAGTGCTCGTCTATATCATGCCTTTGGGCGACAAAGGCGGTGCAGCGCCACGTGGAATTCTGTAGCCGTTATTTGCAGATGTGACGTTTACCATCAGGCAAACGACACAGACGTTTAAGCAATTGAGCTTTTTTGGCACAAAAATAATTAAAAATAGCATGGTAAGTAATCCCATTTGTGGTAGTACGAGTACGTTCAATGAGCTAAACACTATATCGTAATTTATCTATGAGCGGAAAATATTGGTTTTTAAATAAGTACTCAATTAAAGTAGATGTCAGTATGTCGCTGTCAAATCGTTGTAAACCAATTATTTTTTAGCATTTTTAAAATGCTATAAAAAGTTAGTCTGAAACTATGAAAAGTTTTGTTCATGAATGGTTTGTGGTATCTATAGAATCTTTTAAGTTGTTTAGTATGACAAAATTTTATCGTCTATATAAAATTTGACAATTCTAGCAATAAAATTGCATATCTTCGAACGGGATATGAACCCATGTCTCCAAACAATCCATGTTAGACGCTATCACCACCGGATCATCGAGGCACCCATCCCAGTATCGAATTAATCTCTCTAGTTGCTTTTAAGTTGATTTTAGTCGTATCGAGACGGAGCGCCATCAATCGAATAGTTTGACAAGCTTTGTCTGACCGAAATAAGAGTTTTTTTTAATTATACATTCACCTTTTATATTGATGTTCCAATCCTTCATATGTTTTATTATATGACTAGAACTGCTCGCGACTTCGTTTGCGTAGTAGGCTCAGCTTTTGGCCTCACCATAACCTCTTATATTTTCTATTTATTTTTAAAGTAAGAAACTTCTACGAAGTGTGAGAAACTTTAAAAAAAAGAATGAAATCGGTAAAACCGTTTTTAAGTTATAGCGTGACTAGGAAAAATAGGGGTTCATTTTTATATAATAAGATTTTCAAGCACTGACACTAGCTTAGCGAAATCAAGTTTTGCAATTTTAGAGAGAAAAACTACGTATTGATTGATTCGTCTATATCAGTTTACAAAGGTAAAACATTCGAATTGATTTAATATTAAAATGAATGTCGTAACCGGTATCGTTATGCGTAAACTGTGGGCGCCATTGCATGTCCCTATCACTGAATATATGAGTATTTACGACTATGCGATGCATATAGGCAGATGCCACACATGCTCCGCCTTAATTCGAATAGATGATACGCAGGGTTGCCTCTTATGACGACTTATCTTGACTTGATGATTTGTTTTGATTTTCCGTCCGTTGAGCTTCCGTACGTGGGAGGGCAAGCCATCAGTCTCGGTAGACGTCCAGAGAGAGAGTAGCAGTCGTTAAGTCATGTCAGAGGCATTTGGATTGTCTGCAAAACACCCATACCAGCCGTCCTGGGTTCGCGTGGCGGATGATGGTCCATAAACCTTTAAAGCCTGAGTCCCGGCAATAATCACGTAATAGGTTTATTCTGCTAAGCAGCCAAGCATAGTCAACACGGCTTCAGGAAGGGAGTCCCGTCCTAATTCCGTGATAGTCAATGAAAGACAAAGTGAAAAAAATAAACCTAGAAACTAAAAATTGTATTGTAAATGATGATTACATAATATTTCCTGGATAGATGAAGCAACCCTACTTAAAACTCATATTAATGCCGGCCAACAAGAGCGACTCGTGGCCGATATTGATATAAATTGATAACGACTCGTCGCGACATTCATTAATATGCTCCGATGCAAATATCTTATCTAGTGCTTTCATTACTCTTGATGATTCTGAACGAGTTTGTTCTTCTTAAATAGTTTCCTACATTTGATTTATGATGTTTGGATCTGATAGGGTCTGGGAACTGTTTTCTATTGAAGCAGAACTATTTTTTAAAGTACTATTCAATATTCTGCTTTTAATCAATCGTTCTCATTTTTTATAATTTATAGGCAAGCCTTTGAGCAATGCATCACTTGTTGGTTAGAGAAGGTCTGGGTGAATGTTCAGATGTAGATAGGATGGTGCATATCCCTGGCGAACAGATATCGGAACAAAAGGTTAAATGCTTAGCGTCAGATTTTCAAACTTGTAGGTGGTAGAACCTCCAAGTATTTCGTCATGCTCTTATCATCACCGAAAACCCAAGCTCAGTGCCGACCGGCGATTGCTCGATAGGTGGTTCCTGATAGGCGGTTCAATCTCACTACTCCTTTTTTTGTAGGGAAAATGCTGACCACTGTCCTTCCACCACCGGGGTGATAAAGGGTACGTTGGGCTCAAACTCACTAAAACCTCCGTGAGCAGCTCGCCCACAGGTGTAATTTGAAATATATTAGTGGACGAGTTTAGCAATAAATCATTCAAAATCAAATAGTTTATTTATCAAATAACATTTATTTAAATACTAGCTGACCCGCCAGCGGCTTCGCTCGCATGGTCCTCGCGGGATACGGATTTACAGTTTTTTAACTATCCCACCGTAATTTTTTAATTTACCTGGATCAATAGTATCCTATATGTTGATCAAGGATATAAGCTACCACCATACAAAATTTTATTTCAATCACCTTTAATTAAATTAATTAGCCCGTACAAACAGACAGACGAACAGACAATCAGAGAAACAAAAAAATAAAAAATAAAATTAGTTAAACACTTCTACATCCTCCTACTAACTCCCCCCTGACTCGGTTTTTAAATATTTTTTTCATTGTATTATTAAATAATAATAGTGTATCTTATTTACAGATTTATTTGAAAGCATCTTCTGAACACTTAGGATGTTTGTTAGTAGCTGTACTAGGATTCCCTGTATTATAACTACTAATATTCCAACGATACCTTTGAACAGCGACAATTATTAGTATATTTAATATTATAATCAATCGAATTTATATCATTATTTTGAACTTGAACCATGTAGGTAATTAATATGATTTATCAATCACCAGAAATTTGATAAAAGCTCTAGTGTATTCACACTCGTATGCAGCTTGTTAAGAATTTCTGTCAGTTGATCTCAGTACACTTCCGTACATTTTTGTATATACCAGGAATTTTCGAGATCATGCCAATTTGTCTTGTTCTCAACTGATGAATAAGGCCGTATTATTTCTTATTATTGTTTATTAGTGTAGTTTCTGTGCGACAGTAGACTAAGTTAATAGACCCAACACAAACCATGACTTTTCTACCGATTTCCTATAAAAGGAGGAAGTACTCAATTCTACTGTTTTTTTTTATGTTTGTTAACCTCTTAACTTTCGATAGGGTGAACCGATTCTCAAAATTCTTTAGCGTTTGAAAGCTGGTGCTTCCATGTGGTCCCATTTAAATTTCATCAAATTCAGTCTAGTAATTTTTGAGTTACACTCTGATTAACTGATTTTTACCAAAGTAATGGGATGGAAGTCGGTATTAAGTTTTTCAAATTGCACTTGTTAGTAATTAATTTTTATTGTGTATTTTAGTTTGTAAACAAATTGTATATTCTTATTGTTGAAATAAATAAACTATGATTATGATACGCATTATTATATGATTTAGCAAGCCTTGCGGCATTTCCAACTAAGTATATATATAGCTTGTAACGGCAGTCGATATGCTAGCTCTGAGCGCTTCGAGCTTTCCGAAAACTTATATTAGGGTTGGTCACAAGCCGATCCAATCCGCAAATCCTTACTGGGACCAGGTGGATGTTTTTAACCCATACGGCTCTCTCTCAGAGGAATGTTCGTGTTGCAGCAGTGGGATTGTAATGAACGGATAACATTAAAAAAAAACTTTTGTAATGGTTTCATACTTTACATATGAAAGCAGCCTCAGATATTTGACCTTGATTATCCTGGTACCGTATTTATTGAGTTTCGAAATCAAGGATATCCTTTATACATTAGAAGCGAACAACAGGATGCAATTCAAAAGCTTTTAGGATTAAAGAATGTTGTATTGATTTAGGTCATACGTCCGTACGATGACATATAATGATAATGTGGATAAAATTTGTGTTTTGTGTGCAACTATACCTACATATTATATATAATTGCGGCCTGAACACTGTAATATGCATACGTATTTACTTGTGTATATATATATACATATATATATATATATATATATATATATATATATATATATATATATATATATATACAAAATATACATATATTTATATCAATTTATTAGTAAATTACAATTACACATCAATATTTTAATATTAGATAAATCCTTGATACACCTTTAGAAGAGTCGACCGTGTCAAAATATATATAACAATCTAGTAATGTATAGTATAATTATGTATAAAGAAAAATAAAAGTCAATTAACCCTTTGCGTCCCAGAGACGTACATATACCTACATCAGTTTCATTCATAAATCTTTTGTTATAATCATCATAGTATAGGAAGGATTAATTAATGTTATCAATATAACATACTTCCATCAATGTTAATGTAGTATTTTCATATAAAATATACATAAAAAACTTAAAAAGCAATACATCACAATAATTCATAATGATCGAAGTTCATAATTGACAGTAATTGGCCAGTACTATAAACTTTACAATGTGCGATAAATCTTTAGACTTTAAACTCATGTAAAATCTCAATTATCGACCAGTTAGTTTCTCGAGAGTCCGGTTTTGAGAAAGAGAATAACCTTTCGTCGCAATTACGTGAATATAAATTTGGCACGTCAATGAGACATAAAAAGGTATATTAATTATTGTCATTCGTTAATGTTTGTGAAACATAAAAAAACCTGTTACTTACGACTTACTTACTTTTACCAATCTATCGTCGGTTTAGCGTACTTGAGAAATTTTACATAAGTTCTATACAAATTGTGTCAAATTTCTATCCTTCATAAGCTTTGATAAACAATACTAGAAATATCGGCCCGGCCACAAAATCCTTTGTGTCTCGGGTCAATAAATACGTCTTCCTTAAATAAAAGCGCACTCGGCAGGGTGAGCTCTTATTTTTAACCGACTTCTAAAAAAGGAGGAGCTTATCATGTTCGATTGTATGTATTTTTTGTGTATGTTCACAGATTTTTCTCCATTTGTAGACTGATGCTCAAAATTATTTTTTTGTTTAGCAGAGTATACTTCCGAGATGGTCCAATCCAATCCAATTCGGTCAAGCAGTTTTTGAGTTAGTTACACTCCAATAACTGAAAAATTTTACGTCAATCTTGATGATATCATCATAGACTGACAATCGATTCCTTAAGTAGCAAGGGTCTGTAAAATAGGTGAAAACATTTTTTTTACCAAAAAGTGAACGCGACTTCATAAAAAAAATATTGCCAATTTTGTTTTGTTTTGTTTTGTTATGACTGAAAAACAGCCATGTAGTTTGCAATGCAACAAAAGTGCTTTAATTCTTGCTTAGGATTGATTTTACAATAAAAGCTATTCAAGTTATGTATTTTATTTTTTTGAGTAAAAGGATTAGGAGTAAGGAGTATTCACGTGGACAATATTTAGCTTTATTATTTATTATATTTAATTTTTTTTACGTTACCCGTCATTTTATTAAATATTGATGATCTAAGTAAGGCAAACTATCGAGACGTAAAATATTGAAACCAGCATTAAGTTATAAATTGTATCTTTTATACACAAAAAAGTATCAGATGTTCTCAAATTACATAGAAAAAGATTCAACGCACTCGGACTAAATTCAAACCGTCGTCTTCTGTGTTTGTCGAACCTGCCCCCTTGATTCTGAAGTTGTCGATAGTTTACTAAATAGAATGGTTGTCATAATATTATTCTTATATCTATCTTATCTGTATTATAAAAATGAACCCCTATTTTTCCTGGTCACGCTATAACTTGGGAACGGCTTTACAGATTTCACTATTCTTACTAAAAAAAAGAAAAGATGGGAGTTTATAGAGAGGCCGGCCGAGCCTACTACGCGAACGAAGTCGCGGGCAGTCGCTAGTCTCATAATATAACTTCTATCCACAAGACGGCTTTTTAATAAATATTATTAATGTTGTAACTTATCATAAGTTAAAAGTGTGTTCTTATGAGAAATAAAGTACTTTTATCCTAAACTTAGGTCACTTATCAAGCTATGCAAAACTTTAACGATAGGTATTAATATATAAATTATTATTAATATAATAATAATTTATATTGTTTATACCACTCTTTCACTAGATGAATGAATGAATGAATTTTTATTTGCTTCAGTTTTGGGTACATTATTGCATAGTTGTTAAAGAGCATGTTACACTTGGCCGTGGCGGTGCCGGCTTAGAATAGCACCCCCCCAACTCTACCCGTGGGTGCCGTAGAAAGCGGCTAAGGGATAACAAATCAGAAGGTGGGCAGCAGCACCTTCCCAGTCAAACACACACAAACTGCGCTCGCCAACCCGCCTGCCAAGCGTGGCGAGTATTGGCAAAACCCCTTATGGATTGGACAAAAAGAACCAGGCCCCCAGTCCCCGGCAGCCCCGCTATTCCTGGCTACGGTAGCGGCCACGGTAACGGTTGGGCAGGGGGTGCTAAGAATCCCCGGCAGACGCCCGGCTACCACCCCCAACGACGACGACTGGCCCTGGTAACACACAACATACGCACGATGAGGACAGACGAGAAGATATATGAGCTGGAAGAAGAAATGAGTAAGCTACGCTGGGACATTGTGGGGTTATCTGAAGTCCGTAGAGCGGGTGAGGACACGATAACCCTAAAATCAGGTAACCTACTCTACCACCGGGAGGGCGACCAACAGTCCCAAGGTGGTGTCGGGTTTCTCGTCCACAAGTCCCTTACTAACAACATAGTTAAGATCGATAGCGTTTCCAATAGGGTCGTATACCTAATACTCAGAGTATCCAAACGATATTCGCTGAAGGTCATTCAGGTATACGCACCGACGAAGTCGCACCCGGATGATGAGGTGGAGGATATGTATGAGGACATTAGTCGGGCCATACATACCTCTGAAACGCACTTTCTAGTTGTTATGGGGGACTTCAACGCGAAGTTGGGTAAGAGAAGCGAGGATGAGTCGAAAATGGGGCAATTTGGCTATAGACAACGGAACCGTAGGGGACAGAGGTTGGCCGACTTCCTGGAGAAAGAGGGACTCTTTATGATGAACTCTTTCTTTCAGAAGCCACCTCACAGGAAATGGACCTGGCTGAGTCCCGATGGTTCCACGAGAAATGAGATTGACTTCATTATGACAACCAAAAGGCAAATATTCACTGATGTCTCCGTGATCAACAGGGTTAAAACCGGTAGTGATCACCGAATGGTAAGAGGCACGGTGAATATTAATGTCAAACTGGAGAGGTCTCGTCTGATGAAGTCTACGCTCCGACCCACTCGTGCCCGTATTCAAGACCCCGAGAGCTTTCAACTTGAGCTATCCAATCGCTTCGATTGCCTTGAGAACATCGCTTCAGTGGACGAGATCAATAACAGGTTAGTAGAAACTGTCCATACAGTGGGTTCCAAGTACTTTAAACCCCACCGTACAGATAGGCCACAGAAACTCTCCAACGATACCCTCAACCTCATGGCTGAACGACGCTCATTGAAATTGCAGTCTTCGAATGATGTTGAAGCATATAGGCTGCTCAATAGACGAATATGGAAGTCCTTGCGACACGACATCCGGATCTTTAATACAAACCGTATTAAAGAGACGATAGAGCGGAAAAAAGGCTCCAAAGTGTTTGCAAGAGACATGTCTATTGGGCAAAGCCAGTTGACGAAGCTAAAGAGAGGAGACGGCAGTGTAGCGTCGACCAAAGCGGAAGTGTTAGGAGAGGTCGAGAGTTTCTACGGACAGTTATACACCTCGGTCGCTAAACCTGTTAGCAGCTCGGTCAAAGACCCAAGAGCCAAGCTGACCCGACATTATACCGAAGATATCCCGGACATCAGCCTGTACGAGATTAGAATGGCCTTGAAACAGCTTAAGAACAACAAGGCGCCTGGTGACGACGGTATCACATCTGAGCTTCTGAGAGCGGGTGGAACACCGGTACTTAAAGTCCTTCAGAAGCTCTTTAATACCGTCTTACTCGAAGGTTCAACGCCAGAAGCATGGAACAAAAGCGTGGTGGTGCTGTTCTTTAAGAAAGGTGACAACACTTTACTTAAAAATTACAGACCCATCTCGCTTTTGAGCCATGTTTATAAGCTGTTTTCGAAGGTCATAACGAACCGTCTCAGTCGCAGGTTTGATGAATTCCAGCCTCCGGAACAAGCCGGTTTCCGAAAAGGCTATAGTACCATAGACCACATCCACACGCTACGGCAAGTTATACAGAAGACCGAAGAGTATAACTTGCCTCTTTGTCTAGCGTTTGTGGACTATGAGAAAGCCTTTGATTCGATCGAGACGTGGGCAGTGCTTGAGTCTCTCCAGCGGTGCCGTATTGACTATCGGTATATTGAAGTGCTGAAGTGTTTGTACAAAAACGCCTACATGTCAGTCCGAGTACAGGAGCAGAGTTCGAAGGCAATTCCATTGCAAAGAGGCGTGAGACAGGGAGACGTTATATCTCCGAAACTGTTCACCGCTACATTGGAAGACGCCTTCAAGCTTCTGGAATGGCAAGGACTTGGCATCAATATTAACGGCGAATACATCACTCACCTTCGATTTGCCGACGATATTGTAGTCATGGCAGAATCCATGGAAGACCTCAGTACAATGCTCGAAGGCCTCCATCGAGTTTCCCAACGGGTAGGTCTTAAGATGAACATGGACAAGACGAAAATTATGTCTAATGCCCATGTTGTACCTACCCCAATATCAGTTGGGAACTCAGTTCTTGAAGTTGTTGACGAGTACATCTACCTGGGACAGACAGTCAAACTAGGCAGGTCCAACTTCGAGAAAGAGGTCAATCGTCGAATCCAACTCGGCTGGGCAGCGTTCCGGAAACTTCGCGAAATCTTCTCGTCAAAAATACCTCAGTGCCTCAAGACAAGAGTCTTCGACCAATGTGTGTTACCAGTGATGACTTATGGCACTGAAACGTGGTCTCTTACTACGGGCTTCATAGAAAAGCTCAAAGTCGCACAACGAGCTATGGAGAGGGCTATGCTCGGGGTTTCTCTACGTGATCGAATCAGAAATGAGGAGATCCGTAGAAGAACGAAAGTCACCGACATAGCCCAGAAGATTAGCCAGTTGAAGTGGCAGTGGGCAGGGCACATAGCACGCAGAACAGATGGCCGATGGGGCCGAAAGGTTCTGGAGTGGAGACCACGGACCGGCAAGCGCAGCGTAGGTCGTCCACCGACACGGTGGACAGACGACCTGAGGAAGGTCGCAGGACGACGTTGGATGCAGGCCGCTTCCAACCGGTCCTTTTGGAAAATCATGGGGGAGGCATATGTTCAGCAATGGACGTACTACGGCTGAGATGATGATGATGATGATGTTACACTTCCAACAAAACTCTAACTAAACGGCGTGCAAATGTTTTATACAAGAATAATACTTATGTGTTTTTAGAATCTACACAAAAATAATAAAAAAATAAACAGGCAGTAATTAAAAATAATACAAACTGATTTGAGATATAATAATTAAGAATGTCAATTGATGTAATTGTTAGATAAGTCGCGTCTGTCAATTAATTCAATTAAATGTCAAACCTTTGATGTTTGGAGAACGAATCACCAAGAAAAATGTAATATAAAAAAATAAGAAACAAATCTAAAAAAGGTACGGACCAAAGAGTCTGTATTGTGGAAGAATAATGAAATAATAAAAAAATTCAAAAAATATTCTAACTTTAATAATATATAATTCCCTATGTTAGATTTTTATTATATAAGAAGTCCTTTATAGAGTAATAACATTTTTTTGGATGGTCAGTGATATAGTGCGTTCGAAGGTAGGTGGCATACTAGGTGTAGATCACTGACTGACTCTCAATGATAGTTTCTGGAAATAATGTTTAATTATTATTATTTCTTATCCTTAAAATGTGGGTGTTAGCGTGATGTGCACTACAAAATGCCGTAAAAACATGCTGTGGATTTCATCACAATGTTACTTACCTTAACTAAGCACTCGACGTAGGTTTCTAAGTAGTGACCACCTAATCGGTGGTTGACTTGAGTAATTTCTCTATCATTGCTTGACTCAAAACTTGTTTTTTTTATTTTTTATTGCCAAATGTATGCAGACAGACAGGCGGCCCATCTGATGGAAAGTGGTCACCGTCGCCTATAGACGTTTGCAAAACCAAGGGCGTTGCTAACGCGTTGCCGACCTCTAAAAGGAATAGGAGAATAGGAATAGGGGAAGGGAGGGGAGAAGGAGAGGGGTAGGTTAGGTAGGAGGACCTTCGGGACCTCCCAGAGACCGACAGAAACGGAATCATCTTCATCATCATCTCAGCCGTAGGACGCCCACTGCTGAACATAAGCCACTCCCACAAATTTCCAAAGGAACCAGTTGGAAGCGGCCTGCATCCAACGTCGTCCTGCTAACTTTATCAGGTCGTCAATCCACCTTGTCGTTGGATGACCTACGCTGCGCTCACAAACTAAGTAGCAAGTTATATTACTTCACATCGGTGTAATGTGGGAGTGTGGTACTTTCCCGGTCGTGTCGGCCCATTCGGCTGTAACCCATACGGTTACAGCGTGGCACTACCACCAACAGTTTTGTATTGTCTTGGCGTTATATTTTTACATGTGTATATTATAAGTATCTGGTTGCAAAAGTTATAACAAGTTTAAACAATGCCTACGTATGCGTGTAAATAGATTAAAAACTAACGTGCACCGGTCATGGTTCAAACGGTCTTTTAAAGGTTGGAATTGTGTTTCTATTCGGCGGTTATTATACTCTTATATATCGACTACGACTCGGTACTATTAACTACGGGTAATAATCAATTATTTTAATTATTACCCATAGCTGTGGGTAATATCACGGTACTAAATGCAAATCTGTTAGTGAAATTGTCGTATGTTTATCCCTCATTCATTTTCATTTCATTTCTGAGTCGATTTTATTAAAACTTTATACCTACAGAGACAGTCTGTAGTTTATAGGATATTTTTTCTCTCAGGTAATAAATATTTGGGTTAGTCACTTTACGAAGTCGGTATAATAGCCAAAACCACTGCTGGCGCTAGTTTGTAAAAACGTGTAAACAGCAAATAGCATGCAAGTAATAGCCCTCTTTCTATTTTATAGCCAGTTTTGCTAATGACAGGTTAGTTACGGCTTTTAAACGTTTACACTTTCTCTGCTATTGCACATAAAAACTTACGTCTGCTAGTTTAGATCTTGGATGGGTTTATATTATATTTTTTTCCATTGCGTGTCTACGTGCTGATTAAATTATACCTACTTAGTAGTTAAATTTGGCAATTTTTTGTTATAAAAGATATATTTTTGCCAATGATACTCATTTATGCAGTTTACTTCTACTACCTACACATATGACATCCGGTATATTATAATAAAACCTAATACATTACAGTATTTGTTGTATAAAAAGTAGAAGAGCCCTAAGAAAACGACCTGGTTACAAAAAATAAATCTAACGGCATTTAAAGTACGTATAAATTAAAACATATAAACATAGCAAACATACTAATAATATTCACATTAACTTTAGTCTCAAATGTATAGTATCAGTATCTTAATAACTACTTCTTCAGACTGGTAGCTATTTATTCTCATTCGTTATTTAGTTTCTTAAAATTTATCACTCATTGAAAACGGTGTGTAAAAACACACCTTTTAGTGTCTCCCACAGTGAAGTACCTCGGCGTGACAATAGATCGAAATATAAATTTTCGAAAGCACGCAGCAGCCACCATAGTATTGGTGAAGGGAGCTCGCGCCAAACTCGCGCCAATCCTAAGAGCCAAGCTACCACTCCGGGCGAAGTTACTGGTATACAAAGCCTACCTAAGAACCCGCTTAACATACGCAGCCCCGGCGTGGTATGCATTCACGCCAAGCTCTATCAAACAGAAACTGCAAGCCCAAGAGAATATCTGCTTGAGAATGATTGTTGGCGCACCGAGGTGCGTCAGGAACAAAACAATTGCAAGAGACCTGGAACAAGAGACTATCGATAAGAGAGACGATCGACTAAGAATTTGTGAGCCGCCTGGCCACAAATATGTTCAAGAAGGCGGACGCGTCAGCCCATGAACATATCAGGGGAATAGCCCCCCTGCACGCGAGACCACCGGAACACAGGGACACCAAAAGGAGAAAGTTGAAACCAGCATCGTGCGACCTCGTCCGACACTCGGACGAGGATGAACAATGAAGAAGGACAAAAGAAGAAGCAAGGGTGGATCCGCCGGCGGTCACTATCGGGTCGCTGATCGGTTCGCTGGGCTTCCCCTAGGGCCACTAGGGGTCTAACCTGGTGTGCTTGATCGCCCCGACGTCAGTGACTGCCGGTTCATGGTGAAACCCGTGAAGCTATCAAGAACCCAACGACCCGCCCATAGTTATGGGCGGAGACAAGCCAGGGGAAGAGGGCAGAGCCCTGACCCCCTCTCCCCGCATACACTAGTGTGTGCGAGCAGAAGACCCAACGACGACCTTTTAGTGGTTTTAAAGCTCTTTGAAATCTTTATTTTGTAATTATAAATTATTAGTATTTTGTTGTACCTACGTCCTTGCAGGGAACCTAACTACAATTATAGGTGGATATACATACTTTCAAGAGGACTCGTGCCTTATCATTCTAAGTGTCATGTGTGCTGAACAAAGGGTTTAGGTACTTTGTTCTGCTTTACAATACATTATCAATCTCGAAGACTTAGATTTTGAACAGAATTGGCACTGCTTAGTTATGGTTTAGTAAAGGTATTCAACATATCACATAATAGAAATTTTCTTAAGTAAGTATTACACATTTTAATGTTATTTTGACGGTTTATTTAGCGCGAACGCAGCCGGGTGCGCAAGCACTCCATGAAGAAGTGGCCCGGACGGTCACGAAACCGGTCAAGATATTCGACTATACCTTCCGCGTAAGTTAAACCGTCACAATAACAATTAAAATATCACATAATGTCAATCTTATTCCGATATAGATAGATATATAAAGATATAGGTACGAGTAGATTGAGCGGCGTTTAGAAATAATATGTCTCTCAGGTCTCCATCCTGACATGATGATAATAGGCGGTAGAAACTTATTAGACACTTTTTTTTCAGATGAATTGTTTTTTATAAAAATTCGGAAATTCGGAACTCATTTCTAGACAATAATTGAGAATAGGAAAAAGGGTACTTAATCAAAGTTGTTAATATTTGAATGAAAATTGAATTTGAATGCAAATTAAAAACATCAAATGTAGAAAAAAATATCGAGATGTTAGCAAAAATAAAAAACGGGACCTTTTTTTGACCCCGCTTCTTACAGGGCTTACTCAGAGGCTCTTACAGACTTAGGCTCAGAGGGGTACGTTTAGCGTTGTATGTTACTTAGTATGTTTGTCTTCTAACTAGTTCAAACAAAGTTCTGAAGTAAAACTTTCTGCTTTCGACTTTCCCACCCACAATCATTCATTTTCTGAACTAAATATAAAGCTTGTTTAGCATATTTTAGTCATTTTTCCAGATGGGCTTACGTTATTAAATATGATATAAAGAAAACTCTTTTATTTCTATTTAGGTATATTATTATATTGTAGTTTGTAGTATTATTGTGTTTTTATCTTAAAAATACTTAATTTTTATTTGAACACATATGAATCATCTTTTTATCGGCTAAAAACCCATTATGACGGTGATTTGTACTCGTCAATTATTAAAGTAATAAATTATATAATAAGTGAGTAAGCTTCTAGTGATTCTATATCCAGACTATATATAGAATCACAAGATTTTCTCTTCACTGTACTCTGTATTCATGAGGTGGTGCTGGTGCACATATATTCCAAATTAATACAAGTGCAATTTGAAAATTTTTATACCGACTTCCATTCTATTACTTTGGTAAAAATCAGTTATTGGAGTGTAACTCAAAAACTACTAGACCGAATTTGATAAAATGTACATGAGACTAGAAGGGAAGCACCACCTTTTAAACAAAAAAAGACTTTTGGAAATCAGTTCACCCAGTCGAAACTTATGAGGTAACAAACATGAAAAAAAAAACTTACAGTCGTAATGAGTACCTCCTCCTTTTGGAAGTCGGTAGAAAAGTACCGGTTCGAGGAGTCATACTCAATTTCTACAAGTCGCTTACTTTGAAAAAACATAGCTCGACAAAACATTGTTCGACAAAACATATACGAAGAAGAAAGCGATTTGTTGAATTATTGAACTGCATCGCCGTTTAGTTGTTATAAAACTAAACTAAGCACGTCAACAAATACTATTCTTGAACGCACATGTATGATTTCAAATTACAGGTGTTTTCAAAAATATAATAACTAACATTTTTTTTATCTAAGATTGTAGAAGCTTAGCACTATTATATCCATTCCTCCGCCACTCTCGTAGTACAAAAAGATTAAACAACCCATCCGAGAAATACTAAAGGCTCTGAGACATGTTTTGATTGATCGTAGACGATATCTCATGTTGGTATGTTGAATATTAAACAATAATGACTAAGCATAAATAAATGAGGTACAATATAAAAGAAACACCAACGTTGTATTAGCATAATGTTTGACCACAGACTGTTATTTGTTCGTGATTAATTCGAAACTTGTCAACATTCTGTTCTATGTTCTTGTAATAGAGGTAACGCCTCTTTGTCATTTGACGATGGTTGGGCGGTCTCTTCTGATTAGATTTTTTCCTATACTTAATTTCCTATATGTTTGCGTTTAGAGCGATAGTTTATTGATATCAACACTATCATATTTCTCAAAATCGTTTACATAATGTATGATATGATATGCCGAGAACGTTAAGAGAGCCCATAAAAATTAAAAAATACCCTAATTTCAATAGAGGCGATATTTGACAAGTACCACCTTCTGCGATTTTCTTAGAGCAAACATCGTTGCATCTTTGACATCATCCGTGAAACAAATGGCGAGATGACATGAAACATTGGATAAACAACTTTGTGTACAAGGGCGATATCTCAAAAAGTATTTGACAACGGTGAGCTCCTCGACGAGCGAAACGACGAATCATTAGAGAATCGCACGGCTGCTTGAGATCCAGTGATCGAGTTAATAAAATCCCAAAGGCAGCACAATACTAGAACACCTTTGGAATGTGAGTGACTACTGCATGTGATAGATTATTTTTGTAAATACTCCAAGTGATAAAATAAATATGTGTATGACATCACCCAATAATGATTTTGGCCAGATTATACGTTGTTAAGATGACCATGTCAAACATTGGGTAGAAGGTTATTTTATGTATTTTGGTTGGTATTACATAGGATTAAAGCAATATTGAACTTACAATCACTTGATTCTTTGTAGCAACAAGGTTATGGTGTATAATTTGGTATATGGTTAAATATTATGTACAATTATTTGCAAAAATGAAAAAGTAGACATTTTAAAAACAATATTAGCAAAAATCGCCACTTAAATCCGTTTAGTTTCATTTTTGCAAAAACACCTGGCCGTCTGCCTTGTTTACGCCGCACTATAAAAGCGCTGCCGACCAAGGCGCAGACACAGTCGTTGTCCGAGAGCCGTACTGAGCAGAGCTCCCGTTTGAAAGGAAAAACTGTGTTGAGCAAGTTGCTGTTCGATAAAAGCTAAGTAGATACTGTTTATTTTATAATATATAATATAATAATTGCAATTATTATGATTTGATTGAATGTTGATATTTTTAAATAAATTTAGAAATATCAGTAAATAATTTAAGTATTTATTTTGGTTTTGATTATTATATTAAAATTGCAATTATTATAAGAGGTTTGAATGACGATTAAATACCAGTTAATGTTTTAGTATTATCTTGATTATACATATAATCGTCTTATTAATTAAATAGAAATAGATTTTATTGGCTGGTATTTATTACTAAATTAAAATAATTTTATATACATAGGTAAAATAATTATTGTTTTAGGTAAATAATTTATAGATAATTAAATCAGTAATTATGTAAATATAAAGTGAAAACATTATACGATTATATATTTATTTAAATAAATAAGTTGATGTTTAAGTTTTATGTTTTTATTTTTATATATATATATATTAAATTTATTTATTATCAGAAGTGGGATATGAACTATTTATTAAAATATTCGTTATTTTTCAGGACGTGTGGACGTGGTTTCTAAATGGACCCAACCGTGGTGGAGAGCCTGCTGAAGGCTATTCGGGATGCGGTGTCCGACCGGCGGCGAGGTGACGATGTGGTGTTGCCGCCTTTTGACCCGGACAAGAACGAAGATGGTGCCGAAAACTGGTGCAGCACCATCAACTCCATTGCCGAAGACCTGGGATGGAGCAGCATCACAACTGTGGCAAAAGCAGGTAAAACCTTGAAAGGTTCTGCTTTATTATGGTATGAAACATGGGACCCTGACGAAGGTAGAACATGGGAAGCATTTAAAACAACTTTACGAAATCTATACCCCGAAAAACGAAATCTTTCGGAGAAACTGTCAAAAGCAGTACTTCTGACGTCTGAAGCGGCGGAGTCATATTGCGAATATGCTAGGGAAAAACCTAGACTTTTAAGAACCACTAAAATAGCTTTCACTGAGGAACAACTAGTCGAGCTTGTCTGTGGAGGTATCAATGATATGACAGTTAGGATGGCGTCACATAATAGTCGCGTTAAAACAACTGCAGAACTTATATCTCTGTTCACGACTTGCAGCAAAAACCCTAGAAAACGCCCTTTAGATCCCAACAATAAAACTGACAGACAAGACAGAAATGACAATGCAACTACTACTGGAATGCCAAGCAAACGATCTAAATTTGAAAACCTGCACGAAAGACGTTGTTTTCAGTGCAATAAATTAGGTCATATCCGGGCACAAATGTTTTAAGAATCCAAATCGTGAAACCAGTTCATCTGATCCTAAAACCTCTTCATCCACTAATACCCTGCGACCAGTCCAATGTTCTTATTGCAAGAAATTGGGACATACTGATGTCACTTGCTTCTTTAAACAACGCAGTACTACTACCACGAATCCTCCTACACAGACAAAGAATAATGTAAATTGTTTCACGAAAGTCCAAGGCCTTAAACTGACAAAAGTCATCATCAAGGATGTCGCTGTTGATGTTCTTGTTGATACTGGCGCCAGTTGTAGTATAATCAAAGACTCATTAGCTCGACGATTGAATTGCAAGTTCGACTTCTATTCTGCAACGCTTGAGGGTATAGGTAATGGCAAATTACACATATTTGCTAAAGTAACTATCCCTGTACAATTCAACGACACTTGTTTAGAAATCGAGTTTAATGTAGCTAGAGATAAAGACTTCCATTACGATTGTTTGATTGGGCGAAACATAATACAATATTCAGACATTGCTGTGGTAATAGATTCATTGGGTTGTAGGGTAACGCGTAAAAAAAATTACCGGTTCCGGTCGAAGTTGTTAATGTAATTGACACTCACCTCGATAACGAATTTGAACGACTGTATGAATCGATACGACATCTAGATTCAGATCTTCAATCAAAAATAATAAAACTCTTTGAGAAATTCCCATCGGTAATACCATCACAAGAGTGACCCTAATGCTACACCTAAATTATTTGTCCCAAAAGGTTATAGACTGAGTGTTCTGCGACTTTTTCATGATGACAACTGCCATGTGGGATACGAAAAGACTCTTAATAAAATCCGAGAATGTTTTTGGTTCCCTAGCATTGCGGCATTCACGAGAAAATACATTGCACACTGTCTTATATGTACGACAAATAAAAGACACACTGGGCCAAAACAGGGACTGCTCCATCCTATAGAAAAATCCATCCCTTTTCACACACTGCATCTTGATTGCACTGGACCTTTTAGACAATTTGTCGAAGGTTATAAACATATCCTATTAGTCGTAGATGGCTTCACTAAATTTTGTATGCTAAAACCCCTCAAGAGTCTAAACGGTCCGGAATTATTATCGGCTATACGTGAGACAATTACATTATTTGGGACTCCAACTCTAGTGGTAACAGACAGAGGCACTAACTTTACCTCTAGTCAGGTACAGACGTTGTTCAGGGAAATGCAAATCCAACACCATATGATCTCCACTGGTACCCCTCGTAGTAACGGTCAAGTTGAACGGTATGTAGCCACTGTCACAAATATGTTAACTACATCAACAAATAATACTTCAGAATGGCCAAACGTTTTGTGGAAAGTTCAACAATCCCTAAATACAACCATTCAGAAATCTACTGGCTATTCCCCAACTCGATTATTAATAGGTAGAGAAGGTAATATACCATCCATACAAGCTCGGCTAGACGAAGTTGTCGACGAATCACTACAACCAGTTATAAATGTACAAGATGATCGTGAATTAGTACGACAACGGCTCCAAAATATTGCTGATCAGTTTAAGGAACGTTTTGATTCAACCAGACGAACCAATCAAACTTTCAATATAGGGGACGTTGTATATGTTAGTCAAGACCATAGACGTCATGATAAACTCAGCCCAAAATTTAAGGGCCCATATGAAATAGTAGAAGAGTTGCAAAATGATAGATTCTCTTTAAGAGGTCAAAATAATTTGCGAAATATTACAGTGGCTAAAGAAAAATTAAGAATTTGGCCTGGTGAATGGATTGAACAAAACGTTTCTTTTGAAGAATCTCTTTAGATAGGACCGTGATAGATTATAATTATTTGCATTAAGTATTTAATTGTCCGAACTACATTTATATGATTGAAATAAAAATTGTATTTAATTGTCCGAACTATATTTACCTATATGATTGAAATAATAATTGTATTTAACTGTCCGAACTATATTTACCTATATGATTGAAATAATAATTTTCTGTGCTATTATTCGAGTAATAGATTGTGATTATTTGAATTAAATATGAATATAATCAATAACTTACATAATAGATTGTAATTATTTGCATTGAGTATTTAATTGTCCAAGCTACATTCATATAATTGAAATAATAATTTTCTGAGCTGTTATTCGAGTAATAGATTGTAATTATTTGAATCAAATACGAATATAATCAATAACTTACGCAATTATAATGTATAAGTGTAAGAGGTTAGTTTCTAGAGTTACTTGTATCAATAGCTGATTATGTAGGTTTATAAGTTGATTTATATAAAACATTTAAAGCAGATAAAATAATCAAAATGCATACACATATTTATGGAGGTTTTCCGCTGGTCGGCTCTTAACCTGATGTTAGCCTGATTGTCACTGGCAGCGGGTGGCAGGGCTAATATGTCAAGGTTAAGGGTCATAAGATACTGCTGGTCGATCTCTGCCCTGATACTTCACTGAAATTCATGTTGCAGCAGGTGATAGGTGCTTGTATGCCAAGGCCAGAGATCTCAAAAAAAATGGGTACTTCGAGAGCGAAGTACAGGTCAGTTTGGCCGTGATAGATTATTTTTGTAAATACTCCAAGTGATAAAATAAATATGTGTATGACATCACCCAATAATGATTTTGGCCAGATTATACGTTGTTAAGATGACCATGTCAAACATTGGGTAGAAGGTTATTTTATGTATTTTGGTTGGTATTACATAGGATTAAAGCAATATTGAACTTACAATCACTTGATTCTTTGTAGCAACAAGGTTATGGTGTATAATTTGGTATATGGTTAAATATTATGTACAATTATTTGCAAAAATGAAAAAGTAGACATTTTAAAAACAATATTAGCAAAAATCGCCACTTAAATCCGTTTAGTTTCATTTTTGCAAAAACACCTGGCCGTCTGCCTTGTTTACGCCGCACTATAAAAGCGCTGCCGACCAAGGCGCAGACACTGGCTGAGTGCCATCTGCGCTCGCCAACCGTCCGGTGACGCTGTAAATGCCGGTAGAGGCAAACAGCATTAGTCCGTTCTAAAAAAAAAAAAAAAAAAAAAAAAAAAAAAAAAAAAAAGGCGCAGACACAGTCGTTGTCCGAGAGCCGTACTGAGCAGAGCTCCCGTTTGAAAGGAAAAACTGTGTTGAGCAAGTTGCTGTTCGATAAAAGCTAAGTAGATACTGTTTATTTTATAATATATAATATAATAATTGCAATTATTATGATTTGATTGAATGTTGATATTTTTAAATAAATTTAGAAATATCAGTAAATAATTTAAGTATTTATTTTGGTTTTGATTATTATATTAAAATTGCAATTATTATAAGAGGTTTGAATGACGATTAAATACCAGTTAATGTTTTAGTATTATCTTGATTATACATATAATCGTCTTATTAATTAAATAGAAATAGATTTTATTGGCTGGTATTTATTACTAAATTAAAATAATTTTATATACATAGGTAAAATAATTATTGTTTTAGGTAAATAATTTATAGATAATTAAATCAGTAATTATGTAAATATAAAGTGAAAACATTATACGATTATATATTTATTTAAATAAATAAGTTGATGTTTAAGTTTTATGTTTTTATTTTTATATATATATATATTAAACTTATTTATTACATGCATCGGGAACGTTTTAAATAAAATATGATTAGCAGTACCTACATAAAACAATTTCCAAAACTTTATAACAGACAACTATCATCCAGTCGCCCGTGAGCATGTTTACTGAAAAGTGTTCGAAACGTCGGGACAAAATTATACGCGATTTAATCCGTTTAAAGTTGTTTAATTTCAACGTATAAGAATCGGGAAAGCCTAAAAAATCGTTATCGTTTAGATAATACAAGATATGCATTACAAACAGTAGGTATGTAAGTTCATTTCAAAATATCAGGAGTGTCAATGTCAAATATCTACAATATCTCATCATCATCATCTTCTCAGCCGTAGGACATCGACAGGTGCCAGAGAAATGCCTCTCCCATGGATTTCCAAAAAGACAGGTTGGAAATAGTTTCCAGCCAATGTTGTTCTACGACCTCTATCAGGTTCTCTGTACACCTTTTTGGTGGACAAACTGCACTCATCTAGTCGGCCCGTAGTCACGCATGCGGAATCTTTCGGCCAAGTAATCGTAAGATATTATTCAGAGTACTGCGCTTTTGTCAAATCGCAATCTGCCTCCCATGTACTTGTCCCACCGTTCTCGCCTGTTGCAGGTTGTTCTCGGTAGAGGCTGTTTTTATTTTGGAAAACGGCAGTAGAGTTTTAGTTAGAGTGTTTGAAGTACATCCATTCACAAATGATTTTGATTGAGTATTTGATTTGATTTAAACCAGGCACCAGTTTTGCGTGCTACGTGTCTTGCGATCACTGCCACTTCAACTGGTTTATCCTCTGGTTTAATTCGGTGACATTAATTTGTCTACGGTTCTTCTCATTTCGGTCTCATAGTAAAATACCGGGGCATAGTTCTTTCCAAAGCTCGTTGTACGACTTTGAGCTTGTTAACGTAACTTTTGTTCATGCAAATTCATTCATTCAGTGGGTTTATTCATCCTGATATTATTAGGTTCTAAAATTTCAGAACAAATAAACCCAAAACTACTTTTAACAAAATAATAATACTACATCTTATAGAGTTTTTAGTATACTATCATAGAATTGGATTGAATAATCAAGTTGCAAGAAACAGACTTGCCAAGTCTGTTTCTGATTTAGGAGCGCGGTTAGTATATTTAGGATATTTCCACAGCGTAATGTCACACGAGCTATTGCTATGGGGTTCAGCGGCTGATATAGATACCATCTTTATACTAAAAAAACGTGCTATTCGAATTATATACGAAATGGGTCGCTGCGAATCTTTGAAAGATTTATAATTTTATGAATATCTGAGAAAATTACATAATTATAAGTTAAATAATGATCACCACCCTTTTGATACTAGGAATAAAAATAGGAAAGCTGTACATAGTTTTAGACTTGTGAAGACAGTTTAGATAAGACGTTCCTAGGAAATTATGTGCGTTTTTTAACAATAAAATCCCAAATGTGTTTTGGGATTTTATTAACTGAGCTCACAGACGGAAAATTCAAGGTGGCTGGAAAAAAAACGTTTTAATAAAAAAAGCTTAATATAAAGTCCGCAATTATATAGAAGACAAAATGCTTGGAAAACTCCACTTCTGGCAAGTTGTCACTCATAAAATGTTATAATAGTAGTACCAAAGTAGAAACATTGTAAAAATCTATATGAAAACAATGGCCCTGAGTTTATTGCCGCTTCTTCTCGGTAGGCTCTATTTATTTCGGAACGCGGCGGTAGTGTCTATAAAGTACATTAAAATTAATAAATTGACATTCATAAGTGCGTCTTTGATGCCTAAATTTAATAAATGATTTTGACTTTTAACTTTTGTATATCTACATACAAACTGTGTTATTTTTAGGACTATCACCCGGAGAGGGCTTAATCTTTAGGTTATATCAGATTAATTATATGCTCAAATATTGCTTACGATAATATTTTTTATTATATTAATTGACGAAAGTTTTGGGATTTTATTAACTGAGCTCACAGACGGAAAATTCAAGGTGGCTGGAAAAAAAACGTTTTAATAAAAAAAGCTTAATATAAAGTCCGCAATTATATAGAAGACAAAATGCTTGGAAAACTCCACTTCTGGCAAGTTGTCACTCATAAAATGTTATAATAGTAGTACCAAAGTAGAAACATTGTAAAAATCTATATGAAAACAATGGCCCTGAGTTTATTGCCGCTTCTTCTCGGTAGGCTCTATTTATTTCGGAACGCGGCGGTAGTGTCTATAAAGTACATTAAAATTAATAAATTGACATTCATAAGTGCGTCTTTGATGCCTAAATTTAATAAATGATTTTGACTTTTAACTTTTGTATATCTACATACAAACTGTGTTATTTTTAGGACTATCACCCGGAGAGGGCTTAATCTTTAGGTTATATCAGATTAATTATATGCTCAAATATTGCTTACGATAATATTTTTTATTATATTAATTGACGAAAGTTTTGGGATTTTATTAACTGAGCTCACAGACGGAAAATTCAAGGTGGCTGGAACAAAAACGTTTTAATAAAAAAGCTTAATATAAAGTCCGCAATTATATAGAAGACAAAATGCTTGGAAAACTCCACTTCTGGCAAGTTGTCACTCATAAAATGTTATAATAGTAGTACCAAAGTAGAAACATTGTAAAAATCTATATGAAAACAATAGCCCTGAGTTTATTGCCGCTTTTTCTCGGTAGGCTCTATTTATTTCGGAACGCGGCGGTAGTGTCTATAAAGTACATTAAAATTAATAAATTGACATTCATAAGTGCGTCTTTGATGCCTAAATTTAATAAATGATTTTGACTTTTAACTTTTGTATATCTACATACAAACTGTGTTATTTTTAGGACTATCACCCGGAGAGGGCTTAATCTTTAGGTTATATCAGATTAATTATATGCTCAAATATTGCTTACGATAATATTTTTTATTATATTAATTGACGAAAGAGGCAAGCTTTAAGGCTGACGGTAAGCAATACGCATGCCTAAATTGATTTACAAATGCGATTAAAGAAGATTTTGGAGTTCATTCCTTTATTAAAAGGTTGCCCCATAACAACTCTATTTCATCTCCTTTAAACACGTTACAATACATTAACCTAAGTGAAGAGTTTCTGGTGTAATAACATTACTAGCGACCACTAAGTAAATGAAAAGGTTTCTCTATCCAGCGTACACTTTCCCGATAATCTGTCGACTTTCTTAACAAAATTTGCTACCTATTCTGTTTTCCTGTTGCTAATTTGTATGTGTAGAACTAAATGTTACTTTTACTTGATTCAAATAGGTGGCGGAAATATATTAATCAAATTTATATTTTAAATTTGGTATGAGGCTATTTACAATTTAGGTCAACATTATATATTTGAATGAGAACATCTGTTTATAGATTGTTTTATAAATTGAATTGTACACGCTAAACTGAATTTACAAAAAGGACAAAGTGCTCAAAAGTATATAATTTACCTACTATAGTAGTATCTAGTCGAGATGTGTGCCTAGCTACCTAGCTTCCTAGGCACCTACTAACTCTTAGGTGCTCACTACGATCTAAGGTGCAACAGCAACTAAGATCGCTAGATACTAAAAGGGAGCAAGTTTTTACGAGGCGACATCGCACCATACCGGTAAATAATGTAAACTCGAGACTCGTGAGACGAGACAAATAAGGATAATAAGATAGATTATCGTTAAAAATGTACAGTACTGACTGATTTCAGACCGCGACTTCATCTGCGTAATATAAGACTATGGGATAAAAAGTTGCTTTGTGATAATCTAAGGTGTAAGCTATGTCTCTTCCATAAATTCAATTCCGAGCCTAAGATGAATTTCCGTCAAGGTGTAACAATTA
Source organism: Selenia dentaria (assembly GCA_917880725.1). Lineage (NCBI taxonomy): Eukaryota > Metazoa > Arthropoda > Insecta > Lepidoptera > Geometridae > Selenia > Selenia dentaria. The sequence goes on from OU862893.1 coordinate 21,286,660, forward strand.
ACATTCACTCACCTGCTCATTCACAAAATTTCTCATTTATAATATAAGTGATAGCAAAATAGTGTTACTAATGTTCTAAAGCTGTATCACAAAATATGCTGTTGCTTTTAGCGCTACGAATAATAATAATTTTAGTACATCTTTCTGAAATTCAAATTATACATTAAAATTTTGGAATAAAGCTTAGATTTTTACAGAATGTTAAGGTTCTAATATATTTGTGACAATGTTACGCTTATCGCTTACTCGTATTATGAAGTCAAAGGACAGACAATCTCGATATGAAAAATGAAATAACCTTCTCATTAAACACAAAGTATACTCGTATATTTATTTCGAAATTCATTCATGTCTTTTAAATCTCAGGGTTGCCATCTAATCGCTAATTTGTCACAGCGGCTGCATGGTCATTGCGTTAGTCACATCCTTTGTAAGGCCTTGTTACAATACTTCGACAGTACATAACTTCGGCACAAACGATTTGTGGACCTTGCACGACAACTTGCGTAGTGTAAAGTGATCGTATCGTTGACGTGTACAATATAAAAGTACTAACTATGAGTTACCTAGTAAGTACAACTGTTGCATAGATTAATCTGTCCGAATCAGCAAGACTCATTCGAGTTAAGTTTCATTCATAAATCTATTGTTATTTTTTGCGCTGATGCGGACGGGTTAATATAAATACGACTACTCATTTTATGAATCAATGTACGGCAATTTTTATCTCGTTGGTCGTTTTTAGAATGAACTGATTTTTGTTGTGTAAAGGATAAATAATATGTTGAACAAGTCAACTATAATTATAAAAAGATTAGCAGGATTCTGATTTCACGGCTTAAAATAAAGGATTAAGCAGTGTTGCACATGACTTAAATCACTTGTTTTTGTACGTAGTGCATAACTTGTTATAGCAATTGTAGAAGCAGAAAATTTGAGATATCGTAAATGGAGCCATTTGCCATCAAATATTTACCTAAATGCTTGCCAAGTTTGTTATTAAAAGGGAAATAAACATTACTTAAAATTCGTTTCATAGACTGAAGATTTGCTTTATTGGCTAAGAATATCTAAATAAGGACAGATCGGAATAAGAAATATTAAAGTAAATTGCTATTGCAAAATCTCCAATCATTTGGACCAGGCATATTAAAGATCGGCATGCGATAAAAAACCTGTATGTTGATATTTCTCTACTTAATTACGAAGTTTTTGACTTAGACTTACATTTTTAATAAAACGTTGACACCAAAAGATAACGCATTGACGTATATGGCATTAGCCTGCTTCTTATTACCGGAGAGAAGTCTAAATGGTGATCGCTTTACAACCGACATCGGTCGGTAAATTTTCACAATCTAGAAATTTACTTTAGCTGCAGTTATTCTAACTAACTGCTGGACTGGTCACGCTTACTTAAACTCCTGGATTGTGACGATTTAACGACTGTTATTACGGTAAGTAACTCGTGCTAACATGTAGAGGCTTCCGGCTTAAACACAAAAAAGTATTGATCTTGAGCAAATTGAAAGTAAGCCAGAGCTTTCTACTCTTAACGTTCTCCAAGACTTTGCATACAGTATAATATCTCGATAGTTCCAAGATCGAAGTCCAAGGTGATTTAAAAGCTGCACTCCATAATATCTGGCTGCGAAATCGGCCGTAATTAATATCGTCAATTAGTAACAGTAGAAACTAAAACTAACTTTACGATCCCTAGGAAAAGGCGTAGCGACTAGAGCAGAAGAAAGTAGGAAGATACTTTACTGTTCTTACTTATACGAGTATAAGCTTTAGAATCTTCAGGGCACCCTGTCTCACCCACACGCAGACATTGTTGTGGTATCAGTCTGGATCGCTTCGTGTTTGTCTAACAAGCGGTGTGTTGTGGACGATTATTATTACTGTTTCTTTAAAGTAGATAGTTCTGGACGTAGGAATAGTATGGACATAACAAAGCTTAAAAAAGTTAAGACGTGTTGTCAATATTTATCAACCGACATCCAAAACAAAAGAGAAGGTTCTTAATATGACTGTATATTATTTGTTTCAATTGTAGTCGAGGCTAGACATAATTTAATAAAGATATAATTCAACCATTGAGTGTTATCAAATTGTGCACCTACACAAAACCTGCCTTTATTTTATAAACTCTTTGGGCACATCTTTTCGCCGTATTCGCCTGCGAAATTCTGTACCCAACGATTTGCATAGAGACGAATAATTATTTATTCAATAATCAGACGTATTAATTTAAAACCAAATCAAAAATATATTGATAGTTAATTATCATGAGGATTAAAAAGTAATTAAAAAGTAAGTTACATTGAATTTTTTGACAAAAATCGTATTATGTCAACTGATCTTATATGAGTTACCATAATAAAAAGATATATATATATACATACATATGAGACTAATTTCACTTTATTATTATTTACTTCAGCTATTTAATAGTAGATTAGTAGCCAAGGGCTATAAGGCATCAACTGCAGCCCGAGATATTTAGACAGGTTGTTTGGTAGAGGGACCGACAAACCAAATGAGCGTGTTCGGGGACCCACTTGGAGAATACAAGTTGGCCAAAAAAAATCCCCGACACCCCAATTTTTTTAAACTAAATCAGTTAGTTAGCTCTGTTTGGTATCCAAAGCAAAAATTGGGGTGTCGGGGATTTTTTTTGGCCAAATTGTATTCTCCAAGTGGTCCCCCGAACACGCTCATTTGGTTTGTCGGTCACTCTACCAAACACCCTGTATAGTTCGAGGGTGCAATTGATCCTTACACCCGAGCTAACTACTCTGCTTTACATCTCGATTGTGAGGTAAGTAGAAAAACAACCGGCATTACAAAAATAAAATTGATGACTATTATACTCATACGAAGACAAGGCTGAATAGCGAAGCGACTTTTTTTTGTCATTGGGCTGAATGCATGATGTCTATTGCCAGTATGATGATTAGATGTACGCGAACTGAGTAAAGTGTTTTTTTAATTACTTACCGCCCTAGGGCTTTTCTAGCTACATTATTACCCTAGAGCGCTAATTGGTCACCTACAAGCCCCATTTGGGGGTAATAAGGACCTACTTACCGAATATGAGAGATGTAAACCGTCTTAGGGCTTTTCTAGCTACATTATTACCCTAGAGCGCTAATTGGTCACCTACAAGCCCCATTTGGGGGTAATAAGGACCTACTTACCGAATATGAGAGATGTAAATTAAATTATATTTCGTTTCTAGTGCTGTAAACTGTATACAAGAATTTAAACATACATATATGCATTAAATATTATACCTTAATTATATAATGTTAATTTTACAGGGTGCTTTGTGGGGCATGTGCCTTGAGATATAGGCAGGTAAATTAATTTTGGTTCAATTAACCTTTGAGCTCTAGGCTATTTCTCAGTATTTTTGGCTAATGTATCGTAATATTATTTTAAATATCAGTTCAGTAAAGAAGTTCGCTCAGTTGTGAATCTTATCTTGAATGTATATTTGACAGTGTTAACCATACAATATTTACTCAGACCTAAGAGATCTCAGATCTTTACTTAAGGCAGGATTCACAGTTGAGTGTAGTTCTGCAACATGTGCCTAATAGTAGTAATAAAATAATAAGTTAATTTATTGATTCAGGCGTTACTTTGCGGAAATCCATTATCAAAAAACGATATATAAAAATATTTAGTAACACTTCCGCTGAAAAAAAAAACTATATTTTTGGCTTATTTGGGTGTGTGCACCACCCTCCCTCCCGCACAAACTGCTAATAGGAAGAATACAAAATAAAACGAAAACCCAAATAAACCAAAAACGATTCGACCTACCGACGCTAGACCGACAGTACTGTCGGTCTAGCGCTCGACGAGTCAACATCTCCTGAGGATGCCTCGTGTAGAGGCGAAACACGTGTCGAATCATAATTGGTTTATTTGGGTTTTCTTGTGTGTTTTATTTTGTATTCTTCCTATTAGCAGTTTGTGCGGGAGGGAGGGTGGTGCACACCCCCAAATAAGCCAGATTTTTTTTTTTCAGCGGAATTGTCACTAAATATTTTTTAATATCGTTTTTTAAAATAATAAGTACAAGTATGAAAATATCTGCATATGAAAAACGTCTCTCCTCTTTTTATTTAAAAAATCCTGTACTATACATTCGTAGAAATAATCTTGACCTCATATTTGTGCTCATACTATTAACCATATTGACCGCCAATATTGATAGTTAGATGAAGACAATGGAACTTATTTTTGTAAAGTTAATAATATAGCATGTGGTGTTTCCCTTTAATAAGCAACTTAGTTAAGCCTATGTTAAGCCACAATATGTTGTGGCTGTTATGGTAATGTAACCAAATTCATGAAAACCGAATAAATAAACAAATAAAATCTGATGTATCCTACGAAGAAATAATAGTCTATTATTTATAATAATAGACTATTATTTCTTAGTAGTAATTCTTCAGTTCACTTGTTTAGCCTACACATACACTTACTCACACATAACACACGCACACATACATACATGTTGAATGCTGGTACGGTCCTAAAGTTATGTTATTTTAGTAAAACAATGACAGTCACAAACTAAAATATAATGAGCAGTTTTAAAATTAAAAAGACACTCTGTAAGAGAAAATTTGGTGTTGGAGGTATTTCCTTATTTAACCATAATATTTTAATAACGTAAGTTTTTAAACAAATTAAGTTTAAAAAAAATCATATTAACTAACATTAGATATATGCACAATAGACAGGGGATAGTTTGGAAAATAACCCAAACTGGAGAACATTAAAATACCATAATAAATTTAAAATACCATAATGTTGCAAATTACCTATGGAATAGTGTTTATGGACTTAAGCTACAATTTGTACACCTACCAACCTCCTTAACTTATGTTACACAGTCTCTCAAAAACCAAACATTTCAGACACTGACACAATAACGCCAATATTTAACTATTATTATTAACCGGCAAAACACTCACGTTAAAGATCGAATACGAAATGAGCATCGGACATGCTCGAAACCCGGGTCGACGTATTCGATCCTTAACGTGAGTGTTTTGCCGGTTAATAATAATAGTTAACTATGTGTCAAACTCACGAGAATTTCAATACAAAAAACACCAATATTATTATAATTATTAAACTCCATTATTATTACTCCAGATCAAAAGTACACCTCATCCGTATTATGTCTTCTTGCTCGTAAAAAACACGATTTTAATAAGATTAAAATAATTGTACACATCCTCCGAGATGGGCTAGTCTGAGGTGCTGGACAAAAACTGTGGGCCACAATATTAGATCCTTTGTACGGACGTGAGATGAAGTGCTTGAGATAAATGGTCATGTTAGTTTAAAGACTTGCTTTTCTTTGATTAAAGATAATTTAATAGCAAATGAGATTGAGACAGTTTGTTAAATTAAAAGCATATTCTATGAAACAGTTTTGTATAAAATAAATACATACAGTTTAATATTCTTCAAACTTATTATAATGTCGTTAATTGACTTTCAGCCGAAGTTGAGCTGAAGCTTGTAATAAATACCTACGATAAAATCAAAATATAAAAAATATATGAAAATGCGCACCTGCTTTTTTTTCCACGCGTCAACTGTAAGGTGACTGGACAGAGCCTAAGTACTTCAAATTAAAATTGTAAGTGATAAAATGCAATTTTTTAATAGTTTATAACAAATTATTGTGAAATATCAATAATTGATAAGAGTTCATGTTTGTTTAACAAACGTACACATTGATTATTCCAAAAATTTATATATATTTTCCGCGGCACAAAACTTCTTTGTTGCTACTAAACTAACTGTATCATCCGGTTAAATTGAAAATGCTCTGATTACAGTTAACGTTGATTCCGTGGAGTCATGGGAAGCCGCAGGTGTGGGACGCAACTAGTGCTAACACACTTGCGCCTTCTCACCTTGAGCAGACTTCACGGACGGCAGGTGCTGCAGCAGAATCTGCAGAAAACCTCAAACGGAGAAAATATGCTGTCTTGGAGGTATTTTTTTTCCGTTCGGGGTTGAAACTATGGGTTCTTGGGGTCCAGATGCACGGCGTTTAGTAAAGGAGCTGTCCAGACGCCTCAAAGAAATTACAGGTGACCAAAGAGCTGGTACTTACCTCGGGCGACGTATCAGCCTGTCTATTCAACGGCACTCTACCTGTAGACAGGGATTTAAATACTGTTTTTTTATCTATATTATATCTAAAATTTAGATTTGATTTGATTGATTTTATTAAATTAAATTTAGTTACTATATTTACAGTTATATAGTATACATATTATATTATTAACAGTTACTATGAAGGAACACACTTTATTATTTTTGATATATTGGCAATTATAAATTCACTACGCCTACAACTCGGAGTAAGGTTTTAATTTAAATTGTGATTGAACTTTGTAGGGATAATTCTATTATGCACTAGGTTATAATGTCGCATATATAATACACGTGTGTGTTATAACTCAATTCATGACCCTAAAAGCTATAAGGCTTAATTAACGATCAAGTGTGTTGACAAAATATTTAACCTTATTAAAACGGAATTAATCACTACTATAAGCGAGAAGAAGATATATTTCAAATAATTATGGCTATGGTTAGAAATTATTATAATAATAACTGCTACGACATACGTACCTAATTTAATCCGTCAGAAGCAATTGAAAATCTGTTCTGTAATACTCACGAAATCGTAGGATTATATATAATTCAGTCATTGTTCTGTAAAGACAGACACCACCGTAGAGTTAGAATTAACTAGAACACACTGGAGTCTAGTTTTAACTCTTATTGGTTTTATTCGTAAAGCTAATGTCAGACTACAGTCACCTCTACTAGTTTAATGACAACACACTATATATAGGCTATATTAAGCCGTGCTCTCGTATAGCACGGCCTAATATAGCGCAATACACGCAACATCTTCGGAGTTCAAAAACTCTTGGCGCGCACACCCTCGTGTATGCGTGAATCACGCCCAACTTAGAAATAAGATCTAAAGAAGCAGTTAGGAGGGCAGATGCTATGCATAAATGCCGCTGGCTTCCATAATAGAAACCTCAATACAACATAAACACAGAAGAGACCGAAGAGAAAGAAGAGAAGAAAGAAGTAGTTGCCCCTCTAGGTTCAGCACAGGTAAGCAAGCACCGGAAAACCCCACCTAGCTCATGAGGCTGACGTGTATGTGCCCGGACTAATAGCTACAATTGAGCTCGATGGCTAGTTTACTATATTGCAGTGTTGCTTATTCCAATATTGATTGTCAGTCGCTTTTTATCATATCATTATCATGCCATTACTCTTAGGTCATATATTATTTTGCATCTATCTTTACGAAGTTGCTTATGTTTTCCCCGTGTCTTTGACACATATTACAGAATTTATGTAAGTACATCTCTCCAGAATTAACTTCTATATTCATTGCCAATTTATGTCTGCTTCCAGTTCATTTAACATAGCTAATCGTGTTACCGGTAATTGTTCAACCTTAAAGACTATTAGGTAATCGAATTAAAGGATTACTAAGGTTTTATGGCTTTTAATCGGATCAATTAGGCTTGTTACTTTGAGATCATAATTTTGAGGCACTTACTTAAGCGATCGATAATGACCTCGTTAGAGTGATTTACTAAGTCATGTTGTTAATTATAAGTAGAGGTCAATAGAACATCTTGTTACTCCTATTTTTACAGTTAAAATGTGAACTAATGGTTATTCGTTTAAAGAAAATGATATAGAAACCTTGTAGTGAACTCTAATAGTGAATGTGTTGATTAATTTCTTACTTGCAATTAACGGTAGAGTTTTGTGCGTAACATGCATATTTTACCAAAAAAGTTTTGGTCATCGATTTTCTGTTCGCCGGTACCTTTTGGTCTTTCTGTAGGTTGGGTTTTGCTACCATTGGTTTTATTGGACATAACACTATATTTTTATTTTCCTAAATCGCTCTTGTATATGCTCCTAAGGCATAAAGAGTAAAGTTGACGACCCTGACTTAATGTCCTTGAACTTGACCTAGAAACACTATCGTATGCTAATCATTATTACAATACGGAATGTGTAGAGATGTAAAGTTACACATATTATTTAAAATGAATGTGGATGACATTTTTGGATGGGTTCATATCTGGATGTGATTGCGTCATCATAATAGTGGTACCTGTCGTAAGACATGCGTCAAGTCGATTGCTAATCTTCGTATCTCTAATAATATATGGGTTTTGATTTTGTTTAGAAAAACATGTATAAAATTCGTTTTGGCTTTTTCGGTGTTCGAGACACTAGATCCTCAAAATTTTAGATCTTACCAATTAATCTCGACGTTCCATTCACCCCTTGAAAAAATATTACATATCATTTCTTTAAGGAAACCCCACTAAAGCAGGCTCCTAAAATAATATGTAAGAATTGACATTATTTCAGAAGATGCACATAAAACAATAACCACTTTAATTAAATAATCGTTTATTTTTGCCAGCAACTTTATCTGACAGCTATTATAAAAAACATGCAAGATTTCATTATTATCCAACATTAAACAAATAAATCTGAAAACGTGACCCAACATGTGTCACTGATGAAAATCTTACACAGGAACATACTCGTACAGAAATGCTTTCAATTAAAATTACTCTCGTATCCCGATAATGCCGCAAAGCAGAACAAAAATCGCCAAGCTCCATTTCTCCAAGATACATTTTGCAGAATCGGATAACATTTTTATTGTTAACAAGCCGAGCCGTGGCCACGACGAACTACGATGATATCTCCTTGTATGAATGATGACTTCGTGCTAAGCCTCTGGAAGCAGCGCTAAGATAGACATGAACTGTGAAGACACGGCACGAAATATGGAAATTGCGATGCTGATCTCCATTTGAGAGAGAATATGGCTTGTAAGCACTGGTAAGGGAATTTTCCTGTAACTAATAAGAGATGAGCAAACCTTGCTGCGATGACTGCGTGGATGGATGCTTCGTGCTTAGTGCTAGGGCACGTTAATACTCTGTTGTTATCTTAGAAAACAGTCGTCAGGCCATGTTGGAGACTTCAGACGATCTGAAAACTCTGACACTAATTCACCCATGGTGAATTAAAGCATACTCTCTTCTCATTGAAAAGAAAAAATTTGTCCGAGTAATTGAACCTTTTTGGACTGATTACGGCTTGGTAGTTGTGACAGTAACATTTTTGAAATAATTTACATAACGTTGTGTGTTGTACTGTATTATTGATACCTTTGTAAAGATATAAAAGTTATACTTATATTACATTCTGTTTGTCTTGCAAGCTGCCACCGCAGTATTATTCAGTCTACAAGCAGCAGCGTAAATGTTTTATCAAATAACAACTTCCTTGATGATATTTATCACTTCTGGTACAGTTCATTTCAAATAATGTTTTCTACCATGGTTACGTCTTGGAGGTGGAACATGTAGAAATAAGTAGTTTAGAATAATAATATTTTAAGACAGGTTCATATAGTGTTAGGTATACTATGAACCTGTCTTAAAATATTATTATTAACATACAAGTAATGTAGACTGTGTTTTACAATACAACAATAATTTACGTGTTCATCAACGTACGCTCGGAGCAACCCATTAAGCAATAAACCAGTAAAAACACCTTTCAACCCAATTTCACTTAACATCATATAATTTGAGATAAATTATTATTTCTAACTTGATCGTTTAAAAATAACCAAACTTTTACTTTATTTGATAAGAGTTACTATTTAAATATCAAAATTATCCAAAAAGTCAATGGGGCACTTCTTTGAAGTCAATCTTTTTACCTTCTAGTTCGAAGTCTAAAGTAATATCCGACATTCCAGATTAATATAAGAATTTCTAATGTTTTAAAATGCCATGAACATGTAATTTTTTAACTTTTACGTACTGTTTATATCTAAGAAATATCTAAGCATTTAGCGCATGCACATAATTTTATCCATAGTGACCGTAACCGAAATCACAGGTTCTCCGCCCATAAAATTTTATGAACATAATTAAAATCATTTATTGATATGTTATTTAATTCTAATGGTTCATTATCTTTAACGACATCAAAGAAATCAATTTTTAGTTTTTACCAGTAATTATATATGTTAAATCATGTTTTATATTCTCTAAGTGCCGAAATTTCATAAATGTGTTTTTATAGAAACGTTATTTTTGTCTGGTATCATATCTTCTTCGGTCTATGTTAACGACCCATCTAAGGCAGATAAGGGGTCGACGTTTTTAGCACAAAGCGTTTTCTGTTTCGGACCTTTCCCTGCTGGTTATTTGACTCAAACGTGCCTTGAGAGTCGATACCTGTTCACTGGGACCACCTTTATCGATACTCGAGCAATATTTTGTCAAGATTATCTCTTAAAACGTTTTTAACGTACAACATTCGAAGCTGAATGATACGATGTCTCACTTAACAAATAACAATCACGCTTTTAAAGTGTCTTAAAACATGAGCGTTCAAGATAACAACTTGAATGATTTGATTGCGGTTAATACTAATGTGCGATGTTAACCTGTTGGATGCAATTGAATATTATATGTACGAGGTATATGTGTCATTTGAATTATTGTGCTAAAATAGGTGACCTTAAATTAATATTATTTTTCCAACTTTACCAACGTTATATCAAGTTTGCTTTACATTAATGTATTACAAAAGAAATAAGACACCCGCAGAAAGATAATTTGTTTATATAAAGTATTTTTTGGCGTGGGTTAAGGCGCGCTCGTATCCTGATAATAGTAAAAACCAGAATCTTTAAACATCTAGTGTAACGAAACAGATAGATAATATTGCATGAAAAAAATATTTAGGTTAGAAAAGAAAAAGGCAAAGAGTAATAACCGAACAGAATTCATAAATATTACTCGCACTCTGCAGAAAAAAATCCTAAATAGGTCCATTAAAATAAACTTTCACGTCCAAACTCTCAGAATTTTCAGCGATAACACTATATTATTTTTTAGGTAACACATAGCCAACATATAGTACTAAAGTAGTAACCAGCAGTTTTTTCAATTGTGTTAGTATATATCGAAAAATATAAAGAAAACGTACAAAATTAACGCATTTTCGCATTAAATCGTCTAATCTAACAAGCGATTTTCAACCTTACGTAAAGCATCGTAAATTATTTTAAAATTGGGGTTGGACCGCGTCTTAAGCTGTGGGCGCAATTAGTAAGAATTAAACTTTCAACCAAAACATCAATAACCATTTTGAAAAATTATTACTTGTTATTCATACCTTAGTAAAACGAGTATTCATTTATGACCCAATTTAAACTACGACGAATTTTTTTTTATTTCAATAAACAAACCCAAATATGGTGGACAAGATTTACAAGAAGATAACAATGGCGTATACTAAGCAAGGCAACTTCATTTATTTGCGGTGTTGACAACCATAAAGTCAGTAACCTTAAAAAGCATTGTCTTGAGAAAATGTATAGTGTCCATAACGTAATTGCGGTAGACTTCTTTTCACTCATCGGGATGGACAGAGGCTGGGTTTTTATTGGGGGTTATAATTTTGAAAATATTTTTTGCTTTAAATTCAAGAAACTGCCTTTATTGTTGACTAAGCTCTACAGACCTGTGTAGATGTTCTTTTGTTTTAAGTTTCGTTTCTATGCCGAAAACAATAATACCATTTCTTTTCTTTATTGAAATTCTATTGAACGCGCCGTTAAAGAATTTTGGTCACGGCTAACATGATTGTTCTCTATATTGTCATGCGGGAGTTGGTTCTGGTTTTAAAATGACTCCCCATTTCGAAATGTCTTTTCCTAAATCTCATGCTGAGCTATTATCGACATGGTTTTAAAAGCTTCCGTTTAAAACTGTTTCGTGTCAATAGGGGCATTTCTATTTTATTTTATTGCACCAGTGCGGTTACTATGAAGCTAATGGAGTTAAAATACAATTCATCAATCTAACGTAATGTAATTGCCTCATTTCCGTCCTCAGAACAATTTGTGGCCTATAATAAAGATACCTACATATAATGGCCTATTACAATAGACTTTGTGATTGTAATAACAGCGGCTAGCACAAGGGCGTTGTCATTGCTATATGAATTAGGCGTTCATTCCTTTCTATAGTTGGTATTTTTTATCAAACTATTTAATACACATCCTACACACAACTTTCATTCAAGAATACATTTAAACTCAATCAGTTATAGATAGTTAGAGTCATAAATATTCCTAGATAAAGGGGTCTTTTCTTTTACATGAAAGTAAAGTTAAACTATCGGTATCTGGTTAAGTCAACATACTCTGCCGTTAGACGAGATCTGTCGAAGATGTTTTTGAACTCAGTTGTTACGAGATAAGTGGTAATATTGTGTTTGATGTCTTTATGTAAATATTGAAGAATCACATGGGCACGTGAAATATTTACACTCAATATTTACTGCTGATCAATATTCGAGCCCTGATAATGACCTTGGTTCTCGAGATCTATTTCTGGGAAAAACATATTATTATTTTGTCACATGCGTTGACCCTTCTGCTAAGAATCTTAAATAGGATCAAGTTGGAATTTATGAGAATAATACAAATCTATAGCCTACCAAAATAGGCAGAATATTTTACCACCTAGTATGTCAGATTTATTTACATCTTACGAATCAAATCCTAATGACAGAAAGGATTTCTTTAATTCTGCTTCCATTATAACACAATAATTATTTATTACTTATTGAATATTATTATTATTTACATTTCTAACCATATAAGTACTTAGCAAAAAAATGTTTGGCATAAACATTTTTTTTGCTAAGCAGAATTAAAGAAATCCTTTTTGTCATTAGGATTTGATTCGTAAGAAGTAAATAAATCCGACATACTAGGTGGTAAAATATTCTGCTTAGAAGGTGTATTGCGCTATGTTCGATTACGTGCTATTAAAATAAAAAAAACATAAACATATAAATACTTTTAAACATGAAAACAAAACATGAAGATCATATCAGTTCAACTTAAGTATAAAAACACTCCATTTACTCATGCTACGATAATAAAATTTAAAGACTAGCACCACCCTATAAGCGTCTTACCTCCCGTTAGGCTTTCGTTTATGCTTCCTTACCGTTCACACTACATATCCTACTTTTCTATCTGCGCCACATGCTAAAACTTTATTTTAAAAATTATTGTTACCAAGCAGACAGAACAAAATCTTCTTATATATAACAATATTAGTCTGTATCAAGTTGGGGGTATAGTTTCTATAGTCAGTGACGGTATAATCGGTATAATATGTAGATGCTCAGAGGTTTAAATGCGTCTCCCACGGTAGAAGCAATTTGACACGCACGTGTTATGGCATCTGATGGTCTGCGATTAGACGTACGGTGACGCACAGCCCAGACTTCTCAATGGACGTGTTTTTCTACATAACTAGCTGTGTTTACCCTTTTTCAAAATGTCTTATTAAAGTTTGTTACCATAATATTGGTTTAAATCCAAAAAAAATTAAACTTTTGAAGTTCAAGGCTTTTAATTTTATTTGTACCTATTTAAAATTGAGGCAAAATATTTGCTTTGTTTGCCCCTAAATTACTCTAAGTTAACCATTTTCAGGACTTTTGTAATTTTTTTAGTACCTTCTTGGTTTAGGGATAGACTAATGTATACATAAATATTGAATAGACTTTTCAAGATGTTTTGTATTGTAGCTTTTGAAAATCACTATCTGTAAGAATGTATTAAAATTTATATCTATTTATGTATTTAACATTTTCAACGTTTACTTTCTGTGAAAATATCGTTTATTGAAAGCATATAATTTTGTTGTAAACTTTTTATTTGTCTTCGTAATCAGTTATTTCATTCGGCATTTTCACATTTTATTGACAGCCACGTTAGCACGGTTGGCAGTGATCCTTCCTTATATGCGCAGGGTTCCCGATTCGATCCCTGACTGGTTCAATCAAAGCTTATACGATGAGCATAAATGTCATCTTTGGTCTGATATGTTTGTGTTTTGACGTGTGTGCGTCCTGTGACAGGACAGAAAATATCAGAGTAGGTAAGTGTGTATTAAATAGACGCTAATACAATTGCAAAAAACTAATAATCGCGATGGTTCTTTTTCAATGGCTTTGCATTGTGTACGAATTCGCACCGACGGCGAATCGTATGCAACTTCTTGGTTAGCAATGTCATTCGTTTTAGAATTATTACAGCTATTTAATTTTTTTAACATTTATACAGTTCATTTTCAATTCAACTTCAATATATTTTTCACTTAGACAATAATTAATAAAACCTATTAATATTACTCGTCAATGTTGTAGACAGATATTTGTTGCTTACTTAAATGGGATCTAGATTATTATAATTATTAATTATTTATTGAATGATATAATATATTGCGTTTTCGTAACGTTTCGGTTGCACATCAACTAATACACAAATTTAAAAATTAAATCTTCATAAATACTGATACAATTTTATAAAACTCCTTTTGTATGCATTCTCTTAGAATATAGGCGTGCTGCCAATCATTTATTTTGCATGGGGCTAACATGTCCGCCCAGTTCCTCAAACCTGCGGATGTAATGACTACAATGACATGTTATTTCCCATCTCTCTTAATATATTACTCTCGGAACATTTTTGTTTTATGAAGAATACTAGTAAGTAGTTCTGACATTACATATAATTAAAAGTAAATGTTTATTTTGGTAAATTTATCGCAACATAACTATTTATAAATAACTGCTTACATTATAAAGTGAACAATGTTCCTAAAATTATATAATCTTAATAACGGTACATTAACTACGGTAGCTAGATGCAGTCAGTTGATAAATAAACAATTAAATTATATTTTGAGTCCCCTCGCTACTGTTTCTGTCACCACGACCTCCTTTGAGATGAAACCTGAGGAGATGCACCCAACGAATCACGCAGGCCTAAGTCTTCTACTGCATAACCAATATTTCAAGTGTTCAAAAAACACGCGTGCCATCTGTTGTGTTGTGAACCGATGCATTGCCGGGTCCCAGCCGTCCTCATTGTGACCCCCCTAGCCCCGCGCCTGCCTTCCTCCCCACCCACCAATACCCATGCGGCTTTCGTTCGTTCAAACTTCGTAGGTCAGTTACCGCCCGACCGCAGGGGAGCATGGCTGCGTCAAAAGTTTTACCGCGATCTCGCACTCTCTGTTTACACGCGCTGTAAAAGTTCGTGTATACTACAGCATAAATTTTATAAACAAACTTTTAAGTGATACTTAAGTTTAGTGACGTATTTTATGTGATTGCAACAGTGTCAAATGAACTGTTTTACTGTGAAAATATGATTAAAAACTTTTATGGAATGATTTCGTTAAAAGTTTGGATGTGTTTGGTGTTGGCGGTGGGTGCGCGCGCACGCTCTGCGCCGCCCGCCCCCACCGGCTGTCACTGGGACTATTCGGACACAAAGTTGAGTGAATCAAACTTTCTTACGTGTAACATCAAAACCATTGGATCAGTTGACTTTTTGTTTAAAAATATCACTACTGCGCAGGCGTACGGCATCAACAAGTTAAAACTCACATGCAATGATTTGCTTTTCTTTGAGAGTTCACTGCACATGAATACTGGAAGCTTTTTGGGACAGTTAAGAAAACTTGAAGACTTACGTATGGAATATTGCAAAATAAGATACGTTCCTGCTACTGTTTTGTCTCCACTTCGTGATTTAACGAGTTTGACTCTACGATCTTACAATAATGATTGGCCTGCTATGACAATGGAGTTTCATGCTGAAAGTTTTCGTGGACTGATGGAGCTCCGATCGCTAGATCTTGGAGATAACAATATTTACATGCTACCTTCTGAAGTGTTCTGTCCATTATTTAGTTTGGAATCGCTGAATCTTACTAATAACCGAATTCAAGATATATCTGAAATTGGCTTCTCGGACTGGGGTAAAGGACCAATCGCTCCAGGTAAATCGTGTAATACCGGCCTTAAACAACTTGATTTATCCCATAATAATGTGTTAAGACTTCCCGACAATGGGCTTTCAAGCCTCAGATCTTTAGAAGTCTTAAATATTCAGAACAACTTAATAAATGAGATAGGCGACAGAGCATTTGTTGGATTGAATTCATTAAAAATTCTGAACTTGTCGGGTAATAAGTTAGTCGCTGTCCCTCCGGAACTATTTCAATCGTCACGAGTTATCAAAGAAATCTCATTAGCAAATAATTCACTCTCTGTGTTAGCGCCTGGATTACTGGAAGGACTTGATCAACTTGAAAAATTGGATTTATCAAAGAATCGACTTACGAATGATTGGGTTAACAGAGATACTTTTGCGGGGCTTATCCGGCTAGTAATATTAAATTTATCCCACAACTCTCTCGCTCGCTTGGATCCAAAATCTTTCCAAGACTTGAACAACTTGCAAGTTTTGAACTTGGACAATAATGCAATTGAGACAATTAGTAACGGAGCTTTTGCGGAACTAAAGAATCTTCATCAACTTTCAATCTCAGATAATAAAATTAAAATGTTGAATGAACATATATTTTCAAACTTATTTGTATTAAATCAGCTCTACTTGGACAATAATCTAATTTCAACGATTCATGAACACTGTTTTGAGAACATCACCTACTTACAAGACCTTGGTTTGAACGGGAACAGTTTGAATGTTATTCCCGACGGCATCAAGAAGTTAAGGTTTCTTAAATCACTTGATATTGGAAAAAACAACATTACTCAAGTGTTTAACACTTCTTTTGAAGGGCTAGAAGAGCTTTATGGTTTGCGATTAGTTGACAATAACATCGTTAACATACCCAGAGACACATTCAGTACTTTGCCCTCATTACAAGTTCTAAATTTAGCCTCAAATAAAATAGAGAGCATAGAACAAGACGCATTTGTTTCGAACCCAACATTGAAGGCTATTCGTTTAGACGGAAATAAGTTGAGTGATATCCGAGGAGTTTTTAATAAATTGAATACCTTAGGCTGGCTCAACATATCCGATAATAAACTTATTTACTTCGATTATAGCTATATGCCGGATGCTTTGGAATGGTTAGATATTCACAGCAACAATATTACAAAACTAGAAAACGAACACAATGCACAACAAAACATCCGAATGCTTGACGTAAGCTTCAATGCATTGGAGAATGTCGATGAACGGTCCATACCTGATTCTATAGAAGTCCTTTTCTTGAACAACAACAAAATTCACACGATCCATCCAGGTACCTTTTTACAAAAAAGAAACTTAGAAAAGGCCGTCATGTCAGACAATAAATTGAGGACAGTCGAACTATCTGCATTTACTTTGCCCCATATACCAAAGCACAGAATGTTGCCAAAATTCTTTATTGGAAATAATCCGTTTGTATGCAACTGTCACATGATATGGCTACAAAAGATAAACCTTTGGAATCACATGAGGCAATACCCACGGTTTATGGATTTGGATACTGTTACATGTGAAGTTGTTAACAATAAATACGGCGGCAAAGCGAACTTAATGGATGTTCCCGAGACACAATTTCTTTGCTCATATGAAACTCACTGCTCATCAAGCTGTTTTTGTTGTGACTTTGAAGCTTGCGACTGTAAGATGACTTGTCCAGAAGGTTGTTCTTGCTTCCATGATAGCAACTGGAATTCCAATGTAATAGACTGCTCCAACGTCGGTTATACTGAGATACCTGAGAAAATACCAATGGATGCCACCGAACTTTATCTTGATGGAAATGACTTTAGTACTCTTGGAAGTCACTTGTTTATTGGGAAAAAGAAACTTCACAAACTATACTTGAACAACAGCAATATCGCAACTATGGAAAACGATACTCTTAACGGTTTACATGCATTGAATGTTCTTCATCTTGAAAACAACCACCTGACTGAATTGTCTGGGGGAGAGTTCTCGCAAACAAAACACTTGAGAGAGTTATACTTAAATGATAACCTTTTAGGAAGTGTCGAAAACAAGACTTTTGAGAACCTATCATCTTTAAGGGTTGCACATTTTCAAGGCAACAAAGTCATGGATCTCGATAAAAAGTTGATGCATCTTATTCAATTGGAAACCATAATCGTGCAAGGAAATATATTTACTTGTAGCTGTGACAACGTGATGCCTTTGCAAAATTGGCTAAAGAAAATACGTGAAGACTCTGCGGAAGTGTATTGTGCTAGTGAACATGGAAATTTGACAAATCTAACTGTGTTTGATGCTATCGATAAGTGTCGTGACTCTAACGTGATGGACAATACAATTCCGACTGAAAACCAACCGTTTCAGTACGATGAAGTGAGCACTATAAAACTGAACTTTGTACCACTTTTAGCAGTAGTTTTGATAAGTGTTATCCTTATTCTTTTGTTTGGTGCCTTAGCGTTCTCATTTAGACAAAATGTGAGATTGTGGGCACATTCCAAATATGGCGTGAGATTATTTAAAAGTGCTTCGATTCAAGAGAGTGAGCTCGATAGAGATAGATTATATGATGGATATGCTGTATATAGCTTGTTGGACGATGACTTTGTATCTAAAGTAGTAGCTCCTGAAATGGAACACTCTGGATATACAATGTGTTTCCATTACAGAGATTTGCAACACGCCCCTGAGAATTACTTGTCTGAGCAAATCACTCATGCTGCTGAATCTTCTAAAAGAATTCTTGTTTTTGTATCATTTAATTTCTTGCAAAATGAATGGTCTAAGGCTTCATTCAAAGCAGCGATAAAACATGTTATTACCTCTATTCATCCCTCAATCAGACGTCATAGAGTAGTATTTATTTTAACCACGGATGTAAGTGCGCTTAATTTGGATCAAGACTTCCAAAGCTATTTAAAATCATGCAACGTCTTATTGTGGGGTGAAAAAAAGTTTTGGGAGAAAATTAGATTTGTTATGCCAGACATTTCCAACTTACATTGGAACAAAGATACAATGAATTACAATCATGGCGTGTGTCCAAATGGGAGGAGACATCCCTCTAGATATACTGCTTCGCCCACAGCGCCAGAACATTGGTATAAATACGACGCTATCCCCCCTCAGACGCCCACTACCACCACCGCTAATGTGGGTATTAACATTGAAGATGACACGTCAATGTTGACAAACACAACATTAACGAGTCAGATTCAAGACGGGGAGAACCTGCATCACAGTTACATTTCTATAGATACTCAAAATTACGAGCAGCCATATGGCGGTCGGCCTAGACCACCTAATACGTTGCGTAAACATCCTGGCCATCATTCCCCCTCCATGCTCGATGAACAGGGTTACTTACAGCCACGATCATCTGTGCACGACTGCTTGCCACAAACTCACGTAGTCGCTCACAGATGATAAGATTCTACCCTTATCTATACAACTGATATTTCTTAATGGAAACTCACATTCCAAACACATGTGTAGTGGGCACATTATGGGTTGGCCATGCTTTAACGTAACTTATAAGGTGAGACCTTTTGAGTCCAATTTGGCATAATTGTTTGACTAGGTACCTTACTAAATAGCATTGACACTTTGTCATATATAAAGAGACTGTTGTTGAAATATATCTTAATGTTTATGTAGATTGGACTTCATTGTATATAACTACTGTGTATAAAATTTATTCCTTAAGACTGATACACGTATATGAATAATGTAAGCTTTCGTCAGTATCAGGTATAATTTCAATAATAACGTATTTTGGTATAGTATATTTATCTCATCGTTACCAAATATTTTGTAGATAGTATTTTGTATTTTAGCGACGACGATTGAATGAAGTTAATAATATTATTGTATAGATAGCTATACTAGTCATTAGCTAGAGTTTAAAGTGTTGTTTGTTCGTCACTTGTATTTAAAAAGTTGTAAAGTCAATGATAAATTAGTTTAATTACATAAATGTTGAGAAATTTGCATTCTTCAAATATTTCAGATCTTTTATCATTGGCTTTAATATGATGTTTGTGTGTAACTATTAAATGACTGTTAAAATAGTATTAAGTGAATATAATATGTGAAAAGAATTAAAACAACAATGAATATAAGAGTAAAACCTTTATTTCGCATCCTCAAATATATATAACAGCGTACATTATTATTTTTACTAATAGCCACATTATAAGGTACCTTGTAGTATAATAGCTGCCTGCCTTTAAATCGTAATCTGTAAACATTAGTCATTTTCTACATATTATGGTTGATTGAAGAATAAGGCTGACCATTTCACCAAATCGTTTGTCTTTGCCGACAGGGTTAGCAAAAAAATTTATGTGAACCCAAACGTTGAAATAACTGCTAAGATCGTTGTTTCGGAATCGCGCTATAGAGAAATGAGACGAAAAAAGGATCGAATATAATTCTGGTCCGCCGGCAATCATCGAAAGCCATAATGATGGTCCCTTTTCAGGTAGAAAACGCACCCAAGTAATATTTCAACCGTCACAGATTCAAAGTAGCTATAAAAGAAATTTACAATACATGGTACATTCATAGCTAGTTAGTGGTATATTTATGTGATCTTGTGTCGGACGCGATCCGAAGGGCAGTTATTGATTATTTTTTCGTAAAATAGTTGACCAAAGTGTGAATTCGGTCGAACGGTCGTAAAGGGACATATGGCGTGACCGTGTAACATGGTTTGAATGACCACCACCACCCGACTTAAGTTTTTTCTCGTTGAGATCGGCTGCCAGCCTGCCACGTTGTAACATCTGACATTGTTTACTTTTAATAATATTCCACTACTGTCGTTAATTAATTTTTAATAACAACTTGGTTTAAAGTTATGCAATCGACCACCAACAGCTTGAACGAGACTGGAGATTTATCAAGGTGAGTACAAGAAAATTTTATATTTTTTATTTGATTTTTATAATTATATATAATGTTATTTTATCAATTTTTTACTACTAATAGGATAGGAATGGTATAATTACTTTCATTTCATTTTATTACTTCTTATATACATACTTTATAGGTATGTATATTGATGAGTTAGATAAAATAATTGAATTCTTTTATTTGGATATTAATATACGTATGTACTCGTATTTCTTCAGGCGAGGCTTGAACCTGATGACTGTATTGACATTATGATGGTTATAATGTGTTTGATGGTTTATGCTCGAATCACTCGATGGTTTAGGCCTACTTAGTAAAAATCACATCATGTGTTGCTACAATGCCTTTCACAAAGGTATTCTTATCCTTACACAGTATTTCTTGGAAGCAGAATATCTGACATTGCTGTTGAACCCACCAAGACTGACTCTTGCAGAACGTTACGTGTTGTTCTCGTGAAACAGTACAAACTGTCATGTATCTAGGGCAACTGTGACACAGATAACTCATTGTTTGTACGCCAATGTGTGACATGTTGACGTTTTCGATACAAAAACATTTTCGCAAATTGTTTGTGCTACAGCCTCTGGGATTAAACTTTTAAAGGGTACCGTACTAAGCTAAGTGACTTGTAAGTAACCATTCATAAATCTATTTTTTTTTCTAATGAATGAGATCTTTATAGTTTATATTATGTTTTTTTAAATCCACACAAGTCATAAGTTAGAGCCTCATAGGTAGAGTCGTAGAGTCATAGTCATCATAGGTAGAGCCTTTACTTTGCTAAAGTGAGGAGTTATATACATACTTAACTACAATAACAACCAGACACAGGTCAAACAGACATGTTCATGCATACACATGTTATTTGAGCTGTTCCAAGATCGATCCCGGGACTAGCGGTTCAGAGGGCAGAGTGCTAGCTACCACCTACCCCAACACCCAGTCGAGGTTCTATAGTAAGAGGTACTAGAAGCTAAAGCTACATCGTGCTTAAAGTTTGAATATGAACTAATATGTTTTATTTATTATTTTTAAAGCATGTTACTTATTTTTTGAAATACACACATCAAAAAAAGTGTGTGATCACTAGCATATGCTGATATTTTTTTTTGTACAATCAAAAATTTATTATTTTTAATTATTTAATTATTTTCTATATAAAATAAGTTTTATTATTCAATATAATATAACTCCTCCCCTGGCTTGAACACATGCGGTGATCCTCCTGGGCATGCTGAGAATCAAGTAATCCAGCATTTCTTAGGGTAAGCTGTCCCATTCTTGAATAGCGGCTTCCTTCCCTGACTCTGCAACTGTCTGGGGATGTGGCTGATGATTCCAAACAGCTTGCTTAAGAGCATTCCACGCGTGCTCTATTGGGTTTCAAATTTTCAATCAGGCGAGCCGGCAGGCCAGTTTAACCTTGTGATGTCGTATTCTCGGAGAGCAGCATTGACTCGTTGAACTCGATTGGCGGGTGCATTATCATAGACCAGTACAAATTGGTGCCCATGGTTTACTCGGAATGGTCTGAAAATTCCATCAATAGCCACTAAAAAGAAGAAGAAAGCTTAATACGAGTACAATATACCGTAACATAAAATCATTCGATTTTGCGAACTGATCGCAAACTGTGTTTGATGTGTGTATATTTATTTATTCAACCATTTATATCATTTTTACAGTCCTGTAAAGCGATGCTACAATTTGATATAATATTCTCAAAATAAACACAACCTTATTACAAAAACATAAAGGTACAAACATAAATTTTATTATAAAAAATGCAAAAATGTTTATTTCTTGTTCATACATTATGTATACTTATTTACTAAAGTTGAAACCGTGCCTACTGCGAGTGTGTGTGTGTGTATTTTCTACTTGTACAGTGTGTTTGCGTACTCGTTGTATCTGTGTGTTACTAACATGGACCGTTATCGGATTTTATTGATCTTAATGTTCTATTTATTCATAGTCTTTATTCTGCAGCCATTGAATTATTAATGGTTTTAGTTTGTAAAAATAATTCTCCAATATTTATTTCTGCTTTCGTTAAAATTATTATAAATCATTAGGGCCAAAAGATTACAGTGTCGCCAGCCAATAATGCTCTTGTATTTAGGGGCTGGGTGTTATGTAAGGCCTTTTTTAGATGTCGGGTAGGAACGGAATATTATTGAGATGCACGCTCGTATCTCTATAATGTGAGTTTTTGCAGCACCACCAAGGAACAAATGCAATAATTAATTACACATTCTTAGCTCTTTAGGTCTGTAGGTTTTTGTCTGCTACCGAGCGTAGTGCCTTTTAAGGGTATTTAAACCATCCTAACACGATTTAATACTACCTTGTGTGGTATCCATGTAATTTTATTATCTATTGCCACTCCAAGATATTTAATACTTTTTACATGTGCTAAATAGTATAGTTGCCTCTTAATAAGACCAAACAAATATCTGAGCACAAACTTTCTGCTTTCGAACTTTCCATTCTTACCACTCTTGTAAGCACTCATTTACTAAACTACGAGTAAGTTTAATCATATTTTATAGACTATAAACAATAAATATAATATTCGATCCAATTCTATATGAGATGATGTCTCCAAAACAAAAAAAAACTATATGTAAAAACTGAAAATCTCTCCAACCCAAATTCTGTTTCAGCTAGCGATCTTTAACTGTACAGAATCTCTACCGCCGAAAACAGATCCCAATTCCATTTTCAATAAGTCACCAAAACTATATCTGGTTTCCGATACCTGCTATCAATATCCGGCTATCGGGCCTATCTCTGGATTTCACGGTTAAACGCACCATTGGCTGCCTCTATCATCCCCAAACGTGTCCTCAAAACCAGATAAGAAATTGACCTGATATGGGCAAAGTCCTTTCGGTGCGCCTTTTGAGCTTAATGGATTATTATTTTATCTTTGGGTTGTGTTCAATTTGTGTGAAATCAATGGAAGTGGGCTTCGATGTCTGGGTTTGTGTTTGAAATGTTTATTTCTTATTTTAAGCTATCATCTTTTTTCGTTTTATGTTTAGTGACATCTACAGGTTATCATATAGGAAAGTAAATTAAATTGACGTTTCACACTACTAAAATATTACCAAAGTACTTGGAGCGCGTGGCCCCGAGTTTTACTTACTTGGCTATTGCTAGTGGTGCCATGAATTACCTAACCCCTTTTATATGCATTATTATGCCTATTTGTATAGATTACTATGGATGGATAGACGAATGGATGGACGTTATTCTTTGATGCCAAAACTACTGAACTAGTATATTTTAGCAACAGTAGATGACCTGAAACAGTAGTCTATGCATCCAAAGTTGCGTAGACTATTGTACATCTAAATTTTAGATGAGATAGATTATACATTTTAGAATATAAACAGACAAAAATTTTGCAACCTTATCATAAGTGTGATAAAAAGTACAATAAAAGTATATAAAGTAGCAAATTATTTCTGTGTCATGTAGAGACTAGATTATTAAACACAATTAGCTTCTCAAGTAAATTCACAATTATATTTAAGATAAGCGCATCACACTAATAAAACAAATACAAAAAAGTAGATGCACATGTTTAGGCGGATTAACGGCGTTCAATTTGCATAATACCAATTATAAACTGTTAAACGAATGTCTCTAATTTTTTGATATAATCATGTAGAAGATATCGTGAAATAACGCATGAGGTTATTTTTATTCCTGGAAACTGCTATTGTATATTAACATTTTGCATAAGCAGAACCGTGGTAGTCATTTTTAATATTAAAAGTAGTTAGAAATAATATCGACTAAAATCTGAACTAAATATTATGTGAAGTATTCGTTTTCGATTGCTAATTATTAACCTTTTAAAAAATAATGAAATCTCCAGGCGGTCAGAATCATTTGCTGATCGAATGAAGATATTCCAATCAATCATTGGCATTACTTAAAATCTTATTCAAAAACCTTTTAAACATTCATCATGCGGTAACTTTTCAGACGTGCCCGAACCATAACAAAAGCAACGATGACTAATCCCAGGGTCGAATCAAATCAGATACCGCTTCCACTGTGACATTGATCGACGTTTGATATCCGAAAGGATGGTTGGAAATGTATAAGCATTTTTCTGTTTTGTACGGACGAAATTTGTCGGTTGGTCAACCGGTGCCACCCGCTGCTTAGACATGACGGTTCACACTTGAGGTTGGCTCAAGTCCGTACAAAGGTCACGTCTTCTCACTCAAATCTCGAGCGGGAGCGTTTCTGAATTGGATCGTGACATTGGAAAGATACTTATCGTGATTTTCTGGCCAATTTCGATGCATCGCATTGTTAGTGCGGGTAATGGGAGCATGGGAACCCTGAGTGGTAACGTACATAGAAATAGTATGGACCTCGGTACTTTATTTGCAAAACAAATTGATAAGTATAATTATTATTCACTTATTATCTTCTGTTTGTACTACGTGACGAGACGGGAAAGTCCTGATTGTAAGCGTATATACTGCTCATGAAGCAGTGTGACAAAGTTAAATACCATTCGCCCAATATTTTAACGTGCTACAGTGCCCTTCACCCTAATATAGGAATATTTACACGCTATAATATAGAATGAGAATATCTGGCGCTGTAGTACAACAAAGTGGACATTTTAGTCATTGACCTACCATCAGATGTTCCATTTGTTCTAGCACACGCCATTAAACATAAAGTTTAGATCTTTTTTAAATAAATTTCTCTTCGAGGAAAAATGAATGTCGGCAAGAGTAACTGAGCTATCTGTAAACATGGCTGGGTAAGTTTATACGTACACTTTTCCTTCATTTTATAGTTAATAAATTTACTTCAATAATTTCTGTAATAAAATGATATTTTATAATTGATTTTTACTATACACTGGTCCTTACTGTTATTGAACAGAGCGCTAACCGAATTATTGTTAGTCAAATAAGGCGTTGTGTTTGTCGAACGATGATTGGGGTTACGACGGGTGTTTTGTTTGTCTCTATAACTTAGTCATATTATGATTGACGCTTGAGCTACAATCCAGGCAAACTCGTGTCGTCTAATTTAAATTGCTCTATTTATCTAAGACTATTTTGAGGGATGAAGTCAATAACGACTAAACGTAAGACTAAGAATTTGATGCTATTTTCAGCAATGTTAATTTAATTTGTCAGTAAATGTTTTATGTAGACAGGCTTTTTTGGATAAATATTTTGTACTATATTGTTTATCCAAAACTTTCCCATTTCCTACGCTTAATCGTAGGAAATGGGTTGTAGAATACTATACCTTGATTTATTGGTTAATAGCAGATCTTAAAATCATCATAATGACGGAGAAGAGATTCTACAAGTACGATGTAAATTCATGATCGTACTAATATAATCTCAGAAACTATCATAAATCTATACTTAATAGGTATATAGATAGTACATATAATTATATAGAGTGAACATGCACGTAACTGTGCCGAAATATCGGGAACTCCAAAACCTTGGAAACAAATCGTGGTGTAGCTACATCCCGTGAGTACTATGTAGAATTTCACAGCCGCTAAAGTCAAAAACAATGTGATATAGATAATATTTAATATTATAAATATTATAATATTATAAATATTATAATATTATAATAATATAAATAGGAAAGATTTATATTTTTGTATTTAACGAATAATCTTAAAAACTACCGGACCGATTTCAAAAAATATTTTTACATTATCATTGAGTAACATAAATAATATGCTATATTAGTATTTAAAAAGAAGTTAGGGATCCGTATGAAAACTTCTATGATGTAACCTAAAGTGTAAAATAGAATACCAAAATATACCCATAGATTTCGTATGCCTCGGAAACTATTGAAAATAGAGCAAAGTGATATGATAGAGTTTTATAGAAATCATCAGTATCTACAATTAAATCGGAGAATTCATATGTCTTACTATTATAGTTATATCACAACAACAACTTTTTCATGTGCAAATATGCAAAAGGAACGCCGAAAAACCTTTATATCTAGTACACTGCGGAAAATATTTTTAATAGAGCAGACTGATGTACTATAATTTTACAGAAGACATCAATGTCTACAAAAATATGCAATACCGTATTTCTAACTATTACAGTTAAGTTGTGTCACAATAACTAATTTTCCGTGTTACTATTTGCAATATTAACGCCGGTACAAACTATAGGCCACATTATTCGTACCTTGTTAATCCTTATCTACTCTAATAATAAAGAGGAAGGTTTGATAAGTTTGTTTGTAAAGGATAAACACAAAAACTACATAACCAATTCAAAAAAATCTTTCCCTAATAGAAATCTATATTACGCATGAGTAACATGCTATATTTGTTTCATCATCAACATCATCGATCACCGCATGGGTAACACCGCGGAGCATAGTTACGATTAGTTTATAATAAAATGAAACCAATATGAATATTACTTATTGAAATGGAAATTGAAATTGAAATTTTGTTTATTTGCTGTAAATGTGGTACAGTTTGAGATCTTAAATAATAATAATATAAGTTCTAATTCACATTCAGCCTTAATTAAAGCATGCAAATATTTATGATGTCATACATGGTATATAAAATTATTAAATGTCATACAATCATGAATTATTATTAGGTAGTTTACAGGCTACTTAATTAAACTATTTTGATGTCAAAAACTCTTGTACAGAATAAAAGGTTTTTGTCCTTAACCAATTAAGTAACTCTAGTTTGAACATTTTTATATTAAGAGCTTTTATATGATCAGGAATACTATTATAAACCTTAACGGACATTGCTTGACTTTGTTTGAGATACAAAGTAGTCCTGGGGTGAACATCAAAGACCAGTCTGTCTGGATTGCGTGTACATCGAGGAAAAATCTCACGCGTTATACCTATAAAACAACTTATGAAAGTATTGTTACTACCAGGGAGCGAATCAAAAAAGGCAAGGAATCCCGATTTATTGTGGTAAGCCTCTTGTGGCAGAGTCTGCCTAGGTCAGTACTCCCGCAGCGGAAGTCCCTAGGATCAGCTCTGTTTTAAGGTATTCTCGAGGTAATGATTGCAGTACAGTAATTTGCATAAGTTAAATGTGATGCTTGGTATCAGGCGCATGATCTGTCCGTCTCTTCACACGATAGTACAAAATCAGGCAAACTTAAGGCCCGCTCGTATCCTGATAATAGTAAAATGCAGAACCTTTAAACATCTAGTGTAACGAAACAGATATATAATATACAGATACGATAATATTGTAAGAAAAAATAAAATAAAATAAAATACTTAGGTTAGAAAAGGAACATGCAAAGAGCAATAACCGAACAGAATTCATAAATACGTATTACTCGCTCTCTGCAGAAAAAATCCTAAATAGGTCCATAAAAATAAACTTTCACGTCCAAACGCTCAGAGTTTTCAGCGATAATACTATATTTTTAGGTAATACATAGCCAACATACTCGAATAGTACTAAATTAGTAAAATTATGTAATAAATATATCGAAACATATAAAGCAAACGTACAAAATTAATGCAATTTCGCATTACATCGTCCAATCTAACAAGCGATTTTCAACCTTAAAGCATCGTAAATTATTTTAAAATTGGGTTTGGACCGCGCCCTATAAAGATTCTTTCATTTCATAGAATCAAATAACATTATTGTTTGATTGACTTAATATAAATATGATATGATGATTGTACATCTACAGATAACACGCACAAGCTACCTCATAGCAGCTCATGAAGTACAAGTAAATTGATACCTGCACCTATAATTACCCACCTACGATGTTGTAACACATATTCACCTCTAAATTTAATTAACTGAAGAATAAAATTTTATTTTGTATTCAAACATTAGAGTTCGTTAATAATTTCAAAGTGCCCACTCAAATATCATGTTATCTCTGAACATAGAGAATATTGTTAGTTAACAAGTATTAATTATAATTGTATGATAAAAACGACAACTTTTTTGACAAAGAGCTTATTTGTTCAAGTTTAAACAGTAGGTTTTTTGATTAATAATGATGAGAGTTTTACTGAGAAGTGATAAGACCTAAATTTCGTATTAAAACGGGCAATATTAATAACTTCTTAACAAGAATCTCATGATTCATTTCGTTATCATTTACATACTAAGTAAGAAATAAGCCAGTAATGTCTATTATATCAAGATACTCAGAACACAATACGAAGGATATCTAGAACAATGTGCGTAAGAATTAGTTATTATTGTTGTATTATAACTGTGTTTGTAACAGAGCACTATACCTAATTCTAATTCTATGATAGAGTTCAATTTTAGTCTATGATAGAGTTACCTATGTAGAAATATGTTTTATATAATCTCATTCGGTGATATTCTAATTATGAAATGAAATACAGACTTTTATTGGCATAGTTTATTTACATACTTCTTTAAGAAAATTAAAAAATTAAATTAATGCATTATTCTCCTAACAAAACAACGTTTAAAACATTTTTTTATTATTAAAGTACAATGTGTCCCGACCAAAGAGGTTTCAATTAAATTTAAGTACACATTATCTGTGGGGAGCGCGCTGCGCGCAACGCGCTGGTTCCGAGCCAATAGACCAATAACAGACTTTTTCCACTGATATTGGCAAAATTGTGGTTACGCCGCACAAGCCATACAAACAAGAAGAAGAAGAAGACTTTTCCATTTTGGCGCTATTTCGTACATACGAATTTGAGTAATATTTTGTTGGATAAAACTTTAGTAGCAAAATGTCATGAGATTAAATAAAGTAGTGTATGCAACTGCATATAATTAGGTATTAATGACAGTTGCATAAACTACTATGTCAATCCAGTTCGGAAGTATATACATAAAACACCTTGATATGGATTAAATCGCGTAGGTATGTTAGGTATATTTTATAGTAGTTTTTGTCTCGACGTTGCGAACAGCCGTGCGATTTTGTAAGAGCAAACATCGTTGCATCTTTGACAACATTACAAGAAACGTTGGAAAAACAACCTTATGTACAAGGGCGATTACTCAAAAGTATTTGACATCGGTGAGCTCGTCGACGAACCATTATAGCATCGCATGATTTGTTGTTGATGTGATTCTGTCAGTGATCACAATAGCTACCGAGCGATTCTCTAATGATTCGTCGTCGTTGCGATCGTCAACGAGCTCACCGATGTCAAATACTTTAGAGATATCGCCCTTGTACACAAGGTTGTTTTTCCAACGTTCCTAGTCATGTCGTCGTTTTTTTTTTACTGATGTTGTCAAATATGCAACGATGTTTGCTCTAGAATCGCACGGCTGAAAAGTGTTTAAAACGTTCGGCGACATAGTCCGTTTTTCTTTATTTAGATGATTAATAATTGCAAAAGCCTAAACAAAATTTTATTTGAAACTTTATTAAATTCAAATCACACTTTAATAATAATACCTTGTATATTTTAATGCTTATCATGTTAGAACAAGCCAATTAAGTTTGCATAATGAGTATCTTTTAATAATATTTATTTATTTGCTTACAGTCTGTCTTTTTGCCAAAAAATATGAGAATATTACGCTACTATTAACACTTTGAGATAATACTATTATGTGGTCGTCAACAAACATCTGGTTTGGATGTCAATAAACAATAGATGCTTTAGACAAACTCAAGTATTGTTCGTGTGAATTACAGCGTGCAATAAAATTATTTAATACTAGCTGGTGCCCGCGACTACGTCTCCGCAGGATTAGTACTTCGAGTAGCTTATTATTTCTCCAATGGCATATCTATCTTAATACCAAAATATCAAAAAACGTGTTGTACCTGCATAGTCAAACGCAATTACTATTATAGAATTATTTGAGTACATTTAAATACTTAGTATATCAATCAGTATACAATACTAATTGACGGTCGCCGAACACGTCTAGTGTATCGAGCTGTCAACTTGACTTGCCTTTTGACTAAGCTATCAGAAACTGACACAAACTTTGACATAACTGTCATCATTACGATCTTGACGTAGGCGGAGATCTTATTATTTTTTCTATGCTGTACCCAAGCATATTACGCTTTTTCATCCGCTTGCGGATGGATGATGATGATGATGAAAAGTATCCTATATGTTAAACTAGTGCCTCATCTACCTCCATACCAAGTTTCATCAAAATTGCCTCAGCCGTTGTTACAAAGATCCACACATCCATACATCCACTCACAAACTCTCGCGTTTATAATATTAAGTAGGAAGTAAGATTACTGATGATTTTAACATGTTCATAGTTGCTTTATACACTTGCTTGTCTCTGACCGTTGTATTGAATTTATTGAACTCTATATTTTACTTGATAAGGTGCATGCCAAAGTTTAACCGTGAATCGTTCGTTCTTAATGAGGATTCCCCGTTCGTTTGTAAATTATCAACTAGGTTAAACAAGCCAAAATGTCACCACCTCTTACTTATGTTTCGGAGGGCACATTAATTAAAAAAAGTGACTTAACACACACACAACTTAAAGTAAGTACCCGTTATATATATCATTATGTTTCAACTTTAAAATGCTTAACACAAAAATAGGTATATGTGAGTAACTATGCATTTTTAAAAGGTATAGTTTATCCTATTTCTTAAATGTGAATCGTTTTCTTTATTCAAAGGAAACGCGTTCAACATCATAAACACACAAAAAGAAAACGATACGACAATATCAATTTTTCACCGCGATATTTGTACCACACCAATAAAATACCTCGATAGAGGAAAATAAATTGGGTTATGGGAAACCGAGTTTGGATAAATCACATCGAAAATACTGTCACGACAGTGTGGAAAAAATGTGAGAATGAGAGACTACGAGACATTGATATTCGTATAGGACTTGACAGTGACAATAACCAACTGATATTTGAATGTCATTTAGAATCGCTTAATACGAGTATGTATTAGGTATTTATTTGCACCTATATTTTTACAGACTTACACTAATGCCCGTTTTCACCAATATTTTAGGTAGCATCTATGCCAGTTAGGTAACACTTAGTAGTACACAAATGTCACCTAACTTGGCTTAGGTGTTACCTAGACTGTGGTAAAAACGGGCATAAGTTCGTATAAATCTATTCAACTAGTTCATTCTTACCCTAATCGATCATGTAGGATCTCTGTAAATATATCCATGACCATACTAGCTGTTCCTTACGGGTTCATCCGCGTTTTACGGGATGCAAAATAGCCTATATTATTCTTCATGAATCTGACTTGCATAAATTATACGTATTTTTTAATGATAAAACTGGCAGTTCCGAAGATAACGCGTTTACAACCATAAAAAAATATATTCGGCTTTACTATACATATATGCTCTCTTCTTTATTTCAAAAGCTCCAATACCTTTTATAGTAAAAGTTCTTTATGTATATGTTTAAGAACTATACAAACAATATAAATATGCATTAACGATAAGTAAATTTTCTAATTCACTGACTTTCATGCCTCCATTGTTGTCGTATGTTTCTTATCACGTATCACAATAACAAAGGAGCTGCGATAGGAAAAATAACACTCTGAATACAGATATACGAGTATAAAATAAAATCCAAGAGCTATACTTTAAAATATCATAGTTATTTCTCAAAAGCTTCTTCACTGGTTTACTCAATTCCAAAACGATTTCATTATCCCTAGCGTCCCGGATAGTGAGCATGACCGGGTTGTATGAATGAAAGTTTGTGGAAGAAAATAAAACTATTTGAGCATTCCTGACAAGTTTGTTTTTGGAGGCTTCGAAAGCTTGTTGACCGTTCGAACATCAGTGACGGACTGTTTGATTCCTTCAATGGTTCTGTTTGTCGTTATGGCTTATTACTTCTTGGATAGTAATGGTTTTGGTATAGTTTTCATGTGAAGAATTGTATATTAAAATCACATAAACTTTACGATGATTACAATGAATACAAATTACAATTCGTGGCTGAATATTTGAAACTGTGGTCTGAAAATGTGGTAGGTTTCTTATACAAGAGACCTGTCGAAAGAAGAAGTCGGTTTCTTAGCCCGTTAGGATTTGCAACTCAAAGGCGCGTGAAGCGAATATTTTACTGAACACTTCCCTCAAGAATAGAGACTTATAATTTCACTAGCGACTACCCGTGACTTCGTTCGCGTAGTAGGCTCGGCCTTCAGCCTTGCCATCTTTTCTTGGTTTTTCTTTCATAAAAATCTTCTCCTGACAATAATACAAGAATTAGCGAGATTGTTCCATATGTTCTCTAGTTATAGCGTGACCAGGAGGATAGAGGTTCATTTTTATTTAAGATTATTTTGGAGGTTCAGGAGGACCTGTCGTCTTATAGCCTCATAACTTTACTATTTTTGGTATATACACGGTAAGTGTACAGAGAATGCCGATATAAATGTATTATTATTAGATCTTTGTCAATTAAATCGACTACTGAGGCGTAAACAGATTCGAGCAAACATCCCAAAATATAAGTAGATATTGTTTTGTTCTCTGAAAATAGCTTGTTATGATATAAATATAGTGTTTCGTAGGAAAGGTGTCTAACAAAATTAATTAACAACATATTATTCCAAATACGCACTAACGCTTGCTTATCGATACTTACCAGCTTTTGTAATTTACAGGTTTTATGAAAACTATTACTTGAAAAAAAACTAGATGGATATAATATTTGATCTTCAGGTGGGTGCCTCAGTGACCTTGCGGTCGTAGCGGCTGACACGGATTGTCTGAAAACACGGGTTTGAAACAGCGTATTTATATTTTATTTATGTTTATTATTTTATTTATATTTATGGTATTTTGAACTTCAGTCCAGCCAATTAAACGGAGATTTACTGCACTACTATTGAAGGCCTTAATTATTATGTCGATGGAATCTAAAATTTTATATTACATCGGTAGCTCTACCATGAGTTGTACATAAATGTCATCTATAATCGAAACTCGATCTCGCCTACCTATTAAGCTTGTGATTGGCGTACTCGCTGTCAATTTTAGTTCTACAATCTACTGAAAGGTGGCTGTTCATTTTTTCATATATTTTTTCGCGACAGTCGATATCGAGCATCGATTGATGTCAATATTGTAAAGTCATGGTAGACCTACGGAGCCAATTTCACGAAGCTTGTTAGTGAGAAAAAATAATAATTTAATAGCTGCGTCCCTTTCTAGTGACATAGCCTTTTTCAGTATTTGTTTTCTTCTAAAGCGCTATGGAAAAAAGTACGCAACCATGTAATCCGTCCAAATGTTTAATTTCGAACCATTTAATTCCATCAATATTTATCTAACGGATACTATTTATCGGACGGCTAAAACGGAAGGTCCGTAAACACGTTTTTGAAATCAATGTATTTAGATTTTATTATCTTAATTTATAATTTCTCTATTATTATTTATTATTATTTTATCTATATTTAAGGTATTTTGGACTTCAGTCCAGACAATTGAACGGAGATTTACTGCACTACTATTGAATATTATATCGATGAAATCCAAAATTTTACATAACATCGGAGCTAATTTCACGAAGCTTGTTAGATAGAAAAGAAACAGATTTTATAGCTGCGTCTTTTTCTAGTGATATAGCGTTTTTCAGTAGTTGTTTTCGTCTAGAGCGCTATGGAAAAAAATACGTAACCATGAAATCCATCCAAATATTCAATTTCGAACCATTTAATTCTATCAATATTTATCATACGATGTAACATGTAAACATATTATAGATGCTGGGCTTAAAAGTCACTTTATAACGCACCAGTTTGAATGTTATTTCAACAAAACGGCCGACGTTATGCTCTCGGTTGGCAAGACTCTTTAATCCACCAACCATTGAAACAAACCAAGAATAATCTGTGTATTAATCACATTAAATGAAGACAATTACATATAATAAGTTAAACCTCTAACTCCGTACGACGAAATTCTTTCTACATCGTTGTGATGAGTTTAATCCAACTAAAGCTACATTGAATTTTTAACGAGCACAAAAGTTGAGTGTCGGCTGTGTCCGGTTGGTCGACGTGAGATTATACAAGAGTTACAAGTGTAATGCCACAGATTGCATACGAGTTACTGTAGCTATTTGTGCCACTTTTGAACTGTTGTGTAATGGATACGTGTGTTGTGATTGTGGACTAACTTGATTAGTGGACAGTCTAGAGATAGTTGGCAAAAGTTTTATGCACTTATATTTTCCCGTGTCCATAAGTTTGTGTACATTTTTGATGAACAATAGGCACTTAATTAAATCTTTCGTAAGTTGAACACATTTTTAAACGATTAGTAACCGATTTCAACGTACCCAATAAGCCGAGTATGTAGGACTCGACCTAAAACCTCGCTTAAAAACAATAGGCATGTCAATTTTTCTGTGATAAGTGTAGTCGTACTTGTACCACGCGTACCGTTAAAAGTTCTAGCATTGCGCAGCGCTCGTTGAACTAAAAGTCTGAGACTTAGGCCGGTATTCCATAAAGACGCTCGTAAATTAACACAACTGGACAAACAGACATGCATACAAAAATATTAGATTTTGTTAGTTTATTATATGTACCAACCAAATATAACTTAATTTGCATTTGCACAAACATACGCTTCGGTTTTATTTATTTGTATGTATAGAATACAGAGTGCGAACTAGCATATAACTGCTTGAAGGAACTGTGGTGGTATTCACCAAGACGGATTTATTACGTAACAGCGTACAAGCTGGACAACGTCTAAGACTAATACCTACAAACATATTATCTTGACATAATTATCAGGCTAACATAGCCTTTTATAACATACAGTCATATGGATTAAACATGAACTTGCTTCACATAGTACATGTACCGTATGTGACCATTGCCAGAGCTCTTTGTGACAACACGTGCCAACTGGCTATTGAACGCGGTGTTATTACGAAATGACCTCCAATTCAAAAGCTGTTCATTCATGGAGTTGACCGAATATTTCGTGCCTAAGAATGTATTTGACTATGAAATAGGCCTGCCAAACTTGTCGAGCTATTTACTCTTGAATTAGTGTATATGTGGTGGTATATTGGTGTATAATATGTTCTACTTTATTTTTAGTACTTGCTCTGATTGACAGAAAAAATCTTTTAGATCTATACTCGCCTGACGTTGCTAAAAACAGATATAGTAGCATATCTTATCTATACTTTTATATATCCATCCTAGTCCTCACTGTTGTGTATGAATCTCCTTAACTTAAAAAATGTTGTCCATAAAAATAATTGTTTTTCAATCACAAAATTGCAAAAAGTTATAAAAGGCACGGACTCTGGAGTATGTGGAGTGTATTTTTATATAATAAAAAAAACTACTATTATACAAGCATTAAGTAGTTAAGGAAAAGAAATTATAAATCTATTTCAGTACATATTTTTGTAATGATTAGTTCATCATGGTACTCTAGATTTTCATGTTGATTTATTTATTTATTTATTAGGAAATGATTTTTTCTCAGCTTCATACCAATCTTTGCAAGCCCCATACCATACATTTTCTTACCGTTTTACATTATTTCCCTACAATTCCATCTGACCATCGGGTTCGCGATCGGCCCTAACTTACCCACCTCTAATATACCACCCAGTCTTTGTACACCTTGCTCCTCCGTATGCATCGACGATGCATCCTACTGCCGGGTAGTTTTACACCTTTTCCAAATTATTTTTGGAAATACACATTTTAACACAAGATCTAAACAATTGATAGGCCACTGTTACATCCTTCACTCATTTGATGGACAGTGATCATACGTATGAAAACACACTAGACCTAGAATCTTCTAGGACGTGGCATTAGGGCCTAAGCGACAATTTTTCAACATCCAATAAAAGTAAGAACTCTACTAGTGTGATCTAAATTTTATCATGCCGTCACCGGAAGGTCAAATTTGAGGTTAAGATCGGAAACTGCAATCATTGAACCAGCAGATAATACTACTCTAGAGCTACCGTCACTATAATTACAGATTCTCTGACGTTATCATTAAAAGAGAGCGGCCGGACTGACATTATTTATATAGAATGAGTGTATCAGAAATAAAACATAATAATGGTGAACAAACCCTCAATACAGGTATTTTGTTATTAAGGTTGCATGGAATGCTAGAAATTGTTTTATTGACTTTACAAGCTGCCGAAATATAGAGCATAATCTTTCAGAAATAACTAGTTTTAAAGTGATAATGGACAACCTTCATAGTAGGACGCTCGTTAACCACCGAAAAACATAATTTTCTAAAAAAACTTAAAGCGAAAAAAGCGCTTGCAAAGAGCCTCAAGGAATTTTTGATGTAGACTAGAAATTCAGTAAAGGCAAGTCCTGCAAAACTACCCAGTAATACCAGCAGATTGGAATAGTTAGTAGTAATACTACAGTTAGGCCTTACAGAGCTTGCCGGAAGCCAAAATTCTGCTAGACAGACATGAGAACGTTTGAAAAGCGTATAAGTGCGTGCTGGGCTCATCGTTAATATTATTGATGTCCACTTTTTTCTAGTCTAACGTTAATAATGTATTATGCATTCCCATATTCCAGGGTGCTAATAAACATTTTCAGTGGCATAGTATAACCTCAGCGAACTCAGTTGAACCTCTATATGTAGAAAAGTCCATGTTTAATAAACAGAGCCGGAATCTTTCTCGCTGTAAAGTCTCTAAAAAGAAAAGAGGAAGTCTACTTACTCTGGGTTTTCTTCTTTAAATTAATTAATTACCTACTTAGTTTCATTATATTGCTCAAGTCGACTTACATATGTCCACTGTCACCCCTGTACTCATCGTATGTGTGTGTATCTATTGCAAGTTACATACGTAGGTACTTAAATGTTTATGTTACTATTATTATAATTGTTGTGATATTAAACGTTGTTGGAAACTTCTATAAGAATTCTTATTTATCATCTCAAACCAATAACTTATTTGCAACAATGACCATTTCTTAGAATTTAAATATACCTCTTCAATTCTCATAAAAGAAATTGTTTCATACAAGCCAGTCATCTTTCCAAACAAAACAAGGTGCCATTAGCGAGTCGCTTTGAATCAATGGTACTTAAAAAAAGCAATAGCTTAATTCAGCTGAGTCACTCCTACCCTCCGGGATTGTTCACCGAACGTCAGGGTGTCTGTCTTGGGTACTTGGTAGCAGAATTGTATCTTGATATTTGACAGCACTTGTTGTTTGCTTTATTTTAAATAATTACATTTCAAATTGTAGAACTTTATAATGGACTAACCTCAAGCAGGGTCTACCTCGTGCACATTATTAATTGGCCTTTGGGCTACCATTTAACCAAGTTTCAACAGAACCGGTACACGATTTAGTACCTAATTTGTCACAACCGGTATATGATTATTGCTCGATATTATCCCACTACATAAAACAACATTAGTCAAGCCAATTTCCTGATGATTAACGCCATGTCAGCCTGTATCAATCGCAGTGTCACCCAGTCCTTCAAACATTAAAGTTCTATGTAAAGCTGCACCTTTTCCGGGATATTACATTGGTAGTAATTAAATGTAGTTTAATTCTCCGAATGATTTAAATTGTTAGTCGCTATTGAGCCTGGCAAATTTAATCTGCCTCGTAATAGAATACTATTCCGAGGCTATTAATGTTCGCAGTGGTAGTCACCAAGACAAACTCTTTCAAAGCCGTATTTCTACCCTTTAGCGTAGTTTAGTTCAGTTCCTCTATGATAGTTGTTGTCCACGCAAATCTTAAAAACGCAATTAGTGTATCTTAAAAATGTATCTCAATAAATTATATTTCAAATGAAATATGAAAAACCTAATCCCAAATAATTCAATAAAAGATTACCCCACCACAAAAGAAAAAGTTTTCCTTTGTATTAGAACAATATCTTCATTATAAGTTCGTAAACAAACAACTAATTCCTAACTGTAGACAGGTTCAGTAATTTACTTTAAAGAAGATTTATGTTGTTTCCACTAAAAGTAAAGGTCAAAGTCAAATAACGAAATTTAAAAGTAATTTCGGATAAAGTATCAAGAATACTTTTCCTCGTTGTAAGCTTATGAAGACTGACTGAGATGAATGACTTAGATAATTGAGGAGCACGTTCAAAAATTAAAAAGTTTACCAATGTGCTGGCCTTCTATAGTATAGAATTCCAGGAATCGGGCTGAGGGATAAATTTCTTAAAATAATTGATATATATAACGGGTGTATGTTATATCAGGCACTTTATTATCCACAGATTACAAATTTAACAGGTATAACATTACACAAGAGTTAGACAGGAATAAAATTAACAATCAAAGTTATCTAGCCCTATGCTTCGCCTTCAATCTTTCGCGTGTCGGTTGCGTGGGCTGACTGACTCTAGAGCGGCAAGGCACGCGGGCTCTAGGTAACGGGGCGGTAGCAACATGTAGTTTTGGCAGACGCAATGAATAAATGTTTGGGTGGTTTAGGGACGCGGTAACGGAAGCGCTCTAAGTTTTAAATACCGGTCGCGCGTTACATAAATTATTCCCCATCACGACAGGCGTCGATCAGTCTCCTGGTAATATTGGTATTTCAGGGTCTACCCGCCGAGCCACGAGAGGTAATATGTCTGATTTTGGATTTCCAGTCTTCACAGTTAGACATCGAGGTCGTCGTAATCGACCTCGAAATAATCCTAAATCAGACACAAGGTAATCTGTATTATATTTTGGTAAATTGTATTAAGGTAAAGGTAACGTATCGATTTTCGATTGAAAGTTTATAAGTATCATCAATATTAACCTGTGTTTTATTTCATAAGCTGTGTTTTGTTTTCTTTCAGACAGTGCTGGCGGCTAACGGCACCTCTATTCCCTACTAAGCAAGTGTTCGCCCTTGTCGTTGTCTAGCGCTTTATGCGCCCTTGTTGTCCCTCGGTTGAGTGCTACCCGCACTCACCAACAGTCCTGTGTCGCTTTTAATGCCCGTAGTGGCAAAAAGTCCTTCCTAAAAAAAAAAACATAAATTATTATTTTCATCCGGAAGTTATTATGATACCAAAGGTGCTAACTTCCATTTTCTATCAAATTAAAAAGTTAACATTTCTCTAAATTTAACCTGCATATTTGATAATCTCAAATAGGATAAACATAGACTTCGAAAGCTTATAGACATCCCATGACGAAGGCATAGTAAATTGAATACACACTAAACGAAATTGAATTTGTATCATGATCAACATGGCTACTACACGTATGGTAAGTGTACATACATACACACAGAATTGTATATACAATATTACACCTTTAACTTACTAGGCCATCGATTTGGGTTTATGGGTATTTTTAAGAGCAGTTAAACTTTTTGTGAATGAGTTTATCCAGGGTAATACTGCCAACATACCTTTTTCCACCGTGAATCAGTAATGTTCGCAGTAATGTGTTTTGATTTGAAGGGTATGGGAGCCGGCAAAATTACAGGCACATGAGACTTAACAACTTAATGTTTCAGGATTATACGGGCGAAGAGCAGTTCAGCACTTCTGAGGAAATGCATCAGTTTTAGACAGAGGTTACTACTTGTCAGGGTCTCGTGCTTGTGTCATTTCCTATGGATCTAGGACTTCATAGATTTTAACTTATCTTGAATAGAATTACATATTTTTCTAACATGCATACCAAGTTTCATCAAAATTGGTTGAAAAATGCGGCCTGTACAGGAATACCAACACACAACCTAACAAACATACGGACAGATAAAAGTCAATTTGGCCAATTAAAGCAGAGACGCTTCGCTACCTCGTTCAATTATGTAAGCCAAATTATACATTACAATTAAAAAAAAATATAGGTAGGTACTTTAACTAGCTAGGCATTCGCTCCACGGTATACGTTTCAGCTGCATATCTTTTATTCCTGTTTCATCACCAGGTTACCATAGTACAGGCTCTGCCTAGTTTGGGACCTGAAGACCTTTGTGTGGATGTTGTCCCATATTATTATTATAATTATATGATAGTTGCATAAGTATACTACTCAGATATTCTGTTCACCACTGCACTGCACTCGTCATACCAAGATAGATGAATCCCATTCACTTAGTAATTTCACTTGCATTCTTTCTTACTTCGAACAAAGCACGGTACCGTTTA
Organism: Selenia dentaria; assembly: GCA_917880725.1. Classification (NCBI taxonomy): domain Eukaryota; kingdom Metazoa; phylum Arthropoda; class Insecta; order Lepidoptera; family Geometridae; genus Selenia; species Selenia dentaria. The sequence continues at coordinate 21,327,720 of OU862893.1, forward strand.
CAAGCTCTATCTCAGATACAGAATGCTATGTGGGTACTAAAGCAAGTACTTGAACAAGGATATTAATACCTAGTATGTTTCGGGGTTTTTATCGCCCGTAGACCACGTTTAGCGATATCATCATCAGCCCACATTCGTCCACTCCTAGACACAGGCCTCTCTCAAAGGCACGCCACAGAGCTCGGTCTTCAGCTCTTTGCATCCAGTTACTCCCAGACGCCTTCCGCAGGTCGTCTTTCCACCTGGCCGCAGGGCGTCTTTCCACCTGGCCGCAGGGCGTCCTACACTCCGTTTGCTTAAACGTGGTCTCCACTCAAGAACTCTTCTACTCCAACGGTTATCGGTTCTTTGAGAAATGTGGCCGGCCCATTGCCACTTCAGCTTGCTTATTCTTTGAGCTATGTCGACTACTTTGGTTTTCTGTCTGATAACTTTATTAAGAATCTTATCCTTCAGAGAAACCCCGAGCTTAGCCCTCTCTATAGTATAATATATATATTAAATTTTTGAACTAGCCCCACAGTGAGTATCCAAGTTTCAGCTCCATAGGTCTTGACGGTGAAGTGATATGGTGAAGGATTTTACGGACACAATATTATATAACATTGGTCACCATAAATATACCATATATAGCACAAAATCAAATGTATCTGTATGAAATTGATAATGCCATGTTGGACATTTACAAAGTTGCATGGTCTATGCAGCCAAAATAGCTAAGTGTGAATTCTCTCGGCATTTTTATTAAGAGCCGTATATATTTTATAACAACTGGCTAATCTTGGATTAATAAGAACAGTTACTCTAAGTAGGTGTATTCTAATTTCTCTACTAATTTATAGAAATTTAGAGCTTTATGATAGAACAGCATCGACGACTTTTGAAAATTGTGGGAACTGTCGCAAGAGAGAATATATAATATTCTGCTTTTAATTCTCGCTATTTGGCTTGAAATCTGTGAATTTATTCTTTTAAGCAAAGTCTTTGTGTTAATACTATCAACACACGTCGGTACATTCTTGGCACTTGGAAAGTGCTTAAAGTCTAATTGTTAAAATACGAATATAAAAATAAAATAAATAACAAAATGGCTGTGTACTTTGTATTCCTAAAAAGTGTTACACCAATATTTTAAAAGTGATAGTTTGTGAGTGTATACGTGAATATTTTATGTTTGTTACTTCTCTTGAAACGGATATGAACAAAATTTATATAGGTTTTACTCAGGAATAATACGTGACTATGTATCCCGATCTGATGAATATACTTCACGTATTCAGAGGAATCACGATAAAATAATTCAACGCGTCCGAAATCACGAGCTATTTGTACCTAGATATTGTTATATAAAGGTTAAGGATAAATTCATGTTCTTGGATTGAATTATTGTCATTCAGAAATCATAAATTTAATGATTAAAAAAAGTTTAAGTCAATAATACCTGCAAATCGTGGAGTTATTTAATGTAGCAACATAAATGTTACGTGTGGTACGAGTATTAAATACTGTACGAGTACAATAGCTCGTAGCAACGCAAGTCGGCAAACTAAAAAGCCCACTAATGATGTCAGGTGTTCCACAACCCATTGTTGGTTTTCAATAAACTGCGACCAATGCACAGATTACAACATAGTCACCACGTTTATACAAACATAGATTAGATGACAGTTAGTACAAATATCGTTGAGGAGTCAGTAGTGAGTATGAAGTAAGGGTATATGTGGCAGTTGGTATGTAAAGCGAGGTGCTAAAAGAAAACCGAGCGATTTTATGACCGTGACTGATTTAAACGCGGGTGTGAACGTGGTATTATTGTTTCATTAATGCTGTATTTGGTTTGTGTAACTTTATTGGTGGCTGTTAGACCTAGTACTTACGTAGCAATATACATTATTCCAAAAATGTATGCTCGAAAATATTTGCGTCACGCAAAAAAGGAAAAAAGGTGTTTTAGCTAAATCAGGAAAGAAAACTTGACCATGAAATATAATACAGGACATCCATGGACACACATTTTACATACTAATTTGTGTCAGTGGCTAAAAACAGGCATAATTCGTTCATCAGTTTCCTGGGACAACAAAAAAGTTCGCTCATCCCAGGCTTAAATAGGAACAAAATCCAAAAATTACAATTCTATCTATACATATTCTTATCATCGTCATCGCGTGACAATTAATATTAATAATGCAGTAAAAATTAAATTATTCTTACAGCCTAATTATATTGTATTCATAATTTTAAAGTATTTTTAGTGCCATAAGTTGCAGACCTGCAGACTGCAGAATCCTGATCTAACAATAATATATATATAAATTATATAAGCGGAAGCAGCCAGTAGTTTTTCCTCTAATTGTTAATGGTTAGTGGTAACTTATCATAAGATAAGTTACTGAGAAATTATATCATTTGTAATAAAATAAGTTTATATCATTAAGAATAACTAATTATAAATTTGACGTTTATAAAAGAAACATTAAGTATTTTATGGCACTTTAATAAAGTTGTATCACCTAACAAAAACGATGATATATTACTAAGGACCCGTCATGCATCTTAAATAAATTTGCCCCGACCTCATTTCAAGTCAGTTTAACCGACTGACTCAAAAATCCACACGATAAAATATCCTTTTAATGGAGCCCGAACTATAAACTGTCGTTAATAACAGAAATATTTTTTTAATAAATAGTTTGATACAAAAAAGTGTTTCACGTTTGAATTTTACGACGAAACTATGTCGTTTTTAAAAAATGCTCGCCTTTGACCGGCGCGATGCGATCTAGAGTTTGTGTCAGATAAAGGATGGAACTGCTACCCGCCAGGCGGGATTTCTTCTTTTTTTATCTCTAGGGGTTCCGTACTCTAATGATGGAACTCGTTTTGATACACTGTAGTTTAATAAAATTAGTATATTTAACAGGTGTACTAATAAAAATCTTCCTTAAACTGATACTAATAATTATTTATTTTTCATTTTGACAATTGAATCGAGAAAGTCTGTTTTAGTTTTCTAAGTTTGTCTGTTCTTTCAGTTTATGATAGTTTTTAGTTTCTACTACTAAGGTATAAGTGAAATATACTTTTGGTACGTTTTTTTATGACCCCTCGTTTGATACTTTACACTAGCGTGTTGTACCATTTATATCTCCATACAACATATAATATATAACATTGTGGTAACAGTTTTCTTGATATTTATAAATAACTAAATAAAATCACCTTAGTTCAACACACGTAAAACACCATGTTTAGGCCACACCTAAGAAATATACTAATATAATATATATTCATATAATTAATATATTCATAAAAACATAAAACCCATTTAAATGTCCTTCAACGTAACCCTACTTATAAACAGACGGATAAAAGTACCCGTATTTATTACTGGCTGTGTCTACCTTTTAAACTGTATTATATTATATCCCCTACAAATTACATAATTATCAATATTCGTTTTGCAACTTAAATTATTAATTGTACATTTAGTTTTTGTAAAATAGTTGCAAAAAAGTAGCTACGGAACTCTCTATCATAATATTTCAAAACGCATGACGTAGGTGCAGGTACGTTTTATTTTTTTCTTGATTTCCAAATGACAGATGAAGTTGATCGAACAAATGGGTGCGTCATATCACTTGAGGCTGTAGAAAAATCAATTTCAAAAATAATATGGATTAGTGTCAAGAAAAATGATTTGTCATTAATATTCGATACTTAAACGAAATATTTGAAATTCAGAGCGACTCTGAAGAGAATATGGATATAATATTTATGAATATGGACAGCCGTGCGATTCTCTAAGAGCAAACATCGTTGCATCTTTGACAACATCCGTGAAACAAATGGAGAGGTGACAAGAACCGTTAAAAAAGCAACCTTATGTACAAGGGCGAAGTATTTGACATGGGTGATTTTGTCGACGAGCTCGTCGATGAATCATTACAGAATCGCACGGCAGTATAGTTGTGTCAATGTTATATCAAGCTTATTGGTAAGAAACTATTCCGTTACTATAACTACCTTATACTCGTGATATGTATAACAGGAACAACGACGAAGTAAGAAAAGCTTAAGGCGCGGTCGAATCCTAATTTTAAAACAATTTACGGTGCTTTACATAAGGTTGAGAATTGCTTCTCAGAATGGACGATTTAATGCGAAAATTCAATAGAATACGTGCTAATACTTTTTATATTTATTTCGTACAATCAAATGATTAAATGTTAATGATAAAAGAGTCCATAGTTCACTAGTAAATTTCATTGGGAATTCGAATATTATACATTTCTTGAAATATACTTGCCCGTAATTAAATAAAAATGCTTTTTCTTACGAAGCACGTAAGAAAAATTGCAAAATTTAGGGAATGTTGCCGATTTTTTTCTATCGAGCCAAGTTTGCTCAATCGTGTATTGGCTTCCATACTTCATAAGGACGTATATTCAATTTATACTACGTTTTTTTAACTTCGGTTATTAGGTTTAAGCGTCGAAAAACGAAGTTATCGCGAAGTCGAATCATGAAATTTGGAACTCATTTCGCCTTAAGGATATTTTATTAGTAACACGCACGGTATAAGTTTAAATAATCACTTTGCGAGAACAATTTATCTTTTCCCTTTTGCTGTGAACTATTTTCACTACCAATTTCATGGTATATATTAAATGCAATAAAATATCATAGCGAGTATCTGCTGTTAAAAATTACATAATTTGAATTCAAATTAATACTACGTTCTCACCTTTGTAATTAAAATATCTACTTATATATTATCTTAATCCGTCCCGGCTCTAGCGCCAGTGTTTTACCATATGCGAATATAAATTGTTTTTTTCTCATGACAATTGCCTCGTGAACTTGCTTATTGTTTAGAAAGTATAGGTACACTTAGCATGACTTGGTATAACCTCAGATTGTATTGCGGAGGTCACCTTATCTGATTCAAGGCAGATCTTGTCTACTCATGACGTGTTTGCTTTTGTTTTGATCGGTATTTGTTATAGCTAAAACGTTTATGTTCAAATTTATACTTACATTTTTGTTTCGGTATACGAAAAAAATTCAAGAGGCCGTGGAAAAAAAATATATCGTGAGCCTTCGGAATTTTTTTATCCGTCGAATCAGGATAAAATGCGTGTGTGTTCATCCTGATCATAAACATTCCTTATTTAAAAACTATCCAAATCTGGTCTCCAGTTTCAGCATGAAGAAGTACCAATATACATATCAATACACACCCAACCACAAAATTTCGCGATTATAATATTGTTTTGATGTGTATTATAGTTGAACTCTAACGTTTTTCAATACATTTCATTGTCATAAAACTTATGTAGCTTCATTATTATTTATTACTAGCGACTGTTCGCGGCTTCGTTCGCATAGTAAACTCGGCCGTCGACCTCGCCGTAACCTCCCATCTATTCTTGGTTTTCCTTTCATAAAAACCTTCTCCTGACAATAATTAACACAACAAATAAGAACTAGCGAGATTATTTTATCCGTTCTCAAGTTATAGCGTGACCAGGAGAAAAAGGGGTAAATTTTTTATATTTTAGTAACAATGTTTTTCATACGTAAGTAGTTGTCGTAGTTAAATGCAAAGACACCGAAGATACATGGAGTGCCTATAGTTTGGGGTCCGCTGCCAATACACATTACATTTATGTCGCTTTTAAGTTATAATACCATACTGTAATAAGAAAAAAAGCTCCGTTCACTTCACGTATATTTTACTTTATGTTATGTTATCTTAAACCTATATATGTCGTAGGATAATTTGATAATTCGAATCTTCGCGAAAATCCTAGGGGTTTTGCGAAAACGCGGATAATTAGACATAGGCGAAAATTTATCTTATCTTAATTACTGGACAAAGTCAGGATTTTTGCGAACAGCGCACGCTCGCTGCGCTCGCTCGGCTCGCGCGTTGTGGTCACAAGTAACCTAACACTCCTCCTCGCTTCGCTCGTCGTCGTACCTATTTGTGACTTTGCCTTAGACTGGTTTACGTTAATTTTAGGTATTAGGCACTTTTCGCACTTTTCGCAAAAATCCTGACTTTGTCCAGTAAGATTTGATAATTTTTCGCCTATGTCTAATTATCCGCGTTTTCGCAAAACCCCTAGGATTTCCGCGAAGATTCGAAGTATCAAATTATCCTACGACATATACAATACATCGGTCTCCAGAGTGAGTATACAATTTTGTTAAAATAACTTAGGTTCTAATATAGACGTCGATACCCCAATGTCTAGGAACAAAGTCGGTAGGTAATACTTAAAGTTTTCCGGAAAGGGCGATGGCACAAGCAGAGGTAGTCCCCGGGGTAATGTTGGAGAACGTACCCCAATGTAGAAGCAGGGGGCGAAGAAGAAGAAGGTGTCCTGCGGGTTCTTGCCAGCCCTGGTACTATCCTAGGGTTGATTTGCAGCTTGATCCACACCTTCTCCTTTGTTATGGGGAACGGGTCCAATTATTAGAGCCGGAGCTCACTTGAAGTAAATTGCATGACTGAGCTCATCTTGGTGCGAAAAAACGCATTAGGCATACTTGAGCACAAATTAGTATTCGGTGACTGCTTAAAGCTGAACACTTACAGGAAGCCAAAGACTTGGAGCCTCCCGTGGCTATCATAAGTGAACCGTCCACGTAGGTTAGAATTATCCGCTCCTCTCGCAATAGTTTTGCCAGTTTTAGAATTAGTTATAGAATAATAAGAATTAGTTTTAGAAAAGTTTCAGAATTTCTTTTTGCCAATTTATAATATATTGGCGATACATTACGTAAATGTAATTCTAAACGAAGGCCAAATTATATTAAGATTTCATGATGTTACAATACCTCTAAACGAATTATAATAAAATATATTATACAATTTCCTCAATTGTATTATTGGTAATAAATTAACCTTACCTGCCTTATCCTTCTAAACAAATTAAAGATATGATTCTTTTTAAAAGGTAACTTAACCTATAAAATAAGATTAAATATTTAGTACATTTATTAATTGAAAAATATAAATACAATTAGCCTAAAATAGTTTTTAAATGTAATCTATCTTTGTATTTCTCACACGCTAGAGGTTTTGTTATCACTATAATATTGTTAAATGTAGTATATTTTTTTATTAAATCATTAATCTTCGCTCGAACGATACAATACCCAACCATATCCGGAGCAGATGCTGTTAACATAAGAATATTTTAGATTATTGATAAAAAATATCCTAAGTTTGTAAATAAACAAGGTGTTAATAATTCAGATAAGTATCAGGACAAACTATCCCCTTCTGTATAAAATATGAATTTTTAATAGTCTCCTCACACTGGGTAATGTAGCAGCCTTGAGACCTTCGGCATACCAGATCACCAACTCAAATATTCCCCTTATATATTGTTTCGTCTTCCAATATAACCTTTCATACATTGAGATTAAGGTTGAAATCAAGTTTAGAAGATTTTGTTCAAAGCACAGGTGCTATAGGATGGAACCATATATACTTTATCTTAACTATCACATCTTTAAATATTATACTTTTACTTTTATGGCGCCTTAAAATGCAAGTCGTGTCATCTAACGGCCACCTAATAAACACCATAGAAATAGATTTCTATGAAAAATTTATGTCATAGGAAGTTGTCTGAGGTTTATTGGAATAAAAACTTCAAACGTGGATGATTTATATGTACACATGAATTAGAGTTTTGACATTTGATAACAGCAGGTGGTGTGATGATATTTTCCAAACTGCTAATTTCTGCCATGTTTTGAAGCTACAAACATTCAAACGGGAATCTTTGAATTAGGTTGACAAGGTAGAAAAACTAGTCCATGTTATAAATAATGTGAAAAATAAAAGACAAGAGTAGTTAATGTAAAGCCATCTAATCGAAAATGATAGTTCAAGGATCGCTACTTTTGTAGGTAACCTGTTTTTAGAGTTCTGTAGCAAAAAAAAACTTTATAAAATAATTCTGTCAGTCCGTTTGTCCGTCCTAATCCTTCGAAACTTAATAACTTTTATTGTGTTAAACATCACTACGTAAAGTTTTATACATATAAGTATAGTTTAGAAACAGATCACTATTTTGAATCATATTATGAATTCCAGGGGTGGTGTGGTGTTACCATGCTATGTTTTTCGCTGCACCTGTTCTATACCGAAATTAAGGTATTGTTTCATACATAACTTTTACTACTTAAAGTGTACCGTTATAGCCCGGCTTTGATTGGCTTGCAAAGTGTTTGCAACACAAGGGTTTTTCAATACACCAAGCCACACTAGAGCCATATGTATTATGGCCTATCTTCATTTTTATGACGAAGCCGCCTAGGTCCCAGAAGCAGAAATAAAATCGTTGATAATGTAAGATAAAAGTAAAAAAAGTTTATAATGTAAGTTAGTTTCAGCATTTTATGTACTTATTTGCCTATCGCCCACTCTCAATAAACGAGTAATGAATAAACATCACAAAATATTTAAGACGCGGCCAAACCCCAATTTTAAAATAATTTACGATGCTTTACGTAAGGTTGAAAATCGCTTGTTAGATTGGACGGTGTAATGCGAAAATGCGGTAATTTTGTACGTTTTCTTTATATCTTTCGATATATACTAACACAATTGAAAAAACTGCTGGTTACTACTTTAGTATACTATATGTTGGCTATGTATTACATAAAAATTAATATAGTGTTATCGCTGAAAATTCTGAGAGTTTGGACGTGAAAGTTTATTTTTATGTACCCATTTAGGATTTTTTCCTGCAGAGAGCGAGTAATATTTATGAATTCTGATCGGTTATTACTCTTTGCCTGTTCCTTTTCTAACCTAAGTTTTTTTTTCATAGATTATTATCGAACTGTTTCGTTACACTCGATGTTTAAAGATTCTGCTTTTTACAGGGCTTCAGGGTACGACCGCGCCTTAATTATCTTATTTATTTAAGACGTCTAAGTTATTGTCTTAGGTCATTGAATTAATCATAACGAACGAACCATCCCTTAGTGGAGTACTATTTGATTGCACACAAAAAGTATGTCTTATGTTAGCCATCAGATGTTAGCTATCAGCTACGGAACCTTGCAATAAGCACAGGCTGACATGCTCTTGGCAATATTTAACACACATTTATTTCTTGATTCGAAATTCATTGAAGTACCTATTTTTTCTATTTTATGTTTGTTACCTCATAATTTTCGATAGAGTGAACCGATTCACAAAATTCTTTTTGTTGTTTGAAAGCTGGTGCTTCCTGTTAAAATTTAAATTTCATCAAATTTGGTCCATTAGTTTTTGAGTTACACTTCAATAACTGAATAGAATGGAAGTCGGTATTAGTTTTTTTCAAATTGTACTTGTTCCTAGTCTACTAAAATAATTCCGCTTTTCATGAACGGTTCCTAAAAGTTATAATTATTTATTAAGTGACAAAATCAATGTTGAAATAGAATAGTCTAATGTGTTGTTTAGTGTGTTGATTCAAAAAGTTTAGTGTTTTGTAAAAAAGTATTCAACTGGGTTTTTAATTTGATATTCATACTATAATATATTATACTATCGACTGCTCGCGACTTCGTTATCGTAGTAAGTTCGGCCTTCGGCCTCGCCATATCCTTCCGTCTTTTCTTGGTTTTACTTTCATAAGAACCTTCTCCTGACAAAAATTTACACAACAAAAAATAATTAGCGAGATTGTTCCATCCATTCTCAAGTTATAGCGTGACCAGGAGAAATAGGGGTATATTTTTATAATATATGTATAGATTTTGGAAAAGTTTGTTACTATGTCACTCTCTCTGCTTTTTTATGTTTGTTACCTTATCACGCCTAAATGGCTAAACTAATTAAAGTTATATGATTATTAACGGAGTCTTCCCGTGAACATGGTGCATGTAACTGCGCCGAAATATCGGGGGCTCATTCCACAACCTTACCACTTAAATATCCCGTTAATAATCATATAACTTTAGAGAACAACCGTGATAGTTTAAAACTAATTAAAGTGTTTGGTAAGGAGATATATTTTATTTCGGGGAAGGAAATAGGATACTTTTTATCATCATCATCAGGTTTCACCTCGCGGATGAAACCGCGGAGCGCAGCCAGTTTTTTATAAATGCTTCAGTAAAACCAGGCAATACACGTGATATATTGTTTACATCTCTGTATTTCATATGTCGCTACTTTTAATTTACAATTTCTTGTAGTTGTATAGGTAACTATAGTGACCTAGACTCGGGTTTGGATAAAACTTTACAAAGGTCGCTAGGTATATTATTTCCATTGTTAAAACGATACCGAGCCATTGTTAACATTGTTTGCTTTAGTACAATACGGTTACATGCATTGAGTTTGTTAATTCATTGACATTACTTATAGCCTATACGGTTTAATAGTCATTGTGTATACGCAGACGAGGTAAATGGTGTACCATATAATAAACCTCATCTGTATAGGTATATGATATTTCGTTAAATTAAATACTACCCGCTATTTCGTCTACGTGGAATTAGGTTAGGTTTTCCCGATCCTCGGGAATTACCAGCTGAATCAGGAAAAGTAGCTTATGTATATGTCTAGGTATAAGTTATCTCCATTCAATATTTTTTTTCGTTGAGCAGTTTAACAATGAAGAAGTAACACAAAGAAAAATACTCACATTATTATTCATATTAAATGTCACGTTATCATATCGCTGATGTTTACAACGTAATATAAACTAAGAGTAATCAGCCGTGCGATTCTCTAAAAGCAAACATCGTTGCATGTTTGACAACATCCTTGAAACAAATGACAAGATGACAAGTAACGTAGGAAAACAACCTTATATACAAGGGCGATATTTCATAAAGTATTTGACATCAATGAGCCCGTCGACGAGCGCATCGACGAATCATTAGACTTAGAGAATAGCATTCCTGAATTACAACGACAATGTTGGTTTCTACTGTACTCGTATATCTCAACTACGTTACACTTCGATTCTGTAATGATTCGTCGACGAGCTCGTCGACGAGCTCACCGATGCCAAATGCTTTATGAGATATCGCCCTTGTATAGAAGGTTGCTTTTCCAACGTTTCTTGTCATCTCTTCATTTGTTTTACGGATTTTGTCAAAGATGCAATGATGTTTGCTCTTAGAGAATCGCACGGCTGATTCACACAGAGTATTCTCACTGTTTGTTTACTGTGCCGCAGTTAACTGATAAACAAGCAATTTTAAAACCATTTATTACTCAACAACAAATATCTTTTTATGACACGGTACAGTTTTAGAGCCGAGGTCGTTATATTTGACGAGCACTTCCTTTGGTTTTGACGTAATAAATCAATAAACTGTTTGATTACACTGTGTTATTTTAGAAATTTCAATGTGTTGATATTTATGACGGTGATCGAAACAAAAATGAAGCATCGATTTTGTATTGAACTCTCTGGACCTTGGCATAATTTTGAAATATTTTTATAACACTGTAAAATTAAACGGTTTTTTTTTTGTATTATACTTGGTAAGTGCTTAATATAAATTGGTTCTGACCTAGTTAAAATATTTACATTACTATAAAAACTTACTTAGGTAGCAGTCAAGAAGAATGCGAATACTTATTTGCAAACGTAAAACAGCAGCTTACAGCGGAACAACTGCTATACTCGTTCACAACTATGGTAATTTTTCGAGTACTGTTCAAATCTGTGAGATGGTAAGGCAAAGCATCGCTTTAGGATCTTGAGCTATATATACTACTGGCTAATCCGCCAGCAGCTTCGCTCGCGTGACCTCGCGGTATACGGTTAATAATTAAATACGCTTTTTTAACTATCCCACGGGAACTCTTAAATTTAACGGGATCCAAAGTATCCTACATATTGACCAGAAGTATAAGCTTCCACCATACAAAATTCCATATAAATCAGTCCAGTCGTTTCGGAGATTAGCCCGTACAAACAGACAGACAAAGAGACAAACAGAGAAACAACAAAAAAAAAAAAAAAAAAAACATTGTATAGAAATTTGATCTCTACAGCTTTATTACATGTAGTGAATAGTGATTATAGATAGACATCAGCCAAATATCTCTTCAGCAAGGACTCTCTAGGTTAGGTTAGCAATACCTTTAAGCACCGTCGCGAAGTTTATCATTCTTCACCGGACATGTTCCGAAAATTTCTGGAGTTACATAATGTGATTTCTACATCACCACTCCATGTATGAACAAGCAGATGAACGGCGAATTCTCCTATTGTGCACGATTCGTTTTGCCGTTTCTTTTCTTAAAATGGGTATGGCTTATGATTGCAACAAATTCAGTCCGAGTTTCGCCATACACTTGGTGTATTCTTTAAGTTACAAAGTATCTTCTAAGTTGACGTGATGTATCGCCACCGTAGGTCGGATCACTACTTAAAAGACCAATGAGTTCAAGACTTCAGGTTGGAATCGGTCAAACGCCATCGAGCTATTATTACTAAGTAGTAATAATTTCTCAAAGTCAAACGCCAGCCTATTGAACTCACCACACTTCATATGTTGCCCCGACGCTACTGCATCAGTTCTCGGTGATTTTTCAACTCTGTAGGCTTACATTGTCTATTCCACTGCATGGATCATAGTGGACTTTTTTTTTTAAATAATATGGCTAATATGGTGTAGGTTGAGGTGAATTCTGAATTCATGAATCAGAATAAACACTTTTTAAGGGTTTCGTACCTCGAAAGGAAAAAAAAAACAAAGGACAGACGAACCACAAAATTATCCGCTGATAAAAATGATCGCTTTGTTGTCCGTCTGTTTGTATGTCAAGACTTTTTCCCAGGAACGCGTAGAGGTATCAACTCAGATTATAAAACAAAAGGCAGATGGAGCGCGCCGAACTCGCGAGTGTCGCCACCTTTATAGTTATGTGTGCGTGACAACGAGCCACTGCACTGTACGTACACGTGCATCTGTGTGCGTGCACAGTTACCAGATAATGAAAAATTAACTCCCTCATTTTTGTAACAAATTGTTATAATATTGGAAAGTTAAACGTTCTGTTGTAACATACAGTACTAAAGTAATATATGGATAAAATAATGGCTATTAATAACTAAATAAATTACAATAAATAAAGAAGGTTCGGTAAATATATCACAATTCATTGTTTAACTGTTTTTGTTTAATATTTTAATAGTATCCTACTTTTCTAATTATTACACATATATCCGACAGTTTGTGAGAATGGAAGTACGTATGTATGGATGTTTATTTCTCTTTCACGCAAAAACGACTATACTGATTTGGATAAAATTTGGCACACAGGTAGTTTTTAATCTAGATTAACATACAGAACATTCCATCGGCTCGCCCATCTCGGGTTCCGAACAAATTTGTAGGTAACAAATTATTTCAGATTTTGCTCTTCACAGACTTTGGAGATTAGAGGCCATATATATTTTTTTCCTTTATTTGTTCTATAAGACCTAGCTTTTTGCCAAATTTAGTGATTCTAGGTCAACGGGAACTACCATATTATGGGTTTTCGACCCAAAACCTATAGGGTACTTCCGGTTGACCCAGACTTGTCAATTTAGGCTAAAAGCATGGTCTACAGCACAAGTAAAGGGAAAATACTGCAAAACAAAAAAAGTTGAAAATAAAGGTAAAGTTTGGTACTTACACGATTTCGCGAAAAAGACTGACCTTGATTTTTATACACTATAGACTATAGACTTCAATATCTGGTATACATTTCAACTTGCTAGGTCCACCCGTTTCTGAGAAAATCGGTGGTGACACACGGACAGACAGACTGACAAGAGAGTGATCTTATAAAGGTTCCCTTTTTACCTTTTAAGGTGCTGAACCCTAAAAATGGTGCGAACGAGACAAGTATTCGCATTTTCAACTTTATTAAAAACCTGACATAAACAGTATTTTCTAAGAAGACTTGAGGTTTTTTGGGAAAAGAACCGTGCGAGCGAGACTTATAAAAAAATATTCGCATTTGCGATATTAAAAAACAAACTTTCGTTACATCACTAACCCCTAGACCTTCTAAATGTAGTTTTACCAATAAAACGGCTAACTAATTTAAATAAATACTGGCAACACAAGCGAATGACTGCCGAAGTTTTGTGTTCCGAGTCACATGTAAAGTTATTATGTTGATTAAAAATTATATAAGCCAAATAATTAATAGTTATCTGTGAAAGGATATTCCATCTTCTTTTTTTTCTTTTTGGGAACAAGTTTTACAGTGTTTAATAACACAAGACAGTATTTTTTACATTAAAATTACGAACCAGTCGTAACATGTTGCTTCGGACAAGTCGCGTATAGCACTAGCGCGGGTTTGTATTTGCTTTTGAATTTGTATTCGCTTTGGTGGCGACGCTCGCGTGTTCGGTACGCTCCATCTGCCTTTTGTTCTATAATCTGAGGGTATCAAGCTAAAATTTATATCAAATACTCCGGTCTCTTTCAGCTTTGAAAAAATCATACGAGTATGTCAATGCGATCAAACGATTATGCCGCATATTTTTACATATTTTGCTATTTCTTATGGGATTAGAAATCTAAAGCATTTGCCACACTGGATGCGGTCTGCGGTTGATCTCCTCCATTATTTTCCAAAAGGACCGGTCGGAAGCGGCCTGCACCCAACGTCGTCCTGCTACCTTTATCAGGTCGTGTCCACCGTGTCAGTGGACGACCTACTTGTCAGTCCGTGGTCTCCATTCTAGAATCTTCTGGGCCCGTTGGCCTGTTCTGCGTACTATGTGCCCTGCCCACTGCCACTTTAACTAGCTAATCTTCTGGGCTATGTCGGTGACTTTCGTTCTACGGATCTCCTTAAGTTGAAAGCTTTCGGGGTTTTGAATATGGGCACGAGTAGGTCAGAACGTAGACTTCATCAGACGAGACCTCTCAAGTTTGACATTAATATTCAACGTGCCTCTTACCATTCGGTGAGCACTACAGGTTTTAACCCTGTTGATCACGGAGACATCAGTGAATATTTGTCTCTTGGTGGTCATAACGAAGTCAATCTCATTTCTCGTGGATTCATAGGGACTCAGCCAGGTCAATGTCCTGTTAAGTGGCTTCTGAAAGAAAGAGTTCATCATAAATCTCTCTCTTTCTCCAGGCAGTCAGTCGGCCAACCTCTGTCCCCTACGGTTCCGTTGCCCATAGCCAAATTGCCCCACTTTCAACTCATCATTGCTTCTTTTACCCAACTTTGCGTTGAAGTCCCCCATAACAAAAAGGAAGTGCGTTTTAGAGGTATGTATGACCCGACTAATGTCCTCGTACATTGACATACTGAAGCTTTTAAAATTGCAATTATTAAAAAAAAACAGCCACGTGCAAGTTGGACCTGTCCACCGAGGGTTCCTACTGGTTCCTGGGTACATTAAGAGAGCATCTAACAATAAATTTATTGTTCTTAGTACAAGACAAACTGGTTATAATACAAATTTAAGTTTGCCATTCGGTTCTTAGGCTCGGTTATTGCACCAACCGCAGAGAATAAGTTTGTAATTGTTCATTTGCTTTTTATTGTTATTAAAGTACATATTTACGATTTTCAAATTTTATTTTTTTTGTGTTCTAAGTCTTTGCTTCTTGCCCTATTTCTCGACTCTAGATCAATGGGTATACGTATATGTTCCTTGAAGGATTTGAACGCATCCCACATTATGAGATTAGATACGCATATTTGATTTAACGTCAGTCTGAGATCGAAGTATGTATAAGTTATCCCTTAGCTTTGATCGAATGATAAACATTTTTGCGTCCCAAATTTTTATTGCTTTACAAATAGGAATAATATCGTCCTATTCACAATCAATGTATCGTAAAAGTACATAATTGGCACGTCTTATCATGTTTCGTAACATGAAATAACATAGCTTGGATCTCAATATTTCGGAAACGTAACGTGTAATTTATTCAACGAGCCATGAACATGTACCATGAGACAGGTTGTTAACATTAAATTATTTGACATTCTTTTTATCATTTTTTCTTTTGATTTTAGTAGATCGATACGCACTTCGTACATTTTGGTCCTCTATTTCATGGGATGGGTTTTTTAAATTTAAAATAATAAATAAATTTGCCTTATCAACTTTGAAGCCGCTTTTAAATGTCGCCATATTTTGAAAACTAATCCATCGCCAGTACTACCTAAGTATAATTTTGAAATAAAATATACACATGTGTCATAGTCATAGTAGGTACATGTACATGTAAACTTACTTTAGTAATCAATGCTTACACGGAGTAGTAAAAATGCGTATGCGTAACAACTGTACATATAAAAAAAAGATCCACAATCACGGAACCTAACATCAATAGAACGCACTTTATGAAACCGTTACAAAGGTTTATAAAGTAATAGAGTAAGGTTGGCAAAGCAATAGGTGCTTTATTGGCAGGTTAGTAAGATCATTATCGTATCTTATACTTTTGCTCAAGCTTTCGAATTATCTTTAGAAATATCTTAATTTGAGCAGATTTAGAGAGCAATCAATCAAGCATTACATTGCATAACGATCCCTGAGAAAGTACGGAGTTTTAGGTGCAATTAAAATTACTGGTATAGCTTCGGTTCCTCCATATTTGAAAATAATAGTTATTTTCTTTTGCTTACGTTAATTATTTCGTACCAGCAGTGTTTGTTTAGTCTTGGAGAAAGGATAAATCTTCAAATATTATATGAATTTAAAATCATCTGTAGGTATGTTTGAGATTCATCGCTATTTTTAAGGCAAAATCTTGCTATACTAGTTTTAAATTTTTGATGGCTGTTGTCATCTTTTAGCGTTATAATGATCTTTTATCATTGTTTTTTTTTGTACATTGTTTGTGTGTTATGAAATAAAAAAATATTTTTTATAATAATTTTATGAAAGCTTTATTGCTACTTTCAAAATTATTTTTATATATTTTACAGTTATATTTTACAGTCAACATACAATTTCGATTGACCTTTTGGGTAGAATTATACACTTGTAATTTTAACCATCACAAAGATATTAGGTAGTTAGTCACAGATAAGTAAAAAATACATAATAGAAGATACCCATTCAGGCAATCATTATATCATCAATAAGAAACTTAAACACAGCAATCAAAGAAAATATCATCACGTTTGATTTGCTATAGGATTGAATAATAACTCAAAATAGTTGCATTAAAAACTGCAGCTTTAATAGTGCAAAGATTGAACCTTATCCCCATTGACTGCCTTTATGCTTAATAATTAAGTTTACTTAAACACACTAATTTGCTCCCAGGCCTTTGCGGCATTTGCCCACAGACTTAAGAAAATAATAGATAGAGGATTCTTGGAATGAAGCAATTATGTTTACGTTTTTACGCGTCTCGCAAATGAAGGGTTGGGAAGGTTACAGCAAAAGGTTTAAATAAATGTTTCGAGTGAACGGCCACCACGGTAGAATGGGTGGACTCTACTTGTCAATCATCGTATGAGTCACAGAATAAGTCAGTAGGATAAGTTATTACTTAATAGATTGACGTTGATAAAGTACAAAATTAATAGGGGAATTATATTTCTTGTTAGATATAATAATAATAATGTTTACTTTCACAACAAACGTACAAACAAGCCTTAATATGATAAATGCAAAAGTGAATTTTATGTAAGTACTTAATTGTATTGTAGTGTGGGACCCATATAGTACATCAACCTCAGATCATTGTTTGTATGATGTGAGCTCTGAACCTTCTTGTTAATTAAGAAAATACAATTCGGAAGTTAGCGCAACAGAGATGGGAACTTTGTTTGTGCTTCTGCGGCACAAAACATTTACATAAACCTACATTGTCGTTGTATGGCCATGGTATGCATGAAATGAGTGCGTAGTATCGTGATGAATATCATGATTATTTTATTAAGGCACGGTCCAATCCTAATTTAAAAACAATTTTCGATGCTTTACATAAGGTTTAGAATTGCTTACCAGAATGGTCGACGTTATGCGAAAATTCAATTGATTACTTGCTAATACTTTTTATATTTATTTCGTACAATCAAATGATTAAATTTTAATGATAAAGGATCCATAGTTCATTAGTAAATTTCATTGGAAATTCGAATATGATACGTTCATTGAAATATATTTGCCCATAATTGAATAAAACTGCTTTTTCCCACGAAGCACGTATGAAACATTGCGAAATTTAGGGAATGTTGCCGATTATTGCCTATCGAGCCAAGTTTGCTCAATCGTGTATTGGCTCCCATACTTCCTAAGGACGTATATTCAATTTAAACTACGTTTTTTTTTCGAACTTCGGATATTAGGTTTAAGCGTCGAAAAACTAAGTTTTCGCGAAGTCGAATCATGAAATGTGGAACTCATTTCGCCTTAATATACAATACAAATACAATATTGAGCCCGTTTTAGGGCTCAATATTTAATAAGAACATACAGCTTCAATTTGTAACTTAGATACAAAGCTTCTGTTGCTGGCCCTTCTGTGTTAGCGATGATACTTTTGAAGTATGACGTAGCCAGGTGCAATTTTGAAGACACCTTGTGTTTGAAAACTTCGAGATTTTAATTAGCTATTTGATAACTTAGACTTAGATCGCTACTCTAGAAAGACGCTCAGTTGTGAAGCTCGTCTGAGTGGATATTGTTTGCTAAATGCCAAATAAAATTTGCACAGCCGTGCTATTCTCTAAGAGCAAACATCGTTGCATCTTTGCCAACAACCGTGAAACAAATGACGACATGACAAGAAACGTTGGAAAAACAACCTTGTGTACAATGGCGATATCTCATAAAGTATTTGATGTCGGTGCGCTCGGCGACGAACACAACGACGAATCATTAGAGAATCGTATGCCTGATCTGTATCTCAAGCCTAGATTCACTACTGATTGCTGGAATTAGGCCCTGGCAGCGAATTTCATTCTTTGACCGTGGTAATGATGTACTAAGTTAACCTTCTGTGTATGTTTTCTTATTCTGCCCAAGTTACGCCCATGCAATCTCCATAAACTATGTTGTCTAGTTGCAACTATTTCCTACGTCGGCTGTTTTTACTAAGCACCTGGCTAACGTGTAATTTAATAAACAATCTCTTGTATGAGGTAGTAAGGGGAATTAATGATTAGTCTATAATCAATTAGACGTTTTTCTTGTCATCAAGTTAACTAAGAAAGTATAACTTTATATCGCGTGTCATTTTGATGTTAGACAAGAAAATATTTCATTGTAGCTGTGTCTCACTGCTTCGCCCGCTCGAAATAAGTAACATATACAGATAATTATATTATAGTTATCTCGTACTGTACCTGTTACAAATTCCAACCAATTTATTTTGGAAAACTTACAATGCTTTTTATCTAATATAGATTTGAAGGTCAATAGGACAGGCTAAGTCAGTAATACACTGGTAGGCAAAGACAGGGTGTGAAAGGTTTAAATAACCGAAATGTAAACATCGTCCACATAGATAGGTACACACCTTGTTCCAGAAATATACAATACAAAAGCACCTCTATTTTCATCCCTCAAGAGCACAGGGTCATGGCCTGCTATCTTGATAGTCAAAAGCTTGAACAATCGAGTGGTGGCCGTGAGAACAATACGTTTGGTAACCTCTACATATCGGACTTCTTTATCATCGTGGACATAAGACTCAAAATTGTGTTTTGGTCTTGGAGCACGCCAAACCACTTCAAGGCAATGTGTTTCAATATAGTAAAGGGAGCATCGATGTCTCGTCACGACCCGGAGTAGTTATTGTCTCGTTGAAAATAATACTGTAAAGATTCAATAATAGTTCGAGTGTCTCTTTGCACGTCAAAGAAAGAAACCACGTAACAGATAGATTTATTCGTGTAGTCAACACATTTGTGGCAGTAGTAATACTGGCAGCATTACTATCAGTTAGAGTTCGTGAATACCCGCAATTGTCTGTAGCAAAATTAATCGATTTGGAAATTAAAGACTAGATAATTCTTGCTCTCTATATGCTTGTAGAGGATAAGAGAAGAAGAATAAAACACGTCGAGAGCATGTCGGGTCGTGTAAGTTACAGGGTTCCGCCCTGTGTTTGTATGTGTTCTATTCTTCTTCTCTTATCCTCTACAAGCATTTAGAAGATTTCACCGACTTCAAAAATGAAGAGGTTATATGTTCGATTGTAAGTTTTTTGTGTATGTTCGCCACTTTCTCCCCCATTTGTGGACCGATTCTCAATCTCGTAATTCCTATTTAAAGTCCGTTACTAATGAGTGTAAATATTTTTATCAAATTCGGTTAATAGATAGTGCCGAAAAAGTCCCCCTTTTTAGGAAAAGTTACCCCCACTTGAAATTGCCCACGGCAAAAAATTGTAGAGCATGCATAACAAGTTTCGTCAAGAATGCTACCTGCCGCGCGATTCTCTAATGATTCGTCGATGTGCTCGTCGATGAGCTCACCGATGTCAAATACTTTATGAGATATCGCCTACGAAGAAATAAGACTATTATTTCTTCGTAGGATATATCGCCCTTGTACATAAGGTTGATTTTCCAACGTTACTTGTCATCTCGTCATTTGTTTAACGGATGTTGTCAA
Organism: Selenia dentaria; assembly: GCA_917880725.1. Classification (NCBI taxonomy): domain Eukaryota; kingdom Metazoa; phylum Arthropoda; class Insecta; order Lepidoptera; family Geometridae; genus Selenia; species Selenia dentaria. The sequence continues at coordinate 21,348,317 of OU862893.1, forward strand.
AGATGCAACGATGTTTTCTCTTAGAGAATCGCGCGGCAGGAAGACGTACATACAACATAACAAAAGTCAACTTGGCCGGTTAAAGCAGAGAGGCATCGTTCGCTTCGCTCGCTCGGTCAATTATTATTATTAATATGCTTACACTATCATATAAGAAATCAAAATAGGTATGAAAATTAAATAGTAACATGATTATTTCTTCAACATATTATTATTGAACTATTATATCTTATTGTACTATTAACAACAAAAACGACATACTAAACATTTCGTAATTAAGATTTGCAAACGTTTTGTGCTCTTAAAACGCGCAAGGTGCTTCAATTCTGACCTCCATATCAGCCCATTTTAACTTACCAAACTCGGACAGATGAGTTCAAAAGTCGAAAGGTAAGTAACATTATGTCCACAACAATGCGTGGGTCCTAGGGTGATCGATATAAGAGGAATATGTTACTAGAAATACAATGTCGTATGTCCTGTGTGGGTGGCTTAGCGCTATGTTTGAGATGAAGGGTGGAAGTTTATGTTTTGTATTATAGAACGTATAGGTTCGTCAACTGAGCAGCTTCATGACAGTTGATGCAAATGAGTCTTTACAAGAATGAATTGAAAAGAACATAGAACCAGTTAGTGAACTTCTGCATACGCAGAAAATGTACGTTTAAAATTTCCAATGAACACTCGTATGTATGCTACAAAATAAAGAATTGTAGTGTATGTTTCAACTTTGCATTTTTAAGTTCCTATGGTTGTATCAGCAGCTTATCAGCTCACTGATAGGCTACTGCCTTTGAGGTTGTAATACTTGATTTGATTCTCTAGGTATGGTGGTGGTACAGATTCGAGGAAAAACCGCTCTAAAGTATATTTTATACCACTTTAGGTGGTTTCCGGACAAATAAAATGGTAAAAGAAATCAATCAATAACAGCAATCTCCTTAAAAAAACATTTAGGCCTACGTGTACGTTTGTCCGGGTTAAATAAATAAGCCTAGAGTTTCTAAACTATTTAAATTTTTAACTCTCAGTGTCTCTTTGCACCACTAAACAAAAACCGGGTTAGCTAACCTGACATTTCTTATTTTTAGATAGGAACATTGAATTATCTATGAACTTTTATTGTAACCTAACCAAAGATAAATTATTGGAAAAAAGATCAAAACTTATATATATCTCTTTGCCACTACAGTACAATGTATAAAGACTTTCTTGTGTATCCTTTGTTTTATAACATTTGACGGATTTTTATTCTATACGTATTGTCTCGTGTCATTTCGTCTGTGGTTACATGTGTAGATAAAACTATATATTATAATAATTTAGGTTTGAATAAAAATTTATAAAAATCGCGTTTATGTGCCCCTTATTTAACAGCGATTGATAATATGATTTTATGTGAAATAGTACCTAGCAAACCCAAGCCGTAATTTAAAATTGACACACTAATGGATAGCTTCATCAGTATTTTCCTGCCTCCTCACCTCTACCAAAAACATGTAGCTTGGACTTTTCAGTCTCTTCAGCAGTGCCGTATCAATTGACTATCGGTATATCGAAGTGTAGAACTGCTAGTACAATAACACCATTTCAGTCCGCGTAAAGGAGCAGAGTTCGAAGGCATTTCCATTGCAAAGAGGCGTGAGACAGGAGGGAAACCCTTTGAACCTTATGTGTTGTAAAGCTAAAAGTCGCACAATGAGCTACAGAGAGGGTAATTTAAGTGATCGAATTAGAAATGAGGAGATCCGTAGAAGAGCGAATGATACTGACATAGCCGAGAAGATTAGCCAGCTAAAGTGGCAGTGTGCGGTGTACATACCACCTACAACAAATGGCCGATGGGGTTTGAAAAATCTGGAATGGAGACTTCGGACCGGCAATCGCAGCATAGGTCGTCCACCGACTAGATATAAAGGTCGCAAAACGACTTTGGAAGCAGATCGCCAACCGGACCTTTTGGAAATTTATGAAGGAGGCATATTCTATTCAGCAGTGGACGTACTACGTCTTAGTTAGATGATGATGATGAATAAAATATAAATAAAACTACTATGTAAATCTAGTTTACTTTATTTCTAGTTGTTATTCACATTTATATTTAATACACTTATTCACTACGCGCGATACTATCCACATTAGAAACAAACACATTTCTGAATAATCAGAGAAGTAAATAATTTGAACTAAATTAATAATTTCCAATCACCAACAATAAAGTTTCCATAAAAGCCTCTGCCAAGTCTGCGACCCTTCTTCGAAACTTTAACATTGTCACACAAGCTCATACATTTACTTTCACATACATCTTTAGAAAAAAAAAACTATTGATTATTTCAACGTTTTAACTAAACAACCACGATATATACAGTAGGTATACATTATACAGCAGAACATAACCTCAATTTCTTTTGACACGAAACTTCACTAACCCAGAGTTAACGACTTAACCCTCCCACATTTCTGGGTAAAATAAATAACCCTAGGTTTACCTAACATTTAATGGCGCAAGATAAATTATTTATTTAACCCCGTGTTAGCAGTTAACTTCGAGTTAGTAAAGTTAACTCTGGATAATGCAAGTGAGCTTTAATGGTCCCCTCCGAGGGTTCTCGCCATGCCGTGGCGGGGGGACTCAGTAGCCGTGGCTTGGGTCACCACGGTGAAGCTAAGAGGAACCAATGGGCCAGCCAGTGATAGGATATAGCTGGCGGGCCCGAAGTGGGACCGCTCCTATGGGCTTCACCCTCCAAGTCCACATGGGAGCGGTAACTGTAGGTTGCGGTGGTGTATGAGCGCCACTGCAACTGAGGCGGGCTGCGGTGTCATATGGGCGGCACTGCGGCTGAGAGCCAGAGGCCGCGGCGGGAGAGGAGTGCCAGTAATACGGTGAGCCACTCTCTCTCTCCCTGCCTTCCGCGGCCTTGAAAGGGGTGCCACCGTTAGATGGCGGACGCGGTGGGGTCGCAGGGGAAGAGGACTGTCGGTATTGAGAGGCGCCGATCCTCCTCTGATGCAAAATAAAATGCGAGTTTAAACGAAATTATGAACAACAGAGACAATTTTCCGTCAAATTCTACGACTACACTAGAATAAGTGTAGAAATTTTTGACTTTAATCTTGAAACTATCCAGGGCGATTTAGAATCTGGCATTAATCGTTTTCTTTTTTAATTTCTTCCCATTACTGGATAATTACTTCTTTCTATTTATATGTTTCACATCTTTACTGTTCCATCTCAAAAATGGCTGAAATAATTTACTCTATAGAGTAAATTCTTTCATTTTTGAGATTTGCACGTTCGAGGACATATCGACACGTCACAAAAATAAATTGCATAACACTGCAATGCAGGCGCAGGCGGTCACCGCTTGACTGGAGTGCAGCGCTCGTCACCCGCTCCCGCACCGCTGTTTTCGATGGTGACCCCATTTGGTTTTACGCATAAGATCCTGGCGCTCCCACGCCGTTGCCACCGCCGCCCCGCTGCCCGCAGGATTCGAGGCAGAGACCTTAGTGTTAAAGTCGGTTCCATTTTTTGGTATTTTTATTTGTGCCATTAAGTGGCACGCAAAACATCACATACAGCTTTGTATGGTGCTTCACATTTGATATGAGCGGTAAGAAATCCTTTTTTTTTCTCGAACGTAGTCACATTTTGTTTTAAAAGATCTTCTTACACATTACTTACACATACATTGCAGTAAAACGTCATCCAGCATAGTAGAAATTCCTCATTTCTACGAAATCTAATTCAAACAAAAACAAAGCTTGGTGAATGTTTGGTCGAAGGCACTATTATTATATAATTTAATAACAGCAACAACAAAGGAAACTGTCAGTCAGTGTGACGACTCGTATCACATCGCGCTGACATCGAAGTTCAAGCGATAGTAGCAAACCCCGACCTATTTGCAATTATTCTAAGTGAAATCAAAATTTGTATATATAAAAAACGGAGGAGGTTTCTCAATTCGACTTATTAATACTTTTTTTATGTGTGTTCGCGGATAACTTTGTCATTTATAAACCGATTTTGAAGATTATTTCTGTTTATTGTTTTAATGTTACTGTCTCAGTATACTTCCGCGGTGGTCCCATATAAATTTCATCAAATTCGGTCAAGCAGTTTTTGAGTTAAAATTCATTTATCACATCAGAACACTCTTTCAAATAAAAAAAAATAAAGAATTTTCGAATCGGTCTACCTATGGAGGAGAAATCGGTGAACATACATAAAAACATACAGTCGAACCTACTCGTTTTTTAAAATTTCAAACGGTCAAAAACTAAGTAATCCAATGGGGTAAAACACAGATATTGGTCTATAGGGTAAAAGCATCCTAAAATATGGTAACGGTGAGCGTGCGGCATGTGGCTGTAATATACAAGCAGGCCGTCGTGCTGATTGTGCTCCAATTCGAACTGGATGCTCTCTATTTTCATCCATGTGTGTACATACTTTATCACTTTCACACTAACATTATAAATGCAAAAGCTCGTGAGGGAGTGACGGTATCTGTTTTTGCATTCTGCAGTTCTCTGAAACGGTTCGATAAGCTTGATTGAAATTAGGAATCGAAATAGCCTGCGCAGAACTTAACACATAGGCTATAAAAATATCCTGTTGCTCTTACATAATACAATTACTAAAACTTATTTGCGTATGGAGCCCCAAAGCGCAGTTAGTATTTTTTTAATCTGGTTTATTTTTGGGTAGACTTTGACCTTGAAATATTAGAGTGTTTACCGTTCAGATGATTAATTAACTAACCCATCTTCGGCGATGATTGGAAAGATATCGTCTACAATTCGCCACCAGCTTAGGAGAGTCCATCGTTGCTCCATTCACTATTCACTTCTACTCTCCACAATATCCACTTTTCAGGCAGAGTTTAGTCCAGTCTGTAGGTGGACAGAGTAGGTACACAACAATGAATGTATGTGTATGTGTATGTGGTCAATCGCAAGAATGGTTAATGAATATAATTAACGTAGTTTCGTGTATGAAGTGATATCAAAAAAAAAGTGAGGTAAATCTCTTGTGTTGTAAAATGATTCGAGTCTTTCGATTTTTTTACCCGTGTGTCGTTTTGTGATACTTATAAATCAAATTATAAACACTGTATGGCATGCATTCAATTTGGTAGCTTTTTAAATTCTAATTGCACAAACACAGAACCGCTGCTGTTTTTCATCAACATCTCAAAAGAACGAGTTATTCATTTTCAACACAAAAAGGTCCATTAATAAAACGTTATGCCTAATTTTACATACAAAACGCTTTAATGCACTGATCCAACCGCAGATAATTTTTAAAGACAGATCAATATAGTCCTTAAAACAGACATTCAAATGTCCGAATATTATTGATGGACGTTGCAAAAAAACACAATGCAATACCTGCATTAAAAATTATTTATACCCAGGACGCAGTATCGAACCGCCGCCGTAGGGTACGTAAATTAGGGTTATCACTTCTTCTTTATTCAAAGCTATTAAACATATAAAATTTAAACGTAAAGGCTATAATATACTAGCTGCGCCCCGCGGTTACACCGGCGTGGTGATGGATGATGATGATGATGATGATGAAAAAGTATCGTATGTTATTCCAGCGCCTCATCTATCTACAGGCCTAATATCATTATTTCCATTCAGTAGTTTTTGCGTGAAAGAGTAACAAACAACCATACATACAAACTTTCTCGTTTATAATATTAGTAGGATACATAAGAGTGAAACAAATTCCTTTTTGTATTTAGTTAAACCTAGGTACTTTGCTTTGTAGGTGATTAGAACACGCAGAACCAAAATTTAAGACTAGAGAAATTTCATACTAACAAGGTAAGATTAGTATGAAATTTCTTTTAGGATTTGTGTATTTTTGCACATTTTTTTAATATATTTCATTTTTTTATATATGGAGACAAAATTGACAACCCTAACAATATGCAGAAAAGTGTGCCCAGGACGTATGGGAATATAAGCTAAAATTGTCGGTTCGGTTTTTAAATAAAGACTTTGGGTGGAATTTAATATTCGTATTCGAGTCCGCAGGGCCAAGTGGGAGTGGTCGCGTTGTTCAAGCTTCACCGGAAAGATTTATATTACATGCACTTTCGTATGCGAGTGATCTGGAATTGTCGAGTTCTTAAGACCACACATTCATTATTAAACAGGTTTTTGCGTAGAATTCAGCGTACTGCGTATCTTCTCGTCTGTAGTGTCAAAAACGTCACTTTAACCTTACAGTGGCGCAAAGTATGAAACAAACAGTAGGTATAGCGTATAAGTTATTATCAAAGGTTATACAATTACAATAAAACTTAAAAAAGCTGTTCTACTTTTAAATATATATATATTACTCTATAAGTAAGTTTTTATCAAATATATTTCAGGACTAATTTTTGAAAGTAAAAAGTTAAGCATGTAAGCATAGAGGTTCCATGTAGATGTAAATGTAAGCCTATACACCGTACAGAATCAAAACAACAGTATAATTTTACTACGCTACTTATAGTAGATCTCTGGCTCATTGAACACTTAAATAATACGTAAAACAGCCCGCTCTCATAATTCGCAGCCTTACAGGTAGGTGGTGCGTCGATGTTGTACGCCCAAACCTCTTAACGACTATTCAATACACTGTTGAATGAATGATTGCTCTTTGCCATTTTATTCGAGCGGACAATTTCGGTTGATAAGAAAAAAAGTTGTGTAAGGTGATCCGGCTCAATTTTTGAGTGAACCATTCATAATACCTAGATTGTTTTAGTAAACGCCTTCTGAGATTGTTTGTTAAATAATTCACTATCATCACAGTATTGTTAGTTACTCGTATCTTTTATAATTATTACATAAAACAAAGTCGTGCTAGTTACATCATTTATAACATAAAGACAGCTGGACCAGTTTTAATGATTTTTGTGTTTTTCGATTTGTCTTATCTCGAGGAAGGACATAAAATACATTTCATCATCATCATCATCCATCACTACGCGGGTGAACCCGCGGGGCGTAGCTAGTATAAAATATATGCGTACATTATGTCTGCTTGAATAAATCGTCAAAACCACTGACCCAATTTAACAAAAAATAACATAGATATTTAATGAAATAGAATAGAATATAGACAAGAAACATTTAGATGATGTTGCACCATGCTTACCTGCACATTGATTATCATTCAACGTTTCTGAATCCGGCATTTCGCTAACAAATCAGTTATCGAATTAGGACAGCATTTATATCTCATAGATTCGACAATCCCGTGACGTATGAATTACAATACATGTAGGTGGAAACTTTCAAAAAGAGCGCAGAATTGTCGCGTGCTCGTCTCACTTCGGACTATGGTTGAATTAAACTATAGCTAGAATCTGACATGAAATGTCCTGCCGTGCGATTCTCTAATGGTTCGTCGTTACGCTCGTCGACGACTTCACCGATGTAAAATACTTTATGTGAGATTGCCTTTGTACATAACCTATATAAATATAAGACACCATGCCAGATTTCATCTCGGATGTCAGAAAATGCTTGAAAATTTAAAGAATATGAAGTACATATTCTTTACCTTCAAATACTAACGCGACATTTTGTATAGAAGCTATGAAACAAAGCAAGATGCTTCTTATGCAAATATGTACATACAATACAGGTTTACGGATTAGTAAACAAAGCCACTTATATTTGTCCAGTACAAAAACCGATGAAACGATAATTTTGGTACCACAAAACTAGGCCAACCCTTTTCTTGTCGGACGTTCGAATCTTACACTTGACGGGGACAAAAAGGGATATCCATTGTATTCTTGTTCTTTAAAATAAGGTCCTATCTAAGGAGTTTCTACATGAACAATCACGTATTTTTAATACATCTCATTAAGATTGACGTGACTGATAGTCTTCAGCACTGTTTTTAATGTTTTGGAAGCATTCAAAAATAAACAGGTGGTGCTTTAGTTTTTATTATTTGTTGTTCCATATTCGAGTTCGACAATTCCCTCACTTTGAAAAATTATAGTTCGACATGTCATTGCTTCGACAGAACAAACTCGTATTAAAGACCTACACTGCATTTCTATGAAGAATAGTACCAACAATAAGTAAGAAATTAAAAAAAATACTTTAGGAATATATATACTCGTAGTTATAATAATCAAAAGTTTTAACCTGACGATGTCGCACTTCATTCCCGCAACTTTAATGTTGATCCGTATGCCTTCATTGTCATTGTCTATCATGTTCAGGACTAGCAGCTTAAACTCATCCAAGTGGTCCCATACATACTCTATATTTGTATCTACAGTAACTTGTTCCGAATCACGATACACATTGCTTGCAGCTTGAATGGCTCTCTTTTAAACCTTTTGGTTCCTCTGACATGTCAACTTCGTTTATCCATTGAACTAGCTGGTTTTAGTAGCCGCAGCAGAAGTTGGTATGTATTTGCTTGAGTTATTTGATAGTATTCATTATTTTCTAATGATATATATGAACATAATCTCATCGTTTCACTGCAATAAAATTTTAAATCTAGTAAATTTTCGGTCAATACCTCTCTCTCGGCTTGATCCCATCTTCATTCTTTTGATTTAATTCCCATGATTTTTCACAGGCAATCAAATATTTTCTTTCATTTTAAAATTTGACACGTCTCACTTATAAGATGTTATTAACTCGCATGTGCAAAAAATGCCCACTTATATGTAGGTAAACGGACATTAAAATTATGTTTAAATGTTCTATTGTATTCTAACCCATTAAAACAGTACCATAGAAAACTAGTAAACAGCAATTATATAGAAAACAAATCACGAAAATAATTGCGTACAAAGAGCAAACAACAACTATAAGCCAAGAACAGAATTTTCTTTTGTTGCATCTGCAAATTCCGCTCCAAGATTCTTATATTCAAATAAATTTCCTTAGACACCATTGTTCATAATAGTCGACAGCGGGTTTACTTCACCTCGGTAAGCAACAAAAGACTCGCGGTGGTACAAAAGGGGATTTAAACGAGGTAGCAGTATCGTCCTCGCTAAGAGCTTACTTAAGTTTTATGGAAAGTGTGTCGGCATGAGACGCTTAGCCATGACTTCCCTTAAAGGGTTGCGCTTTTTGTTAAATCACGTTTAAAGATTCCCTTAAAGTCGATCGCACGCCGATGCTATATTACCAACGTGGGTAAATCCGTTTTTTAGTTGCCTATTTGAACCGGCTTAGCGTCGTGGGGGTTCTAAGAGGTTTTATGAAGGCTACGCTTTTTGTTCCTTTGTTCTTCAATTTAATTAGTGGGTTTATGCCATATTGTTTAAGTCCAGCTCTGTCTACAATCGATTTCAAGCTTTGAGTGATTTTATGATGATTAGCTCATATAAAATATTGGAAGTATATTTTTCATATAACTGATGTTTAACGCATGCACTCATTGAAAAACAAACGCGCTTTAATTATATTATAAACTAGCTGACCCGCCAGCGGCTTCACTCGCTTGGTCTTGGTATAGAGGTAAAAGTGCCGTTTTGGAACCTCGCGGTCCTGGGTGGATCCCCGTGTTGGACAGTTACTGGATTTTTCTACCCAATAAATTTTGAAGGAGTGCCCCTATAGTTTGGAATAGACTCGCCTTTTAGGTCCAAAAAAGAACCCCCATGCAAAATTTTAAACTTTTAGCACTCGCAGTAACGAAGTTTCATACAAACTATCAACCCCAAAAAAACCCTTAGGGGTTGATTTCATAAAATCCCGTCTTAGTGAGCACCTACGTCCTAAAAAGTACCCCCATGCAAAATTTATAACGTCTAGCACTTATAGTTTCTGAGATTTCGTGATGAGTGAGTGACCTTTCGCTTTTATATATATATATATATATATATATATAATTATTACTAAAATATACCTGAACGTCACTATTTCTAAAAGTACCTATATCGATAAATTATATTCAGCCATCAATAGTTATATTAATATAATCTAACAAACAGCCCAAAATTCGACATCACAAACCACAAAAAGTGTTTGAATAAAATTCAACGAATCCCATCTCCCAGCAGACGCATTTATCATTTTTGCTATTAAAAGCAATAATATACACCCCGAAGGAGTCAGTGGGGCCATCACAATAGCAAATGATACCTCGGGGCCCAAGCCGACTGAATCCTACTTAATTAACCCCAAAACTACTTATTAAAGGAATAATGATCTCTTGTTTATTTAATGACCCCAGAATATTTTCTGTAAAGTAAATCTGTCGATATAAATTATTTGGAATTGGCGCCGTTGTAACGCTTGTGGTTTTTGTAATAAGGTGTAATCAGGTAAGTTAATGAGCCAGTAATGAGCTACATCTGTGCCAAAAAAGACTGAACAAGAAAAATAAAATGACGTATGATGAGGTAAACAAGAACATATTTCATACGTCATTAGACCAAAATAAGTAACATTCAAACATTATTGGGAACATGATCTATTTGATACAAAAAATGGGAACGATTCTAACTAACCTACATTTTTGTGTCCTGATTCTGGAATTGTGTACGCGGAGGAACGACATCAATCATAAATATTATAAAGGGAGAAAATAAAAATAAGCATGTAATGTACCTACTTTATAAAAAGTCTATTGTTATCACCGACGAATGGCATAAGAATTCATGTAATACCTTTTTTACGCTTTTTAATAGTCGGTCAGTAAGGCAGGTGGTTGAAAACAGGTGTAGTTAAGGCCATTTTTTCTTCATTATCCTTTAAAATATAGGGCGAAGTATCATCAGTTATGAAGTTTGTTTTAGGTCCGTTACGGTTTTGTATAAATAACGTGAATTGTTGCGCCCGCGGCCATTTATATAATTTTGCCACGTCACTTTTTAGTCGGGTCTTTTTAAATTAGTTTTTTTTTCAGCAGGGATGATTTTGTTTTTCTTTGTTGGGTTTATAAATGCTTTGTTTGTGATGTGGCGGTTGGATATCCAAAGGTCGGTGAAGATGAAAGCAATAATTATTTTATCGTAGAAATTGTAAAAAATATTGTTTGTTTCTATAATAGCCTGTTACTTGTACGTTTGGATAAATTGGATGTAATATATATGTACCATCAACTCGAACATACTCGTAAGTGTACACAATATTTTTAAAATGTTGCACACTGCAAACAATAGGTAAACATACAATAAATAAAAAGCAAAATACTGTATGCGCGTACCATAGATATATTTAAAAATTTAACTTGTAAACATAGTAACAAATGTAGAATTCTGAGTTTACCCCCAGGTTGTAAGGACGAAAGTCTAACTTTATCCACCTGTTCACAGACATTGAAACTGGCCACTGACGTGGTTTTAATTAGCCTCCCAAAACTTCATGTACCTCGTTTGCACAGAATACTTTACAGCGGTGCTTCCTATAAAGTAACCATGTTAAGTACTTACCATGACATAAACTGTTTTGCATTCAAGTGCATGTCAGTGTTATTGTCCAGCATTGTATGGTTTGACCACTTTAATGTTTACATTACAATGTTCTAATGAAAGACGATAAAGTTCTTGTTATTTTTCATATAAGGTTGGGTTTCGATTGGGATGTGCTGTTGGGAATGTTATAGTTATTTTTGCCGGTATAGGCCAGTATTCGCATTGTGCATCGATATTGTGTATGCACATTTAAATGCGGTCATCTATGCTGGCTACAACTAGACATTTTAATACGCGACTGAAATCCAGCAAACGGAAAATTTTCTATAGAACTTCGTTGGGCTTTTGTTTTGCGTATTGGCTTCCTGTTATGTTACGGTTACAAAGATTCTATGAGTAAAGTGACACACGAAGAATCTGTAGAGCTTACTTACCTATAGAATTGTCATGAAATTCACGTAAATTTATAAATTGCATATTTTGTTGATTACAATTAAAAGCAAACACTTGCCATAACCACGTTACAGTTAGGATGGCGTTTAGTTCAGAGCTATAAAGTGTAATTTGTATTATATGTTAAAGTACTAACGCATGCTTAGCGAGACCAAACTTTGCAAATTTCGCCCCATACGAAGGGTTAAAATCCAATAGAAAGTTAAAATTCGATGCACAGAAGATATGCCTCGGTAGTCTAGTAGTCATGGTATCTGGCATGAATTGTCGGAAAACGCGGGATCGAATCGTGTCCGAAGATGTGTATTTCTGTTTCTAAAATTGCAAATTCAATTGTAACTATTTATAAATGGCTACTTATCTGGTTTGCTTTTGCGATTCACATTACTGATTATTACTGAGACATGATAAAACGATGTATTATTTAGCTGTATAAGTAGGTATATAGATATGCAGATCACTCAATTTTGCCGTGTCAAGACGATAATGACCGAGTGCTACTTTTATCTCTTTCAAGCTAAGGTAAATTGTGTTTTCTTTTAAATTATCCATAATATTATCTATATTTATCTATAAGCCCCACCATGGGGCTTATAGATTAGATAGTTATTATTATTAATATTTTATTTAATTTTTAATTACTACTAATAAATAGTTTTATTTTGGTTTATTGTGACAGTAAAATATAATGATACAGAAGTTTTTAAATTTACTTAACCAACTTTTATATCATTTTATTTTCTTACAATTTAATTCTGAGATGATCTTAATACTTACATTTAAATACATAATATTTTGCAAAACTAGTAAGCCCCAACTGAACCTAAATGATATTGATGAAAATTTGTGTAGTTATTTTTATTTTTGTCTATGTCTAGCATTATCCATTTAAGTAGTATATTTTGTCCCGAAAATCGCTTCTCATAGCTTATAATTGACGCAAGCTAGTAATCATAAGGAATACAGTAAATGAGCTTTCTGAGAATACCAACAAGTTTGATTGCTTGTTGTATGAACGATGATATCAACACAGCTATTAAAATGGCATTGAATAAATTGAGGTTAGTTGAAGAATAGGATTCTTATGAATTCCGAAAAGGTTTGTAAGTTGACATCAATTTAGTTTTAGCTTTACTAATAATAGGCCAGTCTTACAGGAATAAGAATAGAGTTACTTTATTTTTATAAATTCGTTTCAGCTTTGAGTACCATTATTGACGCAAAATTAATAAAGCGCAATGACGCTATATTATCGGTTATTTTTTTCACCTATGTATTTGATATTTGTTTGATTTTGATTGTATAAGTGATATGTAAGGCCTAGGGTAAATTATTTCAGATATTCATGCTAGTATAGACATTGGATAGTCAAACACTTTCAAAATCGAAAGCAAATCTAATAATCAATAAACTAGTTTAAAAAACGTAATGTAATATTTTCAAAACTACATAAATAATTATACTAATACTAGAGCGTCAATCGAAGAAGCTTATGATACTGAGCTGATAATACGATGGAAGAATTTATAACCCAGTCGGAGTCTGAATTGGATTCTTCAACTGATACAGAAGATGAAATCGCAAGTCTTTGCCCAAGTTCTGGAATATCACTTATAATTTTGTAGAAGGTGTTCATGCCCATGAATAATAGTTACTTAGATTAGTACTCCTATAATTATTTTATTTAATAATAACTAAAATTCTTTAAACTATGGTAGTTCTTATTATGTTAAAACTAAGATCCACATTTGTGCAACACTTAGAATGATAATTCTAAACATATTATTATTCTATTCCAATGTGGGTAGTTTAATATGAGTTTGGTTTAGTTTAGAGAGCAACAACTTACATGACGATTAAATTCGCACTAAATATACCCACAATTAAACAGAAACGGCAAATTTAAGAATAGTCACTTGCAAGCGTTATACGAATTTGGACTTAAGCATGAACAGAATAAGAACTACCATGATTTACTAAAAAACAGATTTTAGTTTGCTAGTTTAGTTTGATGTTCTGAACAAGCGAATTACTACCACCTATCGATTACTTCCCACAACACTGTGTTCGAGAAATAGGTTTTTACAATTATTCGAGGTTATTTTTATGTAATTTGATATTTGGTTTAACTTGCATTTTATTTTTAACGACCGCAGAGTAAGTATTCAGCTATCTCATTTGTCCATAACTGTACCTGCACAATCGAACACCTTTTTGGTTCAACTTACGTGCTCCAGAACTGTACTTACCTGATGAGCGTTGTGGCGCGTACGGACGTTATGACTTTTTACCCGACTACAACGAAGCAAAAAGGAGCGCTACGTTTTAATTTGTATGTGTATGAATATACTCGTATTTGCTTTTGTTCCGTAATTCATATAATTTCTAAACCAATTATCATAACAAATGTAATAATGGTTAATAATGGTTAATACAAATATATGCACCAAAGTTCAATTATTGATAACAATAGAAATTACATACCTAATGCTTCTTTGTTTTTGCATGAGGTCACAAAAATAAAACCGCTGGCAGAGGCAAAATATTAAAGTTACCAACAGACTACCAAATCCTTTCCACTAATATAAATAGAGACAGCCAAAAGGTTAATGTAACCACAAAATATCATCGCTATACCTACATGAAATTATAGTCGATGAGTCTATATCACAAATTATGAACTCGAAATCGCGTTAGACAAATTAGGTCATAAAGTTCGAGCACATAATTGAACGCCATCAAGGCAGACGATTGCGTGCTTCCTTTATTAGCTCAGTCGCAGGTCTCGATCGATAAATGAGGCGTAGGTAATTTGTTTTTATAGAGCGGTGCAAAAACAAAGAGGATTGACCTGGTGCGGTCGCTTCTGCCTCGTAGTTGCTGTTCTGTAATCTGTGGTTATGCTGACGATCGCGTGTTTAGTTGTGGTGAGGTTGCGAGAAAAGCGATGGCGAGAGCGTATACTTATATGATTTTGATATCTTTATATAATGATAGATTTTCAAAAGTAACGTCAATATCGCAGAATAACTAATAGTAGGCATTGTGTTAAAATAAGGGATTTTGCAGTTTAGGTATCACTGACGTTTTGCGCGGGGTAAGTAAACCAAATCTGAAATTGTTTCCTTTTATTCTTTATAACCAACAAAGAAAAGTAAGAGGTTCTACAGTTCTACAATACGTATAGCCATTTTTCTGGATCATTTCTGATTTTGATAATTCCAAGGTATACCTACATATATGTATTTCTCTACAAGAATACATATGTATTTGCTTGCAAGGCAAATACATATGTAAGAGAGCTTATGACTTTGGACTGTACGATATATGTACCTATACAGTAATAATAGACAACACTATTACAAAAGAAAAACCTTATGCTCTATAATCAATTAATAAGTATTCGCTTGTTGGCTTCTATTATTGGCTGTAAATACCATAGCCTAACAGTAGAAACCATTACATAACTAAAGAAACGAGAATGAAAAAGTAGGCATTTTTTGTTTCCCGTATATGCTGATCACTACATCCTTACCTTTAACTGGTCAGTCATGTATACTGATGCACCTATAGTCAAGTGACGGAGTAAAGATGTATCCATGTGAACTAACTGTTGAGTAAATTTTGATACATGAAAGGAAACTACGTACCTTCTTTGAAAGTCATGCCAAAAAGAGGACTCAAAAATACGTATTGTAAAACTACTTTTAAACAATAACGTCAATCAATAAATTAAGCACATTTTATATATCATTCCTTGATGGAAAAGTGTTTAGAAGATGCATGCATTGCCACGCTGAATTGATTTAACTTATTTATGTACGGCCATTGAGCCACGACTCTGCCTCTACATAAGGTTGTTTTTACAACGTTTCTTGTCATCTCGTCATTTGTTTCACGAATGTTGTTAAATATGCAACGATGTTTACGCTTAGAGAATCGGACGGCTGGTCGCCTGACGCTTCAACCAAACGTTTATCCAAGTCCCTGCATATTTCTTATGCGTCTACCTTAAAGGGCACAAAACCTCCATGGAGATTGGCATTTTGAATCGATTATGTTTTTGACATTAGTGATGTGTAAAATTTAAATTACCGTTGCAAGATTGGCGAAGAGGACAAAAGTAAATAATTGCTTGTTATCGTGCGTACTGTTATCGTATTGTACCAACCATTCTTAGTTTTTTTTATTTTATTTTGTTATTACTTTCTGTCTAACCACTAATTTAACGGCGAATGTTGTAAACACCTGTAAAAGGTATATATATCAGAATAATATATTAAAATAAATTAAAATTAAATAATATATAATAAATAATATATTAGAATGTTAATGTCTAAATAAGGTTAATATTTATACTGTTTGTATTTCTTAATAAATAAATAATTTAAATAATGAATGCGTTGATGCTTGATAACAATCTATCTCTTCTTGTGACAACATAAATATAACTATACCGTAAAATTATACATTTGATTCTCCCAGTAATCTAAGAATTAGCACAAATGTTTGAATACCTACGAAATAATAGCTCAACCAAAAACAAGGAAAAGAATCCCGACATAATCCACGAAAAATGGGTATCCACAGTTAATTTCACACAAGGATTTGAAACACGCTTTGTGTGAACGTGACGACACATTTTAAGAGCAGAATTAGCCGCAACCGCGAATATATTTAGTGTTAAACAATGTGTTTGGCATACTAATTTCATTTCTGTCATTTATTCGAGAAAAAATTAAGTTTATTCTTTTTTAGGTTTTCACACCTCAAGAGAAATATTAATAAATAGGAAAGTCGACCCCGATTCGTCTATTTCTCTGGCCTGTCTCTCTAGATCCTTTGTATGGAACTCGAGGAACTATGTCTATAATTACTTGGGGCTGTAAAAAAGAAGTTTCTAAGTCAATGCAATCAAAAATACTGCCATTTATATACTACATTTTTGACACTATCCTTCGGAGTCTGAGCTCGACTCTCGCTCGTATGGTTTTGTATATAATCAAAAGAAAACGGCTTTTTCTTGCACCTTGATTGTAAGCACCACGACTGTCAATGACAGGTGCTCTTGGAAAAAGCTGAAGTTTTGAGTTTGGAATATGGGCATTTATGAATCTCATTCACTCGGTAATTCTACTTGCAGCATTGCTCTCCTAACCTTAACAAAGTATTCATAATAATCATCTAAGCCCAGTTACAGCAAACATTCTATTACTTGCAAATATAGTATGCTGTATAGTATTATATGTACTACAACACATTTTCTAAAGCAACATCTATCGACTAATCCAAATAGACGTAGGTGCTTTCGGGGTCCCCTTTACTCGCAATTTGCCATATTTGGTCAATAATACAATAGATTTCGCAGAAATTAACCTACATTTCTTAGAACTGCAACGTGTGTGGTTAATTTCAGCTGCAGAACGGATATTTTTAAGTAATATTTAAAATTGGTTTGCCATATCGCACTCCTAGATCAAAACTGTAACAACTCAAAAAGGATCATTATTCAGGAAACGAAAAAAACTTATAACTGCGTTTTTTGTTCAAAAAGCAATACAATTCAATTGAATTCTATATATTACTTAGATTGTGTAATCGTACTTTCGAAAAGTAGGGGCTATAGTACAATGATTTTTATCAATAATTGCTGTTTTTGAATTGTTACACTTTAGCGTGATGACTATGTAAAAAAAAGAAACGCCATTTTGACTTGAATCAGTTTTATTGAATCATTTTGAGTTATACTTATTTACTACAAGAAAAATAAAAACAATTATTCAAACAAAAGAGTTCAAAAAGAGTGGAAATATTTCTCAAACCTGCAAACTATTAATAAACTTCACTTATAAATTAATTAGGTAATACCACTTATTAATAAAGAATCATCCAAAATTAAAAGTTAACAAGAATTGAGATTTTAGCCTCTCATAATTAAAAACATCTAAACCTAACATTAATTATAAATCTTCCAAAGTAATAAAACTTATTATAAATCACAAAAATCAGTCTAAAAAACAAATCAGGCTAAAATCTAATGTAAGCCTTGTAATATTAAAAAATGACACATCTTACAAATGCAAATGAAAGAATTAACAAATAATACAAATAGTTGACATTATTTTACGATATTATATTACTATAAGAATATGATTTTTACAAAACGCTTTACAGAACTAATTGGGATGGCATATTTGAGATCAACAATTATTATTATTAAAAACCTCTACCCTTTGCAATCAAAACACAATATTTAAAATTATTGTTAAACTATAATAATTTCAAGAAACCAAAATAAATTCTCAAAGAATAGTAAATCTTAGGCTATAGGAACTTACATAAAAGGCACGTCAGAATTATTTTAGAGCAGAATATTTTCAAAATTAATCAGTTAATATCAATAACATTTTTAAAATAAGAATCTACATACTGTTGTGTGATAGCGTTTTTGGTTATAAGTTCCTTAATATCTTTTACTTTTGCTTCAGAAAGAGGTATTTTATGAGAGTAAGCTTGTTTAAGACCCGTAAAAACTATCTGATCGTCTTTGGTTCGGCGTTTGCGCACAGAAACCTTTTTATAGTTTTCATCTGAGAATGAGGTTTTATAAAAAAATGCTCCTGGATTCTCCTTTTCTACCCTTAAGACTTTTATCTTGCCATTTGACTTGGTTACGATCTTCATCTAAATTGAAATTAGTTCCCCACTCTTCTTGTAACATTTTCGTGTCGTAAAATTGTTCATGTGTCATCTCTTCTACTTGGTAAGGACTTCCGGTTTTTTTCGCTGTCCGAATCAAAGTACAATACTGTTGCGGGGTATATATCGGGCCAGATTTTATGTGTCTTTTGATCTGTTTCTCTATAACGCTGTGAACATTGTCACCCTCATTTTGAGAATGACCACGTATAAGAAATTTATGTGTTATTGATTTTACTCTTTTAGTAACAACAGCATAAGCATAGGCAGATAGTAAGTATTTATTTTTCTGCTGTCCACCACAGTTATCAGAATAGAAAATAATCTCAATGTCTTTATCTGGATGTTTTTGTAATAAAGTGTCTATATACCGCAAAACACAGGAGCTTATTTCCACAGCACCCCTTTTACCTTCTATTTCATCCCAAAAAAAACAAATTACGTCTTGTGCTCTCAAATCACTTATAGTGAAATTTAAACAATTAATCCGAGATTTATAGAAAAACAATGAAACCTGACCCTTTGGAACTTGCATAACTGCTTGTAAGTCATATACAGCTACGATAACTCCATCATTTTTATTCTTGTCTTTTTCTTTGTGGTCCCTTGCTAAATTTTTTCCTAGTAGATGTTGTTCATAATTCTCTCGTAAATTATTTTTTTCTTCATCATTAGCATTTTTAAAGCCTTCACAAAGGTCACACAGATATTTTTTTGGAATATAAAAACCGAGATTAAATTCAGTATTGAATATTCTATTAAAAGTTGACTTCGTGGCGAAAGATAACTGTTTAAGTTCACGAACTTCTTTGTAGTCGCGATATAAATCAGCAAGAGATTTGTCACTGCAAATAAATTCTCTTGACGTTTGTGCCCTCAAGTAACAGTATCCCTAGGACTCAATCCTAGGAATACTGTTAATGAACTCTGTAACACTGTCTTTAATTCCTTGATCAATTTTCATTTGATTACCGTGTTTGCCCCTAAAATCGGTAGCGACAATGCCATTTTCATTTTTTTAGCCAGTGCAGTTGGGATACTTGTATTACTCACATCGAGCGTTGCTTTAAAAAAAGACTTACAAACGCGGATCTAATTGCCAGCTACTTCAAAATAAAAGGCTCTATTAAGATTTCTAAACTCCTGTGTACAAGAATATCTATACTTTGGTTTGATTTCTTGAGTATGTCTGATTATGTACTCCCTCTGTCTCTGTAGATCTGCTAGGCCCCAATAACCATCAAAGATGTTTTGTCTTGTTTCTTCATTGATTTTCAAACTACAACGTTGTCTACAACCTTCACCGCATGCCGGGCGAACTTTCCTTTCATTAAAAACTTTCTTGCTTTTTGATAGAGATTGGTATGACTTACCAGAATTCCTCAGAACTTTAGAAATATTTGCTTTCCATGTCGATTCTCTTCTTAACTTCTTCTTTCCTCTTTTTACCTCTTCATTTGTCTGATCATTGCTTAATTCATTTACAACGTGACACTGTGGTTTTACAGTAGGATTATCAACATCCCTAAACTCAGTATCAACATCTTTTTGAGTCTGAAGCTGTCCAACAGTATCAATTATCGCCATAGATTCAATTGGAACAACGTTTTGGCTTCTAGACTGAGCTAGAGTGTCAGTGGTTTCAGTTTCAGAATCACTACTAGGGTTTACACACTAGAAGGGTTTGATGACGAAGTCTCACTTGAAGATGAAGATGATGGGATTATTTTACGGGGAAGCTTCTTCTTCTTTTTACGAATATAAGTTGGATCTGTATCAGAATCTTCAATAAAACTTTTTTCACTTGGAGATATAGCTAAATCGTTTTCAATTTGTCTACTATGAGCTTGATTAGTCATTATAATAGTGTTTAATGGAATATTTTCTTTTTTTATTTGTGCTTCTGTATCTGAATTTGTAGTTAAATCTTCATCATTAGCTGATACCAGGTTTTCTTTATATTTTTCATTGACAATATTAACGAGAAATCTGCCTCTCTTCATGTTTATCTGAAATAGAGAAAAGTAAATTATTGTAAATTATAATGATCCAGTAATAGTGAGTTAACTCAAAAAAATCCATTAATACAGCGGAATTAAGAGTTTTATCAAGAAAACCTCAATAGAAATCGACAATATTTATGATTACGTTCACGATTTTAATTCGATGCATGAAGAATATTAATAATTTTATATTGAAAAAATATCAATTTAAGTTAGTTTCAACAATATTAAGACAACTAGAAATTTACATGTTGATCCATCAAAACTAAGTCAAATCTAAATAGTAATAAAATATTTACGTACCTTTTCAAACAAAACTGGAACAAGTCAAAATATCCTTAAGAAATATTGCACACCGATTCACCAATACCGTAACAATTCTAATTAACTTACTCTAATTGACTCATTCAATTCAACAAAACTGTAACAATTCGAAATGTCCGCGTTTTCGATCATCGTAATACGTGCTCTCGTGGTGACTAGTGCAGGTCAACTAACAATAAACTTGTTTAGGTGGGGGGGACCACGGGCATTATGATTCAACAATAGAAAGTCAACGCCATCTAGTTTTTTTTTTGAATCAATATTCTTTCGGTTATGTAGGGATAGTTGCGTATGATCACCGGGCATTCGAATACAAGAATAACTCTAAATAAACGAATTTTGAGTTGTTACAGTTTTGATCTAGGAGTGCGATATGTTTAAAAACATGTTAAATAGTTTGGATATTTATAAAACTAACGTGTGAGTCAACATAATGTCTAGATGACATCTACACGGCGTTTCATACACGTTCAATATAAAGGGCTACATTTAGAACTTTGTAGGCATTCGTAGGTAATAAGGTGTCACCAAGATCCCGAGATGAAACGTCTTTGATCGTACTGAAATCAAAGCATTCTGCTAACAAGAACTATGACAGATTTATAGCAGCTTACGAAGAATCCCTTAACAAGACTATTCTTTTATGGAACCGATTAAAAATAATTTGCCCGGAACTGTATTTTGGAGTTAATTTAGCTGTGTTCTGAATCCGGTCTTTGTATGCTGTCTTTGGAATGTAACAAAGAAATGAGTACATCCGTCGCTTTATTTTTGTGTATATTTGATATTTTATAAGCATTTTGTTTCACTGGGTGAAAATAATAATAATAACGTATACATACTCATACTCCCGCACTAGGATTGGTACGACTTTCCATTACCGTCCGTCGAGTTGAGAGGGGAGAGGGGGAAGAAAGGTGAGGTGGGGAGGGGTACTACCCTCCCCTTCAAAGAAAAAACTGCGGAGCGCTTTTTGAGATTTTTAAATTAAAAATTCTGAGGAAGTTATATATCCTTATCGAAGTGTAGGTTAGCTTATAACGTCTCTCGAGAGGGGAGGGAGACTAACCTAAGAATTCTATATGATCTGTGGTAGGTATAGATTGAAATAAATATTAAAATACAATTAATATTGCAATACTTATATTACTACTACATTATAAATATTGCAAAAATAATTGATTTTCTATATTTTTTTCTTAAAAACTACGCGTCCCCGCAGGTTGAAACTTGGCGTGTGTACTTATAATAATGTAACCTTTCTGTAAAAAAATATCATTCCCCAACTCGACGGACGTTAATGGAAAGTTAAGCCCTAGATTCCCTGTGTCACGGTAGACATTGACACACACACTAGCACACCACATCATCAAATACCTAAGGATCAACATATTGATCGAACTTGGGACCCCGCAACTTCGAAGACAGTGTCACTATCAACAAATTTTTTTTTAGAAGTATGAGTTTTTTTTTTAACTTTATTTGGAAATCAAACAGTGCTTCACTAAGTATTATTAAGAAAATTAAAACCAAACACCAATAACATGCTTTCGCTTATAAACGTCTATAACCTACTTGTCTGCTTAAATTTGATAGTGCTAATAAATAATTACATATTGATACTTAATTATCACAACATAATCTTAAACCTTAAAGTGTTTTTATTTATATACGATTTATATAAATAAGAAATACCAGTGAGACAGTTGGGAAATTGCATCAAACTATTTTAAAGTAATAGTTTGATTAAACAAGTTTATGGAAGAATTAAACAAATCCAAATCAGGACAGTCAACCAGTCTGTTTAAATTATTTGTCGTTCTTATGAATAAATAATTCTGTCATTATTGATATTCTTATGTGTAACATATTTTATCATTGACAAAAAACGATATTAAAAAATATTTAGTGACACTTCCGCTGAAAAGAAAACAATGATTTTGGCCTATTTGGGGGCGTGCACCACCCTCCCTCCCGCATCGTGTAGAGGCGAAACACGTGTCGAATCGGTTTTGGTTGATTTGGGGTTTCTTGTGTTTTTTATTTTGTATTCTTCCTATTAGCATTTTATGCGGGAGGGAGGGTGGTGCACGCCCCCAAATAGGCCAAAATCATTGTTTTCTTTTCAGCGGAAGTGTCACTAAATATTTTTTAATATCGTTTTTTTGATAATGGATTTCCGCAAAGTAACGCCTGAATCAATAAATTATTTTATCATTGATTTACAGTTTATTATAAAGGTGATGTTATTGATGATAACTCTATAAATTAATAGTAAAATCAATGCTAGGCCAACAATTCAATCCCCATTCCAAGCGAAGCTTTAAATAATTTGTTAGATTGTTTTTTTACGCACACTTTTATAAAAAAATACCAGCCAAAATACAAATGATCAAGTATTATTCTGATCATTAGTCTCTACAATGTCGACACAACGCGACACGCATACCAACAACCAATAACAGGACAAGTTCCCCATCATTTAGCAACTGCGGTCAATGTACGATGCTCATTGCTTTTTGATTGACTCCAAACAATGCCACCGTCACGGTCAGCAACATCAACCATAGCCCACCATTGAACAAAACAAGAATGAACGATTCCCAACCATGAAAAAGCACAAGACTTTATAACTTCCACTTGATTAAAACAGTTTCGCAATTGTTTTTACGCTACTTTAAATTGTGACCAACGCGCTGTGCAGCGTTTCTAATCAAGTTCTTTTTAATTATTTTTGACTGACCTGTTGGCGCAGTTGGTACCAACGCTACCTTATGAGCTGCTGGTACCAACATAGATCCCCGGGCCAGGTTAAACATTTCTGTGCATGAACATGTCTGTTGAATTTGTGTCTAGGTATGTGTGTGTTTAATAGTCATCAGGTTACCGTAGAACTGGATCTGCTTGCGCTTAGTTTGGTACCTGAAGACCTTATGCGGATGTTGTCCCATATTATTAATATTTTACTTTACCAAGTTACCAGAAAATAGTGAGAACGAATGGATCGTATCAAAACATGACAAATGTAAATGTGTCAAGATTTTGCGATTCAACACAAAGATGGACCTTACAAAAATACCGCATGAATACTTTTTAATGCGCCAACGATACGACCAAAGCTTTGTTGGTTATGACAATAGATTTTTTTGCGTGAGACTAGGATCTTGAGAGTATCTTTTGAAAAATTCACATAAACTGCATTTATATGAAGTCGTATCTAGCAGGACAAAGACTGGCTGTCGCGGTCCGAGATATGTATGACAGCTGCAGAGTTTCCGAGCCAGCGCCCATACCGACCGTGAAACGCACGCGAATCGACAAAGAGACCGTTAGAAATAACAATTCGAATTTCATTTAAATCTCTTGACATTTAGTTGATGAAGTGTAGCCACACCTACTGGTCGAAGGCACCATTGTATGTCCTTTTTGGATGATTGCGAATCGATTACCGGACAATGCAGTGTCTGTGGCTAGAAGTGATTTTTAATAGATTCCACAGATTTATGCGGTCACGGATCATTGACGCGCCCACTAACATCAAACGATTTGCAGATACGGTCTAATTGTAAATTAGATCGGAATTTTTCAGGTTCACCTTTTGCAATACAATTTAAATTATGAAATTTCAAATCTTTTTATGGGTATTTGGCTTATTATTTCAAATGTATTAAACATTTTTTCTAATAGTATTACTTTTCAAAGCACTAACGCCTGCTTAAGCGATCTCAAACATTAAAGACAGAACATTGAAGAGTCAGAAGACGCGGATTCGAATCCCGTCCGAGGATGTGAATTTTTCTCTCTGTAAATTTCAATTTTTTCTAATGCTTGGGATATAATATTTTTATAGTGTATTTCATATTTCTCAGAAAGTCATGCTTGACTTTTTTAAGGGTGACATTTTCAATTAAGATGGCTTTGTACAACCATATGTGCTCTATCAATCAATGTATGACGACGGTATTGTGGTTCCCTGCGTCTTTTGGGAGCAAATATGTCAGAGGTGTCACATAGGGCCAAGGATATGAAAAATAGTACAGATGATTAGGGAAAGTAATTAAAATAACTATGGTTCATTTTAAATTCATACAATTAGTTATAAACTAGAGCATTAATGAAAAAATGACTTCCATTGAATAGTTTATCAATTATTATAGTTGCATTCAACTTATTTAAACTAAGTATTTTATAAACCTTGAAATCATAATTATGTTTGGAAGATATCCTTTTTAGAGATAATTTCTCTCGTTGTTTAACCATTTTTGAGTATTAATTTTATTTTAATCATTTACGTTGTTCTTGTTAGTATGTTAACAATTAATTTATTATAATAAGAACGTTATTTCTTTTTATTATTATACAAAGTTTGTTGATAAGCAACCAGGGACAGAACACAAACAGAGCAAAAATCAAAGCATCAAAAAGAAGCGGACCGTTACAACTAAAAGTCCGAGATAGTCAAAAGGGGCCGTAACGTTTTAAAAAATATACCAAATCTAAATTTTTTGCAATACTAAAAGACCTTAACCTATTTCTTAATCACATCTCTCGCTCGAGCATAATGTGTAATCGAGAAGATAATAAGCAGCGATTGACAACAGTTAAACATTCGATCAGTTCCACAGATAAGAGAAAGGAGCTCCTACACAGATAAGCTAGTCCCAAGCCAGATAATCATCAGCTGTATTCAATACAAAATCAATTGTCCGTATATACTTTTCACAAAAACGTTTGTGCGACCATATTCAATTGCGCTTTCGACGCAATTTCGGCGTGGCTAAAAGATACTCAGTTGCGAACAATAGATAAATGTCGTATTGACATACGATATACCTGATGTTTTTTGATGTTATTTCGTATTGTATTGTGGATGGATACAAAAGGTTTAGGTTACTCATTAGTTGTCAAATTCACATAGAAAATAATAGTGGGTTATTTTCGTGTATTGTGCGTACAGGAAACTAACAAACGTTTCATTGTAATAATTGGTTGCTAAAGACGGTGTGGTTTTCTTGATAGAATTCGGAATATATTGTAGTTGTTATCTATACTCTATACTATACTATTACTATATATTATAATATAATATTATAAAGAGGAAAGATTTGTATGTATGTTTGTAACGAATTGGCTCAAAAAGTACTGGACCGATTTCAAAAAATATTTCACCATTGGAAATTTAGTTATCAGGTTAATCAGGGTGAATGTAGCATTCACCCTGATTAACATAGGCTATATAAGATTCATCATCATTATCATCATCCATCACCGCGCGTGTGAAACCGAGGAGAGCAGCTAGTTCATAATAAAAGATAAGTCTCAATCAGTTAATATTGTTCCCACAGCTCGAATCTAACTAACCGTTTCTGTATAAAAGTTTAAAAAAAGTGAAAAAAGCGGTCATCAAGAAGTAACCGTGATAATAGACAAGGTCTTCTACGAGCGGATCTTTGGCACACTCTAGTACTATCACTGTCTTGATTTAAAGTTATGTTAATAATTTTAATTAAGTGTTATAAACTTTTAACGCATAAGTTCCAATTACATTTTTTCTATATATTTGATCTTATTTCAAAACATGTTCTAAATTTGCATCAAGTTTTTGAATCGTTTCTTTATATTTTTGTAGTGTTCTGTTATGAATAAAATAATGCACGATACATTTTTTTATTTATTTATTTATTTATACACAAGACAGTATACAATCAAGTTAGAAATAGGACTTAAACTAATGCAGTTTTGAGCTGGATTGTATTCCACAAATTTGTGTAATTATAAAAGCAGAGTGAAATAGACGGATAAGATATTGGGTTTTACCGAATACACACAACTGCGAAAACATATCGAAGGTATGTGCATACAGTACTAATTAATAGTGTTGATTGCCATTCGGAAAAGCCAGACTCAACACGGAGTTTGTATCTGGTCTGTTTATTTTTAAATTTTTAATTTACATTTAAAAAAAACAAACTCAATAACAGCAACATACTCGTATATATATTCTTTGTAATAGTCACAAAACAGAACTCAAACCTTGTAACTTCTTGGAATACTCAGTAGGCAGTCATCTCGAACAGAAATCACGGTTCTTACAAATATTAACAATACGCATCCAGTAGTCCAGCCTCATTATTTATTTCTACGGAAGCAGTACTTCTGTCCAAATGTCATTGTTATACTATGTTTTTGCCTGTACTATTTGTTTTCTATAACATAATAGGGTTAAAGAACCTTTTGTTGGCATCTGTTGCTTACCTTCAATTATAATGGAACAGTAGCCTAAATATTGTTTGTTTTACTTGAATGCTTTTAAGAAGTGACATATGGACTGTGGGCTTTAAGGTCTATTTCTGTCTATAATTTATGGGCTGGTGACCACGAAAGAATTGGGTTATTGTTCGGGTTTAGAAAGCTGACTCTTGTTAACGCCATTGTTTTGGGTTCCAATGGCCACACACCGTTGCTAATTTATGTAAAGCTTCGATTTTTAATAGAGCTGTGGTGATGGCAATGGAGTGCTTTTTGTTGTAATCCTTCGCAACAGCTAAATCTTTTTTATCATTATCTAAAATAAATTACGAGTTATCAACTAGTTTAATAAACATAAAGTACTTGTATGCATTTAAAAAGTTGTTATGGCAAAATACTATGAGAAATAAATACCTAAGAACTTTATAAACGGCGGGTCAGCTAGTTTTAAATATTTTTCTAGTATGTTAAACAGAATTATGTCAAATTCAATATTAGGTTCCCACTAGATAGCCGCCAAGCTGTGTGATACCTGACGCCGTAAAGTACTCGCATTACATATTCACATTACTACTTGGTACACGATGCAGCCGATGCAGGTGTTGTTTTTGCTAACGCTACCAAGAAATCTTATGGTAATTACGCCATACGAGTAGGAACTAATGTTGGCCTGCCCATGACATACACAATATGTCCCAGATTTTGTAATGCCCGTGTCATTTCGAGACATTACTCGCTCGGCCGATAATTTCCCATTATACAGTGTTTCCAAATTATTAGAATATTGGCATTGCTTGATATATTATTGCAGACGAGACTATGGGAGCGAAAATCAAGTGTCGGAAGTCACTCCTAGCTTCTTCACTTAGTTCGTGATACCCTTATAATGAACTAATTGAAGAAGTCAGAAGAGACCTGAGGTTCAGTTGAGTCTGATCTTTTTCGCGTTTATAAAATTATACTAAAACCGTATTCATAATCAGCGGCTTACACTAGTCTACTGCTAGAAATTGGTCGGCGTTCACAGAACTCAAATATGATATCAACATCATCATTATCAACCGGTAGATGTCCACTGATATACATAGGTATCCACCCATAGAACCCCACTTACGGCCAGTCCCAATAATCTATCTATCGCCGGTTTACCTTACTAGAGTTAGGACGGATCCCAATAACCTATCTAACCACAGTTTTGCTTACTACCGATAGAAATTTGACATAAAGTCCATACAAATAGTGTCAAATATATATCTCTAGTAAGGTAAACCGGCGATAGATAGATCATTGGGACCGGCCATTAGATATTTGACACTATTTGTATGGAAGTTATGTCAAATTTCTATCGGTAGTAAGAAAAACCGTAGATAGATAGATTATTGGGATCCTCCATTAGAACGGCTACTTGCTTCCTGCATCCAGCGATTCTCCGCGGTTTTGACGAGGTCGTCGGTTCACTTAGCGGAAGGCTGGTCTACACTATGTCTTCCGGTGCGTGGTCGCCACTCGAAAACCTTTCCCATCGGTCATCAGATCTGTGAGCGATGTAGCCTGGCATAATATTAATATAACTGACATACTCGTAAATACCAGGTGCTCATTCCTCCTTCATCGAATGTCGTAAGCCTCAAGTATGGTGTAAAGTAGTAGGCATGTCTCGAGCCTGATTATATTGAACTAACTATTAAAAATTAAGAGTTAGCTAGCAAGGACACGCGACTTACTATGGCAAAGTCTCTCTTGCATGAGTGGTATCATAGTAGTGCTCGATATTCAGCATCAAAGCTGTAACTTGCAGCCATGCGTGTTCAAGGCTGGAGTTTAAGGCTCAGTTGGTAGTAACTCTGTCTTCAAAGCGCGTAGCCTCCGGTCCGATCCCAGAGCAAATATATTTGTGCGATGAGAAGAAATTATTGTTCTCGTATCTTGATGTGATGTGAAATTGTGCGTGTGTATGCCTCTCGAGGCAGAAGGAATTCAAGTGCAGGGTCAAGAGTGTGTAAAAATAGTAACAATGTCGTATAAGCATACTATAGCAATAGAAACTAAAAAAAAAAATACCGACTTCCATTCTATTACTTTGGTAAAAATCAGTTATTGGAGTGTAACTCAAAAACTACTGGACCGAATTTGATGAAATTTAAATGAGACCACACGTGAAGCACCAGCTTGTACCAATAATTTGAGAATCGGTCCACCCAATCGAAAGTTATGAGGTAATAAACATAAAAAAAACATACAGTCGAATTGAGTACCTCCTTCTTTTTAGAAGTCGGTAGATAAAGGAATAAGGCTGACGCACCACGCACACGTGAAGCACCAGCTTGTACCAATAATTTGAGAATCGGTCAACCCAATCGAAAGTTATGAGGTAATAAACATAAAAAAAACATACAGTCGAATTGAGTACCTCCTTCTTTTTGGAAGTCGGTAGATAAACGAATAACGCTCAAAAATAACGTCTCATTGTGATTATTGTCCAGTACCACGCCAACCTTCAGCTTAATGCTCGAAGTAGCACTGCAACTGTCACAGACAGACGTGGTGCTTATCATAAGACACACGACTTGCCCGTCACGTCACTTACAAGAATACAGAAATTAAATCGTCTTTTAAGTTTATTTGTAACTATCAAGACACGAAAAAGGCTTGGTATTTTATATCCTAGTTAGAATATAAAAATTAATAGAAAAAAAATCTCAATTTCATTACAACATTACTTAACCATTTACACCTCGTTAAATATATTTCCTATAATAAGTATTTCGAATAGTTAACGACTCGTTTCGTAATCATAGTCATAAAGAGAAATATCCACTCATTAAACATTGGAAGCTAGTTAAATGATTGTTGAATGAAATTAGAAAAAAAATAGATACACATTATCTTTATTGGAGACATTAGGATCGACAGGCCCAAAGAAAGTTCCGATGAAGCGATGAAGCAATTATATAAAGCGACTGCAATTAAAATCAATGGAGTGCCATATGAGTGACCATAGGACCGGTTTTTATTGCTGTGAGAAACAATAATTTTGATTATAAAATTGTTGGTTCATAAAAACATTGATAGTGATAATGAAGCACTTGTGTAATAAGCGATGTCATAATGTGTGAAATACCCTATTGATGCTGATACTATAACTCACTCTATTGCCGCGCCGCTTATTTTTATAAACTTTATAGAATTTTGTTCTTATAAAGGATTGATTGACAGTTGTAAGCTCTACATTGACATTGACAATGACTACTAGTGTAATTTGTACAGTGACAGTTTTTGATTTTTAATTTGAAATAACGTACTTCTTCAAGTATTCGTCATTTTTGGTAGGTACCACTTCAAACATTGTCCATCGAAACTGTGTGTTATATTTAAGATGTAAGATTGAAGAACACAGTGGTAAGTAAAAGTACTTGCCAGTGCAGTACAGTACATAACTTTAAAGTGGCAACTTAAGACTGTCAAAGGCAAGCATGGCGCTCACCATCTGGCAAACAACTTGGCCCTTAATGCAAAAAAGTTTGCTTGCAAAATTTCATGCATCAACTGTTACGAATGTGTTCTACAAAATTATGTCACCACCTTTCCCAGTCTGTACAGGTATGCTTACTGAGATATCAGAGTTTCTATTTCTATTTACAAGAAGCTTATTTTTTATGTACATACGTTTATTACGAGTATATCTGATGACTTTTTCATCAGAATATAGCTCTTACAAAGGTTATATAACGTGTTCAACTGATGCTATTAATATCATACTAATGCCAATACAAATGGTATCCGTAGCTGTTTAATTTAGTAACAGAGGAAATTCGTTTTTGAATGCTACGTTATTACGCACTAACGTTTTTAATTCTTTAAACTTCTTAAAGCATATATACGGGTCGTTTGAAAAGTTCTTAGCCTAACATACTTAATGAAACCACACGATTTTGAGTTTATTTTTATTTTTCAACATACTCTCCTCCGAGCTCAAAACACTTTTTCCATCGACCCGGTAAGGCTTCGATACCCGTTTTAAAAAAAAAACTTCGTCTAACTCCTCAAAATAAGCGTCCACGGCGGCTATGACCTCTTCATTTGTAAAAAAATGTTTACCACCTAAAAATTTTTTCAGCTTTGGGAACAGATAAAAGTCTGACGGTGCTAAATCCGGTGAATATGGGGGATGAGGTAACAATTCGAAGCCACATTGATGGATTTCTGCCATGGATTGCACAGAGGTATGAACGCGCGCATTGTCCTGATGAAACAAGACTTTTCTTCTCAATAAACCTGGACGTTTTTCTTTGATTTCTTCTCTCAAACGACGCAACAGGTTGCAATAGTAATCGGAGATCCCAAAAAACGTGTACTTGTTGCTAAATAATGTAACTACAAAATGAGGGTAGTTATAAAAAAAAACCAATGACTTTAACCTTGTTAGGCTAAGAACTTTTGAAATGACCTTCGTATAACCCATGATTTTATCATATATCTTTAGTTCTGGTATCAAAACACCCTCAAACAGTTAAAATCAAAGAACAATAAATTGCGCTAACTGACAAAAGGTAATGATTAAGTGACTTTTTATAATTTAAATTCCGGCGATAAAATAACGATTTATGAAGCCTTAGCTTACAACCACACATCAAAGGGTGAATCAGGGAAATCGTACAACAGATCTTTAACCCTTCCAATTGGCCATAGTATTTGAATGTTTGTAATGTTTTATTAAAATACATTATGTTATAACAAATAGCATCTCAAAAAAGGAAAAAGATTTCAGTACTTTATATCGGAATACCAATTACTAACCCAGAGGTAGTCGGGTAAAACATTAGCAAATATATTAAACTGGGGCCTTACTATGAGCTGTTAAAGCAGGACTTCTCGACAACTGCCCGGTTTATTCGTACCATGACAACTTTAAAGCAGGCCTGCCCGGGCCTAATATTCAAGAACCGCAGAAAAACCGTTCACCTGTGTTTTTGTATGGACTCTCGTTAACATGTCGCTCTAAATCAGCTCAGTTTATGAGTTTCAAACGTCTAGGCGTCTGCAATGTTCTTTATAGTAAATTGTTAGAATGCCAGAGACAATATTATCCGTTCACATTTGAGAAAACAATATTCAAACAGTTCACCTAAATGAGCGTCATGGTATGATTTCATTTAAAACTGTTTATGTCAGGTTTAAGAACTGCACGGAATTTGCACGGTTTTTACGAAGCTGATAGTAAGGCCCCTGATTAAATTTAGAAAAAAATATAATCGTGGGTTGATAAAGTTTACCTAAATTATAATTTTATCACGAAATGTATATTCATGATCATTGCTTCTATAAAGGCTATTTTATTATTCAATTTGTACCCATACAAACAAACACCGAATTATCTATTAGACATTGTTTATGTTTGTTTAACGTCCCACGAACCTGTAATTATCTACGCCAATGAATTTGAAGTTTCCTATTAGCATTATAAAGTTAACGGAAAAGTTACCTTAACTACTAATAATAATGTACTTAAATTATTTTACAAAATATTTTAAATTGATTGGGTTATTGACGTCGGTTAATTAATTACCCATTCATATGAAATTTAAAGACAATATAATTCTAAAACAAGTCTTATCTATACAAATAAACAACATTGAAGAGTCTGTTTAAAATGTGAAAACAACAGCTTCCCACTAAATGCATATGATTGTATAATACGGTAGGTACGTACTTGCTTCATAACTACTTACTTGTTTTACTGTTTCTCCATCTATTTGTTCGGGATCATCTCCGAAATGGCTAGGCCAATTTGATTTTCTCGTTTGGCGAAACTAATTCCGCAGGGCGACGCGGGAGCAAGTAACAGCGACATGCTTCCATGCCAACGGATATTTCTACCGCGCGCGACAGCGATATCCGCTCTGGTGTGAACAGCGAAATTAATGCATAACCTTTCGGATTTCACTATCGCTCGCGGTAGCGAATAACATCTGAATAGACCTTAATAGTGTGAAGTTCTATAACTGCAGCGAAACTTGTACCGCCTAGTGAGACGGTATTTTCTCTTCTTTGGCGAAACTAGTTCTGCCGGGCGACGCGGGAGCAAGTACCGAGAGCGACATGCTTCCTGCCGTGTACATAAGGTTGTGTTTCCAACGTTTTTTGTCAGCTCATCATTTGTTTCACGGATGTTGTCAAAGATGCAACAATCAAAGATGCATGTTTGCTCTCAGAGAATCGCACGGCTGTTAACGACCCGTCCAAGGATACGAACGAGACAATAATCTCGTTACGTATGCAGCGGCCTTAAAAAGAAAACATAATATAGGTGTGAGCTGTCCTAGGAAATTAAATAATAGTTTTTTCTTATACGTTATCGAATCCTTGAATTAAAAATCTAAAACCTTAATTACTGCATTTTATAAAAATCATGGAATTGAAATTTTATTTATTCACAATCTTTTAAATACCGAATTGTACTAAAGAACGGTTGTTCTGGTTTTGTATAACGAACCAGATAATAATTACTAATTACTTTAACAAGCTAAAGACGATCCTACACCAACGTTAGATAGGTACTTATTAAGGGTAATTAACAAGTGAAGAGTAGAAGAGCTGGGTCTTATTAATTACAGGAATTGAAAATAATGAGCTTCTGTTGCTAACAAGAGTGAACATAGAAATAAAAAATGTTTGTGGAATCAACTCTAATGCCTATTTACTACATTACAAGGCACCAAAAATACAATTGACAGTAAAATTTTTCAGTGTATTTGTGTGTGAATGTGTATGTTCATGTACAAATTTGTGTGTACATGTTGTACGTTCGTGCATTTAAACCCGCGTCGATGTCTTACGATAGCTTACTATGCGTAAGTACTAAGTACCTACTTACGTGTAATAACGCGGACGCGTGCATGAAATAGGATTGTATGTGTGTGTGTGTGTGTAAGTGTGTGTGAGAGAGAGTGTGAGAGAAAGAGAGAGTGAGAGAGAGAGAGAGTCAGACAAAACGCGAGACACAAGTGTGGGTATATGTGTTTGTATGCATGTGTGTGTTTGTATGTTCATACGTTCGTACTGTTGGCGTGCAAGCGTGCGTGCGCAAGTACGCGCGTGTGAGTGTGCAAAGTGAGGGTGTTGTGTGGGTACACCACTTGCTGCTAGTAAATTATAATTATACCCGGAAAAAGAATGGCTTAGTGATACAATGTAAAAATTTAATCAAAATAATTAACAAGAAACGAACGCCTAATAATTGGCATCAATATCTGAAACTTTGTTTAATTAAGTCATAAATACTTCCCGCAGATTGTAATAATTCGCTTAAACTAGAGCGAACCCACCGCTTAAAATCAAACAAATCAATTCAATTTGTTAAGTAAACTTGCCCACCCGTATGGTTTGACACAGATAGGGATCATGCGTGTTAATAAAATTCTTTCCCCATCACCATTGTCTCTACTAGATAAAGCAATTTAGTTAATTAAAACACCCACAATTCCGATGGACGGATACCGCGTATTGAGACGAACTACATTGTTATTAAAACGCTTTATATTGTTTGAGTTTGAAATATGTGGTTAGGCTTTTATATACTTTGTTTTTGTTGCAAAGTTTGTTGCATGTTCATTTATGCGTATGAAAATTTAGAGAGAAAAATACAAGTCCTCGAACGGGATTCCA
The DNA here is from genome assembly GCA_917880725.1 of Selenia dentaria. NCBI lineage: Eukaryota > Metazoa > Arthropoda > Insecta > Lepidoptera > Geometridae > Selenia > Selenia dentaria. The sequence continues at coordinate 21,383,127 of OU862893.1, forward strand.
TGCCGCTTCTTCCAACATTCCGTATCCGACGGTTAACATCAAATAGAGAAATAAAATTGGATGCTTGGACATGGAGGAGTGGTCATTGTGTCTGACACGGATTGTTGGAAGACGCGAGTTCGAATTCCGTGTATTTACTCTCTAAAACTTCAATATTTACTTTAAAAAAATAATCTGGTAAGTATAGACCAAATTTCGTAAATATCCATTCAGCTGATTACTTGTGAAAAGGTAACTAACAGATAGATAAAGTGCTAATATTGTTGAGAAAGCTTAAGTGGTTTGTTCAGAGTCCAGATTCTTTTCATGATATGCAATTCATTGAGGGCTTCACCGTGACACATCACGCTAGTTTTTCCGCTTTAACCATAATAGGTACAATTAGTTGCGTAATTTTTTTCTCGATAAAAAGAATTCAGAATCTACAATAAGGAAACCTTGAAATTCGTCTAAATGTTCTAGCTGTAGTCAGATAATATTATCATATCACTAATCAAGAAACATATCTAGCACAGTAATGCTTGCACTAGATACTGTTTACCTTATATTAGGATATCTGGTGTCATCAAAGACTTCATTTGCTTCACTAAAATACCTTCGATATTGATATCAGCCTTGATAAAACTGCCAGATTCATGCGTGTCATTTACTTTTATAACTTTTACAATATCTTTTTTAAGTAAACACAATTATTAATTGTATATCAAAACAGTTAACAAGGTAACTTCTGTAAAAAGTTGATACTTCTCTCTACTGATAAGAAAAGGCACGTCTTTCTCACCTCTCTCGTTAATATTTTCTTGAAATTCATCGCTGAGAAACCAATTTTTTTCTATATATATTTAAGGTGACATCATTTCACTCACATGCCCTTTCAACCTTAACCTTTTTGCTACTTAGAAAGACATCGATCATTATTCGTACGTTATTCAAGATAATATTTGATGTATAAATACGAAGTTATATGTATGAGTTTTAGTTTACCTGCGATATTTATTTCTTTGTGGGTGTATTTTGTGTAATAGTAGACGGGCTCTGCTCTTTCATCCGCACGTGAAGTAACTAACCACAGACACCTTTTCCGTTTAAAAAAAGTAGACTACGTGTTACTTTTGACATACGCGATCTTCATTCATAAGTTTTACTTAATTTCTTCGAGCCGTTTCAGCTCGAAGACGTAACAAACAATCACACACTCACAAACATTCGCATTTATATCATTAGTCTGAATATGAACCATTTTTATTAGAAACACATATATTCTTCCGTGAATCCGAGGATACGCTAAGTCGGTCTCAGTTGCTTCTTTTAGGACAAAATCAATCCAAATTTTTATTGCAATTATATGGAGTTTGAGCGTCAGTATGATAAATAATATTTCAGAAGTATAATATTTTTTTCTATACACTAATATTATAAAGACGAAAGATTTGTTTGTTTGTTTGAATTAAATAGGCTCCGAAACTACTTGACCGATTCGAAAAATTGTTTCTCCATTAGAATCCTACATTTTCTGTGATGAATATAGGCTATATAATATTTTTATAAAAATAGGGATCCGTATGAGAACTTCAAAAATGTAACCCAAGGTGTAGATAAATTCCAAAAAAGTCCTCATATCGTGTTTGCTTCGGAAACTATTGACCATATAATATTAGTCTATGCTATTGACTATAAAGTAAAGTGACGTACTTACTACAGTTTTGTAGAAGACGTCAATATCTACAAAGAAGTCCACATTACCATAATGTCTAACTATTACAGTTATGTCAGAGTAAATACTTTTTCATTTTGAAATTTTCAATGTAGTATGCCTAGTATGTGTAGTAACGCCGGTACAAACCAGTGCACATTATTTATACCTTGATATCCTTATCTATTCTAATAATAAAAAGGAAGATATATTATTGTTTGTTTGGAATGGATACACGTAAAACAACTTAACCGATTCAAACAATTCTTTCATGAGTATAAAGCTACAATATACCTGAGTACCATACGCTATATTTTGATTTATGCTCATCATCATCCATCACCACGCGCTTATTGGATAAAACTTCTTTTTGACGGTCCCGTTGGCTCAGTTGAAAGTGGTCCTGCTAACAAGTCGTACCAAAGTTTGACGGTAGTACCTACTTATAGGCTCGTCGTCATTACCATACCATAGTATTATTTTTAACCGACTTTAAAAAGGGGGCGGTTATATGTTCATCTGTATTTCTTCCTCATATGTGGACCAATCCTCAAGTCATGTTTTTCCTTTGTAAGTAAATATTTACTTCCGACCTGGTCCCATTTAAATTTCATCGAATTCGGTCAAGCAAGTTTTATGTTACACTCCAATAACTGAAAAGTGTTTGCCTATTTTGATGATCTAATGATATTATCATTGACAGTAAATGACATCAATCCCGTAAGTCAGGTAAGTAAGTCACTAAAAGGGTGTTTTTTTTTATCAAAAATGGATCACATTTGAACTATCCTGGTAGCGACTTCAACAAGTTATTTCACACTTTTTGGTATTGAAGTCGGTTGTATTTTATGCTTAATTTTTTCGTTTTATCTATCCATGTTCGTATGTTATTACTTTTATCCTTCAGATAAAATAAATATAATATAGGAATAATAGCACCACTATCAAAACACGTGTCTCGATGACTCAAGATATATCCTGTTAAGTATCAAAAGTAAACTAGACCTAAATTCCAATTACTAATAATTAACACATTATCTCTCTCTTCAAGTAAATGTTTACGAGTGCACTTGTGTACATTAATCTACCTAATGTTTATATTATTACTGTTGTCGAGGTCAAGACCCTTGATTAAGAATTTCTTAGAACATTAATGTACGAGTACAAGCTATTATCAGATAGTAAAGTCCATAGAGTCCACTATTTCTAAGCTCAATTTCTAATTCTTTCCTGGCATTATTTTATCATATATTAATAATATGTTTTTGCTATCTTAATTGATATATAATTTGCAAAAATAAAGCATGAAAAACTTAAGCAAACACAACAACTCTCAATTATATATAATACATTTTGTAAATCCTTGATTGAAAGAATAATGATCAGAATACAGTCTGTATTTTATATACTGCAGATAGATAAGTAAAATAACAACTAGATAACATACTTATTACATCCTTTTTTTTTTTGACATGGGGAAATGCTGTTACGCATTGCCGTATGCGGTTAGGCATACGGGGTATGACAGACTCGGCTAAAGGCGCCCATACCGTCTAAATACCCCACGGTGTTCCAGCGTCTTCGACAGCCCCCGTCGACGCCGCTGCCCGCTGTAAAGTGGCGGGCCCTCCTCGGTGAGGAGTGTCAATGGGAACACCCCTCCACCTCGTGTGATACCCCCCGAACACGGAGGGGGCATCAACATCGCGAGAGGACCTATCTACTCATTACATCCTAACCTAACTAAAACAAACACGCAACTACTTTCAGAGTAATTGGCAACACATAAAATATATTCGCAATTACCAACAACATTAATAAGAGCTCGTCTTATAATTAATATCCTAACTAAATACGGTATGGCTGAAGTGGATTTTAATATTAATAATAATATTTGACCTGCGCAAGAGAACCACACAACAGTCAAACTAGGCAGGTCCAACTTCGAGAAAGAGGTCAATCGTCGAATCCAACTCGGCTGGGCAGCGTTCCGGAAACTTCGCGAAGTCTTCTCGTCAAAAATAACTCAGTGCCTCAAGACAAGAGTCTTCGATCAATGTGTGTTACCAGTGATGACTTCTGGCACTGAAACGTGGTCTTTTACTATGGGCCTCATTGATAAGCTCAAAGTCGCACAACGGGCTATGGAGAGGGCTATGCTCGGGGTTTCTCTACGTGATCGAATCAGAAATGAGGAGGTCCGTAGAAGAACGAAAGTCACCGACATAGCTCACAAGATTAGCCAGTTGAAGTGGCAGTGGGCAGGGCACATAGCACGCAGAACAGATGGCCGATGGGGCCGAAAGGTTCTGGAGTGGAGACCACGGACCGGCAAGCGCAGCGTAGGACGTCCACCGACACGGTGGACAGACGACCTGATGAAGGTCGCAGGACGACGTTGGATGCAGGCCGCTTCCAACAGTTTCTTTTGGAAAATCATGGGGGAGGCTGTACCTACTGACGTATCGGAAACAGGGTTATAGATGTTTTGGAGAATAAGTCTGTTACTTGTTGTTGATCCATACAAAAAAATCAAACTGAAATGTTTTTCTATGGTCAAAAAAACAGCTTTTTATATATTCCGTAAATAACAAAAAATACTTTAAAATTTGTTTCTGTTAATCTCAGAAACGGTTGAGCCGTTGTAACTTTTCACTTGAAGATATGTAGTTGATGTTATAGAGAATATCTTAGGCTACTTTTATTTAAGAAAAAGTAATAAGATTCTGCGCAAAATATTCTTTTATATTAAAAAGTAGTGATAAATAAAAAAAATCTATATATCACAAATGTATATTGCTTTATTCCTGTCCTAAAATCACTGCCATCTAATGTTTCGAGTCACAGAATTCGCCCTATTTACATAATTATATATATCTATGGTTTAAAGTAATATGATACTTTAGATTGAGGTCGTGGTGATTGGACTATTTATTTTAACTAGCATGGTTTAAGATTATATGTCTTTGCTTCTTTATTTTATCTTTTCGAGACAATATTTAAGATCGAAATAACTGCATGACTATTATGTATCTTAGTTGCTAACAAATATTCATTGAAACAAAAAAAATGGCGGCTCGATGTCAGTTTTGTCAGCTCCAGTCATCAACTTACTAACATTTTCGCTCACTGGACTTGACAAAACTGACAGAGCTGCCATTTTTCAAGATTTCAATCAATATTTGTTAGCAACTGAGATATATAATAGCCCTGCTGGTCAAGTTGTGTGAAACATAATGTTATATTTTGTTATTGTTGTTGTTTGTAAATGTTGGATGATTCACTACCAACTTCCAAAACCGACAAAAAGACTTGAAACATCAAACATTCTAATCGTCCCATCTCTCAATAAAACAGAATTACAGCCACCTGTTTAAATTACAATTATTTACGACCATTTGAATTATTATGACAAAATACCCAAAGTCGAATAGCATACGAATAATTCAAGAGAAAAACTTTCCACAATGCAACAAAAGCTTATTGAATATAATAAACAGAATGGTAGTAAATAACAGAGATGGTATAACCCTGCTCATATTTATGATACAGTAAATTGCTATATAGTGTAATGTAATAATGTCAATTTACATATATTTTCTATAACATTTACATTACGATGAAATGAATTGAGGTAGAATGATCCTCTGACTGGTAAGGAAGGATTGTGAACCACCGCGCTCACTTGAATGTCCATCTACACGAGTGAAAAAGCTTTTTGTACTTATGACAGTACTAAAAGCTATGTATTGTTAACAGTAATGCGAAAATATGCGCGTAAGTAAGCCTTTTTCTTTGTTAATTTTTCATTCTGAAACGACTAAATGGATTTTCATGAAATTTGAAATAAGCTTAAGCCCAGAATCAATGAATTCACTATACATTTTGTCCTGCATAATTAAGCAAAAAATGTTTTGGAATGAGAATGTGAGATTGAGTCCTAGCCCAACAATAATGTTATTGGTTTTCTACCAATTCTACTTTATTTTCAAAATAAATTTTAAGTAAGAACAACTAAATTAAAAAGCTTCTGATCATCAGGTATTTTTTAAAGTAGTGTAAAGTGGTGCACAGTATCAATTTTAGTGTTAAAGTATACTATTATTTTTATTCCGAAAGTGCTGCTGCATTAGCCGATTAACATGTATAAAACACATAACATACTTGTTCTAAGGCCTCTCTAACTATATATTTTTTTAATTATATTTTTTTTTGGGTGTGTCGACCAGTCTTCCCGAAACTTCCGACATGGCCTAACGATTATTCGTTATATTTAACTGAGGAATATACTAACACTTTCTCATGTGTAGAAAAGTGATGGATCTTACCTAATTGTTTTGTTGCTTGATTGTTTTACGACCTTTCAGTTAGAAACCACAGACGTCTCGCGACAATCTTATTTATGTTCATGATGTTGCTGCCCGGTAGGTTTTGAACCTTAGTTAACGCTCGTTTAAAGGCCGCAGAGTTTAAACGCCTACATGGAGAAAAGTTAAATTTGAATATTATAATGACTGACGGTGGTCAGTCACGACAACAATAGAACAAATGCTTGTACAGACAAAAATAATTTAATGAAATTGTTAATTGTGTTTTACTATATCAATGTCTACCTTGACGTCGATGATGGACTGGCTAAAGATAAAGATGGACTAAGGATGGCTAAAGATGGAGTGGCTAAATAAACCGCTGGAGCTTAAAATACCATAAAGCAAAGTTAAAAGTTAGCTTACTTTGGTCACGTCATGAGAAGTAAGAAGTATAGAGTCAACTCATTTTCAAGGGAAGATTGCGGGAAAAAGAGGAGCTGGCCGAAGGCGACACTCCTGGTTGAGAGATCTGAGGGAGTGGTTTGGCTGTAGTACCACCTCACTCTTTCGAGAAGCGGCTTGTAAAATAAAAATTGCTAATGATGATGTCCAACCTCCGATAGGAGTGGAACCTGAAGAAGAAGAATTTGAATTCTTGAAGTAGGTAAATTAATATATAAGACAAACAGCAACTTCATAGATAAATACCAATATGAATTCATATGTACTCGTACGTATACATATGGTACGTATATAATGTGTGTCTGTATTTCTGTTGACGGTTCATTATATTTGCAAGACTATTTAACATTTTTAGGAGTATGAATATAATAATAATAATAATAATAAGTTAATTGACATTAAATAAAAGGGCATGTTAACAATTTAAAGGCTTAGGACTACTTATTTGATATAATAAAGTATGCACCTTAATGTAAATAGTAATGTGTATAGTAGAAACTGATGACACCTGAACTAGTAATGAAACTGTATTTCAGACGCCAGGGCCCTCCGTTTTATTGAAACTAAAAAGTAGGTACATATACGTATAAGTGGCACATTTTTAATAACATCTATTAATTGAACTTTAATGGGACATTTACTAAATATTATATCATGGTTACCAAAACATACTTATGTCACGTCTCCTATCTGGGGAAATCAAACAAACTTCGCTACCTAACTCCCTACTTTGAAATCCTCGGACATGTCTAGTTTTATTGTCTATGATTGTTAAGTGGGATTTAATAGGATGAAACTACGTTCTTACGGAGTTAAAACTGGGATAACATATTAGTTGTTTAAGTTTAAATTGTATGGTTTATTATATATATATACCTTTTTGTTAAGGTGTTCTGTATACTAAAGGTAGAATCTGATTTCAACATCGTTTCTGAATGAAACCTTCAACACTGCCATTAAGCGATTTGAATATGTGATAATCAATTCCCATTTTATTGAAAAATGTTAATTTTCCACATTTAAATCTTGTCCCCACCTATGTTCCGTTGCACCTAACATATAACGTCGAACTGAACCAATTCACAACAACGTACGAGATCATAAAATCATTTAACTAAACCTTCGACAGCTTAATCTGTAACTGTATCTTATTTAACTGCAATTTAACGACAAAGATGTATAAATTCTTTCTTTATCAGCGTTTGGTAATCGATTTCGTAAACTTCAACCGGTGAACGTTTCGGTGGATATGTCTCAGCGGTAACCACGCGGAAATATCTGACGTATTGATCGGTACTCCCATTGAACTCCTTTGAGTGGTTAAATGTTTGTTGCTGTGAAGAATACAACTCCAGTAATAATTCGTCGATGTATTCGTCGACGAGCTCACCGATGTCAAATACTTTATGAGATATCACCGTTGTACATAAGGTTGTTTTTCCAACGATTCTTGTCAACTCGTCATTTGTATCACGGATGTTGTCAAAGATGCAACGATGTTATTTTTAGAGCATCGCACGGCTGTTTGAATAATCTAACATTAAATTAGGGCTCTGGGCCTAATAAAATATCCGATTAGTAATATAAGTATACATAGAAACAAAAGCGAGTAGAACGCAATAAGTCTTATTAATATAATAATTTGAGAAGTCACTAGGTGCAGCCTGCGACTTTGTCCGCGTGGAGTTAAGTTATCGCGACGCTACGAGAGGTGGTAGTGGTGGTATCCTTTGGAGGGGAATGACAAGTAGCCTATGTATATATATATACCTATGGGACAACACTCACACAAAGGTCTTCAGGTCCCAAACTAGGCATAGCCTGTACTATGGTAACCTGATGACTGATATTACATACTTATATATGATATTAAATACTTATATACATATAAACACCCAGACACAGATCAAACAGACATGTTCATGCACACAAATGTTTGACCTGTCCGGGGATCGAACCCGGGACCAGCGGCTCAGAAGGCAGGGTGCGACCAACTGCGCCAACCGGCCTGTCAATGTGCCCAGAGTGTAAGCATATAAAACAATATTTCTTAAGTTATAAGCTCCTTTCATTTTTAATTTCATACAAATGCAGCCCTTTTTGCGTCAGAAGGTAAAAAGTAGATAAACATATAAATTATAAACATACTTTCGCATCATTAATAGGACTAGATTCGCATTGCAAGTATGAAAAAGAGAGAGAGTAGAAAGTAAAAAATCCTTTCATTAAAAGAAACATATGAAAAACAGAGTTCTCTAGATTTCATTAAAAATGTTTGATGTTTACTTTATTAGCACAATAATATGATTAGTACGTCTATTCACCTAGAAAAATAAACGACATCTTCTTCAAACGACGTTTCTTGCTGTCGCTCAACGGGCTTTTTCTTATTGTCATGTTAATGTCGTTTAATCCACCTTGTGGATGTTGAGTATAGTTGAAGACGATCTACGTGACCAGTCGTTTCCATTTTAGTTCTAGCGTTTCAGCAAAAGTTCAAGTAGGTAAGAAACACAAGCATTTACTCGTACTACATACTGTTTTAAATGTATGGTATCCCGTATCACTAACTAATAATACTAACTGCATCTAGGTACTTTTTTACATTAGGAGTCGGTACAAGAACGAGATCCACCTGGTGTTAAGTGGTGACTTCTGCCTGTAACAGATGCATTTCGTTGCATGTGACGTACTGCACTGCAACCGTAACTCTGAGACCAAAAGTTGTTAAGTACTAGCTATGCAATCCTCGCATAGCTAGTACTTTCCATGCTAAAAGAGAAACTCCTTTCTACCTCTTAACATTGTCCGATTTCAGTGATTTGTTTTTCATGGAATCATGGGATTGTTTACTATGCCCGTACGTTTTGATTTTTTCAGTATTTCAAAGTACTATAAATTTCCTTTTTAAAAAAAAAAGTAAAAATCAAAACTCTCACTGAAAAAAACTCAGACTCATTGAAAAAAATCACTGAAATCGGACAATGTTAAGAGGTAGAAAAGAGTTTTCTCTTTTAGCATGGAAAGTACTAGCTATGCAATCCTCTTAAGACCCTTTTGACCGGCACCCATATCTTCAAACCGCCATGCGACATTACTACTTCATGGTAGAACATAATATGTATTGTGGCAGTACTTCCCCGGACAAACTCATTCGCAAAGAGATGTACTATGGCTAAAACTACAACTAAGGTACTTATAAATACCGAGTTTCATTGCTTGCATATGCATATTAGATAATTGTGTAAGTTTGTTCAAGGACACGTTATAACTTCTCCCATTTTCTTCGAGAAAATATCTCGAGTAAAGGAATCGTATAAGCATACGAGTATCACAGTTAGTACTCGTATGAAGAATATGATCAGTCATTAGTATTAAACGTTACTATCTTCGTCGCGTGCTAAATGCTTCCAGATCTGTGGTATTGATGAGTGATCACGTGTCCATTGTACTGTTATCTCTCTCATTTCCGATACCATTTTGTTCTCAACCAATCCATTTTTGGTGAACGAAAGTGTTTTGTTCTACAAATGATTTGATAAAACTTGAACGTACACCTGCACTAGGATTCCTTTTATTGATGGGTTTATATTAAAAGTTTAAATTAAAACATATTAAACCATTATATAGGCAGCTAAATTGCCTATGAACCCCTGAAATTGAAAAACCTAATCATTCAAAATATTTAATTCAATAACTATAAATATATAATATATAGTAAAAGAAATACACTAAAGTATACATCTACGGTTTAATTGCTCATATATGCCTAAAATTATAGTATCAAACTGTAAAACGCCTATATTTATAACATCAAATGGGATAGATTTTTAAACCTTGAAAATTATAAAACATAGGTAAAACTCAATGTTCAATACATCGAAAAGATAATATAATCAATCTCATTTTTTTAAATGAAATAGCAAAGCGCCTAATTCTGGCGTTCTGCTAGCAGCTGCCGCGGCACGCTCGTTTCGCTCACTCGGCTCGCGCGTTCATCGTTAAACCTAACGCTCCTCCTCACTGTACTCGTCGCACCTATCGTAACTTTGCTCTGACTAAATACCTTGACTATTACCTTGATTATAATAGTATATAAGTATATAGTATATATAGTAGTATATAATTATAATTATAATTATATATATATCTACCTATGTTGCAGATAGTTTTGATTTGTTTATTAATAATAAGACGTGAAAGATTTTTGTTTAATTAATGTAGACTCTTATAGTACAATATAACTGTTTGGTTAACATTTATTCTAATAAAATATCTACCAATTAAAAATATTTCTTCACATACAAAAGTATTTATTTAAGATAGAACCTGGAATCGATTTTTTTATTTCAGGTACCTATCCGCTATCTCTACTCATAGCTTTATTAAAATTGCATAAGTATCAGTATTAAAATAATGTAATTTATATTAATATGTCTATGTTCTTAAAAGTATGATCTCATCTTCATATAATGTATGTACTGAATATGTACCCTAATGTATCGGCTTGTTGGTTTTTTAACTAGTTCTTGTAACCAACACAAACAATAGACAATTATTTTATTTGTAGCAAAAAACATAAAAAGATACATAGGTACAATAACAACAAATAAAGAGTTGCATTTGTTTAAAAAATAAAAGTGTATAACACTGTTATGTTCTGTAATTAAACAGTGCAAACGCAATACTGCGTTAGATTTAAAGAAAACTACAGCAAGTGAAGTGACTACTGAATGAAACATAGATATATAGATAAACGCACTATGTCGATGAGAATGGAGGAGGTTTTTATCGGCAACGCAATGCACATATGAGTTAGCTTCTTGTTGAATACTCACCTAGACCCCTGTTCTATGAATTAATTGGTGAAGGCCTACATGGCGAGCTAAATAATGAAAGTCCTATAAGCGCAGGTCAAGTGGTTTTCCATATAAAAGATGAGTAAGTAGTGAAAACTGTGATTGCATTAAAATCAATCATTTCATAAAAATCTTTGCATTTAAATTTAATAATACGTTTATCGCATCAACTCCTCTGGTGCTTTCGCCTATCGTTGTCACAAACACTTGAAACAAAAATCGTATCGAATGAAACAATGGAACTCAACACTCTTAAACCAGTACACAACAACGACAAGAGCAAGTCGATGGCCTAACATAAAATACGTGTGTAATTCACCGATTAATTAAAACCTATACAACCATGACCGTATGTAATTACTACTAGATTTGTATTACGTTTAGTGCATAAGGTTTTACGAGTCTGGTTTATATGCCTAGTACCTACATGATTAGTACCCCAGATTAATTAAAAGTTACATACTATTATTACTGTATTGAATGTGGGTGACCACCCTGCGTTGATTTTTGCTTTTCGTTTCGTTTTAGGAAGTCGTTTTAATAAACGATTATGGTGCAGAACAACGAGTATATTTCTAATGTATTGGTAGTTTAGGGCCTTATTTATAAACGCTGCTTAACTTTAAATGACATTATTTAGTACTGCGCAAAGGAAAATTAATGTTCAGCGCCGTACTAAATGACGTTATTTAAATTTAAGCAACCTTTATAAGTAAGGTCGTAAGTTCTTAAAGTGTATCGAAACTCGGATTCGATCTTAAATAAAGTAAATGACTTATTTATTATTATTATATTAATATTTAGTTATAAAGATTTCTGATAAAATATATGGCACTAAATATATTTATTTACCTGTCATACCAAAGTTAATGACTTTACAAATACAGATGTGCTGCATATACATATAACTTAGTACATTTCTTTTGATGATGGAAAATGTGTACTGCCCTTCTGCCGAACGGAATGGTGACGGAACTTAATAATTTCTGAGACAAAAATTTTTGTCTGACATTAATTTAGAGAAATGCGTTCCAATTGGTTTCAAATGCCTTATACTTTGAGCAATGCGGGTTCTAACAAAACTGGGGTTTTGCTTAGTAGGTACTTTTTATGTTTTTATGTAATGGGTATGAATATCTGAATGAAAATAAACTTTCTAGTTTTATTACAATAATAAATTGTTGTTTCATGTTGTTTATAAATACATGTTTCAAAGTTTACATGTGAGGTGGAATATATTTAAAAAACGTTACGGGAAGGTATTGTAAATACGTATAAATAAATCTTTACGAAATAATGACATTCCCCCTTCCTCCTTTATTCTACAGTTTAGGTAACATAGTTTTAAAAAACCTAGAACTAACCACAGCGTAACTATCAAGTATATATTGCTATCCGAACAGCCTGTAGAAATTTCCGTATATAGCCAAATGACTAATCACGTCTAGATTAATATCGATACCAGTAAATTAGCAATGTTCGTATTATCGGAGCGTTGAATAACACGCCCTGAATGGCCAATACGCCGTAATGTTCAAAATTAGCTTTACTTCCTGCGATATAATTTTGGTTGACTTTATTGGATATTCAGTTGGAACATTGGAACATTGATTAATTTTCTGAAGGTATATGTGTTAGTAACATATTTTTTTATCCAATTAAGACTAGCTGACCCGTTAGCGGCTTCGCTCGCTTTACCACCTCAGGAATGATTAGTGGATACTTTCATCACAAAACGCCTCAATAGTCAAATTTTCAAGGTTATAGTTCCAGCGGCTAAGACTCTGCGTAGATGAATCAGTACGTCAGTCAGTCACGAAAAGTAGTTGACGATGTAGATGAAAGAGGGAGATACTACATTCAATGTTTTATATGAATTTAATATTTTATATGTCAACAATCTAGATATAACTCTAATAAGGTAATATGGTTATCATCTTGTTAATTTTCTTCACTATAAAAACTGATACTTGCATATGTTCAAAACAAGGCCTAAGTAGAGCCGGTACTAAGGTAACCTGATGACTGATATACTTATACATATGTACACACCCTAAAATAGACATGTTCACGTACAGATATGATTCCCATGTCCGGGGATCCATACCAGGACCAGCGGCTCAGAGGGCTTGCTAACAACTGCACCGAGCGCCCAGTGAAAAATTATTAATTAATATTGACAACATAAGTGATTATGTGTACTATACAAACATTACCTTTGCCATAAACGTAAAACACTACATAGGTAGGTACAGCTCGAATCAATGACTAAACCACTTTATATTCTGTAACGAACCTTACCGAATATCGTTCAACTCTCATACTAAACCCGGTACCATTCTTCAAACATGACTCACGTATTGAACATAGGTCCAGTTTGGTCTGAGAAAATTCATGGAACACAGCAGGATTGGAATCCACATCCGTATAATTGTAAACAAAACAGTAGCCAAAATCGAACTAACAATTTTGTGAGTTGGTGGTCTTTGTCCTTTCTTTTAACACGTTCCTTGATAAATTGTTTTATGGTAGGTTCGCCACAAGTGCGAACATTAGACCAGCGAAAATTACTAGAGATGGGGACAGAACAATGGGTGTAAGATTGCAAGGTTGGTGTGTGGCGAATTGGGCGGTAGTTGGCGTAAAGTTTCCGAGGTTGTTAAAAGTACGATTCTACTGCTATACAAATTTAGCAATTTGCAAGCTTTCTTATTTATGTGGGCGCATTATCTGATACCTATTATTAGTTGTGCATTGAATGGAAAAAAACATACTTGATCTCTATAACTGTGTGTCATCAATACATAAAAAAAGATAGATAAGGAATTAAGTAAGACAAAAATTCACTGCTTCTTTGCTGTGATACTGTGAAGTAGTTTTGAAGAAATAAGGTATTTTGTTTTCAATGTTTATGAAGTGTAAGTAACACATTACTTCATAATATTGCAGTCAGTTCACATAACTGTACACTATAAGTCATACACATAAATAAAATCACCTAGTAGGTAGTCATACCAATTCAATTGACTGTATCCAAAGTTAGGCCAATAAACCTCTACTGATCTTTTCAAGGATGTAAAGGCTCTATAGACGGTATGTAACAACTTTAGACCATACAGGTAGATTATAATGTTTGACTCTATGATGTGTTGATAATGTCGTATCTACCAATATCCTCAATCTATCGTCATCAATCTGAATCAACTGAAAGTGAAACGATTCAAAACAATGTAGTTATTTATGACAACAGAAGACGTTTACCTTTTGCGCACACCAACGAAAATTAATTCATAAAACATACAAATATCTCACAACATTTTACCAACCTTTAAAGCTACTTCATCAGATCAAAATGCGTGAAGACCGTCGCAAATACGAATACGTCGACCATTCGCAACGCACCCCATAAATTAAACAGATAAACGGCTCAACAACAATGAATAAGTAAACCTGCCAGTTCTTTTAACACTCTAAAATAAGTAACTTTGTTCCCTGAAAAAACTTTAATGTCCGAAACGGGTATACAATGGATCAGAATATTAAAGGGACCGTATGGGGAGGCATGGTATGTGCGACAAAAAATAGTTTGATATACTATTTTTATGGTCGTTTTAGGTCTATTAAAATATATGACAATATAGCAAACGCGTCATATATGTAAGTATAGGGTGACATTAAAATTTTAAGTGATCTCCGATGATGAAAATGGTAAGAAGTTTTTTTTTAGAATGTTCAACACTGCTAAAAGGAGAGTTATTTTTCAGGGTGTATGTACCTATGTAGATATTGTTTGTAAGAGTGTCCTACAGAAAAAAATAACTATTCTTCTTCTTCTTGTTTGTATGGCTTGTGCGGCGTAACCACAATTTTGCCAATAACAGTTCGCGCGGATAGGAAGGGCAACAAACGATGGAGAATGATCGGTAAGCAGCGAGATGATCGGTAGTTTTTCAACCATTTAACAATTTTGCGTCTGAGGATACTTTATCTGAAGCAACTTTTATAGGACAATACAGGACGGCACAAAATAAATACTATGTATTGAACTACAATGAAGTATACTATGTATTGAATATAATAAAAATGACTACACAAAAATGTTAGTTTCCTACAAACAATTATGATAAACTACAATTTAATTTTATTAACTATGATAAACATACTTAAAATATAGATGTGTTAAATAACTATTCAAATAAAAAAGGTAATAAAACTTTTTTAGTCTGATCAAAAATCAAAATTCGTTTCGTAGGTTTAATGTAACTCCAAAAGGTGAAATGATAATTATATTTGTCTGATTATTATTTTACCTTTTGGAGTTAAAATAAAACCACGGAACGAACTTTGAATTTTGATGCGGTTTTACCATAAATTAGAAGAAGGTTTATATGTTTATTAAAACCTAATATTTTTTATACAACAGAAAGAAAAAATGTGTAGACAAGATGTTTTTGTTTGCTGATAATCCTACATTTTAAACTTTTATTTATTATTCGTTAGTATATCCACCTTAATGACAAATGTAAAGAGAATCCGTTAAATGAAATATAGGTAGATAGATAGACAGCAAGACATACAGTCAGACAGACAGGCAGACTAACTGACTCACTACATTATAAGTTGTAGGCTTAGTATAGCAAGGATGATTATACTATAATCATCGTAGGGTTCCATAGTCTCGTATAGAACTTGAAACGTTTTCACATCGTCAGCTGTTACGATGCTCTACGTATAGCGCGCGTATTTTGTTTGCGATGATTTAGCATGTAAATATATTTCGAAAACGATACTTCCAATATCATAATTAGTTCCGTAACATCACCCTGTCTATTTGAATATTATTGAAAAGATTTATAGGTCACATTTGTTGACTGTCAGGATATTTAGGTTAATTTTGTATTCATCGGTTCAATTTCTAGGTATCCACTTGCAAAATATATTTTATGAGGGCAAATATTATATTTAATTAATAAGCTATTCATACGAGCTTTTCAATGTTTGGTATGTATTTTTATATTTTTACTATTTATATATATGTTGATATATTATTATATATATATATAGAAATGAATGTCTATTTTCCTTGGTCATCGCATCACGCGTGAACGGGTGCAACAATTTTGCTTATTATTTTTTATTGTGTTAATTATAGTCAGCAGAAGGTTCTTATGAAAAAATAATCAAGAAAAGTTGGGATATTATGGCGTAGCCGCATGCCGAGCCAACTACGTGAACGAAGACGGGGGCAGTCGCTAGTATAACATAAATGCAGTGGCTCTGTTAATATTATATTATTATAGGCAGGCAGCAATATTTATATGCCTTACCATCTTGCTTACGATTTGGCCGTCTTTTACTAGATAAGCTTAAATCATACAATAAGTTAACAATATAATACTGCCGATTTAAATGTATGTTTTATATTGCGCTAGTAGTGAACCCACCGCAGTTCCGGATTTCAAAGTACTTTTGAAGCACATATTTAGCTTTGGTAAATCGTGAAGCAATTTAAATTACTGTGTACACGTAGCAGCTTACAGCTTATCAGTTGTGCAGTACCATGAAAAACGTTAACACTTGGAATCTCTTAGTGGTGTTCAACTAATGGACCAGCAGAAAGACCATGCCGCTATCCTAAAGCTGTTTATCACGATCACCATCACTATTTTTGTAAAGTATACCGCAATGTTAATGTTAATGTTCCGCTAGGGAATGGAACATCCTGCCTGAGTCGGTGTTTCCGGTTAAGTACGATATGGTGGTCTTCAAAACACGAGTGCATAGGTATCTCCTGGGTAAGCGCGCTCCATCATCGATCGCATCATCACTTATCACCAGGTGAGATAGTGGTCAAGCGCTACCCATCTGGGTATAAAAAAAATAAAAATAAAATGTCCAAATGACGCGAAGGCACACTCGATGCTTTCTTGCCTATACGGATGCTAGATCTCCGTAAATTTCGTAAGTTGAATAATTAGTTATCCATAACCATGGATCTAGGAAGAAACATCTACGTTTGTAACGCTCATAAAAACCAACCCTCGAGTTGTAGTACGACTCGCTTTTAGCCGGTTCAATTAGTTGTATCACGATGTGCAATATTGTATTTTAACCGTTTCAATAATTATATTATATGTTTTAATAATTACTATTTTGCTAATTAACTCAAATTTATATTAATCTTTAGTATTTAGGTTACATTGTAATTCATTGAGGGTACCTGTACAAGTGTACATGCATAAGAACTTCATAAAACGTCTTAATGTGGTTATGACGTTTTCTATTTTCAATTGTTTACTGTTTTAGCAGTAAACAATAAAAAATACCATTGTTTACTGATTATAAATACTAAAAACACATTATATATATTATATATATATTACATACATGACAAATTGTAAAACAAAAACATGTATCCTTAACACAATTGCAAATGCAATAGGTTTCACACTATGCGCGGCTTGCATCTTGAAGACCCTTAAATTTTAGTAGAAATTTTAATTTTCCCTTATTCTACCACAATACAAGACAAACGTCTCCTTTACCTTTTAAAAATCACACACGTTACGTATTAATTCGTTTATATCCCTAGCGGTTACACCAATATCCGCAACAAATCTCTTCGAATAGCCCAGTATTAGTAAACTCAATGAGAGATCACAAAGAGCAGTTCTCATAAAAACGGCGAGGTTATAAGTGTTTATTCTGTCGGAAGCTTGAAGCGGTGCTTTGAAGTGGCATCGGTTCTGTTAATAGCAACCCTTTTGAAAAGATAACGATAAAAATGCTACTATTTATATTTGGTTACCATTCTCCCCTCTGACGATTTATCTGTTTCAGTTGAGCATTGTAAGTGTAAGGTTTCGGGAATAACGCGACACTATTCTTATTCGGCAATGTTCTATAAATAATACAGTAAAGTTAAAGGCAGAAAATGACGAATAAATTTTTATTTCAAAATGTTGTAAGGAACATCACTTTTAGAAGTATTCAAATTATCAACGGGATAATTACCATGTATATTTTCTGAGAGTTTCCGATATGTCGGCACTGTTCAAGCGCCATAATCACGGATGACTGAGAAATTGCGGGTGGGTGAATGTTTACGAGCAGACGAAATGGTCTACCCGCTTCCGTACTCGTTTGTTATGCAATTATCATGGCGCTTGCAACTGTGCCGAAATATCGGAAACTCTCAGAAAATATATGTACATATGGTAGTAGTCCCGTTGATAATTTGAATGTTTGTGACCATGATAGTTTAAAAACTTATAACATCACTTTTCTCCCGCAATTATACAATAAAATAAACTCTGTATAGTTCTAGGGCGTTGGGCATACATCCTCCAAATCCATCATAATATGCCAATTGTATGTATTTTTTACAATGGAAATTTTCGAAATTTTATTATAATGATATTGTAATAAATTAATGATTTGCTTATTTAAAAAAATGAGAATGTGAATCTGTGGGCCTAGCATAAATAATTTCGTCAGTGCAACGTAACCGTATCGCTCACATGGAACAGTACAAACTGGCATTTATCTAGGACAACTGTGACACAGATAACTTATGAGTTATCTGTGTCACAGTTGTCCTAGATAAATGTGTGTGTTAGTGATATACTTGTAACTATAACTCGTAGAATACTTTCTCGCAAATTGTTCGTGCTTCGGCCCCTGAACGTCAATTCAATGATATTTTCACGATATCTGCATTGGCCCGCATAAACCTCTCGGCAAGCGACGCTATTCGTCGGTTTACGGCATAGCTTACCCTTTGCGTCTCAGAGATGTAAATATACGTCAGTTTCATTCATAAATCTTTTGTTTTAATTATCACGGTATGGAAAGGATTAATAAGATATTTATTCGTTTGTGTTACACATCTTACTTAATACATTTAAAGCTGACAAAAATCTGAAACATTATTAAAATCTTATTGTGTTTCTGTTATTTGTCTGAATTTGATAGATACAGTAAGCGCAAACAGTAGTTATTCAGCAGTGGACGTCATCCGCCTGATAATGATTATGCGCAAACAATGCAGTATCTATCAAGTCAATACTAAAAACTGAAAGACAGCAATAATAAAATGTTATTACGGCGAAGCGCTCGCAGTGGAGCTGGACTTGGCGGTCTTAACAACTCAAACCAAATTTAAGCAACGTTTGCTGCAGTCAGGAATCGGATGGATGACCGCTAGTGCTATTATTCAACTGAGCGCTTCCGTGCTTTGAAAGGCACGTTAATCCGTCGGTCCCGGTTATTTTTCTTAAGCGAACAGTTGTTAGGCTATGTTGAAGGCCTTCGAGTGGTCTGAAAACTTCGACATAATATTGTGTTGGTCACTAGTCTATTATTCACCAATCGCACTGGGAATGCTTGCTGGATTATGTGATAATTTGCAAATCAGCATGTCATTTGTAAAATTCAGGTTTAAAATATATTTTTTCATTTACTATTAATTAGGGTAATCAGAATAAAAAGGGAAATAAGAAGGGAATAAAAAGAATATAAAGGGTAGTCAGAAAAATAATTACGACGTAATATAAAATTATTACTTCCATCCATACAAGCATACTCGTATTTAGTGAAACCTCGAGCAACACGCCCTTAATATTTATTATTTATAACGTAGCTAAATCTAGCGGTGACCTTTTGATGACTGTCACAGTAGGTCTTCTTGCACATTCATGTGCAGGTTAAGGAGTTCAGGGCTGTATCCTCTTCCCCTGGCTTTTCTATGGGTCCATTACTAAGGGCCGGTTCTTGGAGTTCATAGCGATCTTTTTACTGTGGAACTCGTTAACGAGTTCAATAATTACCTACTAAAACCTTATCGAATTAGAAAATATTTATCTATTAATATTCTACGCCGCTAGGGTTTCCTATCAGTTCCAACCAGTTAACCTCGCAATGAGTTTAATAATAGAACCACACCAAGAACCCCAGTGTTAAGACATCAGAAGATGGATACTAGCAACCCCTACCTACAAATTACATAAAGCAATTTTGCCCACAATCTAAGCAATGACATTACTGCAACGGAATCTCGCCTACCGTCATTTGGGTTGAACCTATAAAGTGAAAAAGAAAAAAAATTTGGAGAAGGTATATAATATTTATCCACAAAAAATATTTTTTCGGGGGCCATTATCACCCATGTATTTAGTATCTAAGGTGTACCAATAAACACCTACTAGGTTATGCCCTTAGTTTTTTTTTCTTGATGGTTGCAATCGATGTCCCCGAAGCTGTAGCGTGTTGGTTTTATGTAAAGAGTTTGAAGAGTAGGAAGTCAAATGGCTGCGAATGGGATTAAAAAGCTATGTCACAGGGTGAAGAACCCAGTATAGTGTTGTGCAGAACTTTATAGATTAAAGCTCTGGATCTGGAGCTAGTAGTAATATACATAGTCACCCACAACTATTACTTGAACGGCTCTATTTGCTCTTTTAGTAGCCACTCCGCCTTCAAAACTCGAGGTCCCTAGTTCGATCCTGGCTGGGGCAAATATTTATATGGTGAGCAGATATGTTTATTTTCGAGTTGTGTGATTGTGTGTGCCCATGCCTCCCGCAACACAGGGAATCCTAGTGCGGGGGTATGAGCTCGTAAACTTTTTTACTTAATAAGGTTCCTACGCACCCCGACGGAGGACAAAATATAGATATTTCTTTAAGTATGTCTTCCAAACGTATTTCATTAATTACTTTGACTTTACGTTTGTACGTATGGGCTGGTCACATCAGTTGTAGAACCGATATCTGATGAAATAGATGGGTTCTCGAATGGAGACCACGTGTCGGCAAGCGTAGCGTGGAGCGACCTTCAGCCAGATAGAGCGAGGATCTGCACAAGGTAGCTGGCACTCACTGGATGAGTGGAGCCGAAAATCGGACTCAGTTTTGGGAGAGGCATATGTCCAGGAGTGGACTGTTGCAGGCTAATGATAATAGTACGTATATTAAATAAAAAAGCCTCATTCCTTATTATGTTACGATGCAGGCATTTGTGAATGGATGAACTTTTAATCACTTCACATACCTAGTACAAATTGATCATATTTTTTTATGATCTAACATAAAACAAAGGTCAAACGAAGCGAATGCATGTTATGTGATATTATCTTTCGAAATATATGTTACGACATCAGAGTAAAACAAATCATATCGTCGATAAGCTATCAAGTTTTGTTTAAATTGAGTTTAATGTGCATATCTGACATATCAGTAACCGCTACATAACTATTGTAGTAAGGTATGTTTGTTACATCGTCACTAGCTTACCACCAATGATGATCTTTTGTAAGCTGCCCGATGTTTCCAAATTATTTTACGCATGTTACGACATCGGAGTACAACACATCATATCCTCGATAAGCTATCAAGTTTTGTTGAAGTTGAGTTTAATGTGGGTATCTGACATCTTAGTAACCGCTAGATAACTATTGTAGTGAGGTAAGTTGGTTACATCGTCACTGGCTGACCACCAATCATGGTCTTAAATAGCTGCCTGATTGTTCTAAAATATGTTCACGATTTTTATGTCTAACTCGTTTTATGACACGAAATTTGTAAGTACAGTCGAAATTCTACAATTATCAAAATATTTTTCAGTATTATTATATATTCAAATTATTTATATGATCAAATTATTTTTGAGTATTCATTTTCATAATCAGGGAGTATTTTATGAAGAAATATACTTCATATTTGTCAATTCATCACGTATATATTGAAGTAGACCTTTGAAAACCTTAACATACTTTATTATATGTATAGTATTATATGTGCACAAAATACTATACTAAGATATTTTTTATAATTCACGAAAAAACTTGGCTTGATAAAAAATTACGAGTACTAAACTTTCCCAAACCCTTAAAGACGATCCCGCCGAAGGAATGAATAATCTCAATTCAATTGTTTCATTCAAGTTCTACGGCAGATATTTTTCCAAAAAAGATATCATATCCCAAGAAACATTCCAATACATTTTAGTGAACTCAGTTTTTTGGAAAGACAAAAGATTTTTTTTAGTAAATAAAATAAGTCTAATATTGAAAATGTTGGAAAGCACGCACGCTGGTTATTAATATAACCATGCAACTTCGCTTTAAACGAAAAAATCCGTCATTCAATATGGTAATGAAGGAATTTGAGGAATGCTTACCTAGTTTATGTCTGGGTTGCAAATAGCTATGACATATAACATACGTAGGCATACCTTACAAAATCAGACAAAAAAGGAATCTGAGTGTTGTGTTAGATAATACCACCTAGGTGAGATTAATGTTAACTGTATTATAGTACAATAATATCATCATTAATCTCAAGCAAAAAACTATATAATTGAAATTCAGTAGAAATATCATCCCAACACTGCCTTGACTTCAAAAATGAAGAGGTATTATTTCTGAAAAAATGCTTTAATACTTCAGCAACCCAAAAACACAACGATATTCACACAAGGATGTAGAAATAGAATTTAGAAAAAGTTGTAAAATCCTACTAAGAATAAAAAATAAGGCTTTACTAGGTTTGTCCTTTAGTCAATTCAATTCAATGCAGTTGTTCATCAGATTAAGTTCATATTTGTTAGTAGGCAACGTGTCGTACTGTTACAACTAGTACAAATAGACAAATAGACCTAGATTGTTTGTTATGGCACCAAGAATATGCCTTGCAAAATATTCATATTTGTATATATCTGCCAACCCCTTCGCGGATAACGGGGTGATATAGTGTGTGGTATGTATGAATCAATGAAGATTTAATGTTTCGATTGTTTTATGTTAAACTGTCGTGTGAGAAAGTTTATGTTTTATATTAGTAAAAATAAAATATACGGATTTTTTTACTTTTGTTTTTATATTAAGTTTTTGTGCAGTAACGACTTATCTATTTTACTTCTTAGATCATAGAAGCACCCCTTATAGTATTTCGTCTACGCATCGTATCGTACCCTCAACAACGCATCCCCTCAAAATGTAGGGGATGCAATCATTCCCTTTGATTCTATCCTATTCAATTAGAAGGCGTCTCTAACTGACTTTACGGCAAAATGGATTCTATACTGATAAATTTATTTGTAAAGAAATCGCTGCTAAATAAAGGCCAAAACGACTGCTACTGAATGAGGGAAATAGATGTAATTTGATTGAATGATTTTATCTTGATTATTGTTCTTGATATACAAATATTTAAATTGTGACGGAACACACAAGGAGTCCTCTATGATATGGTAGTAAGGTATCCTTTGCCTAGAACTCTTGTGAAAACTTGCAAGTCACGTCCATGTATAAGGCGATCTGTGAGACATAAAGTGGACAAATCTTTTTCAAATGTTATGTCACTAGATATCATAATGAAAAGGGACCATGTGACGTAAAGTGGACAAATCTTTTTAACCTGTAATGTCACTAAATATAATATGAAGAGGGACCATGTGACGTAAAGTGGACAAATCTATTTAACTTGTAATGTCACTAAATGTAATATGAAGAGGGACCATGGGACATAAGATAGGCAAATCGTTTTCAACTGTTATGACACTAGGTATCATAACGAAGAGGGACCATCGGACATAAAGTGGACAAATCGTTTTCAACTGTTATGACACTAGGTATCATAGCGAAGAGGGACCATCAGACATAAAGTGGACAAATCTTTTTCAACTGTTATGACACTAGGTATCATAGCGAAGAGGGACCATGGGACATAAGGTAGGCAAATCGTTTTCAACTGTTATGACACTAGGTATCATAGCGAAGAGGGACCATGGGACATAAGGTAGGCAAATCGTTTTCAACTGTTATGACACTAGGTATCATAGCGAAGAGGGACCATCGGACATAAAGTGGACAAATCGTTTTCAACAGTTATGACACTAGGTATCATAGCGAAGAGGGACCATGGGACATAAGGTAGGCAAATCGTTTTCAACTGTTATGACACTAGGTATCATAGCGAAGAGGGACCATCGGACATAAAGTGGACAAATCTTTTTCAACTGTTATGACACTAGGTATCATAGCGAAGTGGGACCATCGGACATAAAGTGGACAAATCTTTTTCAACTGTTATGGCACTAGATATCATAATGAAGAAATGGAGAGACCGTGGGACATTAACTGGCCAAATCTTTTAAACCTGTAATATAATGTAATGTCATTAGATATCATAATGAAGAGGGACCACAGCGAAGGGAGCTTTGTCTCAGTAGGTAATAGGTACCGTGGTATGTAGTATTTTTCTGTATGAATTATATTACATGGAGCTCTACTGCTATTGTTAGTACCTACCAAAAAGTTTTGTACCAATAAAGAAATATCAATTATTATAATTACATGGAAATTATTACAAGTAAAGTATCATCCTGTTATCGCTCTATTATCTATACCCATCTCGAGCCTTAGTTTCGACTTAGTTTTCGCCTTAGAGAAAGGAGTCACTATGCGGACCCAGTGCAGCTTGTGGCAGTGTGGATACTTTAAAGGCCTGCCTATGCGCAAAATATGCCATTCGACATAACATCTGCCGTGCGATTCTCTAATGATTCGTCGATGCGCTCGTCGACGACCTCACCGATGTCAAATACGTTACGAGATATCGCTCTTGTATATAAGGTTGTTTTTCCTACATTTCTTGTCATCTCGTCATTTGTTTCACGGATGTTGTCAAAGATGCAACGATGTTTGCTCTTAGATAATCGCGGCAGAGAAGTAGAAGAGTAGAGAACTTTAAACTGTAACATTATTACAACATATATATATATATGGCGAAGGTTTTCATACAAACGCATACCTTGAGTAAGTATCAATGTAAAAAAATTAAAATTAAAATAAGTAAAGGTAGCAAAACCGACTACATCGTTTTACAGAAATTTTCATAAAGATTTTCTCTAAAATAAATTATCTCTTTATACAGAAAATACACTAATTTGTAAAAATATATATTACACATCTGTTGGTTATATCTTATCATAATATAACTAACATAATATAAATAACATATATAGATAATCATTCTGCACAAAACTCAACTATCTCCATGACCTGCAACATTGTACTCAAACTATGAATAGTCACCCTTCCTTCTCCAAAATTAGTCAACATAACGCACAGCTCATTTCCTTCCTGTATCCGACAGTCGTATCAAAAGCCTTTCATATATCAACAATAGCACATTATACTGTGTTTTTTATCTGAAACATTGAACGTTATCCAAAACACTGTTATATGAGAATTATTATCTGAGTATACCGAATTGGGTCAATGTGGAGGAACTGATGCGACCACGAACGCAATGAACTTATGCTACTTATGTTAATAACTATAGGTAGTTAAGAATGTTTATTTATGTGATGTGAGAAAAATGCTAGTGCCTGATTTTATAATGAAAACTTACGTGGCTTGTAGACATTTTAATATTAAAACAGGGAATCATTCACGTAGATAAGTCAAATCTTTCCAACTATAGTTTCATTCAACCACATTCGGTGGTCTGAAGTGCGAGGCGAGACGCAAACGTGAGCGTTCTGCACTCTCCTTGAAAAAGACCACCGGATGTGGTTGAAACTATAGTTGGACAGATCTGACTTATCTACGTTAGTGATTCCGGTTTTTAATATTAAAAAACTAGTGCTGATGTTTAGCGTTTCGCATGCCTATATGCGTCACTCTCTGAGCATATATACACTAATAATTAGCCTTTTTTATAATATAATTTTTAAAGCACTAACACCTGCTTGGCGATATCAAATATTGCAATTTTAGAGAGAAAAAATCACATCCTTGGACGGGATTTGAGCCTGTGTCTTACGACAATCCGTGTCATATGCCATGACCACTAGGCCACTGAAGCTT
The DNA here is from genome assembly GCA_917880725.1 of Selenia dentaria. Lineage (NCBI taxonomy): Eukaryota > Metazoa > Arthropoda > Insecta > Lepidoptera > Geometridae > Selenia > Selenia dentaria. The sequence continues at coordinate 21,409,323 of OU862893.1, forward strand.
ACCTGATTGAGCATCGAGTTTTAGCTCTCTATATGATTTTAACCGTCGTATGGGGACGAAGCTGCCTCTATCTTAACAGCATTATCCAACTGAAAAATTTAGGGGTTTTTAGGGTGAAAGAGTAACAAACATCCTTGTATACATTACCAATAAGTAATATATAATAGAGTAAAAAATAACACAGTAATAAATGCTATACTGTGATCGTATTTTACGCTTTAACTTTTACGATTTTGATAAAATTTGGCACAGATATTATAGCATGGGAACCACAAAACTACTGAACTCATTGGAATGATTTTAATGATTAATTAACCCCGGTTTTCTATATCTAAAGACGGACCGTTTTACTTACGAATCGTTACTTTTTGACACTTTTTGTATGAGACAACTGTCAAAAGGTAACGAGTCGTAAGCAAAACGGTCCGTTTTTAGATTTAGAAAACCGGGGTAAGTAAAAACGTGAAAAAAGTCTACTTTTCGTCCTGCAAAAACGTTCATGTGTTATATACGATTTCCTTGCAAGCGGAGCCCTAGAGTGCGCTAGTTTACATAATAAGTGTGATTTATCCTAACTCCACAGCTTAACAGTGTACACACACTCAGTTTGTTCCGGACTAATGAGACGGCGTCGTCACTTGCGCAAGCGCACCGTTCGCGACGACAGCGAGCGTCGGCGCGCATTCGCTACGCTCCGTAACAAATTGCGCCCGAATACGGGATATAGATGAGTGTGAGATTTTTGGATGTAGAATGCACCGATTTTTATGATACCCTAACAATAAGGGGTTACGAAAGCGTCGTAAATGTTTGAGCAGCTTATTGTTGGCTTCAGAGTCAATGTTACGGTATTTTTGACGTGATGCCGTCTTATAAATCTAGCAACGCCGGCTGCACGCACGAAAAGTATGACTCATTGTCACGTTCCACTTAAGCTGAGCGTGCAAGCGAGAGCGCGGAACAAGCGATAGAGGGGCACGATTGGCCTAAGCGTTTGGATTTTCTTGTGACGGTATCAGGTATAATTAGCGTCCGTAACTATTTTTATTTAAAGTAAATGATAGTATATTTAATTTGAATTTGTTATGATGATAACTCAGGGAAAGAGGCTGGCTGTGGATCATATGGTAGCGGATTCAAATCCGTATCTCTAATTTTACACTCCAGCTTTCCGTAGAGGTAAACTTTTGCGGAAATCTGCAGAACATGGGTAGCATAGGGCTTACTACCCCAAGATTTAAAATCTGCCGGTACGTACGTAATTGTTTATAGAATAAAGCAGCTGTTGTTGAGAACTAATCATTATCTAAGGCCTAGTGTGCTACCATCTACACCTATATCATCACTGATCACCATATACTCAATAGGATAGGCGTCAAACGGTAGCTAAGCTGTTATAGAAAAAGTTCCAAGTAACGAGACGAGATAGTCGGTCGTCTTATAGTAACACTGAAAAAGAGCAGTGTGCTTGCAAATTACAAAGATAAGTTCGATAAGTTCTTATATATCTTATTATTCAGAGATTCAGCAATTCCGCAGAAACAATGAAATCGATTGAAAATAAGGAAATACACATCCTGGTAGGCGCTTTGACTTAGTTACCAATCTCAATATAAAAAATCTATTACATAAGCAGCTGTACTTCAAAATCATTAAGAGTTCCTTGTAATTTAAGGTCTAATGCTACCATCTACCACCGCTACATCCCTGACCATCAAGTGAGATAGTTGCTAATCACTAGACTGTCTATAAACAAAAACACATGACCATACTAATTTAGCATAAAACAAACTATGCTAGAAAGAGCTTAGAAATGCTATGTCTCTCAATCAAGTAATTCAAAATTTTAGGGAATTTTCAATTACATCCCTTTATTGTATTAAAACCGACACAGCAAACACACTAACACACATACGCACAAACACAATTATTGTAATACAATTGATAATTACGATTGTATTGTGTCTATAATTAAAATTTCCTATCCAGAGATATGCTACATTTTTATTGTAAAACCATACTTTTTAGTGAAGACGCTGCCACTACAGTTATGTTAACTAAAACGAAAAGATTACATACTACTCGTAGAATTTAACCTACTAAAATTTTGCAATAAAGATATTTGTTTATGTATTTCATCATACTAGTACCTATATCGACAAAATACTAACAAAATTAAGCGCATGAACATAGAACCTATTAAAGATGATATAATACTAAATGTATAAAATTCGTCTTCATCTAAATGATTATCTATATATCTTCTCTTTACACATAAATATGAGTCGCCGAAATGTATGTTAAATTGCATAAGTACCGAACGACTTTACCGATTTGCATAACTCTTTTTTTGTTTTAATCGCTTTAATTCAGGGAAGGTTTACAAATAAAAAATCATGTATAAATATACAAACAATAAACAAATAAAGAAACTGCGGGACGCAGCTAGTAATGCATAAAAGTCATAAAAATTATCTTATCCATTTGTAAAACTTGCATTGTCAATAAATAAGACCTAAACGTCCAATACCAGTTCAATCAAGGCACGAGCTCACTATATCAGTTGAATATCGATTTAAAATGCAAATTCGAACAGCTGTTTATCAGTTTGCCGACTGAATTAAGTCACTTAGCATGCTTGAAGCTTAATTACAGCTTTGTGTGGGCGAACTCACATGTTTAGGTTAGGGATGGGATCAATCAAGACTAATTACAAACTTATTGCGATTTTAATATCATTTTTAACCGAGTTCAAAAAAAGGAGGAGGTTTCGCAATTCGACGGTATATATGTATTTTATGTGTGTTCGCGGATAACTTCGTCTTTTATGAACCAATTTTTCTTTGTTAGAGTATAGTTTTTACCATTACCACCAGAGTTACCACTTTGTATGCTACCTCCACTTTGTGTACTGTAAAGCTATTATTAGTATTTTTAAACTATGTTATTGAAACTGTACATGTATTTCACTTGTAATAATTTTGTTTCTTACAGCAAAGGCTGTGGGGTTTTTATTATTGTTTAGATTTTTTTTTATGTAGTAGTAAGTTAGGAAAATAGGTTTATAAAATTCTAATATGTTTCGTAAGTAATATTTTATATAATAAAGTAATAGTAATAATAATTTAGTACAAATAATTGCCTTATAGGAAGTTATTTAACAGCGTAACACAGGCTGACCTAGTACGGTTTTAAAACTGTTAAAATTAAGCAACTCTTTATATTTATTTTGTAATGTAATATGTAATAAGTAGGTATTGTTTCTTTTCTATTATTGTAAAGTGTTTTAAATAGTTACAGTATTAATATATGTATGTATATGTATACTTCCGTGGTTCCATATAAATTTCAACAAAATCGATCAAGCCGTTTTTGAGTTATACTTCAATAACTAAAAAGTGTGAAATAACTTGTCGAAGTCAGTATTTTTTATTATTTGATTTTGAAATATCTAATACTTACGAAAGTTTCAATAAAGTTATTGTTGTAGTATGTCATCCGAAGCACGGAAGCGCCGAGTTTTACAAATAAAAAAAAAAACAAATTCATAAATACTCGTTTCAAAAATATGACTGCCATCATCAATATCTCAAACGTAGGACGTTCACTGCTGAACATATGCCTCCCACATACATTTCTTAATAAACTGATTTACCGTCATAAAAATATAAGGAATCAATCAAGTTCTATATAGTTTATAAGCAATAATAGTTGAACATTGAGATAAGAAGTCTAAACTTGAACATCCCATCACTACGCAGTAATATGCCAATCTACACTCGATTGACAGACTTACGACTTGTTCGAACAAAAACCGGTAATAATTAATTTAGATGTGAAGATAGTGAAAAAAGGGACGCTCAGTGCCTGGTGGCTGGCAGCTACAGTGATGCCACGTCTAGCCAATAAACTGACTTAATTATATAGGAGTTCGACATGAAATGTCGTTTACTTGCTCCAAACTTGAACTCAGCGCGAGGTATTTTTGGAAAAGTAAAGTTAATATTGTTAAACCAGAAAAAGGACTAGTACCTACTTTAAAAGCAAGAATAGGAAAGGTACCAATTGGACCTCTGAGATGGATCCGATAAGTGCCTTATGGATACTCTCGACAAACTGCAACGTCGCATTGTCCGTATTTTTGGCAACACTGAAGTCACTCAACACCTAGAACCCCTACACATGCGAACTATAGCTTCTCTAATCGTATTTTACCGTTTGTTTCATGGCGAATGTACTGAAGAGCTCTTTCATCTTTTTCCTTCCTCACAAATCCGACCGCGAACTACTCATTCCGGCCTAGCATTGCATCCATATACTGTTCAAAACTTCTTACAACGAAGTCCACGAACCAAAAAGTTGGGCAGTTCCTAACTCTGTCGTGTAAGTAAATTGTGGAATGCTCTACCGGCGTACGTATTTCCTTGCAGCTATGACCCTGGGTCTTTCAAGCGGGGCGTGAAAAAGCTACTCATAGGGGTGGCGATTAGTGCAGTTAACGGATGCGCTAATGGTCATCGCTTGTTGATTCCATCTTCGCTATCCATCAGGCGAGAATGAGTCATTTTGATGAACCATTATAAAAAAAGTTCTTGGGCCGACACCACGTGCCTTAGGCTGGGAACATAGGCTTTGCTTCCGATTGTCTGATCCGAATATCGAATCTGGTTATTGAAAATATCTGGCTATTCTCAGCATTTCTCAGCGTAAATGGTGAGACAAAGTTTAGCGCAACACTATTAGACAATAGACAATAGTAGTAATAGAGTTTTCATTATACTATTTCCAACTATATCTCCCCGGATTTGTTCAATGTACTTATTGGGGTTTTCCGAGATAATTATTCTCAACTGTAGCAGTCCGTATTTTGTAACTGTGCAATGTAGATGGCAATAGGTACCTCTATAAAACCTAAAACATAATCTAGGAAATGTAGAGCCTCAACTTTCTTTCTCTAGGCTTTAGCCTATGCCTTCCTTTCCTTGGGTTGTTTATAGGCATTTAGTTTTGTTTTGTCAATGCCACTGTCAAAGTAATGTTAGTCTAGCACTTTTGATTCCACGAACCCATCATTCGTTGTACAATATTTTTTAATGAAATTAATTGATTTACACATCTAAACATCCACAACAGATTTCATAATACCTATTATAAAGTTCAACATGACTGTCATATCAGTTTTTCTTTTTAATAAGTAGGCACATATTTTTTAATGATTTGGAATGTTCAACGGAAATATTTACTTATTTTACATGCACGGTCTCACACTTTACAAGCTAAACTAAATATTACACCATGCATTATTCCTATTAAAAAGCTGCATGATAAGCTTTACAACATAAGGGTACTTCATTTTAATAACTGTCATTTTTATCAGGAGAACATTATTTTTTATCAATAGTTTAAAACCATCACAGAATTTAGGGGAAAGATGTATCGATGCTTAATAAATAACTCTCACGTAGATTCGTCATGCATTTTACATCTATTATAGTCAATGATTATAAATATTTCAACTGACATGTACTTGGTGCTTTTTTAAATACTTTTAATTCTATTGAGGCCATGAAGGGAGAGCTCATCTCGACTGTTTGTATTTATATTAAATAAAACTTATAAAAATTTATATTTAATTTAATACTTTACGACACTTATATATAAAATATAAGCATGGTTATAGCAATGATATGATTAGAAAGCATAGTAATATATGCACTAGTACAATGTCATTGTTATCGCGATCCCCGCAAATCAAGATAAAAGTATTATTTTATGCCATAGGTTGGCAAACGAGCTGGCGGCCGCGGTCATCCGCAATACCAGAGGTCTCGAGGATGCGTTGCCAATCTTTGAGGAAGGAATGGAAGGGGTGATGGTGGAGGGGGATGGGGAAAGGAGAGGGAGAAGGGGGAGGGGCGTCAGGCCTCTGGAACCTCCCAAAGACCGACTGAAATGTAATAGCAAGCTATAATACTTCACGCCGGTGTTATGTGGGAGCGTGGTACTTCCCCGGTAGTGCCGGCCCATTCGGATGTAACCCATAGGGTTACAGCGTGGCACTTACACCAACAACAGCAGTAGTAGCAATAAAAGTAGCAGTAATAAGCCTGTGTGAATGCTATCTCCATTCTAAATGTAATCCAAATCTTATCGTATAGTATGAGGTACGATTAATTTACTTCAGCTAATTAGTTTATTAATAATAATATTAACAATTGGGCTCGCTGTGGATAAGGTAATAAAGTGGTAACAATCAGATAAACAACTTGCCCGTGTCCTCACGGGATAATTATAAAATAAAAAATATTATAGACAACCTTGTATTTGAACTTGAATTACTGTTATGAGCCTTACGTGTTCGCATGCATATCAAAAAACAATGTTAAGTATCAATAGGCATGCTCTATTGACATTGAATTGCTGAAAATGACGAGATTGAATTGCTATATAAAACACCTAAAACACCTTGATACTTTGTTTTCTGATTCATTTACCTTGTTATGTAATATACGTAATAAGGAAACGACTAAAATTCTTAACAAAACATCCGTCCTTCATTACTTTTAATACGAATCATATTAATTATAAATAACAATTTACATATAGGTATACGAGTTAGTTTTATAGGATACAAGCCACATAAATAAATTGAAATCAAACTCATGGGTGAAATTTCCAAAAATACTTCCTCTGAGGATGAAAGATATCAATCGAAAAAATCTCAATTTAGTCTCATCGGTTTAGGCTCTGCAAAGTACAATTATATATGTTTAACCCGTTGACACGCGATTCGCCATATTTGGTCAACAATACAATAGAATGCGCAGAAATCAACCTACTTTTCCAGGAACTGCAACGTGTGTGGTTAATATTTATAGTTAACTAGCAAACCCTGCGAACTCCGTTTCGCCACCAGATGGCTTCGTTTTATGTAACATTTTGTTTGGCGCCAACTACTTAAAATATTGGTTTGTAGTACATGCTATGTATCAGAGATGGCGCTGTATGTGAAAAAAGATTTTCCCGCTTTTCTTTTTAAATTTTTCCTGAATTTTCTTTACTATAAACCTCACGGAGCCCGAGACCTTTCCAACGAATACAAAACCTAGGAAATCGGTTCGTGCGTTCTGGAGTTATAGCGTCAGGAAGGAAAACCCGACTTATTTTTATATAGTAGATTTATGTATAATTTACAATAAAACCAAAAGTGTGATTGTAATGAAATTCACTTTAAAACAGACGAATTGGGAAATGATAAACGTATCAGCACAAGTTTCTTTCAAAACATTGCTAATACAATATAACACCCATTCGTTTTAGTAAAGTGACAAATGCTTTCCATTATTTCACAAACCAAGGTGTCGATTCTGCAGTTTTGAGTAGTGTCACCAACCTCATACCAATAACAAATACTATAATATGGTGTTTCAATTGTTGATGGCAACTTCCAGTGATTGCTTTAATTAATCTTGAACGACTTAGTTTTGGAAAGGTAACATTAATTATTATTTTTTAAATGTTAAAGTTTTTTATACAATATTGTATGTAAAAAAGAAAAAATAACTAATCTATGAGGGGAACGTGGTCAAGTTTAGCTAACTTTTTGACATAGTAGGCGCCAGCATTTCGGTCTCATTTTCACAAGTAATTTCAGCTTAAAATAAATAAGAAAAATAAGAGCTCTAGCACTGCTATTGTCATGCACAGGCATTTATAAACATTAAACACTATATGTTTAACAAAATTGCCCCTTTTTAACACCAATACACGATTGGCGATTTCTAAACACCATTCTGCGAATGTGATCTCACACGCGCTAAACAACGGTCGAAGCGCTTCGTTATTTACTCTAACTTTTCGTTAGCGAAGGGCGCTAAAAGGTTTGCAAATAGAGCGGGTAAGTAACGTGTCAACTTAGACAAAGACGGCTGTTTCCCTCAATAGTGCGTTGCTATATAAGCAGTAAGTTAACTTCAAGAGCCTTTTGTGCTTAGCACGAATTACCACGACGTAAGTGTAACCTAAGGTGACGTTCACGTCAAACAGTACAAACCGTCATTTATCTAGCGCAACTGTGACACAGATAGCTCACAGTTTGTACGGCAAAGAGTGACGCGTTGATGTTTGTGATACGAACTCCTTTTCGCGCATTGTTTGTGCTACAGCCTCTTATTACTAGACTTCCCCCGTATAAGTGGACTCGTTGCCATTTTTATAGCGATACCTTGTAATTTTAGAGAGAAAAGTTCACATCCTCGGACGGGATTCGAACCCAAGTCTTTCGACAATCCGTGTTGGATAATGCTGTTGATATATATAAATTTGTGTACACCTTGCTTACATTTGCATGTGCACATCTACGAACACTTAACGGTTAATAGTTCACGATTAATACACTTGAAAACTGTAAGAAACAAAAATCTAGGAAAGTTAAACAAAATCAATGAGAGCCATTGTTGGCTTGCTTCCACCATCAACTCCAAACTTTCGTTATGTTACTATACTTTCATGATCAGCACAATATGTACTCGTAGGACCGCATAATAGTGTCACAGGTTGTAGATTGTAATACATTTCCAATCTTATTTTTGTCCTCGCATTTTCCCACACATCACAGAAACAAGGGAGATATAAAAAGAGGGCGGGGCCGGTGTCGCAGCAATATATACATAATAAAGTATTGACTAGACATAATATGGAATGCAATGTAAACTATATTATTTCATGTAAAGTTAGGTTACTGTTATAATTTTACGATGTTCAACGGTGTGTGACTCACGCGCGTACGCGTGTATTGATTCTGGTTTCGCAAGAGGTCAGTCTCTAAGTAGATCACATTTTAGTCACAATTGTATGAGAATACAAACAATGGTTCCATTTAATTTGTACGTACATTTGTTAGTTCACATTAGTGATGTGCCGGATCGTTAAAAAATGTATATCCGCGGATACGGATTTGAATACGGACATTTGGTCTCAAGATCCACGAACACTGATACGGATACGGATCTTAACTTTCTTACTAAATCGTTGTCGGTGCGCGAGATCTTAAAACTATAGTTGACGCCACTTGAGGCTTTGCCTGACATAACATTCACAAAGATTTAAACTCAATTTATCTCAATATAAAGATATTATAATTAATATTTTATAAAATATTTCTATATAATAATAATAATAATTCCTATTCTAAATGTTCAAATATATCATCATTCTAATAAGCTTATTACAAAGATTTGTCGTTCTCATTATAAAGATAGTTAATTCAGTACCTTTGACTTGTTTGCAATATAAAGTTGTTAAATACGATTTTAGGAAATATAAATCAAACTGAATGAAATTTAAGGGTTTTTTTCTTTTTGCCTAATCACCCAAAGATATATATACGAGTAGGTGATAAGTATAAAATTTCATCCATGAATTGAAAATTATTAAGATAATAAACCGTGAAAGATCCATCTAAACTAACGGATACGGATACAAATCTTTCTTATTCCTCGGATATCCGCGGATACGAATACGGATATGGATATCCGGAACATCACTAGTTCCCATACACAGAATACAACTGTGTTTTTTTCAGGGACCGTACAACCCCGGTTTTGGGTTAAGCCTATCGAAGGGGTTTTTCATTTAACAAAAACCATTTCTATGAGGTTACCAATTAGAAAGGTTACCCTGCTTTAAACCCAGCCATAGGGTCACCCTTTGCTTAGGGTTTTCAATTGAAGAGGTATTTGTAACTGTATATAACCCTACGGTAGGGTTACCCTTTGCCTCATAGGGTAACCCTTTGATTAGGGTATTCGGATGAAGAGGTATTTGTAACTTTTAAAAACCCTGTGGTTGGTGGTGGGTAACCCTGGGTTACCCTATCCTTTGGGTTGTTGATCGTGAAGGTAGCGTTGTCTAAATTGAATAAGAGAATCGCCGAGCGATCACTATTTTGGTGTTGTAGGTATTCAGAAAATATATTGCTATCTCAGCATTGCCTGCAACTGTGTGCGAGATCGAAATTCGTTACACAGAAAACCGACGCCACGCGCCGGCGAGAGTTTATTTGTCTTGCGAATAGATTGTGATTTGGGACTTTTGTATTTTGGATGATAAAATCAAATTATGGTTTTATGTTTCAAAACGAGTATGATTAGTCGCTATGTAAGTGTAGTTCTTTTTATACCTACGGAAAAACATTTTTGTTTGCAATACTTACCTAATAAAATTATTCATAAGATATTTTACAAATGGCTATAATGATTTTTATATCTTAATTTTTTTTTTTAGATTTTATATAACTAGCTGACCCGCCAGCGGCTTCACTCGCTTTGGTCTTGGTATAATGGTGAATACTTCATAGTCTGTAGAGCATAGAAAAATACGTGCGGCGTGTACAGCTGCCTCATAGCCAGCTTTAACACCAAAACCGAGCTGACGAGGGTGACATTTTTTTGAGAGACGGTCCTGGTTAACTCGGCGGCAAATTTTAGACGTAAGGCGTCTCAGAGTACTACCAACTGCAATAGGACGGATGCCCCCATCTTTTCTTTCTAGCGCTACTAGGTTTGCACCTTACAAGAGAGGGAAATTTCCTTTATGCATAAAATTTATTAAAGCAGTCTACTCCCGAATATAAATATACATAATACATATATATATATATATATATATATATATATATAAATACTATATACTTAATTTTTTATCTTTCCTCATTTTACATAATTTATTCTCGCGTCAGTTAATTTTTTGCGATTACTCTTAAGATATTCGTTTAAATTATATGGTGTAAAAGAGTGAAATAATGTGCATGCAATGCTGAAAGCCTCCAACTTATATAAAATGATAAGGATTAATATCGTATTTGTGTAAATAGCTTTCCAATTGCCGCTTTTTAATTGCCTATTTTTTTAAAGTATTAAAATGGATATAGTATGTTAGAGATAGACATACGCGTCATACGCTATCGAGGACTTTTTTCCTCTAAGTGGTAGTGTGCGCTGTGTACGTATATTGTGTTAAAGTCTGAAGGCATTGTTACTAATGAAATCTTACCCGAATAGTAACCCGTCTTGTTGGGCACCACCGCAATGCCAGTTATTTTGATTCGGAGTAGTAATGTGCACTGAGCACGTATATTGTATTCAGGCTCGAAGTAATTGTAACTAATTAAATCCAATCCGAATAGTAACCCGTCTTGTTGGGCACCACCGCAATGCCAGTTATTTTGATTCGGAGTAGTAATGTGCACTGAGCACGTATATTGTATTCAGGCTCGAAGTAATTGTAACTAATTAAATCCAATCCGAATAGTATCCCGTCTTGTTGGGTACCACCGCAATGCCAGTTATTTTGATTCGGAGTAGTAATGTGCACTGAACACGTATATTGTAATAAGGCTCGAAGTTATTGTAACTAATTAAATACAATCCAACTAGTAAACCGTCTTGTTGGGTACCACCGCAATGACAGTTATTTTGATTCGAAGTAGTAGTGTGCGCTGTACACGTTTATTGTGTTTAAGCCTGAAGGCATTGTTACTAATGAAATCATTCCCGAATGGTAACCCGTCTTGTTGGGTACCACCGCAATGACAGTTATTTTGATTCGGAGTAGTAATGTGCACTGAGCACGTATATTGCATTATGGCTCGAAGTCATTGTAACTAATTAAATCCAATCCGAATAGTATCCCGTCTTGTTGGGTACCACCGCAATGCCAGTTATTTTGATTCGAAGTAGTAATGTGCACTGAGCACGTACATTGTATTAAGGCTCGAAGTCATTGTAAGTAATTAAATCCAATCCGAATAGTAATCCGTCTTGTTGGGTTGGTACCCAAATGGGGTGGTCCCCATTGCCAGTTACTTTGAATCGAAGTAGTAGCTTGCAGTGTGTATATATATTATGTTAAAGCTTGAAGGAATTGCAACTATACTAATTGAATCATTTCCGAATAGTATCCCGTCTTGTTGGGTACCACCGCAATGCCAGTTATTTTGATTCGGAGTAGTAATGTGCACTGAGCACGTATATTGTAATAAGGCTCGAAGTAATTGTAACTAATTAAATCCAATCCGAATAGTTATCCGTCTTGTTGGGTACCACCGCATTGCCAGTTACTTTGAATCGAAGTAGTAGCTTGCAGTGTGTATATATATTATGTTAAAGCTTGAAGGAATTGCAACTATACTAATTGAATCATTTCCGAATAGTATCCCGTCTTGTTGGGTACCACCGCAATGCCAGTTATTTTGATTCGGAGTAGTAATGTGCACTGAGCACGTATATTGTAATAAGGCTCGAAGTAATTGTAACTAATTAAATCCAATCCGAATAGTAATCCGTCTTGTTGGGTACCACCGCATTGCCAGTTACTTTGAATCGAAGTAGTAGCTTGCAGTGTGTATATATATTATGTTAAAGCTTGAAGGAATTGCAACTATACTAATTGAATCATTTCCGAATAGTATCCCGTCTTGTTGGGTACCACCGCAATGCCAGTTATTTTGATTCGGAGTAGTAATGTGCACTGAGCACGTATATTGTATTCAGGCTCGAAGTAATTGTAACTAATTAAATCCAATCCGAATAGTAACCCGTCTTGTTGGGCACCACCGCAATGCCAGTTATTTTGATTCGGAGTAGTAATGTGCACTGAGCACGTATATTGTATTCAGGCTCGAAGTAATTGTAACTAATTAAATCCAATCCGAATAGTATCCCGTCTTGTTGGGTACCACCGCAATGCCAGTTATTTTGATTCGGAGTAGTAATGTGCACTGAACACGTATATTGTAATAAGGCTCGAAGTTATTGTAACTAATTAAATACAATCCAACTAGTAAACCGTCTTGTTGGGTACCACCGCAATGACAGTTATTTTGATTCGAAGTAGTAGTGTGCGCTGTACACGTTTATTGTGTTTAAGCCTGAAGGCATTGTAACTAATGAAATCATTCCCGAATGGTAACCCGTCTTGTTGGGTACCACCGCAATGACAGTTATTTTGATTCGGAGTAGTAATGTGCACTGAGCACGTATATTGCATTATGGCTCGAAGTCATTGTAACTAATTAAATCCAATCCGAATAATAACCCGTCTTTTTGGGTACCACCGCAATGCCAGTTATTTTGATTCGAAGTAGTAATGTGCACTGAGCACGTACATTGTATTAAGGCTCGAAGTCATTGTAAGTAATTAAATCCAATCCGAATAGTAATCCGTCTTGTTGGGTTGGTACCCAAATGGGGTGGTCCCCATTGCCAGTTACTTTGAATCGAAGTAGTAGCTTGCAGTGTGTATATATATTATGTTAAAGCTTGAAGGAATTGCAACTATACTAATTGAATCATTTCCGAATAGTATCCCGTCTTGTTGGGTACCACCGCAATGCCAGTTATTTTGATTCGGAGTAGTAATGTGCACTGAGCACGTATATTGTAATAAGGCTCGAAGTAATTGTAACTAATTAAATCCAATCCGAATAGTTATCCGTCTTGTTGGGTACCACCGCATTGCCAGTTACTTTGAATCGAAGTAGTAGCTTGCAGTGTGTATATATATTATGTTAAAGCTTGAAGGAATTGCAACTATACTAATTGAATCATTTCCGAATAGTATCCCGTCTTGTTGGGTACCACCGCAATGCCAGTTATTTTGATTCGGAGTAGTAATGTGCACTGAGCACGTATATTGTATTCAGGCTCGAAGTAATTGTAACTAATTAAGACGCGGTCCAACCCCAATTTTAAAATAATTTACGATGCTTTACGTAAGGTTGCAAATCGCTTGTTAGTTTCGACGATGTAATGCGAAAATGCATTAATTTTGTACGTTTTCTTTATAATTTTCGATATATACTATTACAATTGAAAAAACTGCTGGTTACTACTTTAGTACTATATGTTGGCTATGTATTACCTAAAAAATAATATAGTGTTATCGCTGAAAATTCTGAGAGTTTGGACGTGAAAGTTTATTTTTATGGACCTATTTAGAATTTTTTTCTGCAGAGAGCGAGTAATATTCATGAATTCTGTTCGGTTATTACTCTTTGCCTTTTTCTTTTCTAACCTAAGTATTTTTTTTAATAGATTATTATCTATCTGTTTCGTTAAACTAGATGTTTAAAGATCGGCTTTTTACTATTATCAGGATACGACCGCGCCTTAAATCCAATCCGAATAGTAACCCGTCTTGTTGGGTACCACCGCAATGCCAGTTATTTTGATTCGGAGTAGTAATGTACACTGAGCACGTATATTGTATTCAGGCTCGAAGTAATTGTAACTAATTAAATCCAATCCGAATAGTAACCCGTCTTGTTAGGTACCACCGCAATGCCAGTTACTTTGAATCGAAGTAGTAATGTGCAGTGTGCATATATATTATGTTAAAGCTTGAAGGAATTGCAACTATACTAATTGAATCATTTCCGAATAGTATCCCGTCTTGTTGGGTACCACCGCAATGCCAGTTACTTTGAATGAAAGTAGTAGTGTGCACAGTGTACTTATAATTGTGTCTAGACATGCATGTATGTTTTGGAACTAAATTAATTATTTCCAATTCAAGAACTCGTCTTCGTGGGTACCATCGCAGTACAAGATATGCTGTCTTGAGTAGTAGTAGGGTGCACTGTTCACATTGTGATTACGCTCATTCAAATTATTGCTGAATGAGTAACTCGTCTTGGTGTATACCACCGCCATGACAAATACTCTGCCTCGGGGTAGTAGTGTGCACGTATGTTTGTATGTAAGTTTAAAGATACACAAAATTCCGTATCAATCGTAGAAGCGTCGCAATAGTGCGGTAATTTCTCAATGGGTAAGAGACTTGGAGCCCAGGACATGATGCAGGAGCCGAAAACAAGTAGCAGGAACTATTGTACATGTAGGTAGCAGGTAGGTCCATGAGTTAAATCTGACTTTTTTCTAGTCTATGCTCTGGTAGATAACAAACACTTGATTAATAATTATCATGTGTTAAATAATGTTGATATTAAAAATAAAACGAGTCCAGCGTGATATTTTATTTTAACTTTTTGACCTACGTCTACTTGTAATATAAAAACCAAAGTGGACACAAAAAGATCAAAATATGAATGCGGTGCTGTTTTGCTCGAGTGGTGGGGCCACTGCCGCTGGGCGCGCTAGGGAGTAGCTCGCAACGTAAAATACCTAAACTCGCGCAGCGCTGCGCAGAATGAAGGCTCTTAAGCATTAAAAAACAAAACAGTTAAGCTCATTTACATAATAAAGTGACAGCAACCAGTAGTAAATAGTTATAAATAATCATAAAACTAAAACATAAAATATCTTTTTCCGTGATATGTAAGTAAACTGTGAACATAACAAAGAATTGCAACATCACTTTCATGTTCCAAATACCACCGGCTTGCTTGTTCGCACAGCTTAAGTATTATTAACCTTTTGACTACAACAACAATACCAAATACGATAGGTTACCCTTTCATTGAGTAACACTTACGGGTCGGGTTTTTAACTATTAACCTTTTAAAAATACCCTACAAATGGGTATCCAAATTAGGGTAACCCTTGTGGTACTGTGTTAACGCATTTCAAAGGGTAACCCATAGGCATGGCTTACTGCTGAGAGTAAAAACCCACAGCGATAGGGTTTTTACTAACTCTATAAACCAACGGCGACAACAACCCTACCAAAGGGTAACCCAATTGAAGAGGTTTTAATAGGGTTATTCAATAAAATAAGTTACCGTTTTAAAGGGTAACACTTATAGCTTAGGTTTTTTACTAACCCTGTTAAAATACCCTGGGTCAAACCCTAAAAATGGGTAACCAAATCAGTCCCTGGTTTTTTTCTATCAATACAGAGTTACAGTAAAGTTTTATACCACCTTTAGATCTCACGAAACTTAGTGTATATGCTCTTAATACATTAATAATTTGTTAATATATTATATTATATATTTTTATGTTATATTGTAATAAATACATAACGTTATTTATATGTATTTTGCAGGAGAATGACCCGTAAAATCTTAATTTACAAGGTCGAAGATAGTGTAAAATATGTCAATACGAGCGTCATTAGGAGTCAATCCCGATATTCTTACCGCTATTCTGTGGTTATATTTATTACGAGTATGTGCCGTAGTGGTATTCTTATACATTAAAGTTCATTACATAATCAGCCCATTATGTTCCCACTGCTGGGACTTCAGCCTTCCTCTCATAGAAAGGAGTAGGACCATAATTCAACACGCAGACCCAGTGCGGATTAACCTATTTAGTTAGTTAGCTTAGTTAGCTATTTAGTTAGGTTAGTGGCTAGGCCGTCGACTTAGCCTAACGACTGTTGTCCTAAGACAAACAACGGGGACCGACGACCTAACGTGCCCTCCGCAGCACAGAAGCGCTCAGTTGATAATGCTACTAGCGGTCACCCTCCAACTCCTGACCGTAGCAAGTTCAGTTAATGGTTACGGTTTGAATGTTATGAATTTTCGACTAAAATGTTACGCTTCAAAATTCCATAAATTCGTACTAGGCACACGAAACTGTTCGCTTTCCCTCAAACAAGCACCAATTATGGTCAAAACTCACTTGTTAGCGGGTTACACAGTAGTTATAACAAAAGATTCAATGTACAGACATTATTCATGATAGCCGGGAGGTTTTCAGACGAGAAACTCTGAAAATTCTTAATGATGTAGACATTTAGAGCGTAATAAAGAATCAATTTAAAACACACCATCACACATACACTCTCGCGCACACATATCCCCTAAACACACAACACATCCCCACACTAACACACACAACAATACCTTACTGCATAATTTTATTAATGTTTAATAGTTATTTAATTTTGTAATATGAACTGATTAAATTGATTCATGAACTGTTGCATTAAGTAAATTTAAGCTAAATAATTAAGAATCTGTTATTGGCTTTAAGTTAAATACACCAGTTAAATTAATGTATCATTATGAGCTGTAGATTCTGTTATATATAAATAAATAAAATCTCTGTTATATATAAATAAATTCCTTGCAGCAATAAACCTGGGTCTTTCAAGCGGGGCGTGAAAAAGCATCTGTCAGGTCATCATAGGGGTGGCGATTAGTGCAGCTTACGGCTGCACTAATGGTCATTGTTTCTTGATTCCATCTTCGCTTTCCATCAGGCGAGAGGGAGTCACTTTCATGAACCGTAATAAAAAAAGAAAGAAGATCGCCGAATCAAGCTCCGCTGCGAGTGCTTCTAACTTCATAAAAATAATAATTAAAATTTATGATTATTTATTTGATTTATGCACTAAAAATACGTCCAAACTCACTAGCTCGCAAAAAGTTGTCATGATATTTAAATCATTTAATAATAATTCCCCTTGAACTAGTATAATATGTACTTGTAAAACCAAATGAAATTCCCTTTAGTACTTTTCAGTATTCGCGCTTACTGACAAATAGATAGACGCGTTAAAATCTCAATTGAGACTGTTCAATCGATTATTTAAAATGCTTGATATTTTTAAACTTCCACTATTTACTTTTGGAGGTCAAGGTAGAGCCAGTCATAATTCAGTTTTATTGTTCCAGTCAGGGTTTTCGACAATCACTAATAAAAATATATAGTGTTTTCGGTGAAACATTACTATTGCTGTAATATTTTTGTGACCTTTGGGGCTATTATTAAGTTAATTTATGGTCTGATATAGACAGCGAGATGTACTATTTTCTAGTTGAGTACGCTACATTTTGATTTAAAATAATTATACAGACTGAGTATGTAAAGGTATTACGTCTAATAATATGTGTATATATATGTCAAGTTTTTCTTATTTTATAGCTCTTTTACTCCCTATTCTCGATTACGCTGACGTCTGCTATCTTGACCTTAGAGAGGACCAGCTGAATAAACTTGAGCGTCTTCAAAATTTCTGCATATAGTTTATATTTGGCCTGCGCAAATATGACCATGTCTCTGAATTTCGCACTAAACTCAAGTGGCTTCCCATTCGCAGTTGCCGGAATGCTCATATATTGTCCCTACTTTATAGTATACTGTTCAATCCCTCATCCCCGTGCTATCTTCAAAAAAGTATTGAATTTTTAGATGTTGGAAGTTCATTATCTCTACGGTCATCAAATAACTTAATATTAAGAACCCCGGAACACCGCACCACTTTTTATGGTTCCTCTTTTAGTGTTGAATCTGTTCGCCTATGGAACGCTTTGCCTTATGAAGTTAGACGTGCGCCTTCATTGGACACTTTCAAACAACGTGTCAAAGCGTTTTACCTAGCGCAATAACTAACTAAATTCTATATTTATAACCTCTTTTGCATTTTAATATTTATTGTATAGTACCTATGTATGTATTTTAAATATATGTATGGTATATTATTATGTACGTGTATTGTATATGTATATATGGATATAATATACATATATATATATATATATATATATATATATATATATATATATATATATATATATAGTGTTTTATGTAATTATATGTATGTTTAGCTACATTCTGAATCTTTGGTATGTAAATATGTTTGGTTTATACACCACCTCTATAAGCTTATGCCCATTTCTTTTCATGCATGGTTGTCTGGAAGAGATCGCTCTGAGCGATAAAACCGCCCATTGTGACACTATTAGTTTTAACCATTTAATTGTAATAAAATATTTTTTTAAGCTTTACCGCGGCAGTCTCCGAGTGCCACACGTCTTTTTTTTGTGTACAATTGTATCGAAATGACTTATCCCTTCAAGGGATATATATTCAATATGTATAATGTGGTGTTACAATAAAGAGTTAATCTATCTATCCAGTAGTGGAGATCGAATCCAGCTTCTCTACTTATTAAACTAACTATAAGTATACCTATACTAAAGAAATTAATGACAACATCCTGGTCTAAAATAATAAAGGATATTACGTAATGATGCACAAATTCCTACCAAACTGTTTATTTTCCCGTAAATCATACTAACGCCACTAATTTCTCCAAATACATCATAACATTCTCAGGCACGAACTAAGAGTCAATTTCTCTATGTCTTAAATGTCGTAGACTCTGGTAAATAATCTGTACTTATAATACCCCCGTACCGGCTAGTTCGGTGCAAGTCAAAGCGATCCGATTCAGCCGATGTCACTGATCGTATATTGTCACCCGAGATGACTTCGATAGCGTAAGACTGAGATGCAGTTATAAGCGACCGCGATTAATTATAAATTTTACTAAGCGCGCGAATGACTCTCAAGTTTCCAAACTAGGCAGAGCCTGTACTATGGTAACCTGTTGACTGATATACAGACACAGGTCAAACAGACATGTTCATTCATGCATACAGAAATGTTTGACGTTATTGAAGATCGAACTAGAGACCAGTGGCTCAGAGAGCAGGTTTGGGTTTGCTACCAACGAAACCTACCGAATTTTGCATTTTTATTGCAGTAATCTGAAAAAACACTTACACAAGTTAATCAATCTATGTAATACTAGTTTAATTATCCAATAAACCTTCCGGAAATTGTAATACTTTATGAGTAATTTTCCATTTTTACGAACTACATCTCTTTTATAAAAAAATACATTTAAGCTGTATAAAATACAAATTTTATGCAGTAAACATACGAGCAAATTCTATTCGTCGATTGCTTCTAAGTGACCATGCATGTTCTGTTAACTTAATCGACAAAATATGAATACGATACTCGCTTCAAATCTAAATCGCTCGTAAGTGTTGCAACCCATCTCGAATTTAATTCTCAACATAAAATGATTCGATCCAACGTGAGCGCTATCTTATCTGATGTCATTTATAGGATTAGGGCTAGATGCGACAGATATTGAAATAGGTACTGGTCCTATGGAATGTTTAGAGAAATCGTTCAATGAATTTCTACCTTTGTTTTTATGATAATTATACAACCGGTAGAGCGTGAACAAACTTCCGTTGTATATGTTTGGTCAAACATTAACATCACACATAATGTGGGTTCCTGTAGTTATCTCTCTTCTTTCGTTATGTTACACATGAAAGAGACGAAGCATAAACAAATCATGTTCGAGTAAAATATCATTTTGACAAACAAATGGATGTTATTACCTTCGTGGTGTGATTAAGAGAACACGATGTTGCTAATGAGTCGAGTAAAGGAATCGTAAGTACGAAATGATTAGGCTGTATTAAGGCTTTACCCACCACAAATGTGGTTGTTTATTTGATTGCTTCACTTAAATGAGTGGGTTGATTCAATTTTCAATTATGTAGATTTCTGATTAACTAAATGCATTTTTGTCGTCGGACTTCTTGAAGGGTATCTGGAAACTGTATTATGTAAATTCTCTTATAAGATATGATTCAGTTAAAAGATTTTTTCTATTTTTATTAAAAATTAAATACCTACTATAAAACCGCGAAATTATATTTCAAGATCAAAAATTATTAGGGTATTAGTACAATAATACCTTTCCATCGAAAGTTTTTTTTTTCAGACGCTAGTAAATATAGTAATATAATTGATCATATTTTTTTTAACCCAGATCGATATTAAAAATGTTTTATAAAAATAGAAATAAAAAAGCTATTATCAATTACTTTTGTTGTTTGAAAATGGATTAGTTGGTGGTCTGATGGGACCTGCAAATGTGATTTGACTATAATTTACGTCATATAGATAAACAACGAAATTCCAAAGAAGTATATCATTTTTAAACATAAAGCAAAAATGCCTATAGCTCATCTACACCATTATTTGATGATAAAACCATTTTTGCACTAGTCGGACTAGCTACTTATATATAGTTTACTTTTTAATTTGTAGTCCCTATTATTTATGCCTTATTGGTGGAATTTCATTGTTCCAGATACCTGCGTTCAAGGTACACGGGCCTAGCACCAGCAGATTCAAAGTCTACGATAAAAGTATAAATGCAGTTATGTAAATAGTAGTTCTAAACATATTAGCCATTGAAAATAAGGTTTATAACTAAATGATACTTAGATTACAATTCCATATCAACTCTAGATCTAAGTTAGCAGTAAATCTCAGACTCAAAACATCATCAAATAAAATTTGAAGCATCATTTATACCATTATTTTATAAATCAGCCTTCATCTTGATCTTAGCACGAGCAATACGTAAACGCCGGTTAAATCGTCCGTCAAATCAGATCCAAAGTGGTTTTCAACCGCATTTCAAACACCGGAGCTGGCCAACCGCAAACTAGATCGCCAACGACGGGGAACCAGACCCCTAGTTCAGAAATAGGAGACTTCTTGTCGTATTTAAGGTTAAATGAGGCTAACGTCATTGATTTTTAATTTATTTGTTTTCACTATTTTTGTATTTTAAGTTGATTAATTAAAACTGTGAAGATTGATGGTTCAAGCATGTCTTCTGATTAGCATTTATTATTTGCTGCAGAGCGGTGGCCCTACCATGGGTTTCATGTAACATAGCAGGTATTATAGACACAGCCGTGAGGGTAAAACAGCGATATACAAGCTGTGTAGGTATGTATTATAAAAGGTTTTGGTATTGGTATGGTCAACGACAATTGAATAATGTCGCCGTATCGCACTTACCATCAGTTATCTTATGCGGAATTCTACTAGATTAATGATAGTTTGTACAGAAATTTATTTTACATAACGATATTAATATATATATATATATATATATGTATATAAACGCGAAAGGTCACTCACTCATCACGAAATCTCAGAAACTACAAGTGCAAGGAGTTTCAAATTTTGCATGGGGGTTCTTTTTAGGACGTAGGTGCTCACTAAGACGGGATTTTATGAAATTCTACTCCTAAGGGTTTTTGGGGATGATAGTTTGTATTCGTTCGTTACTGCGAGTTCTAAAAGTTTAAAATTTTGCATGGGGGTTCTTTTTTGTACCTATGTACTCACTAAGACGGGATTTTGTGAAATTCGACCCCTAATTGAAATCTTTAATTACCGTATCACGCGAGGCCACGCGAGCAAAGCCGCTGGCGGTTCAGCTAGTACTTTTGTATAAGTAACTCACGGTAGGGCTCTTGCTTGATGATGATCTAGCAAGACGACTTTTCGAGGGAAGAGGCCTAAACAGAAAAACGTAGTAGGGGGTCATGGATTTTTTTTGGCCAACTTGTATTCTCCAAGTGGTCCCCCGAACACGCTCATTTCGTTTGTCGGTCCCTCTACCAAACAACCTGTAGAACAATCTGCCACTAGGTTTAGCTGCGACAGAAGTTGCTGAGAGTTTTGGGTAAGTACTGAAGATCGCATTCGGATCGGACGATGGATAAATGTAGACATATATTAAAAAAAGCATATATCTAGGCGGCGATACACGTAAGTACCCAGAATCCGAAGAAGTGTAAACAGATTTAGGGATTCTTCAAAAGTACAGTCTACTTTTTCATTTTCTTGGTTTAATCGACTGCAAATCTTTTACCAAACTTATTACTTCATTACTTTTTACTATACCGAATTTAAGGGCAAATATATAATTTACAAGAAGGATAACATCGATGTAACTTCCAATTCAAGCAATCTAATACTAAAATAATTCATCGCGGCTCAAAATCAAATCACACAGTAGTCAGTTTGGGAGTTAACGTATAATACAAAATATATCTGCTTATATATCGCTTTTTTTCTTTTTTCTTTCAAGCTGGTAAAAGCTCGGTGACGGTATATGCCGGTATTCGGTAGACAAACAGCGTTAGAACGACTATCATTTTCTTAACAAATGACCTTTAAATATACTTAGACAATATCCTCATTTCATCATTTGGAGGTTCCATCCATTTATACGGTTGTTAAAGAAATCATACTTTTTTATATAAACCACAAAGCGTCCTTTTTATGTTTCACTGTAATCATATCAGTCTGCGCGTTAAGTTCGTGGCCTCATAATCTACCGGTACAAGGTTTCAGATTAATTTTAAAACATTATCTGTTTGCAGCTTAACGATATAATTAAAGTTGGCTAGGCCAAATTCCTACCATTATAATAGCTGTGCCCCGCGGTTTTAGCCACGTGGTTAATAAATGATGATAATGATGAACAAGTATCCTATATTCCAGCGCATCATCATACATACACACCAAATTTCATTAGAATCGATGCAGTAGTTTTTGCGTGAAAGTAACCAACATTATATAGCATAAAACAAACTTTCGCGTTTACAATATTAGTAGGATTGCACGCACTGAGCTGCAATGTAAACCTCTACGCTTATGCGTGCACCAAACATTTTTGACAAAGTGGAACTATAATATAACTACTCACACTTATTCTGTGACTAAGCTTGCTTTATGAGCAAAGGAACGAGATTTATATAGCTAAATAAAGTATTTTTAACAAAAAAATTGCCTATGTCCGTCCTCATGATCATCGTCCTCATCATACTAATACTTCGCAAAATTTTATCAAATTCGGTTGAGCCGTTTACCCGTGATTACGTAGCAAACAGACAGATGAATAGACGAGTTTTGTTCGCATTGATAATATTAGAGTGAATGTGGATTATTTCGAGTATAAAAAACAACTTAACCAGGCAATCTTAATGAAATTATAAATCAAGCCCAAATTAAGCTATACTGACATTAATTTGTAACTTTATAATTTTTGTCTCTATCTGGATTACATTTACAGTTCAATTCCTCTAGGATCAAGGTCCATCCGGCCACATAAAAGCGTGTCCTCTCTTAGTGGTTAGTTTTTACTTTTGATTTTACTGAACTCGTTCAATGTGGTTTGGACCGGCAGTGATCTATCACGTTTAGATTGGTTCGCCAGGTTTCAATACGAATTGTTTCCTGTGTCCTGTGATTGTCGATATCCTAGGATCGTTTTTTTTATTTCATTTTAATTTATTTAATAGCTGTGCCAGTTATATTCAAATGTCAAAACTTCTCATGTATTGCCCGATTCGTCCCTATTAAAAGCTTTTGAAGTATTTGATTACTAGCTGTGACCTGCGCGATTTCTTGCGTTTTCTGTGATAACAAAATAGTCTTAGTGTAGATGCTAGATAGATTATTCCTTATGGATCTGGCAATCATCAACAAACAATGTTTTTTGTTCGGATTGTTAGTTCAAGAACATGCTTAAACTAATGAACAAAAAACTGTTCTGCTTAATTACATTAGGTATGTAGATTTGAAATAATAGTAGATTACTGCAGCGGCCAGCACGCCTCAGCCCACATACATGTCCATCAATGCCTAGTTGTGGCCAAGGCCAAGGCATGTATAGAACTTTTCTCAAATAATGCGCGGAAATACAAACTTTTCAAAAGCAATGACGAAATTCAACCAATAACAATTATTCCCGCGTTAAAGTGTTCAATTTGCTTTTCTACTGACTTCCAAAAAAAGGAGGAGGTACTGAATTCGACTGTTTTTTTTTAATGTTTGTTACCTCATAACTTTCGATAGGGTGGACTGATTCTCAAAATACTTATTTTGTTTGAAAGCTGGTGCTTGTCGTGTGGTCCCATTTATCTCATCAAATTCGGTGCAGTAGTTTTTGAGTTACACTCCAATAACTGGTTTTTACCAAAGTAATGGAATGGAAGTCTGTATTAAATTTTTCAAATTGCACTTGTTTTTTCAATGAACAGCTCTCTACTTGCAAGCCAGTTCGAATTTTAAATAAAACCTTTGATAAGTTACCTTCTTGGTTGCCATGTTAAGGAGTAAAAGAAGTTCCATTTTTCAAATTACAGGACAGTTATGAGCATATGCCTCTGCATGCATGTATTTGGCTAGTACAGCAATTTCGATTTATCTGTCTGTGACGTAAAGTACTTCTTTACTCTCCGGTGCATAATCTACTATAAAACAAAGTTTCACCCTCATTATAACAGCGTACGTTAATTAATTCAAATCTTAAACGGACATTCAGTGCTATGGGTACTATAATTACTTATTTTGTGTTGTAGGTTAGAACTAATAAATAATACAAAAAAATAAAATAATGGTAGAAACAATATTAAAACAATTCTTTCAATGTCATTTATAATTAAGATTATTGGTCTTATTAAAATTACAAAAGAATACTACATTTTGTTATTATTCTGACAATTATTTTCGTTACTTTGTAAAAAGTCGTCGTAGCGTTAACGACTATAATAATATAATTATCACCATGTTCTTATAATAAGCTAAATTTGACATATCCTGTCACAAATAAGATTTTTCAAGAATTACGTTCGTGTTTTTGAGTAATCTTCTTATCTAAGTAATCACGTTCCCTTGTTATTCCAAACGAGTAATTATTAATAATACGTACCAAATTTTTAGAAACACTCATTGTTGAGCTTCGTCTATTGTACTTGATTAAGAGCAGTAGAACTCTTTGTGATTGAAACTTGAGTTTGTCCGGGTTAGTACGTCACTATACTTTTTTCTAATGTGGAGCAGTAATATTCGCAATACTGTATTTTGGTTTGAATGGTTGCCGGCAAAATAACAGACATATGAGACTTAAAAACTTAATATCCCAGGTTTACGGGTGCAGTGCAATTCGTCACTTGTGAGAAAATGCATCTGTTCTAGGCAGAGGTGACCACTCAACATCAGGTAGGCCTCGTGTTTGTACCGTCCTAATTGCAATAAAAACCTATTTGTTCAAATAGGTTAAAGCATGGTGTAGTTACTTTCCCCCCCGAAGGGTTCTCGCATTGACGTGGCGGGGGGGCTCAGTAACCGTGGCTAGGTACACCACGGTGAAGCCAAGAGAAACCCAGGGGCCGCGCCGGCGTTGGGGTGCGCTGGCCGGCTCAGGCGGGCCGCTCCTATGGGCTTTGGCCGCCAAGTCCACATAGGAGTGGCGGGGTCCGGGCGCTTTGGCGCAGACTCGAGGAGGTGGGGCCCGGGCGCTTTGGCGCAGGCTCGAGGAGGTGGGGCCCGGGCGCTTTGGCGCAGGCTCGAGGAGGTGGGGCCCGGGCGCTTTGGCGCAGGCTCGAGGAGGGGGGCCCGGGCACTTTGGTGCAGGCTCGAGGAGGTGGGGTTCGGGCGCTCGGCGCAGACTCGAGGAGGTGGGGTCGCGGGGGAGCTATCCCTTGTGGCTGACGTAGCAGGCCGTGGGGCTACGTATCCGACCCACCGCAGGGAGACCACGGGCGACCAGACACGGGGAAGTCTGGCGCCCATTGTTGGCGAGTTTGGTCTCCGAGGCAGTTGCGGCGCGCCATGTGTTCTGGCGTGCCGCGAAGAGAAGGGTCCGGCAACGGACAGCCACGGCGGGTTCGCGGTCGTGTGGAAAATCTGTCCCGCGTTCCCGCCGAGGGCGGCAGTGACGGAACACCCCGGGGTTTTGGTGGGTATACGGACTCCCACATAACCACCTCCCTCCCCGTGGTAGGTGGTATCCATAAAGGATTTCCCCGGGACAAAAAAAAAAATGGTGTAGTTACTTTGATTGGGGACTGGGGCGGCGTACGCGGGGGCTTCCGTCGTCCAAACATCAATGTCCTAGAGGTGGCTCGCGCGGTGTTTCCGTGCGCCCCTCAAGAAGACGGGGCTAGAGCGTAGTCCACTCT
This sequence comes from Selenia dentaria, assembly GCA_917880725.1. NCBI lineage: Eukaryota > Metazoa > Arthropoda > Insecta > Lepidoptera > Geometridae > Selenia > Selenia dentaria. The sequence continues at coordinate 21,435,883 of OU862893.1, forward strand.
AAGCCCATTGGGTCGGGATTGTCTTATAGAGGCCCAGCGTCGCCGGGTCCGCTGACGAGTGCTATAGCGTTCCTGCAGTCCCAACACTAAGGCACTTGGAGGAACACCCCAGTTTTTTAGTGGGTATACGGACTCCCACATAACCACCTACCTCCCCCAAGGTATAAGTGTAATCTTTAAAAGAATTTCCCGGGTAAAAAAATGGTGTAATTACTTCACGTTAAATGAAGTGGAATTTTCAACGGAGAGCTGATGTGGTCTCGTTTTAACCCCTGGATGACATTGCAACTGTTATGGGCAAGCGTAGTCTTAACATGAGGTGCTCGATTTGTCTGTATCATCGCTTAATAGTGTAACAAAATTGAGTCCTTACATACTTTATATTCCACATGGATTTAGCGAAACGCATGAATGGGCGAAAGTTGGGGCGCGTCTGTCACGACTCACGTTTGATGTGCTATCAAGTCACGATGTAATGTGGTATATCATTGTTCTTAGTGTTTTCCTTTCTTGATTCACAGGCACTGAGTAATGTTTTCTTCGGAAGTATGTAGCGTGTCAGGTGTGACGTGTTCTAGTGTAAAAACCATTGCAACTGTTTGAACATGTCTGTGGATTTTACTCGTAGCTCTAGTAGTTCTGACATGAGTTTTATAAGGTTTTATTAGTTCTAATAAAAATCTTATTACCGAAAGTAGGCAGATTGGTGGCCCTCCTAATGGAAAGGGCATTGCCAGCGCGCTGTTGACCTCTAAGAAGTTTTAAAACGCCCTATTTTAACAGCAATTTGAATAAGTTTTTAAACTGACATGGTCACTAATGCAAGAAATAACTTTAGAAACGGGACATTTACTATGTATTGTATTTATTTGAGCTCTCGATATTTCGACTGTTCCATTTTCATCATCATCATTTCATCATCGCTTTATAATAAAAAAATTATAAAAAAGATAGAAAAAAATTACAATTTGCTATATTTTTTTAAATATTATCGCTTTAAGTAGAATGTAGCTGTCCAGCTGTCCGTTTACTTTACTCTGCATGTAACAATACTAGTACAGAACACAACGAATTTCTGGCTTCTGTGATTAGTTTTCTAAAATGTTTTTTTTATAAAACACTCATAAACGACGCCTCTCATAATTATATTCACAGCTTTTATACAAACAAGCAATGTTTTCTTGTTCCGTTTACGTAAACGACATTCGCTTACTTATAGCATAAATAGGTTTAGGTTTAAAGATATTTATTCTCAAAAAATACCAAGGCCACTTACATGAGAACAATATAGTTTCATATCGAACGCATGCACAAATTCATCCTAACGCTTTGACACTGATTATAGCCTTGTAAAATTATCTCAAAACATAACAACTTAAAAGGTTCCATAAGGAAAACTTACTAAGCGGCTTATTTCACAGGACAGTCAAACGTCGATACCATCTTCAAAGCTGTCACGTTTAAAACCCTTTCTGTGAAAAAGAGTGGCTCACATTTGGCAACATAACCACTAGAACATGATTTGCGATTTTATTGTCTTGCGCCTTTGAATACCAAGCAGGCTGGATGATGATGATTCATTAAAGTTTACGAGGGCTCTGGGAATTAAGAGTCCATAAATTAAAGAGTTAGCAAGTAGTATATCTGCTGTAGTTAATTTACACCTTTTAGTTATATATCTCATGATTTTTTACACAGATGACTCAGTTCGAAAATATTTAAACGAAGTTAAAAGACATTAACCTTTAACAGATTATAATTATTGCTTCTTCACATTTAAAACCGTGCTGATACAGCACGTGCAAATTTGCTTACATTGCACTGCATCAACTGGAACACTTGTAGAAATAGAATATCTTGGGGGCATATGGGTGGCTTGAATGATCGCCAACTAATCAGCCACTCTCACTCCCGGGTGTTACATTATAGTTCATATTCTCTGATGTTATGAGTTGATCATTGTTTTTTCTAATATATTAAGTGACAAGGTAGTATAAGTCTTTATGAACGAGTTCGTCCGTGCAAGTACTGCCATGATACCTGTTTCAACGCCACATGCAGTATAATATAATAATATCACTATGGAACAACATCCACACAAAGGTCTTCAGGTCCCTAACAAGGCAGAGTACTATGGCAACCTGATGACTGATATACATACTTATATAGACATCCTGGACTGTAACCCTATAAGACTGGCAAGTCGTAGCACTGCACTGTTCGAGCCACCCTCAGACAGTCAACATCCCTGGTGTTGGATGTTGAGTCTCATTCCCTTGTAAATTCACTTGATACAGTGCCATTCATATCTTGACGGAGACGTTTTGATGATGCTCCGTAACGGATGGTTGATGGTTGATTAAATACCAAAAGAAATATCCTCCGTGAAATGCTTGCCGAAGTAACTGCTTAAGCCTTTTAAGGCTTTTCACACACCTATCAGCAAGGCACGTGTGGAACAGTCATAGATCGTTAAATATTGTTCACTCAGTGATACCCAAAATTGTAGGAAACATAAATACACAGTTTTACTTCTCGATATTTTTTTCTTAGCAGATACTTTATTTATTTATCAATGACCTTCCAGCACAAAATCAAGCTGATCGCAAATATTTCCGAACTGCACGCGACGGATAGACTTATTTTGCAACTAGTAACATAAAACTTAACATTAACTATAACAAATAAAACAACTTTGTACCTTATAAAACCCCTGGTAACGGTTTATAATACTTACTACGTCTTTTATTAAGGTTATTTATATTATCGTGTGGACTATCAATATTAAATTTAATCTGTCGTTTTAATCACATGTTGTTTTTTCATAAAGCACCTATAGAATTTAAATAACTTTTATACTAAATAATTTTAAAATTTTCATAGGCTACTAGTCCCCAAGGCACAAGCATTTCGACCTCAAAAGGATAAAAAAATATGACTCATTGTCTCTCCACTAATATCAATAAACTTACGTAAACGTAGACCTACGCAAAAGCCAACTTTTCTAAATCAAAAAGCGCTTATGCTATCAAAAGAGTCCTAAGTCCATTATAATAGAGGCCCAGACACGCTTGCTTTAACCAATTTCACTGAAAAAGATCCTCTCAGACCCGTGTTAAGCAACTTGGCACCCACTAAACTATCTTAAGATAATAAGGATCAAACCCTTTGAAAGGGTGCGGACAAGAGTCAATATTTGTAGATATAAGACGTTATTTAGATGCGAGACACGATCGCCTGGTCGAGACTTGGACGTACTGCCTTATTAGGGTTCCTTCTAACTATAAAATAAACGTTTTGAAAATATTCATGTTCTTCTACCAAATGCTTCTAGGCCAGCTTTATGACATCATCTTTGATTCGCCGAACAATAACTAGTCTTGGGGTACTTTTTCGTTATATAAAGTATTTATTACGTTCTTATGTAAAATTGTTATATCAAAGTGTAATCAAACTTGCTAAGACATTGTTAAGCTATATTAATAAACATATACTTACAAATACACGATTGTATATGCGATAATAATCCCAGCGGCAGTTTTGCCATTGTAGAAATGTCGTAGTGTGTGGTAGAAAATATATATCCCGCAGGAATATTCTTACGGAATGAAAGGTTCGTATATAATATTAAAGATCCTACAGTTTCTACATATCACAAACGTATAAATATATATGTGACATACCCATATAATACTATTTCATTATTAGTGCTAGGACTTTTGGAGAGTCCTTCAGCGGAAGTTACATACCTTTGTCAGTTATTCAATCCTGTAGAAGTAATGTGTAACCTTTACTGTTTTTCAGTTTGAAGTACAATGTTTCCAGTAAAATTACAGGGCAAAATATTTAACATATTTTTTTTTTGTTTATGATGGGGAAATCTTATTAGATACCCGGACACTATGGGGAGCGTCCGGGTTATGTGGGACTTTCCACTAAAACCGGTGTCCTTCTTCGATGTCTTATTGATGACCCCAGGATCTCCATAGGAACGCACTGGAACACAAGACATATTGCCCTTTGCCTCAACTCTGAGAGCATTTCGCATTTCCTTCTTCTAAAGATGGCACGGTGTCAATTGCCACATCATGACACTGTCTTCCTCCAGATCGTTGATGAGATAGTTAGGGCCCCATTGTATTTTTTTTTTTGAGGGGGGGAAATGCTGTCCTGTTATCTTCCGCTACGGGGGTAGACGGAAGGGGGTATGTGGGGCTCAGACCCACTAAAACCCCCCCGTGAGCAGTCCTACGCCAGATGGTGCGAGATTGGGTTGCGCTGGCATTCACAATCTCGCCCCAGGTAGGCCCGGATTGATCTTAACCGGGCCTCAGCGCCTGTGAAGGGGTGCCCTTACTCAGCAAGGGCACTCCTCAGACGTGTGGGGTCGTGCAAGCCGACGAAGAGTCCCCCGACTCTTCACCAGTGACCCCACTACGGAGGAGGGAGGAGGCGACCCACCCTCAACTATACCTGAGCTCTTAGGGTCCCCTTTAAGTCGGCTCTTACGACAAGCTGAGGTTACCGTAACCCTATTCTTTAAAAACCCGGGCTTACATGGTCGACATGCTAGAGCGTTCCGTACCACAGCCCCGGAAGAGATTTAACATCTATCTCAAGGCGATGAATGAAAGTAGATAGCCATGCAAGGTTTTAAACTGTTGTAGTTTAAAATTCTGAAAAGCACTGGACTGTTATGGACACAATTAACATCAGGTGTTGCTTGTCTTGTTACTAGTTTTCATTTTAAATTAGGAAAAAAGGTACTTTCAAATGATGATTAGAAAGATGACCCGTTTTGTATGCTAAAAAAATCATAATATTTTTTTTATTTATGATGAATTCAATATATCGAGAAGTAAATGTAAATCCGGCTACGGAACCAACATTTGGTCTTATGTAGTGTACTTGACCAGGCTATTATGCAAATCCTCCTATCTGCGTCTATACAGAGAGAGGTTTATTTGGCGAGGTCCTTTGAGATCTCTTCAGTGGGTGTATTAAATTTTTCATAACTGCCCGCTCAAGTCTTTCAAGTGCATTTATTAAAGTCACTTTCCGTATTTGCTGCCCGTTATTTGATGTTAGAAATTTCTTATCCGGATAAGTTTTTAGATAAATTATATTACGAAATATTTCCAATTGTGATAGACTCAATATTAATAATCAAATAAGGATTTGGCTTAGAAATTATGTTTTCGAAAGAAACGTCAGGAAACCTTAGATTTTTTTGAGAAATTGCAGGTTGTCGTGTCATGGAAAGATAAGGATAAAGAAGATGCTTTTGCACCAAGTGTATACTTTTTTATAGTGAAAAATGCAAGCATTTCGCCCGATGGTAAATGAATTGAACCCACATTAAAGTTCGTTTTTATTTCTCATACATAAAAATACAGTCCAAATTTGTTTGCTAAAGCCCATTGCACCAATACTGGAAAATCACATGTGAAATGAATATCATTTTACTTCTTATTTAAATTAGTCGTATTACGAGAAAACACGTACTCTTTTGGTTACCTTTGTGTCTTGTCAATTCGTTTCAATGAATGCTGAGGGGAACTTTTTGACGGAGCATAATTTTAGTAAAATTTTGTACCTGTAGAGAAATTAGTAGACCACATTTTTACATCTTTAGCAGTTTTATTTTTTTACAAATAATATTTTATAAATATCACGTTTGCATACATATATCAAATAATGTTTACATAAAATTACTATTATAATAATATATATGATACATTGTGATATTCACAAAACTAATTACATGTATTAATTCATATCTTCTTCCTTAATTATTTCGTCATATCAACTATCAATTTATTTAATTCATACATTTCCATCACTAGTCTTATAGTAAGACATCTATTATTCTAAAGACGTAGGAAGTATTCACTTCGTATTCATTAAATACTTAAACTTGATTGCCTCTATAGGTAAGCTAATAGACCATTTGTCTTCCCATTGATATTATATGGGAGGCGTAGTACATACACAATTATTCGTGACATAAAACTACCTACGGCTCTGTACTTATCTAAAAACTCTTGCAAGAATTTGCAGAATGGGCATTAAAAGTCCTACGCCTTGCAGTAACCAGCTATTAAGATACAATCCGAATCACGTTTAAGAAAATAGCAGTTTGACAATATTTTGAGGAGGTAAGGAGCTGGGTAGACGACATTAAAAACATGCTAGAAACGACTGGATAATAAAAGCCACTATTAGACGAGGCTTATATACCCGCCAGGGGCCTTAACTATATATGACAGGTTGGTTGTTGGCGCAGTTGGTAGTGCCCCTGCTTTCTGAGCCGCTGGTCCCGGGTTCGATCCCCGGACAGATCAAACATTTGTGTGCATGAACATGTCTGTTTGATCTGTGTCTGGGTGTGTATATGTATTTAAGTATGTATATCAGTCATCAGGTTACCATAGTACAGGCTCTGCCTAGTTTGGGACCTAAAGACCTTTGTGTGGATGTTGTCCCATATCATATCATATAAGTGCATAATATTCCTATGTAGAATCTTAGTTAAATCCATAAATTTAATTTTATTTAAAACTCTGTACGTTAAGGAAAATAAAAATACTTTATTACCTTACAATTGTGAACATTTGAATCGTTTACACAACACATTGATGTAGGATTCTACAATTTAATTACTGTACTACAAATACTTAGGTACCTTTTAGCACATTGTATATTGCAGTTCATTTTATTATTGAATGGTAAAAAATAATATTAATGCGACGATATTAAATTTATTACTTATACGTGATATGTGAAACAAGCTCACGTGTATGTGACCTGACCCCACCTGTTGTTCCAAAAGAATTGAATTATAGTATTGCATGTCAAAAAGCAGTAAACCAAAAGAATGATGATATCAAAATTTCAACAACCATTGTTATTGTCAAGGGTGAGAAGATAAGTTAATAATATAATGATCTATTATTGCTCCCTATGCCTATTCGACTATTTCCACTGTCTTAACTCACATAATTCATAATAGTATATTTGCCACTGAATGAGCCTTCGCCGCATTGTTATAAAGTACACATTTCTTAAACAACGTTCAGTTTAATTTTGTGGGTCAATAAACAATCGTGCCGTTATTATGTTTATGGTATAATGTCAGAATAAAATGTTTCCCGTACTAGGTAAGCGCGTCATTAATTCGGATTTTATTCACATTAGCTTGGTTTCACAAAAACAGTATGGAATCGTTGTCAAAATTTACGTTTACTCTTTAGATATACTTACACACATAGAGATCTAGAGAGATGCTAATCCATGCGATGAGTACAAAAACTGGTGTCGCCAGCAGCGGCCGTATTCCGTGTATTCTGTTAGCTTCAATAAGTTAATTATCCACCGCGGTATTAAAACTTAACGTTTGAATATTCGTAAGTTCAGAGCAAGCATTGTAAACTGTGTACGTATATACAATATAGCGACCGGCGTTCAGTCGCCCCTCAGCTGTCGCTAATCAAGATAACAATAGATTTTCTATTGTGTCTGGTTACTGATACATGTGAAGCCTAACTAAAAAACGGCAAACTGTCGCGAGCAATGTGTTCTGTTTTTGGGCATATTGCTGCGACACCGGCCCCTCCCCTTTTTATGTACCCTTTTGTGTCTGTGATCTTGCTTATGTATGCTTACACACATAAGAACCAGGTGTTTAAAGGCAACTTATTTTATTTGTAGCGATATGATATCAACTGCCTCAGACGTTTCTTGATGCCGAGTGATAAGCATCCAATAATATACATCGACATAATTAACAGACAGCAATGTCAGCATGTAGGAAGCGGTGGCACGATAATCTGAAAAATATATAAATAACATTGTATAAAGTTGATCCCGCAATAGTATTTATACAGTGTGTAACAAAAAGATGTAGTAATACTAAAACCACACACGCAGAAGTTTGCATGCAATTAGGACTTAACTACTGCGTGCCAAGAAGTAGTAAACATTCTGAGATATGAGTAAACAACGCTTTTCAGATATTCAAGCAGGTTCATCCCTGAAAAACTAGCTAGGCCATAGACGGCAATGACCTCCAGAACGTAGACTAGGTAAACATTGAGCCTGGAGTTTGGCGTTTGGCGCGCATGCAGGGTAGGTGGACGGAGGTGAATGAATAAGTGACGTGGAAAATGCAGAGCGCATTGACCCCAACGCATACCAAGAATAGGCATGTCTAATAGGGCTGTCAAAAAATGTTTAGCGATTTAAATTTTGATATTTTGCCATGTTGATAACTAACACTGACGATAGGTGTATATGCACATCTTTCAGTATTACTACACCTTTTTGTTACACGGTGTATATTTTTCTCGGAATTAAATATTTTAACATAAACCAACTCATCAGTTTTCATTAAATCATAGGTATTGACTGTTATTGATGATGATGACGTCAGTCAATAAACAAGGGATTGTAGTAATCGATTTTGTTACCTAACTGCTATTGTACTGAAAATCCGGTAACCAGTTGTATGTTTGTATGTTACTTATTTACAAACTGTGGTTTTTGAGATCAAAAGAAGCCATGGTGGTTTTCCAATGCACTATGATAAATAAATCAGTTAATTTAAATTACTTTTTATTAGAAACTGTTCTGTATATTTACCTTTTTATCAATCCAGACATACTTTCGCATATAAATATTTTATTAATAATAGTGTGATTGTGTCCCAAATTATGGAATATTTATTCGATTGTTGATTTTGTGTGTGCGTGAGACCAATCGAAAATATTATCTCTACAGTCCTTACTGTAACTACATTATCAGAATTCGTGGCCACCTTTTCATGATTGAAATGGTTCCGATAACGCATTTTAATAGGTCATTTCCATAAATAACATCTTATTAAATGTACAAATAAGTTAAAAGGCTTAATGTTTTAATTAAGCAAAAGCCAGAAGCTAAATAAGATGGTCAGTCAACTTTAGTTGGACGCTTGCAAGTTGCAACTTCGCCTTGTTCCATTCTACTAAATTATTTACCAAGTTATGGAGTTCGTTTAAAACTTAATGCTGACGTTGGTGAATGCAGGTGTATGTATGTTCACTATAAAGCTAAGACAAGATAATATTGCTATAGTGAAACTGTTCTAGTTTGTGGGTAATTCCTGTATAGTTATCTCTGGGAAGGTAGGCATATATGTATACGTACACAAATCGCCATTTATGTTTCTGGTAATAAAACTCAATAATGTCTTGGTCCAATCTAATACAATTAACAGGGTTTAATATATCGTAGCCACAGGTAGTCTTTTGAATTTTGTACTTTTGGATGTAACAACTATATAACTATATGTATTTTTAACTTTGAATCGATCGATTCAAATCGATCGGTTAACTTTTGAAAATTTGTTGTATTCATGTCGCCATGATAACCAGGTAATCGTATGTGAGTTGAATATGAGCATACCATTATTTATAAAACCATTACGGATGCCAGCGTGCTAGATTGTTAACCAGAGGCCCTAGCTAATGTTACTCATACTCCGCATTCTATCTCTGCCAGCATTTTGGCATCACGTGTTTTAATTTAGGAACATAAGCTTATTCCCAAAAAGTAATTACCTTCTATCTTTTCGTTATCGTATAGTCATCACCGGCGCGTTATATAGTGGCGTTAGATTTTTTTTTTTTTTTAGAACGGACTATAGCTGTTTGCCTCTACCGGCATTTACAGCGTCACCGGACGGTTGGCGAGCGCAGATGGCACTCAGCCAGATGCGGGCGCAGAGGGCGCACTGGCTAAGGCGAGCATGAAGACGCTTCGCCGCAAGGAGAGGAGTAGGCGACTTGCTCCAGGTGCCACTAAGGTACGGACCGCGGCTTGGGCCGTCGCCAGAAGAGAGGGGAGTCGGAGAGAATCGCCCCGGTACATAAGTGTACCGTTGCAAGTGGGCCCTATGAATTTTTACTCTATGACTATTTGGAGAGAATCTAACCAAGACATAATTTTTGCCTCGAGCTCGCCGACGAGCTCGGTGTCTGAATGTGTTTACTTGGGAATAATAACCTTGTGTACCTCGCCCACAGTCATTACCTCGGCCGGAGCCTACACCGTGATCGGAATCACTACCTTGACTGGGGCTACAAACTGAATTACCTCGCCTCTCCCCATTTCCGCGACATGAGTCCACACCACGACCAGGATCGTCGCGTTGTACACTCATGCCTGTAATGTGGCGTTCGATGGGTAGTTTTCTAAATATCTAAAAATACGTAAATAGCGGATTGCAGTGAATCCCACCAAAAGTACAGCAGTGTATTTCACCCATACCCGGTGGATTCTCATACTACCACCCATAGTCCTATTCTCCCAACCATTCAACGAAACCCCGGTAACGAGACAGGTTTTAGACAGACCTAGGGCTGTGATCCCGATCGCATTGTTGGCTTCGGTCGAGATCTTCTTCGTAGCCCTGGTCGCGTTCATGGAAATCCAGGAAATCCACACACAATTCAAGATTGTAGCCCCAGCCAAGGTACGGATAGGAGTCTATACAACGACCCCGGTTACGGTGTAGACTCCGGCCGAGGTAATAGCCACAGTGCAGACTGGAGCTTACACCGCGGCCCCGGTCGCAGTGTAGGCTCCGCGGTCTGGGTAATGGATGTGGGCGAAATACTTCTGGTTCTTATGAAACCACCCAAAGTACAGGCAGGAATGTATACCGTGGCAACCCTGGGTGCGATGGTAGATTCAGGTCGTGGAAATGGCGGAGGGCGACATAATTTAGGTTGTAGCCCCAGCCAAGGTAGTGTCTCGATCAGTGTAGGCTCTGGGGGAGGTAATGGCAATAGGTGAGGTATATCTGGTTATGATCACGTTTACGCGGTATACTTAGTCAGACACCGAGCTCGCCGGCGTACTTGAGGCAAAAATTACATCTTGTTTAGATTCTCTCCAAATTGTCATAGAGTTAAAATTCATAGAACCCACTTTCAACGGTACCGCGGCGATTCTCTCCGACTCTCCTCTTTCCTGGAGACGGCTCAAGCCGAGAGCCTCCTCTTTTTGCAGCGAAGCGTCCAATGCTCGCCTTAGGTGGTGCGCCTTTTGCGGCCGCATCCGGCTGAGTGCCATCGGTACTCACCATCCATCCGAAGACGCTGTGCTGTGCTTGTGATAAATGTGACACATTTATATTAAAAGTTAGGATATTTTTTTTTTGCAATTTAATAGTTGTATTTTTTCGGATGCAAATTTTATCACGTCCAAAGATGCGGGTGAGGATGCAGATTTTTGAAATTTGGTGCTATGGGTGCTGAAATAAGGCAGAAAAATAGTAATACAGATATCCAAATACATGCGAAAGCTCCGCAATGACGGATGCAAATGCGAATATTCCCGATATCCCTGTTTTTAAACCTCGACGTCTGGTCCTCGATATCATATTATTATATTATAACGGCACTATAACAATATTACCCTTACAAAACTCTACATAGTACTGCAAGCAAGCAAAGTGCAGTTAGCCGATTCATTAGATATGAATCAAGCAAAAAAATATTTGGTCACAGGATGTGGAGGCATTAGAGTAGCTTTTAGACCTGCACAAGATTTGCGTGTTGTATAATTGCATGTATTGTCTTTCAGAAGCCCGCTCCAGTCTTATAATGGAACCGTAATGGGCTGATTATGCTTATGCCAGTAAGCACTTGGCACTAGCTTATCAAATCCTCAGAGACGACCTGATCTAGATACTAGGTAAACAAAGTTACAGTTAACAGTTGCCAATTTGTAGTCACTAAACTAATTTGATTGGTTTCGCAAACGCTCTAGGTCAATTCGTCGGAGAGAGAGTTTGTAACGCGACGATATTATAGTGCCTACTAGATTTACATTGCATTGTTCACAAGAGAGGTTTTTACTATGAACGATATTTTAATCCTACTTACATGGGAAAAAATATATTGATTTGTCGACAGGTTGAATCATACTTGACGAGCAAACCTACGGTTCAGTGCCTCAGTATTGTTATTTAGAACTAACTGACCCGCCGGCGGCTTCGCTCGCGTGGCCTCGCGGGATACAGTTAATTACAGTTTTTAACTATACCAAGGGAACTCTTTATTGTACCGGGATAAAAAGTATTTTATATGTTGACTAGATATATAAGCTACCACCATACAAAAAATATTTAAATCAGTCCAGTCATTTCGGAGATTAGCCCGTACAAACAGACAGACAAACAGACAAACAGACAAACAGACAAACACACAAATAGACAAACGGGAAACAACAAAAAAAAATTGGTTTTTTTTCGATTTCTCTCCTTACATTTGACCTCTACAGTTTTATTATACGTAGTGATGATATGTAGTGATAGTGATGACATAACTAAACACTTTCGAAAACTACATATTTTAAGAGACTAGACTTATAATAAGATACTGGAATATTCGAGACGTTATGAGGCTTAGCTTGGTTAGTAACTTTTTTGAAGACAAACATTGTATCAAAATTATGTGATATTTTGGAACACTACAGTTTATGGATCACATGGTTGCTTGTGGTATTTTCATAAAAATATTTTTGCCATCTTGAAATAGTTAAAGATATTGATTAAATTCTTGATCTTAAAATGTCAAGTAAAGCGCGCAAGCTTACATGATTACTGTCCAAAATTTCACCACAAAATATGTTTAAGTACAAAACAAAAGTAGAGCGTGTACAATTATGTCATAGATTCTAATATAAAATCGCTATGATGAATAGAAATTCTTGTCTCTAATTACGTATTCTACACTACGGTCTAACGGAAAAACAATGCTCTCGCATCCTACATATTACTTCATAATGACGTCACAGAATTACGGGGTATTGTGCAAAACTGCATTCACAATATAGGAATGCAATTCATTTGTATGATAAGGCGGTGTATGGCGGCGCTTGGTCTGTAATATTGTAAGACGTGTTAATAGTGAAGTGCATGTGGTAAGATAGTGACTAATGTAATATAGTTCGTGAATGTTACAGTTCCTTAACTGATCAATTTATCTAGTTCATCAGACTTATGCTGTATACAATGTTATGTATGTAAGCACAGTGATAAATTGTGGGCTACCAATTTAAATTAAGATTATATGATTTTTTTTAAAGCACTAACCACCAAATATTGCAATGTAATCAATTTAGATATAAAAGACGCACTTTGGAAAGTAAAATTTTAGTTAATAAATGTATCTACTGACATATTCCATAATAAACAAATTTACTACCGAGATAAACCTGTAACAACGGGAAATTATGAAAAAAAAAATTGTTCATTATACCTTCGCTGGCGATATACGTTATTTTAATAGTTTTATTTATTGTGGCATAGTCATTTTATACATTGAGTTTTAAAATAAACGTGGACAGATGAAAACCATATGTAATGACCATGTTGCACCCGTACCAGTATTTGTTAAAAAAATATTATTTAAGTGCTTAGCGACTATGCCTACCTTAGACAGATCATCCAGCCACGATTCAATTTTGATAAAGAGGTAATGTAAAGAGTCGAAACTGAATAATTCGGGAAATTACGTGATATCTCCACAACACTGCAGAGCCTGATGACAAGAGTCTTCAATCAAGTGATATTTTTGAAACAAGCTTGAAGTCGCACACCAAGTAAAAATACTTCAAGAATACTTCATAAATCAGTATCTGATGATCTGAGTCGATGAGTTAAAGTCACGCACCTAACACTCAGAATGACTACTAGAGTTACTACCTACTAGATGTTCTGACAACTTTGTGGTAGTCACGGGGAACTGATGGATGTAATTGGCACAATCATTATGGCATTTTAAGGGGATAGGGCATATTATGTTCAACATTGTACATCTTTTGGCTGATGATAATTTTTATTTAATTGTATACGACCTGCATGATGACTTAACAGAATTGGAGTATTCAAAGTATATTTGTCTTCATAATGATATCTTACTTCACATTATGCTTTTCCCAATAGAACATTTATTGCAGACAACTTTTTTTTCTGAGCTTGTGTATTTGTGAATATTACGTTAAATATTTTACAATGAAAACACAAACAGATCCATAAAACAAACTTATGTCAACAATGACAATATGGATTTGTACTATAATTCTTATTTCAAGTCCGCTGACATGGCAGCACCTGTTTTCTAGTATTTTTAATCGTAGTATTATACCATATTCCGTTATGGAATACTTTTTTTTTGCTTTTTTGTATAAAGAAGTATCTTTATATTAGTAAGTTGTAAATGCCGTTAGTTATTTATACGAGTAAGGTTATGTATATAATATAAGTAATGTAATAATAAGTTTATTATGTATTTTGTTAATTTTTGTTTAGCAAAATTTTAAAAATGTTTATTATTACAATTTTTTATATCAGTTATATATAACATCATAGTTGAAAAATCAACCCTTTCTTATAAAATAACCTTATATTTATATTTATAATACATTTATAACCTTTCAGTGAACTAAATGAACTAAATCTTCACCAAATGGAGCAAAGCGCCCATCCCTGTTAACCACGGACTGTGGCCTGAATCACAAACGTATGAAATGACACCCATTAGTTCAAACAGAACTCGTGACTGTGCAATTACTATTCCTTTGTTAAAAGCACGCTGAACACAAAATATTGAATAGTGTATTTGCGTGTCTATTTGAAATTGGTGAAACATTGTTGGTGCCAAATTTGGGATATGTATAAGTAAACTATAAGAGTATATAAAATAAATGAAATGTAGTTTAGTTGTAAAACAATTTTTAAATTTTAGATTGATTCATTTGTTTTACTGGAATATTTTGTAAAATATTTAATACAAGCGCGTTACGGGAATTCCTATCAATATTCTAATTGATACGGATATTGTAACCGAAATTGCATGTTCACAATAAATATATAAGGCATAATATCCTCTTCAATTATCCTGTTTATTTATTGTTTGGGATTTGTATCTTAAGAAAAGGGAATCTAAATATAATCATTTAGTTTTAAGTCCGTCCATCTGTCTATATGTCTGTATCTGCCGACTGAGAAAAAATTTGGATACACAGAGTCAGATAGATATACAGTAATTTCAAATACTTACTTTCATACAACAGTTTTATTCGATGCTCGGATGGATCGCCTCCGCCTCCCGCCTGACAAGGATTGTCGGAAGAAGAAGCTTCGAATCCCGTACGAGAATATGTAACTGTCCTCTCTGAAATTTCAATGTTAGATTAACTGTAAGAATGTTAAGCGCTCAATCAATGGCATAAGATAGTTGTGTCGTACTTGCGACGTGGTATGTCTGCAAGAGACATGGTTAATGCCGCATGATACTCCTTTCGTCGGTACCATTGACAACGCCTTTGGTTAAACAGAGACTTCGTCGATAGACGACTCACGAGTTATCGGCTACGGGCAAGGTCGCAACTTCGGCGGGGTAGCTTTATTGTACCGATATGCGGCGTTCCAACAAGTGTCTGTACTAAAATGTGATAACCCTCGTAATTGTGGTATTAAAATTGTAACGAGTGATAGTCCGGTAATTATAATGAGTGTGTACTTGCCAACAAATAGCTCTTCGAACCTACCGGAGTTTACAGACTGCTTGAGTACAGTAAGCGCTATTGTTGATGAGTATGGTGTAGAATCTGTATTTCTCCTAGGCGATTATAACGCTGCGCCGGGTGGGTTATTCTACAGTGAACTGATGAATCTTTGTCTAGAACAGAATTGGTCATGTGTTGATGTTGACATGCTAGGGGTGGGTTCGTAGCTGGCTAGATCACTGTATTGTCACTCACTCGGCTAAGCGAACTGTTGTTGACGTTTTTGTAGCATACAACGCTCTATGGTCAGATCATTATCCTCTTATCGTGGAATGTAATTTAAATGTACTGCCATCCAAAGTTGCACCACATGTTATTGTGAACGAAGGTGTTGTATGGGGGGAGCGAAGCGAGGAGCAGTTCACTTTATATCGAAAAGAGTGTGATAAAAAGTTAAAACTAATTAACTTTCCATCTGAGTGTATAAATTGTGCTGGGCGTTTATGTAGTGACCCGGGCCACAGGCGTATTCTTGATAGGCTTTATTCTGATATTGTGTCTGCCCTTCGTGACGCAGCAGTTGTTGGTCGGGGAAGCATGACAAGAGGTGGGGGTGGCTCACGCATAATGGGCTGGAACAAACATGTTGGTGACGCTCACAGGAGGGCCAGGGCCAATTTTAAGGAATGGGTATTCTGTGGACGGCCTAAGTCTGGCCTTGTGTACAAAGACATGTCTGAGAGCAAAAGGGTGTTCAAATCACGTTTAAAATGGTGTCAAAATCACCAAGACCAAATAAAAATGGATGCTCTGGTTGCAAAACATGCTAAGGGTGACGTTCGCGGTTTCTGGAAGGCAACCAGCAAGTTGAATGTGCAAACTGGCCTTCCTGCGAGCGTTGATGGCATTAGCGACCCGAAGGAGATAGCAAATGTGTTTAAAAAACATTTTTCTGTTAAATCTCCGTTAGGGCCGGCGAGTGCGGTGCACAATGCTGACATGAGCAGTTTACCAGTGGTAACTACTATCTTCGCGAAATATGTAAAGAAAATTATACAGTGTATGTCGCGAGGTAAGTCCCCGGGCCACGATGGACTCAGCATATGCAGCATGCTGGACCGCACATCCATAGGGTGTTGGCTATGTTTTACTCATTGTGCGTGAGCCACTCATACTTACCAGAGGATAAATGATATTTTTTTTTTTATTTCCATTAAGAATGACATACGAACGTGGTACACAGGTTAACAAAAAGTAATTGTAATATATCTAAAACTGTTAATATTGAGTCCCAAACTAAGCAAAAGCCTGTACGAGTATCTTGGGGCTCAGAGACGCGATTGCCTACTACGATTTACAATATATAAATATCTACAATGATACCACTTCCCTTTACTTTATATTCACATGTTATATTTCTAATACTCTCATACGTTTTCGGACTACACTAACACAATGCATTATTAAATCCTGCATCACTTTTAATATCAAGGTGCTGGTGCCAGTAGTAAACTACGAGTATTATATTGGTTATTAACAATTAGAACTACAAGTAGGTTAAGAAAATGGACAAAAGTGTGTGTGCGTGTATGCGTGTGTGTGTTTATTTATGGGAGGGTGTGTACCTATGCGTGTTTGTGTGTATTTGTGTGTATTTACATGTGTGTGTGTGTCGAACTGTGTATGCAAGGATGGTGCGTCTATGAGGCGCATGTGCTGTCGTGTTTTTAGATCAGGTTTTCAATTTCGTCATAAGATAGGTTCAATAACCATTCTTTGACTATTCTTTTACAGCCAAATTATGAAAGCCAAGGAGTTTATGAAAACTGTGGTCGTGCCTGTAGTGAAAAATAAAACCGGTGATCTCACCGATAAAAGTAACTACAGGCCCGTCTCACTCGCTACGATAATAGCCAAAGTGTTTGACGGTTTGCTTAACGCACAGTTAAAAATCAGTTTGGGTTTCGTCCCCGGCTGTCCACTGAAAGTGCCATACTGTGTCTTAATAACACCGTCAAATACTACGCTGACCGTAAGACTCCCGTACGAGTATATGGATGCTTCCTTGATTTATCGAAAGCGTTTGATTTGGTGTCGTATGACCTTCTTTGGAGCAAGCTAGAGAGTACTAATTTGCCACATGACCTTATAAGCGTGTTTCAATATTGGTATGCGCATCAGTCTAACAGTGTGCGATGGGCGGGGGTGATGTCGGACTCGACCAGCTCGAATGTGGTGTCCGGCAGGGTGGATTGTCTTCTCCAACCCTGTTTAATTTGTACGTCAACGGCCTCATCGTTGCTCTCAGCAGTCAGCATGTCGGTTGCCATATTGACAGTATTTGTGTCAACAACTGAAGCTACGCAGACGACATGGTGCTGCTGAGCGCGTCGACTTGCGGGTTAAGAAAGCTGATACGAACCTGTAAGGAGTACGTAAGTGGTCACGGCTTTAAATATAATTTCACAAAGAGTCAGTTTTTGGTCTTTGAGGCCAGAAATGCGAGATGCCCCCAAAACCTTCCACTAGTTACATTGAATGGTTCTCGCCTTGAACGGGTAAAACAATTTATATATCTAGGGAATATTGTAACAACCGATCTGAAGGACCATGCAGACATTAAACGGGAGCGGAGGGCGTTGTCTGTCCGAGCGAACATGATAGCCCGCAGGTTTGCACGTTGCTTGACTAAAGTCAAGGTCATGCTTTTTAGAGCTTACTGTTCATCTCTCTACACGTGCAGCCTGTGGGCTAATTACTCTGAGAAAAGCTATTGTAGCCTCCGTGTATAATACAAAAACGCGATCAGGGCGGTGTTGGGGCTGCCCCGATTCTGCTGCGCCTCGGGCATGTTCGCAGAGGCGCGAACAGACTGTTTCTATGCGACCATGCGCAAGCGAGGAATGTCCTTGGTGCGCAGAGTGTGGGCCAGCTCCAACACCGTCTTGGCGATGATTGCACGCAGGATCGATTGTGCTTTCCTTCGGCATTGCTGTGATAGACATGTCGCAGTACCGATGCCGAAGCGAAGGTACTGATTATTTGAAATTTTTGTATTTATGGACTTTACTCAAGATATATTTTATTGTATTATTATTTGTACGCTTTATGGGTTTATTTGCCTGAAATAAATATATTTAAAAAAAAGAGCAAATATTCAAGCGTTAGTGCATTAAAAGCATTATATTAAAAAATATTTACATCTGTTGTAATTTAAAAAGTTCTCTTGATCAAAACTTAATCTAGAAGAGATCGCTTATTAGCGGTAGAGCGCCAATTATACAATGTCTAATATACGTTTTTACAGTATTTATTGATATTTGTTTAGTTCATCAACATGAACAGATAATAACAATAACAGTAATAATATAAGTTTTAAACTATTATGGTCACAAGCATTAGAAATATTCAAATTATTATAGCGGTACCATGTATGTTTTCTATGAGTTTCCAATATTTTGGCACTGTTGCAAGCGCCATGATGTACACTCTCAGTTCATCCGTGATCATGGCTATAATAATTTTACTATGAATAATAATATCTACGCATTTATATTTATATATGTATAAAGGGACATTGGGCCCGTATCAGGATCTTTATAGGACGGCATGCTCCAATTTAGTGGCCAGGCCTGGATTAAGCGGGCGAGGAGAATAAGATATCACATGTACAATGAGTCTGCTTTTATTACGTCACACTGAGATTTATTATTACAGCACATAGTGTTTAGAGATTAACTTGGGGACAAGGTATTCCACTTAGTAGCGAACGTTGCCACGACTAAACGCAAAGTGAGCTCCTCAGAGCCTCCGAGTATGTCCGCGCACTCTCTCCCAACGCCTCTGTCAGACGGTGACTAAGTACTCAACGGTAATTGGCTCACAACGACCGACCGACCGACCAATCAGCGAACAGCGCACGCTACCAGAGTTATGCCAGAGATGGCGCCACTTTGCATCTCTAGTCCACCAAAACTAAACTAAGTGGCGCTTGACTAAATAATAATATCGATTAAAGCTATGCGCCGACATATATAATGTATAAAAAGTTATTCCTCGTTCTGTATATACAAATTTGTCTATAACTATTAATCAGTAGTCCGACTGGGATCACCAGGTACAAGGCCCGTGGACAACCACATTAAATCATAAAATCAGGTAGGTACTCATGGAATTAAGATGCAGATTAGTTCCCAGCTTATGAATTGATTTAGTTCATACTAAATTAGGAGAAAACATGGCAATAGACCTCCTACATTTCACCTTCAAGAAGCCTAAGGCTGGCAACGCATCCTCGAGACCTCTGGTATTGCGGATGTTCGTGGGCGACGGTGATCACTTAACAGTAAGTGAGCCGCCTGCTCATTTGCCAAACTATCTCATAAAAAATATTAAACACCAAATATAACTAGCGGAGAGTTAGTTTTATACACCTCTAGCGACCCCCTTCGCGTACTATATAAGAGCATACAGCATGATTTTGCAGCGTATTTCTGTCTAATATTAACCGCAACGCCAACTCTTATTCTTGAT
Organism: Selenia dentaria; assembly: GCA_917880725.1. NCBI lineage: Eukaryota > Metazoa > Arthropoda > Insecta > Lepidoptera > Geometridae > Selenia > Selenia dentaria. The sequence goes on from OU862893.1 coordinate 21,455,974, forward strand.
TATTTTGCATGTGAACAAATCCGCTTCATACACTAACACTAAACTAAAAATAACAACTGCGCCATCAAAGAAAACGTATTTTAAAAGCCAGCAACTAAACTTCCGGTATAATATTTTTCCACTTATCCGAATGAGGCCCTCGTGTGTGCTACTGCTGAGTTAGTTTAATAACTTGCACTACCGTAGTTAGATGTCGAGTAGGTGGTGCAAACCTGGCGACTTTTTAGTTTGTACGAGAAACGGAAGTAACATTTACATGTGAAGCAAATCTCGGGATTCCTTCTTGAGTACTGATGCGATTACAAGTTACTAAGATGTAGGAACAATGTAATTGATATGACATTAAGTGATCCATTATTTCTTTATTTTCAAGGTTTCGTACAAGAACCTACTACTAAACCTGTACGTTTGCTGGTCGTAAGTCTGATTAACCTGCCTTTAAGAGGTTGTATTTTTGAACCATAACAGATACAAATTGCAAGTTACAAAGATTAAGTGTGATTTTAGCTGTTATCCCAACACATCCGTAAGCAAGTTTCGCGACAAAACACTAGGTTTGTACTCTAATCCCATCACATTACAATAGTGTAATAAGTTTATCGATTTTAGCAACGTATATCAACAAATATAGTACATACAGTAGTAATGAAAGCGCTGCGTAGGTCGTCCACCGACAAGGTGGACTGACGACCTGATAAAGGCAGCAGGACGACATTGGATGCAGGCCGCTTGGAAATTTGTGAGGGAGGCATATGTTCAGCAGTGGACGTTGAGATGATGATGATTATGAATGTATACTGAAATTAAAATAAATTTAAACGAATTAAATTGCCTGTAATTCATACTATTTTATCCCAAAGTTTCGAATACTTTTCAGTGAACATGGCCACGGGTACACTGGATGACAGTTGTCTGTTATAAAGTTATGGAACTTCAAAAAGTCATAGTTTAATCAAAACGTTCCCGATTCACGCAGTAGTCACTCACAGTGTCCAGAGGTGAGAGAGAGAGTGTCCAGTTGCAGTATTGTGCTGGCTTTGGGATTTTATTAGCTTGAACACTGGATCCCAAGCACCTGCTTAAGCCTAAGAAATCAACCGTATATAATATGTTGTACTCTCCCGTCCAATTTTCCTATTCCAATTCTTCGTAACTCCGTTCCCGACGACACACTAGGTGGCATTATCCATCCCACCGCGCTAAGAGTGTATTGATGTTGTTGGCTCTAGCACTTACCGCGGCCGTGCCGTTATGCAGTTTGACTTACAAATACAGTCGAGACATTTCACTTACTGCCTTATTTGTGAGGGAACTATGTTCTTTGTGAGATAGTGTGATGAAGGAAATGATGCGACGATTTGTAAATGGGTGTTTTTGTAGCACAGATACTCTTTACTATGTACCACTGCTTTAGTTGATTAACTTCAAATAACTTGATTACTTTAAACCTGTCTACAGTTTAAAGTTTGTCAAGTTTTTTTTTTATAATTGTAGTAAGTAGGTTGTAACCCTCAAGTACGAAATACATTTTGAATCTCATATATTAATGAGTTATATTTTGGAGTCTAAATTAATGTACCAGATACACTTACACGGTTTTTCGTAACACTGGTCAGTTTTTTTTTATTCATTAGTATCGCTAGTTCATCAATTTCCTTATTAGACGGTTTTGCAAAACTATGATCAGTAAATTGCTATCAACCTTTTGTCTTAGCTCTTTGTATTTATATGTTACAGTAACTGCTTTCCAGCTTTCGATCAGTATAGCATCTTTGTTCAGCACTCACCATCTCACTTATATCATAATATTCCTATAGGTACCTATATCCTTATTTTTTTATCATCCGCCATATCGCACCAATCCCCTCTTGAAAGTTTCCCACCTTGTTTTTCGCTCATCACACATGTACATATTATACTCTAGCTGCGCTCCACGGTTTCACCTAGGTGGTGATGTGTGATGATTGTGATAATAATGAAATGGGATTTAGTCTATCTCCTTGCCTTATATTATTACGATCTGTTTAGCCGTTTGGGCGTGAAAGCGTTACAGACAAACTTTCACATTTATGATATTAGTTAGTATTTAGTTTACTAAAATTTTTTTCGGTTTTATGGGCAGCCGTCCACACGAAACCAACCCTCCTTGAGGTTTTTGTTGGTAGTATACTCTATGGTGAAAGCTCTATTCTGCGCCTAATATGACAAGATACATTACTGCAGCGTGACTAATGCTGCTCGTTCGGCGTATTTTACTCTTAAAATCGCACTTACTTGTACGATAATATAAATATAACAATAATAAAAAATAATCCCGTATTATAAACCAGAAATTGCTTTTTAAAATACTAGAAAATAACTTCTATGTAAGCCAAAATAGCTCTAAGTGTAAATGAACGCCTTGCCAAGACACTAAGAAACCTTCACTATGCCTTTATCACCGTTTGTATTAGTCCTTCATTATTTACATGACCCCTCTATCGGGGTCGCTAAAGCCTTTTCATAAATTTCACACACCTCGAAAGGGCGTAATCATTCAAGATAGTCTAGCAATAAAATGGCCCTTGTACATATTACAGTGTTATAATAAAGGTACGGGAACCACTCTTGGGAACCATCGATTCTGTTTAGCCATTAATAGTATATTAGGTTGGTGATTATGGGATATACTCTGCGGGTGACCCATGCTTTGTTTTAAAATTTATAGATTTGAATAACCATGGTACATTGTTGACGTTAAACGTTCACTCACAGCCCGTACTAAGATTCGTGTTTCAGGAGGCATGGACACATATCAAAAACATCCCACGGCTGATGTACAGTTATTTGTGCAAATCACACAAATAATTAACCCGCGTAGGGGTTGAACCTGGGGCCCTCGCTTTCGTCATATCAATGTGGTATCACTATAGGTCTCATATTGTCCACTGAGTGAGTTCTTGAAGGTAATATCAAATAACAAGGTTAATAGGTATGTGATGTATAAATAGTTTGATAATAAAATTTAGTTCATCTTTTATCTAGGAATAGTGCAATAATGTGCATTTTACCTAAACAAGAACGAATGAACTAAAGAAATGCAAATAATTTATGATTGATCTAACACGTATGAAAGTAAAATGAATTAAACATTCTGACAATGTGCGATTTCCTAGAAGGATCATATTCCTATACCTATTTACTTGAATATTTTGATACTCATTCTCACATTGCACAAATCATAGAAAATTTATTTATGAGAGAAAAAACTCTCATCAACCTAACACGATACTAAAAACGAGAAGAGCATACATCTTTAAAGAGTCACTTCTAAAATATAAAAAAATTTTTCATTGAAGCTCAAGCTACTTAAATGCTTAGAAATTAACATTTTAAAAGGGACTCCTGGACTGAAACAGGGGTTGTAAATTGCATCTTAAATATACACAGGTTTTACAAGATTAGCTCGAGTGAGCCTTCAACTCTTCAAATAAACAGTATGGATGGTGCCTTGTTATCAAAAATTCTCCAAAATTTAAGGCAATTGATTTAATTCACTAATATGGATACGTTTCCTAGGCTAACTCTATATTTATTCATAAATTCCTATTAGCTTAAAATGTTATTGAAACACACGTTCATTATAATTTTGTAATAATAAAACGGAATGAACGTGAGACTAAGGGCGAGGCGGGACGCAACGACGAGCGTACCGCACTCAAGATCCTGAAGAAGGCTTCCGGACGAAGCCGAAACAATTGTCGATCGTGATATCAACAATGCATAAGTCTCACGTAAATATCGTTTTTAATACAAATGCTCTACTAACCTTCTGTATCTCATCTTCTGTTATCTAATTATATTCACAACGTAGTTACAACCAACTAAACAGAAGACGGCAACAAGTATAATTTCATTGAATTGTCAATTTTACGTTACAATAACTGTTACGTCCAGTTTTTTGTTCAAATGGCTAAACAAGACAATCATGAAATTTGTACAAAAATGTTATTTGAATAACTATGTGGCTTATGCTAAATTGTTCTACGCAATGTTACTAATATTTTTTATATATACAGGTTGTTTGGTAGAGGGACCGACAAACCAAATGAGCGTGTTCGGGGGCACTTGGAGAATACAAGTTGGCCAAAAATATGTGATTTCTGATTAATATTGAAGATACTACTAGTTACAATTGAAAAATATAACAGAATCTCAGACAGATACTAGATTTCCAAAACACACTGAATTTTAGTGTAGTAGAGACATGAAATGTCTGAAAATGTATGGCCCAAAACTTACCTAAATTTATAAGCAATGTATTGTTACAAAACTTAAGTTATAAGCAATGTAATGTAAATCGATAACCTATAAATAGACCTATATCTCTTTAGGGATTGTATTATCATCCAATTAATGAAATAACAATTCATACAATTCAGATCGTCCATTCGCTGCGTGAATAGTGCTCATACTGCTATATATATATATATAACGCCCGGAGGGTGCTTTGATATCAGTAGCATCGAAGATCAAACAGTGAATAAAAAGACTACGCGATGCTTTCAAAGCACACCTTTTTGACTAAAGTACGCTTGTTTGCTAAACGTAATTGATGATTAAAAAGCTCAGATACAGATACTTTGAGAAGTAATTTTTCGAGAATATGAAAAGAGGAGCGAGCGTAGAGAGGGTTCCTTTTAATAACAAAATGTCGGATTCATAGTTATAAATACTATTTTCTATATTTTACGTTGTATTACAACTTTTATGTATAAAATAATATTTTGTCTCCTTAATAAATGTCCGTGGGTGTTTATATTCTCTCTCTAATTTATAACTGTTGGTTTTTGTTTTGATTGACTAGTAATAAAATATGATCATCGTTTGCTTAACCTTCCTTTCAAACATTTACATTTTCTTTTGTGAAATTACTATATCATTTACGTAATTCAAATTTAGTGGCGCTAAATTCAAATTTAGTGGCGCCAAAATCAAATTCAGTGGTATCAGTTAGGATATATCTAAGGATCATACATACATAAACCCTAAAAATTCCTCCTAGGTTCAACAATCAGTCATTCAGGGCAGACGGGTACAAAACAAGTTGTAAATAAAATAATTAAATTGACTATTTATAAATCACGGCACATTTTTATAAATAAAGCCTACAAGGTTGATCTCTACCGTTTTGCTCCGTCATCGAATCTAAGAGCTTTGTTTAAATTATTGAACTTCGTCACGCCCATCGCAATGACTTTATAGAAAGGCCCCACTTAGATAATTTAAAATAAGTGTTGTTGGGAATCGAAGGAATGTTAATTAAATAATTCGATAAATAGTTCGAATTGCTGTAAATAGTTTGAACATACATTGAAAACATTTTTAAGTCTGATATTTACTTTTTTGTTCGTACTTGGACGGAAATTTACTGATTTATGTAGAATCATTTTAAGGCAAAATGAATATACCTGTGAGTTGGTTACCTTTGTATTTTTGACGCAAATCATTGGTATTAAACATACGACCTATTATTGCATCTATCTATACATCTTTCCTTCCATCCATGAATCCATCCAAACAGATATACTTTTGCTTATATACTAAATGTGTGATCTATAGTTTTAAAAGCAATTAGTAATATAATAAGTTATAATCAATCTGTATATGTATGGAAACTTTTAGTCCGACCATGGGGCTTACAGATTACATTTTTTTATTTCTATTTCATATCTGCATAATACTGCTTTATAAATATTATATTCTAATATATAATATTCTATTCTATATATAATATAATATTCTAATGTATACTCAAATAAGTAACATAATTTATTAAATAATATTTATTTTACTTTTTGTTCCACCTTATCCATTTTCATTATTTAACAAAATGAATCGGTGACTACATAATATTATATACATTATATTATAACTATATAAAAACATAGTAAACAAAGATCAATTAATAAACACTCACCCGCAGGGGTTTTAGGAACACTTTTGTAATTCGTTAATATTTTTTTTGGTTACCAACCGTAAAATTGAGGTGGAGCATCATTAATTATTGCTGGCTAAGAGTTTGTTTAACTCAGTCACGGCCTACAAATTTATGTATGAGCAAAACCATTAAAGGATGTCGCCCCGGGTCACTTCGTTTAATACAGTTTAAAAATATCAAAAAGAAAACATGCATCTAGTTATTATAATGATTTCCTAGTTAGTAGAAGATTTATCCGAAAACCATTACAATTATAATTAAAAGTCTTTATTCTGTCAGGAATGTTTGGAAGAAGATGAATATTATATATGATTTATTGAAAGGATCTCACACGTTTATGAATTGGTTCAAGCTATCACATACATCACACTATAATATAATACTATAAACCCGAAAGTGTACTAATGAGTGATAGTGTGATTGAATATGTGTGCTGCTTCACTCTAAAACGCCTCAACTAGTACCAAAAATATTTGAAATTTAGATTATAAAACATAGGTTACTTTAAATCTCGATTCATAGGGAAGTCGAGGTATATTAGAAAAATTGCTTTATTCACCGCGAATGAAGTTGCGAGAAAACACTGGTTTATATAATATGCGACTGATTCTTTTAAGAACTTTTTATGCAATTGAGTCACGGGCAAGTCGTTCAACTGATGCTACAGCACTATGCTTGCCAATGACAGTTGCAGTGTCACCCAGAGTTTAGAACTCTAGTTATGCGTGGCACTGTACTGCGCTTCTCACCTCGAGACATTTTCACTTGCTATTGTTCCTTTCACACCATACGAAGTAATACTTGCGCACTATTCCTTCACGGCAGAATATCTGCCATTGCAGTGGACCAACCAAGACGGCAAAAGGCCTACCACCTAGTACCTATGTCGTGTTTCCACGCCACTTGCGATTCGCATCCATACTGCGGAGGGAATATTCTTTTTAGATTAAGTTTAGATTAATCCTTCCTCTACCATGATAATTAAAACAAAAAAAGATATGAATTAAACTGACGTATATATACGTCGGTGGGACGCAAAGGGTTAATGTATTCTGTCACTTATGTAATTCACTTTACAGTTCATTATTTAAAAATCTATTTGTTTGCATTTTAACACATTTAGATGAATGAATTTCTGACATAAAACTCGTAGGCTACTTTTGTCCAGAACAAATGTTCCTGAGCCACATATTTCACAGACGGTCCCATGAGGCACAGTCAGTAAATAATAAATGATATACCTAGCCTAAACTACGTCAAAAATCAGATGAAGTTATAAAGTACTAAATCATAATAGACAAAATAAAATAAATGGTCCAATCTGTCTACACTCAACTTGTAGTTTCTAATTAACATCTGTAGTAAGATCAAATTTCGGGTTTGTATAGCAGGTGAATAGTCTTGCATCTTGTGTGTCATCTGGTCAGTGGCGTCAGCATTGTCACCTGTTTCAAACAATGTGAGAGGCTCTGAGAGCCACTTGACTAAAATGAGCAATTAGTTTAGTGACAATTGAATTTTTTTGTGTACGAAACTCTGATTTTGCGTAACATTCCCATTTTTGATTGACATGGGAGGTGTTATTATTGTCACAGAATTCGTACTTTCACTTTACCTTCAGACTTGGTTTCAGATGTCTACACAAAGCAAATTTCTATGACACAATGTATTGCGCTTTTGACCCAACAATTCCTTTTTTCTGAGATTTCTATCACACGCCTACACGTGTGCGAAATCCCTTAACAATAGCTCGTATTTTTTTTTATACAGTTTTGATATTCAACATTTAGAATAGTGACCGAATATTATTAAGGTTTAACGTATCTTTCAAACTTACTGTCAGATTCCCGTGACCTAATGACTTGTTTTGCACTTTTGCGACCCATATCAGGTGACGTGACAGATGCTACGAAGCCAGATAGTGGGAAAGTATGAGATGCAAACTAAGGCAGACGTGACTTGCAAGACTTTCTACAGTAATAACGTTCTGGGGTGCACTTAAGTTGTCATCCGTGGGAACATGAATTACAGGTATGACAATGATCTAGTGCCATCAGCGAAACAATGAGAAAGTTTTGTTTTGGTGTTTAGATTTTATTTTCATCGTCAATAGCATATAGGGTTATCTTAAAGATTCGATGATTTTGGGTTTGATTCTTGCATTCCGAGATCAACTGTGAATTACGAAATTAGCAATTGATCTCTTTTATTATGCATTTTAAACTTATTTTTGTATATGAATAATAATCGGATGTTTTCCTGTTCATCAATTTGATTAGAATATGAATATTTAATACATATATACTGTAGGGCGTGAAAAAATGCAATTAGAATATATCAAAACACCCGATCGTGATGAATATAAAATATTGATCTAATCTTACCTAGTCTTTACCTTTTTGATCTAGTCTTTATACCATTGTGTGTAATGGTATAAATACCATTACTTGTAATATTTCTAACAATAGAACTGGCAATAGAATTTACTATTCAGAAAATTGTTTGCATACCCTTTGTATCATTAAGGCGTACCTAATTTAAATGAACAAATTTAACTTCAATTATTTTGAAGTGGGGCGGGTCGAACCGTATCCCTTTCACGTTTCCCCTTCCCTCATTACAATCCACAATACTCAACATTTCTACATCTAGATAAGAAGCACCCATCTTTATTTTTGCTTCACTCCCCGATCTAATATAGATACATTGTAGTATGGACCATAAAAATCAAACAGAACAAAATTTTCTAGTCATTCAGTATCAAGACATCATTTAAAGCACAGTGTATTATAAAACACTGCCTGCACTCCGCGACTTCCCCCGAAAACTGCTATTGTACAGGATTATGTGGCATAAAAAGTTATCTATGTATTTATCCTACGTATATTGATAACGTTATAACGTTGTTAATCTAACTCATTTGAGAGTTATAGCGTGAATTCGCATTTATAAAATGAGTGTAATTTGGCCTGACCGTTTAATGAGTGGAAGATGTAAGCTCATTGCATTGGCATTTTAACTGTTCATGAGTTACCATCGTTTCATAGATCAAATGCAGTTGCAAATTGTAGACGTGCAAAATACCATAACTAGTCCATACATAGTCTACACTTTACATTTTGCACCTCCGTATGGTTATAGACGATGGTAACTAATGAACAGTTTTGTTTTTGTTTTGTAATACAACTAACTTTTTTTTACGACTAGCCAATAATAATATACTATGTTGTTTTTTCGATATATTGAAAATAAATAAAACAATTTTTGTTTGTATAATATAATTATGTAATATTATGTCGTAATATACGACAAACATTTACAAGAACATGCTTTACTGTATCTTTCCTGTATTGTGATCCATGCTTCCTATTTCGCTCATAGGGGAACCGTTCATTTCATTTCGATTCAATTCGTAGCAAACAAATTCATTTTTTCGTATTCAACGCTCCAAAACTAGAGATTGACCCGTTGATAACACTTTAATCTGTTATTTGACTGCGGGATGCACCTTTATGAACTCTTTATGAACAAATAATAATAGAGATGTGAATTGAGTGTGTAAAAAATATTTCTATTTGAATAAAGAGAAATGATTTTTGAACTTAGATATAAATAATCGAGCTTAAAGTAATAATATTTGAATTGTTTATATTATAGAGCTTTAGCTTTTTTTAAACCGGTATTGTGTTTGATTTAAATTAAGTTAAATCCGAATCCGAATATCCGGAGAAGGTTGATGAAATTGTAGTTTTAACGGCCGATCCCAAATACCTATCTATCGGCGGTTTACCCTACTAGAGATAAATATTTGACACTATTTGTATGGACGTTATATCAAATTTCTATCGGTAGTACGGTAAACTGTGGATAGATATATTATTGGGGTCGCCCTAAACACCTATTTTAAAGTCTCGTTTACCTTATAGATAGCTATGGATGGATATATACTAATAGGATATGGATATATATATATATGAGATAGCTACAAACGTAAAATCGAAATACAAATACATACGTATGACATGAAGTCGAGAAATTTACACAATGTTATTAGTTGCCAACTTGCAAACAATGTTAGCAGCAACATTCACATGCCTTGTCGTGACATACGTTCCGTTATCCGTGGCGCCATCTCACGACGGCGTTTTGAGTTGTCAAAATCAAGACCAGTGAATGCACTCATGTACGTTACACACTAATAGCCTTTGTAACAACCCTTAGACATCACAAATTGGCACCATTACCCTCTATTCGTGTTTAATCTCTAAAATTATCAACGTCCAATTAGACCTCTTTGTTGCGTACGAGGTACTTTGTACTTTCCAATGGTTCGTGTTTCCATAAGCGGTCGATTGTTGGAACGACACAGTTTTGCTTTTAGGACAACGGCCGCCTTATGTTTTGCCTGCTTCATGTTCTGACATGTATCGTAATAGTGCCTTAAAATGTCATAAAAAGACGCCGGAATGACGCCCCTAGCAATTCCATTTTCCGAAATGGTACTCTGTGAGGGCACTCGTCACCGATCTATTTTGAGAGTGTTGTGTATGAAATGAAATGACATACCGACTGAAAATTTGATTTGATATTACTATCGAATCATTGTGAACTTTATTTCGATGATGTTAAGAGTACAAAATCTAGGTTTTGCTTTGTTGCATCGTCAGATTTCTCCCTGGTATTTCACCCTAATCGAATCGCTACGCATGGTGCGTCTGTCTTGTGGGTCGGACCCCTATGGGCATCAGAGGTCGTCCTGCGAAAAATAAATATCCACCCGAATCAAAGAGGCGATGCTTTAATTGGATCCTTTTCCGGTCCACTTTGCGGATTACTTAATTTGGTCATTGTTTGCTCTGATAAATCTTTTAGACATTAGTTAATTGTGTGTGTTTGTACTTACCATAGCCAGTTATTTTTTCATCTAAAACTATATTAAACTTAAAGATTATCATGTTTGTATATAATCGAAAACTAATTAAAATAAAACAAAAAAAAAACTAAACTAAAATCTAAAACTAATTCTGCACTATCAACATTACCGCGGCTGAGGTGGACCTGTTTTGTTGTGCTCTGAGCGAATTCAAAAAAATAGCGTTACTTATTCTATGCTATAGACTAGACATTTATCATGTATGATGGTGAATATACCTAATCTATTGTATTGGGTTTATTACCTGTAATGATAGATGTAAGTTTTTGGACAAATCAATAAATAAATTAAGATTTACGAGTGACGAGTCATGCAAGTCAGGTGTTAAGCGCTTGTATACATAACACACTTGCACATTGCAATTCACTGCCATTTAAAACTTTAAACTGCAACAGCGCAAAACCCTGCTTGGTAATGCTTGTGATCATGAGATATACGATGATCTGAAAAGATTCTAAGTAATAGTACTCTGATTAAGATCAGACTACTATTATTAGGTATATACGAGTAATATTACGTATGCCCCACTGCACGGCAATGCTCTGCGCTCGTTATCCCGAGATATAAGATGTTAAATATTTTGCCCTGTATTTTTTCTGGAAACATCACCCTTCAAATCGAAACAAGTGCGTGAAAGTAGTGTGCAAACATTACTGTTTCGGTTGTACTTCACTTTTGAATAACTGTGAAAGGTACATCCCCAGGCGACCTCTGAATAAGACTAAGTACTAGGAGAGTAATAAGTAATAGGTATAATGTAGTAAGTAGGTACTAGGTATATTACACTAGGGTAATAACTCGTAAGTATGCATTGCAGCACAAGGATCTCTTCAGGAGGGTAGACATCTTAAACTTGGCGTACTATTTCTAGCAGGCTCAGAAATTAGTTTAATTGAAATAGATAAATTAGTTTAATTGAAATATAAAAAAAAATTACTTATCATCGAGTTTTTCGAAATGTAAATTGAAATTTAGACAAATTTCATCTGGATCAGACTGAGAATTTAAAACTTCGCATCCCGGAAAATGAAACCGTTATAGACAGTTGTTTTCCACGTAGATCGAACCGCGAAGCGCACATAGTATTGACATAGTACAAAGATGAAACAGTATGAACACTAAGCCTAGTTAAGCGGAAATAAATGTATTCGTGACCACTCGTCTTGACGCGGCCTCACTACTGACAGCACCGCGACAACCGCTTAGGGCTCTCGTCGATGCGCATGTTTGTGTGAGTGAGCCGTTAGGTAGTTTCCATACTGTTTTTCTATTTATCTATATTTATACTGTGGTATTGATCATATCTTCGTTTCTATTTCTTATAAGATATTTATGATATGTGTGTTTTTATAACGTATCTTATTGAGTAAGTAAGTTAATTGGGAAAATTCAAATATGTTTATGCAAACTAATAATATAGTGTGGACACTATAATATTTATCTACATACCTAAACCTCTAAATACCCTATTATTTTGCCTTTGTGTTGTACCCTTAAGGATAAATAGTCTGAACGAATGCTTTATTAGTTTAACTAATTAGATTTTATCTTCTGTTACAAATATGCTCTACCCTACCGCAAATCATTCCGTCATAAATCTTTCTTTGCATCCTAATTGTGTACTAGTAAACTTTCTCTCTCAGCATGTAAAAGTTTTATTTAGTAACTTATTCTTTTATAAATAAGGTTTCGTTTTGCGAATCATATTATTGGTAGGGTTGTCACTGTGCTTGGTAATCTAGTGGAAGTTCAAATGCATGCCTTGGACTTGATGCGCGTCGACCTTTCGTTGCGCTTGACTAGAACGAATCGCCTAGACAGGGGGAACAATGCAGTGCGTACCACTATTGGCAGGGCTGGCTTATTGGAAGCTTCTTTGAAAAATCATGTGCACATTTGTAGTATTTAACAAGAAAAATAATATTTTCAAATAACCTACATATAAATTTGTTTGAAAAGGAAGAACATTTAAAGTAACAAACTATTAAATGCTCTATCCATAACTAACCGCTTGTTTTGTTAAGCTTTAAAAATAAACATTCACGACAAAAGTGTTAAACAACGCTTTCAAGGAATAAAAAAAATTGGCTGTCATTTGAAATCTAATGAATATAAGCACAAATGCAGTAATTTAAACTAAAACGCACACGTATTTAATAAGCTCCATTACTTCAAGAGTCGTTATATTATAACAATGAAATTTCTATTGTGTCTGGCCGCATGATGACCTTTGAAGGATTAACCTAAAACCAGCATAATCGTATTTTAGGCATATTTTTAGATGTGAATAAACAAATCACTTGTTTATGTTTTTAAGTAAATATTATGAATTAACACTACGAATTAATATTTATTTTCACAACCAATAAGGTCCTAATATTTATTACCGTTTTCTTCCAATTTGTAATAAAATAGGTTATAGCAAATAATTAATTTCTCAACACACTCGCTTATCCCCTCACCAGTCGATTGTCAATAAAACAATGAAATTTCTATTAAACAACTGTACCGTAATTCGAAACCTAATTATACATGAGAGTAGCGTACTCGACTTCCGTTCCGAACAAGTCATGCTGTGATTGGTCCGCCAGATCTCCTCGCCCAATCAGCGTCGACTCCGCCCCTTCCGCTCCCCTCAAATGTCAACCATCACCCCAGGTAGTGCGCCTAGCGCAACTTGGCTTCATTGGCGTTTGGATTTTCATCCGGAGCGGTCGTAAGTACGAAATATTTACTTTACTGACTGCGTCATGCTGGTGAAAGTTCAGGTAAAGTCCTGAACCAACTAGTAAGTTCATGTGCAATTATATATACTTACTAAAAATATTTTAACGGTGTTACCGTTCGCTTCAATACTAATTATTTTTTGTTTATAGCCAGTGCTACCGCTGGTTCTAGATATAAATGAAATATATTAACTGTTTCAGTTGAATTTTAGATTCTTCAAATTGATAGTTATACTGGTCCAGCCCCAACGATGGAAGAAACGGAATAAAAACAGGAAAAAGAAGATGATAACCTACCAACGGTATCGGATTCAAGTGTTGGTTCGTAGTTTAGCTCCGGCTCATCACCAAACCGTGAGTAACACTTACTATTTTTCATCAACTATAATATAATCGTGGTAAATTACAATCCAAGCTACAGTCATTCTGACTTGTACTGCGATTTGAGCAGACCCAAACATGTGTGGGTAATCAAACGAGAATAAGCCCTACTGAGCACCTCAAATTAAAACCACTGAACTTTCAAATGGTTAAAGCGTGTAATAATCTTAGTTTACGCTTCAGAAAAATAAAAGTTATAGCTCATAGAACCACAACCTTTTGAACAATATTGTAATAATGTCCAATACTATAAAACTCAAACACTTCTATCTCCAATGTTATGAGTTCAGTAGCTAGGGTGTGATCCCCATAATGAAATCAAACGCTACGCTTACTTTACGCTTTGCTTAACCAGTCGAAGTCGTTCACTCGTTAGGGAACGAGTTCCACAAAACCAGACTTAAAACAGTTTAAATGGTTTCTTAGATGACATGCAATCGACTGATTAATGTACCAGATTGGCTAAAATCTGTTAAAGCACATTCTAATACGAAAATGTACAAAGAAAACTTCTACATATTATTATATTCATGCACTTTCACACCAGGTAAAGTAGCAAAACTGAAAAATTCGATGTTATTTAGACAGAGCTGGTAGAATAACATATATTCTCAGGTCGCGTTTTGGCTTATCTTCGAATATATCTTAGTCTTTTTAGTCCCTGGACTATATGTAATTGTTAAACAACCTACATACGAAATATGGCCTGGACCTCTGGTGAAACGATATGCAATGAAACACATCTAAAACCTATGCATCACAAGATAAGTTTCTGAGCACCACCGGCTAACTGCCACTACCCTAGATACCACATTGCTACGTCAAAGTAGGTCAGTCTAGAAAGTGACACAGCACACGCCAATGTCTGCAGTGGCCAACTGTAGTTCGCAGTCGCTGCTGCACACCCAAAGATGAGTTTGTTTTGCTTGAAACCCGGGTCGACATATTCGATCCCTAACATGAGGGCGTTGCCGGTGTAACTAACAAATTTTACAGCCCGACAAGAGGCATAATTCCTCCTCATCCCATCGGGATAGGACAGGAAATCATAATATGGAAGCAACGAAATAAAACGAAAAGATTCTGACTAGAAACCCTTCCGTGCCAGGCAGCTACCAAAAAAGGTTGCAATCACTGGTTCTCAAGAAAAAAAAAAATACTCGTTGAAAAAGTCTTGGGGCTCCGCTCTATATTCTAAACGTAATAAATGGCTTCCGTACACCATTCAAAAAGCTCAAGAGGCTTAGTTTGCATCGAGATAGGTGATAATAATAAAATATGCATACAAGCAGCCCTTCGTGAGGGTCATTAAGCAAAGTTAAACTCATCGAAGAATGCTTGGAGCTCCGCTCTACATTCTAAGCATGATAAGTGACTACTGTGTACCGTTCAAAAAGAAAACGTCATTGCTTTTGTCGAGCTACCGTAACAAAGCTAAAGGCATCGAAGAATGCTAAGAGCTCCGCTCTGCATTCTAAGCATAATAAGTGACTGTATACCGTTCACAAAGAAACGGTCATTGCTTTTGTCGAGCTACCGAACGCATCGACGAATGCTCGGAGCTCCGCTCTGCATTCTAAGCATAATAAGTGACTGTATACCGTGCAAAAAGAAACGGTCATTGCTTTTGTCGAGCTCCCGAACGCATCGACGAATGCTCGGAGCTCCGCTCTGCATTCTAAGCATAATAAGTGACTGTATACCGTGCAAAAAGAAACGGTCATTGCTTTTGTCGAGCTACCGAACGCATCGACGAATGCTCGGAGCTCCGCTCTGCATTCTAAGCATAATAAGTGACTGTATACCGTGCAAAAAGAAACGGTCATTGCTTTTGTCGAGCTACCGAACGCATCGACGAATGCTCGGAGCTCCGCTCTGCATTCTAAGCATAATAAGTGACTGTATACCGTGCAAAAAGAAACGGTCATTGCTTTTGTCGAGCTACCGAATGCATCAAAGAATGCTCGGAGCTCCGCTCGACATTCTAAACATAATAAGTAACTACTATTTACCATTATACACGAAATTGTCATTGCTTTTGTCGAGCGACCGTTACAGCAAAATATCTAACTAAATTGAAATGAAAGTGGTTGACGAAATGCACACTCGAGGTGTCGTAAAAATGGGAAGCCAGTCTTTTTCAAGCTGTTAGCAATATTCTCAGACTTAAAGGCAACTGCACACCAAGACCGTTTTTGGGATCAGAAAAACTTGAACAAGTACCTACGGTGCTCTCTTAAAATTCAGATTGATTAACCATAATTGCGTGCTAGTTTCTCCAAGAGAAGACTGGATCGAGCATTGCGTGCTACTTTCTCTAAGAGTAGACTGGATGGCCAAGGTCGATCTTCCTCTGGACCACTTGTCGGTCGATTCAAACAATCACCGTTTCCTTCAGTTCATTTACAATGACTATTTCTAGACTATTTTAGTTTATATACGAATGACTCAAAAATATCTGCTTGCAATCTGTCTTTAGCTCAGTGCCCCAAAAACATGTGCGCTTGCGAGCATCACAAAAATCCTGACACTGAGCAAGGCTGGGGATAATTGTAATAATAATTTGAATTCCTTCTGGCGCATCAGATACTACTAATACTGCAAAACCTAATTGTATTAACCGTGAATATATGCGAGTACCTCGTTTACGCATCCTCGTATTCGTTGCAAAATATACACAGAAATGATTAGTTATTCTTAAAAACCTACTACGAACTAGAGTAAGATCAAAGCTCACAGCTCATGGAAAAGCTATTTATTTTGGAAGCTCTGTTCTGAGTGGTATTGCCAAACACATCTACTACAAAACTAACAGACAGTTTTTGTATCTTTTTTGCCTTTCGCCAAGCTTACGAGTGCCCACAATTTCTGCACAATCGACAGATTAGATTCCCAAGGTCACTGTTACGCCCCACCGGCTGACTTGGAACTTCAGAGTAGGGTTGGGTTTATCCCCCGGCATACCATAAGAAATACTAGCCGAATTAAAACAAATCAACAGGAATTTTCCTGATCGCTGAAATACAGTGAGAAACAGTCGTCGCATTAGCAACCCGATTTAGAACTCACGAATACTCAGTTACCGATGCTATTAGGTATGTTTTATTCTAAACGATTCAATGTTTTTCAAACATTGGTACCGCTAGTTATCGTTTTTTTTTTATGAAGGCGTTGTTAAATAGATCGTTGGATTACCCGTTCACGATTACAAATCTATCCAGAGTCCCAACAATGCCGACTGACTGGTCGGCTTCCTGTATGGGTGACTAACCATTGTCGCGTGCGATAGAAATGATACAAAAAGTTTGTACTCGTAGATGTACGAATGTATCAAAATCTAACCGACTATAATACAAGAAAATGTTTAGGCTTATCTGCTCCTTGGAGAAAGTTTAGCTTGGAAAAAAATAGCACTCTTCGTGAGATAATTACCCAGGAAACCAACAAAAACCCAAGTGGTCTAATCTTGCAAGATTCTTAACCAATCTTATTAAAACGACCCTTAGTATATTCTTAATTCACAAATCTGGAATACTTACCTGATGCATTTTTAAGTCGAAATTACAAAAATACATAAATATTTAAAGCTAAAATCACTATTTTGGCCAAGGCGACCGCGACCCCCCAACCTGGAAGTCGATACCTTAATAAATCAATAATTTTATTTAAAACATTTGTGAAGAAAATAGTTTTTATCTACCTAATTCAAGGGACATAGTAGCCATCGTTATTTCTATGTCACAATAGTTTATAAGCTTTTTTCCAGAATTAAATTACGGAACTGCAAACTACTTTAGCACTGCTATGGTCTTAAAACAGATACTCTCACGAAACAGACAGTTGTAATGTGTCCAGCACACTGACTGCACTCGGCATTTAAAAATATATATATACATATATATATATACTACACTCGTTCAAGAATGCTCGGGGCTCCGCCCCACATTCAAAACATCATGAGTGATTACGAGAGTTAAAAGATGGGTTGCAATCAGAACATAAATAAACATTGAACAGCAACACGTGCCAAGGTTACTAATTTGGTAAAACTCATAATTAGTGGAACGTATTGATGAATTGACCTTGCCTCAAGTCTGCAAGCAGTTCCATTGAGAAATTGGGCGTACCTTCCTTATTTACTCTTTGTTCGCACTGATTTGGCAGACACATCAAATAATGGACGTATCATGTACTAAAATGAGTAGTCTAATTTTCCTACACCTAGAATTCATGCTTACGCAGATAACAAAAGTTTTGTGAATGAAACCTGGACCGCTGGGCTTCAGAACATTCAATACCTATTAAAGATTTATCACATTGGCGTCACCATCACCACCAGGCGATAACAAACACATCTCTCATGTATAATTAGGTTTCGAATTACGGTACAGTTGTTTAATAGCGATGTTTTACCTGCAATTAAAACATTTATTAAACATACTTACCTAATTCGAAACCTAACACTTTCTATACCTGCCTGGTGGCATAACACGAGAAAACCAATGAAGCCAAGTTGCGCTAGGCGCACTACCTGGGGTGATGGTTGACATTTGAGGGGAGCGGAAGGGGCGGAGTCGACGCTGATTGGGCGAGGAGATCTGGCGGACCAATCACAGCATGACTTGTTCGGAACGGAAGTCGAGTACGCTACTCTCATGTATAATTAGGTTTCGAATTAGGTAAGTATGTTTAATAAATGTTTTAATTGCAGGTAAAACATCGCTATTGTGTCTGGGTCGTTCGACTGATGAAGTATTATAAATTACTATTAGTAGTAAACAATACTAACCTAAAACCTATAAAATATATATATATATATATATATATATATATATATATATATATATATTTCTTTAAACATTACTAATTAGTTTTAAACATTTAACATTTTAAACATTGCTATTTATTTTTTTTAATTTAGAAATAGGTAATATTTTACTAACCTAAAACCGGTACAGTAATAGTAATTTATAAGCGAGTGTGTTGAGAAATTTATTATTTACCATATCCTATTTTTATTGCGAATTGGAAGAACACGGTAATAAAAAATTAGGATCTTATCGGTTGTGAAAATAAATATTAATTCACCGTATTAATTAATTAACAAATGATTTTATAAAAATTATACACAATACATCAATTAATAAATAAAACAAAAATCCCAATACAAATACACGTTAAAAAGTACAGAAATTTTATTGTCATCGTGAGATCCAGCTGGCCAAACGAAAATATAAAGTAAACTACAATCCTGCGCTGCTTCTTTTTAAATCAATAAAAACAAAATAGAAACAACAAAATTAGATCTGACCCCAGCAGGACGCAGATGCATCTGAGCGTCATGACAAATGCTACATCCGGAAGAATCACCCCTTTGTACTTCGAGCCGAAAATCATTTCTAATGTGAACTTTGTCACATGTCAAAAACAAAATGTTGAAGGGCTATACAGAATAGATGTTTGTTCTAATAGCATATTACAGTTTGTTCACAATAGATGATCAGGTATGTCAAAAATTTAACATCGATAGTGGCACGTCAAAGTACGCGAATTGAGTGAACTATTTTTTATACGTGATCAAAACGTTTATCGATGTCCATTATTATTTTTAGTTTGCTATATTAACGTGGTGATACCTAATTTAATAGTAAGGTTGAATTTGAAATATACCTACTTTAAGAGGTGGGACTAAGACCTAGGGGTATTTTTAACCGACTTTTACTAGGAGGAGATTTTCATCTCGACGATATGTTTGATAACTCCGCCAATAATGATTTGCTTATGCTGTTTTTTTGTACGTCATACTTAAGTGGCGGTCTAGACATAGGTTATACTTTAGTAATGGTCCCATATCAATTTTATCGAAATATATTTAGAGCGATTTGAAAAAAATAATTCGCTATTTATTACTTTAAGTTTGTATATATATGTATAGTCTAAAATAGTATTTTGTTTTTTATTCATATTATTATTATTTTTAGTATATTTTATATTTCTAGTCGTGACTATAATTGGAACTATAATAACAGTTCGTGTAGGGTAAAAATATATGAAAAAAGTTATTTAAAGTTATTGAGGCAAATATTTAAAAAAAGGTTCAATTAACAACCAGCCTTAAAAAGGGACTTAAAAAGCCTGCTATATAACATATTTATATAGAGTACATGAGAAGATCTTAATAACATTTCTTATAAACTGATCTCCATTTTAAACACACAATAAAGTACATATACTTAGTGTTTTTTTTAATCTCAGCTCGAGACTATACTACATTCTCCCACATATACAGGGTGTTTGGTAGAGGGACCGACATACCAAATAAGCGTTTTTTCTTTTTTTTGTGAATTTTCCCTTTTTCTCCGAAATCTGAAAAGGTACGATTTCGGAAAAAGGGACAATTCAAAAAAAAATCTAAAAAAAAATTGGGGGGTCTGGGATTTTTTTTTGGCCAATTTGTATTCTCCAAGTGGGCCCCCGAACACGCTCATTTGGTATGTCGGTCCCTCTACCAAACACCCTACATATCGTAAAACCCCAATAAAAGATATGATTAAAATAGGTAATGCCCATTTTACATGAGGCTAATAGTATCAATGTTTTTAAAATAAATATTATGGTCGATGAACTCCAAAATAAACTCCATTATAATTCCAAAGACAATTGGATCGTTTGTCACCATAATACAAAAAGAATAAGAAAAACCTATTACGTACCTATTAGACTATTTCTGAAGCAATATATTAGACAACGTCGCCTTATAAGAATTTAATTCACTTTGTGACAAAAATAGGTGATAAAATTCGGCTTAGAATAATTTCAATTCAATTTATTACAGATATTAGATAGGAACATTTAGGAAGCTTACGTTTCCTGTTTTTTCCGTGAGTCTGCTCAATAAACAATAAATACGTATTAGTGCGTAGTTCGTCTCCAGTTAGATGAGATTACTAAAAAGATTCTTATTGAATCATTGCATTTTCAAGAAATTTTCTTATAGGAATTAAGAACAGTAGTAAATCTACTAGGCTTTATTTATGTGTTTTGTTTTTGTTTTATGTAAATTCGTATAGATTTTGAAGGGAATAGATATGGTGAGAGGGCGTAGTCTAGATCGTAGTAACTAGATCCAGTTAAGATTTTTACTACACACGCATGGCGATGGATGATGATGTTGAAAAGTATCCTATGTGTTATAACAGCGGCTCATCTACATCTACACCTAATTTCATCAAAATTGGCCCAGCAGTTCATGCTCAAAATGAAAGAGAAAAGAAAATTAAAATAATTTTTAATTAAACAATGTTACTATACCGTAGAAAAGTTTAAAAAGGACATGCTTAAAGAGGTTTTACTTTTATAATTTCAATAACACAAACATAAACTAAACAATAATAATTACACACTGTAAACTAGTAACTTGCTATGTACTTGTATACCTATACTTATGGCTGACGAATTTATTTTAACGTAGGTACTATTCTTTGTTATGATATTAGAAGTAATTATGCATTTATAATAACGGTAAATAATTAAATAATATCATATATATATAATATTGAAAAAGTTAACTTTAATTTATGCTGACTATTATGTATGATTGACGAAAATGTATATTATATTTGAATTGCAACAATGTAAGAAATAATTGACTATAAAATGTAAACGTATCACACTCACTGGCAAACGCCCTTGCAGGGTGCATGTACTTACTTATCCTACCATAGGAACTTTGGAAATATGAATGTACTTGTACATATTGTATGCTATAAATTAATAAAGAGTAACAAACATACATAAATCCATACACAAATACATACAAACTTTTGCGCTTATAATGTTAGTAGGTTGTAATTTTAATTTTGAATTGAATGATGATTTCTGTGTGTGCATGAGACCCATCGAAAATATTATCTATAATATTAGTAGGATTCGTTGTTCGAATTACATAACTGTTTGTATTTTTTTTTTATTTTTTTTTTCAGAATTATAATAATATTAAAGTTTGTATATTGTAATTGTTCTTAATCTCAAAAGTAGCGCAATGGAGTGTTTTTATAACTGATAAGCGATATTATCATTGCTCGCGTCATCAACGCGTGCTACGGCCACTGCTTTCAAAAACTGCAACCAGCTATAATAAATATTAAACCCTAACCCCGCAAATTCAACTTTTCCGTTACCATACCACCCCTTGAATGTCAGTGGTTCGTAAATTTGTCACAATTCATAGAAAATTCGTTTGTTTTAGATTTGTATTAAAATACTCAAAATTAATATAACACTAATCATAATTTAACCATATAATAATTAATATATATATCACACATATTTTGACAGAGATAAATGTCGAAGAACTGAATTATTTGTGGACAATTGTACTCCAGGGCCACGCGGGGCGTGAGCGGGCACTGCGGGGCGGAGTGTGTTTATTTGGGAGCAAGCCTCGCTGCGTTGCTAGGCTACGCACGGCCCCTTGTGTCGCACCTCACACCTCACTTCACAAGGTCATAGTTCAACTTAAGTGCCGCGATCTTGTCACTCAACACCTTTCTGCGTTCCTTCTAAAGAATATTAGGTATATACTTCTCTCTCTTCTCTTCTCGATATAGAGGCCCGTGTTCCAGGATTGGAACGTAACGGGCAGAATAAGCTTATAATATGTCATAACAAAAACTCTTTTTACAACTGATATTGTTGATATTATGACGCGACGCAAAAACATTATCCGTAATGGATTCCAGACAATCGTAGTTTGATCTAATTATATAAAAATGTTTTAATACTATACTACCTAGTTAATTTATTGTAAACTAAAGTTTTTATAATACTCATGAGACTAATCATAGTAAAACTGAACCTTAATTTTAATTACTTATGCTAAAATAAAACTATCAAAGGACCTGGAATATCCGTTTCATGGAATATGTTTTAAAATAACAGGACTTGAAAGGGCGCAGTTCTTGATAGTGGTTCATCTTTATATACAACCTCAAATTTACTGCAGAAACGAAAGGATCTATGCAGTCTTTTTTGACGTCATTATCTAGAGGAAGTTGGTGGTAGTACATCCTGCAGTCAGGAGAGCAAAAAACTGTTGGTTGTGATTAGTTGTGATCTATAAGTCAAGCTTAGTTATATATATCTATAACTCCATAACTTTATGTTAGGAGGAAAAACAATAAAAGAAATATCTTATAATTTGTAGTACTTATTCACTTTTAAAAAGGTATTTTTAACTTTAGAGGATATGTTGCAAATCTATACGTAAGTATTTGTATCTCGATGTATTTGTATGTGTCTGTTCAAAGCCGTAAATGCTAAAAATACAACTATCGTAAAGAACAATGCCTTTGCTTTGGTGGTCACAATATCACGTCTCAACGTCACTTCAGGTAGATCACAAATCTTTTTTTAAAACAAAGGTGTCAAATCTTCGGTATTGAATTTCAAATTTGCACCAAATTGAATGAACACTCTACTGACTTCGAGCCCCTAGTGACATGCAAGGGCGTTGCAAGTGTCGAATCGAGAAATATCTCAGAAGTACAATTTTAGGAAGAAAACTAATACAGGATCGCGACGGGGGGCGCCTCTGTCATCCAATCCCGGCTACCGTTTACGCAGGCTCCACAAGGCTAGCCATTCGATAGCCGTGGGTTATCAAATGTCACACTCGATAGATTGAACATGACTCGATTGGAATGACAGGTCGAGTGTGTGGCACTACATTGTTGAGATTGTTATGGGGTACAAAGTTATTTCGCAGTTCCCGTATTGACTGATTGTACCTACTTTGGTTATAGTAGAACTATCTATTTTCAAAAAATCAAAGAAAGTAAAGAAAATTTAGAACTTTTGGGCAATTAAATGATGAGACAAACGAGTCGTATACTTAATGGTAACCACTACACTTGCCCATGGCAGTTGCAAGCCAGATTTTAAAACTGTAGCTTTGCGTGGCACCGTACTGTGCTTGATATATTTTTGAGTTTCTTTCGCCCAGTAATTTCACTAGCTACAGTGCCTTTTACACTGTAACTTGCACACTATTGCTTCGCGACAGAATATCTGGAAATGCAGTGATACCAGCCAAACAGCCTCTTCAGCCTTATGAGGCCTACCACTTAGCATATTATATTCATATTTAAAGGTTTATTTGACGGTGGAAAAATATATAAGAGTCCAACTGACCCGTAGAACTATCTGTTTCATGTTCTTTTAATCTCACGACTCACTACCGCTCAACCCTCGTCCACGATTATAATGATATTTGCGCAAAAACAAGATCGTAAGCATCCGTTACTCGCAATTTGCGATAATCACTGTACAAAGAAAGGTGTACCCTTCTAAGTTGATTCCGAAACTCATTTGCGGTCTGTGTTTTTGATCTCAACCGTTTGCCTGCACCCACTTTGTAGGGGATCCATGTTATAGCTAAGATGATGGACCGTTAAAAAAAGGCGTGATGAATTGTGGTATTAGGTATTTTATATATAAGCTTCTACTAAGTGATTACGAAGAATAATATGGTACTGGTTCTGCTACACCAGTAGTAGTTTGAGAGAAAGCGTTAGTCAATTAAGTACTTAAACCCAATAAACGGCATTACTAAGTTTTTTATGGTATAAAGTGACCAGGACTTGAAAACATATCTTACACTGCGGTCATAAAAAGGAGACACTCTTGCATCTAATTATCTAGAAAGTCAGGTTTCCTTGCTTCTACTTTGGCGCTTAGGTTAGTATTTTAGCATCCCAATGCTAAAATACATTGGAAATATAATAAACATCATCCCCACAATGTCTGCAGCTCCCAAATTAGGCTGAGCTTTTCCTATGGTAATCTCATGACTGATATAATACACTAAAAAACATTTACATACATGGACACAAGTCAAGCAGACACGTTCATATACACAAATGTTTGACCTGTTGGGGGATAGAACGATGACCAACGGCTCAGATGACAGGGTTGCTACTGCGCCAACCACCTAGTCAAGATGTATGTGTAAAAACTCTACACTTACAACTATGAGGTAACATACGTAAATAATAATCGAGATAGCGAAGAAATGTCTCTAATGATGTAAATTAGCCATAACGTGGTCGTTCAGGCCTTAGGTACACAACAAAATTTCACGGTAACTCCTTAAGGATATCATCAGCGCTATGTTACTCATCTGAATGGTCATACTGAATAAGGGCTCTTTCTAGTGGCCTACCGACTACTACCATTACTACTACATTCAACTGTTCATTATTTCTTTAATATAATTTTATGTTTTAAAGAGATATCCTACATTATCATCCAGCCTAGCCACCCTTGTCTCATTACAAGGCGCTCAAGCGCATAATTCTGCGGTTACCACCAAACGAGACGAGCCCGAGTGGTTACCGGCCACGCGCCGTCCCGTGCCTTTGACGTTTCTAACTACTTTAAAAAATAAACTAGAAAAAAAACTTCGGTTTATAAGCTTGACGCCGGTGGTAAGCTTAAAAAATGCAGGTGTCATTTGGCAGATATCCCTTCATTTTTTACTAACTATAGTCTGCTACTTGGGCAACGACAGCTAAGTTAGTAAGCAGAAGATCAAATTAAGAACTAATTTTATGTAGCTATATGACAGCTGTATTATGCTCTGTATTATGTTTTTTTATAAAGATTGATTTGGCTTTTTTTATTACTCTAAATATTCTCTGACTTTGACTTCAGGGTCCGTCTCATTTTTTTAATATTTACTTAATAAAATGTGTATATTTAGGAATATATCTCCATTGGTTTCGTATTTTGTTTAATGAGTCATTTTTACCATGTATGGTATATGATGGAATTACTGCTCTTATTACTACTTATGCTTCATACGGTGTAAATGTATGCTAATTAATATGTGCTTGATTTGTAGCTTGTTTTGTGCATTATTCTTTTATTAAATCTTAATTGTTGTATTACCTGATCGTATTCAAGAGTGCATTGTTCTTTCGTCATTAACTGTAATACATATCTAGACAAAATGGAATCATGTTACCAGTATGCTTACATAAATTATTCGTACTTTATTATTATTTTTTTGTTCTGAAAACATATATATACTGGAATATATATAAATGTTCTAGAAACATGCAGGTTCCTTATCGGTGGTGGAATATTATTCCAACATTTTATATATATATATATATATATATATATATATATATGTGTGTGAGAGAATATGAAATAATAACCGTTTTCAGCGCCATCTATTGAGCTTTTTCAATAACCGGTAATGGATTACTAGCCATTATACTCTGTGTAAGTTTAAATCTTGCCGAGTCTGTGGAGTTGCTGTCACCTGAACTCTATAAAACTGAAGTATATTCTCTGTGGCTGTCACTGAGTCAGTAGTTCGGACCCATCTGTCTTCACTTTTTCACTTTGAAACAGACGACCGACCGTGCCGCACGTGCACACTGATTCTTTTCCTTTGTCAATATGGCCGATCATGGCTATTCCCGAAATATATATATATATATATATATATATATATATATATACATATATATGTTGGTTTTTATGGTCATCAAATACTTAGTACTTAAATTCTTAGGGAAACTGTTGTAACTATAATATACCTCCGTGACGTCACAAACCGGCACCAACGGAAGACCAGCGCTGGCTTAAAACTAGCAATGCTGAGTTGGGACCGATTTGTAACATTTGACATTGTTATTGTTCTTGATTACTTTTGTCTATT
Source organism: Selenia dentaria (assembly GCA_917880725.1). Lineage (NCBI taxonomy): Eukaryota > Metazoa > Arthropoda > Insecta > Lepidoptera > Geometridae > Selenia > Selenia dentaria. The sequence goes on from OU862893.1 coordinate 21,482,724, forward strand.
ACTTTGTTTTATATTTGGCAATGTTGTTGTTACAAATAAATATATTTTCATTCATTCATTTCATTCATTCTTGCTGGCCATTTCATAATGGAGATACCGAATTCGACCGACATTAACCATCGTTTATCATAAACTTATTTTGCAGGTTATTATACAATTTGAAATAGCCTAAAACCCAGATAATTCAGTTACGAGATGCAAAAATATAACTTTTATATACAAAGCCCCATTACAACTTTGTTCCCTTCGTAAAATCCATTCTTAGGTACCTAACGTCTTATGGCCTCATACTAACTACCTGCCAAAATTGCAGCGGCGAAAACTATACTCGATAGTTTGCGAAATATCCTGATTAGTCGTTGAATGTAACTGACCTGCACATGAGCGGAAAGAGTTAAATAATCTATCCTACGTCACCATCGGGATGCAAATCGTAAGCAAAGAGACCAGTCGTGCCATTCTCTAATGATTCGTCGATGCGCTCGTCGACGAGCTCACCGATGTCAAATACTCTATGAGATATCGCCGCAGATTATTGTACACGAGGTTGTTTTTCCAACGTCTTCTCGTCATTTGTTTCACGGATGTTGTCAAAGATGCAACGATGTTTGCTCTTAGAGAATCGCACGGTTGACTTATTAGGTATTGTTTTTTTTTTTAGAACTGACTAATGCTGTTTGCCTCTACCGGCATTTACAGCGTCACCGGACGGTTGGCGAGCGCAGATGGCACTCAGCCAGATGCGGGCGCAGAGGGCGCACCGCCTAAGGCGAGGGTTGAAGACGCTTCGCCGCAAGGAGAGGAGTAGGCGACTTGCTCAAGGGCACCACTAAAGTACGGACCTCGGCTTGGGCCGTCGCCAGGAGAGAGGGGAGTCTGAGAGAATCGCCCCGGTACATAAGTGTACCGTTGAAAGTGGGCCCTATGAATTTTTACTCTATGACTATTTGGAGAGAATCTAACCAAGACATCATTTTTGCCTCGAGCTCGCCGGCGGGCTCGGTGTCTGAATGTGTTTACCTGTGAATCATAAGTTTACCTGTGAATCATAAATTAGGTATTGGCCTTATTATTGTCACTATTAACTTGTGAAAGAGGCTGTTTTTGTTTTTAGGTTCCACCGCAGTGACAGATATTCTGTAGCAATGCATTAATGCACACGAATGCTTCTTGTGCAATCATTTCTGTGATAGGGTGTGATGGACACTGTATCTGAAAATATTGGGTTAATGAAACCCCAGAGCTAACGTCTCAGGGTGACGAGTATAGTGCGACGCAGTCCACACTATGACACCTGGCCAGTAGTACTTACCACGAGGTGCACGACCTACCCGTTATGTCATTTGATAGAATGTTTTAAAAACAATTATATAGCGATGAAAAGTATAATCATGAGTTTTATAGGCGAGTCAGTGTTTGGGTAAGTGTGTATATTTGTAACTTCTTAACAATAAAACGGATCCTCGGATTTGGGTGAACTTTGTGGAGAGCTATCAAGGATAGACATAGGCTACTTTCTATTATTTGTATATGCTACTCGAGTATTTCCAAGGGGATCGCTTATTATTATCAACCTTAGTCCATGCGGACTGAGTCGTAGTCGCGTCGTCGGTATAGTGGTTGATAAATTTGTAAATAGCAGTTCACTAGATCATTTTACAAAGAAACATTTTAATTATTGAAGTTGCTTATAAAGACACAGAACACAAACGCATTATAAAAGCAACAAAACTTTACAACAGTACGCAAGAGAAATACGGTCTATTCCAAGGCGTAAAAAGTATTTGACCCGTAAGTCGGAATTTATTACCCAAGCTTACAGTCATGCACTCAAGATGGATCAACCACAGACGGACGTGATCTTTTGTAACATTACACTGACCGATTCTTCACGGTACCGTCAAACGTATGGATTCAATTGTAGCCGATTTAGCTCATTGACTCAAAAACCGTGCGTGAGACACCACGTTGAAACTTTATAGTTGGTTTTATTACGTATAAATGAGACTATTAAATTTATAGTTCTTATGATTATGTTTACGATATACCGGTTCCGTTTACAGCATTACACCATCACAGATTTGCCGTATCTCGATTGTCCAAATGTCGGCTTTTTATGCCACAGTAAACATTAATTAAGCAGTAAACCGAAGCTAGGAGATATCATCTTTTTATCTGTCATCGAAGTGATAAGAAGACCTTTGAAATATTTTTTGTAGATAAGGCTACTTGAGAGTGGGACGGTAATGACGATAATTGCCTTAATTCTTTCTGTCGCATCAATATCATCATAATATATGATAAAACGAAGCTTATAACGGACGTAGTTGAACTACTTGGCCGTTCATAAGTATAGACAAAGTAGTATGTAACATACGAAATAGGTATTTCGTTACCTCGTTTATACCTTCGGTGGATTACCAGTGGTGGTGATTTTTTGATTTGATTTGATGGTGTAATTTTTAACTGACCGGATCCGTAGTTTGGCACGTTACACCGTTAGTCCCGCCTATTACATGAGCACAACAGTTGTAAGACAAATTATGTGGGAGGCTACGGAAATCTCTTACACTATATAACAAAGTTCACTTGACTCGTGAATTTCTCTGTATTCTTGGATAGGAACCCATGAACTTGTCCTAGATACCTTGTAGTGTAGTAGTAGTAGTGACCCATACTTTTTTTATATATATAAGGAGGAACGTAGCTCAGCCAAGGTAAGTAAATATCTATAAGTAGAAGATCTTCCCTACTAGCATTGATTCACGCAGGTTACAGCAAAACGCGTGCTTTGTCGCAGAAGTGAAAATGTAGTTATTATTGAATTATGATTTGATAAAAATTTAAAAACAAGTAAATACAATAGATATACAATATACATGTAAGCATACAATATAGGGTACAACACGTATGACTAGAATGTATGAACATTAATTACTCTTCAGTCGTATTTCAGAATACAGCTTTTCTGGACTATGATTAAGCTTTGATAAAAGCAGTGAATAATACTGAAATCGTCCCAATCCTTTTATAATGAATCTGGGCCAAGGCTGAATTTACCAAGTATAATACAGTAGTTGACATGACCACAACACGCTGTCATTATGATGAATACCCATAATGATACCCATTATGATACTAAATGAATCCTCAAAAAGGAAATCGTGACAACTATCATTTCAATGGTATCAAACGCATCACTAACGAGCTCAATAATAGCGAATCTTTAACGTCAAGTGCTGGAACTATTTACATAAGTCCATCGTCTAATTTTAACATAAATAAATTGAATTGTGAAATTTGAAATGCGGTGTGTTATGTTACTCATATGGAATTATGCCAAGGTTGAATAACAATAGTAGTTGTTAAGATAACACTTCAGAAATGTAACGGATATCGTGTGGGATACATTGGCTTTACAGTATTTGGGATGCCCTTGGATTATTAAATAGTGGTGATGAAAACACAACTCAAAATATCGGAGTAGGCCACTGTAAAATATGTCGATGGAAACTTACGTAAGCCTACATGATTTGTATTCTTACAAACACAGTGGCAGATACTGAAACGGGATGGTATGCTAATGATATAAACAGAGAGAGAGAGTGAGACAAGAGGTCAAATCATTTAACCCTTTAAATTCCTTACAACAATCAGCGTGCGAAGTGTGGTTTTGTATGTCTTGTCTTTCTTGTTAACGTTGTAATTCAAGCTATATTGAATTAGAGTACCTACATCATCTCTCTATGAGGTTAACGAACCGAAAACAAAGCACTTGATGTCATTTAAAGTGATAAAGCATGAGATTTAAATAACCAATGATGTCATAATACAAATGGTGCTCTTAATCATTTGTCCTCTGAGAAATTTTAATGAATTCACCATAAACATTTCGTCGGAAGTTGGAACAGAAATAAAATTGACATTAATACATGACAACGTTAATTAATTAGAACTGTTAGAATAAGACTCGTTACGGTAATATATGTTTTCTGGTTAAAATTATCACTTTAACAATGAAAAACGATAATTATACAAAGTATAATATAAAAATAATTCAATTAATAAACGTATGCTTATACTTGACGAAGTTTGAGAACTCAACGAGAACTATACACTGCGATGTTTTAAAGTAGGAGTATTTTTCTCCAAATCTGAAGTAACTTAATAAGTCAAAATGTTAAAAAAGGAAATCAAGTCTAAATATAGCTTTTTGTCGCAACGAGTAACATTTTTAGCCGCTCGGTCAGATATGATTTAATGAAGTGGCGAGGGCTTCGTTTACATTAATAAATTCAATGTTTTTACTACGGCAACTCGAGGACTAATCCAATCAGACACTTATTAATGCATGTTTTGCGAGTATTAATAGTTCATTTATGTTACATAATTAATACCTAAAAATACTGCTGGTTCTATATCTGCTATATACTTTTTACAAATTATTAAAAAAAAAGTTGTACTTTTATTAATTATATATGGTAGTAGAGATCTTTATATAAAAAAATATGGAAAGTATTTGCTTAACCCTTTGTGTGCCAGAGACGTACATTTACGTCCGGTTAATTCATAACTCTTTTGTTTTAATTATCACGGTATATATAGGATTAAACAAATATAATTACTTGCAATATCGTTAAACTTAACTACAAATATCTACAACAAAGATTATAATTACTTGCATTATTGCTAAACTTAACTACTAACAAATATACCATTCAAAAATGTTTTTATCAATAATTGGCATTCACTTCAAAATTCGAAAATTATTCATTCATTTGTAATTTCCATAAGTGTAAGCGAATAAAATACTTATGAGTTCTTGTATTTTCATCTACTGAAGAGCTTAGAATTAATTAGAAGCTTAGAGAACCTTAGAATATAACTCACGTATCCCTCCCCTGTATACTCGAATGAAGAAATATTACCAATAGTAAGAACCAAGATTCTTTCAAGACGGTTTTAACTTGCCTTCAGCACTTCGTTAGTCGTGTTTGTATTTATTTAGAGTGTGATAAGTTAGCTCGGTGACGAGACCGGAGCAGGATATATTCCTTTTAAGGTTCTATTACACGAGCAGCGAACTTAACTTTTATCGGGGAGACATTTTCTTTATAGTTCAGGTTTTCTCTTCAGATGGGCAATTATTTAACGTTACATACATTTCTAAACGAAAAGGGAATTTGCAACCATCTTCTGTCGTTATCTTTTACTCTATTTCTTTTTTCTATCTTCTTCGTACCATGTGTATGCCGAACATCATCAAACATATTCTAAAGCCCCTCTGGGTCATATAACCAGTGGTATATAGTAGTGCTGTATAACAGAACAACAATGAATCCTACTGACATACAATAAATCCTATCAAAACACATGTTACAGGATGCTCCAAATTGATGCCTACGATAGATTTTTACAAGTCTCTGCAAATCAGTCCTTATTCATGTGTGATGTGTCAATGTCTCCTACAAAACTGCAGTACAGAAACTTTGAATTCTTCAGAAACTTTCAATTCACAGTTTTTTCTTTAGGAATTCACAATTGGGAGCCGTACGTGGAATGTGTGTACACAGCGTCTCATAACATATTGTGTAACTTCCACTGCTACTAAAGTAGTGCAATATTTTCTTTCTTCTATTTTTATCTACCCTGTCGCCAGTTATTTAGATTTCACAGTTGTACATACTAATCAAAGGAGCAATTTTTTTTACGCTTTTTTTCTTTTAGTCTCAGAGATCATCAGAAAACTTACTCCTCAATACTACAAAATACAGTACTGTGTTGTACAACGCTTCTATTGCTATTCAATCAGTGAATTTCTTACCAATCACATATCAATCACGATTAAATGCTAGCATACAGTTAAAGTTATACAAATTCATATTTTATTCTTTATTTATGTCTGTGATTAGTTTAAGTAAGTTTAAATATTATAAATGTTTAATATATAGACCCAATTAATGCGTAATCAATACATTTATTTAATGTATCGTTATAACTGCATAAGTATGTAAATTCACATTTATGTGTCTATGTATCTTCAATATGTCTAGAAGAGATCGCTCGTAGCGATAAAACAACACATAGTGCTGTATTATTAAAAAATTCTGACGTTTCTGTTTATACAAAAAAATAAACATAACAGACAACGGTCAGCTTGTTTAAACTCCATTCGACAACACACTTTACTCATCGTTGTCAGTTATGAAACATTTGCAGCTACATTTGTACTGGCTTAAAATATCACACATTTTGTGGCCCGTGTATCTCCGAACCTAACTCGCAGAATACATTCTCCATTTCCACGCCTAATCTAAATTGCCATTTGATCTTGTCCAATACTGCTCCTTGTACACACTGTTCAATTAATCAATGCACTTGACTCAAACAGTTCAGTCATCGCACAAGTTTGTAGAGTTCACTTTTAACGCTAAACTTCACGCAAATTAATTAATCTTTTCTCGAATGTGATGCAGTTGGTTACATATTTACTTATTTATTTAAAAAAATAATATTCTTGTTTGATCAAATTGAATAGCTAAATACTTTGTTACTTGTGCGTAAGCGGAAAAGGTTACTCTTATACGAGCGTTATTTGCATATCTGTCTATACATCTGTCAAAACCCTAATAATGTTTACAAATAACATAAGCAGTGTTCGTTATCAATCATACATTTACTTTTTGATTCCGTCTAAATGACAGATATTCTGCCTGAAAGCGGTAGTGTCAAATCATTACTATATTTCAAAGGCACGGTCATATTTAACGTATAGGACGAATGAGTCATCTAGACACCGTATAGGAGATAATCTGCACAATTCATTCCCAAAGACGACTCCCAAAGAATCTCTCACAAATCTCTTAAAGGTAAGATTCAGATTAGATTCAGAGTATTTATTTGCCTTATAACAATTAAAGTTATATTGGGTATGTCATTTTACAATAAGATTCTTATAGGAAGAGTAGGTACCTAAGTAAATACCAACATCAATTTGTATAACTTGATAAATTTGAAAGTGGGTTATTTTAAACTTCAGTACTAAAAACAATTTGCGAGACCTTCTGTTGAAAGAAATTGAATTTTGTAACTCGATCTAACCGTGGTCGTAAAGAGTTATTATTGTAAAGCGTTGTGCCTTTGTTTGTTATAATAATGTACGCGGCACGCAAAATAAAGAAAAGTTGAATGAGGGGTTACAAAACGGCAATGTTTAATATTAAAATATTTAGCTTCCATTAACTTACATACTTTAAATCTTGATATTGAGGTTATACATAGGTAAAATCATTGTTTTTGAAACTGCAATCATTTAAGTCAATCATCAAACTTAAATATATTATTTTTCGTAAGTATTAGACCCTTTGTAAAGCGATTTGTAGGTATATCAAACCTACAAATCGCTTTACATACGAGTATATGGGAGACCACACACAGTGCTGCAGCTTACAAAACGGTGGTAGCGTAGCTGTCCGATACAGCTTAAATACAATGTTTTAGGTTAAGTTGTATGTGTTTACTCGTCATAATTATTGTCACTATCACTATGCATGTGTTAGTTATTTACTTCTTTAGTGCAACACAGGAGTAACGAATCAGTAAGAGTTGCTGATAGGTAAAATAGTGGAAAATTAGTCAGGACTTTTGATTTAAGAAACATTTTTAAATTACAATTTAATAGTGGTTGATAACTTTTTTCCTAGTGCTGGGTCACGGGATGCAACGTTCTACTATTGATAGCTAGTAACTCTGAAATATGAGTGATTTTTTGTGCTAGTGGCTTAATATTTCGTATGTAATATACAATTGCAATAGAGTATTGAACATTACAAATTAATTTCATGGGTGAGAAACAAAAGTAAATAATATAATTACACAGTATTAGTCATGTATGCATAGAGTGGCAACATGAATATAACGAGGTGAAATTTAACTTTGACTGACCGCTTGGCGCAGTAAGTATCCACCCTGCCTTCTAAGCCGCTAATCCCGGATCCAATTCCCGGACTAGTCAAACAATTGTGTGCATGAATATGTCTAGTTGACCTGTCTGGGTGTGTATAATATGTATATAAGCATGTGGATCAGTCTTCAGGTTACCATAGTACAGGCTCTGCCTAGCTTGGGACCTGATGACCTTATTTCTTCATGTCGGAAGTTATTTTTTCCTATGGTCATTAGCGAACTTAATGTTAACCCCGGTACCATCCCCGGTAACCATCGTACCACTTTTTTTGGCTCCTTTTTTAGCGTTGAAGCAGTTCGCCTGTGGAACGCTTTACCTGTAGAAATAGGATGTGCACCTTCCTTGGACACTTTCAAACAACGTGTCAAAGCGTTTTACCTCTCGCATTAGCTACATACTGCATTGCTACAACTTGTTTTCATTCTATTATTTATTAATATTACATAAGTAATGTTTAAGTGTATGTTTATTTACTATTATAATAATAAATATACATACACTAAAACATTACTTATGTAATATTTTCATGTATTTATATATGTTGTAACTTACTTGTTTTATGCACCACCGTTACTTGTATACATATTTCTTTCCGTGCATCGTTGTCTGGAAGAGATCGCTCTTAGCGATAATACCGCCCATTGTGACACTTAATTTTAAGTTTTTCTTTTGTTTGTTGTACTTTATAATATGGTGTTGCAATAAAGAGTTTATCTATCTATCCTGTGTGGATGTTGTCAAAACTGGTCAAGTCCGAGTTGGACTCGCGCACCGGCTGTTGCGTACATTAAAAAGCATCTATCATTATTTATCTAACTAAAAGACAAACCATTTTGAACGACAATTTTAAATTTGGCGTTCAAGCCGCAGACAAGGTTATTGCACTAACCGCAAATAATAAGTTTGTAATTGTAAATTAGCTTGTTTTATTATTTCACTATGTACATTATGGTTTTCAGATATTCCGAGGTCCGAGCATCGAATAAAACTCACTGAAAACTCTCGAAAAATTTACTCAAGATGGTCATGGCGTCTGACACGGATTGTCGAAGACGCGGGTTCAAATGAAGTTCAAGGGTGTGTAACTTTTCTTTCTAAAATTGCAAAGTTTGGTCTCGCTAAGCACTTAAAATACGATTATTTTGATACCTTGAATCAAACATAATTGCATCATGCCAAAGAGTACAAATATGTTAATCGATATTATGTTGGATAGTGGAATCGGCGCATCGGGAAATGACGGCCTGCATAAATTATCGTGATTGGTGGCTAATGACAACCCTGTTTGAACTGTTGACCTGTTTGCTGTCCATTTGCTTTCGTAATTAAAAGTACATAGAGGGCTAGCAGGGCTGCACTAAAGGTAATTGATGTTTGACCGCAGATTACAAAGCTTTGAGGTAATGATAGAAATCAAAGTTGGACACATGAGTAATCGAATAATAGTGCAATAATTACTTTTGTCTTATTGCCAGTTTAGATACGTTTTCAAACCATTCCATCTTCAAGAAGAGCCTTAGTGATAAATTTGGATATGTTCGCATGATTAAATGGGAGAAATTTTCGACACCCCAAACTAAGGAGCATGTAGTAAGAATTTAATGAACTAAGCAAAAAAGGTCACCTATAATTGTAGCTTGTAGAAATCCGCGGTCTCTGCCTACCTCTCAAGGAGAGTGGCGTAACTTTTTCATACTTTAGTATGAAGTAATGAGACTATCAACTCGTGCGCCTCAAGGTAAGCGCCACGTCTACCCATAACAGTATACCAAAGCTTAGAAGTAAAGTGTTGCATGGAACTGTACTGCATTCGTCTTCTTTTATTGGTATATTGAGTCTTTTTCAACGAGTAGTTTCACTTGCTACAGTGCCCTTCACTTCATAATACTTGAACTTCGTCCCCTCACGGAAGTAGAGAAGTAATCTAAAAGCAGAATGTTCTGTAATTTATTGTTAAAGTTTATTAGATTATTTGATGCATTCACAATATATCCCGGATAGCATGATGCACATTTAAAACTTAATTGTATAATGGTTAAAAACTAAATACATATAAATATTTGCCTTTTAATTAAGTGTAAACTTATATACTTAGCTTTGTTTGCATGAAGCATGTTTCAAATCCTATTCACTTAATGGTAATGAGAAGGGCCGAATATTGTGTCTCTAACATATCAGATGACTGCATCCCAAATTTCCTTTGAACCGGATCTGTTGAATCCGAGAATGATCAAGTGGACGCGAGGGACACAAGTGAACTCAATGGCTAAATTAGAAGCGTCTTGTTACACATTGTAAAGGAAGGCATCAAATTATGTTAAAGCTGACCCTTTTGGGCGAGAAGTGACTATTTAACTTGGAGCTTAGTATTCTGCGGGTGTTTACCTTGACAAGTTTAGGGCTGTTGTTAATGAGTTTGCAAATAAGGTGGGATTAAGTTAGCATAAGGGTCAGGTATGGCTGAGTCTTGTTGGCTATTAACGCAGACTAGCTAATTAGAATCTTTTAAACAATGCTACAATCTCCATCTAGAAGTTATTGGAATCTTCTTTAAAATTTAGTAAACAACTCAGAACTGCGGTGATTTCTTATGCTTAGGCTTTTTAATTGAACAAAATCATCTGTATGTGCTGTAATATGTACATTTTTTTACTCAGGATGTCATGAAATATCATTACTAATATGCGAGGTATTTTTCAATACCCATTTTTACTCATTATTCAGTGAGTTAAAGTTTAACACTCATAAATATTGACAAGTACAAGTTGAAAAATGTAATACCGACTTCCATTCTATTCAGTTATTGGAGTGTAACTCAAAAACTACTGGACTGAATTTGATAATTAAATAACCGAATTTAAATATGACCACACGGGAAGCACCAGCTTTCAAACGAAAAAATAATTTTGAGAACCGGTTTACCCTATCGAAAGTTATGAGGTAACAAATATAAACCAAACATACAGTCGAATTGAGTACCTCCTCCTTTTGGAAGTCGGTAGAAAAATATATTACCTACTAGAAACACATATCAATACAGAAGAGAGACGATGACTCAAATACTAAACAAATCCCGAATAAACCAAACATTGGAAATTGATACATTAAAAAGTCGCTATCACACACAAAAAAGTCAATAAATTCTGTCCAAATTGGAATTTTATCTAAATAATACAAAAACGAGAATAATTAAACAACTTCTAATTATTTTCTATCGGTTAGATAAAACATTGATTTATATGTATCGCAGCAACTTTAGAACCATTGATAAAGTTCGATTTATGATATTTTATTCTGATAAATGCTTTATAAACATTTGTTTCTACAATTAAATTAAACTTGTACTTACTTGTACTATGACATAGTCTGTGTTGTAATAAGTTGCCTTACTTATCGTTAAACGTTAAGCCTTTGCGTCACAGAGACGTAAATATACGTCAGTTTCATTCAGAAATCTTTAGTTTTAATTATCACGGTATATATAGGAAGGATTAATTAATGGTTCAAATGTCATACACCAAACAAATTTTGGATTTTTAACTGTAATAAATGATGTTTGGTGAAAGTTGTTTAATACAATACAGCACGTTTTTATTTACAAACCCATAGTTTTCTTTGAAATATCCTCTTATTGCCATTTGTCTACCAAATATTCATTACACATCAGAGATACCTGTTTAGCAGAAATACCTAAGTACATATCAACGTATCTGAATGCATGAATACTGGTAAACTGTATCTAATGAGACTTAAACATGTTGTTAATAATCCTATCTATTTAATGGACAGAGTATACTTTACTTTCACAAGCGTCGTAACTTTGTGTTTTAATCAGTAAATGTGTCTAAAACATAGAAAAAGTACGCTTCTACGTATTGTATATATGGCGTTGAAACCTTTATAAACTAAATACCTGAAAATACCTCAGTGCTTCAAGACAAGAGTCTTTGGACCAAAGTGTGTAACCAGTCATGACATATGGCACTGAAACGTGGTCTCTTACTATAAGCCTCATAAGCAATCTCAAAGTCGCACAACGAGCAATGGAGAGGGATATGCTCGAGGTTTCTCTACATGATCGAATCAGAAATGAGGAGATCCGTAGAAGAACGAATGTCATTGACACAGCCCAGAAGATAAGCCAGTTGAAATGGCAGTGAGCAGGCCACAGATCACGCAGAACAGATGGCAGATGGGTCCGGAAGGTTCTGAAGTGGAGACTATGGACCGGCAAGCGTAGCATAGGTCGTAAATACATCAGAACTGGTTACCTGATTTTTTGTAAGTATCAAAATGAGATGAAGTAAAAATAAACTGTCAAGTAACTAAAAACTTATACGTAAGTTTTTTTCTATTGTCGGGTTAGCCTACTAGCGTGTACTACCTACATGTCTATCTCTAGAGATAGAAAACATTTTACACTATTTGTAGCGTTATGTCAAATTTATATCCGGAGTAAGGAAAACTGTGGATAGGTATATTATTAACACTGGCCGTTATTATAGCACAGCAAGAAGCCAGTTACCTCCATGAGAACACAACGCGTCCTCGCAAATGTACACTTAAAATCTGCCATTCAGCTCCTTAGCATTCACAGCAGTAAGCACAGACCAAGGTTTATAATATCTTAATGGGGTAAGTTCATCGCAAACAGGCGTCTGGAGGGCACTATTCTTCATTAGCAACTGAGAGCCACGGTTAAATTATTCTTTGGGTCACTTCGGTGCTATTTAAGTTAATTTAATTCAAACTTCGCTCACTTCTCACGTACTTGGTACGTTTCGTATGGCGCAAAAGCAGTTTCTGTCTGTAAAATATCGCGAGTTTTTAATTTTGTATCCGGTCTGTGTGGAGTAATTAACAATATTACTAAAATATTAACACCGAGAAGTTGCATTGTTTGCAGAAAGTTGCTTTGCAATGAAATAGTTTCAGTGTTCGTTTTTATGAACAGCTAGCTGTTCTCCGCGGTTTCACCCGCGCGGTGATGGATGATGATGATGATGATGAAACTTATATAGCCTATATATTACTCAGGGTAAATGAATCTTTAAATGGTGAAAGAATTTTTGAAATCAGTCCAGTACTTTTTGAGCCTCTTCGTTACAAATATAAATACAAATCTTTCCTCTTTATAATATCAGTATAGAGTATAGATAGACAAACAATGATGATCTTATTATTCGTACCATTATGCGAAGACAGTTTTTGGAAGAGGTTTTGAAGTTAATGCTTAATTTATGTATCTTGGTTATCCGAAAGTGTTTTAAAACGAGTTATTGCAATATCTCTAAACTCTGGCATCAAATAAGTACGTATTTCATAAAATATACCTAATTGACATTATAGTGATGAGTTTTGTGCTGATTACATGCAAGAAACTTTAAGTTCGGCAAGTTTTAAAGGTGTTTCTTAAGGAATCTGTCCCATAAAGCATGGCTTCGCGTGGGTGCAAGTAATGCAACAAGCTTTTACAAGATGGCGCCACCATGCTAAACAGAAAACTTTTATATTGGATACGCTATCGTATTTCTTCGTACATGGAATACTTTGTAATTAGTTAAGTAATTAAATATTATCAGTATTTTTGATAGTATTAGTATTATTAAGAAGTAGTTTCTGCCTGCGACTTCGTTTGCGTGGAATAAGCGATAAGGAATATTATTACTAATTGAATTGGGAAAAAAAGTATCGTATGATATTCCCACTCCGAATATCATCCCATTCTATATATAGCAGTTTGAACAAGCAATATACATAATATGTTTTACATAATCACTCAATAATTTTGTAATTAAAACGTTAATGTGATCATGATTTTCTAAGATAACATTTATTAAATCGATATTTATGACCTACAATTTAATGATATAGTTTTCTATCTTGAGCTTTATATAAATTTATATTTTAAGTATTACGTATACGTTAAATATTACGTTAAGTATTACCTAGATTTATTCATATTTAATCAAAATTTCAAAAGTTCAAAATGATTTATATAACAGATATAAGAAAATCCATATTAAATTAGTACCTGCCATTTAAACGAATGGACGTGATTTACGTTCACCGCGAAATCCCAAAAAGATATGTAGCGGGTGGTCCGTGGTCCTAGCTCCTAAGGCTAATTTTTCAAACCATTATTTTTATATAAAATATTAAGACTAAATTGGTAACAAATCTCATGAAACAAATACAATAAATCTGAATTGAAAGGTTAATAATACACTAGCCGTATTTGTTTTATTCGTTGAATGCGAAGAGTTGAAAGATGTTAAAATATTTTGATGAGGTAGCCATAAATAGCTAGTGGTTCTTGTAATGATTGACCATGGCCGGTTTTATGGAATTTGATTGATGTAATTTTGTAGTAAAAAGCGGATGGATCTGATGAAAATCGAATACGTAACTCATAACAAACTCGTGTCAAGTCTTAGAGCAAGGAGAGTTCCAACGGTGCAATCAAGTTAATTTGTGATGATCAATTTTCATAGAATTTTCTTAAGTTATAATATTTTTATATAGTTATAAAAATATATATAGTTTTTATTTTTATAAAGTTATAAAAATATATATAGATTTTTACCAACTTTGGGTTTTAACTTCAAAATTTTATAGGCAGAAATAGCTTTGTGTTTAAACTAAAACTGTTAAGTACTTATGCAATAATTAATATGAGTATTGAGTAACCGGAAAATTTATCCTGCATTGTATGTAAGGAACACTTAGATTTTGGAACAGTTGCATTCGCCATCTTCTAGATTAAACTCTGTTTACAATAAATATCGAGTACTAAAATCAAATCCAAAACATGCTGAATATTCAATTACTCAAGTTAATTCTAGATACAGTTAAGGTAAGTAAAATATTAATGTATAAGAAAAAATATAAAACAAAATCTTTATCATTGATGTAAACCTAATAAATGGTGATGGTGATCTCATTTAATGATGCAATGAGAGTTAAAAATGTATATGACTAACGCAAGCTTACAAACTCGTAGACTTATTTATTCAACCCGAGCAAACGTGCAAGTGGGCCTAAGAGAAACAAAATCAAAATTTCGAACATACCATCACAATTTTGAACCTTCTGTTGCAAAACAGATATCTAAAATCTATTCGGCGAAATCCGTTACAGAATCAATAAAATTAGCACCGCATCGACCACAAAAAGTTCAACAATGGCCCATGGATTTACGCTTTGATACGGGTCGGAACGCGCCTTTGATATTGGAAAGAAGTGTGACTAACAAGGCGTGATGTACGGATTCTTTCGGTATTGATTATATATTATATTGGATGAGGATCTGAAGGGTTAAATTTTGTGGAGCAGATTAAAAACCACGGAGTTATAAAAGCATTGCTGCTTCACTTAAACTGTAAAAAAAATGTTTTGTGTGCAGTTTTTTCTTTTAAGTTTTTGTGATTAATGTCAACATAACAATACCGTAAACTTATGTCAGTGGTATCTTACCTCGTCAGGGGTATATTTAATTTAATCCTTTGAGTATCATTGGCGTAAATGTACATTCTATTCATTCATAAATCTTTTGTTTTAATTATTACGGTATATAAAGGGTTAATGTGAGTGAAAATAATAGTGAAAATTTACCTCGGCGGACTGATCCGGGATATGTATAATTTTGAAATGGAATTTAGAAAAATGTGGAATTTCAATATTGGTTTACTGTTAAATTCAATAATTTAAACTGCTTTAATCAATATGTTAAATGAAAAATGTTGTGTCTATAGAAAAAAACCGCAAAACCTCAAACCACAACTATTGATATTAAATTAGTAAGAAGTGTGACTAACGAGACAGAAACACATTTTTGCGGATGCGGTATCTTTCGCGGGATCTTTATGGGTAGGATCAAGTCTATCAATTTGGTAAATCTAAATTAATATATATTATTATCTGGTCAGCGAATTGCTAACTAGATATATTATTTATAACAACTTCTTCAGAACTGCCAGTAGAAGTATTTTTACAAAAAGATGTAAGCATATATTTAAAATGTAATTTATTTGAGAACAGAATTGAAACTTTGCGTCTCAGACACGTAAATATTCGTCGGTTTCATTCATAAATCTTTTGTTTTAATTATCACGGTATAGAAAGGATCAAAGCTCTTATCACTTAATCTCATAAGTAAAAATAGTTTCAAATGATTTGGTATAAGCAAAGAATTCAACTCGCTTTAGTAATCCGTCATAACGCGCTTGCGACAGAAGTCTCAAATTTTTACGACTATGTGGTCAAGATAAAGTGTCACAATGTTTATTACTATTAACGCTGGTTTACTACCAAAGTGATATATATTTATTTTCTATAAGGAAACCCACGTATTTAGCATTAATGTATTTTTACTAACTTATTTTTATAGCGTTTGTGATCTCGCTGTAAAATGAGATGACTGCAGTTGCATTTGGTGTCCAAATTTGCATGAATGTATATATAAGTATTTAAGGACCTACAATAACTAAATCACATGACATGCGATATAAAATATTAAAACATATCACTTACTTTTGTATATGCATACATCACATGTTTAATTTCCGAGTTTGGTTTTACTATAATGTTTAATTTATTGATATTGACCCAAAACACGTTTGCCATGTTTTTAAGTTAAGGTCTTTTTATCAATTCCCCGATGTTTGAAATTTACACAGAATAATGTTCCGTAGTAACACACTCCAGATTCTTTACTCTAATTCAAACTATTTTTATTCTGTGTTTCGTAAAGCACGTAAGTTTGATAACGCATGTTCGTTGTTATTTAGTTTTCCTTAGTATTGCTCATCAAATTTTTAATAAGTAATATACTTTTCTGCCAAGATCTTTCCAATTAAGTTCGTCTTGAAGTAACATAAAAACACTAAAGTCATACAAAATTGCGTATTTCGATTCGGAGGTGCTTTGCCTAAGGGATATAAGAATAACTTATACGAGTATATTGTCACATATTTTACACTAATTTTCCTTTTTCTTAGGTTTTGCGATAATTATTTATTTATTTATTTAGTACCTTAATATTGTGGTTTCAGAGAAGCATCCGAGGGTACCTGACAGACACCAAGACATACTTCATACTACATCATTTACTAAAAAGTTTGCGTTTAGTTTTGAACATTGTTCTAATTTTAAATATCATGAATGTTTTAGTAAAAATGTTAATTATTGTTTATGAATCACCATGTTAATTTTAGAATGGACAGTTTTAATCCAACATGATTTATAAACTGACGTTACTAAATAAAACATAAAATCACACACTATATGTACTTCTACAGCATTACTAAGTACAAAACGCATCGTGCATACTTTTTGTGCGTCGCGTTGAGTGTCACAGACAGTTTAGGGCTCCAAAAATATATCTACCTTTCTATAAAGATAGATATATTATTTGGAGCCTCCTTTCTATTAACCATGTTATAATGGCTTGTTCGCGCCGTCTTCGTCATATATGAATACAGAGTTCAAAAGATCGTGGCATCTGCCGCACCGTTCTTTCACTCACGGACTCATTCATTTTATCCACTCATTCCAACATTCATTCTCATTCATTCTACAATATAGACTAGAACTACGTGTAACTTTTATCAACCTAATATTAAAATAATGTAATACTCAAGCAGTATACTTACAAATCCTAAAGGACTATCTTTTATTTGTTCCTTACCGAACATGGCTAAACTCTAATCTGCGTCTGGTACTATGTTTTTTTCTAAGCAGATCTAAAGAGGATGACCAATTTTTAATCAAAAGTTAAATAAAATAATCAACTTACTGTCCAGTAAGTAAATTACATACTTATTTATTGGACAGTGGGAGATTCCAAATATAAAATTTCGCTTCTTACTGTACAGTTGTAAGTAAGTCTCCGGTAGAGTTCACTTTCTGGATACTTTTTAGAGATGTTATGGCAACATTACATACCATTTTTGAGAAAAATATATTTCTCTATAAAATGTTTTTTTCATGTTCATTGTTGTTTGTTTTAATACTTGATATATTACTTACTTTAATATATCAAGTGTCAAACCTACCCAACCCTATAGAAATTTAATTGTTATGCGAGTTGACACATGATTTGGATTTTTGAAATTTACGTTTAGAAATGAAAAAAAAAGGACATGATTATATTTTAATTTTTTTATATAATAATCATGCCACAAGCTAACGATTACTACAGCACAATAATTTCGGTAATGCACGTAAACAGAAGCGCGTAGGGATTTATTTATTAACTTAAATTTAAAATATAGTAAGCACCAATCTTTAAATATTCTAAACTCCTGCAAAGAAACAAAAAGATATAAAAAATAAATGAAGCCTTAAAAACATCTTATCGTCTTAAACTCAACACAACACATGTCTCTGTAGATCGAGTGATAAACAAATTACAGTCTAAGACAATAAAACGGTAACCCACAGAACGGTAAACTTGTGTTTTGTTACCTATAAAGACTTTATTATAATCCACCGAAATGTTGTAGCCATAATTATGCCGTAATTAAGATAGTGCTTATCATATAAACGTTTGAACAAGACGAAGCTTCAGATTGTAGTACTAATATTACTACAATACAGCTTATCAAGTTAGAACCTTATCACATTGCAAATAAAACATGGTACTTTGAATTGATATGGTAACGTCCACTGTTTGAAATTATGACAAGGTGTGTAAGCGTTGCCTACAATAGTGTATTACCAAATTTAGGAAGAAAAGTATCTGTGTCAAGATAATAGATTAAAGCTAATTCCAGTCACAGTAGGTCTTTATGAGTAGAGAAATGAATAATGGCATCTGGTTTTGTCTAAAATGCTTATCTTAATGTCGTTTTCGTTGATTTAGTAGCTAAATAGTTCACTGGTGTAAAATGATACGAAGAATGTGTACCGTTGAGTCTTTGATAATGATCGGTAACTTTTGAAATAGTTTGCAGTTTGGACTATACCTTAACGGTTTTTGTTTTAAGAAAACATATACGTCCGAGTGTCTATGTCTGTGATTTACTTTTCTACTTTTAAATCCTTTTCGAACAGCCGTGTGATTCTCTAATGATTCGTCGTTGGGATCTTCAACGAGCTCACCGATATCAAATACTTTATGAGATTAATTGTTATAATATAATTTATATATAGATACATGTTACCGAACTCATTGACTGCTCATAAGCCCTTCAGGCTTCCATCTTTAATGTTAAGTACAATTTGGTTTTTTGTAATAATTTTGGACAATAAATATAAAAAAAAAGATACTAGCTGACCCGCCAGCGGCTTCGCTCGGGTGGCCTCGCGGGATACGCTAATTACAAATGTTTAATTATCCCACGGGAACTCTATAATTTACCGGGATCAAAAGTATTCTTTATGTTGATCAGGGATATAAGCTACCACCATACGAGATTTCATTTAAATCGGTCTAGTCGTTTCGGAGATTAGCCCGTACTAATAGACAGACAAACATATATACAGAGAAATAAATATTTTGAACTTATTTTTCACTCCTTACATGCCCTGACTCGGTTTTTAGCATATTTTTCATTGTACAGAAATTTGACCTCTTATAATATGTAGTAGTTTTTACATCCCTCGTTTTACCTCCTTAAGTCATCCCTGACAAAAATATTGAAAACATCACTATTTATTATAATATCTATCCAGTTATCAATTTCATCAATTAAAAGGGTTCAGTAAAGATATAGGATTCTTAGTGACCCCAGTTATTCATTTACAAATATCTTCATTATATGAGCAGTCAGTTACAGCTGTAAATTAAAAGGAGGTAGGTAGGTAAGTACTAATGAATATTAAAATATATGTTTGTATTTCTTATCAATATTTGGCAATACATTTTTGTTAAATATCATATTCGAACAAGTAATTAACGTACATCTTTTTAAATATTTGAAATACAAAAATATGTTATTTTCATTTTGTATTTATAGGTATATACTTTAATCGCTTATAAAAAGTCATTATGTCTTTTGCGTGAACCTTACTTATTTTATATTGCTGGTAACCCAGCTGCGGCTCGCGATTTCTACCGTGCTATCGCTATCTCGAAGTAACAATTTATATTTGCATTTTTTTTGGTAGTCTATGTGTTAATTCTGGGTATGAATTGTTTCCACTGTGAATTTCAGTCAAATGGGTTCAGACGTTTTAGCACAATTTTTTTAATGTTTCTTAAAATTGTCTACGGTGCGTTTGGCACAGTGCTACGTGTTTTCGGTTCTTCTGTATGGAGTCGAGTCATGGACCTTAACACAAGCCACAAGGAAACGATTAGAAGTTTTTAAATTGCGGGTGTACAGAAGAATTTTAAAAATCTCGTAGACTGATAGAGTGTCCAATGAACAAGTCTTACAGAACCTTAATAAAAAAGTAGAGATCTTAAATACAATAAAAACTAGAAAACTCCAGTACCTGGGTCACGTCATGCGCAATGAGAAATACGATCTTCTCCAACTAATCATGCAGGGCAAAATCTAAGGACGTAGACGACCAGGCAGAAGACTAACCTCATGGCTCAATAATATCCGGACATGGTTTAACATGAGCAACACGTCGCTATTTCGGGCATCAGTTTCTAAGGTCCGAGTAGCCTTGATGATAGCCAACCTACGGTAGGAGATGGCACCGTAAGAAGAAAATTGTCGAGGCCCACCTGGTGTAATATGGTAACATCTACCTAAAGCCGTTGCTTTTCGCCACATGTGACGAACTCCACTGCGTCCGTTATCCCTGATACATTATTAAGTCTCATGTCCTGTAGTTTCGCATGCAACAATACCTTCCACACCAGAATACAGTATTGCGAACATTACTAGTAGAAAAAGGGATGGAGGAAATACTGCCCCCGGATGAACTCATTTAAAAAGAGTTCTAATGTAGCATGAAGGAGTAACAAACATACACACTCACTAATAAACTTTTGCATTTATAATATTACTATATAGTTACGCCCTTGTTGTGATGGATGATGATGATAATGGTTTATATGTACCCTATGTGTTATACTAGCGCCTCACGTAACTAAATGCCAAATTTCATCTAAATAGTTCCGTTCTTGGCGTTATTCAGTAACGAACCTCCATCTGTCCATACATTCGCATTTATGATATCAGTGCGTACTATAAACAGTGTTATATTTAAAAACAAAAAAGTCAGAATAATACTATCTCACACACACATAGGTAAAACATGAATGTTCCATAAGATTATTTTGAAAACTGTCATATGCAAAATCTTAATTCTTCAATCAAAGCATATATAAAACATCACGTGCAAAATAAGCAATATTCCTATCATTGTCAAAACTATTATTATTAACCAGCAAAACACTCACGTTAAGGATCGAATACGTCGACCCGGGTTTCGAGCATGTCCGATGCTCATCTTGTTTGTGACGAGTGTTTTGCCGGTCAATATGTGTCAAACTCACGAGAATTTCAATACAAAAATTGTCAAAACGTTAAAATGAAGCAACGGTATTCTTTGAATAAAACATAAATTCTTACCTGTATGTATATAAACCATCAAAATATTCGTTTAGAATAACTTTTCTATCTTATTCGCATATAACATGTCTGAATAAAATATAAGCGATCATTGCTTATAAAAATATTACATGGAAAATCTGAACGATACTCAACGTTCACTGTATCAGTTGAAGTGTTTGTAGGTTTCCAGTTCAGATTTGAAGAGCAAACTCAATATTTGCGATGTCGACGGGACGAGCTAATGAGCTATCATTGCAGACTGGTTACTGTGTCAACCAAATATCAACCGCGAAGGAACCCAGTGTCATCCAAGAGGCAATCGAGTGTCAACCGTAGTGGCTTCTTAAAAGCTACTTTATCTCTTGAACCACTTGAAGAGGCGTGTTGACATCGCTTGGAGCTTTTTATTTTTGCGCAAATGTTTTGACAGTGTGCAGCAAAAGTTACCAGTTGAGAGGCGTATTTTTATGCTTTATTTTCGAAAAAGTAATATAACATCCACAATCGCAAATATCGTTTTACGATGCTTTCTTTTACAATAAGTCGTTTAGTTTGTCTGTTTTACTGACTTTGGGAGAATTAGGTTTCGAACCAACTGCTAGCCAACAACTTTTACACTTTTAGAACTTTTACAACTTTTATCTACTGTTTGAATCTTATAGTTTCTTTTCACATATCATATGTATTATTTTGTTACAGTTATTGTAGATTAATCTGTCCGAATCAGCAAGCCTCATTCGAGGCAAGTTTGATTCATAAATCTATTGTTATTTTTTGTTCTGATGCGGACAGATTAATTGGCAAAGTGAACAGTATTCTGAATTCGTGGTTTCAA
This sequence comes from Selenia dentaria, assembly GCA_917880725.1. Taxonomy (NCBI): domain Eukaryota; kingdom Metazoa; phylum Arthropoda; class Insecta; order Lepidoptera; family Geometridae; genus Selenia; species Selenia dentaria. The sequence continues at coordinate 21,505,042 of OU862893.1, forward strand.
ATCCCGCTGTTAGCCAATAGGTTTTTTAATTTAAAATTGTATCTTAGATTTAAATGCGTTACATAATATTATATTATATTTCATAGTTTGGATTGATAATTGAAAACACGTGGCGTGTGTTAAGTCTTTCCTTTGAAATTTCAGTCAAACTTTCATTCGATAAATATTAATAGATCACTTTGTGAAGACCTGACGTTAAAAAGATACCTCCCCATTTTCACGCTTGGTAATATCTGAACCCAATTTCCCACCAACAAAGCATTCTCCCAAGATGATAGAAAAATGTCTAATATCCCAACAAATCGTTCATAAGCTCATTGTAGATAGTGATCCCTTGATAACACCCGATTCATAGCGCACTATCAATCATAGTTCAGTAAAGGTTACATCAATATCAGAAACGAGCTTACTCATGAACTACCATACATTTTTCTTGACGGTACATAATGTCCATGATTTAAAGATATTTTACGACCAAAAATATATGAAAATTTGATAGTACAATATATTAATACATTATAATAAACCAAAAGTGTAGTATATAACATTTGTTTTCATAATATATGTTAAGGCGCGTTCGTACCCTGATTAAAGAAAAAGCAGAATTTTTAAACACCTAGTGTAACGAAACAGATAGATAGTATATAATGAAAAAAATACAAAGGTTAGAAAAAGAATTGGAAAAGAGTAATAACCGAATAAAATTAATAAATATAACTCTCTTTCAGCATAAAAAAATCCTGAATAGGTCCACAAGAATAAACTCTCACGTCCAAACTCTCAGAATTTTCAGCGATAACACTATATTTTTTTTTACGTAATACATAGTCAACGTAAAGTACTAAAGTAATAACCAGCAGTTTTTTCAATTGTGCTAGTATATATCGAAAAATTTAAAGAAAGCGTACAAAATTAACGCATTTTCGCATTACATCGTCCAATCTAACAATCGATTTTCAACCTTACGTAAAGCATCGTAAATTATTTTAAAATTGGGGTTGGACCGCGTCTTAAATTTTAAGTGTTTTTTAGATACCTACATATGCAGCTAAAATGTAAGTACCTATAATATTTTTAAGAGTTGAAGTGCTCACATAGTGAAACTTGCTGACTCGTGCCAAACTGTCAAATTAAGTTAACAGACATTCACTCAAATTAAAATAATTCATTCCTGGTCCCTGGTTCCAGGGAAGATCATGTGATACAGTCCATATTAGTTAGGGGTCAGATTGACTAATAGTTCGTTCGAGTATGGGTTACAGGAGTTCAAAGATTAGACACTAATAATTCCTCCTCCTAGCGTCGTTTTCCTCATTGCTCGGGATCGTGAACCCCACCACGGATCATCTTCTGCCGAACGAAGTCTCTCCACCTTCACCTATCTTCAGCAGCGTGTATATGTACTTTACTGTCAAGTGCTGTACGGATTTGGTCCGACCAGCACATTGGACTTCTTCCCCTTGGTCTTTTGCCTTCCAGCTTGCCTGTTATGACAAGTTTCTCTAGGTTGTCGCCTTTTTTGCATGCTATATGACCGAAGTACTCGTTGGAGGTATATAGATAATAAATAACAGATCTTTATTATCAGATATTTATTTTATAAGTGTTCGTACTTAGATCGTAAGAAGTTTCATTAAGATATGTGAAATACTGTTCCTCGCATTTCTTAGCAAATAAAATTGTTAAGTAAGTAAAATATCGTAAGACAGCACACATAACATAAGAGAGCATAACTGAGCGCATAGCTAACACAGCCCTCCGGTGAATAGATTCCGTCATTAGTGTGTGATGTGTATTTAAACTTATGTATTAATACGAGGCAATATTCCAAATTACATCCTATACTTTTCTTTGTTATGTTATGATACTTTGAGCTAAAAGCTGGATAGAAAAATGTCAATCAATCTTGACGGTGACTTTTCTAGTGGATACTAGAAAAGTCTAGTCATTTTTACTTATCATGTAAGAAGAAAAGTTGATAAATAACTAGCAAGTATAAGCTTTTACCGAAGTAATGTTGTAACAGATTCTGACATTCGTATTAGATAAGTTGATTGAAGAGTTTCTTAAGGTTGCTAGTGCAGTTCGTGGATATTTGAAAATATAATTAGTATGGGTAATTTTATAACTTAATCATGTGATTTAAATTAGTGAAGATTTTTTTACATTACCTTGTCACTTTTTTAAACTAGTGTAGTCATTACTTTCCTACGTATTTGAAAAAAACAAATAACGTCTCATTGATAGTATAGTGTCTATATTATGTGATTACTTGCATAAGTTTGCAAATTTAAAGAAAAATACACATCCTTCTCGGACGGGATTCGGACCCGCGTCTTCGGACAATCCTTCTCAGACGCCATGACCCCTATGCCACCGAGGCGAGAATTGTAAAGTTTGGTCTCGCTCAGCAGGCGTTAGAGATTTACAAATCATTTAATAAAAAGAAAAACACTTGCATAAGTGTTGCAAAAAATGTTAAATTACTATCCAGCCAAACTACAATAAAAAATGTTTTATAATTTCCAGGCAAAGCAATTTACCTTATACACCCACCATAAACACTTGGATTTTATTTCAAAGCTTTCAGCGAAAGCTTAATTTCACAATTAAATCAAACAATTTTACGTCTTTCTCAAGTATGGGCAACCGCACTCTACATCCTGATGCAGAAAATTTAGATACAAGCGGAACAAGTTCTGAATGTGACTTTGAAAAGTTCGTAATCCAAAGTATTATATTTTAAGTTTTATTGAACTGTAAAAGTATACGTTCATGCGCTAAAAAAATGCTAGTAGGTACTCCAACACTTGCAAAATCAGGCAAAGTATGTCCTTTCAAATTAATTTACCTTAGAATAAAAATGCAAAATTAGGCAAGTAAGCCCTTTCCAATTAATTTAGCTTAGAATTGAAATGCAAAATTAGGCAAAATCTGCCCTTTCTAATTAACTTAGCTTAGAATTAAAATGCAAAATTAGGCAAAGTATGTCCTTTCTAATTAATTTTGCTTAGAATTAAAATGCCAAATTAGGCAAAGTATGTCCTTTCTAATTAATTTAGCGTCAAATGACTGTTTCATAATAGATGATTCTCAATAAAATTTATATTAATATTACTATAACTAATTACTCTGAGTTACAAATATTATGTTTTAATGTTAAAAAATACCTACAATAAAAATTTTTTTTCATTAAATATGTAAGCAAAAGCCTTGTATTTCTTACTAAAAAAATTACAAAAACGTACTTACTTATTTGAACTACTAACTATTTAAATATTATTTAACAGTGAATATGTAAACTAATTTAATTAAACTGACACAAATATACTTATAAATATTTCCACTCTAATACAATCTTAAAGTAGTAGTTAGATGTGGATATAAGTAGATATAAGTAAGTAATCCCACTAATATTATAAATGTGAAAGTTTGGATGGATGGATGGATGGATGTTTGTTACTCAATCACGGCAGAACGGCTGAACGGATCTGGTTAAAAATTGGCACAGAGACAGATTATAGTCTGGAATAGCAGATAGGCTACATTTCTACCGACTTCCAAAAAGGAGGAGATACTTATTTCGACGGTATTTTTTAAATTGTTTATGTTTGTTACCTAACTTTCGACTGGGTGACCGATTATCAAAATTCTTTTTTTTGTTTGAAAGCTGGTGCTTCCCGTGTGGTCCCATTTAAATTTCATCAAATTTGGTCCTGTAGTTTTCGAGTTACTCGATACACTAAACTTGCTCGGCGATAGAGTCGGCATGTCATCCATCTTTGTTGTTCAGCCGACTGTTGTCGACCGATTCCGCCACGGAGGTGTAACATCGGTCTAGCGGTATTGAGTAAATCTCCCGCAATACTTACATGTTATTATTAAACACAACATAACAAATAATTTCACCTTCATATCTTCGCAGGGGTAAGCAGCGGTATTTTAATAGGATACTTTTCCTTATCATCACCATCCATTACCACGTGGTGGTGAAACCGCGGGTTCGGTTCCTCAATATCCTCAAAGGGGTAAGCAGCAGTGTTTTCAATGCCTACGTTTCGCCATATATGTTTTTGATCATTATATTATGTAATAGGGGGCGAGCCTATTGCCATCTACGGGGCACTGTTCCAGTCTCCGCACTATTATTGAGAATATCTTTCTTTCTCAGAAAACCCCAATAACTGTCCAACCTGTGGATCGAACTCATGACCTCGAGGTTCCAAGAAGGCTCTTCCACCACTACACCAAGATCAAGCGAGCGAAGCCGCTGGCGGGTAGTTGACCAGCTAGTTTTTAATATTTTTAAGTAATAAGTATTTTTTATAGATAAGTCCTATTTAAGCAAGCCACGACAACACAATTTAAAGAAATACTTTCTTTTAGGTACAACTTTAGTAAATTTGAATAAAAAAATAATTTACTAAGATATTTTTTGAAATAAATAATAAAAACATAAAGTAATATAAGTAATTATAATCCGGTCAGTTACATTAGTTATTGCAAGCATTGATATAACCCTAATACATGTTTATTCAAAAGAAAATTCATTAGGCAAATTAGTTACAGTTGACAGGTCGGTTGGCGCAGTTGGTAGTACCCCTGCCTTCTGAGCCGCTGGTCCCGGGTTCGATCCCCGGACAGGTCAAACATTTGTGTGCATGAACATTTCTGTTTGATCTGTGTCTGGGTGTGTATATGTATATAAATATGTATATCAGTCATCAGGTTACCATAGTACAGGCTCTGTATAGTTTGGGATCTGAAGACCTTTGTGAGGATGTTAAAAAAAAAAAAACTAAAGCCGAAGCCATGGTTACGGAATCCGAATTTTCTACTATTACTTCCAATTCAAACTTAGTATGGATGGTTAAGATTCATCTCATGTTTTATGTTAGTTAATTGATGACAGAGCACTATACGAGCACTGTACTATTATATAAGCTACGTGACCAGTGACCATTTCTTTCCATACGTTACACAAACATTTGCTGAGCTATCGTTGATATTGACAATCAGACTGCGGCGTCGCGTGCCACGATCCACCGTCTGCCGTCCCTCTGTTTGACTTTCAAATCACTTACTGTCATTAGTACTTTTACGGCCATTTGACTTTATGAGCACGTTTTGGTGAATATTTATTTTTAAAGTTGTTTGAGAGTATTTTTTATGCAATCAAGTGATGAGACGGGCTTGCGTCTGATGGTAAGCACTACGCTTGCCCGTGTCTGTTGCAGTTCCACCCATACCTAGAATTGTTCGCCTAATAGTTTTATATGCTACAGTGCCCTTCACACCATAACACAGTCATGCTAGTTATTTCCATAGCGTTATGACTTATGGCATACTGCTCTGGGGATGTTCTGCAGATATTAATTCTATTTTTATACTGCAAAAAAGGGCTATACGAGCGATCTACAGTTTGGCTCCCAGAGTTTCCCTTAGACAGAAATTTAAAGACATAAACATTCTAACTGTTGTCTCTCAGTTTATCTATGAAAATCTAATGTATATGTAAAGAAAAACATTAGCAGTTTTGATAAAAGGAGTGATGCTCATTCCATCAACACGCGAAATAAGCACAAGCTATCCGTACATGTAACGCGTCTCCACAGAATAAGTCATTCTTTTATGGGACAATGTATACGATTCTATAATAAAGTTCCCAATGTTATCCGAGATTTGCCTATTAATAAGTTTAAAATTACTATTAAAACTAAACTCTGTCAAAAAGGTTATTACAAAATTTCGGATTACTTGGAGGATAAAACAGCTTGGGACTGGTCACTCCAGGATCTATCTACTCGTACTAAGATGTCAAAGTGTAGCGTGTCTTGCCCTACTGATACCATTATTATGTTCTCTTTTGTAAGGCAACACACTGGAGCTAATATTTGTAGTACCTAAGTAAAAACATTGTAAAAACATCTATATAAAAAGAATGGCCCCGAGTTTCTTGCCGCTTCTTCTCGGTTGGCTCTATGTATTTTGGAACGCGGCGGTAGGCTTTAAAGTACATACATTCTAATGAAAAATTGACGTTCAAAAGTGCGTCTTTGATGCCTAAATTGAATAAATGATTTTGACTTTGACTTTGACTAGCACGCTATTGGTATTCATTCGCTTGTGCGTACACTAAACTAAAATTATTTAAACTATGGTAGTTCTTATTAAGATAAGACTAAAATCCAAATTCTTGTAACACTTAGAATGATAATTCTAAACATATGATTATTCTATTCAAATGTGGGTAGTTTTACATCAGTTTAGAAGAGCACGAACATACGTGACGGTTAAATTTGCACTTAACAAACCCACAATTAAACAAAAACAGCAAATTTAAGAATTGTCACTAGCAAGCGTTATACGAATTTGGACTTGAGCATGAACAAAATAAGAACTGCCATAATTTACCAAAAATAGATTTTATTTCGGTAGTTTAGTTTGGTATTCTGAACAAGCGAATTACTACCATTGCCCCGCTGTAGAATATCTGGTGCCGCGGTGGCCTGCTCACGCACAAGTGGTCTGCCACTAAGGGCCGTTTTCAATAACCTATCTATCGCCGGTTTACCTTACTAGAGATAAATATTTGACACTATTTGTATGGACGTTATGTCAAATTTATATCGGTAGTAAGGTAAACTGTGGATAGATAGAATATTGAAACCGGTCGTAAGTTGGGTTTAACGCCTCTTCTTCATTCATTCTCGAGGCTTTCCTTATTCATGCTCTATCTGATAAAATTGATGAATAAATCAATTTTTCGGAGATCACATATTTTGTAAGTAACAAATATACCTTGACTTATTATTAATGTGAAAGGATGGGAAAGTTTGTTTATATAATATCAGTTGTGCAGTAACGTGACCTTTTTCAGTGCCTTCCAATCCTGATACAGTAAGCTCCTTCATACAACAGCTTTGGAGGTAAATAATCGACACTACTGTCGTATATACCAATATATATATTGACAGAAAAATATTATGCCTCATCGTCCATCGCCAAAGACGGCCACGAAAATCCTAAACCTGAGTCATTGGATGACACCCTTAAGGCCTTATTTATATATTATATAATATATATGTATTATAAACGCAACTTTGTAATATGCAAATAAATGACGTCATTTAGTAGTAGGCACGTACAACAAAATTTTTTTGTGCCGTATATTATGGAAACTAAATTACATCATCATCATCATCATCATCATCATCAGCCTGTAGCAGTCCACTGCTGGACATAGGCCTCTCTAATTGCACGCCACTTAGGTCTATCTTGGGCTTCTCGCATCCAGTTTTTGCCAGCCATCTTGCACAGATCGTCACTCCACCGTGCCTCAGGACGTCCTACACTAACTACGTTTGCCGAGACGCGGTCTCCACTCTAGAACTCGTTTACCCCAACGGTTGTCGGTTCTACGGCTAATATGGCCAGCCCACTGCCACTTCAGCTTGCTGATCCGTTGGGATATGTCGATGACCTTGGTTCTCTGACGGATCACTTCATTTCTGATGCGATCCCTCAGAGAAACACTGAGCATAGCCCTTTCCATAGCCCGCTGAGCGACCTTGAGCTTGTGGACCATTCGAGCCGTCAGTGTCCACTAAATTACATTTCACATTATATTTCTGAAAATTTTAACGTGACATGCGCTTGCGAAGATATTTTTTAAATTTATATACGACTTCATAGGCTCTTTTTATATAGGCAAAAATGAGATTCTATGAATAACATCTGCCATTATATGTACTCAAGGTGTATACGCTTCCAATTAGCGACATCTTGAATTTCGCAACATTGTAGCCAACGTAATGCCAACAGCAAATATTGACCCATTTAGTATTAAACACAATCAATAAAAAAATATTGTATTCAAAAGCATTGTACAATGAGTTTCTTTAAATTAAGAGGTTCCTTTTGACCGACACATAATATCAAGATATTATGTGTCGGTACCTAACTAATATTAGGTAGTTTAATATTAATTAAAGATATATTACAAAATTTACTATAACCCATACAAGTAAATAAATTTAATCTAAGTACAAAGTTACTGATATAAAATAAATCTACGTATTACAATAAAACTAATTCACTAAAATATTTCTAAATTATATATATATATATATATATATAATTTATTATATATATTATATTATTATATATATTATTATATATTACAGATAAGAACAGCATTTAAGTCCCTGTCTACGAGTAGAGTGCCCAAAAAGCTGGCAACGTTGCCTCGTTGAATACCCAGGCTGATACGTTGTCCGAGGTAAGTACCAGCTCTTTGGTCACCTGTAATTTCTTTGAGGCGTCTGGACAGCTCCTTAACTAAAGGCTTTGCATCTGGACCCCAAGAACCAATAGTTTGAACCCCAAACGGAAGAAAAATATAATTAGGTATCTCCAAGACAAGCATATTTTCTCCGTTGTGGTTTTCTGCAGATTCTGCAGCAGCATCTGCCGTCCGTGAAGTCTGCTCGAGGTGAGAAGGCGCAAGTGTGTCAGCCCAAGTTGCGTCCCACACCCGCGGCTTCCCATGACTCCATGGAGTCAACGTTAAACCTTCAGGCTTCGAGCCATCATCACGTGAAATACCGTTTGGATCTAAAATAGCCTAACTAATATATATTGGTTTTTAGTATGTAAGTTGGCCTCGATCATTTCTAAGTTACCTTTTTTGTAAAAAATAATCTAATATGAATCTTGTTATTAAGTACAATAAAGCTGTAAATCGGAGTTACACCCCCTCGTACGATTTTGTTCGTTCAAATTATTTTAATTTTGTCATAATACCTAACTTATTACTTAACGAGTAACGTGTTTTAGTTAGTTATAAAGACCTATGTAATTTTATTTACCATATAAAGAGTCAAACCTTATTATTCCAAACGGGATACAGGAAATGTAAAATGTTTAATTAATCCTCAGAAACTAAATTTCGATGGCTAGAACGCAAAATTCCTCAATGATCAAAGAAAAGGTCAACCAGCGAATGGTGATTACGCGTCCTGATATGGACCATTTAATTTACACTTTACCATATTGACGTATAAAGCAGTACATGAGCTTCCCACAATTTAATAAATTCAAACTGAACATCATGTTTTATACTACTCTTATTATCATATATCAACCTAATTTACGTTAGGAACAGGGCCTACAATCCTATCTGATTTTGATAAACTAATTTATTTGACTGTGTAATTTATCATATATTGTTAATTTAAGCCATTCTAATTATAATTATTATCAATATCATTAGTGTAAGTCGTTGTAACGGTGCTAATTTGAATTCACTGACCCGGAAGATGAACATCTAATATGCTCGAAACCCGGTTCGACGTATTCGATCCCTAACATTAGTGTTTTGCCGGTCAATAATTGTTTAAAATCTGTCATACCCACGAAAAATGTTATTAAAAAAATAACTTAATGCATCTTAATTAATTGTTATAAATTTACATGTACACATAAATCGGCTAGAAACTGGACAAGAAGTAAAATGTAGGTATAATAGTGGTTAATTAATAACATTCACAAACACTCCCTCACCAGTGTCCAGAGGGAGGCATGATACCATACAACACATATACCCAAGAAGAATCCCAAGAATATATTAATTCTGCTGATGAAACTGGGATCGCGCGATTCGAAAGCAGGGTTACTACCAACTAAGTTGTTGTGGTCTTTATCGTAGTTAATTTTATGACGACGACTGTATAAATATTTTAAATAAATATATGTGGGATCTTGAGGTGGAAATAAACAACTTCTCTTCGCGTTAGTCGTTTATTTTCTCCAAACTCAAAAAATACTCTCCTATCTCGTTACTCGTTTTCTACATAATTGGCCATATTTTATTTTATATTCCTTGTCTCACTCTCTCCGTATCACATCCTCTCGCCCACACCTTTCACGTTCCATTCCACACATCAACCATACGTTCCTTTCTTTCATTCCACATATCTATAAATATTAATCTACAATGATAATTAATAATATACTATACATGTGTATGTTTTTTCAAACAAATGCAGTTAAAACGATTCAAAAATAAATTCTTAAACTACGTTATTTTTTTTAATTCACTCGTTTCTCAGTTTTTACATATTTCTTTCCGGGCATGATTGTTTGGAAAAATCGCTTTGAGGTATAAGAACGTCCAATGTCCATTCAATATCCATTGTGACACTGTACATTTTTGTGTTTCTTTATGAGTAATATTTATGTACTGCAGTGTTTCATTGAAGAGTTAATTTTCAAGCGGTTTTGCTCGTATTTATTAGTGTTCAAAGCTCACGTACTTTATGCTCGCTATATGTGGACACGTGTACATCTTTGCAACTATTCACAACTCAGTCTTACTGACCGAAGTAAACTTTGGTGCTATATAAATAAAGCTTTATGTAACTGTAAGTATTTGTTGGTCAGCTGGTGTTAATTAAGTGATATTTCATTTGGTGACGCCCGGCGCCATCTGCTAAACGCCTTGACGATATATTCATATAATGATTCTTAGAATAGCTGCTATTTTTGCACAGTTCTTGTAAGGTGGATATATCTCCGAATATATGTCCGAGTTTATGAAATAACTGAGCAAATGAGATCTTAAAAGACTGTGTCGTTATTTAGAAGGCAATATGAAAACCTGAAGACACTGAACTAAAAGAATGATAATGATAGACATTAATGATGCGCCCATTACGTCACTCGTTTAAATGAAATCAGCTATCTTGTATTTTGCGTGTTTAACTATGGAGTGGTGTTTTGAGACAAAAATGTCTTACTTCAAAACATACTTGCAGTTACGGGGTTCAATCCCTGAACACATAACTCTCGTCTAAAACTACAAACATCATTAACAATTGTATATTATAATCCCCTTTTTGTGTTTTGTAGTAGTAGGACTTTGCAGAGTCTGTCTGAGGAGGCGCTACACCTTTGCTAGCTATTCAACTGTTAACAAAATATGGCGACTGGTGAGTCTACGAGGCAGTACGTAGGCAAACATTGCTGTTTTGGTTCAAAAGGCAAAGTTTCAGGTAAAATTACAGGGCAAGAGATTAACATCTTATTTCGCTTAATTTAATTTAAAATCTTATCTTTATTGAGAGCATAATGCATTGTCATGCGAGGTTTCGAACTTTTGCATTTCAAAATTCTGAACTCTGCCACTGAAATGTTATGGGCAAAACTGGCATCAGACGAGTGACTTGCTTGTCTCTTCACCGAGTTTTATAAAAAAAATAAGAACATGTCCAAACAAAATTGACACTATTCTACAATAATATTCTACAGAGGTAAACATTGTTTGAATTGAATAGGCTCCGAAACTACTAGACCGATTTGAAAAAATATTTCAGTTTTAGAATCCTACATTATCCCTGATGAACAAGGGCTTTGGAAAAAAATATAAAAAATATAATATATGAAAAAATATATTTAGGAATCCATATGAAAACTTCGATAATGTAACCCAAGGTGTGAAAATAATACCAAAAAAGTCCTTATAACGAGTACGTTGCAGGAATTTTGACAATAGAGCAATGTGATGTACTAACTATTCTACCGACTTCCAAAAAGGAGGAGGTACTCAATTCGACTGTCGTCGATGGTTTTCTTCTTTATTTAGGAGCTCGATTAGTTCGTGTGACCCATAGCAGTGGTGACAGTACACCTCCTTGCGGACAGCCTTTTTTGACAAGGCAGCGTGTCCTGTTAGAAGTCTCTATATGTGCAGCTCTGCTTGAGAGCATGTTTGTAATCCACATATTCATCTTGCTGTCCACGCCCTGTTTTGCCAGCCTGGTCTCGATGCTAAAAACGTCTTTTTATCAAAAGCAACCTCAATGTTCAATGAAAGTGACAAGGCAGGATTGTTTGTTCTCCATTGCGGATTCAATCTTATGAACCACGTGGTGAAGTGGAGTCTCTGTAGATTTACCTGCTTGATAGGCATGCTGATTTTTGTGGATGGGATTATTCGCCAGTGGTCCACTTCTTATGTATTTGTCACAAAGTCTCTTCAGTGTTTTTAGGAGAAAGGAGCTCAGGCTTATAAGCCTGTAAGACTTCGGATTTGTGAAGTCTGATTTTCTAGGTTTAGGTAAAAATACTACTTTAATATCCCTCCATGGTTTGGGTATGTACTTCCATGCTAGACATGCCCTGAAAAGCGCCAAGAGGTTTTCTTTTATCATATGCAGGCTCCACTGAAGTAGTGCTGGGAAAATTTCATCAATCCCTGCAGCTTTGTACAGCTGGAATGTGCTTACTGCCCATAGAAGATTTTCTTCCGTTACTATGGTATTTGCAAAAGCCCAGTCTTCATTACCAAACTCGTGCGTTAACTTCAATTTCTCAGTTTCCGTTCTCTTCTATGTGGCAGTCTGGAAAGTGTGTTTGATCCTTATATCGCGTATACCTACACTGCGGAAACTATTTACAATAGAGCAAAGTAATATACTACAGTTTTAAAGAGATCATATCTACAAAAAAACCTAGCTATTATAGTTGTATCACATTAACTACTCGTACTTCACGTTAAAATATGCAATAGTAATGCCGGCACAAACAAAGCCACATTATTCGTACCTTGGTATTAATAACAAAAGAAGAATTATTTAATTTTTTGTTATAAAAACTAACATGGTTTTCACTCATTTTTAATTAGAAATCCGGAATTACTCACGTAATATTTATCGGATATTCGACCACATTCGGTGGTCTTTTTCAAGGAGTATTAGGGACGCCTGCGTCGACGTGTTGTGTATGTGTTCGAAACTATAATCTGACCTATCCGATAAATATTACGTGAGTCATCCTGTATTTCTAAATAAAATATTTCATAGTTTGTTTCGTTTGTAAGGAAAATGCAAAACTAATTAACCACTTAAAACAATTCTTTCAGCAGTAGAGAGCTACATTATGCCTTACGTTATGTTTAATATACTCGTATCATCATGATTGTAGACGATAGGTGCAAGGTCTTGAGGATATAGAAGAAAATGGAAGCAGGATTGCGTGATAGCGGTGCTTTGAAGACACATACGTGTCTTCAAAGCACCGCTGCATACGCACTACGAGTGTAGCAAACGGCGATGGAAGCGCGACTGACGGCCGGAGCCGCCGATTGCCGTGTCTACAGCTATACGTACTCATGTATACATAGGTACATACGTGCATTCGCCGCTGCGCTTGTTTATTTAAAAACAGATAAGTACATTTTTATATATATAATAACATTCGTAATATTTAAGGGGTTTTATCTATTTTATTAATGGTTATCTTTTACTGCCAGGTGCAGAGCTTCGCGTCGTCTACAATGATCATCCATCACCACTCTGGTGAAACCGCGGAGCGCAGCTAATCCTTCAATAACCCAAATACTACATTCTCTATGAACTAAATAAATAATTATAGCAAAATGTTAGCATCAGAAACATCAATAGAAAATTACGAGTTCACAATCGAGCACTAATAACGAGGTTCATTTCAAAATTAATTTCGGTTACCAACAAGCCTTAATTTATGTTCAATTGGGTTCTAATTTTCGTTGGCTGAATATAATCCCTAATTTTACGATTCGATATTAATTAGTTTGCTGAGGTAATAAAAAATAATAACCTAAATTTTAAGTCTGTTATTAGAAAAATGTAGGGATCATTCGTTTGCTTATTAACTTGACGACTATTTACGAGAGCTATAAAGGCCTACATTATGTCTAATGCCCATGTTGTACCTACCCCAATAACAGTTGGGAACTCAGTTCTCGAAGTTGTTGACGAGTTCATCTACCTGGGACAGACAGTCAAACTAAGCAGGTCCAACTTCGAGAAAGAGGTCAATCGTCGAATCCAACTCGGCTGGGCAGCGTTCCGGAAATTTTCGCGAAGTCTTCTCGTCCAAAACACCTCAGTGCCTCAAGACAAGAGTCTTCGACCAATGTGTGTTACCAGTGATGACTTATGGCACTGAAACGTGGTCTCTTACTATGGGCCTCATAGATAAGCTCAAAGTCGCACAACGAGCTATGGATGGGCTATGCTCGGGGTTTCTCTACGTGATCGAATCAGAAATGAGGAGATCCGTAGAAGAACGAAAGTCACCGACATAGCTCAGAAGATAAGCCAGTTGAAGTGGCAGTGGGCAGGGCACATAGCACGCAGAACAGATGGCCGATGGGGCCGAAAGGTTCTAGAGTGGAGACCACGGACCGGCAAGCGGAGCGTAGGTCGTCCACCGACACGGTGGACAGACGACTTGATGAAGGTCGCAGGACGACGTTGGATGCAGGCCGCTTCCAACCGGTCCTTTTGGAAAATCATGGAGGAGGCCTATGTTCAGCAGTGGACGTCCTACGGCTGAGATGATGATGATGATGATAAAGGCCTACCAGTAAGCCCAATTAAGGACTCTGTAATCAGTATTACTACTATTATACACGTTTGCTGGTTGGTTTGTCCTGCTTTCTCTCTTCACAATGGATGAAACCATTGCCCCGAAAATAACAATGTATTGCTTTATTCAGGAAAAGTGTGCGTCACATGCGCGCGGGTGTCTTGATACCATAGTACATAACTTTTCGTATAAACCTGCAATGTGTAGAGAACTATATGCTTCGGCTGGCTAGTTTGGGCATTGGTTAGCAGCCCTGCCTTCTGATCCGCTGATCTTGGGCTCGATTCATGGACTGAACAAACATTTGTGGGCATGAACATGTCTTGGTGACCTGAATACCTTGTGTGGGTGTTTTAAAAAACTTTGAAAAGAAAATATGTCTTTTTTAAATTTGTTAGTAGGTATAAGTGAAAATGGCGCATGCAACTGTGCCGAAATATCGAGAGCTCACAATAAATACAATACATGGTAAAATCCTGTTTCTAAAGTTAATTCTTTGTTAGTAGGTATATATTTTTTGTTATGCTATTTTTACAGTAGTACCTCCTTCTTATATAGAAAAATTAATAGCCTCGGATGGGTTGTAAGTGTACTTTAAAATAATTCATTTCAATTAATAAAAGGTTCAAGTTTCCAATATTTTGAATACCTTACTGAACCCTTGCTGAATAGTTTTTTTATAGTATTACTTTTTAAAGCACTAACGCCTGCTTTAGCGATCTCAAACATTGAAATTTATAGAGAGAAAAATTCGATCCTCGGACGGGATTCAAACCCGCGTCTTCTGACTCTCCGTGTCAGACGCCATTGACCAACTAGGCCACCGAGGTTCGGGACCGAGCATCCAATTTTGCGTCTGACACGGAGAGTCAGAAGACGCGGGTTTGAATCCCCTCCGAGGATAGAATTTTTCTGTCTGTAAATTTCAATGTAGATTTTTATTAATTTGGGACAGTAGTTCTTCTTTTTCTTGTTTCATAATTCTGACCAGGCAAATAGCCTCTCTAGCTATATGCTTGCTCAGTATTATGAAACAACTAGGGTTCCACATTCGATATTATGCTATGGAACAAGTACATACATGTTACAAAGCTCAGAATTTGCTTTACCTTTGTAAGACTTTCAAATGAAATTCCTCCTATCGATTACACCCCGGCCAGTCTCCCGCATATTTTGTATGCACATTTAATGCAATCATCTAAGCCAGTGGTCCGGAACCGTACATATTTATGCAAAGCTAAACCTGCGGCTACAGAGAGAGTGTAGCAGTAAGGAATTTTCTATAAAACAGACGCAGTATGAATGCAATAAGTTACATAGTATAGCAGTCGGTTTCTAAATTTGCTTTATCTATTATTTAAATATTGGTCCGCATTTTAACAATGAGCACAAAAGGATGTGTAGAAAGAAAAATATTATGAATCACAAAATGATGAGTGGAGTTCATTCTAGGAATAACCGTCGATATATAATATATATAAAAGCGAAAGGTCACTCACTCATCACGAATTCTCAGAAACTACACTAGGAGTTTCAAATTTTGCATGCGGGTTCTTTATAGGACGTAGACGCTCACTTAGACAGGATTTTATGAAATTCAAACCCTAAGGGTTTTTTTTTTTGGGGTTGACAGTTTGTATGAAACTTCGTTACTGCGAGTGATAAAAGTTTAAAATGTTGTATGGGGGTTCTTTTTAAGACGTAAGTGCTCATTAAGACGGGATTTTATGAAATTCAACCCCTAAGGGGTTTTTTTTGGGGTTGATATTTTGTATGAAACTTCGTTACTGCGAGTGCTAAAAGTTTAAAATTTTGCATTTGATTTTTTGGACCTAAGAGGCGAGTCTATTGCAAACTACGGGGCACTCTTGCAAAATTTATTAGGCCAGTAACTGTCCAACCCCGGGATCCACTCAGGACCTCGAGATTCCATAACGGCACTTTTACCTCTATACCAAGACCAAGCGAGTGAAGCCGCTGGTGGGTCAGCTAGTTCATAAATAAAGAAAAGATTTTGTTGTGTTTTCACTTTATACTTTACCTTGAAGAACCTTGTGTAAATTAAATGTTTAGTTAGACTAGAATAATACTTATTATAATATTTAAAGCGACATTACGCGATCAGTCCTCCAAAAATTACTGTGAACCTTACTAATAAAAATCCTTCAAATTTTAATAACTGCTGCAGAGTTTCAGAAATTGTGTACATTTCTTCCACAAGCCTGCGTGACCGTCCGTCCGAACTGTCGAGAAATTTGTCCGAGACGATTAGTAACCCAGATAAAAAAAGGATTCAATATCGTATAAACTCTTTTTAAGTTAAAGAATTTACTATCTACATTTGAATACTACTGTTTCTAACTAAAATAATATCTAATACTCTCTGTATTCCATTAAAATATTGTTGAAGCTATGGTGTTGTAAGATACGTTGCTGTTGTAAAATTAGACACTGGTCCAGTAGTCACTGCTACCCCATTTTTTTAAGACTGAGGTAGATTTCCTTCACGAAATTAGATATACTTAAGGCCCTCTAAGCCGTTTCTCAAGCGAGAGGTGATGTGGCATATAATTTACCAAATTACTTTTTTGTTTTGAAATGGACTAGGGGAAAATGTATCTTACGCCAAGATACGCGTGGCCAGTGGTGAGTGAATATCAACACAACTCCATTGAAACTATATATAAATAAGAATGGCATTAATATGTATAGTTATATTTAATGAGCGAAGAGTCCACTTCCAGTGAACATCTGGTACTGCTGGTGCTGATTCTGTAAAAACGTTGCGGGCTATAGGCTCAACAGCTGTTGAATGGAGAATTCTTTGACTTTTGCGGGGCTGTACAAGTTAATCGCAATAGTTTGATTATGTAAACGAAGTGTATGTTACGCCCACAAAACCATTTTCTATGAATATTTTGATACCATCTTTATTAGTAATTTTAGTTTTGTACTGTTTATAAAATTTTACAAACTTATGTCTTCACTCGGGGTTTTTTTAATGAAATGAACAACTTATCAGCTAAAAAATATCGATCTTAAGATTCCTCGATTGCAATGCGTGTATATTTAGTGATTATAATATTACTCGATATTTTTACTTATTTATATAGTGCATTTTCTCGAGAGTTGGGTTTCAATAGAGAAATTGATCTAAAAGGGTTGTGTAACAAGTATTCCTGATGAGTAATAGCTTTATTTATCCTCTGCAAATTGTTTATACAATCGTATAGGTAGTTACTCTTCACTTGGCCTTTTTCCATGACGTAAAATAAACCCCAAATTAGGATAACTTGAAAACATTAAAAGTTGTACTACTGTGAACACAGATACCAACGATTCTGCGGTTGAATCGCAAAGTCTACGTTCCATTCAAATAACCAAGTAATTATGCGTCTGTGTGGATTTTTATATTTTTCGTGTTTTTCACATTCGGTTGTGTTTCTCATTTCAGTGCACCTGAAATAAAATTTTAAGTTATTTTTTTTGTTGTCGCTCACTTTTTTTGAAACAAGCATTTGTATGAAATAAACACTTGTTTTTTTTACGTAATACTACGTGTAGCAGTGTGGTTATAGTCTCTAAGACTAGATAACTGCTGGTCATACCAATGTATTGTGTAAGCATCTACTAAAATTCGGTTATTCAGATGAGATCATTCCTTCGAGTTGAATTGTTCATAATAAGCATTCTTTGCAATTTTAGAGAGAAAGCATCCTTTTGGTCCGATAAAATCTCAAGTAGTCCCAATGATAAAAACTCATTATGAAAATTTCTAATTCGCAAAAATATACTCAAAATCTTTTTTGTACTAACGTAAATGAAATGGATATTTGTTCTCCAGTTCATTTATATATATTATAAGAAAACTGGTCATATTAAGGAAAAAGCACGCACTGCAGTACAAACGAATTATCTTGTTTGTGAAATTGGGTCTTTCATCTTGAAAGGAGCGTATAAAACGAGTGAAATATATTACGTGAATAATAAAGCATGATATGAATACGAATATCTTCTGCTTCAATATTACGTAGTAAAAGTTTATGCGAACGAATTTTCTTACAAATAATAATCGTTCCGTTGTATTTTTTATTAGACGTTGTAAGTTCTTATTTTTATGGAAAGCATGGTTGTTCTTTTGATCGCAACGCAAGTTGTTGGGTAATTATTTCTTTAATCGTCAGATGATATTAAAAAAAACAATGGAATTGGTGATAAGATGTGTTAATAAAGCATAGTAACACTGATACTACGGACGCTAGGGTTAATATTTTTAAATTTTCAATCACCCACTATTCAGCAAAGATCAAACCATCTTAGAAATAACTAAGTATTTGAAAATTTTAGGAGAAACATAACAAAAATGCGTAAAGCCTTGATGTCAAACTTTTATGATTTAAATTCTACAAATAGTATACATTAAAACTCTTAACATTCGTCCCAAAGTATTATTTAAACCTATCAAAAATGTTCTTATATTCGCTACGTTATCTGGATTTATAAGCTTTAGAAAATTCATGTTCAAACACTGTTCGAAAGCGCGACAACTTAGATCTAAGTAAACAAGTTGTAACTAAGTCAACATTCGGAATAGACGAGCCTGGTAATGGGAAAGCTTGAAACAAAGTAAAGAGCATACTGTAGGCTCAAAGGGATGTTCTCGATGGAGATATACGCCCTACCATTGGTTTTATTCAGATTTTGCTATACAAAAATCATTTCGTAATATGTTGAGGAATTAATTTGTATTTAATTCATATACAACCTAAAACGGTTCGAGATTAGTTTTTTGTGATAATATGTCGGATTAGTAGGAAAGCTATACCATTTTGTGTAACGGAAATTGCTCTAGTCATAAGCAATCGACATTAATTATTATTAATTATATAATAAAATTATTTCACTCCAGGCACTGAACCCGTACACTAAATTTTACTGCTGTCGACACAGTCATAAATGAATTAATATAAAAATTTGTTGACGCTAGGCGTAATCCTGTGCGTAGTTTAAACATTATTTAACTTTAAATACATAATGAAAATATAAGAAATGAATAGCATGTTATATCTACGATCACAAAAGATTGAAACATATATAGAGAATCTATTTTTTTATCAAGTAAATTCTAAAAAGAACACCAGAACTTTAGTTTCTATCCACTCTATTATTCAGCATGAATTCTCCAGTAGAACCATAAAATGGTTAACATTTCTATAAACGCTACCGTGCGACTACACTTTTCTTTACGACCGTCAAGTAATAAATAACAAGTAACACATAGTAATCACACTTGAAAGAGCATGTTAAGGCCTTTGACAACACACTTCTCTTCGGGTACATCGGTTTACGTAGTAACTACAATGTAATCTCTGTTTATAGACAATGCATTGTTTGCCTTTTGTTCGCAAATCGTAAAGAGCTTCAGTCGATCCTTGCTATCTTAGAACTGCTTTGAAAACGTCTCGTAGACATAACCATTTCTCTTATTTTTGTTTTAGTGCTTCACGGTATTGACTTCAGTAGATCCCTGGGAATACCAGCTTTTAGTGGATTAAAACCTTTCCATTGCCTTTGTAGGAAATGAAACCATTAGTCTTTTTGCTCGTTCAAAATTATCACTGTTTTAAATAAATTTGCTACTAAAGATTTGGACTATCTTTACATTCATGATCTTTATTAAGGTTTGTTCTTATATAGAACTTTACGGAATCAACAAGAAATTACAAATACCTACAAATCCCCTCAAGTGTCGATGTCATTATAACAATGAAATTTCTATTGTGTCTGGCCGTGTGACCGTTGATGGAATATTAAATTGAAATCGAGCTGTATAAATACACATTTTATAGTAACTTAAACTATGAAACTGCGAGTTCTCTCAAATTTAATCCAATGTCCATTGTAAAATAACCCAACATTCACACTGAAACGAGTCAACAACCTAAAGTCCCAATAACTAATTTCGGAATACCCTTTACCAATCATTGACCAGTCAAGCGCGAACACAATCACAGCCATACTCCCACTTGCCCCTTTGCCAAATACCCTTGAGGAATAAAATGGCCTCATTTGCGACACCGATGCAATCCGTTTAATACGTCACGAGGCAACCCCCCAATGATAAGGATCGAAGCACTTGGGATTAAAAGAAAATTAAACGTTCGAGGAGTGATGTCAAATCCCATGCAAAGGCAGTTTATGCACCTCATAACAACCGCTTGCATAGCTCTTATTATTAGAGTGGTATGGTTTAAAATAACGATTTCTGGATGGATTTTTAAGTTTGTGAGCTATCACCACAGACAATGTGGAAGTGATTTCAGCCCCTCTAGAATTTATTCCACGTTTGGGGCGTTCCTTTGGTAACGGCTGATTGTGCTGCTTAATTAACTGCATTATGCTGGAGCGGTGCAATTCCATTGAGATATTGGCAAGGAGGTCCTTTTGTATCATCACCAGTATTTCCATTGCCATTTTAAAATTGATACGAAATCGAGTTTATTTTATTTATTGCTAGTGCTAGAATATTTTTGACCAACTTCAAATAAAAAGGAGGGTATTATGTTCGACTGTATGTATTTTTTTTGTTTACCGAATTATTCCCCATTTGTGAAATTTGTGAATTCTTGATATTGTTTTTTTTTAAGTAATTTGATGTATTTATATTTCATCAAATTCGGTTTAGCAGCTTTTGAGTTACACTCCAATAACTGAAAAGTGTTTCTTCGCGTATTTTGATGATATCATCATTGACTTGAATGAAAATCGATCCCGTAATTAGGGGTTAAGGGTCACTAAAAATGTTGAGAATTTTTTTTACCAAAAATTGGAACCAACTTCAACACCAAAAACTGTGAAATGAAACTTGTCGAATTCGATACCATGCACACAATATTTTGACAATAGGTACTTTTGAATTATCATGATACTGACTTTACTTGGTACTAATACATTTCTTAAACATTTATTTTACCATTCTTATATTAAAATAATATTATCAGTAAAATGACGATTCAATTTTAGACAAATATTTTTTTATTATATTAAGGGTAGTCGTAAGCCGGGCAAGCTTACGACTACAACAGTTGCATAAGAACTACTAAAGTATTTTACTAATAATGAATACATAATTATTTTACTGCACAGTTATTTTAATGTTTGTCGACTGCCCATGTGTACTGCTTTAACTATGAAAAGTATTTAATACCAGCTGGTGCCCGCGACGTCGTCTGCGCAGGGTTAGTACTTCGAGTAGCTTATTATCTTCTCCAAAGCCATATCTATCTTTATACCAAAATGTCATAAAATAGTAACATGATGAGTAAATTTAAATACTTAGTAAATCAATCAGTAAACAGTAACAATAAAATACAGCACTGTATTTTATTATATTTTATATTACCAAACTGTAAAATACGTACATACAAATATAAAGTTATTCACCATGGAAAAAACTCTCAACATTTCATCATCTTCATTCATTCTTGACGTCATTTGTGTTATATTGCATTACCCTTGTCGGTCGCCAAGCACGTTTTGTGTTTCAAGCTGTCAAAATGATTTTAACTTAGCTATCAGAAACTGACACAAACTTTGACAGAACTGTCATCATTACGATCTAAACGTATGCCGAGATCTTGTTATTTTGTCTATGCTATGCCCAAGAATATAGCGATTTTTCACCCACGTGGTGATGGATGATGATGATGATGAAAAGTATCACGTAATATTTATCGGATAGGTCCGACTATAGTTTCGACCACGTTCGGTGGTCTTTTTCAAGGAGTGTTCGGGACGCCCGCGTCGATGACATCTCGCTTAGCACTGCAGGCGGCCGCTCGTATCGTTCGTGATGTTAGAGATTGGTGCGGGGGGCGGGATACACTGTTGCGTTGGCGCGTCTTGGTGTGAACCCTCTTGATCGTCATCGCTGGTGAAGCGCCTGCTGGTATGTGAGGGGGCGTCCCAGCAAAAAGAGCTTACTACATCTGCACCAGATACATCATTTGCATCAGAATGAGCTCCATGAAGGCAAGGCTTCCAAGTATTTGGTAAAAACCATCCTCCGTCTCGATTAAAGTTTGACCGCTTACTAATCTCAATGGACTCTCGGATCTTGCGCGGCACGTAGAACTTTTCTCTCGCTAAGATCCGAGCTCTGTCGAAGCGGATGTAGTGGTTCGTGTCGAAGAGCAGAGAATGTTCTAGGCGGAACTGTTAGTATCTATTTTCTTCATGGAGCGTATATGTTCAAGAAGTCTAGTGGAGATGTTTCTTCTCGTTTTCCCGACGTAACATTTCCCACAGTCGCAGGGAATCATGTAAACACCGGGGACTCCCAATGGGTCTTTATCTTTGAGAGAGCGAAGCACTGTCTTACTTGTCTCAGGGGCCAGAATATCGTCTTGATGCTGTACCTTCGGCGTAACAAGTTTCCAATCCTGTCCGTAACCCCCTTGACGTATGGAAGGTATGCTGCTGCCCTTTCCACCGCAGCTGGGCGTGTCTTAGGCGACGCGCTCGCCATGCGCCAGCTCTGTCTCCATTTGTACCCATTGCTTTCCAGCACACCCCTGATGTGGCTAAGATTAGTGTCCAGGTATTCAGGATCGCATTTTTCGGATGGACTTCGTTAAGGTGCTTCAGTAAAGGGTCTACGTCATCTTTCAGTACAATGGCAAACACGGCGTCAACATAGCGCCACCAGTGTTTAGGTTTATATGGAGTGTTCATACTTGCCATCACCTCAAACCACTCCATAAAAATGTTCGCGACAACCGGAGCCAGAGGAGACCCCATCGCTATGCCGTCAATTTGTATCCTATTATATAATTATAATTTAGTAACCTATGTATATTAGTAACCTATCCAGGGTCTCATCTACCTCCATACAAAATTTCATCAAAATTGGCCTCGCCGTTTGAGCGTGAAAGAGTAACAAAGATCCACACATCCATACATCCATACTCACAAACTTTCGCGTTTATAATATTATGGTAGGAATAGGATGGTAAACCTTTGGTTATTATCATTGATACTACAATATTATATTTATGGGCAAAGTATTTACTTACTTCGGTCGAGCATCAAATTTTTAAAACTCCATCACACTGCTCAGCTTACAGTGCAGTGCGAGTACTAAATAAGTTGATCATAAATATTATATTTATTTTTCATAAAAAAAACTAAAACTAAACAAAACGTTGTTATATACATTTCTCAACTCTATTGGTATATGTTTAATGTTATTTGAGTATAACATGACTAATTTTAGTTCTAATTAAATAACGGAATTTAACGTTACATAAATGCAGTGTTTATAAGTAATAAGTTTATAAGTGTAGTGACACTACAATATTGCGTATCAGCGTTAAATTTACAAATCCCTCACACTGCCCAGTTTACAGTGCAGTGCAAGTACTAATTAAGTTTATCATATATACTTATTATTTCACAAAAAACTAAACAACGTTTGATAAATTTCCCAACCGTTTATTGGTATTTGGGTATATTTGTTACTTCTTGGCTACTTTTGGTTGTTCTATGCCATTATTTGTAAGCGTAGTTCTAATTAAATAACGGCATTTAACGTTACAAAAGTGCAGTGCTTATAAGTAAAGTACGAGTGATTATATACATTACACCAACCATTAGAAATCGTATCTTAAGTTATTTGTAGTTTCTTCGTAGTCATAAAGAAATTTGCGGTAAATTCTATTCTAGCAAAACAGCCATCATTTATAATCAGATTGCCGTCACGCCCTCTGTAACAGAAGCTTGTCAATCTCCACTGATGGGGCATCATTTATCACGATTCCACCATCCTGTCTCGAAACAATACACGTCAAACAATGTGAACATCGAACCCGACTTATAAGAACTGTGTGTGGGTGACTGGGGCGCTGTTACCGTAGAACAAAGTTGATAAGCTTACATTTGCAGTTTGTTTACTCACACATTCTACGACTGTGTTGAAGTTTATTGCTATATCTTAGAGAAGTTACTGATCGAAAGCTTGACAGCTACATCTCCGGATGCCTATACTGGAAAAAGATGAGTCGATTTATCGGCAAAGTAGAGCCGTGTAAACCCTGTACTGCAGTTGCAACCGCGTTAACGAGGTAATGGTTGGTGGGTTTAGCTGACATGGTTACAGTACACACACGGTTGAAATACATAGTACGTGGCTATCGCTGCCAAGTTTGTTTAAGCATACAGCTCGTTGGACCATGTGTAAAACACTTACTCTACCGTGATTGTTTTGCATTCTAACCAATACGCTTTGTCAACACCGCTCCGACAACCGTCTTAAACCGTAGCCGTGTATTTTTGCACGGCTACGATTTTCAAACAGCTGGAAAAATATTTTTAAACGGTAAAGGTGACCGTCTATAATAGCTAATGCAACCGTGTGAGTGACGTAGGCGTGTTATAAATCGAGCCGTGTACACAGCGGTTCACACGGCTGCCAAACACGACTGATGCAGCCGTTTACATGACTATAGGAATCGTAGCCGTGCTTAAAAGCCATGTATTTGTTCCAGATATTTTTTCACGCGTTTTAACGCTTTGTTGTGCAAGGCAGAACATTGCAGCTGTTACTGTTCAGCAGTGTGATTGCCTAAGAACAAACCTCTTTGCATTTTTGACTACATTCGTGAAACATCGACGAGATATAGATTTCGTATTCAAAATCAGTAACTGACAACTTCCACTGCAATGATGTTGACATTATTGTCAACATAAGCGATGTGTCACATTTAACATCGGTGAGCTCGTCGACGACCGCAACGATGAAAAATTTCGTAGAAAATCGCAACTAATTGCCCGTCCCGTCATATAATGGTAAAAAAAATACGTGTACGAACCAAGTTTGATAAATTAGGGTTTCTGAAGTTAAGTAACAGCACATGGCCCTAGTGTCGAAATTTAAGGCCACCGACATAGCCTATCGACTATTAGCCTTGGATAAACAAGCGTTTTAATCTGTGCGTTTACTTGGCCTCCGGAGCAAGGGAATGCTGTTTTAAAAATGCCAATAGAGACTCAAGCTACACCCGCGTCCACAGAAAAAAACTTAAAAACTACTATATTGTATGACCGACTGTACATTACTTAATATACTAGAACACCCAATTCATACAAATAAGTGTTGAACGGCAAAATGTATGTTACTGACTGACTTTATGTATTGCGTGTAGGTGATATGAACACAAAGTTGTCATGTTTTGTGTGTACATAATAAATGTTAGAATAAGGAGTTTATTAAGGCTATATTTAGACTAAGTTTTTTGGTGCTTCACATAATGGGAGGTCAGTATCCGCCTAAAATAAACAGTTTTTTGTAAGGTATATAAGGAAACGGATAGACTACGTATATAATAATAATATGCATAAATGTTATGAATAGTGGGATGACAGGTGATAGAGCAGTAGAAAAATGTATGTTGTACTAAGTTAATTACCAAGAGCAGCATGAAGATCATGGGTAGGTCGGCAACATGACTAAAAGCTCACCCCTACATCAAAGGGTCACCCCGTTTGTTCACTTACGAAAAACACTTAAGTTAAGTTTTTGTCTGCGAAATATTTCCATCAATAGATCTTTAACTTCAAATCCAATATTACATTTCCTAAAGACCTATCTGGAACTTTTCATTCAACAATCGCCATTTTAATTCTTATTTTCCAAATCATTAATATCTCACTGTCTTTCCATCGTTAGCTCAATGATTTTAAAACTAGTACATTGCAATGACTGTCAAAATTCTCAAGACTAGTCTTGCATACTGGACTGGCAAATTGCCATCCTTCACTCTGCGTTGTAAACGCAGACAAACAGCACACACGGCGCTGTAAACGGGTTTAGGATGGTAGCATTTTGAGAACGTGCGTATTTCAAGCAGGATTAATAATACCCATTAATAAGATGCCAAAAGAAAAGGAAGAGATAAGGGAAAATGTTGACTCGTTGCTTGGACTGTTCATAATTTTCATACCGTCAGGTTGCATGAAGTCAGCCTTGCAGCATTCATCGTTCACTCTTCACTAGAGTAGAGCTTACAATTATCGTAAACAAGTAGGACCTATTTGTGAATATGCAGATCTAGAAGGTATACATGTATGTAAAGTAGCTATAAATTAAATGTCAGTCGCAAAGGAAGGTGCCGTCATCGCCCCAAAACGTCCAAAACGTCAGCATCACGCGTCATTCACTCATTCGTTCATTCCGCGCCCTACGCGTCGACGCGGCCGTGTCGCGCGCTGGACGATTTACTGCCACAATTAGTTATGTACCCGACGGACGACAAACGACGTCGGCTGACAAATGGTGCCGTCCGGCTACAGAGTTGTGATGTGCACAGTATCCTATCTGGATGGATCCGAGCTTTGTCTACATCCTGATCCAAAATTTGTTCTAGCTGCAACGAAGATAATTCAATAGTTCAATAATTTAATTTCTATATTTATTTCAGGCTTGCAAACTAATTACAATTCAATTATGAACTAGGGTTATACATTTTTAAACAGACAAAAGCAAACCAAACTTTTGGCCAAACCGGGAGTTAGATTACACAAAATGCTATAGGGTTCTGTAAAACTACATCAAACGTGGGATTATCACACACCGTGTACTCAGCATAATTATTATATTGTTTTCTATTATTCCGTTCATATTACCTATATAATCTATATATATTGTATCTATTATGTACCTAAATTGGATGCAAATCTGGTTAATAAACAATTTCATTTCATTTAAAACAAATACTTACTGTAATACTTAGCCTGCGGTATGGAATTGTGAAAGGTATATTATTAATAAATCTCTGAAACAAATTCTTATTTGAAATGGGTTTAGCTTGACGTATTTGGCCTGTATGACGTCAAATGAAATTATTGTATATTTAGTGTATTGGAGTTTAGATGAAGCTGCAATACTGTTTGGTCTACAGGCTGACCGGGCGATGGTCGGGCGCCGGGCAATGCAGACAATGAACGGCTAATACTTGCCGTTCGATCATTTGACTGCGAATGAAATTAGTCATGAGGTCAGGTCTATATGTATCTGCCAGGTTTTTAGAACAAAGCATAATCAACATGCACACCGATCGTTCTAGTTTTTGTGAATAAAATACATATATAAGTATGGACATACTTGCCAGCGTGTGGTAACATTATGGAATCAAGAAACGCATTTAATAATTTACAGTTATTAGATGGGAAATTCTGTATCATGAAGACCGTAAGACTTACAGCGGGTTGATCTGAGCAGTATGACTTATGATTGTAAACAAATGTGGTTTAAATTGTAAATGTACTATAAAATGAGTATATACAAATATAAACTTTAATGGTAAGTGTATACAAATAAAAACTATAAATTTACATTGCAATTCAAATTAAAGACTAGCTATTAACCGTACTAACCTTAGACAGGAGAATGACATGGAAAACACACATTGAGACACTAAGTAGTAGAGTAAGAAAGCTTATTTACATATTCAAAAACTTAAGAGATATAGCGGATAGGAAATTAATTATTGAAGTTTATAATGCACTGTGCAAATCAATCCTTACTTATTGCAACACATCTTGGGGTGGAACGTCTAACTGTTACATGATAATGATTGAGCGTGCACAACGCGCAATATTAAAAGTTGCAACTTTTAGACCATTTTTGTTTCCAACATCAGAACTTTACAAAGATTGCAGAGTACTAAACGTTCGGCAACTATTCATACATAATATCATTATGCTTCAACATAGGAATCCGAAAAAACACTAATAAAAGAAGAAAAGATAAAGTGTTCACTAGTTGAATAATTTAGTTTATTTTTTTTAATAGTTTTTTTTTATTTATTTACCTTCGCATCAGGCGCGTACCATACCACACACATACACACAAACACACACACACACACACACACACACACACACACACACACACACACACTGGGTATAACTAACTCGCTAACTCAGACACAAAACATAAATGATAAGAATTTATAAAATATTTGTAATACTTTCAAATAGTTAACTACTTTATTCTATTTCACTTTTTATTTTCAAACATTATAATGTGTAGGTTCTGTGCGACAGCAGACTAAGTTAATAGACGCAACACAAGCCATGGCTTTTTAGTAATTAATTGTTATTGGGTATTTTAGTTTGTAAAAAAATTGTATATTCTTACTTGTGAAAATAAATAAACTTAAATAAACTTATATATTCGTGAACCTTAAATAATTTAATCAAATCATCACAAACATTCTTCTTGTTTGTGACAATTAGAAGTCCTACCGCTCACCATATCCCTACAATGTAGGGTCCTTGATCCCATCATAGGCTTCAAACACACGGATAGCCTGAATTGTACACTGTGCAGGATTTCAACTGTTTAGCAGAGTTCAACTTGTAATCCCAGATCAGTCCGACGTGTCATGTAGCCACTACACAGTCTGTAACTAATTGGAGTGGTACAACTAATGTACAATTGTACAAGTGGTTGACACGGAACTAGACTTAGATGGGGTGGAGATGTTTGGGGAGGTGGTCCATTGTATATCAATGTAGGTACGCATGACGTATTATTAACTATGTTTATGTCAAAAAAATATGGAATACTAAAATGGTCTCGTTAAACTTTGAAAGTGTCTAGATGAGAGTTGCGGCAGTAGGTGTGGAATTCCATCTTGGTGGCACTGTAGCGGTCGAGCACTACCTCCAAGCATCACAAAGAAGTGCTTAAACCGGGAAAAGTGAAGAAGTGAATGGGGCTTCGACAAAGCAATTTTAAGATTGCTTAGTGCCCTAGATGATACGAGTATGTCTATAAAACACGCGGCGATGGAGAGATGAGGCATCAATATTAGCAGCAATCACTAAACATGCCTACTTAGTGCAATACTTATATTTTTAGATATCTGTTAAGAATTAACAACAACAAGTAAGGCCTAGAGGGATCTCGTCGTGATCGATGGCATTTGCAGGTTTTGCCTAGTCATACCGCCCACTCTAAAGCGCTTTAGGAAAAAGAAAAGAAAAAGATAGCACTTTGGTGGGCTATTTCGCTAACTATAAATCTCATATACTAGTAGCAGTCAGGCATAAAATATTACCTTCATTTCAAAAGATCTATATGCAGTTATATCCCATTCGAGAGCGTGCAGTGAAGTGTATGAACACTGCCTTTAAAACGCATAATTTTGATTATTATTAGGTAAATCTAAAATGATGAAAATGGGATATGTATTATTTTGTGAAATATTTCATGTCCGTTTATAACTATGTAGAAGTTATTAAGATCTTCCGGATTAAGACGGACAGATGGACGGACAGAACGATCTTGTAGCGGTTCCTAATAGTCATTTATAACCCTAAAAGCGTTATCTAATAAAACATATTCTGTGTGCAAGAGACAAGAACAGCGTAGTCGATATCAGACAAGATCGCTTTAAAATAATAAATTCATGAAACAAAGTTTAGTATTCATGAGATATCATAGCAATAAAGCTATCAAAGACCTACCGTAGACAACTTGGGTGATACATATTAAGTTCATTCATGGTATTCACTTAATAAATAGGTAGTGGTTCTTTTTATTGCTCATTATCAACTTAAACGTGCATAGAGATTTTTTGGAGGTAGACCTGAAGAAAACAGTCACAGATCGACCACGATTGAGTGCACTCGTTGCACACGCATCGCCGCGCCGCATCCCTTATATTTAATAACCTAACAATCGGAAGTAAATGTGCTCCGTGTGAGGAACTATCAAAAACATCTACGTTGAGGAACTGTTGAAGTGATCATCCAAAATACATATACTTTTGTGTCGGCGGAACTATTTCACGTGTGTAGGGTTCGCGACCGCGTCCCTTTCAGGAACATCTACCATTCAGCCTTGGCTGGCTGTGACCGGAGAAGAGAAATATCTCTATGTAAGTACTAGCATAATGAGCTTTAATTGTACTAGCCCCCCTGGTCATTTGTGAGATATCTTCCTGCTTAGGTACCCTTGAATTTACAACCTCAAATTCGCAAAACTTCGAACCAGCGCCTTTTCCCGCGCGGTGGGATATTCTTAATTTTGAGGATATTTTTTCTACTGAGAAAACCCACCATTTTATGGTCCTTCGTACTCCAGATTTGTTTTTTTGTGAATTTAAAAGTCTGCACACGTGCAATCTGCCGCCATCTTTCATGCGCATTGTCACAACTCAATCGTTTCGTTCTTAACTAAAATATACTTATTTTTATTCAAGTACTACCATTCGCTAAATGTTCCTTGGTTACCGCAATTAATTTACTTAATTTTTTATTAAGTTAGCACAGCGTCGCATATATATACCTACGAATAACCGCATTCCAATTGTATCACTCGCCCAACCTTTTGTTATCGCCTTACCTTTTGTCTTGCACCGCGCAGCTATAGATAGATAATCATGGCTAATGAGCAGAAATTAAAAATATTAGAATCTCAACGAGAATTATACTTTCAAAGAATTCAACAAATTTATGATAATTCGCGTAATGATTTAAATGATCCCGAAAACCTTGATACCTTTTTGTGTAACGTTGAAACCTTAGAGGACATACGAACAAAATATCAACAGGTCGTAACCGATATCAATAGTACATTATTAAAAATAAATAAGGATGCACAACCTGATTTTCAAAGCTGGTTAGCCTTTGAAGATATTTATTGTCGCGTAAAACGCAAATTATCGAACGTTCAGAAACCGCTCACAGATGTCAAGTCGGAAACTAACCGTACTTCACCTGCGATTAAATTAGAAAGAATTCAGTTATGTGAATTTGATGGCAACCGCCTCAATTGGCCGCCCTTTTTCGCAACCTTTCAAAATGCTGTTCATCTTAACTCGTCGCTTACAGATACAGAACGAATGTACTATTTGGTGGGTAAATTAACTGGAAGAGCTAAGTCTATTTTCACTGGAATCGTTCCCTGTGGTGAGAACTATACATCTATATATACCGCACTTATAAAGAAATATGAAGATAAACGTAGCTTGGCAGTTTCATACTTAGATCAAATTTTCTCGTTGAAGCCGATCGCATCAGCTACCGCAAAAAACTTAGAAAGTTTCGTCGATCAATTCGCAAACTCATTTTTTGCGTTAAATAACTTAGGAATACGAGATCTATCCGATTTTGTTTTAACCTACGTCGCTCTTCAACGCATTGATAAGGAAACCGCGCGTCTTTTCGAGATGGATAACAGAGATATAGATATACCTAAACTACAAAACTTACTCACATTTATTCGCGATCGCGTCAAGGTATTATCTAACACTGGTGACAACTCATTACATTCTGATTATACGTCAAAGACAAAAGTACATAATAATACCGCGTCAAAGAACAACGCACGTTCTTTTGTTGTCAACAACAACAACAATATAAAATGTTTGTTGTGTGATAAGTCGGACCACGACCAGCTTTATTCGTGCCCAACATTTCAATCGTTGACTCCTCGCGACCGCTATAAGATTGTTAAAAATCAAAATCGCTGTATTAACTGTTTAAGTAATAAACATACCACGGCTACTTGTCGCTCTGTTTCTACATGTAAGCAATGCCAGGCAAAGCACCACAGTATGTTACATTTCTCTGATTCAAATAAAGTAACGAAAACAGCTGATCGTCAGCCCGCTGTACCGGCCCGTTATCAGCCGGCCCCCACTGCTGCGCCTGATCATAGTCGTGGCGCCACCGAAGCAAATGTTTACGCTTCGCAGTTTACCGCGTCCGCATCGCCAAACTCAGCTTTACATAATCCAAAGGAGAATGTCGTTTCTTTATGCAGTATGGAAGACAGTTCTCGCCCGCGTACATATCAGAATGTTTTGTTGGGTACCGCCCTCGCTAATGTAAGGTGTAAGGATGGGTCCGTGTGTCAAGTGAGAGTATTAATAGACAACGGTTCACAAAATCATCTCATTAGTCGAAACGCTTGTAAAAGGTTAGGACTCCGCGTCTTTAATGATTGCTCTGAAAAATCAGTAACAGGAATAGGTAATAGCTCGCAGACTATATTTGGTATAACTGATTTAACTCTTTTCTCGCGTCATAACGAAAACTATTGCCTGCACATTCAGCCACTTGTTTTGAAAACTATTTCAACCGATCTCCCGGGTTGTAAATTAGACAATTCGGCTATACTGAAGTACTTAGGTGACTTACCTTTAGCAGACCCGCAGTTCTACGTCCCTGGACCAATTGATATATTGATTGGTTCTGAAGTATTTTCCGAGATATTAATGCCTGGTAAGGTACTCGGACCGCCCGGGCACCCCGATGCGTTAGAAACTACTTTCGGATATGTGGTCATGGGGTCAACTGCGTACATACCCACAAAGACTGATCCGCGTCACAATAAAGATAACTCCCGCGCCTTTTTCTCATCGGGTGATGAATCAATCGAGACTTTGGTCTCCAAGTTTTGGCAACTTGAGTCGGTACCAACTAAAAACTATATGTCTAAGGAGGACTTAGAATGTGAAAACTTTTATGTATCGAACACACACCGCGAGAACTCTGGACGATATGTCACCGCGTTGCCGTTCTCGCAACCTTCTTCTAAGCTAGGAAATTCATTAGCGATCGCATCGCGTAGATATTCCTATTTAAACCGCAAATGTCAATCAAACGCTACCTTAAAAAATGAATACGATCAGGTTATGAACGATTACCTTAAAAATGGTATTATTTCACCCGCGCCCGCTACAACCACCGCCGACGAACATTACGTCATACCGCACCACGGCGTAAGCAGGCCGGACAAGGGCTTACGCATTGTTCTAAATGCAAGCGAGAAAACAGATCAAAACGTATCTTTAAATGACTGTTTACATTCCGGCCCAAACTTACAAGCCGATTTAACCGCGATAATTATTAAATTTAGACTTTTCCCTGTCGCTTTAACCGCTGACATTAAACAAATGTTCTTAAATATTGGTATTCGTGAACAGGATCGACGCTTCTTAAATATTTTATATAAGTTTGACGAAGATAAAACCGCGACGTTATATTGTTATAACCGTTTGTGTTTTGGCCTACGCTGTTCGCCATATATCGCTATGCGAACGATCAAACAACTCGCTCAAGACGAAACTGACCTTCCACTCGCGTCCATGATAGCGTCTAATGATTTATATATGGATGATTTAGGCACGTCAGTGTCAGGGACCGCCGAGGGAGTGCAGTTAGCTCGCGACTTAATAGATTTATTCAAACGCGGAAGTTTCGAGTTAGTAAAATTTATGAGTAACTCCACTGAGGTGCTGAACGCAATCCCGCCCGAAAACCGGTTATACTCGACGTTAGAGTTTGATGCGGAGGATAATTTGAAACTTCTTGGCCTTATATGGTCTCCAATTGAAGACGATTTTTCGATAGCACTTAAATTTAATCCGCAAACAAAATGCACTAAGCGATTAATGCTTTCGACTATAGCCAAATTATGGGATATAAACGGATATTGTGCACCTGTAATTTTATACGCAAAACTTTTAATCAAAGCGCTTTGGATCGCTAAGATCGATTGGGATGACCAACCGCCACATGATATTTGTGTCGCGTGGAATCACTTCTTGTCTGAACTTCCGGCCTTAGAAAACTTTAAAATACCGCGTTTTCTAGGAATTGTACCCGGATGTCGTGTCATTCTTTTAGCTTTCGCGGACGCCAGTACTCGCGCAATGGGTGCCACGACATACCTATGCATACAGACCGCGTCTAAGCCTAACGAAGTCAATCTGATCCGCGCCAAAAGTAAAGTCGCGCCTCTAAAGGTCGTATCCTTAGCTCGCCTGGAGCTCTGCGCCCTTTTATTAATGGCGAAATTATGTAGATTTGTCATTGACACAATTTCTACCCGCTGTCATATTGATGATATTTATGCATTTACTGATTCAACAGTGGCCCTACACTGGGTTCATTCTGCCCCGCATCGCTTTGACACATTTGTCGCAAACCGCATTTCGCAAATACAGGACAATCTAGATCCTAAACATTTTTTTCATGTTACGTCATCTTTAAATCCCAGCGATATTCTAAGTAGGGGAACTACCCCACGAAAGCTACTTGACCACCCGCTTTGGCTCCACGGCCCACCGTGGGCTCGCGATGACGTAGATACGTGGCCTATCCGCAGATTTACATTCGATTCTGTCGCTGATGATAAATTATTAGAAATTAAAAAACAAACAAATGTTTTCATCAACACTGATGAACCGCCTAACTTTCTTTGCGCGCTGGCCCAGAGAGTGTCGTCCTGGTCTAAGCTTCTTCGCATCGTAGTTTATTTACACCGCTTCTTAGGAAAAATCCCGCGTTCGAATCGCATTGAACTTTCACATATGGAATATGCAGAAGTAGCTGTAATAAAAGCTCTGCAACAACAATACTTCAAAGACGATATAAACGCCCTTTTCAAAAACCGCAACGTTTCTAAATCATTGCTACCACTTTCTCCGTTTTTGAAAAATGATCTACTACGCGTCGGTGGACGATTGAAGAAATCTACACTCGACTTCGACAGCAAACATCCAATATTGTTACCAAAAAAAGATCATATTGTAAACCTTATAATTGACTATTATCATCTTAAATACCTACACGCAGGTCCGCATTTATTATTGTCTTTGATAAGACAAAAATATTGGATTATTGCTGGGCGTAGTACCGTCAAAAAACGCTTTCGTCTATGCAACAGCTGTTTTAGAGTCAATCCGCGTTCTGAGGCTCCATTCATGGCAGACCTCCCCGCACCCCGTGTAATTGAAGCATTGCCCTTTCAAAAAACGGGACTGGATTACGGTGGCCCCCTGAATATATTAATAAGTAGATACCGCGGTGCCCGCAAAGTGAAGGCTTACATTTGCTTGTTTACCTGCTTCGTTACCCGCGCCGTACATTTAGAGCTTGCCGTAGACTTGACTACAGAATCATTTCTCCGCGCGTTCCGCCGTTTCATATCGCGTCGTGGTAATTGTACCGAATTATTTTCGGATAACGGTACTAATTTTCTTGGCGCTAAAGCCCAACTCGATGAGCTAAGTAGATTTATTAAATCCAAAGCCTTCTGCGAATCCTTCGGTGAGGAAGCGCTTGTTCAAGGTGTATCTTGGAATCTGCTGCCGCCAAATTCGCCACATTTCGGTGCTTGGGAAACGTGCATTAAAAGCGTCAAAATGTTAATGAAACGCTCTTTACGCGACATATTACTAACTTACGAAGAGTTAATAACCGTCCTAACTCAGGTCGAGGCTGTACTGAACTCACGCCCATTGACTGTGTTGAGTTCCGACCCAGCTGAACCTGAAGCTCTAACGCCCGCGCACTTTTTAACCTTTGGTCCATTAAAGTCGTTTCATTCAGAAACTCATTTCCAACCCATGCCGGTAAATTTAGTACGAAATAAACATTTAATTGATCAAATCGTCCATAGATATTGGAATCGATGGAGACGAGAATATTTAAATACTTTACAAGCGCGCGCTAAATGGAACACTCCATCAAACCCAGTAACAAAAGGAATGGTAGTCCTTATTAAAACTGATAATTCTCCGCCGCTGCAATGGCCTCTAGGCATTGTAGAAGAAGTCCATATGGCTTCAGATGGAATTGTTAGAGTTGTGACGGTTCGCACTAAAACTGGAGTCTACGTCAGACCCGTGGTAAAACTTTGTGTTTTACCCTCTCAATAATTTTATTTATGTTTTCCGCACACCTTTTCAGGTGTACCCCCTAGTTGTAGTTTATCTCATTATTATTTGTTTATTTTTAGAGTTCACCGTAATTATCGGTTAAACTATTTTCGCATCGCATCCGCAAGAAGTTACAGTTAACTTCATTTTTTTTTTTTTGCCCTATCTATGCATCATGCTAGATAGCTCATTCTCACGTCTACCTTATTTCGCATAGGAACTGATTAGTTTCCCCTGTTTCTTGTTGATTCAGGAGACATCTTCATCTCCTGAAGGCCGGGGGGATGGTTCTTTTTATTGCTCATTATCAACTTAAACGTGCATAGAGATTTTTTGGAGGTAGACCTGAAGAAAACAGTCACAGATCGACCACGATTGAGTGCACTCGTTGCACACGCATCGCCGCGCCGCATCCCTTATATTTAATAACCTAACAATCGGAAGTAAATGTGCTCCGTGTGAGGAACTATCAAAAACATCTACGTTGAGGAACTGTTGAAGTGATCATCCAAAATACATATACTTTTGTGTCGGCGGAACTATTTCACGTGTGTAGGGTTCGCGACCGCGTCCCTTTCAGGAACATCTACCATTCAGCCTTGGCTGGCTGTGACCGGAGAAGAGAAATATCTCTATGTAAGTACTAGCATAATGAGCTTTAATTGTACTAGAGCCCCCCTGGTCATTTCTGAGATATCTTCCTGCTTAGGTACCCTTGAATTTACAACCTCAAATTCGCAAAACTTCGAACCAGCGCCTTTTCCCGCGCGGTGGGATATTCTTAATTTTGAGGATATTTTTTCTACTGAGAAAACCCACCAGGTAGATAAGTACAGAGTATTCATTATATGCAAACTAGTTTCATCAAAAGCTCTTGATAGACGAGAGAGACGTTTGTAATTCGTGCGTGAATTCAAATATCTCGTACGCTATGTTATTTGAGATAAAATAGACCTTTATTTTATAAGTACTGAAGCAGAAAGAATATCAAACTATTATATTCGTATAAGTATGTTTTTGTAAGTGACACTTATTATTTTTTAGATTATATATATATTTCATATATTTCATGCTTTGAGGGTACTTGAGTGACGTCACCGTCAACCCCACGTGAATCTCCATTGTATTCTTTTAGTTTTGGCAAGTGGGTCTCGGCCTCGATCTCCGGCCTGCAGGCCTAGACAAAATATGTTTCTCTTATCGTTAACGCCAACCGACAACTCCGAAATGTATGGCGTAAACATTACCTGTGGAAAAGTCACGTGACGTCGCGTTCGTAGATACATTTTTGTCTGCCGTGCGATTCTCTAAGAGCAAACATCGTTGCATCTTTGACAACCCGTGAAACAAATGACGAGATGACAAGAAACGTTGGAAAAACAACCTTGTGTACAAGGTTGTTTTTCCGATATCTCATAAAGTATTTGACATCAGTGAGCTCGTCGCGGAGCGTATCGATGAATCATAAGAGAATCGCACGGCTGTAGCGTGTGCGGAAACATGCCCTTTGAATTTTGTCTCGGCCTACTGCTGTACAATTCTCTAAGAGCTAGCATTGTTGCATCTTTGACAACATCCGTGAACCAAATGAAGAGATGACAAGAAACGTTCGAAAAACAACCTTGTGTACAAGGACGATATCTCATAAAGTATCATCACAAAATAATTTAGACTTTGACTTTGATTCAATACGGCACACATAACAGTTTCTCTCGTGTTCAGTTCAGATGACAGTGACGAGCGAAAATATGAGATAGGAACAACTTTGTGCTTTTGATTATACCTAGTCGCAATCGTTAACTTTTCATATGTTCCACTTTCCTACACTAAATCAACCAAATAAAAATAAACACTCCAGCTGAAAAGCAGTAAGCTATTTTATGTCTGTATGCTATTTTTTCAAGCGATATCAAGACATTATATAAAATAGAAGTGTCTGTTTCCAAATTCCAAAACCTTTACCTTTTAACTAAATGCCAAAAACCCCACTTTTTATTTTTAGTCTATCTGTTTGTTCTGACCAATCTCTGAAACGGCTGGCCTGCTTTTAACGGGGCTTTCACTGCTAGTTAGTAGTTGATGTTATAAGGAGTAACAAAGACTACTTTATTAGAAAAAGAAACTATCTAAAACTCTGTTTCTCTTTCTGTTTGTCACCTTATCACGTCTTTATCGGCTGAACGGGTCGTAATCCAATTTGGTAAGGTTATGGATTATATTCCAGGGAACCACAAATGATACTTTTCATCATCATCATTCACGCAGGTAAACCCGCGGACGCAGCTAGTAATACATAAATATTAATTATACATAACATAAGGATTGATAAAAAGTATTTAAAACGGCTCAAATATATATAAATGATTTTTTCTTCTAGTCGCGCTATAACTTGAGAACGGATTGAACAATCTCGCTAATTCCTTTTTTGTGTTAATTATTGTCAGGAGAAGGTTCTTTTTAAAGAAAAACCAAAGAAAAGAAAAGAGGTTATGGCGAGGCCGAAGACCGAGCCTACTATGCGAACGAACTCGCGGGCAGTCGCTAGTAATATTATAAAGAGCAAAGATGTCCTTTTGTATTTTTGTATGTTTGTAACGAATAAACTCAAACACTACTGGACCATTATCCTTGAGTAACATAGACTATATATTTCCATTCATCATCATCATTCATCACCAGAACGGATGAAAGTGCGGAGCCCAGGACTTTATTATACACATAAAAATGATTCTCTCATGCTAAAACCAAGTAAATAGGGGAATACATTTGTATGGTGAAAACAGCGTCCTGTTTCGTCTTAAATCTCGTCTTGCCCGTCAATACAATGCAGAAATTGCTATCCAATTTATGGAAAGCCTTAGTCCTACTATGAGAACAGTAGAATTCAATACGCAGATAACATCAGCGATAACAATTCAATTTATATTTCCTACTTTGAAAGCTTCTGTTTTAAATCAGTTAACCCTCGAATGATTTTGATAATTCTGATTGCAATCGGCAACCCCGCCCGCAGTTATTTGTTGGGGAATCGATAAAAATCTGTGAAAACAAAATAAATTATTACTGCTCTGGGAAACTAATCGAACTTGTGATTTATGATAAAAGGGGTGCTTGTTATTCTATTTTATACTGTTATGTCTGCACATGAGGATAAGCATCATCTTTGGCTATACAGTGTCGATGCCACCCAGTTATTTAAACATAACATTTACGGTTATTAACTGGTTTATAAAAATGGAAGAAGTTCTTAATAATACTGTTTTTTATGTTGGTTACCTCATACCTTTAGTACCTTACCTTTAGTTACCTTATTATTTATTCCCTATTTTTTACCTATTGTTTAATATCTCAGAACTTTCGACCGATTTTGATCTTTGAAAGCTGGATAATACTGAGGCCCGTGAGGTCCTATTAAATTTCATCAAATTCACTCGAGCAGTTTTTGAGTTACACTCCAATAACTGAAAACTGTTTCGCCTATTTTGATGATTTGAAGATATCATCATCGACGGTGAACGACAATCGATCCCGCAATTAAAAAAAGGTATTTATTTTTTATTTACTTATGATGAAAACAAATTTACGAGGCCAACAAGAGGAAGGATCAGGTTCGTAGGAAGTGAAAATCCATGACGTGTGCCTTTCTATTCGGAAAAATTTCATGAATAATTTATGTACATATGTTCTATAAAGAGTAGCATGTTTCTGTACTATATTATCTATTTATCTAGTGCAGGGTGAATAGTTTAATTTCTAGCTTATGGTTTTTGAATTGTGTGCTGCACTAAATAAAATACTATAGATAAGATCCAGTCACTGTATTTAGATTTCAGTCTGAAATGTATCCATTACAGTGCATTTTACAACTTGCAGTCGTATTAAACAGCAAACAAAAGGACCTAGTTCATAAATACTTGGCGTAAATTCAAAGCAGTGGCGTAAATTAACACAAAAAGCCCTCTAAGCGATCTGATATCACCATTGTTTCGGGTCAAACGACTACTTAGCATAGTGAGGCTAGTATTAGACTGGTACAGTGAGTGAAATAACGTTAAACTCAAATGCTTATCTTATTTTATTTGTTTTTTTCTTGTTAAGGTTTTTAAAAAAATTACTTTACAAGAGTAATGATTATCACACTTCTATATTTGCAAAAATTTTAAGTCAAAATCATTTATTCATCATCATAATTTAGGGATCAAAGACGCGCTTATGAACGTCAACTTTTTATTATAATGTACTTTAAAGACTATCGCCGCGTTCCAAAATATATAGAGCCTACCGCGAAGAAGCGGCAAGAAACTCGTGGCCATTCTTTTTATATAGATGTTTTTACAATGTTTTTACTTAGGTACTACAAATAATAGCTCCAGTGTGTTTCCTTACAAAAGAGAACATAATAATGGTATCAGTAGGGCAAGACACGCTACACTTTGACATCTTAGTACACGAGTAGATAGATCCTGGAGTGATCAGTCCCAAGCTGTTTTATCCTCCAAGTAATCCGAAATTTTGCAATAACCTTTTTGACAGAGTTTAGTTTTAATAGTAATTTTAAACTTATTAATAGGCAAATGTCGGATAACATTGGGAACTTTATTATAGAATCGTATACATTGTCCCATAAAAGAATGACCTTTTTTATCAAAATTGCTAATGTTTTTCTTTACATACATTAGATTTTCATAGATAAACTGAGAGACAACAGTTAGAATGTGTATGTCTTTAATTATGTCTATTAGTAGCATAGTTTTGTTTCCTTTGGATACATACAAATAGTACGCACACAATTATATTACAACCTAGCTTAAAAAATCTATTAATTAATTTAATTGTATCCTAAACTGGTAAATTCATAATACGTAAGAATGTGTTTAATAACACTTTTCTTATTGACTCTATGTAAGGTGAAGACACTAAGTTCATGTGTTCTTTGAAGCAGTCCTTAATTTAACTACATTATACTAATACACTAGCACTGATCACTATACTAACTCGAACTCCCTCTATGTATCTCTCTGTATACTCTCTCATCTAATGTTATTTTAATTTACAGAAGGGAACGGATACGTGTGAAATTTTCAATATAAAAAATATAAGTTTAAAATAAATAATACCTGGTATTGTACCTATTGTTCTGAAAAAGATTTATGTGTGATTGTAAATTTCTGCACGGGGGCAGATTATAATGTTATAAAAGCGACAGTTTGTAGTGTGTTTGTAAGTTTGTCACTTCTTCGCGATCAAACGGCGGGATCATTTTTGTATACATTTTAATTATAATGAGTGCTTTCTAGGGGTCCTAATACACGAATTAGAATAATGTTGGTAAGTATTATATACCTGAATGTACGCGCAAATTATTAAAGGAATAGTTCACGTGCTTTGTGAGGTAAGTTACGTGCAAATATTTGCTGTTGCATTCGCAATGGAAACTTGAATGCCTGCTGATAGGTTACTGTAACTCAGTTTGAATTTATGCCACGAGCTCGTTACAAATTTAAATTTGAATTATATCTCGGCAACTATAGCCGCATCAAGAGGTCTATGCGTCGACATTCTTAAGTTATATTTCACTAGAGTGGTGAAAAGTATCCCATATCTTATTCCGTCGCCTCATCTGTCTATATTTATCTACATTATTTAACAGGTATGGATAGAATTAAGTTAGTTATTAGATTTTTTACAGACTAGATTGTTATATATGATATAATAGGGTACATTAAATAGTTATATATAATAGAGTGTAAACTATTCGTATCTATTCTAGGAAGAAGAAAAATCTATGTGCATATCAAATTTTATTGAAATCCGTTCAGCCGTTCTGGCGGTATTGAGTAAAGTACTGCTGCTATTATATATGCAATCATCACTATATTACTTCCATCAAAAGTTCATACATCGATCCATCGGTTAGGTATCGAATTAGCGTCTGATCCTCATTACACCTGGGCAGATTTATAGCTTATGCATAAGGGAAATAGAGTTCAGCGTTGTCAGGATCCTTATGAGATATTCTGTGCCCAAGCAAGTATATTTGTTCTACTGCATTAGGATGGGTAAGAGTAGTGATTTTTTTAAATTGAAATGAAATTTTTAAATAATGAGGAAATATCGGGAAAAAAAGAACTACTGTCTCGGCTGATCAGCATCAGATCATCAGGGTACAGTAGGAAGCATCTCGAAGAATGTGAATTTTTTTATAAGTTTGCGAGGCGTTACTTGCTTGTCTAGTCATAATATTTAAAAAAAACACTCAAGACTCAAGAGAGTTAACAGGAAGAAATGTTTTTTAGTAAAAAAAATTAGAGGAACTCAGGAAAAAATACAGAGACACCCTCCGTAAGTAAAACAGTCAATATTAGCGTATACCTACCCGTATAAAAAGTAATTCATATGCGAGAGGCGGCCCAAGGCTTTCATCCCTGGCCATTCTAACTTCTTATGCAAATTACCTAATGTTCTTTATGACATGGAGATGGCGAACTTTACTTAAGGAGTAAATATTTATGTAGTTACATATATTTTTTGGAAGGAAGTCAAGCTTGGGTTTTGTGTGTTC
Source organism: Selenia dentaria (assembly GCA_917880725.1). Lineage (NCBI taxonomy): Eukaryota > Metazoa > Arthropoda > Insecta > Lepidoptera > Geometridae > Selenia > Selenia dentaria. The sequence continues at coordinate 21,547,753 of OU862893.1, forward strand.
TTGAAAATGTAAAAGAAAAGTCTAATGAGATTGTTCACAGGAACAGACACGATAATGTTTTCAATATCAACTGATTCAAATCATATACATAACTCTAAAACCTACCTACCATGCACCTATCTTCCTATCAGGGCATGTTTACGTTTTGTGCTCGCCTGACCGGCTTACACGCGTATGTAGTATGTATTGGCTGAGAGCCGGACATGAATTGTGACCTGGTATGAAGAAAACACGTAATGTCTATTCAACCTTTAATTTTCGATCACTAATTAGATTATAATTCCTGCCCATTGCGCATGCTCCGCCACAAAAGGCGGCCGACGCCGTCGTATGCTTTAAGTTACTACCAGTTCCAATCGCATCTGTACTGACCAGTTGGGTTATTATGTATTTCAGTTGCTAACAAATGTTGATTGAAATCGAAAAAAATGGCGGCTCTATGTCACTTTCGTCAGCTCCAGTCGTCAGCTTACGAACATTTTTGATTACTAGAGTTGCCAAAACAGAGTTAGAGTTGACATAGAGCCGCCATTTTTTTAAGATTTCAATCAACATTTGTTAGCAACGGAGATACATATTAAAGCGCATTAAAAAATTTTAAGCATTTTATGTACCCAGTGACACTCACGCCATCAATACGAATCTAATGACGTATCATTAGATTTGATTTGATGTAAGCACTGTTTTGTTCGTTCCACTTGCCTTCTGTAGCGTTCCGGCAAAATGTATTAGGGTATAATTTATCAAAGGATCGGCCGTGCGATTCTCTAATGATTCGTCGTTGCAAGCGTCGACGAGCTCACCGATGTCAAATACTTAGGGCACTAAATAAACAGAAAAGACGTAAGACGATGGGGCGCAGACAGGGCGCAGACGCCGGAGCGCCGGTGTGGCCTTGTAAAACATATAGAAAAGACGAGGTACGGACGTGACACTGGGCGTCGTGAGAGATGACGATAGGTTACCGCAGGTACAGCGAAGCGCGAGTCCCGGCACCTGTCCATCTCATTTGTAACCGAGAATAAGATACGATTTTATATTCTTATACTTTCTAAGATTCTTGTATCGAGTAAAACATTCCACGATGCCACGAGCATCAGACTACAGCACAGCCGCGGTGGTATAAGTCGATCCATAAGCGACTGACGGCCAGTTTCTTTATCCTAATACTTCTCGACATTCAGAAATGTGACACAATTTGTGCGGAACTTATGTACAATTTCTAGTGTTTTAGGTAGCGTCGATAGGTATGGTAAAGAAACCGGCTCTAAATAACCACTCTGACCGTACCTTTAGCATACAATAAAACATTTTTATATTGCATTTGCTTGCGAAGTTATCACTTGGGGGTAATGAAAATCAGACGGAAATCCGCAATGCTAGATCATGCCTACTTCAGACTTGATCTGACGGTGAACATAACATCGTGATAAAATGCAAACTATGGCAGTACTTTCAGTTCTGATGCCAGCCTGGCTAGCCCGCAACGCTCATGTTTAAAAAGCTGTCACGAAACACTGAACGGTGTGTTTCTGCCTTGATAGCTTGTTGGCATTTTAGGTCTAGTATTATCAAATTAAAATAAGTGTCCGGTTTTAGTAAAAACATTTTTTAACCCTTTTTCTCGACCCTTGCTAATTACGGCATTGATTTCATTCACCGTCAATGATGATATCATCAAATTATCAAAATAGGCGAAACGCTTTTCAGTAATTGGAGTGTAACTCAAACGAACAACTACTGGAGAAAATTTGATAAAATTTAAATGGGACCACACGAGAAGCACCAGCTTTCAAAACCGGTTTACCCAGCCGAAAGTTCTGAGGTAACAAACATACAAAAAAAGATGTCGACTTGAGAACCTCCTCCTCTTTTGGGAGTTGTTTCAAAATAAAGTAGTTTTAGATAATGATAATCTTCGCCGAAGTCTATATCTATGTCGTTGACAAAGCACATATCATTTCTGTACAAATGAATTTTGGCAGCCAGTTGAAATTAATGTCGCCATTGTGCTGACCGCTTCAGCTGTTGGCTGCCTTGCAAGCTTCGATGGAAACGGCTATCATGACGTCAGTTCGTCGATATGCTAATAAAACAGAACATTGTCATACGCTGTTGTACATGGTGTAACCAGTATAGTCTTTAGTATCATATGTAAACTTTGATAACTCAAGGGTATGGAGTGTCGGCCGTGAATCAGGCGGTCTCTGGTTATATCCCAACTTCAGGTTTGCTTTTGGGTAAAGTTATCCTCATAAAATTTACGGCATGCTGGTTAGGGTCATTTTAGTGCCCACCTGGCTAGCTAACCACACTCAAGATTGGCTACCTTTATCAAAGCACCTAACCGTGTGTTCCTGCAGCTGTCCACTAACTATCGCATAATAGCTGACAATCAGTGGCTTTTATGTTGTAAGCTTCAACTAAGGGAGAATTTTTGGGAGAGACAGAACCCACTGGCGCTTCAGTCAGTATTAACATGATAATGTGCAAAATCTGAAAACAAGTGTTATTTCGCACTCGGTTACGTACAAGTCACAAGCAAGTAAAACTTCCAGGTGGTTATGTGACATCTGCTCCCATCAGTGGTCTTGCCAAATTCGATGGAGACCACTTGGAGTCGCTCCAATTTGGCACTGGAAGCCACATGACCCGTGTTAATAAGCGAATATACGACGACATTTAGATGTAGAATAGTAATAATTTGATATAGATGTGGACATAGAGTCATTCATGTACAATATGGTAGACCATAGAAAATTATACCGCATCAACAAGTATACATATATCTGGAAAATATTGGAAACAAACAAGTACAATTAAAAAAAATTTATACCGATCTCCATTCTGTTCAGTTATTGGAGTGTATCTCAAAAACTACTAGACTTCCGTCTAATCTTGATGAATTTTAAACGGGACCACATGGAAAGCACCAGCTTTCAAACAAAAAATAATTTTGAGAATCGGTTCACCCAGTCGAAATTCATGAAGTAACATAAAAAAAAATACAGTCGAATTGAGTACCTCTACCTTTTTTTGAAAGTCGGCAGAAAAAGGATATCTTCGGATACATTTCGAACCGACGACGTCTTCTGACTAACTATTTTTTGTTGACCCCATGAGTTCTACGCCACCTAGGGACAGAACCGGAAATTGCATTAATCAGACTAGTTATTTTTATTCAACTATCATCATTTCTCTACGTGATCGAATCAGAAATGAGGAGATCCGTAGAAGAACGAAAGTCACCGACATAGCCCAGAAGATTAGCCAGTTGAAGTGGCAGTGGGCAGGGCACATAGCACGCAGAACAGATGGCCGATGGGGCCGAAAGGTTCTGGAGTGGAGACCACGGACCGGCAAGCGCAGCGTAGGTCGTCCACCGACACGGTGGACAGACGACCTAAGGAAGGTCGCAGGACGACGTTGGATGCAGGCCGCTTCCAACCGGTCCTTTTGGAAAATCATGGGGGAGGCCTATGTTCAGCAGTGGACGTCCTACGGCTGAGATGATGAGATGATGATGATCATCCGTGGCTTCGCTGAAAAAGTTTTAATCTGTCGATAAATGCAGTTGTTTTTGCCAACGCTTATGACTCAATGCAAGCATAAAAGCCAATAAAATAAAATGTTATCTGCGAGTGACACTGTGGATAAAGGCATAGTAAATAATAGAAGCAAGTTGGCTGTACACTTAAACTCTTCCTAGGAATATGGAAACCATACGAGTATGAAAGACGCTAACTTTTGTACGCTACAAAGATATAAATAAACTCCAATACGGTGGAGCGAGTTTTGATGAAATTGTTAATGTCGATACATACTCGTACATAAATTAATCGTCTATTTTTTCCTGATACGACGCATGATTGCGGGCTGTAGTTGCTGGTCTGACATAAACATTGAGATGGGATTTAGATCGATGAATACAAATAAAGATAAAACCTGATTACAACAAAGTTCAATTAATTATTTACATGTTCAAACGCACACGATAATCTGAACGCGTTGAAACGTTCACATTTTCGCACCATTGGAGTGGTGATTAGTACCGACTACCGTTGAAAGGTGGATGTTCGCTCACTATTAATTTGTCCCAATTTGTCGCGTCTCGATAATTACTAAAGCGTTGTGGTTAACCGAATGGGGGCCCTGTGTGAGTTTGGTGAGTTCACGGTCTGTTTGTTGGTTGGTTACAAAGTTTCGAGGCTTGCTCACTACAGTTACATACGAAATGTGTGATAGGTAACATAATAGTAAATAGTTAATGCACAATCAGACCAATATTAGCTGTAAATGTGAAAGAATGCCTATTTAGAAAAATAGAAAAAAGAAGGTGTGTTACTTTCTCACGCAATGACTTCGGGCAAAATGAGTGTAGATTACGACCAAATTTCAGGATTCGACTTCGCGAAAACTTAGTTTTCGACGTTTAAACCAAATAACCGAAGTTTGGAAAAAAACGAAGAGTACGTTAAATATACGTTCTTATGAAGTATGGGAGCCAATACACGATTGAGCAAACTTGGCTCAATAGAAAACAAGTGCAATTTGAAAAATTTAATACCGACTTCCATTCCATTACTTTGGTAAAAATCAGTTATTGGAGTGTAACTCAAAAACTACTTGACCGAGTTTGATGAAATTTAAACCACACGGGAAGCACCAGCTTTCAAACAAAAAAATAATTTTGAAATCGGTCCACCCTATCGAAAGTTATGAGGTAACAAACATAAAAAAAACATACCGTCGAATTGAGTACCTCCTCCTTTTTTGGAAGTCAGTAGAAAATCGGAAAAACTCCCTAAATTTTGCAATTTTTCTTCAATTATGGGCAAATATATTTCAATTAATGTATCATATTCGAATTCCCAATGAAATTTGCTAGTGAACTATGGACTCCTTTATCATTAAAATTTAATAATTTATTCGTACGAAATAAATATAAAAAGTATTAGCACGTATTCAATTGAATTTTCGCATTACATCGTCCAATCTGGTAAGCAATTCTCAACTTTATGCAAAGCATCGTAAATTGTTTTAAAATTAGGATTGGACCGCGCCTTAATGGATTAAGCTGAAATTTTCTAGTAACATTGAAACACAGGTTAAAAGGAAACATCGAGGACCACAGTTTAGTATTATAGTTAGTGTGTTTGGTGTCTTCTCCATACAAACGTACTTAATAGATGAATTCATATTGGTCCATAGCATCCCTGAGTTTTTTTTAATAGTAACTTCTTTTAAAAGGTACGATCCAAATAAAACCAGGGAGTTTTAAAATTTTAAGGTGCGCTGTTGCATGATTTATTAGTTTAAATTGAAAATTGTTAGTTTTTTGGTTAATACAAGCTATCCACGCGCAAGCTATTTCCACGTGGAGAGTTATGTTAGTTTAAACTTCACCAGGCAGGTGTTTTTTTATATCATTACGAAAGACGCACGATGCCCACCTGTTGTTAAGCGGTAACCTCTGCCCATAACAACAATGCAACAACGGAAACAAGCACTGCGCCTACTAAGATATTAAGATATTAAATGTTATGTACCTGTAATTTCACATGCAACCATACAAACTAGAACACAGTAATGCGATCATTACTACTTCATTATATAAATAAGTATATATGTATAGGTGACAGTACGTCCCTGCACCAACTCGTTTACAAAGAGATCTACTGTTCTCAAAAAGCTGATGTATGCAGTACTATATTCAATGATAAATATCGAAATATCCCATAAAATAATTCTTCGGGAATTACACTAGGATATTCTTAAGGATAATATTTGTGGCATAAAGGTAATTCCTATATTAAAAGTCGTAACGGACAAGTCGTTCGCCTTAATTTAAGCACCTGCTAAGTACAGTTCCAGTGCGATCCAAGTCTTTTAACTTTTACGCTATGTTAGGCACTCCACTGCCTTCGTTGTCCAAAGACATACATAAATCCAAAACTATTTACGCCTATTCGTTCAGTAATTCATCGTGTATATAATGAATAGTACACACACAATCATATTAGATAATTGAGTGACATCATTTTGACATGTAGCCCTGTGGCTCCGAGGGTTTAGTATATGAAGTATATGATTAGTATACAAAATCTATCGATAGTACTATCACAAATAATCCTACTTCTTACCAATATTATAAACAATGGTGATGATGAAATATAAAAAATGATGAAAGTATCATTATGTGGGGAAGGCCCCAGGATATAATTAGGATGGAGGTTCATCACTCAATCACGCCAAATTGGCTGAGTTGATTTTGATTGAAATTAGATGTGAAGGTATATGAGACGCTGGAATGATATATAAGACACTTTTCATCATCATCCATTACCACGCGGATGAAACCGTAGTATAGTATATAATATACAACCACTCGCGATTCCAACTGCGTGTTATAATGTGTTTTTCTCACAAAGATTTTTCCGATACTGAAAATCTCTCCTCTACGCTTCCTTACTTTTATCACCTACCAATCATCTATTTCCGTCCGGCTAAAGCAAACCACATGAAAGTACTCGATATGATTAAGCAGTCACTTAGTTAAGGATAATTAATTCTGACGACATCCACCGACGTTACACTTTTAACGTTCTACGGACAGTTTTTAACAACCCTCTGACGTAGAGTTTAGTCGATATGGAATGGCCGTAATTAAATTTAGTAGGGGTCGTAAAGTTGCTTTTGCGTGATACATTTGGCCAGATAGCGAACGTGGATCTAGGCAACCAACAGATGGTAGCATAACAATACTTAAGTAGCGAAATACCAGAGACTGGTGACGGGTGAGCGTTAATAGAGTGAAGCTCTACATTCTGCATTCGGCAACCTAATGCATGGCTTTTGTGGCCATTATGACTTTTTACTCATATATATAAAAAATAACGCCTAATAGTAATTGGATGTAGAAAGCTTAAGACCGCGGTCCGTGATAAATAATAGAATGAACGAAAGAAATGGTGAAATGAATGATGACGATAATCAAAGCCTGTCTTCGCTTGAGTATTTGAGTAGTACGAGCGGACATCAGAACGGACATACATACATACATCCACGTCAAACACATAACCCTCCTTTCGGGTTTCACTACAGTCGGGTAAAAATGCGTATAAATTATATAAAATATATTATAAATTATATTATTATTTAAATATTATAATTATTTATAATTATAATATAAATATATAAATTATATTATACCTTTAATATTATATTATTTTATAATTATTTATATAAATATATAAATTATATTATACCTTCTCTAGCTTTGTGGTTGTTTTCGTTGGGGTGTCACATTTATAACCGTTCTATCCTGATTTAGTTGATTGGTTCGGATGCTTTATTTAAAAGGTTAGGAAACGGGACATAAGTCTACGTTAGAGTGCTATAGCTTGGTTAATCACCCGATTTATAATAGCTCGTTATTAAAATTTCTGCCCTATGACTACTGTTTTATGTCCCACTCTTAGAACAGTAAAGCACTGTTTTTACATCTCCCTGTAGTTTAATTTGGAACTTTAATACGACTGCAGTTAAAATTCGTGGTAGGTAAGTAAGAGGTCGTAAACGAAGAAACTTTTAAATATAACCACGCGAAATGCCCAAGCAAAAACTAGATCGAAAATAAATTGGGCCAGAATATAATTTATAAGTATGTATGTACTCTCATAGACACAAAATATAACGAAACGCTTTTTATGGCACCATAATTGTTACTAACTCAATAGCTGAAAAAATGCGCAATGAAAGTTCCGTAGTTGGATATACCACCATATATTTATTTATTCTTAACATCATATGAATAATGGTAGAAATTTTACAAACTGGGTCTGTCAAATTTCAACCACCTGTTTTTCCACAATTTTCAGTTAAATGATACCAAGTGTCTTAGTGGGCAGTAGCGGCACCTTCGGTTTCCAAATTATTAAAATGCACGGATATATGAAATACTTATAAAGTTAAAGTATTAATTACGATTACTAAGGTTTAAACTTCAATTATTATGAGTTTAAAGTTTATACAGATTAAACTGTAAATACTTGTTTTATATTATTTTAATCTTGAGCATTTTAATTAGTATGAGTTGTCTTGGTATTATTATTATAATCCAAATTGCTGATTGAAATATAAAAAAGGAAATGTATTCAGCAAGGGTTACTTATATCTTTGTAATAATTTTCTAGGAGATTCTGCAGTAATAAATATATTTTAATTCAACTTCACACGGATTTCGTAACACCTCTACGCGAGGCCGTAAAACTAAACAATACAAATAAAGTACCGTAAGTATTTAAGACTTAAATATGTAGGTTGTGAACATCCATAAATTTTATTATACTCAGTTCTTACTTATCGCAACCAAGTGATAAACGCTTAAGCATGTACAAAAAGTTGTTACTTGAGAGATGCACGTTTTTGAGTGTAATTTTATATCGTATTTCATAAGGCCTTAGCGAGCCTCATATGTCTATTTAAATAAAAATGAACACCTATTTCTCCTGGACATGCTATAACTTGAGAACGGATAGAACAATCTCGCTAATTCGCGAACGAAGTTGCGGGCAGCCGTTAGTTGTTAAATAATTTGGGTATATTATATTATATATTATAAGGTTGGTGCTTTGTTGTCATACATTTCTGGTAGTCTACAATAGACACAATAAAACTAGTATCACGCTCAAAAACAAACACGTTATCAAATTGATGCCATGGAAGCATTCATTCGATTTCGTCCGCTACTTGTACCAATATCGTACGGGAACTGTGATGAGTTTGCATCGAAATTGAGTATAATTTAAAATTACTGTGATAGTGTTTTATTTAGAGCAATGTCTCAAAAATTACTTTTTTATAAGACATGTGAACCTTTTTATTGCAATCTTTAAACGTACAAATGCTAACCAAGGTAAAGGATTGAAGGATTCTTAAAGTTGTTTTCAATTTCATATACCGTTGTCTGATATTAGTTTATGAACGTGTCTATTTGTACTGAATCAATACAAAACAGAATAGTTCTGAAATCGAGCCTAAATTCATTTCGCGTAGTTTATCTAGGTGTAGCCCTATATAATCTACAGATACAGAACAGAAAGTATTTCCACAGAAAAAAATAAAATACTTCAATATTTTTATACTTATTTTATTCAATCACTATTATTTCTTTATTATTTTGTAAATAGTTACTTACAAAATAACTTTGGCACGCTAGTAAGTCGCCATCTATCGTCAGTTCGTTGAAAGATTTAGATGCGCTTTCTTTCGTACAGAGGTCACTACTAGTATCATATATCATAGGTCGTGCGCAAGAATAATTACATAATATTTTGCAATAATTTTGAGAAGTTAATGAAATATATTAAAAGTCAAATACATTAATAAAAAATACTTTATATTTTAATTTTTCTAACATAGTTTTACTGTATTACGTTTAGTACAAAAATGTAAAACACTCAAATAAAATAAAACATGCCAATAAATTGTAAAAGTCATTGGACAAAGAAAGAGTTCTTAGAATGCTAACTGCGTGTCCGTAAAAGCAATGCCTATTTTTGTGCAAATACAAGCGTATTCTTGCCATTATGATGCATCAAATAATTTTCAACTATTCTTGTTACAAATTGTGCCTAAATTGATTGCTATTTAACATTCTGCCACTAATCTACATATTAAATTAATATTATTATTTTAGTCTCATGACTTGTTAGTAGGTACAAGCAATCAAAATATTAGGGAAATTGATAAAAACCCATTTTTTGTATTTCGTATTTCGAAATTCGCGTAAGTTTGACACATATTAAACTATTATAACCGGCAAAACTCTCACATTAGCGATCGAATACTTCGACCTAGGTTTGGAGCATATCCGATGCTCATCTTTAGGGCGAGTGCGCTGCGCACCCGGGTCGACGTATCCGATCCCTAACGTGAGTATTTTGCCGGTTAATAATAATAGTTTAAAACCCCAGTTATGATGAAATTAGCATACATTTTGTTAAGTAAGATTAAACAAAATCAATCCAATACATGGTTATGTATTGTTAACGGGGTACCTGTACTCGAGGATTGCGTTCATCAAATAATTTAATAAAATTAAAATAACCTGCAACCATACTGAGCTTTTGGTTATGATACGAGTGATATCGAAAGGTAGAAAAGAAAGACAGACGGACAAAAAAGTTAATATCATACATTTTAGATTTAAACTACAAGACTGACAAGACTTCCATTTGCTTGAAGAGAATTCTAGAATATTTTGGTCACATCGCTAGAAAGGAAGGAAGGAGATAACCTCGAGAAACTTGTGGTGACTGGAAAAGTCGATAGCAAAAGATCTCGTGGCTGCAGTCCAATGCGTTGGTCCGACCAGATCCGCACAACTCTTGATACATACGTTTATGTCGCATAGCTGGTGACCGAACGCACTGGCGTAATATTTTAAAAGAAAGGACAATGGGTGGAGGAGGTCACGACCCTCAGACATGAGGATTACGACTCAAGGAGGAGGAGGAGATTTAAATTATAGGGCATTTCGACCACATTCGGTGGTCTTTTTCAAGGAGTGTTCGGGACGCCCGCGTTGATGATGTTTTGCTTAGCACTGAACACTTAGCATATAAATGTCATTAATCAATTTATTATTATTTATAGATCCGAAAAATAATTTTATTTAACAATACATCGATATATGTATAATGAAAGTTTTAAATATATCATAGTGTCTCGTACAAATTGCTCATCAACAAAGTTTATCCGAATTACAACGCACAATTATATGCAAAACAGCAATCCCCATGCAAACCCTGGACTTAACAATGCACCTGCACCTATTATCGCACTAATATTCCCCTCACAAGGGGATATAATCTGTCACAGCATATCAACACCGCAGTTGGCAAACTTTCCACAGAAAACTGAAAGACTCTTTATCTGAATTAGGGCTGATGTAGGTACTATATTTACAAGATATAGATCATTTACCGATATAACTGGGCAGAGGACAAGGACAAAAAATGAAGTAGCATACAAAATGAACGTGATTTGATTGCTTGCAAGCAATGGCTTAGTAGGCAGGACCAAAACGAGTAGCGTGCTGATACGTTTCTATCATTTAAACGCAGTCGTAGAATGACAAAGGCTGAAAAAGTTAAGTAGAGAGCAGGACTCAAAGTTTGCATACTGGAAACACAAAAGGATACTGGGGAGCGGTTCAGTGATGTCTAACATAGCTTCATAGTCTCTAATTAACAAGGATTAGATGTATATCTCACAGTTCCCTGTAATTAGATTGCTGATCCTGTTTTTGGCAAATAGTAACGATTTATATTTAGTTCAGATATTATGTGATGGGGCAACTTTTCACAGAAAAATAAGACAGGCTATATCAAAGTAAAAAATCAGAGTAACTAAACTGTATGCACTACCCAGGACCCATAGATCTTCAGAATGTCATTCCATTTAGATCTCATCACATGTCGTCTTATAGATAAGATGACAATTGGCTTGTTCCTATGTAATAACATTAGAGAGTACTTCTTTGGGGAATAAAAAAATACGACCATCAACCTCTTGGACGTTATGGCGAGATGTTTTATATAATTCGTTGATTTGCTAATTTAACCTTTCGCTTAATTTGTAACTAACGTGCCTGAAGATTTGTTATTTAACTTCATATTACTTTACCTCGTGTACAAAACAAACGTTTTGATTGATTTTTATCCCTGAAAAATCGGAGCAAAGGTGTTCTTCAAATCTAAAACTTACTATTGATGGGTTTTGGGGGCGAAAAATCGATCTAAATAGGTTTCCTTTTTAGAAAACGTCGTTATATCTGTGTTTCCAGGCAATGGAAAAAGAACAGTTTGTAGATTTGCGTTCATCGAGGTACTTGAATCTATACGTGTATATTGTACAATACGTTGCTGCATCCGACTTGACGTAAGAAGCCTTTAGCGTGCCGACAACTATAGTAAAAGGTCAACTAATTACAATAATTTGAAATTAAACTAAAACAAATAGCTTTATACAATAATGTGATCATCATTCAGCTCAGATTTGTCCTCTGCTCGGATAAGGCAAGCTGTACAGTTAATTACCGGCATTTAGCATTGTCCGGATTCAGTCGTAAACTACAAGCTCCATAGGCTAAGCTTCAATGGAGCGATAAAATGTAAACTAGCAGTAAACTTAGCCTGAGTGCTTGTTGTGTAATTCGTGAGCTACAGTGTATCCTTAAGATTTTATGGAGGATTCACTTTAGTAATGGATGGGTGCGTGCCTTTTCTTTGGATTTTCTAAGGATTGACAGCTTAAATCTATTATGAAATACACTGGCTTTTGTAGCGACTTTGACAGCGTAGAGTTTTTTTTTTAAATTGCTATCTAAATACAAAGTTGTACACCAATACCTAAGTTAAAAAACAAAGAACTGTCCATACAAAGTTGTATCCTCCATATTACCTCCTTAGTGATTCCTGTCAAAAAGTAATAAAGAACCACTTTTTTATTTTCAATTAACTATCTAAAAAAAACACACCATATACATATGTATATAGTGTGAAGTTTTTAGACATCTTGTTTTTTAACTGTTATAATTACAACAGTTAAAAAACAAAGGGCTTTGATACAAACGTTTTCACTATTTTTTCACCCTTAGGTTGAATTATGAAAAACCCTTTCTTAGTACACCTCTACCAACCAAGACGAAACACCCTCCAATTTTCAAGTCAAACGACCAACGGTTTAGGCTGTGCGTTGTCTGTCAGTCAGTCAATCAAGACCTACTTTCTTATATTATATTGATTAAAAAGACGGCCCGTTAGCTAACTTAGGCTTTCGAAGCGAAGGTCCCAGGTTCGATCCATGGCCAGGGCAAATATTTGTGCAACAAGCAGAAGTTCTTGTTATGATTTTGCATGTTTGTAATGTATTTAAGTATGTATGCATATCTCTAGCAATACAGAGAATCCCAGTGCGTAAATGAGTGTTCAAACTTCTTTAATATTTTATATTACATCTGTGTATAAGTATTTTTATCTTTGATATGGTTCCAAATACACATAAGAGTGCGTTACTTGATTTGATAAGAGAATGAACTATACATTTTGTAATAGAATTAAGTCAGTCGCGATACCCAATTTATTTCACAAAGAGCTTACTTATTTAAATTAAAAAAGTAGGTTCTTTGATAAAGATAATTATTTCGAGAAATTCATCATTCATTTTATTTTCTTTGTCAGTCATAATAACTAAACAATAAATATACCATAATTATTATAAGCGTGCTTCTTAATAATTAAACATAGTACTTACTAGTAGGTCTGCGAACAGCCTTGGGATTCTCTAACGATGCTTCGATGTCAAATCGAAAAACGAGCTCACCGACGTCAAATACTTTATGAGATATCGCCCTTGTACCTAAGGTTGTTTTACCAACGTTTCTTGCCATATCGTCATTTGTTTCACGGATGTTGTCAATGATGCAACTATGTTTGCTCTTAGAGAATCACACGGCTGTAGACCTCGCAAGCACAGTCTTATCAGTGGCTATTTTTGGCAGTCTGAGCCATCTGCCAAATATTACCAAAATCGACCAGTTTTTAATCTTTACAATCGCGGCAATCACTTGAAAAATTAAGCTCATAGTTGATATTTCTCATTAAAATCAGGTACCTAATGTGTGTACCAAATTTTATCAAAATCGGTCAGTATATAGCACCACTGCCAACTTTCCCTCTTTTTGGAAAAGTACCCTACCTACTCTAAATTGCTGACAGAAAAAAATATATTAAATTGTTCCTTTGTTATGGGATAGGTTGGCAAACGAGCAAGCGGCTCACCTGATGGTAAGTGATACCGTTGCCCACGGGCATCCGCAATACCAGAGGTTTCGAGAATGCGTTGCCGCCTTTGAGGAAGGATGATAGGAAGGAAGATAAAGAAGGGGTGAGGGTGGAGAAGGTGGGTACAGGGGGATGGGGAAGGAGAGGGAGAACGGGGAAGGGGGAACCAGGCCTCCGGAATCTACCATAATCCGACGAAACGCAATAGCAAGCAATGTTACTTCACGTCGGTGTTATGTGGGAGTGTGGTACTTTTCCGGTCGTGCCGGCCCATTCGGCTGTGGGGTTGCAGCGTGACACTACCACAAAAACATGTTCAACATGCATACCAAGTTTTATCAAGATTGATTGAAAAATGCAACCTGTATAGAAAGACCAACATACAACCTAACAAACATATGGATAGATGAAAGTCAACTTAGCCAGTTAAAGCAGAGACGCTTCGCACGCTCGGTCGTTAAGAAAATGCCAATCTAGATAAAGTTTGACTTAACCATGTCAGTATTATTTAAATTAATTTATTGTGCGAGAAAATAATCTTTTTGTGTAGATTACAAATAAAAAATAGAAAATTCATGCCGTAAATAATTTTTATACGTAAAAACTATAGATTTTACGTACATACCGGAAACTTATTTTTAAAGAAAATTACCTCTGGCACTGTCATAAAATCAATAGTTTATATTATATAGAATACAGTGTTTGGTTTTAACTACAATCTTTATCACAAGATATCCCTTGCCCTTAAATAATTGGTAAGTAACCACACGCTCTTTTGCCTGTAATAAAATTTAAAAAAATTCAGAAACCCTTAAAACAGAACAGAAAAAATGGTGTTCAATTCAATCACGCAGAAAATCATAATTGAGACATAATAGTTTTTAATAAGTAATAGTTTTTTACAGCTCCTAATATACTAATCGCACGAAATATGAATATTAATATTAATGGTATTCGACTGTTCATATTTCGTGCGACAGAGATAACTCACTACGAAGCAGAAATTAGCCGATTGTCTCTTTCCAAAGGTCGATTTGCAATATTTATCGCCAGGTACTGTAGTTCCCTTTTCAAAGGAGCGCGCTTTTATATATATACGACTGTTCTACTGCAAATGAACAATCGGCATCATTAGAGTTTAATATTAAAAAAAAACAGGTCTAATATCAATTCAGTCTCGGTTTAAAAATCTCAATACCATTTCATATCTAAACACCGATTTTCTAGTAAACAAATTGCATTAAGTTTATAGCCTGTGGCAGATAAGCCAGTTGTAAAATAAGACATTAAACTTAACTTATGGCTTTCGAATTCAGTATCAGCAAAATTATCCGTAATTTACTTGAACAGGGTAAAAAATAAATACGCTACAATCTCGAGCAATGGCGAGCGATTACGCGCGACTGGAGATGTACGATGTCCTTAGTAGGGTGACTATGAGGGTCTTCGCTAAAACACAAGCGAGCACATGCGCGGTTGCCTTTTTAAAAATCTATTCTTTAATTTACTAGATACGTCAGTTTCACTGTGTCAGATTGTTTCAGTGTGTCAGATTAGACTAGACTAGTCACGTCAACGTCAACGTCAACATCACGTCAGGTTAGATATAATAGGAAGCAAATACCTTTAAACCTTTGAAAACTTTTAGTACCTACCTAGTCAAATCAATATCAGACAAACGTTCACTATACTAGCTAAACCCATTTGTATGTGACGCTAATATTATATTTCTATATTGAGCTAGTTACGAAAAACAAATATTTACTGTAAGTATTTTACAAAACCTCAATTTTGTACCCTTGCAAAAGGAAAACTATAATAATTGATGAAAGTGGATTAAATGAGTATAAAGTTTGTATTTAATTTTTATTTCATTTAAATATTAATTAGCAAGCTTTATGAAAAACTTTCACGGTTATTTTCTATAAACATATTGCTACTTACGGAATAAAAACCGTGGTATTTATTTTAATGAGCTGCCGATATTTCGACACTGTTGCAGCGCCATGATCGCGGGACGACTGGAGAATGCGGGTGGGTGGATGAATTAACATTAAGAGCAGACATATCTGTCTACCTTCTTTCTCAGTCTTTTGCTACGCGCATTGTTGGTACTCGTTCGTAATTCACGACAGAACACGCTCACTGTATCAGTACGTATTTCCGAGTCCATATTAGGCCGTTTATTGTCCTTTATTAAGTTTAACACGAGGTTCCATGTGCTTGACAATATAAACCATCATTACGATTTCATTCATAATATAAATAACTTATATTATGAATGAAATCGACTAATAATTCAACGGTTTTCATCCCGTAAGTAGCAATATGTTTGTGAAAAAGTCATACTTGAAGTCTTTAAAAAAGTCTAGATTGCTGCGTATTGTGTGAAATAGGGCTAAAAAAGTATTTTAAAAAAAACAATCCTGAATATAAACAATCCTGTGTAAAGTACAAATCATAACAAAATTAAATAATCATGGTCACACTACAGCACAATAAAACTGGTATCATCATACCCGAAGCCATTATCCTTATCCTAGATCAATGAAAAAAAGAGACATTTGTCTATTTAACATTATTTGTGTTCTGCGATATAATAGTTAACAACTGCAATGTACAAATAGTAAATCAAAACATTACTCGAACACACACGGCGATTTAGCAGTAGTGCTATATCAGTCTTATATAGGGTGTTTGGTAGAGGGACCGACAAACCAAATGAGCGTGTTCGGAGGACCACTTGGAGAATACAAGTTTGCTAAAAAAAATCCCCGACCCCCCAATATGTTTAACTTTTTTTTGTGATTTTTCCCTTTTTCTCCGAAATTGTAGGTACCTATTTACCACCATAACATTTGTAAAATCTGTTTTAGACCGGATGTTTTTAGTTGAATTTGGTCTCTAATACACCTTCAGGCCACGCAAAGCAAAATTGGATACAAAACAGAGCTAACTAACTGATTCAGTTAAAAAAATTGAGGTGTAAAAAAAAAAAAAACTTAACAACCAACCGAACACGCTCATTTGGTTTGTCGGTCCCTCTACCAAAAACCCTGTATAGTAAAAAGAAGTATATTAGCGAAGTCATCTTTATGTTAAATACATTGCCTATTTATTTAAGACGATTGTCAATTTACCTTCTTGTTAAATAAAGCATAACTACATCGCTATTAAAATAAAAATAAAGTTTTTGCCTCTGTTTCAAGTCCACCTTTTTGATAGTAGAAGACTGCCCCAGAGTAATAAGCGACTCGAAGTACTAATCCTGCGCAAACGCAGTCGCGGGCATCAGCTAGTACCTACGTATAATATAAAAAAACGTTAGATGGAGCCACAAGTTTCTCCCAAGAATATGAAAAAAAATTGCGAGTATAATGACAACTGATGGAATACCTTTTAACAACTCAATATGCTGTTCAAACATATGCATTCAGTTACTGAGAAAAAACTACAGGAGCTAATAAATTTGGTCAGTTAGGAGGATCAACAAAGTGCTCATAAAAATTTGCAGGATCAAACAAGTGGCAGAAACCGACTATAATATACATCTATGAATTATGTTTATGTTTGCAAATAAAAATCATTGTCCATAATATGTACAAATATAACAATACTTACCTACCTACTAATGATACTCGTAATGAAAGAAAAATCTGTTAGTCGTTTTAGTGCCATAATATAATAATTATGACACTAAAGTTGGATTTCGTTGTACGAAAGTCCCGAATCACAATATTTTGACAACGCAAACAAAACTCTCGGCGGCGGCGCTGCAGTGGCTTTCTGTGTCTATTTAGTATAATGTGCGCAGAGGCCGTATCATAAACAATTACCGAAAGAGTATTCGTACAAACTATGAGTTATATCTGTGCCAAAGTTGCCCTAAAAAGATAACTTATTCTTATTCTTCTTTGGGGGCGATGAGGCCTGCACTGACGTGCCGCTTGGGGTGTTTTGTGCATTCCCCCCTGCCAGCATTTACTCACGCCAGCCTAACTCCTTTACATAGCGGAGTATGGCCTTGGGTCGCTGGCACAACTGCTCCAGTGTTGTTTGAGATGTTGTATGAACAACTGTCGATGATGCTAGTGATGCCTCATGCGGTCTGGAGTGGACCTCCAGTAATCCTGTTTTTGATCTGATTTCTTCCGTAGCACTACAGTGCAGCAACACATGCTCCACAGTCTGGTTTTCCTGCAGACAACCTCTACATAGAGGGCTGTCCGTTACTGCAATTTGGTATGACTGGTAATTAAGATTACAGTGACCAGTGATAATGCCCATCATTAGGCGAAGGTCCTGCCGTTGTAATCGTAGTAATTTGTTCGTAGTATTTTTGTTTAGGATTGGAAACATGGATTTCGCATGTTTACAGTCCTTTCTGTTATCCCAACAGTTTTGGTGTTTTCTCTCGGTGTAGCGACTCAGGAGATTCCGCACTTCCATTGCTGATGGTCTGCAGAGTTCCATTTCCTCAATGCTACCTTGCTTATATAGATAACTGTTTGTATTGTACTGTTTCACGTGAGCGACACGTTACGTTACTCTATTACTCGAGGTACGCATACAGCAGCTCACGTAACTCACACGGTTGCGGGGCGTGCTGAGAAAGCAATATGTTTGCTGAATACCTACAACGCGAAAACAGTGATTGCTCAATCAAGGATCATTATCAACTTATAGCTCTTCTATAAGTTCTTTACTGAGCATACATTTACTCATACTTATATATGAATATTTGTCGCAATGGCCCGCCGACAACTCCTACCTTATTAAATAAATTTACCCGCAGTTAAAACTTCGTCACACAACTACCAATTGTATCTAGCCCCTTATTGTGTACCTCTATTACATTCTATGTAATTACACGATTCAAATATCCCCACAGTGACGTAAATGCTGACCAGATAGCGGAAAATAATAAGTCCCTTGGCACAGTGATTAGCATGCTATAGTGTGGGGAGGTGGAGTAAAAGAACTTTGTTACAGAGGTTGTAGCATAAACCAACAATTAAAAATATCTGTGCTTAATTACTGATGTTTAATAGACATCTTTATATATACCCGACTTCCAAGCAAAAGAGGTTGTCAAATTCTTTATCCCGAAATTGGTAGAACGTTATTGAGTTTGAAAAAAAAGTGATTGTTTTAGATAATGATTGTTATAGTGTTTTAATGGTAGATTAAACAGAAATCGTAGTGCATATTATTTATAAAATATAAAACTGACTTTAACTACTAAAGTACGGTACATAAGAAATTATGTTAAAAATTCTTTACTGCAGGTGATGACTTTAAATGGGACTAGCTCTGAGTTATTAGCCTATCCAAAGAAACAATAATCATCAAAATTGGATGTCTAGTAGAAACTATTGCGTAGCCAGAAATAAATACCTACGCGTCAAACGATATTGTGATAGGATGAGACATTACACTCGTTCAATTTTTTTATCATGGTCTTTTTCTAACCGGTTAACAAAACCTTTTGTATAACCAGTGCTCCACAAAGTTCCAGCTATGGACCAATTTACATTTGGACTAATTTACATTAACTACAGATCGCGCGGCGAGAGTTTGGCTTTGACCTTCGGGTGGAGGGGATTACTGCGCATGGGTACAGTCGCGCACATGTGACAGAGAGAGACAAGAGTCCCTCGTCTTCGATGTGGCAGAGAGAGACAAGAGTCCTTCGTCCCTCTAGCCTCCCTGTGATACCCAATTTCTGATTTCTGCGCAATAACGTTCAAAGCCAAACTCTCGCCGCGCGATCTGTACCTTGTTTTATATATGAGTGATATTTTGCTCGTTTTGCTACTAAACAGGTGTATTTTTGGTATCATCCTGTTTTCTTTTAGCTGGACTCGTCTTGGTACACTTTGATGTTAACACTACTTACTATGCTAAGGTGATAGGTATTTTATGATAAGATACTAATGAGATAATATCCCTGTCCTTTCCCTGTAGCTAAAGACTAAGGTTAGGTATAGGTTGATAGACAAATTGCCGTTCGATCCATTTGTCGAGCGGTTAGGGTACTCACGGAAAATTCTGGTTCGTTAAACTCATAGATTCATTACTGACTATTAATGTTATTATCACTTATCTAGTCTACACAGATGTTCAGTTATCTATTATAAACGACCATGAGTGCGATTTTTCAAAGTGCATCTTTGCATCTTTGACAACATCCGTGAAACAACGACGAGAGAAAAGAGACGAGACGAGAAAAAGACGAGACAAGGAACGTTGGAAAAACAACCTTGTGTACAAGGCCGATATCTCTTGTATTTGACATCGACGAGCTCGTCGACGAACGCAACGACGAATCTTTAGAGAATCGCACGGCATGTATTTTCAAAATCACACTTGTTTGTTTTTTTTTTTTTGTGGGTCGTTTGTCCTGCGGAATAATCAAATTACTTGAAACGTTGGCCAAGGAATTAGGCCTTCCGCTGTATATGTATTTTAGTAGCTGTAATAGGTTGACAACAAAAAGTAGGTAATAATTATTATTGAGGCTATGCATCTTGTACATTGTTTTATAAGAAAATAGAACCGACTTCTACACTAAAAAGTGTGAAATAACTTGTTGAAGTATGTGTATTTATATGGGATCACCACGGAAGTACACTCTATCAAACAAAAAAATCACCAAGTTATCCACGAACACACATAAGAAAATATAAAGTTATATGATTATTAACGGGATATTTACCGTGGTAAGGTTGTGGAATGAGCTCCCGATATTTCGGCGCAGTTACATGCACCATGTTCACGGGAAGACTGTCAGGGGGTCAGTCTTCCCGTGAACATGGT
This sequence comes from Selenia dentaria, assembly GCA_917880725.1. NCBI lineage: Eukaryota > Metazoa > Arthropoda > Insecta > Lepidoptera > Geometridae > Selenia > Selenia dentaria. The sequence goes on from OU862893.1 coordinate 21,568,422, forward strand.
GCATGTAACTGCGCCGAAATATCGGGAGCTCATTCCACAACCTTACCACGGTAAATATCCCGTTAATAATCATATAACTTTAGAGAACAACCGTGATAGTTTAAAACAGTGTTTTATAAGAAAATATATACGGTCAATGTAAGAAACCTCCTTTTTTTAAGTCGTTTTAAAACTAAAACGGGCAATATTCATTAGCCATTTCTGAACAAAATATAGACTGAACAGAATACATAAACTAAAAAAATGTTTACATTACAAAACGAATTCCAGTCATGATATTGTAAATATTGGATACTAAAATTATAGTTATCAGAATCGGTAGCAAATCAACGTCCTGTTTTGTTAACGATCCTTTTTGAAATATTCTATGACGGAAATATATCTACCTTCAACTGCAAACTTTTACTTCTAATTTACCTGGCTTACCCAACACTGTGTCTACTTCGTTTACTTCCTCCATAATTCTATCAAGTCGCAATACTATACCGTGCTCTAGATTACATCAAACGGCTAGTAATAAATAATTTTCGCTTTACTCGTTCTTAGCACCCAGGTTTCCCAAGATAGGATTTGCCAAAAGGTGGGGAAAAGTAAGGTTAAAGAACAGATGTAATTTTGATGATGTTGTTTTGATACGTACATGTATAAATATATATTACTATTATGTATTACGTCTTAATAAGGAAAAGAATTCTAGTAAAGTAAGTTCACAAGTCAGTGCATATTTTAAGTTGTGATTTAAATTTAAAAACCCTTTGTATACCGTGATAATTAATACAAAAGATTTATGAATGAAACGCACGTAAATTTATGTCTCTAGTAGGCAAAGAGTTATTTAGGGTTAATATAGATAGATATAAAATGTAAGAATGAAGAGAATATATGTTATTATATGAAGAATTATTATAATTATTATTATTATACAAGAACTATGTTACTCGCAAAAATAGGATTTTACTCAAATTGTCACCAAAAGTGTGGATCTGATACATAATATACAGAGGTGACGTCTAAGAAAAGTGCTCAACGTATTGAGCAAGTGTATAAAAAACACTTGTTTTGAAGCAAAGTGTAACCGAAGGTATATATTGTGAAACAAATACGAGCTCGTTTGTTAGTCCAACCAGGAATGAAGAAGTAAAACTGGAGTAGAGACAATGTATACCTGAATATGAACACCAAATGGTAATTTAAAAAGGTGTCTTGATTTGTTACAATGAGGTAGAGATGCGAGTAAATTTGTTAGTCCAACAAGTTGTCCCATAAAGTTGACACGGTGTAATGGTGTCAAGGATCAGTGCTCAATGTGACCGCACAACCACTGCACCGAATCATTTGTAGCAGATGAAATGTAAATGTGCACTCGTTACGCGACGCCCGACTCTCGCTTCGTATTCATGAAGGTGCGGTGCAAGGGAAAAGTGGAACGTTTTGAAAAAAGACTCCTTACAAATTTTAAGTCTGTGATTAAATTTTGGGAAGTTTCATCTTGCTCTGACAGGTCTTACTATAGGTACGGTATCACTCACACGCATGGCAACTCGTCCGATTGAAAAATGATGTTAAAATTGGCACTGGCTGTTCCAGATTCTTATTAAGGGCATCAGGTTTATTTCTATAGATACATAGATTAGTGGACTTATTTCTATGAATCCGGCACAAGTTGAAACACTTGATTCGTCGCATATTTCAAAATTTTCAAGTAAGCCAAGACTATTCACATGATTTTTATGGAATGCATGATGTAGGCTAGGTAAAAAAACTTAAGTTCAAGAGTTTATCATATGCAATTATTCTTGTATATTCTGATATTGTGTGCAAAAGTGAAATTACTCGAAAAGAAATCTATGCAAAGCTTTGGGTGATCATAACACAGTGTAACGTCTCGGAGAATTCCAGAGACACTATGTATTAGTAAAATGATTTTGTTTAAATTCCTACGAGCGCTTTTTACTTGCACGAATCTCTGACGAAAGGGTATGTGAACATTATCTTCAAATGTGTCAACGGCTCACGTTCTTTCTCGTTTACTGGTTACCGGTTGTCTATTGTCACTTTTTCTACTTGTTTCTGCATCTGAATTTATACTAATAGACCCCACAGGAGTCTTTTGTAAATCTTTTCAATGCGTTGTCTTTCCCTTTTATTAGGAAAATATTTGACATTCGGTTTAATGAAATTTGTGCAGTTCATGTTTTGTATGTAGCTTATTCAATGCGCAGACATTATTTTACACATAACATTAAACATATTAAGTTGATTGTTGAACAATCAGCTCATTATGTTCCTACTGCTGGGATGCTGACCTTCGTCTCAGAGAGATGAGTATGAGCCATCCTCTATCACACGTGCCAGTGCGAGTTTCTGGATATGCTATGAATAAGCGTTAGTGTAAGAGTTTTGGACCGCCCAAAAGTCTCCGATATGGAATAACGATTATTTGCTCTAAGACAGCAATATCACAAAAATGCACAATTCACAAGTGATTATTTAAAAATATAAAATCAGTTTCATTATGACTAATAGCATCCTAATACTCAACACCTTTGTATATTATTGAGCATAACTCAGGCATCTTTAACCAATAGTGACGAAATTTAACTAGGACCAACTTTGATTCATGCCTTACTATACATTGACCCACAATAAAATTTACGGATAAATCAGTACACATACATAAAAATAAACACACAGAAACGGAAAGGCGTATATCTGCACGTAAATCTTACCTTTTTTGAAGTCTGTTAATAATGCCATTAGATGTTACTCATCCACTGTAGTGAACGCAATAAGGATTTTTATATTAATTGGACGATTAGCTCTACCACAAGCACTATCCACTTCATCAGCATCATCATATAATAAGCCATAGGACGTCCACTGCAATATATTGTATGCCTTAGTCTTAAAACTCCCTTAAACTTTTTTCCGACTTATGTTTTATGTATGTTCACCAAATCTCCCCCATTTGTGAACCGATTCTTAAAATTATTTTTATACTTATTTGAAAAAGTATACCTACACCTGAGAAAGAATTAAAATTGCATCAAATTAGGCCACCAGGGTTTTCGAGTTACACTCCAATAACTGAAAAGTGTTTCGCCTATATTGATGATATCCTTACTGACGGTGACTGTCAATCGATCCGTAAATAGCAAGTCATTAAAAAAAGGTGTTTTTTTACCAAAAATAGAATCGACTTCAATACGAAAAAGTGTGAAATAACTTGACGAAGTTGACATCATGCGTACAATATTGTGATAATGGGCACTTTTAAACTATCATGGTACCGACTTCATTAAGATATTTCATACTATTCAAGTGTTGAAGTCGGTTATATTTTTTTTTTTTTGTATGTTAAGCACATGTTACACTTAATTCTTATTTCTTGTGCATTCATTTCAATTTTTTAACTGATACATTATTGCTACTTCTACTAGCAAGTTACTACTTCAAAAGACCCGGATGATCACGGTCAAATTAATCGACCATACCTATACCGCGTAAGTTAAACCGTCAAAATAATATTAAAATATATTACGTAAGTTTCAATCAAGTTATACCAAAGATGGGGTCGCGTTTTAAAATAATAATAAAATAAGACAGAAGTAAAAATACGTCTGTTTGGTATGAGCTATCTAAGATACTGATAGGAAGAATTCAGGCAGTACGGAAAAACGTCGCCAACAAACTGCTTGTATCAAATATGGTAATTTATCTAGAAGAATGAGAATAACAATAAATCTATGCCAAATGAATTATATCATAAACACCTCAAGCATATAAACCCACATAGATTCGTAACGAACACGTTATTTATGATTTATTTTAATAAACCTTCCGGATGATGTATGCCCGCAGAAATTATAAGACAAAGTGCTATCGGGTCCAATTCTCAGATTAGAATTTATGCATTCCATAAGTGAGACGATGCATCTCCTTTCCGTGTCACCCGGCCGGGGTCCAATTAAGTTCAACTCACGACCTCTAACTAAGGCCATTAAAAGAGCGGTTTTTTTGGCAACACCAAAACAAACATAAATAGATGGATATTTTATTTCATAATGTTATAATGATGTTTTTAAGTATACAAAGACAAAGCCCAATTTATAGACTATACAAATATATACATATCTAAAATAAATAAATTTATTTTCAAACTGAAGCAATTTTGATACAGTTTTTATAAGATGACTGAAGTGAAGTGATACTCTGAAGTATCACCTACCAAATAAAAAAAAACATGAATAAAGTAATCGTGACAAGCATACAATAAAAATAGACGAATTTACCTCTTCCTTTTTTAAAGTCGGTAATATTTAATAATATTTGAATATACTACAAAATGGAATAGTATGTTTATTTTAGTTCTTGATAAATTTCAAGTCATCAAGGCAATTAAAGCTATCGCGGAATTATACTTGGCCGTGAAATTTCATTTGAATATGAGGCGGAGAGTGGTTTTGGTGATTCCATCATGTTAACGTACAACAATAATAAAAACAATAATGTATCATTATTTCAAACGAAAACTAATAATTTATACGCCGTGCTTTTGCAAACAATAAAAATAATATACAATAAAATTTATTATGAAATACAGAATTCCGGGTAATATCATCTCTTCAAATCAGAAAGGTTCAGTTCGTTCAGCCAGGGACTTCACTCCATTCGACGTGATTATGGCACAGATTACTGAATAAGAACAGATACTTCACTCAGTAGAAAATTTCCAATACCTATTACGATAATAGCCTACTCCCTCGCGTCAACAACCACTGTATGCTAAAATGCGCCTAAATGCTCAAGCGTACAGCAGTGATTGCTTCGCACCGCGCGATTCCACAGTAATCGCAGGGCTGCCTCTTTGATAAAATTAAATTAACATAACTTTTTATCTATGTTATTGAGAACTGTGAATATGTTCTGACTTTTATGTGGCAGTTAAAAATTTTATCATTTATAAAATATTTAACCAACTTAAAAAAGGAGGTGATCAGACATACAGGCCAAACTGAGATGTTTGACTTGTATGGTTTGTAGGTATGTATGTTTGTGCGCGATAATCTCGCGTTTGGCTAAACCGATATCGATGCGGTTTTCAGAAAAGGATTTGTTACATTTAGGAGAACGTTTTAAAATAAGTATAATACTTCTTAGTTTGATGATGATCTTCGGAGATGTTCACTAGAAATGAAAAAAAAAGCCTTAAAAAAAGAGAATCGACTTCAAATAAAGCACTAAGCCGTAAGTTATTTTATTAACGAGTGTAACACTCTCACACAAAAATAAATACATAAACACTGCAGTTTTCGAAAGTTTTCACGCGAAAAGTCGATGGCCTTCAAAATAAAAAAATATATCTAGTTCCTAGTTGTACATATCTAGGTGTATTGTACTACTACCAATTATCACGAATGAAATTTATTAAGATTAATTAATTTGATTCGTTTTCTCGCAACAAGTCACCTTACAACAGACGCGGCTTGTTCAAAGGTTTTCATCGGGCGTAAGAAAAAGAACTCTCGCTACACAGACTTAAAGCGCATTTTGATTCGTTACGAGCGCGTCAAGGACTTGTAGGCACATTTTTTGAAGGTCACGTCCGTGCTTTGCAATGTTTTATGAACATTATTGCAGTTGTTAGTTTAGCAGTTTATATTCGAATGTTTTCTTTCGAAGAGTGCATCTTCTGTACCTTGTACTATTAAATATTCTGTGGTATAACGTTTCTATGCAACAAAATTATGTAAATCTGTGTCTGAAAGGCAAGCTAATGCTTAGTATATACCTATTAAACTGTCAAATTCTAAGTGGATACCGGTGTCCGCACACCTACTGTCTTTTAATTATGTCTCTAATGACGGTATGTGAATGGAAAAAAATTTAAACGACAAAAACTAGTAATAATTTATCACTTACCATTCTTCATTGACAGGTAAATGGAAAAATGTTAGGTGTTTATCCCTTCTTTTGCTTGATTTACACCCATCTACAGCACATAAGGCACCACACGGCATCGTAATACGCGTACGAACGAACAGCACTATTAAAATTGAACGGCGTGCGCGCGCTTCGCTTGCGAAAACCGCACTGAATTTGAACCGCCGGCGGACCGAGACCGCTCGGCTGGGCGGTAGGCAGTTATAGCGCGCAAGTACATGGAGTGACGGAGGCCTGATTATGGAAGGAACACTTTAAAACAAGTACCCCGTGAAGGCACTAAGACAATAAATATTCCCTCAGCGGTCGGGATGCGAATTGTAAGAGGCTAGGAACCCCGACTTACCAAGTTGTAAGCCTCTTTTACAAGAGACCAGCTTGGTTCGTACCACCGCAGTGCTAGATATTCTACCGCGAAGCAATAGTAGAAATTACTGTGTTGGGATGTGAACGGTACTGTAGCAAGTGAAATTACTAAGGGAAAGAGACTCGAAAACCAATGTCTCGAAGTATCGATGACAGCAAATATATAGTTCTATGCTTCTAAGCTGATACAGCAACTGTCATGGGCATGGGCGTGGTGCTTACCGTTCGATGCACGAACTGTTTCGTCACGTAATTGCATAAAAAAGTTGCCTTTGAAACACCATCGCTAATTTCACGGCTCCACAGACTAAAGTCGGGACTTCGTGCGAGAGAAAGCGGAAAGCGGGTCGCGCTAGATCACTACTATTAGATTGTCATGCATGTTGAATGAGGTAATTAATTGTGACAAACCATTTTGCTGCAGTCAAACATCATTGTAAGTGAGATAGTACAAAGTAAATGTAAGAGTGTACACACCTCAATTATAAGAATATTTTTTTGGAAATGAGCCATGTACTTACCATGAATGTGACTTCTCTGAACAATGTTATTTATATATTGTTATGTTGTCATTTATTTATATACTTATATATTGTTCAGAGAAGTCACATTCATCAATCACATTCAGTAATAGGCTTCTTTTATTAATGTAATTCTGTTGAAGTTAATTTTAATTTTTTAGTTCAGAGCATGGAGAGAGTTTTTTTAGTTCAGAGCATGTTTTTATATTATTATGTCAGTCGTTTCACCTATTAGACGGTTTTATTTTTTAGACAATTTATTAGAAATTAGAATTTCTGATCAGTACCTATTTATAGCACTAATCACAACCAGCAACTTAGTAAGCTCTATTCTCAGATTATAGAACAAAAGGCAGATGGAGTGCGCTGAACTCGCGAGTGTCGCCACCTTTATAGTTATGTGTGCGTGACAACGAGCCACTGCACTGTACGTACACGTGCATCTGTGTGCGTGTACAGTTACCAGATAATGAAAAATTAACTCCCTCATTTTTGTAACAAATTGTTATAATATTGGAAAGTTAAACGTTCTGTTGTAACATACAGTACTAAAGTAGTATATGGATAAAATAATGGTTATTAATAACTAAATAAATTACAATAAATAAAGAAGGTTCTGTATAAATATCACAATTCATTGTTTAATTGTTTTTGTTTAATATTTTAATAGTATCCTACTTTTCTAATTATTACACATATATCCGACAGTTTGTGAGAATGGAAGTACGTATGTATGGATGTTTATTTCTCTTTCACGCAAAAACGACTATACTGATTTGGATAAAATTTGGCACACAGGTAATTTTTAATCTAGATTAACATACTGAACATTCCATCGGACTCGCCCATCTCGGGTTCCGAACAAATTTGTAGGTAACAAATTATTTCAGATTTTGCTCTTCACAGACTTTGGAGATTAGAGGAGGGTGGCCATATATATTTTTTCCTTTATTTGTTCTATAAGACCTAGCTTTTTGCCAAATTTAGTGATTCTAGGTCAACGGGAACTACCATATTATGGGTTTTCGACCCATAACCTATAGGGTACTTCCGGTTGACCCAGACTAGTCAATTTAGGCTAAAAGCAAGGTCTACAAGGTTTTTACCTTTTGAGGTGCTAAACCCTAAAAATGGTGCGAACGAGACAAGTATTCGCATTTTCAACTTTATTAAAAACTTGACATAAAAAGTATTTTCTAAGAAGACTTGAGGTTTTTTGGGAAAAAAACCGTGCGAGCGAGACTTATAAAAAAATATTCGCATTTGCGATATTAAAAAACAAACTTTTGTTACATCACTAACCCCTAGACCTTCTAACTGTAGTTTTACCAATAAAACGGCTAACTAATTTAAATAAATACTGGCAACACAAGCGAATGACTGTTGAAGTTTTGTGTTCCGAGTCACATGTAAAGTTATTATGTTGATTAAAAATTATATAAGCCAAATAATTAATAGTTATCTGTGAAAGGATATTCCATCTTCTTTTTTTTTATTTTTGGGAACAACTTTTACAGTGTTTAATAACACAAGACGGTATTTTGTACATTAAAATTACGAACCAGTCGTAACGTGTTGCTTCGGACAAGTCGCGTATAGCACTAGCGCGGGTTTGTATTTGCTTTTGAATTTGTATTCGCTTTGGTGGCGACGCTCGCGTGTTCGGTACGCTCCATCTGCCTTTTGTTCTATAATCTGAGGCTCTATTCTCTTCTCTTTAAGATTGATGTAGTGACATGTACCTATTTTGTAAAGTGTTATTTCTGTCCCGTTTTGTCCTAGCTGTATAATAAAACTATTTTTCTGTGCAATAATTGAATGTTTACACTTTTGGTACAAGGGCCTTCCTCCAGAAAGCAAGATTAATAAACCATGCGAGTTTGATCGATAGGTTAAAGGCCAACCCTAGTATCGGCGAAATCATAACACTTGAAAGTCTGGCTTAGGCTAATTGACTGCTGCCTTAACGTGCCTTTTAAAGCACAAAAGCGATCAGTTAAAAACGTCACCATAGGTTGTGCTATTAGTGACCGCAGTAAGGTCAGAAGTAACCAATTTTTAGGTACAGAAAGCCTTTATTGTTATCACTGGCCCCTGAAGAGCACGGTAGTGTGGGAGCCTCCACCAGAAGGGTCCAAAGTCTGCGGTGTTTTATCACTGTCGCTTTTAGGGGACGCTGGAAAGCTTTCGCACATGACCGCGGTTCCGGTGCGGCTGTCTGTTGCCAGACCATGCGGCAATCTTTTTAAAATCTTTCTAATTCACGAACTGATAATGGTTCTCATTCCTTTATTCTCAGCAGTAAGAAACCCATTCCATTATTGTAGTCTCACTCAAAGTTTTCAAATAGACGTAACTAATAAGATATAAGATCGCAGTGTCTGTTACGTATCTTTCTAACAAGTGTTATTACGCAAATCAAGTAATAGCACGTCTGTAACGACTTCAATGGGTGCGAAGTGTATGCTAATTTAAACAGGGGGTTAGCAACGATGAATAAATACACATGTTTTAACGGTTTTGTTCACGGTACGATTGTTAAAGTACGTACTAGTTAACCAGTTGTTAGAGGTTAAGTGGTATCGTTCCGTTTTCAGCAAGGTGGTAATCTTTCGTTCTGTTTTGATTTAATGTCTAGAATCACGGACTATAAAAAATTGCTTTGTGCCATTCGCGTCTCTTTGTACTTACAAACGGACTTACAGGAACGTAACGTACTGCTTAAGGTGTTGCGTCCCAGCTTAGATAATAGTTACAACATCTTTAACCACACACGTTGCAGTTCCTAGAAAAGTAGGTTGATTTCTACGAAATCTATTGTATTATTGGCCAAATATGGCGAATCGCGAGTCAACGGGTTAATGGAGGATCCCAATAATCTATCTATCCACGGTTTTCCTTACTACCGATAGAAATTTGACATAACTTCCATACAAATAGTGTCAAATATCTAACTCTGGTAAGGTAAACCGGCGATAGATAGATTATTGGGACCGGCCGTTAGTCTTATGACGCATAATGGCACGATCTTTACGTGTATGTGTAAAGACGCCCTAGCACAAACAATAACCGAAAATGTTTCGTACTGTAAGCGTCAATACGTCACGCTTCGGCGTACAAACTAGGAGGTGTCTGTGTCACAGTTGCCCTAAGTATATAAATGGCAGTTTGTACAGTTTCACGTGAACAACACGTTATGTTACACTTATGCAGATATTCGTGCTAGACCCCCCGCATAACTTGCAAGAGGATCGGCATACTTTTGGAGCTTTGTTAACAGACTTCCAAAAAGGATGAGGTTCTATGTTCGATTGTATATATTCGTTTTATGTATGTTCCCGATTTATCCGCTATTTGTGAACTGATTCTCAAAACTTATTTTTTATTTGAAAGTAAATACACTTCCGAGGTGGTCCCATTTAAATTTCATCAAACCCTGTCAAGCAGTTTTTGAGTTACACTTCAATAACTGAAAAGTGTTTCCCCTATTTTGATGATATCCTTATTGACGGTTAATGACAATCGATGCCGTAAGTAGCAAAGGTCCCAAAACAGAGTTAAACTATTTTCACCGATTTTACCGCAAAAAAAAGTTTTATTCCATTGTTTAAAGTTACAATACGTTTTTTACGTGTACCTAGTCTCAATAGTGATAATAAAAAAAACCAACATTTAATATAGTCGTTTTTCAATATTTTCAAATCTGCATTTTAACGAATCTGCCAGATTATTTTAATCACGTTTCATGCATTAAATTTTGGGTAAGCATAAAATGTTTCATAAACCAAAAACGTTATTCACCTATAAGTTAACATTAGGGGAACCACAATGCCTAATATCCCATTAGACATAAAATACATTAGGTGCCAACCCACCTTAACTTTTTATTATTTGACTGAGAGCCATACAACTGCACTGTGTTCAAATCGTAAACTTTTATTGCTGTGGATAAGCAAGTGACTAATAACTAATAACACATCTTCTCACCGCGTAACTTGTAAATGATGTTTATTCTTTGAACTCGGACTTTGATGTTTATTAAAAATATTAGGCAATAAAGAGTAATGGCATATGTTTGATGTCATTTCGAAAATATTGATTGTTAATTTTTATAATCTTCAATATTTGTTTACGATCTTGTTGATAGATATTTAGTGAGATCGTAAAAACATATTGTGTTCACACGGACTACAAATACTGCTTAGTATATTGACACTTTTAAGAAATCTATTGATGGTTCCACATATCCATCGTTATAATTACATTATGTAGTACATACACATGCATATCGTTTTATCCATTTCTGTATATCCACCTTTAGCATGTGTGCAACCAAAGCAACTATAGCATTTCTAACGTAGAAGACTAATAATGTGAATTCACATATCGCGAGGTATACATATGTACATGTTCTGATGTTCTTTCGTTTCGTGAAGTCGTAGGTTCTGTTCTTGCTGGGAATAGTCCTTCTTCAGATTTCTACCTTGGTCCCCCAAGGTAGAAATCTGCCACTAAGCACCTTACAAATAATACTACATGCTGGATAGGTGGATATAAAGAAATGGATAGGACGATAATAGGTATATAGATAACTGGGTACTATGAACTGTCCTAAAACCATTTCTTTATCCAAGGAGGTATGATCTGAACGAACGACCACCTAACAGTAGGCTGACCTACTCACTACCCTAAACTGTTATCACTCTAAAGTTGTCTAGGTTACAAGCTGTCACTGCTGTCAGTGGCAGATATTCTACTTTTTACTAGTAGTGTGCAACCATTCCTAGTTTATGTTTCAGTCGTTGTTGCAAATGAAATTTCTGAGCTTAAGAACGTCAAAAAGAAAGAGCTTAGCAGCACTGCACAGTGCTGCTAAGCTTCATGAACTTTAGTAGTAGTTCATCAGACGATCGGTACTGTTGTTGGCTAGTCTCCCTCTAAAAAAGACTTATTGATATATGGTGTAGTGTACTAGTACTTCTTAACCTTATTCTTACACTCATGCTATCACTCATCCAAACTAATTTAAAAACTACAACGACCATAATTTCCAGCTGATTGCATAAGGTCACCGCTCACCATCTTGTTTGACGACCGAGGCCCATCATCTTGTGGTCAGAAGCCATTACCTCGGCACAGCCTCCAACAAGTTGTTACGGCGACAATTGGTTCAAGATTTTGTTTATTTTTTTGTCTTGTGACCATCATATCGTTTAGTCGGTTGGGTATATGCTACTGTTAGCGTGATAGAGATTCATTTGGGTTAGTATTTGGTTTGATCAGATAACAACAGATCAAGAGATGTGGCGGACGGTTAATTCAATAATTTAACATAAAAGTTAGTTGGGGCGACGGATGACCGGAATGTGGCTGCTCGTCATCATTTGCCATCTCAGCTGTAGGATGTCCAGTGCTGAACATAGAACTCTCCCATATTTTATCAAAAGAACCGGTTTGCGTCTACTTTGGGCAAGAAGTAAGCATTGCTATCCGGCGCAACAAACCTGCTAGTATTTTGACTACTGTTCCCCGGCCATTGGGCTTATAGATATTTTCTTAATATTCACTTTATTTTAAAATGTATATAATAAAACATAAAAATAGCTATAAATTATAGCTGTTATCGTAATATAAACCGTTTACCCCTTCCTCTTAGTGCTATACTCGGTAAAAAACTATCGAATCTGTGGTTTCAGAGATCATCTCTGACTGGCAAAAAGTCACAAACTTTTCTTCGTCTACACTATGAACACTTATAACATTATAAAGAGGAAAGATTTGTTTGTTTGAATTGAATAGGCTCCGAAACTATTGGACCGATAAGAAAAAATAATTCATCATTAGAATTCTACATTATCCCTGATGAACATAGGCTATATAATATTTTCAAAAAAGGTAAGGATCCGTATGAAAACTTCGATAATGACCCAAGTTGTGGAAAAAATACCTAAAAGTCCTTGATCGCGTACGCTGTGGAAACTATCGACCATATAATATTAGTCTATGCTATTGACAATAGAGCAAAGTGATTTACTACAGTTTTAAAGAAGACAGGCTTTACTTATAAACGTTACTTAAATTTAAATAACGTCACTTAGTACGGCGCAGAACATTTTTCCTTTGCGCACTTCTGAATAACGTCATTTAAAGTTAAGCAGCGTTTATAAGTAAGCCCCGACGTCTATATCTACAAGGAAGTCCACATTACCATATGTCTAACTGTTACAGTTACGTCACAATAAATACTTTTTCATTTTGAAATTTGCAATAGTAGCGCCGGTACAAACCAGGCCAAATTATTTGTACTTGGTATAAATCCTTATCTACTCTAATAATAAAGAGGAAAGATATATGATTGTGTATTTGTTTGTAATGCATAAACGTAAACCTACTAAACCGATTCAAACAATTCTTCCATGTGTATAAAGTTACATTATCCCTATTAGCATACGCTATATTTGATTCATCCTCTACATCATCCATCACCACCCGGGTGCAGAGCGCAGCTAGTCTAGATCCAGGTGGCATATCATTTTAGACACCATACAAGTCATGTTCGAAATCAAATTTATGAGAAATACGTATATGTACTTATTCCGCTAGAAAATCTCACATCTACGAAGCTGTCACCACGCCGAGCTCACGATATTCATAAGCAGCGTCATCAAAGGATTCACGATGCCGTGTAAACTTAGACTAGAAAACTGCAGGATAAGTAAGTACATTAAAATTTGCTGACACCGTGGCAAACATATTATTTGCTCGCTTGTGCTAGGCTGGAATCTATCGAATGCTAGCCAAGTCCACAAAGACACAAGTCACATCACAGAAAAGTCCCTACACCTAGTATGTCATTTGATTTACAGACATACATGACATACATACATACATTACATTACATTACAATACATTACATTACATTACATACATGATATTGTACAGATTTGATAAAAATGAGTTTTTTAAACGGTTATGGCTTTCTACATCTGACGCCAACGACGCGACGCGCCAATACAACATTTTAAAGCAATACTTGTTTTACATTAGCATTTACTACACCCAAAATATTGTGTAGTAAATGCTAATGAGAGGCATTCAGTCACGACGAATTGTCTCTTCTCTCTTCATGACAAAAAGGAGATGGAACAGTTTTGATTTATCACAGTATTTCTACATTCGCGGTAGCGGCGTGGTATATTATGGTAGGAGAGAGTCTCAAGGACTTGAACAAAAAAATGTCTTCAAGTCCTCGAGACTCCCCCATACTTACTAATCCAGTACTTCCTCTATCGAATACTGTATAACTTCCAATGCGTCCGCCCGCCTGAAATATTGCGAGTGCAATCGTCACGACAGTCTGTCCACGGATTTATTTATAACGCGCTAACTTACCGTTTGATAGAACGAGTTGAAGTAGCGGAATATGGGCACAATATAAAATTGTACCCAGTAAGTTAACTCCTGAAAAATGTTATATGTAAAAGTTTTGAAGGACACTGTAACATATAAAATTACTGACTATAAATTAAGCTTAAAATTTATGCATTGGAACTTAACAATTATAAACTTAAACATCAGGGTAACACTACAACTGTTATGGAGAAACGTGCCGTTTAACATCGAGGAAACGATTATGCTGGTTTTAGGGTTCCGTACCTGAAAAGAAAAATGAACCACTTTGTCTGTATATCTATCGGTCTGTCCGTCTGTCTATCTGTTTGTCTGAACCCCTTTTCTTAGGAACGCATAGAGTTATCAAGTTGAAATGTGTAAATCAAATACTCAGGTCTATAGATTTATTTGTGAATCAACTCAATCGAAAGATATGACCGTTTATGTTGCATATGTACGCATATTTTGTTTTTTTTTCACAAGGTAATCAAATCCCATTGGGGTCTCGTTGACGTAGAGTCATGAAATTTAGCAAAAAGCTATTTCTCGCCGCACGTTTAACGAAAAAATCGGCAAATCGTAAAATGTAGCATATTAACGAATTTACTATTACAAACTTATTATTTGCGGTTGGTGCAATAATTGCGTCTAGTGATTGAACGGTGAAGTTATGTTTTTCCTTTTAACTTAATTTGTATTTTACTTATAGCAAGAATGTCAAATGCTTTCTTAAATGCGGAACCCTCAGTGCACGAGCCCAATTCGCACTTGGCCGGTTTTTATTACTTGGTGTTACACTTGAACTTAGTTCCGTCACATGCCAAGATATACTCCACGAAACGCGATACAACAACAATTTAAGCAGTTTAGGGAGAAAAAACATTGCGTTGATATTTAATAAACCAATAAATGTATGCTTTAAGGCCTAGTTGTTCAGTTTTATTCATAAATCTATTGGTAGACGGTAATAATAAGAGACGATCTTAATAATATGAGACAATGTATAACAAGTACAATTTGAAAAAATTAATACCGACTTCCATTCTATTAAGTTATTTGAGTGTAACTCAAAAACTACTAAATCGAATTTGATGAAATTTAAATGAGACCACACGGGAAGCTTTAGCTTTCAAACAAAGAATTTTTAAGAATCGGTTAATGCTATCGAAAGTTATGAGGTAACAAACATTTAAAAAAACAGTCGAATTGAGTACCTCCTCCTTTTTGGAAGAAGGTAGAAAACTTTAGTGCCAATGCTACTATTCTTTTTAGGTAAGTGAATAATTGTTAATAGATGCACTTTGATGAATTGAAATAATAGATTTTTTCTGATTCAATGATGGCGTTAAAATATTATATTAAGTTACGAGTACATGCAATGACTAATGTAACATATTTCAATACTAATGTCTTAACTCTGTGTTGACACCAATAATTTTGTTACTATATGTTTGACCGAACGAGCGAAGCGTATCCGCATTAACTGGACAAATTTTTGATAATATGGGACAAAATCCATACAAGGTCTTCAGGTCCCAAACTAGGCGGAGCGGAGTCATCAGGTTACCATATTCTATAATATGGTATTGATTTATATATTTTTATGGATTTTGATAAAATTTGGTTCACACATTACTACTTACACATTAGATACTTGATACATGAATTTCAAATATGAACATAAATGGTCAACTGATTGCCGAGATAATAGGTTTTGAAGTTTAAAAACTGGACGATTTTGGTAGAACATTTGGTACCAACAATTTAAATAATTTTAGCAAAATTATTATAAATATTATTTATTAAATTAATAAATATTAATTACTGTTCTGCTGCTCGACTGATGTACTCGCGAGGTCTACTGTTCACAGAACTACCAATCCATTTGAGACTCATTATTGATGATACCGAGATGATCTGCATGACAATAGTCAATTAAAACAGCACCGTGTGGAAATAAACGTAGATTTAACAAATTTTCAAATACAGTCGCGTCTATGTGCGTAATATATTCTCTAACTTGAGTTACTACAAACCATTCATAAGAATACATTATTGTGCTACGCTAGCGACGAAACGCTGAGACAGATGGATATATCGAATTATCTGTCAGCACCAATTAATTATATGGTGCGTTTTTAGAAATGCTTTTTAGTGTATTTATGGCTTTATTCAGCAGTCGTCAGTGAACTTAATCGAACGTCGTAAAACAAATGGAACGAGTGAAAGATGTTGATTAGAATAATTATTCTTCAGCTATTTTTAAGTTGATTTGTGTGTTAAAGAAAATTAATAATATATGACGATGAACGAGCAAAGTGTTCAAAAAGCCGACTAGAAACTGTCGTCATACAGCACAGTTAAGTCAGGATCAGACTGAAATCCTCTAGATGTAGATGCCTTTTATGTCAAATGTATGTTAAATTCACAGGTGGCAACTTAAAGCATATACTATATTTACATCTATAAATAATAACAACTAATAGTATACCTATAATAAATATATAGATACCATTACACCTTTACATGCTTGAATATGTCGACAGAGATGAATAAACACCCCCATTTTGTCTGGCCTCATCACAGAAGTTGAATAAACCTTTGTCATGTTTTCGCGGGCCAGACTATTTATTACTTTAGTCCTGATTAAATTTACAACATCTATGTGGGAGGATATGAAACATTCCCACTTTAAAACTGGGGACCATGCGGTATGTCAGAGTATCCAATTTTGGCAGGGCTGTTGGCGCAGTTGATAGCACCTGCCTTCTGAGCTGTTGATCCCGGGCTCGATCCCCGAACAGTTCAAACATTTGTGTGCATGTCTGTTTGATCTGAGTCTGGGTTTGTATATGTATATAGGTATGTTTATCACAGGTTACCATAGTACAGGCTCTGCCTATTTTAGGAACTGACCTTTGTGTGGATGTAGAAAAACAAAATTGAGTTCGAAGTTTACTTCTACTTACTTGTACTGTACTTACTGTACTTGATATGTGAAGTTTTATTTTCCATGAAACAATGGATTCGAGCCGGAGAATAAGGCACAAGGAACAAGCTTCGCCTTTAACGTCCTTAAGTTAATTAATCAATCAATCAATGCCTAACTATTGTTCCAGGGTTTTTGTTCAGGACAATGGAGTTGCCATTCCTCGAGTATTGAACAATGTTAAACTTTCTTTACCTTACGACAGGAGCTATTGTATGCATTCTCAAAGGAAATAGTGACGGTTTGGGGACATTACATGATTATTGCAAATACTTGGTAATGTAAGTGTAGTCAAGCTACGGGGTTGGTATGTTCTCTGGTGAAAACCCGTACGTATTGTCTAGTTTTTGTTAAGATGTCATACTAAATGACAGGGCGTTTCTGATTGACTTGATCCGTAATATTTAGTGGTACTTTAGGGACATTCCGCGCCGTACGATTAATTATAAATATTAGGGCATAAGTAATCACAAATACAAAATAAGAGAATATTCCTTCTGCTGACGTGATGTGATACGTAGAAGGCGAGGAAACCTCCGGTAATAGAACTATTGCGAGAGGCTCTCTTGGTTGGTACCTACTACCGTAGTGCCAGTAGCAATGGCCCTGCATGTATAGAAACACTTATTCGAGATAAGAAGTCTCCTTTCTAAATATTTTGTATATTCCAGGTAATCATATTACGTTTAATTCTTATATATTCGGATATTTAGCCAAATTGCTTCAGTAGTTTATGGCGTGACAGAGTCTATCTATTCATCCAAAAAGTTTGTGTTAATTTAATGCTGATGATGAGACTTCGGCTGAACCTTTGTCGCGGGTAGACACAACACAACACACACACAAGCGTTCCTTAGTATCATCATGGACTATATACGCCTTCAAAACCAATTATGTCACCTACGACGAGACGGTACTTTCATTGGTTGAAACCAATCGCCTCCATTGTATATTTCCTATTCCACCTTATTTACTACTCAGTGTATGTAGTTAATGAGACAAAATAGGTACTGGATGCAACATACGATACAAAGTTGACGAATGAGAGTAAAACAAGTGTTATTAAAGCTGTGTAACATTATAGATCGTTGTAATGCATTTAGGTTGATTAAATATTAACCACTAACTGTCGTTCTGATGCATGCAGAGATAATTATGCTGCCGATAAACCACGAATTATTTCTGAATCAAAGTGCAGTCGTCACCGAGAACATATATCAATGGAGGAGATTATTATGTTGCAACTAAGATGCGCTCGCAGGTTAACCAGTGCTTAAAAGTACCCCCACACGTTTACGTAATTGGTGTGGTAGTGCGGCGCTGTAACCCCACAGCCGAATGAGCTGACACGGCCGGGGAAGTACCACACTCCCACATAACACCGAGGCGAAGTAACATAGCTTGCTATTGAGTTTCAGTCGTTCTGTAGGAGTTTCCGAAACCCGATTCCCCCTTCCCCCAGTCCCTCCTATCCTTCCCCCTCCCCTTCCATCCCCACCCATTCCCCCTCCCCCTCCACGCGCACTTCTTCTATCTCTTCATCTTCCTTCCTCAAAGATCGGCAACGCATTCTCGACCTCTGGTAATGCACAATGCACGTTTCCGTGAGCGACGGTATCAAACTATCTCATTAAAAAAAACTATGTAAAATATTCTGTAAATTATTTATTTATTACACTATATCGAGTTACCAGTGATGACTTATGGCACTGAAACGTGGTCTCTTAATATGGGCCTCATAAATAAGCTCAACGAGCTAAGGAGAGGGCTACGCTCGGGGTTCCTCTACGTGATCAAATCAGAAATGAGGAGATCCGTAGAAGAACAAAAGTCACCGACATAGCCCAGAAGATTAGCTAGTTAAAGTGACAGTGAGCAGGAAACATAGCACGCAGAACAGATGGCCGATGGGGCCGGAAGGTTCTGGAATAGAGACCAAGGACAGGCAAGCTCAGCGTAGGTCGTCCACCGACACGGTGGACAGACGACCTGATAAAGGTCGCAGGACGACGTTGGATGCAGGCCGCTTCCAACCGGTTCTTTTGGAAAATTATGGGGAAGGCATATGTTTAGCAGTCGACGTCTTACGGCTGATTATGAACTATAGCGCACTTTTATAATGAATTTAAAAGTTTTTAAAAGATTTAGCACGACTTTTACTGGGTCACTTTTAAGGCAGTTAATCTTCTTGATATTATTTCTTCGTAGCAACCAATCCTGAATCATGTGGATAAATCACTGAAATGACACTTATAAGTTTCACTGACATGCCGCCTGAAATTCGATGAAATATATTACGACTCTAGGTGTTGTGTTCAATAACCGCGAATTAAATTAAAATTAAAGTGCATCAGTTCATTATTTGCTGACATTTCAGTAAAAAGTCAGGGTACGAAATTGCGTTGGTATTTTTATAGTAGGCATACGTAAACATCAAGGTAGTTTAATGTTTCGTGAGCATAACATGCGGAGCATAAACGAGCATTATGTGGATAGACTGAGATAGCTTTTACTACTCAGACATCATGTTTTACTATAGGTAGATTGGTACCCGCGAGCGCCAATACTAATCTGCGGTCGAGCGGCAGTGATGTCTGCCGCTTGACGACGCGTCGCTAGCTTCGTGTCGCTAACTACGAATATTATATACGAATATTATGGTTTCTTCATAGAAATACAAAGAAACCAGTATTGTTGCTGCGATACGTCGTTTGCTGCGTCTTCATGTAGCCAGCTTGCAACTTGCACCTTAAGACTGGATGTATATCTTTTTAATATAAATTATAAATATTTTTTTAAAATCTAAATCTAAAAATTTTTTCACATCCACAAACTTGGTTAGACTTGGTTTGTCTTCACCGTAGATATATATAATATATAATATACCTCCCTCCTCTCTTGATCTGAGTCTACGAAATGTATTTTTCTCACCACTGAATTATATCACCTATTCGCATCACGGAAGTAATTAAGCCAAATGTATAAGTGCATATAAATGCATGTAACTAAGGTAATGATGTACTTACCCACCTAGTTAGTAGCAGAGTAATGTTACTTTAGCCTTGTTCTAAAATATTTATCTAAGTACACTTACTTTTAACGGTATCATACGTAGACTCTATATAAATATTTGCTTCCAATTAGATTGTAGATATAGCGAGGTAGGTATATGTAGAATAATATATCTAGAAAATCTTACAGTTCAGGTTAATTTGGGAGCAAAAACAATTTTACTTCTTTTAAAGTACCCATACACGATACGTCGCTTGCCGAAATGCCATTAGGGCTATATGTATCTGTTGCTAACAAATATTGATTAAAATCGAAAAAAAAAATGGGGGCTCTATGTCAGTTTTGTCAGCTCCAGTCATCAACTTACTAACATTTTTGCTTAGTGGAGTTGTCAATAGTCAATTGCCCTGCATTTCTAATTTATTTTACTAATTTATTTAATAAATTCACGTAACACGTGATCATGTGCAGTTGCAGTGAGCGCGCAGAACGCACCGATTTGGGTGCTGCCAGCCGTCGCCAAGGTTGCAGTTCTTGACTATGAACCTGACTGCTGCCTACCATGCTATAATTTATCCACTATCAGGGTTTATTTGTGAAGTTATTCTTGTGAATAAGTAGCTTTCTGTGTATATGCTACTTGACTTAAGGCCGTATTCCAGAAGCACGCTCAGTAGTGCATGTAGGCTTAAGTACATATCTGAGTAATTTTTTTATGGCATTTACTGTTAAATCTCCACTCAAGTAGAAATTCACAACTAAGCGCCTTTCTGGAATACCGCTCTTAATACTTGAACCTAAGCTTCCTTTACAGTTACTACTCTCTAACTCTAACCAGTAGAAATATATTTAAGTATTATCAGAAATTAAAGTGTTGATAAAACAATAGATCTTGCGTTAATATTGTAAGAGGATGTTTAGAAGCCAGTTCGCACGCCTCCTCCCTCCTTCGTAGATCAGTTACTAGTAGAGAGTAGGGGGACTGTACAGCTTGCACGGCCCCACACACGCCTACATGACCTTGGTGAATAAGGGCACCACCGCTTCACAGGCGGTGAGGCTCGATCAAGATCAAACCGCTCTCGTGGGACCATCTTGCCCCAACTCTCCCTGAGCAGAACGGCCAAATTTCCCCACCTCAATACATACCGTATACCTTCGATTAACACATAGGCTATTGCTTTTCCAGACAAACATTCCTGTGGATAGTAATTATCTATATAAGCGGAGTCGGGGGGTAAAGCTTGCAGATACAAGATCACCATAAAATTAGATCAATACTGATCGCCATTTAATTGTTGTGTTATGACATATGACGGTTGTATTATAGTACATATTTCTTACTGTTATTTATTATTAAAACTAATATATTCATAAGTGAGCTCTTGACTACTAGAAATCAATAAACACACATTTGTAAATAAGAAAGTTTCTGTACAATAAAATTTAATGATACATGTAATAAATAAAACTACGCTGTAAAGTTGATTTTTATGTAAATAACTACAAGAGTTCAGTTGATTATATTCAATATAAGGCCGTTAGTCTTTTTACATGTTTTCCGTAAAATATACATAGAAATAAACGAATATTTATGATGAGAAAAATATAAGGTAGGCATTTAACAGAAATCACTTACATTTTTTTCTCAAACCTTCAACCCGGGATGGTCTATGAATTAATTTTAATATTTTTTTTGACTCATCTGAGAGAATCTTCGAATCTACTGGGACAATACGAGGGACCTTTCTATCGTTATCTTCGTTAGTGTAGTGACCATCCAAATGCATTTGTTGCCGAATCATTGTTCTTATAAAGATAAGACTGATACGCGCAAAAGAGACATAGGAAATATTTTCGAATGATCTTTGCGTGTGTTTTAGATATATGAATCATATAATGTAACAGTATAGTTAAGAGTTTGTCCATGGAAGTAGTCCTAATAAGATTATTTCCCATAATTTATTGATTCGGCCGTTACTTTGCGGAAATCAATTATCAAAAAAAAACGATATTAAAAAATATTTAGTGACACTTCCGCTGAAAAAAACATCCCTCCCGCATAAAATGCTAATAGGAAGAATACAAAATAAAAATTACACAAGAAACCCCAAATAAACCAAAACCGATGCGACACGTGTTTCGCCTCTAGACGAGGCATCCTCAGGAGATGTTGACTCGTCGAGCGCTAGACCGACAGTGAGTAACTCACTAATAGGCCAAAATCATTGTTTTTTTCAGCGGAAGTGTCACTAAATATTTCTTAATATCGTTTTTTTTAAAGATTATTTCCGCTGCGAAACTATAATGCGCAGATTGCTCTGCCCCTATTTTGGGTATAGGTTCTGGTGAAAAAAGATGCCTACATGTGACACGTCTCAGGGTAACTGATGCAATGCAATGACTCATAGTGCACTTTTGTTTTACATTTTGTGAACTACATTCTAGGTACTTCCGTTCCCTGATCAAACCCTGCAGGCCTGGCATGAATAACTGAAAGCAAGTCTGTAAGAGCTCTTACACACAAGCGGCATGTTGCCACGGCAGAGGTAACTGTCGACGGCAGTTGTTCGCGCTTCGGCGGCAGCCGTCGACTTTGTAGCTCTGAAGATACAGCCATGCGACTCTCTAAGAGCAAATATCGTTGCGTCTTTGACAACATTCGTGAAACAAATGACGAGATGACAAGGAACGTTGGAAAAAAAACCTTATTTACAAGGGTGATATCTCAAAGTATTTGACTTCGGTAAGCTCGTCGACAAGCGCATCGACAAATCATTAGAGAATCGCATGTCTGTAACCTGTCACTCACGGACGTTACGGTTGTGGGTCGAACCTGGGGATGAGCTTACAGGTCCATCATCGTGGCAACAAGAGAATCGTGATAAAGTCTAGTCTGGGTTACACACTAAAATAAAAATATCTCCAATAACTGTTCACCTGCACCTGCCTTGAATTTTTTGAGTACCGTAATTTAAAAAAAAAGAAATGCTTATAGGATTACTTTGTTGTACATCTGGTCGTTTAATCGTCTGTCTGTCTGATCAAGGCCTCTTTTCTGAGGAACGCGTATCTGGAAACATCTAACTTGTAAGTCAACACGAGCAAAAGATGTTATAAATGACCGTTTCGGTCGCACATTTCTCCCAAGTTTTGGGATATCATCAAGCAAGGGAATCAAAACTAACGTTTGACCTAAAATCATGAAATTCAAGAAGCAAGAAGCAATGTCTCATAGCACATGTAAAGGAAAAATCTGAAAACTTTAAATATGAAGTTAATAACAAAAAAGCCGAAATGTACTACGAGTATTACCAAATTAATATATGAGGATGTCACCCGCGTCTAGGGACCGAATGACACATTTAAATTTGCCGGAAAACGTCTTCGGTGGGTATACTATTTAACTTACTTATATATAATCTCAGAGTACAACTCGCACTAAACTGGTTTTCTACCGACTTCCAAAAAGGAGGAGGTACCCAATTCGACTGTATGTTTTATTTCTACCGACTTCCAAAAATAAGAAGGAGGTATTCAATTCGACTGTATTTATTTTATGTTTGTTACCTCGTAACTTTCGATAGAATTTTTTTATTGAAAGCTGGTGCTTCCAGTGTAGTCCCATTTAAATTTCATCAAATTTGGTTCAGTAGTTATTGAGTTACATTCCAATAACTGAATAGAATGGAAGTCGGTATAATTTTTTTCAAATTGTACTTGTATTAGGAAAGAAGACTTGCGATTCTCTAAGAGCAAACATCGTTGCATCTTTGACAACATCCGTGAAAAAAATGACGAGATGACAAGAAAGGGCGATATCTTATAAAGTATTCGATATCGGTGAGCTCGTCGACGAGCGCATCGACAAATCATTACAGAATCGCACGGCTATTTGCCTGGTAACTTAAAAGTCTAGAGTTTTTGGCAACCCTATTTACTTTTTTTACCACAGTGCAATGTAAATAGCAATGCGCCTGCGTAGCCAGGTGAAATTGACAGTAATTTGTGTCAGAAGACGTACCTACATGCAATTACGACGGAAGGTGCCTACTATAGTGCGCAAGCAGTTTTCCAACTCTTAAATCTTGACTAGATTCTCTCACACACACTTTTACAGTTTTATTATTAGATTACAGTTTTTATTTAACATTGAAGATTGCACCTATATGCAGCAGTGAGGTACACGATTGCGATTATAAATTACCTCAAACACGGTACGTGTTTATACTTATTTAAACAAGAATTAGTCGTATCTCTTGGGTTGACGCTTTCGTGTGAATCATAGCTTATATTTAGTTTTAATACCTTTGTTTGTTACTTTTAATTTTTTACTTGCCTCGTCTTATATCTTTTTTATTACTTGTAACCTGTACCTTTCTTTAACGGGAGGGTGAGGACTGGTCTTCATAGCACGGGGAAACCTAGTTTGAATTCTAGTTTTCCACTCATGCTATCATATGAGTACAAATTATTTCTTTTGAAACTGTATAATGTACACTTATCATTGATATTATGTTTACATAACTTGTATAATTTATTATTATTATAAACCATCAAATGTCAGTTGAAGTATGGATGTCTTTGTAAAAATGCATATCGAAATATCACTTTACTTACGTATTTGTACACTTGTTTACATATTATTATATCGACATTATCGATAATTTTTACTTTACATACATGCAAGGGGCTGTCGATAAAATTCTATAGATACAATTTGTGATCGACGATAAGTTTATCGAACCGATGGTTCCATACATTGTCGCACTGAAGGTTTTTTATATAATCTAAGTATTCAATAAACACGATTAGGTACAATTGTGCCCTGCGCATGGTAAATGTGTGGAAAACTGAGTGTGTGAGAGTGAGTGAGACTAGGAAATTTTAAATATTACCAATTAAATCACGTAGTGTAAAACTCCACTCACTTTAGGGATCAAATACATCGACTCTATACTTCCCCACTGACGATACAAGCCGGGAGCTCGTAGACACAGTTGCCCAGTCACCCTGACGATGAGCTTGAAAGCAAGAACGCTTGAAACCCGACTGTTTTTCTGTGAGTATATAATAAAGCTTAATGTACGTCATAATATTAACTATTTTATGATGATAAGTCACAGATAACCTACATTTTAATTGCGTCTGAAAATTTTGTATGTCTCAAAAAAATTTGGTAGGTATTATTTAATATTTGCAGTAAGATGACTATATACTCGTATATACCTGCCAATAGTGTAAATGGACTTGAAACAAGTCTCTGACATATTACGAGTATATACATCTACATAGATGTTTGACACTCTTTCACGCTCAAACGGCGGGAGCAAGTTTGATGATATTTGGTATGGAGGTAGATGAGGAGCTGGATTAACATAGGATACTTTTCATCATCATTATCATCCATCACCACGGGGGTGAAAAAGTGTATATGCTTAGGCACAGCATAGACAAAATAATAAGATGTCCGCCTACGACAAGATCGTAATGATGACAGTTCTGTCAAATATTGTGTCAGTTTCTGATAGCTTAGTCAAACGCTATCATTTTGACAGCTCAATACACTAGACATGCTCCATCCTACCATGCATATCGTCAAGGGTGATGAAATGTAATGACAGTTTTTTTCCATGGTGATTATTTAATATTTGTATGTCCTGTATTTTATTAGTAATGTTTACTGATTGATATACTATGTATTTAAATTTACTCATGTAATACTACTATAGCAATTTCGTTTGATCATTTACATATTTTATGACATTTTGGTATAAAGATAGATATGGCCTTGGACAAGATAATAAGCTACTCGAACTACTAATACTGCGCAGACGTAGCCGCAGGCACCAGCTAGTATGTATATATGTCAGAGACTAAACATTATTATTATCACGAAATTAATGTTATATGAGCCTGAGTGGATGCAGTTATGAAGAGTCAAAATAATTAAGCGGAGGGAAATTAGAATTAGGAATAATTATC
Organism: Selenia dentaria; assembly: GCA_917880725.1. Lineage (NCBI taxonomy): Eukaryota > Metazoa > Arthropoda > Insecta > Lepidoptera > Geometridae > Selenia > Selenia dentaria. Next base: position 21,594,630 of record OU862893.1, read on the forward strand.
GATTTCCGTTTCAATATTATAAACTTAAGTACTGTAATCTTTTGTTCTTCAAGAGATATAAACTTGCAATTACTACGTCTTGACAGAGAAAAATTGATTTTACAATGTTGGTTTTGAGGTGGTCCTTGATTATAGACCTCCTCGATCGTATTGAAACAATTTACAAGCAAAACGAAAAGCTTTAAAGCTTTTAAATTAGCTATAGATACAGTTGTCTTTATAAGTGCATTTGTCTGTTGTATGAGCAAACTCAGTATGCGAATTACATATATTACCTATACATAGTATCTGAATGACTAATAACCGCAACTGAATTGAATATTCTATAAAAAGAGTTTGCTAGGATATAAAGTATCCTATGGCACACAATAAGGAACAGTAAAGAAAAAGAAATCGTTTAGTGCAATACATTTCCTTTTTAAATTTATTGTATCTACTGTAACAACCCCCCAATTTTACTTTTTTAATAATACGTTTTGTTTTGGCCAATGATCGTCTAGTCTAGGAGGACCCTAACACTGTGTACCGCTGCTGTAACCTTGCTCTTTTCGGAAAGAATTGAAACAGAAAAAACTATTCAAAACTATGGATGCCTAGAGAAACCAAAAGCAACGCCTAGGTATTCTGATATTACGATGAATAACCTACTACTACTTTACAATAACTGAATTGCTAGCTGATAACGATAAATTGCGATGAACATACTAGATTGCAAATACTTAGTTCTTACAGACTGACTGACTGAGCTGATCCTAGATTTCTAGCTTATGTACTTGATTTGACTTCTAATCGTGGAAGATATTAATCATCAATATAAGTTTCTGAATTTAAGGTCTATGTTATTTGACCACAGAACATAGAAACAGTAGGTTATTTGCAAGTTTTACTATATAATTATTAGCTTGCAAAAATACCTGTTATATCTGATAAATCAGTTTTGATTAGTGAAATAATATATAAACAACTCCATTAAATAATATCAGATAATCGCATGATATTCGTTATTGTTAATAACAGTTATAAACCTGTCAATTATACATCTAGCTTTCTTTATAGATTTATGTTTGTTGCTTTGAGCATTTAGCTGTTGATAAGATTGATATAATCTCTTGCAGACTAAGCGTCTCTATAATATGTACTATTTGTTTCGTTTATGAAAACTGCTAGGAAATAAATATGAAATGAAAGCAAAAAATACACTTTATATGCGCTTTAGAAATCTTTTGTGATCAGTAACTACTACGCTGATTATCCAATTCCTTTAGATAAATATTATCAGCCACTATTCCCTGAATAGTTCAATTGTTCAAGTTTAATCATTTACTAGTTTACTGAAAGCAATATATGGGAAATAATATCAGTGACTTAGAGAAATCTCTAGACCCTTATTTGTGGTTTACAAGAATTCTCAAGGTGCTGCATTGCTTGACCAAGTTTGATAAGACTTACCACATAGATAAATCTCCTTTTTATACGAGATTGCTATACTTAGATTACTAGTGTTTTACATGATATCTATTGAACCATTGCTGGAAAAGCAATTATTTCAAATACTTAAGTATCAGCAGAATCTTTGTTGTATTGGTTAACTCAATACTAGCAGGCATATATTTATTATGATGATTATTATATTAGTTAGTATTATTTTGCCGAGTAAATTATTGATAGATATCTCTATAATTTAAAGATATAATATATTTCATTCATTTTCATATTGTAAGTAATTAATTTGAATTCTTTAGATTTGCCGTAGAATTCTACGTTTATTATGATTTAGAAAGTAGATTTTTTGGCATGTTCAAGGCTTACAACTTGAATGCTGGATTAAGAGCTGCTCTTTACTGTGACACAAATGTTCTCCATCATGCCAAGAACCTCTTCTATTTACCCCAAAATTAGTAAGGCCTTACTAAGTCCGTTTGGTAGTTTTCCAAATGTAGAGTTTGCGTCTATAAGCGATTATAATCTTATTTATCTCTTCTTAATAGTATTATTTATCATTACGAATTATCATTTGATTCTAAATATTACATTTGATACTTTCAGCAAATAATTCAATTGCTATAATTTATTACCGCATTCTCATGCTAGGATCAGGGTAGACAATCTAGCCCAAACTCGATTAATTAGCAAATATATAATATATTATTGCAACAAATACATTACATTTCATTCGAACTAATATTTCTATATTCCTTTGCAGGCAAATATTTCTGTATTCCTTACTTTATACTGATTAAATATATATTTATTTTGACATTTTTATTTCGTAGTTAGTCTTTAGTTTCTAAGTCTAGCATACCAATAGATTGTATTGATATGACGAATTCATTATTGAAACCTACGTCTCTAGTGGTAGACACCACTAGCGCGTGAATTTACTTATTTGCTCCCGATTGAACCATCACGAAGTTAATGTATAACCCGGTAAACAAAAATACTACCTAGACCTAGACCTACTTCGGTCCTAAATAAATTCATAGTCTGCTAAAATGTGTGTAGTAGTCCCCAACAAACCCCCCAAAGTTAATTGCGCATGAGCTTTCATCCCCCTGATAGGATGACTCAAGTTTGATCCCTAACTAGCCTCTAAAGTTCGGTGCCAAGCCGAGAATCGAACCTATGGCCCCTAGGGTGTCCAACTCCACGCACGGAAATAGTCGCGAGACTATACCGCTATAGCCGAAGCTATGGAAGGCTGCAGAGCGACGTTCTAGTATGAGAGGAAATAAATACATATAATAAATAGAAGACACTTCCACTGGAATATTCTTTCCAATCGAAGTGAGGAGCAGTTAATCGTACCCATTGCAATAGGTTAAAGCGATTGTTGGCTCGCTCCCAAAAGTGTCCAACTCTAAGGATTGGGCGTTCCCTATCGAGGTGGATCTTAGTTGTCACCGTGAGGTATCCAACCCACGTCCGGGACCATGTCCGTAGCAGAATATATTACCTCACGGAAGTTCGAGAATTTAATAAGCATTTTCTCGGTCTTCCTACTGCTTATATACTTTCTCAAACTTGACAGTGACGCCGATTTGAGGCCGATAGGTATCCAATCATAGCCCTTTCTATCGGCGTCAAAACGGCTTCAGATCCATCTCAGCCAATCTCTGCCTTCCAGCTAATCCCTATTCTAATTTCAAATTCTCATCAAAATCCGCTCATGACAACACATATTTTAAATCTCGAATGACGCCGATCAGAGGTACGTAGATCCAATCAAAGCCCTTTCTATCGGCTTCAGATCGGCGTCAATACTCATTTGTTTTAGGGTTCATTTCGATGAAGCAAACTCAAATACACGGACATACAACGAAAATATGTTCCTCACATAACTTTGTATGGTTAAAAATATCAATGCTGCTTATTTTCATGGTAATTTTATTAATTTTGCTTGTAACTTTTATGTATTTAAAGGATTACTCAACATTTCCTTTTACTTGAAGTAATTTATCAGTTCTATCTGAACAATCGATTTAAATGGTTAATACATAGAATATCTTGATAGCTTAAATATTCTAAGCTGCTTATCATTTTCAGTAAGTACCTATAGTCTTGCTATAAGAAATACCTTACATCTAAATCTCAATATTACACATTATCGCTTTCTTCTACTTTTGATTGTCTAAATTTCATCAATATTTGTTCATACCAAGATGCTTTTTAAATGTATCTATATTTGTGAATCGTGACGGAATCCTCATCCAGAGCCTGTTCCGTTACACTACCCACAGACCTTATTATTTTGTTCAAAGAAATATATATTTAACTTTATCTCTATTACGATGTATTTACTGTCAAAGATGCAACGGTGTTTGCTCTTAGAGAATCGCACGGCAGGATTCAAGAGAAGATACAATATTTAAATATAAAAATTTAAATATAAATGCCAACAATAAAATAGTAATTTCCAAAAATATTACATAGAATACAACAGTCCAAATAATAAAGTTTCAAATTAATTATTATTTTATATATTACCAATATCTAACGAATAATAAGCACCTTCGCATTGGCATCTATACTGCGACTATCTTATCTATCACATAAATGCCGAAAGGAAAACAATCACACTATCACATACTTCACGCTATCACATTTCACACTAATATTAAGGCAAAAGTTTGTGAGTGATGCGTGTATGTATATTTACTTCTTCACCCTCAAACTATAGAATACTTTTCATCATGTTCCATCACCACGTGGGTGTAACCACAGGACGCAGCTACAGCTAGTATCCTTACCATTCTCATATGCATACCTTTTTATATTAATTTAAATAAGACTAACTTGGAGCCATAATTAATCAAAACAACATATATCGTCTTCAATGTCGATCTACAATTGACGGAGGAATCGGTGAAAGTACATAAAAACATACAATATTAACCTCAACATTTTACCAATTTCATCAAAAAAGATTGGGTACCGACACGTGTCGCTTTTGCTGATTAAATCTAGTTTCGCAACCTCAACACAGGAAAATTTCAGCGGCCATAAAAAGCGAAGATATACAAATGTATGTTAACAAAAGTTTTACATTTGCACAAAGAGACTGTTTATAACGAGATTAATTAAAAATTTCTGTACGATGAGTTTTATATCTAGTAGAGACAGCGAAGACCGTTTTTTTAAGTTACATTCACAACTTCGGGCCCGACCCAAACGAAAAATAAAGCGAGGCTCAGATTTGCCCACACAAAGACAAATAGTGAAATCTATTTAAATGATGTTTATATAAATAAAATAAATAAATAAAAAATATTTATTTCGGATAAAATTCATAGTGTGTTAGTACTCGTAGTCTGTTTACGTTATATAGTCGTTATGTGTTCTTAAATTTTCTGATTTTCTGCGCAAAATTCCTATTTTTTTTTTTCTGGATCTTTCTATATTAAAACTTTTTATAATAAGATGAATGAAGTCGTTATAGTCGTTTATAAGTAAGCGTATATAGCGTGACCACGGGAAATAGGGATTCATTTATTTAAACATATATTTATAGTAAAGATTTACCCACGATTCTAAGGTGCGATTTTCCGCGCGTGACGTTGTAATATTTGTAAATAATCTTTTGTCACGCATTTTTATTCTTCTTTTTTTCCTTTTAAACCTATTTTTATATAACTATGTATTTTCGAATTAAACCTCATCTTAAAGTTGCACAGCGGATGTGTTATTATATGAAAATTAATAAAATATTAGGTGGTACAATGAAATAATACTGCTTCATAAATCAGTTTACATTCGGTGCTGGTTCTATTAATACTTATGATTTCCAATGAAATACGACGAGAGTCCATACAAATATTTCTTTATTAAAACCAGAGACTAACATGATGATTGGTAAATTAGACTACAAATTGTCACAGACAACAAATTTTGTTGCCATTCCATAACAGATGGACAGCAAAAGTGAAGTGGAAGTCATAAAAGGGGAATGGAGATGGGGTCGGGCCGAGCGAGAGGTATTCACCGAAAAATTACTAGATTTAGGATTATTATTGAAGAGAAACAATAGGATTGATTACGTTTTTATATTATTAAAAAATATAAGTAATAAAACATTATCAAAAGCGTCAATTATTTACATACTAATTTATGCTGCAGTTAGCAGCGTACCAGCTCAAATCAGCTGGTACGCTGGATAAACGAAACTGCATTCCAGAAAGGAACACGTTACTGTGGATATCACTAACTTGGAGCATTTGTGACCAAGTGGTCCCACAAATGTTCCCACAAATGCTGGGCGAGTCGCTCGCTTGTCCCAAACATGATAGACAATGACAATGAAGGCATACGGACAAGACTATCAGGTTCCTGGATTGAAGTGAAACGTGGCCAGGTCATATGTTTTAGTTTAAAATAACTATTATTTCTAAAGTTTCTTGTTTTTTTTTTACTTATTTAGTGTACGCACTATTCCTGATAGCAATGCAATGTAGACCTACATGACCAGACCAGAATGACTGTAATATTACGTCACATGCTGTTTCGAAAAGGAAGATCAGAATTTGTTGTTTAAAGCTTACTTTTTATACAAAATATTTTATTTGATACTTTGTTTGTTAATTTTTACAAAAACAAAGCATTGTCTATCTAATCCAAATACATCGTCGTCAAACTAATTAGGACGTGTTTTCAGCAAGTTTTTCGTACTTGATGACGTCTCTGTATGTGTTTCCTATAAAATCACTGGTTGTTACGTATATACCTCGTTGACTTAAAAAGGTAGATTTATACACACAATACACGTTCTTTTACAACTTGAAACTTTTGCTTACGTACCTTGTTAACAAGGGGTAGAAACAATGAATAAATTTCCAGCTTTTAGCGTCATAAATTCAACGGTACAGTTATTATTTTACCCGTTTGCTCACAAGGGTCATACGAGTGTACATACTATATATACATACTATCTTTTTTTTTGGTAGCTGCTAGGTCCACAGAGTCCGTGTCCTTGGTAATACAAGATTTTAATATTTTTTTTAGTACGTAATTTTAAACATTTTAAATGTATTTAAAGTCCTAGACGAGATCAAGTGATTTTATTTTCATATATGGATGACTCCTTAATGACTTCATACAAATACTTAATATCTAAACTTATCTAGTACTAAATCTTATAATAAACAGTAAAAGGTTTGTTTTTTTTTCTCTTTTATTTGCTATTTTGGGTTATCCTTTTTTTTACTTTTGCATTTTTTTTGTCCTTTACTCATTGATTTTTTTCCTGTTTTTTACAATTTATCTTATCTCTAATGAAATTAATTTACAAATCAAATCCAATAAGGAGTCGTTCAGCAGCTCTTATCTACTTAGCACAAATCAACCTTACTTATTCCTCGCCGCTGCGATTCTGGCAGCCTTGCTCGCAAATGCCAAGAAGAGTGTTCTAGAGGCCTGGCTCTCCATGATGGTCGGGAGAGAAGATTGATCTAGCATGATCTGGATTCTAGATTCCAGATCCATCCTTTCCAGACCAAATCTTGGGCATTCGAACAGTATGTTCCATATCGTTTCGTCACAAGCTGGACGCAAGAGGGCCTGTCTTTTACATGGAACCGATGGTAGGTGCGCTGCGAATCCTCCGTGGCCGGTCAATATTTGGACATAGATAGGTGTTAGTACCATGTCGTTCAGTACTCGTATTGCAAAGAAGACGGTAGGAAGAAAAGCCTTCGTGACCGAACCTGTACTAGAGGATTCGTAGCGCCCCCTGCAACCTTCTGACAGTCGCCTCTCGAATCTGTTTCCTGACGAACGATAACGGCACCTCGTCATAGTCAGCGGCCGTCTTCTTAGTGAGTGCTGCTTTCTTAGCAAGCTCGTCTGCTCTTTCGTTCCCCGGGATACCTACATGGGCCCTCAGCCAGAAGAGTCTCACGGTTTTTCCAGCATCTTGGATGTCACGCACGCAACTCTTGAGCGCGAGAGCTAGAGGGTGGGTGGCAACAGGCCTCGCCAACAAATCGAGCGACGATCCTGAATCGAAATGTTAACACAGTCCCTCTTCGAACATACATACTATACTGTATTGTACTCATAATTATGTTCAGCATATCGATAGCATAAACGGTATAATTCATTTCGATAAAATATAAGTTATTGTTGGTTTTGTCTTATGTTTGATTTTTACATTTTCTGTGTTTGTATTTATTCATTATACTTACTAGTGCCACTGTGCGCGAGTATCTCTTTGGAAAGCCTAAACTGAATAAAATATCACCGCGCACCTTAAAACATAACCCTTATGTATGGACATGTACTGGCTATTCAATCCTCTTAGGATCCTTAAAACAATCTTGACTTTTTTGGGTCTGCAAGTCTTTTAGTCTTTTTAAGGATTGCCAACGGTAGATAGTTTCATTCAGGATACTCAAAACGTATGAAAAATTTAATTTCAAGAAAATATAAAATCTTAACTAGCAAAAATATCTATTTAATCATGCTGCTCACAAAATTTCACCAGAATCTGTTGAAGAGAGCAATCTGTAAAAGAGAACATCCGGAGATCCGGACAGATAGACATATGAAAGTATTTTTTCCCAAGTTTTGCAGAGACTCTTTGCTCCTGATTTGCACTTGCAGTCAACTACAGATGGCACATCACATAACATTGACTTATACTGACTCATTGACGCTTTGCTATACATGTTCCTTGACAGGTCATCTACGAAGAAATAGTAGTCAGGAAGCATAAATCAGAACAAATTCCACACAAAAAGTAGCCCTTCAAATCAAAACAACGTATGATTCCAAATACAAATTACTTCCGAGGTTACAAATAGACATGTTCGGTGATTGGTTTAAATTCAGAAGGAAAGCACGGATTGGTTTACGCGCGTGCTGCAACGTCTACAATGACAGCAGAGTCATAGCGGCGTGGACGCTGTTATGCAACAAGTGAACTGGACCAACTCAATAATAAATCAATCGTAAATCTCGTATGTCTCGCGAAATATGATTAATTTATTAAGTTTTTGTCTAGAAGACATTACGACCGTTTGGAATAAAAGGGTTCCATCTAACATTTTTTGGATAATTTACATTTTAATGTAAAAAGGTTTCATGTGACCATTACTTTGTTCTCTAAATCTTGCAACACCATCTACCGTCTCCTTTATGAATTACCTGCATAAAAAAGTTTCATCTGTATAATGAAATATTCAAAAGATTCTAAAAAAGTTCCATTTGCCACATGAAACCTTTTTAATAATATAAATGCACATGTACAGGTGAACGGCTCTATATTTATTCGTAGGTGAACGGTACATAAAAAGGTTTCAAATGCACTCATGGAAACTTTTAGTTTTTGTTTACGTACCTATATTGGTGACGGCAAAACTTTACCGTGGGGATTATCGAATTATAAAGTTAGCTTTACAAATGAAAATTACTTTTCTAAACAAATTATTAATGTGTCGCGTAATCTGTAAAAGGTAAATACTATGGATGTTGAATCCGAGGAAGAACCCTTCGCGGGTCTAAGTTCAGGATCATCTAATGAGTCAAGTGATGATGAATGCTCGACAAGGTAATTGTAAAACTATGTTATCGTGTCTTATTTCTTATCAATTTAATACACTGAGGCGTTGAAAGATTCTGTTATTTTTATGTATGTATGTATGTTATGAACAAACCTCATACAGACACACAAATTCAACTCTTTTATATTCAGGGTTTTGAGTGAAACAAATGCAACGGCTTCTAGAAATGAACAAACGTCTTTGTCATCCTCACAATTTAATAGTGGTAGAAAAATATCAAAAAGAAGATTTGTGACCCTAAGAACTGGGGCCTTACTATCAGCTTTATAAAACCTGCATGCAAATTCCGTGCAGTTCTTAAACCTGGCGAACAGTTTTGAATCAAATCGTAGGTACACATGATGCTCATTTAGGTGAACTGTTTGAATATTGTTTTCCTCAAAGGTGAACAGATAATATTGTCTCTGGCATTTTATCAATTTACTATAACCAAAATTGCAGACGCCTAGACGTTTTTAAGCTGATAAACTGAGCGCGTTTAGATCGTCATATTAAAAAGAGTCTATACAAAAAAACAGCTGAACGGTGTTTCTGCAGATCTTGAATCGTAGGCCTGCTATAATAATGCCATGGTACGATTAAGGCGGGCAGTTCTCTAGAAGTCCTGCTTTAAGAGCTTATAGTAAGATCCCTGGAAAGTAAACTTATTGAAAATAAGAAAATATACTGGCCGCGTCATCGCAGGTGGATTAATAATAGTGTGATTAGCTCTCTTCGTATTGTACACATTTAAATAACACGTAAATAATTTCACAAAACATGTAAAAAAAGTGTCAAAATGGTAAATTACATATAAATAATAAAGGAAGGTACATACATGCTCGTTCTAAAAAACTACCTTAACATTACTAAACGATTGTAAGTTTAATTGCTCATACATTCAAGAGGTTGATTCTGCACACAGCATAGCACACACATTGAAAAAGCTTTCTTTAATGTTGAAATGTATTCCCAATTAGGTTTAGTTAGACTACTGAACTCTATAAATGAAAGAAAACCTTTGAGAGTTCTATTGATGACAGAAAATGATCTTATGAACCATAGTTCATAGTTCACAGTGCCATAGCACTGTAGCTAAGATATTAAATTTTAAAAATGTACCATTACTTTTTGTGCAATATTTACAGGTAATTTGAATGGAGTAAATTTTTTAAAAAGTTTTAAACAAGTTGTTTACTTCCAAGTCAACTTAAGGTTACAGAATAGACCTAAAAGAAATGTATCAGGCATAGAAACAACATTTAATAATCCTGGTTTATATAAAAATCTAGGAGTGATATCAAAAGACAAAAAAGATGATATAAATAAAACATACGTTAAAATTCATATCATTGCAGGACCAGTTGTATTACAAAACTATAATAAATATTTAATTCCTCAATTTTTTTGGAGATACCACATGCTTATAATATTTAAATTTACATAAATTAATTACAAATTTTAGGAAAATTTAGTTCTATGTGCATACATTCTAAACTAAACTACATTGCGAAGAATCTCTTCTAATTTAGAAGAGATTCTTCGCAATGTAGTAAAGAAAGATTATGAAACATTTTAGGCTTATACATTTTACCAAAAAAAAGTCGTTATTTGCCAGCTGAATGTTTTTCAGTGGTCACAGAATACCTTCATTATCAATTTAGGAAATTCAGTCAATTTATAGAATTACTTTAGAAAACACTGTGTTGATATTACTGACAAATTAATTAGCAACTCAGCTAAACCACTTTAAAGTTTGCAGGGGGTGAATTTTCATTAGCTTGAAAAAATAAACGTGCTTTAATTTGACCAAACAATGAACTGTTTTTTAATGCTATATAGTTACCTATATTACATACCAACTGTAGGCAATCGTTTATTGTTCAATGTCTGTAGTATCTCTTTAGAGCGTAAACGCTTTGGAAGAGCCAATTCGCGTTTTTGTTGCTGAGAATTTGAAGGGTCACATAATATGATTGATATAGTATATTATGTCAATTATTCTTACCTGATGTAATAGAAAATTATTTGATTAACAAGTTCAAGTTCCATAGGCTACATTTAGAAATTGTTTTTTAGTTTGTTATTGCCGAGCGGTTTCTACACACACACGTTTTTAAAATCAATCATAAAACCGGTTGCGCCAGTCACGAATTGTCAGTTGCGGCTGAGGCCTCTTAGAGAAAGGTCAGAGGACGTATCACTCTGACGCCCGCGCTTACACAACTAAATGTTAGTGCGCTCAAAACTTCCTGATACTTATTGAGGTAACATTTCCAGGTGGGATTCTAACAAATAATTTTATATGACATCTAGTGCATCAACAATAGAAATGTCATTGTTATAATGGCATCGACCCGTGAGGGGCTAGTATTTTGCTATTAACCAAATTTCTTATGCTTATACTTGGTATCCATGAATCCATGCTGGAGCCGGAAACTGGTAGCAGGAACTATTTGATGGTTGTTTTATTTGCTATTCTCATCTCTTTTTGGTAAGTACATGAGTTAAATCTTACTTTTTTCTAGTCTATGCTCTTGTAGATAACATGTACTTGATTAATAATTATCAGTTTATGTTAATTAATGTCGATATTAAAAATAAAATGTGTCCTGTGTGATATTTTATTCACATTTTTGACCTACGTCTATTTGTGATACTTATAAAAATCAAAGTAGATAAAAAAGATCCAAATATTAATGCGCGCTATTTTGGTCAAGCGGTAAGGCCACTGCCACAGGGCGCGCTAGTAAGTAACTCGCTAATGTAAAATACCTAAACTCGCGCAGCGCTGCGCAGAATAAAGGCTCTTAAATATGTTGATGTTTCTTCGGGACAAATCATCAGCATTAAAAGATAAATATGATATTTTATATAACATAATTAAAAAAAAACAGTAGGTACTTACTGTACCAACTGGTAGGTAGGTACTGCAGTTTTGTGTAACATGGTCCATATTTTTTTTTATCTATTATTGTATTGTTTTTAGTCAAAATTAACGTAGTATAACTATGCTGTTATCACAGGCAGTTATACTCTTGTTTTTCTAGCTTAAGTGCAGCTAGGCACTTATTTTTCCGCATTGAATCGGCAAGCAAGCGAGAATAAAACATAACAAGCAAAACCACTGCACATTACAAACATTTCAATATTTAGTCCTGAAGAAAAAAATACATCCTAAATTAAATAAAAATTGACTGACTTTATTTTGCATAGTATTGACCATCTCGATTTGTTAAAGTATTTGAACATCTTTGAATAATTATAATTTTGCTATTATTTACTAGTAAAAGTGATCCCTAGACATTTAAATCGTGTATTGTTTCTGCACCACTTCACAACGAATGCTGGCACGATGATCCACAACTGAAGTTCGCAATGATAAAAATGAAAATGTATGCGAAGATTTGAAGTGTGGCTCGCTTGCAAGTAAAATGTCCGACTGATGACGTACTGAACACGACTTTTAAGCCCCGCCTACTTGAACACGACTTTTGATTGGTCAGTTACAGTTCCTGACTATTATTTCTTCGTAGCATACTATTCAGTAAAGTAAAACAAAAAAAAATATTTATAGAAAAAGCTTTATGTTTAAGTATCTATTAAATCCATGGGCTGCCGAACTAGTAAGAACTGTGTTTTAGGAGCCTATACTATTTTTTATTGTTTGTATTGTTGTCTGTATTGTAGTTAAGGAAAACATGTATTTTGTAAGTAAGAAAAATGTACAAAAAAAATCATTAAAAGTTATTATTTAATTTAATTATTTATAAACATGGATGCGTCATTTTCTCAATAAATTGTAAATCAAAGTTTTGGTCGAGATATTTGATCAAATAAAAATGTATTTTTTAAGGGCACAACTAAGTTTAAACTGTTTTTAAATTGAAAGAAATTTGAAATACACTTATATAATAGATAACTGTAGGTAGACGAATTCCTGGTATTGGTGAATAGTAAAATACAAAAGTACATTACTGCAGAATCCAGTAAGTAAGCCTCCCTGGCCAAGTATGAGATAACCGGTTATATACGAGGCCAGGATGGTTTTTTGACTGGTTGAGGATTGTATAATGCTTTTCTCAAAAATAATAGAAAGGTTTTGCTAATTCGGCCTCAACTTTTAAATCAGGAGGAGTGCCATCTACTTGTCTGAATCAGATTCGCTTGAACTCATTTTTTGGGATTATCTATGTTCCAACGGTATTTTTTTTTCCTTCGGCCTTTTTGGCCAGACTATATTTACGCGGTAAATTAAAACACAATTGTCGCAATTGAATGTGAAAGTGCGCCAGTCGTTGTTTTTTTTTTTACTAAAAAGTGTAGTTTTGAACACACATATGAACACAATACATTACATGAATGTTAAGTAACAAAATTTAAATTATATTTTTTTAATCTCCATGTTAATTTTAGAATGAAAAGCTTTAATCCAGCATGGTTTATAAACTAAAATTATTAAATAAAAACAAAAAATCCCACATTATACTTCTACAACATTACCAAGTACAAAACTAACTGTCAAAGCTGTTCAATAGATGTCGCTCCGTCTCCGTAAGACGGTTAGTCAGATCTATCTGACTAACTCTATCTAATTTACTCTCTAGAGTTAAAATTCAAGGCTCGGACCTGAACCTCGGTGGCCTAGTTGGTCAATAGCGTCTGACACGGAGAGTCAGAAGACGCGGGTTCGAATTCAAATATTATCTGTTTCAATATAAGTAATATACATTGATACATATTGTCTTACCTAATTACTGCATTTTTTGTTTATTCAGATGTTTGTAATTTGACTACATAACTTATGAAAACTCTACAACGACCGCACATACTCCATCAAGTAAGGACAGTACAAGCACTGCGATCTCGAGATTACCATTTGTCTCTCTTAAATAAGTAAACACAACTTGAAATCGCCTCGAGTGCATTTCTGAAAGGCCCGAGCCGTTTTACATACAAGTAATTGGATATCTCTTCAGACAGGCGGTTTGTCGACAGATGGCATATTCAAATTAAATTAACAAGGGTGTGCTAGGCTTTGGTTAAGACCCAAATCACTTGACTGTCTTGTCTCAATCTTGTAAGAAGAAGGTAATGTGGTTATAGTTTTCGTATAACATGTTGATTTGTTGTGAGAATTTTGATTAAGGTAAAACGTTTGTTATGAAAATGGTTGTATATAATTTGTGAGCCAACATATACTTGTGACTCTGATTTGGTAGAAATTGAATTAGAAAAACGTAGCGACAGCATTGTTTTCCACTAAACTCAATCTAAACTAAAATAGATAGCTAATCTAAACAAGGATCAAGCGTATATATGTTTGATCTTTTTGCTTTTGCTTTCGTGATATTCTCATAATTTTAGATTTCTCATAATATGAGGGAATCAAAAATAGTAAAAAAAAGGGAAAAGTTCGTAATATCACACTCACACTAATATTATTAAGGCGACAGTGTGTTGTTTCGCTCAATCGGCGAAACCTATTTTGAAGAAATTTGGTATGGAGGTAGATGAGGCGGCGCGGATTAACACATAGGATACTTTTCATCATCATCATCTATCACCAAACGGGTATAACCGCGAGGTGCAGCTGGTTTGAAATAAAAATAAAAACAATACTATTAGACCCTTCAAATCTATTGTCCTGTCTTATATTAGGTCAGTTGTAAATTTTAATATTATTTTGACGGTTTAACTTACGCGGTAGGTATAGTCGAATATCTCGACCGGTTTCGTGACCATCCGGGCCACTTCTTCATGGAGTACTTGCGCACCCGGCTACGTTCACGCTAGTACTTCAGTTTGTGTTTAGTTTCGGTTGTAAATTATGGAAATTGTAATTATATGACACTTAGTTTTGGTGACATTATCACAAATTAATTGATAACATCATAGTAATTTCTTATAGTGCAACCTTAGAATAGTACTGTGCACATATATACATTGACCACCAAATTAAGTAAGCTACCACCAGATCCTAACAGCCAAATTAGTATACTATTGTCACCATTACAAACTTTTTATCAGAATATCAGTCACAGCAACGATATGTGTAGGTGCGTCAATGCGCAAAGCGAGGAGAAGCGTTACCGGTGATTACAAAAACACGCGAGCCGAGCGAGAATAATTAAATTGGTAATTATTACGAGTATTACTAGCGACTGCCAGCCACTTTCAGCGTCGCCATATTTTCCCATCTCTTCTTCATTTTTCTGTCATAAGAACCTTCTCCTGACAATAATTAACACAACAAAACAAGTACAGTTTGAAAAATAAATACCGACTTCCATTCTATTCAGTTATTGGAGTGTAACTCAAAAACTACTGGGACCGATTTTAATGAAATTTAATTGGGACCACACGAGAATCACCAGCTTTCATACAAAAAATAAATTTGAGAATCGGTTTACCTTATCGAAAGTTATGAGGTAATAAACATAAAAACATACAGCCGAATTGAGTACATCCTCCTTTTTGGAAGTCGGCAGAAAATAATTAGTGAGCTTGTTCCATCCGATCTCAAGATATAGATCAGGACCATTTGACCAGGAGAAATAGGGGTTAATTTTTATATATATATATATATATATATATATATATAATAATATATCTATATATATATATATATATATATATATATATATATAATAATATATCTATATATATATATATAGATATATATATATATAGATTTATTTGACGTTATATTTTGCTATATTTGGTGATAAGGTTAACATAAGCCTATTATATGATATATATTTTCTAAGTATCATCATCATCATCATCATCTCAGCCGTAGGACGTCCACTGCTGAACATATGCCTCCCCCATGATTTTCCAAAAGGAACGGTAGGAAGCGGCCTGCATCCAACGTCGTCCTGTGACCTTCATCAGGTCGTCTGTCCACCGTGTCGGTGGACGACCTACGCTGCGCTTGCCGGTCCGTGGTCTCCACTCCAGAACCTTTCGGCCCCATCGGCCATCTGTTCTGCGTGCTATGTGCCCTGCCCACTGCCACTTCAACTGGCTAATCTTCTGAGCTATGTCGGTGACTTTCGTTCTTCTACGGATCTCCTCATTTCTGATTCGATCACGTAGAGAAACCCCGAGCATAGCCCTCTCCATTCTAAGTATGATCACGCATAACTTTTTACAGAGTTTTACTTTTTAGTTCGATTGTGATAATTCTTTTTGGTTTGGTAGAGTACATTTCCGAGCCCCATTTTAATTTCATCAAATTAGCCAAGCGGTTTTTGAGTTACAACGCAATAACTGAAAAGTGTGTCGCCCATCATGATGATATCGTAATTGACGGTGAATAACAATCGATTTTGTAAGTAGCAAGGGTCACTAAAATAAGTGAAAAAAAAATTACCTAGAAATAGAAGCGACCATGTGCTCAATATTGCGATAATAGGTACTTTTGAACTATATACTGGTACCGACGTCAACAAGTTATTTCACACTTTTTAGTGTTGAAGTCCGTTGTATTTTTAGGTATTTTTTTATTTTTCACAAATTTTATATCATCAAGTGACGCAAAGAGGAAGGTTTGCGCACGAAGATAAATAACTTATGTATGTGCACTGTACTGCGCTCGTCACCCTAAGACATTGATTTATGAGTCTCATTCAGATTCAGATACTTTAGTACAACCATTAGTACAAGGGCGTAAAATAATATATAATTACATGTACATAAGTTCGTATGGACCCCGTCGGGTACAGCAAACTAGAAGAGAGGCGGGTGATTTAAGAGATTTAACCTATAAACACGCGCCGGTACACCGGTGGCCAAATCTATACATTGCACAAAGCGGCGCTGGTACACCGGTGTACCGCAGTCAAAACCCATATCAGGACTGAACATAAACGTTAACTGTTCAAATATAGAATACATTTCGGTTTATTAGATGTTTTTTTAATATTAATAAGCACCTAGAAATCATTTTTACATAGAAATATAAATTATTTTGGTTATCAGTAGGGTAGTAAAAAAAACAATGGACGTCGATACCATATCTCTTAAACTTTCGCAGGTGTGCATATGCTAGTGTATTGTTTTCGTGAGTAAGTACCATTTCGAGGTAAAAACCTAAGAAAAAGCTTAAAATCCTTCTTATATTAGGGTTATGTGAGCAATTCCCGTAATTTGATAAAGGCAGCCGCCATGGTAACGAGTGAGACTACGATTTTGAGATCTATTTGGTTAGCGTTAGAGTATATGTTTGTATGACAATTTGTAGATTTATTATGGATAATTTATAAAATAGATAGTATAGGTTTTCAAAGTCTATTATACTGTTGTGATTGTATGTTTACTCCTTTTACACCTGCTTGAGACATAAAATGGTAAATAAATCTTTGTAGAATTTATTTCATTTGTTTTTTTTGTTGCGGTTTAAGTTTTTATGTATTTTTTTGGTTGACTTTACCTCTATAATTTGACTAAAAAGAAACAGATAACATAATAATAGAATAAAAAAAGATGTAATGGGTAAGCAGTGTAAATTTACACCGTTTACAGATATAAAATAGAAGAAATGGCTGTTTTACTACGATTTTACTCCAGCAAACGTTTGCGGCGCGAGCAATTTTTTTAAATATTGTATTTTCGCGCGCTTTTTCCGTTCGATTTGGCGCCAAAATATTATTATTTTTAAGCTATTTCAAGTGTTAATGATATTACGCAAATTATTCTACAGATTTTTTAGCTAGATTAATTTGATAAATAAATCTTGTTCATAATTAATTAATGTAAATTTTATAGAAGTTCAATTCTGAAATTTAAATTGGAATGTCTTGCATGTCATGGTGTTATTATTATATATTTATTGATTATTTCTATATTTTGGCATCTAAGTAATCGCCAATGGAATAATAGGCCTTAGCAATAAGAACATGTTTTGATTTTCGCAAAAAACGAATGTCTTTTATATTTTTTAAATAGTCTGTCAGCTTGTAAATATTAACACTTATAACCAGCCGTGCGATTCTCTAAGAGCCAACATCGTTGCATCTTTGACAACATGCGTGAAACAAATGACGAGATGACAAGAAACGTTGGAAAAACAACCTTATGTACAAGGGTGATAGCTCATAAAGTATTTGAGATCGGTGAGCTCGTCGACGAGCGCAATGACGATTTATTATAGAATCACACGGCAGTGTACTGGAAGAGTAAATCTTTAATCGAGACGTTGCGTTGGTTCCACCAGCTGGTTTTCGTGTTTAGGTGTACAAAGGCTTGTAGGTATTGCATTTTCTATTTGAAATAGTTGCTGGTTATTTCGCACTTTACTAGCCTAGTAATCCACTTGCTACAGTACTCTTTACATATATGTGTCGCAGGAGAACACCTGTCCATAATCAACTTAATTATAGATTAGCAACATTGTTCAAACTACCCTTATACAAACACTGGTTGCTAAACAGCGGTAATTTTATAGTTCAGCTGTATATAGCATTATTATCGGCTTCATTATTACCCACTAACATGCGATACTCTAATTCAATAAATTCCCTTTCGGTGCAATTATCGAGTTTAGTGCCTTTTGTAAAATAATACCGATGAAGTTTTATGAGTTTAGTGCGCTTTGCTCATTGGCAAGGAAGTTAAAATTTATTTATAAGATGGTAAAAGACTAACTACTAACAAAATTTATACTTCTAAGCTTAATATTTTATGGGCACCTAATGCATGGTAAGTTTAACATTCAATATTATAATTCATTTATTAAATTCAAACAAGAAATGAATTAAAATATGTTAAACTTACCATGCATTAGGTACCAATAAAATATTAAGTTTAGAAGTATAAATTTTGTTAGTAGTTAGTCTTTAAAGTAGGTAATAGTGTCAACTATTACTTTAAAACGAACATCACATTAACTATATTTTATATGTAATTGTAATTTTTTGTAAGATTGATGTGCTCCATCTACGGCCTTGCATTGCTTACTATCAGGGACGGACGTGGCCAAATGTAGATGTAGTAAAAAAATACATAGACCACGGTCTAATAAAAACGATTACGTTAACAAAAAATAACGAAAATGGAAAGCGTGCTTAAATATTGTAACAGTGTTTCAAAATACTAACAATATAATAATTGTCCTGATAATACTCGGAAAGTATTTAAAATTGATTTTAATTTACATGACTTTTCTTTGTAGGTAGTTATAAAAATTCGATTTATTAAGAAGTTACTCATTAACCAAAAGAAGCTTAGCCATGGCAAAGTACTTAGACCGCGCGGCCCCGAGTATATAATAATATTATAATATTTATTATAATAAATATTTATAGATATTTACTTACTTTGGCTTTGGAGTGATTGCTATTATGAGTTCCGTCAAATCCATTCACGCACAATTTTGGATAATGATAAGTAAGTCAGTTTAAACAAATCTCTCACATAACTTTAAGCAACTTGAGAACTGTGATTTCCATACCCGCATAATTTAGCTCATAATGATGTGGAACTAAAATGTCTAAAATCAGTTTTTATAAGAAAACATCTTTATTTAATTACACTTTTTATTATTTAATGTAGGTCATGATTCCTATTAGCGAGTTTCCAAAATCACGTGTAGTTCAAAATCCCCCCATACCAGCTAGAAGAAGAATTCACCTGTACACCCACTTCGAATACTAAAATTCTAAATCCCAGATAAACAGATGAGTACTGGCTGGATTTAAGTGAATTAAGAACACATTATTACAATAAACATAGTTTCAATAAAAGTTAAGTAATCTATACTAATATTATAAAGAGGAAAGATTTGTATGTATGTTTGTAACGAATTGACTCAAAATGTATTGGACGGATTTCAAAAATTCTTTCACCATTGGAAAGCTACATTCACCCTGAGTAACATAGGCTATATAAGGTGCATCATCATCATCATTATCCATCATCGCACGGGTGAAACCGTGGAGAGCAGCTAGTTCTTTATAAAAATCAGATAGTACACTCTAATGTCCAATATCTCTTCCGTATTTTCACATGTCAACACCTTGACTTTTTTACAAAAATTGTTATTCAAGCACCCGTGTAAAACCAACATTAAATATATTATGGTATCTCGTCATCTATCGAAATATCACCGTCGCGTCCGATTTATTTGATAAGCTGCTCATTTGCACGAGCCCGCAGTATATTCTCGTTTGCGAATGCGTGACACTTTTATGA
Source organism: Selenia dentaria (assembly GCA_917880725.1). Taxonomy (NCBI): domain Eukaryota; kingdom Metazoa; phylum Arthropoda; class Insecta; order Lepidoptera; family Geometridae; genus Selenia; species Selenia dentaria. The sequence continues at coordinate 21,614,858 of OU862893.1, forward strand.
TAGCGCGAACTGGAAATGCTGTGACAACAATGTCATGGGAACAAAGTGAGCTATTTTTAACTTCTGTAAGTTCTATGAATGTCACCTTTAAAAACAATGTGTAGTGCTCTGAACTCAGAGCAGAGTACAAAAGCTAATTTATTTTTATCTTTATCGCTTTTATTTAAATAGCAAATAGGACGACCTTCTCCATTATTTGTAGTTGGACAGATTTGACGAAAGGAATGTTTAGATCATTTTTATTGTGAACTAGCTGCGCCTAATAAAAGGAGCTCATGTTACTTCATATTTAACATCACCTATCTGCTAATGAAAGTCCCGCTAAAATAGGTTCAGTGGTTTCAGAGATTAGCTGGAACAAACAGACAAGCAGACAGAAGGACAGCGGTAAGCACTATATATACTTTTATATGCATTTAGTGAAAAACTGTTAATTTGGAATTACAAAAAGACGCTTCAATTTTATTTATCTGTATGTTTTAAATGTACAGATACTAAATCTTTCAGTGTAAATAATTACTGCCATCTTGCCATTTGCATAGCCAGTAGCCCGTGTCTGTACTGTCTCATCTTTTACATAGATTGTAAAATATGAAAATTTCACATTGCCAAGGATGTATGGCGGCCTTAGGGCTAACAACAAAGTGATTACTTATGGTAACAAGAACAGCCATAAACTCTTAAGAATTGATTTATGCGATTATTTATCCGCGGATTTTATAGCTTACACATTATTTTTAAATACATTGCGATACTTAAATTTTACCTAGTACACGTGTAGTGGTTGTAATAAATGATGGCAGCTTTTAAGAGGATTGCATAGCTAGTACTTTCCGTGCTAAAAGAGAAAACTCTTTTCTACCTCTTTACATTGTCCGATTGCAGTGATTTTTTTCATGGAATCATCACGTTATTTACTTTGCCCGTACGTTTTGATTTTTTCAGAATTTCAAATTACTATAAATTTCCTTTTTTAGAATTTAATAAAACTGAAAAGATAAAAACGTAGGGGCATAGTAAACAATGTGATGATTCCATAAAAAAAAATCACTGCAATCGGACAAAGTTAAGAGCTAGAAAAGAGTTTTCTCTTTTAGCACGGAAAGTACTAGCTATGCAATCCTCTTAAGCTTTTATTATGATAGCGCAAAATCTATTTTATGTTTTATGAGTTGAAATGTATGTGTGCGGTAAATGGAAGTAGAATATATTTATAACTAGCGAATTCGCCTGTGTGGATGATATGGATGAGGGTTTTTTTATTCCTAAGTCACAGTATTAAAGCGAACGAAACAATAAAATCAAATTGGTCAAGCCGTTATTGAGTATTAGCGAGACTAAAGAATAGCAATTGATTTTTCTACTGACTTCCAAAAAATACTAGGTACTTAATTCGACTGTTTATGTTTGTTACATAATAACTTTCGACTGGGTGAACTGATTATCAAAATTTTTGTTTGTTTGAAAGCTGGTGCTTTACGTGTGGTCCCATTTAAATTTCATCAAATTCGGTCTTGTAGTTTTTGAGTTACACTACAAACAAATAAACAATTTTGAGAATCGGTTCCAAAGTTTGAGGTAACAAACATTTAAAATAAACAGTCGAAAAATTGAGTAGCTCCTCCTTTTTGGAAGTCGGTAGAAAAGATTTTGAATGTTGAAATTACTGATTTTATATGTATTCGTAGTTTTGCATAGACATTTCCACTGGGATGGACTTTAATAAATTATGTGTGCTATCCGACACTGTGTAGGTCGTAAATGCGCACTAAGTGATAAAAAAATGCGCAGAAAGCGTTTGTATCTACCATAGCCCGTGGTCGTCATAGTGCGCTGGTGCGCCATATAGTATGTAGCTGTCGAACAATACCATCTTCCCAGAAATTCTCAGTTCTAAATGCCAAATAAAACAGTAGGCAAATTAACTAATGTATATAGGTACGAGTGAGGATCTTAGAAGATTGATGGTAATACTATTGAATACCATAAAATAAATATAGTAACTATAAAATAATATATCTTAATAATACTTATGTCATTTTATTTAAAAACCAGTAACTTTGAAAGCAAGGAAACCAATATAATTATTTGTACGCTTTCCAATGTTTACAGCCGTGCGATTCTCTAAGAGCAAACATCGTTGTATCTTTGACAACATCCGTGAAACAAATGACGAGATGACAAGAAACGTTGGATAAACAACCTTATGTACAAGGGCGATATCACATAAAGTATTTGACATCGGTGACGAGTCACGGCTGTATATTCTAGAGTGAACGTCAAACTCAAATGTCAATTCCGAAAAAGCCAAGAGGTCAATTTTCGTGCTAGCGAATACAATTAATTATACAATTTCCACTTATTCATTAATGTTATAGAAAGCAACGCCCAAAAGCTCGCCCGTTATTTGTCCGTCAAAAACTAACAAATCATTTGACTTAAGCACCAATTTTGCCAGTAGCTATAACCTCCGATAGTAATATTTACTATGAAACAGTGATCAAACTTGTTCTAAAAATTGAAATACGAGCAACGATGACAGATTATGCCTAAGATGGAATTCTTAAGATTGGAAGTTGAATTCATAACAGATTAATTTTATTACCGAAAATTAAATAATACCTAATATCTTGGAAAACGTTAAATTAATAAGTAATTACGAGTCATCATCATCATCATCATCATCTCAGCCGTAGGACGTCCACTGCTGAACATACGCCTCCCCCATGATTTTCCAAAAGGACCGGTTGGAAGCGGCATGCATCCAACGTCGACCTGCGACCTTCATCAGGTCGTCTGTCCACCGTGTCGGTGGACGACCTACGCTGCGCTTCCGGCAAACCTGATCTGTGGTCTCCACTCCAGAACCTTTCGGCCCCATCGGGCATCTGTTCTACGTGATATGTGCCCTGCCCACTGCCACTTCAACTGGCTTATCTTCTGGGCTATGTCGGTTACTTTCGTTCTTCTACGGATCTCCTCATTTCTGATTCGATCACGTAGAGAAACCCCGAGTATAGCCCTCTTCATAGCTTGTTGTGCGACTTTGAGCTTATCTATAAGTCCCATAGTAAGAGAACACGTTTCAGTGCCATAAGTCATCACTGGTCGAAGACTCTTGTCTTGAGACACTGAGGTATTTTTGACGAGAAGACTTCGCGAAGTTTCCGGAACGCTGCCCAGAAGAGTTGGATTCGACGATTGACCTCTTTCTAGAAGTAAGACCTGCCTAGTTTAACTGTCTGTAGATATAGATATACTACCCAGGTAGATATACTCGTCAACAACTTCGAGAACTGAATTCCCAACTGATATTGGGGTAGGTACAACATGGGCATTAGACATAATTTTCCAATTTATACATTTAGTAAAATAAAATAAATAATTACGAGTTTTTATTTTACAAAATGTATACCACCCCATACCATATTAGTTAACAAATTGAACTAAAACAATTATTATAAATAGCGATTGGTAAATTATGGCAGAAAAGTGGAGAACTGGAAAAAAATAAGTGACTGCGTATATTCGTTACTAACTTCGCGCTGAAACTGTTCAAACTATGTGGATGAAAGGAATGGAGGTAGATAGCACAGGATTAACATATTAACAGAGTGAAAGAGTAGTTAAATAAGGTATCGCGATAATTCCACGTGGGTAAAGTCATTGCCAGATTCTCTAACACAATTAATACACACAAGTACTCCAACCGAACCTATATATTTCGTATATCGCACAGTTGAGTGTGTGCGATTGTAAAATAGAATGATTTGAGATACTGTCTTACAGTTTTATATTGCCTAGAGTGCTGCCAATCAACTGTACTATGATGAATGATCTCTAACGAATTGGTTGTAATCTTAATTGAAGTCACTTGTTAGTGATTTTAGACAACATAGCGTTCGGTCAACGGTGAATGAGGACCGATGACTTTTGGCACCAATTATTTGTGATGAAGATGAAAATATATGCTACTGATAGTCATTAGGTGTTTTAAAAATATATTTGGGAAGATATAATACGTAGTAGTTATTTTCTGTAATAGGTAATTTAGGTATTTCACTTTTATTTATCGAAACCTAATTTAGGCGCAAGTATAAATAATACTCGTAACCTAACCAAAGAAAACTTTAAAATACGAGTATCTTCTATGGATATGAAGCAAACATCGGAATCTTTATATTTTTCTGAATTGCCAATTCTAAGGCTACGCAATTCATAAAATCCCACCTACTTTTCTAATTCTCTGAATGCGTAAATTAGTTTATATGTCTATTGTTTGCTTCGTTATGCCTAAGCTACTAAATTTAAGATAAATACAATTTAATAAATTAAGCTAAATAAAACTGTCTTATTGAATGTAATAATCTACGTTTAATGTTAATAAACCGAACCGATTAACCTATTTTATGAATGTAGTCACCCACCTTAAATTTCAGTAATGAATATTTATAGATACTCGTGACTGGCAAGACTAATTTAACAACTCTACCACACGATTATACACACTAATCAAATTAACCAAAGGTACAATGTAGCTACCTCTACCTACATTATATAAGACATCAAATATGTAACTTTAGATGTGATACAAATGATATTAGGACATGACCTATTAATTTGATATTTTCAAAGCCAACACACATAAAAAAAAAATTGTGATTACTACTCGTAGCATAAGCTGATATAATTTTTAAATTGAACTTAATCAACAATTTATAATAGGTTAATATTCAATATAATATAACTCCTCCCCTGGCTCGAACACATGCGGTGATCCTCCTGGGCATGCTGAGAATCAAGTAATCCTGTATAGCATTTCTTGGGGTTACCTGTCTCATTCTTGAACAGCGGCTTCTTCGAGCTCTGGCACTGTCTGGGGATGTGACAGTCCCAACAACTCGCATATGAGCATCCCCAGCGTGTTCTATTGGGTTTAAGGCAGGCGAGCCGGCAGGCCAGTCTAACCTTGTGATGTATTATCGGAGAGCAGCTTTGCACAAACAAATACATAGATACATTACAACTTACATGTATACTGTACAAATTGGTGCCCATGGTTTATTTCGGAATGGTCTGACAATTCCATCAACAGCAATTAAAAAGACGAAGATATCATATTGTAATAAACAGTAACTTAAAAGATTTAATTTTTTTCAAAGTGATCGCAATCTTTTTTTGATGTGTGTATGGAGACAGATTCATACACAATTATGCGAATGAAAGAATCAAAGGGCATGTTGTAACAATATTTTTTTGCACCTAGTATTATTTTTCCCTAACCAAGCAGTCCGATAACCACGTCCTCGACACGGTAATATTATCTATAAATATTACGTGTCCTCGATGTACTCGATACTACCCTCTTATTCGGGAAGTTTCACTAACCTACAAAATCAGTTCGAGACATCGATCCCAGAATACTGCATTTTACCAGGCAAAGTAATATTTTACACATTTGCAAAGTATTTATTGCATGAGAAAATAACAATCTCGCAAGACAACTCAGTTGTCATGTAGTTTAAAATCTGCAGGCTAGTTGAATCTGTTAAAATAATAATCAGTCCCAGTTAAATATACTAACTAGCAAAATAATAACAGCTGTAGCTCCAAAATTTTAAAATCAGTAATACAATAATCCATTATTACTATTTATTTTATATTTGCTCTCTCAAAATTGCACTACAATTGGACCAGAGGTTCTGATGTCAAGTTTTTTGTTCTTCGTTCGTGTTGTTTTGTTTCAATGTTTCCATATTTCATTAAATAAAATGAGCATAAAACATATAGCGTCACTTCGTTAATGAACACGTTTTAAAAGTCTATAATTTAGCTTATTGCTTGCGTTAATTACAGTGTAAGGCAAACAATTTGCTGCAATCCAATCGCAAGTTGCGAGGCTTCAACAGGTTGACTTCAGACTTCAACCCGGGTTTCCAGATAATCACCGGTTTCCGAGATCGCGCAAAACAAACATGCAGACTGTAATGATCGCTTCACGTAATATCGGACACAATATAAAAGTAGAAGAAATACTCTCAAAGTAGAATTATGTCCTTTTTTATACCAATCTACTCAAATCTCACCATATTTTTTCACGAGGCTGCACTTTATTCAACAAGTAATCACGGTGCTATTTTTTTAAATTATATACGTTAAACTTTGGACTTCCAACATTTACTAAAACCTCTTGTTGTTACAAGAAATGAGTTTGCTAGTAGAAACTAAGATATTTGCAGAGTTTACGATACATTATCAATATTTACTGTTAAAAAAAATAGACTCTGTGTGAGTATATAATATATTGCACATATCAAAATTAAATTTCAGGAATTAAACGCGCTATAATTTGAGAATCAATCCCGCTAATTATTTGTTTGTTGTGTTAATTGTCAATTGCCTTAATTGTCAGGAGAAGGTTCTTATGAGAGAAAAACCGAGAAGAGACGGTAGGTTACGGCGAGGCCGAACGCCGAGCCTACTACCCGAACGAAGCCGCGGGCAGTCGCTAGTAGTTCTATAAACTATAGACCTTACAGTAAGTACATATACAGCGAGCATTAGTAATAAATTTTTTTGAGAAATCTCGCTGTAACGGAAACCGTTTTTTGAAATTGAGTACATAATAAATGCACTAAATTTACGGGTTACAACCTACGTTGATGTGACTGAATGCATAATATGCGATAGACGGTATAATTGTCATAAAGAGTATTTTATATTATGCCGTCGTAGAACACCGAAGAGTTATAGATGCTACGACATGGTTTTAATATTGGCGGCGGTTGAGAGATCACACTAGTCGAACACTGAGATTTGTCGACTGAGAAGAGAAGCTTTATTTCATTCTCTCGGTGGAACACCTGCTGCTGAAGTGATGAAGTGAAGACTAAGGATGCAGATGTCACAGTTCTGTTTAAGATATCAAAATTTACCGTTGATGTCGTATTTTACTGGTTTTAATTTCAGTGTTGTATCTATAAAAGCAAAAATAAATAGAATTGAATGGTTTCTTTATCTGCATTCGCCTCATATAAAAACTGAACGCTGACTCAATTGAGTAATAAAATGAGGATCTAAGCTACTAGTGCCACATATAGATATACTATATGTTGTTATGTTACTTTTAATATAGTAAATAAAGTGAGTGAAGCCGCTGGCGTCAAGTAGTGGTAAATAAATGAAAAAAAAAGATACATAAGAATGATCTTTGTAGAACCTGCGGAGAGTCCCTACTGCTTCTTATACTGTACACAGATAATGCAACAGTCACTACGGATACCGCAGTTTATGTATCAGTCAGTATGCTTGCTTAAAATAGGTACGTATTAAATATAACAAGTTACCCACCATACTTTACCATTATAAAAGAGATGAACGTTAATTTGTTGCGATTAACGTGGAAATGATGTTGACTAAATTATGGGCCCATGTATAAGCAAATTGAATTTTGTTGCTAATAATAGTTTGGGTTGATTTAGGAAAGCGTTTATGTGTATTTCTTATTACAATAAAGCACACTATGTACTTGCATAAAACTACTAACTTAGACGCTTTGGACAAATTGCTTTGGGCGGTTGGCGGTCAAGCAGTCGCCAGATATCCACTGACTGCTCGAGCTATCGACTGCTCTCGCGTAGTTACCTCCGCCCGCGCTTTTCATTCCACGACGCGCGCGCTTCCCGCCAAAGAATTAAAATTGTGACTTATTGAGCAGTTATTACCTTGTTCTAGCAGTTATCAATAGAAGCTTCAAGCTGTTGGACTATGACTGCAAGAGCGGTTCGTGTATGTTGATCACCTCCTGGATGACCCGAACGACGCCATCTCGACAGCTCTGGCATCGATCAGTCAGCCTCCTGGTTATTTCAGGTATTTCAGGGTCTTCATGCCGAGCCATGAGAGGTAAAATGTCTGATTTTGGATTTCCAGTCTTCACAGTTAGACATCGAGGTCGTCGTAAGCGACCTCTAAATAATCGGAAATCAGGTACAAGGTAATCTATGTTATATTCAGGTAAAGGTAACGTATCTATTTTTGATTGAAAGTTTATAAGTATCATCATTATTAACCTGTGTATATTTCATTAACCTGTGTTTTGTTTTCTTTCAGACAGCGCTGGCGGCTCTCGGCACCTCTATTCGCTACTAGGCAAGGGTTCGCCCTTGTTGTTGTCTAGCGCTTTATGAACCCTTGTTGTCCATCGGTTGAGTGCTGCGTGCACTCACCAACAGTCCGGTGTCGCTTTTAATGCCCGTAGTGGCAAAAAGCTCTATGTCCTTATAAAAAAAAGTGTATGTTGATCGCTGGCTAACTGCTCATGAAGTCTGTGTCTATCCAGCTCTAGACCGTGCGTTGCAGTCACGAGCGGGCTGTCATATATTCGTACTATATGTCATATATTCGTAATCTCAATTACAATGAATACCAGCATTATAAACAAACGGCAGCAACTTCATTGTGACTTTTTGTTACGGATGTGATTAAGTTAATAAAAAAAATTGGGTGTTTTTATGTCATTAGGTTACTGAACAAGCACGAGGCTCTAATGATATTAAGCGGTAACCTATGCCAGAGACAGCAGCTACAGATGCATTACTTCACTATTAATATATATATAACTATAGGTCACATTATTCGTACCTTGGTGTTAATCCTTATATACTCTAATAATAAAGAGGAAAGATTTGATATTTTGTTTGTAACAAATAAACGCAATGAAATACATAATCGGTTCTAAATATAAATTTCCCAGTAGAAAGCTATATTATGTCATAGCAAGGATGATAATACTACAGCAGGCCTAGACAAAATACAAACAGACGTGTTTCCGCACACGCTACGGATAAAAATGTGTCTACGAACTTCGACGACGTCACGTGACTTTTCCACAGGTAATGTCAACGCCATACATTTTGAAGTTGTCGTTTGGCGATAACAGAAACATCTTTTGTCTAATCCTGCAGATCATCCTTGACCTAAGTAACATACGCTATATTTGATTCATCATCATCATCCATCACCGTGTGGGTGAAACCGGAGCGCAGCTAGTAATGAGTATTCTTAAAATGTTATTGGAATATTATTAATTTTACTAGAGTGTCTCTATATGACCTCATTTTCACCACGGGAATGAACTAGTCATTCATAAAATAACTGCCTAATACTTGTTGCACCCTATAATGCCAACAAAAACAGCAGCTTCATATTAAATGAAATTATAATAGACCTTGCAGATTACTCACGATAGCAATCATAATAAATCACGTAACGAAAGGTGTTTTAATAGCACTAAAGATTATTAGATCAATAAAAAACATTAAAAATAAATTATGAAACGCAATAAGTATGAAATTAAACATGAAATGAATAGCACGAAGTGAATCTAAATATTAGCTTGCACGATATTAATTAATGTTATTTAGTAAGATGTAGGTACACTCGCCTGCATTCTATCATTCTATAATCTTCAAAGCTGATTTAATTTTTAAATTATTTTTTAATTCAATTTAAATTATAATTTTGAAAAGGTCGCCCTTCTATTAGACGGCCACGGGATCTACACCTCGCGCTTGTGGCAACTTCGGCAACATCGTAATGAAATCCACAGCATGGTGGTAGGGCACTTCTGATTTACGCCTGGCTAGCTACCACCGTCACGTTTGAAAATCTGTCTCTAAATACCGAACAGTGTGTTCCGGCACCTGTCATTAAGAGCCAGTCGCTATTCCACGTCTAGTGTGATACCAACTTCGACCGCATCATCGAACACTAGTCTATCAAGTGTAAAAAACACAAATATGGAACAAAAGGATTCTAAATTGATGTTATTTTTATTATTTTGACCCGTTGCCCTAGTTGATAATGAACGTGACTTCAAAGTGTACCTCGATACCCTGACCGGGGAAAAATTTGTGTTTAGCATAATTTTTGTTCTCGGGTCTTTATGATGTTTATGTGTTCATGCCTCTCGCAGCACAGGGTAGTGTGGGATTGGAAGGAGTGTGTGAACATTATTTGTTTTTTTTCATTATAGATGTATTTTTCTGTTTTTTTTTTCAGAACCAACTGTGCCCATGTATGCCAACTTTTTAATGAATTACGTGAATTTACGTTCTTAAGATGAACATGGACAAGACGAAAATTATGTCTAATGCCCATGTTGTACCTACCCCAATATCAGTTGGGAACTCAGTTCTCGAAGTTGTTGACGAGTACATCTACCTGGGACAGACAGTCAAACTAGGCAGGTCCAACTTCGAGAAAGAGGTCAATTGTCGAATCCAACTCGGCTGGGCAGCGTTCCGGAAACTTCGCGAAGTCTTCTCATCAAAAATACCTCAGTGCCTCAAGACAAGAGTCTTCGATCAATGTGTGTTACCAGTGATGACTTATGGCACTGAAATGTGGTCTCTTACTATGGGCCTCATAGATAAGCTCAAAGTCGCACAACGAGCTATGGAGAGGGCTATGCTCGGGGTTTCTCTACGTGATCGAATCAGAAATGAGGAGATCCGTAGAAGAACGAAAGTCACCGACATAGCTCAGAAGATTAGCCAGTTGAAGTGGCAGTGGGCAGGGCACATAGCACGCAGAACAGATGGCCGATGGGGCCGAAAGGTTCTGGAGTGGAGACCACGTACCGGCAAGCGCAGCGTAGGTCGTCCACCGACACGGTGGACAGACGACCTGATGAAGGTCGCAGGACGACATTAGATGCAGGCCGCTTCCAACCGGTCCTTTTGGAAAATCATGGGTGAGGCCTATGTTCAGCAGTGGACGTCCTACGGCTGAGATGATGATGACCGTCCGACTGCAACAAAAGACGATCGCAGACTGTAAGTAGCGGCGGCCAACCTTGACGCTTGGTCGGGGTTCGGACACGGGAGGTACACGCATTTGCGTTATCTATTGTACATATATATCTGTGTCGTTGAAGTGTTAGTGCAGTGAGTCGAGTTTTCTATTTTTTTTTTCTTTTTGTGTTAAAAGTTATTTATTTTAAGGACCAAGATCACTATCACGCTGGCTTAAGAGTCGGCTTTAAGACTTATACAGCAAAAATCGCACTATAAAACTTTATCAACCTTATAAAAATCAAGACACTAATTAACAGTTAAAACATGTATATAGTACGAGAAAAACTGCTAAGTGCTGTATAATGTTATGGCATAATTGTTGTTTTAGCACATTTTAAAGCTCCTTGGAAATGAGTAATTTATTTTAAAGATCAAAGTGCTAAATGTGCCACATTCATATTTAATCATTGCCAAAAAGATATCTTATTATTTGCGATCTAGTAATTAGACAGGTATGTTAATAGCCAGCCGTGCGATTCTCTAAGAGCAAACATCGTTGCATCTTTGACAACATCCGTGAAACAAACGACGAGATGACAAGAATCGTTGGAAAAACAACCTTATGTACAAGGGCGATATCACGTAAAGTATTTGACATCGGTGAGCTCGTCGATGAGCGCATCGACGAATCATTAGAGAATTGCTCGGCTGAAGATAAGTGGCACGCTGTAAGCTCAGATTACCACGCTCGTCACCATTATTGCAGGAGAACAAGACGTAAACCTTCAACGCTAGGGTTCCTACAATTCTTAGAATGGGATATGATGATTACAATTATTATGACTTAGGTATCACATGTATTATGCAATTATATTATACAAAAAAGTTATTAAAATAGTTAAGTGCCGGAAACACAAACCGTGTACTTTAGGAGATTAAGCTTAAATGTTAAGTCAAAATTTAGTGTGAAATGAGTGGGTGCCCAAGATACAGGCCTAGTGCCTAGTTTGGGGCCCGTAGTGTAACAATGCATAACCTTGAAGAGGCATAAACATAAAAAAAATATACTTACAATATTTAGATTAGTTAGATTTTAAGATTGCATGCCTAAAGCTACATGAAATATATTATAATTATAACGTGAAATAAACAATTATTAAAACTATTATTTTATATAAAATTCAAAATTCAAAATTGTTGTTATGTCTATGGAGAGGTTCAGTCTACTTAGAGGGCCACATATAGGGCATCGTTTTCAATACCTTTGTAAATGCTGGCAAAACACTGTCATCGAAAGTTATCGTTATTAAGGTAATATAGACAAGAATACCTTACGTATACAGTCTCCAGTTTTCTGATATATCGCAGGACCAGTAATTTTAACATAATGCTCTACCAAACTAAATATTTTGCACTACAGCTTGATGAGTTGAAAGGTTATCTCTCTATGCAGTGGTGCCAACCAAACTGAACATTTTAAAACATCTTGAGTCTTGGCACTTGATAAGTGATTGGCATAATTTGGGAACCACCGAAGGGTAACATCCTAACGTTGTGGGTAGTTCTATTCAGAGAGCTGATCTATACGTCTCCTCAACTGAACACCACTGCTCTTCAGTCGTTACTACAGCTAGCCAACGAAATATCTCGACCGAATCCGACCGACGTCATCTATACTATATACTATAATATTATAAAGAGGAAAGAGTTGTATGTATGTTTGTAACGAATCGCCTCAAAAAGTACTGGACCGATTTCAAAAATTCTTTCACCAATGGAAAGCTACATTCACCCTGAGTAACATAGGTTATATAAGATGCATCATCATCATCATCATCCATCACCGCGCGGGTGAAACCGCAGAGAGCAGCTAGTATATTATAATAGCAGTTGGTGATCTGCCTGCTTATATGATTTATTTGAAGGCTCGCAGTCGACGTGACGTGTCTGGTCTACTTAATTATATCTATCCCCCCATCGCATCCAACTTTTCCACAAAACTTAAAGGCAGTCTTAAATCATTGCATATAGTACCATTTTTATGGTTCATGCTTGAAATTTTACTGAAGAATCGAATCCTAAGTTATGTAAGTGAAACAGCAGAAAACGTAAGTAATCGATATTGCGATTTTGCCGAGAGGACTTTCTGAAGTGGTAAAATATTTGTAAGTAAAAACATTTTAAAAATATCTATATAAAAAGAATGGCTTCGAGTTTCTTGTCGCTTCTTCTCGGTAGGCTCTATATATTTTGGAACGCGGCGGTAGTCTTTAAAGTACATTATAATGAAAAATTGACGTTCATAAGTGCGTCTTTGATGCCTAAATTGAATAAATGATTTTGACTTTGACTTTGACTTTGAATGAGCCGATCATTTTACCAATGCAACTGCACCGGCAGAGCAGGTGTGTTTTAAACAGGAAACCACGAATCAGCAAAAGTATTGTAGATGCCTTCAGGCTTGTTAGAATGACGTTCTTAGCAAAGTGGCCGGTAGAATCTACGTATTATTTACATAGCTTGTACTACTCACCACTAATACCAGTTATTTTACTTACCTCTCTATTCGACGGATGTCTGGAAGAGATTAACGAATACCGTACCCATTGTACTGAACGTCAAACCATGTGTAATTTTATTTTATGAGAGTGCAAGGAGTTGTTGTATTACTCTATTAGTTTCATTTGTTTATGCTAGTGGATGCATTAGTGCCATCTTTGTAAATTGAAAAAATTAAGGATCATTCTTATGAGGTGTACTGTTGTGTGGCTTATTCTGGTCGTTTTAAAAAACAACCTTTCGCATACAAACGAAATATATTTTTTTCTTTTTTTTTCTTTCTTGATTTAAAAACTATCTTGTACCTCAATCTCATACTCAGGCAAATACTTTACATATCTTTCATGATATATGTGGAACAAAAATCTTCCTGCGGTTATTCTGCTGTGATGATAGCAGTAAATGGGGATGAGGATGCGATGGGGATATAAAATTCGAGACTTCTAAATTTAATTTTTTTAATATTATTTTCTATTCTATCGTAAAAATCTAAATACTCATAAGCATTAAAAAGTGATGTAAGAAGAGTGCAAGCTCTAAGAAAATTTATAAATAATATTAAATACTGACCAATTTTGGTTGGATATTGGATCAAAACATATTTTTGAAAAATACGTACTAGGGAGAGAAAAGAAAAATATTTTCTGTAATATGTTGTAAACATTTGTAATTACCTGATTTTAAAGCACGCGATTAATAAACGTCTATGAATATAATATGCCTGCTAGCTCATTAAATAAAAATTAATAAATAACTATTTTAGTTTATTTTACTACTACTATCAAATTTATAGATACCACTAGTTGCGCACCGCGGTTTCACTAGTGTGGTGATGGATGATGATGATGATGAAAAATATCCAATATCCCCGGGATAGATCTATCTCCTTTGCAAACATCGAGATCTGCTCAGCAATTTAGGCGTTGAAGGCTAACAAACAAAAAAACAACAAACTCAGTTTCGCCCTTATAATATTCAAGTTATATAGTATACAAGCAACAGAAGCAAAATTTAACTCGACAAACAACCAGCATTCCTTTCTTTAGTACCACTCACAACACAACGATAGTATTAGAGATGTTTCTTTATAAAACTGCGGGATAGATATCCCATGCAATTATCACATAAATCAGCTAAGGCAATGATTAATGCTGAGACGATGAGAGTCCGGTAGTTGTTATAACGGTTAAACGTAATTAAATTGAGGCTTCCGTATACTGCAATGCTTGAAGACGCAGTGGAGTTGTGGCCATTGGGGTACAATTAGAGATCACCTGTGGTCGTATTGCAGAATAAGGCATAATTGCATATGAAACTTGACTAGAACATAATTGAAACTATTACCGAAAAATCACCAACTTTAGGCATAGGATAGGTCAGCCCGCAAAGAGCGTGTTCCCGTACTGAGCCGCTTGTTTTGGCGGTAAATATTTTATTTTTTATTTTTTCTACTGTTTGTAATGAAACGATCAAAATACGTGGTTTAAACCGTTTAAAGTTATTCAATTTCATTGTGGTATTGATATTTTGTATAGCCATGATTCCGCCGATGAAAAATTCACAAGAAGAACAATACAAACTAAACTTTAAAAGCCTGAGGAGTTTGCATTTTTATTAAAAAATAAAATATAACAGTGTTTTTAACAAAATTATTGTAGGCTTATTGTTATCTATAATTTACTTGATCTATTAGTATTATGTTACTTACTCCGTTCGATTTATTTAGCATGGGATAAGATTTTGATAAACATGAACTACTTTTAGTAACTTTGCCCTATAATCATCATTGCTAGGACCCTTAGTAACTAAAAAATATATAACTCCTAAGTACTTAACTAAAAATGTTAGTATTTTTCAAAAATAAGGTATCTGAAATATCTTTTAATGAACATTTTTTCTTTATTTTTACCTTACCTTTTCTTCGCTTCTTGTGTCGTCGTTCTTATATGCCATTTATTCTCTGATATTTTAAACCTATTTGTGAGCGTGATTGTAGTAGGTGATAAAAAGGATCAAAGTTAAAACTCACAATTATGTAAGAAATAGGTTAAAGGATTGAGAGAGAGAATTTAATTGTAGCACATGTAAGAAAAGCATGATTGTTACAGGTTATTATTGCATAAAATTAGTTAATATTATCGCATTACTCAGTATTAATACATAGTAGGACAATACATACGTCAAATCATGTGTTCGGCGATATGACTTGAGTAGGTTTCACATATTATGCATGTGACTTTTGCAACCAAACTGTTATTCAAATGGTATTTCAGATGAAGTAGATTTCATAACAATAGTGTTTGCAAATGTTTCTATACACATACATATTATACTGTATACATAATTCCAGCCTCCACTACGGTGGTCCGCGTGCCAAGCACGTTTCTTGTATTTCACGACGTTAATTTCAAAATTAGCATCAGTAAACAAATTGCTGCAAACTGTTTGCTTTCCCCTTCCGACAAAAGACATGCTAATAACCACAATACATCGTGAATTAACGAAAATAAAGCTGCGATTGCAACCAATAAAATTAACTTTAAATATCTTTGTTTCTCACTCATTAGCCGTATTTTTTCTTCATGTAACTTGTCGTATACCGACCACACAAATACAAAATTGGTAGCTGGTCGCGTTCAGTTTTGCATATTTTCTGCATTACTGAGCAAAAATCTGTTTGTCAATATTGTCTCTTCGAGTCATTTGGCAAAATGACGGTGTTCATCTACTGAAACGCAAAATGCAAATGAAGCTTCGGATCGAGGCGCTTTCTTGGTGCTTTTCCTTTGTTTCTTTAATAATCAATATCCTTTTAATATTGTATGACGGTATAAAGTTTCAAGTTTATGGCGCTCAACTGCCAAGATTTTTAATGATGCAGACAATAAATTTAGCTGCAGAAAGGAAAGGAGTAAATCTTTGGCGCGACTGCGGTACGTACCATATAAATTATAATTGGAGGTTGTTTGTAAAGCACTCAAATTAAAACAAACGAGTGCAGACGCAATGCGGCGTAACAATTTTACTCAATGTATTTCATAGTGGTTTTTATGTAACAAGTTATAAACTGCGAATCGATTTCGCTGGTTAAAAGGGACAGCTGTTTAAAATATCAGTAGGTTTACTTGATGCAAAGTTGTTACTTTTAAATGTTGAAACTTGAATGTATTGACAGTTGTTTTTCCAATAAGCTATGATAGAAAGTGTGCTGGGATCTGTGTTCCTTTATTACTATAGCTTACGGTTTCTAGCTGGTACATATTCTTTGGTATATTTACCAAAAAATATGTACCAGATAGAAGCCGTTGACTGTCTTACAGCTGGTTCTAGCTACACCCAAATTAATATGAAGACCAGACTTGAGAAATTATATGTTAATGTAAAAAAATAGAGATAGCAGCAATACGAATTTTAATTTAAATACTTACTTAGGTATACTCTCGTTTTTATGTACAAGGTAATAAAAATATAAACTCATCTATAAGCCCCATGGTGGGGGGAAAAGTGGCCAAAACGCTGGCGGCATTGCCACGCTGAATAGCAATGCTAAGTTTTTTCTCAAAGTAGGCGCCAGCATTTCGGTCACCTGTCGCCTCAATAATGTTAATGGAATGGATAAGCCTAAATAAGCATAATTGTATTTATATATATACATCACTTTCATCATCAGAATCAATCCACTGCGGATTTAGATCAAACTCTTTCACTGACGGAATATTGCATGAACCTTTGCAGTAGTGAAGTAGTGACAGTAGTGACAGTAGTGAAGCACCAGCAAAGCATTAGGGCGCGGTAATAGATAGTCAATATTACCGTGACTGTGATCGGTGGTAAAATGTCACTATAAGTCATATGACCTGAACTATTGGCTGTCACTGAACGAATACACTTTGGTAGTAGACATGTTTTCGCTATCACTGACTAGTCGCTAGTGGCACTAGTACTAGCGACGAGTCAGTAATACCGAAATAAAGATTGCTATCTGCTCTGTCGCTGATACAAAAGTGAAATTTGATAGCGAAAAATCACGAGATTTACGCCCTAAGAGACACATTTTATTTAGGACCAGCCGATCTTCTATGCCACCAGAGATTTTTTAAAGTCTCATATGATTCTTACATTACTATAAAATAATTACGTTTTCACTTTCACTTATTGTATTTATAACAAAGAATAAATTAAATAAACTCCAAAACAAGACCTTGACATTTGCTAGATTAAACTAGCTCAGTTACAAAGAAAAAGATGTCAGAACATACGCTCGGGTCTAACAAAGCTTTTTAATATCTGCACACGCCTTGAGGCAAGAGCAGAACTATTTACATACTGCCAAGGAGCAATCGTTATATTAAAATGCAGGTATTTTTGTCTGTCTTCTGTTTTTCAATCATAACAGTTCGGTTGCCAGAATAATTTTATTTATGTTTAATACCTGTCGTACACACTACTATAAGACGAATATAATTGGATAATATATTAAAATGAAATATTTATTGACACATCCGCCAGAAAATTACCTATGGCAGAGATGCCGTGTGCCCTCTCGCATAAAATACATGCAGAAATGATACAGAATATGCAACACACATCACAACACACTTGCTCAAAAACTCTTCGACACGTATTTCGTCTATATACGTGGCATCCTATCAGCCGTGCGTTTCTCTAAGAGCAAATACCGTAGCATCCTTGACAACATCCTTGAAACAAATGACGAGATGACATGAAACGTTGGAAAAACAACCTTGTGTACAAGGGCGATATCTCAAAAAGTATTTGACATCGGTGAGCTCGTCGACGAATCATTAGAGAATCGCACGGCAGGAGATGACTCGCCGCGCGGTAGAGGCATTTGGCTCTCGAGCCAAATGCCTATGGCAACTCTGCCATAAGCATTTTTACAAGGCAAAGGTTTCTAAACATTTCCTCTTAATATCATATTATTAATATAGATTCCTGCAAAGTAATGCCAAAACCAATAAATGAATATAAACCCCGTTCAATGTCGCTTAATTTCTCGGATCTCGGAATCGGATTTTTCTAGATTATAGGTATGTCCAATCATCCATACCTTAGCTTTCAGGGAGTTTGTACTACACGATCAAAGTGACCACACTATCGTCGTTAGACCATGATAGTGATTAGCGCGTAAGGTACAATAAACTCCATAAACAGCACCCATTACTTATGAGAGTCTTAATGTCACCCAGAACCTAGTTTAGTTTTAAAGCTCTCTATGCGTTGCAATGTAATCAAGGCCTTAACAATAATACAATAATATGGCCAGTAATTCATCTCCTTGCTACTTACTTTTTTGACCATGACATCTGTATATACATTAGAAGTAGCCACCTTTGTTAGAAAATACCCACAATTCTTTATTAAACAAACTGACCTACCTCGGCGGCATCCAGATCAAAATATAAGTTAGTACTACCTGTATCTAAATTAAAGATGCAGAGTTCTGGCCCAAATGTTATGTCAATAAAGATATTCAATAAAATACCAAACGACTTAAAGGCTGAAGAAAGGGATTATATTTTTACAAAGCTTTTAAAAGATCTACTACTAACAAAATGCTACTATAACTTGAAAGAATTCATGAATGATTCATGCATTTAATGTTTTTTGTTTCAATAATAATAATTTTGACTAACTTGAATGAATCGGCCTGCTCATAAATCATATTGCTACACCCAAATAGGGTCATATGTTTCCTATCATAACTATAATATCTAATACAATACAATGTACAATGTACTGCCTTCCAATTTTTTTTTTCTCAACCTATTAAGATAGGTCGAGATAAGGATTGCATAGCTAGTACTTTCCATACTAAAAGAAAAAACTCTTTTCTACCTCTTAACATTGTCCGATTTCAGTGTTTTTTTTTTCATGGAATCATTACATTGTTTACTATGCCCGTACGTTTTGATTTTTCCAGTTTTTTTAAATTCTAGAACGGAAATTTATAGTACTTTGACAGACAGTGGCATACAGATTTGATAAAAACAAGATTCCTACAAGGAAGTAAAGTGAAATCTTTAAGCAAGCAGATCCAGGAGACAAATCTAGAGTCGTGTTTTAAATGTAGTTTCACAAACAATGTCGAGACACGAATATTGTTATGCTAACTGGCTTCGTTAGTTTGTCCACAGAATCGTATCGTTTTAAAAGTCAGTACGTGAGGCCAGTTATGTGATGTTGTACTAATTAGCTTTACATATTTTGATTGTTGCAGAAGGTTCTGTTTTGTGTTCAGTTACAAATTATATTTAATACCAGCCCCACGATTTCACCCGCATGGATGATGATGATGACTATGATGAGGAAAAGTATCATATGTGCTTCCCCGGGATATAATTTATAACCTTGCCAAATTTGATTACTATCCGTTCAGCCGTTTAGGTGTGATAAGGTAACAAACAAACAGAGATAGAGTTTTATATCAATTTTTATTCCTAAAATAAAAGTAGCCTAAGTTACTCCTTATAAAATCAGCTATCTGCCAGTTAAAGAACCTTTAAATCGATCCAGCCGTTTCAGAGATTAGTCGGAACAAACAGACAGACAAACATTTTAAAAATAGTTTTGTTTTAGTAAAAACTGCCCAAATTCTTATGAAACTATATACTTTCATAAGAATTAGTGCAGCACACATCAACTTTAATCACACTTTAATTCATATTATCTGTATAGATATATAAATGGGGGAAACCGTAAATTTTCTCGATAGCTTAGTATTAAATTAGTTAACCTCTATATACTAAGAAGAGCGACGAAATTTCGAGGAGAGCTTGCCGCAAAAGTATAGTGCGGAAGCAACTCTATTTAAGTGTGATGGACAATGTAGCAAGTGAAATTACTGGGCAATAGATAGCAACCAATATCTGGCGTACGAGTGAAGTGCAGTGCCACACATTATAGCAACTCTCTTTTAGGTCGTCATTTTAGTCACCGTCCGGTGACGCTGTAAATGCCGGTAGAGGCAAACAGCATTAGTCCATTCTAAAAAAAAAAAACATTTAATTGGATATCTGTCTTCTTTTTTTAGGATTCAAAGTCCAGCATGTTTCTTAGTATTTCCACTATACTTCTGTATTGTATTGTTTCAAAACGAGCTTATATATTAGCAGGCTAAACGATAAAAGACATTATAAAGAATCATAATGAAGTCGTCGCCATAATCAATAAAGGGCATCGGACTGACAACAGCTGACAATATTCCAACTGACTCTTGTTATGAACCATAACGTAGTACTTAACGTCACATCATGATTAGTAACTAACTTGCAAACTTATAAATGTAAAAATAAACTTAAGAACTGTATCGCAATAAATAGTTTTAAGTTTTTTACTACTATTGCATAAAGTTCAGGTTTTACTAAGTTCTACAAAGTACTCAGACGGTAAAGGTTATTTTAAACCCAAGCAAATTATGTTCTTGGAGGCGGAGGTTATTTTGTAATACTTGGTGACTTCAATATGGTACACTTTTAAGAATTTTCAAACAATTTGCCTTCAGTTTTTATTTGAATGTAATTTGAATTTATTTTATTTGTATGAACAACCGATACATATACTTAAAAATATAATTAAAGATTAACTTATACCGTAAAAACATACCCTAGTGTATTAACAAGACGTTGGTAGCATTGCCTCATTGAATGTCAAATCTCATGCGTTTCTACTCGTACGGCCAGAAGTAATGATAGATCTTTAAACATTATTGAGTTTTATTATAGGTATACTCTCAGAGAGCGGTTACATATTATATGGTCTAATTTCAGCACTTTACTATATTTTGAGATTATTATGATTTCAAATGGGTGACATAAAGCAACTAGGTTTGATTTTCATTTATTTTATGATTGTATATGTATATGTGTCCTTTTTTCCTGTCTGATTCTAACTTAAAAGTTAGTACAGCCAACAAAACAGACGCAGGAGAAACTTTTCAGACACAGTTTTTCAGCCATAGTCCATTGAGCCATTTCGTTGCATCGATTTTCAAGTTAATACCTAGATAAAGATACCAAAATAAGTATAAAACAATATCAAAAACGACAACGATGAGTCCCAAAAACCACATAAATTACGAAAAAGTGAAAACAAAAAATCTACGAGTACCTATGATCCTTTCACAGGTAGATTTGTTTTTTAATTACTTTATTGTTTATGTATTTACTCACAAACATATTATAAGATGTGATTGTATACTTTGATAATTTAAAATCATTCTATTTACAGCATGTTTCTAATCGCTAGTAATGTGTATGGGTCGTTACATAGTTTAAAAATCAACATTTTAAGCAATTAGATGGGTTTTGTTTAAAGATTTAGATGCATAACTATAAAAAGGTTTTATTTAGGTACTTTAGAGAGTTGTGTGTTAAACCAGCTAATGTATCACGCTTTCGATAACACCTATCAGAAACAACACCTCAACAAATACACCCAACACCTAAATATGGTAATGCGCGTTTTTACCTTCTGTTTATATCAAATCACTCCATTAAAACCTTCACGTCTCTGTGTTAATTAGACATTATCTCGACTTATCTGTATCTCACCTTCTTTGGACGCAGTTGATTTCTTATTTGGTAAATATTTTCCTTGATGACTGGCGCGGGAAGCAGATAAGCGACTTTACGTTTAAAACCGTATGGGACTAAGAGTTAAGTGGAGATGTTTGATTGATTTTCCTTTTTTAAGTAAATTTACTTTATTAACTAGAAAATGGTTGATGACAAAGATGGACAGCATTGCATATTAATATTGGAGAGTGGGTTTTTTTTATTATTTATCAGGGACTTTTGTCGCTTTGTGACCATGTCAGCCCCGTGATGACTATCATTTTATCACGCTATTTTTTAGTTATTTGATAGACCATGTCACAGAGCGCCCGAGCCATTTCACCCAATGGATCGGCTGGAGAGTGGGTATAATAATGGTAAGTAGACTTTTATGATTGGGAGGAAGGCGTACTCCATAGAAAGAAATCGATTTGAAATTGTGAGGTAATGTGATCTAAATTCAAATCAACCAAGAAAGGCGAGGCGTGGCCGAAATGTTGCCCACTTTGGGCAAAAATTTAACATTGCCATCCAGCGTCATTGGATCACAATCCATGGATGGGATGGGGGTGGCCATTCTGTACTATATTGTGACCAAGACGAGCTAGTAATTTGCTTCGAAGTATTTGGGACAGATAAACCCGCCGTTCCGCTTCTCGTTTCAAAAATGTATAAAATGCATTGAAATAACGTTTTTACTCGCATGAGTTACAACAAAATGGCTGTCACGCTCAGCAACTCTTCTGAAATTTTTAAATTATTGACGTATATAACTTTTAAACTATAGAAAAGCAATGAGCAAACCAATTTATTTAAAATATAAATTTATTTTTCGATGAGTTAAGATATAAGCGAAGTAGTTTGGTACAGTGTTATAAAATTAAGTGATTTACAGTAGTTAACGAGTATTTTTTTCTCCAAATATTGTGCAAGCGTTAAATTGTTGAAAACACATCATGTCAGAAGTCGTAGACCACTAAAATATATTTTTTTTAATTTATAAAAAAATACAATTAAAAAAGAAATAAATTACGAAGTGATGTAACGTTTTTGATTCTATCAATGTAAGGGCCTTATAGGGAGAGCATAAATAAAACCGAACCAAAAATCCATATCAAGCATGTTCACTGTTCCCTCATTTTAAAAGTTTCTCAAATTCAAAATGTAGGAATAACGGATGTGACAAGTGTAAAGGGATTATGGCTGACTAGAAACCACTGGGCTTGTGAACAAATAGCTGCCCATTGAAATAATGAGATTTAGGCGAGATTTCGACTTACGGACTATTCAAATGAAGTAAGAAAAGATCGTATCACTTGAGGATTAAAGTATAATTTAGAGTTAATTAAATTTAAAAAATGGAGACAGTAATCAAAAGCTTAAATAAGAATACAATTATGTAGATTCCTAACTATTTTGCTTGAAAAATAATGTTGTTTAGGAATCAGACATCATTTTATTTCAACGTGCAAATAGTATTTTTCAATTAACTTAATTTAAATAGTGTTGGAGAAAATAATCAAAAGCTTAAATAAGAATACAATTATGTAGATTCCTAACTATTTTGCTTGATAAATTATTTAGGAATTAGACATCATATTATTTCAACGTGCAAATAGTATTTTTCAATTAACTTAATTTAAATAATGTTGGAGAAAATAATCAAAAGCTTAAATAAGAATACAATTATGTAAGATTCGTAACTATTTTGCTTGAAAAATAATGTTGTTTAGGAATTAGACATCATTTTATTTCAACGTGCAAATAGTATTTTTCAATTAACTTTATCAGTTATTGTATTAAGACGATGTAAAGAAACAGTTCACTGATATTTAATTATGCTTTATTACGTACTCTAACTAAAGATAACAAGAACAACTTATGTAGTTCACAAAACATAGAGCCGCGCCACAGACCCACCATTAATAGGGATGGGACAATAGTGATGAGGCAACCCTTACAACAGATATAATGTTCGTTTAAAATATTTCAATGGCCACTTTTACATAATCTTATAATGACATCGACTCTTGAAGGGAGCAACAAGTACAATTTGAACAATTGTATACCGACTTCAATTCTATTCAGTTATTGGAGTGTATCTCAAAAACTACTGGACCGAATTTGATGAAATTTAAATGGGACCATACGGAAAACACCAGCTTTCAAACAAAAACAACAAGAATTTTGAGAATCGGTTCACCCATTGGAAAGTTATGAGGTATCAAACATAAGAATAAAAGAAATACAGTCGAATATAGTATCTCCTCCTTTTTTTGGAAGTCGGTAGAAAATATTTTTTTATATCATCATAATTTAACTTAAGCTTCTGCACGTACTGAAGATGTACTCTTTATTAACTTAAATAGGATGGGTCGATTATGCAATGCAAATTATTGTCTAATCAGTTGCCAGTGGTCATCTTTCCGGCACTTCCATGTAACATAATGACAATATCAACCTTTAGCTATATAGTACTTGGTTCCACGATACACACCATCACCTCCAACCAAGCCCCATCATCGTTACAAGTTCTCAAGAAGTGAGTTCAGACCCTTTGTTAAAAGTCATAACATCTGCTAATTTCAGTTGCAGCCAAAAGCTCCAAAATTTAGGTTTTCCATGGCTGTATCATCATCATCATCATCTCATCCGTTGGACGTTCACTGCTAAACATATGCCTCCCCCACAAATTTCAGTTATGACAGTGCCTTTATTAGTAGGGCTCCAGTTGCTAAGTTGTTTGTCTTTAGGCTATGTATGATACATTCGGGTGTCCTGAAAACTTCAACACTAGGCTGGATATTAAACTATTTAGTAACCCGCATTGGGCCTAGGGGGGATATGGCCCTTCTCTCTAACAGGAAGGCTCAAGTCTCTGCAGTCAAATCAAATCATTTATTCTGTATAGGCTTACGGGGGCACTTACCAATTGTCAATTAACCTTTTTTTTAAACTACAACCTGATCGGAACGCGACCGTGACTGAGAAGATACGTCAAGAAAGTAACAAACAAGCCGTCTTTTTACATTTTTTATTGCTAATTTCTTAATGTATACAACAAATGGTCGTGTGCAGTGGACTGATAATTTACCTATATGATCGTAGCCAGGTCTGTTCCAACTCATAATACGCTAACTTGCACGGCGCAAACCAACCATTACATGCACGTAAGAGCTCATTACATTTCTCGTTACATTTTCGTCTTATCTATTAAAGTTATGCTACCTCCTAATGCATGCCATAAAGTCATGTTTACTTGTTACGGGCGTAACTCCAAAGTCCTTCATCTACATTACTAGCTACTTAAACAAAGTTTTATCCTACAAAAAGTACAACGGAATTGAGTCACGTGCTACATACATGTGAACACACTTTGCGAGTGTATACCCAAAGTTGTGAAACTTTGTAACTTCTTGCGGTTAAACCTCCTTTGTGGGCTACAGAATAAACATAAAATGGAGTAAGTGAAATTGTTAATAAAACAACATAATGAGTATATCTTCATAATCAACCCATTACATTCCCGCTGCTAAGTCATTGGCTTTACTCTCATAGGCCTTTATTAATAAACGTCGCGTAAACCTATATTAGGCGTAACATGCTTTGTCTTGCTTTCACGCGTGGCATTTACTGCAAGCGAAAAATTTACAGATAGATGTTTTAACTACTCCGGGTGTAAGCCAAGTTTATTAATAAGGCCGCTAGAGAGGACTACGGACCATAGGCCACGCGGTTAGCGGATAGTCAACCTTAGTGTTCATTCATAGAACTCTTCATAGAATTTCGGTCCGTCTAAAGACTTTTGACGTGGTTGTACGACTGTCGTAATACAACTAGGACCGACAGCTTAACGTGACCTCTGTTTCGAAGCACGAAAACGTTCAATTGAAAATGCTATTAACGATAACACGTACAAGTGGTGATCGCACCAGAAATAGTAAAGTGAAACAGCTAGATTTAGCCGCCGCAGAAGGAGCGCTCTTACACAGGGTGTTTGGTAGAGGGAACGACAAACCAAATGAGCGTGTTCGGGGGCCCACTTGGAGAATACAAGTTGGCCAAAATAATCCCCGACACCCCAATTTTTTAAACTTTTTTTTGTTAATTTTCTCGGTTTACCAATATTGTACCTATTTACCACCATAACATTTGTAAAGTATGTTTTAGACCGGATGTTTTTAGTTTTTACAAATTTAACAAATGTTATGGTGGTATAGGTACAATTTCGGAGAAAAAGGGAAAAATCACAAAAAAAAAGTTAAACATATTGAGGGGTCGGTATTCTCTTGTATCCAACTTGTATTCTCCAAGTGGTCCCCCGAACACGCTCATTTGGTTTATCGGTCCCTCTACCAAACACCCTATATAATTGCACGCGTTTTTAAGGCAGCATAGCATGGTAATGCGATCTTAACAATAACTAAAAATGCAATTGCTAATATTCAATGAATAATGTTAAACTACTTTGACATTTATAACTAGGAAAAGCATCTTTAAAATGAAAAAAAAAAACCGCCAAGTGTGAGTCGGACTCGCGCAATTTTACATTATATATATGTATGAAGGGTTCCGTACCATTATCTATAATTATGGTCCGACTTGCACTTGAACGGTTTTTATTTATTTGTTGTTATAGCGGCAACAGAAATAGATAATCTGTGAAAATCTAACTATCACGGTTCATGAAATACAGCATGGGGACAGACGGATAGATAGCGGAGCAAACACCGGAGCCTTAGTTATAGAGTCCCGTTTTACCCTTTGGGTATGGAACCCTAAAAATGTATATTCCATATTACTATATGTATATTGTATATTAAATCTATATTCCATCTCATAAGTCATATTTATATTTTTTTTTATAATGTATTTAAACACGCCTTTAAATCACCGATAAAATTCAAAACTTTTAAGACTAGCACTTCTCTTACAATACAAGAAAAATACGAATAGCGTATTCAATATCGAAATTCTTGTCTTGATCGGAAAACTATGGAAATTAGCAGGCAACCAATGTATTCTTGGCCAACACAGGTCAAAGTATCAGATGGACAAGATGAAAGAGTACCTGTTAGTGCTCTGTCTGCAATTTGGAACCTCAAAACCGCAGTGTATTGTTAGGCATCAAACTGTTGAATGCACACTCGTCCAAATATTCCTTCTAAAACCAAAATAATACAACACAAGCGTAGAATGGAATATTACTGTTACTATCCAAGAAGCAGATGGTGGTGCGCTCGAACGATTCTCCTGCATGCCGCAGTCCTTATTTACAATAGCCTTAGTTGCGCAGTGTAAACCAGTGGTTAATATTTAACAAACTAATGTTTTACCCTGATGAGCTAATGTTTGATACTAATCGGTTATGAGAACAACTAAAATTGAGGAAGAGCGTTAGGTTACATATGACCACAACAACACGCGAGCCGAGTGACGATAAATAAATTGATGTTTTAATTTTGGTAATCATTTACTATTTGATTAGAGCTATAATTTGCTATACTTATATTGATATATGTTGCTATAATTGGATATAAGTTAACCATAAACAAGTTTTCAAATTATCAACGGGTTGATGTTTTAATTTTGGTAATCATTTACTATTTAATTGGAGTTATATTCTGCTATATATTGTTATGAGTTGCTATATGTGGAGAGAAGTTAACCATAAGCAAGTTTTCAAATTTACAACGGGTTGATGTTTTAATTTTGGTGATCGTTTACTATTTAATTGGAGTAATATTTTTCTATATATTGTTATGAGTTGCTATATTTGGAGAGAAGTTAACCATAAGCAAGTTTTCAAATTATCAACGGGTTGATGATTTAATTTTGGTGATCATTTACTATTTGATTAGGGTTATATATATTTTGCTATACTTATATTGTTATGCGTTGCTATAATTGGATATAAGTTAACCATAAGCAACTTTTCAAATTATCAACGGGTTGATGTTTTAATTTTGGTAATCATTTACTATTTGATTGGAGTTATATTCTGCTATATATTGTTATGAGTTGCTATATTTGGAGAGAAGTTAACCATAAGCAAGTTTTCAAATTATCAACGGGTTGATGTTTTAATTTTGGTGATCATTTACTATTTGATTGGAGTTATAGTTTGCTACATATTGTAATGAGTTTCTATATTTGGAGATAAGTTAACCATAAACAAGTTTTCAGATTATCAACGGGTTGATGTTTTAATTTTGGTGATCATTTACTATTTGATTAGAGCTACAATTTGCTATACTTATATTGTTATGAGTTGCTATATTTGGATATAAGGTAACCATAAGCAACTTTTCAAATTATCAACGGGTTGATGTTTTAATTTTGGTGATCATTTACTATTTGATTGGAGTTATATTTTGCTACATATTGTAATGAGTTTCTATATTTGGGGATAAGTTAACCATAAACAAGTTTTCAGATTATCAACGGGTTGATGTTTTAATTTTGGTGATCATTTACTATTTGATTAGAGTTATATTTTGCTATACTTATATTGTTATGCGTTGCTATAATTGGATATAAGTTAACCATAGGCAACTTTTCAAATTATCAACGGGTTGATGTTTTAATTTGGTGCACATTTACTATTTGATTGGAGTTATATTCTGCTATGTATTGTTAGGAGTTGCTATATTTGGAGAGAAGTTAACTATAAGCAAGTTTTCAAATTATCAATGGGGTTGATGTTTTAATTTTGGTGATCATTTACTATTTAATTGGAGTAATATTTCCTATATATTGATATGAGTTGCTATATTTGGAGATATGTTAACCATAAGCAAGTTTTTAAATTATCAACGCGTTGATGTTTAAATGTTGGTGATCATTTACTATATGATTGGAGTTATATTTTGCTATATATTGTTATGAGTTGCTATATTTGGAGAGAAGTTAACCATAAGCAAGTTTTCAAATTATCAACGGGTTGATGTTTTAATTTTGGTGATTATTTACTATTTAATTGGAGTAATATTTCCTATATATTGATATGAGTTGCTATATTTGGAGATAAGTTAATATAACGCGTTGGTTTTTAAATATTGGTGATCATTTACTATATGATTGGAGTTATATTTTGCTATATATTGTTATGAGTTGCTATATTTAGAGAGAAGCTAACCATAAGCAAGTTTTCAAATAATCAAAGGGTTGATGTTTTAATTTGGTGATCATTTACTATTTAATTGGAGTAATATTTTGCTATATATTGTTATGAGTTGCTATATTTGGAGATAAGTTAACCATAAGCAAGTTTTCACATTATCAACGGGATAACTGAAGAAACTCAGAGAAAATATACATGGTAATTATCCCTATGATAATTCGAATATTTCTTATGTTTGTGACCATGATAGTTGAAAAACTTATAAGCAGGTTTCTTTTACTATTCCACTTTGTAAAGATATTATATTACCAAAGTTTCACCAATTTCTTACTTTCGTGCCTTGTTCATGACGTTTCACGAAACGTCAACTCAAACCCCAGATTATTTTTGTGTGTCACGGATACTATTACATCAAACCGGCAGATGAGATCCAACCAATGACACGAGTTAAATGTAGAATTAAAGTTAAGTCCATTAACTTTATCACCATAACACGGATATTGTTAAACTTAATAGTTAGTATCGAATTGCTTACAAATGCATAATTATAAAAGCACTCACGCATACTACGAGAGTATACATATTATATCTCGTAATTATTGAATTGCAGTAACAAATTGACAGCAATTACCATCCAATTATTGGCATAGCTATCGTAGCAATCATGTATATTAATTCTTTGATTATACGGAATGCTATCACATGCATGCTTTATTATTAATGTCGATGTTAATCATTGTAACATTTGCGATTTCTAATTTATGGTGAGATTGCAAAGTGCTATAATTGATATATTGGACACCGATACTACCTGTTTTTCATTGCAGCTGATCCTGGATCATTCAAGCGGGCGTGAAAAATCTCTAAGTTCATCCTAGGGGTGGCTGCACTAATGGTCATCGCTTTTTTATTTTATCTCCGAATCCATCTGGCAACAGGGAGTCACTTTGATAAACGGTTATAAAAAACGTGTGCTCAGTATTTGGTCTATTTAAAATTGTAATTGAGTAGCTGCCACCAGATAGCTGATAGGTTCGACCATACATACTGAATTGATAATACTAGTACATAATTATAATCAAAGTCTGTTAGAATAAAATTGTTATCGTCTTTTTGACCAAACAGTTTTTATTTCGAAGTATTTTCGCTAGTTAATATATAGATTCATTTTATTTCAAATAATTTATGGTTTTTAATGTTCATAAAATACAACTTATTTTCGTGCCAAATTTTTTCATCATATTGGGTTACCTTGCCCATAGATATGGCATATATCAACAAACATGGAAGATCCAAAAATAACTTCAAAACATCTGTATACTACTTATCATAGATATACATATGTAAATAGGGCGAATTCTGTGGTACTTACTATACAAATATTTTGTCAAATTACCCACGTACGATTATTAAAATGGGCAATGAAAAAAATAATACAATATTTTATTTCATTATACTGCAGCAAAACTGTTCATGTGGCATCAAATTTGTATATAAGTAGTGATTTACGCGGATAGATTATTTTATATCACTGCTATAAAACACACCGTCGATTGGGTCGCTCTCTCAACATCTGTGAAAAACTGATTACAAAATAATGAGTCGCACAAAATTAAAAGCAATTTGTCTCGTTATGCATGTAAGTGCACCGCCCACTCGACGGCAGCCGGCAGCGATTTGTCGCACGTCGTTGTCGCACGCGTCTCTGACTAATTGTCGCTATAAATCGGAACGCGTGCGATTGCGACGTGTCGCAAGTATGGAGTGATCGGCGAATGCTTCGTCCGCTATGAAGTTGTGATGAGTGGAACACGTAGTTGTGAAACTTAGTATATCGTTATGGGTTTCTGTAGCCAGAAGGAACCTTAACGTTTCGCCATGTTCGTCCATGTGTCAGCATGTGAACTGCTTGTATTGCCTGTCACAGATTGTATTGAGAAACTGTAGATGGAATACAGCATTTTTAATAATACATATGTGGAAGTGACCACGGAATACGTGCCATTAGTAATTAGTAAAATGCCAATAGCCAATAGTACATTGCATTAAAAAAGGAAGTTCTTTATTTTTCAAATACTAAGGAGTGCTATTAGTTTATTGTATAGTCTTATAGATTGATATTTTCCCATATATTGTGCAAACTTGTGGTTGGGCCGTTTTGTGAAAGACAGGTACTACCACATTATAATAATAATAATAAACATATATTTATTTCCTCCTCACAAAAGGTTGGTAAAAACAATTTAAAATAATTAGCGAAGAGTGACAAAATAAAACCTAACTATGTGAGGGGGCTGGTGCCCGAAGTAGGTTTTTTAAAATTTATGCATATACATTCCTGTAGTTATCTGGGAACCAATGGTGCAAGTGAGGTTGTATGTGTAGAAAGTGAAATGAAAAGGGGTGCAGGAGGCAAATCTAACGCCCTGAAGTTATGAGAGCAATGCGGTGCAAAGTGCCTCGTTAAACTACTAGGTTTGCAGCTGTGGGAGCAGAGTGCTTACCATCTGAAAACCTCCTTGCACGTCTCTTCAAATATGTTGATTAATATGTTTTGAAAAACATATAATTGCTATTTTCACATAATATGATGCAATTTTATCTTATATTTTTGCAATAGTAAATCATACAATCTGAAAAATGTTATACCGACTTCCATTCTATTCAGTTATTGAAGTGTAACTCAAAAACTACGTGACCGATTTTGATTTAAATGGGACTACACGGAAAGCAACAGCTGTCAAACAAAAATTTTGAGAATTTTGAAAATCGGTTTACCATATCGAAAGTTATGAGGTAACAAAGATAAAAAAAAAACTGTCGAATTGAGTACCTCCTCCTTTTTGGAAGTCGAGAGAAAACGGTTAACTTTGGTCAGTAAAACTTTTTGAGTTTTACTGATCAAAGTTACTAACAAACACTATTTGAGTAAATATTTTAAAACAAACTCAAGCATCTGTCGTCTAGCAGAAACAAATTAAGTTTATTTTTCTGACTAAACACAACCTAAATACCTATATGCAACTGAATTTAATATAGAAGATGGGCATCAATATCTCGATCAATACGATAACCTTCGTTTATAGGCTTTTATATAGGCAATACCTTCATCTGTATGCTAACTACACAATCGGGGTTCAACTAAATACTTATTACATCTCATTATCCTCAAATGACGCTAAGGAGCGAACGTATATGAGCTAATATGATCAAGGGAATGATTAAACCTTATTGTATTCCTGCACCAGGGTGATACAGACCGTATTACAGAAGTAGTAAACTTTACTTTTTAAAGATTTTATGTCAAGTCAAGTCAAGTCAAAATCATTTATTCAATTTAGGCATGTAAGACGCACTTATGAACGTCAACTTTTCATTATAATGTACTTTAAAGACTCTACCGCCGCGTTCCAAAATATATAGAACCCACCGAGAAGAAGCGGCAAGAAACTCGGGGCCATTCTTTTTATATGGATGTTTACAATGTTTCTACTTAGGTACTACAAATATTACATTTTATGGATGGCAGAGAGACAGCTTGCCAGAAGTGAAGTATTCCAAGCATCTTTATCTTCTATATAATGTCGAAATTTATAGTAAGCTTTTTTTTATTAAAACGTTTTTTACAGTCAACTTGAATTTGCCCTCTGTGAGCTCAGTTATGTGCTTTGGGATTTTATTGTAAAAACGCACACAATTTCCTAGGAATGACTTATTAGTCTTCGCAAGTCTAAAACTAGGTACAAGTATTCTATTTGTATTTCTGGTATTAAAAGTGTGGTGATCACTATTTAACTTATATTTATGTAAATTTTTACGAACATACATTATATTTTCAAATACATATAAGGAAGGCAACGTTAATATATTGATTTCTTTAAATAAATCTCTCAAAGATTCACGGGGACCCATTTCGTATATGGTTGGTGGTTTCGTATGGTTTTGATTAATGTTTTTTTTTAATTGATAACTTTTTACCCTTTGTGACACTTAGTTTTAAGTTTTTCATTGTTCATCATTACACGATTTTCTATAATATTGTCCAATTTCTTTACTTGTTGTACCTTATAATGTGGTGTTGCAATAAAGAGTTTATCTATCTATCTATATATCTCAGGGAAAGACACATTACTAACTACTATTTACTAATAAAAAGAATACTACGTGGGTAAAACTGCGGGCGTAGCTACTTTTTTAATGCATTATCAATTTTAGGTGGTAGGCCTCCTGCACACGAGATTGCCTTGGTTAGTTCCAGCACAGTGCCATTATTCCACCGCAAAGCAGATAGCTGTAGCACTCCCAAACATGGAGGTGGTGGAGAAGGAAGCTCGATCGGAGGACTACTTCCCTGCTGATTGCGGCCCAACGGGTGATGGCAGTGAGGGTGTGCAGGGCGTATCGCACAATCTCCCATGAGGTAGCGTGCGCCCTTTCCGGTTCACTACCGTGGGACCTTGAGGCTGAAGTCCTGGCCTCGGTATACTGGCGCAGAACAGAGGCACGGCAGCGGGACGAGCGTCCAGCGCCACTAGAGGTGGCATACTGGCGTAACCAAAAACAGTGGCTTTATCTACCTGGAACGAGCGGCTCATTAGGCCTGCACAGAGGGGGGCTGGCGCTCGACGACTACTCGACGCGTTTCAGCCCGTACTCAAAGAGTGGGTATGAAGGAGACACGGGAGGCTTTCCTTTCGGCTGACACAAGTGCTCACGGGACACGGTTGTTTTGGGGGGTACTTGTGTCGCGTCGCCCAAAGGGAATCCTCCCCGGCTTGCCACCAGTGCGGCTACGCGGATGACACTGCCCAGCACGCGCTGGAGGCATGCCCTGCAGGAGACGAAGCGCGACGTTGCCTAGTTGCGGTAGTGGGGACAGACCTCTCCTTGCCCACCATCATTGTACAGATGGTGGGTGACGAGAGGTCGTGGGAGGCGGTTGCTTCTTTCAGCGAAACCATCATGCTGCAGAGAGAGGCAGAGGAGCGGGAAAGAGAGAGGGACCCTCTCTCTGATTTGCTTCGGAGAGCGCGGCCACGGAGAAGGGCTAATCGAGCCCGGTCTCCATCTCAGGCCTGTGGATATAGGCCCAATAGACATAGGCCCTCACAAGGCGTAGATGCCCAACGAGTTCCGGGACATCTATTGCGAATGGAGTCGCAAAGGACGACTTCCCCGGAGATGGGTCTGCCGGAAGGCGGACAGCGGCGTTGACGGTAGCTGCGGAGTAATGCAATGGCGGGCCCGTGCCCCCGTCATATGTCGAGAAGATGGAACTCCCCGGGTTTTTAGTGGGTATTCGGACTCCCACATAACCACCATGCTCCCCCGGGGCTAGTGGTCCATAAAGGATTTTCCCGGGCCAAAAAAAAAAAGATAGCTGTAGCAAGTAAAATTGCTAGAAATAAGACTCAAGATACCAATGTGTCAAAGTGATCCGTACAATGGAATGCAGTGCAGTGCCACACAAAACCTTAGTTTGGGAGACAGTACAAATGTTATGGGTTGACAATCTCGTCAATTTGTAGTATTAAAGTCAACCCCGAGAGCACTGCAAAAGTGGATGGACTTATGTCGGTGACCATCTTTTAAAAAAATACGCAGTAAGAGATCATCAAACTACAATAAACATGTAGTGACTGTTGGAAGAAAGAGGCGCCCGAAAAGTACTGCGATGAAACATGCGTTCTCACTTGAGGTTCCATTAGAAGCTGGGTCTAAATACCTTATTTTAATTACTTTGACTGCATTACAGCTTATTTTTAAGTAAAGGCGAGTATATGACAAATAAGTACGTTTTAAAATAAGAATTCATAACTATAACGAACAATGATATTTTATACGATTTACGTCGTAAAAGTCCAATTAAAATTTTATTCGTAATCAAACAGAACAGACTACAAGAAAAGATAAAACTGCAATAATTTAAATCGTTAACGATTAAAGTAACGTAAAATTAATTGAGTTGAACATTTTATAGACAACTTCGAATTGACAACTGAAATCCTGTTTGCAAACTACGACTTTTATTGTATTTTATCTTTATTGAATCTTATGTTGCAATTATATACATTTTTATAACTTGTTTGATTACAAGCCTTTGATAAGATATACAATTATTTTTATTTTCTTTTAATTTATTCTACTAGTCCGCCCACACAAATGTAGACTACCCTATGTAAACATTATTTCGGAACAAAGTAAAGTCTATGTGTTGTTCCAGATTGAACGATTATTCCTACCTATTGTACGTATTATATGTGTGCTATCTATATAGATACCTAGCTGCGCTCCGCGGTTTCACCCCCGCGGTGCTGTATGATGATGATGATGAATCAAATATAGCGTATGTTACTCAGGCATAATATAGCTTTCTACTGGTGTAGGTTTTTTTACCGGTTGTCTTTTTTGCGTGTTACAAACAATCAGATCTTTTTTGTTTATTATTAGAGTAGATAAGGACAGTGTACGAATAATGTGGCCTATAGTTTGCACTGGCGTTATTTTTGCATGGAAATGTAGTTATTGTGACA
Source organism: Selenia dentaria (assembly GCA_917880725.1). Taxonomy (NCBI): domain Eukaryota; kingdom Metazoa; phylum Arthropoda; class Insecta; order Lepidoptera; family Geometridae; genus Selenia; species Selenia dentaria. Next base: position 21,650,448 of record OU862893.1, read on the forward strand.
TAACTGTAATAGTTAGACACAAAAAGGAAAACAGGCTCTAAAGTGTTTGCAAGAGACATGTCTATTAGGCATAGCTAATTGACGAAGCTGAAGAGAGAAGACGGCAGTATAGCGTCTACCGAAGCAGAAGTGTTGGGAGAGTTAGCTCGAGAGCTTAGTATAAGCTCTCGACCTCTCGAATAAAATATACAAAAGTGTATATAAACAGAATTTAGGATGACAGTGACATGGATTATCTATTACAAAAATGGTAAAATGGCAATGTATTGATATGAACTTGTAGATACTAGACGGGCCCCCTATAAGGGCATCAATGGTGACAAAAGGGGCAACGTTGGTGAGGATGGCTAAAGGGTGTCGAGTGGTGTGCTGCGGTTTCACTAGAGCGCTACTTCAGGTGTAATGCACTTTAACACTTCCACTCTTGAAGCTTTTTGCTACTTGCTCTTGCGTCTCCATATCCAGACGGCCAACTCAGGCCAGCTGAGGTCAGTTCTTATTTAGCCCCAGGGAGAATCGGGGTCCACTGTGTCGCCACTCACCAACGGCTTGCCACAAAGCCGCCCCTGCGGTTTTTTTTATTATTATGTAAAATCTGCGGAGAATATAGTAAGTCCTTTAGCTATTTATTTAAGTAACAAATGAATATACTCGTAGTAATATCATTAAAAGTCGAAGGAATGAAGTCCTTGAAAATATCATGTCCCACAGCCGCTCGACTCCAGCCCTCGCATAGAAAGTAAGATTGACAAGGGACCAGGCACTCGGAAATGCTCACGGCCTTATTGGTAGAGCTGACAGCCTAGGTGACCTCAATGCTAGCCTAAAAATGCGTGTTCTAGTACTGAGATAAAAAAAAACAGTAAGTGTCGCTCAACCTTGTCTTTGAGTTCATATTGTATATTTCCTCGGTATTCATTAGAAATAAGGGTTTTTTAAAGATGAGATTATGTATTGTAATATTATATTACTTTGTTGAAACATTTAAAAAATAATAGCAATAAACTTACAGTTTGTTCAGCTAAAGTGAGCATTAGTCATGGTCTTATTAAGTTTTAACAAAATTATCAGAAATTCTTGTTTTAATTGGCTATAAAGCCCGGAATTTTAAATAAGATGTTCGATGAGGATTCATTTAAATATATTATTGTTAAGAGCAGGATTAAGATCGATGTTATTCGATCACGTACTGTGACTAAAGGCAAATACATACTGTCAAAGTATGTATTTGCTTGTGGCCGTGAATAAATGACACGTTATACGTCCTGTCTCTGAATCTGAAGTCGATATCGGATGGCCATTTAATCATATAACTGATAGTTGAACGAAGGCACTCCTATGGGAGTTTCATAGCTAGAAACTGCTATAGGACTTAGGCTACTATCAATATAGTATACACTTATTTATTCATTTAGGAGTGCCTATAAAGTGCCTTTCAAATTGCCTACCTTAAAAGATATATAAAAGTATATTCCATCGGTTTTGAAACCTCTTTTTGCTTTTTATGTTATTCTGGTTCACTTTTGATAAAACCGGTAGTTTTGGTCTAGTAATAAAAAAAAATATTCCACAATAATAACAATTAATAGAATAATAAAACAGAAATATTATTATTTATATTATTATTTTTGGATAACAGACATATCATATAATAGCTGCACCCCGCGGTTTCTTCCGTGTGGTGTGATAGATGATGATGATGATGATGTTGAAATGTACCCTATATATAGCCTTCCCCGGGACGTAATCTAGCTGTTTGCTTGTCATTAATGGCCGGTCCCAATAATCTATCTATCGCCGGTTTACCTTACTAGAGATAGATATTTGACACTATTTGTATGGACGTTATGTCAAATTTCTATCGTTAGTAAGGAAAACTGTGGATAGATAGATTATTGGGATCCGTCCTAAGTTGTAGGCTTATTTATTTAGTAAACTCAAAACATGCAAATTATGTATTAATAATTTTCTAATGAATATGTAATTAGAGCAAGTTTGTATGCATGTCAAGTTATACATTTAAAAAATTAGGCATTTTTGTTTTAAAAAGATGATAGTAAATTTAACAAAAGCGTTAGGCAAGTGGAAACCAAGAGTTTTCCTAAACCTCTCCAGAGAGAAATCGTTACTTTATCTAAGTAGGTCATCATCATCATCATCTCAGTCGTAGGATGTCCACTGCTGAACATAGGCCGCCCCTAAGATTTTCCAAAAGGACCGGTTGGAAGCAGCCTGCATCCAACGTCGTCCAGCGACCTTTATCAGGTAGTCTGTCCACCGTGTCGGTGGACAGACGCTGCGCTTGCCGGTCCGTGGTCTCCAATCCAGAACCTTTCGGCCCCATCGGCCATCTGTTCTGCGCGCTATGTGCCCTGCCCACTGCCACTTCAACTGGCTTATCTTTTGGGCTATGTCGGTGACTTTCGTTCTTCTACGGATCTCCTCTCTCTTCTACGGAAACCCCAAGCATAGCCCTCTCCATAGCTCGTTGTGCGAGTTTGAGCTTGGCCCATAGTGAGAGACCACGTTTCAGTGCCATAAGTCATCACTGGTAACACACATTGGTCGAAGACTCTTGTCTTGAGTCTAAGTAGGTATATCTAGCTAGGTAGAATAGATAGAATGTAAATAATTATGTTTTTTGATTATTTAATTTTTAAGACGCAACTAACCCCGAAGGAAAGCAGCAAAACTTTATGTTGTTCTGAGGTATTATGATTAGTGCATGGTAATTTCTATTATTATGTTATTAGTCTATCCAAAAATATACATATTTTATTAGGACCATAGTTATAGTAGGATCATTACACAGTTTAAATATTTCTGGGTAGTCTTGATACTTTTGTCCTCAAGTATGAGCGTGCTCTTACTCCTAGCCTCGTTTAGTTGAGAGCGGAAAGCAACGACTGAAGCTAAAGAAGATAGATCGTTGGATCAATTTATATCAATTTGTCGAACCCTCTCGCAGCCTTCACTGTCTGATCACTGATCAATACTTTCAAACTGACTTTTGCCTGAAACTATTAACTTATTTGAAAATCAATATCAACCGTGGATGATTCCATAGATGTATATTTATTCTAAATATTGGTGATCCCACTATCCCACTAATATTATAAATGTGAAAGTTAAATTTTGGAAATTTGGGATAGATGAATGGATGGATGGATAAATGGATGTTTGTTACTCAAAATAGGCAGAACGGCTGAACTGATCTGGATGAAACTTGGCATAGAAATAGATTATAGTCTAGAATAGCACGTAGGATACTTTCATCATCATCATCATTTTCAACCACGCGGTTGAGAATGCGTAATATTCTTGGGCACAGCGTAGACAAAATAACAAGATCTCCGCCTACGACAAGATCGTAATGATCGCAGTTCTGTCAAAGTTTGTGTTAGTTTCTCATAGTTTAGTCAAAAGCATGCTATCATTTTGACAGCTCGATACACTAGACGTGCTCGACGACCGTTAAGGGTGATGAAATGTAACACAGATATCGTCAAGGGTGATAAAATGTAATGACAGTATTTTTTTCTATTGTGATTAATTTTTTATTTGTATGTACGTAGGTACTGTATTTTATGATTAGTGATTACTGATTGATTTACTAAGTATTTTAAGTTACTAATATTATTATAGCAATTGCGTTTGACCATGTAAATAGTTTATATCATTTTGGAATAAGGATAGTTATGGACTTGGAGAAGATAGTAATAGAAGGAGCTACACGAAGTCCAAATGCTGCGCAGACGAAGTCGCGGGCACCAGCTAGTCAATCATATGTACGAGTATGTTGCACCTGAAAGTGGACGTCGTAAACAGCAGCAGCAACAGCTTGTAGATGTCATTGTTAGGTCAACAGACAATTCCTTAAACTTATCCAAACCCCAGTTGTCTTATTTTTTTAATTGAAAGTAATAAGAAAAAAATTACCAAAAATGAAAATTATTTCAACACCAAAAAGTGTGAAATAACTCGAAGAAGTGGGCGCTTGACCGAATTTGATGAAATATAAATGGCATCATCTCGGAAGTATAATCAACCAAAAAAACAAGAGTTTTGAGTGCCGGTCCATAAATGGGAGACAAATCAATAAACATAAACAAAAAATACCCTTCTCCTTTTCTGAAGACGGTGAAAAATAAAAACCAGGTAGCTTAACACTTTATAAAAACAGACATTTATTTTGAACTAATTTTAAACAAATCTTTTTGTTATAAAACACTTAAAATTTCTACAAACCCATTACAGTCTGGATGTGTAATATTGTTATTACTAATAGCTAAGAATCCTGTTGTTTTTAAACGGTTTTCGTAACTGTTTGTTGTTTACTTTGGGTCAAATTTTATATTTTAAATAAATTTGGATACGTTTTTGAAATCGCGTAATGTACAAAATCACGAAGAAAATATAATGACAATTAGTTCAACTATTTTGCTTGCAATCATTTTACGTGAAATTTTACTTTCATTGGTGATGCTTATGAAATGAAACCTCATTTAAAGTGTTCGTAATCGCACTGTTTATGCACTTATATACGAGTATATCTATAACCTTGGGAGTTATCACAGTTTTTTTCCCATAGTGGCCCTTATGTTTCGTTCAAGTCTACTTAGAGACTATTTAATGTGTTACAATAAATTGAGAATAAAGAATATTGACTAGATACTAGACATAGGTATAGACTTAGTTTAAGCGGAGTTCCATATTCAGGGTATTGAATACCTTTAAATATCAACGTTATTATGATATAATAATAAATATTATAAGTAAGTAAGAGTAAGAGAAATAATTATATATTGTGTGAACTAATTGAAAGAATCGCAACGGGAAATTTAATATAACTTTTCTCGTATTATGTACATCATTTCTTAGGGTCCTTTTTTCGCATAACTGTTTTTGTCTTAACTGATTTGGCATAATGAGTTACGCACATTTTATTGTGTCATAATCATAGTTTGACTTAATTGTTTCTTGGCATACTAGTTCAGTGCCTAAATATAGTTTAGACTAATAAATAGCTATTGCCCTAATTTTGATTTGCATAAACTTAAAAGGCATATAGTTTATTCGTCTAAGAGTTATTAGATACAAAGATCCAGGGTACCTCTGAATTTCGATAAGAGAAATAAATAAGAAAAAAGATAAAAATAAGATTTTGGAAATGTCCAAAACCTTATTTTTCTCGTATTATGCTTAAATATCATTATGCGTAAGTAAATTTATATAGGCTTTAGAATAGTATGCTTAACGGTTATTATGCTTAAAGTAGTTATGCTTTAAAAATTGTGCCTAAGTTATCTTTATGCTATATATATAGTAAAAACTATGGGAAAAGAATTTTACTCATTTTTAAATATGGAGTGGACGCTTATAGAAGACGCAACACGGTACTTACAACAAGTTATTGCGTTGCATCGTTGCGGATACGCGCCAATTCAATTTTTTGACATACTGAAAAATTTGAATATAACCAAAAGATTCGTTTATCGTACCATCAAACGATACAATGAAGACTCTAGTGTAGATGACAGGTCAAGAAGTGGTCGCCCTCGGTCTATTAGGACTCCAGCAGTGATAAAAGCTGTGAAGATGCGAATTCAAAGAAATCCCAAACGTGAGCTGTAAGACTGTTGGCCCTTCAGATGGGGTTAAGCAGAACCACGGTGAAAAGGGTATTAAATGAAGACTTAGGGCTTCGGGCATATCGAAAAAAAAACAGGATATCGTTTAAATGCTCGTCTAATGGACCTGAGACTGAAGAGATGCCGCGCTTAGTTGAAGCGGTATGCGGGAAAAAAAAATCGGGAAATTCTTTTAAGTTTTGTTAAGTTCATTTTGGTATATAAATGGTTTCATAATGAATAAACTTGTTTCAATTATTTATGTGACAGAATTTATGACCTGACTGTGTACATTACATATGACAGGCGTAAATGATTACTAAATCAGTTTACTATACCCACTTAAAAGATATTTGATGATTACGCTAATTAACAGTAAAACTAATTTTGTAAAGTATATTTGTTTTTAAATTTAATGTCATCATCATCATCATCATGATATTTAAACAATGTTAAGGTTCGATACGTTTCTAAAATACCATTCTTAAATGTAACGTATATACAGGGTGTTTGGTAGAGGGACCGACAAACCAAATGAGCGTGTTCGGGGGACCATAAAAGAGAAATGGAGAATAAAAGTTGGCCAAAAAAAATCCCCGACCCCTCCAATATGTTTAACTTTTTTTTGTGATTTTTCCCTTTTTCTCCGAAATTGTACCTATTTACCACCATAACATTTGGAAAATTTGTAAACACTAAAAACATCCGGTCTAAAACATACTTTACAAATGTTATGGTGGTAAATAGGTACAATATTGAAGAAAACGAGAAAATTATTTTAATTATTATATATAAAAAAACCTCGGCCTCTACACTACACACCCGTTTTTGTATCGTACAATGACTAGCACCAATCACCTATACAACATAGTACTCTATAAATAATGTAAACTAAAACATTGAACAAAGAAGCTCTTAAACGAAAGTGAAGCAATGAAAGTAAGCTTTTATGTTACGACATTTTTGTCCGATCTCCTTTAAATTGTTTAAAGAAAACAGCAATAAATAGTGTCTATTTGACAGCACTACACGTAACTTCACTTACCTGCGCGGGAGTGTATTGTAGACTTTAGTCAGCCATTTTCGGAATTCCGCTTCCCTAATATTTAAGTCTAAAAAGGTGTGTATGACTTTTTTACAAATTGCTTTAGGTAAGTAAAGGCATATTAAGATTTTGTATTAAATTCGTGCATCTACGACATAAAATAAGTTAAACCACAAAAATACCCCAAAATGCTCTCCTTGATTTAAGACGCGCTGTATCCTAATAATAGTAAAAAACAGAATGTTTTGAATGTCTAGTGTAACGAAACAGATCGATTATATTGTATGAAAAAAATACTCAGGTGCGCCAAGGAACAGCAAAGAGTAATAACCGAACGAAATTCCTAAATGTTACTCGCTCTCTGCAAAAAAAAATCCTGAATAAGTCCATAAAAATAAACTTTACATCTCGCATATTCGGTAAGTAGGTCCTTATTACCCCCAAATGGGGCTTGTAGGTGACCAATTAGCGCTCTAGGGTAATAATGTAGCTAGAAAAGCCCTAGAGCGGTAAATAATTAAAAAAACACAAATGGGGCTTGTAGGTGACCAATTAGCGCTCTAGGGTAATAATGTTGCTAGAAAAGCCCTAGGGCGGTAAGTAAATAAAAGAAAACACTTTACTCTTTCAAAAAGTTCGCGTACATCTAACCATCATACTGGCAATAGACATCATGCATTCAGCCCAATGACAAAGGAGGTCGCTTCGCTATTCAGCCTTGTCTTCATATGAGTATAATAGTCATCAATTTTATTTTAGTAATTTCTGTTTTTTTCTACCTCACAATCGAGATGTAAAGCAGAGTAGTTAGCTCGGGTGTAAGCATCATTTGCACCCTCGAACTAAAGGCGCCCTCGCTGCGCTCGTGCGCCTAAATATCTCGGGCTGCAATTGATCCCTGACAGCCCTTGGCTACTAATATACTATTCACGTCCAAACTCTTAGAATTTTCAGCGATAACACTATTTTTTTGTTATACATAGCTAACATATAGTAGTAAAGTAGTAACCAGCAGTTTTTTCAATTGTGTTAGTATATATCGAAATATATTAAGAAAACGTACAAAATTAATGCATTTTCGCATCACATTGTCTAATATAACAAGCGATTTTCAACTTTACGTAAAGCATCGTAAATTATTATAAAATTTGGGTTGGACCGCGCCTTAAAGCCAAAGGACTTATGCACAGAGTTGTGGAAGTGCTACACACATCTCTGCCAGTTATTTAACCGTAAGCAGTAGTGTGCATTCATTACTGTGTTTCGGTGTGAATTGTAATGTTTATGACTTGCTTGTCTCGTCGATAAGAAAAACTAAAATTTAGACCGTGGTACAAAAATATATGAACTGCAATAAAAACAGTGACACTACAGTTATTAATAATGATTTAGTAATTCTTTGAGAAAAATAATTTAAACTATCTGCATTCCATGCCTTAAATGTTAGAAGTTTTCTTTGCCTACTGTTCCATATAAAGTCCAACGTTACGCTTGATAGAGTTAAACTCGTAATGGACAAGCCAACAGTCTTCCTAGGCATTAAAATTGACGCAAAATTACAATGGGGTCATATAAGTGCACTGTCTGGGAGACTCAGTTCTGCTGCATATGCGGTACGTAAAATAAGAGAACTAACAGACGTTTCTACGGCGCCGTTAATATATTTTGCATATTTCCACAACGTAATTTCATACGATATATCGCTATGGAGGTAAGCGGCTGATATAGAGACCTCTTTATCATACAAAAACGTGATATTCGAGCTATATACGAAATGGGTTCCTGTGAATCTTTGAAAGTACCTAGTTTTAGACTTGCGAAGACTAAAAAGTCATTCCTAGGAAATTGTGTGCGTTTTTACAATAAAATCCCAAACCACATAACTGAGCTCACAGAGGGAAAATTCAAGTTGACTGTAAAACACGTTTTATTAGAAAAAACATATTATAAAGTCCCACATTATTTAGAAGACAAAGATGCTTGGAATACTCCACTTCTGGCAAGCTGTCACTCTGCCACCCATAAAATGTAATATTAGTAGAAAAATTGTGAACATCTACATAAAAAGAATGGCCCCGAGTTTCTTGCCGCTTCTTCTCGGTAGGCTCTATATATTTTGGAACGCGGCGGTAGTCTTTAAAGTACATTATAATAAAAAAATACGTTAATAAGTGAGTCTTTGAGCCTAAATTGAATGAATGATTTTGTCTTTAATTTGTTTTTGACTTTGACTTTGGCTTTGATTTTGACTTTGAACTTTGACTTTGAACTTTGAACTTTGAACTTTGACTTTGACTTTGACTTTGATTTTGACTTTGACTTTGACTTTGACTTTGACTTTGACTTTGACTTTGACTTTGACTTTGACTTTGACTTTGACTTTGACTTTGACTTTGACTTTGACTTTGACTTTGACTTTGACTTTGACTTTGACTTTGACTTTGACTTTGACCAACAAATGTAGGAACACATGAACTGTAGAGCAAATTTGTTGAATAAAAACGGGTTATTTAGCACTTACATTAACTGTAGGTAATTCTAATTTCATCAAAATCCGTTCAATAAATTTGAGTGGTAACAAACATTCTTCATACTCTTTTGCTGTGAACGGAGTAGAATATTTCCTTCGTTGTCTGCCGATTCGCATCCCAATCGTAAGAGGCAAGGAACTGATATTCGGTGGTAGGCTGTCTTGGTTGGTAGGTACCACCGCACTGCCAGATATTCTGCCGCGAAGCAATAGTGCATAAGCATTAAGGTATGATGGGTACTGCAGCAGGTGAAATTACTGGACGAAAGAGACTCAAAAACCTATCTGGAGGTGACCAGCGCAGTCACACGCAAACCTACTTACAGTTCTACGCTGGGTTCTTAGATGGGTGGTATTGCAATTGTAATTTGCAAGCGTTCATCAGCTCGAATAAGATAAGCATTAGAAGCGTAGGTATTGCCACTTCATATAAACACACACTTCTTCATATGTGATAAATGTTATTTATAATATTGTAATCTATAAGTATGGCAAAAGCATTTTTGATTTATAAAATTTTGCGAAATAGAATACAAACAAAGAATGTAATCAATCACAAAAGAATTTCGTTGTCCGTGACTCTTACTGTGCCGAGAACACCCAGGTTGTACGACTGTCGCGACTTCCTGAATCCTTTAAAGAATTCATGCTGTCACACCGCTGTGTAACAATTTTCAAAGTTCATAAGATTATTTTTTATTATTCTTTCAAAGACTTGCATCACTGTGAATAAGAAACTAAAATCATCGATTACGCGGGGATTAAACTAAATAGCATATTTAGTCCATTATTCTCACTTCTAGGACGACATTCTAAACTGTTTAACCAAATATGATAGGAAGATTTCGAGCTATACTGTATACATAGTTATGGCACCAAGCAGTGGGCCTCAACAAGCTCAGCCGCTGTCGTACCTAGATAACATTAACTAGTTAGACTTTTAGACGAGTTAGTTAGACTTTCTCAAGAGGAGTTCATTCATAAGTGTAATATATGTATGTAATCGAATATGTATAATATATAATTGAGAAGAAAGTCGAGATTCACAACTGACCGTCTCTCAAGAATACCGGCCTAAGACCTAAGCCAAATGGGCCCTAGCCGGGCATAGCGAATTATTGCCCACATTCCTCTTCGTGAAGAGAAAACCCTTGTCTCAGGAGAGGGAATGTCATTATACTAATTATATGCTTGTAGTTATCATACACGATACATAGTCCGAATTTAACCTCTTATTATACAGGCAATATAAGTTTTGACAATAACACACTAGAATTATCTATATATATATAAAATCATGAACCCCTATTTCTCCAGGTCACTGTCTAACTTAAGAACGGATGGAACAACCTCGCTAATTCTTTTTTGTTATGTTAATTTTAAGAAAAGCCAATAAAAGATGGGAGGCTATGGCGAGGCCGGAGGCCGAGCCTACTAGGCGACCGAAGTCGCATGCAGTCGCTAGTTAATAACATAACGATTTCAAAGCGCTTGTTAAAAGCAAAAAAATCTCATCGAGAAATCTTTAAAAACTTTCTCTCATCAACCCACGCTTGTTTATTGGTTGTCATGTGCTCATAATTATATTGGCAGAGCTCATCTTTCAGATTTCATCATATAACTATAATTGCCAGCTGTATCTAAATTTGCCTATCAACGTGTCCTTTCCAATGGTCAAAGATTTGTCGACCCCATTTCATTTTCATTGTACTCAGATACTTACAGAGATATTCACAGTACCTATAGCTCTCCTATAGCTTTAGGCTAGTCCTATTGTGAGTGTCTAAGTTTCGGCTGCATAGGTCGCAACGGGCATATAGGATCATAGACACTATGCTATGGACGACGTTATTGTATGGTTTGTGATAAGCATCATTCACAAAACCATATCTAAGCAGATATGGTCATGTGAAGATTGCTAAATTCTGCCTAGTGTTCCTGAATTTTCTGTTGGCTTTCCTCTGAAAGTCGTTACAACCCATCAGCAAAATTTCACAAATTTGCTCAATTGCTAACCCTCAACAATCAAAAGGCACGCCACGGTTTAAAGATAGCTGACTTTATCCGGGATATGCGAGCAAATCCGGATCCTGGAGGCATTTGGCAAAGTGCTGAAACGACGACGACGTCCCGCTGCCGCCGAGCGTCATTTTGTCCGGGCTAACAACACTTCGCACTTCGCCATCCGACCGCCTTTCGAAGGCCTCCATAGATTAGGTAGAAAAGCCTCCTTAGGTCCAATATGTTTCTTTTGATGGTTCTATGATGGTACAGTGAAATAACAATAAATATTCCATTTAATTTTTTTTATAATATAAGTTTTTCTATTCTCATGGACACAGCCTAGTGTTATATATCCTTCGTACAAATTAAAGATTGCCTCCAAATAACAATTTTCATAATACAAGGCATTGATAATTATAATTAATTGAACGTACTAGGTAAAGCATGACAAAATTTAATAGAAATAGTACGACGTCCAAGCTATTTTTTCACAAGTTATTATTAAGTTCGGGTTACTATCATCTTTGTGGTCGTTTTTTTTGATGTTAAGAAAAAGTACTCCTATTATTGAATATGATACTTGTACAAAAATAGAAACAACTGAATCTGAAGGGGTTCGTCAAATTATTTTGTTAAAGCTGATTTTGAGTCCGCATTACCCAGTCATAATAACCCCCTCCTTGTCTATTTTTGAATTCTGCTCGTATTCACGAACCGCGTTGTTTTACAATTGAGTCACGTAGACGACAGCAACATCTGTCGTTGGGAGCGGTTTTTAAAACGATATGTTGGTGAAACCAAAGAATGCACTCCACGACGAGGGCTTAATACAGTACAAAAACTCCAGAAGGCAAACGTACGAAAAGAACAAGGATGGTTTATTGGAAAACACAGATTTATTTATTTTATTATTTTATTTATTTATTTATATAACTAATACGGTACAACCAATTACATTAGTCATGCAAGTCCAAATTAAATTATATAATATTAAGAAATTAATTAGGTAAGTAACAAAATTCAAAACTACAGTCCCACAAAAACAGAAATAAAATAAAAATCATACGATTTACAATGTCAGTAATACAGATAATTAGAAAATGTCAATATAAAATTTTACCAATAGTCAAAGTCACACTGACATAAATATTCCCATTCATCATCATCATCCATTTTCTTATTCCTGCCCGCTGTCCTCTTACAGTATTCCAGACACTTTGACTCTATGCTCTTCCATTCATCCGCAAACAAATCGCAATCAGGTGCCCAGGACAGGAGACCGTTCAACGCCGACAAAGAATGTGAGATTGAGGAGTACCCGTGCGCAACCGTGTGGGCTGTCGGAACCGCAAACACCTGATGGCGTCGCCCGCCGCGGCGGCTGTTGTCGTCAGGGACTCGGAGCCGAAACATCTCCTTGAGTAGTTCGGGAGCGTCAATCTTTCCATGAAGGATTTTACACATTACCTTCATTTGGTTAAGCGCTCGTCGAACTTCCAATGAGTTGTAACCTAAGCACCCTAAAAGAAAATTAGTCGGGTACATGTACGGGTAATAGCCGTAGATCCGTTTATATAGGAACCGAAGAAAGGCCTTTTGCACCTTTTCAAGAGACAGAGCATATATCTTTTCATGAGGATGCCATACTGCAGAGCTAGCTTCTAGTTTGCTACGTACGAGAGCCTCAAAAATCAACTGAATAATGAAAGTTCCCTGAAAGTCTTTGGAATTCCTCAGCACAAACCCCAATCTCCTATATGATTCCTTGGCAATTGTGAGGATGTGGTTGTTGAATGTCAATTTTTGATCGAAGGTAACACCCAGATCTTTTATAGTAGTGGATTTGGTAATCTCATATGAGCCCAGCTGGTAGTTAAAATCTATGGGGCGCCACCTTCGAGTAAACGTCATGGCACGGCATTTTGATGGATTAAACTCCATTTTATTTGCCACCGCCCACTTGCACATTGCGTCCACATCACTTTGGAGATCTATGCAGTCTTGAACAGACTTTATTTCCATTATCAGTTTTAAGTCGTCCGCATAAAGCAGGCATTTAGAACGTCTAACTACAGCGGGAAGATCGTTGATCATAAGTGAGAAAAGGAGAGGACCTAGTATAGATCCCTGGCTGACTCAAGATCGCGTATGATAAATAGAAGAGTCATACACACCCAACCTTACGAACTGTTGCCGGTCTCTGAGGTAGTCAGCAATAAATCTCAGGAGCCCGGGAGCAAAACCCAGAGCGTTCAGCTTGACGAGTAAGTGGTCATTGTTGACTCTGTCGAACGCTTTACAAAAATCAAAGTAAAGAACGTCGATTTGGCTACCACGATCTAACCGGACTGAGATATAATCAGTCAGTTCGAGGAGGTTTGTATCGACCGACCTTTTCCTCCTAAAACCATGTTGTTCATCACACATATACTGCTCCACTTGCCTGTAGATCTCTTTATGGATAACTTTTTCGAAGGCTTTTGCTAGGGATGATAGAATAGCGATGGGCCTGTACTCCGTAACAGATACAATTCCATGTATATATAAAAGATATTTAATAAAAGTAAATGTAAACAACAGTATATTCCCCCTTCCCCATTCTCCCTCTCCTTCCCCCTCCCTCTCCAACCTTTACCCCTGCTATCTCTTCATATCATCCTTCCTCGAAGGTCGGCAAACGACGTCCTCGGGACCTCTGGTATTGCGGATGTCCGTGGGCGACGGTATCACTTACCATCAGATGAGCCGCTTGCTCGTTTGCCAACCTATCCCAATAAAAAAGTGTTTATCTATCTAGAAGCCACGCGTGGCTACGCGTTTTTCACTTCAATCTGTATTGTGTGTATCTGTAATATGCCTACCTACACGTAGATGCATTGTTTATATAATCTGGGATCTTGTCTGAAAGTAATGTATATGTAATTATATATTATAAAATAATTAATTAGTTTATACACAAGTTTTTGGTTTTTGACGACTTCTTTCTATCTAAAAAACTGATTTAACAGGTACCTATATATTTCAAATTATAATACTTGTCAAGTTGTTTGATTCACGGATATAAGAATTGAAAAGCTACTTTGCTCTCTCAATTTGTCTCCGTCGCAAAGGATATCAAAAATGTTCTGATATAATAAGTATAAATCCGTATTTTTGAGTCTCTAGTAAGAAATATAAGATATTCATATAAAATTTTAGAGCACACTCCACTCCCTAATTTCTGCTTTTCTTTCTTAGCTGACATCTACTCCCTCAGTACCTATCTGCAATATTTCAGTTACTTGGATCAAATATGTAGATTTCGTGTTTAGGCATTGAATCAGTGACTGGTTTATTGGTGTTTTACCTACATTACATATCCTTTTAGCACGTGACTGCTTGAAAGCTTTTAAAATGTCATAAGGAGCAAATATACAATTTAGCATTACATAATGTCTAGTTACCAGTACGTGTTAAATTGTGATGAAATGATAATAATATTCATGACCTATTAAGCCCATTTCAGTTAAATTTCTACCATGAGAATATTTAATCTCACAGTTTATAAATAAATTGAGACTCCATTTTCACGCTAGTAGAATCTCAGAACAAACTGCAACTCCATGTTGACGTCTGTTATCGTTTGTCGTACAACTAATACAAGCTTAGTAAAAGTAGTTTGTATACTGGTCGGTTAACTGTGTCACGTTTGCGTAGAACATGAATTGAATCCGACAGACACGGCACTTCTGTACGCGAATGGGACACTTCTACACACTCGCCTCTCTTTTGTCAGTCTAGTTGAAATATGTAAAGGTTAACATTGATATTGGAGACGCGGCTGACATAGACTTTTTTTCTTCTTTTTCCATTCTTGAAGTTTTGTATTCGAATAATGTGATTTGATATCGTAGTTTGAACAATAATATCGATATTGAAAACAATACTTTTGATACAACGTAGTTTTACTTGTTAGGACTTTTTATTTCTTAGTATAGAGGTCACGATCCGTATCGGGGAAACACTGCTACGAGTAATTTCGTAATTTCTAACTTATCACTAAGTATATTAGGACCTTACGTAGTTACAACATCGTTTGGCATATTGCTACGACTTTATTCTAATTTCTAACAGAATTTAAAAAAAGAAATGGTAAGTTAAAGCTTAGGCAGGTACTATTGGAAACACAGAAGATGCACGTTGCAGCACTGCGTGAGTTATTGATTTTTGTGTTAAAGGTTTAAATTAAATAACATACTTTTGTCATTGTTGTTGTTGTTTCCTTGTTATTTATTTTTAGAACAGCTCTTCTTTGCTTTATTTCAAAAAAAAATCTCCTCTGCATTTTATTGCACAATCAATTAGTTGTGGCCAAAAACACACATTCATGTCATCGGAGATGGAATAGTTTTTACATCGATCTCCTCCGGCGATGCGATTGTAAATTGTAAATTACAGCGAAAAACGTAAGACATGCGCTCGGGCACTTTACCAGCGTGAAAAACAACAAACATGGGCAGATCTTCCTATTACTCCAGTTAAGAGTGACCATTAAAAGGTAACAAAAAGATAATGGTTATCAAACCAACGGCCACCCAAGTAGATGAATTTAGGGACGTGAGTTTTATGTAACACATCGTAAATTGTTTAGGTATACTTCGCAATTCGCGTGCCCTAAGAGCTGAACTCTTCTGAGAATAAGACTCGCGCATAGCGTACATCGCAAAAAATATTTTTTGTTGGAAATGTAGAAAGTATTAACAACGGGGGAACGTCATGAATTTTTTCCCCCAACAGTAGGAATTTAAATTCCTCCGCCTACTTACGATCGCGTGTGGTCTAATTATGAATACGGCACAATACTGTTAACTTTTTACCGTCTCTTGGAAAACTTCAGCAGTTTCCCAGCAAATGGAATAAAACTGTAACTCATAATGGAAACTTCAAGACCAGTTAAACTACGATACCCTACTTTGCGAATTGGCGACTCCATTACTGTGATTTTTTTTACGCCTCTCTTAGACTGTTTGTTTTAAAGACTTTAACTATTTTTTTTGGCAATATTGTTACAGCATAATGACTTTTGGTCATGCAGTTTGTATCAATTTTATATGCCCATTGGTATTTTTATATATTTGTCAGCCGTAAAATTTAAGCACCACTCTGCCTCTGGAATCGTTTTTTGATAGGGAGCAATTTTATTGGTAGGTGAAAGTTTGTATGAATGTTCCATATTTTTAATCAAGAAACTCAATAATCTGAAATTGAGGTAGGTAGTTATTATACGTAAGTATTAAAATAGGTAATAGTAGTTGTAATACTTTATACAAAAAATGCGACTAGCTGGAACCACACGCGGGTCAGCTAGTTCCGATATTTTGAAACTAATTTGGTTGGCCAATTAAATCACGAAAATTCCTACCATATAATTCTATTGGCGCGCTTTACTTATAAATTGCATCCTTCCAAATAAATTTATATTCCACAACTTTTTTGTAATTATTTATATAGCTGATATATGTTTTCTAAGTGATACACAACTAGTTTTTAACACCATTAAATATAGGAACATTAATTTTTATTTAGATTAATGTGAAAGATAAGTACATAACTGAGCACATAACACCCAATTAGTGATGAATTTGTTATTTAAATGCAATGTGAATGACACTTTAGTATTGGGATGTTGGTCCAAAATCACAGAAATAAATATTTATACTAAAAAGTTATATTTTACGACGACAGTAGCTTAATGATGGGGCCGTTTAAATTTCTTGACAGGCGTGTAGCAGATGATTTTTCTTGTTTTTAATTAGTTTGAACATACCTTTACTAGTTTGCTTCTTATCTCAAATTTATTGAGTAGAAAATCAGCTTACAATGAATATCTCACGCTAAATGAAATTTACTACTTACATAGAAGGTGACGCAAAAGAATCAAAGTGAATTTCGAGTATTATAAATGTTGTTCTATCATCTAAGTTGGTGGGAGGTAATATATAAAATAACTAAGTTTTTTAGGTATATTTAAATAATATATCGCTGTCACCGGAAAACAAAATGGCAATTGCAAAAGTTACCTTTTCAGGAAAAATAAAAGACTGCTTTTGATTGATTGCTTGTGATTCACTTGACATAGTAAGAAGTTAAATAGCTTAAATTAGAGCTGATTTTTAAAGTATTCTTTTAGGGATAGTAGAAAAATAATATAATTTACAATAAAATAGATATTAGCAAAATATGATATTAGTAAAAATTTATCAGCGTCAAGAGTTTTCATTGTCTCTTGTCATTTTATTGTCGGTTCATCTAAGCAAAAACAAATATTACAATATGTCATTATAGTTTTATTCCACGATTATTTGACAGTTCAATTATTGAATTTTAATGTAACGTATCATTTTATTCACTTAAATATTTCTTTATTTTTGTATGGTAATGGAACATTTAACTGTTGTTCTTGCGTTCAAAATGAAACAATTTATATATTAATCAATTGTTGTCTAATTTAAAATCAATGAAATACGCTGACAATAAAAACATAATATATTCTTCCTCATCTTGCTCTTCATCTTCTTGTGCAAGAGTCTCAGATCTTTTGACAAAGGTCAGTAACTCCTAGAACTCATGATGATGAAATGGGATCCCTCTACTTTACACAAGCTTTATCAAATCTGCATAATTATAAGGCCTTGAGTAAATCCAAACGGTCGGTATATGCTGCTTTCCATTCATGTTTAGAAGCAAAGTTTGGTGTATTTGACCCATTTTTGGCAGGCACCTCGCTTTCTTTTTGCTAGTAATCTTTGCTGAACTTGGGTATCCATTTGGCAATACCCTGCATCAAAATCGTATTTATATCGTCGAAGATGAGGTTGCACATTTGTAATATTTATCTTATAGATAAATGTAATGTTTTACTGCTGTTACACTCTATATGTTTTATATATTGTTATTTTACTATTGGTTCTATATAAATGCTTACAAATATATTACTTTGCTACAATTTTTCTTGCACCTCCAGGATGACTGGTAGAAAATGCTACTTAGCATTAAGTCCTCCTTGTACATTTGTTTTGTGTTATAGAATAAATAATTAAATAAATAAAACATTCACTGCCATAATTTTGGACCACGATATTTTTGGACCCATTAATTTATGTCATAAAAGTCATTTTGCGACATTTCTTTGCCAGTGGACTCTTCGCCAGTAACTTTGGTATTCATTATGATAGTGTACGGGATGATAGTGGTGTATGAAGTGGTGTATGATAGTGACCGCGAGTATACGCCACCGTGTGTTTTAGTTCGCGTTCACTGGTGGAGTGCATGGAGTCTCATTGACTCTGACCATGATCAGTCCCAAAAACCTATGAGTAATGTTCATTTGAAGTTTTCTGGCGGCTAAGATATAGAGGGCAAATACGTGGAACACTCAGAAAGTTTTGCGAACATAAATTCTATAGGCAAATATTTTTTTATTCAATCCTTTCAATGTAACCTCTCCACCAGCCTTTATACAAAGTTTCATGTCTATGAACCAATTTTCGTAACACTTTTTTCAGTCTGCTGCAGACGGAGACGAAAACTTATCCCTTAGAGCATTTTTATTTTCGAGAAAAGAAGGCACAAGGTGCTAGTTAAGAGCAGTGAGGAGGGTGACCCAGGAGATTGACCGGTGTGCTGTCCAGGAATTCCCTCGTTTTAAGCGCGGTGTGCGCAGGCGCATTGTCGTGGTGGAGCAATGTGAACGGAGACCTGTGTTTGGTCGCTTGTTGCTCACAACAGAGAAAACTTCTGCCAAGCGTTTGGTAGTATACCATTTGCATTCGGCGTTGATGCTTTCTTTGTTCCGTAAAGGAAGTTCCACGAAGTAGTCAGATCAAAATCTTCCCCCGCTTCGAGCTCACTTCACTTTGGTAAGCGTTGATTCATTTTGAAACATCTAAACCATCGACTGACGTTCGTTTTTGGATCGTATTGATTAATCCAGGATTCATCATCTATGATGATGATGTCGTAAACACGCCAAGACGAGCCTGCTTCAAAATTGTTTATCATATCAAGGCACCATTCTACCTGGGTCTGCTTTCTGAGCATCGGTGAGGTTGTGCGGCACCCAACGTGAAACTATCCTCCTCACGCGAAGGAAGATGCACGTGTAGACTTTCTTGAAGGCTTCCCGATGCAATCTGCAGTATGTGCTGAATCTGTTGATATGTAACTCGCCTATTTTCTTAGATATTTTCACTGCTAGCACGTTTTCTTCCGTAACAGCTGTCAAAGGGCGGCCATTTCTTTCTTCATGCCTCAAAGATAGTCGACCGCGCTTGAATTCATTATACTAACAAATAATAAGTATATTATACTCCTAATAATAAGTGTATCGTGCGATTCGTAGGTTACAGGCCACACCTATAAATAAAAAAAATATCACAGCGCAAAAATGATCCCATCGCAAATCCATTTTTCCAATTTTAGTAATTTCAGTCTCTCATACATAAAACCTTTTTTCGCAATACTTTCTGAGACGCCTGGTATGTATATATATATATATATATATATATATATATATATATATATATATATATATATCGTTGTGGTCATCGTTGGTGCGGCAATTAGTAAACACATACGGCAAATCGTCCTCAACAAAAAATCCTTTTTCGATATAAAAATAAACCAAATCTTGTGGGAATACCTGTGTAAAGTTGCGCAACAAAGTGAACGTGCCACTGGGATAACTTATTGGCGTCTAAAATCGTGCAATTAGTGATTATAGACAAAAACCGTAAGTTGTCTAAAAATAAATACCCTTATTTTTTACACACCGTCAGAATAATAAAATACGTCTCGGATGGTACTCATATACTTGCTAACACAGAGAACTGTTGCATAATTTCGACACTGCCATTATCGGATCACTAGCCCAGTGGTAAGCCGTAGCGAAGGAATCGGCTGATTGTGTGAGCTCAGGGTTCAAACCTCGTCTGAAGAATATCTTTTTGCACTCGTACTTTTTGTTGTGGATAAAATGGCAACAAAATGCAGTGGATGTGGCAAAGCCATCCAATCCCTGGACTTCCTGGAATGCAGCAACTGCCAAGAAACTTACGACCTTTTATGTGTTGCCATGGATGGAAATACCTTTTCAAACCTTAGTCAAGAGGCCAGGGACCGTTGGGTTTGCCCCCTGTGTGCTTGCTCCAGACCCAAGGGGGACAATACACATACCCCAATTGGAAGCCCCGTAGGCTCCCTGAACAGCACGTATAACACTACGGATCGTGCAAATACTACCTTAGACCGGGTAAATACGCTTCGGGGCAGTCGCAAGCAACCTCCTGCTCCGTTCCCTACGTGCAGCAACTCGGACTCTGATAACATATCACAGCTAGTCACCGAAGTAAGATATCTCAGAGAAGAAACACAAGAACAAAATAAGGCCATTGACTTGCTGAGACAAGATGTGCACTCACTCAAAGAGCAGCTAACTACGATGCCTCAAACTTTTGCTTCAAGCATAGAAGTTTTGGAAAACAAAATTGTTGACCAAAATACCAAAATAATTGTACTGGAAGGGTCCCTTAAAAACTTGCAGTCACTATTAAATATCCAGGAGCAGAATAACCTGCGTAACGAGATGGAGATATCAGGGATACCAGAGGCTGATAGCGAAAACCTAGAACATATTGCACTTGTCACGGCATCACGCATAGGTGTCGAGCTATCTGCAGCCGACATTGATTGCGTCATGAGAGTTGGGCCCAAAAGCCCCCCGAAAGGCTTAAACAAGGACTGGATGCCGCGACCAATAGTTGTCAAACTACTCCGCCGCTCGAAGAGAGATGAACTTTTACAAGCGGCCAAGTCTAGGCGCAATCTAACATCTGACATCGTGGCACAAGGCACCTCCAAGAAACTATACTTCAATGAAAGACTGACAAAGGTTAACCGCGCACTCTTTAAGGAAGCAAGAACCCGCGCCCAGCTGCACAACTTTCGTTTCTGTTGGGTTCGAAACGGTGCAATTTACGTGCGTCAGTCTGAAAAGAAACCTGCGTTTCTCGTCCAATCAAGTCTTGACCTCGACCAGCGCGTGGGTCACGCGGCTGCAGCCTCCTTCACAAGAAGTTCGTAAAAATTTTAGTCAGTTATGTATAACTTCTCATATACTAATCTGGAACCCTCATTCACTAGTTAAAATTGTATTTTATCTCTTACGCACACATTTTTCAACCTTGAATAATTACTCACACTACACCAACTCACACCTTTTTTCTCACACTCTGGCACCTCAAGACAAACACACCTGCATAAATACATCGTTACCAGCTAAATTCTCACCACCAAAGTTTACACAACCTATCTATCAAAGTTCTAGAACTGACAGTCAATTTGTCCACATAATATTTTTGTTTATATTCATATGGTAATGGCAAACCTAGACGTGGATACTGTAAATGATATTGATAAGGCTTTTACCATTGATTGTCAGACTTTTCACATGATAGAAGACTGTAAAGAATACCTAACGGACATATACAACTTCAAACTACTTGTTTTAAATATAAGAAGTATAAACAAGAACTTTCGTGAGTTCCTAGTAGCTTTTAAACGACTTAGCTTAGACATAGACATAGTGGTTTTAACGGAATGTTGGCTTGGCAGCAATCCAATAATAGGCCGAATACCGGGATATGATAGCATCAGCACAAAGGTAATTCACAACAAAGCCGGGGGAGTAGTTATTTATATAAAGGAAAGTTTAAATGTTATAGTTACTGAAATAGAAGTCAAGGAAGCCGAGTGCCTTAAAATCGAAATCCCAAATACGCTAACCATCTTCAGCATTTACCGATCTCCCTCCTTTACAAATATAAAGAAATTCTGTAACTCGTTAAGCCGTACATTGGAGGAATTAAAGTCTGGTGCACCAGTTATCGTAGCTGGAGACATCAATATAGACATAATGAGCCCTTTGAACGAAGAGGGAAATGAATACCTTTGTATGATGTCAGAATTAGGCTTACGGCCGGTAATTACGAACATTACAAGAGACATGAGCAGTGCATGCCTAGATCATATCTTCATAAAAGGCACCCAAGGAAAAATACAAGGGGCAATCTGTCAGACTGATGTAACCGATCACAATATAGCAATAATGGGGATGTCGACTAAAATCTATAATAGCAAACAACAAAGGAATAGATTCTGTATAAAAACCGACTATAAAGCAGTAGGTCAGGAACTACGGCAAACAAACTGGAATAGTGTAATAAACGAGGCAAATGTAAATGTTGCGGTTGAAAAGTTCGAAAATATAATCTCGTCAGCAATCAGCAAGCATTCAAGCAAAAGGCGAATCAGCAGATCCCAATTCGCATTAAAGCCATGGATCACCCCCGGCCTTATTCGCTGTATGAGGCATCGTGATAAACTACATCAAGACATGAGAAATCACCCTAACGACCCCATCAAAAAAACTGTTTATCACCGCTACAGGAACTTTTTCATTAACCTTCTCCAAAGGCTTAAACAGGAGCACGAAAGTAATGACTTAGAATCCAATAAGCACGAACCTAAAAGACTATGGAAATCTATAAAGACTATCATCGACAGTCCGTCCAGACAGTCTCCAGCAACAGAACTCTTAAACTGTAAGCCTAGTTGTCAAGACTCAATAAACTATTGTAACGAATACTTCACAAACGTAGGCTCCCAGCTCACCAACCAATTGCTCCAAACGCATAACACAACGGAAACAGCCCTTGCAGCTGAGACCAATTTCATAAGCTCTCAATCGGCTAACTCTTTCTACCTCCAGCCTACGGATGAATTTGAAGTAGCGAGATTTATTGACCGATTGAAAAAAGATAGTGCTCCGGGTTGTGATGGAATAAAGCCATCTCTGATCAAAGAAATAAAGCATGAGATTTTGGTTCCTTTGACACACATCTTCAACAACAGCCTAATGACGGGTATTTTTCCTCAGCAGTGGAAAGTAGCAACTGTGACACCAATTCACAAAGGTGGACGCAAGAACCTTCCTGAAAACTATAGGCCAATATCGCTCCTGTCCACGTTCTCTAAAATACTTGAGAAAATCGTGAATCACCGTCTCGTAGCTTATCTAGAGAAATTTAACCTGATATCAGGACAGCAGTACGGTTTCAGGCAAGGCAAATCGACGGAAGATGCAGTTGAGCTTCTATCTAGGAAAGTATCATCTAGTCTGGACATTCGTAATAAAACTATTGGAGTCTTCCTGGACCTGGCCAAGGCTTTTGATACCATTTTAGTGGAAATTCTATTAAAGAAATTTTAGCTTTTTGGGATTAGAGGACTACCACTGAAATGGTTAAAAAGCTACCTAAGTCATAGAAGTCAGTGCATAAAAATTGGGGAAACGGTTAGTGAGACGCTACCCATCTGCTTTGGCGTGCCACAAGGTAGCGTACTCGGTCCAACTTTCTTTATTCTATACATAAACGACATACATCTGGCAAATCAAACGGACTCTGAACTCATCTGTTATGCGGATGACACGGTAGCCTTGTTCCATGGAAAAACTTGGAAGTCAGTCTTCCAGAAGGCAGAAACTGGGATGAATAATTTAAAGCGGTGGTTAGATAAAAACCTACTCACCTTAAATCTCAAAAAAACAAAATACCTCTGTTTTTACAAAACTAAGGCATCAGAACCTGACTCTCAGCTTAAGCTCCAAATCCACTCATGTGTTGATGGCCCTTGCCAATGTGACTTAATTCTTAGAGCCTCATCTATCAAATACCTGGGAGTTATGATCGATGAACAATTTTCGTTTAAGGAACAGATCTCAATCCTATCAAAAAGAGTCCGTAAGTTAATATATGTCATGAAAGCTCTGCGAAACTGTGCAAAGGCACGAATCCTTCACCTAGTGTATGTAAGCTTGTGCGAGTCAATACTCTCCTACTGCATCACCACCTTGGGGGGAACTGGAGTTACTGCTATGGTGGAAGTGGAGAGAGCGCAGAGAGCGGTCCTAAAAGTTATGTATAAGAAACCGTATAGGTATCCTACGGATAAAATATACTCTGAGGCGGAAGTCTTAAGTGTTCGTCAATTATACATTCAAAAGATAACGCTCGCTGTGCATAGGCATACTATTTCACAGACTCCGACTGGGCCACCCAAAAGAAGATTACCTCGTGCCATTGAACCTAAAGTAAATACCGCTTTTGCACAACGTCTTCCAGACTTTAGATTTCCATATATTTACAATAAAATGACAACACGATGTATCATTCGTGATAAAACTACTAGACAGGCTAAAATAATACTAAAACAGTATTTACTTTCACTTACTTACTCTGAAACTGAAAACCTACTCAAAATATTAAAATAAATTGCTGGTCACTCTCTCCCTCACACACACTTATAAACAAACACACACACACACACATACATTCTTAATAATCGTACCCTTTTTTCATAATTCCAGACTAAGTATTATTTAGCTTCTTAGGTATATACATATACATATATATTATAATATTCACATTAATTAAAACAACCGAAAACCTTTCGCCTACGCAAATGTTGTAATTATGTCACCGCACCACCCCTTGTCATAACTATCGGTAAAGCGAAACACGCGGGTGCCTGCGATACAAGTTTCCATACTTAGTGCAGGGCTCGCAAGTGCACTATTCAACCTAACTAGTTTTGTACTCGTAAAATATCTCATAGATTGTATATTAGTTTTAAGGTTCAATGTAATCTATTAGTAAATAAACCATTATTATTATTATTATTTTTATTCAACCAATTTCACGGGTTTCACCCGGTCCTTTACAAAGGCATAAGTGGGGCTGTAGCCAACACTTAGAGGCCTGTTTGATATAAAAATACAATGTAGTATAAAAACAGAAACATTTTGGATGGAAGGTTACAGGTTATCTATTACAAAAATGAATAAAATGGCATGGTTATTGAAATGTACTTATTAGTGATACGGGAGATAGTGGGCTATGGTCGAGACTACGGCACCTGCCAATTTCAGTCTCATCTTAAAATATTTAGGCAGGTGGTGACTTGCCACTCACTAAACGGGCCCCCCATAAAAGCCACCATCAATGGTGACAAAAGGGGCAACGTTGGTGTGAATGGCTAAAGGGTGTCGAGAGGTGTGCTGCGGTTTCACTAGAGCGCTACTACCGGCGTTATGCCCTTTAACACTTCCACCCTTGGAGCTTTTTGTTACTTGCTCTTGCGTCTCCACCCCCAGACAGCCAATAAAGGCAAGCCGGGGGTCAGGGGTCTCATTTAGCCCCAGGGAGAATCAGGGTCCACGGTGTCGCCACTCACCGACGGCTCGCCACAAAGCCGCCCCTGCGGTATTATTATTATTATTATTCCTTTTATTTAAAATAAATCACGGATTTCATCCGGTCCTTTACAAAGGCATAAGTGGGGCTGTAGCCAACACTTAGAGGCCTGTTTGGTATAAAAATACAAAGAAGTATAAAAAAACAGAAACTTATGGATGGATGGTGAAATGGTATATCTATTATAAAAATGGGTAAAATGACAAGGCTATTGAAATGATTTTATTAGTGATAAAAAGATAGTGGGCTATGGAAGAGACTACGGCACCTGCCAAATTCAGTCTCATTTTAAATATTTTGGGCAGGTGGTGACTTGCCACCCACTAAACGGGCCCCCCATAAAGGCCACCATGAATGGTGACAGAAAGGGCAACGTTGGTGTGGCTGGCTAAAGGGTGTCGAGAGGTGTGCTGCGGTTTCACTGAAGCGCTACTACCGGCGTTATGCCCTTTAACACTTCCACCCTTGGAGCTTTTTGTTACTTGCTCTTGCGTCTCCACCCCCAGACGGCCAATTAAGGCAAGCCGGGGGTCAGGGGTCTCATTTAGCCCCAGGGAGAATCAGAGTCCACGGTGTCGCCACTCACCGACGGCTCGCCACAAAGCCGCCCCTGCGGTTTTATTATTATTTTTATTATTATTATTATTATATATAGTACTATACTATATATGTTTATATATACTGTATACATACATACATAATATATAAATACATATAGAAGGCCTTTTTCTCAATCGAACGTTAGCCTACAAACAAAAGTAATTTTTTTCCCGAATAAAATGACAACATACTCATCAGTATTTTTACCGGGTCCCTTTGTACGGGAATATTATGGCTATGGATATAACCGCTTTAATAGTTGTTGATGTGTGTTGACTACCACTGTCTATCAATTTTATTCGCGGAACTATTGAAGTAATAATAAACTTCGAACACTATAACATTATTTTATAACTTCATAGATAACCGCAAAAAATTTGAAAAATATTGTATAGATGTATTATGCTTCATTAAACTCAAATATGGCATAACACTAAAATCAAGACAATAGCGATTGTCATTTTGTTCTCCGGGGACAGCGATATATTATTCGTTATTCGGTTATAAATTTGGCAATAATGTTAATTTTCTCTTTACCAATCATTCAGGAAAATAAATTAAAGTTAATAAAGAACGTTTGTTTAACCACTCGGCCTACGAGCCTCGAGGGATCATTTCGAGAACTGTACCGCGCGAGGCGCTAAATAAAGGAATTCCCAGATACGCAATTAGACGCAAAGTTAGTATGAATGGAACCAATAAAAAACCTTGTAGAAAAGTAGAGTGTGTGTAGAGTAGCTACATTTTGAATAACAGAAAATATCGTGGCATTGAAGAGAAGAGCTATATATATATATATATATATAGATAGATATGGTACTGACCCTTATTAACCCTTTGCGTCCCAGAGACGTAAATATATGTCAGTTTCATTCATGAATCTCTTATTTTAATTATCACGGTATACGAAGGATAAATAAGTGGCATAAGAGTAGATAGGGTACGTAATTTCGTATACTAACGTACTGTTTATAATAACAATATAACTTCAGTTATTACTATATTTTTATAACATCGCAAATTGAACTGACCTTTCGCCTCCTTTGAATTGTTCGACTGAATCTTAATGCTGAGTATAATATGGAGAACAATATGCCATAAACATGCTCACGTCAACGCATAATGCTATCCTATAAGAAATGGGGTATTATTTTCAATAATGTACGCTTTTATTTGCATGATTTCTCGCACGACTGACATGAAATAAACATTTTATATTAAAACAATAGCGCTTAAAATGTATCCTGAGTATGTAGAGTGAAGCCCAGGTAGTCAGTCATTCAGTTATAAATAATGAAATTGTTGAAAAATCATCAACATTGACTTCTTAGGATCATATACTTAGTCCCTTTACGCTACCAACATAAAATGACTAAACCATGGTTTAAAAGAATTTCATATGCTTAGTAATTTTGGCTTTAACCATGATTTAAGCTCGAGATTATAATTAGTCCACGTTTTATAGTAGGGCAGGTTGTGTCAGAAGTACCATTGATCAGCCGTCAGATTCTCTAATGATTCATCGACAAGCTCACCGATGTCAAATACTTTATAAGATATCGCCCACATATCGCCCTTGTACACAAGGTTGTTTTTCCAACATTTCTTGTCATCTCGTCATTTGTTTCACGGATGTTGTCAAAGATGCAACGATGTTTGCTCTTAGAGAATCGCACGGCAGTACCATTGAAGGTTATAATGTCACACTTATACGTCACTACCATTAATGGTATTACTGACGTAGAATTGTATCCTTAAGGATACAATTTGTTGTACCGTTGATGGTACTACTGCCAGAAGTCTATAGTTTCATCTGCGGCACCGCGACAACCCTCTGGTGCATGTGTGATTTTAGGCTTGTGTTAAGTTATTCTTATGGTTATAGCTCAAAAGATAGTAAATGAATGTTTTTACGTCATGTAAAAAGACATATATAATAAACTCCCAGTCTTTTACGTCATAAACACCAACTCTAAATTGAATACGCCGAGTAAAAACAACACAAAAAATAACAATAAACAACATTGTTACACGTGACTGCTTCCGTCTTCCCGTCACGGAGTTCTTCAATTATTAACATTACAGGTGCCTCCATAAGGCACTTGTTACATGAATAATAAAACTCAAGAATACGCCGTAGAAACGGCAAAGAAACTGCATGAGGGTGTGCAGCACAATGCCGTTATAAAAGCAACACTGTATCTTTATGCGTTGACAATGTGCATTGTGCCTTACTAGCTGGTCTTTGCGAGGAATTTTAATATTCTCAAGTCTCTGAGATACGAGATTCATCTTCATAGCAAGTTTGCACTACACGAAATTCTTTAAAAATTCATGCCGGTTATTCACCCGCTATCTGGGAGCTGGAATGGAACTAGCGCAATGGGTTTTGTTTGCCTTATTTCACTCAAGCTTTGCAACGTTTCGGTATACAGGTAAACTCTATCCTGAAAGGTATAGAACTCAGAATGGATGTGGACTTTGTGGACTTGAATATGATATGGTTACGTTGTTATGTAGAATCTGCTGTAAAACTAATTTTGGTTTTACGCTTACTAACATTTGCTATCCAATTGAGACTAGGGATGTTACATCCAGTTTTCCTTTTCATGCAAGCAACGAGTACCACCGGGTGACTTATTACATACTTGACCTGCGTGTTGGGATAATATTTATTATCTTGATAACATAAATCCAAATCTGCTTGAACCTGAGTTTTTTTAAAAACAAATGAAACTCACCAGCAATTGAATTCACTACAACTTTGTTGGCGTATTTTCGAGTTACTCGTCAAGGTATACTTTGCTCAAAGAAGTAATTAATTTCCACATTACAAGCATTTTTTGATTACTGCAAGAATATCTAGTATACAGAAGTAAACATCATCTCAGGCTATTACTATTACCTACTGACATGTATTAAATACATAAAATCACTTCTACACTTCAATAGTAACCATATTCTTAATTTAAAATTCGTCAAGCTATGAAATTAAATGGTTCCACAAATTTAATCGAATAGTCACGCTTTTTACAAATAATATTTTAGTATAAATTAATAATGTTCGTGTTTTGTTGTTTTGGACGGCATGCTGGGCGTAACAGATTTTGTAGAGCGTATTTGCAATTCGTTTATTATTATTATTTCCTTTCAAACAACCATTATCCATTGTCCATATTTATTTGTGAAGGGCTCGCAGCGGATCTTGACTTGGCGATCTTAACCGGTCAAATATAGTCACCGCGTTTCCAACTGAGTCGTAGGGCCATAAACGTCAATAGGGATAGGAATGTGCAACGCGTCCTAACATGTTATCGATAATCCGCTACCTGCATTCGACCCTCATTAGCGCTCGCTTCGCGAATAATAATACATTCAAGATAGCAGATGTTGAAAGCCTCCTTCACAAAGCTATTGATAATGTTACACAGGAAGATTGGGTCAAGTGTGTGAGGCATGCCGAGGAACTTCAGCATGTTAAGCCGTCGGTTCCGCGTGTTTGTCTTGGGACAACAGTCGTTAGGCTAAGTCTATGAAAACTTCGACATAGGTTCACCACTAGTCTATCCATCAAGCCGCACTGGGCCCGCGTGGTGGATTTTGACCCAACTCTTCTGAGTGGATGGCTCGTCGTCCCAGCAGTACGAACATAATTGCGACCAATCTTTTTCATTACCAATATTGAACTAAAATAATTGAGACCCACGTCACTCAACGGCTACAATAAGCTGCGAGCTTCGTAACTAATCACCATGCACTGAATTACGAGTAACACATAGCCAATTCATTATTTGCAATGTCATCATCATCATCATCATCTCAGCCGTAGGACGTCCACTGCTGAACATATGCCTACCCCATAATTTTCAAAAAGGACCGGTTGGAAGCGGCCTGCATCCAACGTCGTCCTGCGACCTTTATCAGGTCAGGTCTGTCCACCGTGTCGGTGGACGACCTACGCTGCGCTTGCCGGTCCGTGGACTTCATTCCAGAACCTTCCGGCCCCATCGGCCATCTGTTCTGCGTGCTATGTGCCCTGCCCACTGCCAGTTTAACTGGCTAATCTTCTGGGCTATGTCGGTGGCTTTCGTTCTTCTACGGATCTCCACATTTCTGATTCGATCACGTAGAGAAACCCCGAGCATAGCCCTCTCCATAGCTCGTTGTACGACTTTGATTTGCAATGTACTTTGATAATATTTGGTAGGCGTATGTAGCGAAACGTATTTCATTATATTTCTGTTACACATATATGGTTATGAGCAAGTTCTGCACAATGAGAGTTTTTTGGTTCATTCATAATGAACCAAAACATTATTTCTAGAAATTATTCTAATACAGTTTTGTGTTCAGTGCATTCTCTGCAGTGTATTAAGAAATTAATGCCGTAGTCTGGCTCTGGGTTCTAGTTGGCTTTACTTTTCAAAGCAATTCTGTTTCATCTTCACTTCTTGTTTTGTTCATATAATATCTCAGTATAGAATTTAATTATTATTATTGCTAATGGTTTGTGGTGCTGATAACTTCATCTGTTTTCTTGTTGTAGACGCAGAACTGCAATCTCTGCCAGACTCAAGAGAAACCTAAAAATATTGTGTGTGGAAATACAAAGGCATTTATTTGTATGGTAATTGTATTTACTTATTAAGGTCAGATAAATAGTCAACTCCATGTTTTTAGTGATTTTGGTCGCCATCTTTGCTTTTCAGGTGGCTCACTACTGTTAAATTTGAGCCAATCAAATACGTTATAAAAGTTGAAGTGCTTATGCACGTATAATTATGGTGGCTGGGGCTGTCTTACAGTTTGCAATTATGACTATGTATTTTTTACATTAAAAACGGAATTCATAGAAATACATAACATAACCCAATATATTTTATGCTAATAAATGCATTCACATTTTGTAAAAAACAATTCAAACACTTCACAATTATGACCACATAATTATATTATAACTAGCGACTGCCCGCGACTGCGTTCGCGTAGAAGGCTCGGCCTTCGGCCTCGCTATAACCTCCCATCTTTTCATCAAATTGTTTTATGTATTATAAAACATTTAATAAAAAGATGAGTGACATCGGTAAAGCCTTTCTTCAGTTATAGCGTGACCAGAAGAAAAAGGGGTTCATTTTTATATAATAGACTAGCGACTGCCCGCGAGGCTCGCCCTTGCCATCGCCTCCTGTCTTTTCTTGATTTCTTTAATGTAAGAACTTTACACGAAATAAGCGAATCCATTTGAAAAAAAAATTTTGGAGTCGGTACAGCTTTTCTCAAGTTATAGCGTGATTAGGAAAAATAGGGGTTCATTTTTATACTATAGTTATAATATAACAGTCGTAGACTACAGTTCATCTAGCCGTGCTATGGCAGTACATAGTTTGATTTAGGTATACATATAAATTGTCGTTTCAAAGTGGCCACAGTGGGAACATCCCACTGCGAGTTTTAATACGAGTTGCTTCGTAGATGAGCATATGTGATACACCGAAAGCGTTTAGCCTTATTTTTGAGTAAAGGGTCCTTTAGCGCAGGTAAGCTGCAAATACTTTGAATCTCTTTTTTCTCTGAACTCTTCTGAATAACTTTTACTGCCATGATAATACTTGATGGCCAGTGATGATGCCGTTGGTGGTAAAAAAGGATAAGTTTCAATCTTAAATGTCTTCTGGTAAGAACTATTATTCTTACTACTTCTGGGAATTACTAAGTAGGATTTATACATACACTAGCATCGAAAGGCATAACACAATGGTTTAATCTTAAGGGCCCTTATGTCTACATTTGCATTTGAATATGATTCGCTCCCAAGCATTATATTCAGTCTTTACCCGTGCATTTGATAAACACTACTTACATAAGTTACTTACAGTTGTTTACCATTCTAATGATGAAACATGCATGTTTTAGTTAGATAATAAAAAAAATATTACCAAATAATAGAACAGACTTCTAAACCAAAAAGTGTGTAATAACTTGTTACCATGCTATGCATGCTATGCTATGCATGTTACCATGTTCAAAAGTAGGTACTTACTTTTTATCACAATATTGTTCATATGGTACTTCGAAAAGTTATTTCAGACGTTTTGGTATTGAAGTCGGTTTCATTTGTTGTAAAAAAAAATCCCCATTTTTAGTGACCTTTGCTACTTGCGAGATCGATTGTCATACCGTGAATGATGATATCATCAAGGCGTAACACTTTTCAGTTTTTGGAGTGTAACTCAAAAACTGCTTGACCGAATTTGTTGAAATTTAAATGGGACCTTGGAAGTATGCGCTACCAAACATAAAAAAATAATTATGAAAATCGGTCCACAAATAGGAGATAAATCGACCAATATACACAAAAAATACATAAACACGAACATTATAACCTTCTCCTTTATTGAAGTCGGTTTAAACTCATTGAGTTCGAAATGTAACTCGGAACATTAAGTTACATTATCGTATAGGTATACAAATAATTGTTCGTGTGTCATGTTCCGTCAAGGGGCGAAAAGTTGCAAAAAAATAAAGAAGCCTACCAATTTTGGTATGCAAATTAGCCCAACGTCATTCTGTAAGGAACTACCGCTCGACTGACATTCTCACGCGAGTTCCCTCTTTATTTTAATAAACAAATTAAGTGCGCAGGGTAAATTAACTCTTCTTCGTACTATGACGTGGAAGACGTTGAAGTGACGTACCCGCCCATTACGGGCCGGGTTCGGAGGTCAACGAACTCACGAAGACTATACGTAAACTACCTGTTAATCCTTTACTATATACTCGTATTGTTTGTTTACAAACAGATTAGTAGACTCAGTTTAGTAGTTACTCTTGATTTGGGCGCGTATAATTATGTTTTTAAAAACTAATTATTAATTTAATTAAAATTATAAAATAAAATACGTGTTGCCGATTTGGAGGCTAATATAATTATGATCTAAAGTACATGGGCAGTTCACACCTGCCGAGACACAGGCAGCTGCGTCTGCATAATGACAATCTTATGTTCTAAGAGTTTCTATGCTGAGTAAGCACAATAAAGCTTACTCAGCAGCTTAATCTAGTACGGAAGGGCCAGGTGCATCCATAACTCCTCCCTCCTTAAGTGTAAAATTATCGGAAGAATCCATTTTACGGTTATTCCGATAATTTTGCGTAATTGACAAAATTTTCGTTATTCTTTTTCGATAAACATAGAGAATAGAAATGAGAATACTTAAAATTAATAAGCTTAAAGTTACGAGTCCTAAGCCCGCACTAAAGTTATGTTTTTCATCAAAAACACTTTCTATCACTTTGTTCACTTCACTTTGTTTGAGCGAGTACGACATAAACTTCAACTCGTCGAGGGCGATCCCATGCATGTTAAGTGCATGTGCACTTAGTAGGCTCACGTTCATAGGTAGCTGTGGTAATGTTATGACTGGAAAGGGCTCTACTACACTAGTTTCCATAAAGATATGATGGCGAATCCAGATTCCGTTGATCTCTAGGTCACAAGTTTCATCTATCGTGACGAGGTAAGTCCCGAAAACAGGTTGTTTACTGACCTCGTAGTTACATTGCTTAGTTAGGGTTGTCTGCAAACGTGCAAATAGTATCCAACTGTCAGTGTTTACTCTTTGGATCTTGGTTTCTTCGAGTTCGATTTCATGCTGTCTACAGTATGTTAGATCGTTGTCAAATCTCATCAGCTGTTCAATGCAACTGAACCCTTGATGCAGAGGTATATTATCTTCTGTGCATAGGAAGTTGTCGCCAGCGGAAAGTGAGCGGCACGGCTTATCTATTGGTATGTACTTCGTTCCTTTCGCCAAAAGGTAAGGATATTCTGGGATAATAGACGTGGTTATGTTTTTGGAATGGTGGAAAATTGGTAAGGAGTAAATCTTATAATAATTATAGGTACAATTATCAGTGAGTGGAACTTCCATAATAAACGTGATTTGGTTTTTCTTAATAAAACTTTTTACACAAATGGTCTCTTCTAAGTCTATCAAGTTCATTTCATTAGGTGGATATACTAGTGTTGCGAACTTAGATATTACTTGTAAGTGGTACAATAGCTCCGTAGAGTTTATAATCGATTGATGCATGATAGATACTTTACTTAATGCTAATGCTGTTTCTAGCTCACTTAGTCTAATAAATATAGTACGAAAACTGCTTATGAAGACATTAAACAAACCTAAAATATATGTAGAAAAAACCCAACTACTTTCTTTAGCAGCTAAATGTAGCATTGTCTCTACTCTTTGGAGACGTTTATCCAAAATTACAGAATTTTGATTAATCGTTTCCGTTACATTAATAAAGCTGTCAAACATTTTAGAGACCAGAGTAAGCTTTTTGGAAATAATTACTTGATCTTCGTTTAATTGAAAAGTCATTTTGTCATATTTTAGAGCATCGTCATGGTCCAGGTTTCCCGTAATGATTTTAATAATTGATCCCAATGGATTTATAAGGCCTCTTTTTAAGCGTCGCGGAACAAGCTGTCGGTATTTTTCTATTGTTATATTACGTATAAACTCTGTATGCATTTTGATACTAATAAATTCTTCACGATAAGGTTTATTCCTATCGATTAGATTACATAGTTGTTTAAAACTGTTCGTTATATAATTGAGATCGCTATAAATTCTTCCTAGGTTTATAGTCTTTACTATAATCCAGTGCTCAGTTTGAACGTATGCTTGACCACTTTTAATCGGGAGTATCCCCGGGTTCCTTTCAAGAGATTGCAGATGAAGGGCCAGCGCCGGCACCGTCACCAGCAGTATGCACCACCTGTGGAGGGCGTTTTATATTTTTAACAGGAACTTTTGTTTCCCTTTCTCTTACTTGTACGGGCACTACATTCCTTATAGGCTTACCTAAAACTTTTGCTTTGACATATCTGGGTTTATCCTTACTTTTCCGTTTGTTTACATCTTTAGCGTAAATAGTTTTTCCTTCAGGAAACTCTTTTTCCGCTTCTCCCCCTTTCTTTTCTCTAACCTTTTCTTTTATTGATACCATTTTCCCAGCTAATAATTCATACAAGACTCTTGTTCGCTTTGCGTGATCTTTAACTAATTGTGGCAAGTATTGCCTTTCAAAATTCATACTAAAGGGGTTGCTTGCATCAGTGTGCCCGAAAACAACTTCAAAAGGTGTTAGTTCGGTAACAGAATGGATTGTGTGATTGTAAGCCATTACTGAGTAAGTCATTACTGAAGCTGCGTCTGTACATCTCTTTTCATATTTAGCTAGTCTGTATATTTCTATAATCGTTGAGTGAAAACGTTCAATGAGACCCATTGAATTTGGATTGTTAGGGGTGCCAATGTGCAGATCAATTTTATGTAAGCCTAAAAACTCTTTCAGGAGCTCATTATTGAATTCAGTTCCTGGATCAGTACTTATCTTTCTGGGTATACCATAGTACGAAAAGTACTTCATTAAAGCTCTAATTACTTCGGGAGTTGATTTAGTTTGAATTTCTATTGCTTGTCCTAATTTGCTGAAGGCATCAATGAGAGTCAGGTAGTATTTCCCTTCAATACTAAAAATGTCTATAAATACTTCTTGGAAAGGTGAATCTTGTGTTTGCGTCAATTGCAGGGTAGGTTTCATAGGTTTACGGTCATACTTCATCTTTTTACAGGCTGCACATGCGTTGATGATTGCAGTAACTGTTTGTTGCATGTTACTCCAGCCAAAACTTCTACGAATTCTAACCAATGTCTCTTTAATCCCACGGTGGCACGTTTTGCCTTCGTGGTATTTTAATACTATTGCTCTTTGTTCGTTTTCATCCTCAACATATACGACACGCTCTGTGCATTCATATAATCGAACCGTATCCTTTTTGAATAGTTGAACTATTATGTTACTAAATTGTTTTCGGTGTTCACTTTCCTCAAAATAAATAAAATATTTAATCTTTGGCCTAATGTATTTTTTTAAGAATTCTTTTATTAATTCCAGGTTATTAATTGGTAAAAACACCTCTAAAACCTTTTGTTGTTTTCCAGATTTGTCATTAACATGCATTTCATTTTTAAGCCACGAGTATACCAAAACTTGGTTAGGCTTGGTGTCTATAGCCTCATTTAAAATTGGTATTCCTGTTGAGTCTAAGTCACCAGCAGAATGTATCGTCTGTGTTCTACTACTTTGGTCTGAAGGTTGTCTTACAGGGTATATAGATATATCTTCAGTGTTAGAAAATGTTGAAGCGTCGGATATAGACATAGGACCAGCTGATATCGTACCACTAGAATCTGAATCTACTATTATAGGTTTATCTAATACAAGTGGCTTGGGACTATGTTTCTTTGCGGGTGAAAGTTGAACAATGCTTTGAACGACCTCCTCCATTTGCTTTTGAATTTTTCGTTCTCTCTCTAAGTTAACTTTCATTGAGTTTCCATCATCATCATCCGAGTCTACAACATTAACCCTAATGCGTGAGAGGGCGTCTGCGTTGGTATTTTGTTTACCCTTCTTATATATGATTTCGAAATCGAAGTCTTGCAGGCGCAATCTCCAGCGGGTGAGCTTACTATTTGGATCCTTAAGGGAATTAAGCCAAGCCAAAGGTCTATGATCCGTATAAATGTAAAACTTTCGTCCATATAGATATGGCCTAAAATGTTTTGTTGCCCAAATTATAGCGAGTAACTCACGTTCTATAGTGCTATAGCGCGTTTCTGTATCACTTAACGTACGGCTCGCGTAAGCAATCGGTTTATCACTACCTATTTGCCCTTGGGATAAGACTGCTCCTAAAGCGACATTCGAAGCGTCAGTAGTATAAATAAAAGGTTTATCATGGTCAGGGTACTGTAACAATGGAGCATGAGTCAATAGCTCTTTACACTTGTTGAAGGCGTCAATGTAAGTTGGTCAATGATGATCTTGTTTCGTTTTTTCAGGCATGATGTCAGTGGTTGGGTGATTTTGGCAAAGTTTTGTATAAATCGTCGGTAGTAACCGACAAGGCCAAGAAAACTTTTAATTTCGGTCGTAGTTTTAGGTAAAGGAAACTCAAGAACAGCTCTAATTTTATCGTCATTAGGTCGTAATCCATCTTTAGTTATAGTGTGCCCAAGGTACAGTACTTCTTTCCGTAAAAACTCGGATTTATCTAACTGTACCTTTAGATTCGTCTGTCTCAGTCTATCAAATATTAATCTTAGTTTTTGTAAGTGTTCCTCTAGACTACTTGAGTAGATAATTACGTCATCAAGGTACATTATGCAGTGGAGGCCTTGTAAGCCTCTTAACACATTGTCCATTGTGCGCTGAAAAGTTGCTGGTGCCGTTTTGAGGCCAAATGGCATACGGAGAAATTCAAAATGGCCGTTTTGTGTACTAAATGCTGTTTTCTGTCTGTCCTCTTCCTCGACTTCGATTTGATGGTACCCGCTAGCTAAATCTATCGTACTGAAGTAAACGCTTTTTCCTAACTTGTCAAATAAGTCGTTTATATTCGGCAAGGGGTATTTGTCGTCGGTTGTTAAGTCATTCAGTCGTCTGTAGTCGATCACCATTCTATATTTCACTTCTCCTGATGCGTCCATTTTCTTGGGCACCAGGTGTACAGGTGCGCTCCAAGGAGAATGAGACTCTTGTATAACATTGTCTGTCAATAACTTTTCTACTTGTCTATTTATTTCGTTTTGTTGAGTCGGGGCCTGTCTGTATGGTTTAACGTATATCGGGTCTTCGTTTTTGGTGCGTATAGTATGTTTGATCTGATTAGTAAATGTCAAGGGTAGTTGATCACAGTAAAATATGTCCTTGTACTCTAGACATAGTCTATAAATTTTCTCACGTTCTTCGTCGTTTGTATGGTCAAGTCTAATTTTGTCCAAATTTTCAGTAAGTAAATTGTCTGTGTCAATGTCTGTCATATTTTTCGTGAAATTAAGGTTGCATTCTGTTTCTTCAAATTGAACTACTGTTAAAGGTTGTTTTATAGTTATAGTCATAGAACGCTCTAAGGTATTCTGAATTACCGTAGATGCATAGCCATTAATGCAATTCACTATTGCACTAGGCATTCGCAAACCATCTGCAAATTCTTTGAAATCAAGAATAGCGTCACCTGAATGTTGGTCAATAGGCAGTTTGACTCGCTGTTCTGATCGTGGTGGTAGTTCAATAATGTAATTTAAATTATTGTTGATTATTGGTATACAAGCCGCATTAGTTTTTAATACTTTGTCCTTTAAATCAATAAGGGCGCCTAATTGTTGCAAAAGATCGTTTCCAATAAGCCCATCGTAACGTGCATCAACGTCATACAAATAAAATGTGTGATAATCGTTGCTATTAAAGGTAGGCATTAGTGGAATTTCTATAACCTCATCATGTCTACTCGATGCATGAGTACTGACTACTTGGAATGGTTCCTTACGTACAAATTCACCAAAATATTCATATGCTTTTCGAGGGCTTATGAATGATCTCATACTTCCTGTATCTATCATAAAATTTGAGTCTATTTCTTCTATATACACATATGGAAGTTTTAAATTTGGATCGCAATTTAGTTCTAAGATTTCTTGTCTGTCGAAGCGGTTTCGCAAAAATCCTGAGTTTGAGGAACGTCAGTCTGTTCTAATGCTTCACTATGTTCGTCCGTGTTAGGTTCATCACTATAATAGTATGATCCGTCATCATAAGAGTATTCGTCTTGATAGTAATACACGTCATCATAGTTATTATGTCCTTCATCACTGTCTAATGTCAGTTCGTTTAGTCTTAAACCCTGTTGTGGCCTAAGAGGCGCTGTCCTCATGGATACGTCACCTACTTGCAATTGGGGCTTCTGTACCTGTGGTGGTGTATAGCCGAATTGTTGGGGTGGTCTATAGCCCATTTGTTGTGGTGGCCTATACCCAAACTGTTGAGGTGGCCTATAGCCAAACTGTTGAGGTGGTCGGTAGCCAAACTGTTGAGGTGGCCTATAGCCGAACTGTTGAGGTGGTCTGTACCCAAGCTGTGGCTGAGACCCCAGTTGTGGCTTATAGCCGAATTGTGGCTGCGGTCGGTTTTGACCTTGCATTTGCGCGTTAGGAGGAATACCGAAGTTAAATTTAGGTGTGTTAATAGACATGATGGGTCTAAACCCAGTTGGTTGAGGTACGTTGCCAAATCGAAACCCTGGTGCACTTGGAGTATGCACGGTTATACCTATAGCTGGTTTTGAAACTTGGCTGTTGCTCTGAAATCGGTTACGCGCGCTATACTGCTCTAGGAAGTTAACTTCTTCGAGTACTATACTCAAAGCTACTTCCAATGTTGAAGGTGATTTTAGTCTGACTATACGAACCATATTTTCCGGAAGGTTGTATAAGAATACGTTCAGAGCTGTATTGTTGTAAATAGTTATTTTCGCGCGTTTCATTTCTGCGTCCGTAATTAAATTAACTTTTGAAATTAACACTGACCGAAAACTCTGGATCCTGTTACAAAACTCTAGAAAACTTTCACCGGATTTTATTTTCATAGATTCTAATTCAATACCAATACATGCTTCGCTACGCGGATCTCCAAAATGTTGCTGAAGTAAGTCTTTTAACGCGGACCAATTGACGATATCGTCACGTTCCGATAACAGCGCAGCTGCGTTCTCCGTAAGCCTGCTAGTTATCGTGTGAAACACATATAGATTCTGCTCTTCATTGCCTCTACTATTAAATCTTTCTATGACATATTCACACTTTTTAATGTATAAATTTAAATGTCGCTTATCACCATTAAAAAGTGGAATAATTCTAATCACTTCGTTTGGAATAGAAACTATGGCTACATTTTCGACCGACATTGTAGAGCAGTTAAGGTTTAGAGAGTACACAACACTTAATTATGAATAATCCTATAAATTTAACACACACAAAAACACATGAAATAAAACAGTATAATACACACGTACACAAGAAAATATTTTTGTAAAATTTGTAAATGTGAAGTAATATTTTTATAAGCAAATATAGTTTTAAATATAAATATTTTAATTATATTATATCATATTAGCATAATATATGATTCAATTATTACAGAATAATGATCTATTTCGAGATCAGTTATTTATTCTATGCTAAATATGAGAGACAATAACAGAATCTAATTTTAATTCTGTTTTGTCTGAATGTTTCTTTACTCTATGTAAATTCTATATTTAGATTATCCTTACTAAAAATTCATATTAAGAAAACCAAGCACGTTATATTGAGAGAGTTCCAATCTCAATAATAACAATCACGTTACTTAATTACACTAATGAGAAATACAG
The DNA here is from genome assembly GCA_917880725.1 of Selenia dentaria. Classification (NCBI taxonomy): domain Eukaryota; kingdom Metazoa; phylum Arthropoda; class Insecta; order Lepidoptera; family Geometridae; genus Selenia; species Selenia dentaria. The sequence goes on from OU862893.1 coordinate 21,690,895, forward strand.
GAGGATTTAGGAAACAAAGGAATGGCGAAAATTTTGACTCACCAGCCGATGCTCACTCTTTCTCCCATACTCGTTTATACGCTTACTTTGACCCGATCAAAAAGAAATTTATTTGGTTCGACGGATCCACTCGCGGCTTACGCAGGGTTTTTCCAACGGTTTTGTACGTCGGGAAATCTCCATACACACTCGCGAAACTGGTGAAAATCCGGCACGGCTGCGCCACTCTTGATTTGGGCGCGTATAATTATGTTTTTAAAAACTAATTATTAATTTAATTAAAATTATAAAATAAAATACGTGTTGCCGATTTGGAGGCTAATATAATTATGATCTAAAGTACATGGGCAGTTCACACCTGCCGAGACACAGGCAGCTGCGTCTGCATAATGACAATCTTATGTTCTAAGAGTTTCTATGCTGAGTAAGCACAATAAAGCTTACTCAGCAGCTTAATCTAGTACGGAGGGGCCAGGTGCATCCATAACTAGTTACTTTGAAATTTTATGTTTATCACTAATGAACGTTTAGAAACTTATACCCTCGCTCTAGTATTTCTTGTGTCGAGGGAGGCATGGACACACACAGTAAACAACATCCAAGATCCGAGAACATACATTTCTGCTCATCACAAAAATATTTGCCCCGGCCAGGATTGAACCTGGAACATCGCGTTACAAAGGCTGTCTACGAGCTGTGCTACCGGTCAGACAAAATAAAAAAGTCAAGACTGAATGTTGTGAACAGAAAAGTGAGGCCGGTTTTCTAAACGTGTAGTGCGTGCATCGGTGCTGCCATGATAATTCAAATTAATTTAAAATTAATAAAAAAAAAATTAATAAATTAAAATGATATGATGATTTAAATTTTACGTGTTGCTTCCACGCGCCGTGATAGTTCGACTGACGCGTCAACGCGTGGTTTTTTTGTACTTGTTGTGTGTAATTATGTATGTACACGGTAAGGCGTAGTTTTACCGGCCTCACTTCTTTATTCATAACATCCTGTCTTGTCTTTTTTATTATGTCTGAGGAACCTAATAAAATCCGCAACTTCAGGGTTTATCATTCAGATATAAGCTGGAAATTTATAGAAAAAAATTCACATCCTTGGACGGGATTCGAACCCGCGTCTTCTGACTCTCCGTGTCAGACGCCATTGACCAACTAGGCCACCGAGGTTCTGGTCCGAGCTTCAAATTTTAACTCTCTTTCTGACTAACCGTCTTAGGGGGACGGAGCGACATCTATTGATCAGTTTCGACAGTACTATCCAACCGAAAGAAACATTATTTAGAAATACTTAAAATTTCGTATTGACATCGCAATCCTTGTGATTTTTATAGTATTACTTTTCAAAGCACTTACGCCTGCTTAAGCGATCTCAAACATTGAAATTTATGACGCGGGTTCGAATCCCGTCCGAGGATGTAAATTTTTCTCTCTATAAATTTCAATGTTTAAGATCGCTAAAACAGGCGTTAGTGCTTTGAAAAGTAATACTACAACAGATATAAGATAATTACTGGTTGCAACGTGCGGTTCTACCCACAAGGTAATACACGTCCTAAACCTAAATTTTATCCCAATCCGTTCAGCGGTTGTAGCGAGAAGGATACAGAAAAGCACACAAATTTCAAATTTATTCTAAAGGATAATATGATTTTCTACAAGTAGTCTACTAAACTAAGTAGTACTAGTAAGTCTACTAAATATGTAACCAGTCAGGGCTTATCAGATAGGTCATATTTACAGCAAATCCAAGCATCCTCCAAAGCATATATTGCTCCGTTTTCAAACAAACTTTGATATATTAAAAATAATAAAAGTGTAACGTAATCGCATCGTTAACGTATTTAGTACAACTTATCACTTATCTAGTACAAGAGTGGCACAGATAACTCATAGTTTGTCTGAATACGTAAACAATACGATAACGTTACACTTAAGCTGATTTTCGTGCTCGGCCCAATGGTTTGTACCGCTGTTACTGTTGCATATTTCAAAATTAAAAAGTATTTGTTATGTGCCTTATCTGTCACAGTTAGACATATGTTATGTGAATTTCTTTGTAGATATTGGCGTCTTCTATAAAACTGTAGTACATCACTTTGTTCTATTGTATTTTTTTTTAACGTACATACAAAGGTCTTGTCATGTCCTAAACTATACACATCCAGACACAGCTCGGGACCGAATCGGGGACCGAACCGGGGATCGAACCCGGGACCAGCGGCTCAGAAGGCAGGGGTGCTACCAACTGCGCCAACCAGCTGTCCATAATTTAGCATTATATGGTCAATAGTTTCCGCAGCGTACGGGATATAAGTACTTTTTGTATTCTTTTCCACACCTTTGGTTACATTATCGAAGTTTTCAAACGGATCCCTACCTTTTTCTGAAAATATTATATAGCCTATTTTCATCGCGGACAATGTATAATTCTAATGGAGAAAGATTTTTTTCTAATCGGTGTAAAGTTTCGGAGCATATTCGATTCAAACAAACAAACAAATCTTTCCTTTTTATAATATGCTTTCAAATAGTGTTAATGTAGAAGTGAGTGTAGATAGTGTAGATAGTGTAGATTATTCATTGTCAAAAAATAAATCATCTCCACGCAACAGACTGTACTAAACAGGCATAGTGCTTACAGGCGAACGACTTCGCATTTTCAACAATTACGTTATACAAACTAAACTAAATACTGTAAAAACCTTTAAAGTTTTGCTCATTTGCTCTAAACACGCTTTATACATTATAGTTTAAGCCCTTAAGCGTCTATTCATAAACTATGGTCGTTATTTTAGTCTAAAATCCCGACCCTATTATACGGCCCCCAAAAACGTCATCGATATGAAATTTCAATCCACCACCTATATTAACATACTGTATATACGACGACTATTCAATAAACCTATCGAATAACGATATTGAGACAGCCACGAGAAATACGCATTAAATTTAGATTCCTGTCCTGTTTTCATTAAACACACACCCTCTAATATAAGTTGGACAGAGTTCCTGTGGAGAAACCACTACTTTGTTTTTCTTTAAGCGTTGCAAGTAGAAATAACATAATAAACCCTAAATTGATGTATAATTAGCTGTGTCTTACGTTACACCGGCGTGGTGATGGATGATGATGATGATCATGATGAAAGTGCACTATGTTTTAATCCAGCGTCTCATCTACCTGCATACCAAATCACATGTAAAATGATCCAAACGTTTGGTTGTGAAGAAGTAGCAAACGTACAAACATACTTACTCACAAGCTTTCGCATTTATAATGTTAGTGTAACTAGTAGCGTAGATAAGCTTAAGATTAATCTTGGATTAAGATTAAATCTCTCGCTGTAATTATTTTACTCTATCAAGGAGCCATGTCATGGCTGCCCCAATAATCCTGTCGCAGAGCCATGTCATGGCTGTTCGGGCCGGTTCTATATTGTTGGTGTGTGTGTATTATGTAGAAGACTATTTTCTTTTGGAAATCGTTTGTGTTTGATATTTTCCAACTTTTAAAAGCAAATGGAAGGCCATTGTATAAAAAACATATACTTTTTTGTCTATTATTTTGCAGGGTAGTTAACGACTTTGGCGCGTCATATTTTTTGGAGTTTTAAGTGTTTTAGTGGGTGGGTTCTTTTGTAGTTTACCAATACATGTCATGGAAAGTGAGCTGCCTCCGCTTCAATATCGACGAAAATATCTTGCCGGAAAGTTTTGGCTAAAAGCAAAGTCGTTTGATGATAATAACACCGTCAGTATAGTGCGTACCTTGAGCACATTTACTCGTAATATATATTGGACTAACAAACAACTTCCACTGCTTGTAGATATTCACTCAACAGTAATTTCTGTACAGTTACAGTCAAGCAAACAACCAGAAATGTACTCGTTAGAAACATGGGTAAGTAATATAGACTTGTCAAAAGTACTTAAATATTCCATTCCGACAATTGATCGTCCCAAACATTTATATAGTCAGTCACCATCAGTTAAAAAATATATCAATTAATTACATAGAACATCAGTATAACACATATCATAAAATCTTTACAGGCGGATCCAAAGAGAATGAATCTGGAGGTGTAGCTTTTTTAGACCCTCAGCATGATTGTTATATGAAGTTTAAGGTTGATTCTAATATTTCTTTAATGCATATTGAGTTGATCGCTATAGCCGAGGCATTATCATACCTGAGATCAATTAATCATTACCAGTTCGTCATTCTGACAGATTCTAGAAGCGCGCTGCAACATTTGACTCGGTGTGCCTCGCTCGTGCGAGGTAATCCGATAGCCTACCAAATATTGGAATCAATCTTACAGTTTCAAAGTGACAATAGGCACACGTTAGTATTAAAGAAAATGAAGAGGTTTATCTATTAGCGAAACAAGCATGTATAGACCCCTAGGGTGTACCCTTACAGATTCTACCTTTACATTCAGACCATGTCAAACTAATAAAAGATCAGTGTAGTATGTATTGGCAAGAATATTTTGACGAGAGATCTAGAGAGAAAGGTATATGGTACAGGACAATTCAACCACAAATTTTGAAATACCCTTGGATTGACAGAGTCACGCTGAATAGGAAGACGTTAGTGACAGCTCTTAGGCTGCGATCTGGACACATGCCGTCGAAGAAGTTCGCATTTCTTATGAATAAAGTTGTATCTCCCAATTGTGATGACTGTGGAATTATAGAGGATGTGCAACATGTGCTATGGGAGTGTGTGCGGAACGCTGCTTATAGGTTTACACGTTTTGGTCCAGCGAGAGAAATAGATATCGGCCTGTGCAATAGAATTTTAGTGTATCCAATGTCTGAACAAGCCAGGATTTTGTACAAACTAGCACAACTAGTATTACCTACTAGATATTAAGAACCTAAGTGGCGTGCAATTGGAGAGGCCTATGTCCAGCAGTGGACTGCTACAGGCTGATGATGATGATTAAGAACCTTCTTTGTATGATTTTACAGGGCGGTGTGGTCGCTCAGCGACAAAGCCCTTCAAATAAATGAAAAAAAAAGTGTTTTAGTGAATGTGTTACGTTGTTAGTATTTGTTTCTTGGGATTTAGGCATGTTTTGTGCAAAACTAACAGTATGTAGGGTGATATTTTTGTGATTTATGGATTGACAATTACGTCATTAGCTGAAGTTGCAGGAGTTTCTGGTTGGTGAACAACTGAAACAACTTATCTATACCCTCTTTTTGTCACTCAGATCAGAAATTAAATTAGATGTAACGATGCTTTTCATGTATTTTCAGGTCCGTAAATATTACAGAATCTAAAATATAAAGGTTTGAATTCGTAACCACAATTCGCGGTAAAATGACGGCGGCAGGTCACAGGGTCAAGACGTTCTGCGCCTTGTTGTAGAAAAAACATCTATAAAGAACCTTGGAAAATAATTATGGGGTAAAAGGTAAGATTTTACTATAAAACACAAAAAGTCCATAGTTACTTCAGAATAACTAAATAAGTACGAAATTATATATTAGGATATTTATAGGGTATATTATATAGGGGATAAATTCACTTCCATTATTTTCATATGTGACGTGCACTTAAACACATACTCACACACCTACTTTTCTAGCACTATTAGTTAGCTTAGTTCAATACGATTCTATTGGTATATGTTCATGTCTTTAAACTAAACGAAACCCGGGATATCAATGTTTTAATTTGCTGGCGTATAAAATCTTATTTTGACGCTAGGGAGCGCAGGCACAGGTGTGTCCAAGCGACCAGGTGAAGGGTAAACGAAATTCTGATGCCCAATCCTGTAATATAACATTCAGTCATGGTTACTTCAACAGCAGAGAAGTCTCCATCTTCTAGGGTTTGCCATATGCATAATATTTTAATAGTAAGACGTGCATTTGTCTTTTTTATAAGTAATTAATTATGTACGGTATATAAAAAATTTAAATGCCCTTCTGTAAACTGTTTTCAGTACTATGGTGTAACTAGAAGTTTTTCTATAAAACTAAAATAAAATTATTAAATGATATTAATTAATCTTTTATTAATATACCAACTCCACCCCACTATTGTCCACCCACAACATGGCAGTTTAATAAAAGGGCGAGCGCCCGTATACCCAACAGATAAGATCATGGACGTAAACACGTAAACCGTACCAAATAGTACCAATTGCTGATACCCTTTCATTGGACGTCCGACATGTCGGTTAACGTTACCCTTTATGGCATCTACGCACGTAGTTGAACTCTTTGTTTATAAAATATATCTATAAGAAGCTTTTAGTAATTGCGGCGTCATTTATAAAAGTGATCCTGTTACACAGACAATTTGAAAAATTTAATACCGACTTCCATTCTATTCAGTTATTGGAGTGTATCTCAAAAACTACTTGACAAAATTTGATGAAATTTAAATGGGACCTCACGAGACCTCACTCAGCTTTCTTTCAGATTTTGTGAATCGGTTCACCCAGTCGAAGGTTATGAGGTAACAAACATATAAAAACAGTTGAATTGAGTCCTTTTTTTGGAAGTCGGTAGAAAACATGTTTAACCACACATTTCGCAATTCCTGGAAAAGTAGTATGATTTCTGAGAAAACTATTGTATTATTCGCCAATATGGCAACCGGCGAGTCTACGGATTGTATGTGTAATAAAAACTAATAATCTATAATATTTATGGCAAATATCAAGTAAAGTTCTTCTTATTTCTTTTATTACGGTGTTTATCTTTACTTTTTTCTTTGTAGTATGGAGCACAATGACATAATCGCCTTCTTGGTAAATATCTACCTATTCTACGCTAAAGCATTTTTCTGCGTTTCAGGCTACAGTCTTCGGTTCATATCACATTTTGGCACAAAATACGAAAAAACATTAAATATTTGAGCAATCAAAAACAATAAAACTATACCATTATCTCTTACAAATATAACTCAAGAAAAACATACCCGTAGTCCTGAACAGCGCTTAGTTTTTTCTGGCAGAACAAAGTTTGCAGACCTCATACAATTCCGCGAAAACTTGCTTGAGAGTAAATTCATCACAGATAAAAAATATTATAGACAGCGAAATAATTATAGTACTATGTTCGAAAATGCTTATAAGGTATTTACAAAAATAGCGTTTGGACGTGATCAAAGTAGGTAAAATAAAAAATACCTCAGATTATGTTCTTATAAGTTATTATATGTCATTCATTATTATCTTTCTTATATGTCACAAAATTTGACCTAAGGCTCTTTTATAGAAAACTAAAAACTATTATGTCACAAAAACGTTATTACAAAATTAATGATTTATGAATGATAAATCTGTTGTAAGTAATAGTCCTTAACAAATTAATAGAATACTCTTCGAAACATTAAAAAATATTTACTTTCTCTTCAAAATTGCAATTTCTATGTTTAATTTAATCTATTCATAATGGCCTATTTTACATGTACTTCGTAATTTAACTGTAATTCTAATATTATTTTAATTTAAAATTTTGATTTGATTTTATTTTCTTGTGAAATCATCTCATTTTATGATTTGATAAGATAAATATTGCACGCCCAAGGTAGATAGCATTGGATCTATAATATAACTATAACATCTTTTTACACATGTAATTCTGCAATAAATATACTTTACATCTCTCATATTCGGTAAGTAGGTCCTTATTACCCCCAAATGGGGGTTGTAGGTGACCTATTAGCGCTCTAGGGTAATAATGTAGCTAGAAAAGCCCTAGGGCGGTAAGTAATAAAAAAAAACGTCACTCATTCAAAAAGTTCGCGTACATCTAACCATCATACTGGCAATACACATCATGCATTCAGCCCAATGACAAAAGACGTCGCTTCGCTATTCAGCCTTGTCTTCGTATGAGTATAATAGTCATCAATTAAATTTTTGTAATGCCAGTTTTTTTCTACTTACTTCACAATCGAGATGTAAAGCAGAGTAGTTAGCTCGGGTGTAAGCATCAATTGCAGCCCGAGATATGTAGGCGCACGAGCGCAGCGAGGGCGCCTATAGTTCGAGGGTGCAATTATGCCTTACAGCCCTTGGCTACTAATCTACTATTGACATTGACTTTGGCACAAAGTCTTTGTGGTATCCTAAAAAAACTGTTTATGGTATCCTAAACATCTCAGCATAGCTTTTCCACCCTCGTAATCACGTCTTCATCACTGTTCACGAGCACAGACGAACTATCTTATTCATATATCATAATCATTCGTACACATACATTTACATGTATGTGTAATAGTGGAAACCTTTTCATTGCCTAAGCTGAGCTCAATTTTAAGTGAACTAACTTACTGGACATCCCACCCCTTTTGCTCCTATTCGAAACTGTTCTAACGGAAACGAACAAGTTTAATTGAATCGGGCCCGGAAGGGTGACAAGAATTCAAATTAAATGCAATTACGTGATGGTGGTTGAACAATGACTGCAACGATGCGAGATTTGGCGATAAAATTGTTTTAGAGAAATGCTGGTACGCGGACGTGATGCCGATATTTAAAGGTGACGTAATTTAACTAAAAAATGTTTGTAACACGTATGTTTATGTGGAGATATGTATGTATGTTAGATATAGAAATATCGAACTCAATACCATTACATAATATTCGTACCGACGATAATATTTTTACACCATATTTAGTGATCCTTGCTACTTACGGGATCGATTGTCATTCACCGTCAATAATAATATCATCAAGATAGGCGTAACACTTTTCTATTTTATATTCACTGTGTGATATAAATATATTTCACTTTTGTAAAATTCTTTGTGTATGGTAGAGTATACTTCCGAGATGGTCCCATTTAAATATCATCGTATGTGATGTGATGTTATGTGTGTTACCAGTGACAGTGTGACTTATAGCACTAAAACGTGGTCTCTTACTATGAGCCTCATAGATAAGTTCAAGGTCGCACAACGAGCTATGGAGAGGGCTATGCTCGGGATTTCTCTACGTGATCGAATCAGAAATAAGGAGATCCGTAGAAGAACGAATGTCACAGACATAGCCCAGAAGATTAGCCAGTTAAAGTGGCAGTGGGCAGGGCACATAGCACGCAGAACAGATGGCCGATGGGGCCGGAAGGTTCTGGAATGGAGACCACGGACCGGCAAGCGCAGAGTAGGTCGTCCACCGACACGATGGACAGACGACCTGATAAAGGTTTCAGGACGACGTTGGATGCAGGCCGCTTCCAACCGGTCCTTTTGAAAAATTATGCGGGAGGCCTATGTTCAGCAGTGGACGTCCTACGGCTGAGATGATGATGAAATTTAAATGGGACCATCTCGGAAGTATACTCTACCAAACACAAAGAATTTTGAGAAACGGTACACAAATGGGGGAGAAATCGGCCAACAATACTTACACAATACACACGACATATAATCTCCTCCTTTTTGAAGTCGGTTAAAAAAGGTATCGGCTTATGCTGACGAAAACTATTATACCTACGTATAATAGTTTTCGTCCGTACTGTTGGAATTCCATACTTGAATTCTTGAAGTCGGTTTTTATTATTATTAATTAGTTTTTATACACCATACCACACAATACGATACCACAACGGACTGTGGTCGACGTCCTTTCACAAGGGAGGATTGGCTGTAATTTTCTCGCAGTTGGTGGTAATTGCACGACGTATCGAGGATTGCCATGGTACCGGTTCTCACTAAACCTGTGAAAGTAGAAAGAGTTCTTAAATTATTATAACGGCACACGGCAATTTAAACAATATTGTTTAAAAAACTATGTTTTATTTTATTAAGCTTCGTTTTACTTTGGTTGATTGTATATTATAAGAATTATATGTTTTTAATTAAATGTATAAACATATAGTTCTACAAAAAGAAGAAGTGGTGATGAATTGAAAGTGGGGCAATTTGGTGGGGCAATTATGGACAACGGAACCGTAGGGGACAGAGGTTGGCCGACTTTCTATGACTATAGACTCTTTATGATGAACTCTTTCTTTCAGAAGCCACCTCATAGGTAATGGACCTGGCTGAGTCCTGATGGTTCCACAAGAAATGAGATTGACTTCATTATGACCACCAAGAGACAAATATTCACTGATGTCTCCGTGATCCATGTAACTATGTAAAACATATAATTCTTGATGCATGATTATTTAATTATTAGATTCAACGACGCTGAGCCTGAACCTCTGGAGCCTCAAACTACAAATTGTGACAGTTACCTATTTATTCTATTTTTAATTAAAGGTCTTTGTCTTTTGGCATGTTAGTATCATCATAACCTTATTATTAACTTTCTAGCACACATTTTAGAAATGTTTATTGCATCCTCCGATTTAGGTTCTGCTAATATATGAGATATTCTGTAAATACTTCTATTTTTAACATATTTGATGCCTTTTATAATGTAAGCATCTACTAAGGAAGTTATTCTGGAAATGTCACCCTTAGGGGGATAATTAAATTCATTTCTATGGCTTCGTCTCCCATAACATAGACCAAGCGAGTGAAGCCGCTCGTAGGACAATGTCGAAAAGGTCTACCATTCTTACAAGATTTTTATAATGACTATTCATTGATATAAACAGCTATAAACTGATTAAATCGTGTAGATATTATATACTCGTAATTTGATTTAATTTACATTATGTATTGTACTTTTTTCTAGTGATCGTGACTCAGAATTGGTAGATTTAGTTTTCGCATTATTATAACAGAAGGTAACAGAACTGATTTCGTATTTTTTCCAGCTATCTGTAGTAAAGCCCATAACATATTATTATGTAGAGACCTATTAACCAAACTTCTTATAAACACGAGCGGCTCGGACGCCATGCTGAGAGTACAATCAATTTGTGTTTATATATATTAGTCATAGAGCCAAAATCCATATGTCTTGTAACTACGAGTATTCAATGATGACTCTGTGTAATTCAGCATTGTTAGTATGAACGTATCTCTACTCTTCATTATTGGATATCGACATATTTGTCGGACTAATTTGCCTATGGAATACGCGTGCTCTTCCGAAGGAAAGGACCTATTTTTACTTTTAAGAGCAGTAGAACCGGGGTAATACTGCCACTATATCTTGTTCTACCGTGAAACAGTAATGTTTGCAATACTGCGTTTTTGTTTGATGGTATGGGTGCCGGCTTAATTACATGCACATGAGACTTAACAACTTATTGTCTCAGGGTTACGGGCGCAGTGTGATTCGTCACTTGTAAGGAAATGCCTGTTCTAGGCAGAGGTTACCACTTAACATCAGGTTGGTCTCGTGCTTGTACCGTTTTCTACCGATTCCCAAAAAGGAGGAGATACTAAATTTTTTTTTATGCTTGTAACCTCGTAACTTTCGATAATGTGAACCGATTCTGAAAATTATTTGTTTGAAAGCTGATGCTTCCCGTGTGGTTCCATGTAAATTCCATCAAATTCGGTCTAGTAGTTTTTGAGTTACACTCCAATAACTGAATATAATGGAAGTCGGTATTAAATTTTTCAAATTGTACTTTAATATAAAAAGTGAAAATCAGGTGACATTATTTAGGAAGCAGAATTTTTAGCAATAGTTAGTGTTGGTGCATAATACGATATAGTTCCACTTCAAAGCGAAAACGAGCTGAAAGTAATATTATCTCTGTGTTGAATTTTATAGGCACTGTAACAATCAAAACTGTACGATGGAATATTTTGGTGCGAACTTTCGGTTTCTCTCCTATTGATAGTGGCGAGGTCGGGGAGACAGACCTCAGAATAAGCAGCTAAAAATAATGTAAATTGCTCATACTTATATATTGAACAGACACGTTTTGACTGGCTGGTTGGCGCAGTTAGTAGCATCCCTGCATTCGCACCTGCTGGTCCCGGGTTCGATTCTAGGACAGGTCAAGCATGTGTGTGCATTAGCAAGTCTGTTTGACCTATGACTGGGTATGTATACTGTCATCAGAGTCCGAAGTCTCTTAGCTATTTAATCGCGTTATTGGAAGTCAACTGTATGAAAATTTTAGTTTTTGACAGTTTTCGTAGTCTGTTCGCTATTTTGGTTCGATCACGGTTCAGCTGCTTGTTATCGATGGTTTTTGACTAAATATGCAAGTTGGTAGCCGCCTACACGTACGAGTGGCAGCAGCAGACGACGTGTCGTCGCTTCATGTCGTTGCAGTCATGATTTCGAACCCGACTGCAGACGGCAACTGAAGATGACGTCAACCATTTGAAAAGCGATACGAAAGGTTTGGTTTAAAAGCTTTTCAATTGTTTTACTATGTAGATTGGTATCCGCGAGCGGCACTTCTGATCTGATGTCGAGCGGCAGTAACGTCTGTCGCTCGACGACGACGCTAGCTTCGTGTCGCTAACTACGAATGGTATTTAATAGAAATACATAGAAACCAGTAGTGTCGCTGCGACACGTCGTTTGCTGCGGCTTCATGTAGCCGGCTTCCAACTTGCACCTTTAATTGACATGCTGTAAACTATTGTGTTGCGATTCCGTTGCTACAGTGGCGTGCATCGGTAGTCTGATCTATAAAATTCGTTTCCGTGATATATTCATGGTAATTTTTTAGAGAAAAAAAATATAAAAAATTAGGTTTTTATTGTGTTTCAGCCAGAACACACAGTGGTTGTATATTTTGATTAATACAAGGTTTCAATATTATGTGAGTGACAACATTGGCAAGCCTTAGCGCAGCCATACGACAGCGATGCAATTGCTATACAACTGCGATTGAGAACTAGATACCAAATATGTCATTAAAGACAGTTCAATCGCAGAAGCATCACAGTAGTGTGGCGATTGCTCAATATCTAAGGGTCGTAGGCCAGAGGTTTTTTTTCGATTTTCGATCTGATGACCTTGCGTGGATGTTGTACCATATTATTGTTATGATATAACACAAAATTAAGACAACTTTGTGTAATACAACATTGTGGCGAGACTCCCTCGTCCATGAAATATATGGTTGAGCAGGGCGATGAGTGACACATACGTCAACTTGGAAACGCTATTATGGGCCCTGATTGCAGGGACGGGTCTACTTAAACTGTGGGAAAATATATTAGCAAAACTTGTGCAAAAAGGAAACAAATACGTAATAATGAATTAATTTATAGACATTGCAAATTATATCTTTAGATGGAATTCAATCCCGCGAGTTTTGACTAACTCTGTCAGACGCCATGACCGCTAAGCCAGTGAGGCACCAGTCAAAGATTTCAAATCCTGGCCCCACCTTCCAATAGCTATGTATGTTATATCGCTGAATAAAAACTATGGCCCCAAGTTCCAAATCTTATTAATTCCTAGAAAATAGTGTGCGTTTTTACAATAAAATCCCAAAACAAATTTAAGTTGACTATGAAAAACGTTTTAATAAAAAAAAGCTTATTATAAAGTTCAACATTATATTGAAGATAAAGATGCTTGGAATACTCCACTTCTGGCAAGCTGTCACTCTGCCACCCATAAAATGTAATATTTGTAGTACCTAAGTAGAAACATTGTAAACATCTAAATACTCGTAAAAAGAATTGCCCCGAATTTCTTGCCGCTTCTTCGCGGTGGGCTCTATATATATATTTTAAACGCGGTGGTAAGAGTCTTTAATGTACATTATAATGAAAAATTGACGTTCATAAGTGCGTCTTTGAAGCCTAAATTGAATAAATGATTTTGACTTTGACTTTGACTTAGTCCTTTCAAAGTTATTATTTATTATACATGGGAGTTTTGGCAATGGCAAATCGCTCTTATCATTCTAAACATCGCAAGAGGATGGATCATCATCAATCGAATTGCTTGAACTACTCTTTACGGTTCTAAATATGTAGCCCTTTAAAGGAGGCACAGGCAGATGAACAGTCAGACGGATGAACAGAGTAGGCTTACAAATTTTAGAGCCTTGCGTATGGAACCCTAAAAAAAATACGTCCACACATTATACGCTCAAAAAATCCAACTCTTGATTTTGTATCTGTCTTCACTATGGTAGGTTTTTATAATTAGACGATAGCGTATCAATTTATAAAGCAAAACATAGTGCTATCTTTAAAGCTTTTGTGGATCCACGGTTGTAGCCACTTACTCGCATTGTCAGCTCTCGTACATCACTGCGCATGTCACATCACTGTCTTACTGACGTGACATGACTGGTCAGATGTCGATTACGCGTCCGTTAAGTGACGTTGACGTCAGTTATGGATGTGTCACTGAGAAATTTACGTTAGGGTTGAGTTGATGAAGTGGAGTTATAATTTGTTTTTTGAAATTAAATGTAACTTGAAATTAATGCTTGATAATACCCGTAGTTTAAATAAAGTAGGCCATTATCAAAACATAAATGTAGGTAAACAGAACATTATTGTTATTTTGGACAAGTACACCGGATTTTAGCCATAACTAATTTGTTTTAGTAAGCTTGGATAAAAGCTTGGGTAGGTATTAGCAGCAGCTAATTAAAAAATATCGATTATCCAAATTCCTAGATGTTTGATCTTACTCAATGAAAATTATACAACAGCTAAGTAAGTAGCTAAATTGGCACATATTTGATATTGTCTCCTATTTAAGCTTGTTAAATTCCAATGTATCGTTAGTATTTATTTTGAATTCGTCACATAAGTACAAACATCCAAATGCGAGAAATCGCTTAAAAGTGCTCAACTTTAAATTAGTAATTAACTAAATTGTCAATGACTGACAATTACTGTCACTGACCTTTGCCATCAATTACAAAATCAGCTAAAAAACTCCAATCAGTTTAGTCTTCATCAATATAAATCAAAATCAAATATGTTACATAGATAATCCAGGCTCGTTAAAACTTCTCAAACACCCACGCTCATTACTCTTAAATTAATAAACTCATCAAATCGCTATCGCGATCGTCATAATGGTGATTTGCATATGAATGAACGCCTTTGCCTTGAGCAAATAAAGAATTTGCCTCGCCTTTTCGGCGTGTTAGCTGTCGACCGAAATCCCAAAGGTATAAGCGGATCCACATATCAAAATGCTCAGCAGCAATAAGGCGCGGGCGGTACTGCTAAAAAACATACTTTTATAATTTTCTTCTACCACGCGTTATCAGCTATAAAAATATGCTAAACCACCAAACCTTTGTTTTTATTACGCTTACAGACTAACATTGAAATTTATAGAAAGAAAAATTCACATCCCCTTAATTTTTATAGTATTACTTTTTAAAGCACTACAAGGGTTGCAATGTCAATACGAAAGTTTAAGTATTTCTAAATAATGCTTCTTTTGGTTGGATAGTACTGTCAAAGCTGTTCAATAGATATCGCTCCGTCCCCGTAAGACGGTTAGTCAGATAGAGAGTTAAAATTCGATGCTCGGACATAACCTCGGTGGCCTAGTTGGTCAATGGTGTCTCGATGGCGTCTGAGTCAGAAGACGCGGATTCGAATCCCGTCCGAGGATGTGAATTTTTCTTGCACGAGTTTCTTGATTTTTCTTTACCCAAAAAGTACTCAACGTGCCTAAACAAGTTTTCACATCAAAAATTGGCTTGTAAAGTGCCATAAAAAATAATAACTAAGGATTTGTCAGTATCTTTAAGGTTTGCAACTAAGTATGTAGGAATAATGGAATCATCCGTCTTCTGATGTCATGCTGTGCCTCGACTATGCAGCCAGAGACAATGTGTTAATAATCATTCATCTCACTTTGGCATTAACTGCATTTAATACTGGACCACCGGCATTTAATTTTATTTATGTAATTTTGACAATTTACCGGTAGTAATTATAATACATTTGAGCGTATTAAAAGCTTATGTATAAAGCTTATGTTTTGGTTGGATAAGCTAACCAAAACATCTTAGTTTAAAATTATCCTGTGATTCTGCTGTATTTTAGCGGAATTTTAATGAATAAGATAAACCAAACCGACTAAATTAAACACGTGCGGAAATAGATATATGTCGTTCAGAACCTAACTATTCTATATCCACACACATAAAAATTTAAAAATGACTGATTACAGGATAAAATAGCGATAAGCTCGCCACTGACGCAAAACACATAACCGTTCAAGTGTAGACGAAGGTATGGTAGTGTAGTAAGAAAGGTAGTGTTCAGGAATGTAAAGTGATGACGATTCGTACGTAAATATGTTAGATCTTGTATATTACATATATTTAAGAATAAAAAGCCAAAAATTCTAAAAAATATGATTTCTAAATCCCCCTACCACACCCAACTTAATTGCCCATTGCCGCTAAATTGAATAGCATGTCAAACATAAAAAGCCTGTCTCTCAAATACACAAAGTAAGCTAGTCTCCCCTGTGAGATCAAGACGTTATTATAATCATGGAGGTACCACGGGCGCCTCAAAACGCGTTCCGCCTCATAAACCGCTGCAAATACACAAGAAATACCCACAACCAACGTTCGGAACTCAAACGAGTAATTACAGTGCTTATCCAATTTGGCAGGGCAGAAAAACGCGACCCCCCTTGTACAGGAAATTTGTTTTAAATTTCGACAACAATGGGGAGATCGCGAGTCAGATAATTGTACGCGTACCGTCCGTGACGACGTGAAGGCATAAACGGTATATCCTACAGCAATAAACAGGTAATAACAACCTGCTCAGGCTGATCAGCATGTGAATGGGTCCAAGAATGTCCAGAATCTCCAATTTAAAACACATATTTTACGCCACTTACACATAAAATAGCGCACACGCAAAAGTAAACGAGTTTATGGGAAAGCATAAATCCAACATAAATATCAAATCGATAGTATCAATACAAAAACTTCGATCAACTATAAAGGAAAATGTCGTAAACGTGACGACGTGAGGCTGAAGATGTAAAAAGTTTTACCATGCCAATAAATCAAACAGATTATAAATCCGTTTTACAACCTCTAGGTGATCGAAAACTTCTATAAATCATAAACCAAATAGGGGTTGTTCGGTCCCTGGACAGCCATTAAGATAACCATGATCTTCAACGACGTCGATATCTAGAATTTTTTATTATAAAGACTTTTAATTAGCCGTTGGTTAATACAGCCGCTATAAAACTAAATAGCTTCAATCAAAACAAATCAACAGTTATAATGACGGTCATTAATCATTATAAAAATATAATAGCCACCACGAATAAAATCTTATACCTACAATATAGTGTTCAGTTACATTATGACTATCGTTGGCTATACAAGAGGTGCAATTCAACATCAAATCATATCTGGTATCGATAAATTGCCAAATTATTTAAATCTTGTGTGGTCCGGTCGGATTTGTTGATAATACACGCATTTCCATGACTGTAATGTGAAAGTCAATATGCATTGGTAATTTCTATTTCGTATTTAAAGTCATGCCTATTTTGATTTCATGTTGGTGGACACTGAGGTCCATAAGTTATTTAACTGCTGCATATGCTGCTGGTGTGTTATGATATGGAAATATTTACGGATTTACTGCCTTGTAGACTCTTTTTGATAAAAGTCTTGCAGCTAATATTTTTTCCTAAGCTTTAATTTCAGCTATTTGATGTTTTTACCAGCTGAATAAGAAAACAGATTTGATGGAATTCTTTGTAAAGTCTCAGTATATTGTGGTGAATACATCTCGATTTTTGTATCTTTTAAGGGTATTCTAGATACCTAGATATTAGTATCATCATTTCAAAAAGCATCAAGTTCATGTGCATTTTAATTCTTGATTTCGACTGGAATTTATATATCTTTTTTATGTTTATCGGTAATAAGACGAACAAGTCACTCGCTTGCTGTTAAGTGTCAAGCTTGCCCATAATTAATCACACTTAGATATAGATGTTGAATCTCTTGCCCTGTAATTTCGCTATAAATAATGTTTGCACACTACTTTTCGCGGTTGAATAAATTGAAAACTATTAAAATTATTGAAACGCGTAGTCTCGGTGAAGTTCTATGTACAATTCAGATAATATTATAGTATACATAGTACCTTTTACTAGGCGTTGAACTCTTGCGATTGATTTTTAGACTAATGTAGGGCTCGACTTTCCACTTTTTCCTTAAATTTTGTTGTTACAAAATATACCGGCGCAATTTTCGAACAACAATAACTACATATAAGTCGTTACACCAAATACTTATACCAAAAACTCAACAAAGTCAGTTTACAGTTGCTTGTTAGTTTCAAAAGCGTACCACGTTTTCTAATAATGGATTTGAGTAATTACATTTTAAACTATTGATATAAATATTAATGAACGAAGCATAAAAATGTGCTAATAGGTACTGCTCATGTCTTGCACAACACGGTAAAGGATTTCAGATGTGCTAAAAAGACTAAACTAAAATTGTGCGCTTATTTATTATATTTTTATCATCTGCCAGCCAGTAAGACCAGGTAATTTTTCATAACAATTTGGATTAGAGGGTTAGTTAACGTTTTTATTATATTGAATACGTGAAATATTCAATTACTCGTACATCTCTCTTTTGCTATGGGATAATTTGTCTTGAGACAAAATGTAGGTACGCAAAACTTGGAACTTTCAAACTTGCTTCTTAATGTAAAGCCTAATTAATGTCTAAACTTCGTCCAAATCGTTGACTTGAGACTTGAGTCTTCAATGTTAGGTTTTGTGTTGTATAAATAAATTATCCGTAACGATCCACGTCTCATATGACATTAATATCTGGTAGTACAAAGCATTATAACAACAATTGGGACAGGAAGCCAGTAAACCGATTATGCTGATCGGTCGTCACTCAATATGACATCTACACAATCGATTGCAATAGATTTATGAATAAGATATCGTCCCGATTTTAATCGAACGGTACTCGTATCGCGTGAATTGACATTCTTCAGATCTAGCGGGTGCTATGATAAGTGCTTTGAACAAAAAATACTTAATTCATTTAATTACTGGGAATTAGAAACGAAAGAAACCACCTCGTGTTTCTTGGAAGCTTAAACACAAAGTAAAAAAAAATATAGCCATTTGCCAGTTATTTGTTGGTGATTTTAAAAATGAGTTCACAACACAAGCAAACCTTACCCTTATACAGTCTGTTGAAATTGCTCTGGAATATAAACCTATCAATAAAATTTCGAATCAGATTATAAAAGACTTTGATTTATCGTTTCAAGTTCAAATACCATAGAGGCTTGACTTATCGCGAATACCACCTAAAGCACCACTTACTAAGGGTCAGGAGATCCGTCAATCTGCCAACAATTTTCAATAATAAAATAGGACTTGAAGTTGAGATAAATTGCAGTACTCGATGTGGCCAAGAGATGGCAGAAGATAAGTAAAGCGATGGCAACAATAACTGATGCATTTCCTTTGACAATACTCTGGGTAATTTATATAAAAGAGATGGTAACGATATGCATCGGTGAGTCGATCAATAACCCATGAAAGTGATAAGGAACTATCAAATTGAAACGTCAACGGTGTATAATCAAATGTACACAATTTATTATACGGCGAGAAGGTGGCTAATGTCAAAATGTATAGATAATGTTGCAGTTTGAAAGATGCGAATGAATTGACTCACGCTCACATAAGCAAGTGCATACGCTCAAACTGTAAACAAAAACTGTAAATCCTGGCACACAAAATGCTAAAATCGTACTCGGCTGCTAAAATAAGACATAATATTCCGGGTAATAAAGAAATTAAACAGCAACATCGCTAATAATACTGTAATATTCTGAATCCGACTAAGATAACGTGTGAAAACAAACGTTGAAGCATAGCAAGTGAAGGAGTAGAAACAATTTGGAAAGACCGTAAGTCAGAAGACTATGGAGTACAAAGCGCATTTTTTTTATTGTCATACAATTCGTTGGTTATTTTTGATTTTCAGTTTAATATTTATAACTCCAAATCATGAGCTATGAATCTTGCTTCTAAATAATAATAACATTTATTTAATATCCTTTTACACTTATTATTAGACGTTATAATATAAATGTTGGTATCTCAATAACTTAATTTAATTTTTAATTAATTGAATCTTTATATGCTTAAGATCATAGAGCATTGAATAATTTGTTTTTTCCGGTTAAACACATGATTTAAAAAAATAATACAGGTCACTTATAAGGAGTTACTCTTTTAGCTATTGTCCCTTGTCTTTGCCGTTAGCCAGTCATTTCATCACTTTATGCCACAAGTATTTATTATTTGTTTTGCAATTATAATAAAAACATATTTTTAATGATAAGAACACTTCCATACAGAATCATCCGTACAAAGATGTAATAATTATCATTTATTAGCATTGCAACCATGATGATAACTCATATTATGAATGTATATAGGTATTTGTATAATCACCATGACTGTTTTATAAAGAGCGATAAAGGACTTATACAAAATTATATATTATAATGAGATATACAAAATGATGTTTGATTTCTCGACGCCACCAGATTTAAAAAAGACACCTCAATTACTTTAAAGTAGGTATAATATACTACTACAAATACAAAAGTATAATACTAGATAGTTATTATGCATGAGTTTCAAAATTCATGTGAGCTAGGGTACTGACTACATTATAATTGGTAATGTGTATGAGATAGCAAAGTGGTCGGCAATAATTATGATGTCGCTGCGCGTCTAGACCTCGCTGGTGGTCCGTACTCGCTTGGGGCAGGATTTTCCTCTCTGCCGGGAAGATATCTTGATGCTTTGAAGGGGAATTTACATAGAAGCAATCTACCTAGTAAACATGAAATTAGTAAGAAGCGCGTTGTCGGAAGCTGGAACCTGTTTGGATAAAGCTATTATTTTTAATTAATTAGATTGGTTCCGTGATAATGTGATGAGTCTGATTGAAATCCATAAAGCATTTATAAGCTGATTGGAATCGAACTAAGCTGATTGTGTTTTTTTGAAGTGTCCGATTTGTCACATAATACCTGCCTATAAAAATAATTAATGACCATAATTTAGATTAAAAATCAAAATGTATCAAAGGATAACACATTATCGGATTTTTTGAGCTTCGTTTTTTAAAATAGTATGTTCGACAAACTTATACCAATTTATTATTTTATTATGATTTTTTTATACTGAGCAACTACTCTTTTAGCGGATGTGTAAATATTATTGCATTAGTTTTTATACAGATTTTATTTCTACCTATATCGTGTTTATTAACGCGGTTGCTCCTAGTCGATTAATCCTTTGAGTACCATTGACGTAATGTTTCGTAAATGCGTTTCATTCATAAATCTTGTGTTTTAATTATCACGGTATATGAAGGGTTAAGCAAAAAGAGCGGCCTAGTATTATAATGCTAGTAGTATACAACTAAATAGAAGCGTGGTCAGTATCAGTTTAAAACACTCTATTTTTCCCATGTTTTCAGTTAGTATCATAACTTCAATTCAATTCAAATATACCTTATTGAAGACCAATATAACTACAACAAACACATGTAGTTTAAAATCGAGGTTGAACAATGGGCGGCCTTATCGGTAATAGTAATTTCTTACAGACAAATTTTGCATGGATATACACTTTAAGCACAATATTGAAATTAGAAATGTATTAAAATTGAAAATACACGTAGAATCACAATAGTCATAGCACATATTCCAAATTGCATAGTAAGTGATGTGGAGTTGTGTATCTGTATGTTTTTTTGGTGATTATAATTAAAACATTTAATTATCTCTACGAGTATACAGTCATTATGATAACACTATAACTTACTATGGCCAATGTACTAAAATACGACACCTATAATAATACTTACCATACCTTATTCAACAAAAAAAAATCTAACTAAACTGCAGTGCAAGTACCGAACTTACCAATCGAAAAATTTGAGTCTTGAATTCGTCATATTTGGAAAATACTGGCTATATCGATCTTGTGTCGATCATTGCAAGTAAGTAACAAAACTAAGCGATCGGTAGACAAACTCGATAAGATTTTACGATTATAACGATAACGCTAGCATGGAACTGTTGAATTACGTTTGAGATCGTCTATTTAATCGATTTTAACGATTGGTTTGTCAGCTTTAAAAATGATCTCGATATAGCTTATCGACAGGCGACGGGAATGGGGATATTGTTTTTTTGCAGTTGATCTTACTAATATTATAAACGCGAAAGTTTGTACTTATGGATGAATGGATGTTTGTTAATCTCTTACGCTCAAACGGCTGGCCCAATTTGGCATGGAGGTAGATGGGGCGCTAAAGTAATTTTCATCAATATCGTCATCATCCATCACCATGCGGGTGTAACCGCGGGGCGCAGCTAGTATTCAATAAAAAAAAATAGACTTCGGTTTCTTTTGATCGTAGAAGAGCGAAATGCTCGTAGAAATCTTCAAATGAGAGAAGGACGCAGTGTGGAATGCAAACAATTCGTAATAATCGATATACTGTCGCAGCGTTCCGGAAATTACGCAAAGTCTTCCCGTCTAAAATACCTCAGTGCCTCAAGACAACAGTCTTCGACTAATGTGTGTTACCAGTGATGACTTATGGCACTGAAACGTGGTCTCTTACTATGGGCCTCATGGATAAGCTCAAAGTCGCACAACGAGCTATGGAGAGGGCTATGCTCGGGGTTTCTCTACGTGATCGAATCAGAAATGAGGAGATCCGTAGAAAAACAAATGTCACTGACATAGCCCAGAAGATTAGCCAGATAAAGTGGCAATAGGCAGGGCACATAGCACGCAGAACAGATGGCCGATGGGGCTGGTAGGTTCTGGAATGGAGACCGGCAAGCGCAGCGTAGGTCGTCCATCGACACGGTGGACACGGTCGACTTCCAACCGGTCCTTTTGGAAAATTATGGGGGAGGCCTATGCTCAGCAGTGGACGTCCTACGGCTGAGATGATGATTATGATGATGATGATGATATACTGTCGACAATTTGACGATCGTGTAAGTCATCGATATGACTTCCATAGTTGCTAAGGGCGATACGATTTTTTATCGATCTTAGCAATTCGACAAAGTTAACGACTATTACGGTATTTGCACTGCTGATTCACAATTTTATCAACGGCCTAAACTGTTAACTTCCAGAAAAGAGACGTATATAAAACCTACATCTTTTTTATTTTAGTTTGAAAGTTCTCGTGAGTAAGTATACATATTTATTTAACATCAAAACTGACTTTACTCGCGTAATTAGCCGACGTTATTGACCTAGGTTTCGGGCATGTCCGATGCCGATCCTCAGGGAGTTTACGCTTCAAAATCGCGGTGACCACTGATGGACGGAAATCGATGGGCATCGGACATGCCCGAAACCTAGGTCCATAATGTCGGCTATTTACGTGAATAAAGTCGGTGTTGATATTACATCCTTTTTTTTCATTGATAAAAAAATTCAGTAGTATGGCTAACGAAGTAATGTAGTTTCGAATTTGGAATACAACTGTCCTTAGAGCCTAACAACTTACCTCATCACTGTACCGATTTCGGTCGCTGAAACGCAGTACAGTTTGTCTCGGCGATAACACAAACATTGGACTGCAACATACATAAACCAACGGAATAGCAAATCACACTATTTGTTTAACATGTATAGTCAAAGCAGCAGTGCGAGCACGGATCTCACGAAAAATTTGTTGAGTCGATAAACTGTCTTATACATATCAGCTATCTAACCTTCTCTCTAGTATGGAACTAGCTGCGACAGCTATAATTTGGGCTGTCTTTTACCGATAATTTTATCCTGTCGACAAACCATGCTAGCACCGCAGGTTCGTTTGTAAATATGAGTAGCTTACTGTGAATGGCAGTGGAATGTTTCTAAACATATTGACCTTATTTTAACCAACTTCAAAAAAGGAGGAGGTTATATGTTCGTGTGTATGTATGTTATGTGTACGTTAGCCGATTTCTCTTCCATATGTAGACTGATTTACAATTTTTTTTTTATTTGTTGGAGTATACTTCCGAGGTGGTCCCATTTAAACTCCATCAAATTCGGTTAAGCAGTTTTTGAGTTACACTCAAGAAACTAAAAAGTGTTACGCCTATCTTGATGATATCATCATTTACATAACAATCGATTCCGTTAGTAGAAGGTCAAAAAAATTGGTGAAATACATGATAGTTCAAAAGTAGGTAGGTACCTATTATCACAAAAGTGCACCGACTTCGACAAGTTATTTAACACTTTTTGGTGTTGAAGTCGGTTCCATTTTCTACAGACTTCCAAAAAAGAGGAGGTACTCAATTCGACTGTATTTTTTATGTGTGTTAACTAATAACTTTCGATTGGGTGAACCGATTCTCAAAATTCTTTTTTTGTTTGAAAGCTGGTGGCTTCTCTTGTGGTCCCATTTAAATTTCAAAACAATTAGGTTCAGTAGTTTTCTTTGGTAATTTTTTTTTTGTTACAATGTATTTGGAACTGACAAGTGTATATTGAAATCATTCATGCGCATCATATTATTATATAAGATCTTTGTAGTATATTTTCTACCGACTTCCAAAAAAGAGAGATGTACGTACTCAATTCGACTGTATTTATTTATTTTGTTCCTTATAACTTTCGACTAAGTAAACGATTTTCAAAAATCTTTTTTTTTTTCAAAAAGTTTTGTTTGAAAGCTGGTGCTTCCCGTGTGGTCCCACGTAAATTTCATCAAATTCGGTTTAGTAGTTTTTGAGTTACACTCCAATAACTGAGTAGAATGAAAGTCGGTTTAAAATTTTTTAAATTTACTTTATGTACCAAAAACTTAAACAAATTAATTATAAAGTGACATTTGTGTGATATCACTGATTGAGCAGTATAAATCGTATTATCAACAAAAATAAATAGCCTTAGTAAATATCTAAGTTTTGCATTTGTGATAAAAAAAATATTTGTGCTTAATAAATCCGGTTGTCAAGGAAACAGACAATTTAAAGGATTTATTATATAATCCAATATCATATTCTCAATTGAGACTACATTTTAGAATACCTATAATCATTGTTTTCCTACCTCTTACTCCTAAACCCTACAGTCATTTATCATATCAGTAATTTTTTTCTACGTACCTTATAAATAATTCCATGCTCTCCGTCTATTTGTATTTCAACATTTCCTTCATCTCATTTCGCTAAGTACATAAACATGCTTAAGCTAATATATATGGGACGCATCTAAGTTGCACTATTTACTCGAAGAATCTCCTTGCAGTAGTTGGTTATAATCTATACTATATTGTGGGCTGTAAATAACTTTGCTTAAGAGTATTTTATAAACAAACCATTTTAAATATATTCAATGTGAATGTAACTTTTTTCTTTCTCCCCATTCTGCTGGGAATACATAAAATATTAATAAACCCATGATAAATTTTTAGATAGGTACGTAAGTATGTTATTTAACGAGCAGAATTTTATAACAGATGATGTTTAATATTCAAGACATTTTGATATAACGATGCCGACTTTCAAATAAACCATCAAACTACAAAATTAAAATATTTTTCCCTGCATGAATCTACATAATTGAAAATATGACTCGTTATTTCTCGATGTACAACACAAGATACAAATAAGAACTACTGGCATACGCAATACGGCCAAGTTTTATTATCAGGAGTGGGAATAAAGCAAAAAGGAAGCCACTACAACCCCGCCTATACGTGCCTTTGGCCGACTAACTGGTAGAATAAAAAATCACATTTTATTCAAGGAATAAACGTTAACATCGGGTTTATGTTAAAACTCGTAGTGTAATGGAAACAATGCATTATGCATCAACTCCGCTTGACACAATGACATATGGAGTAACTTTTGTTTGACGTTAGGGACGAGAATGTAAAAATATCAAACGCATACCAAGTTGAATAATTTTTCCATAGTTTTTCTCGTGACGTTGCAGATATTTTATAAAAGCATGTATGAATTTTGCAGTCCTTTTAGCGAGATAAAGAAGCCAATGTACGAGTTTAAGTGGACGCTGCGTTTGCGCATAATTGGGAGCCCTTTTTGCGCACGAGTCGAATGCGAAATGATCTCGATATTAATTCTGCTTTTTGTAAATCTCCCAGCAAACTTCATACTATTTTGTATTACAAAGCCCAAAGAAAGGCACGATGGCGTTTCTGTTTTCTTCAAATTGATGATCGAAAAACACAAAGGGACACCGAAATATGTTAAGAAGGTATCAACGAACGAGTTCTTTGTATATTTTAAGCGCGCCCTCAAAGCAAAGTAAATGCTTACACCATCAATGCGTTTGGATTCCGTCAATAAATGAAATTGTAGAAACAAACACAAATGTAGAAAACCTTTTTTGACAAAGATTTGAACTTTTTTGTATTAACATTGTCTCCATGATCGCTTAAATTACGCCGTTACGAACGGCCAATAAACTTGATCGTTACGTCTTCAAACCTATTCTTGGTGTAATTTGAGTTTGGAACGTTTCACGTTTCGGCTAGCGTCGCTAACGGTTTAGCTATCAAGTTGGGTATTTGAAGCGCATTGATGTCGAAGAGATACCTCGGATAGAGATTTGGTTGGGATCATACGATGCGGGATGCGGAAGTTGGACGGAAATTCGGCCAAAATTAAATAAACTAATCATGCTAATTCACACAAAATGGTGTAATGGTGTGTACATTCAGCACGTTTGAATAAACTTGATAGCCTTGGGTTAGCGTTAGCCTTGTTAGTTGCGACACTTCCTTCAAAGTGTGAGATTTCAGCTTCGATCATTTGCTGGGACAAATATTTGTGTAAGTAGCAGAAGTGTATGTTCCATCTGGGATCTGAGGATTTTTCTCTAGGATTGTAATGTGTTGTGATATGTTCATGTGAGGGTCCGTACCTCCTGCGATATAGGACTTTATCCTAGTCCAGGAGTACTTATAAATGTGTAAATGTTAATTTCATTTCCTATGAATTCCAGACAAAACCTTGAACTAATGCAATAATTTACGCATACAATGATTGCTATAGCCGTATCTACCGACGAACTGATATAGCCGCTGGACTGGTCGAGTTCTTAAGAGCTGACCTCGTTCAGGCAAAAATAGTGTTAATGAACCTGTGTTTAGCATGGAGACTACCTGCCGAAAGGATCAGCTAGGAATAACTGGACGCAGACTCGAATTGTCAATAGAACTAGGCATAGTCCGATTAAATATAGACGGCAATGTTCACACTGGCGTTGAACATATTTTGGCCGAATAGTTTATTTATATGGCCCATCTCTAACTTCTTTTATCACATCGAATATTCGAAGCATCGATGTCGAGGTATGAAAAAAACAATATGTGAGATCGGTAAGGGGCGTACCACGTGGGTCGCGCGTCGGTGGACATTGTCTACAGATCACGCCGATATTATGCTCAAACCCCGCTCCGAGATGCTATCGTAATTATAATGTTCCTCTATTGGTATTTACACAGGCGTACGCGTACGATATCAAGAATGTGATCTCAGTTTCGAAATAACAGAGATGGATCCACTAGAAAGTTGACTAAATATGTCATAATAGCAGATGGAAAACAATTACAGAAATATTTGATAGTGTTTATTGCTTCATCAAATTTAATTGTATGTTGAATAAGGTTCTGATAAGTTGTCAAGATCTATTTAGTGTTACTTGTAATATGGGCTTTTTCCACAAATCCATATATATAGAGCTTATAATACGTATTTATTGATAAAAAAATCACAAATCCTTATCGGTTAATAAATAAAATAACCATGAAATAAACAACAACGAAATATATTTGTATAAAGTTAGTGCCAATGGGATCGGAAGGTTCTGGTATGGAGACTAAAGACCGGCAAGCGCAGCGTAGGTCGTCCAACGACACGGTTACAGACGACCTGATAAAGCTAGCAGGACAATGTTGAATGCAGGCCGCTTCCAACCGGTCCTTTTGGAAAATTATGGGGGAGGATTATGTTCAGCAGTGGACGTCCTACGGCTGAGATGATGATGATGACGATGAAAGTTAGTTTAGTACGTGACGGATGGGTAAGTCGTTTGCATGATAGTAGTTGTCATGCCTGCCCATGACAGATGCATTGATGCTTCACAGATCTCGAGGCACTGCATTGGTACGCTCATCGTCTCAAGACATGCTTGCATAGCTGTTTGATCGAAACTATCCTGTAATTTTGTTTGCTGCAGTGCTCTGAAAATCAATGTGTATTTATATTTGTGATGGTATCCACCAAGACATAACTATATGCAGTATAAACCAAAATCTTGTAATCTTTAGGCAAAGACGCACTTATCAACGACCAAAGAAGAACCGACAAAAAATATCTCAGAAACTTCGCTTAAATAACGAAGATATTTGCTAACTTATAATCGCTTAGTTATAAATATAACTATTTTTTAAATTATATACTTGTAACTAATGGTATAAAACTCAATTTTACTAGTTCCCCACTAAATGGCTTATAAGTTTAACAGTTTAAATAAATATCTCTAACATTTATTTTAACTTTTAGAAGAAACAACCTCAAGTACAACATGTAACATGATATTCAAATTCGCACGTGAACCTTACAGGGCATGAAAGTTCAGTGCTAATTAAGACTTGCACGACATGGCATCGTTAGTGACGTGATCCTGACGCTATTCAGAGCAGTGTTGCTAGTATAAGAGAAGAGAAACTTTCTATTCAATATCTCCCTACCTATTTTTGCTTGTTACTAATGTTTGAAAAGTTTAAACATTCATGAACATTCTGATTAGAGAAAAATTACACATGTTCGATATTTATTTTTCTTGCGATACGCGGATTTAACCCTGTCTAAGGATGAGAATTTTCTCTCTTTAGAATAGAAATGTATGGTTTTCGCTTAGCAGTTGTTAGTGATTTATAAAAAAAAATCTATATATCTATTGGATCTGTTATTTATCATATTCGTCTGGACTAAACAATATAGAAATGAAGAACTTATTTTATTTGGCTCTATCACAATATTCATTTTAATCTAAACAAGTAAACTTAACTTTATCAAATTCTATTTAAACGTTAAATGTAGTAAAGTTTGTATGCTTTATATAACTAAACTAACGACTGCCCGCGACTTCGTTTGCGTAGTAGGCTCGGCCTGCGGCTTCGCTATAACCTCCCATCTTTTCTTAGTTTTTTAAATGTAAGAACCTTTTACGAAGTACGTATTGGAAAACATTTAAAAAAAGATGAATGAAATCGGTAAAGCCATTCTCAAGTTATAGCGTGACCAGGAGAAATAGGGGTTAATTTATATATGTAGGGGTTCATATATATAGAGTATATAAAATAAATATATATAAATAAGCGTCCAAAGACACAATTGATAAAAAACCTAAACTGTTTAGTGCGACCTGAAAGGTCAACATTAAACGCTGATCTCGCCGGTATACTATAATGTAGCTAGTGGCTTTGGTAGTGCCAAACCAACCCTAAACTCTAGTTGTTAATTTAGCTCGCAATGTATGTGTGCTAGGTGTATTATCCATGCATGTGGTATGATAATTTATTATATACTTCAGCTGTGCGATTCTGTAAGAGCAAACATCGTTGCATCGTTGACAGCATTTGTGGAACAATGACGAGATGAAAAGGAATATCTAATAAATGTTTGACATCGGTGAGCACCTCGACGATCGCAACGACGAATCATTAAAGAATCGCGCGGCTGGTCCCATTACAGGATGGTCTTTCCTATTTGCGTGTGCCACATGTATGATATTGCCCACACATTGTGTAGGAGTTCAAGTTATTTTTGAGTTCTAGTCAAGTTCCATCATAGTTATTATAGTTAAAGTTTCAGTAGCCCGAGCACGAATATTTGCTTCAGTGCGCAGTGTAACGATTTCGAGTCGTTGACGTATACAGTACAAACTATGAGTTATCTATGCCACAGTTGTACTAGATAAATGATAGTTTGTACTGAATACGTCAACGATACGATGGCGTTACACTGAAGCAAATATTCGTGCTCGGCCTACTGAAACTTTAACCAACATATACATATATAGGTCCACAGATAGCAAAAAAGTTCCATTAGTCCATTACAAAAGGAGCCAATATTCACAGGCTTTTAGGTGTGCACATAAATCATTTACGAATTACGAGTAAGTT
Source organism: Selenia dentaria (assembly GCA_917880725.1). Taxonomy (NCBI): domain Eukaryota; kingdom Metazoa; phylum Arthropoda; class Insecta; order Lepidoptera; family Geometridae; genus Selenia; species Selenia dentaria. Next base: position 21,720,981 of record OU862893.1, read on the forward strand.
GTAATCACGAGTTTTATTGCGTATCTTGACATCCTTAAGAGCGTTCTTTGTAAAAAAGTTAAATCTTCAAACGAGAATAGAGATACACCTAAAATAATGCTACAAATAGCATTATTTTAGGTGTATCTCTATTCTTTATACTATATATTATTACGGTTTTTTTATTAAAACAGTAACGCTTGCTTAGCGAGACCAAACTTTTAAAATATTCAGACAAAAGTAACCCTCCTCGGACGGGATTCGAAGCCGAATAAAAATAATGAAGAATTGCGACATCAATAAGAAAGAAAAACTCGTCTGACTGTCGCTTGGACAGATTGCCTCAGTGGCCTAGCGGTCATGGTATGTAACACGCATTGTTGGAAGCCGCGGGTTCGAATCTCATCCAACTATGTGTAATTTTTCTCTCTAAATCACTTAACAAACTAAATGAATAATGTATTAAATGACAACTTTGATTAATAACTTGTCTTTTTTGACAAGTAGGTAAGTAGTCAGTACTTTACTATAAATTATAAGAATTCATTTAATAGAAGTAAATATAAGAAGAAAACTTATCATGAGGTCGAGGGGAAATTGGCCAATATGCTGGCAGCATTCCACGCTGGATGGCAATGCTAACTTTTTGCCAAGTAAGCGCCAGCATTTCGATCACCCCTTGCCTCAACCAAAGTTAATAAAGTTTCAAGTTAATATACTGTAACTAAAGTTAAGTTAATCAAAGGCTTGCACATTAACATATTTCCATAAACTATAGATTTATTGTTTAACTGTATGAAGACTACACACATACAGTAGATATTTATAAATGGAGATACTATAAAATTAAGAATATAGGTTTTATTACCATGCAGCGCCGCGTAGCGCTTGACCACTTTGTGTCCAGTGTTCATCACATCATTTAATATTATTCTATAGTCTTAAATAAAATAAAATAAAAATAGCCTTTATTTACTAACTACTTAACATTTAAATTAATTTTCTTTCTATTGAACATAACTACTTTATTTATACAAATCTTTGAGACTATATATATGTGTAGATATATATAAATCTATGTGTTTACTAATTTATATACTCTATTTGACTTTATATATATGTCTTTATAGCTATTTAAGTCTACAAACTAATATTAAACTATATTTCTCAATCTATATATGTATGTACTCGTAAAATAAAATTATTATTATTATATGCTAGTAGTGGTCGCCTCTACGGCGTAGGCCTCTCCTAAATCTTTCCAAATAACTCTTTCCCAAGCCATTTGCATCCATTGATTACCACACCAGTAGCTGCAAACATGTCAATAGTCTTATTTTGTAAATAATAGCGTGAAATTTTCCGGAAACTTCTTCAGACCAGTTTCGAACTTACTAGATAGTGATAGGGCTTCATCTGATCTTTGTTGTGCAAAGTGATAAGCGCGAGATACAGCTTATTTCAGGTTTTTAGTTATAATTAATCTTAATAATGATGTACATAATTACATACATATTTGTGTTCCTTATATTTATAGCCTAGGTCAGTCTTCTTTAGTCTGTATCACACAATAGCAATGATGTGAAACTATATGTGCATATTTTATATATCAAAATATGTCCGCATTCAACACTTTATGATCCATCAAACTTTATGAGAATAGCTCCAGCACTAATATTGTATCCACAGTTAAAATAGCCTGGATTAATGTAGTATAGAAATTGTAGTGTCAGTGTTATAAACCTTAGTTTACACAATAGTATTTGCAATAATATAAATAACCTAGAAAACTTGTATTGAAAGATTTATTAGGAAAGTGGACAGCTGATCTTTTTGAGCCGTAATACGATACGCCAGAGTTTTCATGAAGTAGTGCAGATAGCTACATGAATGAGCTCTATCAAATTAAATATCACCATCATCAAAATATTTCTGAGTTTAACTTTAAAGTGTTGCCGTGAAAGGAATTGCACTATTAGTACTTTACCATTACTGATTTTGTGCTGCAAGTCCAATTTAAAACAAACATTAGGAAACTAGGAAAATTGCCTTACAATGGTTGTAATGTTCCGTGTTCGTTCCGTCTTCCAACCTTTTAAATAAACGTACTCAATTATTAATATAATTTATTTATTATTTATTAGATTTACTAATATTCGACTGAGTGAATGAAGCGTCGCAGTTACGAGATTCAAGTCGATTGCAATTTTTGATTAGGGAAAAATGGGGGAAAAGAGGGGAAGTTTCGTTCTATATTAGCGAATTTAAATTTAAATTTCTTTTCCGGTAAATACGTACTTGCCTATACAAAACAGTCCACTCCCCCTTCACGACATGATTTGACCAAGGAGACCAACCTAATTTGCTCAAAAGTCTACACAGGTAAGCCTATTGGAAAATTCAAGCACACATAGATAGGTTGAGTTTAAAATTTTGAAACGTCTTTGCTTAGCCACGGTTAACGGGAAAGAGTCTGTTATTGCAAGTTTATAAGGGCTCGCGAAGTCTACTGTTCTTAAAGAAGCACAGTTTTGTTTCTCACTATAATAAGATAATCAATAGCACGGATTATACAAAACAAAAAAATTACAAACATCAATAGACGAAGATAAGGATCTTTGTCTATTAAGACGTGTGCATAAACCTCAAGTTTCCTGCTTTTTTATGTCCATCCTTCATCTTCTTTACTCGTCCACCACTGCCAGGCTCTTCTTTTCTCATTATTAACTGCTGACTGTAATATTATTTATTATTTATTTTATTTATTATTTATTCATAGTATTTATTGTAGTCTTTGACTGTAATGAAAACTGTTGGTATATCAAACAAGTAAAAAATAGAACCTCTATGGCGCGAACCTCCTACAAAAAAGCATTAAGAACTATTTCATGGCCAATGAAAACCGTAAAAAAGAAATAGATGGTAACGGGATACAAAGTACACAACCTATTGAGTTATTATACGAGTATATATTGTTTAAGTAAGTACGTGTACACTATCCTTACATATAATAATACAAAACATAAAATTGCTAATGTCTTGAACGTCTTATATGAGACTTAAAGCCATAAATTATAGTATAAATATTAGCGATGTGGTTGGCCGGATCGTTTATAATCTAGATTTTGCATAATCCCAGCATAATGACATCATAAACATAATTAGTCCATAAGATTTTCAACGATTTTTTACTACCGTTAAGCATAATAATCTAGCTATAAATATATTTACATATTGAGGAATTAATGTAAGTACATATATAATGTTTATAATTGCTGTGTTTAATTGTGTCTACTGGTACCACATAAAATAATTGAACCCGTCCAGTGTCTAATTCTTTTAGTGTCTTTCCGAACTATTCATAAAAGTTCAGATAAAAAATACTACACTTGAATAGTTGTACCAACTATATATATAATAGCTGTACCAAAAAGCAAGTTTATACGGATGGAGTGCATTTGATCTGATAAACTTGTTACAAACCTAAGGTATAAAAATGTATTAAATTATATGAACGCGCGACATGGCATAGCACTTTTTTGTTGGTACACGTGGTGTACGCGCGACACGCGACAGATTTAAGTTTTACAACAAATACGTTTTAAATTATGTACTTAACTGATAATTTATTGATTCATTACTTTGCGGAAATCCATTATCTATTATAGTTTTATGTACTTAACTCTCAAAAACATGCAATAAAACTCTTATTTGAGAAAATACAAAAGTAACAAAGTATTCAAAGTCCAAGCAGCTACTGTGGCAAAAGAATAAAGTACCGCATTAACATTGAAGTGCAAAAACCACTAACATCAACCTAATCGACCTTAAAACACGTTTACTCACCGCATGCAAATTGCGAAATAGCCCAAATCCGTCCATTTGATCTATTATATTGAAATATTAAAAGGGTTCTCCAAAATTCAAGCAACCATTAAATCGTTTCAGTAACCTAATAACGTATTCAGTAATTTGGCCATACGTCTTGTTATGGTCGTTTCGCAAGATTAAAACCCTGGCCACCCTTCATAAATCCTGCTCCCACAGTTAATATATTATTCAGGAGCGCGTAAAAACGAATCCAGACCCCTTGGAATTGTCAATCCTGGAAGGTGGAAGCGAGCGAACTTGCTCGCCGGCTTCCACATTTGCCACTACCTATTTACAGCAGTCTCGCAGTAAACCTCAAATAAAGCGGAGTCTATGCATATTATAGTGACATCATACGGACAGGATGGTGTTTTATCGACCCCAAGGGGTACATTTATGGCGTCGCTTTTATTGGGAGATGTGCCAATAGTAAAACCCAGTGTGGTCACTGGCAACGCGCGGAGTTGCAAATTTCCCGCGTAAAGCTGGCTTCTGAAATCGATATGCAATAAAATCGCTATGATATACAACTCGAAATATGCCTTCCATAAATTTTGTTATGAAATTAAACGTCGTAGACCGTAAAGTGCTGGACATTCAACTGTTTTAGTATTGTTTTCTCCGTAACTAGATTGGTAAAACTATACAGCTACTTCGATCCTAGTTTATGAAATTTTGAACGGTACGTAAAGAACGAAGAGTATTACGATGGTCGTAATATTTCACCATGAAGTATGCAAAATAGGTTTTGAGTAAGGCGGTAAGCACACAATAAAATTCAATCATGTTCGCGAGCAGTGCAGTTTCTGTCCTACAATAATGTTTTATGGTGACATTGCTCCCACGCGGCTACCGCCTGAGAATCAACTAGGGCACATTCCGCTTTGGAATCTGTGTGTTTTAGCAATAAAGAACTTTAGCTTGACCATACTTAAGGTCAAAATAATAGTACCTAATTGAATCTTTTTTGAAAACATAACATAAACAAATATGTATCAATGCAAAATTTGAGAAGGCGAGCTTAATTATAATTTTAACAACTTGCGTGTATACAGCTAATTCATATACAAGTTTGATGTTTTTCTTGTTATTGCACTACTACAAGGCCTAACAAATTTAGATTGAGATCATATCAATCTTCTCGAGAAAAGAGAGCAAAATTTTGCAAATGAATGTCTTCGTGTATCGTGACGTAAATAGTTCAAAGGTATGACTAAGGTGGACCGGAATAAGCTACAACTAGCTAATTTATGACCTTAGATCATCACGTCATATGGCAGAAAATTTTTCATTCTGACTGTAAACTTACTTATGAAGAACGCAACGATATTTACAGTTAGCACCCTTATTTTTTAACGTAAACTTGAATTTTTAAATGCAATATAATTTTATGGGTAGCTATTCTAATCTAATTAACTTTATAGATACTTAATTAACAAGCAGGTGGAGTTACCCACCTGTTTATAAAATTAACCCTTTACAATCTCTATATAGTTATCATCTTATTATAATAAGAATTACAATAAAATCAACATCAATCAATCAATCACTATATATAATTATAACCACTGTGCATAAGGTTTTTCATAAAGCTCACCGCAGAAGTCAGCGTTCAGCCCAATGAATGCAGTTACTTACTGCCACGCGGATAAAATGTCTATTGTTTTTACTAGATATGTAGGTAGCTTTTTAAATTCATTGGTCGTAACACTTTTTGATATACAATGAGCACAGCGAAATACAGGGTGTTTGGTAGAGGGACCAACAAACCAAATGAGCGTGTTCGGGGGCCCACATGGAGAATACAAGTTGGCCAAAAAAATCCCCGACACCCCAATTTTTTTAAACTAAATCAGTTAGTTAGCTCTGTTTTGTATCCAATTTTGCTTTGCGTGGCCTGAAGGTGTATTAGAGACCAAATTCAACAAAAACATCCGGTCTAAAACATATTTCAGAAATGTTATGGTGGTAAATAGGTACAATTTCGGAGAAAAAGGGAAAAATCACAAAAAAAAGTTAAACATATTGGGGGGTTGGGGATTTTTTTTGGCGAACTTGTATTCTCCAAGTGGTCCCCCGAACACGCTCATTTGGTTTGTCGGTCCCTCTACCAAACACCCTATATACTCATCATAATAGTTTAAATGCATCGGTATAAATATATACACCGATGGTGGGAAATAATTAAATTACTATACAATATTATCGTACAGAATGCCGTAGTACAAATAATTATCGAAAAATATACGTATTGTACACGTAAACAATCGAAAAACGGGCTGCGCTTTTTTATAGACTGTAACTGTAACTGCAAATTGTGAGGTTCTTTTACATTCCGCACATTTTCTATTTATAACTTCTATATGCTTCCAATGAAGCTTTTTGTCTTGGTTATCTAATAGTCAAAGCTTCTTGTTTACTTCGTGCTTTAGCCGTTCTGACTTTTGGAACAATTGACGCATTGAAAATTTATCCGTTTACCTTATCTGCCGTGCGATTCTCTAATGATTCGTCGGTTTTATCGTATGTTATATATCTACATTTTGTTTCGTCGGTTGTCAATCGCACTTATCAACCTTTACCTAGACGTCGTTTCACATTGCATAGTCCTTTCAATTAGATCTAATTGAAAAACTAATCCAGGCCAAGGCCTAATCCGATCTAGAGACTAATCAAGATTAGTCTCGTGTTTGTCTTAGGACAACAGTCGTTAGGCTAAGTCTATGAAAACTACGACATAGGTTCACCACTAGCCTATCCATCAAGCCGCAATGGGCCCGCGTGGTGGATTTTTGACCCAACTCTTCTGAGTGGAAGGTTCGTCGTCCCAGCAGTACGAACATAATTGCGACCAATCTTTTTCATTACCAATATTGACACGAACTGAAATAATTGAGACCCACGTCACTCAACGGCTACAATAAGCTGCGAGCTTCGTAACTAATCACCATGCACTGAATTACGAGTAACACATAGCCAATTGCAATTATTTGCAATGTCATCATCATCATCATCATCATCATCTCAGCCGTAGGACGTCCACTGCTGAACATAGGCCTCCCCCATGATTTTCCAAAAGGAACGGTTGGAAGCGGCCTGCATCCAACGTCGTCCTGTGACCTTCATCAGGTCGTCTGTCCACCGTGTCGGTGGACGACCTACGCTGCGCTTGCCGAATTATCAGACATTTCATTAATTATCATCAATTATTTTTCTACGTGGTATCTTATTACACTTACAAAAACATTCTGGGCGTACGTTTTGCAGCAAATACGTAACACACGAACAAGGATCACCATAAGACTGTGGTAGTACAACAGATACCTAGTATATTTTAACGATATTTATTATTTTTAAATGTATCGCAATAAGTATAATTAGTATAAAATAGGTACCTTTTTATGATTAATTAATTTTTTTCTCCATATTTTATACTATTGGTGCACCCCCAACCCTTTTTTTGCTGTTATTCCTCTCCACTCAAAGTCTGTCAGGAAGAGATTGCTTTGAGCAATAAGACCACCTTTTGTTACTTTTTCTTAGCTGTATAACTGTACTGATTGTTTAATTTTAAGGTGTTCACTAAAGAGTATTTCTATCTATATATCCATCTATCTAGTATCTACGACGTGTGTAATAAAATAAGATGAACAGTCGAACAAATATCAATGAACACAGACGCCCCGAACTATTAACAACCTAAACTTCGCGATAAATATCTAGAGCAGTTTGTTTATCACTAATATTCCCACCGAGCGGTAAGTCCCAAATGATGAATGAACCAAGTCGATCCTTATCCAGTGATGTTGCAATACATACAAGGTTCAGTATGCAGCCTACAGTTATTACAAGATTGTTAGACAACTCTTATTCTAAAATGTTCGCTTCGCGTTGCTTAGTTTTTTTTGCTATTTTTTCTGTGTAATAATGCCCTAATCATTTAGTGGGCTGATATATAGATGATAGATAAATAGTCCTAACCTTTATTGTGGCTATGGGGTCAACACACACTAACTTAAAAAAATATTATATATGCCTATGCCTATGTTCATTAGGGATAACATAATAATGGTGGAATATTTTTTAATCGGTCTAGTAGTTTCAGAGCCTATTCAATTTAAACAAACAAACAAATCTTTCCTCTTTATAATATTATACACCTAATTTGTATAATTACCAAAAAAAACAAACAGCACTATATGCTGCTGGTACTTAATACATACATGGGAAGAATATTTAAAACTACTTTAAAAAAAAAATTCCCACATAATCATCAATATTTGGTCAAACGTCTAGATTGATTCACACCTACAAATTTTATTCTAGGCAATTCCACTATTCGTTAAGATATACTACATGCGCGCGGTTTATGCATGAAACTTAACACCCCTACATAGAAATGTATCATTCATAATCATAACATTCGGCAAACTCGCGTCCTAGCTCGTTATTCATTCTGTGCGCTCGGGCATTCTCGCAAGACCTGGCCACCGGACCAACCCCGCACCCTCCGCCCTGCCACCGCGCGGCCTTTGTTTCTTCCGAAAACGAACGAACGAAAGCCGAAAGTCGACAATCTCTTTCACACCGAACGCTCGGGTGGGGGGTGTAAGAAAGAGTAAGAGAGATATTTTTTCACTGATGCGAATCATGTGTTTTCATTAATAAGTTGTAGTATTTTTGTCTTAACAAAATGGTGTCCATACTTTTAGATGGAATTTTCGAAAACTTTAACAATTAATAATTATTTTACTGTGAAGTAATAAAAAATGTTGACTATATATCTACAATGTATTTACACTTTTGTACCGCCCATTTTTTTTTGGTAATTATACAAATAGGGTGTATAGTGTCGATAACGTGAAAGCATCAAAGACATTTTCCTTTGTAAGAGAGGAAGTGTCCTTACTTCCCTTTTTATTGTATAATGTATATTGGGGGCCGTGTCAGTTGCTTCATCCTCTTCATTGTTAATACACTATTGTCATATTATATTTATAATAGATTCATATCTCGCGTCATGTGAGCGTTCTATCGCGTTACGGTTCGCTTACCGTTGGGATAAATGCACTTTCTAATACTTAATACTTTGATGGTAGCGAGGATACTTAAATCTGTAGCAAATAAGAAACATCGTAGTAGGAACAGTAACTTACGACAAAAACGAAACAATACAAACTTACACAATCAGTATGAAGGGGTCAGTAGAGGTGTAAATAAATCACGTGTCCAGCTATGGTTTTGGTCTCATTTAATCGGAGATAAGTCTGCTACCATCTCATCCCTTAATTGGTTTTATATACAGAAGTCAAAAATTCCGAAAATGTTCTAAACATACATCTCTTTTGTCATAATTATGTGTGTTACTATAGGGATAACCGGGATAGATGCCTCAGTGGGATATATGCCTCGTTTTACAAACCTAACTTCCCAAACTAGAAACGAAATATTAATCATAATAAGAAGTACAGAAGCCCTATATAAAATTCTCCCGCAGGCTGTCGTGAGCAATAAGTTTGTCTCGCTTGTGCGTGTGATTATCTCCGCAGCGAACGTGATGAACACTTCAAACTTTCAGAGGGAATTATTTGAAGTTGTGTTACTTCATATTTATAAGTATTGCAACAAGTAACTTCAAATACTTACTCTAACTTTTATAAAATTTATATTATTTATTATGTTATTACACTCGTTTATTACGTTTTCGTCTAGGCGTAAATAAACGCTTTTTTGTTCTAGTTTATTTGATATAAAAAGAGAATTATCCATATCCCAAAGAATAGTTGCCCCAATTATATATACATATGCCCTTAGAGACATCTATGCTTTTATACAACTATAGATATGACAGAGTATTTTTAAATGGCTTTTAGTCCTATTTTTTAAATTACTACTGATTGTATGTTTCGATATTCATCGCCGCATTAACCCCGATAGTAATAGCGTGTTTTAATATTAAAAATCTGCAGTATGACCATGTTCTAAGTGTGTTTTAATTAATGTCTACTTGTAGGTAAACCATGCCCCGAAAATACAAAAGGAAAGGAAGGAGTGCAGTTAAACAGTTAGCTTCAATAAATAAATAAAAAAGATCAAGTGTCTTTTTGATCAATCAACGAAACAATCCCGACAATTTGGGATCACATTAAGAATATTACGGAGTCGTTTTGTTTTACGATAAACCGTAGCAACAGTTGATATTGAATAGACACTAGAAATTTTGTTATATACCGAGATATGATACCGGAATAATGGTTAATATAAAATAATTTTAAGCTACCTATGTAATTTACTTATTTTACTCGATATCTATTCTTCTTAACATTCTAATGGAGTGGCATCTATCCATACGGAAAGGCATCTATTCTCAAATTAAATGTTCTGTAAAAAGTAAACTTCTGCAAAATCTGTAACTATTAAGACACCAAAAACTGGTCCTAATATTATACACAAGCAAACTAGCCATATTCAAAGAGATTTGTCATGAAAAAAGAATATTTTTAAAATTAGGAGGCCTATTCAAAAAGTGCGGCATCTATCCCCCTATAAGGTTTTACCCTAATTATAAGTTCCTAACTCATCTCTTCACCATAAATGAGTTGGGTTTGGTATTTGCATACCTAGTTTTATAAATGCCTAGCTGCGCCTCGCGGTTTCACCCGCTTGGTGATGTACGATGAAACTATATATATGCTTCCCCGGGTTATAATCTGTAACATTGCCAAAATTGATTACGATGCGTTCAGCCGTACAGAACAAACAGGCAGACATATGTGTGTTTTATGTGTAAGTACCTACTTATGTTTTTTTTTACTTAACTTACCGTATATACTTTCATATGCATTTAGTGAAAAGCTGTTACTTTAAAATTCCATATTGACCATGTAATTTATTGTATTGATAACAATGAAGTGCTACAGTGCCCTTCATACCCTAACACGCTAATGCTTGCGCACGTCTCTTACACAAGAATCCTACCAGACTAAATCCTAAATACGACTGAAAGTCAGTAACTAAGGTCTATTGATCGGGACCTAAATTCATGATATTACGCAACATTTCATATCATATGCAGTGTAGGTATATTATATTGGAATGTTATGTTGCGTGTATGTCATGAATAAATATATTTTCTTTCTTTCTTCTTTACCAGTGGGGTACTAGTAAGTAGAGTTTCCTCGCCTCCTCATTCCGACATCGCTGCGAAGGATATATAAATAAATTGTACATATAACCACGGCAATATTAGTAGTAATATTACCGTGATATAACGAAGGTTATAAAATATGTACTCTATCAGTTTTACATCAGTTAGTTTATAAGCATGATTACGGGTCATAATATCAATTCGGTACGAGATGAGTAATTACAAAGAGTCAGTGGTCTTGACAAATTCGTTGTGAAATATTTACCGTGGAAATTTGATTGGATGCGGTGCAACTAACGTGAAGTTAGAAAAGTAATGAACATATGGATGCGGTAGCTACTAACATACATTGACATCACGCCTGCCGTAGAATAATGGAGAAGAAGGGCACAAATTCAGAATCCGACTTACTACGGTACTTTACTTTAGCTTACTTTGAATTAGGCTTTCTCTATAATACTAATTATAGTGGTCTAGATAGGTCTTTAAAAGAACCGGCTCTGGCATTTTTTATACTGGAATTAAATAAATAGCTACATATTTTCATCAATATGGAAAGGAGCCCAAATAATTCCTCTCCTTAAAAAATCTAATCCAACTTCATACACTGATTATCGTCCAATAATCCATTTTACCCTTCCTCTCCATAGTTCTAGAACGCCTCATACACCAGCAACTTAGTTCCTTCCTTAATAGAAATGATCTCCTTAACCCTTTTCAATCCGGATTTCGTCCTAGGCATAGCACAGTATCAGCTCTAGTGAAAATCACTGATGATGTTCGATATAGCATGGCTAATGGGCAAGTGACAGTATTACCCCTACTTGACTTTAGCAACGCTTTTAACAATGTGGACATACTACTAAGAATCCTTTGCTCTCTTAACATCTCTCTCCCTTAACATCTAATCTCCTACAGCGATTGAATGGTTCCCCAGTTATCTGTATGGGCGCCGGCAACGTATACGAATTGAGGATACTTATTCTTCATGGTGTATTACGATTGCAGGTGCTATTTTAACTAACTCAATTTCTGATCAACTTATTTCGTCCTACCACCTATATGCAGATGATCTTCAAATTTACAGGCATGCACCAATACTACCCGGGGCAATAGATTCCACCAATATGGACTTAGTAAATATTCTTAAGTGGAGTAAATCTTATGGTCTCGATGAGAAAACTCAAGTGATAGTCATCGGTAGTTCTCGTATGATTTTCAAAATCGACTGGTTTCGTCTCCCACAAGTCTTATTTGACGGTACTCATATAAAAATTAGTTAAACTATTAAAAACCTTGGTGTTATTATCGATAGGCAATTATCATGGGAACCTCAATTGTCAGAAACCAGCTGAAAGCTCTTCGCCCCAGCAGGTTCGCTCCGTAGATTACATTTATTTAGAAATTAACATTAGAAATTTTCTTCCAACTACCACTAAAATTGCGCTAGTAACTAATCTCTTTTACTCCCGATACTTATGATTATGCTGATGCCTGTTATCTGGATCTTACCGAAGTACAGCTTAATAAATTAGAACGCCTACAGAATTTTTGTATTCGCTTCATTTTTGGTTTAAGAAAATATGACCACGTCTCAGAATATCGCCAGAAGCTAAAATGGTTACCTTGGTTAATTGGACTATTCATATACTTTCCCTCCTTTACAATATACTATTCTTTCATTCTACGCCTTACTATCTCAAGGAGCGATTTGAACTTTTATCCATCACTACTTCTCAATCCTTGCGTGTCTCATCTTCTCTTCTGTTAAGGACTCCTGTACACTCTTCGAAATTCTCTCACAATTCATTTGCAGTGCACGCTGTACGACTATGGAATGTTCTGCCTCTTCCTATCAAACAAGCAAAATCGATTGGTATATTCAAAAAGATGGTCCAAGAGCGTTATTTGTCCTCTGTTTGCTGAAACTGCTTCAGATTTCCTGTAATATTGTTATTATTTTTATATATATATATATGTATTTATTCTATTATTTAGTATTATTATTACATCTTATTTTACATGGCTCTCCTATATGTAAGCATTATATCATTAATTTATAGTAGTCTATAGTATTGTAAATGTATTTATTATATTATTGATATTTATGTAGGTATTTAAGATTCTTCTTTAAGTTTTAATTATTATATATCTTTGTTTTTAACTATTTATCTTGTTGCACACCACCGTCTACACTTGTCATTTTTGTCCTGTCCATTCAAAGGTTGTCTGTAAGAGATTGCATTAGCGATAAGACCGCCAATGGTATTATCATAGTTCTAAGGTTTTCTACTCGTAAGGTAGGTTAATAAGTTAATTCGCCTACTGTATATTACTACTGTATAATACGCTACTCTGGCCGATCAGGTAAAAATTGCCACCTCCACGCTCGCTTAGCTTCTATCCAGATCACCATACATTCCAACCTCGGAAGTGGGGCGTCCAAATCTAAGATCACGCGTCCCCGTTGTTAACACAATGCTGCACACACGAGCGGCTTGATTGCCGGGTATTACACACGTGTGTGGGTTTGAGCTTAATTTTATGATCCGAATGTATGCCCCAAAGGTTAAGGAGTAATGGTCTAAGACTATACGTTTAAATATTGTAAAAATGTAAAAATAAACAGCGTGCGACTTCGTTTGTCTTCATCGTTTAGGTTTAGGTACTTGTTCTAAAAGTGTAATCGTATGTCAGCATGTCGAATTGTTCTCATTATTCTATTTAAGAAAATGTGTTGCTCTTATGGGGGATTGCGTTGCGACTAAGCTTTAGTATTGGGAATTTTAAAGTGGTTAAAATGTTTTAATAATTTTTTTAATATTAACTCGTAAATGACGCCGATGGAAATCAATCCAGCTCGCTAACTTAATGTATGTTAAACTAACAAAACTACTTTGGGTACTAAAATTGATGCATATCTGGGATTATTTGACTATTTCTTCTAGCTAAAGTTTCAATTCGACGTTATATCTATCTTTTCGTATCGTGTAATTAAATACATTTTCTTGTTATTTCGCCGAATCCTTCGGCCTACTTATATTATAATTATTTTAACTCCTAAGACTTATCAAGGGATAAACTTCACCGTTTAACACGATGTTATATAAATTCAGACAGACAATTTCAATGTAAAAAATATCAAGGCGTAGTGTCACCTCCCATAGGTCCCCTGAATAGTCACTAAACATTAAAATATCATATTGCGTTCACTATTTTAAAGATATTACTCACATTTACTCTAGAAAAGGCAAGAACTACTAATTTTTGTATGGTAAGGCTCATGCTTGGAATAAAATTTCAATATTATAATAGTAAAAAAGGTATAAGAAACCGTTCTAATACAGTGTTTTCCATAAAATGTTCCTTCTAAAAATATTACGTTTTACCGTTAGAAGTAGAATATGTGTATCATAAAATACGATTCCAAGTCGTTATAGTTTCAAATCGTTGTCAAGTTTCTAAACGCTCCAATTTGCGATGAGCAATTGTTTTAAATTGCCTTTATCAGCGGCTAATGGATGTGATTGTTTTTTAAGTGCGTCACGATTTTCGAGCTCAGTAACAACCAGAACTGTTAAATTTAAAAAGTGTACTAAATGTGATGGTAAAAAAATCTGTACAATTATTCTAACTAATAAACCCCAGATATTAGTTTTAACTGACTTCTAAAAAGGAGGACTTTCTCAATTCAACTGTTTTTTTTAAATGTTTATTACCTCAGAATTTTCGCCTGGGTGACCGATATTGATGATTCTTGATTTGAAAGCTGGTGCTTCCCGAGTAGTCCAAGCAAGCGGTTTGTGAGTTACACTCCATTATGAGTGAGTTATACTAGACAAGTACAATTTGATTTTTTTTATACCGACTTCCATTCTATTCAATTATTGGAGTGTATCTCAAAACTACTGAACCGAATTTAATGAAATTTAAATGGGACCACACGGGAAGCACCAGATTTCAAACAAAAAAGAATTGAGAATCGGTTCACCCAGTCGAAAGTTATGAGGTAACAAACAATACAAATAAAAAAAAAAACAGTCGAATTGAGTACCTCCTTCTTTTTTTGGAAGTCGGCAGAAAAGTGCTTGGTCAAAAAATTACCAAGAAAATGAAACGGGCTTCAATAAAAAATATCACATGTAATTTTACAAATTTTACAAATATTCTCTGTCGATGCACCCTGTTGGTTTTCCCCCCGGTACGGTTTTTTGGATAAAAAGTATAAAGTACCTAATTAATGTATTTCAAAAATATTATACTTGCGTAGATAAAACTTTCGCATTTATAACATACAATATAATACCTACCTAAAAGGTGATAAGTGTTTGTAGGCGTCTTCTTAGTGGTAGGAAAATAGTTCACTTACCACCTCGATCAAATAAACACATAGGTATACAATTTTAAATTAAACCTTAAATAATTTAAAATTGCAGTTTTCTAAACCGTACCAATAAGAAACTTAATTAATCCGAGGCAGGAATTCAAAAAAAACATATTCGTCAAATGTCTTTATATACCTCCATAAGTCGAACAATTACGCAACTTAGGTACAAATTATAAGTAATATAAACTATGTGCATTCACATTCGAGAATCTGATATAAACATATTTCTCGATATTCATTTTAAGATTATATTATGTCTTCAATATCAATATAAATCTAGCTAGGTACCTACATATATATGTACATATTATACGAGTATATTGTTGTACTGAACTATATTCTAGTAATTCTTGTACTCAATATATAAAGGGTTCTATTCTATCTATTAAAATCTATAATTTAAAAACCGCGATAATTTGTAAGTATATAGATATTTATACAAATTGTCACGGTTTTTTGTAATATAGGTAGGTAGGTATATAAGTTTGAACGACCGTATCGGAAGGTACATTACTAGGCGAATGAGAAAAAACAAATTGCGAGCGCAGTGCGATGCTAAACAGAACTTTAAAAGCAATAGTTCTGAGTTGCCTACACTGCTCATTTTGTAAGCAGGTATGGTCCTTAACGTCGTTTATACAAATCGCAAGTGTCGCTATTAAAAACACGATAATATTAAATAAAATACGTTGGTCAATCATATATTTTTCATTGCAGATAACGCAACAGAAAGGTTTGTAAACAAAGCACACAGAAACAGTTTACCTATTCAAAACAATCCAACCCTCCTGTGATCAGATAGGCAATTTATATAACTTATTGATATCTTTCACAATTGGAATTTAAACGGTGTTTTACATCTGTGAAAAGTGTCGCCTGTGGCTGCTCTTTGGTCACCACCTGCTGTGTCTATATTCCTTGGAAATATTGGTTTGGTAGATGCTCCATATTGTTGTGTAGAATAGAACATGCCTGGTATTGCAGTGTTAGAGGCGGGGTTGATAATGGAAATTATATTTAAATAGGAAATCAGATTAGATACATAGTAATTTGGCTCAATGAAAGCATTACCTTACATTCAATAAATCGCCCGTGCTACATAAACGAAATTTGATCTTATTTTGTATGTTAGGAAAAATACATTACATACCTAACATATACGAAATTTTGTACTAAGGTGGATAAGAGCTCAGAATACAATCATAATATTATATATTTACAATTTTTATTTTGTTTTGAGTGACTATAAGAAGTAGTAGAAGGTAGTCCTGTTGTGGTTGTAGATGACTACGTGTATTTCAGCCACTTTTCATCTTGTAGCTACCAAAGTTAAGATATTAGGTAATAGGTATATCATTAGCTATAGGGATGGACTTCTTATTATTAACGTGAAAACGTTTCTTAGTCTCGGGCATTACTGTCTCTAAGGCCAAAATTATAATCAAGATAGATGTATACTGGCTACCTTATTACCTCTACTTATGGTTCTAACATCAAATAGATATAGACACTCACAAACGGGGATGTATACTCGATAAGTAGGCACTTTGTACGTGGTACCATGGGGCGGCTCAGGTCAGCCGTCTTCCTTAGAGACAGAATCTCTAATTTTGGGTTCCGAGATCGTGTAGGGTGTAGTAATATTCCGTTATAGGTCTCCTTGAGTTCGCGCATGACACGTGACTAAAGTGAACGACGAGATCTTGTATCTCGTCACTTGCCGAGTGAAATCCAGATGAAATCATAATTTGAGAGACCACCTGCCGCATGAGGAAATTACATCGCCCAAACTCTGATCAGATGTGGATTAAAGCAACTCAAGATCGGATTGCTTGATGAGATAAAGAGGAGGTCTATATTCAACAGAAGCAGAAAGGCAACATGAAAAAGAACCGAAACAAAAATACAGTCACAAAAGGTAAGTTTCAAACAGAACTTTACTATTCTGTGAGGTTGTCATTTATCTGATAAATGTATAAGGTGTAAGGTCAAGCTTGTAGAGGTATACTCACACACTACTGCAGAACTTTGTCACGTCAATTGTTATTTATTCAGTTGTAAAAACCTTCTTTTTTGGGTCGGCTAAATGTAAGAAAAAAGAAATTCAGGCAAAAGATATATTATGCTTTTCCGCACGAAATATCGTGCCAAAATATGAGCAATAGAAGTGAGTTTTTATGTCTATTACTTTACTTTTTATTAGCCAAGTATGATACTCGAGAGCACACTTATATTTTTGAGTGAACACAACTATACATTAACCATTCAAAAACACTCACGTTAGGGATCAAAATTCGAATACTCAGGTTTCGTGCTTATCAGATGTGTGCTCGCCAGGAGCTCGCAGACGTCACTGTGTGTTCGCCCTGAAGATCAGAGATATACATTCGATACTCGGATGGTTGTCTCGTTGGCCTAGTGGTCACGACGTCTAACAGGTACGCGGGTTTGAGTCCCATCCAATGATATGTAAATGTTTCTATCTTAAAATACAAAAAAAAAATTAATATGTGTCAAGCTCAGAAGTCTTTTGATACAAAAACTATGAACAAAGTTTCGGACAACAACGGCTTAGTGACAGCAAATTGAAAGAAGAATCGAGGTTTGACTTCTTTCCAGTTTACCATACGTAATTTTATATAAGTCAGTATTTACTCGTTTATCAAGCACATCGTCGTAAGAGCCTGTCAGATATCATTATCGTCAATGATGGATGGCTAATTCTTCCACTCTATCAGATTAGTATAAAGATGCGTGGGACAACAAACACAATGCATCATTTTATACAATATAGAAAGTATATAAAACGGCAGTCTGTATATTAGGTTATTGATATATTGAAAGATTTTATACTGCTACCAGTACTTTTTGTTTATAAGGTAACAAACATAAAGGCCCATCTGGCGTAAAAAAATCTTTCAGCAGTAGAAAGCTACATTATGCCTGAGTAACATACGCTATATTTGATTCATTATCATAATCATCCATCACCACGGTGAAACCGCAAGCGCAGCTAGTTTAATATATAATTTAATAACCATTTAAAAAAACTTCCTTGATATCTCTGTATAGTGCAGTCTGTGTAGTGCAGTGCAGTCGAGTAATAACATCCAAAGATGTTCGATAGTGCTGGAGTAAAATATATCTTATATCGGTTAGTAAATCTCTCAAAGGTTCCGTGCTAGCTGACACTCACTAACCTCATATTGATACACAAAATTGGACCCCAATTGCCTTCGTAAAAACTGCCAATAAAAGTCATATAAATACCGATCACGAGTATAAAGAAGATAAACAATGTTCTTTAAAACTGTTTAAACACGGGCTCGGCATGCCAATCGGTGCTCGTACGGCCGGACACACAATCACTGTTATTTAAGATCGCATTCATAATTCCGCCGACGTAAATGCTCAAACAAAACTTGGTACATGCAAACAAATTTACCAAAATCGTTTTCTGTCCGTCGAAAATTACGACCGGTTTGAATGAACACATGGTTTGGCAAATGGTAAAGAAATAACGGCTGATTAAAATGCTAGTGATGTCTTTTGAAGGAAAAAATATTAAGAAGATTGCATAGCTAGTACTTTCCATGCTAAAAGAAAAAACTCTTTTCTACCTCTTAACATTGTCCGATTTCAGTGTTTTTTTTTCATGGAATCATGACATTGTTTACTATGCCCGTACGTTTTGATTTTTAAATTTTGTTAAGTTCTAGGAAAGGAAATTTATAGTACTTTGAAATACTGAAAAAATCAAAACGTACGGGCATAGTAAGCAATGTCATGATTCCATTAAAAAAAACACTGAAATCGGACAATGTTAAGAGGTAGAAAAGAGTTTTCTCTTTTAGCATGGAAAGTACTAGCTATGCAATCCTCTTAAACTTTGGTAACTAAGGGATTTCTTTGGTAACTTTCCCTAATCTTAAAAGCATAGCGAAAGCATATAATATCGTATCAAGCAATATGATTTTCCATAAGTGTCACGGACACTAAATAAATAAAAAAAATGTATATCAAAGGGTACCAAAAGAAATGGTTGGATATCTAAATATATTAATTAGCTGTCATTAGATATAAATAAAGAAATAATAGCCAGTAGTAACAAAGTAATCAATAATCAACCAATCTTTTATAGCTATACTTTCTTCAGTTAGCAACGAAAGAACATGAAGTTTTGCATTACCATCCAGATATAAATGCCCGTAGTGTCAAATGTATTTTTTACTTTATAAAAAGAGTTTGCCGACTTCACTAAAAGATATATTACGATCCATAAAATCGCGAACAAGTCTTAAAAATACATATACATTTTGTTTTCCTCTCTCTCTCTCTTAGGCATAAGAACAATAAAAGTTTTACTTATGCCCGAAATATTTTACGTACGTATGTATTTTCAATAGATTCGATAAATACTTATTAACCGACTTCAAACAAGGAGGAGTATATGTTCGACTGTATGTATTTTTTTGTGTATGTTCACCGATTTCTTCCCCATTTTAAATCGATTCTTAAAATTCTTTATTGATTGGTAGAGTATACATCCGAGGAGGTCCTACTTGAATTTCATCATATTCAGTCCAGCAGTTTTTGAGTTACACTCCAATAGGTAACTGAAAAGTGTTTCACCTATTTTGATGATATCATCATTGACGGTGAATGACAATCGATCCCTAATTAGCAAGGGTACGAAAAGTGAGAAAACATTTTTTTATCAAAAAATGGAACCGACTTCAACACCAAAAAGTGTGAAATAACTTGTATCATGGTACCGACTTTAACAAGTCATTTCAGTGTTAAAGTCGGTTTAATTTTTTGGTATAATTCTTTTTTGTTTCATTTATATATTTTACTTGATTTTATTGTTTTCGATATGATAAACAAAATGCACTCATACTTAGTTCTTTATATTGATCGTGTGAGTTAATTATATGGTTACTTGTATTTTAAATTTGAATGTTTGTAAGCGAGTGAGTTTATATGCCTCTTGCTTCTTCACGCTCATGCATGAGTAACGTAATTTAATGAAATATGGAATATAAGAGAGAGAGATAGAAATAGGATTTGTAGATAACTTTTATTCAGAATTAACATAAAGGCTTCATACATTTAAACCCGATTTCTCCGGGAGTTTCCGAGGGAACCGGATATCGTAACTCCACACGTATGAAGTCATGGACATTAACTAGTACAATATGAACCCAAATAATTGGCCCGGACGGTCACGAAACCGGTCGAGATACTCAACTATACCTACCGCGTAAGTTAAACCGTCAACATAACATTAAAATATGAAACCAGTGGTTTGATTTCAAATTATAGTAAGATTATTTCTCAACGCGTTCACCAATACAGTGCATTTGATTTTGCAGTCCCACATCCAGAAGTCTGGTGAAACTGCACTGTAATCAGCATGTCGTACATCACAATTAATACATTACTAACTGCGCCTACACGCGCGTGACGATGGATGATGATGATTATGATCATATAATATGAATATTACTTCACATATCATGATGAAAAAGTACCCTATATGTAATTCCAGCGCCTCATCTATCTACATACGAAATGTAATTAAAATCCATTCAGTAGTTATTGCGTGAACGAGTAACAAACATCCATACATACTAACTTTCGCGTTTATAATATTAGTAGAATAGTAGGGCAATACAAAATATTATATAATTAAGACTATACATATAGACTGTCAATGTATGTATGAGTAAAACAAATATTATGTGCAGCTTTTCAAATTAATTAATTACCCACTCTATAGTACTGAAGAATCTAGCCAGAGGCTTGTTTTGTTATTGATAACGTTTCAATTCGATATATCAAATCCAAGATTCATTATTGAAACAAACCTAACTTCCAAACTTGCTGCTTAGCGGCTCCTATATTATCTAAAACGCCAAAGATTCACAAATTAGCTCCGGTGTGATCCTTTTATCAAAGTAAATAATTGTTTGTGGAGACTTATAGTAAACTACCGCCGTGTTTGAAAACAAAAGAACATTGGTACAAAATAAATCATTACATTTTTATTGGGCATAAAGCCACAAAAGCTTGAATGGTTCAATACTTCTAATAGATAAGTAAGTTCCAAAACATATACATACCAACTCCATACAAAGCAATACCTACATACTTAACTATTTTATTATTTTAAATTAATTGTATTGAGACTACCTAGTTATTTTAATTCATTAGACATTTTTAACTATTTTATTATTTTATACATAACTAACTTATATAACTTTTCTTCCTTCTGATAACTAAATGGAAAATTGTAATAAATTTATAATCACCACATTAACATCACATGTCGGTTATCGACAAAATAGACTGAACTAAAATAGCTACTAAGACCTGTGTCTCTCTACATTTATCATTTACATTATACGTTAACAATTTAATAAAAACTAGTTATACTGCTTGATCAATAATCTCAAACATTTAAACCACATTAAAACCAATGACACCCGTCACGCATCAGCTACAAAAAAGTTTAAAAAAGCTAATGCCCGCTACCGATGTCACCTTACGATACTGTCGTCCAAACTGATGGGTTAATTCGATAGGCATGGCTTCTATGAGCTTTGAGGAACTACCGAACGTGAATCTGAACTGACGTATCGGACAAATGACAGATGCCGCTTGATAGAGAAATACGTACAGGCTGCTGACAGGATTGGTATATACTTGTGAAGCAAAAAACATAAGATGATTCGTACAAGGCGTTTGTTTTTAACCGACTTCAAAAAAGTTATCTATTCGTGTGTATGTATTTTTTATGTGTATGTTAGTCGATTGCTACCCTTTTTATGGACCGATTCTCAAATTATTCTTTTTGTTTGGTTGAGTATACTTCCGAGAGTATACTACCATTTAAATTTCATTAAATTCGGTCAAGCAATTTTTGAGTTACACTCCAAAAACTGAAAAGTGTTATGCCTATCTTGATGTTATCATCATTGACTATCGATCTCGTAAGTAGCAGGGTCACTAAAAATGTTGAAAATTTGTCTTACCAAAAATGGTCTATCATGGTTCTGATTTCAAGAAATTATTATACACTTTTTGGTTGAAGTCGGTTTAATTTTTTGGTAAAAAATGTTTTTAAAGATGCGTAATTATTAGGGGCCCATAATATACTTAAAAAATAAGTTACTACTTAGCTGTAGTATTTTGCTTAGTAACTGTTACTTATACTGTGCCTATGGCCTGCTAAATCGCGGCCCGTTGTAAACCATCACTGTGTACAAGTACGTAAAAGAATATATTTTAATGAAGATAGAAAAACAAAAAATGATTGAAACTTATAGAGAGAAAAATTCACATCTCGGACGGGATTCCGCGTCTTCCGAATCTCCGTGTTAGACTCCTACTCCTAGATACAAGATACTCCAATCCTATTGATAGTACTGTCTAAGCTGTTCAATAGATGTCGCTCCGTCCCCGTAAGAAGGTTAGTCAGATAGAGAATTAAAATTCGATGCTCGGACCCGAACCTCGGTGGCCTAGTTGGTCAATGGCGTCCGATACGGAGAGTCGGAAGACGCGGGCTCGAATCCCGTCCGTAGATGTGAGTTTTTCTCTTTATAAATGTCAATGTTTGAGATCGCTAATGCAGGCGTTAGTGCTTTAAAAAGTAATACCTAACAAAAAGGATTGCTGAAAAAATAAAAATGTCGTATCACTTTAGTTATGGCTTATTTGCCTCGTTTTCATAAAGATATCTAAAAAAGTAATATTACAACACCTCTATATTATGCTCTATACCTCTATATATAAGCGATAAGAATATTAAGGTGAAGATGATTAAGAAGAATATATTAGAAAGTTTAGAGTACTGTGTGCGTTTCTCTACGTTATAATTACAAAAGACATAACATAGTTCATAGAACAAAATTTTAAGTTAATCTAAAAATGTTTTCACGTAATAAGAGTGGTATGTATGAGTAGTAATCCATTGTTTAGAAGACAAAGAAACTCGGGGTACTATACTTCTGCCAAATCGCCATCTGTTACCCATGTAACTGCTGAAAGTTGTGATAAAAATGATACTTTGTAATAACATAGTTGAGTAGAATGGCCTCTCGTTTGTTGCCTCTTCTTTCCTATTTATGTTGGAACGCGACTGTAGATTCTCTAAACTAGGTACGTTTCTTAATAATTAACGTGCACTGTGTGTACTGACAAACACTAAATTAAATTAAATATTTTTATCCTTATTATACTTCAAACTGAAAAAAATTGGGCTCCTGAAATGTGGTTATTATAAATAGTAATTGATTTGCAAAGTTAAGGGACCATAAAATTTAATTATTTATTTGCATTTACATGCATTCTGATTACAATGGTTTTGTGGTATTTGAGACCTTTCTATGAATAATATCTACTATTCATAAATGATAATGTAATCTTGTACGGGACGCGGAAAAGTTTAAAAAGCTCTGGTTGAGTTTTTCGTACAGCCGTGCGATTCTCTAATAATTCGTCGATATGCTCGTCGACGATGTCAAAAACTTTATGAGATTTCGCCCTTGTACATAAGGTAGTTTTTCCAACATTTCTTGTCATCTTTTCATTTGTTTCACGGATGTTGTTAAAGATGCAACGATGTTTGCTCTTAGAGAATCGCACGGCAGCACTCTACTATTTAATTAATACAGCAGTGTGAGTTTAGAAAATCTATCGCTAAGCACCTAGCAGTGTGTTCCGGCCGCTGTCCTAGAGAGCTAGTTGTTATTCTGGGTCTAGTGTGGTGCGACATCAGCTTCGATCGCATCCTCACTGACCATCAAGTGAGATAGTGGGCAAATTCTTGCCAATCTACTAATATTATAAAGAGGAAAGATTTGTATGTAAGTATGTTTGTAACGAATTGGCTCAAAAAGTACTAGACCAATTTGAAAAATTCTTTCACCATTGGAATGCTAATTTCCCCTTTTTTTTTTTTTTTTTTTTTTTTGAGGGGGGAAATGCTGTGCACTTCCCTTCCGCCACGGGGGTGATGGAAGGGGGCGTGTGGGGCTCAGACCCACTAAAACCCCCCCGTGAGCAGTCCTCCGCCAAGGTGGGGCGAGACAGGGTCGCGCTGGCAATCACCATCTTGCCCCAGCGATAGGCCCGGATTGATCTTAACCGGGCCTCAGCGCCTGTGAAGGGATGACCTTGCTCACCAAGGTCACCCCCTAGACGTGTAGAGCCGTGCAAGCCGACGAAGAGTCTCCCGACTTTTCGCCAGTGACCCCACTACGGGGGAGGGAGGAGACGTCCGAACCGTCTCCTCCGTTCTCCTGGTCGTCTGCGCCGGAGTGGATCAGCTCGGACATCGTTCTCCCTGATCCGCTCCGCAGCCTCCTTCTGCGCCATCACCGCTTCGCAGAAGGTGGCCACCGCCTGCCACGATCTCTCGCTGCCGAGCATGGAGATTACCACGCTCGGCAGGGAGAGATCTCCGCCTATTTCCGCTGAAAGCGTGTGCCGCTGCGGGCCCCATGCAGCACACACTTCCAGCGTGTGTTGCGCTGTATCTTCCGGCGCCCCACATTCGTGGCAGGCTGGGGTCGCCTCCCGTCTCGCGATTTGGTGCACGTACTTTCCGAAACATCCGTGTCCGGAAAGCACCTGCACCAATCGGAAGGTCAGCGAACCGTATCGCCGCCTCACCCACCTCTGGAGGACTGGGCGGATGGCCTCCACCGTCCACTGCCCAGGGACTGGTGGAGCCAGGTCCTCCGTCCACCGCCGCAACAAGGCGTCTCGCGCCTGCCACCGCATACGTGTGACCTCCTCATGCTACATTCCCCTAGAGTAACATAGGCTAATCTATAATAATATATAAGATTCATCATCATCATCCATCACCGCGCGGGTGAAACCACGGCGAGCAGCTAGTTAAGAATAAAAAGAAAAATTGCGTTGGCTGGGTGGTGAAGAAAGTGAAATACTCGTAACTGGACAAAGTTTAGCAATATGTTTAAAGTGAGGCAGCATCGCGTATTATTTTGAAATTTAATTAACACTGATAGAACTTGCAAATGTAACGCCTAATAATAGGAGGAAGACGTATTCTATTCCGCTCAATATTACTTGTACAATACAACACTATATAATAACCTTTTTAAACACCAAGCTTATAAAAGAAAACCTAATAGGTATAAATTACAAAACATGTTGTACAGTTGGTGGCCGTATCTATCTATTATCAACTTCTTACACGCATTGTTGGGATAGAAAGAAATTAATATATTAGAATTGGCATATGGCGATATGAAACGGTACATATGCATATAAATAAATAAAATTTAAAAGGTAGGATTTTCAAAGAAATAAAGAGCTTAAATTTATTATTGGACTGGCCGGTTGGAGCAGTTGTTACTACCTTGCCTCCTGAGCAATGTATATCGGTTCCGGGTTCGATCCCCGGACAGGTCAAACATTTGTGTGCATGAACATGTCTGAGCTATGTCTGGGTGTGAATAAGTAATGTATATGTCAGTCATCAGGTTACCATTGTACAGGTTTTGCCTAGTTTGGAACCTGATCTAACCTTGTGTTTAAAGCTAAATAAATAAAAATTATACACAAATATTAAATCTCTACTATTAAAAGATACAATTTTCAATAGTAGAGTCTGGTTTAATTTTTTACAACTGCTGGTACCAGTCTCATAAACGTTATTGATTCTAAATGGTATGAAAATTGACACTAAATCCTACCAAGACAAATATCTTGTCGGTTTCACTGCACCGGCAGGGGGCTTAAATATAATTGAGCTTCCCGTCCGCACATATTTTATCGCGGAGGAATTACTTCAGAATTTATAGCACTTTTTATCATTATCATTGGCGTCGTATGTGATTACTTTAGCCATTTGATTCTGTTGAGGATATTCATTATTTCCTCAGCATTGAGAATTTATGTGATTGTATATTTTTATACGTTGATTACTTACGCAAATAAATTATTTAGTTTTCGATC
Organism: Selenia dentaria; assembly: GCA_917880725.1. Lineage (NCBI taxonomy): Eukaryota > Metazoa > Arthropoda > Insecta > Lepidoptera > Geometridae > Selenia > Selenia dentaria. The sequence continues at coordinate 21,747,359 of OU862893.1, forward strand.
GTTTCATATTCATTCATAACCAGCCCATTTTTCCCCACTGCTTGGACTCGAGCCTTCCTCTCAGAGAGAGGAGTTGCACGCGGGCCCAGTGTGGCTTGGTAGAAAGGTTAGTGGCCAACCCAAGTCGAAGTTTTCAGGCCGCCCGAAGGCCTTCGACATAGCCTAACGACTGTTGTCGTATGACAAACAACCGGGATCGACGGCTTAGCGTGCCCTCCGAAGCACGGAAGCGCTCAGTTAAATAATGCCACTAGCGCACACCCATCCAAGTCCTGACCGCAGCAAGTGTTGCTTAACTTGTTGATCGGTAAAGATCGCCAAGTTAAGTTCCGCCGCGAGTGCTTCAACGATACGAACGTTTAATACGTACTAGGTAAAATTATTTTGAGTCACTCTTACGTATATAACTAACTAAAACTTTGTTTAAAATATTATTATATAATTTTTTAACCGAATCATGTCATATATGGCCACCTTGAATTATGTATCCAAATGAAATATGTATTTGACATGAAATCAAACTTATAAAGTAGGACTAATGATTTAATTAATTTCGTGAGATAAAAATGTCAAATCGTTTCGTCACAAGCCGGATCGCAGACGCAAGAGGGACTTTTACATGGAACCGATGTAGGTACGCTGCGAATCCTCCGTGGCCGGTCAATATTTGGACATGGATAGGTGTTAGTACCATGTCCTTAAGTACTCGCCTTGCGAAGAATACGGTAGGAAGGAAAGCTTTCGTGACCGAGCCTGTACTAGAGGATTCATAGCGCTCCTGCCACCTTCTGATGGTCTCCTCCCGAATCTGTTTCCTGACGAACGATAACGGCACCTCTTATATTTTGTGACGTTTTATCTCAATCAACAATTTATTTATTTACGATTACAATATAATTCAAATACTCTTTATGGCTTTCCACACTGCACTAAAAAAATACAGTAGTTAAATGAACTAAGAAGTAAAGATCTTATATCTATGATGGTGGTACAATTGGCTATAAAATAATTATTGTAAGTACAAAAACTAAACGGCAAATATTAAACAACACTATCTTTGCTAGTATTGATTCGTATCTAGGTTCAGTGGGCCTAGCACGAATAACTACGTAAGTGCAACGTATGATTCACGTACACCAGTACAAACTGTCATTTATCTAGGGAAACTGTGACACAGATAACTTATAGTTTGAACGATGAAGCGTTGACACTTACGGTACGAATACTTTTTCGCTAATTGTTTGTGCTATGGCCTCCGTAGGTCTGCCATGAGTTTAAAACATTGATACCAATCGATAGTCGGTATCGACTTCCGCGAAAAAATGTACGAAGAAAAAGAACAGTGCCACCTTGCGGTCAATTGTAGAACTAAAGTTGTTGGCGAGTATGCCAATCACAATTTTAATAGGTAGGCGAGATCGAGTATCGACTATAGATGACATTTATATTGCCAACTCATGGTAGAGCTACTGAACCTACTAGCGAAGCGATGGTAGAATGGATATTTTTGATGGGAGTTAATTGTTAATTGCACTTTAAGAGCTTGTCTTGATTATTTTCATGTAGTGTGCCGCGAACAATTGTTCCGATGATTGAACACATGTTAGTTTCTTTTTCTTTTGAAAGTAGACTACTGTTGTATTATATGATTTTATAACTGTGCAATATCCAACAATGTCAACATAAAATTAATTTTATTTACCTATTATTATATGCTGGAATTATTATATTTCAAATATAAATATTAGTTATATTAGTTAGTTAATAATAACACTGTTATAATCATAAAATGACGTGCACTAAACGTGAACCTCAGTGTTGTTCTATATTAATACCATATCAAACTATAATAATGTTAAGCACATACGATCAAAAGCTAATAACATAAAAATAAACTACTGTTACAGACACTTTCTATGGTAGTAGGATTTAACTAACATCATAATCATATCAATATATCATCATCTATATTATATAAAAATTAACCCCTATTTCTCCTGCTCACAGCTACAACTTCAGAACGGCTATACCGATTTCATTCGTCTTTTATTATTCGTAGCACTAAGAAGAGCCGTGGGATGCATACCTCGCAAAGTCCAAATGACAATATATAACACCCTTTTAAAACTACATCTCGAATATCTTATTGAGATATGGGGCTGTGTTGCAAAAACTAACTTGAAAATCCTACATATCTCGCAAAATAAACTAATAAAAACAATTTTCGACTATGACTACCTAACTAATACACGCATTATTTACAAGGAAACCAAGATATTTAATTTAAACCAGCTATATAAATACACAACATGAGTTTTGGTCAAAAAAATACTATCTGAAAAAATATACACTAAAATAACATTTACAAAAAGGTCATATAAATACAGTTTAAGAAATATAAATAAAATAAAGTAAATACTCCAAGAACTAACTACGGTAAAAGAAACATTTTGTTTGAGGGTGTATACTTATTTAATAAGTTACCTAACGATGTTAAAAACTGTAAGAATATACATATGTTTAAAACTAAATGATATAATATATGACCATGTTTTTCAAGTCCATATCACTAGAAAACTGGATATTTTATATGTTTTAATATTAACTAGTTCTTTAATTAGTTATTAGTTTTAGTTTTTAAGCTCATAAAGTCAAAGTCAAAGTCAAAATCATTTATTCAATTTAGGCATCAAAGACGCACTTATGAACATAGTAAGTGAACTACGTTATTTATGAGTAATATATCGTTAAATCTAACCTTTTTTTTTAAATGTCTTCTAAAAACTTCGCAAAATTTTATTATAATAAAAAAACATAAGAAAAGATGGGTGGTTATGGCGATGCTGGATGCCGAGCCTACTACGCGGACGATGTCGCGGGTAGTCGCTAGTAATAACTAAAAAAGATTATCGTGATCCCTGATAATAAAATCATTACCTTTCGGATTTCGCAATACCTATGAACTCTTGATTCGGTAATTTTATATTTAAATTAATTAAAACCTATATATTATACTCGTATTAACCTACCTATTATTATATTTAACCGACTTCAGGAGGATCTTTTTTAATGTATATTCCCCGATTACTCTGAAATGGATGATGGATTCGTAAAGTTATTTTTTGTGTAAAATGGTATACTTCCCAGGTGCTTCTATCGGCACCAGGTTAGGATCTGATAATGGGATCCCAGAAAAATCGAGAGAGCTTTCAAATTTCATAGGAACGCATGTTTTATATAATTTCTATAACAATTGGAGAGGCCTATGTCCAGCAGTGGACTGCTACAGGCTGATGATGATGATGATGATATAATTTCTATAACTATACATGTATTTCCGTCTAGTACTCATCATCTCTTCTTGTTGAGCTGATGATATAAAATATTCTTAACTATTCAGTGGATAACTCTTTAGTTATTAGGCTCATATATTCCGATACTTATGGTTCTTTGAGGTATATATGGAAGTGTTCCGTCTGTTTGTAGTACTAAGTATTAATTATCTGTGGTAGTAACACTTCATTAAAGTCGGTATTTTTCAACTTAAGGCTTGGTTAATAGTATTAAAATTAGTATTACGATATCTCTTACCGAAGCTCCATAACATCCATGTAATAAGATTTTAGTTTAGATAGCTTTTACCGAAGTTTATGCTCGTAGCATTTATTCGCAAAGCTTGGCGAGATAACAATTTTCAATGAGGATAAAGATATACATCTCTCTTTCACCTCATCTATTTCAATCGTGCCAGCCGTGACAGTTCGTTGCGGATACATTGACTTTTATTATGATATTTCTAACAACAGGAATCCTTCGCCATTTATGTATAATATTTTCAATTGAAATACTACTTAACTGTACATTTATTTATATTACAGTAGCATTGCCAAACTAATACTATCTATACACTTGAAAATAAAATTTATAAAACTCTTTCACATAACATAATCGGCCCACTATGTGCACATTACTGCTGTATTTCTAGTCATCCTCTCATAAGGTGAGCATGGCTATCGTAGTCCACCACATGGGCCCTTGCGGCTATAGACTAGTGACCAGTCCGGTCGATATTTAGGCCCTCTGAAGTTACATAGCCAAACAACTGCTAAGCCGGGATCGCTGACGCTAAAAAGCGCTTCCTTGTGAATGCTACTAGCGGACACCCATCCAAATCATAACCACAGTAAGGGTTGCTTAACCTTATTAAAGATAATAAGGCAAGTAGTACTGCAAGCGGTTTACATTGCTCCAGCGGAGTTCGTGTCGATAAACGAGCGAATCACGCCGAAGAAGATTTTGATTGATACCCAGTATTTTGTTAACGGTAAACCACATAGTGAAATTGAAAACACTTAATGCACGCCCGTGGGTGGGTTAGTGGCACCATAAATGTATGATTCAAATTATACACTTGATAATAATGTAATGGATTTTGCGACTGACACCATCTCTCATGTAATTTGAAAAAATGAGTATAAGAATACACTGCGAGATGAAATAATTCGAAGCAAAAAACGGACGGCTCGTAATGTAACATATTAGGTCTTTTTAACCGGAAGCATTGATGAAACGTTTTTATTTGAAATTGTATGGTTTCATTTTGTGCCATTCTTTGCCTATAAAACATTCATTGTGAATTCATATTCTTCATCAGGTGTAAATTTATTGTCTCACAACAAAATCTTTATTGTAACGAACTAAGATTTATTTTTCTGCGGTAGATAAGAAAAATCAATAAAAACAACCATAATTAATTATATATTTCTAGAAAATAAGTACATATAAGTCTTTGCAAAAATAGGTTGGACATAAAATAAGAAACCAAGAAATACAAATGCACGGTATGTTATTTTATGCCCATGAGATGAGACTAAACGAGTCTCCTCTAGATCAAGATTTCCGAAATATTTTATGTTCATCCACAGCTATAGTAATTTATGGTGGCCGAAACAACTATCTGGAAGTATCAGCGACAGATAAAGTTCTGCGAATTAATCTGGTGTCAATAGCAAATCTTATTTAACACGGTCACATAATTTTGCATCATTTCCGCTTAATTTTTTTGTGGCCGAATACGTGACTGGGAATCTAGTGAAGATTGTGATAATATTGCTTTGTCCATTAAAATATTATTTAGTGAGCGTTGTTGAAAATAATTAAAACGCAACATACTATCTGTCTTGATAGCAGTTAGCTGATAATATGGTTGTTGTTTTAGCGGTTCTCAACTTACACTCTTACATCGTGAGCAGGGTCACGATGTAAGACAAATTTTCTAAATTTGTCTGCAGAACAAATTTTATGTTGGGTTGTTAGATGTATATTTCAAAAATCATATAGTTCTACATATTAACAAAACAAGGTAACATTTAACTTAGAAAATTCTGATCTAAATTAAAAAGTTTTTTTTAATATTGACAATTTCCACACAAGGTCTTCGAGTCCCGAACTTAAGAGCATGTACTATTGATAAACGTATGACTGATATACCTACATACTTATTATACATAATACCCAGGCCAACTTTTGTTTCTATAATCACACAATTAACACCACTTAGTTTGATTACTTTGTGACACTTTTTTATCATTTTAATTTTAAGTATATTTTGTATACTTTAGTACAGATCGTTGAGTCTTAAGGCGACATGACGTCACTAAGCAAGTTGTTTTACGCGAGCCGTTACAAATTACAAAGCTCATTTAATTAACTTTCAAATGTATACGCCACAAAGTGACAGTATGTAATGAAGATACTTTTAAGGTGTAGTGAGCAACGGAAAGGTATAGTTTAAGTTAGTTTTGTAAAAATGCTTTAAGGTCGTTTTGTAGTAATGCTTAGATAAATACGAAAAAAAGTGTACACTACCTACACACAAAACATGATATACCTATAGTAGTCCAGTGTGCAACCGGTAGCTTTAAGGACATAGTTGATAATGTAAGGTTGTTAGATTTAATCCGTTAACTATCACAAGACTTCGAATGATTGCTTGTACTAAGTAAACCAGTTTTATTTACATTAAATCAACATCGTATCAACGGTAACTGCACCGCAATTAAAATAGTTAGATTAGGGGGTTTGCTGTCTACTTCTGGATTGAACGATGCGGTGAGGTTAGTTTTCTATGTTGAAGGCTTGCCTTTGAAATACGAGGTAAGCAACACAAGATTGTCATCGTAAATTAGTAACTTATTGCGCAACGGGGCCGTGCCTATTCATAAATACATTTAAACCTTTATCAGTATTCACGTAAAGAAGACAAAACAGTTCTGTTTGAAATATTTTTCTGTAGGTACGTGTGTGGACAAGATGTGAACGAAACTTTTGGGTAATTTTCATAATTTGTTTAGTAACTAGTCATTTATATAGCTAGATAAAATATTATAAATTAACATTCTTTTCATACCACTGCTCGACAATGTCCAATTACATTATCACGCAATCTCGACGTAAATCAAGGCATTATATCCCTAGAGATGTAATGTTGTATGAAACTCCCACTGGATTAAAGTGATTTGGATTTGGCACATAAAACATTGAAGGCTAAACACACACACACTTTAACACACATACATACTTTGTACCTCGATAAACTTTATGAACAAATCTAGTAGTTAAACTTGATTTATGAATACCCGTATAATGTTTTCTTCAACAAGCCAAATATAGTAAATAAATATAATTAATTATTATGAGAAAATATATGTATTCCATTTATGACAAATGCTGTATAATCGTATTACAACGACATTAAAATGGTAATACGTAGCTACCTCGTTAATTATGTTGGCATTAATTATTCTCATTAGTGTTGTGTTGCTCAAAATCTAGTCGTCTAGTGTTTCTTATTACCATTTTATTTTGGTTCTTCTTTAACGCGGCACTAGAATTTATTGTTTATATTAAAATACTAGCTGCGCCCCGCAGTTTTACCCGCTTGGTAATATATAACAATGAAATTTTAGTAAGCACTACGTAGTGGTGGATGATGATGACGATGATGAAAAGTATACTTTGTTCTTCCTCGGGATATAATCTTATTCCTCCAAATTTCATTACGATCCGTTCAGGCACTTAGTCGTGAAATGGTGATAAAAACGCGTTTCTAATAAGCACCGCGTAGTGATGAATGATGATATTCATGCTGATGAACATTATCCTTTGTTCTTTCCCCCGTTGTGATCTATCTCTTTGAAAAAATTGATTTCGTGTAAAGTAATTGTTAGAGACAAACAAACTCACTTTCGCTTTTATAATATTAGTTAGGATAATGGCTATTATGGACTTTATGATAAGATAAGAGTTATCAAAATACACACATCAAAAAATGTAAAGAATAAAAAAAAACATATACATATATATACATATGGATACACCATAAGAGTGCTATCAAACAGTGAGCGGTCAACGCGTTCACGCGGTCAGTTTAGCGTTCGTTGTGTTGTATTACTTTACATAGACACACCCACAGTGTACCCACAGTCGACCGACGCGGTCAGAACGCCTCCTGTATGGTTGTATATACTCGTATATAACGTAATACAACACAACGAACGCAAAACTGACCGTGTGAACGCGTTGACCGCTCATACTGTTTGATAGCACCCTAAGCACTTTTGATCAGCTAAATCAGTCATCATCATCTCAGCCGTAGGACGTCCACTGCTCAGCATATGCCTCCCCCATAATTTTTCAAAAGGACCGAATGGAAGTGGCCTGCATCCAACGTCGTCCTGCGACAGTTATCAGGTGGTCTGTCTACCGTGTTAATGGACGACCTACGCTGCGCTTGCCGATCCGTGCGGTCCGTGGCCAAATCAGTAGATGAAATAAATTGATTTGTGGTAATACGAACTTTAGCGATATAACTCTTTTTTTTAACTTTACATACAAAAATCCAAAAATATTGGTTGGTAAGCGCATTACTTCAGAACGACGCCGATCAGAATATTTTTATAAGGAATAAGGTTTTTGAAGAAAATAATTACAAAAAGTGTTAAGAAAATTTGTGAACCGGGCTGAAAGTTATTTTATGGCATAAGACAACTTGTACCATAAAATAACTTTCAGTCAGCTATTAGACAATAATGTAGAAGAAAAATGTAAAAGACCTTTTAGAGTTATAAGAAACAAAAGCGTTTATATTCAACCAACTGCCAAACATGGTTTTAGGTATACATATTGACGCATATACTTGTTTAATTAAAAAACAGGATCCCATTCAACTTTTCATCTGATCATTCTGATTTGGTGGCATGTGTTTACTTTTGTTGGTTTGAGTGGTTATCTTGTAGCTTCATTTGAAGTTTGAGCGTTATGCTCAGGAATAACACATATTTGCTTATCTCGATGATTTCTTATAATATTATACAGTCTATTTTTAGCATAGCATAGACGTAGCTCTGTTTAGTTCTTATTTACCCAGTATCGCCCATTTCACACGCTACAATGCTTGCCAACCTTAACAGCACAGTAACATCTGGCATTGAGGTGGTACATAACAAGACAGACTTGAAAAATAGGTGCCAGCCAAAGACCATGTGTGGGGATTAATGTAGGTATACCATTATTCGAACAATTACTCAGTCCCCAAAACAAGTCCATCGACTTATGTCAAAACTACTTCACAAGACACGGTCACCGTCATAAATCATAGCTAAGTTACAAAGCCCTGGTTTTTTCCTTTTTATTAAATTAAATAGTTGTACCCGGTAGAGATCAGCCGCCGCTTCCCTCGGGATTCCAACTCGTCCGGTCACACTTCGCTTGTCCTTCCTATACACTAAAATTGATCTCAATGCTCGTAGCCAATCGACTCGCCACGGAAATGACTGACACGGCCAGTTGAGTCATAGCCATGTCTGAAAATGAGAACTAGACTCGAAAGCAATGTTTCGTAATAGGTAAGTAATGGTGACAGAAACTAAATTAATGTTATCATAGGATATAAGACATAGGAAAAATAATAATCAACTAACGAACAACTCAATTAATATTAATGAGGAGATAACCTATGAAGAACTAACTTTAACTGTTATTAATACAACATCATAGTATTGTGTAAAAGAAACGTAAACGTTCTATCAACAAGCGGAACACTTCATAAGAGAAGGTACGGCCCGGACAATGTATAATAATATCAAAAACTTAATTTTCTAAATATTTGAGTAATGTAAAAATAGCTATCGGTAGATTTTACAATGTACTCGTTGCAAGTTCAACACATCCTCATGTGTATAGTTACAATAGTCCATACTTAGCTAGATGTTTGTAGAAAATCTTTCGATGAACCCTCTTCTTCTTCATCGATACGCTCTTGACAGAGCGGTCGTGGTCGATACGTCTGGTTGTGTAACGTGCCTTACAACGCGTCGCCATTCCCTGCTTGCAGCCTTCCTCGTGCACGCATGTAGAGGAGCGTGGAGATGAACCCATAGTTGTAAAAATGACTCATATCAATTCCAACGGTGATTTCAATGCGATAAGCATACACGAAAGTTTTACGGGGCTTACTTGAACATCTACAAATCGATAGGAACACAAATATAAAAGAAGGATTCATTGAATAATTGTACTGCGAATAGCTCAACGTAAAATTTTCCCGCAGCGACTTGAAGTAGTCCAAGGTATTTTAATGTGACAACCAAACACATAACAGCACTTAATTTTGCCCTAATGCGAGCACTCGGCATAAGAATTCTCGTCTTTCGTACTGTTTTTCTCCACGGAATATCTGTGAACAGAATCACCGATGAGCCAGATAAGGCGAGCGTTTCTTTAAATATGCAAAGTGCAAACTTTGTGGTACCCTTTCGACAGGATGCTGAATAATTTTACACGGTCTTAATGGGTACGTGTCTTTAATTCACCCTTTCGGTGTCTCATTGACACGGTTAAATGGTTTCCAAAACCAGATTGAAATTTCTGATAAGGTAAGCTTCCGCAAGATATATTCCCATAGGAATAAATCTGAGCGAAGATTAATCATGTGGCAAATACCCTGCCCATTGTTTCCTTGGAAGGGAATAAAATCTATGGAATCAGAAGATAATGAACTAGGATGTTCGAGTCGCGCCGGCAGCCGTGTTCCAGCGAGTGTTGCTAACGCTCTGGACATAATTTAGTATCGGACCGGGGCTTCCAAGTACTGAGGCATTTTTGTAAAGACAATACAAGTCTCTTCGCCGATGGAATATTCAGAGTGCCTGAAGAATTCTCATTCTCGCACCCGCTAATGAATAGCTATTCTTTGAGTATTTTAACTATGGACCTCGGAATGGAATTCGAGTGTACAGGTTTCTTAAAAGGTCCTTCGATATGCGTCGGACCCTTTCCGCTTGGCTTAATTTATGGTGTTATTTTTTGTTTTATTTGTATTAATTATGGCCAGAATTAAAGTTTTGCGTTATCAGGAATGTTTTTTCCTTGATTCAATTCATCGTACCTAATATATACGGATAATCAGTCATGTGGCTCACCTTCGGAACAAAATTGGGTTTCATTGTCCCGTAATAGAAAACAATCATAATACGACTATAAATTCTGTATTAGATACGGCCGTCTATCATCTGTTTTCGTTTTAAGCATGAATTATTAGAAAAGTTTTTTAGTTCTCGCTAATTTACATTCAAAGTATGTAACTGTACGAAGTATAATGAGTGTTTTGGATTTTTAAGAGAGTCCTCGCTGTGACGGTCCTCGTCGTGCTCTGAATATATGAATGGATAATTAAGTTTTTGAATATAATTACTTTTCTATTTTTTCTGTTATAATCCTTTATTGCCTATGAAGCATTTAGTCGTTCCCTTTTTAAAGTCTTTTTACTAATACCATTAAAGGTTTTCTGTTTATAACGTGAAATAAGTTTACATGCTATCGTCAAGAAATAACGGTATATTTTTGACATTTTCCTTTCGTTTGCTTTAAACTTTGTATCGTAGAATGTTTCTGTGGTCTTCTTACCCTGATAAGTTATATATATTATAGATAGAAATTCTGAGTCTATCTCATGAAATTTCCTTAGTTTTAAATCGGGCTTTGCCTTTTTTATTTTGTTTTTATAACATACATGTAATCATCGTCATCATTGTCTAAATAAAGTTAAATATAAATAGATACAAAATAACAAATAAATAGTAATAATTAATAATGATTACAAATGTATAAATTAGACTTAGCCTTAGAAGTATAAATAGTTTATCAAGGGTTATTATTATATTTTTAAAGATAGAAGGTGTGTATTATTTAACCTACTTATTATTAATTCATTAAACCTACCTATTGCATACAATTTCTGGTACATAAGGACTAAAGTTAGTTAAAATTACTAAAGTTATTGTTATTATCGAGACAAAAGTCTTTGACCAATGTGTGTTACCAGTGATGACTTATGGCACTGAAACGTGGTCTCTTACTATGGGCCTCATAGATAAGCTCAAAGTCGCACAACGAGCTATGGAGAGGGCTATGCTCGGGGTTTCTCTACGTAATCGAATGAGGAGATCCGTAGAAGAACGAAAGTCACCGACATAGCCTAGAAGCTTAGCCAGTTAAAGTGGCAGTGGGCATAGCATATATAGGCATAGCATACATAGCACGCAGAACAGATGGCCGATGGGGCCGGAATGTTCTGGAATGGAGACCACGGACCAGCAAGCGCAGATCGTCCACCGACACGGTGGACAGACGACCTGATAAAGGTCGCAGAATGACGTTGGATGCAGGACTCTTCCAACCGGTCCTTTTGGAAAATTATGGAGGAGGTATATGTTCAGTAGTGGACGTCCTATGGCTGAAATGATGATGATGATTGTTATTATGTATCACTCTGTTTTACATAATGATAATGAAAAAGACCTTAAAATTAGTGAATGAATGAAATACAAAAACGCATAAAAACTGTGATTTTTTGAAGCTTGACATTTATATGCATAATTAGAGTTCACATTATTAAACGTAATATATTCTTAAAATTGTTTTTATAAATTCACTTCACTTAACACTTAATTTATTGTTTCAAGGTGAAACAGAGTGACGTTTAGAATTATCCCTTTTATTTTTACGCAGGAAGGGTTTCTATTTAAAATATTAGATTCTTAAGAGCAACCTTTCTTGCAACGACATCCCTGGGCTGCATCTAGGTCTGCCCGCGCAACTTGCGGTTATAAGAATTTAAAAACCACGCGATTAACTTACTTCAGATTGCTGTAATGGAACTGTATATAACTCTTACAAAATATAATAAAACTGATTTCACACATTTACTTTAAATGTAAGGCATTATATATATTAATTACTTAATGGATTCTTTATAGGTATTATACGGACGGATTACATAAATTTCCGATAGACATATATGGCTGAACACGACTGTACAATGTACATACGTACTGCGAAATCCCCAGCAGTTCAAAGAACAGATATAAAATACCAATTTCATATCGACATTGTTTTGATGATCCACAATGGCCTGTAAACCTTTCCGAACTGAACAAACAATGTAATCTCTCCCGAGAATTCGTTCATGATTTATTAACAAAATCCACATTCGAATTTCGTCTTCAACGGTACAAGAAACAATCTATACTTTACGATCTTAGGGTAATTCAAAATTCTTAAATTAACAATGTACGGGTTATGAGCATACTTATTAACTTTATAATGTATAACTCATGATTCAAGTGCGCCATTTTGTTAATTTTCTGACAAGCCAAATTAAAATTGAAAATTAAAATTGATTGAAATTTGCACGATTAAAATTTACCGGGGAGAACAGGTTTGATTTTTCATCTCTATTTTATTCTATACGGCAATGTATTTAGCTCGTGATCAATATTACAATTGCGGCGCATGTATTACACGCCAATGCATTAGGTGTCGGTCCAGCCGTGCGATTCTGCCGTGTGATTCTCCAATGATTCGTCAATGTGTTCGTCAACGAGCTCACCGATGTCAAATACTTTATGAGATATCGCCCTTGTACACAAGATTGCTTTTTCAAAGTTTCTTGTAATCTCGTCATTTGTTTCATGGATATTATCAAAGATGCAACGATGTTTGCTTTTAGATAATCGCACGGCTGTAATGATTCGTCAACGAGTTCGTCGAAGAGCTCACCGATATCAAATACTTCACCCTTGTACATAAGGTTGCTTTTCCAACGTTTCTTACCATCTCTTCATTTGTTTTGCGGATGTTGTCAAAGATGCAACGATGTTTGCTCTTAGAGAATCGCATGGCTGTATTTTGACAATTGACACAGTACAAATTTAACAGGTACGAGTATATTGTTTAAAAGAAAAATATCTGGCAATGCAGTAGGACTTGGACTGACTTTTAAAAAAGAGCCTGTATAGTAAATGTTTCTTAGGTATAGGCCAACAATATAGTTACCTATAATATAACTAGCTGCTCACCGCGGTTTCACCAGCGCAGTGATGATTGAGGATGATTATGATGAATTAAATATAGCCTATGGTTTTAGGGTGAATGTAGCTTTCCATTGGTGAAAGAATTTTTAAAATTGGCACAATAGTTTTTGAGTTTATTCATTACAAACATCACACACAAAAATACAATTTTTTCCTGTTTATAATATTAATTTAGTTAATAATGATAATTTATATGATATTCACAATTTCGCAATGAAATTAAAATATTTTGGATCATATATAATATAAAATGTATTGTTCTAAACAACATTTAGGTTTTTTTGTTTTCAAAAAAGGTTAATATGTGGTTCTTGGTGAGAAACAAAAACTTTAAGGAATAAAGGTAGTATAAAACTTATGATAGGTATATATATAATAATAAATTGTATAAAATCAATATTTATGAATAAATCAATCAAGAGATATATAGTAGGTATTTTAAAGGCAAGAAATAAATTATAGACGAATAAGACAGAAACACAAGGTAAAATATCACGTTATTTCACTACAATAATTAGTTGAGGGCCAGACATCAGTTTTTGAGTAATATAAAAAAAATTCTATTTTTAGACGTTATTATACAAACGGTTCTTTCTCTTGGTACTTGACATTTAATGATTTATTTTCTGTAGGACAGCCTTATAATAATACAAAAAGCACTTCAAATGTGCATCACGTAATTCATTTACTATTCCGAGAAGTGAAACCGGATGCGCTATTACAGGCTATAAACTTAACTCGGCCGCTAACTGGCGATTAAACCCTACAAATAACCTATTCACTTCACCACAATTTATAAACATGACGTAATATAAATGTGTTACCGTGAATGACCAGTGCTGTGTCATCATCATCATCACCTCAGCCGTAGGACGTCACTGCTGAACATAAGCCTCCCCTTAATTTTCCACAAGGACCGGTTGGAAGTGACCTGCATCTAACGTTGTCCTGCGACTATAAATGGCTAATTGTGTTATAGTCAACCCACGTCCATCACTCTGAAACAAAAAGTTTATAAGTCTCATGTACCTGTAATTTTGATGGCACCTAAACCATTCAAACCCAAACACAATAATGCAAACGATACCACAGATTAAATAAGTTACTAACGATACTGCTTAGCTGTATAAATAGGCATGGTGGCAGTCCATCCCTGCATGAACGAACTCGTTCACAAAGAGTTCAATTGCTACTAAAATGGTAGTACATATATCATAAAGTCTAGGTTATTTAAGATTTTGTGGAAATTATTACCACAGACTACTTATATATGTGCCATATTTGGATGAGTCACTACTATTGAGATATCTGCAGTAATCTCGAGCTTAGTGAGGATGACAGTGGTTAGCTAATATCAGAGGTATTCACGAGATCTTAAACTGATTTGCCTAGCTGTGCTTTTTTTGTGGTAGTGCCACGCTGCAACCCCACAGCCGAATGGACCAGCACGACCGGAGAAGTACCACACTTCCACATAACACCGACGTGAAGTAACATAGCTTGCAACGTTTCGTCGGTTTGTGGGAGGTTCCGGAAGCCCGATTTCCCCTTCCCCGTTCTCCCTTTCACCTTTCTTCTTCCTATCATCTTTCCTCAAAGGTCGGCAACGCATCCACGAGACCTCTGGTATTTCGGATGTCCGTGGGGTAACGGTATCACTTACCATCAGGTGAGCCGTTTGCTGTTTGCCAATCTATCCCATATAAAAAACTAGGTATATTCTCCAAGCCGCACTGAACCCAAAAGGTTGAATTGAGAGACCCCTCCCAGAGATACTGACATCCTAGCTGTGGATACCTAATATACGAATTAAGCTTATGTAGACTGCACTGACATGTATGTAGTGTATGACCACTATCTCACTTGATGGTCAGTGAGGATGAGGTTGAAGGTGGCAATAGACCTAGAAAAGGGTTTAGCTCTCAAACTCCGGATACCGGAACTCACTGTTAAAGCTTGAGGCTAGTAACTATCCAGGTGGACACCAGAAGTGCCACATGCAAACACAAGCCGAATATACCTCACCAATGTTTAAATAAACTGTGCTCAAATATTACCAATAGCAAATGTACAATGAACACGATCGTTGTCTCTTTACATTCAAGACACCTCATTAAACGTTTGTCATACAATTTACCTATCTGCTTTACAGGCCATACAATGGGAGAAAAATCAACAAAGGTAGCCGCTTCGTTTGTAAGTCTTGCTATAGTCACTCGTTGTCGAGTAAGGGTTCTGCCGACGGAGTACGAATCGAATAAGAGTTGAAAAAGCAGAAAAACATACATCTAGGTGTACAGTGTTGAAAAAAATTACGGTTGCATTAGCTCAGTTGATAGCGCCCATGCCTTTAAAACTAGGAGTCACAGGTTGGATTTATGACTGGGGCAAATATTTGTGCGATGAGAAAAAATGTTTTCTCTGCTCTCCGCGGTTTCACCCGCGCGGTGATGGATGATGATGATGAATCTTATATAGCCTATGTTACTCAGGATGAATGTAGCTTTCCAATGGTGAAATAATTTTTGATATTAGTCTAGTACTTTTTAAGTCAATTCGTTACAAACATACATACAAATCTTTCCTCTTTATAATATTAGTATAGAAGTATAGATGTATGTATGTGCATGCCTCTCGCGACACAGGGAATTCTGTATTGGGTATGAGTGTGAAATCGTTATTTATTACGTTTATTTATTATTAGAGCATATCATTATAATTTATGTATTTCCTACGAGTCTTTGAAGTATCTAAGCACCTATAGTCGAATAGGTGGCTATACAAAAGTCATACCACATTGTATACATTTGTAGTCATACTACCTACTTATTTCTTCTCTTTTATACAGCTCACGCTAACGATCAGGAAAATTTTAAATATATACCGATACCGCACAGTCAATTTGGTAATTATTAAGTTAACAAATAATTATTTTAGAAAATTATTTTATATTAAATGTATATATTATATTCCAATAAGTAAGTCCAATTAATTCCAATAGGACTGGCTTAGATTCTAATGACTACTATTTCAATTAATTGTACTTGTTAGTTTAAACAAAATAATTACGTACACGTAGATATGACCATCTACGTGAGGGGGGGGGGTTTCTGTGCTTTGTGTGATGTAACACAACAAATTACACTACATTAATTATCTAGCCGGTACCTTCTTCACGAGTTGAAAAATAAGTGAGTATATTTTTTTTTATCTCATATTGAGTGGTCATATGATGCACATATTAACACCCACCTACCTACACAAACATAGCATTTTTTTACTAAAACTTATCTACTAAATATATATAACTTTTTTGTTTTGTATAAGTATATTAATAAACAATGTGGATGCTTCTTTCTACCTAAGTATATAATTATTATCTAACTTGTTAAACTTGTAATTCTCTCCAGAAGTTAGAATCGTAGTAGCAGTAACACAGGGAATCCTACTACAGCTTCTAACGAATATCTTAAGTTTGTATAGCTAAGTACATTAAATTATATCTGTATTCATAACTACCACGTAATACTTAGGAAAATCTTTAATCCACTGTTATTTGTTAAATAAAAATTGTTATTATTATATTAACATATAACACAGTGTCATATATTTTTTTCATAAATGTCAATATACATAAATAAGTCACTAATTACATAAATAAACAAACACAACAGTCAAAAATAAAATCAATTAAATAACCCACCCCATACTGTACCCGGTGCAATGGTGCCCATGACGCTGGCTGCATTTCCGCGCTGGATGGCTATGGCTAACCTTATATACATATATAACATATAACACTAATACGAATAACCCGAGTAGAATGTTATTGCACTAACTTACAAACTTAAAACCAATACAACTACTAAATATTATATTCATTGATTAAACATGATAATAATAAATACGATTTCAGTTCTGCTTTTACCAGCGTAACCTTAAAATTATCGTTAAGAAATTTTACAACGCATGAACGATTTTAAAATCATACGATTTCAACAAACTCAACCAAGTGTGGTCGTTGAATTGGTCGTGGTGGTCGACATCTAATTTTAGTTCGAGCGTTCCAACAAAAAAAAGATTTTAATTAGTACTATAACTTATAAAATGAGTTTATTGAAAGTTGAACATTAACTTTGTTCGCAAACAACATGCAAGAGTTTGCGCCAGGTGGTTACAACTTTGCTAAACTTCAGTAGCATAAAGGATTCAAAGAATTGAAATAGTTAAGAGTAGCGTCGCATTTTGATTAAATAATAATGAATAGGCTTCGTCTACTAGAGTATATACCAACTGGGACTATTGGATAACATCTTTTGAATTTACCTTTACACCTATCGCTTATGAATTAAGTAATAGTTTGTTTTGCTAATATACTTGTTATGGCAATATAGGTATTATATTTATTATTATTATAATAGAATTACTATGCTATTAACAGAACCATAGTCTTTTCTTTTGTCAGAATCTTAGGCGGCCGTATTTGACCTGGTCTAATCAGATTGGATATATTATTCTTTGGTAAATAACTTGGATTATCTAAATCTAAAGACCAAGCAGCCCATACAGTAGAAGGATTACTACAAGAATTTCTTTATACCACACAAATAATACAGGTGATTTATATACACAAATATTATATTCTGCGTCTTCTGGTAGTAAGAAGGATTGTTGATGTTGTTAATAAGAAGGATTAACAACCAAAAATATTTTCAAAACTCAATAGACTAGTTTTATAACAGTCCGTTGTTTTAATTGTTTTTGATTTTGTTTATTATGATTGGCTGCTTTTTGTCAATTATCTACTACCGTACCTACCGTTTACGACGGATCACGCTGGCTTAGAATATTTTAGTATCTTCACTTTTGTCTTGTAGCCACCAGATTGTGTATATTGGGAAACACAGACTCTGACAATATGTATAGGTACCACTTCTTAGCCGGCAATACGGCTAAAAGCTTTGTGCATTGCAACTTCAAAATGTTCTAATGTCGCGATGTTGCATCGGCGTACGTCATTCTTAGATTTTTAAGCATTATTTATATTATTGCGTCCGTGTGCATTACGCATTTACCTCATTTAATTTCAATGTACCTTAAGGACTAAATGAGTTTTTTGTTTTACCATATTTTTTATATAAAGTAATTGTTATGAATGTGTCTATTAACGCTAATTTTACTGTCTATATTAACGGGAAGACACTTAGATGGAATGCAGACGGAGGAATCAGTTAAATTAAACTCCAGGCCACACTGCCCGAAGTGTTACCAAAAGAGACCGAACTTTATTGAACTAGCAACTTTGCTTTGAGTAGAAAGAAAAAGGAAACCTAAGTCACTGTTTTGCCGTGCGATTCTCTAAGAGCAAACATCGTTGCATCTTTGACAACATCCGTGAAACAAATAACGAGATGACAAGAAATGTTAGAAAAAACAAACTTGTGTACAAGGGCGATATCTTATAAAGTATTTGACATCGGTGAGCTCGTCGACGAGCGCATCGACGAATCATTAGAGAATCGTATGGCTGTATGTAACGGTGTCATAACACACAGTTTGGTTTCCATTAACTCTCTGCACCAAATCTCATGTAACAAGCACATGGTTGGCAACTAGACAATGTCCATGCTCATTAATTGTGTCCGAACGTGTTCCAGAGCGGAGCAACTGTTATTTAATCTGTGCTCTGGAGTGACGGGATTACAATTTCGACCTTCGTTAAAGCGGGATTAAGCTCTTTGATACACCCTTGTGTACATCCGTAGTTAGTGTATACAGGATTTTGGAAAATGGGAGTTTGCGATAAATGAGTTTTAGCAAAGTTGTAATTTGATAAGTAGAGTTCATTATTTTTCATTAAACGAACGTTACCTGCATATCCGATATTTGAATGTTTATTATTTTTAATAATACGGTATCTTAAATGTAAGTACATATGCAGGTAAACCTGACTTACTTCGATCAAAATGTATCTGCTTACAACTTTGTTTGCTTGAGAACGTTTTGACTACTTGACTCCAAGACAAAAATATCACGGCACCATCTTAGTGTCAAGGCAGCTTTCTTTGAGTTCCAGTCCTCATTATAGGTCTACTGAGATGCCAATTTCGACCGCATCATCACTATACATTAAGTGAGATAGTGTTCAAACAACTAGCCTACTAGTTATAAGAAAAACCACCCAAATGCCGTCAGTCATGATTTTGGTAGGTCCGAGCCAATTGTTGTTCTTGTTGTTCGGGTTTTCTTCCTCATTATTTATTTGAGACACTCAAGACATTACCAGGATCTTCATGGCTTAGTATATAAAATAGAAGCAACTGGTATTTATTTATAGATACAACGGATATCTAACAAGCATCCGTTTTATTCCAATACTCATTAGAAAACCAATCCAAATTATGGAATCATTATAGAACCATCATTACTAAACAATTTGGTGCCATCAAGCGATTCACACACTTTCAAATCTACTTGATAGCCGACGACGGTTAACTTGAGAGAGATTAACAAAACTGAACCGATGTAAGCCACTTCTTAAAACTTTATGTTTAATCCGTGGATTACAGTATGACCGCTTCTCTTAGTCTGCAACTGGTCCGAAATAAAAATAATACACGGTTAATCACTCGTGTTCAGTTACGAAAGAAAAGAGTTCAAAAACTTAAAACGTTTACATACATATACCTACTTTTCGTTTCCTAGCCAGTCCAGAGAACGATTCTTGGGCAAGGTGCCCCAGAGATGCAGTAGCTCAGTAATTTACAATCCTGCGATAACTCAATGAGGAATAGAGTAGTTATAAAAACAAACTCACCAATCTCCAACTCGATCCTTGGTACGACGATATTTCGTCGATATCCACAGTGTATTAGATCTAGTATCAGCACAGTTCCAAGGTGTTGCGATCCTGGGAATATTACAACGCGACTTCGTCGGTATAATGGCGGTGTGACAGCTTGTCTGGAGTTTGAATAATATATGCGTAAGGAACCAGTATTTTAATAACAAGCTTCTTGTATCGAAATCAAGTCAAGACTGATGCAAAGGTTGACTAACGGGCGGACCAGCGAGAAGCGAATCAATCACTCACTACCCTCATTAGAGCATGAATTTAATTAGATCTAATTTTGTACAAACTACCCTTAAAAGCTGTCGATATTCCCTGTTCTAGTAAACGCGTAATGTTTATTGACTTTACATTACTTATCATACATTCTTAAAACTATACGCGGTTTAAACACATACCCCACACTGGTATTCCCTATTTTGCAAGATGCATGGAAGAACATCAATCCATATCCCTAACCCATTTGCCATGGCCAGAGATTGAACCTGGGACTCCGTGAATCGAAGGCAGGGTGGCTGCCAACTAAGCTCATGGAGCCATTCTATAAGATATAATACTTACCTAAGTAGCGAGACTGGCAAGTCTTGATAACAATTAAACGTATTCTCGACAAGACGACATTAGAGTGCCATAGGAATTATCCACATTTATGCGGGTTTCTAATTCTAAGCTCTTACTATTCGCTTCCAAAGATATAAAATTTCCGATACATTTTTTATAGTTTTATCTCTAGACACATAATAAGGTTCAAATTATTAATTCTATAGGATTTGTTGTCGTTGGTTCTAAGTTTGTAATCTTACTGGTATTTTTATTTATTGTGAATCTATGTACAAATGTACGCCGAATGATTCATTTCGGCGTACATTTTATCATGCGATCTCTCTAAAACTACAAAAGTAAAACGAATACAAAAGATTTGAAAAACTATTATGAAAGGAATCAACATGATCTAGACACGAACAAGCGTAGTAACCAAAAAAAACATGCGTGGGTTAGCTATCCTAATGAAAAAAAAATGCATGGTAATATTAATAAAGAGCATACCTTCCAAAACGGTAAAACTGTAAAGACTACTGGCTCCCTACTTGTCGTGTCGGTTTATTCGTCGGTCAGTCGTCAACGTCACGATCTGTGACATCTAATTACAGGCCAAATTAAGCTCAAAATGTAAGACTTTCTTCTTGAAGTCAGCGCTAATGAAGATTGATTTTTCAGAGACTGAAATGTGAACTATTTCATTGGTAAATTGTTGGTAATATTTGTTTAAAAATGTAAGAGTTCCTATAACTCAGCAAATTATTTTTTTGCATTATAACCGAAAAGTGCATAGTGTTACCTGATGACATTTTGACGGATTGATCGATATAAGGTACCTTATGAAATTTCTCTGTAAAACAAACGAAATACCTCGATACAATTGACTGACATCGATAACTTAACATATTCCCAAAAAAAAATATATTTGGCGCTTCTAGCAATTTTGAAATAGGCGATTCAGATGCGTGAAATTATAAAGAAAAACCAGCTTGTCTAGAGAATTCTAACACTTGCAGACGATTGTTTAATTAAACTGTTGTCAACATAAGCTCTCTGTACACGCCAATGGTCAAATAAATACTAGCCATAAACAGACAAGCCGACAAAATGTTTCCATTCCATAATCTGTCATCTGACACTTATCTAATTACAACATTCTTCATAAGCCGTATTAATTTGAAAATTAAGCTTGCGCCACTGCCAGACAAATAGCGGTCGGGACCTCCACAAAAAATACGGCATTACTGAATACATTGTCGACTGCGATTAATGATTCTCAAATGCACGAAAACTCCAGCTTATCTGAGTATCGGAGCTCAGTCGTTGTTTGCCTTCTCTAATTGGCTAATTGGCATACGAGTACCGATAGATCGACGAACGCGATCGCTTCCTAGTTAAAGCTGATAATACCCTCCCTGTCGCCCAGATGAAACGCCCGATCGGTATCAACACTCCTATTGAAATATCCAACGGTATATCTTATACGTTGCACAAGTAATTTAATATCTGTTTTGTAAACTTTGAGCTGGGGTCATTAGAAATTGTAGGCGCAAAAACGGCGCCGCGTGTGGTCGTTAGATTCTGTTCTGATAAGACTCTTATAAGGTTCGCTTGATATGATGTGAAGACTGCCATAGTCTTGTTGATTGGAAGGAACAAGATATTATTTACTGTTATACTCCGGTTCTTAAGAGCCTTCTTTTTATGTAGCTGAAATATGTTATCTAAGTTTAATGCTACTATGTACAAGGATGAATTCAGAGATTGAATCATTAGGTAATAGGAAAAATAAGTGATTGTGAGTCTTAACTTCTTAAGAAATAAACAATTGGTGATTATTCTATATATTATTATACTTCAACGCCACATGCGTTGATTTCATCGTTTATTATTTTATTTACTAACCGAAGAGGATTTCAGGAGAGATTTGTGAAAGAACAAGTCACAACAACGTAATTGACGAGTAATTACAATTGGGAGTTGTGGAACAACACGAAATCAGGTACAATGTGGTAGTATCTAGTTATTACGTCTTTGCTGCCTTCTCCAAATAGACATCCTTATTCCCCAATTTCCTCTCACGATATCAATACTAGTGCTAACACATTTTTATGTGACCTAGATGTTGACTACTAGCATGTCTGTATTGATTCTTATTGATTTCATTCCTCCAAAAATCATTAAAAACCCTGGTTTCCATATGAGTCTAACATCCAATAAGAAGTAAATTATCTAAAACATAGGAGAAATACGTTTGTACATATTTAATGTGATTTCTGATATTTCTACAAACTTTTCGCATACTTTTGCCATTAAGAGGGAAAAAACCGTTAAGAGTAAAAGTATGTGATTGTGAGTCCTAACCTTAATAAGAAATAAAGACTTTGTGACTATTCTATTACTGTACTTCAACATGATGTATCTTATTTATTATTTTATGTACTAAGCGATGGGGATTTGCGGTTTTTTCCACAAATCTACATTACATCCTGTACGAGATGTTAATGGGGATTGGTGAAAGAACAGTTCACAATATTGATGGTGAGTGTCAATGGGAATTTGTGGAACAATCTGAAATCAGGTACAATATGGTAGTGTCTAGTTATATTAAGTCTTTGGTGTCTTCTCCAAATTAGTACTTTTGTTTCCTATACTGTCTTTATTCCTTCAGGTAGCGCACACGCTTTACACATGTGATTGAATTAAAACACAAAAACTATTTGGTCTTGAATAATTCCTTTACATATCTCCGTACCACTGCCGGCCCCTAACGCAGAATACATTTTTAAAGCTGTGCGCACATAAAAGGGAATAAAGAAGTGTTATTCGAAAGTGCGGAAATGCGTCCCATACATCAACCGGGGAAAATAGAAAAACAGGTAAGATAAAATGTGAGTACATCGCAGTGAAATGTTGCTACAATTTGGAAAAAGACAAATTGCCCTTTGACAGAAAGTGTATATTTTATATGCAAGTGTATCATCTACTTGTTTATTTAGAGCGATGTATGGCGCTACAACTGTAAGGAAAATTAGATGTTATAGCTTTATTGTTTGTTTTGTCTCGAGAGGTCCCTTGAAATGTCCGCCATATTTTTAGTGAATTATCATGTTACTTTTGATAAATTCAAGAAATGTTTTGAAATATACTTCAACCTAAGCCATGATGCAATAGCGTTCATTTTATGATCGAAATACTTCTTAGCAAACTCACTTTGCACTAGAAACGTAAAATAAAATGACATTTAGCGACGATCGTATTTGCAATCCTTGTGCGCCCTTGTTTAGTGCGATTCCTTTGGCTGGTATTTCGGTCGGTTGAATTGTCCCGGCGAATCCACTCAGCTGTGCGACTCGACAGGCTCACTTTGAACTCACTTCATTACGTCGATTTCGTGGTGTCACCTGGGACGTGCTTTGAGGGCAACGTCAAACAGTGGTCTTTTAGTCTGTAGTGTCTAAAATATAACAGAGAGTTTAAAGGTAATTAAAATTTTAAGGAATAAGTTTTTTGAATTCGGATTATTACACCATCGCGCATATGTAGTTGTGTCGAGTGTGTAGGATGCTCTTAGCACTTCGAAGGATGATTATGATATAATATGGCAAATGACTGTATAGATGGGTTGTGAGAACATTCACGCAAACTTTGTTTTTGGGATTGTCGGGAACGTCTTCGACCACGTTCAGTTCGATGCAGTACTGTAGTAAGTGTAGTGTAGTATACGTCTTTATGCGTGGGTAACCCGAGGAATACCTACTAAAATTATTGTAATAATAACATAAAGTTAACGTCTTTTAAGCACTCGTTATATATTTCTCAAATAATGTTGACGTTTAAATATTGACACAAGAAAGTCTCTTGAGTGTGACATAATAAAATATTATTATTAACCGGCAAATTCCTCACATTAGTCACGTACATAATTTGTCCCGAACAACGAGTATGTTTTGCTTGATCTCGCATCCAATAGCTAAACGGATTTAAAAAAAATAAAATTTAAAAACTCACCTGTTTTATTCATTTCTACATAGTACTTACCAACGGGCGCCGCGGGTATGTAAGGTTATATGACTATTTTAGATAGAACTCCTCATAGTACGTATTGCGCCTGCCCTAAATTTTTTAGTACAGTCGCCTGCAATAAGATATATTCATTTCACAATTTTCATAAGTGCCTCAGCAATCAGTTTCATAAAAATAAACATCAAAAAAATTCTTCCAAAATGAAGATATTTATATTTTTTTACTGTTTAAAATAATACTTGTCTATATTGCTATAAAATGTGGTACTGTTTCATAGTTTTGAAAATTACGGAATGTATACATCTTATTGTAGGCGACTGTACCAACCTGAGAAATAGTTTCAGGTAGAAACTTTGATTGGCACTGGTCTGCGCTTGTCACTATAAGGCATTAATTTTGTTTCACATTCGCCTAGTGACATTGCCTGCTTGATAGTCCTTTTAACTCTTCTTAGAGGCAGAATATCTGAAACGTTTATGGTGCCTACCATCCCCTATCAGAGCAAAACATTTTGAAGTAACAGTGCGATGCTATTCCGCAGTAAAGACTATAAATAAACAAATTTATATCAATAGATCTGATTATGAGAGGAAATAAAACATCCAAATTTTGAATTATGAACACACATTGCAATTCCTGGAATCATAGTATGTTTTCTAAGAAAACTATTGTGTTATTGGCGAACTATGGCAACGGGCGAATATATATGGGTATAATAATAACTGTATTTCCATTTCAAAGATGCCTATTTTCTACCGACTCCAAAAAGGAGAAAGTTTTTTTTTATGTTTGTTACCTCATAACTTTGGACTAGGTGCACCGAAGGTTGGTGTTTCTCGTGTGGTCCCATTTAAATTTCATTAAATTCGGTCCAGTAGTTTTTGAATTACACTCCAATAACTGAATAGAATGAAAGACGGAATATTTTATTTCAAATTGTACTTGCTTTCATCGAGAACCCTTTTCGCAAAACGTAATAAATTACAAATTTACAATATTTTAATAAGATTTCATCAAAGCTCTATCGGTTCATTGCCTAACTTCAGCCACGATTTAAATACACCTACAGCTATAAGTTGTTAACAAACATGTCGGTAATTATAGCAAGCATTAATCGTAATAGGCCGCGCTGAGTATCAGATCATTATGTTTTATTTGTGTTATACGATGTTTCTTAAACTATGATTGCCCCGAGCTTTATAACGATGGTAGGCGCCCAGCGATCGGATACCTTTGAAAGTTCAATAAAATATTAAAGGCTTTGAATACAATTATAAATGATAAACAGTGTCGAACTTTTAACTTTAATAATTTTAAGAGAGTTTCGACAGGTTTAGTTACGACAACTTCTTTACATGATTATTTCTACAAATAACCGCTTTTACAAATTCAAATGTAATTAAATTTTCCACTTCTGCAAAAAAAAACAGTTGAAGTTTAAATAAGTTCTGTGTCCGGGCTCCACCCGTACCGGCATTAAATATATAGCAGGTAATTATTTTCAGCATAATAATTCCAAAATCAGCAAACAATGTGATGCCTAAAATACAGTGCAACATTTTCAAAATATCATAGTGCAGCTTATAAAACACGTATTATTTATACATTAACGGCAGTATTGTACAAAACTTTATAATAAATTAATTTTGTCCTTGCTATTTAAACGAAATATTATTTCGAAAAACGTCGTATAAAACGCGTAAGCATTGACAGTTTCTCAAGTAATACAATAGCTCATTTTTATCTTGACGATATAACAGCTTAAGAATATTTAAACATTTTATCTGCGTCCATATCAATTCTTACCTCTGTACGGCAGGAACTTGCGAAACTCAGAGATCAGCGCGTGCGTGCCCCGGAGCGTCTTAATAACGTAATAAAATAATGCCTGGTGAATGTGTGGTCATTGCAGGTTGTATACAGGTTGGTCAAAATCTATTGCACCTTACCTTGCAAGATAAGGTGCAATTGGCTTTGTAAGGTGCAGTAGACAATCTGCATTTGCATAGGCAAATCTATGTCTATGAATAATTATGTCAAATGCGTTGCGCCCTAATATTTTTTATAGTCTCAGGATGATACTGAAGCATATAAGCTGCTCAATAGACAAATATGGAAGCGACACGTCATCCGGATCTTTTGGAGACGATAGAGGGGAAGAAAGGCCCAAAGTGTTGCAGAGACATCTATTGGACAAAGCCAGTTTACGAAACTGTAGAGAGAAGACGGCAGCGTAGCGTCAACTAATTTATAGCACCTTTATTGCCCTTGCGTTATAGACGCTTAGCGTTTGTATCGGCTAGTATCTGGGTGTGCCCTTTTTCTCCTTCTATAAGTGACTGACTGACGTGTTCTTCAACCCCTAGGGGCTGGAGGGGGTGTCGAGCCTAAGCTCCTTACCCCTGCCGGACCTCGGGTGGCCACTACCACCCGGTTACTCGTTTGACTGCGTAGTGTGTCAATCGTGACATCACTACGCAGATACTGTATACACATAAAAACTGTGTTTTCCTCCCGGAGGTGGCGCTAGTTCGCCATCACAACTTACGGGGGTACTGCGCGCCCTTTCGTCAAGTCGTCAGTTACTGTTTCCTTTTACTTTTGTCATGTCCTTAGAAGGATTGTGCTTGTTACCTACTGTAGGTAACTTTTTCATGTTCTGTCACGCTCTTGGACTGTAGGTGTATTTCGCCTATGTAGGTAACTTACACCTACGTCTCAGTCACGTTGGAGTTGTAGGTGTTTTCATTTGCTGCCGTACTGGACTCTAGCGAGTGCCGCGAGTCCTCTTCCGGCTGCCTCTTTCAGGTCTGCGCCTGCCGCTAATGATAGCAGTAGGTCGGTCAGGATGCTCAGGATGACCTTCCATGCATCCACTTGACCAACCTCTGGTTCATCTTGTGTATTTTGAATGTTTGAGTTGCGCCTGGGCGCAGGTACTGGCTTGTTCGTCTCCGGATGCACAGGGTGACTTTCCGTTTTCTGTTGTTTTTGATCGAGTTGTTATAGGGCCGCTCGTCTTCTGTCGACTTGTAGGGGCACGAACGCGGGCATATGATGTCCGCGCGTGCCCTCTGCCGGCCCTTTTGATAATACTGGAGATTCCGCCCTGTTGGGCGGTATGGGTGTTGAGGCCGCCCTCGGGCCGCCCTCTGGTTGTTTTTTGGCGCGGTTGCGCCTGGTTCACTTCCTGCGCTTTTTCTGTGGTAGCGGCTCACCTCTACCGGTTGGGAGGTTGGCCGCTGGTGCAAGGGATGTTGTAGGGTGAGGTGGTGCGCTCTCAGTGCACGACTGTACTTGTGCACGAGGCGCTACCACCTGTCGTTCATGTTTTTGTTGTTTTTGTGTCGGTTTTTGTTGGTCTTGCATTTGTGCATGTTGAGCTTGATTTTGATTTAGGGGGCCTTGGGGGGCTACTCTGGGGTAGGGGCCCTGAACTTTAATCCCCCTCTTACGTGCCTCGCTTAGATACTGCGGGCAAGTGCGGCTGCAGGCGACGTGTTTACCCCTGCAGTTTGCACACTTCGGCGGTTGGCTTGGATCGCGGGTACAGTCGGCCGCGAAGTGTTCCCCCGCGCACTATAAGTGAACTCCTCATTCTGCCATCTGCCATTCCTCAAGTTATCTAAGTAAATATTTATAGTTACATCAAGTGAGATTTTGATTCACGTACTCAATTCAGTCATAAGTTTGTTATGAAGCCACTGTTTAAGTCACGTTTAAGTAAACGGTGGATACAAAACTAAAGCTTACAACGTTTTTCAAGCTTCGTTCTGAAGTTCCAGTGTGAAAGAAAGGCAATAAAATTACGACCTGACAACCGTATTTTTGCATTTATATTTATTATATTATTAGTGTACTAATGTAATTGACGTCAGAATACATGCTATGTCTGTTGAAAATTTTATGAAATTTGGTTTAGTATTATAGTGTAAAAGTAAGATTCACATTTAAACATTGTATAAATAGCCCTGAGCAAAATTTATTTGTCATTAAAATCTTATTTTATATGACAAGACAAAGTTTTTATAAAATATAATTATTTTATATTTTAAACTGATTATTTTATTATTTACCACAACTTGGCAACGTTTCCCTTAACATGTTTTTACTTTACATACACAACTCCAAACTACTGTCGGATAATTGAAAGAGAATTATCGATTTTATGGCTCAACGGCTATGGTTTGAAACGTATCATTGATTACACCACTTAAGTAAGAGCACCCTATATAGGAATAAGCCTATTGAGCAATTACATTAGATCGTTCGTTATTACACAACACAATTATACATTGCCTCAGACAATAACTTCACCAGCCAAGGTCAGGGAAAGTTATGTGTATTTCGATTTCGATATGCAATCCAACGGTTACGTTAGATAAGATAAGATTAAAACAATTTAGTACGGCCGCTTTTGTAGTATTCTTTTTATTATAATTTTTGAAGCACTAACGCTTGCTTTGCGAAACTAAATTATTTATTATTAGAAATAAAAGTTACGGGGACATACCCTTGACCTAAGCCGTGCGATTCTCTAATGATTCGTCGACGAGCTCACCGATGTCAAATACTTTTTGAGATATTGCTGATATGCCCTTGTGCATAAGGTTGTTTTTCCAAAGTTTCTTGTTATCTCGTCATTTTTATGGATGTTGTCAAAGCTGCAACGATGTTAGCTCTTAGAGAATCGCACGGCTGTCAATCTGTGTCAGACGCCATGACCGCTAGACCATTGGAGTACTCATCCTTTGTTGTCCCTCTGCATTTTGATAGTTTAATACTTTGGAGAGCCTTTGACTTCGAAAAACATAGTTCGACAAATCATTGCTTCGACAGGGCGTATTATATTCGACAAGAATTGTATCCATAGAACGTAGTAGAGTATCTAGTCAGGGCAAAGTCACGATAGGTGCGACGAGCAAAGCGAGGAGAAGCGTTAGGTTTGATGGTGACCACACACGCGCGAGCCAGGCGATCCTGCGCGCGGCTAACCAAAACCTCGATAAGGATATAACGCAGCACATTTGGGATATTTTTTTTGTAGAATATAATGTTAACAATACATAATTATATCAGTATAACAAAAACATACACTGTAGACAAATTATTTACAGTAGATTAAAATTAGCAAAATTGTTGTACTATTAGATAAATGGAATGTATTTGACTCGCAGATGTTTTCTGAATTCACCGCAAGGTGGCATTGTTGACGATTATGGAGGGAGAGTTGTTCTACCGCCAAAATATTGTTATAAAAGTAGTAAGCGTAGCGGATAGCAGCCCCCGGTCGCGATGTATACTCCGGTCCAGGTAATGGCTGTGGACGAGGTAATTCTGGTTCATTATGTAGCCCCAGCCACGGTGCGGGCAGGAGTCTACACCGCGGCCCCGGCCTCGATGTAGACTCCAGACCAGGTAACGGCTGTGGGCGAGGTACTCCACTCTCTTATTGTAGCCCCACCCAAAGTACAGTCATGAGTGCACAACGCGACGATCTTGGTCGCGGTGTGGACTCATGTCGCGGAAATGGGGGGAGGCGAGGTAATTCTGTTTGTAGCCCCAGTCAAGGTAGTGATTCCGATCACGGTGTAGGCTCCGGCCGAGGTAATGACTGTGGGCGAGGTACACAAGGTTATGATTTAGTGGTAAACACAGTCAAACACCGAGCTCGAGGCAAAAATTATGTCTTGGTTAGATTCTCTCCAAATAGTCATAGAGTAAAAATTCATAGGGCCCACTTTCAACGGTACACTTATGTACCGGGGCGATTCACTCCGACTCCCCTCTCTCCTGGCGACGGCCCAAGCCGAGGTCCGTACCTTAGTGGTGCCCTTGAGCAAGTCGCCTACTCCTCTTCTTGCGGCGAAGCGTCTTCAACGCTCGCCTTAGGCGGTGCGCCCTCTGCGCCCGCATCTGGCTGAGTGCCATCAGCGTGAATCGTGATCTAAGTGAATGCTCTGTCTTATTTACAATACCTTATTAAGGAATACATTCCTTATCAAGTATGCTTATTACAGCGATAATGTTAAATGAAATGTTACAATAATGTCTTGTGGAAGCAATGACTTGTCAAGCTACGTTTTTTCGGAGTTTTTACTCCGACTTGTCAAAGTAGTGAAATTGTCAAAATTCAGAGGTACACCCATCGAACAGGTAACCGATTATACGTTATTGAGTCTGTGGCTTATTGATTTAATGTTATTTACCCGTTTACGTAAATTTACGTCCGTTTCATTCATAAATCTTTTGTTTTAACTATCACGGTATAGGAAGGGTTAGTGGTAGATTTTGTAGATTATTTAATATGAAAAAAGCGTTCTTATAGCTCTATATAAAACACTTTTTGCTTCACTTTTCGCTATGGAGGCAAATATAGCATCGTCTAGTGTTGCACCTTTATATAACTCTTAAATGTTGTCGAGTAATATGTTTTCAACATTTATATAAACTTCATTGTAACCGGTTCTCCAGTCAACGTTAATTCAAAAAATGTTTATTGTATATTTTGTTACATTATTTATGGAATATTCTTATGAAGACCTTTATTTTGTTACCGCTTGGTAATTTTTGTTCAATTGTAAATAGATGCAAGTGGCTTACAGCAGCTGTCATATTTGAGGTGTTTGTTAACCTTAACATAAGAATGCTCTAAAACCCAATCTGTGTAAATTAATCATCACTCAGTAGCTGTTTAGACCAGAGGTCTCAAACAAAACGTGGGCTAAAACCGGCGCGAGAGCATGACCAAACAAGCACGCGAACACCTCAGTCAATGGTGTTTCGACTGAGAATGACTTTTCAGAAGATGCTCATCAGTGAACTATACATATCTACCTCACTTGCTGGCTAGTTCCGAAACAGATAAATGTGCGAAATGTAATATTCAATAATACCTACTTCAGGTAATGGCTGTGGACGAGGTAACACTGGTTTATTATGTAGCCCCAGCCACGGTGCGGGCAGGAGTCTACACCGCGGCCCCGGCCTCGATCTAGACTCCGGCTCAGGTAACGGCTGTGGGCGAGGTACTCAAGTTTCTTATTGAAGCCCCACCCAAAATACAGTCATGAGTGCACAACGCGACGGTCCTGGTCGCGGTGTGGACCCATGTCGAGGAAATGGGGGGAGGCGAGGTATTTCCGTTTGTAGCCCCAGTCAAGGTAGTGATTCCGATCACGGTGTAGGCTCCGGCCGAGGTAATGACTGTGGGCGAGGTACACAAGGTTATGATTTAGTGGTAAACACAGTCAAACACCGAGCTCGAGGCAAAAATTATGTCTTGGTTAGATTCTCTCCAAATAGTCGTAAGTAAAAATTCATAGGGCCCACTTTCAACGGTACACTTATGTACCGGGGCGATTCTCTCCGACTCCCCTCTCTCCTGGCGACGGCCCAAGCCGAGGTCCGTACCTTAGTGGTGCCCTTGAGCAAGTCGCCTACTCCTCTCCTTGCGGCGAAGCGTCTTCAACGCTCGCCTTAGGCGGTGCGCCCTCTGCGCCCGCATCTGGCTGAGTGCCATCTGCGCTCGCCAACCGTCCGGTGACGCTGTAAATGCTGGTAGAGGCAAACAGCATTAGTCAGTTCTAAAAAAAAAAAAAAAACCTACTTCAGTTTGCCATAACTGTAATGCTATAACAATATGATGAGCTCACCAGATCTAGGCCCTTGGGGGCTTTAAGGAGCAATCCGTCTGACTCCTTGGCTAAAAAGTTTAGAGACCCCTGGCTTAGACTGTAGAATCTTACATACTCGTACTACATAATCTCACACATGTCTCTCAGTGAGGGGACGTAGATAAAGAATTTTTCTTCTCCTGTAGGGATGCGAATCCTAAAGGGCAAGGAACCCCGACGTACTAGGTAGTAGGCCTCCTGTACAAGAGGCCGTCTTTGTTGATACTACTGCTGTGGCAGATATTCTATCACGAAGCAATAGTGTGCAAAATTTACTGTGTTAGGGTTTGAAGGGCACTGTAAAGAGACTAAAAACCCTGTCTCGGGGAAACTACAGTTGTTAATCTCTGTGTGGCACTGAAACTGTCATAGGTAAACGTAATGCTTACCATCAGACGCACGCCTTGCCCGTCTCGTCACATAATTGCTGAAAAAAAGTCACAATTGATATGGTAAAAACTGTCTTTCACACGGAAACAGATAATGGATAAAAATACGTTTTAGTATATACCACGGCACACTAAAGTCACAAAGCCGTCGTGTAGCGGTATCGTACAAAACGGCCGCTGGTTTCCGTTTCCTCCGTACAGCGCAAGTTCCGTGCGACCGTGTGACGCATCGACATAGCTTATGTTAACTTACACCATCTTGAAACTAGCTTTACATCGTATGTTTTACTTTAAAACAAATAACTTGCTGCGTTGGTTTTAGTTACTGTACTTAGTATACTGAAGAAGATTGTAGTGGTCTCTCCAAAATGTAACATTTTGCTCGGAATAAGTTTCAGGAACTCTTTTTACTAAAGTTTAAGAACGTGATTAGTTAAATGTTTCTGCAGTGCATAGAAACATGCAATCTGTCAATGCATAGAAAAAAAACTGGTATGTGGGCACATTGCAAGCTATTGTCGTGGTACATTTTTATAACTGAACAACTGATATAATAGTGAAATGTGAAATATTACCAATCTTTGAGCGTAACATCATTTAACATTAAGTGAAATATTGGTATAAGTACTCATGTTTACAGTATCTGATACTGAAAATATGAGTAATAAAAAACATTCAAAGATCGCATAAAATACGTGTCGTGCATTTTAAAATGGTATGACTTAAAACGGTAGCATGAGACTTTTCTTTATTAAACTGCTAACAACAAATTAATAGTGAAATGCATAGAATAGTCAACGCGAAACGAATACATTCCCACTGCTGGGACACTGGCCAGTATAAGACATCATCCGACACGCGGATCCTAGCGTAGGTAGCTTCCTAGCTTATATATCAGATTATTATTATATCTGACTATCACACTAAAACAGTAGGTAATGGACAGGCGTCTTGTTTAGCATCATATCATTCGAACCACTTGCAAGTTTCTTCCTAGTAAATAATTATTTCATCAAAATTGTATCGATGGCGTAGGTTCATCTAGTCCCACGATAATTTCAACCAGAAGATACAATTATATTTCATACCCATAAATACATTCATAATAAAGGTCGCTGTATTAATAAAATTATGATATAAATGTAGCAAGACTATAATTTTTAAATTATTATACATGCTTATTCAGAAGCAGGTTTTTAATATGAATCGCAATCAATTAAGGCCCTAAAGAGGAAAGCAAAAAGACTAACACCGAAATTCAGTAATCAAATTCCAATAAGACTCTTTGTCGGTAAACCTTTTATTTTTATTGCTCATAATAAAAATCGTTTATTCTCTTATCTCTAACCAAATTTTACATCTCTGAGAAGCCCCACTGAGGAGCGAAACCCGATGCAATTATAATCCAATATATGTCTTTGTATAGATTATATAATGCACATTTATGTTTCGTTTTTACGCGTTTATCCTCAATTGATTCAAATTTTTACACAAACGTCCGATATAATTAATTATATAGAAGTCTGAATGGTCTTGGATTGTTCGTCAGCAATCTGAATAAAGTAAAAAGTTTATTGGAATGTATTAAGTTCTTTCCAAACTGTCAGGTGGTGTAGTTTTAATATTCATTTTGTTGGAGCCTTCTCAAAACAAGGGTCGGCCTCGATGCGATACATTCATTGGTTTCGTCCACGTGTACCTGCTGTCTAATAAATCAGTACCTCAACAAAGTAACGAACGAATTTCAATAAGATTAAGTGGCAAGACGATACATTAAGCATTAACCAAAATTTATAC
Organism: Selenia dentaria; assembly: GCA_917880725.1. Taxonomy (NCBI): domain Eukaryota; kingdom Metazoa; phylum Arthropoda; class Insecta; order Lepidoptera; family Geometridae; genus Selenia; species Selenia dentaria. Next base: position 21,782,070 of record OU862893.1, read on the forward strand.
TTTAACATCGTTGGTTTTGCGTGTTACTTAAATTAAAAACATTTCAATTTCTCATCACTTGCATCACACGACGTATTTATTACTATATTCTATTAAAAATGTGATAGTGTATAAATAAACAACTGATTATAACATAAATTATTGGACATTAACGTTTTCGGTTAAAAGTTACGCGGACGAAAGTTTTAAGAACCGAGAGCCCATATTTTAGGATGGCCGATGTGGGCGTATGACATTATTTCCGTACTAAAGCTTGGGTTTTGTAATATCCAGTTTTATTGGTGCGATGCGCATTCTTTGAGCCACTTAACACATGTCTACGAATTGTAAAATGCAACGAAAGGCCGTCGGCAAGGTAATGCGAAATTCGGACCACACGTGATATGCATTTTAGTGTTAAGTGCAAGAACATACGAGTTAAAAGCTATCATAAAATCAAAAGCATTCATCAAGTCAATATAGATAGAGTAATCAATATACTCACAACTCATAGTTAAAGAAGACTATAGACTGTCTCAAACAAATGGTATGATATTGAAGTACGTTGTGATCTTATTCATTGAAAGCCTTGTATAAATAATTCTAAAGCGAATAATATGAAGAGACATACAGGTGCAGCCTAATTGAGAAACCATGACACCAAGCTATAATAACGTACGCCAAACAAAATACTCTGACGACAAAAGTAAATGTGAACAGGCTTTGAATTACCTTTAACTTTAAAATTATCTTTGACCAGAAACAATTAACTACATCAAAAGGCCAGGTTTACAGGATTATTGTTTGAACAAAACCCAACAAAAGGATTACGAGACTTCATCTCAATTAGAAAATATGACGTTTAAATTAAAAACTGGCAAATGTCACTCAAAAATATAACAAGTTAGCTGTTGAAAAATTAATCCTCACGCCTGCAAAGATGAAATAAAATACAATTTATGCAAAAAAAAAGGAAATCATCTTCAATATAGAGGACAATAATCCTTTTGTGCACAAAGTCGCACTTAAAATTAACTTCCTTTGAAACGTCTTGAAATGTTTTGATATACAAATACAAATCTTATTCTGGAGGTGACAAAGTTTCTTTTGATAAGATAGGAGTTAATTCAAAGCGAGTGCGACATATTTATTTTACGAAATCCAATTTTCTGCTGACATCTCATCTGTCGACTTTAAACGTTCCGGACTGTGGGACTGTCTTTACGGTTTCACGCTTATTCTTCACATACTATCTTTAGGTCGTAAGTGATTACCGAATTAAAATACTTCGTTGAAATTTATACAGACGCCTTATGTTTTTTTTCCTTTTGCAATTTATTAATACACTAAAGGTTTTTCTACCATGAATCTATATCTAAGCTCCGTGCTCTGCAAGATGCCATCAAGAAGCCGGATTTATACATTGCATATTACAACTTTTTTTATTGAAGATGCACAAAAGTTTAGATTATCAAAGAATAATTGGATTATAATAATTTCAAGTATTTGGTTTATAGGTTTACAACCGACGAATCTGAGTAACATAATATGTTAGTATGACCTACCAAAGAAAAAAAATCTTCTAAATCAATTCATAATTGACGGAGTAAACGCTTAACAAACATACAAATAAAACATACACGTCTTTATAAACGCTGTTTAACTTTATCTTACGTTATTTAGTACTGCGCACAGCAAATTTTGCACGCAGCTAAATGACTATAAGTAAGGCCGACAAACGATTGAGAGTTATACATTTAAAATTAATATTATAAATACCGATTCTGTATCTGTGTTTCTTGACAAACAGCAGAAACCATGAAATTTGGTATAACATTAGTTTTAGATCGTCTAGAAGAACATTAAGTATTAATTAACTATAATTAATTAATTAACTCTAAAAAACAGAGCGTAGTTTTCTAACATTTTGTAAAGGTTGGCCTATGAAGTTCATAGTAACGGAAAATATTTCCAGTGACGTATGTAGGTGTCCAATCGAACGGTACATTTATTTATTACTCCATAAGTCACATAAAACTAAGCCTCCGATACCATCTCGAATGGTTGGTCGTCGCCACTGTAATACCGATGTTAACTATACAGGGTATTAATGGTTTTAAATGGCTTTAATTGACAGTTGGTTTTGTTATGTTGGTAATTAATTTTATACATATACTAAAAAAGGTGTTGGTTAAACGGTTTTTGAATGAGCTTTATTACTTAATTAAAACTATTATTTATTAAGGTTCATTGCTAAGTTTTACATTACTATTTCGTCTTCTAGGTTGACGTGATATGTTGTAGACCCCATCATTGATAATGGTCAAATGCCTGTGTTGCTTGTACAAAAAGGCATTCAGATATTTTTAATAACTATATTTGGCAGATGTCTTGAATCCACGGTTTAATAAAGATAATACAGGTTTCCTCCACCAAGACCACATGTTCAATTCATTCATATGATATGCGTAAATGAATCATGCTGTATATAAATAGCGTCGCAAGAATGAGAATCATTCCTGTTAAGCTGCTTAGTAAAGGTGAAAAAAATAAGATAATTTAATGTTAAACGAGAGTTTGTGATTTTGAATCGAATATTTGAAATTATTATTCAATTTGCTGTTCAAAAAAGCTGAAATATAATAGTTTAGAACTATTTTGTGAATTTCGTAATCTGGTTAGACGAGTAGGTACATAGTACATATAGTCGATATTATTTGTACGATATACTAATATCGTCGCAGAACGAGCTATGGGCTATGCTCGGTGTTTCTCTACGTGATCGGATCAAAAATGAGGAGATCCGTAGTTGAACTAAAGTCACCGACATAGCACAGAAGATAAGCTAGTTGAATTGGCAGTGGGCAGCCCACGTAGCACGCAGAACAGATGACCGATTGAACCAGAAGGTTCTGGAGTGGAGACCACGGAGCGGCAAGCGCAGCGTAGGTCGTCCACCGATAAGGTGGACTGACGACCTGATAAAGGTAGCAGGACGTTGGATGCAGGCCGCTTCCAACCGGTCCTATTGGAAATTTGTGCGGAGGACGCATATGATCAACAGTGGACGTCCTACGGCTGAGATGAAGACGATGATGACTAATATTGTAGTGCTCGTAACAATTCGAATATAAATTTTACAAATCGATATATATACAACCTAAGACCGCACGGCCAAGAATATTAATAATTAGCCTAGCATAACGATCTCCATAAGGCGATACTTGATTGACACCCAAGTCATTTTAAGCAGTGTAGACACTATACCCTTTTAAGCTTAATCCGACTTTACACTCCGAACAGCATTAAGCGTTTTGTAACTGATTGAACGACAAAAAGTACCGACACATATAATTATTTTCTGTGGGTTGACTATGTAAAGTTGCACTTAAACTATTTAAAGTAACCAAAAAGTTCGTTTTAGTTAAAACAGTATTTTTGGTTTTACAGCTATGTTTCGCGGGTTGTGTTTTATAGATAACTAGCAACATCCCGCGACTTCGTGCGCGTAGTAGGTTCAACCTTCGGCCTGACCATAACCTCCCATCTTTTCTTGCTTTTTCTTTCATAAGAACCTTCTCCTGACTCCTTTTTTTGCTGTGTTAATTATTATTAACACAGCAAAAAAAGAAGAAGCAGGAAGAAAGAAGAAAAAGAATCAGGAGAAATACGGGGTCATTTCTATATATATATATATATATATATATATATGTGTCGATCGATAATTAGTGTCAAATTATCCTATCAACAATCCTTACTCGCAATGCGGGTATAGATTACAAGTGACCAGCCGTGCGATTCTCTAATGATTCGTCGTTGCGCTCGTCGACGAGCTCACAGCTGCCAAATATTTTATGAGACTCATGAACCCTCTTTTAACTGTAGTATCACGGAGCTACCTAAATTAAGACCTGCCTGCAACCTGCGACTGACTTTTTGAAATCTGTTACCTATTATATTATGAATATCGATTCGTCGTTGCGCTCGTCGACGAGCTCACCGATGTCATTTACTTTATGAGATTCATGAACTCTCTTTCAACTGTAGTATCACGGAGCTACCTAAATTAAAACCTGCCTGCAACCTGCGACTGACTTTTTGAAATCTGTTACCTATTATATTATGAATATCGATTCGTCGTTGCGCTCGTCGACGAGCTCACCGATGTCATTTACTTTATGAGATTCATGAACTCTCTTGCAACTGTAGTATCACGGAGCTACCTAAATTAAAACCTGCCTGCAACCTGCGACTGACTTTTTGAAATCTGTTATCTATTATATTATGAATATCGATTCGTCGTTGCGCTCGTCGACGAGCTCACCGATGTCATTTACTTTATGAGATTCATGAACTCTCTTTCAACTGTAGTATCACGGAGCTACCTAAATTAAAACCTGCCTGCAACCTGCGACTGACTTTTTGAAATCTGTTATCTATTATATTATGAATATCGATTCGTCGTTGCGCTCGTCGACGAGCTCACCATATCTGTCAGCTATTATTATGAATAACCTTAATTTTTGCCTGACTGTACAAATTGTACTAAATCGGTAGTGGAGGATTTGATATTATTCTTCGGGCCGGGTGGGTGCGAGATATCGCCCTTGTTCTTAAGATTGTTTTTCCAACGTTTCTTGTCATTCCGTCATTTGTTTCACGGATGTTGTCAAAGATGCAACGATGTTTGCTCTTAGAGAATCGCAGAGCTTCTAGAGTAGATCAGTGATTGACAGTGAAGTACGTTTGTTATAGTAGTGTAAGGCGGCGGTGGTTACGCCGAGCGTGGTTATGGACATGTAATCAACCTTTGATTTGTTACGTGTAATTACCGGAGAGATGTAAAGTGAAAATACTTTGAAGGTGGTATTCAGTATTACATGAGTTATTTTAGAGTTGCAGCAGAAAGATTATAAGGATATTGAATGAACTCGTAGAATTTACTATAGAGTGTCATTAAATACGTGTAGTCTCTAATGGGTTTCTATTAACTAAAGAGTTAAGGTGTCAAGAGAAAGATTCCCAACATGTGTTTTTTAAGTAAAGATAGGAGGTTATGGCCTCGCCATAACCTCCTATCTTTACTTGGTGTTTCTTTCATAAGAACCTTCTCCTGACAATAATTAACACAACATAAAAATAAATTAGCGTAACCGGTAAAGCCGTCCTCAAGTTACAGCGTGACTAGAAAAAATAAGGGTTTTTTTATATAATATACCAGCGACTGCTCGCGACTTCGTTCGCGTATTAGGCTCGGCTTTCGGCCCGCCATAACTTCCCATCTTTTCTTGTTTTTTTTTTATGTAATATTGTATGTACTAAATATTAGAAAACATTAAATTTTTAAAAAGATGAATGAAATCGGCGAAGCCATTGTTGCAACTATCATGGGCAAGTGCTTAACATCAGGTGCACGATTTGCCCGTCTCATCACTTTATAGTAAAAAAACCAGCATGGTATCTTCCTTGAAAATGTGCGTAAACATCGCCGTTTGAGACATAGAAACTTAAAACATAAAGCTTACCGACCAGACAAAACATTGTAAATGCGGTAAGAATACAACCAGAGCATTTTGAGTACATTGTCCCCAAAATAATCTCATATCTGCCTTCAAAATCCAATAACCGATAGTTACAGCTCTCGAACATGGAGCTACTTTATGTATCCCACGACCTCAAAAAGTAAAAGAGGAAGATACGTTACAAGTACATTTACATTGTGGTAAAAGATAAGTCAAATTGTAGGTCCATATGACTAATATACCACGCTGACGTATTAAAGACATACTTAGCGATTTTAACGATGCAAATAAAACAAGTCATAGCACTGAAAAACGTTCACTCACTTATAACCGCACTAGGATTCCTTGTGTCACTATTAACATATCACAAACAGTAGTGAGAAGAAATTCAAAATTTAGGTTCAATTGACTATTATGATACGCTGACGCTACGTATGAAAATCATAGACACAAATAAAACAAGTCATATCACTTAACGTTCACTCACTTATAAACAGTACTAGGATTCCTTGTGTCACTAATTAATATATCACAAACAGTAGTGAGAAGAAATTCAAAATTTAGGTTCAATTGACTATTATAATACGCTGACGCTGCGTATGAAAATCATAGACATAAATAAAACAAGTCATATCACTTAACGTTCATTCACTTATAACCATCACTAGGATTCCTTGTGTCACTATTAACATATCACATTTCAGTGGTAAGAAGAAATTCTAATTTTAGGTTCATTTGACTATTATAATATGCTGACGTATTAAAAAAATACTAAGCGATTATAACGCCACAAACAAAACGAGTCATAGCATGAAACGTTCACTCACTTTTTATAACCCGCACTAGGATTCCTTGTGTCACATATTAACATTATCACAAATATCCAAGACACGAGTACAAACATTTCTTCACATCAGCTTACTCGTACTTGCAACTGTGCTGAAATATCGAGGTATCAAAATATACACAATACATGGTAAATGTCCGTTTCGAAGATTAGTAGTAATTCTTGCATTAGTGACCATTTAAAAACAAATTTTTGCATCTGCCAGGGATTGAACCTAGGACCCCTTGCATCAGTACAGAGCTAACCAGGTTAAAGGGCACGTAATTGTTTGTTTTTATTGTATTGTTAGTAGTGTACTTTTATAATAAAACGCCAACTTTAATATTTACTTCACTTATGAACTGAATGATACATAACTTTTGCTGAGATTCGTAAAATTTATGGATTAATTTTACTACAATTTTGTTCTTACAACAATTTTAAAACATTCCTACCATTGCAAAATTTAATCAATTTAAACTTTACTACATGTTTTCACATATCGTATGGTATGGTAAGGCATGAATTTTTCTTAGATTAGTTCTTAGATTAGAGTTTTGTATACAACACAAAAGTCATTTTGAAGTAGACAATACAAAATAGCAGAATGCTTGATATAATCACTGTATCTTTCATCTTCCCTTTTAAATCAAAGCCCCCCAATTTTAAAAGTTCTAAAGAAACATATGACGCCGCCACGCACGCCGCATACAGATCGGGTATAAAAATACAATGATGCATATTTGGGAACGTAAATACAGTTAGATGTTGGGAAGAAGGCTCAAACTCCTTCTGTGCGTCGTGTATCATGTGCCTATGTGTGGAGGTGTGGTCATTATGCAAGCGATAAGTGTGAGCGAGCGTATTCAAGGCACATAGTTAGGAAGAAATTATATTTTACTTTGTTTGGTAATAACTTATCCCGCTCCTTTTTCTATTTCTTACGCATTAATATTATAAATGTGAAAATTTGTATGCCTGGTTACTGAATCACGTTAAAACGGCCGCGGATTTGGATGAAATTTATAGTGCAGATGGTTTGTATTTAGTTTTGTTAGGCATTAGCACAGGGTAATTTTTACTCCCACTCAGCGGGCAGTACCCGTACATCGCAATAATCTTATACCAAGCGGATGATATCACGCGCAATTAAGTAAATTTAAAAAAAAACTGGTGAAATAAACAATAATAAAATTTTGTATTTTTCTACAATAGTCAAAAATAGTGAAAATCATTCATCCTCCGTGATATATACTCACTATAAACAAAATACTTATCTATTAAGCAGTTTCAACGCAGTAGCTTCGCGACACGATATCTATAACACAACTATCGCGCAGTGCAAGCGGTTATTAAGTGATGATTTTTTTTAGCTAATCTTCAGTTTTATATTTTATTGTTTACGATCTTCTTAAACCTATAATGTAAATACCTATAAGTGGAAATTTGTAACTGGCTATAAGTACATATTAAAGTATTATGTTTATACCTAGCTGTAAGTTTGCCTAAAAATAATTTTAAAAAAATCCGTCACCTGGTTTATAGCACGCAGGAATTCCTGCGTACTGCGACGATTATATTCATATAATCGTTATTTCACTGGAACTTCTTTCCCTATTGTCTTCGGTCCACATAAAGCTGCTCGATTGACGGTTACATTTATCATTATCACACATTTATCACATTGAAAGGTTTGATAGATTGGTGTATAAGCTATACCCAAACAATATTTCTTCATGAACTTTTTTTTGTTATTGGTGTAAGTGGCTTCCATCTCGCTTGCTGGAAAGCGAAGATGGAATCAAAAAGAGCAGTTTTACATTAAGCTAATCGCCATCCCTATGATGACCTGAGAGATGCTTATTTACGTCCCGCTTGAACGACCGTGCAGCTAGCAAGGGAAAACGTACGCCGTCAGAGCAATCCACAATTTAATCATTAATTACTAAATGATTTACATATAAGTTACTAACTAATAGCCATCTTATCCCTTAGTGGGTACAGTATAGGTCAATCATCCCAATTCTTACTTCTTCTTCTTTAATTTGCCGGGATCTGAACACTGCATCATTTAATTACCACGACAGAAGTAGGAACTGCCAAATTATTTTTGTGTAATAGACTACGAGTTAATTAGCAATTGTTATCTTATTCCTTTGTTGACTTTGACGCTACCAGTATAAGTAGAGCATTATAATTCTTAAGCCGGAATTGAAACACCGTTACAAGCAAGACATTATGTTATTACGGATACAAACTTTTAATAAAAATAATCCTGTTTTTCTTAAATTAAAAATCGCTTGCTTTATGACCCCGCCCAATACATCCCGCAGGAAGCGCGTGACAGGAATGGCGACGAAGCCAAGATTCAGAGGAATAAGGCTCGACGCCAAGATGCGTCAAGCATAATCTCTTACTTGGTTATATCTAAACATATTATACTATTGATACATTCCGTCTAAAAGATTTCCACGAATTCCTTAAGCATACTATTTCGTAAAAATATAGAAACGTGAAAAAGAAACATTTTAATAGTATTGTTCCTAATTCTAGTTCTATTCTTAATTGAAAATACAATAGCTCTGGGAGACTATGACCGATATATCATCAGATCATAAACTATTGATACAGACCTAAGCTCATGGAGAATGTATAATTAATTATTGCATTTGATCCTAGGGTGGTGCTGCAAAAAGTCATATTATTAAAACTGAGCGTGCACAACGCGCTCTACTAAAAGTTATGCTTAGATTCCAGCATTCTACAACAGATCTGTATGAGAAATGCAAAGTGCTCACTGTTAGGAAGCTATTCATTTATCAGAGTATAAGAAGGTACGAGTATCATGCGAATACTGTTCCGTTCCTACCTGACATCAAAAAAAGGCGTTTCAAGTGCCCATCCCCTAAATACAAGAACCTCATTGCCTGGCGACACCATAACCATTTGGCCCCAATGATTTATAATACTTTAAACAACAACAGAAATACATATTGGAAGCTAATTTTTTACAAACTAAAATCATTAATAATTGAATGGCTGCAGAATTAAGACTATGAACAAACAGAAAATATGTTCGTTAAAATCCGATAACACTTCATGTTAGCTACACACACATACGTAGATATACAAAATACAAGTACACACACATACAACATAATGAACACAAACACACTGTAATAGTAGAAAATACACACACACACACACACACACACACATTAAATTGTCAAAGTAATTAGGGGAAGACACTGCCTTCTGCAATACAGTAATATACTAATACAGTAGGCAGGGTTCCAATTAATAAGTTTATATATGTATAAACAACAAACAAACATTTTGTATTTGTATTTGTATTTGTATATATTTATATATTATATTTACTATACATATTTCTAACAAATAAATACATTCATTCATTCGAGCCCACAGGTATATTAAAGAATTTGAATATCATTTCTTCATCCACTCATTCGTTCATTTGTTTCGTCCTTTCTTCATAAACAAGCACTAGTCATATATATAGTAAATACTTGTGAATATTACCGAATATGTATATTATGATAAAACTTAATATAATATAATACCTTACAAAGGTTATGCAAATAGACTTTTCTAGATAGAGCACTTTCGTTTTAATAAGGCAAAAAAGATGAAACTAAAAAATATAATAAGCAGTATGCTGTTCACCAATAACGAAACGTAACAAATACCACATGACCTTTGCATTATTTCCTATTAGATAATAAATTATATTTTCTATATAGTAATAAAAAATGTTGGTACCTAACATTCATTCTAGGCTTGTATAATGAAAAATGACAAACAAAATAAAAAACCACAGTATCAACATAATTTGAATTTTAAAATTCGTTTTTTTACTTTTTTTACTGGCTCTACTTATAATTATAAGTACAGCCAGTAAAAAAAGTATACATAAAAAGAGAATCGTTGACGATAAGTATGGCCGACACAGTAAATTTTGTAAACTTTTTTCGTGCAGCAGCACATCTGTCAATATCTTTTTTTTAATTCCATGCAGATACTATCTGTAATGCACTATGACCAGACAACGACAATAACTTACAATTGTACAACAAATAAATTAACTTAATTACCAAGCCTGATTAAGAGACGATTATCGTTTTTACTAGCCACTGAGATCGGCGAACAATAAATAAGATCTCAAGTTGAGTAAGGCGCAATACACGTTTCAATGGGACTGACGGGTTGCTTCAAGAGGGCCTTTATAAAATCATTAAAAAAGAAGGAGAAAAAGCAGTTTTTAATTCCGATGCTTATGTAAAATAAATAGAAATAAATAACTTATTATAAGAAATAAGAAACTTGTCTTAATATACGGAAAGTTTCTGTTGGAACAGCGTTATATTGTGTCTGTCAAATGATTTTTAAACCTCTATAGCAATGGAGCGGACGAGACATTAATTCCGCGCTCAGAATTTGTATGTGTGAGATTATGTATGTTACTTGTTCACTCGTAATCTGCTCAATAGATTATAGAGGAATTGAAAAGAATTAATACTTTTTGCCGGTAAAAATGTTTATAGAGAATAATAATTGTCCGCGTAGGTCAAGGGTTGAATTAGTTGGACTATATATGGGGGTCTATACTGGCGTCTATTACAAATTTGGGTGTAACTCAAAAAACCGACTGTACTCACCCGATCATACATTAATAATGGCGACTCATTACGTGAGTAAAGTCGGTTTCAATGTTATATGTATCAAACTCACGACAATTTTCGAACAAAAAAAGCTTATTGAAACTAAAAATAAGTTCGAAACACGCGAGCCTTCCTTCCAACGTGTACTGCACGCCTAAAGTCTTGCGTAAGGCATAATTACGCGTATAATACAACGAATGCAAAGCGCAACCGGGCACACGTACCGCCGATGTCTGCCGGATTATTTATTGCCGTTTTATCTCGTTGCGACCGTCCGCGATAAAATAAAAGAAACGTCAGTAGGCCGTGATCGCGATTATCACTGGAAGATCACTGAATTGCCCCCGCGTAACTGATTCACACCGCCCCTTCGACGAAAACGGCAACCAACGCTACTTTATCGTTTTACTTTTATGTCCGTTGAGCTATTAAGAAGTAATGTATGATGTAGAGGTCGGAACTATCGCATGTTGGGTAGATGCGATAAAGCAAAATGTTCTCTGTAAAGATTTTAAAAGCCTACTTTACAGCGTGGTAGTATTGGTAGTCAGTCATTGACTGGTAAGAAAGGTTCGCATGCCGGTTGCCATTCAAGTCAGTGGAGAGGACAGCCAGGATCATTGTTTAAGGGAATGTCCTTAATTAGCACATGTAGAGCGAGATTATCAACCGACAACGTCGGCTCCCGGTGACAACTGAATAATGACGTTGCTCTTTATACAAGGATAATTATTTTGAACTGAATTGCCAGTAATTAAATGCTAATTCTCTAGTTGGATTTACATTAAATTATACTAGCTAAGCCGAAGGAAATGTTATAGGGATGACTTCTTTTTATTTTACCTACCCCTATTTTATATTATACCCGGTGGTAAGTGATGATGCGGTCTACGTTATATCACGCCTGACACAGAATTTAAGTATGGGGAAACACATACGCAAGCAATGAATTACACTCCTTAGCCGTACGCATTACGTATGTGGAACCGAAACGCTTCGTGCGCAATGATGGAAATTCAACTATGTAGCGATGTCGCATGGAGGAATCAAGTCATGTAAATCCAGTGTTCCTTCCTGTTTTATCTTTTTAGACTTAAAAATGTTACTAATATATTTCTATAGTTTCAAAGAAGCTGATAAAATTGCTATAAAACGTTTTTTTTATTTTAGGTCTAACTTCTATAGTTTTTGAAAGTGTTGTACTTATTTTGCAGGCCAGTGTAATAATGAAAACATCCAAATCATTCACCAAACTGATATATGACTGATAAATCTAAACAAACAAAGATTGAAGCACTGTGCCAACAGAATATCCTTCCAGAAAGTAGCCAAATTGTCTATGACTGAGCCAAATAGGCTTAATGCACCTGGATGAATAGGAAACATGCCAAATCCTGCTGTATTTATAGCTAAGTCGTAGCCAACTTTTAAATTAGGTTAATTTATTCCTAAATAGGAACGAGTTAAAGACTTAAAAACTAATGTGTAAGCACTACTGCTGTGTGTTAATTGTTGAAGGGCACTGCAGAAAATGAAACAACTGGGTGATGGGACTCAGAAACAAATGTCTCGGAATGGCACGTATGGCAATACTTTAACTTTCTGGGTAGCATTGCACTTGTCATGGGCATTCATGCATGATGTTTATACATGAAGCGCACAGCCGTGCGATTCTCTAAGAGCAAACATCGTTGTATCTTTGACAACATCCGTGAAACAAATGACGAGATGACAAGAAACGTTGGAAAAACAACCTTATGTACAAGGGCGACATCTCATAAAGTCATCGTCAGACATCGGTGAGCTCGTCGACGAGCGCAACGGTGAATCATTAGATAATCGCACGGTAGCTTGCCTGTCTTGCTTGACACTTGACAATAACCTAATTTTGTAAAATATTCTACCAATAAAAGATTTGAAAATATCTTTATGCGCCTTATGTAACAATGAAAAGTATTTTTATCTGGTACCACACTGTATGAAGAAATATAGTATCATATGAATCTGAAATATAAGTAAGTAACAATAATAATATTTTAATTTCAAGCCATGATTTCAAACTATTGTTTTCTGACACGTGAACTATAATATAACTTTTAATGTCCTAATAATTATCCTACCTATTATAATTATATTGAAAGTTATATAACTTTTTATAACTTTCATAATAAAAAAGAAAGAAAGTTATAAAACTTTCAATATAATTATAATAGGTACGTATGAGGTAAAAAATTGCCATCAAACATAATCAAGCTGAGTTTAAAATGAAATTATGATCGAAAAAATCACATCTTAAGGTGTAAAAAAAAACAACTTTAAGGTTATAATAAACTTCAAATATTGTTTTGTATAGAAGTGCCCAATTTTTCCCATTCCATATTACAACTTACAGGTCTGTTAAATAAATAATATGACTACAATAACAATATATTTTCCCGACACAGTAACTAATTTAAACTAAATCGCCTTTAAGCCTCTTAAGTGCGCATTGTTCAAACAACCAAACTACATCATTAACATGCCGCATACCAGAAGCATAATGTAAAAATATAACTTAACTTAGAATTCATTGCAGCATGCCTTTAAACCTCACGTTTATGAAATATTAAATCTAGTTATATCTATAAGAGGAATCTCTACCGTTTACCGAGAAAGATAGACAAGAGGCAAACAGGTGCGCCGACCGAGGCACCCACACGTTCCGAGGCACAAAACAATTATCATACCGTAGTTGCAAAACATGCTCCGTCACTATCTGTCGACCCATCATCACGACTTCACAATTTACATATAATGACTTACTAACAATAAACAACGAAGTGTGCGAGACCGCCTCTACTCTGCTTACGACATAATTTCTTTTTTGTTATCAAAATTATAACGGATATCACGTGTTGTGTGACCACGAGAGTTTAATGAAATTAATGCGACTGAGATTGCGCTATAGGATACAATTTGTCTACGAGTGTTTTTATTTAAATTATAAAGTCATATAACATTTTATAGAGTTAAAAAAAAACACTTTTTAAATTCTTTGAGTTTACATGTTGTTAATAACACATATAAGAGAGATTCAGGTTATTTTGAAATAATTTAAAAATTCTTCATTACTTCCGTTTATACACAGACTGTTTGCATTTATAAGTTTCGAAACTCAGTATTGCTACTATGAAACGGATATGGAATATTTTTTTGCTACGACCATTCCCGTAGATATCACTGAATAGGTACGATAACTCCTAGAAAAATAAATGTATCTAGAATTATTAAAAATAATTGCCTGGCTAGAAATAAGGAACTTAAAAAGTACCTTTTTTGGTACATTGTTATTCACACTATGTAGATATGGCTTCAAAATGTGGCCGATTTGTGATGGAAGTAAAGCGTCAACACTAATATTGAAACTTTGTACGAGTAAAGAGCACTGTAAAGACACAATGTTTTCACACATAAATCATTAACATCCGTGCAGTCGAGGATTCTAACTAGACGTCTAGTTGGAAACCTCGGTAAATGACATAAATGTCACCTTAATCATTAGGCAATTGTGCCTGACGACTTATGGAGAGCTTTGGACGCTATTACGCGTAGTTATGACTAAATTTCTTAAGTGAAGCTTCCAACAAAAATTCCAAAATTTCACTTGTTTGATAATTCCCAATACGGTTTCAGGAAAAACCGGTCGACTATCTTAGCGGTCTTTAATTACGTTGATGAAATCCTAAAAATAATTGATAGTAAAAAATACGCAATAGGAATTTTATTAGATATGACCAAAGCATACGACAAAGTCCAATATGATATATTATTGGACAAATTATATAACATGGGAATTCGCGGAAATACTCACAAATGGTTCCAATCATACTTAAAAAATCGAAAACAGTACGTCGATATTGAAAACTTTGATTTCGACTCCAAATCAATAAAAACAGTCAGATCAACTCCCATTCAGACTGACCACTCAATTCCCCAGGGAAGCGTCATTGGATGTATTATGTTTTTAATGTACATAAATACCCTCCCTGAAGTAATTAACGATTCCTGTGTCCTCTTTGCGGATGACATATCAATATTGACATCTAGTAATAATAATAATCTACACTTAAATAATAATTTAACTGACATTCTTGATAATATTAATAATTGGATGACTTTTCACAATCTTGACCTGAACTTCAAAAAGACAAAAATAATTCAATTTAGACCATACCAAAAACCCTCTCTTGACATTAATTTCAACTACAACAATAAAAAAATAGAATGCGTTGACGCTGCGACCCTTTTAGGTATAGAACTTGACACCCATGTAAACTGGAAAATACATATAAATAAAATGAAAGCAAAATTATCTTGTTTTTGCTACGCTCTAAGGGAGCTTAGACGAGCCACTGACCTAAGCACAGCCCTAACTGCGTACCACGCTTACTCTGCCTCTTGGCTTAGATATGGAGTTATACTCTGGGGAAACAGTGTGAATGTGAATGACCTTTTCATTGCCCAAAAAAAATGCATTCGCATTCTAGCTAATATTGATTCCCCCGACTATAATATACCATATTTTCACAAGCCTTATTTTATAAAATTTAAAATACTAACAATAGTGTCAACATATATTCTGGAAATGTGTAAATTTGTAATAAAATACCCAGACTACTTTAAAAGGGCATCTGATAAATCGCGCAGTATTAGGCCGCAATTTAGACATAAATTAATCGAACCAAAGTCCAACCTAGAAATACACAGCTCTGGCCCTAAATCAATGGCCGTTAAGATATTTAATAAATTGCCAAATGAATTAAAAGATATCGAAAAAGAAGTAACTTTTATAAATAACTTAAAAGGTATTTTAGAATCCAAATGTTATTACAACTTAGAAGAATTTTTCAATGATAATTTCGACAAAATGAACATAGATCGTTCCGTTCCGACTATTGCCATACCCAAATAGGGTCATATGTATACTTTATATTTAAACATGTTACTTTAAGAACTCCATGTACCCACATATGTCTGCAATAAAATATTGAGTATTGAGTATTGAGTAAACAATATGAACACAAAAACAACACAAAAAAAATGAAAACTGGGTCAATAAGTCTCAAGGCTTTAAAGTGAATATAAGGTTACAAATAACTTTTATATCAAATGTATGTATGTGAAAAATATAGCGTTTATTAAAGTTACTAACAAAGTCCCTCCACAGCTCCACACCCTGCTTTTTCTGAACAATGCATCTATCTCGGTACTTTTTGTTTTTCTGTATACACATATTTTGAGTTACAATCCAGTAAAGGATTGTATTAGCATCTATATTTATAAGTGAGAAATTGATTGTAATTTGTTTTGTGTATCATATATAAATAAACAAATAAATAAATGCAACGTAGAAACTTAAGAGTATTATCTCTCTACATTGATAAAACTTGGTTAACCACTTAAACATTTGTTTCGAGGAAAATGCGATCGTAACGTTTTAAGTATGATAAAAATAAATCTGAAATGTATTACAGAACCCTATATCAAGCATGGCCCGATATACTCTTAGCAAGTTATTATTTGCATAAGTGAGAAATTAAGTTACAAAATAGTGATTTTCCTAAACAATAAATTAATAGCTATTACTTATATAATTTTCCACCATACTTGTTTTACATCTTTCACTCTTTAGTCTTTAATATTATACAAATATATAAGACTAAAAATTTACGAATGAGAATGGTGTTTCTTAAAATTTATGCTCCGCGTTGTCTAACTAATCATAATAACTTAGTTCCTGACTGACAGCAGCAGAACTACCGGGTGTATGAGCAGAATTTGCAAGAAATAAACTTGGTGATATATATGTTTTTCAGACAGCTAAAACCCGACATAAATCTATATATGACACTTTTAATTTAAAGAAACACTTCGTGCAGAATGTTTTAGGAGACAAGTTCTTATTTTGTGCGGTAAACTGCGCCGGACTTAAGTCCATGTCCCTGTGAAAAAAGAAACAAGATAAAATTGTGTTGTTCGTTAGTCAAGGCGAGTTCTTCCTTGTTTCGAGACGTTCTTTAAAGAAATAAATTATGTGTGACCCCGCAATGGTCGCTGTAAACATGTAGGTTTATGTATGACAAGCTAAAATTTACGACTCTTTAAGATGAACTTTCTAGCGCTACATTGTGATGATAACCGCTTGGAATATTTGCTTAGAAAATACTTATGGAGCCGCGCCCGGGTCTTTTATTTGCATTATAGAAAATTAATTCGTTGACGTGACAGTTAGGATAAACAAAACGTGCTTGACTTGATTTTATCAAGTATACTTTTGATTAGCGAAAACCACGCTAACGCATAGCGTATTACTTGTTAAGAGGATTGCATAGCTAGTACTTTCCGTACTAAAAGAGAAAACTCTTTTCTACCTCTTAACATTGTCCGCTTTCAGTGATTTTTTTTCAGCTATGCAATCCTCTTAAAATAATGTAAAAGGGTAAGGAAATATTTTTTTTTATTACTACGAAAAATGAGGTGATCACGTTCAGGTAGTTTGCCCAATAGGGAAGTGCCTGTATATGACAGTTGCAGAACAGTTGTTCCTGCACAGCAATTGACATATTAATGTTAATGTAATGTTGCAGTAACTTCCTTTAATATGACTCCGATTCAATGGTGAGCTGTTCAAGTACCTATATTGATGAGCACACAAACAGATCATTATGATAACGGAAGTAATGACCTAATTAACTGAGATTGATATTAAGCAAAGTCACTTCTTAATTCCTAATCCTACGTCAATCTAATTTATTAAACTTGATACTTCTCTCCGGCTAATTAAAAGGAGAATACCAGCAAAGGCGGACGCTAACAATGAATAAGTTAAAATTAAAACACAAAGAACAAGCAAATTGAATTAAAACGATGGAATCTCGGCGTCTTACTGCCGAATTATCATCTTAATTCTTTATAACGAATCAGAAACTGCTACCGTGTTTTCCGAGAATACTATAATCGGAGAAAAATTTAAAGTAAGTAGGCCGTTTGTATTCGCTAAATAGTGTAGTTCCACAGTTTATAGCGCTTTAGATAAAATATCGACTATAGACGTCATAACACATAGTACTTTCGGCCCTGTCGCGGTGGTGGTCATTAATGAAGAAAAATTGGTGATCGAAATCAATAATGTAACATTCGCTAAGCGCAACCATAAAGGGGATAACATAAATTCGAAAATTTATTTCTACTTAATACATCCGTCGCGCATTAAACGCTGCATTTTGAGGTAATTTCTATTCAAGAACCTCGATATTCCACTAGCGCCGTTTGTAATACCATTTTGGTATATTGAAATACGACTAGTAAAGACGATTCGTTTTGGAATATAAATTAAAAAAGCAAATATTTTAAAAATCTACTTTGGAAAGCTTTAGATCGGTATTTAATACTGAGTTATTGATTTAAGCTGCATATCTTGCATCTTTACCGAATTGTTTTGGTAAGTCGAAGAATTAGAGATCTGTTTTTATTGTAATCAATTGTCGAAGTTCTTATTTTATTGCTCATGTTATCATTATAAATTGTAATAACAATGTCATTATCAGAAGCAATACAGATAAAAATCATTTTTTATTTACAGTAAAATGGCTTTTTTATGTGGTCGGTTGAATAGAATCTCCCAATTCAACATCGCTATTTCGTATCCTTTTAGTTCATTAACTTGAAAATGTAGCATCGTGCATCTCGTTTCTTGCTCGTTAACTTTTTTTGAAAAAAACATAGACGGTTACTGGTTAATAACGGTTTGAAAAGAAATTGGTCTAAAACACACGAACCTTTCGTCATAACATGATACAAATTACGTCAAATCATGTGGATATTATTTTTTATGGAGTACGAGAGCAACATGTGGTAAATTGGAGTCCCTGAAGATAATAAATAACTTAACGACGACGCCACACAGTTTGTCAAGTTGAAAAAAATTTAGCGACTCCACGAAATGGGTGTCGCGGGTTCACAAATTATCGGTTCAAAGATTCGGTTTACTTTTCCGTTTTGAATTGGGTCTTTAAATTATTTTAAGGGAATGAGTTTTAGTTTGAGGTTTATTTCATATACCTGTTCTTTGATTAATTCAGACAATAACTACAAATTACAATTATACTACAACTATAATATAAATTGTAAAATACAGATATACGTTTAATAAAAAACTTTTTGAAATAATATAGTCAGATACGTTTATAAGATTATGAAACTAATGCAATAAGTAATTTTTTCTTAGTAGTATTGTTACTTGTATTATTTACAATGTTTTAAACAGGACCAAAAAAGTTACATATTTATTCGTCTATGTATCTTTATAAATTTAAAAATACAGGTATGTTTCACTTCTCATGCGCGTAAAATTAATGTTTATACCCGGTTTAAGTACACACAGCTTTTTATGCTCTAAAATTTTTATATTTTAAAAATTTTCATAAAAGTACAGTTTGTTATATATTTAATTTAAGTAATTTGCTTCGGATGTTATAATACCCGTAGATCAGGGTAGATGTTAATAAAGACATTGATATTTTTTTTTTAGAATGTTGAGTTTCGCGGTGACACAGCGTTAGAATACGTAACCGTACCGTAAAAAAACATGCGTGCGGTCTTGGATATAATCTGATTTATCTATGGTCTTTGGGGACTGCCGATAGAAGTGAAAACTATTGACTAATAATAATAACTTTTAAGACACACAATCAACAACAATAGGTCATGGATACCATTATCGCGCTTAAAGAAGTTTTCACTTCAAAACTACGTAATCTATGACAAAGCGTTCGGCGACGGTGATGATGACGCGAGATCCTTGATTTTTCTTCAGCCAAAAAGCCGATAACGATGACGCCAGTTCCATGATTTTTGTTCACCAAAAAAGTGCTCAAGGTGTTTAAACAAGTTTTCACTTCATAAAATAACAGACATTCAGAACAGTAACATATGCCATGTTTGTAAACTTGTGACATTTCTGTACAATAGTTTACTCATGAACGTGTACCCGTGCCAAAATTTTGATTGCTCAAAACAAATACATGTTAATCTAGTTTGTTTAAACTAATTCTTGCCCTGGCCGATGTTTATATGTCGCCTTAAACCATTTATGTTTCCCAAAACAAGTTCTACCACAAAAGAGCCGAGTGATTAAACGTTATAACTCTATTTATCTCAATGGACCTTCCCGAGGGCTTCCCAATGAAAAGTTAACGAGTATCAGGTCATCGATCATCATTCTGTGGTATCGTGGATCGGAACAGTGGACCGTTTTCGTTTAAACTATAAGCCTATTAATAAATATATAACTTCTTTTTTCTAGTTGAGTGTTTATTTTTATGAGATAGGTTGGCAAACATGCACTCACCTGATGGTAAGTGATACCGTCGCCCACGGACATCAGTAATACTAGAAGTCTCGAGGATGCGTTGCCGACCTTTGAGGAAGGAAGATAGGAAGGGAGAGATAGAACTGAGACTGAGGGGGATGGGAAGGGGGAAGGAGAGGGGGAACGGGTGAGGGGTGAATCGGGCCTCTAGAACCTCCCTCAGACCGACTAACACGCAATAGCAAGCTATGTTACTTCACATCGGTGTTATGTGGGAGTGTCGCCGGTCACCGGCGAATTACCACACTCTCACAAGAGGAGCAGAGTTTTTTTCTATGCAATGTATGTAAGGTCTATTTTTACAGCAGTGAATCTTTGTTATTATAAACGAGCGACGCTCCGTGGTTTCACCCGCGAGGTGATGGAAGATGGCGATGAAGATGATAATGATGATAATTTTTTTTAAATCAGTCCAGTAGTTTCGGACCCTATTTAATTATAAACCTTACCTTACCTCTTTAAAATATTAGTATAGATATCTATCTATAGGTACGAGTATATATAGATAATAATCACGGATGTGAAAGTCTTTGTAGGTATATGTTTGTTGTAACGCTCAAATGACTAAAAGAAATTTAAACGTTTCGAATGGAATCAGTTTATACCCAGGATTAACACGTAGACTCATTTCTTATTCTCCTTTACGGTTATTAACCAAACCTAGCCCTCGGAGAGGTTAATCTAAGCCCGTGCGAACAAAGTTGCGGGCATTAGCTAGTTGCATTATAAAAATAAAGTGTCCAATTATAAATATTAGACTAGGTATAACTTTATATCAAGCTAGTTGCGCCCGCAGTTTCACGTGGTGATGGATGATGATAAAAAATTGTGGTATGTTGTTCCAGTAGCTCATCGATCTAAATGATAAATTTCCTCCAAATCTGTTCAGCCGTTCTACGTGATTGAGTAACAAACCTCCATCTATCCAAACATTAACATTTATAATATACTAGCATAGTGCAGTTTCGCATAGACTATTTTAAAGTTTTAAAGGTTTGGTAATGGCGCTTAACATCGGGTAAATGACTTGCCCTTGTATTATTTACAATAAAATATGTATAGCGTTATCGTTATATTAATGAGCGTATCTTGACAAATGTATTCGTCAAGATCATCATCATCATCATCTCCGCCGTAGGACGTCCACTGCTGAACATAATATGCCTCCCCCACAAATTTCCAAAAGGACCGGTTGGAAGCGGCCTGTATCCAATGTCGCTCTGCTACCTTTATCAGGTCGTCAGTCCACCCTGTCGATGGACGACATACGCTGCGCTTGCCGGTCCATGGTCTCCACTCTAGAACCTTCCGCCCTATCGGCAATCAGTTCTGAGTGCTATGTGGCCTGCCCACTGCCACTTTTACTGGCTTATCTTCTGGGCTATGTCGGTGACTTTAGTTCGTCTACGGATCTCCTCATTTCTGATTCGATCACGTAGAGAAAGCCCGAACATATCCCTCACTATTGCTCGTTGTGTGACTTTGAGCTTGTTTATAAGGCCTATAGTAAGAGACTACGTTTCGTCAAGATAAAATATTAAAAAATAATTTTAACAGAAATAAATACAACTTTATAAGTGGCGTAACTATGAGCCCTATGCTAAAAGTTCTAAAACAGTAATAGTGCACAATTGTAATTCGTGTCATATCAGTGTTAACTAACACAATCTCCACTAAACAATGTAACAGCCCAAATGAAAATGAACCTATTAGCACGTAAAAGCGCACACCGCGCGCGAATCATGACAAACGCATCGAAATCCGATAAAGCCGGGATTATGCAACTCCGCTCTACATTTCACTTAATAATACGGATTATTCCATGTTAAAACAACTAGAAGTGACATATCTGTATGGCACAGATCACTGAAACAAGGGAGATATAAAAAGGCGTCGGGGCCGGTGTAGCAGTAATATGCCTAAAACAAAACACATTGCTCGCGGTGGTTCGCAACTTTTGTATTATGTACCTATGTGACTGAACGCCGGTCGCGATATTGGTTTACAATGCTTACTCTGTACTTACGAATGTTCAAACGTTAAGTTTTAATACCGCGGTGGATAATGAACTTATTGAAGGTAACAGAATACGTTGAATCGCGGAATACGGCCGTTGCTTGCGACACCAGGTTTTGTACTCAGCGCACGGATTGGCGTCTCTCTAGATCTCTAGGGTCCTGCCGAAACCAGAGACAACATACCAAAACGCATGGCCAACCCTAACAATCAGGGAAGTAGGTTGTAGTCAGATGGACCTAACTGCAATATCTAAAGCTAGCTGGCTTAACAGTTTGTGACAACTAGCCGAATATAAATACATTTATTTCATGACTGATTATTATTGAAATAAAAAGTTATGACTAGAAAGAGCGATATGCTTGGTTATTAGTTATTAGGTACGAGTACCTGAGTAAAGTAACACATGACAGGATTTAAACGAACACTTGATTTTGAAAAGAGATGCCTGATTTTGCTGAATTCGAACCAAAGTATGACACTACTGTAAACATACTCACGCAAATATACTTCAACAACTCATACTTCCCCGCTACGTTTGAATATTCGTGAGTACAGAGCAAGCATTGCAAACTGTTTAAATGCAATATTGCGACCGGCGTTCAGTCACATAATGCAAAAGTTGTGAACCGCCGCGAGAAATGTGTTCTGTTATTGGGCATATTGCTGCGACACAGGCCCCCTTTTCATATCTCTCTTGTTTCTGTGATCTGTGGGCAGGACAACTGTATCAGTTCACTTCCAGTAGCTCTAAGTTTTGTATTGAATAGATTTACTGGTCTCGGGCGGAGGCGGGATCAATGGCGAGTTATCACTACGCTGCAGTTAGTCTAAACTTATAGTCAACAGAACTCCTAGGTATACTTGTTGAATTTGGAATACGCCATATATTGAAAAGAAAATACTGTATAGACAACATAAAATGTCACCAGTTCTCTTGGACGTCGCTATCGTTTTGAAATAGGATTAAAGATGTGAGTGAAGTTAGAACAAAGTTACAAGTAATGTATATAACAAAGATCGCAGAGGTTTAAAGAGGTACGATTCCTAAGACACGTTGTGTACTTACGTTTGATCAAATAATTGGATGATTTCATCAAATTTACTAGCAACAGGGATATTCAATCAAAAATTTAGATATTTCAATCAAAATGGGTGCAGATAAAATTTCTTGGACAATTATAATGACAAAAGTTTTTTTTAAATGGTGAGAGCCGTGGGGTACCGGCTTAGAATAGTACCCCCCCAACTCTACCCGTGGGTGCGTAAAAATCTGCTAAGGGATAACAATCGGAAGCAGCACCTTCCCAGTATTAAAACCTCAAAACTGCGCTCGCCAACCCGCCTGCCAAGCGTGGCGAGTATTGGCAAAATCCCCCCAATGACAGACACAATAGGAACCACACCCCCAGTCCACGGCAGCCCCGCTATTCCTGGCTACGGTAGCGGCCACGGTAACGGTGGGGCAGGCGGTGCTATGAATCCCCGGCAGACGCCCGGCTACCACCCCCAACGACGACGACTGGCCCTGGTGACACACAACATACGCACGATGAGGACAGACGAGAAGATATATGAGCTGGAAGAAGAAATGAGTAAGCTACACTGGGACATTGTGGGGTTATCTGAAGTCCGTAGAGCGGGTGAGGACACGATAACCCTAAAATCAGGTAACCTACTTTACTACCGGGAGGGCGACCAACAGTCCCAAGGTGGTGTCGGTTTTCTCGTCCACAAGTCCCTTACTAACAACATAGTTAAGATCGATAGCGTTTCCAATAGGGTCGTATACCTAATACTCAGAGCATCCAAACGATATTCGCTGAAGGTCATTCAAGTATACGCACCGACGAAGTCGCACCCGGATGATGAGATGGAGGATATGTATGAGGACATTAGTCGGGCCATACATACCTCTGAAACGCACTTTCTAGTTGTTATGGGGGACTTCAACGCGAAGTTGGGTAAGAGAAGCGAGGATGAGTTGAAAGTGGGGCAATTTGGATATGGACAACGGAACCGTAGGGGACAGAGGTTGGCCGACTTCCTGGAGAAAGAGGGACTCTTTATGATGAACTCTTTCTTTCAGAAGCCACCTCACAGGAAATGGACCTGGCTGAGTCCTGATGGTTCCACGAGAAATGAGATTGACTTCATTATGACCACTAAAAGGCAAATATTCACTGATGTCTCCGTGATCAACAGGGTTAAAACCGGTAGTGATCACCGAATGGTAAGAGGCAAGGTGAATATTAACGTCAAACTGGAGAGGTCTCGTCTGATGAAGTCTACGCTCCGACCCACTCGTGCCCATATACAAGACCCCGAGAGCTTTCAACTTGAGCTATCAAATCGCTTCGATTGCCTTGAGAACATCGCTTCAGTGGACGAGATCAATAACAGGTTAGTAGAAACTGTCCATACAGTGGGTTCCAAATACTTTAAACCCCACCGTACAAATAGGCCACAGAAACTCTCCAACGATACCCTCAACCTCATGGCTGAACGACGCTCACTGAAAATGCAGTCTTCGCATGATGCTGAAGCATATAGGCTGCTCAATAGACGAATATGTCCTTGCGACACGACATCCGGATCTTTAATACAAACCGTATTAAAGAGACGATAGAGCGTAAAAAAGGCTCCAAAGTGTTTGCAAGAGACATGTCTATTGGGCAAAGCCAGTTGACGAAGCTGAAGAGAGAAGACGGCAGTGTAGCGTCGACCAAAGCAGAAGTATTCGGAGAGGTAGAGAGTTTCTACGGACAGCTATACACCTCGGTCGCTAAACCCGTTAGCAGCTCGGCCAAAGACACAAGAGCCAAGCTGACCCGACATTATACCGAAGATATCCCGGACATCAGCCTGTACGAGATTAGAATGGCCTTGAAACAGCTTAAGAACAACAAGGCGCCTGGTGACGACGGTATCACATCTGAGCTTCTGAAAGCGGGTGGAACACCGGTACTTAAAGTCCTTCAGAAGCTTTTTAATACCGTCTTACTCGAAGGTTCAACGCCAGAAGCATGGAACAAAAGCGTGGTGGTGCTGTTCTTCAAGAAAGGTGACAACACTTTACTTAAAAATTACAGACCCATCTCGCTTTTGAGCCATGTTTATAAGCTGTTTTCGAAGGTCATAACGAACCGTCTCAGTCGCAGGTTTGATGAATTCCAGCCTCCGGAACAAGCCGGTTTCCGAAAAGGCTATAGTACCATAGACCACATTCACACGCTACGGCAAGTTATACAGAAGACCGAAGAGTATAACTTGCCTCTTTGTTTAGCGTTTGTGGACTATGAGAAAGCTTTTGATTCGATCGAGACGTGGGCAGTGCTTGAGTCTCTCCAGCGGTGCCGTATTGACTATCGGTATATAAGTGCTGAAGTGTTTGTACAAAAACGCCTACATGTCAGTCCGAGTACAGGAGCAGAGTTCGAAGGCAATTCCATTGCAAAGAGGCGTGAGACAGGGAGACGTTATATCTCTGAAACTGTTCACCGCTACATTGGAAGACGCCTTCAAGCTTCTGGAATGGCAAGGACTTGGCATCAATATTAACGGCGAATACATCACTCACCTTCGATTTGCCGACGATATTGTAGTCATGGCAGAATCCATGGAAGACCTCAGTACAATGCTCGAAGGCCTCCATCAAGTTTCCCAACGGGTAGGTCTTAAGATGAACATGGATAAGACGAAAATTATGTCTAATGCCCATGTTGTACCTACCCCAATATCAGTTGAGAACTCAGTTCTCGAAGTTGTTGACGAGTACATCTACCTGGGACAAACAGTCAAACTAGGCAGGTCCAACTTCGAGAAAGAGGTCAATCGTCGAATCCAACTCGGCTGGGCAGCGTTCCGGAAACTTCGCGAAGTCTTCTCGTCAAAAATACCTCAGTGCCTCAAGACAAGAGTTTTCGACCAATGTGTGTTACTAGTGATGACTTATGGCACTGAAACGTGTTCTCTTACTATGGGCCTTATAGAAAAGCTCAAAGTCGCACAACGAGCTATGGAGAGGGCTATGCTCGGGGTTATTCGAGGGCTATGTCTCTACGTGATCGAATTAGAAATGAGGAGATCCGTAGAAGAACGAAAGTCACCGACATAGCCCAGAAGATTAGCCAGTTGAAGTGGCAGTGGGCAGGGCACATAGCACGCAGAACAGATGGCCGATGGGGCCGAAAGGTTCTGGAGTGGAGACCACGGACCGGCAAGCGCAGCGTAGGTCGTCCACCGACACGGTGGACAGACGACCTGATGAAGGTCGCAGGACGACTGTTCAGGCCAAAATCGAGCTTAGCGAACTATTTGTATTTGTGTAGTTTCCTCGTCTTCGACCTATGTTTTGTCCTGCTCCCACCTATTACTTTTTCCTACCCCCTACCCTAGTACCGTGAGTCTCTGCGCGTACGTCGAACCGACAACGGTGTGCTCGCGACGTGAAATCTTTCCCGCGGTCTCAACCTGTGATATACTACTCGTATATGTGCCTACGGCTCAGTGCACGACATTGGATAATCTTCCTATTACTGTTGTGTTGTGAAAATCCCGAGTGATCTATTCCCGGCCCGAATCTGTGGAGGAATGCCCGACCGCCTCACCTGCGACTGGATAACACTGGTACGTCCTACTTTGAATTCCTTACCCCTAACTCGCCTATACATTTGGTAGCAGAAGCGTGGTTTTGGCCTTTGGTTTCGGGATTTAGTCCCATTTTATCGTCAATAAATCATTCACATAAGTGTAATAACCACCCGCAAATATAAATGTGAATGATTACATGTGAACCATACAATATTATTGTTCCTACCTTCAGAATTTAAAGTTAAGGATTTTGTTACCAGTCTATGTCCACAATCATTATTTCGATTAGGTACCTATCTTACGTACCTACCTTATAATCCGAATAAAATGAAATGAACGGGTTATAATATCGAAGTTAGTAATAGAAATATTGTCATTTCTTTATCAGTTAGCATTGGGCAGACGAGCGTTTTTTATTCGCGCGTTTTTCGGAGTTTGTTCGAACTTTCCCATGTTTTGTAGTAATTCTTGTTGCAAACCCCTTTGTTTACTTAAATCTTTAGAGTGCGGTCACGTTATTAATTACATATACCTAGTAAATAGCGCGATCACGCTGTTTGTAATAAACCATATTCCATTTTTTATTGTAATTCATATACCTTATACCTATTCTTATATTCATGCGGTCTTGTGAATAGAGATTGTGCCTATTGATACCTACGTACATACCTTAGATTGACCTCTGTTTCCTGAAGTGGTCGGCAGAGACAAATGAATTAGCTGAAAATTGTATTGTGTTCCCTTTTGTGTGCATTGTGTAATATTATCTTTGGAGACCCTGATTGCAAGTTCTTCGAAGCCTAACGTCATCCCGGAGTGACATTAATTTATTTTAGTTGTTTTAGTATTGGGTTTTAATACACCGTCTAATAATGGCCCGCCGAGAGAAAAACGCTTCTCTCTACACAGAGTCTGGAGAATTTAAATCCCTACTTGGTGTGGTAAGATACACCTGCGGTTATTTTCAAAGCGTTTTCGATGAAAAGGATAATATTTCAAAAGATAGATTAATAGTGCGACTTATGGACTTAGAACCAAATTATGCAAAATTTAACGATGCGTGCGCGACCCTGCTAGGATTTTTAGATACCTCTATAGATCGTCAAGAGTACGACGATTTGCAAGCCAAAATTAATCTGGCTCGTGATCAGGTTACTGAGCTTCGCCTCAAACTTTCCGAGTTTAGGCCGACTCCTATCGCCTCTAGTACTCCCACGAGACCCTCCCACGCTATTAATTGTGACTATGCGATTCCTCGTCAATCCCTTCCTGACCTGCCCCTGCCTCGTTTTGACGGGAGCCCTGAATCCTGGGTCAGTTTCCACGACCAATTTAAAAGTATGGTCGATCTGCGGTCTGACCTCACACAAACCCAAAAGTTGCAGTACTTGGTCGGATCCTTATCAGACGAGCCTCGCAGACTCATTCAACACCTGCGAATTGAAGACTCAAATTATGAAGTAGCTTGTGACCTACTTAAAAATCGTTATCATAATTTGCGACTTCAAGCGGACACATTGATTGCTCAATTGCTCAACCTACCCGAGATACCCCCGCGCCTTACCGGCCTACGTGCCTCTTTCCTGAACCCCTTACTGTCTGCCTATAGAGCCCTTGAACGCTTAAGACTTCCCGTCAATCAGTGGTCTTACCTGTTAGTTCACATGTGTTTAAATAAACTACCCGCGGATATAAAGGCCCGGTTCGAAAGGCGTCATGGTGGTGACGTGTCGAAGCTACCTACCTTTGATCAATTAATTGTTTACCTGGAGGAAGAGTGCCGCCACAACGAGACTGTCGGCAACATGGTGGTCGACTCAGTGACTACTAAGACTGTACCTACCCGCGCTCCCTTACCCCGCCGTACTTACCTGGTTGATACCACTGTCCCGGCAAAGCCTAACCCTAAATGTTATTATTGTGCTAGCGTGTCCCATTACCTACGAGAGTGTCGCTCATTTCTCGGCTTACCACCCCGTGAACGTGCCCAATTTGTGAAGACCCATTCTTTGTGCTACCGTTGCCTTGATAAACACTATATTGATAGATGCCCTAAAGCGTATAAGTGTTCATCGTGTGGTAAATCCTCACACCATACTTTGTTGTGCTTTAACAATTCCCGTAGTCCTCAGTATGCCCTCGTGAACCCTGATCGCTCTCAGCGGTCGCCTTCCCCTCGCATGGGCGGAGGCGGTTTTACGAGACCCCCTAAAACCCCCTCCGGTGATGACAATCGCTTTTATAATAATAACAAGCCTGCCACATCATCCGGTCGGTCACCCCATAGAAGCAATTACTCCCGGCACGAGTATCGCCAATCGCCCCTGCGTGAGAGCCCCCGATCTGAAAATATACCCACCCACCGTGGATCCCCTCCCCGAGGTGATGCGGTACGAAATACGACTCTCCCTATCCGCCCCGACGCTGGTGGTCCTCGCCAACGAACGGCATAGCTAGACAGCCTTTCCTTCCCTACCTTCTTCACCCATTGCCTACCTAACTTAGTTCTCCTGCCTACCGCAATCATTCATATCCGCACTTCCTCTGGATATGACATGGAAGCCCGTGCTATTTGTGATACCGGTGCCCAGGGCTGCCTCATAACTACTGAGTTGGCTTCCCGCCTCAATCTACCCGTGTTACCTTCAGTGTCCCCCGTTCGTGGAGTAGGAAATGTTGAGTCTACCCGAGCCCGCGGTTCTTTGTTTCTTACCTTTAGCTCAATATATAGTCCCTGCCCTCGTTTATCAGCGTCAGCCCTAGTAATCGATTTAATTGCCGGTACACACCCTGAAATTGAGTTACCTAAAAATTTGATACCTCCTTCCCTACGATTAGCGGATCCTTCCTTTTACAAGCCTGGACCTATAGACATTTTGTTGGGGGCCGATGTTTGTGGTACCATATTTGGTAGTGACAAGGTTGAGTTACAGTCCGGTGGATTAACGGCGTTCTCATCTGTTTTTGGATATTTGATCCTCGGGCCTGTTCCAGGTGTTCCAGCAGTTAAGCCTGGCCCTCTGGCCAATGTATCCCTATCACAAGTCGTAGAAAAATTCTGGAGAATCGAGGAACCCCCTGAAGCCCCCAATCACGACCCTCGTGAATCAGAGTGCGAGAATATTTTTAAAACTACTACAACCCGAGATACTTCAGGCAAATTTATAACCAGGCTTCCCTTCTTGTCAGATCGACCCGTCCTTGGTGACTCTCGTCTTACTGCTGAGCGGACATTTTTCAGCCTTGAGAAACGTATGACTCGTAGTCCAGATTTTCGTAAAAAATATATAGACTTCATGCGAGAATACATAGAGTTGAATCACATGACCCCCTTACCGCATGATGCCCAAGCCCTTTCCTTAGAGCATTATTATATCCCCCACCATGGAGTTTTTAAAACCAGCGGTGATTCCTCAAAAATAAGAGTAGTGTTTAATGGATCTTCTCCTACTACAAATCGTGTTTCTCTAAATGAGTGCCTTCACACAGGTCCAAAACTGCAGAATGATATAAGCATAATTTTATTAAATTTCCGACGACATTCTGTAGTATTTACAACCGACATTCGCATGATGTTTCGGATGTCCTGGATACATCCTGAGGATCGTAGATACCAGCTGATCCTATGGCGCGAGTCCCCCTCAGATCCTCTACTTACCTATGAGCTAAACACGAATACCTACGGATTACGTTCGAGTCCCTATATAGCAATCAGAGTCCTTCACGAGCTGGCTGAACAAGAACGCCATAGATTCCCTTTAGCGGCTGACACCTTGATTAACGACCTTTATGTTGATGACTGCCTTTCTGGTGCCTCAGACCTCACATCAGCTCGGGAGCTGAAATCCCAACTCAATGGTATAATGTCGGCCGGTGGTTACGAACTGAGAAAATGGACTTCTAACTGCCCTGAGCTCTTAGACGATTTGCCTCGTGATCATCTACAAAGCCCTCATCAGTTCACTGACCCGGAGAACCCTCAAGTGGTTTTAGTACTGGGTGTGCAGTACAACCCTGTGACTGATACCTTTTCCTATAAGTCCTGTATGCCCCCTGAAACGTGTGTGACTAAGCGGACTGTCCTGTCGCTTATTGCGCGAACCTATGATCCATGTGGCTGGATCTCCCCAGTAGTGTTTAGGGCCAAGGTTTTTATGCAGAAACTTTGGCTGTCAGGTATGAAATGGGACGACTCTCTCACTCCGGACTTATTACATGAGTGGACCACTTTTGTCGTTGACCTCCCTAATATAAACCGTGTGTCTTTACCCCGTCGTATTTTCCCTCCCGACTGCGTATCCTATTCCTTGCACGCATTTTCGGACGCATCTCTTGCCGGCTTCGCAACCGTGGTATACCTGAGAACTGAGGATTCCCTTGGCAACGGCTCTGTCCACCTCCTGATGTCCAAAACTAAAGTTGCCCCTGTCCGGACTCGCCTTACGATTCCCAAATTGGAATTGATGGGAGCCGTGCTCCTTACAAAATTAGTCTCGCACATCGTCCTCTGCCTTCAGAAGACAATTGTGCTAGATTCCATTCATTGCTGGACAGACAGCCAAATTGCCCTGGCTTGGATAAATTCTCCGCCTCATACCCTTCAAACCTTCGAAGCGAATCGAGTTAGCCAAGTGGTCTGCACAGACCTTCAGTCTACCTTTCGTTTCGTACCCACCAGTTTGAATCCCGCAGACGCGGCCTCTCGTGGTCTATCAGCTACGTCCTTAGTTGACCATTCTTTATGGTGGGCTCCTCCTTGGCTTTGTCAACCTCCTAACCTTTGGCCTGTTAATACTGCACCTTTACCTCGTGAGTTGCCTGGAATGCGCTGCTTGTTAGCAGTAGCTGAGCCTCCCCTTCCGGACCCGTCTTTCCTCCTGGAGCGATTTAGTTCCTACTCAAAGCTTATTGGTGTTGTAGGCTTTATATTGAGATTTCAGCACAATGCTAGGAACCCCGGGTCACGTCGCACAGATCCTTCTCTTTCTGCTTTTGAACGAAGAGATGCCCTATTGTTTCTCATTAAAGTCGTTCAACAAGTTGCCTTTCCTGAGATAATCAAATCCCTGCGGTCTAATATGCCTATTCGTACCGCCATTAGACGTCTTACCCCTTTTCTAGATGAAAAGTGTCTGATTAGAGTAGGAGGTCGTCTACGACACTCTGACTTACCCTATGACTCCCGTCACCCTTACCTTTTGCCTAAAGATGGCCCCTTTGTGCGCCTGCTTATACGTCACTTTCATGTAGAAAACTCTCATGTGGGTCCAAATGCCTTACAAGCTATCCTGTCCCGAGAATTTTGGATCTTATCTGCCCGACGCATAATACGTCACATAATTTTCAAGTGTATGTCTTGTTACCGTCTGAATCCTAAAACGACCACACCTCCAATGGGTGATCTTCCCAGAGACCGAGTTACTAAGGCTCGTCCATTTGATGGAGTGGGGATAGACTTAGCTGGCCCATTCTATACTCGAGTTCAAGCCTACCGAAATAGGAAAATCGTCAAATCCTACCTTTGCGTCTTCGTGTGCCTAGCTACAAAGGCTGTCCACCTCGAAGTTGTGTCTGACCTTACCACCGACGCCTTCATAGCTGCCCTGTCTCGTTTTGTGTCTCGCCGCGGAGTCTCTAGTCTAATCAGATGCGACAATGGCAGGAACTTTGTTGGGGCAAATAACTATTTACGTGACGTGTACAGTTTTATGTTTGAGAATCAGGCAACCCTTGGACATGAAATGTCAAAACGTGGCATTACATATATGTTTAGCCCCCCCCTTACTCCCCACATGGGTGGGATTTTTGAAGCAGCAGTGAAAGCGGCCAAAAAACTTTTGAAATCCGTAATTGGTGAAACCCCCCTCACATTTGAGGAACTTGCAACAGTGTTTACGAAGATTGAAGCGGTGTTGAATTCGCGACCCTTGTGCCCTATGTCATATGATGACCCTAGTGATATTGAAATACTTACTCCTGGGCATTTCCTTATTGGTCAGCCCCTTAATGCCTTACCGGAGTACCCATTGACTGACATAAAAATTCCTAATTTGAAAAGGTTTCAGCTCATTCAACAAATTACCCAGCATTTCTGGAAGCGGTGGCATACCCAATACTTATCGACCCTACAATCTAGACAAAAGTGGACTGACCCTTGTCAACCCCCTACAGTAGGTGAACTTGTTTTACTTAAGGATGATAATCTTCATCCCCTTGAGTGGCGTCGGGGCCGCATTTTAAAGGTGTACCCTGGTAATGACAATATTATTCGGGTAGTTGATGTTCGCACCTCTACTGGGGTTTTAACTCGATCCCTTTCTAAATTAGCCCGCCTCCCCCTAGAGTAGCCTTTATCGTAAACATTAGATCATGTTTAGGGCGGAGGTTATGTTCAGGCCAAAATCGAGCTTAGCGAACTATTTGTATTTGTGTAGTTTCCTCGTCTTCGACCTATGTTTTGTCCTGCTCCCACCTATTACTTTTTCCTACCCCCTACCCTAGTACCGTGAGTCTCTGCGCGTACGTCGAACCGACAACGGTGTGCTCGCGACGTGAAATCTTTCCCGCGGTCTCAACCTGTGATATACTACTCGTATATGTGCCTACGGCTCAGTGCACGACATTGGATAATCTTCCTATTACTGTTGTGTTGTGAAAATCCCGAGTGATCTATTCCCGGCCCGAATCTGTGGAGGAATGCCCGACCGCCTCACCTGCGACTGGATAACACTGGTACGTCCTACTTTGAATTCCTTACCCCTAACTCGCCTATACAACGACGTTGGATGCAGGCCGCTTCCAACCGGTCCTTTTGGAAAATCATGGGGAAGGCCTATGTTCAGCAGTGGACGTCCTACGGCTGAGATGATGATGATGATGATGATGAAATGGTTAGAGAACAATGAATGTATTTATGATACGAACTATCAGAAATAAATAAATTGATGAGTTCCCTGTATATAAGGTATTTGTTAAATAGTACACAATATTGAACGGGGTGGTTTGGATTCTACAACTGGTCTTGAAAGTGAAAGAAAAAAATACATTTTTTTTTCTTTCACTTTCATGCAACCCATATATGCACCGCTCTGCGAAAGAACCATAATGCGACTGAACGCACAATGACACCGCAACATCACAGATTAGATAACAGTAACTACGCCAGACATACCTACCCACTTAGAATATACAAGGATATACGATATGAACCTACCTATTAAAGTCGGCGGGGACGTTGCCCGCCCCGGACGCTAGGTTTAGGCATAGAGATGCTGTGTAAAAATTCGCGAGTAGGTAGGTTCGTACGTCGTTTTACCTATTCTTAGAGATATTTAGTGTAGTTCTTGTTATCTATTCTGTGATGTAGCAGCGCTGTCGTGCGTTTAGTTGCATATGGGTTTATACTAATCAAAAACATGTATGTTTTTTTTTCTTTCACTTTCATGACCTATTATCGAAACCAAACCACTCCGTTCAATATTGTGCACTAATTAACAAAGACCTTATATGTAGTGATGACTGACCATCATCTTCCAACTTCCACAAGACACGAAGGTTCGTGTCTCAGTATTGAGATCGCAATAAGTATGATTATGCTTATGCTAATAACTTATAAATATCTTTTCTTTATTTAATCATTATTTCTTAGGCTTTCGCGATTCTTAAATATTGAAATTAAGAACTTTAAATCACGTACATTTTAAAAAAATTTCATCCCGACGTTTTATTGTGAAGTTTTCAAAACGGATAAAAATGATATGAAATAAACACGAATCAATCCTTATAAAGTTTTTTAATTTGTTAATAATAACTAATCAAGATTCCTTGAATATCGTGTGAGTTTTATACAATACTAGCTGTGCTACGCGGTTTCACCCGCGCGGTGATGAATGATGATGAATCAAATATAGCTTCTGTTGCTCAGGAATAAAATAGATTTCTATTCTACTGTTGTAATAGTTCTAGAATTTGTTTTTGCGTTTGTCCATTACAAACAAACTATCAAATCTTTCCTTTTTATTATTAGAGTAGATAAGGATTACCACAAAGATACCAATAATGTGGCCTAGTTTATGGCGTTAATATTGCATATTTTAACACGAAAAAGTATTTATTGGGACATACCTGTAATAATTAGACACATATACAAGCTTCCGTATATCGGAAGCTTTTTCGTAGACATTGATGTCCTCTATGAAACGTTACTATATGATTTTGCTCAATTGTCAATAGTTTCCGCAGTGTACGGGATATAAGCATTTTTCGGCGTAACTATTGCATATTTTAAAATGAAAAAGTATTTATTGTGTCATAACTGTAATAGTAAACATATGGTATCGCGTACTTTATTGTAGATATTTATCTTTTCTATAAAACTGCAGTACGTCACTTTGCTCTATTGTCAATAGTTTCCGCAGGGTACGCGATATTAAGGATGTTTTTGGTATTTTTTCACACCTTGGGATACATTATCGAAGTTTTCATACCGATGCCTAACTATTTTAAATATTTTTAATATAAGCCTTTATTCATCATCATTATCAAGCCTCATCATCATCATCATCATCATCATCATGATGATGATGATGATGACTCAATCATAATGTAGCTTTCTAACGGCAAAATATTTTTTGTAATACGGTCAAGTGGGTTTTAAGTTTATTCGTTACATACAAAAATACAAATATTATCTCTTTATAATATTAAGTGTAGAGTAGATGCCCGTATAATGTAAGTTTAAATATAAAAAGAGTGTATAAATAAATAAAATGTGAATTAATTATAATTATCAATAATTATTATTTGTGGGCATTTATTTAAACACGTAGCCTGCTCAGTATTATAGGTTGTACTTTTCTATCTAACCGTAAGGAACTAAGGAAGCTACAGAATACAATTACAATCATTATCAATAATAACAATAACAATACCTCGATCTATTAGTCACAAT
This sequence comes from Selenia dentaria, assembly GCA_917880725.1. Lineage (NCBI taxonomy): Eukaryota > Metazoa > Arthropoda > Insecta > Lepidoptera > Geometridae > Selenia > Selenia dentaria. Next base: position 21,818,047 of record OU862893.1, read on the forward strand.
CAAAATATTCAATTTCGCCACGTCTATCGCAAATCGTCTACAAATTGTACCACATTTCGACCGGTCACGACACTGGTTGACCGGCACCCTACTGTTTCACAGTTTCTGTAATAGTTAATTGAGGGACTGAAAACTAAATACATCTAATAAACCGATACAAAGACGGTACAGCACCAGACCCATGTGACGACTCGTACTAATATGAATACGATAATTAATTGGATGCATGTTTGTCGCTCTTTCGCGGTTAAAACTACTCAACCAATTTGACTGATATTTTAACATAGGTAGATCTATAGATCTCTAGAGGTGACCTAGAGTAACGCAGAGACTATTTCTTATTCTGGATAAATATGCCCGTGAGAAAGGAACGTTCAGCACGGGTGAAACCGCGCTCGCACGCTTTCCTGACAAAATAACTCTGTTTGGTACATTTTTTTAAATAGCTAGATAACACCGAGAATAGGCTTAGATGACGTATGGTCACCAAAGACAAGATGTTCCATGGAGGAAGATGATGCCCAGGGATATCATAATATGCTAATTTTTGTCCTACAGCATAGTCAATTTTAAATTAACATTCACAAAAAGATTTTGTTTATAACATTATTCAATACAATATTATATATTAGTCAAGCGTCGTCAAATTATTAGGGTAAGTGCAATCTCTGTTTTGAAAATATATATATAATACATGTAAAAGAATAAGTATTAATAAATCCACCTCGATATTCTTAAAGCTAAATTATAAAACTGGCATAGACAGGATTTGAGTGAATGCCTCTGAAACTATATAAAAATAAAAGTATTTAATTATCTGATACTATCTACGGTCACGGTACGGTATAAAATACTCAGACACAGTGTTTCCAATCGAGCTTTTACTTCCAATACTAAAAAGCCGTTTGTTTCTCTAGAAACTCCGTTTTATGTGTTGGTGAAAATAATTTGCATTATTTACGGTATGTTTTATGGTTTTCGTTTATTCGGTCTTTAGATTCCAAGTGTTGTGTCTCATTGTCTCTGCAGATAGCAGACGCCGTTATGCAACTGTGTCTTCGATAATTACTCTGAATCATTGTTCTGCGTTTAGAGATTTCGCCATTTATCTATTCGACATGCTTGGTCGTCTGTGACATTATAATACTGTACCTTTATTGCAGTTATAGGGCTTCAGACTATTCTATTACTTTTGTAACCGTCTTAAATGGAAAATCATATCATGTCGTCGTCAAATCTAAAACTCATCCGTATAAAGGGATTTTCTAAGTAGACTCCAATTAAACAACGTAAGTAAAAATTATAGTTCGTGTGAGGTCTGGCTCGTGACCAAGACGAATAACATAATAAGGAATATAGGATATAGGTCAAACTTTATTGCTAATTGGATTAAAAGCAATTTCACAGAGAATCAGACAGTTGACAACTTCCTATCAAGTTTAACGATCGATGGCTTTGTTTTACGACTTCTTCGTAATATAATTGCTATTTACAAGTGTGTCGAATATGTTTTTAAAGTGCTATAATTGAAACACATTATCGAACAAACTCGTGTCAAGTTAACATTTTATACTCAATGTAACGAAAAGGCACGTTCGCCGCTTGTTCGCTGCTCTAAATTTCAAACAAAATTACTAACAACAAACCAACTACGTCAATCACTTTGGCTAATGGTGCACAAGGCGATCTTATCGGAGAAACCATAAGCGTTGTTGTCAGCGAGGCGAAGTAGAAAAAAGGCTCATTGAAAAATTATGAATTTGAAGCAGTAGCTGAGACCGGTCTTTAAGAGCAAACAAATGATGCGACTAGAGAGAGATACGGACATCCGTGCCTTAGGGGCCGCGACTGTTTCTTGCCATACCAGTCGTACCGAAGCTCCGTTAACTAGCTTGATATTAATCATAATTTGGTATGACGCGACTCTCTCAAGTGTTTTAGATGGGCGTCATTATCTAAAACACTCGTTGAGAACTTTCGAACGAACATGCGATGATGGATAGTCCAACGCAAAATTGCTAGTGATCGAATCTTTCTCCACGAAGCCATAAAGCTAGTGTTTGCTAGCACACAAAACAAAAACTGTAACCGGGAATTCAATTCTAAATAACAATGTTAATGAAATATGGAATAGCAGATTTCTAAAAGCTCATACAATTAATACTTCTTTGCTTGAAAGCGGTAGCTTTCTTAAAATTGTTTAGAAAGCGTTACAATAAAATGAACACAACAAAAAAGCTGCAACTCTAGTCGAACAAAATTCACAAAAAATACAAAAGTGATTCAACTGAACCTTTCGGCAATCACACTAAGAAGAATACGATACAGCGTATGAAATCGCTTATTGACAAATACAGTTATTTTTAACAACAAGCTATAAAGTAGGTTCCCTCAGAAAGTATATTTTAGATTACAGCCAATAAGTCATCAATATAAACACACAATATACCTGTCAGAAATACGTAATGATCAAACATATCAGCTGGTAACCACGGCGTTTCATGTTGCAAATTGGATAATTGGCCAACAGATTCCCACGCCTGAGTGGAACCATGGACCATGTAATGTATGGACAAATTCCACTTACCAAGCCTACGTATTGATAGACTGCGATAGGTTTTTGCTGCTGTTTTTTTTTACGTTTCCGTAGGTAAGCGACGTTCAATTATTTTTGTGGGTCTAGCCAATAGGCTGATAATTGGCTTGTTATAAATTTTTTTTAGAACAACTTCTTAGATCGCGGCTTGTGATAGTTCCCTTTTAAGCAGTGATCCTATTTTTGCTCACAAACTACTTATTGTGACGCTATAAGGCCAAAGTAAAAAGTATGTACCACCACGGTAAGACCTGCAATGATATACAGAGCGAAATTCTGGTTGCTCAAAAAGGAACAATTAGACAAACTGATGATGTTGAAAGATGATGAATGCTTAGGTGCGAAGATTTAAATGCCGAACTTCTCCTATGCATAAGGGATATGCTGATTCAATTAAGAAACCACGACTACGACAGCATACGCACGTCATGAAAACAATGAAAGAACACGTTAATATAAAAGTGCTGCACTATTAGACAAGACCAAATAACCGACATTTATCTAAGATCTACTTACAATGAGGTATTTTCAACCGACTTCCAAAAATGTACGCTCTCAAGTAGACGCGTACATTTTGATAATTAGTTTTTGTTTGGTAGAGCATACTTCTGAGGTGGTCCCATTTAAATTTCATCAAATTTAGTCAAGCAGTTTTTGAGTTACACTCCAATAACTTAAAAGTGTGGAACTCGGTACCATGCAGACAATATTGTGATAATAGGTACTTTTGAATTATCATGGTACCGACTTCAACAATTTCACACTTTTTAGTGTTGAAGTCAGTTAAATTTTTTGGTAATTTTTTTTTATTAAGAATAATCCACCAAATAGAAACATAGATCCAATAACGCCCCAGCAAATTTACATCTGTGGCAGTGGCACGTACATTTGTGTAAATGTAACGAAATCTTATCGTTGACGTATACATATACAGTACAAACTGACATTTGTCTAGTACAACTTTAGCACAGATAACTCATAGTTAGTACGGTGTACGTCAACGATACCATTACGTTACGCTTACGGAAAGTTTCGTACTAGGCCCACTGAAAGTGGGTGATATGAAGAGCATTAGACTCACATTACGTAAAACAACATACAAAATAACATTACACACACAATACACAAACAACATTAGGATAAGGTCGGAAGAAGAAGACTATAAGAATTTTATTTTATCAGTAGGTACTGTTTTGATCTATTTGCATTATTATAAGGTCATCATTTTATTTGTTTGTTATGCTTTCACGCCTAAACGCCTGAACGGCAGGGCTATCATGTATCTCAGTTGCTAGCAACTGAGATACATGATAGCCCTGCGGGTATCGATGAAATTTGGCAAGGACAAAGGATACATTAATTATCATCATCATCCATTACTACGTGGGTGAAACCGCGAAACGCAGCTAGTTATAAATAAAATTTGGTAAATTATTTCTAATACTTTTCTAATTCTACTCGAAAACCATTTAATGTACAGACACGAAAAAGATATTTGTAACTTCTGTGTCCAAAAAAATATAAAACACGAGTTTTATAATTGCCACATCCCATGGAGTATTTAATAAAAACACCCAAACAGTATCCTTTGAAAATACATCACGGTTCAATAAAATTCATTAGGTTCTATTGAAGTATGATTGACAGTTTGTACGGGCAACCATCCAAATTTGTTCAGATGCCTATCAATGTGGAGGGCACTCCAGCTACCCTTATGGTCAATGGGGCATGATTCACAAAACTTACAACTGTTTTTTAAACAAGTTGGAACAAAGTGGAGAACTGGGTTATACGTGTAAGCGCGAGTTTATCACTTATATATAATCTGATTTATATGTGGCTGCTATATTGCTAATATAACAAAGGCACTTATCACGCATATATTATAAACTATCCCGCCCCGTGGCTCCATCCGAGTTGTAACTATTTCATAAGAAAATTTTCCGGGATGAATAATTATTCGCATTTATCATATTTTTCAGATGACTGATGAGAGTTTATTAAGGAGTGAGTGTGCATGTTTGTAACTTCTTCGCGCTGCAGCGGGTGATCAAAGTTGGATGAAATTTGAATTAATGATCTTCTACCTGGAATTACAACCTTGACAGCTTTCTCAATCTCAATTGAGTGGGTTCCTCCCAGTTCCCAGAGATCGCGACTATTGTTTTTATTACAAAAACAACTAATTTAAACTATATATATATATATATATATATATCTAAAAATACTACAACTACTGAACACAGAGGAAATAATACTATCAAGTCACGCGTACCACTTTCGGAAATAATGTCAATTTGTAAACTTGTAAACTTTGAAAATGCGGACCCAAAGATGACTAGGCATTTACCCTTGCGATGTTTATCATGAGTGGCCCTTTCGGTAGTGCACAGTTTGAATGCCGTTGTCGTGACTGTTTGTATGTACTCGTCGTCACTCGTTTTGTTTTACACTTGAGTTGGACTGACTTTGAAAGTTGTGGTATTATTGGGGACATTTAACAGAAAATAAACTCGAGTTTTAATTTAATTAAGTTTTATTCATCGCTTATTTCTAAAAATCACTAAGGGCCAACAGTTACACTGTTGGTTAAATCATGCTACTAATATTATAAACGCCAAAGTTTGTATGTGTGGATGTTTGTTACTCTTTCACGCTCATACAGCCGAGCCAATTTTGGTATATGAGGCGCTGGATTAACACATAGGATACTTTTAATCATCATCATCATCCATCACCACGCGGGTGAAACTGCGGATGGGTCAGCTATAGTTATAAAAATTATTATTATAATGATTTAAACTAACGAAAAATTACATAACAAAGAAAAAGATTAGCATCGTTGGTAAGTGGCGAACTTACAAGCCACTGATAAAACTCCCGAATACGAGCCTGCGGGGTCGTTGACCGACGTTATCTACTTGCCGAACTTAGGTAACAATCGTAATGAATCATTAACTAATCTCGCGACAATAGGCCCAATGTTCGACAGAGGAAGCGATAAGACTGCACTGCCGATATACTTCTAAAGACAGTGCTTAAAGTTGTGCAGTATCTCAAGATTGATCTTCTGATACAAAAATATGATTGTTATTCGTTCTATGTTATTTTACATTAAAAAAAACACCAGTGTAATTAAATCATGAAAATGTATTGTAAAACTAACCTACGAGGAACATAAAATAAAAAAAAGTCTGTAGCACCAAATCCCAATGAGCCAAAACTTACATCGTACAATATATATATGTATATCTACAAGTACCTATATATAAAATTTTACAATCTGTATGTGTAATTCTAATGTGCACGGATTTCACTATTTTAGCTAGATTAATTATGTAATTCAAAAAAATAGTCCATATATTTTTAAGTAACTATAGCTAAGTTTATTGTATGAATATATAAAAAATAACGTTTGCATTATTTTTCCCAAGTTAGCTAAAGCATATTTTTAATTATGTATGTCTATATAATTATTGATTGAAATGAAACGATATTACTAAAGATATTCAATAGTACTTTGTTTAAGAATATAACGAATGTAAACTGAAAATGAATGTCAACGTGTAACGCTTCGGCGTACAGACTGTGAGTTATCTGTGTAACAGTTGCCCTAATGATTTATTGCTTATTATTATTTATTATTTTTATTTGTTATTATATATAACTCATTGTTATATATTATTATTGCCCTAGACAGTTTTTACATGAACGCAGTTATTCGTGCTATGCCCACAGGTAACACTTTATGGTTTATCATAATCATCAGTCAGTATCAGTCCACTGCTGGACATAAGCCTCTCATAATGCACGCCACTGAGCCTTATCTTCAGCTTTTACCATCCAGCTGCTTCCAGCCACTTTGCGTATCGTGGCTCCACCAGAGCGCTTTATGGTTGCGAAACAGATATCTAAATGTAAACAGCAGAATCATGTCACTGTCTTCACAGTACACTGGGGACTGCACCACAACATAGATAAGTTCATAGTCACTGCACGCTTTGCCCAAAAAGAATCGTTGTTAAAGTGTAATCTTATCGCCGAGCAGCGAAGTGTTTCTACAATGTTATAGAGATAAAAGTTATGAGGAAGCATTTGTCAGTTATAGTTAATGATTGTTTTCCATGAGCAACAGTTCTGAGATATTACGAACAAGTGTTGAACATAATGGTTAAATTACGTGATAAATGGTCAAAAATGACAATATACTTTGTTATAAAAAATAATACATCCTACTGACAACTGGATCGAATTGAGAACTTTCTCTTTAACGAAATAGAAACGAAAATATAACTGTACAAGTGTTTTAGTACCTACTATACAAATTACGGTCCTAACCTACGAAGAAAAAATATCAGGAAGAGTAACTGCCTTAAAAACCAATAACAGTCGTGCTAAATCAATAACATCGTTCACGCCGCTATGACTCAGCTGTCATAGTAGACGTTGCAGCACGCGCGTGGACCAATCCCTGCTTTCCTTCTGAAATTCAAACCAATCACCGAACATGTCTATTTGTAACCTCGGAAGTAATTCGTATTTGGAATCATACGTCGTTTTGGTTTGAAGGACCACTTTTGTGTGGAATTTGTTCTGAGTTATGCTTCCTGACATTATTTCTTCGTAGGTCCTAACCTAATCGCCAGACGACACAAGAAGTTACGTACTACCACGGCAATATTATCTATAAATATTACCGTGACTACAGTAGGTGAAAATATAGGTAGAGAGATAGGTAGGTAATGTCAGGTACCTACCTAATGTGTGTGTTGTGTACCAAATTTTATCAAAATCGGGCGGTAAATAGCGCCGCAGCCAAATGTCCCTCTTTTTTGGAAAAGTAACTCCCCTACTCAAATATCACCAACGGCAAAAAATTGTATAGCAGAACCTGCATAATAATTTTTGTCAGTGAAAAATGCGACCTGAACAGAAGGACCAACGTGCAACCTAACAAACATACGGACAAATGAAAGTCAATTTGGGCAGTTAAAAAAAAAGCGTTTCGCTCTTTCGGTTAATTATTAAAAATTTACGATTACACACTTATATCCCTGTACTAGGTTGCCTGTGCGGTAGGGAAACACTTCACAACATTTAATCCTGAAAACAAAAAATTCTACGTGTTATACAATGATTTGTTTCGGCAAGAGATCGAACCTGGGACCCCGCGCTTCGAAGGCAGGGTCACTACCAACTGTGGGCCTAGCACGAATAATTGCGTAAGTGTAACGTAACATATCGTTCATTTGAAACAGGACTAACTGTCATTTATCTAGGACAAATTAGTCATAAAAAGAATACCTATAACCTTCGGAGTTAAGCCGTCGTCGTCGCCCCTACATGTTGTGAGATAGTCAGTTATCGTGGAAGTGTGCGGGGTGCGGTCTGGATTCTCTGGACTAGGGCCTTACTATCAGCTTCATAAAAACCATGCAAGTTCCGTGCAGTTCTTAAACCTGGCATAAACAGTTTTGAAAGAAATCATACCATGACGCTCATTTAAGTGAACTGTTTGAACATTGTTTTCGCAATGGTGAACGGGTAATGTTTTCTCTGACATTATAACAATTTACTATAACCAATATTGCCGATGTCTATATGTTTGTAAGCCGATAAACTGAGCGGATTTAGAGCGACATGAAAAAAACAGGTTAACGGTTTTTCTGCGGTTATTGAATAGTAGGCCTGACCAGGCCTGCTTTAACGTTGTCACGGTTCGAATAATAATTTCTAGAAGTCCTGCTTTAAGAGCTAGTAAAGCCTAGCATAGTAAAACCCCTGGTTACTAGACACTACGAGCATGAATAGAGACTATCGGCTAAAGCCCCAACAATCTGGACAGTGTTGGATGTTAAACGTTCTAACTAATACAGACATCTCCTTCGTATGCGCATCCTTTTAACTGATTGTTTTTTTAACAATTGTTCGTTATAGTCACGTTCCCAACAATTAGGAGACTCGCGTGAAATACCTCAAGCAGCTAAACAAACTTATTATAGCATTCTTGAGGAGTATCGGGACAATACTTTGATACGGTGCGCTGGTAGCGATAGTTGTAATGTAGCTTTGGTATATGCGGTAAATTAGTTTTCACCTAATACATTTAAATATTTAGGTATGGTAATACTGTTATATATAATAACCAGTGTTACAATACCTTAATATCACGTTTTGAACCAGTAATTATAAAATATAAGAAGTATATTTCTATTTCACTAACCACGCCCTAGTTGCCCCCCAATTGGATTAATCGTATAATGGGTTGGTATGGTACCTACACAGGTACTTCATCATCATCATCATCTAGCCGTAGGACGTCCACTGCTGAACATTAGTGTTCCCCATAATTTTCTCCCTGTTCTGCGTGCTATGTGCCCTGCCCACTGCCACTTTAACTGATTAATCTTCTGGGCTATGTCGGTGACTTTCGTTCTTCTACGGACCTCCTCATTTCTGACTCGATCACGTAGATAGAGTAACCCCGAGTATAGCCCTCTCCATAGCCGTTGTTCGACTTTGAGCTTACTTATGTCATTTAACATTAGTCATCACTGGTAACACACATTGGTCGAAGACTCTTGTCTTGAGGCACTGGGGTATTTTTGAAGAAAATTTCGTGAAGTTTAAGAATACTTAACGGTTACTAATCCACTACTATTACTCGTCAAAACTAGAAGAAACATAAATCTAGAAAGCAAAATCAATGATAGCAATTTTTGGTATTTTTCTCACTATCAAGTAAGTATTGTTTACTAGATGTTTAAATATATCTATAAAAGCATAAAGAGACAGATAACATTTCCTACCTCATTTAATAGCTCGTTGTTTAACAATTCGTCCTTTTCAATGTTTTCAAAGATGTTCGCACAAGTACTGTTTAGTAAATTAATAATTCGTGAAACTAAATTCCTTTAGCAAACTAAAAGCTACAAATCACTGCAGCACCTCAGTGGAAATGATTAAAATTGTAACATCTTTCTTGAGTAGTTTGTGAGGTTAATTTCGAAGCGACGTCAGTGACAAAGCGCGTCCCGGGTCGTCTCCTGTGTCTTGCACTAATGACGTCATTAAATATGGACCGCGCTCATGTGGATACTGAGTGCACTATCAAGTGTGAAAGTATGTGCTTTGTACCTTGTGATAAGAGAATATGAACTCCCATAAGTTTTATGTTTAATTTTTGAAGCACAAACGTCTGCTTGGCCTCTCCAAATTGTACAATTTCAGAGAGAAAATTAGAAGGTTATTATAGAGTTCGAAGGTATGTAATTTTTATTTCTAAAATAGCAAAATAAATGACCTTCAATTTTTTCCTTTCGCAACAAGAACAATACCTTTATACCCACATAAAGATATACCATAACTTCATCTTTTCAGCCGTAGAACATCCACTGCTCAACATAACCTGCACTATACCTACATATTAGGTACCAAAATAACCAGTTGGAATCTGCCTGCGTCTAGCGTCGTCCTGCGAAATTTATCAAATCGTCGGACGATCTACACTACCCTTGCCGTTCCATGAACTACACTTCAGAACCTTCCATTTCAATACCAATTTTACTGAGACTCCGAATTTGGGCACGCTTCATATACCATATTATGATATACTTATAAACTTAGACCAAAGTACTTTGGTCTGATTGACCACATTCTATAGAAATGTATTAAATGTTCCAGTATAGTTGAATCGACACGACACAGCTAGTTGAGACATTACCGACAGTTTATTGTTATTGTGACCAGTTCCCCACAGCTATAGGATACTGTGGGTGTGTCACAAAGCGTAGGCAGTCCTAAGATAAACCGAAACAAAAGAATGGATAAGCCAAGCAAATCCGATAACGTAAGCCCAAACCTTACCAATGTAGGTTACTTAATCATTTACGCAACACCATAAAGTGCATTCCATGGTTATCGGTTCTTTTGTATTCAATTAGCCTTGTATTTGGATTGCTGATGCCTTTCACAGGGACAGTGGTAACAAGAATGGTCAGCTGTCAAAACGTCCAAATAATCAACCAGCGGCAACGCTCACACTTTGACATTTGAAAGCCATAGCATCGCTGGATTTGAGTTCCATTGGATATCAGCATGTCTTGCATTTTCGTTTGACTCATTTTTAGGCAGCAATGGTATGAATAAGACTTTTGTGGTTTTTTCTCTGATCATTGATATGACTGTATGGGTTTGGATCGGGTAACATTGTTCCGTCTATTAATGTATATTAGAGGTGGGTCATTTTGGACAAGACGTGATCGCATTATGCAATGAGACATTTTGTATCCACGCTGAACTATAAAATGTTTATTCTTGAATGTATGTTAATAACGACCGTATCATATGTATTTTGTATTATATTTAGACATATGATGGCTCGTATTTTGATATAATATAGGTTTTAGTTCGCACAAAGATGGCTGGGGTGGGGAATTATTAGCTTTTCGAACCTCATTCAGCAGATAACCATTATTGTTTCTTATAACCTTCGTGAACCTGTAGTTTTCTGTACTTTAGTAGTCTATTTTGAAGAAGCAGGATCTGTAAGTTATTCAAGCATTCAGCAGATATATGAGTAGGTAACTATTTACTCAAAATAACTGTATTATGTACGATCTCTATTTTTCTCCGATGGTATCAAAAGTGCTCAGTAACCTATGTTTTTGAGCCGTTGACGGCAGAATATTTTATTAGTTTTAAGAACTATTTCATGAATATTTAAACTAGCTTATACATGTTTGTTGATGAAGCAGATGACCTATAGACTCCACAATCGCACTGACACATCTCTACAAGTTATATCAATTGCTCAACATAAATACGTAATGTGTTACATTCGAATGATCGCCGGTCCGACAGCCAACCGACAAAGATAGGTATCGGACATTACCACCATGGCTTTATACACAACATGGGCCCGACTCTCCGAGATCCGAGTGCTTATACGAGTTGAATTCAATCGAGTAATCAAAGCGCCATGTCTATATCGATTCAACAACTGCTAAGGCTATCTCTTCGACGATATTTGTTACATTCGAATCGAACAACACCTTTTTTCTGACGCTGAATTCATTACCACCCAACTATTTAAACAAGTTTTGATCTTAAGTTGCTTGTAATAAAGATGCTGTTAAAATTCACGAATTATGTTTCAGGTGTTGAAATAACATGGCCAATTTAAACTTTTCAAATTGATTCACTGTCAAAGTCGACACAATCGATTCAATGTCCAATGTTTGCGATAATATTGAATTCTTTTATTGAGTTGACCTTTTACTGCTTTTGATGTTGTTAACGACAATCAAAAGCGTTAACACATATGGTCATCTATGTCCAGTCATGCTATACAATTAGGAACCTGAATGGCAATACAGTGAATTATATAGTATAAATGTTATCTTGAAATCAAGAATCATGAATAATATAATCAGGCGTAATATGTAATTGCTTTATATATAACCTAATTCCAACCACTTATTGAATTCATAATTATTTGTCCTTACTGACTGACTGACTGATTGACTTACTGACAGACTGAATGATTCATCAACGCAGAACCTAAGCCGCTGGGGCTAAAAACATTTAATTTTGCCAGTTGATATCGATGCAATGATTTTATGTTGTAAGCGTAAGCCGTCCTTGATCGATACTTACGAGATATTTTTCGAAATTTCACAGGTCGGCTAGTAATGTTATAAACTTAAGTAGTGCTTCCATTTAGAACACATGCCTATTAGGTGCAGTCAAATACTGTAGCAGAAAAAGTCCGCATTAAAAATTGAAAAGACTTTCGTCCTATAAGTAGTTTTATTTAAATAATCGCATTAGAAAATAGCATTAGATCACTTTTTTAATTTTATATTGGCGCTGGAGTGATATTCCAGTCAGTAATGATGCGGTCATAAATGGTAGCATCAAATCAATATTCTTTAAAATGAATTATCTTAGATGTTAGTTTTGGAGAGATAGGGTTTGTTACTCAATCACGCCAGAACGGCGTGGATTTGGATAAGTACGTATACGAAAAAGATTCCGTATGCGAAAAGACCATTACGCGAACTGGTCCTTGTGTGATATATCAACAGACAATTACTGCCATCCAGTCTTCCCGTGACCATGTTCACTGAAGAGTGTTCGAAACGTACGAGAGAAAATAATATACCATTATACACGATTTAGTATTTAAAGTTGTTTAATTTCAATTTTTAAGAATCGCGAAAGCCCAAGAATTTATATATTTTTTTTATATTTAATATACTCGTATATGTAAATAACGCCTACACACTCAAATACCCAATTTAGGATTCCGCTGTGTTGCGGGATGCACAGACTCGTACAATAACACATCGCAAGAACCAAAAAAACCGAGAGCTAACATTTCCACTGATCACACAAACTTTTGCCTTGGCCAGGGAACGCACCCGCTTCGTAGGTGTCACTACGAACATAGCTAACAGAGTTATCAGTTATATGTAAATTCGACAATGCTACATCGACAGAATCGATTTTATTATATATAAATATCATATTTGACAATAATAATAAAAAATCTCTATTATCGACGTTATATATATATATATAAATACCTACCTACACGTACGTTCAAAACAGTTCAATCACACAAACATGCGCATTGACAACACGCTTAAGCGGTTGTCGCGGGGCTCTCGGTAGTTAGGACGCGTCAAGACGAGTGGTCACGTATAATTTTATTTCCGCTTAACTAGGCTTAGTTTCCAAACTGCTGCATCTTTATACTATGACAAAGTGCCGTACTTGCACTGCAGATTTTACAACGCTATCTGCATGCTACATCTAACTGAAGCACGTGATTAAAAGCCACTCAAATAACCGTGATTTGTATTGGTTAGGAGAAAGAAAGAAAACCACGTATTATTCAATGTACATAACAAGAATACAGCTAATTTATTTTAATGAGTCAATAAGCTCGATCAATAAACTAATCTTATCATTGTGCTTGCGGCTGAGCCTCCGATCGATCTCACTTCGACGCGAACAAGCTCGCAGTTATCACTACGATGATAATCGATCTTTAGCTGTGAACTTTAACAAAATTTCTCCTTCTTACTTTGTAGTTATCTGCATCATCACTTCTGTTGTAAAATTTATGGGAGCGCCGGGCTATTATTGTTATGGAAGGACGTTTTGCGAAGAGAATTACAGTTTTCAAGTTAGCTTTAAGGGCCATAGTTCAATGAAATCTAAAATTTAAACCTTACAGTTTAACATTTGTTTTTGCAACTGCAGTTTATTAGAAAAACATACTTTGAAGATAGGTACAACATCTGTGATTAGTCATATGGTTTAGATTTCAAATACACGTTCTATTTTTGCATTGGCCGCCATAAAATGTTCGTATGGCAAACCCATTATCTCTAAAATATTTACACGCATTGCAATTTTAGACAGAAAAATACACATCCACGGATGGCATTTGAACCAGCGTCGTCAGATAATCCGTGTCAGATGCCATGACCACTAGGCCACCGAGGCTCACCGTAAATAGTTACACAGATTAGCTATTATAAACTTGATACATGTCTAACTGAATATCAGTGAAATCTGAATGGTAAATTAAGTTAATTCTTCAGAAATTAGGGATTCAATTCTTCATATTAGTAGTAATTATTTAAAATGATTAATGCGAAAACTAAACGAACAAAGAAAAACATGTTAGTTTTTTTATTTGTCTAAGATATTTCTGATTGTGCCTATTTTTGCATGCGCGCAGGCCGCGCGTTACAGCCTCTTTTTAACACTCGCGATTACAAAAGTTATTTCACTGAAATTTCCTTCGATGTTTGCATTATCCGGCATATAGTCACATGAGTAAAGAAATAACTCATGTGATGTAGTTGTTTGGTTGGCGAAACGTCAAAAGTCATGATTTGTCAAAGGCATCAAACGCACCAGCCGTGCGATTCTCTAATGATTCATCGATGCGCTCGCCGACGGCTCACCGATGTCAAATATAAAGTTGTGTTTCCAAAGTTTCTTGCGATCTCGTCATTTGTTTCACGGATGTTGTCAAAGATGTAACGATGTTTGCTCTTAGAGAATCGCAGTGCTGTTGTCCATGTTGGCATATATTTGTATATTATTCAGCTCTTGGACAATTTTTTTTGGGCATTAGTCGTTTAATCATATGCGTAAAATAATTGAAGGACCAATGCTGTAAAATGTTTATTTCCATACAACTGCGTAACTATTTTATAAACATACAGTGTTTCAAATAGATTCATAATGGTCTTATAAATCCATGGTGGTATAATACAACGTCGTCATTTTGAAATGCAACGGAAATATGGATCACAATATGTTGGCAAATCCGGTGCGCATAAATTTAGCTCTAACTATTAAATATTCTGTGGTCACATGCAGACATGTCCATGATAATCAATTCAACAGGAACTTATATCTGCAGCGTGCCATGCATGTCATGGAAGACAATACGTACTCTAAACTGTTCACACTTACTCGTATGTATTTTTAATACTTACATCTATTGTGTATCTTGATTAGATGGTACAAGTTATAAGTAGTGCATCTTGGTACAATAGTTTGTAGAAATATGAATCATAGTACCTCGAGATACACAGCTTAAAAAGTGTACCTACAGATTAATAAGCCCGGCATTGGGCAGGCTTGGCGCTAAGAGACAAAACAATTTACACGTTGTATGTAGTGTTATCATAAAATATAGAATAAAAGAGGCTTATCTGACTGTTTTAATACTAACCACACACGTTGGATTTCTTAGAATCGTAGTATGTCCTTTTTTTAAATAATGTTATTGGCCAAATATGGCCAATGCCGAGTCTGATATACATGTATTTTCTACCTACTTCCAAAAATGAGGAGGTACTCAATTCGACTGTATGTTTTTTTATGTTTGTTACTTCATAACTTTCGACTGGGTAATTATCAAAATACTTTTTCGTTTGAAAGCTGGTGTTTCCCGTGTGGTCCCATTTAAATTTCATCAAATTCGGATCAGTTGTTTTTGATATACAATACAATAACTGGAATAGAATGGAAGTCGGTATTAATATACTTTTTTAATTGTACCTGTTATAGATAGAAGACTGAGTTGCGATTGAACACGTATATACCTATGTGTTCAAATTTCACACGAATGAAGATGCAGGTATAAACACAACTACTGGTTTTTATAAATGTCTGCATTTATAATTATCAATTATAAAATAAGATTATTGACATAATAAGGATGAAAATAAGTATGTGATATTTTATACGGCTTATAATAAGCTGCTTTATATCTTAACTCAAAAATTAAGTGCTTATGTATCACGATAACCATATCCTAGAATACACTTTTCACCTTACAAGCACGAAAAGCTTTGGTTCATAAGATTTGCAACGAGATCGCTTTTGCTGCGAGCGTAAGGCAAAGTGATTCGAATTTCGAACACCTTTTTTAGAACTGCATGGCGATAAGCAAAATGAACTAGGCTGTGGTGCGTTCAAATACTGACTTTGACCTTGAAGTTTAATCATAGGCACAAAATGTTTTATGCTATTTAAAAGGTCTAAGTTTATTAATTGTATCATTGCATTTTCAGAGAAGTGGGTAATATTTAAAATAAATACTAGTAAGCCGTATTACCACGGTAATATGATTACTTAAAAATATCAGGTTTGGGTTTCATAAAAATGTCAAAAGACGTCTGTTCCCGAACGGAACATCAAAAACTAAATGGCGGGAATCTATTTTTTCATTCAGCATTGTTTGTTGAGTGGTATGAACTGTTTGAAGTAGTTCTAAGGTACTAAATATATCACAACAAATTACTGCTTCTAGCAATAAAGATGATTGTCTATCTCCAAGAGCAAGTTTCTAATGCTGAATTTAGCTTTTTACCAGGATAGTTAAGTGACAAATATTTTAAGGCATGCCAATTATTTAATGATTGGTGACTTTCAAAAGGTACTAAAACTTATTGTGAGACTGTGGTTACTATGTAATATTTTACGGAATTATCAGAAACAAGGTAACCGAGTGAGTACCCTTTGTCTTAATTGTTTTAACACTTTTCTCGCTGGTTGAGGTGACAATTTGTATGTTTCACATAAGAGCATTTTTTTTATTGTAACGTCCCCTTAAGTCCCTCACTTTGCTCAGTAGTGTACCTATATAGAAAAATCACACGCCATTGATTCAATTCTAGACTACTTACATAGGTACTTCGCTAGTTCGTGATTTAAAGTTGGCACTCAAAGCAAAAACTAGCTTTGCTTATTTGTTGAATACATAACTATACTTAAATCTACGCGGAAGAAGCCGCGAAATTGTGTGTGGGTTGGTTTATCTTTTTGAACATCAATTGTGCAAAGTTTCAGTATTATTCTGCACACATATCTGAAGGCTAAAGACTGATATAAAGTCGTTATAGGGTATTTTTATGGGATTGTCGCTACGGAGGCATAGCCGCAGTTTACAATCATTTAGTACGTGCGAGTTCATGTTTATTAAGTAGGTAATCTTTGAACCACCGATTCGATTACAAACATTCAACTCGTAAAGAAAAGGACAGTCTGGAGTGACATGGTTTATAATTTACTTTCATGCGATTATTATTTATATTCATGCGAGTGAAATCGCGATGACGGTAACTGATATTATGTAAAACAAAGGTACATACATTTTACTTTAACAGTTGGTGTTATAGAAACTAAAGAAACTATAAACTCGTACATATACGAGAGCTATGCTAATATCTGTGAGGAAGCGAAGAAAAACGTGAACACCGGAAGTTGATCTAATGGAACTTCAAAGATTTCTCGGAGAGTTGTTTGTTATTTCTTATGATAATCTTGAGGATAAATCAAAGCATTAATCATCGATGTAGTGCCACATAAGCATCGATTCCATTTTCTTGATAAAATACGTGGGTGGGTGCATACCAATCGGTGTATTGGAGAAGTTCGTATGAATGAGCTCACAACACAACAGGAATTCATTTGATAAATATAATAAAAATATAGAGATAATTTCCTAATAAATAAGATAAGGAGACACGATACGACGAAATATTCTTTCATCGTTTTGAAGGATTGTTACAAAGAGCATCCAATAAGGAAACTGACTACTGCAACACATCTTCTTTCCACGCATGCTCATGACAGTTGTAGCGGCATTCGCAGCTTACACACGTACGACTTTTACCAGGTGGAATGTTTCTATGGCAAGAGGCTTGGTTGGTACCACCGCAGTGCCAGAAGTTAACTGCTAGTTGCTTAGCGACAGATTGTCAAACTTTAGGGGTGGTAACTAGCTAGGTAGTGGCTAACCAGAAGAGCCCACCACCATGCTGTGGATTTCACCACGATGATGGTACTTTCACCAAAAGCTCAATCATGAGGTGGGGATCGATCCTGTGACCGTTTAATCAACAGTCGACCCTTGATATCCCAGCATGTCATCGTTTTAAATATCAGATCGGTGTTCTTTTTCTTTTCAATAACTTGGATAGTGTTTGCTTCGAACAAACACATAATTTATCTTTTTTCTGTTTCAGATTATTCAAAGCAACACCCATGTACCACGCAACTGCAAAAATCGTAACATGATCAATTACGTATACAAATACATTGGTACATTTCGCCGCTCCAATATATCAAATCGGCGTTCTAAGAAGCCGAGGTGAGACAGCGAACCAGCCAAACATAATATATAGAATGCTTTATTAATATTCATAGGCGCCCATTTGTTAATATACACATGCTTGACAGCTCAATTTTACTTGCAATAATAGCTGGTTCCCATGCTATCCCGGCCAATTAAACGAAAATGGTATGTGTTTAGAGTTATTTGATTTTTAATTAGGTATTTAAATTTGGATTTTCTTGAAGTTTTATGAAGTCAGACGTTTGCAATGTTTGAAAGGTAAGATATATAAAGTAGTTAGGTAAAGCTGTTATGCTTTAAAGTGAACTAAATCAAGAATAATGTCTCCTGCGAAACAGGCTTACGCAAATGAATCGGTATAGCCAAGAATGCCATGTCTCAACTCAGTAGAATGTGGGAGGATATAAAAATCTTACTCAAGAGCTAAACGGCTAATCCGTACCTCAGTATTTTAAATTTTCCTTTATGGTGTGAAGACGTCGACTCTGAAATAAGATAATCGCGCAACTGCATCTATGTTTTCTACCGACTTCCAAAAAGAGGAGGAGATACTCAATTCGACTGTATGTATTTTTTATGTATGTTGCCTGATAACTTTCGGCTGGGTGAACCGATTCTCAAAAATATTTTTTTGAAAGCTGGTACTTCCCGTATGGTCCCATTCAAATTTCATCAAATTCGGTCGAGTAGTTTTTGAGTTACACTCCAATAACTGATTTTTATTAAAGTAATAGAATAGAAGTCGGTATTATATTTCTCAAATTGCACTTATTTATATGTAGTGCTGGAGAAAAATGCTATATTTGATTCATTGGACAGCAGATTGAACCGACGATCAATCAATTCTGTAGCAACTAAACATTACTCTCTTCCATCTCTGTACAGGAAATGCTCTAAATAATAATTTTACTCGCATCGCTAAAAATGTAGACAACAATCTCGAGAAACCTGTGGGGATTGATAAAGTGGAAAGTTAAAGATTAGATTGTTTTGTTGTCCGATTAAAATCGCACCACTCTGAGCTTTTCGGTCTGAACATAGCCGGGAACAATTCGTGAGGAACCTACTCTGTGGATTTTCTGACTGTGAGATCTTCAGCAACTATCCTCAAGATTGAAATCCTGTTACCAAGCACAAGGTACATTCGTTAAGCTGTACTTGAGAGCCTGTCGTCGTTCCAGGTGTATTACCATCTTTAACTGTAACATCGCTACCGACCAAATATACAAATTAGCACGTAAAAATAAAATATATTCTACTTCTAAATTTAGTACTTACATGTATTTAATTTAAGTTACAATAATTCATATCTGCAATTCAATTTTAGCAACGCACTGCGTAACGAATCGCGTTAACAAAACACGATTTCAATTTCTCACCACGTTTACTTTTGTATCTATTTCGAGTGAATGTCATTTTGTGTATCATAAAAACTCATCAAAAACCACGGCTTATCAGAACGAAAATTAGAATAAGTTCTGATGGTGGCATCCATCTGTCGGAAAGGTAGATTTCCATATAGTTTTTGACGCGAACCGATCACTACAGTAGATTAATCTGTAGTTATGTGACTATAAAAATAACTAGATTCAATAATAAAGTTACTAGCTGGCAAAGGAATATTATTTTATACATTAAGAAAAGTTTTAAAAATCCCCAGCTTATCAGAACACCGTAAAATAATTTGTGATTGTGGCATCCATAGGTCAGTAGAATATATGGTACATAACGGTAATATTGCATGACATAAATAATATTAAAATAATTTTAAGAACAACCTACCACAAGAATTTACGTTCACTATCAGTTTTCCTCGTACAGAGTTCGAAGAGATGTCGAGAGCTGTACAGGCAGGGTCATTACCAACTCTGTCGCTCCGCCATCAAAATCACCGTGCTGTATATTAAATGCGAAAAACAATTGTAGGACAAGATTTCACTAAGGAGCCTAAAGGACGCGTTTTTTCTTTTAGAGTAAAAGAGTGTTGTTGAAGCCTTTTCTTATAAAGGCATAGAACCCTTAAAACTCCTCGAAGTTGTTGATCACTCACGTTTCACTGTGTTTGAACTAGAACTAGGACACATCAGGAAAAATTGTCTTGTACGTCCAGGTAAATGGATAACCAAGAAATTCTAGGAATTTGTTCAAAATGTCGCCTGTATTGAACTTAAAAGTGCTCATTCCGAAGCCACGAGAGAAATTATTGGAAAGTCGGCTAATTTCTTCACCACGCCATCAGATTCTTAGTTATACAAAAGGTCTCCAGGAATGGAAGAATGTGCCTGAAGATATATACAGATTTTGTAATGGAACAACTTTACAAAAGACGAGACGTATCACAGAAATAAAAATCCTCTTTAGTTCGTATATTATATAATACTACAAACTAAAACTGAGAGATTTATTGTTTACTCTAGAAGGCTTACAAGAATCGCGTATATCTACACATTGGAGACTAAAGTCCAAATACCCTGAGCACCTTGAAAAGCAAAAGAAAAGTTTGATTTCCCAGATGAGCAACAAAGTTTAATGACTTTGTTACACAGCTTAAACTGACCGATCGACTCTTCTGTCAAGGCAGCTCATAACTAAGTAATTTAAATGTAACGGTCTTCTTCGGTCTTTAAAGCAAGTGCGAATGTCACGATTCATATGTGATAATACTAATGTGACAATAAAGAAAAAAAAAAGAAAAATATATTGCACTATTGTATCGTTTAATATAAATAGATTACCCCAAATTTATCTTCGAAGTCTACCCATACAGTTTTTTTCTTTCACAATCCGAAGCAATTTCTTACCAGTTCATTTTTAATTGCTTTTTTGGGGCATAACAATCGGCGAAGTCGAGAGCAAAGCAGCGGGTGGCCGCCGGCTTCTTTGCTCCTCATATAATTATAATTATTCCATTAACTTGTACCCACTGCAATTATTACGTGAAATTCCATCTCATTTCGGCCCTGCTACTAATTTTCTTTTCCCTTTGCGCTGAGAAAAGTATTTTTAAAATAAATAATGTAATTGTAACATCAGATTCTTGAGTTAGAAGTTTTAAGAGATTTCTGCGTACTAATTAACGAAATAAATTATAAGAATTTTATTTCTTTACCATCTCAATTAATTCAATACTAATTGTAATTAGTTATAATTAATTGATGCATTATAAAAATATTATGTAGTTAAAGTCATTTTGTAATTGCAGGTTCTTTTTCGCCGTACACATACACTTGACAAAAAAGGCTCTGCAATAATACTTCAAAGTAACTTTAGATAGTTATATATTAAGTACCGAAACCAACCAACCTGAAAACCAAGGTTTTCAACCAATGTGTGCTGCCAGTCATGACTTGGTGTTTGTCATGAGTTGATGATGGAACTGACACGCAAAGCCGCTCAACGAGCAATGGAGAGGGCTATACTTGGGGTTTCACTGCGTGAGAGCTGAAATGAGGGGAACCGTGCCAGAACTAATGTCACCGACGAAGCTCTCAAAATTTGTTCTAGTATCTAAAGTTGAAGTGGCAATGGGCATGCCACGCCACTCGCAGAACTGACAACCGATGGAGAAGAAACGTACTCGAGTGACGGCCACGCAATACCGGAAGACGTGGCGTAGGTCGGCCCCCGCTAAGTGGACCGACGACCTTAAAACCACGGGGAACCGTTGGATGCAGGAATTAAGTAGACGTTCAAAGTGAGCACTGCTGAACATTGGCCTCTCCCATTGAGTGCCTATGGGGGAGGCCAATGTTCAGTTTAATTATGATGACTAGGTCGGAAGGGATTGCGCTCTTTTTTTAGTGCATTATCATCATTATCATTATCAGCTGGAAGACTCCTGAACATTGGCCTCACTCATAGAGCAATCCCTTCCGACTAAGTCATCATAATGATCCCACATGATCCAGATAACTTGCTGTTTTATCCTGCTTAATGGTTGAGAGGACCTGTTCTTGATTTCGCAAGTGTTCTGATGCATTCGTTACGTTCCCATCGCGGGTTTTCATTCGAACCCGTAAGATATAAACTATTTACTGCCGTGCGATTCTCAAATAGAAAACATCATTGCATCTTTGACAACATCCGTGAAACAAATGAAGAGATGACAAGAAACGGAAAAGCAACCTTATGTACAAGGGCGATATCTCATATAGTATTTGACATCGGTGAGCTCGTCGACGAGCTCGTTGATCATTTCAGAATCGCACGGCTGATTTGATAACGGATTCGTTAGCGAAATGCTAACTGTACTGTCACATCACATATTAAAACGATAAAATTCACTGCAGCAATATACTTATCGAAATTCCTTCCAAAGCCTTGGAGGAGTGATCAAAATGGCTAAGAACCGTTTGGCAAAAACCGGCTTGCATTACATAAAAAGCTTCGAAATCCATTCATTACACTAACTACATAACCTTACCAATTGGTAGGACCTATTATCTATAACTATAGAATTCATAGTTCAATATTAAAAATGCTATTAAAGTATATTTTTGGAAATATATATGCACGTTTATAAATATGTATTTAGCAAGTAATTATTCGTTTCACCTCTCACCACTTCGTACTCACTAGTCAAGTCATCGCATACTTACTGCGCGCTAAGTGCGTGTAGGCTTAAAAGTAACTCTTTTCCTGCGTAAAAATACGAGTATATATAAATTTATGAACATTAGTAATTAATCATAATTAAATATTGGCTTATGCATTCATAAACATTTATTCAAACCACAATGATCGTGTTCATTTAATTACACATCCAAAGAGCAGCTGGAACCAAAGATCACTAAAACACATAAATTTCACCGAAGTCATCGTCATGTAACCAATCATTAGTAAATTATTGGCTTCACTAAAAACTAAACAATGCAAAAACCGACTTAATTTTTAACAATCTCATAAACAAAGAAGAGATCTTTCCGATCGCCATATGACGTCTTTGAACATTCGCCAAACGATGTACACGAAGATTTATGAAGGTAATTTTTATGATGTTAATTATATGGTTTACCATTGCTGAGTTTTATCTATCTCTTTTCTTAACTTAATTCGCTTAAACCGCAATGTAAAGCGTATTCATCAAAATTTGACGTTACACGACCAACATGCAACGGAAAGTTAAGGCCTACTAATACGAAATTCAGTTTTTTTGATACTCAACAGTATGCGATCAGGGATCACGAACAGTTTACTCTAAATGCCATATTAAAACATAGCGTAATTATCCATTTTACGAGTATAACCGTTCATAATTGTGTACCGGCATTAGAGATGGAGTCGGATTTTATGATTACCCTTATTTATTTAGGCTTTTAGATAATAGTAATAGTGTGATGTAAAGGTTTATCTAAATAATTTAGTGCTTATGAAAATGAAGGATTGTTTTAATACGTCTGGCGCAATATGTTGTCCAAAAATTACCAACTTGTTATGTGTTGATAAAGCTAGTTTGAATTTTTAGATTTTTTTATTTGGATTAGCGCTTACCATTAGTAAAACGAAGTATCCGTTTCCTCACTTTTTTTATAAGTTGTGCTATGGTAAAATAATTTGTTATTTACCTACTTAAAATGTTTAAGGTAATTCTGACCGTAAAACAACATCGAACAAACGACAAAACAACATCGAAGCCCTCTAATACGGTTTTATATCCTAAATACGAATTTCATAACTTCCTCAGAATATAATATTTCAACAGTGTCGCATGATTCACCCGACTCATCAATTTAAAAAATAAAAGAAGTCCGGTATTCACAAATCACAATGAGTGTATTGAAAATGGAGTAAAATATTTAATAATGCATTAGAATCATGCAAATGCATTAGAAGCCTAACATAAACATTAGTGAATTACTTAAAATGTTGAGTTGCCCTGATATTTCGGAGATGAGACCGGCATAAAAGCAATGTTTGTGGTGAGCATCGATTTTTTCTAAAACACCAAATTCCGAAAATCCGCACTCGAACGCAGGTAGCAATCGAATTTTAAACTATTTGTATTTCCGAAAAAGAGTCTGAACAATAGAGTTTACGTTTTACCTGACGCCAATTTTAATAAGGCACAAGAAATATGACGACATATGTTGTTTTGAGAAAAAAAATGTTTAGTAGTTGTTTGAGGGTTTGGTGAACTATTCGTTAGTTATATGCGATTATTATTTTGTAGATGTCGGTGCCTTTGTTGGATGAGCCATCATGTGGAAAAGGAGTTTCTACGTCAGTTGGCTCCATGAATCGGATTTGCAACAATTAGAGGAATTAGAGGCTTGTTGCGTTAGAAGATGAGATAGGGGCGTTTTTTCACATATCCTTTGTCATAATTTTGCTAGTTCCGAAACTAGATTACGAGTTATGTGAGAAAATCTGCTTGTTTATCCGAATATATATTTAAATTCAAAGGTTTTATAAAGGATGATGGACTCCCTTGCATAAATAATAGACATTTAACATTTAAAATAGGTAATAAAATGATAAAAATAAAATAAAAGCCATTTATTTCTTTCAAGTTGTTTAAGTAAAATACATTTAATTTCAATGTAATTTTGAAGTGATTTAGTTGAATTATTTGTTCTGCGAGAACCCCTCTACAGGTACAGGCATCCTCCAATTCTAACCAATCTTCTCTAAATTGAGCTACTTTAACCCAGTTTGAAACTTTGTTTTAGTCAGACAGTTTGTTTTAATTTATGTTTTTATCCCATCTACGAGTAGTATTCTTCCCTTCTTTCGTTTTCTTTGGGGGCTACTCCAGGTTGTCATTCTTTTAGTCTATGTCTGGTCCTGAAGGCGTGCTACGTGTCCACTATATTTCTATTTTGAAATATAGGCTACTACAGTACTACATAAGTAGTGTTGGCAGTTTGTCTAAACTAAAATCTTTAAGTGTCGGTTTTTCTGTAATTTCTTATAATTCAGTATACTACGCTCCATTGGTCTTTGTCTTTGGCATTTTTATAGGCAATGAATTAAAAAGTAATAGGAAATAAATAATCTCCATTGCAAAAATTACATTATGATCACATTTTTACTCTCATAATCACTATAATACATGACTTGCATTTGGATAACCAGTAAAATGATGTCATAGAACATAGTTTGTGCAAAATTTTCAGGCATTCATTTCATAACTGTAAATGACAGATAGAAAGAAAACTATTTCTGAAAATACAACACTTTGCATTTTTTGAGAAAAAATTACGCATCTTCGAATGGGATTCGAACATGCATCATCCCACAACCCATTTCAGATGCCATGACCGCTAGTTAGTTACTGTCTAATCTATATTAACCGTTTATATCTATTGGATAGCTTGACAAGCTTTACCCCGCCGACAGAAGAGATTTTACAAATACTTCATTTTCGTATTTTTGTCGCAATCTTCCATAATTTTTACTCATAACTTAAGCAGGTGCTTTGAAGATCATGTAACTAGTAAAACACCAAAGTGCAAAAAGTACGTGAAAACAAAGAAATACTAATAAATAAGCGCAGTAAACTCAAGTAAATAAAGAAATTAATAAACTCTCCGAAACAAAGAGCATGACTGGCGAAGTGCGAAAGTTTGTACACCTACCTCTGCCTACCTACCCCATCGAGGATGTTGGGTTTATAATGTGAACAGATCGTCACATATAAAAAGTCACTTGATTTCTTATAAAGTCAGTAGTCAAATGTACATTTCCAATAACCTGATAACATTATAGACTGAAATCAAACTGAATGTTCCAAGAGTGATAAAAAACAAAACTTATCTTTAGAACTGTGAACCATCCTAAGAAAACAAATATACAACCTATTATTACACAACTACACATAGGACTCAACAAAACTATTTATTAAGAGACCATACGTCCACAAACAGTCGCATCCCTCATTAACCTGATCGTCAGAAGACTCAAACCAATGATAGTAATAAGCAATTATTACTTCTCTCTACTGCCATATAATAATTATTAAATTTTTGTTTCTTGCGTTTCCGTCCAAATTACACGACCGTTTATGTCACAGCGTAAGCCAAGTAGAAGACAAAATTTACACACTAGCAACACTTCTCTATCGTGTTCAGATAAAATGTTCAACTTTAATAGCGTCAAGGCAAAATATTTCATTCTTATTATATATTTTTTCAACGTGGTATAAAAATCGTATGCCTGCCGTATCATAAAATTTTAAATTATACGTAAAGTACAGTATATGTAATATTACTGTTAAATAGTAAAAAAACTTATGCGGGCTTTTTCTGTGCAACTATATAAAATAAAATAAGGTTTACTCAAGAAATGGCATCAAAGCGGTTTCTAAAATTTGCTGCATTATACCGAGTACCGAAGACTAAAAGTCCTGCATATTTACTCAACAAATATGGTCATCCTTACTATAAAAGTGTACTATTTCAATATCCTGTCGATACTGTTAAAACAAGGTTTCTTTGTAAACAGCATACAACGGAGGAAACAAGAAAATACAGGTTTTTTTATTCATGAAGTGCGAGTAGGTACGAATAGGTACTTCTTCCTTTTTGTATATATTTTTAACCAGATACCTACCTATTCGAATACCAAACAAACTGGAGTCAATCCTTTGTACCTTCGACAAACTGTTATTAACTACGATATGGGTGAAATATTACGAAGAAAAGTGTTACAAAAAAAATAAACAATATAATACAATAAAAATTATAAAACTCATACTGTCGTAGTGTCAAATTTGAGCAAACAAAGCCTACTGTAGCTCGTTGCACTGTAACATAGCAAACCGACGAGTTATAACCTTATAACACAACTCGGTGATCACCAGTGCCGTTACAGTATAATTACCAAATAAGTTGTTTATTAATGCGTATAGAAAACAGCATTTAAATTAATCAAGGGAAATAATAACTTCATTCCTATCGGTCATTATTTTTGCGGAACGCTTGAACTTGAACAAGTTTGCTTTGGTAGTATTAGTTTACTCGCTCAAGGCAAATGTTTAGATTGATTTTTTATTAAAATCTTCGAATAATTTATCGTTGTTATCTATTATTGGATCTGAATGACTCCGGGCGGGACGATAGTCGTAAATTAAATAAATATAAATGTTGCTCCAATGATAGCCTACGTTTCATGGCACTGCTAGCCCTATCGTATTTTTATTGCCTGAGTATTATTTCTATTCCTAGACTAAAACATTTGATTGAAATCCTAACGCCTACTTGCCATTAATTTAATTGTTCGTTTGATATTTAATTGTCTAACAAAACATCTATCGTAGTAATAAAGATAATGCCGTCCAGTTCCTGGCCTAACAATTAGTCGGCTTCAATCCACTTGAAAACTAACCCAATTAGGGAAAGGAAAGACACGAAAGCAATTCAAAAATGTTTCTGATATAATGTGGCTCTTTGTAAAAAACGTGCTTACTCCTTTAATATGTTAATAATAGAATATATAATAGAGAATTTAAGATATAGTTATTTTAATTAAGTATGTATACTGTACATAATAAAAACTTATCTGTTCGATCTTTTAAATTTTTCCATTTGTTTCTTTGTAATTTGAACAGTTTTTAAAAAATACACTTCACTATTGATAAGGATTTCTCAACTTCATTTCGACTGATTTTGTCAGTGACGTCAAAAAATAACCGGAACACAAAGCTAGGTGCTTAGCATTCAAGGCGAGCATTAAAAAGGACCCAACCACTATGCTGTAGATTTATCCACGATGTTATCTTCATTAGAAACTCAAGGCTGACAGGGTGCGAACCCATGACCGTCAGATCATTGGTTGATCCTCTCTACCACGAGCTATTATCGATATAAACAAATGATATGCTGGTCTCCGTCAACAGTGACATTTACTTAACTGGTTTTGTTGTCTAGACTTTTATGAATAGCCGTAAGCTGTGTTTCCCATTACCTTAGCTTATAATTTTAAACTTAAACAAGATACACATCTAATCATGGTAATGAAACATAATATTTTAAAATTGATACCTGAACATGAAATATAAATTAATGCAAAACATCCTCCAAGAACATCATAATGCGGCGTATAGTCAGACGTTTCAAAACACACTCATTTTCTTATCATTTTAACTGCCTTGTACTATATGTTTTCAATTTTAAGCACAATAACGTTCCTTAATGCTTGTTACTGATAACTGACTAATTTACGATGTAATTAACAAGATTATTTTGAGGTTTAATCGTTGTGTGGCCAGTTAAGGACGAGTTCCATATTTTTATTACGTCGATCCGTTTTGGAGTTATAAACGAGATTTTAAGGCCTTTAAAACGGTAAAACAAAGTTGATTTATAATATAGAATAGTCATTATACATATTTTAACAAAAATGCAATTGTACTAAGTATCTTCAAAATCCTCTAACACAGTCCTACTAATATTATAAACGCGAAAGTTTGTGAGTATGGATGTATGGATGTGTGGATCTTTGTTACTCTTTCACGCTTGAACGGCGGGGCCAATTTTAATGAAATTTTGAATGGAGTTTTTTTTACCGTTTTTTTTTCATGGTGATATATTTATATTTGTAAGTATGTACGACGTCCTGTATTTTATTATTAAGGTTTAATGATTGATATACTAGTAAAATTATAGTATTAAAATTTACTTATATACTCTATTATAGCAATTGCGTTTGACAGTGTACATATGTTTTATGACATTTTGGTATAAGGTAGATATGGCCTTGGAGAAGATAATAAGCTACTCGAAATACTCATCCTGCGCAGACGTAGTCGTGGGCACCAGCTAGTATAAAATAAAGTCACTTTCCGTGTCGTATCTATCTATATATCCGCTAACTCCTAAAGCACGCAACGGATTTTGATGCGGTTTCCACAATCAGGCAAATATTTTTTACGGTTTATATGTATACCTACCTGCAGTGCGATTCGCATAGAGCAAAAATCGTTGCATCTTTGACAATATCCGTGAAACAAATGACGAGATGACAAGAAATGTTGGAAAAATAACCTTATGTACAAGAGCGATATTTCATAAAGTAGACATCGGTGAGCTCGTCGACGAGTGCATCAACGAATCATTAGAGAATCGCACAGCTGATTACACCTTATTAAGTTTTTTGTGTAAGTAGAAAAAAATAACTTTTAATTTTTACCTGCAATTTACAACCATGCAATGCCGGTGCTTTTATAATAAACTTACTAACACACAGACAGGACACAGGACACGCGTCTATACACACACCCGTTCTTAATATAATTATGTAGTATTACCCTATAATAACTCGTAAACTAGATAACTACTTCCACTTAATAATTTCTAATCATACAGTAATACCTTACGTTTACGATAGGTAGGTATGCTTGTTACTAACCAGCAACTTAACGTAACTAAAACGTAAAACGTAACTAGGTTATATTTAAAAGTTCCTTGTAGACGTTTTGCATTTAAGACGTATACAGATCCTTGCCATTCCCTTTCAGAGAACACAAGCTTTGTTGGAAGCAGTATTTCCTCTACCCGAAGGAGACACGCTTGACTTAACGCGGATGCATTTATTCAAGTTCACTGATGCGACGTACCAACATATCGGATAATCTCTATTCATCTCTAACCTGAACATTTACTTTGAGTATAAGATTTTAAGTAAGTACTTCGAGGACAGCGATTTGCTTCAACTTTTAAAAGAGGGAATAGAAAGGAACAATTTCATAAGTTCCTACTAAATATGTACTAAACTATTCTTCCTAACAATCAGAAAAAATATTGTAGAATGTCTGCAAAGTGATATACGCAAGAGTACCAGTGGGCCTAGCACGAATAATTGCGTAAATGTAACGCAACGTTTCGTTCACGTGAAACAGTACAAACTGTCTTTGATCTAGGGCAACCGTGACACTGATGCGTTGACGCTTACGATACGAATACGTTTCTGAAAAAAATAAGTAGAAGTAATTGTATTCTATTAATTATTAATAATTATTACTTACTATTTATTAAACAAATAGTAAGTAATATTTTAGTGTATTTATATTTATGATTATAATGTATGTAATATTTACGTGTATTTATTTGCATAATTTTATTTATATATATATATATTTATATTTAATTTATATATGTATATATAATATATTTTGTAAACTTTAAAAGTCTTCTATATTGTACTTGTTTTATGCACCATACGTTAAGATGACTTTGATCATCGTATCTCTACCTCTATTCTAATTATCTCTTTTTCTGCTATTTTGATTGTCTTCGAGTAAACATTTTTTAATTTTTTTTTATTTATTTATTTACAAAATCCACAGCCCTTAACTAACAAAGTTTATATATGTATCTTATACCTATGGCCAATAATGTACTTACATTTTACTAACTAAATTTATAATACTTCTAAGAGTTGACAGTCATAGTAAAATAAACTCTGTTTCGAAGTAGTACTGGTTTAGCATGACTGTGTTAAGTTTTGAAGAACCCTGGAATATAAGAAGCCACTGGAATGAAACTATAAAACAATGTATCGGGATCTTGGGTACAGGGTGCAGTGTAGGTTTGTAAGCTTACTTAAGCTTTTAAAGCTCTGGGTGGTAATGCAATTTTCTTAGGCAGGCTTTACGTAAGCACGCGACTCGCCTCACAAACAACTTACGTATCAATATCTCTTGACTCCTACTTAGCTCGTACATATAAAAAATACGCATAGGCATTAAAATACTTCTTCTTCCGTTTGCATGACAGAGAAGAAAATCATAACAGATCCTATTATGTATGTATATAAGTGATCTTTACCCTCTGAATCAATAATTCAAAAATATTGCCAACAAAGCCAAATGCTTTTTAACTCTTTTTTTAAGTCAGCGGGCACCCAATCCATCCATTGATACGAAAAGCGAAACATCAAAAGATTTTGAGTAATGTTGTGGAACGGTCAGATGTTAATAAACCCCTGTCTTCATCACGTGTTTATTATCGATACGGCTTAACGATTGTTCACACAACATTTAGTTTGGGAATATCGGACATATTTGTTAACATGAAGTTTTAAAATGAAGAGGTATATATTAAGAAGATACAAATTATTGTGTAAGTATTAATGTGGAGTTGGTAAGTGAGTGTGTATTTGTTACACTGAGAAAAATATTCATCTGATTTTGAAAGATATATCCGTCCTTTTTGACTCAGAAGGAAAATTTTCTTACAATACCTAGTGGATATCTAGATTTTTTTTTCCATGCGATGTTCCTTCCCAATATTACCCCCTTAACTACCTTAACTTAACCTTCTATTCCTCCCAAAATGGACGGTACCCTCCATTTTAACCTCCTAATTAATCCTTTCACAATTTTGCTTCTGAGCCATAAAGGACGGAATAAATCGAAAGAAAATATCCACCCAGCCAGGAGTTGTTATGTACGCACCGGAACCCAATGAATGTCGTGTATGCACTGAGGGAAATATACTTCGGTATATATTCCTCAGTTCCCCGTATAGGATCCCTGCGCCTCGAGAGGTACACAGGTGCGAATATCCCTAAATCCCTTTCAAACACCCTGTTCCTGGTTCACACCCAGGAAGAAAAGGAGACCCTGACCAGCCAGGGCTACGGAAATGGAGAGGGATCACGAACACTTAGTCATATAAAAAAGAGCAAAAGGAAGCTACACGAGAGCCGCGTCCCGCACGCAGTCGTTGCAGTTTCCCGGCATACCAGTTGCTTCACTTATTACGCCGATGATGATGATGATGATGCCATTGGGCGATTCGTGAGGAAAACGATGGTTGCAAACACCAAAACCATATTTCAATACAACCTCAAAATGGCAATCAGGGATCGAAACGGAGTAGTAATTGAAGCCCTGCTTCAGTGCAATACGGTTACCTAAGTGAATAAGTTAATATTAGTAATTATTTAAGTTAAGCTGTATTTGACAAGGAGTAAGTATGAACACACAGAGCAGACACGCTCACGAAAAGGTGTCGGCAAGCGGTGGCGGCGTGTGGCGGGTCGCCATCTTCCCTCAAATATGGTTGAGGAAGGCGATGGCTGCCACATGCGTCAACTCGTGAATGGGTGCTGTCTGCGGAGACCGGTCTGCTCTGAATGCTGATGCCAACTTAGAAACGATGTGGCCCTTAATTATGGAGTTTAACATAAAAATATTATGTCCTCTTATTAAATATATATTGTTGTCTCTTTTTTAATTGTATTTAGATTCGATAAATTTGCAAAATAAATCTAAAAAATGGCACGGACCGTGTAGTCTATGGAGGCTAGTAATATAAATAAAAAAAATATACAACGAGTTCCTAAAGGATCTTAATTTCGAGCTTATTAAACACTTACAAAGTCACGGTTACAATAAACTTTATCATATGTAGAATATGCATCTCCCAAGGTTATATGTTATTTTCTACCGACTTCCAAAAAGGAGGTGTTACTCAATTCGACTGTATTTGCTTTTTTATGTTTATTACCTCATAGATTCGCAAAATCCTTTTATTTTGAAAGCTGGTGCTTCCCATGTTTTTATCTACCGACTTCCAAGAAAAAGAGGAGGTACTCCTGGTACTGGTACTGGTGCTTCCCGTATAGTCTTATTTAAATTTCATCAAATTCGGTCCAGTAGTTTTGAGTTACACTCCAATAACTGAATATAATGGAAGTCGGTATAAAATTTTTCAAATAGTACTTGTTATTAATTACTTTGAAACAACATACAAATATGTAAATAGTTAAAGACGCAGATAAAAATATGATAAATGATTGTTAAACTTAGGTAAGTTTTTAAGCTTAGGTGAAATGCGAACACTTTGTGTTGTAACTATAAAGTGTTCGCATTTCACGACATCGTAGATGCACAACATTTTTTTAGTTTGTTTTTACTTACACAGTAGCAGTAGAACTGTTTGTAAACGAGTTCGTCTGTGGTGGTACACCAGGTAATACTACCAGCATACCTATACCTACCGTGAAGCAGTAATGTTCGCAATACTGTGTTCAGCCGTGCGATTCTGTAATGATTCGTCGACGAGCTCACCGATGTCAAATACTTTATGAGATATTGCCCTTGTACATAAGGTTCTTTTCCAACGTTTCTTGTCATATCTTCATTTGTTTCACGGATGTTGTCAAAGACGCAACGATGTCTGCTATTAGAGAATCGCACGGCTGGTTTGAATGGTATGGATGCCGGTGAAAGTTTTACATGTATAGACTGTGGTAGATGTAAATAGTTAGGTAGGTACTACTCTAATAAAAGTACAAACGAACTCTTAGAACTTTGGTGTTCTGCGGTACAGTAAAACTATCCGTTATTTTGACCAAAGGACTTTCGGATACTATTCAATGAAAACGCCGATATGTACTGGTTTAGGTGACGCATTTTCGGTAACAACGTACCTTACATTATTTTAAACCACAGCACTTATTTTCAGTATATTTTGCATTTGGTTTTGTCTCTTCACACATATTTTACCAACCTCGAGAAATTACAAACTGATCTGTGTTTTGTATAATGTTCTGTAATGGCACATAGGCTACTTGTATCTCATAAAATGTTCGATCGATTTCGATAGGTAGTAATTTTCGATCCGTAGATTAGTTAAACAAACGCTTATGAACTTGTCCCATCTGCAGATGGGGAAAACTATCCTAGCTTGGAAAGTTTTTTCTGTTATCTTGTTGTTATCAGATAAAAAATATAAAACATTGAAGTAAAAATAATACTTGTGACTTATTCTAACAGCAGCTTCCCGCCAAATATTCCAAAAAAGGTGCGTTGAAATCGCGATTTGCCGCGTTATATGCAACCAACACAAAATCGCCGCTGCCGCAAAGCTTTCATACATTTCGCGGATAATCAGATTTGATTCGCGCACATTAATCACTTTAACACATTTGTTGGGTGAACTCGATTGCGTGCATTTAACGCCTGGTTCACACATTATTTGTGACTGCCTAAATACAGGCAGCTTTATTTTTTTCCCTATTTTTTCTCATATATTTTTATACTATTATGTAACGAGACGGCTATATATGACGTTTACGAATCACGAAAGCAATACGTTTTCTCTGAATTAAATATTCAAAAACAAAACAGTACGTAAATTAACTCCCTATATTTTTAACATATATGGGTATTCATGAGATTTTTTATCAAAAATAATAAAGCAAAACAGTGCTATTGATTAGATATTTTTTATCAGTTACTATATGTAATATTCAAAAACCTTAGACTTACTAACGTAAGTTCTATGGTAATACTCAAGAAAATATAAGAAAATGTGATCCATAGACAATGCTTTTATCTCACTGACACGTCTTGTAATACCGATCAGAATAAATGTCAAAAAAACTCTGTGACCATAGACTAATATATATATATATACTAGGAAATCTGTGACCACCTAACTCTTCCTGTTCACCGGAAGACTAACACAAAACTATCTGGGTGACACTGCAAATATGCAATGCAATGACACCTTCCAAATCAGGTAAAATTTCAATTACTCATTAGTCTTTAGGCTAGGTTGTTATTTAAAGAGATATTATTACGTCATAAATAAAATTAAAAAGAAAACGTTATGGTACAATAAAATGTGAGTATAAATACCTACGTACCTCTTACTTATCAAAACGTGAAGCAGCCTTTACCTTCCTCACGACCAATAAAGCCGGATGCGAGAGAAACGATGATTAATTACTAGTAACGCTCACTTCAATCAAAATAATTATAACCAATTCTGATACCAATGCAGTTCATTGTTTGTGATTGGGTCACGCGGTGGGACAGGTTTGGAGTTCCGTACATAAAGTTACGGTGGTTCTCTTACGATTGTCGATTCTAAAGTTACAAAATTGGGTTATTCATACATCATACAGGCGTCTGATCTTTGAAAATCATTTCATTTAAAATTAGAAGGGTTGGTATACAGTACAGTATAATATGTAGTATATACTAGAGAAAAGCTTTGCAAAAGCTTTTCAAGCCATGCTCGGCTATGGCTGTAGTTGTGACGATGGATGTCACTCCATTATCTCCACACCAAAAACGGAACGGAGTGTGAAATAACTCGTTGAAGTCGGTACCATGATAGTTCAAAAGGACCAACTCGTATTACCACAATATTGTGCGCATGGTGCCAACTTCGACAAGTTATTTCACAATTTTTAGCGTTGAAGTCGGTTCCACTTTTTGGCAAAAATATTTGTTCACCCTTTTTACTGGCCCTTGCTACTTACGGGATCGTTTGTCTTTTACTGTCAATTACGATCAAGATAGACGAAACACTTTTCAGTTATTGGATTGTAACTCAAAGACAGTTGATTGAATTTGATGAAATTTAAATAGAGCAACCTCGGAAAAAATAATAAACAAATGCAGACTACTCTGTTACAAATTATGCGAGTTCATACATAAAAAATATACGCGTCGAAATAAGAACCTCCCTCCTTTTGGAAGTCGGTTGAAAAAGAGAATTGGATGGAGACAATCGACAACTGGACTAGGATCTTGTTTCTTAGTTGGTTAGGGTATCTTGACAAAAAAAAAGATGTAGTTTAAAAAAAGTTTTAATAATAGTTCATAAGAATTATAATACTTTTGCTTTCGACATAATGGAAATTATTCCTCTCTATAAAATACAGTATGTACTATGTATTATTTTTTTAGTTAGACTTTAAAATAATATACGAGTATGTTACATAAATATATTATTCCTTCAAAGGTCGTTGGTCATCACAGGGCCAGACACAATAGAAATTGCATTGTTATATTATAACGACTCTTGAAGGGTTATTTAGATTCAATTTTAATTTGTTTAAGCATTTAATTATTAAATTATTTTTAATTAGACACCTACACAACTCACTGACGTTAATATCCCACGGAACCCTTCCCATTCAAAGTTAAACTTACACTTTGATTATGTTTTTTAATTTGCCATTTCGCAGTTATCTAACGTCTTACTGACTTAAGATTAGGTAACGTGTTATTACTATAGTGGATTTGAGATAAACTATTTTATTATAATTGATTGCATATGTCATACAGTTGTGAAGGGTGTCCGCTTTATGTCAACAAGACCGATGACTGTGGACCACACGCAAACTTAAGTAGGTCTATATAATTATGTTTAGATAGGTATAAATATAGCCTGAAATTATATATTTTATATAATTACGTATTGTCATGGTCAAGTAATTACATAATTATTTCTATTATAATTATTAATAACGAATAATTAGATCAGACATTTCAAAACTTTATACATAAATGAATGTTTTTGATATTTTGTTCGCATTTCATCAAAATAATTAAATGTATTATCGTTATAAAAGCTTTTTAGTACAGACGCAGTAATATCACAAGGTGCTGACGGCCACTACCACTGGTTCCAAATCTACCACATATTTAAGCTTTTGGTAAAGGTATTATTTAAATTTAAATTACTCATGAAAATAAGAGAACAACACAAATGGAGCCTCACTATATTATTTACACATTTACATTCACATTTCTCTCATAACTTCAAAAATAACACAAGAATGCTAAAGGTCATGTTCTTTAAACTTTTGATTACATCACATCAAGATCGGCTTTCATGTAACCCGTGATATAAAGGCGTGAATTTTAGTCATTGTGTAATATTCAAATCGAGATGCACTCAGCTCTATCAAATTACTACTACAACACCCTGTCTAAAAAACTCTGAATCAACCCACGTTTTAAATTTATGTTAGAAGTATACGAGCTTGATTATACCTTTACTTTGACAAGGTGTTATGGTAGGAGGATTTATATAGTTTCAGAAGACCTTTGGCCTGATACCGATGGACGCACAACCTACTGTGGTTCGATGGTCACTACAGCTAATGAGAATATTACACAATTGTATTTGCAAAGTGCATATTGTATTGTAATCGATCAGTTTAATAAGTATTGTTGTTAGGTAATGTGACTTTATAGTTTTATAAGTGCTTTGTTATTTAACTTGATGTATGTATTTAGATAAAACGCTTCCAAGGCTTTAAGTATAGTTCCAATATGATTGAGCAAAGGTGACTGTTAATTCTACACCATTTACCGTTACTACTGCAGCTATCATTCATAGAGAATAGTATAAATTTATCACAAAGTACTAAATAAATAACGGATATCCCATCGTTTACTGTGACTCAACAAAATATTGCAAATTTGTTAATGCTTTGGAAGTGTCTGTATATAATCCACCTTATTGACTGAACGGGCGAAGCGAGGGAAGCCTCTCTGCTTTAACTGGCCAAACTGACTTTAATCTGTCCATATGTTTGTAAGGTTGTATGTTGGTCTTCCTGTACAGGTCGCATTTTTCAACCAATCTTGGTGAAACTTGGTATGCATGTTCTATTATTCAATATATATTTTATTAATTTGTGTGTGATCTCAGAATGCGGGGTACTTATCCTAAAAAAGGGGGAAATTTGCTGTGGCGCTATCTAATGACCGATTTTGATTAGATTTGGTACACACATTAGGTACCTGACTATATATAATTATCATAATTGGTCAAGTAGTTACCGAATCTTTCGAAAAATTACCGCTAATAAAACGGTGCTCGCGAGTTTTACTGTGGGCCTACGAGCGAATAACTAAGTAAGTTTACGTAACGTATCGTTTACCTGAAATAGTACAAACAGTCTTGTATT
The DNA here is from genome assembly GCA_917880725.1 of Selenia dentaria. NCBI lineage: Eukaryota > Metazoa > Arthropoda > Insecta > Lepidoptera > Geometridae > Selenia > Selenia dentaria. The sequence continues at coordinate 21,855,978 of OU862893.1, forward strand.
TAGTTCATCTGTGACACAGATAACTCATAGTTTATATACTGAAGCGTAGCTCGTTTACGATATGAATACTTTTTCACAAGTTGTTTGTGCTACGGCCTCTATTCCCAGAACTATAAAGCCATTACGTACTAGGTATTACTGATAATTATCTTAACTTTTTTTTTATTATTGCCTATGTTCACAGACTCAATGGGTCCGTGGCATTGTTTACATTTATATTTTAAACTTATATTTTTTTTTTATAATTACTAACATAATACAGGAGGAATTTTTTTTTTCTTAACTAAACTTACATAATATATTTTTTTTGTACACAAATAGACTTTTAACTAATTTCTAAATATCGTACATACCGAGAGCATACCAGCTCCCGCAAGCAGCGCCCGTTCACGAGCTTGACACGTGTGCCAGCCATCGCCCTCCTCAACCATATTTGAGGGAAGAGGACGACCCGCCACACGACGCCGCCGCGAGAAGAAGCCTTTTAGTGAGCGTGAATGCTCAAGGTATACACGCATACATAATACAAAAGCCAGAGTGTCTATTTTTTTTATTTCTTTTTATAACTAATTTTTATATAAGTCGGCTTTCTCCACCCGGCCCAGGGCCAGGGCTCCATTATCTTAATTCATATATAATACTATAATACTCAATTCTCTATGTTTTTGTTTTAAGGATTAAGAGTAGAACCCAAATAACTACTAACAGTATTTTATCTAATTAAGAAGATCAAGGGTAACACGAACCGATTGGGTTTTCATATTATATTGATAAAAATATCAGCATCAAAAATAGCTGTAACTTAAACTTATACTGATATGTGTTGTACGTGTGTAGGGTACAATATCGGAACCTCGCTACCTACAGCGTTGAAAACAGCATCATAAGTATTATCTGGTTTGTTTTGTGCGATATTGTTTGTTTGTATATTGTATTTTTATATTTTTCAACAAGCTTCCTTGAAAAACCTCAAACAAGGACAACCTTCGAATATAAAGAGCCAAGAACTTACATGGACTACAGATAAGACTCTTACTGAGTAACAAATAACTCGTACAAGGTGACGTAACCAGATTCTAATAAAATGTGTTAAAGTGAATCACATAATTCGCTCATTTGGTTTGAATGATTTCATAACGGAAATACCACGATTCCGCATTTTACTTCGTCTTATTGATACTTTATTTTCCAAAAAAATACATACCATACTCTGCAGTTTAGTAAATGTTCACATAAAGTTAAAAAATCCATGCCAAACAAAAATCTACGGTCTGTGTAAAAATCCAGGATACCTGGTGTAGGATCCCTGTTGCCAGAGTACAAGCAATAACTCCATCTCTTCCACACGATAGCATCTCTGAGATAATCTAACAACCTAGACGACAGACAGTCGATATACTTATATAAAAATCCGATTCACACACCGTGGTTTGCAAACGAACACACAAAAAATGTTGGTGTCATTTATTTACCAACAATAAATATATAATTTTATAAGTTTTTGGGTCCCATAGCGCGAGCTTATTATACCACACTTCTAGAATCTTTTCTAACCACGTGTGAGTTGCGTATTACTTGGTCTTAGATTACATACCGACCGATAATACGCTAGATACTACCCCATGTTTCTAAACTTAACTTCCTTAAAGGAGTTCAAAATATTAAAACAATATCATATATTCGAAAGTAGACCTGTTTCAAATTTTGGTGTTGTTGATTGATTATGATAATAAATTATATAAAGGGTCCTCGTTGCGTCGTTTTCCTCATTACGTCAGTATTCTCTTTTTGTAGAATAATCTTAGGTCTAGCAGTGCTTCGGTAACTGTTCCAGCTGTGCGGTTCTCTAATGATTCATCGATGCGCTCGTCGAAGAGCTCACCGATTTCAAATACTTTGAGATATCGCCCTTGTACATAAGGTTGTTTTTCCAACGTTCCTTGCCATCTCGTCGTTGTTTCACGGATGTTGTCAAAGATGCAACGATGTTTGCTCTTAGAGAATCGCTGTTTTAGCATTGTTCATCATGACACTTTGTGTCCAGCTGTGTAGTGTGTAAAGTATTTGACATCGGTGAGAAATCATTACAGAATCGCATGGCTGAGTAGAGTGGATATGATCGCGCCATCTTAATGGTATGTGCCCTCTTGTACCATCAACGTTACTAGTGTCTATCAGTGGTTCCAATTATTACTTTTACTCTTGCCAAAAAAACGTAGTAAGCCAAGCCAGATAATAAAGTCTTGGTGTACATTTTCAGTTCCTGCAGAATGGATACAGGCAGTCCACGAATGTGTTAACATTTTCCTTCATGTTCACGTTTCGAATGCATCGATACGGTCACGGCGTGTCTGTTCTTTTTTATGTCAATTGGTTACGAGACTTTCTCAAGTTGCTCGCCTGATTTTAAGCGTTACACGTACCTATGTAAGTATCATTCAGAATTTCAAACGAGCGCAATCTATAAAGCCGTGCGTTTCTTTAAGAGTAAACATCGTTGCATCTTTGACAACATCCGTGAAACAAATGACGAGATGATAAGAAAAGTTGGAAAAACAACCTTATGTATAAGGACGATATCTCATTAAGTATTTGACATCGGTGAGCTCGTCGACGAGCACATCGATGAATCATTAGAGAACCGCACGGCAGATTTCAAACCCCTGATGTATGGACAGCGCTCATCACCCTGAGATATAAGATGTTAAATCTCTTTCCCTGTAATTTTGTTAGAAATCCTATCAACGAAACATACTACTTGTTGCACACTACTGCTTCACGGATGAATAACTGGCAAAGGTGTAGTACTTCCCAAAACGGACTCTGCAAAACTTCTATCACTACAGTCCTGACAATATCATAGTACTTTTAGTTAGACGACGATGAAAAATGTTTCAACGTAAAACATAAAGTTACACGCCGTTGTGTTTGTAATTAACGTAAAATTGATTCCTTATAGCTTGTTAAATTGATGTTCTGATCATAATCTTGTAATATATAGCTTTTATATACAGAATTGGCATAAGAGTCCATAAATAAAGATTAATACTACATAATGTCATCTATTCTTGCATTGTGTGGGAGCAGCTGACAACTCGATCCAAGATTTAGATGTGCCGTGACCAAGGAATGTCAAAATACTCATAATACTCGAAGATGTTTAATTCAAATATCTCTATTAAGATAATATCATTCATGAAACTTAATCAGAGTGGCCGGTGCGAAAATTTAATTAATTAAGTCTTTAAATACGATACGACATGCAAATGTCACAAATCGCGGATACTCACTTAAACGAGTTGATTTTAATTAATCGATTATCAAAATTCTCAGACGATGAAACGATTACAAAAATAGACCGAGAAAACTCCCATTTGGCCACCAGCCGACGAAAAACAACAATTAATAAATAAATGAAAAAATCACCAGAGCAGTGTTTCAATTCATTTGGGGGGCGGAGTCGTTTTACATTCAAGGGGAGGGTATCTTTCGAAATCATTAGCCGTGGAATGCCCCGAAAGTAAAGTCGGTCCATAATAATTTTCGGTGCCCTTCGTCGAGGCCTGTGGGCGGATATAGTCTTTGTCTTTGGTATAAAACGGCAAAAAACATAACAAATGTCAGATGGAAATATTTATTCGTCGTGTTCGATATTAACCTCATGTAATTTCGCCCAGTATTGTCCGAGGGCCGTGTTATTGTCCAGAGTGATGTATGAACGACGCACGTTGAGTACAAAATTATATTTTGGCTCACAATAGAAGTGGGCGATCAAAAGGAATTAAAATTGAAATAACAGCTTTATTGCAATGGACAACTATGATAATGGGCTCGCTGTCGGTGCCTTATTTTGAAGATAATGTACATTGCAGTTTATTGCGTTATAATTTGCAGTGTTTAAATATTTCACAAAGTTCAACATGCTGCTATTATCTGATTATTAAGTTTACGTACCCAAAGGGTAAAAGGGGGCCTATTACTAAGACTCTGCTGTCCGTCTGTCTGTCTGTCCGTCTGTCTGTCTTTCCGTCTGTCAGCAGGCTGTATCATATGAACCGTGATAGTTACACAGTTACAATTTTCACAAATGAATATTTCTTTTGCCGCTATAACAACTAATACTAAAAAACCGGCCAAGTGCGATCGGACTTGCGCCCGAAGGGTTATCTATAAAATCATTAATGGTAAAAAATCATGTCTGTTGTATGGAGGTTTATAGATAATATGGTATGAAACCCTTCGTGCTTGAGTCCGACTCGCCCTTGGCTGGTTTTTTACACTTAGCGCATTGTATCATACTAGCGTAATAATTATACGTGCAAATTGATATTCATACACAAAACAAAACATGTATTTGTATTTCACGCAATTTGTTGTCCCATACAAATCTTATGGTAACTTTGTGATGTATTGAAAATCATTATTCGAATCTATTACTAAGGTACTATTATGATGAATATTACCTCTCCACGTTCATATTTACACGTGTATTACCTCTCTACGTATATATCCGAATACATAGGTAGTCGTTTCTGCAAAAACTACAAACTGGATAACTATTTAAACCCTTAAACAGTTTCAAAGCACAGTCAATTAAAGAGAAAGCTATTTAGGTAAAGTTAAAAATTCGAATAGTAAATTTAAGTTTATCTTATCCAAAACAAGCTCAGCTAACGATGCACTTAAAACCAGAACGCATAACTTTATGAATACAACTGTTATAAAAGCAGTAATGATATTATGGGTTATTATACAAACAAGACATTTCGAGTCTAATAACTCCATGAATGAGTTTTTATTATTAGAGAGGTATATATACTCTCATTACAAGAATCATTTAATTGGCGTATGATAAAGTATCCAGGTTCTTGAGGTGTTATAAATCTATAATAATCTAAACAATACACACACACCTAAAAGAAGTTCGAATTTAAAATACTTATCAAATAAATTACTAATAAACGCTGCTTAAATTTTAGTAACGCGCAACAATTTTGCTGTGCGCAATACTAAATAATGTCATTTAAAGTTAAGCGGCTTTTATAAGTAAGGCTGTATTATGTATATATTTTTATTCGTAAATCATGCTATTTATACTCATAAATTGTATCTTATCAAAGAATTTAGTTTTTAAACTGACATGGTCACTAATGCAAGAATTAACTTTAGAAACGGGATATTTACCATGTATTGTATTTATTGTGAGCTCTCGATATTTCGGCACACCTGCATTTGCACGGGTAAACTGCCGTGCGATTCCTTAATGATTCGTCGTTGCTTTCGTCGACGAGCTCATCGATGTCGATAACTTTATGAGATATTGCCCTTGTACATAAGATTGCTTTTCCAACGTTTCTTGTCATCTCGTCATTTGTTTCACGGATGTTGTCAACGATGCAACGATGTTTGCTCTAAATGGGGATCCCAATAATCTATCTATCCATAGTTTTCGTTACTACCGATAGAAGTTTGACATAACGTCCATACAAATAGTGTCAAATATCTAACTCTAGTAAGGTAACCTGTCGATAAATAGATTATTGGCACCGGCCGTTAGAGAATCACACGGCTGAAGTATCTGGGGTCTTATCTGGGTAGGTTATGAGCAGACGAAACGGTCTACCCTCTTTCTTTCACGTTGCTTGCGTTCCGGCTTATTACCAATGACAAAAAAAGTATCAAAGTAGTACTTATCAAAATTGTCTACAAATTTGTTTTAAATGTTTATCGGGACTTATCACGTATTATTTAATATAGGTAAAAATCAGTCAGCTCGTGACCACGGCCATTGTAACATGGTCGAAACGTCGAGCGAAAGGTACATATTTTTACCTATATTAAATAATACGTGATAAGTCCCGATAAACATTTAAAACATGTGTTCAAATCGCGAAAGTTTAAAAATTACTACTGTCTACAAATTAAACACTAATTATATGAGACTGAGTCAGTTTTAAATTATATAATATATCAAAATTTTATGCTTGAAAAAATGTGTATCTACATTCATAATCTCATCATTCCACACAGAATTTATATTAATTGAGGTCTGTTACTTCATTCAAGATTAAACTTACGAATAAATAAATGTATGTAGAAGGGTCATTTTTGGGAAAATTTATTCGAATGTTATAGTTAACCATGGTTCAAACAACATGACCTTAGTAATGAGGCACATTCGCTTACTCGTAACATAACAATGCGTTGTGAAGCAATCCCATAAAAAGACACTAGTTATCATCTTCCTATCGACATTCCTATTACAATACCGTAAGATGTAATCTACCTTATACTTTATTTGATTTACGCCCATTTACTTCTAATTATTCGACCGGCGTTTCAGAACAGACAAACGCAAACAGATTCAAGTAGCTAATGAGGTTAATTTACATGAGTACACAATTACTGTTCAGTGGTAAATGAGCGATGGACCTCGCATGTAAAACCTGTGCACGTAGTGTGTAACTACTCTTTCATCTGTGCTAGCCGCAGTATAAGCGGTCAGTGGGATAAAGATGAATATATTTGCATAGGGTACCACATAATACTAATTGATAAATCAATGAGCAAATACACTTAGATATCACGCAACTTATAGTAAGGAACATACCAAAATATTACATGTAAGTAAGTACATTGTTTCTTGTTAGTTTTCAAATCATAATTGGTTTATGTGCTTTAGAATTTATTATTTATGTGCTTACCTACATGTAGATATGTGGTATTATATTAAATATATATCGAAACTATTGTGTATAAGCAGTATCTGCTCGGCAAACGTAGTGTAGGACGTCCTGAGGCACGGTGGAGTGACGATCTGCGCAAGATGGCTGGCAAAAACGGGATGCGAGAAGCCCAAGATAGACCTAAGTGGCGTGCAATTGGGGAGGCCTATGTCCAGCAGTGGACTGCTACAGGCTGATGATGATGATGATGATGAGTATCTGCTAAGTTGTTCCTTTCTCTCCCGCAGCCGCGAGAGAGATTCACACCTGTCGCGTTTAAAGTTGATTTGTATTAGTTATGGTGTAAAAATACCCACATAATTAACAACTTAAGTTAGTTAAACATCTTAAATATCTATTTATAAATATTGTACTGTGATAACTGAGCAATGAACACGACGTAAAAACTCTTTCGTTTTTCATTGTATTGGTCACAGTTAGAGCGATTAGCGAGAAAATAGATATGTGATTTGATCTGCCCCCTATCACAAGCCATAATTCTTCGCATGTTTTGTGATGAGGTCAAAAAAACGACTAGTGAATTGTGAGTGCTTTTACACCTCGACACTTGTAATGTACAATGATAATATCTGACCGCTATTTGTCAGAACCAACCCTCGTTCTTTTAGCGGTCACTACAAAAATGCAACTTGTTTTCTTTATAGCCTATTAGGGTATAAACTGGCTTTATGTTTGACGATGCACCCACGGACGAATCATTTTTCTAAATTATATTGTGGATAATTCTCGTAGACAGTAACGGTGACAAAGCCGATTAACAAATATTTACGTCTTTGCACGTGGCACAGAGCTTTTTAAAGTGGGATCATTGATTTCTAGCAAATGAGAAACCTGATTTGAAACGCGTACTTTACCGACAACATACAACAAATAAAGTATATATAGAGTTCATTATTGATGTGAAAATGTCGTATATCCCCTTTCGTTGTTTTCATGGGACCGTCATCAATGAAATCATTATGGTGAGATGCCTGTAAAGACTTTTTAATACAAATGACGAGTTTGGTGTTAATTACATGCCTGTCTATACCCGTTGCAGTGCCTCCCAGAGTTTGGACCCGAAGTTTTGCGTGGCACACGTTACGCCGGTTATTGGCGTTTAGTCTTATTTGCCCATTTATTTCATCACCTATTACGATTCACAAATTCACATCACAAAAGCGGCGGAGCAATTCTTTAGGCTCCATCATCGATCGCATCATCACTAGCATCAGGTGAGATAGTGGTCAAGTGCTACCCAGTTCGGTATAAAATAAAAAAAAGATCATATACGGCATATATCACATAAGGCAAAACTTTAGGATTCAGTATAATGCAAGCTATCCTTAAGCTATGCTTAAGTTGTTAAAAAAAATAGGTCATTAATAAATGATGAAAAAAGTCGTGTTTAAATACGATATGATAGACCTACAGCTGAATTGATCCAAAGAGAGTTCATACCATGTTCTCTATTAAAATTTTGATTTTATTATCGCGACCCCTGAGAAATATTTGAAGGTTCAACTTGTTTGAACCTTTAAATTCGTGAAGTTGAAAAGTGAAAAAAAGTTAATATCAATTACTCATGGCGCGTTTCATTAATTATCTTTGAATGCATCAAAAACATATTTCAACTGTAACGGTCTTTGGAAACTTTGTTTATGAAGACATTCTCTTTCTGTTAATCGTTCCATCGGAAATGTTTACTGATAAACGACCGCTGTGTCACAATAGAGCCAACACGAGAAGAACCAGCCAGATAGCTTGGGAATCAATCGCATAAACTGGACACTTGGTGATCCTTGCTTTACTTACTCTTGTATACCTACGGTCTAGGTACAGTACCTCAGCTAAAGTGTCTTAATACAATACACACCTACACGCAGGCGATGACAAGGGACATGGTTCAGTTAAATCTAAAATTACTAGAGACAAAATCTTTGAACCACAGTTTATACTCTTTATAGACAGTGCGGTATAGTGGCTCAAATCGTTTAATGCTATATTCTGTAGAGTAAAATGACAAATTATATTTACGTAAAACGTGTTTAGTAGCGGCCCTATGTATCTGCTGATGTGGCTGGTAAAGTTGTTTATCAGTACAAGTTCATAACTGATAGTTATTAGTGCTTCATTGATGTCAACTGTAAATAATCTATGACTAACTTATGGCTTCACCAGCGTGGAGAATGGCTTTTCAAAATCTAAACTCCTGCATATATTAGGCAAATTTTTAATCCTGAATATTCATTCATAATTTCATCCAACTCTTCCAGCTTGTTTAAGCTTGATAGATTGGGATGTGGTGTCACGCGGCGTGAAGAGAGGACAATCATATTTATAAACAAAATCATTAATAATAGAGAAAAACTGATACTGGGAGTGACATGACGATACAAAAGAACTTTATTTCGCAGTGATGAACGATGTGCAGAGCCGAGACATTCCTTACTCTCATTTGCTCACTAATGCATACTAATAATTACAACTTTATAAAACAATAAAAAAACTACTAGCGGCCAAAAAAATTATGGATTTATGGTACTATTGTTTATTTAGTGTTTGTTTGTCATTAGACTTTATAACCAATTTTTTTTGTAGACTTTACATATATTGAGACTGCTTTGAAGAATTCCTGGAACTGAAAGTAGTGCTTAAATGCAATTGAAGACTCGGGAATTTAAAAAATTATTAAATTAATCGCCACCACAACTCTCTATTCACACAAACTGTAGGTAACTGGCACTACGGTTATAAATTGGTTTCTTATAACGCGCACATCTATCTAGTCGTACTTCCTGTAATGAAGGTAGAATTTCTCCATAGTCTCGCGACAGATCTGGCAGTATTTACGATCTCATAAACCTGCCTGCATTCGCCGCGATCAGACCATGGTGACACGCGACAACCCTGGAGCTGTTGGATAAACTGTTACAATAAAAAGTCCGTGTACGTAAATTGTTGCGATTTCTGATACAATATCACTGCATTCCAAACCAAGGCGACAATACTCCGTTTATTTATTTCTGGCATTGCCTTTTTCACTTTTCTTGTGCGAAAGCGAAAGAGCCTCTTTGCATTCAATATTAGAAGTTTTTATATTCAACATTAATATCATTTTATTTTCTGGCTGCAAAATATTAGAAGGAAAATATAATGACCGATGTTAACCAGTAAACTATTACTAAATAAGAACTGTGATAAGTACGGATTTTAGATACCTAACTCATGACGCTTACGATCAGGATAATTAACGGTAACTTCAAAATTTATTTATATCTATACCACTATTCCTACGAAATCCAAAGAGGTGCTACAATGGTAACAAGATAAAGATGACATTTTGGTGAAAGTTCTACTAAGTAACTAATACTATCACAATGTATCTGATTTGTAAGCAAATTTCAAAACCATTTTAGAGGTAAAAATATTTCGTTGAATAACTATATTACATGAACTTTGCCAAAAAGAAATTCAAAAGTTTCAACACAATAATTAAATCATTTAAAACGTACTAAACCTTACCAAAAACCAGTAAGATTCAAATAGACCTATTATGACAAACCTTAATGTTTTGTTCCATTCAATGAACGAAAACAATTCACTGGGAGCTAAAATATGACTAAGAGAATTCTGGACATTTTATGGCCTTGATATTTATGGTTAGTAAATACGAATGTGGTGAACAAAATTAACAAATGAACGACTGTGCACTGAACGCGCTACAATTTTAGTCCCGATGCACCAATCACTCTGAACTCATAATAAATCAGTTTTACAACGTTTTTAATGATCACCAGTAATCGTAAAATATTATATTGTGGCCGGCGAGCACAATCGCGTATTGTGTAAATCGCAGGCCTGGCCTGACCCATATCATCCCGTCCTGTTTATAAAATTAAATTAAAATGTTTACAATTTCTGATTAACGTTACGAGTTTATCACCGTTTACGAGAATAACGTAAAAGGTCGCGTGGGGACAGTTAAAGCGAATATAAAAAGGAAAAATCATATATATAATGGGAACAGATATTAAATATAACTACGAAAATGTATGCTTAAAATATATGCAAATAGGTACCAGATCTGTTTGCTAAGTTTATTGTAAGCTAAATTATCCGCTACCGCAAAAGTAAACTTACAAGACAGGTTTGAACAACTTACTGGAAGCAGAAAGACCGCTCAAAAAATCAACAAAACAACTGGATTTTTCAATACAAATATGACGAAATATTTACATATAAATCGATAGAAAGGAAATAGTTTAGTAAATTACAGATTGAAGCTCATCAAAGTAGAGTCGATACCTCCCACATAAAAAGCGCGTCTCACGAGCGCCGAGTCTAATAAAAAACGTTTAGCTCACTAGTCGGACATGCAAAGAATTAATATTTGTATAGAGGCGATCAAAGGTCGCCCCATGTTGTGGTGGTCTGGCTAGTTATAAAAAAATCTGTCAGTTTTTGCTCCCAACGAAGAACGTACAATAAAAGTGCCAGTGTGTTCTTACAAACGAGAATTTATGTTCGGCATATGCAAATGAAGGCCGTTGACGCTCGCACGCCGACATTTTTTGTCCTATCAACAACATTGCCGGTTACATGAGTGTAATCTCGCTATTGTTGAACAATAAAGGTAATGTATGCCGTGTTTGTTCCCGGTGATATAATTGCAGCGATAACATTGGAAATATTTTAATGGACGCTATTTACATCATTATAAATATCGGATCTCTATCGGATAGCATTACGGTCCTTTCGATGAATAATTTCTTGTTCATCTGAATTTATTAGTTTATTTACATTCAGAATATTGACTCACAATAAGATTCACTCTCCGATTTTATATTCAAAGTACTTTACATATGATTTCATTGGCTTTTATGGCATAGTAATTGTGTATATGTTAAATTTAGAAACCAGTGGTATTAGGTTAACTATTGCTAACGAAAGTTCTTGTTTTATAAGATTATGTTCATTTATATATACAAACCTTCAACCTTAACTTATAAACTTTATAAATATGTAGGTTAGGAGTTAAATTGTGTGGCATGTTGTCCTAGTGCTACTTTACTACCAGATACGTACTGAGTCTACAATTTAATAATATTCTAGAACAGAGAAGTGAAGTAGGAATAGCACTTACAAGTTCTCTTAAATTTTGACACGGTAGATATCTGGTACTGTTTTAAGCATTATAACGTAAAAAAGGTATATCTTAGGGCAAAAAGGCAGGCTTTGTTTGCTATCACTCTATGTTATGGCCACAATATGATCATATAATGCAAAAACTGTTTCTGAACTTAATCAACAAAAGTTAAATATTCAATTTAATAATACTCCTCCCCTGGCTCGAACACATGCGGTGATCCTCCTGGGCTTGTTGAGAATCAAGTTATCCACCACTTCTTGGGGTGCTTGGCTTCCCTGAGCTCTGGCACTGTCTTGGGACGTGGCTGACGGTTCCAAACAGCTCGCTTAAGAGCATCCCATGCGTGCTCTATTGCGTTTTACTTTTCCTATATCGGGATAATTAAAACATAAGATTTATGAATGAAACGCACGTAAATATACGTTAATAAATATAATTCAGGCGAGCCGGCAGGCCAGTCTAACCTTGTGCTGTCGTATTCTCGGAGATCAGCATTGACTGGTTGAACTCGATAGGCGGGCGCATTATCATCGACCAGTACAATTTGGTGCCCATGGTTTACTCGGAATGGTCTGACAATTCCATCGATAGCAGTTTCTATTGATGGAAGAGATTAAAAGACGAAGAAATAAAAATTGAATCTACCGTAACAAAAATTATTCGATGTTTCAAAGTGATCGCAAACTTTTTTTGATGTGTGTACATACAGATCAACCACATAACCCTCCTTTAGAGCTTCATCGTATTCGGGTTCAGAAGTAGAGTACCACAGTATTCCAATAAACTTACAACAACTACTTAAACAACATCAATGAAAGTATTTATGTGCAAACAAAACAACTACCGCATCGCATACGCCCATATTGAGTGAGAAATGCGTGCATATTTATGTGTATCCGAAGAGGTGATATGAGAAGGAAGATACGATGGTATAATAATTGAAGCATGTATTTAGGTTTTTTTATCTATGGGTAAATTATCACAATTCGATAGGATCTAAGTATAAAACTTTAACGTTATATTTGTTTATTGTAAACAGTAAAACAACAAAAACAATACACAAGTCTCGTCAACACAATAAACACTCAGAATTTTCCTTCATTTGCGTACGGTCCACAATATAATTCCATAAAAAAGATGTTTCATTATAATATATCAGCTGTTTCTACGGATACGACACTTACGGCCGCTAGTGGTCATTAGAATACCCATCAGAGTCGACACGACACCGATCCGGCCCGAGGTGAATGTGTTCCCATCACACAATTCAAATTCACGTATTTTCTCCAACATTGAATTAACATAATTTAATTTGAATGGAGAGATCTATCGGGTGGTCAGATTCAAAGTCGATTTTGAGCCGTTTTATCGATTTTGATGAAACAGTTCAGACTAATTTTACTTATAATCGGATTTTCACTTTCTTACTCTGTAATGTGGAATGCCACATTTAGTGTGTTCTAAATTTTAATAGCAACACATATTCCGTGAGAATTTTGTCACCGCGATTCAGAATTTTACAATGTGACTGTTACGCTATCTAGTTTGAACGCAATAATTAAACTGGTGTTTTAATTGCCTGAAAATACGGTTAAAACGATGTTTTCTAAAAATGAAACTTAACTAGATCGATTTCTCGCCCCGGAAACCCCTTGCATACTAAATTTCATGAAAATCGCTGGAACCGTTTCTGAAATCCAGATTATATACTTATATGTAATTGCTCGTTTAAAGAGTTAGATAATCTTATAATAACCTTAGCATTTTAGTCACAGTGTAGTTTAACATCGAATGACTTCGATGTTGAACTTGATTTAAGTTTAAATAATTATGATAGAGAAACCCTACAGTCTATATTTTGCTGAGATATAAATGTCAGTACCAGTATCTAGAAATGCGATAAAAACAAAGGTACATCTCGTACAGTACTTAAAGTTTTATTTATTTCGTAGCCGTAAGATTGAATCACGAATTCAATAGTTTATAGACCATACGACGACAGCCATAACCCTGTAATATATTTAACCCATCATGAAGTAAAGTGCTTATAGATTTCTTGGGAAATTTATTTAGACTGAGTTTATTAACAGATTTATGTTTCAAACAGACTTCTAATAAAAAGGAGGATCTCAGTTTGCCAGATTATTTTGTGTGTGTATTTTACGCGATTCCTTCGATTTATGTACCGATGTTAATAATTCGTTTTCTGTTGGATAGGCTAGGTTATAATACTATGATATTGGTCACATATAAATTGTATTAACATGATTAGGGTTAAATGATATAAAAGATTTTGAGTTACCCTCACAAAATGTTTGCAGATAATGTAGATGACATCGATCTAGTGTCAAGCGTTGATACTATAGGGATTTCATACTTTAGCAGAAGTCTAACTTATATTCACATAATATATATTTTACCGATATCATAGGTGTCATAGGAACTGTAGTGTATAGAACTACATACAATAAGTAGATACCTAAAATATGGAGGTAGCCTGTTGTTTCGGAGTGACGTAGACGCAGACGGCGCGGGTCGGCACTCAAGGTGTGACCGCGGCCGGCGAGAGACGTTGCGTGCACCAGCGAACCAATATTGAAATCACGTGCTTATTCCTTGATTTAAAACGGTATCAAAGGGTACACTACGGCAACAATATACGAATACTCTGAGCCTGTTCAACTGAAGAATGATAATTTCTTAAGCATTATACCTGTGTATCCCTGAAGATTCACGCTGAGGTACATTACTCCCAAACGTTTAGAGTGATATTAGCATAATTATAGAATTAGCATTACGATCCCATCTTTGGACCAGTGCCGCCGTTTTTGTAGGATTGGTGGATAAGCTAATGTAGGGCCTACATTAGCTTATCCAACAAAACCTATGTTGTAGGCTAGTGAAGGCAAACAATATGTATAAGTAAGTACTCTGCCCTAGGATTAGCACTATCAGAACGCCCGAGCTATGGTTGACAATGATGGGATGCCATGGCAATACGAGTTATTTAGCACAAAGAAGGGCTGAGATGAAATTTCCACTTGCACTCACCCATCCATGCTTGATATGGTCACTATATCAAGGTTTGCTTAATCTAGTTGAACAACTTCGAACGATCACACTAGGTCACTAAAATACAAATGCTTAAATTATTAATAAAATTATCCAAAAGTTAATCGTGTCTCGAATGAAATTGGTACCTACTCACAAAGATACATCGAGCCATGGAAAAATAAGGGTCACGTCATTCCCGTCTCGTCAGATCTACCCTCAAATTAATTTAGATGCAAAAACAACTAAATAAGACCAAAAAAGAAGATTTCACATTTCCAAGGCATGCAATTTAGTGTCAGCCAATTGACTGCAATGCAATTCAAAAATGCATTCTAGGCATGTCTTTGTTCAATCACTAAAAGGGGCTTGTTTAATGGATTTCTACCATTACTGAACAAATAATCGTAGTGGACTTGTTGGGGAGAGGGCTTAGTATGTAGGTTAGTAGAAAAATTAGACCTTACTATAAACGGGAATGAGGTGATCGAAGAGACATTAGTTTCGTTCGCTTTGTTTATTCACGCTCTTTAGCTTCTAAAATATATTAATATTTAGAATATGTATGTGCCAATCCCCCCAAAACTTGCAAACAAAATCTACTTGCCCATTAATTCTGTCTTACTAGTATCATAAATTTGTAAACACACAGACATACTTCCCGATGTGTCCTATTGTCACATGTACTTTTTATCCCAAGTATTGTATGGTATAGGTTTGTATCCCAATGGAGAGTTCATGGGATCGTTATAATCTTATTCCAATTTCCAGGCAGTAGCTAATTAGCCAGGTCTCAAATGTTTTGGCAGAACCTAGAGTGTGCAAACAGGAACCGCTGGGCGTTACGGTGAACTAATTTTCAGATTTTATATGAATATCGGAACGAATTAGAATATTTTTTATTACGATTCGTGATTGAAATTTGTAAAGATATCATATGCGAAGTGTGACTAATTCAGTTCACTACTGCGATTCCGAGAGCTTCTGAACCAGAGTCTGCCATATCCTGGGAATTTAACTTCATATCTGTTAAATTTTCAGTCTAATTATAATAATAATAATATGAGACAACATCTTCATAAGGCCTTCAGATCGCAAGCTAGGCAGAGCCTGTATTATGGTAACCTGATGGCTGATATACATGACATGAACACACCCAGACACAGCTCAGACCGACATGATCATGAACACAAATGTTTGACCTGCCCGGGAATCGAACCCGGGGCCAGCGGTTCAGAAGGCAGGAGGCATCTACCAACTGCGCCAACCGGCCTGTCGAATTTGATACACTTTGCATGTCACTTTCCAGGTTCAATAGTTAACAATCTTTCTAATTGCATTAAAAAGTATCATGTATATCTTCATGCGAAATAACACGGTTTCAGAAGGTTTTTAGTGAGACTCGCTGCTCGCTCCGCTCATGACAACTGCTCGCTCCGCTCATGCAACTGTTCGCTCCGCGCATCTGCCCGCCGCCGGGCCAGTCACGACGTGCCAGCCGCTGTGAACCGCCAATTTGTGGCCGGCCCGTGTTGGTTTTGTTGAAACCACCATCTTCATACCTACAGCTTTTTACACTTTTTGGTCCTTACGCCAGTGGACGTGAAAACATTTTTACATTGTGCATGATGGGTACGATATATTATGTGAAATAGAATCTATACACTGTGTGTATCTATTCTGTGTGATGTTAAATCTATTCGCTATATGCAGGAATGTCTGGTCAAGGTAAATGTTAGCGTGATTGTGATTCGTCTTTATAATCAGGTGCGTGAAAAGATTAAATACATACGATGCTTACCTATACAGAGCAATACACTTTATGATAGAATTTAGAATTGTGTGCCACTGCGGTTGTAAGGGTGGTTTTTAATACCTCACAGCTTGCAGGTAGGTAGATCTCAGGGTGGGCAGTAAAATAGGACTTCTAAGAGATAACTATTTAATTATAACAGTAACTATAACTAACAAAACGTTGCACAGCCGCACTTAGAGTTCTATAGGTATTGTAAGGTCACTGGACTGAACCCTCGCGATATAGGGCACCGCGCGTAACAGCTGATCTCTTGGAAACTGCAGATATACTCCTTGATTCCGGTAGGTGAACCAACTACGCTTGCCAGGTGGACCCGAGCAGTGTCCGTCTTCGCGTGGCGTCCCAAATGTTAACGTGTCAAACAACGTTTTTTAAACATTTGTGAAAAATGTTCAAAGACGTCATTACAAACTCAAAATCACACTAATACCTTTTATAAATGCAAAAGTTGTGAGTTTATGTTTGTTACTTCTTCACGCTCAAACGGCTGTACTAATTTTTGATTAAATTCGACAGATGAAGCATTAGATGAACACATGGGAACTTTTAATCATCATCATCCATCACCACGTGGTTGTAACCGCCGGGCGCAACTATTATACTATAAGTTGAACACTGCATGTAACAATAATAAACACTAATTCATAATTTTGAAGCCTATTCTACGTCTTTCCCGTTACTAAACAGGAATGACGGTTGTTAGGTTTCTCAAACAGACAACACGTGCAGTATTTTGTACATATGTAGATATATATTAAACTTCTTCCTACACATATTCTAGAACGCCAAGTAAAGAGAGAAAATTACCCAAAGTAAATGTAAAAATGCTTACAGTTAATCGCACGTAAATGAAAAGAAGACCTACCGTGTGCCACCATCTTAACAACCACGACCACTCTGCCAAGAGTGCCCGACAAAGAAGAAAAAATGAAAGGGTGTGCTTTACAATTTGGTGACTTTTGAAATCGCAATCTTTACAACCACTATGAGCTACGTAATGACGTCTGTAATGACCCAACTTTCGACACATTTTCTGAGCTTATATCACTGTATAAAACATTGTGCTAACTTTAAGGACTCTATACAACTCTGAAGAGTGGGAATCAAGTATCAAATATTTATAAAACAATGGTGAACATAGCTGAACTTGTTATTAAAAGTAACACTGAAACCTGACATCCTTGTCGACAAGACGGACGCTTATTAACTATAAACTGAAATTAACGAACTTAAGATAATAATTAGGTAATAAACATTTTACTACATGCACCGTCAACTACGAAATTTCCAAAACATACAAACCGGCCAGTGTAAGCTGACCTTTGACTGCACGTTGGATTCGCCCGCGGTCATAATTTTGTTGATAAGCAATGAAGGGCATCGAGGGTCGCACAACGGTGGACGCGCCTGTAATGACGGGCCGTCACTCGACCCGTCACTCAACGGGTCCAAAGAATGAGTTCATTTCCTTCGAACACGCGAGATACGATTTTTAATTAAGTTTTTGTTGGAAATTCATTAAAGAGCAGCGACGATGGCGCGGGTGGCTTTTCAAGCTCTACATGCATAAATGACTATGTTATTAATGAGCGTAGACTGTAATCGATTTTAATGTGAAATTTAAGAGGTTATTTCATTTAGGTACACGTCAGTTTAAAACCAAACTTTGTAAGGGAAAATAAAACAATCTCTGTCGCCGAAGCAGCACGTGTATTTAAAATTTAAAACACACGAAACAAAGAGGGCAAAATATGAGCCGATGATATGTAAATTGGTACTTATTATACAACGAGCTCCCGAATGTCAAGTCGGACGGTCAAGTTACTCTTTATTCAAGGAATAATAGTCAATGTGTCAGCACTTTGGGGAAACATGCTCGTTGATAACGTCTTGTTTGATACTGTGTCGTACATGCATGCATCTGAAATATTATTAGGTACGTGGACGATTTTCGTAGAATCTCATACAAAATATTATTTTAGGGTAATTAAGGCAAGCGTGGATTCTAGCGTAGCGTCAAGAGTACGCGGAGCCGACTACTGTGTAAAAAGATTATAATGCGGGTGGATAAAGCAAAATAGGTGCTAGAATCGAAGCAAGTGGAAATCTGTGATCTCTGCCTACCCCTCGAGGAAATGGGCGTGAAGTTATGTATGTGTGTATGTATGTATAAAGTGGTGTATATGCTAGTGGATATATAAATTATTACATGCGAGTATATTATAATAATCAAATCGAGTCGAATCCAACTCGGCTGTGCAGCGTTCCGGAAACTTCGCGAAGTCGTCTCGTCAAAAATACCCCAGTGCCTCAAGACAAGAGTCTTCGACCAATGTGTGTTACCAGTGATAACTTATGGCACTGAAACGTGGTCTCTTACTATGAGCCTCATAAATAAGCTCAAAGTCTAAAGCTATGGAGAGGGCTATGCTCGGAGTTTCTCTACGTGATCGAATCAGAAATGAGGAGATCCGTAGAAGAACGAAAGTCACTGACATAGCCCAGAAGATTAGCCAGTTAAAGTGGCAGCATAGCACGCAGAGCAGATGCCCGATGGGGCTGGAAGGTTCTGGGATGGAGACCACGGACCGGCAAGCGCAGCGTAGCGTAGCGCACCGACACGGTAGATAGACGACCTGATAAAGGTCACAGGATGACGTTGGATGCAGGCCGCTTCCAAGTGGTCTTTTTGGAAAATTATGGGGGAGGCTTATGTTCAGCAGTGGACGTCCTACGGCTGAGATGATGATGATGGTGATGATGATGATTTTATAAAATGGAAAATAATGATAGTAGACACGAAATCTACGTATTTACATCTAATGCCATTTTTATAATTATGGTAACATTTAAAACTTCATTTCAGTTTATTCTACAAGACATTTATAATTGGCTTCTTGGGCTAGAATTCGTCTTGGTTAGTACAACCGCGGTGCCTAACTTTCTACATTCAAACAGTAGAGTGTAAGCATAACGGTTTTGGTTTGAAAGACATTTTATCAAGTGAAATAAATTACTGCGAAAATGACAGTAATGTTGCCGGATGATGAGTGCAGTGATGAACCATGTACGAGTAAAACTTCATACTCTGCGGGGCAGCTATCATGGACCGAAATACATACGGCCTGCCATCACTTGGTAATATAATAAAAGTAAAACTTGTTAAGTTAATAATATAGATTAAAAAATACTAGTCTGATGATGATGTAATTTTAAAAAGTTTAATATAATTTGTGTTAAAATTATATTTACTCACGGGACTTAAGCCTTAAGTAACCCCCCAGTAAAACCCCTTGTTTCACAGAAGTAAATTTATATTCACCTATGTACACCAAAGGTTTCTGGCATGTTTCACGACTGATACCTATTATAAGCCTACGATAATTCATAAATAATGGCTGTTATATTGATTCAAGAATCCCACATATCCTTTACTTATATACGAGTATGCTTATGGAAAGTAAGTCATAAGTAAGTTAGTAAAGTTTATTTGACTTGAAAAATCCACTTCAAAGACTTACTAAGTGAAACAGTAGCAAACACGATGACATAAATAAAAGCGCATCGACCAGTCCGAGCCGATTCGAGTCGCTCCAACACACCTCATTTTAAACTCAGTTGAGGACATGTATGAGCTTGACTTTACATGCTGTCGACGAATACGAAGATGTCAATCGTTGGGTTACATTCTGCTCAATTATTTTATAAAGTATTGTATCATTAAATGAGTAAGCGAAGCGCCTCTGCTTTAACTGACCAAATTGACTTTCATCTGTCCGTATGTTTGTTAGGTCAAAGTCAAAGTCAAAGTCAAAATCATTTATTCAATTTAGGCATCAAAGACGCACTTATGAACGTCAATTTTTCATTATAATGTACTTTAAAGACTACCGCTGCGTTCCAAAATATATAGAGCCTACCGAGAAGAAGCGGCAAGAAACTCGGGGCCATTATTATATAGATGTTTTTACAATGTTTTTACTTAGGTACTACAAATATTAGCTCCAGTGTGTTGCCTTACAAAAGAGAACATAATAATGGTATCAGTAGGACAAGACACGCTACACTTTGACATCTTAGTACACGAGTAGATAGATCCTTTTTTTTTTTGTCCCGGGTAAATCCTTTATGGTTACCACCCAACACGGGGAGGTAGGTGGTTATGTGGGAGTCCGTATACCCACCAAAACCCCGGGGAGTTCCGTCATTGCCGCTTTTGGCGGAAACGCGGGACAGATCCTGCACATGACCGCGAACCTGACGCGGCTGTCCGTTGCCGGACCCTTCTCACTGCACGCCAGAACACATGGCGCGCCGCAACTGCCTCGGAGACCAAACTCGCCAACAATGGGCGCCAGACTTCCCCGTGTCTGGACGCCCGTGGTCTCCCTGCGGTGGGTTGGATACGTAGCCCCACCGCCTGCTACGTCAGCCACAGGGGATAGCCCCCCGCGACCCCACCTCCTCGAGTCTGCGCCGAGCGCCCGGACCCCACCTCCTCGAGCCTGCACCAAAGTTCCCGGGCTCCATCTCCTCGAGCCTACGCCAAAGCGCCCGGGCCCCACCTCCTCGAGCCTGCGCCAAAGCGCCCGAGCCCCACCTCCTCGAGTCTGCGCCAAACCGCCCGGACCCCGCCACTCCTATGTGGACTTGGCGGCCAAAGCCCATAGGAGCGGCCCGCCTGAGCCGGCCAGCGCACCCCAACGCCGGTGCAGCCCCTGGGTTCCTCTTGGCTTCACCGTGGTGATCCAAGCCACGGTTACTGAGACCCTCCGCCAAGTCAATGCGAGAACCCTTCGGGGGGGGGAGGAGATAGATCCTGGAGTGATCAGTCCCAAGCTGTTTTATCCTCCAAGTAATCCGAAATTTTGTAATAACCTTTTTGACAGAGCTTAGTTTTAATAGTAATTTTAAACTTATTAATAGGCAAACCTCTCAATTGGGAACTTTATTATAGAATCGTATACATTGTCCCATAAAAGAATGACTCATTCTGTGGAGACGCGTTACATGTACGGAGCTTGTGCTTATTTCGCGTGTTGATGGAATGAGCATCACTCCTTTTATCAAAACTGCTAATGTTTTTTTTTACATACATTAGATTTTCATAGATAAACTGAGAGACAACAGTTAGAATGTTTATGTCTTTAAACTTCTGTCTAAGGGAGACTCTGGGAGCTAAACTGTAGATCGCTCGTAAAGCCCTTTTTTGCAGTATAAAAATAGAATTAATATCTGCAGAACATCTCCAGAGCAGTATGCCTAACGCTATGGAAATAACTAAAATAAACCTTTTTAGCTGTGTCTACATCAGTTAATAGTCTAATTTTTTTAACAGCATAAGCCGCTGAACTGAGCCTACTAGACAATTTTTTAATGTGGGGACCCCATTGCAATTTAGCGTCTATAGTAATTCCTAAAAAGACCGTTGACTCCACAAGGTTGTATGTTGGTCCTCTTGTATAGGTGTTTTTCAACCAATCTTGCCGAAACTTGGTATGCATGTTCTGTCTGTATGCATGTACTACTATCCAATATATTTTTGGTCGTCGGCGATTTTTGAGTGGGGGGACACTGTTTTCATCTCTTCAACACGAAAACACATTTTGGTTCGTAAAAGCTCGCAGTACTATTGCTTTTTGCTTTGAGCGTGAGGCAAAGTGATTCAAATTTCAAACACCCCCTTTTGGTGTTGTAAGGCGATGAAAAAAATAAACTAGGCAGTGCGGTGGTGCGTTCAAATGCTAATTTTGACCTAGCATTTTTTCTCACAGGCACAAAATGTATGCTATTTTTAGATACCTAACTTTATTAATTGTATCATTGCCTTATGAGAGACGTAATATTATATAATATTACAAGTAAATTTATGAAACCATAATATTATTATCGATTTACTGTCTCCGAACGCAATACCAAGAAGTATAAAAGTAAGTTTGTTGTACTAAACTATGATGATAATTGTCTAACTCAAAAGAGTTTAGAGAGTAAGCTTCTAATGCCGAATATTGCTTTTGTCCAGCCTTGCGATTCTCTAATGATCCGTCGATGTGCTCGTCGACGAGCTCATCGATGTCAAACACAGCCGGGTGATTCTCTAAGAGCAAACATCGTTGCATCTTTGACAACATCCGTGAAACAAATGACGACATGACAAGAAACGTTGGAAAAGCAACCTTATGTACAAGGGCGATATCTCATAAAGTATTTGACATCCGTGAGCTCGTCGACGAGCGCATCGTCGAATCGTTAGAGAATCGCACGGCAGAAAAGTCACTAAGGCGTACGAATTATTTAATAATTCGCGACTTTAAAAAGGTACAAAAACTTGTGCTGAGACTGTGCTATTGTCATATTTTATGGAATTATTAAAAACAAGGTAACCTATAACCTAACTTGTCTCACGGGTAGATGTGAGTATCGTATATTTCACACGAAAGCAAAATATTTCAACAACATGTTTTGCAACTCGCTACGCTCGTGAGTCATTCCTAGACTACTTCGCTAGTTCGTGATTAAAAGTTTGCACTCAAAGCTACTAGCTCACTTGTTGAACAAATAACTATTTTCAAATCAATTCAGCTTTAGACGTCAGAGAAATAAACCACTACTAATTTTGTTGACAACTTCATTAAACCACCGCAGCTGTGACTACCATTGAAACTACGCTGTCACTCCGCCACTTCCTGTCCATTCGCAATAACCACTTCAAAGTGAATCTACTGAAGTACCATGTAACCATACACAGAAGATGAGCCCACAGTTACGCAACAATGCAGCCAAACTAAAGATGTGTTCTATTTTCGTAAAAACGGTAACGTCATGAAGAAAAGTGTACCGAACCAATTTACCCAAATGACAGCTAAATATTGCAGCTGTTATTTTACATTCGCGTTAGAGCTGCGCTGTCACCTCTCTACTTTCCGTCCATTCATAATCGCCACTTCAAAGTGTACGCGCGGCAGTAACGAAATGGTCTAAACAATAGAACGAACCAATATAAAAGTTAAAGTTGTTAGGTAATAGTGTACGGAAAAGTATTTATTTATATTTATAATAATAAATGTTCGTAATATTATATTTATAATATTCGCAAAGGTGCCATATATATTTGAATTGAAAGGCAGCATGAAAAAAGCTGTACCGAACCATTTTACTCAAATATTATCAGCTATTTTTTTATTTAACTAACATTCGCTTTTAATTGCGCTGTTACTGTGCTACTTTCCGCCCATTTCATAAATTGAACTTACCGTCAGTAACGTATATATAGCTCTAAACAATAGACGACACCAAAATTAATTTTGTCAGACAACGGTAAAGAAAATACTGAAGCATAAATGTTTCATTTTGTATATAGTCGGAACGCGACTAATACACTTGTACGAAAACTGTAACCAAACAAAATACTCAAATAATGCCGGCTATAGCCCACAGCTGTGACTTTACATTCACGTTAAAACCGCGCTGTCGCCTCACTACTTCCCGCCCATTTGTAACCACCACTTCAAAGTGAATTCAAATCTGTAACGTATGGCTCTAGACATGGGAATGAACGTCGCTGATCTTTTGTATCGTAACTGAAATGATAACGTTTTACACGGAATCCGGCTTCTGATCTATTGGGGCAGGTTATTTTTATAGTTTCCCATTTTGAACAATTTTTTTTATATGCGTTGGTAAGTACTCATCTATCTATGACAGTGGCATTGTTACCCAGCACTACACATCTTATTGTTGGTTTTTTAACCACATTCGTTCAGGAATTTCACTTGCTACTAGCTTCAGAGCTCTATATTACGTTACGCAGTGTTGTTTTTGAACACTATTGAATTGAATTGAGCTATTGCTTTTTGAAAGAATATCTAACAGTGCGGTATTTTGTTCTACTGAATTCTCGTCTAACATACCGCAAAGCCTGAAAAAAGTCTTATATCATTGTGTGTTGCCAGTGACGACTTCTGGAACTGAAACGTGGTCCATAATACTGGCTTTTAAATAAGCTTAGATTTACACAAAGACTTATGAAAACGATGATGAATATGATGTTTTTGACATTCACGTTCCTCAACAACATAGCTTTCAGAATTGTAAACTCTTATGAACTGCGATTCTAAATTGGCAAAGGGCAAGCAAGCTGCTTTGGTCGACAAACTGATAAGCCATCAATAAGATAGGTACTTGAGGAGGGACCTCGAACCGGAAGAATTGCCGTGCCCACTAAACTGGGGGCTCTACCTTAGACTACCGGATCGACAATGCTGTGATTAATATACCAAAATAATAAAAAAACCAGATACAAAAATACCCGCACATTGTGGTATTCAATGGGGAAATATATACTGTTTTAAACTATCACGGTTGTTCTCTAAAATTATATGATTATTAACGGGATATTTACCGTGGTAAGGTTGTGGAATGAGCTCCCGATGAACATGGTGCATGTAACTGCGGCGAAATATCGGGAGCTCATTCCACAACCTTACCACGGTAAATATCCCGTTTATAATCATATAACTTTGGGGAAATATATGTTCAACAGTGCACATCTTTCGGATATTGATGATTATTTTACTAGCAACACTATAATAAACAATTACTATGAATCATAATATCTATAGTAGCGCAGCATAGAGCGCGTAACGTTTCTTCTAAGAAAAGACTTCAACGCGATCTTATAAAAACTTATCAAAAACTTTTGTACTAGTTTCCGTTTGCGTGTAACATTGCATATTAGAAAAATCTAGACTAAACTTGAACTTACCAGGTTCTAATGGTCCATTGTTTAAAAATGTATTGTAACTCATATTTTTGTCACGAACTTATATCGCTTTCATAAACATTAAGTAATTATGATCCAATTTGTTAAATATATGGTCATTAAGTTTCGTCTTACTTTCAATATTAATTCGACATTTACGCAAAATAAAATTTATATGTAATAAAACGTTTGGTATTTATTTATAACTTAATTTCTCAAGTTTAACGAGCCGTTTCCTTTAATACGGAGAGAGGACGTAAACTCACAAGTTTTTATTATACTTACCAATATCATATCACTAAAGTCATCAATGAATATATAAAATTTAATACGTATATTTTAAAATACCTATACGTTAATGTTACCATAAATCGTAGACGATTTATCGTGTTACTGTTTTAAGTATTAAATTATCACCTCTTGAAATTCGATACCGGATCTAGATAAATGTGATGTTGCAATAATTTGGTGTTTTTGGATTGCTGTGAAAACGATTAAACAAATTAAAAATATGTTAATTATTTCGGCTCGCGTCTTGATGTTATTTCTATGTTTATAATTTTAAGCAAATATTGACCGTAACAAAACATGTTTAGTTTGTGTTAATATAAAACAAAAGCTTACGATGTACAAAAATGTAAAGTAATCATAATTTCACATGTTTAAGTTTATGTAAAAAATGTAAAGTAAACATTGATAATTGATACTCGATTGTGTGTTTCCCATGACTTAATATTTATTTACTTATTAAACTTAGTTGAATTATCTCGCTGAAGACACCAGAGATTCTAAATGTTGTTTAACATGTAATTTTAAAATAGTTTTAGCACATTATTTATGTTGTGTGTTTTTTGTTTATAATAATCGACGGAACTAAATGGTAACAAAACAACTGGTAAAAGTATGTAGATTTGGATAAACATGTTTTTTTTCTAATATTGTATAAAAATTACATTTGAGTCACAAAATAGCACACAGGGCCTGTGTGCTATTTTGTAAGTTTTAAATATTTCTGATGAACAGCATGCAAGAACAATGGGTTAGGATGTAATGTAAAAGTTTGCCTTCTAACATTCCAATAGCCTTAAGAAAGTCGACGTAAGACGTAGTAATTGGCCCTTTATCAAGTGAACTTATTGGGAAAATTAGACTCAAAACGAGTCTTTTGAAGTTCTGGTCAGAACTCACACGGGCAGTAGTAGGTAGTGATTACTATTGATCACTCAACTTGCCCGTCTCAGCGATCGCATGCAAAGCTTATCACATTAATGTAAATTATAGCGAACAATTTACAATATCGATATAAAATATTGGGACACCTGGAACAAAATAATACCCCCACTCGGCAAACATATGCAATGACAGATTCAATTCTAACTCATGACGTTTTTTTTTGTAATATTGAATCTATCTCCTCCTCCTAGCGTCGTTTTCCTCATTGTTGAGGGTTGTGACCCCCTCCACGAATCACCTTCTGCCGAACGAAGTCTTTCCACATTGATCTGCCTTCAGCAGCGTGTGTCGCATCATGGACTTTACTGTCATGTGCGGTACGGATTGATCCGAACAGCGCATTGGACTTCTTCCCCTTGGTCTTTTGCCTTCCAACTTGCCTGTGATGACAAGTTTCTCTAGCTTGTCGCCTTTTTTTCGTGCTATATGACCGACGTACTCGAGTACTCGTTGGAGGCATCAGACAGTTAATCATGATAATAATAATCCTATCACCTACTTAAAATTACCTTTGGTATGGCTGAATAACACAAACATTATTAAAATACAACCACCGATAAATCTGGTTATATATGGTATTAACACGTGACAGAAATCTGGCTTACAAATCTCTCAAACCGATTAGCTTATCCCTCACAAAAGTGACACCAAGAGACGAGCACTTCACTCTCCAATAAAGCGCAAAGTTACTATTGTCACTCCTAAACAGAAAATAGTGTTTTGTTACTCCTTCATTGAGCTTCAGCGCATTTAATGACCGTGTAGGTAGCACAATGTTCCTTTTCAACGACACAGCCACCTAATATTATATTATTGAGAGTTAGGCGATAAATGTTTTAGTACACCAGTGTGAATGGAAGCCGTCCCGTTTTATTTCACCAAAGGTGTGGTTGACCAGGTTTATAGGCGCAATTCAGTGGTACGATCTCCTTGTATTGTTAATGTGACCATGCTTGCCGGTAAATAAATGATGTGAAACGGTTAAGAAACGTAATAGCCTTAAATATACATCTAGAGCTTTTGTATAGAGGAGCTGTAGATGATATTGTACCCTAACCCAATTAGCATGCTTTTGTAGTAGATAAATCATTATAATTAAGTATGTAGTACATATTTTACTAAATAAAATCTTACTGCCAGTTAAATATATATTTTATGTTATTAGGTGACACTGCGTATACATTGCCTGATTTATAACCATTTCAGTATAATCTTTAAATTATAAGAGAAGGGTTAAGAATTTAATTAAAAGAGTTTAGTTGGCTTAGCAGTGCCCTCTTTTGGCACAATGAGGAAGTTTTTCCTTAGACTTATTCACTCAGTACTTTTGCACAAGTTATTATAATTAACATGAATGCACATGTTGACATGACGTTCATCCACTCATGCCTCTGCACCAGGACCAGTGAAAGAATATTTCTGCCTATGACACAAATAACATCATTATCCAGTACAATTTCACTTTCGGCATCAGCCTTATTATCCTATGATTCTTTAAGCTTTAGACTTCAGAAATAGTTATAAAATCAAAGTGTAGTCACGTGAGTAAGTTTTCCGCAAACATTTACGCTTTTACAGTTAATGATGTACGCTTTCTTGCTGCTCGGAATAAATCACAACATAATCTATACCAGGTATTTTAAATCAAAACGAGTACACACACACACACACCTTTTATACGCACACACACTAAATTCTATGTGAGGAATAAGATTGAAACTCTCACTTAGAACATTTTATTAATTGCAAATAGGTGTTGAATTTGTGTGCCATATGACTCAATATGACAAACCAAATATCTACAACGGAGGCCGCAAGAATCATATGCGAAAACTATTTGCACTCCAAAGACAAACCACTCTCAAAAGCACTTAATGTCTAACTAGTCTCTAGTCTAAGTTTATAAACTGAAACTACTACGCTAGTCGAAAATATACGTCCAATATTAACTTACCGTAACTTGTCATCTACGTAAAATTCTGCTGTAAGTAGCGCTAAAGCTCAGTCGATAAACTTTGCAGTTTACGACTTGTTTTAAAGATGCGTCAAAGCTTTTATAGCTGCCGGGCTCTTGTTTACGCCAATCTATTGTACTAATTGAATAGTTGAAGTTCAAGAACTTTAAACAGCGGAATTTAAACTCTGTTATGTTAACCATGGATGTGAAACTATTTTTAACAAAATACTTAACAAGCAGATAACTTTCACGATCGATAATTATTTGACATCGCATTGGAATTAATAAGCAAATAAGATGAGGCATGAGAAACACATGACTTAATAGTGTTCACGATTTATAATTTTATTGTTTTCGGTCTCGACACTGACAACAAATCAGTTTAAGTAACTACTTGTAAATAATAATTATTTATAACTAGCGACTGCCCGTGACTTCGTTCGCGTAGTAGGCTCGGCCTTCGGCCTTGCCATAACCTCCTATCGTTTCTGGATTTTTCTTTCATAAGAACCTTCTCATGACAATAGTTAACACAACAAAAAAATAACTAGCGCAAGGACACAAGGAGGAGTGAGGAGACAAGGAGAAATAGGGGTTCATTTTTATATAAATATATATAGATTAATTTTTAAATTGGGTGTGAATGTGAATATTCATTGTTCATACACACAAACGTTTGTTTTGGAAAACTTAACCAGACACGTCGCATTTCCTGGAGTCGTAATATATTTTCTTGGAAATCTATTGTGTTAATCTATGGCCAAATATGACGACTGGCGAGTATACGGGTAATCATATCAACCGGAACGTCCACCGTTCAACGTAACAAGATCTCACCCAACGGGAGGGTTTGCTATAACTCCCACGCTTGGCAAGCCTCTTGGAGATCTCAGTGTAGATGGCAGTTCCTCAAAAAGTGCTGCTGCCCACCTTCCGGAAGTTTTCGCTTAGTCGCCTCTTACGACACCCACAGGAAGAAATGGAGGGGCGACACTCTAACCCGGCACCCCACGGGGTCTACAACATATAATATAGATAGGGTTAAACGGCTATAACTAAAAAAAAAATATGGGTGATAACTTACACCACCTAGCACAATAACCAACCTCAAATTAAACAAACCTTGTGGAGCATAAGAAACTTCTTAGACCGGCGATCTCAAAAACATCAGAAGCTATTGGCGACTACCGCCCAGAACAAACACTGGCCAGCTCTATATGGTTTTACTGCCGCGATAATTAATATGAGATCAATTCGGACCGCATCTTTTTCGACTTGGTTCGAACTCCACGTGTATTCTTGTGGTAGTGTAGTTGTACAGTTGATGACTGAGTTAAAACCTTGCTCGTTGTACAATTTAACCTATATATCCGCATAAGTAATCATAATCATAAATCATAATCAGCCCATTTTGTTCCCACTGGGACTCGAGCCTTCCCCTCACAGATAGGAGTTGGGCCATAATCCACCACGCGAGCCCAGTGCGGATTGGTGGATAAGTTAGTGGCCAACCCATGTCGAAGTTTTCAGGCCGCCTGAAGGCCCTCGACATAGCCTAACGACTATTGTCCTAAGACAAACAACCGGGACCGACAGCTTAACGTGCCCTCCGAAGCACGGAAGCGCTCAGTTGAATAATACTACTAGCGGTCACCCATCCAAGTCCTGACCGCTGCAAGTATCGTTTAACTTGTTGATCGGTTAAGATCGCCAAGTCGAGCTCCTACTACGAGCGCTTCTCGCATACGTAATACGTACACATATTTTATATGGGAAAGTATGTCTTTTTGTATGGATATAATATCCAAATAAATGTTTGTAACTCCTAAATATCAAAATTACTGAAATGATACGCATAAATAACTTTAGCTTTAAATAATGCGCTATGAACCCCACAGCTGCAGCATATAATAAACAAAAACTGTGAACGAAATACAATGGGCGACCAGTACAATTTCATACAGGCAGTGTCTTTATGTTACTATTGAAAAAATATACCGATGTACCGATGACCAAATTATACTTCCTTTTGGAAAAATCATAATTTGGAATATTATGAATTCGCAACTCTAAGAACGTGTAAATATAATAATAATAATATGGAGGAGGCGTATGTTCAGCAGTGGACGTCCTACGGCTGAGATGATGATGATGAAATATTAGGTCCTTACATATGAAATTGGCGTTTTGTATGGGAGGAACAAAAAGTCGAATATTTTTTAACATAATATATTTAATTAATCAAAGTATGAACCATTATTTTCTATGCACTTTTGCCATCTCATAGGTAGTTCATTGATCCCTTTACTAAAAAAACCAGTCGGACGGGAATCAATAAAATCTTTGAAGGCGATTTGGACTGCCCCATCGGAGTTGAATTTTTTCCCTTGCAAGAAGTTATCCAAATTTCGAAAAAAATAGTAATCAGTTGGAGCAAGGTCCGGGGAGTACGGAGGATGTCTTAGACTTTCCAATTGAAGCTCTTCTAATTTAGTAGCCGTCTGTTGCGCAGTGTGTGGTCTAGCGTTGTCGTGAAGCAGCAGTGGCGTGGAGCGATTGACCAACCTAGGTTGTTTAGCCGCTAGCTTTTCCATCATGGTTTGCAATTGCTGACAATAGACATCAGCCGTAATAGTCTGGCCAGATTTGAGAAAACTGTAATGAACAATACCGGCTTTAGTCCACCAAACGCTTACAAGTAACTTTTTTGGGGTTAATTTTCGCATGGGGCAGGATTTGGCTGGCTGGCCAGGATCCAACCATTGCGCTGAGCGCTTCCGATTATCGTAAAGAACCCATTTTTAATCACAAGTAATGATTCGGTTTAAAATACCTTCATTATTGTGCCGGTTTAGTAATGTAACGCAGCAGTCGACGCGCGTTTGCCGATTTGCTTCAGTCAATTCGTGAGGTACCCACCTTTCAAGCTTTTTAATCTTGCCAATTTGCTTCAAGTGAATTAAAACAGTTTTATCACTAACATCGAAGCCTGCAGCTAACTCGAACGTGGTTTGCGATGGATCCGCTTCCACAATAGCCCTCAACTCTTCATTATCAACTTGAGTCTCAGGCCGTCCACGGGGCTTGTTCTGCAGGTCGAAATTTCCAGAACGAAAACGTTGGAACCAAAAACGAACTGTGTTTTCTTTTGCAACACGACCGCCATACACATCATTCACCCTTCGAGTTGTTTCCGCAGCACTAGTGCCACGGCGGAACTCGTACTCGTAAATAATGCGACATTTTAAGTTTTCCATTTTGTAAAATGAGTGACGCAAACAGAAAAAAACAGAAGAAAAAAAACAAATGAATGACGATCATCGAAGCACAAATACATGAGTCTATAGCTGTACAAATTTGAATTTGGAATTCCTTACCAAAGAGGAGAAATTCGTGATTAAAGTGGCCAGTACGAAAAACGCCAATTTCATATGTAAGGACCTTATATAATAATGCGGAAAATCCAGAATTTGAAATAAATAGATTTAGGAAAAATAACAATGTGGACAATATTTTAACTTGGAAAATTAATAATTTGAAATAAATATCTGACATCAAATAAAGTTTTAGGTACAGAACTCTATACGTAGCAAATGTAACAAAACCATTGAATGTTAACTGCAGGGTAATTAAATTACGTAATCGCAGTAATGATCAATTGCGATCAAATTGTAATTGAAATCTTGGACAATGGCGGCTTTATGTCAGTTTTGACAACTTCAGTTGGCAGATAAATTAGTAAGTTGCAGACTAGAGCTGTCAAGACTGACTTACGGTCGTTTTCAATATTCTAGCTATCCATAGTTTTCCTTACTACCGATAGAAATTTGACATAACGTCCATACAAACAGTGTCAAATATCTATCTCTAGTAAGGCAAACCGGCGATAGATAGGTTATTGAAAACGGCCGTTAGAGCTGCTATGTTACAAGATTTCATCAAATTGAATCTACTTTTAATCGATTGCCACTAAGTTACATAAGAAGACATCCCACACAGAAAGCATGGCACATAATCTTAAGCACTTAATAATTTTAACTTATATGTGAAATGTGAAAGTGAGTTTCTTTCTTTATTTGTTTGTTTGTTTAAGGTTAAATGTAAAAGAAAATAATGTAAAGGACATTTAAATGTATACTTTTCATCATCATCATCAATTATCACCACTCGGGTAAAACCGCGGGGCGCAGCTACTAATCTTATAAACGTAAATGTTTGGATGGATGGACTGTTTTTACTGAATCACGCCAGAAAGGCTTGGATGAAATTTAGTACACAGATACTTTAGGTTCTGGAATAACATGTAGGATAGGATATTTTTAATCGGGTAAAACCACCGGGCGCTAGTAACGTATGTATGAATTCTTTAGGAAATAGTGATATGTACATATTATGTTAATTGGGTAAGTCATCTGAGATGTAAAGTCTTTTATATACACTGTCTACACCAATATTAAAAAAAGGAAAGATTTGTTTGTTTGTTGGATATGAATAGGCTCCAAAACTACTGGACCGATTAGAAAAATTCTTTCCCCATTAGAATCCTACATTTTCCCCGATGAACATAAGCTATATAGTATTAGCGCGAACTACAGCCCGCGTTTGCGTCAACTTAGACGGATTGTTAGAAATTCATGGGTTTGTTTTGAAAAATAAGTTCTTCAAGTGACAGTGAAAGTAAATATATAATTAACTCCTGAAAGTGTTAGAACTGACGCAAGAAATGTGATCCCGGGTAATGCAAATCCCGGGAGATATATATGTATATATATATATGAAAGCCTATGGTAATTGGCTAAAATTAGTGGTTTTTTGGCCTACTTGCAGTACTTAGCCAAAACTAAACAACCCTCCACTCTTTGGAGTACCTACTCAATGCTAAAATCAACAGTCAGTTCTAATAACGACGTAAAACTGGACACTTATTCGAAATTTATCGCATATCTGAAGAAGATGTCTAGAGGATTTAAACCTAAACCCCAAAGTGTTCTTAGTCAAAAACGTGAAGGCTTTCCTTAATGAGGCACCCAGCAAAGTTTTTCTTGCCGTAAAACTAAGTAACTACACATTTAAATGGTGCAATAGTTAAGTATAACCATAGTGTTTTAAAATGCGCAATTTATTGTAAACTTGTACTTTGATATATACTTACTGGTGTAATTCACATTCGGTTTTGACACAGGTGGCTTTAATTTTCGGAGTACATGGAGCTTGTCGTGGCAATGAACATTTAAAAATAATTTTTAATGATGTCAAAAATCACTCGGATGATTTACTGTTACTAAAGCTGACAAACACAAAAACAAAATTTACGGATGGACCTGCGTCCTGCTGATATGAAGACCAATCGGCTTTTCATACATTATGGCAAGTGCTTCAAACAAGTCATGGGAAAAAATAAAATTTCTAACATACCACAAGTAATCACTACTTATTTGAAGTTGCCAGATATCCAGTTGTATACAGGACATTGTTTTTGTCGTACTTCTGCTACCCTTTTGGCAGATTCTGGAGCGGACTTAACTGTCTTAAGCGACATCGAGGATGGAAGTCGAGTGCTGTAGCAGAGGGGTTTATATAGATTCTATTGAAAACAAGGCGAAAACATGTGAACGCATCTTGGAAAACATTAAATTGCAACCTTCAGTTAATCCATCCATGCCAGTGTCTCCGCGCTCATCTACATCCAAACAACGAGATTCACCGTCACATTTTCCTCAAAATGAGCCAGATTCGGGCATTATTTCAAACACGCAGAATAAATGCTTAATAAAACTGTAGCAATAAATTTATATGATTGCGAAAATGCCTCAAATGTAAATAAATAAATAAGTTTGTAGTTGCTTTCTTATTAGAAACTATTTAATTTCAATTTAGTTGTTACTCTATGTTTTATTAAAATTAATAATATTAAAATAAATGAGGTGCCTTTTATTTTCTCATAGAGGGTGATGAAAAGTAGAGTGTACTCTAGCGTAGAATGTCACTCGGGCGCAAAATATATTTTTGGCGAGGGCGACGTACTTTGAATCCCTCGCTACGTTCAGGACTACTAAAGAATCCCTCTCTAAATAGTAAAAATATGAAGGATTTTTGGAAATTACATCCATCAGGGATTAATCAATTGTTTCTGTGGTCTCGTATTCCATAGGCTAAGCGAGGGTAGATGTGTGTAGTTGCAGGTGAGTTAGCTAGTATATTTACATTAACCCTACGTTAATAAAACCTACATCAAGGGAAAAAATCGAGCGAGCGGTGACCTCAAAACATCAGAAGCTACTTGGCGACTACCACCCAAAACAAACACCGGCTAGTTTTACTGCCACGATAATTAATGTTGAATACGCGAGCGATTCGGTCGGGCATGGCCTTTGTCGACTTGAATCAAACTGTACCAAAATATAGAATTTTAAAATAAAAAATAGCATTATCTATGCTCTCTAGGTATATTGTGGTATCATATTTACATTACCACAGAATAACTAATAGTATACCTTACCTCAACAATTAATTATCACTACACACCCATCCTCCAACCCACACACACACATACTTACACAGAATGTCATGCTTAAATTTCAACCTGCCCCATACATAACCTTATTTGCCTTACTATTTACGTACCTATTCTATTTGTGAACTTTGTACAAAGAGCCATTTATATATACTCGTAACATCATTGACTTTGTAACCTTTTTACGAGAAGGCGTTGATATCTACAATAGTTTCACAGTTCTGCAGATGTCTTCGATTGTAGACATTTGTTTTTATCTACCGTCTTCCAAGAAAAAGAGGAGGTACTCCTGGTACTGCTACTGGTGCTTCCCGTATGGTCTTATTTAAATTCCATCAAATTCGGTCCAGGAATTTTTGAGATACACTCCAATTACTGAATAGAATGGAAGTTGGTATTACATTTTTCAAATTGTACTTGATGTTCTTAGTAAATATGTTTACTTCTACGTTATCATCATCACTGATCATAAAGTTAATTGT
Organism: Selenia dentaria; assembly: GCA_917880725.1. Taxonomy (NCBI): domain Eukaryota; kingdom Metazoa; phylum Arthropoda; class Insecta; order Lepidoptera; family Geometridae; genus Selenia; species Selenia dentaria. Next base: position 21,891,669 of record OU862893.1, read on the forward strand.
GGACCATCGACAGCTAATGTATTACAATAAATAATGCCATTGCATTAGCTTCCCTTACCGTACCATAAGTACCTATGGAAGGACTCATAGTTAAGCTTGTCCAGTTAAGAATTAACGTTAGAAACGGGATATTTACCATGTATTGTATTTATAATGAGCTCTCGATATTTCGGCACAGTTGCAGGCGCCATGTTCACGAGTAATGTTGTCTAGTTATTCGTTACTGTTAAACCAGATTATGCAAAACTGGTGGCATTGCCAGCTAAATCCTTTCTAGCTTTGGAAGACATGTACCCTGTTAATTGTTGTCTTATGATATTTATCAAATCGTGAAGGCATCCAGGCAAACTGAAAACTTCGACATCAAGGGCAGGTCTATCCGCCAAGCAGCACTGAGTCCACGTGGTGGATTATAGGCAATGCTCTCTCTCTCTCTCTCTCTCTCTCTCTCTCTCTCTCTCTCTCTCTCTCTCTCTCTCTATGAAGGAAGGTCCGTATTGTAGGAATAGAAACTTAATGGACTGATTATGTTATTTTGTGCCAAAATATACATCGTGATTAAGTGAACTTGCATTGAACATAATAATACAATTTGAACAGTTTGGAATCGATACCGTTGTTTGCATTTTTTTTAATTATTGAGCTAAACTCATAAACTTTTGTAAAGAGGTGAAATTTAAATTAGAAAGCATATAACCTAACACAAACTATTAAAATATTGGCGAAGATATAGTGTAGTATATAAACAAACAGGCGAATTAAGAACGTCATCCTTTTTAAAAGTCAGTTGAAGACTCGAATACACATTGACTGACGGACATACAGATTTTTTACATATATATAGAATATATACAGAAACAACAATGCCGACTGACCGAACCTAATTTCAATAATGAAAACAGTACACATCGGCTCTCCTGTTGTTCGGATGCATTTTTCTACGAAGCAAATGTCAATATTGACTCTCCACTGTGAGCAGCACAAAGCCTAATGTTTGTCCCGACATTGCACTTCGGGTCCTGTGTAAACTGAGCCTTAACAAACTGAGACTAAACAATTTTATACTCTAACATCAGCAAACTAAAGGTGATTTTTATATGTGCGTAATGTTATGAAGACACAAAAACATTACATTTTATGTGTATAGTAAGGTTTGGTAGCTTCGGGCGATTTTGCGGTTACAATGTAAAGAGGTTGGGAGAGATTGGAGTAATTGTGCCTTAACCATAAACCATTTGCAATTCTTATGGCGGGAAAGTCTATGTTGGTTTCGAAATGCTAATGTCGCTGTAAGACCATATAATTAGGATTGTCATAATTCCGGTATGTAGGGAACTTTTACTGAATATCATCATAGTGACCCATATTGTTATTAGTCAACATAGGTCACATGTGATATTAACGGAATTTTTAAACTAAAATGGACACAAGAATTCGGGACTTTTTGGATCAACTTGTGTGTTGGATGAACTTGGATCAACAATCTTAATAGACTTAATAGCTAACTATGTAGATTTTGTTTGTATTTGTGTTTCCGCAAATACGTATACAAAAACTACATAGGTGCCATCCTCAACGCGGATTACTATGCTTTGGAAATTAATAATCGAGCAAATTAAAATATATAATTAATATGTCTATAACACTGTCAGTAGAAAAAGTAGAAGCTATTTTGAATTGATATTACAATTTTAATTGAAAAATATAATTATGAAAGTAAAATTGGCTCGAGATGTACTGGAGAAAATGAACTCTTTGTGATTTTTTTCTAACGTAGCCTACGTTATGTTATGTTTCTATCAATCTATGATAGCTTAAACCCTAGACAGGACTGCAGTTACTCATATATTAATGCTTTTATCTATTTACCACCCTAACTTCAAAACTTGTAACAATATTTTATACTGTCGACGACAAAGTGTCATTACAATTTTGGATAACACGCAATTCGATTGCTTAAACAAATTACAGTTGTAGAAGATATGTAGCTAAGTACCTACATCCATACCTATACAACAAAACTAAAAAACTGAAACGATTATCGAGTGAGACAATGAAACAATAGCTTGTATGTACTATTGTAATATATCCTCCAGACAAATAATAACACATGTCTAATGCCGTAGGAAAACACGTTTTGTGCATTAGGCAACGCATATGAAACGTATTTTATAAAAATATATATTCAATAACAAATTCAGTATTCTGGGCGGGCCAACTGATAGTGAACCCTCCGCTCTAAAAGTTGAACAAAACGGCTGAGAGATTTTGGATGTAATTGAGTACAAATACATAGAATATATGTAGTATATATGTCGTTCCTGAAGTAACAGGATACCTCTTTTTTATATTTATAGCTATAATATACGCCCAGCCGTAAGGACACCTTGTTATTGTTACTTATATTAAGTAATATAATAGCAGCATAATGTATTTTTTCAATAAATGCATGTGTTCTTAGAACATAAAATACATGTGTAAATAACATGTTTTTGTAGACATGAATTATACTGATACTGGAAGAACAGCGTCAGTACGTACTGATTGAGATTCTGTCAACCCAGTGCGGACGCGCAAACCAAGGATGCATTTTGTCTCTGCTCGTATTTAACGTATACATCGAGCTCATTATGCGCATCATTTGATTGGATTGATGGAGGATTGTAATGATTTTTATAGGATTAAAAATTAATAGTAGCAAGAGCAAGATTAGCAATAACTCGCCGGGAGTAAATGAGATTACGAACTGCGTCGTATAACCTTGGATCTTTAACTTCAAATAAAAGCGGGTACGTTGACAAAGTTAAGAGCTGTATGGCGATTGCCAGAACCTCAATGGACATGGTGAAGAATATAGGAACAGAAATACCACCATTTCTGGCTCGAAATCTTGATTTTTATATATTTTTAATGTATCAGAAACGTAGGCGTTGCGGGATTGAAAAGAAGTAATTGACGCTCTAAAAATGTGGTTCTGGAGAAGAATACGGGGTATCGTGAACCAGGTTTCATGTAAACATCTCGATACTTCAATAACTCGCCATCAAGCGGCGTATATTGCCCCTATGGTCAATGATGTTATATATATAGTTAATCTCATTGCCCCTAGTACGATTCCGTATCCTTTTTCTTCGGACGCGTCACACGTGTCTAGGTGAAACAGCCAGTCACAATGATCGTATTGTTGTCTAGGGCACGGTAGACGTTACGAGACCGCGTGGATGTCAACCATCAGGTAAACAATGCGATGGGATGATGAAATCAAATCCTCTGGAACTTGGAACTATAACAGAAGGAGATGATAATTTGTCTAACCTTAACCATAGAACAAAATTTACATGTAAACGAAATTCGCAAAATAAAGTCTACAGCTACTTTACTACTATTGTCCAGGTCGACCAATTCGATGCTTACTATCAACTGAAAGACTTACCAGTCCCGTTACTCGTTTGTAAAATAAAATTTGCTTTGATGACAAAGTGGTAATAAATCCTTTTGACAATACATCTCTATTTCCTAAAACAAACCAGTGGTCAATTCTAGAAATAGCTAATAAAAACATAAACCCTTTCCAAATTGCCAGCAACAAAACATTAACGTTCCGAAAGGTTTACAGTGACAATTTTTGGCAAAATTCATCTAAACAGCGCCTATAAAAATCCCATACATTTTGCGGCCATAAATCACGAAATAACAAAATAAAACTGTATAAGCATTAGTTACATCGCAAATAAAACTAACGGTCCAACTCTTTATTGCTGGCTCTAGTGTTTTTCGCATTTGCAAATCGCAAATGGTCGAATAGTTGAGCAACGGCGAAAGCTATAAACATTTTCGCGTTAAAATCATTGTTCTAAAAACAAAGGGTTAGAGCCAGTTGTTATCTTGTTCAGTAAACAATAACGTAAACATCTTTGGTAGAGATGGGATAGATAGTGGTTTTGCCGGAGGTAGACGGTATTTGAGACCGAGCTAGTAACATTACTACAGTCATTAAGACATGATTGATAAAAGTTTGATCTTATTTGGAGTCTTCAATATTCAATGAAATTTATCATCACCATCATCAGCCTGTAGCAGTCCACTGCTGGACATAGGCCTCTCCAATTGCACGCCACTTAGGTCTATCTTGGGCTACTCGCATCCAGTTTTTGCCAGCCGTCTTGCGCAGATCGTCACTCCACTGTGCCTCAGGACGTCCTACACTACGTTTGCCGAGACGCGGTCTCCACTCTAGAACTCGTTTACCCCAACGGTTGTCGGTTCTACGGCTAATATGGCCAGCCCACTGCCACTTCAGCTTGCTGATCCGGTGGGCTATGTCGATGACCTTGGTTCTCTGACGGATCACTTCATTTCTGATGCGATCCCTCAGAGAAACACCGAGCATAGCCCTTACCATAGCTCGCTGAGCGACCTTAAGCTTGTGGACCATTCGAGCCATCAGTGTCCACGTTTTGGCTCCGTATGTCATGACGGGTAGGACGCACTGATTGAAGGCTTTCGTCTTCAGGCACTGTGGAATCGGAAGTAAAGACTCGACGTAGCTTCCCAAATACTGCCCAGCCCAGCCGAATTCTTCTATTCACCTCGTTCTCAAAGTTGTTTTTTCCCAACTGCAATGTCTGCCCGAGGTACACATATTTTTGAACAACTTCGAGCACGGCGCCGTGTATCGCAATCGGTTCCGGTAGAACATGTTCGTTGAACATGACCTTGGTTTTGTCCAAGTTCATCCGTTGGCCGATGCGTATAGAAGAGTCAGCCAGGTCATTCAGCATCTGTTGCAGGTCCTGCAGCGTCTCTGCCACGATGACGATATCGTCAGCAAATCGCAAGTGAGAGATGTATTCGCCGTTGATATTAATGCCACGTCCTTTCCAGTTCAGCGTCTTGAACATATCCTCCATTGCATTTGAAAACAATTTCGGGGAAATAACGTCCCCTTCCTTCTTGTAATATGTAGTTTAGTAATTATCTTGTTTTTTTAGGGTTTCATACCCAAAGGGTAAAACGGAACCCTATTAATGAGTGATCCGCTGTCCGTCCGTCTGTCACCAGGCTGAATCGCATGAACCGTGATAGTTAGATAGTTGATATGTTTTACAGATGATATCTTTTTTTATAGATAATGGTACGGACACAACATTACCATGTTAGATAGATAATATTACCGTGGTACGGAACCCTTCGTGCGCGATTCCTACTCGCACTTGACCGGTTTTGTTTTCGTATAAATTACTTACACGCAAAATAATTGCCGAAGATCTCTACGAGCGAAAAGTAGCCGGAAATCTGTCAGACGAACATCTCTCATCTTCAAAACATTGTGTGCACTGAATAGACAACCCTTTAAAAGCTTTCGCGATGACTGATAGATGACTCAGTAACCTATTAACTGAGCGGCGGCAGTCCAGAGTGTTGTTCAAATATTTGTTGCGGCATCAAGTCACTGTTGACTCGTTTCAAATTACAAAACAATATTGTACGTATAGTTTGCGATTCTTACTGTAGGAAAATCCAATTTTATGTAGTTTCTTCACATTCAATCGAATTCAAAATGGTTTTGAATGAAAAATGATTAATCTGATAAGTAATGACAATGCAATATCATCAAAGAACGCAATATGCCTATGTTTTTATATATATTACGTTTTAAAAAACTAACGCCTGCTTTAGCGATCTAAAACATTGAAATTTATAGAGAGAAAAATTCACATCCTCAAGACGCGGGTTCGTTCGAATCCCGTCCGAGGATGTGAATTTTTACCTATATTCTTTCACTCAACTTCAAACAGTTTGTGTCACAAGTTCGAAGTGGGTATTTAATTGGCTATGTTCATATCAGCCCATTTTGTTTCCACTGTTGGGACTCGAGCCTTCCTCTCAGAGAGAAGAGTTGGGCCATAATCCACCACGTGGGTCTAGTGCGGCTTGGTGGATAGGTTAGTGGCCAACCCATGTCGAAGTTTTCAGGCCACCCGAAGGCCTTCGACATAGCCTAACGACTGTTGTCGTAAGACAAACAACCGGGACCAACGGCTTAATGTGCCCTCCGAAGCACGGAAGCGCTCAGTTGAATAATGCCACTAGCGGTCACCCATCCAACTCCTGACCGCAGCGAGCGTTGCTTGACTTTTTTATCGGTTAAGTTCGCCAAGTCAAGCTCCGCTGCCAGTGCTTTTTGGTTATTATATGCAGACACAAATAAATACTTGTAAATCCATCCCGTCCCATCCAACCTTTTTGCGTATTACTCAAAAGTAATAATAATATTATAGCGAGCGACTCAATTTACGTGAAAATAACTAGCAGCAAAACTACACTCGTAATACCTATAAAAAAACCACACAATCCAATGCTTCTATTCTAAAAGAGACACAAAATAACTTTAAGACGTTTTAAATCTCTCCAATGGATTTTGTTACACAATTTCTCTTCGAGTCTCTAAAAATGGTAGTTATTTTTTCCATAAAACGTTTAAAACCGTTAATTTAGTTCGGCTTCAACGTATACGGTAATAAAGCATTCGGTTAAAACCTAAATTGCCTACAAACGATGCAATCTGGGATCGCTTTGCTACTAATTTATGATTCTGGCTCCTCTCAAAGCATTCTTTGTGATCAAGAACGAGTGGCATTTTCGTCGACCACAGTATTCTTATGACTTTCAAAACATGATCATTCCATTTGAATCCAACTTTAGTCGCTGAATATATTTAACATTTTATTGTGCTATTATTCTTTTATAGGTAGGTCTAGGAATGTTTCAACAATTCTTCGTAGTAGAAGTAAGAGTTACATTACAAAATAAGGCCTAATGTATGTTATGTTCACTTTTTTATATTTTTTTTCTAGAATTACAAGTAATGCATTTTTTGGATTTTTAATAGTAAGATTATTAATTATATATATAATAAGATTTTTAATAGTAAGATATTAAGATAAATCTTGGAGACGCGACGTGTATGAATTTACTATTTAAAATTATCATAAATATTTACAATAATTTATGTGGCTCTGTCAGGATATTATTCTGTATTTTTGATTTTTAATTTCATTAACTATGAGTGTATACAATGAAATATATATTTTATTCATAAATTGTTATGTGAATTATAAAGTACCTATATAGTACTTGTGTCATGTCATGTCTATCACTTTCCTGGCTTTTTTGAGATGTGAAGATAGTGTTTAAATTTAATTTTAAAGCTACTTACGTTTTGCAGGTTTCTAATCGGTGGTGGAATATTATGCCAACATTTGGACACAGCGTATATACCGGAAACTGCCTCTAAAAGCAGCAAAGCCATGCTGAGCTTGGAGAGTTTCATCGCTCACTGTCGCCCTCCAATTGGTCCATGTTTTTATAACATGGATAATTTTTCATATAGATAGTTTGGAGATTTATATTTTATAACACCAAAAAGAAGCGAAGCTATGTGAAGTTTGCGATGATGTTTCATTTTTAGCAAACAGTTTTTTTAAGCCATGGAGTCACTCATGTGCTCTAAATGGAATATTGAAACAGAAACGTGCACAAGCATTCTGTAATCTCTATATGTTTTAGAGTTCTTGCTAGCTGTATATTATATACACTCTCTCATCGGCATCTCACAGACAATACATTCCAGTTTTAGCAATAGATTCTTTGAGAATGTAGAAGCAATCCCCTTTGTATAATTATCAAGGTTAACAAATTATTTTATATCTATTAACCCAGGTTTTTTATAATTGTAGTGTTTGATTACTGTCTCATTTGATGGTCAGTAATAGTGTAGTGAATAATAATGTAGGCTTTCATGGCTAAGTGCCGAAACACATTGTTAGGCGCTTAGCGACAAATATTCAAAGTTGAAGGTCATAGCGGACACTAAAAGTGTCATATAACCTTACTGTGGATGTTACCGAAAGCGCAAGCCCGAGGTGAAGATTGATACTGTGGCCTTCCAATCGTCGGTCGACCCTTGTTACCTCTAAGTTATCATCGCTTCAAGGATCTTTCTATAAGATCAATGTATTTCATATGTATTTCATTATTAACATTGAGCGAATACTTACATATATTGACAATATGTAAGTAATATTGACAATATGTAAGTAATATTGACAATGTGTAAGTACTATTGACAATATGTAAGTAATATTGACAATATGTAAGAAATATTGATATAAAACACTGTTTTAAACTATCACGGTTGTTCTCTTAAGTTATATGATTATTAACGGGATATTTACCGTGGTAAGGTTGTGGAATGAGCTCCCGATATTTCGGCGCAGTTACATGCGCCATGTTCACGGGAAGACCGTCTTCCCGTGAACATGGCGCATGTAACTGCGCCGAAATATCGGGAGCTCATTCCACAACCTTACCACGGTAAATATCCCGTTAATAATCATATAACTTTATGTGAGTAATATTTACTCAGAGGACAAAGTCGTGTTCGTACAAACTACTACATAATATGTGTATCTTGGTTAATCCGACAATGTCACAGACGTTATTATAGTTGCTCCGGTGTCGCAGGCCCTGGGGACTTGTCTATGGCGAATCAAACGCACCGCGGTAAACACATTTATCGACTGTTGGATCATGATGAACACACTAGGCACCTTTGAGAAATTCGTAGTAATAATAGCTCGATGCTTGGCACCCGTTTTTTATCTCCTCGACTCGACCTCAACCTTACAGACTAGAAATTTTGCTCCTTTATTGAAGTATTAAGTGATTTTTGTATATTATCGCAGTCGAAAAGTAAATCTGTCAGATAGTTTTCGACATAATATAATATTATAATCTAGACGTTTCAAAGACTTTTCATGGTTGTGGTTTTTTGAAAAACTGATAGATTAAAGGCAACAACTGGTTTATATACACGTCAGTTAGTTTAAAAGTTAACGTCGTCTCAAATTTCAGTAAATTTAATCTAAATATCAAATTAGTCAAATGTCTCCTAATTTTACATTAAGGCGCGCTCGTACCCTGATTAAAGAAAAAGCAGAATTTTTAAACACTTAGTGTAACGAAACAGATCGATAGTATATTATGAAAAAAATATAAAGGTTAGAAAAGGAATAGGAAAAGAGTAATAACCGAATAGAATTTATAAATATAACTCTATTTCAGCAGAAAAAAATCCTGAATAGGTCCACAAAAATAATTTTTCACGTCCAAACTATCAGAGTTTTCAGCGATAACACTATATTTTTTTTAGGTAATGCATAGCTAACGTATACTGCTAAAGTAATAACCAGCAGTTTTTTCAATTGTGTTAGTATATATCGAAAAATATAAAGAAAACGTACAAAATTAACGCATTTTCGCATTACATCGTCCAACCTAACAAGCGATTTTCAACCTTACGTAAAGCATTGTAAATTATTTTAAAATTGGGGTTGGACCGCGTCTTAACATGAAATTTATGAAACTAAGCGCATGGTCCTTAAAACCAGTCGCGCTGGGTTGATGGTCAAGGCATGAATCCTTATATGATTAATTACTTGGAATATATAAAGAAAGTTATATTTTATAAAGTTATTGTTGAACAATTTTCTCGAGATATGATAACTATAACAAGTGGAATAACGCACCGAGAATACGGGTGCTAATCCCTCGACCGATCTTCGGATATCCATTACCAGTGGGCCGAGGACGAAAATCTGCTTAAGTGTAAAGTTATCTTATCATTTACATATTCGATACAAACTATGAGTTATCTGTGCCACTATTGTACTAGATAATTGGCAGTTTGTACTAAATACGTTAACGATGTGATTACGTTACACTTAAACAGATTTTCGTGCTCCCTGCTCTTCGTGCTTCTGGACAGAGTTTGGATTGAACGTGTTGGAGCAGTTGGGGTATCGTTAGGTTTAGGAGTGTCTATAATAATATTCAATGACAAGTTTTGTGTACTGCGATCAATAATCCTACTTCCTTCTAATATTATAAACGTGAATGTTTGTATGTACCTATGGATGTTTGTTACGGCTGGCCGTTTGAGCGTGAAAGATTAAAACCAAACAAGATGAACTGTTGTACAAGAGTTCGTCTTGGTTGGTTTGGTACCAATCCTGTGCATGGTATTCTTCACTATCAAATCAATAGTGCGCAAGCATTGCTGTATAAAGGCAAGTAAAAATCTATCCGCACGCTTCAACTACTTAGGTAAAGGTGTGAACGGTAAATTGCAGTAGGTGCAAGTGAAATGGCAGGATGAAATAGCTCCAATAATCAAAGTCTCAGCAGACGAGCAATGTGCAGAGTAATGCGAAACACTTCTTAGCCCTGGGTTGCACTGTAACTGTCATAGGCAAGAGCAGTCCTTACTATCAGGCACACGACTTGCCCGTCTTGCCACTTGATTGCATAAAAAACTAACATAAATGTATACACGTTTAAATAATCTTCTACATCACAATTATTTATCACATTTCACTGCCTACGCTATTACGGATATTGTTCTTTACAATTATTACTCCATTGTTAACACACAATATGTTTTCTATAAACATTAGTGTAATCGCACCCTAATGTTAACGTCCAGAAATAACGTTCAATACAACCACAACGTAATAACCGTTTCAAAAATCTAAATACAAGGACACGCGACAATTCCTCTTGTTTTATTTTCCCTAATTCAGTCCCCAACCTCTTAAATAACATTATCTAAATGTCGTAAATATGGGCCATTATCGAGAGCCCTTCAAAATTCCGTGCGGCGTTTTTGAACGTACACGAGAGAATGACGCGTCAACTCCATCCACTAAGAAAAATATTGAGACAACAGAGCCGCGGAGTGCCCTCCGCGACATAATGGCTTTTCATTGAATTCCACTTGGTTTCTTTTGTTTATATCCCATAATGTTTCGATTGGGGCATGATGGAGGGGCCGTGATTACTTTAATAACAATGACGACGAGTACAAAGGACGAGATCTGAAATTATGTGCGGGGTCGGTCGGTGCCCGGTACAGTTCTCATGCTCCTCACGTACCGGCCTGCTCCGACTGTTACCTGCATGTGACATTAAAATATTATGAACACAGAAATTATGAACGTTTCATAGTAACTCATTAGGTTTACGACTCGATAGCGACCGATAACAGAAACCTCGATTATTCACTTCCCGTACGACTAATTAGTTAAATGCCGTATCTTATCAGATTAGATTATAGAATTTGCAAATGAAAGGAACAAACGAAAGCTGATAAGTTGCACAGGATGTGATACTGTGAGCCAGGAATTGGTGTGGCTATTTGTTCGTGTCAGGTATGCAAGGGCGTGCTCTGCGAGGCATTAGGTATGGAAGCCTCGCTGCGGCGGAAACAAAACGCATTCTCTACTTATTTTAATACAGAATAGAGTCTCGTCCAAGCTATATGTATGCAACGCGGCAAATGGACACGCTGTTTGATATGGTTATTACGGCCTTTGTGGCAAGTATAAAGGATCCGATGCGAGCGGCCGAGGATCCGTTGTGAGATTTGTCTTCGTGATACGCTAAAAATTTCAAAAGTGCCCTGTGAAGAGGACCTTTAGTCGGCTTCCTTGTAAATGGAAATTCGTCACAATCACAACCTGTTGGGTGACAAGAGGATGTTTAATTTGGTGTAACAGAACTGGTTGCTTTAAATCTTCAAACTGTCATCTATTCGTTAAATGGATGATTCATTGTGTTAGACCAGAACCTATTACCACCCAACCAGTTCTATCTTATATGAGAGTGCAAAAGTAGAACTGCAGTGTTACTATTATTAAGACCAGTTTCAATGTAACAAAGGTTGAAAGTAAAGAAAATATTGTACAGATTCTATTCTAGTTCCAATATCAATGATCACAAACGAACCACAACATATAAAGCATTGATTTTATACTTGCTCGAGCTGTTCAACTAAATACCTGAGAATTTATCAGTTTGCACAACTCCGCTCGAAGTAACTCGATAATTTATAGATCACGTTTCCTTCTTACCCGATTTATCTTTATACGATTATATTTTCCGCTAATTGCTCCCATTTTGCCCTGTTCAATACTTACGTCCATCTTGCTAGCTTCCAAATGCTGCCCATTCAGCAGTCCAGGTTAATTGATGTGTGGGGTTAAGGATTAGTGCACATTAATCAGAGGCTAGATTACAGTCATTGAAATTACTGTCTCTCCGGTTCTACATTTTTGAACCTTAATTTTATAGCAATTTCTCCTGCTTAACGAAATTGTCCAGTACCTACATAAACTTATTTTAACTCATGTACGTAACATTTTTGTTCCTTAATTCATTTTTAATTATATCTTTTTCACATTTGCATATAATAAATTTACCGTGGTGAAGTACTATCGATGTACGGGGCTACTTACATGTTTTTATCAAAAAAGCTAAGTTTGTTTTGTTCAGAACCCTTGGAGCATCAGTTAAACTCGCACTTGTCAGGTTTATTTAAATTATAAGTGTGCCCAAGAGGTTAATTTGACCAAAATTATATCTTAAAGGATATATGAAAAAGATGAATAACAACACATCCAGATCCATTTCATTTTCAGACACATGTTCTATTTCATCAAAAATTTTGAAATATACGTCTTTTATTACAAACCTGTCTACGATGACTATAATTATACACAGCCTATTCACGTCTAAAAGAGCCTGAGCCTATGTCCTCAAAAGGTACGTGAAGTATAATGGGTGTTCAGTGTCTCCTCCCCATAGCGAGCATACTTTATGAGTCTCCCAGTCGAGGCCCGAAGCGATTGCGACACGATAATCGCAGTACAGAGGATGTCTTGACATTTCTTTTCTTCGGGGATATGAGGCAGTAAATAAAACCCCCGGACACGCTGACACGGTGCTATTATACTGTTTGCGTAATTGCAGTATGTAACTGCAGTGCAACAGAAATGCAAATGCATGCGAAACGTCCGAAATTAGTCATTGTGATAAAAGATCCGCTGACGTGTTAAACGGAAGTCGTGGCGTTGAGTGAATGGATAATGTAGTTCTGGTGGTATCCAAAATACTTTGTTTTTATTATATTATTTTGTTATAAAGATTATGATAATTATTATTGGTCATATTATTATCAATAATTCTCATGCAGATTTTCAAGATGCGATAAAGTCGTTGTGCCCAATTGCATTCCAATTAAGAATTTAAAAGAATCTATCTTTCAAATCCAAACCGATATTACCAAACTGAAAACGGGATTCAGTGGAACGTCAAGCCAACGTAAATATACTTATCATTCACTTGCACCCCCGCAATATTCCGGCTCGCGGGAGTCATGGCAACACACGTCAACACATCACAAACATTCTAGAAGAACAAAGATTTGTGCTCATGAAACAAATATTTGTCCCGACTAGAGATCGAACCTTGAACCTTTCACTTCGAAGGCAGAATAAAAATTTGTGCACATCACACAGATATTTGTCTCGACTAGGGACGAAACCTGGGACCATTTCTGCGAAGGCAGAGGCTCTACCAACTATTAACGGGGCCGTCAAAGCACATTGGAAGATACCAATTAATATCCAGCATTAGATTCTACTTAAATTTATATTATATGACTTTCAAAGCACCAACGCCTGCCCAGAGAGACCAAACAATACAATTTTAAGAATACTTCTCCCTAAAATTGTAACGCTTCTACTTTAATGTAAGGGGAAGGCAATATGTTTTAGTATTACAGAACGGGAATATACAGGAAACTGATTTACAAACTATAAATTGAGTATCTGAGGTCAGTATGAACGTTCCTTCTTCGCCTTTCAACACCTTTATTATCAGTCATCGGATCTGATCAAAAATATGGCTTTGAACCTTAGTCTCCGTATTGTGCTCTAAAACAAGATATATCTGAACGCATATCTAATCTCGGACATCTGAGCTCGTTTTGTATGTGTATGTTATTTATAGGGATGGGGCACAATAGACCCGGCACCTATGCTCGAGACCTTGTCAATTCGCAATGTATCTTCTTAGCGGCCGTGAGTCCGTGCCCTTATCGCCCTGATCTGAAACGCCACATTCTTGATCCAGCCCGATACAAAGGCCTTGTGTAGACCGCAATTTGAATATTACGCCTATTTTAAATGAATTGTGCTTTGTTATCTTAATACGTATCAATAGATGCGATAAGCAGAACATCTGCTTCACAATCCCACACTGACTATGCGCGTGTCGATCATCTAAATTTATTCAAGGTTAAAAACACTGACTCGTTTTGAAAGCCATAAACATTTTTAGCGTGCAAATATTTAAGAAATCTCTGAAATAAAATTCGGCTTAATTGCCTCTAAAAACTTACTTAACAAACGGGCGGCGCCGACTTTTATTACGCCCCGCTATTTCCGAAACTAGAAATGTCGAAGGGTTCGCTAAAAGAGTTGCAAATAACGAAAACAATGAACACAAAAGAAAGTTCCGTTTGGATCTGCGTAAACCTTTGAAATTACAAAACCGTTAACCGTTATTGAGCCGTTACGGGTTTACTTTATTGGCGTAAATAAAATTTGCAATGACTTCATACATTTTTGGCAGACTCGTCAATTTAAGACTGAACCTTTCAACAAATGTATTGTACATTGTAAACCATAACAAAAAGGCAAATACTGCCTTGAAAGAAAAGAGTTAGCTTATATTGTTTTATTGATGTCGTGTAAATAAAAGGTATACACAGAATTACAAGTTGCATTCATGTCAGCGTCAGCGTAGCAGTAGAAGGTTTCGAATGTTTACCATACACGTTAACAGCTATCCAAAGAACGCCCAAGTTTACGATATGCCATATACCTACCACAAACTAAGATCTATGGACAGCAATGCCACTTATCAATTCAAAAGACCAATAAGATTATGTCAAGAAAGCCTTTTGTCTGTTTTTTTTTTTAATTATATCATCGCAAATACTAATGTATACCTACTTTTTCATGTAAAAAATGTATCCCGATATAACTATAAAATTCAGGTAATTAGGGTAACAAGTGATTATTTAAACATACTAAACCGATTTCACTATTGACGTGCTACTTTGGCTGAAATTGTAATATCATCCTCCTACGCGGAATCGTACTCAACACTATGTAACATTAAACTATGTAACATTAAGTGTAACATTAAAGAAAAAATAACAACATTTGAACAAATAAAAACCAAATTTCGTCTATAATTACGTCAACCTATGTATGTGCTATCGTCCGAAGAATGTTCGGCGGCGTTCATTTGATAATTGGAATATACAAACGGAACCGTCATCAAGTCAATGATAATCACACACCGCGTTTTTACGACATCTGTTTTATTACTCAACGCATTCGCATTAATCAACCAAAACATTATTGGTATCAACTCCATACAAAACCGCTCTTTGTACGACCGATTTAAAACCACACATAAAAATAATACCCTATTGAGATTAATTGGACTCGATAATTTCATCCCTGTTTGATTTTAAAGCTAGTAAGCATCGAACAAATTTGTTATTCATAAAAACCGTTTATTAATTAACTCAAAACGATATATCTTAATTGATTCAAGACTCGCCGATATATATAAAGCTTGGACATTAAAACAGCAAGGCTAATTGAACATATACTAAAAACGGTAGGCCGTCAGTATAAGTGTCTACATGTGTGTGTATAGGCCGCAAATAGGTCTTGCCATTAATAAAAACACGTCTCCTTATAAACACACGGCTTTATGCATGACATCGAAATTTGCTTTCATAAAGGTCGCATGAAGGCGCGCACAAAGCTACATTGTCGCGCTCTTCCAGCGCATGTCCGAGACAGGCACTTTGACTGACAGGCAAATAAAGGTAGACAAAAGAACCATTCCGAGTCACCGACGAAGCAAGAGCGATACACGTCTCGACTATTTTATTTACCTGACCTATTCTCACACTTTCCTCGATCGCTATGTGACACCAAAATTAGAACTTAACGTATTAATTTATTATTAATTATAATTTTTCATGTTGAAACAATGATAACAATGGAACAATACACGATATGTCCGAGTGGAAGGCGATAGTTGAACGAGTGTCCGAGCGTCGAGTGCGGCGTGAGTTCCCAGGTGTGGAGGAAAGGAAGTTTCGTTTCTATGGACGGGTTGCGAGGTGAGGCGCGGGCGCAGGCGGCGGACCACCGGCGCTGCGCCCGCGCCCGCCGCATAATTACTGTGTACAGACACACACATACCTACACCAGCACACACTCATCGATAATACTTTAAATTAAATTTTATTTGCCTTGTAAATTTCATGGGCATTGATTGAGCTCTTGGTATATGGACTTCAGCTGATTTAATGCCTGCAGAATGTGTGCGCGCCAGTAGCGTTATTCTAATCGGACGCGGTAGCGAGGCTGAATTTACGACTGTCTCGCCGGCGATGATGGACGCCACTCCTCGGACGTTGATAAAACGCCAATAAAATCAACTGTAAATGTTTATCTCTATCGAATCTCCATATGAATGTGACCTTATGATCCCGCAAGACACGGGTGTATTGTCAAAACGCGATAAGGTGAAAAAGCGATATATTTGCATTCTTTGCGTGTTTGCGTTAAGTTTCGATGGAAAATGACTTCTATATTTGTTCAGTGAAATGTCAGAATGTGTCGTGAGAACGTCATTGGATGAGCGTATGACGTGCGCGGGCGCGTCGTGTCGGGCCGGTCACGCGAGATCGCAGTACCTGACTGCTAATCTGTGCCACACGGTATACAGTACACTTGTACCAGTGTACTTACACTGCAACTGCAACTACGAACCTTCGCTCTACTTGGAATTTCAGCCGCGGGATATTGAAACTTACCATGTTAGAATCACTTCCTTTTGAGGAAAGTTAACAAACAATAACCACGAAGCTCTCTTTTCCATTTGTTCAGGTCGTGGAATTTGTGAAGTATACGTTCTGATAAATTATTCAGAATATTTATGGCACCTATATGGAATCATTGTGTACCAGTATTCAGAAGGTAAGATAAAAGAAACCTCCTTGCAGAATAATTATAAAACCGTACTAAATAAAGTCTAATATATAAATTTATTTCCTTATTATTTATACCAAATGACCAATCTATGTACAGAGATTAAAATTCCTAAGATATTTAGTAAGATTTTCACAGTGTGTGTCCTGATTACGTATGGTACAAAATTTTATGGAAATTAAAGCTTTAGCTACGCCATTAGACGATACAAACCATGAGCTTTTATTACAAATGTTAGCATACAAAACATCAATAAAATGCCATTACATAGTAAGCGAAGCAACTCCTTTAAGAGAATGCTGATGCGAGGTGAACAAACTCTGAACAAGGAACCATGATGATAGAGGACTGTCTCACATAACTCTCGATTATCGGTGATTCATAACTGAGCCTTCGAAGAGTTCTAAATCAATAGATAACTATGAAACATTATCTCATAATTACTGAGACCAATGTCGGTACAAAACCAATTGTGCTGGAAGGAAAGCTGTAATTCAAAGCCATCTGTGGATGCGACCCAGTAATGGCCATCTAAATCACTGGACGTAATCGCAACAGTGATTTTAAACAGAGGTCACGAAGCACTTCTATTGGGTTGTATTTATGAAGGCAAAAAAGCATGGACGGCTTAAACCTCCATTTATCAAAGTGCTCTTTGTCAAATCTCATGGAAAAAATCGTATCGTGTTCAGTCAAACGCGACACTCATTTGTATGATATGCAGAATTAAACAGGTCCTCTGAAGCTTAATCTGGCTGAGGTGTCTCAAAAGACATTAAGCAGATAGTACTGATAATATGTTTAACATAAATATTGTAGAGCACTCCGGGACCGCGGCCCGGATCACAGATCGACTACAAATGACTGTGGCGTATCCTTATCAGGTAGCAGCGCCGAAGCCGGCGGTGAAATACTTCTATAGCGTTTTTAGGCATTCGGCTTCCGTGTCTCTCGCTACGATCTAGTTACATTTTCCTATTACATCGAGCCTTTACCGCTTATCTTGTCAATCTTGTAAACGCTTAACGTCAAATACTTTCATAACCGTCCGTCTCGAAACAAGAGAACCGTTTGGCTTTGAACGTCCATAAATTTGTGTGATGTTGAATATAAATTCCGTTACGGTTACATTTTTAATTGGAGTAGAATGAGCTCTCCTTTTATGCCGTGTGTATCGATAAAAATTGATTGTGATCACGTTCGTATGTTTTGTCTATAAAGTATATTTGAGCGGCATAGTAGAGTGGTATAATAAATCGTGGTTCATTACAGAAATCGCCGTAAATACCTGAGCGATTCGATTCGACATCGAGTCGACGACGCAAGGCTTTGAGGGAGCAGTTATGTTGTGTGCGTGCAAGCAACACACCTCCGCTGGCGGACGGGCGCGGGCGTCAGGAACAGGTAGTGTTGTGTGTATAAACAAATAACAAAATCGACTTGTCTTACGGAGCACGCCAAGGTCGGTACGCGCCTCGCCTCTCGGAACGAAGTCCGCGCCGCCCGCCGCCGCCGCAGCCGCCGTCCCGGCTTATCCAGATACTCCAACGCTTTTTACCTTTTTTTCTAAAAGCCCTTATTTATTATGATGGTCGAGTATTTGGGCGCACAGTTTGTATAAGCAATCAATTTTATTCATTTAGAAGAAACTCGTTTGCTTGTACAAACAAAATGAGTAAAAATAATAAATATCTAGTAGCTGGTGCGAAGCAGCTCGAGAGGCGCATACATGGCAAACATTTGAGAACATAAAAAGAACCATGTCGAACTGCAATAAAAAGTCTGTACATACCTAGACGGTAAACTTTGAACGGTATGACACAACAGACGTCGAAAACGTGTCCATGAAATCGATATCTCAAACATTTGGATCGATCGATTTCGTGATGAATGGTGGGTGATATTCGATCCTCGGTCGATTCGTGAATGGCGGCCGGAAGTTCCGTACCCATCGGCCTCTAGAGACGTGGAGGAGAATCCACGACCGTAGGCTGTGACAAATCGCTGCGTGCCGTCATTCCTCTAATCGTTCTGCTTTGCGTCGACAATGATCCCAATTTAATTTAATTAACGCTTCAATGCACTCTAAGCCATGTGAACGAACTTGGGAAATTGTTTTTAATGACTTTCCTGTTTCTTCTTAATAGATACCATACTTTGTCACGTCTTTGGATAATCTCGCATCAGATCTCTCTGATGAACGCGGACGGAACACAGTTTAAGTTTTATGAGAAAGACTATACAAATAAGACGGTACTGCAGTCAAGGAAAGTCATTAATCAATGTGTTTACACAAACAATATTTAAAGAAAGACTTTCACCGGTTCATTGTAAACCAGCCCGCTTGAAATAGAATAAATAGACAGAAAGTGCCTAGAAGCGATATAATTTCGGCATATCAGATCTTATCAAGAATGCGTTATGACTTATGATATGTAGTGTCCTATTTCAGGGAATGATATTCTGCTGTGAAACATTACTCAAAATGCAAGTAAAGTTGATTCGAACTGGTAGTATATGAATATAGTTACTCGTACTATTGTGTCAGACTTAACCTAGCTCAGTTCAGCGTAAATCTTTAGAGCTCCCTGGGATGAACAAAAATATGTATGACTATTGTTTTGTCATATAAAGATGTTAATATTATCGATGACCAATTAGACCAATATTCAAGGAATGATAGATCTTAAGAGATGATAGAGTTGAGTCTAAGGCATTTACTCTCCCACTTAGTTGGTTTGCTGAACACGTACGTAATACGAGTGTGTACAAGAAAGCGCAAGTGTTATTGGGCGTAACTGTTAGTTGGATGTGCTGAAAAAATTTAGTTGCTATTGAGTTACTAACTCAAAAGTTTTATTGCGTGGCGTAAACATCGAAGGAAGTTTCTTAATTTTAATAAAAACTTTATAAATTAAACTTAATTTTATTTATCAAGTGGAGCGCTGGACGAAATTAAAAATAAAGTTAAAAATGACATCTTCGTCAGCCCGTCTAAATATTCGTCAGCAAAGTAGCACTTTCTGGAATTGTACTGTTTCGATGTATTTACTAATTACCAATGGATTTATTGGAAGTTCCCTGAAACAACTGGCCAATTAATTAAAAGATATTGTATGAAACTACAAATCCTATGAGGAGCACACCTACGTATCGCATTTTTTCATATTTTCATTAGTGTTTTTAAGTATTTAGAAACATTGTTTTTTATTCTTTTTATTTTTTCATGTGTTGTTTTAAAAACGTTCTATTTGATATCCTACTCTAGGATTTTGTGACACTGTGTTTTATAGGAATAAGCAACATGGTGGTTTACAGCCGCCATATGTATATTTGTTTCATACTATCAGTAAGTAGATGACTGATGGGGAGGTTCTGGAGTGGAGATCATGGACTGGCAGACGCAACGTAATCCTGTACCGACAAGGTGGACAGCCTTCCTGATAAAGGTCGCGGGACGAAGTAGGTTGCAAGCCGCTTCCAACTGGTCCTTTTAGTAATTTATGGAGGAGACATATATTTTCAGCAGTGGCCGTCCTACGACTGAGATGATGATGATGATCAGTGTAAGTGACGCAACGAGCATGACAGTTACAGTGCCACCCAAAGAACAAATTTCAAACCCTAACAGATTAGTAAAGAGACGATCAGACGCACGACCTGTTCGTCTCGATACTTGAAACATACTTTAAATTTAATTAGAATTAATCAAAATAGGTGGATTAGAGTTCTGTGATAATCTATGTTCTACAAAAATAATAATAATGTAAAATAAATAATTATTAACAAAACTGCAAGGGCAGCTTATAGTGGCGAACCGTAGGTGAGTGGCGCCATCGTAGACCCCGATTCTCCCTGGGGCTAACTGAGACGCTTGTCTTGTCCGGCGTGGAAACGCAAGAGCAAGTACCAAAAAGCTCCAAGGGTGGAAGGTTTAAAGAGCATAACGCCGGAAGTAGCGCCCTAAAGAAACCGCAGCACACCTCTCGACACCCTTTAACCATTTACACCAACTGCCCTTTTCATCGCCAATAATCGCAGCCTTTACGGAGGCCTGTTTAGCGGATGGTATCATCACCTGCCTTAATATTTACGATGAGACTGAAATTGGCAGGTTCTGTAATATACCTATATTATATCTAATATATGTATATAAGATCTATTCTAGTCTATAGCCATCTATCCTCCTTATCACTTGTAAGTTCATGTCAACAGCCTTACCATTTTACCCATTCTTGTAACAAGAAGATATTCTGTTTTTCATCCTACATTGTATATTTTATACCAAACAGGCCTCTGAGTGACTAAAGCCCGACTTATGCTTTGGTAAAGGACCGGATGAAATCTTTAAAATAAATGAAATAATATGTAATAAAAATAATATGGAACGGCATCCACACAATGTCTCCAGGTTCCAAACTAGGCAAAGCCTGTACTGTGGTAACCTGATGACTGATATAATAGACACATATGCAAGTAGGTATGTCTAAAAATATAATAATATACCGATATCATATATCATTCAATTCTAGTGACAGCAGGTGACAACCAATCTAATGTTACATAAACATACCATTTTCTAGAAGCATTATGTACCTACATCTTATTCCCATAAGAGCTTAGGTGCTTTATTCTAGGAAGCATTGTTTTGAATTGTGGACTATAGCAACTTGTAGACTGGCTAGAGTGCCTTACTTATATTTCTACTGTCATCAGCAATCATGTTACGAGACGAGGAAGTTTTGCACCTGATGATAATCACGCCATGTACATGGCAGTAGCAGCGTTACCCAACGCTAAGCTAAAGCTAGTAGTCTCTTGCACCCGTACTGCACTGTTCTCATCACCCTAAGACATTGAATTTTGAGTCGATTTCGTCTAGTAATTTTACTTGATACAGTGTCCTTCACACAGTAACACAGTAGTACGTACATACATACATAATCCCCCCATTAAGTTCCCACTGCCGAGACTGGAGCCTTCCTCTCAGAGAGAGGAGTGGAGCTAACATGATCATAATATTACAATGCGGGCCCAGTGCGGCTTGGTGGATAGGCTAGTGGCCAAACTATGTCGAAGATTTCAGACCGCCCGAAGGCCTTCGACCTAACGACTGTTGTCCTAAGACAAACAACCGTGACCGACGGCTTGACGTGTCCTCCGAAGCACGGAAGCGCTCACTTGAATAATGCCACTAGCGGTGGGTGACCGTGGTTGGATGTTGGATGGGTATTCAACTCCTAACCGCAGCAAGCGTTGCTTAATATTATTGATTGATTTAGATCGCCAAGTCAAGCTCCGCTGGGAGCGCTTTGCGCAGTAATGCTTGCGAGCTATAGCTTCACGGCAGATTATCTGGCACCAACCAAACTGCTACCTAGTACGTCGGGGTTCCTCGCCTCTAACGATTCAGATCCCGACGGTTGAGGGAATATCTTCTAATATTCTATTCCGTTCCTTCGCGGATAAATTAACTCTGAGTCTCTTGACAGATTCACCTTCTACACTTTGGAGGGGAAATATTATCATCAGATATTTAGTCACTGGTTACGTTGTGAAGCATCATGTCCAAAGAATCATGGCCATACAAACATATTAACCGATTTGTTCTATAGATTTTAATTCTAGTATAGTCACTGCTGTGTTGTATGTTAAACTTTATTATTGGGTGAGATTTAGTTACTTTTATACGAGGTAGTAGTTATCGGAGAGGCGCAAATATCCGTCTCGGGAATTGATTAATTGTAAAAAAATCTAATGTGGAGTAAGAAGTAGACATTTTTTTATTCCAAATATATCATATTAGGCACAATATTTCTTTATTATTTGAGAATGAAAATAAAACTGGTTTATTTAGCTAAAGCATATACAATAAATGAAAATAGGTGGATCACCTGATTCCCACACTAGGCTCGAGGCCGTATTAAGATGTCAGGACTCTTTCGTCAACAGCATTATACAAATGACGAACTACATCTCGTGCTGCTGACGTGCCCGTGCTGCAAAACTCCCATAACCTTGAAACATTAAGTCTCAAGTGCCTGTAATTTTATTTTGCCGAAACCCATATCCCGCAAACTAAAACACAATGATGCCACCATTGGTGTTTTGCGGTAGAAATAGGTATGAAATACTCGTAGGTCTTGAGTTGACGAAGATAGTGTTGTGCCGTGCAGAACGTTGCAAACTTAGGCAGGGGTAACGCTCACCATCACGCTACTGAATTGTCCACCTCGTCACAACAAAAAACTTAATAGAGCAAATCTTTATCACTAGCAGTGACACGGTTCCATTCATAAATCTTTTGTAAACGTGTATTCGAGCGGGCGTATCGCGTACACTTAAATTATATTCGTACAAGACATATATTTACATGATATATATTTATAATTATGTTAATACTATAACCAGTTTTCTTTTTATCGTTTGCACCTGCAATCTATTTTATGAAGAAAAAAACATGTAACTTCTGTAATTCATATTTTTTTTGAATTTGCAAATATTGAATTAAGTATACATATTATTGATTCTTAATAGTAATACACGCACATATAACACACTCGCCCTCATTCTCACATTCACTTAGACACATACACACAAATAGGTAATCGTATTTTTCTTTTGCAGTTTTATATAGTTCATCAGGAATCATGAATTTGATAATTTGGTATTTATCATAATGTATATGCATACATTATGGGTCTTACTTATAAACGCTGCTTAACTTTAAATGACTTCATTTAGTACTGCGCACAACAGAATTATTCTGCGCCGTACTAAATGACTTAATTTTAAGTAACGTCGATAAGACAACGAACTGCATCTGTTATAAGTCTCGTGCTAATATACCGTCTCCTTATCACATAATAAACATTGCTAAAAAAACATAGGAAAGTTAAATCCTATTCGCTCAGTAATTTATTTTTCTACAGTGCAATTAAAACACGTGCTTAGGCTTAAACATCTGCGAGGAAGAATATCTAACAATAGAGCGAAACCTTCCATGGCAAACACTGCTGAAGTGTTTTACCAACTAGTAAGTCACTTGTCGAATCACTATCATCACTGCATCGCTATCACTATCACTTCACTATCACTATCACTTCACTTCACTACATAACTACATAGTATAAAACAAAGTCGCTGTCGCTGTCTGTCCATCCCGATGTATGCTTAAATCTTTAAAACTACGCAACGGATTTTGAAGTGAATTTTTTAATACATAGAGTGATTCAAGAGGAAGGTTTACATGTATGATACATGCATAACACTGTAGAGAAACACTGACGAAATTACAGGTTTCTAATGTGGTGTCGTAAATAAACACATTTTGCGCTTACATTGCAAACGATGACTGAACCCCACGAGATAAATGAAAATAATGTACTACGGTATTGTACACCTTAAAAAGATCAACAAAAAAGTCCGCAATGGTATATGTCTATCTCAGGATAACCCACAATAACCATTTTTAATCCTTTACATTTTAAGGGAAAAATGGCTTATTTAGGAAGTTATTTTAAGCAATACAGCATTAATCCTTATCCAATTAAGTACCTTGAATACATTGTCCATTCAATATAGATCAATATGACCCTTTACATTTCATTCTGTAGTAGCTAGGTATATTATTTAGTATCAGCATTGCACCCGTGCGAAGCCGGGGCGGGTCGCTAGTTGCTTATAAATTGGAAGTCATAAACAATTAGAACTCGTCTACAGATCGCGCGGCGAGAGTTTGGCTTTGACCGTTATTGCGCAGAAGTCAAAAACTGGGTATCACAGGGTGGCTAGAGGGACGAAGGACTCTTGTCTCTCTCTGTCACATCGAAGACGAGGGACTCTTGTCTTTCTCTGTCACATGGCGCGACAGTACCCATGCGCAGTAATCCCCTCCACCCGAAGGTCAAAGCCAAACTCTCGCCGCGCGATCTGTACCAATATCTCGCTCCGATCCTTGAACTCTTTTTGTATATATCTTGCTTCTACAAAAATATTTCAAGTTAAAGTTAATCCCTTCAATTATTGAGTAATTTTATTAATCTACTAGCCAAAAAACTTGAAACTAAAGCGACCAAGTTTGAGTTGGTTCTCACTCTAGTAGGGTTCCGTAAGTGTGGCCCATCCAAATATTGGGTATAAGAAATGTATTATATTCGAAAAACCATCTATGAAATAATAATATACTCTTCATGTATGATGTTGTTCCAAATTCATTATTTTATATATACATAATATGTGATACATAAGATGTGATTTTTTTTTTCGAATAATAGAACCGACATCTACACTAAAAAGTGTGAAATAATTTGGGTTCTATTTTTTGGTAAAAATGTTTTTCACCCTTTTTAGCAACCTTGTTACTTACGGGATACACAGTCAATGATGATGATATCATCAAGATAAATCAACACTTTCCAGTTTTTGGAGTGTAACTCAAAAACTGCTTGACCGAATTTGATGAAATTTATATGGGACCACACAACAAAAAAAGAATCATCTAAATCGGTTCATAAACGACAAAGTTATCCGCGAAAATACATAAAATATATATAATATATAGTCGAATTGAGAAACCGCCTCCTTTTTTTAAGTTGGTTAAAAATTAATTTTGTTATCTGAAATAAATAATTGAGTAATTGATCTCACAGGCCTGAATACGGAAAATGATTAAACTTTGCAAATGTAGGGAGAGTTTTTTGTTCTCTCTTTAAATTTGCTAAGTTGGGATTCGCTAAATAGATGTTAGTGCCCAAGTACAATTTAATACCGTCTTTCATTCTATTCAGTTAGTGCAGTGTACCTCAAAAACTACTAGACTGAATTTGATAAAAGTTTAATGGGACCACAAGGGAAGCACCATCATTTAAACAAAAAAAAATTTAAGAATCGGTTCACCCAGTCGAAAGTTGTGAAGTATCAAACAGAAAAAAGCAGTCGAATTGAGTACCTCCTCCTTTTTTGGAAGTCGGTAGATAAATAGTAATAAAAGGTTTTTTTGCAATTCCTAATTCACGACTGGCAATGCCGTGATTTATTCAATTTTGAGTACAAAAACACAATTTTTTTCCCAATGTCAAGTCTTGTCTTCTTGTATTTATAAGCTGAAACTGACTCGAGTCATACAAGCGGATAAACAGCAGAGTGGGACAGCAATAGAAATCCGTATTGCCGTTGTGGCTACGGAACCATAAAATACACATTTCATCACTCGTAATAGCTGTCGTGTCCCGAAAATTGCCTCTAATACAGCATTTCTTTCATCAAGAACCTCCTACTCATATTGTTAATAACAGAAACTAGTTATAGCCAACAAGACAGTAGCCCAGTATTATAATATCAAAAAAAAACATGTAAATGGATGTGTAACACGCAACCGCAGCATGCAAGTGCGGGTAGCTACATTTTTTACCTTAGACTCATTGTCATAAATCGTAAGGCCAAAGAAAGTCCAGTGTTTGAATGTTTGGTAGTCGACCATCTGTTTGCAAGTTTTCGTTTTTTTTTGTTTCACCGCATTACTTGTGGTTTTTATAAGAGGTCTGGTTTATACTATAGTATAAACGAAATCGAGCCTCAAGTGGCATTTGGTCAGTAAAGAATAAAAATATTTTTTATGAATATCCTATTAGTACTTGTAACATATAGAAGCTCGTGCCTGTTGTTATCTGTATATTACTGCTGTAAGGCTGCTTCAGCAAGAATCTACATGTGAGTCATACTTTACAAGCATTTTGTTGTCATTGAATGGCACTGCTGCAAGTGAAATTATAGAAGAACCGCAGAACGAGTCTCAGAACTTTGAGTCTTGATGATCCACGTGATTTCTTTTAGGATCTCGTAAAAGTATTTAGATTTAACTTTGAACTATTTTATCAAAGATCGAACGACCCAGACACTATAGAAAATTCATTGTTATAATTACATCGACACTTCGAGTCACATAGAGTTTTTACATAAAATATCTAAATTTTATGCCTGTTACTTATTCCGTTTATATACTTAAGACCTGTGGCATACGGACGAACAAACAACAGAATGACAGTAGTTAAAAGGTATTAGTTTTACTTTGGGTACCTACGTATAAAACGGTCACCAAAAATACTAAAATAAGATTGGGGCCCCTTATGCTATACCTTTATAAGGCAAACAATACTGTTGGGGTAACGGTAAAGGTCAGGGAAATTAATATATGTCAACTATTAAGTTTACCTTAATATGGATGTAGTAATACATAACAATAAGCCGTATAACTGCATTTCTCTTCCACAATGCGCTCTAAAATCTAACATATCTGTGAAAACAATGAGAGAAAACATTCGTAACGTCAATTATAAAGTTCACCAGTACCACTAATTCGTACCATACACTCTATGCCAGAACATAACTGCTTGAGGACACAATTACTGTCTATTATTTGGCGGAGGTCTTTTAGAGTATATAAAATCCTGCGGCTCTCAAAGTGGATGAATAAACCCAAGTAGATTTTATAGGATTTTGTGCCTTGTCGCGTGGTGCATGGACATCCACATTAAGACATTGCAAACATCCATGATCCGAGAACACACATTTTTGCTCAAGATACAAGTATTTCTCCAGACCATGTATCTAAACTGTAGCTTTGAAGGACAGGTCACTATTAAACTAGGATAGCGGAGTCGTCACGAATGGGCACTACTTATTTTCGATAATTGATGAAGGATCGACTAAGGAATACAAATGAAACCAATGTAATGATAGTGATATAATTCCAGCACAATCTATTTCATATGATCTCCAAAGAAGTGCCTACAATTGAGCGTATAATATAAGACACATCTTTAACCCCGGATTCCTATTTTTTTTTGACCGTTTTGCTTACGAGTCGTTACATTTTGCCAGTTATCTCACACAAAATATGTCTATAAGTTAAGGATCACAAGCAAAACTATCCGTTTCTGGATAAAAGCTTTCCTTATTGACAAGGCATACTATTCAATGAATTAATTTATTAACGATAATTGAACTTTGAAATGTATCTGACCTGACATATTATTATTTTAAGCTGAATTTTATTGTTAAACCACTTTTGACATTGTGTTACTGTATAAAGAAATGACTAATACTTAGTACCTATAGTTTTCCAGTTGACCTTATGTATAATATGGAGAACATTAAAATTAATAAGTCGCAACGTAATAATACTGTAACGCTAGTTTGTGAATTTGTATGCTTAGAATATGAGCAATACATGTTTGTTCGCCTCTCTACTATTAAGAACTTGCATACTTGCTTAGCTAAGTGTGTATACACATGTTTGACAAATAAATGATTTGATTGATTGATTGATTCATTGATAAAGGAACCCAGCATTAGAGTTGCTATAGAAGAAGAAATAAATATAAACTATAAGTAAGACTTCCAATCCACGGTCTGAATTTAAATGTCATTTAACCCCCAATACTATAAGTTAGATACGTTTACCCTATTCTATTGCTAGTTGAATTTATGTATACTTTCGATAAAAGTAGCCTTAAGATATGTAAAACATTTGAGATTATGTGATGAAACTACTAGCTGAAATCCAGCAAAGAGCTACGATTGCAATGCGTATTATGCGTACCAGTTGGTTGAAGGCAGAAGCAGTGTCGAGGCACACGAGGCCACGGCATTATGTCCCCCATCGCGTATTGTTTGTCACTCAGACGGATTTCACGGCGACAAATGGCCTCAGATCCAGGATAAACACACCAGCACAAAGCCGCAACAAACAAATTAAAACGACATTAATACAGTTTCAATTTGCGATTCTAATTTACGTTACATGCTCTTGCTCGTATCTTGATCGTAGCGATAACCAAATGTTAATTGAGCGTCAGTTTCTCTAATTGCCAATATCACCGATGAGCATCAGCTGTGGGAACGCGGGCTATCATTCGTGTATTGCCTAATTCGTATATCAATAATGACTATTATTGCTTATTGATTACGTAATACGTTTGAAAGTAAAAAGTTACGTTCACCGCGAGAATGTAAAAGTGTATCGAATTGCAAAGCACTCATCATTAAAGAATATTGTTGGCGCATGGTTCACTGTTCTAGTAGAACCGTATATAGTCGTGATTGTAACAATAAATATTAAACGGGTATTCGGAATGGCCTGCGCCCGTCACCCTGTATTCATTATGCAATAAACCGTGACGATTTGCAAGCTAAAGGGCGAATGTGTGCGTACGAAATTGCGTCCAATTTTCCTCTCACACAATTGTAGGATTAGAGCAAAATTTATATGTCTGGCTTTTTCAAATTAGAGGCTGGGCTTGGCTTAATTCCTTCTGAGGACAATTCCATTTGTCGCCTATCCCAAGGCCATCGCAACAATAGCCTTAAGCTTACCTTAGGCTTAGCGCAATCCAGGCATTTAGTGAGTCTATCCTTGCAGTTTTTCTTTATGTTACTTTGAAGGATGTTATTTGTGTTACTTATATAGGCAGGCTTATCCTTAACAGGAGTGTGGGAATCACTGAATCTGAATAGGGCAATAGATGAGATAATCTTGGTATGGGAATTTTTGTTACTGCTTCTATAGATATAACATAAGGCAAAAGATGATTTGAAAAATAATGACAATAGTTTCAGATGCAACTTTGCAGTTATATTTTTCTTGACTTAAGTATATAAAAATACAAATGCACCTAGTGAGAAAATGGTTGCAAAGTAATGTAAGACTCGGCTTCCACTAATAGTGCATGAAAGATAAGTAGGACCGATAACGGCGACTTAAAAAAGGTGTAACTACATCTAGGGATTCTAGGGTATCCTACTAGTATATTTATTTATAAATTAGGTTTTAAGTATTTAACTTATATACTAAGATACGATCTAGGATCCTGAGGTATCCTATTATAAAACGGTAAGTTACTATGTAAGCCAATAAGTCAAATAAAGTGGTCCTATCTACTATCTATCAGTAATGGCTTTATATTTTATCAGGGTATGCCCCTTTGTCTTGTACGAAGCTATACTCTCTCCCCCGCGCCCTATATTCACAGAAAAAGATAAGTTTAGTATTCGGTGTAAAGTTCTTAAATGAGTTATTGTGTAAGTGAATGTCAGTAACTTTTCCCACTGAAATCAATCCAAATATTTTCAGTTTGAAAAGATTTGAATGAAACTCGGAATGAAGATATTCATAGGCAATAACAAGGAATAACTCATGGGCTA
Source organism: Selenia dentaria (assembly GCA_917880725.1). Lineage (NCBI taxonomy): Eukaryota > Metazoa > Arthropoda > Insecta > Lepidoptera > Geometridae > Selenia > Selenia dentaria. The sequence continues at coordinate 21,921,857 of OU862893.1, forward strand.
GTTTTATCTCAATTCAAGGAGTAGTACTCGAGGGATCAGAATCGGAATAATTTATTTGCAACAAACTAGAATCAATTTAAACATTGTAACAAATATTTAAAAATTATCTAAATTTCTCGCAAACCGGCCTCAACTCAACGTTGCATCGTTCGACCAGCGCTGGTCTTCCATTGGAGCCGTTTGGGTGACTTCACGGATGAACTAAAGTAAAAAACATAATAATCTACATCAACATAATTATCATAATGCGCTTTGCCAAAATGTTATACTAAAAATAAAATAGAATGCAAATGCTCGTATATATAAAATAATGCTGGCTAAAATTATGGGTAAAGGTAAGAATATGTACATAGAACACAATTAAATATTAAGATTAGGTACACATACCCCTTAACTAAGCTACAAAATATAAGATTTTTCTGCTCACGTAGTACATAGATTGTTTGCATGTATGCTTCGTTTTATATGTCACTTGTATCAATTTTTGGTGTAAAATTAGAAAATGTTTGATTTTTATTCTGAAGCCTTGAAGTTATTCACTTTAAGCTTATTCCACACGGATGAAGTCGCTGGCATTAACTAGCCTTAAATCAACGACGTACGGATTATCTCCGCACTATATGTAACTATAATAATAATATAATTTAATAATATAATTTTTAATAATTTAATATTAAATTAATCATATAATTTCTACTGTGTACAATATTAACTAATGGCTCGGGGTGACGACACTGACGACCGCAGTACAGTGCTAACTTTAGGTTATATTTTTGGCGATACTTCAGCAGTCACGACAGTCTTTGTGCTAAGTATCTATCTAGGTGTACGAGTTTCCGACTCGTAAACGATATAATAAAAATATATAAATATTCAGTGCCTTTTTTCTTGTTTACATTGCATGTTGGTTTCTTTTTAATAGTCTTTAAGAAAACAAACTCTGCAGATTAAGTACGATAAGGTAAGCTTACATGGCTTCTAAGAGGCTGATAACCTCTTTGTGAACCATATAATTATCGGAGATACCACTGGCCGCGACCACTAATCTAACCATAGCTCTCAGATCGCTTAGACAAAAATAAACTTTAACTTTGAAGCTGTAGAGGTGATAGTGGGGTAACTATTGAAGTGCGGTCCGTCAAGTCACCGTTGGCACGATGCTCGCGTCTCCGCCACGAATTGGTCTATAATTAAGAAATAAGTTAAGATACGGTTTTTAGCTGACTTTTTACAAAGCGTCTTGCGGGCCAACGCAATTAACCCGCCTTGTAAATTGAATGTTTGCTTTATAGTGATTAGTAATTAACTTCAAACTTTTTATAGAAGCTCACGACGGCATTGATCTTATTGATGCCCATTTGTTTTGTTTGTTGCTGTGCTCAAGTCCATTTTGTACGGTAAATATTAATTTACGAAAGCTTTCGTTTTGTTAAGGCACGTGGTTTTCTGTTAGCTGAACTATGTTATGTATCAGTTAATTTTAAATATAACACAATTCGAGTTATTTTTACTCTGGTCCTAGATATCGTCAGGAGATGGAGAGTTCGCTAGAATCGTGAAATAGAAGAGTTATTCGCGGAGCGTAACATCATTGGCGAATTTAAGGCGCACAGGTTTCGGTGGGTAGGCCACGTCATGAGAATGGGAGACGATCGAGCGGTGAAGCGAGAATATCTTGCTCGACTATCAGCAGCATTGCGCCCAAGATACCGCTGATCAGATGAGATGGAGAAGTACCTACGCGAGCATCACCTGCCCAACTGGCAAGAAATCGCACAATATTACCAGCAATGGCGTCTTTTGCTGTCGGAGGCCAAGACCTACTTTGGGGTAATCACGCCATATTAGTAACTCGGTAAGTGACTATTTTTACGCTATTCATGTAGTAGTTAGGAACCCTGTTAGCAGTTGGTAGTGATCCTGCCTTCAAAGTAGGTTGTCTGAGGTTCGATCCCTGGTTATTGTAAGTGTACATGGCTCCCGCGACACAGAAAATCCTAGTGCGCAAGTGTGAGTGAACGTTATTATAATTAAGTACTTAATAACTTAGTCTTAGTTGAATTTCATGTTTCTCTTAACGAGCCGTTTTAGTTTTTGCCAATTTAAATCATTTCTAATAGTTTCTTGTTTTTGTACATGTTTACTAACGAACTTGTTATATTATAATACTCGGTAAAAAAATATATGATTTGTATTATATTGATTTAAGAACATACATGTTGCTTTTGTGTCTGTGTAAGTAAGTATGTATACAGTTTTCTCTACGTTAGTTCCGTCCCCAGACGACGGTTAAAATCTATAGAGAGTTAAAATTCGATGCTCTGACTGTGAGCCTTCCTGGCCTAGGCTAGGTCATAGCGTCTACCACGGACTGTTGGAAGACGCGGGTTCGAATCACGTCCAAGGATGTTTACGATTCTCTCTAAACTTGCAAGGTTTGGCCTCACTATTAAGCAGGCGTTAGTGCTTCTCGGCAAACGTAGTGTAGGACGTCCTGAGGCACGGTGGAGTGACGATCTGCGCAAGACGGCTGGCAAAAACTGGATGCGAGAAGCCCAAGATAGACCTAAGTGGCGTGCAATTGGAGAGGCCTATTTCCAGCAGTGGACTGCTACAGGCTGATGATTATGATGATGATGACGATGAGTGCTTTTAATATAATATAACTAGCAAACCCTGCGAACTCCGTTTCGCCACCAGATGGCTTCGTTTTATGTAACATTTCGTTTGGCGCCATCTACTTAAAATATTGGTTTGTAGTACATGCTATGTATCAGAGATGGCGCTGTATGTGAAAAAAGATTTTCCCGCTTTTCTTTTTAAATTTTTCCTGAATGTTCTTTACTATAAACCTCACGGAGCCCGAGACCTTTCTAACGAATGCAAAACCGTAGAAATCGGTTCGTGCGTTCTGGAGTTATAGCGTCAGGAAGGAAAACCCGACTTATTTTTATATAGTAGAATTGAATACTAATTTCTCATAAGAAGTCTTCTCCAAACCATTACAAGTACACTAATTTAATACTAGCATAAATTGACAAACAAAGACTTGACACGAGCATGTCAGGCCGTACTTAGAATATGATTAGTAGCTGTAGTAGCCGTAGCTGTAATCACAAAAATATGGTTTATAAGAATATTACGAGCAGTTTTACGAAACTCGTTGCACTTCAATTATAATAATTACATTACGCTCAATGTACTTTAAAGTTGGACGTTTTACTCAGTCATATCAATATGGAAGATAAGTATATATGTTTTTTACAGGGGATGTAAGGGGCGAGCCAACATCTTTTGACCCAAGTCAACCTCACCTGCACGCGGTACATCCTGCTGATCGACGAACGAGGCTCTGACAACCGACCGATGGCGGTATACCCATCCCAACAGGCGTCGCTAAATGCAACAGGCCGGTGACGGGCAGCAGCGTCACCGGTGCGAGAAGCTACGCCCTGCGATCGCCAACCCGCCTGCCCAGCGTGGCGATTACGGGCAATATCCTCCAATGCAGGACAACAAAAAGCCACGGCCCCTAGTTCCCGGCGGCCCCGCTATTCCTGGTCATGGTGGCGACCATGGTAACGGCGGGGCGAGGGGTGCTAAGAATCTCCGGGCTACGGAAGGCCACCACAAACAACTGACCCTGGCGACGTATAACGGACGCACGCTAAGGCTTGACTCGCATCTGGCGCAACTCGAGGTGGAACTTGGGAAAATTAGGTGGCACATACTGGGGTTGAGTGAAGTCCGAAGAGAGGGGGAGGACACCTTAACCCTAGAATCGGGCCACCTTATGTACTTCCGAGAGGGAGACCAACAATCCCAAGGTGGCGTTGGGTTTCTGGTAAACAAGTCCCTTTCTGACAACGTTGTGGAAGTGTCCAGTGTGTCGAACAGGGTAGCGTACCTTATTGTGAGGCTCACCGAGAGGTATAGCCTTAAGGTGGTGCAAGTGTACGCACCGACCTCAACACACTCGGACGATGAAGTAGAGGATATGTTCGATGACATATCGAGGGCCCTCCACTTCACTACAAAGACCCAGTACACCGTTGTCATGGGGGACTTTAACGCTAAAGTGGGAGTACAGAATTTCAGCGAATCGGTAGTAGGATGCCATGGCTTTGGAAGCAGAAACCATAGGGGGCAAATGCTCGTCAACTTCCTCGAACGGGAGGGGCTCTTCTTGATGAACTCCTTCTTTAAGAAACAGCCCCAAAGGAAGTGGACGTGGCTAAGGGCCGACACTAGGACTAAAAATGAGATTGACTTTATCATGACGAATAAAAGGCACATATTTAGAGATGTCTCCGTGATCAACAGGTTCAATACCGGTAGCGATCACCGACTTGTCCGAGGCTCTCTGAATATCAACTTCAAGGCGCAACGTGTCCGTCTGATGAAGTCCAGGCTCCGACCAACACTGCTCCAAACCATTGCAGGGTCTGAAACATTCCAGCTAAACCTGGAGAACCAATTCGCTGCCGTGGAAACCACCACAGACGTAAACCAGAACCTCGAAAATGTGACTCGGGTCCTCAGAGAAGAAGGTACGAGATTTTGTTACATGCAGCGTAAGGGCAAGAAGTCCAAGCTTTCAGAAAGGACTTTGGGGCTAATGAAGGAACGACGTGAAAACCCACCCATCACTTCGCAGCTTCTTCTTCAGCTTCGTCAGAAAAGCGGACTCTAAACCGAGAGATCAACAAGAACGTACGACACGACCTCCGGTGCTTCAATACTCTTTCGATCGAAAGAGCGATCGAGCAGAATCGGGGGTCAAAGGTGTTCGTACAATCTCTTGGAAGAAGCCACCTGACGAAGTTGACCACAGCTAGTGGAGAAGTCGTTGCTTCGAAGCCGGCAGTCCTTTCGGAAGTGGAGGACTTCTATGGCCGATTATACGCATCGCATGCATCTCGACCTGATCCCGAAAATGATCCTAGAGCCACGTTAACACGCCATTTCACCGAAGACTTGCCAGAAGTCAGTATTGGCGAAATCGAGATCGCTCTTAGACAGCTTAAAAATGGAAAAGCCCCTGGAGAGGATGGCGTTACAACAGAGCTACTAAAAGCAGGAGGTAAACCCGTACTGAGGGAGCTCCAAAAGCTTTTTAACGCTGTCCTGTTCGAAGGGAGAACTCCAGAGGCGTGGAGTAGGAGTGTGGTCGTCCTGTTCTTCAAAAAAAGAGATAAGACCCTGCTGAAGAACTATCGACCCATATCCCTTCTAAGCCACGTCTATAAGCTGTTTTCAAGAGTGATCACGAACCGTCTTGCGCGTAGACTCGACGAATTCCAACCACCGGAACAGGCTGGGTTTCGGAGCGGATACGGCACCATAGACCACATTCACACAGTGCGGCAGATTATACAGAAGACCGAAGAGTATAATCAGCCCCTGTGTCTAGCATTCGTGGACTATGAGAAGGCCTTTGACTCGGTTGAAATCTGGTCTGTTCTGGAGTCCCTGCAGCGCTGCCAGATAGATTGGCGATACATCCAAGTGATGAGATGTCTTTACGAAACCGCCACCATGTCCGTCCAAGTACACAATCAGCAAACAAGTCCCATACCGTTGCATCGAGGAGTGAGACAAGGGGACGTTATTTCCCCGAAATTGTTTTCAAATGCAATGGAGGATATGTTCAAGACGCTGAACTGGAAAGGACGTGGCATTAATATCAACGGCGAATACATCTCTCACTTGCGATTTGCTGACGATATCGTCATCGTGGCAGAGACGCTGCAGGACCTGCAACAGATGCTGAATGACCTGGCTGACTCTTCTATACGCATCGGCCTACGGATGAACTTGGACAAAACCAAGGTCATGTTCAACGAACATGTTCTACCGGAACCGATTGCGATACACGGCGCCGTTCTCGAAGTTGTTCAAAAATATGTGTACCTCGGGCAGACATTGCAGTTGGGAAAAAACAACTTTGAGAACGAGGTGAATAGAAGAATTCGGCTGGGCTGGGCAGCGTTTGGGAAACTACGTCGAGTCCTTACTTCGCCGATTCCACAGTGCCTGAAGACGAAAGTCTTCAATCAGTGCGTCCTACCCGTCATGACATACGGAGCCGAAACGTGGACACTGACGGCTCGAATGGTCCACAAGCTCAAAGTCGCTCAGCGGGCTATGGAAAGGGCTATGCTCGGTGTTTCTCTGAGGGATCGCATCAGAAATGAAGTGATCCGTCAGAGAACCAAGGTCATCGACATAGCCCACCGGATCAGCAAGCTGAAGTGGCAGTGGGCTGGCCATATTAGCCGTAGAACCGACAACCGTTGGGGTAAACGAGTTCTAGAGTGGAGACCGCGTCTCGGCAAACGTAGTGTAGGACGTCCTGAGGCACGGTGGAGTGACGATCTGCGCAAGACGGCTGGCAAAAACTGGATGCGAGAAGCCCAAGATAGACCTAAGTGGCGTGCAATTGGAGATGCCTATGTCCAGCAGTGGACTGCTACAGGCTGATGATGATGATGATGATGTTTTTTACAATATTAGGAGACGTTACAAACACGAGGCCCACAGTTTTAAGTGGTAACCTCTGCCGAGAACAGTTGCATTTTGTCACAAGTGATGAGCTGCACTGCGCCCGTAACCCTTAGATGTTAGTCTCATGTGCCTCGCATATCGCCGTCGCATATTCGCCGGCACACATACCCTTCCAACCAGAACACTGCTTCGCGGTAGAAATGTGTGAAAAATGGAAACTTATGTTTTTTTTGGTTTTATAATGGTTCTTCAATGAAATCAAGAAGCTATGACCAGTAGTGCAGCCGTAAACTGCACTTTCACCACCCCTATGATGACCTGAGAGATGCTTTTTCACGCCCCGCTTGAAAGACCCAGCGTGATAGCTGCAAGGAAATACGTACGCCGGCAGAGCATTCCACAATTTACTTACAACACAGAGGTAGGAACTGCCAAACTTTTTGGTTCATGGCAAGAAATTTTGAACAGTATATGGATGCAATGCTATAGGCCTGAACGAGTAGTTCGGGATCGGAATGGTTAGGAAGGAATAAGATTAAAGAGCTCTTTAGAACATTCGCCATGACACAACGGTAGAAAACACTTATAGAAGCTATAACTCTATGCATTTGTAGGGGTTCTAGTTGTTGGGTGACTTTAGTGTCTTCAATAATGCGGATAGCGGGTTGCAGTCTGTCGAGGGCATCCATAAGGTAATTGGCGGATCCATCCCAGAGGTGGCAATAAAGGGGGCAACGCTGATCAGGAGTGAAGGAACGCATCGCTCTGTTCAGGACTCCGAGTTTGCGGGAAGCTAACTTTAATACTCTCGATGTAGTCATGCTGGTTCAGGTCAATACGGATGTTATAATTAGTAGTCACGGGACGTAGACACTATTTAAAAAGTTACTAATTGTTGTAGACATTCGCGGTTGTTAACTAAGTTATAATTTAATAGATTTTTCATTTTCCGATATTTCGGCATAGTTACACGCACCATGTTCACGGGCAAATTGAAGATGCGGGTGGATGTGAAAAAGGTTAAAAGTTATAAAAGAGCAGACAAAACTGTTTACCTTGTTTCTAACCTTTTTACTAACAGATACTGGTTAATAGATTTTGATAGAAAAAGGGATAACAATCGTCCAAAATGTGGCCAAAACAACATGCGCAGTGATACAGTCAGTGTGTATTTTTTTGTATTGAAACTCTCGTGAGTTTGACACATATTTAACTATTATTATTAACCAGCAAAACACTCACGTTAAGGATCGAATACGTCAACCCGGGTTTCGAGCATGTCCGATGCTCATCTTCAGGGCGAGTGCGCAGTGGCGTCTGCGAACTCCCAAGTAAAATTAAATAAAATAAAAATTAATTTAGTTTATTAATTAATTAATAAAAATTAAAATTCCCAAGTAATATGACCACTAAATACCCAACTGCATCACGCCAAGTATCAAGGTTAACAATAATGTTCATTATTACATCATTGAAGCATGACAAATCAAAGCGCAGCTGCAAAAGCACGACTAGCTGAGTTACGGCGATACAGAGTAAGTACATTATACTGCAGTATAACCATAATATTTTAGGTTCTAGTCCTCTTGTGCAAGAGACCGTCTTTATTGGTACCACTGCAGTACCACAGCATTGTTATCGCTTACTTAAAAATATCAGGTTTGGGTTTCATAAAAATATCAAAAACAATGCTGTTTCCGAACGTACTCGTAACACCAAAAAATAGCGGGAATCAATTTTTTTCAGTATTGGCTGGTTTGTAGTAGTTTTGTGGTATTCAATATATTACGAAAAACAACTGTATCCAGCAATGAAAATAATTGTCTTACTCCAAAAGAGTCGAGAGATCAAGTTTCTAATGATGAATTTAGCTTTTCACCAGAAGAGTACCACGTGAAAAATATTTTAAGGCGTATGAAATGTAATTAGCGACTTTCAAAACGTGTGCTAAAACATCTCCTGAGGATGCCTCGTGTAGAGGCGAAACACGTGTCGAATCGTTTTTGGTTGATTGGGCTGTTTTGTGTGTTGTTTATTCTGTATACTTCCCGTTTGCAGTTTGTGCGGGAGGGAGGGTGGTGCACACCGCAACTCGGCCATAAGCATTGTTTTTAGCGGAAGTGTCACTAAATATTTCTTCTAATATCGTTTTTGTTACTTACTTTACTAAAATATGACAACCGAGAAAGTTACAGATTTTGTATTTTATCTTTAAGTAATTCACTGATTACAATAAAGTCACGCTTCATCACAGTTGCATTGAACTGTACTGAATACCGATATAAGTCAATTAACAAATACAACTTAATACTATAGCACCTTTACAGAATTAAAATTTCAAGACTTCAATAGAATTGCTAAAATAAATGATAACTTTTGTATTGCGGTATGGGTTTACGTTACTCTTTTGTATAGACCGCACCAATGTTCGATCAATTAGCAATAAACCATTTCGCATTGGTGTCGCAATCCCGCATAAATTCAATTAGATCGGCCCGGGCACAATCCCCAATGTCTCAGACATGGCTAGGTGGAATAATTGATAGCTCCACAGTGATATGCTTTGGAAACTGCAACCTCCCAACGATAATACCGGGAGAATGGACGATAGTTGTTTCGGGAAATTGTTGTTTCACAGATCGTCTTTTCAACGATGAAAAACAGAGAAACTGGAACTATTTACGGGTTAAATGGGGATAAAAAGCTTTTATGTATAATTTCTAGGTACAGGGTAGCCATTCCACATTTCATCACAACCCGTCTAGCAACTTCTACCTACGTAAAGAAGTAATAAACATATACTTCACATGAGTGAATGAATGAGTAAGCGTGTGAACACTTACACATTCATTCACACACTTATACCTACACATTTATAATGTTAGTGGGCCTTTAATTGTAAAATCTTTATGCATAAAAGATACCTATAAAATGAATAAGGAATATAATATTATATAACACTTAAAGTATCAATCTATGAAACCGGATGTATTAGGTTTAGCTAATGAGTAACACAAGCCGTACTCTAATACATAGAATTCCACGCAGTAATGGCTTATATTTTCTCACGATAAAACCATCAGTCTAGTAAACGTTACAGAATAAGCAATACAACACTTTAGTGTTCGGTCTCAAAAAAACGCAACTAAAACGGACCATGAGAAACAGTTTCATGTCGAGCCAACGTAGCAGGATAGCCGTATCGACTCGTACATTTCATTCACATGTTCAAGCAAAACGAGCACTAAACTGCACTTTACGTGCAGCGAGCGAACCAATAGCTCTATTTCAAAGCTGTCTCAAGCGAAAAAGGTAAACAAACGCCTTACATGAAAGGAAGAGATCCTTCAGTACAGCATAGTTCGCCGCCCAGAGAGACCGCTCCATTTATTTATTTATGGAGATTATTATCGTGCGTAATAATTCACTAAGTTTCAATTGCATAATGACGGCAGACAGGACTACCAGAGCTGAGGGCGGACGCGGTACAGATAATCTTCTTTGCGAGAACTATTATTAAATAGGGTCTGTCAGTAAACCTCGAGGCCGGCTAAGCTAGGGTTAACAGACTCTGTAACGATGATTACTCTGTATCACGCTATTTTACATGCATCTGAGAGGACAGATATTGATCGATTGGCGACTCGAGTGCGTAATCAGGTGGCGGTGATACGCGTGTTGATTTAAGTATGACACGCATATAATAAAACACAGAGCTATGTTTATTACTAGCCGACAGAAGCGGATAAAATTAACGTTTTGACTTATTCTTGTTATTTTTTACTCGTCTTATGGCTGGTATAATCTATCTATCATCGGTCTATCCTATAAGAGATAGATATTTGGAATTATTTGTATGGAAGATAAACTATGTCAAATTTCTATCCGTGTTAATTTGTCTTACAGGCGGTGTCAATAATATGTCTATCCACGTTTCATGTTTTAAGAGAATATCGGGACCTTTTCGCGCACAGATTATTATAAAAACATAATTTTGACTTCCCTCGATGTTTAGACCAAGTTGCATCGACCGTGATCACGAGTACTCGACGAGATTAGTCAAAATTGTGTTTTGACTATATATAATAACCTAAGAGCGAAAAAGTATCTGAATACCCGCAGGCGCGGAACCAGCTCTCAAAAAAGGTTGTTGTCACAGCCATCCAAAAATCAGCCATGTGCGAGTTGGAGCATGAACTCTCTCATGATCGATATAGTATCAAGTAGGTCGCTTGATGTTAAGTGTCGCGCTTGCCCATAACGGTCCAGCCATTCTGAATCTTGAACTGGATACAACACTTCAAACCGTGCTTGCCAAAGCACTGCGCTTTTTACTCAGAGGTGTAAGATGTTATTGCTCTGTAATTTTGCTGGAAACAACTAAGTAATTCAAAAGAAGATTTCTTTCTCGCGAAAATGTCAATAATTACTCCAATTGATATCCAGGTTTTTAAGGCATTGGATATAAAACGCCATATCATCGGCCTGTCGCTTATGAAAGTGAGACGTCTGATGTCACAAGTGTTTTAGTGTTGTGGGCATGCCCATCGTGCCCGCAACGGTGGATCCGCGCTTGAATACCCGGAAAACATGAATTTTAATCGCGAAAGTTTATAAAGTTATATCCACAGTTTACCTTACTGCTGATAGAAATTTAAAATAGTGTCAAATATCTATCTTTAGTAAGGCGTACCGTCGATAGATAGATTATTGAAACCAGCCGTCAGAGGACATATATTTATATGATAGATTTGCAGGTGAAATATGTAAAGTTTTTTCTATGCTTTCTAAACGAAGAGGCGTGCAAGTCGTACACTTGATGGTAAGCACTACGCTTGCCCACGACGTAACTGTAGTTTTACGTGGTACTGCACTGCGCTCGTCACCATGACACTTTAGTGTTTGTGCTTTGGCCCAGTAATTTAAACGCTACAATACTCATCATGCCCTGTCATAGTAATGCTTGTGTACCTACTACTGCATCGTGGCCGTATATCTAGCTCTGCAGTGGTACCGACCAAGACCAACCATCCTACTAATATTATAAACATGAAAGTTTTCGCGAAAAAAAGAATTTGTATATGGTTATACGTTTGTTACTCTTTCACGCCAAATATACTGAATGGATTTTAATGACATTTATTAAGTAGATAGATAGATAGATGAGGCGCTGGAATAACTTATAGGAAGGATCATTTTTCATCATCATCATCCATCATCACGAGGGTGTAACCGCGAGGCTCAGCTAGTATATTACATGCGCGACAACTCGAAATCATCTCGATTATTGAAAATTCTACTATATAAACAAACATATTTTTCTACGCTCACGACGTAATATTCCAAATATGAATTCAAAAAAGATTGTATAGAAACACGTACTTTTTTTTCGAGGAAAGGTAAAATAAACCACCACAGTGCAACATTTGCCTTCGAGTTTCAAACAACTGCATCATAAAATAACTTTTAAGTTATAGCACACTTTTACTTATTAATTTATTAACACGTATAGCCCATACGTGTTAATTATTGACATTGACTTAATGTAGAAAAATAGTGACACTGTCTATGGATGCGCGCGCTGCGCAATGAAATGACAATCTAAATTTACGCCATACCACATATTTTTTTCCGTAGCTTGAGTTTGTAACACAATATATTTGTCTTAAAAAATAAGAAAATGTAATTGTTATCTTAAGCATCAACTTAATAAATAATAATAATTAATATTCATTTTCATAATTGCAACATTTACAATAAGAACAATTATTATAGTAAATAAACACTCATTTCCACTTTTCTTTTATTTCAACTCTCAGACAAAATAAAAGACTTGATTTTGTCTGAGTTGTATGAGAGTTTGTTTGTATGAGTGAAGATAAAATAGTGTATACAAAGGCATATAAGTAGGTATTAAAACACTCGTGTTTTATTAACCCCTACTATATGACCGTTGCATTAACTACTATTATACGAACAGTACATTCATATCATAACGCATCTCCTTCGACTTCTCATTGTTTAACTAACTACCTACGTTACCCAGTTTCCGTTAGCCATCCAAAGGCAAAGTTCAAGAATGCTTTCACCCAGTCTGATAACCCTAGACTCAGTTCCCAGACAATACAGAAGTGGCTGCAAATGCAAACTGTAGGAATGTACCAAACATTGTGTTTTACTAGCTCTATTAACATTTTATAAAACCTCTTCATTACTTTTTCGCAGTTGGGAGATAATGAATCGTGATCCCTAGTAGCAAATTCTTATGAACTCCTTCGGAACTTTGGAAGGCATTATGTAAGCTAATAAATTACGAAACGTTTAAACACATATTTTTATATATGCCCACACCTGTGTTGCAGGAGGCATGAATAGGATAGCAAACATGCAAGATCCAAGAACAAATATTTCTGCTCGTTACACAAATATTCACCCCGGCCTGCAATATTATGTAACAATCTATAAGTCCATATACTGGCTCCTCGTGGTTGGTAATTATATAATCATAATGATAACTTTACTGTTTTATGCCTTTAGGTTTTATGCCACAAGACGGGCAAGACGTGCGTCCGATGTTAAGCACTACACTTGCCAATGACAGTTGCAATGCTACCCACTGCTCCTCGGAACTGTAGTTGTACGTGGCACTGTACTGCGCTCGTCGCCTAATTAGTAGCAGTAATTTCACTTACTACAGTGTTCTTTTTTTTTTTTTTTATAGGTTCGCAAACTGGACGTTACAATACAGAATATATCACATTATTTCAATTAATACAAAAGAGTATGGAATGTATGAACGGCCTTCTTGGTGCGAACACAACATGCACACGAATTTTGTTTACATAGACCTATTTAATGCTTACTTAAAGAATTAAACGTAGGTAAAAATAAATGTAAGGAGTTGAATGTAAACAGTGACAATGTTGCCATATCTTTTCTTCTTCACAGCCTAACGCAGTAAAGCAGTAATGCTTGCGCACTATTGCTACCTAGCGTATAGGTATTGTTTACATACTGTCTAAATATACTGCGTAAAATAACTTTATCTTAAAGAGATTTATCTCAAGTGCCTTTATGTAGAATTCAGATCACAAATCCATCTTTGTTATCTGAATTGTTGTCGATAGATTCCGGTCATTGGTTATCACATGTTCACATCTAGGTACAGTAGGTACTCTTTTGCTAATTCGCCACCATACAATCATAACCATCGGCGGATTCAATAATCCGGAATAAACGGCGGATTATAATGTACAGGAACCACAAATTCAGAATTTTTTTTTATTATCTGTGATCATATTTCGAAGAAATATATCTTTTTGATAACTCCATCGCGCATTTTACGTAAGTTTGCAACCATATCGCATGACTATTGATTTTCCAATTTCTTGAGCTCATTCAATACATTTATGCTATTTTTTTTATGCTTTCGTTCTCTTCAGGCATCTTCAGATTTAACAGTGCTAACAGCATAAAACATGACTTCTTCGTCTGATGAGTTGTCCAGTTGATTACTGACTTTTATCAAAACCGATCTTCAGTCCAAAAAACAGTGGATACCAAGGAACAGTGAAAAACAGTACTTGTCGGACAATCGAGCGGCGGATATGCGAGAGTACTGTATAAGCTAGTATGAACTACAAGCTACTAGACGACGAGGAATAAGGTTATCGTGATCACTCGGGTACTCGTGGGTATACGTTATATCTTCAATCCGAATTGTCACTATATCTATCCAGCTATTTTGATATTGAGTGGTGTCAAAACACGAACACTTTTGCATTCCCGCGAATGTGAATTTCCCTGTGTAAGGACGAAGTTAATTTCAACAAAATGCTGGCAGCTTCCAACCGGTTCTTTTGGAAAACTTTGGGGAAGACATATGTTCAGCAGTGGACGTCCTACGGCTGAGATGATGATGATGATGATGATGAATGGACAAAGTCTAGCATAATTTGAATTCTAATCAATTCTAATCACTATGTCCACAGGTCCTGTTAGCGAATCCTTATTCTTATCATCCTCGGTTATTGCCAACACATATTGGTAAGACTCTATTGTATCGAAACTAAAGTGTAACACCTTTACGATGTTGAAATAGTCCGTGAAGGTCTCAGTACCAAGTACTACATAGCTAATCACACTAATATTATAAAGGTGAAAGTTTTTGTGTGTTGTTAGCTTAAACATCAGGACCAATTTTGATGATAAGGTATGGAGGTAAATGAGGCACTGGATTAACACAGAATACTTTCATCTTCATCATCATCATCATCATCACCCATCACCACGCGGGTGAAGTGGGCCAATTTTAATGAAATTTGCTGTGGATTTATATGAGGCGCTGGATTAACACATCGTATACTTTTCTTCATCATCATCATCCATTACCGCGGGGCGCAGCTAGTGTTATCTAAATTAGTATAACTATGACTAAGTCGCAATACAACACTTAATTGGTAGAGCAGGGTGTGGTATAGTACTAGTACTAAGCAATCATGAACCTAACCCGTAAAGACATGTATGGTTACGCTAAATTTTAGAGTACTCATAATTGTAGTTTACTATTGTAGAGTCTTACACTAGTAGAGTTTAGAAAACTAAATTATTTACTCTACTGATTCAGAGTACTACAATTTGGACAAGTTCTTCAGATGAGAGCTTCAGAGGCGATTAACTCCAACATTTTCCCTCCTTCTACCCAGCGTGTACTTTTCTCTACTATTACTCTACCGCTGATCGACCAATGAATACGGTTAGTTTCATGTAACTAGTTCTTGCATGTCTCTACCGGCTATGACGTAGCTTCTAGGTAACAGTTTGTTCTACTGTTAACCAATGATAATGCACTGCATTCTGGTGCATGGCAGTTAACAATGCAACTAGCATGCTAACAACTGCAAAAATAAATTTATTGAACTGAATTTTAACTCTAACTCGGTGTGATTCTCATTTGTTTCCATCCGGCTCGATACAAAACTCACGCCATGAAGTAAAATTATCGTGTGTTTTCACCGGTGTGGTGGAAACACACGATTTCCACCACACCACCACCACACTTCGATATTTAAAGTTTTATATTTATTTGTCAATTTAATAATTATTTGTGGACAGTGATTCTATCAACTATATTTTTAGTTACTAATATTTTATTCTCTTCTTTTAGCCTATGATTTAGAACATGATTTAGAAGTACTCGACATAAAAGCAAAAGCATATGATATTCTTATATGTACCAAACGGAATTTATAGTATTTATAAGTAAGTTTGCCCCATTAACCACACATGTCGCAGTTCATGGAAAAGTAGTATGATTTCTGAGAAATCTATTGTATTATTGGCCAAATATGACGAATGGCGAGTCTACTAATGGGTTAAGAAATTAAGAATCTCGACATGTATAAAACTCAAACACGTTACAACACAAAATTAATTCTACCTTTGTTTTTTAGATGAATTGATTTTCTTTTCAAGGTGATCTAAACTCTAGATCGCAGTCGTACAATCACTTGATCACCTTCGTAAGAAAATCAATCTAGATTCAAGACTCCTACAGTACCGAATAAACATAAAGATGTTTAGTTATTTTTTTTTTCAAGATATAATGCTTATTTTTTTATTTATTTCCGATGTCATTGATAATTCGGTTAGTATGAGTATTTGCGGTAGAATAACTCTGAAAGGCCAGCTATTAAGTAAAGCTATCATTGTTATTATAAAGAGCGCTACCACTACAATCTAAGCCGCAGACTTATACTAAGATAAGATCCGTGACTCACTAACCACAACAAACATCTGATATGGTTAAAAAACTGGAATTTCATTAAACAACAAAATTGCGTGTAATGGAACGTGTGAATTTAAACTATTTCAGATATCTTCACGTCATAAAGCAGATAATTGATACCCTTTAATCATTTCTATGGAGCAGTAAGTAGACAATAGTGCGAGAACGGTCCGAGATTCACCTTTTATTACCAAGAGATTCTCAGAGCAACAATCTGAGGTATACCGTTAGCTAAACAGATATTAATCATAATTTTCACTCGCGCGTCCTACTCAACTATTTGGATGATAGTTATTAGCTCTTTTTGGTTATAAACTCGATGCGTGTGGGCGCAGGAGTCGAGTAGTGGAAAATTGCCGTGCGACAAGCGCGGGTAATGGATTTAAAAGTGTTGTCGTTGGGGACACCTTTGTATAGCAAAATAATCACTTCCTTTGCAATTATCTGAGCATTAGGGCAAGTTGTCTTGCTACTTGACAGCGCTTTGTATGGCGCCTTTGAACATGGGAATTTTCTTTATACAATCTCTTCGTAACTGTGATGAAAATTCACATAATATCAGTGCATAAAAAAGGGTTGTCTGTAAAGTCTGTTTACATAAGATAATTTTACGTGATAACGTCATAAGACAAGCCGAACGCTTAGGCCGATCGTGCCTCTCCATCGCTTGTTCCGCGCACGCTCGGCTCAAGCGGAACGTGACAATGTCTCATACTTTTTCGTGCGTGCCGGCGGCGTTCATCAATTTATAAGAGTAATCACGTCAAAAAGCCTATTTTATTAGATGATAGGCATCTTGCAAGCCCGCGTCTTGGTCGGAAAGCCCGATATTCTACCGTTAAGCAGTAGAGCACAAGCATTACTGTGTTAGCCTACTGTAATAGTGAAAGAGACTCAAACACCAAGGTCTCGAGGTGAAGTGCACAGAGCAGTGCTATGCAAGAGTTCTTATCTCTGGGTGGCGTACGACTTGCTCGTCTCATCACTTAATAGCATTTAAAGAACCAATTAATATCTATTTCGTAATTTATCTCGCGTGAAAGCGCTTTACTAACGCAAGTAACCTTAGTAAATCAATTTCAGACCATCTGCAGTGTTCCATGTCGCCTAAAGACTACTACTAAAACTACATGTCCTACATCATTGCACCATCTCAACAAAATATAAACACTGATCCAAATTTCTGAGGTATCTTAGCTATTTAGCATCAATTAGCAGAGTTGACATCGGCAAATAGAAACAATTGCTCACAGCCGGTATCGTACGATGCGAGCACTTGATTTAAATCAAGGAAATCAGTATATATTTTCGGGTATTTACATAAATAGTTTATATAGGATGATCCATTCAATGCATAATACTACAGGGAAGTGTTTGGAAACGGTCGCTGTCCCAGATGGTACGTAAGTTTTAGTCATCTTTAATTACCGTTAAAATAATACATAGACGCACGGGGAGGGAGCCCGTATCAATGCATGTACCCGGTTTTCAAAATGTACGGTTCGACCGTAGAGCTAAAACCCGCCACGACCCGGGGACCAGCAGCAGCCACTAGTCTAGTGATTATATCCTGCAGTTTCCTTGCTGTTTCCAGTGGCTCAGCATTCCTCCAGCGCTTTCTCTACGTGGCTGAGAGTGAAGCTGGAACATCATACTCTAAAATTTAATGAACGGTCGACGGCGTGAGCGACACTGGCGGAGCGACCTCACGAAGTTGGCGCTTCAATTCCTAAAAACCACCGAATCGTTCGGTATCTACCTACCCTTCTATGATAGCAACCTGCCACCACTTGATTTTGCCACACCATAAGCAGAAATAATTAAATATGCTACATTCACAATTAACACACAAACATGTTACTGTGCAATAAGAGAGCAACAGTGGCAGATTTCAGTAGCCGAATCTGCAGTAAAGCACGTCACCCCGGCAATGTTTATCGCATCCGCAACGGTCACGTGTATGCGATGTCAAAGGTTTTATTCAACCGACTTCCAATAAATACTTCCTTTTCATTTGGGACGCCTCTCGAGTCCAAATCAATTTTCTTTTTGTTTGTCTAAAATATAAAAATCCGGAATCCTCGATATCTATTTATTTTTCTTATTTTTCAATAATCTCTCGGATCTTAATACATCTCAATAATTGCTTTTTCCTTGATTTTTTATCAAAAACCAAACTTAAATCAATTCCGAGTCTCCTTCCCCTTTTTTCACCATCTTTTGTTGTCTGACTTCTTGTTGTCATCCAATTTTATTTATAAAATTTTAAACACATCGCTAGTCAATTACTAAGTAATAAGTTTTGATATAAAACGCACATAGGTTTTAATGAGTAAATGTGAAATGATACGAAATTATATTACAACGCACTATTGTTCAGTCATCCTGTATACACTGACTATCAGTGAGAGTACAACATACAGCTTCCAGTTGAAGTCGCAGATGAATCTGACCTACATTTTAAGAGTGCACAACCGAAGTCGTAACCAAATCAAAACGGTCGTTTGAGACAACCACTTGATTTAATCACGCCAATCAATTCCCATGTATGTAGAGCTACAGGCTGTTAATTTGTGCTGATTTGTACGATGATGTCATAAGAATAGCGAAGAAAGACTCATCCAATGCTATCCACGGAGTGGATAATCATCGACAATTTATACCCAACGTAAGAAAAAAAATTGCCAACTGCGAGTTTGACTCTCGCACGAGGGTTCCGTATCATTATCTATAAGTGAATATAACTCAATATTCTGCGAATATTTCAAGCGTGTATCTGTTGCC
Source organism: Selenia dentaria (assembly GCA_917880725.1). NCBI lineage: Eukaryota > Metazoa > Arthropoda > Insecta > Lepidoptera > Geometridae > Selenia > Selenia dentaria. Next base: position 21,940,935 of record OU862893.1, read on the forward strand.
GTTATCGTTATCGAGCGAAAACTAACAAAAAATAGCTTCCTTGATATTTTATACCATTCCCACTATAAAAAGCTTCTTTTTTTTTATTTCACGGAAGACAGTGAATAAAAAGGCATTTTAATCACAATTTTGGTGTTTGAATTTAGAACACACCAATATACATATTTGACCACCATCTCAATGCTTATGCAACCTCCTTGCGCAAAAAATACTCAATACAAACTCCTTGCGCAAAGAATACTGGACATACAAACTCTTTGTGCAAATAACTCCTCGATATTTCCGACAAGGAGTTTAGCATTGGAATAAAAACTGTATTGTGTTATTTGCTGCCATTACAGAAAAAGATATTTAATAATAAAAATAAATTACTCTTATGTTCAGTAATTGTTCCAATTTTAATGTGCATTCTAATTAATTTAACCTTCCTTTTTTCTTAATTAAATGTCTATTTTCGCTTAAATTATTTCTTTTTCTCGTAGTCATAGTATAAAGTATAGTATGCAACTCTTGAATAAAACGGATTTATATCGAGGGCCATGAATCATTCGCATCGCTCAGGATTCTAACACTTGAATAACTCGGTACGCTCGTGGTTCAATCATCGCAAATCACTCCCTGCGGTCGTGATTCAATCGTTAGAATCCTTTACTTACTCGTGATTCATCTATAACCCTTGCTTTAAATCCGTCCTTTTTTCACTAATTGCATAATATACTATATTTTATTCTATTTTTAGTATTTGTTGTTATAGCGGCAACAGAAATACATCAGTGTGAAAATTCCACCTGTCTAACTATCACGATTCATGAGATACTGCCTGGTGACAGACGTACAGACCGACAAACAGAAAGACAGACGGACGGACAGCGGAGTCTTAATAATAGCGCCCCGTTTTACCCTTTGGGTACGGAACCCTAAATGGTGCGAACATTATCGACAAAGGTCGACATACGAAAATAGAACATAACTCACATCCTCTGCTATACGCTCATCCCAAAATAAGACATCTCAAAATAAACAAGAAAAAATGATTCACAAAATGTTGCCCAGCAATGCGTCAAGACTTCATTCCGTATCTGACACCACAATGTCAGTCAAAGTCTGCCAAAACGTTGTGCTTTCTCTGATTGAAACGTTTTATAAATACAACAAACATAACAAGGTGTAACAGCTCATTCGGCCACGTTGTATCTTTAATAACCCTCGGGCTAATGTTCTCTCAGATACTCAGACTGGCGTCTTGTCTTACAGCTGCCGTTTTGTAACTGCTCACATTTCAATTTTGAAAACCATAAGTATCAAGTTTAGATTCCATTGAAACAAAACACAGTGGCTCTAGAAATAAAACGGTATGGTAGTTAGTTACCTCACAGATAAAATATCGGTTTTACTTAAACAATCGTTTATTCAATGATTTCTAAGGCTTTCGCGATTTTTATACATTTTTATTAAACAACTTTAAACGAATTAAATCTACTCGGATCTACGAATTTAGTCTACCCGTGACCATGTTCACTGAAAAGTGTTCGAAACGTCTGGATAATATAATATAAAATTATACGCTATTTAATCCGTTTATAGTTGTTTAATTTCAATCGTTAATTCAGTTTACAGCACATTAAAGCAGTAGAAATACGCAACTGTAAAGATGTCTTGGCGAAATAACGACATCTTCCTTTGTGTAAATTAAAAGAACTCTCACCGAGACATATCCGGGCATTTCGCACCGTTCGAACCTTAAACGCAATCGATAAAAACATTACTCGCCGCCCTCAATAAATACACATTAATGTCCCGGGGCATTCTGGTTTACATTCCATGCGGTTTCCAACGAGTTTTATAAAAGCTCTGTTCGGCCGCACACGCAATTACAAGCGCCTCTTTGCGGTTCAATCAATATTTATCCTCTTTCGAGACAATGTGATACGCACTACTACATTACCGTGCCGGCTTCGTCCTGCGAATTGGTGATGCTCGCGAGGCCTGCAACCAATCCACTTTGTGGCATTCCATCCTCTGCGCAAGTGTACCGATTAATGTAAGGGTCGGCGTGCATCGGCTTGGCCCGCGGAGATCCTGTCCGTGCATAAATAACCCACCGTGCAATCTTCCAACTTAATGATATTGCGATGCATTATCGTTTGACTCATTTGATATCGCCCATTCCGTTTTTCAAAACCTTTACAATTTAAATTATCGGAGACGCGATCGAATGAGTATTTTTCATCCAGAACCGAAAACGCGTACCTCTACGTAATTGATTAAGCAAATTTGTGCTCTTTTCCAATTAATATCAATTTGAGCTTCGCAGCGCGTCTGTGGCTGTTTATAAAAAATAAAAAGTGAGACTAATTGCACCGACACAAGATAAAATAAAACCAATCATAATATAGCCAGTTGGATTTTATTGCGCGGAAAACAATGCGTTCGATCCGAACAATCGAAATTGTCGATGCAATGCGAAGGGATGTCGAAGTGAAAGCGCATACGCTGAAACAAGAAAAAGCTTCGCAACCAACCAGTTATTACACTAATCGCTGCGATATAATTCCTGAGTCAACTTAAACACAGGTTCCTTGCGGATCGAAATGCAAACATGGCGGCCCTTTGAGCGAATAGCGCGGGAACCTGCGCGTGCGGCCTCGCTGCGACGAACGAGGAAATTAATTTTGTGTAATCTTTAATGCAAACCGATATTGCCTTGCTCCCGTTAAAAGGTAATACTGTAAAAGTAAAATACACTCAATGTCATTTGTTAAATTAGAAATCATATAATGTCAGTTCTGAAAATAACAACAAATATTTTATCAGCAATAATCGCATTAGGCAAACATTTTTGGTAGATAAACATTTCGTGGTTTCATCATAATGAATCGATATTGTTGCATTGAAAATAAATCACGACATATTAAGCGATGAACTTGATCAATGTATATGAGAGAAAGGTACCACATCATGTTTTCCGGGATGACATTAAAATACTGGATTGATAACGATGTTTTAAAAATACATAAGTATATATTTTTAATTCGCATCAGCAAATCATCACGTTAAACCAAAAAGCGGTGTTAAATTTGCGAGCTCCATTTGATCGGTTTCGCGCCAGTTATCGCAGCGCATGCGCATCGCTTGCAATGTGCTGAATCCCACAACGCAATATAGCATCGCGATCTTAGTGGGTTACCAGCTTTATTTATAGAAGTAATGATTAAGAATATGATATTGGCGTAACATAGAAGCAACGTTGTTGCAATTACTTACGTTAGACTATAAATGTATAAAATTTTGAAACGTTTCAATTTCCACGGTAGGAAATGACTAACTTCGTTTTCTACATCAACAGATGATAAGAATAGTAGTATCTATTTAATTACGATACGCATCGATCTATAATCGTTAAAGATACGTTTATATTTCTTTTGGAATATGAAACATATTGTTTTACTCCAAACATTGTAATTATAGAGAGAGAAATAATCACCTTAGACGGGATTCAAACCCGCGTCTTCCGACAATCCGTGTCAGACGCCATGACCACAAGGCCACCGAAGTACGACGTCTGAGTACCGAATTTTAACTCTCTATTTGATTGTCTAAAATTGCAATGTTAGTATCGCCAAACAGGCGTTAGTGCTTTTAAATGTTATATTTGGTCTGTGCTACGGTTATTAATAGTTTAATGTGTCAAGCTCAAAAATCAGTTGCATTTTTCTCAAGAATTTATTTTAAGGGACAACGCGTGAGTCAGTCTTCAAAAATACGTATGTTTAAATTAATGATTATGATGAACAGTTTTACGACAGCTTTTAAAGGAAACTTTATCTCCACCTGCGTACAGATAGGCGGAGCTTTGTCAAGGTGATGACTTGTGATTGGTTTCCAATCTTTTTATTGTTATGAGAGTTTAAGGCGGAAGAGTTCGCCAACCACGCAGTTATACAGGCCGATGCAAACTTCGAAGGCATTTCCATTGAAGTAGCTTTCACACAAGCTCACGCTACGAACAGGCTGATACGCCTAGCACGTCGACTGGGTATCCAAAATTATATGAGTACTTACATATTATACATGTATATGCATAACGATTACACTAAGGCCCACTTGCACGTTCCAGAGTTAGATTCAATAACTCAGAGTCAACAGCTAAAACGGGGTTTCATAATTAATTTATCTTGCACCATTAAAGGTTAGGAGTAAATCTAAGGTTATTTATTGAAATATATAACCCAGCAATGTGGGAGGGTTAAGTCTTTAACTAGGGTTAGTGAAGTTTTGTGTTAAAAGAAATTGAGATTACATTCTGCTATATAATGTACTCTTTGCACGAAATGACACGAGACAATACGTATAGAATAAAAAGTCGTCAAATTTCATACAACAAAGGATAAACAAGAAAGTCTATATACATTGTACTGTAGTGCCAAAGAGATAGATATAAGTTTCACTTTTTTTTTTCGATTCATTCATTATTGGTCAGGTTACAATATAAGCGCATAGACAATTCAATGTCTAAGATTAGAAAATTTAAAGATTAGAAATGTCAGTTTAGTAAAACCGGTGATCTTTTTTATTCGTGCAAGGCAAAATGAGAGTTAAAAATCGATGCGACTAACGCAAGTTTACAAACTCGTAGACTTATTTATTCAACCCGAGCAAACGTGCAAGTGGGTCTAAATAAAATAATCTATTCAAAATTAACCTATTTATGCGTCGCATTGTATTATTTTAGTTTCGATTAGTTTCGATGGATGCTGATTAGAGAAAAACACAAGAAATTTTATTGCGTTTGTATTTTACAGTTATAATAATTTAACTTTTTTCGTCTTGTTTTACTCAATATAATTTTTTTATGTTATTAGGAGACGGTACAAGTACGAGGGCCATCTGGTGTAAATCTGGTGGTAACCTATGCCTAGAACAGATGCATTTTGTTTCAAGTGACGAACAGCAATGAGCGCGTAACCCTTTATACCTATAGTATTAAGTCTCATAATTATGCCTGTAAATTTGCCAGCACACATACCATTCAAACCAGGGCGAAACTCATGTTACTAGTCAAAGATGCAGATTTCTAATAATATTGTTTTAATTGGGTCAGGGGCCACATAATCACCTACATCCCCGTGCTAGAAGGTATGTATAAAGGATTTCCCGAGACAAAAAAGGGGTCAATACGCGGTGGGTTGTTTGACTAGTTATATCTCGTAACAAATATTGTTTAATTGTTAAATGTTTCATATGCCTGTAAATTTTCCGGCACACATGCCATTCAAACCAAGGTGAAACTCATGTCACTAGTCAAAGATGCAAATTTTTAAATATATTTTTTAATTGGGTCAGGGGCCACAGAATCACCTACCTCCCCGTGGTAGGTGGTATGTATAAAGGATTTCCCGAGACAAAAAAAGGGGTCAGTCAATACGCGGTGGATTGTTTGAATAGTTATATCTCGTAACAAATATTGTTTTATTGTTAAACGTTTATACGTAACTTATGACGTATAATTTATTATTAATTGAGAAGTATTGTAAAAGTAGGGTTTTGATTAACCTTAGAGCCTTACAAATTCTTTGTCAAGACACTTTAAACAGAATCACTTATTTTTTACTTCTTTACACGAGACTTTTCAATATACATATTTTTAAAATGATAAATTGTTACTACTTATTATGAATGGTTACTAAAATTATATGAAAAAAAAGGGGTACATTTACGTAAGATTTAAATTACGTTTATCGGTTCTAAATTAGTGTTTAAAAACACTTATTTGAGAAGTTTAAAAAACTGCATTCTTCGTGGTCTTAAGACCTGTTGGTGAAATGCTTTTATTTTGCCATATATGTCTCCTTAGTATGTTCAGATTTTACAAACTGTCAGATTTATTTATAAGTAATAATAATTTATGAACTGGTCCATAAATAACATGTCTAATGTTCCTTCACATGTAACACCTCGACGGCAAAGATGACTTTTATTGCTCTACTGATACCCAAATATTTATTAGCTTAGAGCAAATTAAAAAGTATAAACTTAAATATTAAGGAACTAAATACTATTGTGGCTCTGTCATTCCACAGCCAAATCCTGTATAATATTAGCTATGAGGCAACGAGCCCACTTGTCTAAGTCGCCCGCAGTGAGTTTTAATGATTTTAACTTCTACAATTTGAATATATATTCTAAGACCATGCGGTGTGTCTATAACGCGAGATTAAAAATAATCTCGTAGTATTTTACGATTAAATATTAACTTTGTAGTGTATACTGTCCCTTCGATACACTATAATACTTGAAGGGTTTGAATAATTTTATTAGAACCCAGAGATATTGGAAGTTTCTAAGTTATTCATAGAGGCAGTGGATAAGTTACACGCAATATTACAATCATTAATGAAATAAGTACCTTTATTTATGTAATAGCTGCGCTTCACGGTTTCACCCGCGTGGTGATGGATGATGATGATGAATCAAAATATATTTAGCCTATGTTCTTCAGGGATAATGTAGGATTCTAATAGTATTGCTCGCCTCCTCCCTCCTCCGTAGTGGGGTCACTGGTGAAGAGTCGGGGGACTTTTCGTTGGCTTGCACGACCCCACACGTCTGAGGAGTGCCCTTGGTGAGCAAGGGCACCCCTTCACAGGCGCTGAGGCCCGGTTAAGATCAATCCGGGCCTACCGCTGGGGCGAGATTGTGAATGCCAGCGCAACCCAATCTCGCACCATCTGGCGGAGGACTGCTCACGGGGGGTTTTAGTGGGTCTGAGCCCCACATACCCCCTTCCGTCTACCCCCGTAGCGGAAGGGAAGTGGACAGCATTTCCCCCCCTCAAAAAAAAAAAGGATTCTAATAGTATAATGTAGGATTCTAATAGTATAATGTAGGATTCTAAAAGTAGGTGAAATATTTTGTCAAATCAGTCCAGTAGTTTCGGAGCCTATTTAATTCAAACAAACAAATCTTTCCTCTTTATGGTAATAGTATAGATTGCACGTGATTACGTCGGGTTGTCAGAAAAGGCGACTGATTTTTCGTTTTATACCATTTTATATGCATAAGTGATTAAACAGCCAATTTGTTCGACTAGTGGTAAGCGTTACACTTGCCCATGACATTTTCAGTGCAAATTAGCTGCTTAGCTACTTTATTATAGTTGCTTAGTTGCTCTTTTCGTCCCGATACATGACTGTTTACTCCTATTCGTCCAGTAATTTCACTTTTACAGTGCTCTTTAAACCCTAATACAAATGCGTACACACTGCAGCTTCGACGAATAATATTGTAGAATACAACAGGTATAGAATTTACTACGGTAAGGTACCACCTTACTATGATTGCAAGTGGATGTATATTTATACTTAGGTGCAAGAAGAACCGTGATAAATACAGCAATATCAGCACTTGTCCAATAAAGGATATCCCCACAATTAACCACGTATCATCCCGCGGACCGCCTGCTCCGATGTTAAAGATTAGGTAATTAAAAATAAGTTCTTTTAAGGGAAGCTATTAAATCCTAATATATGGCCGACTGAGTTGCGCACAATTCGCTTAACCATTAACTTAACCCCCCACAAGGTCCTGTTGCGCCGTACTTATTATTACAGTACATAAACTTATGCATATTTGTAAATTGACGTTTTTGGATCGACCTGCTGTTGATATATTACAGTTCGAGTGTAAAATTACGTAATAATAATTAATTATGTAAGTGCTATACATATGTAAATAATACTATAACGTCGGAGAAATTATAGACAAAAGCAGATTTATTTTATACTACGCAATCTCTTACCTCACCTATCAATATGATCTGTGCTCAAAATTTTTAAAGTTACGAATAATGTAAACGAAATGTAACGGGAAAAAAAGTTACGAATAATGTACTCTTACAAATACAAGAATCATGTGATCAGACGTCAAATGATAATATTATGCGAGATAATAACAACACTAATATAAACGTTCCTAAGCTCAAAGTAAATATTTTCTGTCACCGCATCCAGTTCATGTTTAAATTTAATGAATTACCTACATAAAGCTTAGGGCATACTAATTTGTCGGTTAAAATGTTACTACAGTACCAATTATCCAACAACTTGCACTCTACTTTATTCGGTTCTATTTTGGAAACATGAAGGTTTACAACCGATACAATCGAATTGGTATCACTATCGAAATGGACTCGTTTAACTCAAATTGACTCAATCCGACCCAACATTCGATTTCATTAGCCACCAATAACATACGGTTGGGTTGGTAACTAACTGGCCACGAATTGTTATAGAGTCGAACATAAAGGTCAAATTATCTGTATTTTATATTTAAGAAATTTCTAAAGAATAAATCTCAGATAGAACGTAAACCTATAATCTCGCAATCTATGAACGAATTAATGTCAAAACGGTATAGGATTCTACAACTGGTTTATAATAATGTATTTTGATACGATAAGGTTATCGTATAGGAACGTATCCAGTTATTTGTATCGAATCAATGCGAAACGGAATCGAACACAAATCAAACCTAAATTCATTTTCAGACGTCAGAATGTATCAGTTGTTGTCCTACTGTATCTTATATTAAATATGAGGTTTTCATAGTAGTTTAGATCACACCTTTGCAACTGAAGTGCTGTATATAACATCAATCCTACAGCGCAATTTAAAATCATTGATATATTAAAATGTCATCCCTTATATAAATTGCTTTACGTAATGAGCCGGTCGAAACCATAACAAATAAAAATCTTTAACTTTGTCCGTGAGAATATAGAAATCAGCAGCTCGCTGTATTATGATATAGTATGCTTGTAATGTAAAAAATAACCTAAAAGTAATCTAAAATTTATGAAAATTTAAGTACAACACAAATTTTACAGATGTTAATCACTTAATTGTATTATGCCCAGTAAAAAAAACAATAACCTCAAAAACTAAAAAAAATGCGGTCAACTACAGAATGTGAATTTAGAGTGTTTATTTATCAGACAATGAATAAATAATTTGTGGAAAACATTATCAACTATTCGTTAAATACATAACCAGCATAATTAAACCGTAAAATACATAATACTGTATATACTGTAACTATAATCAGAATGAGTTCAAAAACGACGACATATAGCATGTTGTCTAGTTCCTATTCCAGCAAGTTTATTTTAAGAAATGGATGGAAAAAAAATGTCCGGAAAAAAGACCTACGAACGAAATAAGGACACAAAATATGATTATAAAATAAGTGTTGACGTCAATCATCACTTGGATTTATATATGAGAGATTTGCATAATCAATGCTAATGTATTGATTTGTCATTAGATCATAACGAAAAAATGTAATCCGACTTATATTTGATATTCAAAAGAGGTACCAGCCGTGTGATTCTCTAAAAGAAACATCGTTGCATCTTTGACAACATCCGTAAAACAAATGACGAGATGACAAGAAACGTTGGAAAATTAACCATATGTACAAGGGCGACTCTTAAGTATCTGACATCGGTGAGCTCGTCGACGAACGCAACGACGAATCATTAGAGAATCGCACGGCAGGTTAGTAGTAGCATATTGCGGTTGTAATTACGCAGTTCGACAATAAAATTCGTGCGTGCACCCATTGTTATCGTAATAAATTTTCATTATCTGAAGGGATTGGTTATTATTCTCTATAATAATAGTACGAAATTCATTATTGTACAAGATTGTAGAATGTAATCAATGTCGGGTCGTACCCATTGTGGTATAGAAAGTGTAATCAAGAAGCTTATAAGCAAGATATTTGTTTACGCAAGTGATGGCACAAGGAAATATCTGTAATGGAGTACCGAATTGTTATAGACTGAGCGATCAATTTCTTGCTATAATAAAATAATGGTGCGCATGGTTTTAGCATTAGGCAAGAAACTGACTACAAGTACGTATAATTATGTTTATTATTAATAACACATGTACGGTTTATAAGAAAGAGAACTTTGCGAACATCGTGAAGGTAACACGACAGTACCTATTGGTCCAATACTTGCAAGGGAGATCAGAATCCGATGAATATAAGTGAAATTTAAGATGAAGTCTGAAAAGAAGAAGCCTCAAAAACTGACTGGCAAAGACGAAAAGATCGCATGCGAGCACGCAAAATAAAACTTTATAATCAAAAGTCATAATACAAATCAATAACTTTTACAACACTCACGTCAACTCGTTTATTACTCGTATTACAAATATTATAATGTACAAGTTTCAAGAACTTTTACATCGTTTTTTCCTGTCGTTTTTGTAACAATATATGTACTTTTTCTATTTTCACATCTGCATCTTTAAATTACTCTTGGTCGTTAACTACATCTTATAAAAGCTTGTAATGTATAAAACCCCAACAAAATAGAAAATAAAACCAATATTCCGATATCTCATTGAGAATAAACCTCTGTATAAAATATCAAGTATAGTACCTATATTATTATATTTAATCTCTCTGTGGGCCTAGCACGAATAACTGTGTAAGTGTAACGTAACGTGTCGTTCACGTGAAACAGTACAAACTGTCATTTATCTAGGACTAATTAGTCATAAATAATTTACCTACATCGTATGATATCAGACAGTCAGTTATGCAGCAACTATGACACAGTTAACCTCACAGTTTGTACGCTGAAGCGTGACGCATTGACGTTTGCGATACGAATACTTTTTGGCAAATTGTTTGTTCTACGGCCTCAGTTATCTTAATGAAAATATTAGTATAATACGATTTAATTATAACGCCCTCTGGTGAAACACGGCGGCACGATTTCATCTCCTGAAACAGTTGACTGAAACTGACGGGTTCATACTTCTTACATGAAACCAGCCTTGACGAATTAATGAAAGGTGCGTTAATAGTTAACGTAATTTTAGGGTTCATCAAAGGAGTGCGGTGCTGTTTGTATAGACATATTTTACTGTACTCCTAGTGCTAGTATCTTCTTTATTTCTTTCCTCTTTTTTAATTGACTGCAAAGAACAAGGTCTCAATCGTATTTATGATACGTTTGTACTACATTATAGAGCAGTAGAACTCTCTGTGAATGAGATCGTCCGGGGTAGTACTGCTACCATACCTTACCGGGAATCTGTAATGTTAGCAATACTGTGTCTTGGTTTAAAGGTATATGATCCCGGCGAAATTACACGCTCATAAGACTTTTTCTGGGTTAGGTACGGGTACTGATTGTCACTTGTGAGGAAATACTTCTGTTCCAGGCAGAGGTTACAACTTACATCAGATGGGTCTCGTGCTTGTACTGTTTTCTGATAACATTGAAAACAGCCTCATTAAAAAATATTTTCCTAATAATCACAATAATTTTGTCAATAACTAAAAACAAATATTATTGTGCTAGTTTCATATCTCTTCTCAAAACTTATGTTATACTAACACCTTCATGTATACCAATGAAAATGTTTTTTTTTCTATTTATCTCATATATATAGACACGACTTTGGTTACTCTTTTATTATATGTATAGATTACATGCTTCTTTTGCACTGTATGTGTTAATTAACCGTGCATTTAATAAATGCTTAATCTTTCTAATATTAAGAAACGACATCCACCTACACTCAATTTTCTCAGCACATAATTTTTATCAGTTGTGAATAAAATTACCCTAATGCCTTACATAACTCCCAGTTTAAAAATATTGTAATGTTCTACTAATGTAGACAGGCGCCACCTACTGTTTGCGACGCACCACACCTAAAGATTTACTCATAATTATTTGAGTTCCAGCTGTGATTTAAACTCCAATCTTCCACCCAAGGCCGAGGCACAGATATCACCGTATTCAAATATAATCAAAATTTAATTATATGCTCATTCGGCAGAATCCTACTAATATTATAAACTTGAAAGTTTGTGAGTATGGATGTATGGATGTGTGGATCTTTTTTACTCTTTCATGCTTAAACGGCGGGGGCAATTTTGGTGAAATTTGGTATGGAGGTAGATGAGGCGCTGTATTAACACATAGGATACTTTCATCATCAACATCATTCATCACCACACGGGTAAAAAACGTAATATGCTTGAGCACAGCATAGAAAAAATAATAAGATCTCCGCCTTCGTCAAGATCGTAGAGACGACAATTCTATCAAAGTTTGTGTCGCTCGCTATCATTTTGACAGCTCGATTCACTAGACGTGCTCGGCGACCATCAAGGGTGATGAAATGTAATGACAGTTTTTTCAATGGTGATTAATTTTATGTTTGTATGTACGTAAGTCCTGTCTTTTATTATTAGTGTTTACTGATTGATACACTAAGGATTTTTTACTCATAATATAATACTATTATAGCAATTGCGTTTGACCATGTACATATTTTATGACATTTTGGTATAACGATAGATATGGCCTTGGAGAAAATAATAAGCTCGAAGTACTAATCCTGCGCAGACGTAGTCACAAGCACCAGCTAGTATAATATAATTCCTTTTCACTATCCTATTCTGTAGCAGTAGAAATCTTTGTCTCTGTTTGTCCGGGTAAGTAATGCCACCTATTTCTACCTCAAAATAGTAATGTTAGGCATTAATGTCTTCCGGTTTGAAGGATATGGGTGCCAGGGAAATTACAGGCTTAGAAACTTTTTGTTTTAGATCAGATTATGCAATGTGAGAGCGGCGCGGTGCAGAAGCCGTGGCAGTAGAAATTGCGAAAATATATTTTGACATGACACAACACTAACAAACTATGAGCTATCTGTGCCACAGTTGCTCTACAAAAATGACAGTTGGTACTGCTTCACGGGAACGACAAGTTGCGTTACACTTACGCAGTTCGTGCTAGGTCCACAGTTGCAAAAATTATTAACTTAGAAAACGATAGCATTCAAATAAAACTGTCTCTTTCATCTTACTGATGTTGATAATTAGCGTTGCAATACATTAGCTGGTTCCACTAACTAAGCCCTAATGTAAATTTGTTCCAAGTTGTTAACGCTACAAACGAGTTTTCTTATCCCACAGAAAATAAATATACCTAATTATAATTAATAATAATATTAAATTCAAATTAACCAAATTAAGTAATACGAGTACTTTCAATAATTTATAATAATTAGTGCGACACAGGCATTTTTTTTTTAAATGACATTTGTTTTGACGTATTGTACGTTTGTACAATAATAAAACGTCAACAAACTATGATCAATTCTAGCGATACGTGTTCTTTGACAGATAAAAACAGACTTGCACTAGGCACACCGGTCTCTAGATAATTATTGTACCCAGCGTAAAGCAAAGCCCAACACAGGTGGGTCCACACGAGATCGTGTTTCATACGATTGTGCACTAGATCGAAGCTTTCCGGTCGGAACTTCTCCCCGCCCATCGAAGTCCATTGTGTAATCTGCTTTAATTGGCCTCAGCCGCAGACATTTAATATCTCATAATGTTTGGCAAAATACAAATGAACTGGCTAAGGACGTGTCTAGCACTTACTTGATAGAGGTCCGTGGCTTCAAAAATACTCCAGGTTGGGCAGAAGTTAACATTACGGCAACCGGAGGCCCTTTCTCGCTCCTTCTCCCCTCCCTTCCCCCCTCCACCCTCACCTCTTATATTTCTTTTAGAGGTCGGCAGCGCGTTGACAACGTCCTTAGTGTCGCAAACCTCTGTAGACAACGGTGACCACTTTCCATCAGGTGGGCCTGTCTGTCTACTTTTAGCAATAAACATAAAAAACTTCATACACTTCCATCCTCGCAGTATGCCCCGTGTCGCGTCAGACATGGACTCACACGTTGGCCCATATCTAACGTACAAACCCACAGAACAAAAATATTTGCTTCGGCCAGGGATGGAACCCTGCTCTTTGGAGTTAGGAACGCTACTTACTGAGCTAACGGGACCGTCAATTTTGGGACCAGTTGTTTCTATTTCATAATAATATAATTGTTTTATCAAACAAATAATTTTCTTAAAAACATTTCCTGGTCTACCCGTATTAGGGGTCCTACTGACAGATTAAAATATTATTAAAGTACGTAAAAAAATGGATTTACCCACATCTCAGTCGAAATTAGTTATTTATTAATAAGTAGTTGCTTGACGCTTACTTACGTACCTTTTTCAGGAGTTACTTTGGAGTGTGGGACTTCAGGGGCCTAAACAATGTATACTGATATAATAAAGCGGTTATTTTTTGTTTCATCTATCTTCTGAAACCACCAGTCAATTTAAAAATACATAGTTGTATATGATAGCCAGATTTAAGCGGCATAGTATAGGCAGTTTGAATCCCAAAGAACGCTTATTTTTTATGTGTCAAGCATAACTTCTTACGGAGTATTCCGAATTGATAATTCCTTTTTTATTTACTAGAATATACTTCCGAGGTAGTGCCATTTTAATTACATCAAATTTGGTCCAGCAGTTTTTGAAATACAATCCAATAGCTGATAATTGTTTCGCCTATCTTGATGATATCGTAATTGACGGTGAATGACAATCGATCCCGTAAGTAGCAAGGGTCACCTAAAAGGGCAAAAAAAAATTAAACCCTTTTTAGTGTTTAATGGTAAAAACTGTTGTATAATAAGCGTTATATTATATCCATGCTATGCCCACAGAACTCTAATTTAAAAGAACTTCTTATAGATGTAAGGGACGCGGACATCCTAGCAGTAGCAATGAAAGGCCCACTGTACAAATTGTAATGTAATACGATATTTTCGTTACCGATTTGTTCGCAAATAACAGATGGGTGCGCCTACAAACAGGAAATAATATCGATTTTGTTGCCACCGACAGATCTACTACCTTATTCTTTTTGTAAGTAACCGCACAATCGATATTTGTTCGCCCTTTTGTATAGAAAGGAATACATAGGTACTACACAAGTGTTCAAACTCAAACTCAAAACATTTATTCTGTAGGCCTACGGGAGAACAAGTTCATATTCTATTTCCGCATAAAACATTCGGACCGAATTTGATAAAATTTAAATGGGACCACACGGGAAGCACCAGCTTTCAAACAATAAAAGATTTTTGTGAATCTGTGCACCCAGTCGAAAGTTATGAGGTAACAAACATGAAAAAAAACAGTTGAGTTGAGTACCTCCTCCTTTTTTCCCAAGTCGGTACAAAAGACGTGCAAGCCGTGCACCTGATGTTAAGCAATACGCGTTCATGGGCAAGCATAGTGCCCAAGCATTATTGTGTTGGGGTGGGAAGGACCCCAATTGTCTCGCGGTGATAAACATAGTACAGTACTACACAAAACTACAGTTCTAAGCTATGAGTGACACTGCATGTAGGTGTGATGGGACAGCTGCAGTGCCACCCAGGGTATATAACTGTAGTTTTTCGTGGCACCGCACTGCGTTTGGCGCACCGGGACATTGGTTGTTGGTTCTCATTGACCCAGTATTTTCACTTGCTATTACCCCCCTTCACTCCCTTACATAAAAATAAATGCGCATCGTTGTGTTTTTGATGGAATCATTTCATATTATCATTAATATTAAATATTAATTCTATGAACTAAAAATGTAATATTATTTATTATATTAGTATGTAAATACATGAAGTCTTTATCGTATTCCTCGTTGCAGACTGATATGCAATTTTGTTGCATAATCTGTACCTGTACCATCGAGCTGCTCCTCATTTGGGTAACAATACTATTGTTATTGTAAGAGCCATTCATTATTACATTACCTATCTCGTCTTTCCATAACATGAAAATAAGAGAAGATGTGTACCTCCCATTTCACGCAACATAACTTAGTTTCATAAGTACCAAAACAATCATCATCATCATTATCTCAGCCGTAAGACGTCCACTGCTGAACATAAGCCTCCCCCACGGTTTTCAAAAAGGACCGGTTGGAAGTGGCCTGCATCCAACGTCGTCCTGCTACCTTTATCAGGTCGACCTTGCCTTGCCTTTGCTTGCCGAACCGTCCGACTAAAAACAATACCCACCCAATATCTAATCTCTACAAGTATTTTCGTTATTTGCTTAACGGAACGACTCAAAGTTTAGCCGAGAGCCCGACGCGTCACCCAGGTATACACAAAATAAGCACAAACGAACAAAGTAGGAGTGTTTTTTCTAAAAACAAGAGCATCCTGCACCGTGTCTCTTTCCACACGGAGGGGATTATACGATTGTAACATCTGTACGTGTAACATTAACTAGATACTAATAGATAAACCGCGGATGCTTTTTATTCCATCTCGTTTTTTAATCTTTTGTATGCGCTCGTACACCAAATGTGCATTTTATTTATAGGGGTAACTTTATGAATAGAATGTTAGGGCAATATTTATGAGAGTTGCACGACAATGGTATGAGGTCGTACTTGTGACCACTTGCTGTTAATTGTTTTTTTATGAATGCAGCAGGTTCAGTTTTTAGTTTATCTTGGGCGAATAATAACAGATTGACAAGTAGCCTTGTTACATAGTGGTTTCATGGGAATACTCCTTATCATTAAAGCTTTGGTTAAAATCTTACCATCTGTACACACGTACATTACATAGTCATCATCATTATCGATCTACTTGAAGCAATTAAGAAGAAACTGAAATTAATATATTCAACTTAACTGATTCTATAACCTGCAGGGCGATTATCTATTTCAGTTGCTAATAAATGTTGATTAAAATCTTGAAAAATGGCGGCTCTATGACAGTTTTGGCAACTCCAGTAAGCAAAAATGTTAGTAAGTTGATGAATAGAGCTGACAAAAGTGACATAGAGTGGTCATTTTCTTTTTTATTTCAATCAACATTTGCTAGCAACTGAGATACATATTATAGCCCAGCAGATTCTATAATTACAGGAGACACAGTATAAGCATTACCTTAGAATTAGGTAGGTAATAATGAGCTACTGTAAGTAATTCAATAAATAATGAAAGTTTGTATTAAAACGTGAGTTACAATTGTCTATTCTTTCCCAATTCTAAACAGCCTAAAAACACCGTTCGTCCAATTACCCACAGTGACATAAATACTTCTAGTTAGTTATTCGACGGTGCACTCAATAATGGTGGTCGTTGGGAAGCGACAGGACGCCCCAAAGTTCCAATAAGCTACCGCTAATTACGTAATTCAAGCACCGTGACCGAAATAAAAAGGTAGAGCTTTGCGGCGGCGAGACGAAAGGGAGACTCCGAAATGTAGAGACTACATCATTCTGGACTCTCCCTACTAGTGAGTTGGGTAGTTGGAAAACATAAATCCGGGTTTACTTAATGTCTCCCGAATTTCTTGCTAGCTCTTCTTGACAGTCGCTCTGTTTGTTTTAGAACGTGATGGTAAAATCTTAAAATGACCTAAAAGAACTTGACGGCCTTTAGATTGCACTCCAGGCCAACGCAAATATTTGTGCTATGGACAGAAACGTTTGTTATTGAGTTTGTGATGTATCAATGCCTTCTGCGATATTTAAAAGTTGATATTTACTATTTTAATAATTAAAAATAATCAACTTTCATTAGAGCGTCTTTGATACCATTTTTTCAAACTGACATGGTCTGATGTAAGAATTAACGTCAAGAAAGTATACAAGTAAGTTCAAAGTAAATACAATACATGGTAAATTTCCCGTTTCTAAAGTTATATATTGATACCATTGTTTTGACTTCTCAGCACATGTGAATGTGATTCTGGATGTCACCTTAAGATTATGCTGATACGTTGTGTTTGTTACGCGGGATACGGTAATTACAGATTTCAATGGGTCAGATTTCAATTAGGGGTCGAATTTCACAAAATCCCGTCTTAGTGAGTATATAGGTCCAAAAAGCACCCCCATGCAAAATTTTTGACTTTTAGAACTCGCAGTAACGAAGTTTCATACAAACTATCAACCCCAAAAAAAACCCTTAGGGGTTGAATTTCATAAAATTCCGCCTTAGTGAGCATCTACGTCCTAAAAAGAACCCCCATGCAAAATTTTAAACTTTTAGCACTAGCAGTAACGAAATTTCATACAAACTATCAACCCCAAAAACAACCCCTTAGGGGTTGAATTTCATAAAAATCCCGTCTTAGTGAGTACCTACGTCCTAAAAAGAACCCCCATGCAAAATTTTTAACTTTAAGCACTCGCAGTAACGAAGTTTCATACAAACTATCAACCCCAAAAAACCCCTTAGGGGTTGAATTTCATAAAATCCCGTCTTAGTGAGCACCTACGTCCTAAAAAGAACACGCATGCAAAATTTGAAACTCCTAGCACTTGTAGTTTCTGAGATTTCGTGATGAGTGAGTGACCTTTCGGTTATATAGATAAGATAATATGTATAAGTATAGACTCACATACATAATTAAACTATAGGTACTTCTTGCAAAACTACCTTTTGAAGCCTGTCAGCACACATACTTATCAACTTGTAAGGTTCACGTGATAAAAGGCATCCTACACATGGTAAAAACAAGACCAGAAATCAGACAGTGAATCAAATCATCCTCTATTTTCAATATACTTAGATATATATAGTTCGCCATTGAAGTACAAAGTATTCGCTCCTGCCAAGATTTCACAGAAAAGCGCCTCCAATTTTTCTAGCATCTAAATATAACGCTATACTCCATTTCAATCCGAACATGTGTTGAATATTATTTATCTAAACGAATATGATATAACAATATACACGTGTTAGTACTCAAATCTCTTATCCGATTACTTACAGTAGCTCATTATTACCTACCTTAATCTAAAGTAATGCTTATACTTAATCTCCTGTAAGTATAGAATCAGTTGAATATATTCATTTCACTTTCTTCATCAGTGCTTCAAGTAGATAGATACTGATGATGACTGAGAAATGTACGTGTGTACAGATGGTCTTATTTAATCCAGTATTCAATCCTTTAAGTAAGTAGTTTTCCAAACACAATGACAACACAACCCCATACAAAGGTCTTAAAGAAATGATTCCGTAGCCAGTAATTAAAATAAACGATAACAAAGTTATCCAATACCTTATTACGTATTCGAATACGAGTACTATGACCGATTTTGGCGATAAAATACGATGGCGGCAAAGTAAAAAACTCCAAAACGATGTAAGACTTATTTGGATCATTTAATACAAAAACGGTTATAGAATTACTTGCGAAGTGCATCTAATCTGTGGGTTGTCTGGAAGACATCGGTCTGAGTTATAAGACCGCCCATTGTTACACCTACTTTTTAGCATTGTTTTTTTTTGTTTCTAATATCCTATCCTACTACTATTATAAATGCGAAGGTTTGTGAGTATGGATGTGTGGATGTTTGTTACTCTTTCACGCTCAAACGTCGGGGGCGATTTTGATGAAATTTGCTATGGAGGTAGATGAGACTCTGGATTATCAAATAGGATACTTTTAATCATCATTATCATCCATCACCACGTGGGTGAAAAAGCGTAATATGCTTGGGCACAGCATAGACAAAATAATAAGATCTCCGCCTACGTCAAGATCGTAATGATGACAGTTCCGTCAAAGTTTGTGTCAGTTTCTGATAGCTTAGTCAAAAGCTCAGTCAATTTGACAACTCTATACACTAGACGTGATCGGCGACCGTCAAGGGTGATGAAATGTAATGACAGTTTTTTTTGTCCTTGTTACTAATTTTATATTTGTATGTACGTAAGTCCTGTATTTTATTATTAATGTTTACTGATTGATATACTAAGTATTGAAATTTACTTATACATATAATACTATTATAGCAATTGCGTTTGACCATGTACATATTTTATGACATTTTGGTATTAAGATAGATATGCCCTTGAAGAAGATAATAAGCTACTCGAAGTACGAGTACTAATCCTGCGCAAACGTAGTCGCGGGCATCAGCTAGTTAAGTCATAAATGTGGTGTCTCAATAAAGTGTTATCTATCTATCTATCTATCTAATGTAAAATTGAATAACCCGAAATTTAGAACAACCTGCAGTATTATCAAAAACAAAAGGAGTCTGCAGTTCAGTCGTTGCAGGGAGATTTGTATATAGACTATAAAAAACCGTAGAGTTTCACTTACAAGTAATTCTCCAACATAAAATCATTTATATTCATATTTGGTTATCTGAATATAAACATATAATTTCTGTGTTTTACCAAAATCGTTATCTGATAAATACTTATAAACTTTACATATTCCACTTATAGTAACGTTTTTTTACTAAAACCCACTACACAGAGAGTTAATGTCTACCTACATTCATAGCTGTAAGTATATTGCTTATTATCAATTTTATTAATTAGTTTAACAACAGCTTAAACGACAAAATTTAGGCTATTTACATACAATAACATGCCTCATTAGAAACGTGATAATTAACCTACGAGCTAATACAGGTCCCGTTATTACCTGTTATTCTGAAATAGGTAGGGCATTACATTAGAGCATATAGTCATTAATGTACATGCCTTTTAATGATTGTTGTTGTTTTGTTTATAGGTGCGTGGGTAATGATACTGATAATTACAAATTTTCCTGTGGAATACAGAGGCACAGAAAGAAGTTAGTTATTAAATATTGGTTTGACATAACTAGGTGTGTTCCATACAAACCTATTTACGTTGACCACAGCAAGGAAACTCATATGTTTTCATAAAAGTCAAAAGGTAATACATTTAGTTTAGTTAGAAAAATAAGAGTTCATTTTGTTTGTAATAATGTAGTTATCAATGTAAAGCTTTAATAAATAAATAAAGTCTGTAAACCCCGCGTAAGCAAAATCATATGGGATCTAAAGCGACTTTATACAATTTTAATCGTTTTAATACTAAAAGTAATATTTATATACATTTATTATTTCAAATAACATGTCTTATCATGATTATGGAACATGGGGGGACATTCTTATATACTAAACATGTATATTATTTCATTATTTAGTGATTCTCTACACCTTTTCTGTCCCTTGCATCTCCTCGGTTATTCTAACTAGGTATTGTTGTCCGTGCCGCGACATTCTGCACTCTAATCAGCATATACAATTTCATCCACTTAATATTTTTTATTATTATTTTTGACAAGTGCAACCCCATGCTTGCATATGCCGCGTTTGTGGCTACCCCTGTTGTGGTAAACGATATAAATCGATACAACTATTATGGTAATGTAACGATTTATTGTTAGGAATCAGAAAGAAAAAATTCGTAGGAAAGTCACGTAGAATTGGGTGAAGGTTCTTAATAGATATTTATGTTCAAATTAATAAGAAACAATTACTGAAGCAATTTAGTCAGTGTAGATAGATTCGGGAAGGGAATGACCATTTAATATTTCCATTACTCACATGGCACACTATTTCTTTTGAGAGAATTTACTAACTGAAAAAAAAAATCGTGTGATGGAAGGTACATTAGATTTATTCAAAAAAAATCACTATCATGATTTAAAATTGCCTAGATTCTCTCCTACATAGGTTTATAGTATTTTGTTTTTCTTGTTAAATGACTTGTAATTAATTTAACAACTCGTGTGGCCTAGTTGACCCGTAGTAGTGACCCTGCCTTAGAAGCGAAGTATTTCATATTCGATTCCCAGTCGGGACAAAGATACATTTTTATCACACAATTTTTTTATTAAGGCAAAAAAATGTTTGCTCACACAACTCAGACCCCAGACCCAGACCCCGGGTCTGGGGTAAATGATGTCTCCTGCGACACACGGAATCCTAATGCAGGGTATAATAATAATTACCTAGCATTTTATTCAATAACCAGAATATTAATGCAAGAATTCACTTTAGAAATGGGATATTTAATTTACCATGTGTTGTATTTTTGTTTAGAGCTCTCGATATTTGAGTTTACTCGTGAGCATGGCGCATGCAACTGTGCCGAGATATCGAGAGCTCACAATAAATACAATACATGGTAAATATCCCGTATCTAAAGTTAATTGTTGCATTAGTGACCATGTTAGTTTAAAAACGTATACTTACAGGATCCTTATATATAAAACGACCTTGAAATATACATCAAATGTATTTTAAAACTTATAATATTGAATATATGTGAACATTTATTTTATTGGTCGTTCCCGATGTTGATGGCGTGACTATAGAAGCTCCTAGAAATTTACTATCTGCGCAAATACCAGCAGCTTCCTGAACTCTACTGAAACGTAGTAAATTTTTATTGAATTCTAACTAAATACCTTACCTAGCATTTGTATGTGACTAAAACACATAATATGTTCATATTATGTTCTATGTGTACATAGAAGACATATGTTTTCGATATTTAAGCTACAAATCAATAGCGTATTAAATTTTGAACTGTATATTAACGAAAATAGGAGTGGTTTTAAATAACTTTCCATAAACCTAGAGGTAGAAAATATATCAAAATAGAAATTGAGGGTTAGAAGCGCACCCTTGATCAATGGTGATAATTAAAAATAGATTTTTATCTGAATCCGATCTAACAAGCCGTACAGAAACCACCCAAGTGACGATACGGGAAATTAATAAAAGTATTAGTTTTAGTTTATTATAATGTATTATTCGCTTATAGTTTAAATAGTTTCAGTAGGTAGGTGCATATTTTTACTGGTAGGTAGGTACACATTGAATTATTATAATAAATTGATCTATATTTCTGAATTCAAATTAGTAAAGAAATATATACTTATCTCTACTTTTAAATAACTGTGTTCTAAAGTAAGTAGGGCCACGTAGAGAATTTAAATAGGTTTTAGTTATAATAGTATGGCATTAGTATAGAATTCTAAGTAAAAATTACAGCTAATGGTGATGACATTCATATTTATACTGATGAAAACAAATACATTTTTGAGCAAAAAGTTTAGCGGCGCTCATCTAACGAACTCATTTCAACACAAAACATATGCGCTACATTCTTCGCCTTCAACAGTGTCCCGGTATTCCCTAGCGAATTTAAATTTGTAATTCCTTCCAATAACAGGGGAACATTTATTAAAAAAGCCTGACTCCGCCCACCGGCGGAAACAGCTGCAGGCTAATTATTACAAACATGCCTCCTTGAGCATTGGCCCACAGACAACTAAGCCCTGTTACTGTTAATCTTCGATAGAAAACTGTTATTATTCGGCCACCTGGATCGATAGGCAAATATACCGAAACATCACGAACCAATAATTAAATCAACATACGTGTTTTTATTGAACGGTGTCAATGAAACAATTAAGTCTCAAACGCAATATTACATTAGAGAAAATGACGGAGCCAATAAAATATTCAATGACATATCAACTATCATTTCTGTGGCTCGAATATTATTTGTTTATACGAATAGAGTCATAACGAATAGTTTTATTATGACATGGCGACTTCCTACGCGATGTATCGTGCTCGACGGTTCTCTAAAACATTTCATTAGCCGACTAGATATTTACGATTTTGGGTAGCTATGGGCGGTCACGATTACGATTATATGAGGAAACGATACATTTTAAGTTGACCGTTAATGGATACAATCTTCATTTACCCTCCTACATCTACGACTCTACTTGATTATAATAATCGTGAAGCATAAAAACTGAAACAACATCGTTAAGTTCTATCTCACTGTCTTAATAAATCATTAAAAAAATATGCTTTAATCAAGCACGTTCCCGTGGAGTCATGAGACGGGATGCATAACAATAAACAGATTTTTCTTCACTAATGGACTTGCAAAATACGTATCTAAAGTGTCGCTCGTATTTTATTGTGAGTACCATTTTCATAAGAGGTGCTCTACAGTTTCGTAATAAACCTGTCCGGGATACAGATAACATCACAATCTCGATTCGAAAAGCTAAAAGGTCGTTTATAGGGATATAAACGTTTATAGAATCATAAAGCAGAACCAATCTATTGTTTCCTTTCGGCCTACGCGCCTGAGGAACATAACTAATCGAACGATTCTGCTTTTTGTTTCCGTGAAGAGACATAATCAATTGTCACCTTGTGGATATTTCCCACCTAAGTTCGTTGTCTGTAATGTATTTGGAACGAGCTTGGAGCGGGTTTGGAATAGTTCGTAGACTGTAAGCGATGGATATCGTATTGCGATGGGTTATAAGAAACAATGGTGATGAGTGTGTTGCCTGTGTTGTCGATGGCGCGAACTGATCGCTCGTGTGTTTAAGACTGAGTGGATTTGATTTCAACGATTTAAATACCACGCTTTCCATTGAGCTCTATCCATATCAAAATCAAAATCATCTATTCAATTTAGGCATCAAAGACGCACTTATTAACATCAATTATTCATTATAATGTACTTTAAAGACTCAACCGCCGCGTTCCAAAATATATAGAGCCTATCGAGAAGAAGCGGCATGACACTCGGGGCCATTCTTTTTATATAGATGTTTACAATGTTTCTACTTACCTAAGTAGAATGTAATATTTGTAGTACCTACTATACTATACTATTATAATAGTACCTACTACAAATATTACATTTTATGGGCTTTTTGGCTTCTACTCGTATATAATGTCGGACTGTATTTTATATATCGTGTTTCATAAATAGCTGTACTAATTTTATATTAATATTTTGCAAATTTTCCATAAGGAATAGAATATTTCTTTTTAAAAAGTATCTTAGGAGCATTTTTTTTATATAATGTTTTAGTTGTTTTCATAAATAATTTTACTCACCTACTTGAGGTTTCAGTACTTTAATTATGTTCAATTGCATTTAAGAACTTTTTCACATGTTGACATATAATTGTATTGAAATAGTAATTTGAATCATTTTGATGTATGTATCACCGAGTTGTAATAGCATATGTCTTTCAAATAATTTTACTTTATAAAATATTTATCAGACTTATTGTGATACAACTTGGGGATTGTATTGAACAGAATCTTATAGTTTTAGCTGGAAATAATAGCATGCGTGGTGCTAGTGCTAGACTTATTAAATAATGTATTATTATATACTTATTATTGCATTTGTGGTATTAAGACAATAAACAGAAATGCAATGAACAAATTTAACGTTGTCTTGAGACTTACTGACTTGTAATTTTTTTACGTAAATGTTATTGCAACATATTGTACAATTTATAAGTAAATTTCATCTAATTAAACAATCGTATAATTGACCGAACAAGCAAAGCATCTTTGCTATGACCAAATTGACTTCACCTGTGCGTATGTTTGTTAGGTTGTGTGTTGGTCCTCCTGTAGAGGTCGCATTTTTTAACCAATCTTGAAGAATCTATGCATGTTCTACTAATTAATATAATATCTTCGTCGTTGGCGATTTTTGGGTGGGGAGATACTTTTTCTAAAAAGAGGGAAAGTTTGCTGCGGTGCTGTTTACCGACCGATTTTCATAAAATTTCGTACACACATTAGGTTTCTGACTTTAAAGTGGAATTTCGATTATTAGCATAATCGGTCAAATGATGGCCGAGAATAGGTCGTGAAGTGTAAAAACTGGATGATTTTGGTAATTTTCGGCAAGAACATTCGGGGTACCAACAACATATAAAATTTCCAACTCAAGCTCAGACTGCGAAAAATTGCCTGGTAAGACTGTACTCGCGAGGTCTACTGTTCGCAGAACTACTGGTTTAACATTAGCTTTAACATATCTACATACTTAACTTTGGTTGATGTTCGGGATAAATAATATCTAAATATAAGAAGATAACGAAAGTAGTTGGTAGGTACCTACTGGTCCTGTCCGCAACCTCGTCATGGACTCGCAATTGGTCCCATTCCGATGCGAACAGTTGCAAATGGGACCAACTGTGAATGGGACCAGATGCGAACGGGACCAGTGTCGAATGATACCAGTTGGGAACATGACGAGTTGGTAACGGAACCATTTGCGAGCGGGACCAGTGTCGAATGCATCCGTAGCGAACACGACGAGTTGCTTACGGGATCATTTATGAACGGGAACAGTTGTGAACGGGTGTAGTTGAGAGTCCATAAAGAGATTGCGAATAGAACCAGTTACTACCTTGCTACCAATCCAACGTAACGCCAATCCTCATGCCCTGAAGTGAATACACGTCACACATATGATTACATAACTATTTCACATCTCTTTGTTGTAATTACAATACTCTTTACAATACTTAAAAGACATCCCAATCCAATTGAAAGTCAATTAAAACATTGTTTATTCATCATTATTCTAAGTCCAAGGATGATTTATAGTTTCGCAGCGGGAAACAGTTCGGCGCGAGCGCAACGTCGCGGACGCTTTCAAAATTAAAATCTTAAAGGCGCAACCGTGATCTTATCCGCCTCGATCAATTTAGATAAAATAAATATTTATACACTCGACCGTAGATGGGCGAACAAAGCGCTCGGTAAATTGATTATGTCAATGAAAAACGTTTTTGACGTTCGCCCCTATTCGATCACCTGTCTCGATCCTAGATACGACTCCAATTCGGACACGTCCGATGCTAGGGCAAAGAATGGAATTCATAACGCTTATTCAAAAGCTTTTTTCGTGTTGATTTATAAAACAGTGTTCGTTTGTTTGCGATTTGGACTGACTGTATATAACGAATTGATTGTGTGTGTATGTATGTGTGAAGTGAATTAAAGTTGCCAGTGCATAGAAAACTATTTTTGTACTACTAAAGTTGATATGGAAATTAGAATCTAATCAGGTACCTAGATGTTACGTAAAATTTAGGTATACTACTACAACGTATTTGATAAAATGTAGGTGCACTATTACAACGTATGTGAATCTAATTTCTTTATCAACTTTCAAAAAGAAACAAATATAAAAGATTATCTACTGTCGCGTTTCAAGGTATAGAATAGATTAGAGCTACTACCGAGTAGACTTTGAAAGAAATTCGGAATTTTTATTTTTATAAAAATAAGTTGCCTAAAAGCACCACAAGTATGTCAGTTAGGTAATAGCTATTGATGTAGCCTTAAACACATAGGTATTTGTGATATTGTTTTCGTACATGACGGCAGTTTAAAGGTTATATAAATTTTACGCAACAACAGAATAATGTTTTTCGTTTCACTGTGTCAATTACCGGAGGCTTAAAACCGATTTGTGTAACTGCTTTATATATATTACATTGTAATTTTGCTCTACCAAGAGGCCAAATACAATACAATAATTTAATAACGTTATTCATTTATATACATAAATATATTACAGTTTTAAAACGACACATGTAAAAGCTCAGAGAAGGAATTACATTTATTTTGTTATTGATACGGTTTGAATTAGTTTTTTCTTCTAATTTGGCGAACCATATTAAGCTCTCGATATCACCTTGCTAGTGATTGGAGCCGTTTGATGTCGTAACATTAGGCTCGTGAGGATCCGAGAGCCCGTGGGCTTTCCAAAACCAATGTCAATTTTATAAAAATATACTCTGTGAACTTTTAGTGAGTGTCGATTGATGACCAAAAGAACTTTCAGTGAGTGATTGGTCGATTAGTCGCATGACCAAAATGCTCGCAATTGTTTGGCTCAAGGAATCACCATTGCAATTCAAGTATGCAATGCTGCTGGAATTCTGGATACGCTGCCGACGACAGCCCGTTTAGGGTTTAACCCTTTGCGTCCTAGAGACGTAAATATACGTCAGTTTCATTCATAAATCTTTTGTTTTAATTATCACGGTATAGGAAGGATTAATTCTGATAAAACTTTTCTTAGTAAGTAAGTACACTTACAAATTACAGACAAACTCATTCAATTTTCAGGTTTCTCGTCATACGTAGTAGGCTCTGCGTTGGTTATTTCTCCCTGACAAGTAGGCAAAAGCCCTAGCAGCCCTAGCCCTAGCATTATAACTTGATTATTTCATGTTATATTGATTGTTATGTAAAAATATGGCTAAAAGTATTTTTAAAAAGATTTCAACTACTAACTAATGATACATCAATTGATTATACCTTTATAAAATAATAATTCCGAATTTCTTTCACAGTCTACGTGGTAGTAGATCTATTCTATTCTATACCTAGGAACGCGATAGTAGATAATATTTTTGCTGTATTTACCAACGTTGATTCAGTATTCTAGTTGTATTTGTAAAAATCTTTAAACAAGATACATACTACAAAACAGCACATCGCCGCTACCTATATTTATAAGACCTTACATGCTAAGATTATGTAAACACATGTATAACAATTAAATAATCTGATTGATTGATTGACCGCAAGGTATCAAGCTTGATTGACGTCTATGCAATATTGTAAAAGTATATTATAATTCAAGTGATTAGCTCACTTGAATAACTGAACTGAACTGAACTTAGCTCAATTGCTCATTACATACGAGGCTGTGGGTTGCAGCACGAGCAGTAGGCGAGGGCGTTATTCAGCCGTGTGCAAAGAACAGTGAGCCCAGCACGAAAATCTGCTTAAGTGTAAGATTATCGTATCGTTTACGTATTCAGTACAAACTATGAGCTATCTGTGCCACTATTGTAAATAAAAGACAGTTTGTACTAAATACGTCAACGATGCGATTACGTTACACTTAAACAGATTTTCGAGCTCAGCCCACAGAGACCACGAGTTTCATACGACGTTTTTCAACACATTTGCGAGGTAAAAGCAATCTTATGTTGCTATTACCACACAGCGACAAATGCGATAATAAAATATGAAAATTATGGGTACCTAATGGAGCGTAAGTTTTATTTTTCACGCGCCAAATGCAAGTGAGTGAAAATACAGCCTACTTCAAAATTATAAAATTTGAGTGATTAAATTCAAACATGTTAATATTCTAATACAAATTATTGTGAATTATGAATAATTTCATAATAAAAAATTATGTTTGGGATGTACACATTTTTTTATTTTAAAATGTATTTATAAATTGCCAGCGGCAAAAAACCTCTTTGTTGTTACTAAAAAATAAACTGTATTACCCGTTTAAATTGAAAATGCTATGTTTACTTGCCTATAACTTGCAGGTAAGGCACTAATTTAACTTTGAGGGCTAATTATTTTATATACTAGGTTATAATTTTATTATGCACGTGTGTGTGCTCGGTTTAAGGCCAAAGCGATGTAATAAGGTTTATTTTACGAGCAAGTGTGTTGAAAAAAATCCTTATAATCTAACCTAATATATTTTTAACAAAATGGTTCTGACACAGAATAACTAATAGTAGAGTGTGTGTGGTGACTGAAGAATTTAATTTCACTGTTATTTTCAATATGTATACCTACTACCCTCTGCATAACCTGAACTAGCAAAATGTAATAGGTTTTTTAAGTAGTAGTGATACATGCATTAAGATTGTCTAAGTTTATTAGATTACTATGATTGATTTTATTTTTAATAAAATATACATTATACCCTATTCGGCAACGTTTTTTAATTAGCACACATAATCATTTGTTCCAATAAAAATCAGTTAAAAAGTAGATAAAATATTATTTAATTCATACTTTGCATTTGGAAGCGTAATAAATACGAAAATTTATATCCTAATTAAAAGATAAATCACAAAGTTATGTACTTATTATTACCTACTATATTCCTATATACAAATTGACTAGGGTACATTTCAGTTCTTCGAAAACAATATAATTTACATTATTTACACAAGATGTACTAAAAAAATTCTGCGGTAAAGATATACAAATTAAGTACTTACCTAATTTTATCACAAATCATTAAGTAATATTAAGCTAGTTAGAACTCAATCAGGATCCTTATAGTATAAGTTAAATGCTTAGTTGTAACTTGATATTTGTGATAAATGAACGTACAGATTGACTTTTGAATACAACAAGCATAGGAATGTATAGCGAAACCAAATATAACAGGTACAACAGATTTTTCTTAGACTACTTTAAGAAAATTATACCTCAGACTGATCGTGATTTTTCATGTATGAAAATCAGTAATGAAAAATAAGAGACCATACAAAAACCATGCCACCGCATAGAAAGGTTGGAGAGCACCAAATCAGACAATAATTATACTCGCTATAACTTACAATACTCTATTTACAACTATTAACAAGTAGATACATAAACAATTTACACAAAGTAAGTCTTTCGTGAATGTGGTGCATTAGACATAGGAATCTGCTGAGCAGGCCTGAGGGGCCGCTCTTCGCACTGGTGGTTGTCTATGGACACGTAACTGTGGTGATGAGGAAGGCGGTCGTCTGCACGACCCTCGCTGCTGGCCACTGAGCACGTCTCGTCCTCTGTGCTGCGAGCGGACACCTCCGCACTTGCACTCGTGGAGTGCATAGGACTCGACATCATCAGTATAGGCGGAGCCATCCCATACTTGTACCAAGGGTCGTGAGATGTCGGAGGCGCCGTATACCTCAAATTCCCGTGACGCCCAAACCCCTCCCTATTTCCACTTTTAATATTGTTCGCGTTATGAAGCGTCCGATTCGGCAATGTCACGTCTACGTCGGGAAGCCGAAAATTTAGCTTCTCCCAACAGTTCTTTTCACCCCACACAATCACTGTACACGTTTTTAGCAACACTTTTAAGTCCGGATCTACGTTTATGGCACTCAAATCGGTCGTGACGAGAAATATTATCTTTTGACGTCTATGCCTAACATTCACTGAGTTGATAGCACTTTGTATAGCCGCCTTCGTTTCTGGCGAATACCAATCTTGTTGTAAAAATGTAATCGATAACACTATTATAAGTCTTTTAGAACTTTCTGACGCACTCACTAAACTATCACTCGTCCGTCTCTCGATCAATTGTAAGTCTCTATGTTGCAAGCACAATGTATGCCCCGTATTTTCTAACTCAGAACTGACCGCACGAGTCACGAAATCTTCGTCACGCGGATTGTATACAAAAAATGCGTCAAAACGCTTATTTTTATTATCATTCATATCTTTCGTCGTTGAGCTGAACACTCTAATACCATGTCTTGAATGCATCCACAGTTTGAAATCTTCTCTGTACATAAACATCAACGTACACATCAGTAACAATACAACTGCTATCACAAGAACTCCGACAATGTATGGTATATAATTTTCTACACCATCATTGGTTTCAATTAATAGTCTCTTCAATGTTTCGGTCCCGGTTTCTTCGGTTGTAGTTTCTGCTTTACACTCCTTTGCTACAACTGCTATAGTTTTATTCATAGTCTGGCCATTAGGCAGGTAGCACAATATGGTTTCGGTATCCATCGATTTTTTGATCAGCCATTGATTAAGCTGAGCCACGTCTTTACATTCACATATCCAGTTATTGCCATCTACAGAGACGCGCAAGCGAGGATCGCTGTCCGTAATGACTCTCCACGGCATGTAATCAACGTAACCGTTATTGTCCAAGTCCAGGAACTCTATAGACGACAGATAATTGAAGGTATCGTTTTCTATGTGTTTTATTTTATTGTCACTTAAATAAAGCTCGTTTAAGTTTGGCAATCTTGTGAATTGTGTATTCCGCAATACTTCCAAGTTATTGTGTTCCAAGTGAAGAGCCCTCAATGACTCGATACCGTTAAACGTTCTATTTTGTATTGTATTTATGTTGCTGTTATTGAGATACAAAACTTGTAGCTTCTTTTTACCGATGAAAACGTGATTACCTAATTCTTTTAGATCGTTTCCATCCAAGTGTATTTCGGTCGCGTCCATCGGTATTCGGTCCGGTACGTGATCGTAACCAGCGTTCGAACAATCGACTACGTTAACGGTGGTCCAAGTTTGATCATGATAACATGAACATCTATCTGGACAAGTCATCTTGCAATCGCAGGCGTCAAAGTCACAACAATGGCACACCGTGAAACAATGCGATTCATACTCGCACAAAAATTCTGAAGACCTCACTTCAAGCAGCCGCATCTCTGGTTTACGTGAATGAGTTAAATAGCATCTTACACTTTCTAAATCCATTACTCGCGGTCGCTGTCGTAGTTCACTATATTGGTTAATTGACTGCAACCATTCCATTGTGCAATCACAAACAAAAGGATTCTCACTGATATAGAACTCGGGCAAATCTTTGTCTTCTGGAACGGACGGTATAGCAAAGGATCCGAGGTCTAAAGTTTTTATCTTATTAGAGTAGAGCATAACTTTATTCAGATTATACTTTTGCAAGAACGTCCCTGGGCTAATTTTGTCGATATTGTTATTATTTAAAACAATCGTTTCAATGCGACTCGGAAATGAAAGTTTATCGATGCTTCGAATTTTATTAAAACTTACATCCAGCATCTTTATGTTGCATGATTCCTTTATTCCATAAGTATCTTCCAGTTTTTCTACGTTGTTTTCATGCATGTCAAGCCATTCAAGATTTGTCGGTATGTGATTGTAATCAAACCAGAGGAGCTCATTGCTTGACACATTTAACCAAACAAGCGGCTGGGTATTAGTAAATATGCCTTTCAAGTCCACTAACTTGTTTCCGTCTAATCCAATTGCTTTCAACTGCTGGTTAGAAGCGAAAGCTCCGTCGTCTATTTGATCTATGTTGTTTGAACCTAAATTTAATATTTGTAGAGATGGCAGCGCTGCGAATGTGTCCTTTGATATTTTCTCAATTTTATTACCGACGAGACGTAAGCCGTATAAATCATCCAAGCCTTCAAAGTGCGTTGTTGTTACTTTTGTTATTCTATTCATGCCCAAATCTAGGGACGTCAAGAATCTTAACGTTTTTATTGCTTCGGGCACCTCAGATAACTGGTTCCCGCTGAGACCCAAATCGTGGAGCTTTGTAATATTTTCGAAAGAGCGTAAGTCAATTTTAGTTATTCTGTTTCCATCAAGAAATAACTGGTTCAGAACGTAGAGATTGGAGAAATGGCCGCTGTCCACTTCAATTATGTTATTGTGTGCTAACGAAAGCGAATGAAGGTTCTTCAAATTAGAAAACGCACCATCGGCAATGCGTGCTACGTTATTGAACTCTAAGCTTAAAAATTGTAGGTTGTTGAGATCTTGAAACAACAGAGAATCTATTTTTGTTATCCTGTTGTGGGACAAATTCAAGACTATTAAACGAACAAGTCCTGAAAAGGTATCACGATTCACCCACTCACTGGTTAATTGATTCACAGATAAATCCAATATTTGCAATTGATCTAATCCTTCTAACAAGCCAGGTGCCAAAACGCTTAATGAATTGTTATTCAAGTAGATTTGTTTTATGTCTCTCGATGATTGAAACATTTCTGGAGGTAGAGCTGTCAATGCGTTAGTGGATAAATTGAGCACTTGTAAGTCACTCAAGCCGACAAATGCACGATCAGCAACTTGTGAAATTCTATTGTTTTGCAGGAACATCTTTTGAAGCGCGCGCAAACTTGACAAACCGTTATCTGGTAGGTTGCTAATTTCATTGTAAGACATATCTAACGTCTCCAACACAGTGTTACATGATTTTCCGGGAGCGGTCGGTCCATTGCCCCAGTCTGAGAAGCCTAAGTTTGATATATCTTGCAAGCGATTTCGTGTCACGTTCAATTCTTTCAGATTATACAATAAACAGAATATCTCCGACGGTAACGTCCAAATATTGTTGTCACCCAAATCTAACGTTCTAAGATCGGTGAGTCCTCGGAAGGTATCCCTGTGAAACTCCATGGACATAGCAGACCAATCTGTATTGTGAGTTCGTAACGTTAAGCTTCTCAATCCACTCAAAGGTGATAACACTTCAGATGGTACATATCGAATCTTACAAGACTCTATCCTGAGTTCCTTAAGGTTGTGGAAACGGGACAGAAGCTGCGTACCTTCTTCTTTTCGTCTGCCGAGATCTAACGAGCTCTCAAAGAAGAGAACGTCTGTGCAGTGCAGATTAAGCACTGTAATGCGCTGCGCCTGTGCTGCAGTGAGTCCGGCCAGCAGGTCGGTGGCGCCAGCGGCGGTGCGGAGCGAGCATGCGAGCTGCACGCTCGTAGCCTCGCTCCCGTCAGACACGCGCTGAAGCTCGCACTCCTGCGGAGCTTCCGCCACTCGGCTCGTCAGCGACGCACCACTTGCATAGGCCCATATCCACCACCAGACCGCCAATGATCCCATAGATAACATCTCGAATATTCACTATTAAACTGTCACTTCAATTAAATCATCACCGAATGGTTCACTGTTATCGCGCACATCGCTACGCTAGTCCGTACGCGCTTGGAAAACTATGAATTTCCCGTCAAACTTGTTTCGAAGTACGTCGCATAACGGCTCGAGTTTACGCTGATACGCAGCACGGCCGCTCGCGGAAACGTGTAAGAAGCGACTGAATACGACGGCGAGGTGAGTTGAGCGACCGGTGGTGAGGCACGCTCCCCGCGCGCTTATGCTCCTCCCCCAACAGGGTCGTCCGATATCGGCTTCTCTTTTCTTTCAAAAGTTCACAACGGCAACAAGTTGCTCTCCGCAAGATTGGCATGAACAGAAGCATGCTACGCGAGCTTTTATAAACATGGCGGTGGTTACTTTGTTTGTTTTGCCTAGGCCTTAATCATAAAATTTCAATATCTCTGCTGAAAATCGTGTGAACGAAGACTTTTTGCTTCTCTTTGCCAGTGTTTTCTTTATTGTAATGTTGATAGCCAAAAAACGCTAATGCATAGAATCAAATCACATTCGAGTGCTTTCTTAAACTCAAAATTGTGAGTTTGTTTTAATATTTATATAGGTACCTTATATATTACCTATAGGTACATTGTTTTTTTACCTAACAATTACTTAAACCTAAATGTATTTTTAACCGTTACCTACTAGCCTAGTTCAGTTTTTATCAAGCTTACACTATATTCTAATTACTTGACACCTTCGTATGTCTGATAAGGATAGCATTAAAAACCCATTTCACTTTGTTCCGTTCTGGAAACTACCTGTGCTGACGCATTTGCGATAACCCAGCTTATCTCAACAACGCTGTTAACTCAGTCGTTTGATGACATCATTCAAAAAGAGTTTTCACTTCATAGACCACCAAAATGTACACTGATGACTCAATCTTGCAAATAAATTTTCTTTAAAAATGCTATCCGCGATTAAATTGCAGATCTCTACAAATCACCTATCAAAGTACCTACCCATGTGCCGTGGTAGGTGGGGAAATGGAAGAGATTTAGTTATCAATCTGCTATTGTCCAAATAGCCAAATATTTCTTTATTTTTTGAATATCTATTTACCGTACTGGCTGAAATCCTTTCCAATATCTATATTTTTTGTAATGGTTCATCAAAGGGTACCCCTCTCGCCTGATGAAAAGCGGAAATGAAATCAAGAAGCGATGGTGACCTGAGAGATGCTCTTTCACCGCCCGCTTGGAAGACCCAGCTGCAAGGAAAAACATACTCCAGTAGAACATATCATAATTTACGTACACGACAGATGTAGGAACTGCCAAACTTGTTGGTTCGTGGTATGAAATTTAGTTGTAGATATTGAAATAGTGTCTAATAGTGATTGTAGACAAAATAATAACGAAGTATTGTTGGTATTTCGTTATTAATTTATGTCATTTTAGACAGTTGTCCATAGACGCTCATACCCTGTACCAAACGGATCGATTTTGTTTTTTTCATTTATTGTTAAAAATGTTAGGCATACATTACGTAGTCCTTTTGAATAGCAAGGATGAATTTTGTTTTCCTTATGCTCTGTTATGCCGTTTGGAACTTTATAATGTAAATAATTCATTACAACCATTTGTTTTTGTTCACAGTTACAAGTGCATATGACAATCAACTGCAACTTGACGCGAAATTTTCCTTTATTTCTTGTAAACCTCTTGTGTAGGTACCTCTTCAAATAACCCTTTGAATTTTCTAATACTAAACTAATTAATGAAATTACGGAATCCAGAGCGACAGGAGACATCGAAACTTCCGTACCTAAACCACAGAATAAGGAATAGTACTCCTTACCTACACTAAGTCATATCCAGTTCAGGGTCGCATATGTTAAGCACTGCCAACCTTTTCTGCAACACCAACTTAAATATTTATTCGGACTTGGACGTAATTTCGTAATTAATTTTATGTCCTTTTTAATACTTATAATTAATAATATCGTAGTGAAGATGTTTTCGCTTACCGTGCATCGAAAATGAATGATATTAAAATACGTACCCAGTACTTTCAGTTTTCAGTAATATTTAATTTTTGAACAGTTTCGTTTTTGGAAAAAACACTATTAGCTGGAATTAAACTAACGATTGCAAAATACTGAGCGACTGTCTTCGTTTTGCCAAGGTAGCTAGCAATATTAAGCTGTACTTCGTTAAATACATTTCATTTTTTCCCTTTCCATTTGATGCTAACGCCATCTATCGTAAACGTTTTGAAACAACACTGGACCATGGCAATCGATTGCATGCCCAACTGCAACTACACTAACTACTAAAAAGTTAAGAGACTAAATTGAGGATGTGATCGAGTCGTATGTGTGTATGTTTGTTACTTTTTGACGCTAAAAACAACTCAACAGATTTGGGTGAAACTTAGGATATATCCAAAATTAATTTCACATCACATTTTATTTTACATTTTATCAAACTGTATAGTTTGACACGATTATCAGTACGCGCAGATGTCTAGAATCGATATATACTGAACGGTTTCCGAATACCACGTTGTAGAGTCTGTCAGGCTGGTCAACTCTGAATAAAATGTGCTGAAATGTGCATTATGGAGTATATAATATTTAATGATATGCTCGTACCGATTTAATTTAAATGTGAAATAAAAAGTTGTATAAGTATAAAAAGGGTATATGATTTTCCTTCTGAAAATACGCAACATTTACAACAAGCCTCGTTTGCGTATATTGAATTATCTAATACTCGAGCGTGGACGCTAACACGCATTCATTGTGTAACTAACAACAAACAAAAAGATACATATCAACGCGTTATTGAAACAAAAAATATTAAAAAGAAAGTATAATAAAAAAATAATTAAACACCTGTGAAGATTTTACGACTCAAAAATCAAGCGATATTGAATTTCATAGTCATATTAATGACGCACCGAAATGGGAAACATGTTTAAAACATGATTATTGAAAATTCATATACGAATAAAAGTTGTTATTAATTATTTTAACTGTATGTTGTAATATTTGAGGGGGTGCTGAAGCGAAGAGAATCTTTGTCTAGGTAGGTAAAGCGATTATCATAATCCGCCAGGGCCTTATTTCATATAACCACAAATCTTACTAACAATAATCGAATATGTCTAAAGCTTGTTTCTATAAAACGATGAGGCTTGTACAAAAGCAATAAAAGTACGTACTTAACACCATAAGTACTACACTAAGATAAATGTCATTTTAGATAACCTTATAATATAGAAATATTCAAATATCAACGGGATAGTTACCATTTATAATTTTTTCTGGAGTTTCCAATACTGTGACGTTGATCTAAAATTGGTACATTGTTTTTAAATCCTTTGAGTACCATAGACGTAAATGTACATTCGTTTCATTCATAAATCTTTTTTTTTATTATCACGGTATATGAAGGGTTAATATGGAGATAATAGGTCAAAATGAAACCATAATAGAAAGGTGTGAAGATGTAATTGAATTGATTGAATAAATAAGACAACTTATAATTGTCACCATAAAAATTGGTTAGGTACATAAAATAATATTATTATGTTCAAAAAATAATAATTTGTAATACTGTCTTATAAAGTTACAAAAGTTAAAGGATATACATATTGTGCCAATCATCATATATATTAAGGTCTATCATCGAATTTTTATATATCTTCCATGTTAATTTTGTGTAACCAAAGTTGTTTCCTAATTTTTGACTCAATACAAACAAAGAGTAATAACTGATTTGAAGTTAATATTCGTAATTATTCATCATACCCAGTGACTTATTTAATGCAACTTGATTTTATCTATTTTGTGTTTGGATTATTATGTATGACCAAAGGTAAATAATAAATTTCTTGGAATGCAGTTTTTATTTTTGTAGTGGCGTGATTTCTATGGTGGCATGCTATCATTTAACTCGATACAGTGGCTTTCAAGCTTAACACAGATGTGTTTTCACATTACCGATTAGAAGGCAGAATATCAGGCGCTTATCGATCTATCAAGTCATCGATTAATAATAAGGAATACTAAGGACGCAAGTGCAATATAATTGGAAGCATAACTGAAGGTATGAGGAAATCATTGATAAATAGTGGGAAAAATAATATGACATATATGAATTCGTAATACGAGGAAAGTATACTATGAATGGTCTACTTTACGAGTATAAATCGAAAGGATGTAAAGTCATCTCCTATAGTCATCTAGGTAGCGCCGTCAGACACGGCGACTTTTCGTGCAGCGTCAGGAATTGTAAAACGTTCGTGATCGTAGATCGGCTGCAGAACTGTACAGTTATAGTCATATTTGTTTTCATATTTACTTCCTATGTTTATTTCTAATTACTACTTAATAATTAGAAATTTATTTATTATATTTCTAATTACTATTTGAGATAGCTTGGTTATTATCAAATTCAATACTTTGACTGACGCACGATATTAAAAAAAAATATTGATTACCTGAAATTTTCAATCGCGCGTACTTTTTCTCAATGTCTGTTATATCATTTTATATAGTCTTTGTGTTTTATTCCGTTTGCTCCTATTAGATAAAAATACTGCTATCCCTTTCTCTAGTTTAGCTGCTCTCAGTGCCTTAATATTGTTTAGTTATCGTGTGACAAAACGGGCAGACTTGAGCCTGCTGATAGGCCTTTCTATGATAGTTTCCATGTCATCACATATTTTGTATATTATGGTGTCTTTCAAAGTTTCTGCGGTTAACTGCATAGCACTGGTCACCCCGCAGCATTTTATTGTTTAGTATACATATTTGAGGAGATAAAACCAAATCACCATCTTGAACTAGGTACTCATTTCCTGGCTATCAGCAAAAATATGAAGACGTCGTGCTTATAGCTTACTATCACTATTCCTATAATTATGCCTAGTAGTAATATATTTGTACCTTTCGCGATTAAAATAATGTGAAATATGCATTATATAAGTTGTAAGTAATAAGTTGTATAATTTCAATAACTTTTATAGACCAAAAGTACATTGCACTTTACTTTCATAAGTTCTAAATAGTGTCATCCATGTGCAATAGCCTAAGTAATTAGGGCAAGACACTGCCTTCTGCAAAACAATATATACAGCGTGTAACAAAAAGGTGTAGCAATACAGAAAGGTATGCATAATCAGTATATAGTTCCTGTCCGATACCGAGTCAGGAGTAGTCAGGATTCACATGGCAAAATATGTAGTAAAATCAAGATTTAAATCGCCTAATTTTGTTATACAAAGTTAAAAAATATTTACCGCTTTTTGTGGACAGCCCTATTAGACATGCCTATTCTTGGAGTCACTTCCACGGTAATATTACCGTGTCAATGCGCTTTGCAATCTCTCACCTCTCGCCACCTCTTCATTCACCTCTGTCCCCCCGCCTTGCATGCGCTCTCTCTCCGCACTTCCTCCCAGCCCAGGCCCCGCTTAGGTCCCTTCTTTATCTAGTCTACGTTCTGGAGAGCATTGCCGTTTTTGGACTAGTTTTTCAAGGATGAACCTGCTAGGGTTAAAAAAGCTTTAGCTTCTCATAACTCGGAGTTTTACTACTTCCTGGGACGCAGTAGCAGTTAGATCCCAATCGTATGCCAGTTTTTGATTGTGTGGTTATAGTACACCTTTTATGTTACACGCTGTATTGGTACTATGGCAGCATGCAGGGTTTCCACTATAGTATTTAAGTGTACAATATACATATGTATGCACTTTCAATAAACATTTTGTATATGTACTCAATAATATACTCGTATATAGTAATAGTCGTTACCACGCTTATGTCAGTATCAGATCAAATGAAACTAAAACGGAAGTAGTTTTTGTCGACATTTTATCGTACAATCAATTTATCAAAAGAAAATTGCATTAAACAAAAGCTGTCGGAAGATGAAAAAGGCTTTATTGGCATACTCGATGGCACGTCGGAGCCTTACAAGATTCCTTTTGCCTGATCAAAACGAGTGCACATTTAAACGTGTCGGCCAACAGTCAAAGGAATTCCATGTTTCGTATATTATAATAACAACAACTTCGGAAACTCTTCATTTTTTATAAACAGGATGTTTATAAACAACAATGGGACAACGAGAAATAGGTGGTCCTTCGTAGCCTATCCTAGCCTAATGGGACAAAATCCTGGAACCACCAATAAAGACCCGATTTCACTCAGGCTACCTACTTCCAGTATGTCCCGTTCCAAAAATGTTGTATGCAAACCAACATTAATGATTCACCATAAGGTATTTTAAGTTTTACTTCTTATACCTGTTATTAACATTTCATAATATGACTTTTGACTTATACTGACTTTATGACATGAATGCGAAAGTAACTCTTTTTGTTACCTTTTCACAACGGCTGAACGCATCGCAATGACTTTTGTCAAGAGATAGATATCTCGGGGAAGGACATAGAATACTTTTTATCGTCATCCCCATCCATCACCACACGGGTGAAACTGCGGGGTACATATAGTTTTATTATAAAACGTTCCTGCCATAGTATCAAAATTCTCTAATTTTAAAGAGACCTTTACCAATAATAATAATAACCACATCAAAAACGACTTACCTCTCTATGCCAAGAACGTCAACTAAGTTTATTTGGACGTATAATACGATCACATATGCATGAGTTGGAGAATCAGTTGATTGTGGGACATGTGTAGGGCAAGTGCTCCAAGGGCCGAATTCCAACACGATGGTGTAAAAGCATTGTAGAGGCACCAGGAGAAACTCTACAACGATCTATTGAACTGGCGCAGGACAGAAGCAAATGGAGACAAAATCGCATATGGTCACGATCTTCATTAGTGAGGGAACGACAAAGAAGTACCAATAATACTCTCGTCTGCAAGCGATCTTCGTGCTGAATGCCATGGTAGAGCCAATATTCTGGCTCAATCTAGCACTAGTGCACATTTTTTTGTGTTTGGTTTTGAACAGTACTCAATCGTATGTGCAGGATAGTTTTGAAATGATAGAGAGAAAAATTAAGACAAGAGTCTTTGATCAATGTGTTACCAGTGATGACATATAACACTGAAACGTTGTCTCTTACTATGTGCCTCATAAACAAACTCAAAGTCGCACAACGAGCTATGGAGAGGGCTATGCTCGGGGTTTTGCTACGTGATTGAATCAGAAATCACCGACATAGCCCAGAAGAAGTGGCAGAGGGCAGGCCATATAGCACGCAGAACAAATGGCCGATGGGTCCGGATGGTTCTGGAGTGGAGACCACGGACAGGCAAGCGCAGCGTAGGTCGTCCACCGACAAGGTGGACTGACGACCTGAAAAAGATAGCAAGACGACGTTGGATGCAGGCCGCTTCTAACCAGTCCTTTTGGAAATTTCTGGGGGAGGCGTATGTTCAGGTGGACGTCTAACGGCTGAGATGATGATGATGATGATGATGGGAGAGTAAAATTACATATCCGCTGACATTACTACGAACCCATGTCTTCTAAAAATCCGTGTCAGACGCCGTGACCGCGTGCCACATGCCCAGCGGTCATAGCGTCAATCCGAGGATCGATTAGATAAAGCTTGTCGAGTAACTCGCTAGATGGCGCTCCGTCATCAACAGTTACAATCAACTACAAGTAAATTCGATGCTCGAGGCCTAGCGTTCATGGCTTTGTATTGTGAGAAGACGCAGAATCCAGTCCGAGGATATATAATTTATTCCCTAGATGAAATAAAACTATGGCAGGCGTTAGTGCTTCAAAAACCTTAAAATAAAAATTAT
Source organism: Selenia dentaria (assembly GCA_917880725.1). Classification (NCBI taxonomy): domain Eukaryota; kingdom Metazoa; phylum Arthropoda; class Insecta; order Lepidoptera; family Geometridae; genus Selenia; species Selenia dentaria. The sequence goes on from OU862893.1 coordinate 21,982,723, forward strand.
ACGAGTAGTTTAGTGTTTCTGTGAAGACTATACAAAATCCCCAAAAAATAACTGTAATAAGTGTATCTAGTCGAACTCTACCTATAAAAGTAGAGCAACCAAGCAGTTAACTTTAATAGTATAGTCAAGGAATAATTTCATAATGCCTGTTGCAGTCACCAAGTGCAGTCTAACTCGCCGCTCGCTCAGGAAGTTGTAAATCAGAACGACTACCCAACTCGTCACCAGATTCTTTACCGACCAACATAACTTGACACGTTATAATGTACCCCACCAACCTCGAAAACCATACAAAAAGAACACACTAGTGAAAGACCAAGTTTCAGGCATACCTGGTTTAGTTTAGATGTGCCGCTGAAAAATGTTAAATCTACTTTTTTATTACACGCGCATCCTGCGTTACTCTGTTGTTTCGAATGAGCGATGAGAAAATAAAATTTCCCGGATCTTATAGTGCCCTGTTGCGGTTGACATCCCAAATTAATCACCATCACAATACAGAGAAACATTTGTGTCTTTCAAAGGGCCTTGATTACGAAATATTACGTGTTGACTCTTCAGGGAGCTATAACTCATTTCGTTTGATTGAAAATGTGACGACTTCACACATACTAAATTTAAGATACGTAAAGCATTAATTTGACTTAATGATGTCGAATGATGCCGCCAACATGTGATTTTGATCACCATAACTAACCGCGTTACAACTTGAATCGATTCCGACCAACTGTTCCCTATGCATCCTCCTCTCTATTATCTGTCAATAAATATTGTGTGAATCCGCAAAAAAACGCATAAATCGAATCGATCTTCGTTGCTGTCTGCTATTGACTGTTTAGCCTGCATGTGCCTAATGGCGGGATTCCCTGCGGACCCATACGTATGTGGTGGTAGTAAACGTCAAAATATTTTGTATCAGTTGTGCTAATGGTAGTTTTTGAATGCGCTGTTAAGACCGCATTGTTGCTCCTTTAATCGGGGATATTGTTACCAAATGGCAAGGAGCAATGTGCATGGTAACATCGATAATGTACAAATATCTTCTAATCTGCATTCAAAACAGATACCTACCTATCCCTTTAAAATTTTTGAAATCTATTAGTACCTAATCTAAGTTTTAAGTGTGCACACAACTTTGGGTAACTTCATACGCTAGCGTAGCGATAGGTATTTGAAAAGAGACAGATTTGAAAATTAAATCATTTGAAATGCAATTTCAAAGTCGATTTCCCTCGGTAATCTCATCATTATAAGAACTTCCAACTTCATTCAGCTACGTCATTCACACAATCACCACACCGCATTTTTAAATTAGCAACCAATCCACCCCTGATTAGATTCATGTTTTTTAACGAGAAAACCATTGGGATGGGAGAAAAAATTGATGCGACTGAGATACTTGACGAAATCCGAGGAATGAATGTAATGCCATTATGATTAGCATTATTAAGCGGAGGGTCCGCCGATTCCGGTTTACAGGATAAAAGCGAATTTCGCTGTGACAAAGGCAAAGTAAAGGAGCATGTTTTTGCTTTTTTTACTTTTTAATTTATCCCCAAACATCTGTGCAGTTCTCGTCGGCTGCATGGCTGAGCTGCAGTCGCGGCTTTAATCGCATTTGTTCCGCACCACGTTATTGATAGCTGAATGGTTTGTTTAACGTTTTGATGACATATGACGATGTTAATCTAAGTTGGTTTCAAATTATGATTCCAATCAACTTTTTGTTTATAATGAAGATACATCTGATAAATAAGAAAGACAGAACCGGATGAATCTTTCTTGCACCGATTTGCTATCTTTAGTACAAGAGCTACATTAAAAAGAAAAATTATACATTGGAACTCTTTTGCCACTAGCTTACTAGTGATAGAAAGGGAAAACTGTTCTCTTGGCTGTGAGCATAAGGCCTGCCTATATGCAATTGCCACTGTCACCCAGGGTTTTAATTTTCATAGTTCTTTGCAGCACTGCCTTGCACATGTCACACGAGACAGCTGTCTTGCTAAAGTACCATTTAAACTCAAACACAGTAATGCATGCTTACAAACTATCGGTGGCACCCGCCAGATAGGACTCTACTAGATGGTCGCTATCAATGTAGCAAAAGAGGTCAACCATCTAGTATCTCTACCTTATACGAGTACCTATTAGTATCACCCAAAAACCACTCGTGTTTTTTGGGTGACACCACAGACAGATTCGTTGAAGAGTACGGATGCCTACGGATGTGGACTCAAACTCCAAAATCGTAAACATCTAGTCATTTAGGTTTCTCGACTTCAAAAATTCATCAAAATGAATAAATTCATTCATCTGATCTGAGTTAACATATGTTTAATGATCTTGTTTTTATATATGATTATGAATTAACGACATTTTCTTTGTTCACTAGTGCCACAAAATTATTTCTATTTTACAATTTAGTGATTAATAATTTATTTGAGGATTAAAATAAATAATTTTAGACACCATCTGTAAACAGATTTTTTCTTGTTTTTATAGAGCTGGTTAGGTAATCCGGTTACATTTGTCACGCTCCGTTTAGGGACGTTGCACTAAATATGAATCTTTATGTTTGGCTGTGACATTAATCACAAACGACCAAGTGATTTATATCACAAACACCTCGTATCGGTTACTGTTCAGTACTATTTGAGAACATAACCGCTCTACATATGGCTATAACAAAGAGCTTATTCTAATTTTACGAGCACCAATGACCGCTAGGCATTCATATAGGTAGGTATGGAAATCTATGAATTTTATGGTTACTAAAATTATTACGTATGAAGAAATCTTTTGGACAAAGAAGCATCTATTTCAGTTTCAACTATAGTTCTAGTGCAAACGTCATCGTAGGATAATTAGAGTACGAAATGATTTCTCAGATGCATCTCGACGTATGTGTCAGTGACCGCACCTGAATGGGTCCTAATTTTTTTCAGGTGTTCGATTTGTGGGTTCTGGCTTTGTGATACAAAATTAATGATTTTTGGTCTGTGCTCTGCAGTACAATGGTCGCAGTGACAATGGTGCCCCGCTGTCCACGATATTAAGGAAGGCTCTCGGACCCCGCTACCTACGCTACTCTCCGCTACCCCACAGGAACTGTTATATATTCTGCGCCCACGGCCCTTTGTCCACTGGAATTTTGTACACGTCACGAACGAAATGGAAGCTCGTGAGAATAACCACGATATTTTATAAAAATGAATCTCTAATTATGGCGCGGAGTGGCGGTGACCGCGTGATCCTGCATTTTCGATCTACAACCATTGTAAGACTTAATGAAAATGATAAGTGCGGATGGGAATATCAAAATTGTATAAATAAGATTTCGACCTTTTATGAAACTTTCACGTTTATATGACAGCTGCAGTAAAAACGAAGCCTACCGAATCTTATTTCTAAGTTATAGATAAACCTGAATTTGAATACGACAGCGCTAAAACGAAAACTTTACTTATCTCCAAAAGCTCATAATTCCAAAGTTCAAAATTTCTATAATAAACAGATACTTACTAACCATAAAATAAATAAAGAGCGAACTGTATCACTTGTAATTTTTTCGTTTCTTTTATAAGTTTTATTCAGATATTTAGATACAAACATTTACAAAATGTTAAATATAAAAATTGAAATTAATCTATAAGCCTCATGGTGTGCAGAAAAGTGGTCATGTAGAAAAGAATTTAAATTGTATATCTACTATACTGCTTACAGCCCAAAACACTAAATTTTAAAATATATATTTTGTAGACTCTATCTTATTCTTTTATCTTAGTCAAAGCTAAAGGTACTATTCTTCTACCCAATCGAAAATAACCTTGTCTTAAAGTAGGTATTCTCATGGACAATCTAGGCAACGGTAAGGTCCTTCATTCTAAGGTACGACTATGACATACAATATGTAATTAATTTGTGTTTAGATAGATTGTGTTAAGAACCCTCGATGGTAGAAAGTAACTATGATATTATTCCCGATACATTTTTCACTTTGCCATAGTTATCATTTAGAACCGTATAGGGCTCCAAAATATGGGTTTAGTTTCTCGCACTTTTTTGTATTTATCATCATTTCATCATCATTATTATCAACCGGAAGACGTCCACTGCTGAACAAAGCATGGATGTGGCCAGCCCATTGCCACTTTAACTTCCTTATTTTGAGAGCTATGTCGGTGACCTTAGATTTCCTACGGATTTCCTCATATCATATCTTAGCACGCAGGGAAACCCCAAGCATAGCCCTCTCCATTGCTCGTTGAGTGACTTTAAGCTTGTTAATGAGGCCTACAGTAAGGGACCACATCTCAGTGCCGTAAGTCATCACTGGCAACACACACTGGTTGAAACCTTCGTTTTCAGGCTCGGAGATATTGAGGACTAAAAAGTGGATCAAAGCTTCCCGAATGCCGCCCATCCGAGCAGGATTCTTCTTGCGACTTCTTTGTCGACGTTGGGCCTACCTAGTTTTATGCTTATATCCATCTAGAGCAGCCTGTGGTTTCACCCGCGTGGTAATAGATGATGATGATAATAATGAAGAAAAGTGTCATATGTCATTCCCCGGGATAAAATCTATCTCCTCGCAAAACTTCATTACGATCCGTTCAGCCGTTTAGGATTCATAAGGTATATCAGATTAGGCTTAACAGATAGACAGAGATACAGGTATACTACGGACTACGGATAATATGGGCGCAGTTTTATTAGAACTAAGTACGATATAGCCTAGCATTTTGAATAATTCTCTTATTATTTCACTTATATAGTTCAGTAAATAGATGCATTTACTTATTTACATTTACAGATTATCAATATTTCATTCATTCTCTATTGACCGAACCTGACCCACCACAGTTGACCACAACGCACCCAAACATTAAGGGTGGTCCAATATTTAACCCAAATAAGTTACTGCTGTATTGTGACCGGCCCTATTGTAAATGTCCTTGCATTGTGGCGTTAGTATTGCAAGTCAATAACATTTCATTAGCAAATGTTCAAATGGTGAGAGGTATACTTTTGATACTTAGTATATGTACCAGCTTTGAAATGCGATACCTGATAATTTAAGTAACGGTACCTGTTGTTTCTGTAAGATCTATCACTATTTTCGTATTATAATACTATAATTATATCAATACGCATCCACGAGAAGGTATTAAAAGCCCCTGAGAGCTGGCAGGTTCCAGATTTAGTTATTCAGTTCTCAGCTAGATATAAATCTATAAATCTTTGTAAGTATCGCACAGGAGTTATCAAACTGTTATAACCACGTTTGTTATAAATATATAGGTACGTTTGCTATTTGTTCGATTGTAAGCCAAAAAGTTCATTATAAATACAATAAAAAAATTATTTATTGGACTTTGACCAAACAACACAATGTAACCATAATCTTAAATCAGGGTAGTACAATGGGCGGTCTTATCGCTTAGTTATAGCGTAAAGCCAGACAACGTTTGTGTGGAAATAAATACTGATTTCGTTTAATTAATATATGAGCAGAAAGATTGTGTTCCGATTAGTGTTCAAGATGGAAATTGTCTGCTAATGCTACCTTGAACGACTATGGATTGGATTTTCATAGTAGTCTACTTTTTAGTAGACTTTACCTTTAAATCGATAGCTTTACACATGTCATCATGGATAACAAATAACTGGGTAAGCAAGCACCCGATTGTAAACTCTAAAATAACATGCAAGGAACTTGGTATAAGCATATTCAATACTTGGTATTGATACTAATATGGAATGCACAACTCTACCGACTGTTCACCTACCTTTACCACAAGGTTGATGAGATGGCCCTATCTGTTACAGCCAATAAATTGTAGGATTACCTTGTCTGGTCGTGATTAGCCATCAATGAGATTTGAGGGAAAGCCCGAAATTAAATCGGTTAATCCCAGTTAATGGTGGACGGATACAATGCCATAAGTATAATGATGAATTGCAGCAATGAAGTTAAATGTTATAGCCGTCGTAAACACTGGCTAGAAAATAGTGGGATTTTATTTATTGGCGTATTTCAGTTATTGTTTATTTATTGACAAGGTCAACGTTAAGATTATGCGGCACTAGCAGTAGATAGAACAATAATGATATTTTATGTGAAATGAGTGCTTCCCTAAGGCGCATAATTGTATAATATATGGTATATAAAAATATGGATCGGTTAAAAGTCGGTTTACGCACGATAATTTTACGTGATATCGTCATAAGACAAGCCGAACGCTTACGCCGATCGTGCCTCTCTATCGCTTGTTCCGCGCTCTCGCTTGCACGCTTGGCTCAGGCGTAACGTGACAATGTGTCATACTCTTTCGTGCGTGCAGCCGGCTTTCATCGATTTATAGCACGTTATCACGTCAGTATAATCATATATAATTATAGACAAATAAACTATTACAATAATGTTTAAAAAGTGAAACCGCATTTCATTTTTAAATAGCTTACGCTTCATAATTATGTACGTTTTTAGAAAAAATTAGAGAAAGAGATTATTAAATTTTTAATACTTAATATTAATTATATGTAAAATAAAATTATAATATTAATGTAATTAAATATTAAAATATTATATTTAAATTTTAAATATCATTTTGATGGATATGGTTTTGATGGATGTTTATAGAGCGAAATGGATACAAATAGAAAATGTAGGTAGTCGTGGTATATTCGTAGTTATTGTATGTGCGAAGCGTTATGCTTCTGCTTTGATGATATACCATCTCAGAGCGTTCTAAATGCTCTAAACATACCACAGAAAAGCTCAGTCGCCCGTCCTTCGACCATTTTATGATTTTTTGATGATTTGTGATGCCGCCAAGGTATGGAACTTATTCTCGCAATATTTTCTGAGAAGTAAAGTTTATGTATCCCTAGGTATATACCTACACGTACATAGGTACTACAACTTTTATTTTCGTTTATTTTGTCTTATGATATAAATAGTTATTGTCAGTCACACAGTGACGAGATAGTGTGGACAAAGTACTTCTGGCGTGACAAAATGGTGTGACAGTGAGTCTGGCCCCAACGGAGTATTAGTTAAGAGTAAATAGGTATCTTCTAGGAGAGCATGCCATACCATCGACCGCATCGTCCCTTATCAGCAGGTGAGATAAAGTGGTAAAACGCAAGCCTATTAAGTATTTAAACATTAGAAATAAGTTGCTGTATGCGAAGATCTTATTATTATGTCTATGCTGTGCCCAAGCATATTACGCTTTTTCACGCTTGGTGATGATGATGATGATGATGAAAAGTATCCTATGCGTTAAACCAGTGCCTCATCTACCTCCATACCAAATTTCATCAAAATTGCCCTAGCCGTTTGTGCGTTAATGAGTAACAAAGATCCACACATCTATACATCCATACTCACAAACTTACGCGTTTATAATATTAGTAGGAAGTAGGATGGATTAGAAAAACAGTTTAAAAAAATTACCCTAGCAATGCTATGGATTGTGATAACTTGTTTTTTCATCCACTGACCATAAGCAAGCAAATAAGTAACCGAAATTATCCTTAGATAATATAATTAATAAAAATTATTTAATATAAAAAAGTAAAAAATTAAGTAATTCTGTGTGATCTCACATGTAAATATGTTTTTGTAGTAAAATCTCTAATACTCTGACTGTGCTATACTAGCGTGGAAATGTAAAAAAAGGGACAACCCGTACCTGTAGACTCGCCATTGCCCAATAACATAGTAGAAAACATACCTACTACGATTCCAAGAAATGCAACCCAGTGGGTTAAATCGTGCTACCTTTTATATGAGCAATCGTTTATTCATCTATAAAGATCTACTAATTTAAAAACCTAACTGGCTCACTATTTTCTGTGTCCAAACCTTATGTACGGCACTTCAAGTTCACCACCCCGTGGTCCGCAAACCACAAATAAATTGAAATAAAATCTAATTGTAAACTAGCTTAGCGATTTTATGTGTAGTGAGTTCTTATTGAGATAAAGTTAGTTTGCTTTCCTACCAATAACTAACTCAATCCTATCGACAAACCGTATTATTAACCATACCGTTTGGTTAACCAAACGCATACTAAATTACTCATTCGTCAACTATCTGCAAGCATTTTGCCATGTTAACTATTTCAGGCGCTACAATTCGAAACATATCATGGATTAAGTTGGTCAATGGAGGAGAAATATTGTAGTTTTTTTTATCAGTTGGTAAGTTAGCGTTGGCCACTATCTCACTTCATGGTCAGCGATGATATAGTCGTAGGTGGCATCTCACTATATTAGCAACATCAACTGGCTCCCTAGGAATGTTGCCGGAACACAAGATTAGGTGTTCCGTAACAGATATTCTATTTTGAAGATGGTAGGTAGCTGGATGCCATAACTATTTCATAATACAACTAATTAAGAGGATTGCATAATTATTATTATATAATTTAAGTTTAAAATATATATATATATTATGTTATAAAAACTAACGTGGATTTCAATCATTATTAATTAAAAATACGGGATTACTCACGTAATATTTATCGGATAGGTCCGACTATAGTTTCGACCACATTCGGTGGCCTTTTTCAAGGAGTGTTCGGGACGCCCGCGTCGATGACGTCTCGCTTAGCACTCGTATACTATACTTAAGTATATATATATTACTTTGAAATACTGAAAAAATCAAAATGTACGGGCATAGCAAACAATGTGTTGATTGCATGAATAAAAACACTGAAATCGGACAATGTTAAGAGGTAGAAAAGAGTTGTTTTCTTTTAGTATGGACAAGTACTAGCTATGCAATCCTCTTAACTGAATAATTAATACCTAGTGTTTGTATTTCTATCGAAAAACTGAAAAAAATACTTTGCCTCCGAGGTAGCAGATAGAAAGCTCGGAGTTTATGTGTAGGTACAGACGCCTGCCCATATCAGTTGCAGTGCTATCCACACCATAAAGCTGGATTTTTGTGTGGCACCGCACTGCTCTCTTCTTACTTCATCTACGATTCTAAGACATTGGTTATTGAATCACATTTGCCCAGTGATTTCACTTCTTGGTGGCCTTGTGTTATTTTAGACGCACATGTCGCAATTCCTGGAAAAGTAGTACGATTTCTAAGAAAACTATAATATTGTGTCATTGGCCAAATATGGCGATTGGCGAGTCTACGACGCAACAGAGTTTACTCAGTAATCATCATCATCATCTCAGCCGTAGGACGTCCACTGCTGAACATAGGCCTCCCCCATGATTTTCCAAAAGGAACGGTTGGAAGCGGCCTGCATCCAACGTCGTCCTGCGACCTTCATCAGTAATGCATTACTCAGTAATGCGTGCACAATAATTGTGCTCGAAGGGTCTTGCTGAAGAACTCTAACGCCTGATGGTAAAAACATAACATATTTATGTTATAGTTCACTATTACTAGACGGAATTGGGCCGTATAGAGTATCAAAGGTGTTCCTTTGTAGCACAATTATAGTCAGTAGTTCCACCTTACTTTCAGCTTTTGTTATTACTCCGAGCGGGTATCATGTTCAAGGAATAATAAACTAAGAGATTAAAAAATTATGCTGTTAGTAATGTTTCAACTGTGAGGCGTATAAACGAAATTACACTACCATATCGTAACTACCTAAATTCTTAATTGTTTATTGTTTTCAGTTTATTTAAATACAATTAAGTAATATTTGGTTTATAGCTCTAGCTCTCTCTCTCTCTCTAGCGACAAATGACATGCGGGTGTTCATTTTTCAAATCCGTGTAATAATTATTAGATGTATCATAAACCATAGTAGGTAGTATAACAATAGACATTATCCTATTAATAGAACATAATATAATCATATAAGTACATTATATACATTTTGTTGCCTGTTAATTTTTTAATATTAAATTAGTATAAGTATATAAAAACAATTCGAGAAATAGACGCCAAATATCAAATTAAATGATATATTTCATTAAGTTTACAAATATCGAATTATATAGACATTATCGTGATATTATTATAGTATAGTTATGTATATCTGTTATTGTAGATATAGATCAAATTATACAGAAATTTTCAAAGTCAAAGTCAAAATCATTTATTCAATTTAGGCATCAAAGACGCACTTATGAACGTCATTTTTTCATCAATGTACTTTAAAGACTACCGCCGCTTTCCAAAATATATACAGCCTACCGAGAAGAAGCGGCAAGAAACTCGGGGCCATTCTTTTTATATAGATGTTTACAATGTTTCTACTTAGGTACTACAAATATTACATTTTATGGGTGGCAGAATGACAGCTTGCCAGAAGTGGAGTATTCCAAGCATCTTTGTCTTCTATATAATGTCAGACTGTATCGCCAATTTTTTAAATGATATTACAAATGTTCGATTATTTTTAGCTGTGTTGCCTTACAAAAGAGAACATATAATAATGGCATCAGTAGTGCAAGACACGCTAAACTTTGACATCTTAGTACACGAGTAGATAGATCCTGGAGTGATCAGTCCCAAGCTGTTTTATCCTCCAAGTAATCCGAAATTTTGTAATAACCTTACAGAGTTTAGTTTTAGCTTCCTAACTAAAGTGATTTACTCGTATACCTATCTAACAATCTGCCTATTAAAATCTCTTTTATCAGCATCAATCAATGCCATACATAACATTAACAGAGATAAATTCTGTAGAAACGTTAAAACCGATCTTTTTAGGGTAAATGTAGGTAACATTACTATTCTATGGTACGGCTACCATACAAAGCACATATCCACTAGATATATGGTCTGTGATACAAAGGTACAAAAGTGTACTGTAAGTAAAGAACCTTTGCTGCTATTTTAGTAACATTTCAAAGTGCTTCCCTTTTTGCAAACCTACTTCAAGGAGATTTTCTTTTACTATAGTTTTTTATAGACCTTTGGTAACGCTCATCTTATTGTTGGCTACGGGAACTCTATATCCTTAGTTACGTAGGTATTGGTATCTGAGCTCGTTAACGTTAAAAGGTAGAGTATTTTTAGATAAGTAAGTATCATGGTAAATACAGATTTTTTTAAATGTTACAATGCCGATCTCACTTGAAATAATGTTTGCTGAACACAATGAAAACATAGTTTAAACTATATTATTAACTATATATTATTTTTTGAAAGTTAATGCAGACGCATAGCGTTGCGCCTCGGTGCTATCCACTTGTAGGCATATTGTACCTATAGGTAATCATGGCTTAAGGCGCGCTCGTACCCTGATTAAAGAAAAAGCTGAATTTTTAAACGCCTAGTATAACGAAACATATCGATAGTATATTATGAAAAAATAACACAGGTTAGAAAAGGAATAGAAAAAGAGTAATAACCGAATAGAATTCATAACTATAACTCTCTTTCAGCAAGAAAAAAGTCCTGAATAGGTCCACAAAAATAAACTTTCACGTCCAAACTCTCAGAATTTTCAGCAATAACACTTTTTTTTTTTTTAAGTAATACTTAGCCAACGTATAGTACTAAAGTAATAACCAGCAGTTTTTTCAATTGTGTTAGTATATATCGAAAAATATAAAGAAAACGTACAAAATCAACGCATTTTCGCATTACATCGTCCAATCTAACAAGCGATTCAACCTTAAGTAGAGCTTCGTAACTTATTTTAAAATTGGGGTTGGACCGCGTCTTAAGAATTTTATTGGTCTGGTCTATAGACTCCCATCCCCGTCCCACATGGATATCGTAAAAACCGATAAAAGGACAGGATGGAGATGGGTTCAAGCCCCATATTACTGATGATTACGTCCTTTAGTTTTTCTATTTTGAGGCAGAAATAAATGCATCTCTGCTAACTCTTTTTGGGATGTGGAATTGGTGGTTTTAGTTTTAGTAAAAACGTGTCTTTTGCATAATATAAAGTATTTATTATTCAATTTTAGTGTGAAATGATAAAGAATACGCAGAATTCATAGCGATACTTGTACCCATAGATGAAGGGCCTGGTTTCCTCTATGCTTGTACCAAAACAAATGTTTAGAGAAAATATCAAGTTAGTTAAAGGGCTGGAGATGTAAAATCTTATATTTTAAGGCACAGTGCATTGCCATGCAAGGTTTAAAACTTTTTAAGTTTACAATTTTGATGACACTGAACTGAAATGAGCAAGCGTGACGCTTAACATCAGTCGATTGAGATATAAAACTGTCTTAATGTTTTAGATGAGGATTTTGACTGGCTCTTGACAATCAAAATATGTCCATAAATTATTGTTAATCCATGCTTATTATGCTAAGCTATAACTCTTTGTCAGTTATAAGACCGTTTACTCTCCTAAGCAGTCGTAGTTTTTTTGCCTTTGTTACTGAATTTTTATCGCGAATATCAGAATCCCAAAGAACTAATTCTAAATATGTTAGCGTCCATTACTATAATGTAATTTCTTTTGATCTTGTATAGAGTTCGTTACCTAATGTTATCCCTAGATGCCCGAATCGTAGGTAATAATGTAATGTATTGAAAGGTAACCTATATCTACTTTTACGCAGGTTACAAAGCATTTTCTTTGTAATTATTTTATTAGGTTGGTACATACGTTACATATATAAACCGACTTCAAAACCACAAATAGGCACTCAAAATGCAAAAAATAAAAACTTATTTGAATGCCAGCCAAGTGTAGGTACTACTACTAAGTAGTCGATAGATATTATGTATGTACATACTACATACATAGATAGTATCTGGCACCGACTTTAAATACAGATGTATAGACGAGTTGGTAGCGTTTATAATCCATATGTATATTAATGCATTTTTCGCTTTTGCGTGTCTATTTGTGGTTTTGAAGTCGGTATTTAATAATAATTTATTTTTCCATGTGTCCAAGTATCCAAGGCATAACACAGAATTATGTACCGTGTGGCTGTTGGACTATTATTTAAATTGTTAACTTTCGGATAAATGAACGGTAGTTTTATAGCAGCCACGTCATGTTTAAAACGGGCTATCACAATTAAATGCAAATACAAAAACACAATTGGCGAAAATATCGATTAGCATATACAAAAAAAAACATACAGACGAACATATAGCCTCCTCCTTTTTGGAAGTCGGTTAAAAAATCTCCCCGCCTACTGTTTCTCAATTAAGTACGCGCGAAACTAATTTTATTATCCGACATTTAAACAAGAGGAGCTTCACAATTGAACGCACATTGTTTTAAAAAATATATATAAGTAGGTACGCATAAGTACCACTTTACTGGATTATCTGTTTTTGATGATTCTGCTTTTTGGATGCATATCTCCAATAAATTCGTTTGTTAATCTTCACGTTAAGTTTGTTGAGTAGTTTGCAGTATATAGATAAATATCATAATAATGTCGAGCTGTTCAGAGTCATTTTTGAGTGGCCAGTTGGCGCAGTTGGTTGGCAACTGCCCTCTCAATCCCAGGTTCAATTCTCGAACGGTCCAAACATTTGTGTGCATGAACACGTCTATTTGACCTGTGTCTGGGTCTGTTAAGTGTGTGTATCAGTCATCAGGTTACCATAGTACACTTTGCCTACTTTGGGGCTTGAAACCTGGTATGAATGATACAATAAATACTCTGTACTCTTTTTTTAACATGCATACAAGGAAATTAATGTTAAAAAAAGAGAGTGCAAAGCAGTAATTGCAGATCGGTGAGATGGCTGTCAGTTTAGCTATAAATACAAGCCAAAAATTCTAATAGGTACCTACATAACCTACAAAACTTTTATAAAACCACGTATACATGAAGTAAATTAGTTATGATTTTGTTCCGATAGATTAGAGATAGATCGCTCTATTAGAATTACTTCTCTAAAGTTACATCGTAAGATTTCCGTGAGTGATAGCAATTACACGTGAATTCTCACGAGATCAAATCTTGTCACTGCAGAAATTATTATTGTCATTAAAACAAACTAGATCGTCTCACTCACCTCAGCTATGCTCTCGTCAATACAGTAATTACCGTGAGTCAGGGGCGTCAGGGCTATTTGATTTTATTTTATGTGTCGTTAAATTTAACAACAATCGCCTTTTAGTGACGGGAAAGTAGACAACTTTACGTTTATATGTCGTTAAGATTAAAATGTTACTTGTGATTCGTGTGTCTTCGGCTGGGAGTCTTGTCTTGAGGTATCTGTGCATTACCATAACTCATTGGCAATCCATTTGGTGTTATATAGCCTTCAGTTGGGAATGAACGGAGGGGTGATACGGGTTGGTAGTCCTTACCCATGTTTGACTGTACCTAGGTACCTACTTACCTAGGTAATAGTAATTATACCATCTATTCCTAGATGTTTGACATTCAAATAGGTAGAATCGCTGTTACTCTACCAAAACTGGTATATGGAGAACCTTTTAATATCCGCGTGCGAGGGAAAAGCCGTAATTCCGTCCCCTTACTTATTATTCTGTGCCCTTACGGAGTAAGTAGATACCTATGCTTATATTTTCTTACTATAATAATGTAACATTATAAATGCCAAAATTAGTTTATTTGTTTGTTACACTTTCCCGCCTTAATGGCTGTATTTCTTTCCCACAGAACGCGTTTCTTCCTCACAACTAAGCGTTAAAGCGACTCGGATGTGTGCAATTTTAAGTAACAGCACCACGCTAACATAGCACTTTATATGTATATTGTTATGGCACTGCTATGTACTTCGAGGCAGAATATCCTGCCTTGGGGACGCTGTCTGTTGCACAAGTGGGCATCTTTCAAATCGGGTTTCCTCCCCACTTACGATTTAATCGAAAGGACATTCTTTGACTCCGTCCCATTTAGAAATTGGTCCTTCAAGCGAAGCGTGAAAAAGCATATCTTTGATCATAATGATAAGTTCAGTCTACGGCTGCATTATTGTCATCGCTTCTTGATTCCATCTTGCTTTTCAGCAGGCGAGATGAAGTTACTTTGATGAACCAACATAATAATAAAATATTATTTAATAGCAACGCCCCGCGTCGCTTTAGTGTCGAACATGACTGAGGAATATTTTTTTTCTATAAGATAAGCAAGCATTTTGCCGAAGTCTCACCTGATTTGAAGTGACGATGTCGTCATGCTTGCCTAGTAGGTGAATAAGTATTCACTCTGTACTTGAATACTCCCAGATTATGTAGTAGGTTGTTCTATACTTCAGCCGTACGCATTTGTTACTTAATAGGTTTAAACGTGTTGTTATATTCCATAAAAATATTAATACAGGTTTTAGAAACCCATTGCACATTAGCCACGCGAGCGAAAGTCAGTTCAATTTACGATTACGTCCAGGTGTGTTTGCAAGAATGTTGACTTCGTGCCCTACAATAAATCCCAAGACCACACAAAAGCAATATTGACCGATTTTCCAAGCAAGGATATAGCACCATTGTCGTTGTCACAACAAGATCAGTTACAATAAATCTTATTAAAAGCCAGCCCGCCGCAGCACCGCCGCACCATTCAAGCCATTGAATCTTTGATCCTTGAAAGAATGGTTGTTTACTGAACGGACACCCATTGTGGTTTGTGCATCTGCTCGCTGTGTGTACCTATGTCATACCTGGGATTAGAGTTGCTAGGTTGTGTCTCGCCACTGCACTCGACAAGCCACTATGCGTTGGAGTTAGGTAACAAATAGGTACATGTTTAGAGTTGTATATCCATTGCACTTAAACTTCAAGTAGGTAGGTATTAAACAAAAAAAATGTATTTATTATAAATTGGATTGCCTTGCGCTTGCCTTATATCGCTTAACTAGCTGCTCTACGCGGTTTCACCCGCGCGGTGATGGATGATGCTGATGATGAATTTTATATAGCCTATGTTACTCAGGGTGAATGTAGCTTTCCAACGGTGAAAGAGTTGTTGAAATCGGTCCAGTACTTTTTGAGCCAATTCGTTACAAACATACATACAAATCTTTCCTCTTTATAATATTATAGTATATAGTATGGATGTTAAGTGGCGATGTGGTCGAGGTGGTCGAGGTAACACAGCATGCTCCTCGTATACTCATAAACTGTACCTTTATGGAAACACGACTCCGACAAGAAGGTACATTCCTTGATGCGTAGGTAACGCATGATGAAAGCACAAGACGTGAAACACTTTTTTCGTATATTGGAATCTTAGATAATTCAGGACAAGATCGGGATGCTTCGCTAGGCTGCCGGCGCCGGAGGCTTTATGCACACGGAGTATGGCGAGGTATAATGCAAATGTTGTAAAGTTACTCCTTATAATATCAGCATCTATCCGTGAAAGCCTCGTCGAAATCAGTACAACAGTTTCAGAGATTTAGCCTGCACACACAGACAGTCAAACAGACAAGAAAAAGTAGTAGATTATGCACCGAGGGAGTAAAACAGTGTCCTACGTTACGGGTAGCATATTGAACCCTGAGTGTAAAAAATTAGATGAGGCACTGGATTAACACGTAGGGCACTTTTCATCATCATCTTCATTATCCATCGCTACGCGGGTTTAATCGTGAGGCGCAGTTAATATTGTCTAGTACAAGTATATCAATCAATATTGGACTTATAGATGTCTACAGATTAAATTATGTAATGAACACGCCATAACAGTCTGGTTGTTCGCAGACAAAATGAGGACGACGGTATTCGGTGGCAGACTCTCCGTCTTAAATCTGATAAAAACGGACATAGGTACCTACTTGCGACCTTGTGATTACTTTAGACTTAAGTACGTCTAGATCTATTAGACAGTCTTAAGCCCATCACACACGATGAAGATACTATAAAATATATATTATCTTAGAGCAGATTCGGACATATCGCTCACCATATAATTCAATGAGCGACCACACACGGTGAATATACTATAATATTTTACCTTAGAGTAGCTTAAGATGCAACCGATATTCGAAAGGCATGTTAACATACGCTAAGACTACTGCAGATCATGAAGACATCTTAAGATAGTGTCCGATACTGATCTTAAGATCAAATACAGGTTGTTGACAAAACCGTTGCAGTAAATGGACGTCTGTAGGGCTATATGTATCTCAGTTGCTAACAAATGTTGAATGAAATCGAAAAAAATGTCTGTTTTGGCAACTCCAGTAAGCAAAAATGTTAGTAATTTGATCACTGACGCTGACAAAAGTGACATTGAGCGGCCATTTTTTCTGATTTCAATCCACATTTGTTAGCAACTGAGATACA
The DNA here is from genome assembly GCA_917880725.1 of Selenia dentaria. Taxonomy (NCBI): domain Eukaryota; kingdom Metazoa; phylum Arthropoda; class Insecta; order Lepidoptera; family Geometridae; genus Selenia; species Selenia dentaria. The sequence continues at coordinate 21,999,912 of OU862893.1, forward strand.
TAATAGCCCAGCAGGTCTTCAGTTACCGAACAAATTTATATTTTCACAATAAAAACTAAAATAAAGCTTCACATTATCTTATGTACCTATTTTGTGTTTCGAACCTGTAGAAATATTTTTTGTAAATAAAAATGAAACTAACGTCTGACTAACGCGAATGTGTCAAACAAAGGAAATCATCGATAAAGTGAGACTTTCTATCTACTAACCGAACTAGCGGTATGACAATTTTATCTTAGTAGTATATATATATATAATAATAAATATATATAGTTTTAAAAATGTTTTATGGGCCTAACCTTTGTAGGTTTTCCTAGATTGTAGGTACTACGTATAGATCAATCAAACTACGTAACTACTAAGTCGATATTAGTATTCTTGATGAAATAAGGCTATGTTATATTATTAGACTAGCTGCAGCCGCGACTTCGTTCGCGTGGCCCTTTAATTAATGCTTTCAGTATAAATCTCATCAAAATTCGTCCAGCCTTTTCAGAATGTACCCGGATTATAGAGGCAGACAGACAAACAATTAAAAAACTGGTAGGTATCGTGCAAATAACCATACGAAAGTGCAAGAAAAAGCTGTTTTTTTCTGAAAGATTTATTCGACTCTATAATATATATTATCTTAGTCGTGTGTGATGGGCTTTATAGCCAGTCATCGTCAATGATCTGCTTGCATTAGGTTTCTGCGTGGTACAGCTCTTCTCTAAAAGACTATGCATTCCTTAGGTAATAGATAAAGCAAAAACATAGGTACCTACCCCTAGAAAAAATACTAAAAAGAAATAAAAAGCTTCAGAATTATTAAGCATTTAATGGATAAACCATTGGTATTTTAGGCTATTGAAATAAATGTTGTCAACCGAATGAGATTATATAAATTTGTTTTTTAAAGTACTAACTTCTCATTACTGAACACCCTGTATGTAGTCTGGTAGGTTAGTTGATGCAAATGTTACTGTGACTGTCAGTGTTGGAACATAGACTACTTATTGATTGACTTTATCTTTTATTTTTTATTTACTTTATCCATTGATTTTACAGAGTCTGAATCGGGAAGAATCAGAGAGCGAGGACAATGGCTGGTCAGCGAGCCGCCTCTATATCATCCTTCCTTCTCCTTTCATAAAAGTATAACCCATAGAGTAAATTATATTTATGTAGATAGAGACATCAGCTTAAGAAACGCTCAAAGCGTCATCTAACGCAAAGTGAATCAACTAATTTACGTGACGTCACATCACGTGACCTGATATCAATATCATACAATTATTAATATAATGAAATATTTCTTAATTTTGAACAGCTATACTGTTCAAAATAAAGAAATATTTCAATACCAAGTTTTTACCAGCCTATGGTTTATTAGGGAGTGGCAGGCTTAATAAAACTACAAGATTAGTTTAACGTACATATTTATTTTTCATAAAAATTAACATAGACAAGGCAATTTCATTGAACCTAAACATATCCATAATGAAAGGATTATTATTTCTACTCAAAACTTTGATATTCATAACTTTGATATTCTTTGAATATCAAAGTTTTTCTTACATCAGCTTTGTAAAATCCATGCAAGTTCCGTGCAGTTCTTAAACCTGGCTTAAATAGTTTTGAATGAAAACCATGACGCTCATTTAGAATTTTCCTTCATTCTATAACATGGTCTACATCTATGGTCCCTGCTTGTAAAGACTGAGAGCCATATTTTTTTCTTTTTGTGTGAATCTCCTACCCATTTCGTTTTTTGTTACTTCTCTAAATAGCATCATTATGAAAAGGGCTGCAGCCTTGCAGCCCTTTTCATAATGATGCTATTTAGTAAATATATTATATAGTATTTAATAAAAATATAATATATAGATATATATAAATATAATATTTAGTAAATAATTTAGTAAATTTTCTTAGTGTATTTTGAAGTTACATTTTTTGAAAGGTTTAGAGCTTTTTTCAGTCTTGTGGCATAAGTATCCTTTTTCTTCTTAATCTTGTTTAACATCTGCACAAACATTGTTTTGTTGTCAACATGTGTCCGTGAAATAAACAAATTGATTTATAATGTTGTACTTTGACTTGTTAATTTATGTTGTACCTTGACACCTAGCCAGAAATCAAGCATGCATTTCTCATGTTTATGTGAGTGGGCTGGCAATACACACACAGGACTCTACTATTTCATGGGATTGATTATCTAAAAGTGGAAATACTAATAATGAGATACATTTCAGATTGATTGAAGATGAGCCTACAACACTACCTTATGGTAACTGATGAGGTGATAAAAGATGGTAAATAGGCTTAACCTAGAATTGGAGCATTACTGATTAGGCCATTTTTACATTATAACTTTTACATTGATCGCAAAAACAATTCAATATATTGTGTCTTTGTATTGACAACTACCAAAGACATTAGTTATGTTAGGTATCTAATCTAACTCACATTGGTGGGTACCTACATTTACGGAACCTGATGGTATATTTTAATGTAATCACATAGCATTAATGACTCAGCACCCTTTTTCATCATCATCATCTCAGCCGTAGGACGTCCACTGCTGAACATATGCCTCCCCCATAATTTTCCAAAAGGAAGAAGTTGGAAGCGGCCTGCATCCAACATCGTCCTGCGACCTTTATAAGGTCGTCTGTCCACCGTGTCGGTGGACGACCTACGCTGCGCTTGCCGGTCCGTGGTCTCCACTCCAGAATCTTTCGACCCCATCGGCCATCTGTTCTGCGTGCTATGTGCCCACTGCCACTTCAACTGGCTAATCTTCTGTCGGTGACTTTCGTTCTTCTACGGATCTCCCCATTTCTGATTCGATCACGTAGAGAAACCCCGAGCATAGCCCTCTCCATAGCTCGTCGTGCGACTTTGAGCTTATCTATGAGGCCCATAGTAAGAGACCACGTTTCAGTGCCATAAGTCATCACTGGTAACACACATTGGTCGAAGACTCTTGTCTTGAGGCACTGAGGTATTTTTGACGAGAAGACTTCGCGAAGTTTCCGGAACGCTGCCCAGCCGAGTTGGATTCGATGATTGACCTCTTTCTCGAAGTTGGACCTGCCTAGTGCCTAGTGACTGTCTGTCCCAGGTAGATGTACTCGTCAACAACTTCGAGAACTGAGTTCCCAACTGATATTAGGTGGGTACAACATGGGCATTAGACATAATTTTGCATTTTTCAACCAATCTTGACGAAACTTGGTATACATGTTCTACTACTCAATATAAGATAGACTGTGGCCGTGAGGTCTACTGTTCGCAGAACTACAGGAACTACTAGTTTATTAAGTTTAAGTTACTGTACTTACTGTACTTACTGGTTTTTCCACATTTTGGTACACAGCAACTTCTTGCGAAACCAGACATTTTTCCAAGTAGGTTTGAGTCGTTGTTAAGCAGATCAGAGTCCAGTGAGCGTAGCAGGGGCGAGCAATTGTAAGTAGAATGGTCGGGGTCCGTAAACAAATAAAAAGTAATGTAATTTATCAAAGATATTTATTGAAACACTTTCACGGAAACAAAATTGAAACTGAAAAAAAATAATTTGAATTTAATGATGGGCATTATAGATTATAATAAATCGATAATGCTAACTAAACAGCTTTTTGGATTTTCAATCGATTATAGTATAATATATTTAAAATAATTGACTTGACTTCATAAATAGATGGTTTTTGTCTATGGTTTCTGTGTTGTGACTAAACTGGGGCCTTACTATCAGCTTAGTTAAAACCATGCAAGTTCCGTGCAGTTCTTAAACATGACATAAACAGTTTTGAATGAAATCATACCATGACGCTTATTTAGGTGAACTGTTTGAATATTGTTTTCTCAAAGGTGAACGGATAATATTGTCTCTGGCATTCTAACAATTTACTATAATCAACATTGCAGATACCTAGACTTTTGTAAGCTAATAAACTGAGTAGATTTTGAGCGACGTGTTAACGAAGGTCCATACTAAAAAAACAGGTGAACGGTTTTTCTGCGGTTCTTGAATTGTAGGCCTGGACAGGCCTGCTTAAAAGTTGTCATGGTACGAATAAACCGGGCAGTTGTCTAGAAGTCCTGCTTTAAGAGCTCATAGTAAGGCCCCTGATTGTCACAATTCTGCGAGTGTCTGTACACGCTAGTGTCATAAACCGTGAGGAATAAGTAGGTTGTAGTCTAATATTTATAAGGTCAGTAATTAAAAAAACCATCAGTATTTGAAAATCCCTCCTGGTTTTGTATCCGCCTTATATAATGACTAGCTGTGCGCCGCGGGTTCACCCGCGCGGTGATGGATGATTAATCAAATATAGTGTATGTTGCTCAGGCATAAATCATATAATAATATAGCTCTCTACTGGTAAAATATTTTTTTGAACCGGATGTAGTTATCGCGCTTATCCGTTTTAAAACAATCAAATTTTTCCTCTTTATTATAAGTCTAGATAAGGATTAATTAACAGCAAGGTTATGCCCTACGAATAATAATAAGTCAGGAACAGTAACTGCGTTAAAAAAATGACCCAACAAAAGTCGTGTTCAAGTAGGCGGGGCTTAAAAGTCGTGTTCAGTACGTCATCTGTACTGTCCGTATCTGTGTACTGTCACTTCTGCACATGTTTGTGCAACTGAAAAATCTACATTATGTTTCAACGTTTTTAGCAACGTTTAAAACAAATCTTAATGTGCGAGCAATTGCTCGGATATTTCTACAACGTTGCATAAACACCATATTATCTTAAACGTTATATTGTAGGGTAATAAATGGTATACTTAAAAGTTTTTTTTTTTGTCCCGTGGAAATCCTTTATGGATACCACCCACCACGGGGAGGTAGGTGGTTATGTGGGAGTCCGTATACCCACCAAAACCCCGGGGTGTTCCGTCAGTGCCGCTTTTGGCGGGAACGCGGGACAGATTTTGCACACGACCGCGAACCAGCCGCGGCTGTCCGTTGCCGGACCCTTCTCTTCGCGGCGCGCCAGAACAGATGGCGCGCCGCAACTGCCTCGGAGACCGAACCCGCCAACAATGGGCGCCAGACTTCCCCGTGTCTGGACGCCCGTGGTCTCCCTGCGGTGGGTCGGATACGTAGCCCCACCGCCTGCTACGTCAGCCACAGGGGATAGCCCCCCCGCGACCCCACCTCCTCGAGTCTGCGCCGAGCGCCCGGACCCCACCTCCTCGAGCCTGCACCAAAGTGCCCGGGCCCCTCTCCTCGAGCCTGCGCCAAAGCGCCCGGGCCCCAGCTCCTCGAGTCTGCGCCAAAGCGCCCTGACCCCGCCACTCCTATGTGGACTTGGCGGCCAAAGCCCATAGGAGCGGCCCCGCCTGAGCCGGCCAGCGCACCCCAACGCCGGCGCGGCTCCTGGGTTCCTCTTGGCTTCACCGTGGTGATCCAAGCCATGGCTACTGAGCCCCCCCCCCCCCCGCCACGTCAATGCGAGAACCCTTCGGAGGGGATACTTAAAAGTTACAATAACTTATAACAACTTCCAAAAATTATGTTTCAGTAAATCCTTAAATGGTCAGGTACTTTCAAGCTCGCTGGGACTTGTTTTCTTTGTTGCATAGACGTTGCAGACTTGCAGACATAACTTAGAACAGTTCATATGCAACTTTATATGAACTTAGCCTTGCTCAGTGGACTAAATCCGACATCTTCAAATTTTTGACCAACTTTTATCGATTTTTTCTAACGACGCTTCATAGAAACATTACTAACGTAATTATCTATTATCACTAATAATGTTTGACATGTGGTTACGTTCCGTTTCACGCATAAGTTTTCTTGCTACCACACAATAATTAAGCATAGCATCTAACAATATTATTTTTCCTAAATACATTAAATAAATAATAGATATAATAATTAAATAAATGTAACATAATTGGTAACATATTTTCATTGTAAAAAAATATTAAAATGTATGAACTTGTATTTAGTGTCATCTAACTGAAATTGAAATTACTATTACGATTCCCGGTAAACCTACAGTTCTGTCATTTGTTCTAAGTGAACAGCGTGTGGTATAACCTACCTATAGAAGGTAGGTTTGCCAACTCCTGACTACTCCCCGTTTATTCTAAATCAATTATCTGCTTGTGATGTTAAGAAGAGCATTATGTCTATCACATCTAGTGCAATTGGCCGTGACTGTATTAGCCGTAATATGGTTGTACCCATCCTAGATACTATCCTTCCCATCCTCTGTTGCATTTTCAATAATTCTATTACAACTGGAGTCTTTCCTTCTGTTTGAAAAGACGCCCATATCGTACCTCTTCCTAAAAAACTTAATCCTAAATGTCACTCTGATTACCGCCCTATTTCTATACTCCCGTTTCTCTCCAAAGTTCTCGAGCGTCTTATCCACAACCAACTTAACAAGTTCCTCTCCAATAATGATCTCCTCAATCCGCTTCAATCCGGATTTCGACGTGGGCACAGTACAGTTACAACTCTCGCCAAAATCACAGACGATATTCGTTTCGGTATGGATAATGGCCAACTTACTGTACTTACTTTGTTAGACTTCAGTAATGCGTTTAACACTGTAAATTTTGACATTCTCCTTGCATTGCTTAGCTCGATTAACATATCTCCAACGGTGATTGATTGGTTTCATAGTTATTTATACGGACGCAGACAACGTGTTCACCTCGAAGACAGTTTTACTTCATGGTGTGATACGACTGCAGGGGTTCCTCAAGGCGGCGCCCTATCACCTTTTTTATTTGCATTATTTATTAATACCATTTCCCATAATCTTTCTTCTTCGTACCACCTATACGCAGATGATCTACAAATATATTACCAGGCCACATTGGATAAATTACTGGAAGCTATTCAAACCACAAATAATGACCTTAATGGAATATCTGAGTGGAGCAAATCCTTTGGATTAAAAATAAATCCTGTAAAAACGCAGTCGATCATCATTGGAAGTTCAAGATTGTTATCTAAGGTGGAATGGGCAACGCTTCCGGGGGTTGTTTTTGGTAGAATTGCCATTCCTTTTAGTAAGTCTGTGAAAAGTTTGGGGCTAACTTTGGATTGCTGTATGAAGTGGGATCTACAGTTGCAGGTAACAAGTCGTAAACTGTTTGCGTCTGCTGCATCATTAAAAAGGTTGCGTAACTTCCTTCCTACTACCACTAAAATTTCACTAGTTCAATCCCTGTTACTACCCATTCTTGACTATGCTGACACCTGCTTCTAGATATAACGGAGGAGGAACTTAATAAGCTTGAGCGACTTCAAAATTTCTGTATTAGATTCATATTTGGTTTGCGCAAATATGATCATGTCTCTCAATTCCGTAATAAGCTCAAGTGGCTCCCCATACGTCTTCGCCGGAACACCCACATTCTTTGCCTTCTATACAATATTTTGTTTAATCCTTCATATCCGCGCTATCTCAAAGAACGTTTTAACTTCCTTAACTGTCCTTCACACCCACTAAGGTCATCAGAAAATCTTGTTCTTGCGATTCCTCCACATTCAAGTTCTTTTTACAATGGTTCATTTACTGTCCGAGCCACCCTCCTGTGGAATTCCTTACCTAAGTATTTCAATCAGACGAGCAACATCTATAAACACTTTTAAGGATCACATTAAAAAATTATATCTAAAAATATAATACTGCACTGCACTTTTTTATTGTCCCTTAATTGTTTTAGGTTTATGTATTTATATATGTATTTATGTTATTATATTGGTATTTATACCTATTGGTTACATATTTTTATTGTTGGGTATGACACTTTGCTAGTACATGGTAATAATATGATATTACAAGAGTACGAATTGTTTTATCCTTTTTGTATTATCTCGCTATGTTATTATTATTTTTCCATTGCTTTTTGTTGTAGTGTTTGTATTGTTATATCCTTTTTGTATTATCTCGCTATGTTATTGTTATTTTTCCATTGCTTTTTATATTCATGTTTACTTATGTTTTAAAAACGCGCCCATGTCGGTGAATTTTAAATATATACATTCCATCCTAAAGTTGCCTGGAAGAGATTGCTTTTAGCAATAAGGCCGCCCATTGTGACACAATTTTTGTAATCATTACATTTAAGTTTTCATATTGTTATGTTTTTGTGAACAATAAAGTATTATCTATCTATCTATCTAGGTTTCCTTAAAACCTCTTCTCAAAACGCGCGCTACAAATTCGCTATATGTTCTGTATTTACTTGCTTCGTCACGCACACAGACGCAAACATAATATGCCCAGGTAAAACTGTTTTTCCCTAAAACTTGGGTAATTGGCTGATGGGAAAATATTTCTGTAACATATGTCTAAACAATTTTTTTTTTATTAAATATAGTTTAAATGTTAAGATATGCACATACTTTATACCTGAAGCGCATATTTTAATTAATCTATGTATGTACCTACTTACAAAGATCTAACTGAAGGTACAGCAGGACCTCTTTAATCCGAACATCATTTAATCCGAACCTCTCTATAATCCGAACGCCCCGTACCTACCCCGCTCTGGAATTGGGCATAGAGGTAGCAGACACCCTGGATTAACATATAGGTTTATTTTTATCGTCATCATCATCACCGCGCGGGTAAACCCGCGGGGCGCAACTGGTATGTATTATAATCCGAACGCTCCGTAAGTCCAAACGGGGGGTACATTTTCAGTGTTCGGATTAAAGAGGTCCTACTGTATTTATAAAACCTTATTAAAACCGGCCAAGTGCGAGTCGGACTCGTGTACGAAGGGTTCTGTATCATTATCTAAATCTGGCCAAGTGCGAGTCGGACTCGCGCATGAAGGTTTCCATAATCTATAAATCTCCCATACAACCTGATAGTTTTGCCATTTTTATAAATGCCACTGCTGCACAATGTTGGCATGTACCATGCTATAAATGGTATATGCCAGCTTCCATACAAAGAAGTTCAAACCCCTTTCAACTGTCTACTATCACAGTAGTAGTATAGATACCATATAAATCGAAATCGGTCAAAGCAATTTAGAAATACGGTGGAATAGAGAAACTTACTCACACAAATACAAGTACACATATTGTATAATATACAGGTTGCCCAGAACTTAACCGAAAAATGTTTACAGTTTGACCAAATTTCTAGGTTTTTGGATAGTTTTCGAAATTTCATTCTTCGACTGATTCATCTGGCCAAAATTTTCTTTCAATTTCAGCTCTGTCACACATGTTCATATGAAAAAAGGTATACCGAAGAACATATATATTTCAATAAGGGACTTGTTTTTATAAAGTAGTTTTCAAAAGATCTACGTTCAAATATTTTGCACCCAGATTAATCAGTATTTGTTCAGATTAATCATAATCCGAAATAAAAATTTAAAACTTTCTGTATTAAGAAAATAATCATATTATAACAACTACAATAATTTGTGTATATGAAAACAATTATCAGTAATCATAACGCGGAAAGAAATCTGATAAAATGAATCTAACAAAAAATCCTAATAAAAATGTATGCAAATCTAAAACAGTACATAATTATTCTTATATTACCTGGGCAAGCGAGAATATTGTAATATAAGAAATTTATACTACTGCTAATATTTGTAATTCTGTTAGGCATTTAAAAGTTAGTATTATTGCAATATTTTATTCTTTCTGTTTATTTTTTTATCCGTGTACAACTCACGAGTCCTGTTTATTATGCTACTATGACTTAGATTACGAGTATAAGATTTCATAATTAAAAAATCACAGGAGTACAAACTTATTTTATTTTAACATCAGTCTTGGATAAGTAATCTTAATTATGAACTACAATTAAAAATCACATTAGTGTGTTTATTACTAACAATAAAGTAACAAACATGAAATCAAGTGTAATTAAATGGAATCTCTGATATTAATCTTCCTTAACTATCAAAGAAACATTATTATTCCAAGCACTGTTAACTAATAAGTAATGAAGTCAAAGTTAAGTACTAAAATAAATATTTCCTTGGCTTTTTCCAAGGGATCGAGCTGCTTTCCACGTCATCCTCAAAACATTTTTCCTAGCTATTTTTTGCTGTTTGGGTATCAAGTTCTGAACTGATACGATTTTACCTTCGCTGTTTCTTTTTAAATATATTTATTTTTTTATTTGCACAGAGCGTATTTGTCTGGATCTTTTTCCATCCTTTTGCGTTCTGCGAGTCTCTTTTTATACTTCTTTTTTTTTCAAATTGAACTTAGATTACGAGTATAAGATTTCATAATTAAAAAATCACAGGAGTACAAACTTATTTTATTTTAACATCAGTCTTGGATAAGTAATCTTAATTATGAACTATAATTAAAAATCACATTAGTGTGTTTATTACTAACAATAAAGTAACAAACATGAAATCAAGTGTAATTAAATGGAATCTCTGATATTAATCTTCCTTAACTATCAAAGAAACATTATTATTCCAAGCACTGTTAACTAATAAGTAATGAAGTCAAAGTTAAGTACTAAAATAAATATTTCCTTGGCTTTTTCCAAGGGATCGAGCTGCTTTCCACGTCATCCTCAAAACATTTTTCCTAGCTATTTTTTGCTGTTTGGGTATCAAGTTCTGAACTGATACGATTTTACCTTCGCTGTTTCTTTTTAAATATATTTATTTTTTTATTTGCACAGAGCGTATTTGTCTGGATCTTTTTCCATCCTTTTGCGTTCTGCGAGTCTCTTTTTATACTTCTTTTTTTTTCAAATTGAGTTTGTGGCATTGCACATTGTTATATTTATTGATTTGTGTAAAACATGTGTGTAGTTATGTAGGTCTTAAATTTACATTAGGTTTCAACATGTTTTGCCTGTGTAAGCGTACAAAAAAGTGAAGTGAGATGGCGGTTACTTGCAAATAATATAAAAATAATAAAAGAAACATTTATATAAATTCAAATGAAAACTTAAATATGCATGCTTGTTAAAAAAATGAATAACTAAACTTATTTTACTTCAAAATGCTTGTCATCTAAAATAATCATTTATACTATAATAACATTTAAATGTTCTTTATTTTAACTTTCGATAGACTAGAGCTGACGTCTCTAAGGCTTTGCGGGAGCTTGTTATAAATAACAGGTCTCATGCAGAAAATGCTCTTCCGAAATATAGTTTTGTCGCAGAGTTCAGCCTTAATCTTTTTGCGTCCGTCTGTTTCTTTGGACAGTGCTTGACAAAACTAGGAACAGTTGTCGGTTACCTTTTACAAATAATGCTACTTCTAATACATATATATAGAGATGGATGTGGTTGTATATTTGCCATGTCTTATTTCGGTACCTACTTAATATTATTATTATTGAATTAATATTAATATTATTATTATTATGTAGGAAACTGAATATACCTGTTGGAGCTACCATACAAATGACCCAGGAAAGCCCAGGTAACAGGGCCAGGGTGTGAATAATGACGACGACACAGGAGCACCCAGGTTACAGGGCCAGGGTATGGACAACAACAGTGACCCAGGAGCGCCCAGGTTACAGGACTAGGGTTTGACGACAATGACCCAGGATGGGTGAGGGGATGAGGGGCTTGGTAAGAGGACAGACAGGCTAGTTTGTAGCGGTCGACCAGTAAAGTAGTAAATACTCAAAAGTGTCAGTGTAAATCTTCGTATAAACCTACATAAATAACTAATAGTTTCTCTTACTTCTGGAACCCTTATAGAATGATTTATAAACTTTGAAACTGATTTAAATATTCTACAGTTATTATAATTCATTCGTTAATTCGCTGTACTTTAAAAAGTAATTAATTAATACTGAGTAAAAAGTACTTACTCAAATGTTTGGGCCTGGTAATACTAAATGCAAGATGGTGGTTTGTTGAATATTCTTTAGGGTAACCATGAATATTGCTGATCTAAGATTTTTTGCAATTTCATAGTATCTCCATAGTACGTAGGTAGATACTTCTGTCCGACTGTCTTAAATTGGAGATGTATCGGTCACCGTCAAAGTGTACAAAAACGGCAAACCTAAAACTTAGATTTTTAGAGTCATATGTGAACTTTGTGTGTATTTCGGACATTACAATAACATTTTATCGGCACTCCTGTGTTTTTTTTTACTGCCGTCCAGGCCCACACCCCTATAACGACTTTATTCCTGTTTATACTAGGAGAATGCAAAAAACCTAAGCTGACTAATATTTCCTAAGATAAGGAATAAATCATCAGAACGCGTACGTGCATTAACTTATTAATCTTGAAGATTCAAATCTTGCAACGGCTTTTTCACATAATTCTACTTCTATTGAACTGATTTTAATAAAATTGGCATGTCAATACATATATGTTGTACAACAAATATTTATACGTTTTAAAATTTTGGTGATAAGGATCCGATGAGAAGGCAAAAGTAAAACTCTTCAACGATTGCTAGTAGAAGCTTTAATCTCACCATCTGCATCTCGTGTATAACATGTATTAACTTTCTTTACAGATCGAGCCCTGCGAAAAAATAGTAATGTTTTAAGCAATATATGTATAGAAGAAAGAAAAGCACCAAAAACGATAAACTGTAAGAAAGTGGCAGAAATAAGATAATTACTACGGAATGTGTTTGCACACAAACAGCATCTGCTGCAACCACTTCACCGACTCACCATGTAAAAATAAATTACGTAAAGATGTCAAAGTCTTACAACAACGCCTGAAAAGACGTTACACAACTTTTGATAACCTTAAACGTTTATTAAAAAGAACAAAAATAATGTGATAGTTATTCTGAAGTCGAACAGATGGTCCAACATAATTTCGAAAAGATTCACACAAGATTAAATACGACAAAATCTAACACGTCCAATAAATATTGAGATAAAATTAAATCGTTTATTTATCATTATATGATTATTCGAGTAAAGCCTATTAATTGTTGAGGAGTCGTATCCCTTTACCTCGCCCCGCAACTCTGCGAAGGATATTGGCGACGCATAAATGCAACCTGGATTTTATATCAGAAATGACGGGTAAGGCTGAAAATGAACGTCGCTTTAATTTTTGATACAATGGCCATCAAAGCTGGCAAACAATATGATAAGGGGCCAGACAAGTATTGGCGTAGTGTTGATTTAGGCGGAATATTGTTGTTTGTTATATACTAAGTAGTTAGTTTAGCTTACTAAATAAATATAAACTTTTTTTTGAGACAACTTGTACTTCAGACGTATTGTATCACCATACATATTGTACCCACGTGTAGGGTAAGTGATGTAGATTCCAAAAAATATACATACCATGTTTATTTGTTTTTTTTACTTACAAAAAATTAAGGATGAATATTAATGTAGAGTAGTTAGTTAGCATCAATATATCAGGATACAATCGTTTTTACAAGCAATTTGTCCTGCATTCTGTTTGGTCATGGTCACCACATCAGAAAGGGACACACTACCAACGGGAGCCCTCTCACGCGGACCGGTATTTTCGCTATGGTGCACAGTCTAAGTGTAAGGTCTTTGCATCACGCACACATCAACAAACTGTCAATTTAGATTTCGCCACTAACGGTGCTTTCAGTTTGTAGCGTGGTCGTTGAAATCTCAAAATGGCGTCCTCAGCGACTGTGTCAGCGACGTAGGTAATCCATGACTTCACATGGGTCCACGTTGTCGCGCATTCGTTGATTTGGATTGGCGATCACAGCGCTAAAAGTGATTTTGACGCCACTCTTGAGACTAACTACTTTGATTCCTTTCCTTGACGGCAACACTGTGTAGGGTTATTGCAAAGACCTTATTATTATAATGTCTCTGGATTATTGTATCATTTTGTTCTGTGGCACAAATAAACACAAACAACAAGTGTTCCTAATTTATCTATGAATGAAGTGTTCTGTGGGGGAATCATGAATTGCCGACCATGATAACTCCCGACCTGTGAAATACCGCCCCGCAATTGACGACCCGCAATCGGCGTCCATGTAATGAATAATCAGGTTTGTTGCGGACGGGCTGGCTATTCCATAAGTGAACCAAATGATACCGGGTAGCAATCACCGACCCATCATTTACCGCCCCATCAACTGGCAGCCCTGCAACTGGTGCCCATACAATGTACATGCATTGGATGGCTGCGAATTATTGTATCGGTTTGATATTTACCGACCCTGGATCTACTGGCCTGAATATAGAAAGCCATAAGGTCTAGTACGCAATCATTCACTTAACCCGTCCGCATCAGCGCAAAAAATAACAATAGATTTATGAATGAAACTTAACTCGAATGAGTCTTGCTGATTCGGACAGATTAAGTTTTAGAAATGTATTTATCGCTCATTGATGAGAAACTTGTACCAACTGTAGGAAAAACTCTTTTTACCGCGTTCAAATTACAAGGAAGCAAGCTATTTTTTATTAGTTCAAGTAACTATACTAATCAATCAATATACAATTATAATAGAATCTAAGTCCTGATTGGTGAGTGACGGTCGTAGAGACTTGGAATTCGGAGAGAGCTATTGTCTTTGTGGGTTGAAGTGTACCTCTAAGAAAGAGTTTTTGAAATTGATGATTTGATGAACACGTTTGTTTGAAAGTCCTTTGTTTTTGAAATTAAATGTGTGAAAATATGCATTTAGATAGTTTGTTTAAACTAAAACTGGTGTCCCCTAATATTTTTTGACAGCGATATTTTAGGGGGGTGAAAAGGAGGATTACTTTGTATAGAAAGTTATTTATTTTAATCTTGTAGTTTTGAAAATTTGTATGAACATAGTTAATTTGAAATTAAAAATGGTGTTTTTTTGATATTGTTGTCAGGAATGACTCCTAAGTCATCCTTGTCAAATATCGCCCACTAAAGGCTTAAAGGATGATTACCACACTTTCTAAGAAAAATTCTTTCGCTTTGAACTTAGGTGTAAAAATTCGTATTTAGGTAGTTCGTTTCAAATAAAATATGGTATCCCTTATTTTTGACTGGGATGACTTAGAGGGGTGACCTGGTAGATGAAATATTATATCGATCTCCTCATTTCTGATTCGATCACGTAGAGAAACCCCGAGCATAGCCCTTTCCATAGCTCGTTGTACGACTTTGAGCTTGTTTATGAAGCCCATAGTTAGACATCACCTTTCAGTGCCATTATGTCATCACTGGTAACACACATTGGTCAAAGACTCTTGAGGCACTAAGGTGTTTTTGACGAGAAGACATCGCGAAGTTTCCGGAACGCTGCCCAGCCGAGTTGGATAGTGAATTAAAAATAAAATAAAATGCTTGCTTAATATTTTTGATAGGGATGTTTTAAGTGAGTGCAATATTTTTTGTAAGGGATGCCTCTACTTTGTGTAGGTCAAACTGAATTTGTAGACGGAGCACCTGTGATATTTAAATCTAAATGTAAAAGGGGATTATCACGATTCTATGAATTTCGTGAATTTCAGTATGCCTAATATTCCATCAAATTATATCATCGTGATGGATAACGCAGCTTACCATTCGGTTCGAGAGGAAAAAAAGCCAATAATGGCTTCTACCAAAGCAGTTATGCAATCGTGATTACGACATGACGTGGGTTTTGATGATGAGCTTAGAAAGGACGACTTATTAAAATTGATTAAGGAGACAGGGACTGAAGATATATAAAAAATTGACGTGTTATTGAAAAGAAACGGACATTAAATGTTGCGCTTGCCTCCATACCGCCCAGACCGGAACCCTACTGAGTTGGTTTGGGGAGATATTAAGGGACAATTAGCACAAATAAGTATGGACTCTCATTTGGGCCAAAAATATATATATTACAGGGATTATTTGCTGAAAATCCGCAGAGAAATGGGAGCATTGCATTAACCATGTAATTTCAATCGAGGACGAGCACTGCAAACATGATGGAATTCGGGATGATGCTGTTGATTTTATTATTAACAGTCAAGACGACTATGATGATTCCGATGATGGCTGCTTCAAAAGCGATGAATCAAGTTCCACCGATATTGATATGGACATAAGCGATTGATTTGTAATTATTCTATGTAGTAAATAGTACAATAGCTTTTCACCAAATATTTTATTTACTTACCTGTTAGCTTAAATATTACTTCTTCCAGTGGCCTTCGCCAGAAAAACGAAGAAGACATAATACATAACGAAAATAAATAACCTCACAACCATGTTCAATACTTCCTTCAACTGCAAAAGATTTTAGTATATTTCTTATAAACCATTCTTCCATCAATCAAAGTATTTTAATTTTTTGAGGCATCGGTCCCTATTATCGTTGTACACAAAACCATTGATGTGCACAGTGTACTGATGGTGGTGGTGGAAATACGCATTCAACATGAAACTCTCTTCTTAACAGGTAAGTATAGAAGAACATTTTCCTTTATTTACTAGTGAAATCAATGTCTAGAAAACAATGACGCCATCTGGTATATTATAGCAGAAACCCATTTATTAGAAGGAACGCATTATGTGTATGTATCAAAAAAAAATGGTTACTAACATTATATACTGTGAAAACACACTACATGAATCAAATGTATTCTGGTTTTCCATTTCTATAAGAGTTTTACGAAAGCAATTATTATTCAATTTCCTTTAGGTACATCCCGAAAATCTCCAATATTTTAATAAGTACACGTCATTTATGCTAAATTGCATGGGTACGGTACCTTCTGGCCATAGATATGGACGAATACTGGGACACGAAAAAAGTATCGATACTATGTGGTATCGAGTACGTTACCTTTCGATACCGATACTTTTGTACTCGATACTTTGTATTCAATACTTTTACTCATTGAGTACTTTTTGACAAGTATCGTCTCGAATGAATAGTAGAAATTACCTTTTTTAAACTTGACCTTACGGCTCATGTTTATGGCAACGGCATCTAGTTCATTCGTACTAAACCTTCTAAATTCTAAAACAACAAAACTTGAGTTTGCAATCGTTCCTTTCGTTCACAGACGTTCAGTTCATATCCTCTCTTTCATTCACTTCACTAATCAATCATTCAATCGTTCGTCGTTCTAATATTCGTTTCGCGATTTGTTTAAGTTTTTCTGCTTTATTAATCTGTCCGCATCAGGACAAAAACTAACAATAGATTTATGAATGAAACTTGCCTCGAATGTGGCTTGCTGATTCGGACAGATTAATGCAGTTGATCATTATTTCGATTTCTGGAGTCGCCACAAGAAGTTGGAAGGAAAAATAAAACAAAAAACAAGTTCATCTTCACTACAGTCTGAAAATGAAGATGAAATAAGCGATTACTTATCTGCATAGTTTTCACCACTTTCCTTAGATCCTTTGAAAGAATGGGATATGAAAGTCGCTTTCTCAAAATTATATAAGTTGGCACGAGAATATTATGAATATCCTGTAACATCAGTGCCCTCAAAAAGACTATTTTCAAAAGCAGGAAGTACTATAACATAAATGCAAAATCGCTTATCGATAAAACGGCTCGATTAACTTCATTTTTTAAGCGATTGTTGAAGCGATATTTGCCTAAAGTACAAAAACATAAAGTATATTTTTTTTTAAATTATTATTTAGATTTGGAATGTTACAGTTGTCTACCAATATCATTTGTTTATTTTGTTCTACTCCAATGAAGGTAACCTGGCGTTACTTACTGGCTGAAATTAGCGTCCTGACGTATGAGCATTAGGCCTCAAGAAAAGTACTCGATACTTTGAAGTATCGATACTTTTATTCGATATTTTTATGAGTACGATACTTTCGTTTCGATACTACTCATGAGCACAGTATCGATAGGTATTATTCGATACCGTGTCAGTGACTGTGCTTCTGGCGATGGGACAGCAATACCCGGCCTGACAATGCGCAGCCCGTAAAATACCACCCTGACAACTGAAGTACCTACATGTACACGAGATGCGGGCCGTACGTTCCGCAATTATACATAGGCTACGTGCTGGGAAGGACCGAAATCTCTCGCGGCGTTCGCACACCCATTCCCTTAAAATTCCACGGTCATCGTGAGCGAACTCGATACGTCATCGATGATGATCGATGACGTCACCGAAAACGCTCACAACGCTCGCAGATCGTAGGTGGGTTTTTGCGGTCGTTTACGAGCTGTCACTGTCAAGCATCAAATGTATAGGATTCTATCGATTTTAGATAGAAAAGTTGCCGCGCTTTTCGTGACCGCGTAACCGTTCCGCTTGGGTTGAACATTGCATGCATTCATTTTAACCAGAACGCTAAACCGGGGCGCGACAGTTGTGAGCGTTGACGGCGCTTCCCGGAACGTAGCCTAGTCTTCTGTGTTCTGTGGTGAGCTTGCATTGCATCTGCATCGTCGTTCATGCGGTATGCGGTAGTCTGAGTTCATGCGTTAGCATCTGTCATCTGTTAGTCTGTGGCATCGTTGCATTTTGCGTTGTTTTGCCTAAATTACTTGAAAAATAACTATGTTTATTGCACGTTAAAATTGTTGAAAACGATACGATCAAAAGAAAACACCTAAATACTGTTAATGTTTCTTTACCGTCGCGTCCAGAAAATGTAAATAATAACTACATCAAATGAAATTAGGAGCAGTGATACTTTCAATGCTTTGTCTAAAATTCTCCTATCCTACTTGATTGTAAAACTTGGACCACCAAAGTGTTTGTGAAACATGAGTGTATCCTCGCATAGTATTAACTGGTAAGTGATTTTAGGCAAATTTGGGTGCTCGTTCAATTTCTTCTTGAGGTAACTTTTGACAGAAACAGTTCCTTTATTATAAACCTTTTCATTCATAGCAAAATAGATAGTAATAGCCAGAATTTACACACAAACATACAATTTACATTTATGTACATAGTATAGTTTTGTTTATATGAGAATCAGACCTACTAAATGTAGTGTTTACACCAGTAAATTGATGATGGCCTATGCATCCAGTGATGGTAAATGCAAATTTTTTTTGTATCCAAGTAAGTTATTATGTTATTAAATTTTAACGAATCTATTAGGTATATTATTATTTAAACTTTCACCTTGTTACTAAATTATAATTAGTACTCACGGGATGTCCGCCAAGATTAGCAATGTTTTGCAATTGCTAATTGTGGTGTACATCCCGTGAGAACTACTTATAATCATATTATCTATCTATATAAATATATAAAAATGAACCCATATTTCTCCCGGTCAGGCTATAATTTGAGAATGGATGGAACAATCTCGCTAATTCTTTTTTGTTGTGATAATTATTGTTAGGAGAAGGTTCTTATGAAAGAAAAAGCAAGAAAAGCTGGGAGGTTATGGTGAGACTAAAGGCCGAGCCAACTATGTGAATGAAGTCGCAGGCAGTCATTAGTGTAATATAAATAAGTTTTCAATAGTTTCCGTAGCACATGAGATATAAGAATTTTTCAACATTACTATTGCATATTTTAGCATGGAAAAGTAGTTATTGTGACATAACTGTAATAATTAGACATATAGCAGACTTTTTGTAGACATTGATGTCCTCTATAAATCTGTAGTTCATTTTGCTATATTATCAATAGCTTCCGTAGAGTATGCAATACAGTAGAACTCCAATTATCCGAATTAATGGGGACCGGGACCCATTCGGATAATCAAATATTCGGATAATCGGATTTTTTTTTTAAAAATTGCCATTGGAGAGAATAAAAGCTACGTTTTGATATTGCACTATTTTTTTATTGAATAAATGAAAGAAACATGAAATTTTCACATGTTTTAAATATAAATAAAATGTACTTATGTACAAGTTTAGAAATAAAAATCATTGTTTTTTAAACATCTCCGTCAATGTAAGCTGTTGCGGTCTTCAACCGTTTTCGGGCAGCCAGGTCAGGTTTTTTGTGATTCGGATAATCGGCGATTCGGATAGTCGGAGTTCGGATAATTGGAGTTCTACTGTATAAGGATTTTTATATTTTAAATTATTTTTATTAAAGCTAGGGCTAATGAAGAAATTTTTGACATAAACAATTAATTCCACATGACATGAGTCAATTATTATAGTTGGTTCTAACTTGTTTAAAGTTAGAACTAAAGTAAAACCTAAGTACATTGTACACAAGTAACCACTATAACTAATTATATAAGTAACTAGGTATATTGTTTTGTCAAATATACATAAAATATTGGTTACTGCATGACATTGCAATGAAGCTGTTATTGTGATTGTTTTAAACATGCTATTTTTTTAATCTATATATATATAATAATATATATAGATTAAAAAATTATATATATTTAAAAGATTATATAAAAGCGAAAGGTCACTCACTCACTCATTTCTGAAACTACAAGTGCTAGGAGTTTCAAATTTTGCATGTGGGTTCTTTTTAGGAAGTAGGTGCTCACTAAGACGGGAATTTATGAAATTCAACAGGGTCAAAAGGGGTGAAAACTTTTATGATTGAATGATACTCCTTTGTTTTTGAACTTATAGTTGTGAAAATTTGTATTTGGATAGGTCATTCAAAATTAAAAATGTTGGCCTAATTTTTTTTTGATATTGAAAGGTTTAGAAGGGTGAAATGGAGGGGTGAAAGTTTGCATGGAAAGTTTTGTGTTTTCGAACATACAGAAACGTGAATATTAGCATTTGGACAGTTTAAAATGATGATTTCAATATTTATGACAGGGGATGACTTAGGGGGTAAAACGGGGGATAATATTTTTTCAAAAGTTCTTTGTTTTTGGAGCTACAGTGATGAAAATTGACAACTGGATAGGTAATTTAAAATAAATAGTGATGCTTTCAATATTTTTGTCAAGAATGACTTAAGGGGGTAATAGGAGGGATGTAAAAACTACTACATTTCATAAACTGTAGAGGTCATATTTCTGTACAATGAAAACTATGCTAAAAACCGAGTCAGGTAATGTAAGGAGTGAAAAATAAGTTCAAATTGTTTGTTTCTCTGTATGTTTGTCTGTCGTTTTGTACGGGCTAATCTCCAAAACGACTGGACCGATTTAAATGAAATTTCGTATGGTGGTAGCTTAAATCCCTGATCAACATATAGGATAATTTTGATCCCGGTAAATTAAAGAGTTCCTGTGGGATAATTAAAAATCTGTAATTACTTAGGTCAGCTAGTTATACATAATCATAAGAAAATTTCCTATTGAGTATACAGGAAAGTATAATCTCACAACTCTATCTTGATATGGGTCTACACCAGACTATCCTAGCTGAGCCAACACCTGGAGCAGCTAGGTTGGTCTTAGGTGCATGCATCTGGATATCCAGCCACCATCCCATTTACTAATCTTTATAGGGGCCTAGAAAGAAATTCAAAAATGTCTTCTTAAACAAATAGGTACCTTGTAATCCTTTTAAGTAAAGCTGTGAAATCTAAAATGAACAAATATTAAATAGCTATGGTGTAATGCACTTTATTCAATGGCAACATGAAGCTACAACTACAAAACACTATACTCAAAGCCATTCATCACCATCCAAGGAAGGCTGATCACATGCAAATTATAATAGATTAGATTTCTTGTATGGCCTCTGTGACTTGTTTTGAGTGTTGCAACTTTGCCAGTATATGTTACATGATACGAGGGTCATTTGAAAAGTTCTTAGCCTAACATACTTAATGAAACCACACGATTTTGAGTTTATTTTTATTTTTCAACATACTCTCCTCCGAGCTCAAAACACTTTTTCCATCGACCCGGTAAGGCTTCGTTAACGTTTTAAAAAAATCTTCTTCTAACTCCTCAAAATAAGCGTCCACGGCGGCTATGACCTCTTCATTTGTAATAAAGTGTTTACTACCTGAAAATTTTTTCAGCTTTGGGAACAGATAAAAGTCGGACGGTGCAAAATCCGGTGAATATGCGGGATGAGGTAACAATTCGAAGCCACATTGATGGATTTCTGCCATGGATTGCTCAGAGGTGTGAACGCGCGCATTGTCCTGATGAAACAAGACTTTTCTTCTCAATAAAAGTGGACGTTTTTCTTTGATTTCTTCTCTCAAACGACGCAACAGGTTGCAATAGTAATCGGAGTTTATTGTTTCACCCTTTTTTAAATAATCCACGAGAATTATACCCTTTGCATCCCAAAAAACGGATGCCATGACTTTGCCCGCCGATAAAACCACCTTTGCCTTCTTTGGGGTGGGCGATCCTGCTCTTTTCCATTGTTTCGACTGTTCTTTTGTCTCGGGTGTATTGTGGTGAACCCAGGTTTCATCCATGGTTATAAATCTTTCAACAAATTCTATTGGGTCAGCTTCATATAACTCTAAACAGTCGCGAGAAGTTGTGAGTCGGTTGCGTTTTTGTTCCACTGAAAGCAGTCGCGGTACCCACCGCGCAGACACCTTACAGAATCCAAGTTCAGTAGTAATTATATGATGTGTACGCTCAGATGAGATGCCTACAGTCTTAGCTATCTCCTCGACAGTCAATCTTTGATCAGATAAAATTAAATCACAGATTTTTTCTTTGTTTTGATCAGTGGAAGCAGTCGAAGGCCGGCCACTACGGGGCTCATCTTATATGGTCTCACGACCACGTTTAAACTCTGCCACCCAGTTTTTAACAGTCGCATACGAAGGAGCGGACTCACCCAAAGTAGCAGACATGTCTTCATGTATAGCTTTTAGAGTTAAACCTTTCAAATTCAGGTATTTTATCACTGCACAATGTTCAATTTTATCCATTTTCAAAAATAGCTCTGACTTGACTTACGGTATCATGTGTAAACAAACAATGAGTTACTGTGAATAAACTAAACTGTGCATACTTGTTGCTAAATAATGTAACTACAAAATGAGAGTAGTTATAAAAAAAAACCAATGACTTTAACCATGTTAGGCTAAGAACTTTTCAAATGACCCTCGTAGTTTCATAAACTGCAGGAGAAATTAAAGTAAACTTTTAGAATATGGTCAGTGATGAAAAAAGAGAATCAAACAAACTGTGCCACTCCAGTGATTACTCTAAAACACAAAAAACAACATAAATAAGAACAAAACTCAAATCAAAAACAATACAACAATATCATACCTATCATAATAAAACTACATCAACATTAATAAAATAAATATGAAGGAATAGGTACATAAGAAACATTATAATTAAATTTTATTTTTGAACATAATGATAAATGTTTACCCATTAACTTTTATTATAAATTGCATTTACAATGTCACTCTATACACAGAAATTACTATAAACTAAGTTATGAACATAATCTAAATGTACATACTCACATAAACAATGTATCACAAATTTACACTCCTGAAGGCTGATAAAGTCCACATAAGCATAAAAACATGCACATTTCATTCAGCATTTGTTTTCTTTGATTATGTAACATGGGGTGAGTACACCTTCAGCTGTATCAGGAACCAGACACAATAGAAAATGTATTGTTATCCTGTTTAACGACAGCTGAGGGGATAATCTAAGTTACCATCCTATTATATATATCCAACTAATAATAATAATATATCCAACAGAAAATAGGGTGCTCTTAAGTCTACTGTTAAATAGTTCAGCTTCATAGAAATTTACATGTGGAACTCACTTCCTGTACAAATTTTGATAGAGAATATTCTCTCCCAAATCATAAAAATTGAGAAGACTACTTACTAGGTTGTAAGCTTCTTTGTCAGATTTCACTGCAGTTTCAGATACACTGCCTCCAAGCTATAGTAATGTGTTATTTAATAATTAGATTGGTTCTACCAAGCATTATAGAAAGGGAAATTAAATTCTCAGCATATGAGACTCAGATGTTTCTGATCTCTATGTTTATTAATATGCAAAACATAGTACCTAGCAATAATTCAAAGTATTTAGTTTATGAAAATAATCTTTACAAAACTAAACCTGTAAATAGGTAGATACCTACATTTACAATAGTCTGAATATATCTATGCAGGTGGGACAATACATTTTTATAACATTGTGTTTAATAACAGCATTGATTTTAATTGTCTCACATCTTATGTATATGATGATAGGTACTTTAATAGTTATTTCGGATTGCATTATCAGCGAAATAAACTTGGAACTATTTTGCTCTGAATCTTTTGAATGGTTTCAAATTATAGCAAAGTAATCATTTATTATGACTTGTCTAAACATGTCAAGTCCTACTTCCCGTCCCTTTTATGGCCGCTGTGTGGTGTTTCGATGATCTTATCAAATTATTAACTCTTGGTGTATATGGTCTGATATCACCTGATACACATCATCGAGAATTATGGTTGGTGGTCTATAGGACGTATATATAAAACACTAAGGCTATGTATAGTTGGCAGTTGATAATAATCACCGACATAGTCCAGAAGATAGCCAGTTAAACTGGCAGTGGGCAGGGCCGGAAGGTTTTGGAATGGAGACCACGGACAGGCAAGCGCAGCATAGGACACTGACACAGTGGACAGACGACCTGATAAAGGTCGCAGGACGACGTTGGATGCAGGCAGAAAATTATGGGGGAGGCATAATTGGTCAGCAGTGGACGTCCTACGGCTGAGATGATGATGATGATGATGAATAAGCACCCCTTGTGTGCAGTAGCATTGTACTACTGCAACAGAAATAAGTAATACCTACTGCTTTAATTTAAGCATTTTCGTGTCCCTTATCCTGTTTTTGCAATATCCAAGTGTATAGACAAATTTGTTTATGTCACTGGTTTACGGGGCTGCATTGCAAGCCACAGGACAAGCCAAAATTTGGCAAAACAGCCGGTCCACGATGTCTACAGGCCAACATTTGCACTGATCAAGATTTGATCACGCCCGTTTCACGACACCCTATCAGAACAAAGTTGGTCCCAAGTCCCAACTGGCCAAAACTTTTCTGCCTTTTGAGCCTTCGAAATCTGCTACTGTATTCGACATGTTGGCGTACAAGCATTTCAACACTTCGATATACCGATATTCAAAAACGCACCGCAGGACAGAAGAGACTCAAAAACTTCCCACGCCTCAATCGAATCAGAGGCCTTCTCATAGTCCACAAACGCTAAACGTAGAGTCAAGTTATACTCTTCGGTAACTTGCCGTAGCGTGTGGATGTGGTCTATGATACTATTATATAGGCTATATTGGAAACCGGCTTACTCCGCAGGCTGTAAGTCATCAAACATGCGACTGAGACGGTTCGTGAAAACTTACGAAAACAGCTTATAAATATGGCTAAAAAAATGTGTTAAAAGTGTGTAAGCAAAGAGTTGTCACCTTTCTTAAATAATAGCACCTCCACATTTTTGTTTTATGCTTCTGGTGTTAAAAATTTCGAGTAAGACGGTATTAACGAGTTTCTGAAGAACTTTAAGTAGGTACCGGTGTTCCATCCGCTTTCAAAAGCTCAGATGTGATACTGTCGTTACCCGGCGCCTTGTTGTTCATAAGCTGTTTCAAGGCCATTCCAATCTCGTAGAGGCTGGTGTCTGGGATATCTTCGGTATAGTGTCAAGTCAGCTTGGCTTGGGTTTTTGGGCGAGCTGCTGCTAACAGGTTTAGCATCCGAGGTGTATAACTGTCCGTAGAAACTCTCGACTTCTCCTAATACTTCTGCTTTGGTCGACGCTACATTGCCGTCATCTTTCTTCATCTTCGTCAACTGGCTTGAATATGGGCACGAGTATGTCGGAGCGTAGACGATCAGACGTGATCTCTCAAGTTTGACATTAATATTCAAATGTGACTTTCCCATTCGGTGGTCACTGCCGGTTTTCACCATGTGGATCATGGAGACATTAGTGAATATATGTCTCTTTGTGGTCATAATGAAGTCATCTCATTTCTCGTAGAACCATCAGGACTCAGCTTGGTCAATTTTAGTTCATCATTAAGAGTCCCTCATTCGCCAGGAAGACAGCCAACCTCTGTCCCCCACGGTTACTTACTTTGGGGGGTTGGCTATTTTCCCCAACCAGGCCGCTGTGGCGCGGCCCTTTTTGTGTGATAACCGGGTGACGCTGATCAGTCTAGCCACCCGGTGTCGCCCAGGAAAGTCAGCAGGTCCTTCAGCTTGGCGCAGTCTTCCCACGTTGTCCTCGGCGAGCCGAGGTTGGATGCCCTTTGTACCGCCACGCTCCTGCATTCGATGAGCAGATGCGCAGCCGTTTCTTCCGCCTCCGTGCAGTCTCGGCATAGGGGGCTGTCTGTAACACCTAGATTAAGCAGGTGTTAAGGAGCAATGACCGGTCATAATTCCGACGATATGTCGTACATTGTTTATTTTGTGATTGGATAGGAGTGTTCTGGAGAATTTCAGATTTAGAATCGGAAAAGCCTCCTTCGACTGCCTACAACCCTCGATACTTGCCCAGTAGTCCTGATGCGAATCCATGCACGAATTTGGCTGAAAGGTAGGGGATCATTGATTCTGGTCCTGCACACCGCATTCCCGAACCTTTCCTAGCTAACACATCGGCCGCATCGTTACCTCTGGAATCGCTGTGCCCCTTTATCCATTGGAGTGCGACATTGCACACCAGCGACGACGATCAAGAGGGTTCACACCAAGACGCGCCGACCCAACATAATGTATCCCGCCCCCCGCACCAACCTCTAACATCACGAGCGCTACGAGCGGCCGCCCGCAGTGCTAAGCGAGACGTCATCGACGCGGGCGTCCCGATCACTCCTTGAAAAAGGCCACCGAATGTGGTCGAAACTATAGTCGGACCTATCCGATAAATATTACGTGAGTAATCCCGTATTTTTATTAATAATTATTGTTATAATTACTTACTTCCTCCAATAGTCGGTGACATTGTACCGCAGTGTTGTCCCCTACGGTTAATTTTACCCAATATCGCATTGAAGTCCCTCATAACAACTAGAAAGTCCGTTTCAGAAGTATGAATGGCTCGATTAATGTCCTCATGCATATCATCCACCTCATCATCCGCATGCGGCTTTGTCGGTGTACGCACAAAATGGTTGTTATTACATTCTATTAGTATCAGGTAAGGCTTCAGTAAGTACATTATGGGACGAACTCACTCACAAAGAGTTTTACTGCTCTGAAAAACAGTAGTTCCACACACATCTCAATAGAAATAGAATGTAGTAACAATCATTTTGTATGTGCTGCTGTATAAATTAACACTATTAACACAATGCTAAATAGGAATGTGTAGTAGTACTATAAAGCTAAATACTAATATGGCTTTTAGCAATGAATCAGCAATCTCGACAAGTAGGTATTCACCTTAACACAGTTGTTGTGTTATCAAGGCACTTAACCAACTTCCTGTGTACTTGCAACTAATGGGTCGAATACTAGTAAACGTCCAATAGATAACAGATGTCCTTCGCATAAAAAATGATAGCATGAAAATATACTTACCACAACTTTCTTTGTCTATTTGTGAATGTGATAAAATGATCTGAATTATTTCATCATCAATTATACTTGCGAACAGAATTCCATTGATGATATAGATGTGAACAAACTTTGGATGGACTCTAGTCATAGATTTCTAAATTGAAAGATAACATTTTTCATAGTAAAGTGTCATTGTACATTATGCTGAAGTGTCGTCGATCTGTGTGGTCATCCACACAGATCGATGACACTTCAGTACGAGCAGCAAAATGAGTAACTCTGAGGCCCACCATACACTGAGAGGGAAACTATACTGCTAAATTCCAACAATTTAGCCTGATCTCATCGGATGCGTTTGGGTGTAGTGTACCCGAAACAATTGAATTAAACTCTTTCTAAGCTGTGTTAGCATTAATAAGAGATAAGTATTCACATTCAACTATAACCAACTTCCTAAAAAGGAGAGGCTCTCAATTCTACACGTTTTTTAATGTACGGTCAGTATGGTCACTCATAACTTGTCCGTTAAACCAGTTTGATGGTTGTTTTTTTGTTGGATAGTTTCTCAGCTAATTACTAATACAATATCCATTGAATCTTTGAAGTTGATTTGTTTGAATCGGCTTCAAATCACTCAGGATGCCGCACCGTATGCTCAATAATCTTGAAGCTGAAAATCCACACACGGTCACGGTAATGTTAGCTATCATTACCGTGACTGTCAACTGGACTGATCAAGTGGAATCGAAAGTAAAATTACTATTGTATGAGTCTCTATACGATCCACCAACCTCAGACGATGGTCGTTATTTGAATACAAATACCAGTGTCTAAAAGTAGACTCTACGAACATTTCATCACATAAGAATTCAGATTAGTTTATAAAACGATTCATGATTCGACATTACGAGCACTTAACGGTTAATAATCCACCACTATTACACGTTTAAACTAGAACAAACACAAATTGTATACACAATGTAGGGAAATTGAACAAAATCAATAATAGCAATTGTTTTTTTTCGTCCGTACATAATGTTAGAAATTGGCATGCAGAATAGATTGAGTTGGTTAAAGTGTCTTCTTGGTGTATCTTAGAATAGTACTTAGTTAGTTACTGACATAATACATAATATAATATATATTATTATTCTTATCAATAAATGACATACATTTATTAATAAGCATTTTTTGCGAGGCAATGCGATAAATCGGTAGTTGCATTATAACTCATTATATTCTTTAGCATTCGTACAGCTGGAACAAGTACGTCAAGCCGTATTTATTGCTTTATCTGCCATGATGATTTTTATTAAATACGGTCCAGTCATGGCGTGGAAAAAGAAACTCCTAGAACAGATTGACTTCTAAAACGCCACAAAGATTTTTTACAATAACTCTGCTCTCCGTCTAGATACGAAAATTGTGATACTATTTTTCGCTTTTTTATGCTCTATAATTTATTTCATATAAATTTTTCACATACCGTCCATCGTTATCGAGATACATCGATCGAATCAGTCATATACAGACATAGACATACAATAAAGAGCATAAAAAGGCAACCAATAGAGTGACTGGAATAAAAGATTAAGGTTACTCTCTAAACTATTTCGAATAATGACACGATTTGATTTTGAATAATTTCCAATCCGTGGGCCACATACAATCTAACTAATTAATGAATAAATGACTATTTATTTTAAAAAACATGGGTAACAAATAGACTTTAAAAATAAATTATAGTTTAAGTATCCTGCATGTTTTGCATTAGGGCGTAGGTACAAATATATTGATTAAACATCTAATGTAACAAGAAATATATTGATTGATTGTTGCTCATAAATTATTTAAATCATAAAGTTTTAAATATTGATATGGTAATGGTAAAATTTATGTTACAAGTTGTAACTAGTAAAACAGTCCCCCACATATTGACCCTTGACCAAATGTGTTCATTATACTTGCCGCATTGCCTCGCAAAAAATGCTTATTAATAAATGTATGTCATTTATTCATAAAAAAATGTTTATCCTTCTTTTGAAATACGAGTATATGTTATAAATAAGTTAAGTAATAAAAGTTGAAATATATAAATGCTGTTTCACTTATAGTAAAATTCAACATCAATTTAATCTTTTAAATATAATTTATATTTTTTGGTTGCTGTTTTGATTTACATATTAACTAACTAAGTACTATTCAAAGATATACCAAGTAGACACTTTAACCAACTCAATCTATTCTGCATGCCAATTTCTAACACTATGTACGAACGAAAAAAAACAATTGCTATTATTGATTTTGTTCAATTTCCCTACATTGTGTATACAATTATACAATTTGTGTTTGTTCTAGTTTAAACGTGTAATAGTGGTGGATTATTAACCGTTAAGTGCTCGTAATGTCGTAGGCAAAGTGCACAAAATCATAAAACTTTGTTTTACTGTTTCCTTGGTTGACATTAATTTTAATAAGTAGTAGAAATTTACAAATTCGATACAATGTCTTTAAGTCATTACTATCGGAATAAAATAAATGTTCGATGGACCAGTTTGTACTTAATCCACGGTTTACACTCAAAACAGTTATATGTCTCTTATCACAGTCCATTTGAAACTATTGAAGTAATTATTCGGATAAATTGTTTCCGTAAAATGTAAAATATTACATTTTCTTCTTTGATCGATTTGGAATTCATGCAAATGAGTTGATCTGGCGGCGTCGCGAGTAGCAAATAACCACCTCCAAAGCCTCATGACATCACCTAGGTCAGTAGTGAGATGTCAATGCACTCTACACGTTCATTTAGCTGTTTACTTATCATGTTATGTAGGCGGTATCTAACATTCAAGGTCAGAAATCGACGAAGACCTGCGCCGGCGTCTGCGGTGTACCCCTAAAAATACCTAACAAACACCAGTAAAAATTCTGAATTCGCGAGAGATAGACGTGTTCGATGTGCTTTTCGATCGTATTAATTGCGATTTTAGTTTTGATTGCACTATTGTTTGTGTTCTTTGGTGCACTCTTTGGAGCGTTTGTGGATTTGAATTTGACTAGCGTACGTTTTATGAGTAAGTAGAAAATGATATCTTATTGTGATTTTTTATCATTTGAGTAAAAAAAAGTTACTCTTGATGTTTTCTGTAGTCTTGCTACGGCTTTAATTTTTATGATAGATTTAGCTCCTCAGTGTTTAGAAAAACGTAACAAAGTACATGTACCTATTTTGTTTACTCTACCGTAGATAAATCAGATTAAATTAGCGCAGTTGGTAGCAACCCTGGTGACTTCTGAGCCGTTGGTCCTGGATTCGATCTCCGGACAGGTCAAACATTTGAGTTTATGATCATGTATGTTTAACCACTGCCTGGGGGCATGTATAAATATACATATGTATAACATTGATCAGGCTACCCATAATACATGTTCTGTCTAGTTAGGACTTACGTATTCAGTACAAACTATGAGTTATCTGTGTCACTATTATTGTACTAGATAAATGACACTTTGTACTAAATACACGATGCGATTACGTTACACTTTAACAAATTTTAGTGCTCGACCCACTGAAGACTTGTGTGACCTACACTCTTAATGTAACCGAATGTTTTTTTGGTGATTTTAGTATTAATTCACAGTCAAATCTGTAGATAAATGCATGCGCGTTTGGACATAATAAACACAGTGTTCTAGCACGAAACCTTTGCTTAAGTGTAACTATGGTATCGTTGACGTATACATTACAAACTATGAGTTATCTGTGTCACAGTCGTACTAGATACATTGTAGTGTATACAGTATTACGTCGACAATACGTTAGCGTTACACTTACGCAAGTTTTCGTACTAGGCCCACTGGGAGCCGGTTCCACTAACTAAATTTGCTACAACTGCAATCGAACGGTAGCTGATTTACACACATTCTTATTCTGCTATTGAAAAACAGTGCAGCTCTTCTCTTGACGCCAGCGATCGAATTACATTTTATATTATGGTAACTCGATAGGTCATGAACACGACGCTAACTCATATTTGTGTTCAATATCTATCTATTATATAATTAAATATCATACCTTTACGTGACATAACGTTCCAATTTGTCTACAGAAATAGTAGAATGGCTTTTTGGGTAATTATCGAACGGCGACCGGAGTCGAACTGCAGTTGCACCCCGGTGGGTGGAAAGTTGAAAGTTGTGAAATAGAAGAATTGCCCCCAGGTCTCTATAATTTTATTTCTATAATCGCTGTATATTACATGTTCCTGATGATAGGTACTGGATTTATGTACCTATTCATAATTCTGTATCCGAGTTTGGACTCATTTTTCCTACTTAAATATGTACGTATATGTTTAAATAGGACATAACAATGGTGTGAATAATTATTAATTTAAGCGTAAACGAGTCAAGCTTTGGCGTACTAACTGTGAGTTATCTGTGTCACAGTTGTCTTAGCTAGGGGCCTAGATAAATGACAATTTGTACTGTTCCACGTGAACGACACATTACGTATACTTACGCAGTTATTCGCGCTTAGTCCACAGACCCATAACAATTTTATTCCATTAGCTCGTGCTACTAATAATTAAATATTATATAAAAATAAACCCATATTTCTCCTGATCACGCAATAACTTGAGAACGGCTTTACCGATTTCATTCATATTTTTATTAAATGTTTTCTAATACTTCGTTGAAGGTTCTTACGCTAAAACAAAATCAAGAAAAGATGGGAGGTTACGGCGACGTGACTTCGTCGGTAGTCGAAGTCGCGGGCAGTCGTTAGTATTTAATATAAAACAATACGTTAACGTATAAATAATTATTGGTTATCTACACTAATATTATAAAGAGAAAAGATTTGTGTGTTTGTTTGTATTGAATAGGCTCCGAAACTACTGTCCGATTAGAAAAATTCTTTCACCATTAGAATCCTACATTTTCCCTGATGAACATAGGCGACACAATATTTAAAAAAAAATAGGGATTAGTATGAAAACGTAATGATAATGTAACCCAAGGTGTAGAAAAAATACCAAAAAAGTCCTTAAACCGCATACGCTGCAGAAACTATTGACCATTTTAGTCTATGCTATTGACAATAAAGCAAAGTGAAGTGACGTACTTACTACAGGTTTATAGAAGATTTCAATATCTACAAAGAAGTCCACATTACCATAATGTCTAACTATTACAGAAAACGTCCCAAAAATCCTTTTTCATTTAGAAATATGCAATAGTAACGCCGGTACAATCCAGGCCTCATTATTCGTACCTTGGTATTAATCCTTATCTACTCTAATCATAAAGAGGAAAGATATATGATTGTTTGTTTGTTTGTGATGGGTACACTTAAATCTACTTAACTGGTTCGGACAATTCTTTCGATTTAAGAGCTAATTATGCCTGAGTAACATACGCTATATTTGATTCATCCTCATCACCATCATCCAACGCTATATCGCAGTAAAACGCTAAGCCGTGGGGCCGGCTTAGAATTGTACCTCCCCAACTCTACCCGTGGGTGCCGTAGAAGGCGGCTGGGATTGTTATCCCTTAGCCGCCTTCTACGCCATCAGAAGGTGGGCAGCAGCACCTTCCCAGTCAAAAACCCCAAAACTGCGCTCGCCAACCCGCCGGCCAAGCGTGGCGAGTATTGGCGGAAATTTCGCGAATTCTTCTCGTCTAAAATACCTCAGTGCTTCAAGACAAGAGTCTTCGCACACGCGCAGTCTACATGGTGTGTGAAAATTCAAATGATTGATAAGATGTAAATATTTTAATATTTTGTACATTATTGTTACAATACAATTATTGTGAAATATTAATAATTTCATAATAGCAGTTCTTTGTTTGATTAAGGACATTGATTTATTCCATAAAGGGATTTTCAGCGGCATAAAACCTCTTTATTGCTTTGTAAAAAAAACTGTATTAACCAATTTAATTGAAAATGCTGTTTAGTCGCCTTCCGACCAACTTCATCATTATCATAATCAGTCGGAAGACGTCCACTGCTGAACATAACATATGCCATTAGGAACGGGTACTCGCTTCCTTCATCAGCGATTCCCCGCGGTTTTGAGGTCGTCCGTCCACCGAGAGGGGGCTACTAACTTACTATGTTCCGGAAACTTCGCGAAGTCTTCTCCAAAAATACCCCAGTGCACAAGAGTAAACCAATGTGTGATACCAGTGATGACTTATGGCACTGAAACGTGGTCTCTTACTATAGGCCTCATAGATAAGCTCAAAGTCGCACAACGAGCTATGGAGAGGGCTATGCTCGGGGTTTCTCTACGTAATCGAATCAGAAATGAGGAGATCCGTAGAAGAACGAAAGTCACCGACATAGCCCAGAAAATTAGCCAGTTAAAGTGGTAGTGGGCAGGGCACATCGCACGCAGAACAGATGGCCGATGGAGCCGGAAGGTTCTGGAATGGAGACCACGGACCGGCAAGCGTACCTGATAAAGGTCGCAGGACGACGTTGGATGCAGGCCGCTTCCAACCGGTCCTTTTGGAAAATTATGGGGGAGGCGTATGTTCAGCAGTGGACGTCCTACGGCTGAGATGATGATGATGATGACCATCATACATGACCACGTGGGTGAAACCGCTTAGCGCAGCTAGTACTATATAAGTTCGTAGTTAATTATTATAAATGAAGTATGAAAATAGGGTATAACTATACAAGGTTGGTTTTCCTCGTCGGTATACACAAATTATCATCTCAGTTGGTAATATAATAGTTCTAATAATTCTAATTGTAGGCGCCTATACTGCGATACCGAATTGAAACGATTGGGCCGTGAATGCCGTGATAGCTTCACTCGGAGAGAAGCTGATCATACAGGCTTCTCCAGTGATATAACTGGAAAACGTATCTTTATAAGTTTCGTTCACTCTAGTTTGCAATGTACTCTTAATAATATGCTGTATTTAATGCCATTTCTGCTGGAAAAATGCTTATGGCAAAGATGCAGTGTGTACCGACCTCCCTCCCGCATAATATCCAAGCAGGAAGTATAGTCATGTATTTATAGAGTTTCCACGATCATGCACCTAGCAGTAGAATATACAATACAAAGTTATTGTGGCCCATCTGGGAGTCGCCATAGCCGTAGGCTATTTTATGTTTTTTACTTCTAGATCGCTTATCTTACAGTGTATATATAGGAGCGTGTTGTCTTTAAGCGTGACTGGTCGGTTGGTGTAGTTGGTGGCACCCCTGCCATCTGAGCTGCTGGTCCCCGGACAGGTCTAATATTTGTGTGCATGAACATGTCTGTTTGACTTGCGTCTGGGTGTCTATATAATTGTGTATATCAGTCATCAGGTTACCATAGTCCAGGCTCTGCTTAGTTTGGGACCTGAAAACCTTTGTGTGTGAAAAAAAACAAGTACCTACATTAACAACAGCTGAGAGGTTCTTGCGTTCCAAGGCTTCTATCTTGAGTATATCTCATGGCTTCTACCTTCTACCAGTATGTTCTGCTTGTGAATTTGAAGCATTGTGTAGTTTTTTGCTGTGAAAAGAAAAACATGTACCACACATGTTTTTCTGTGTACCAACTGGCGTGAGTTGGTATAGTTTTGTTTGATATTTTGTCGCGGCATCCCGTCGTTAATGTACTCGTATATTCAAGATGTTGTCTTGCATGATGCGTCTTGGTCCAATATTGCGTTCGAATAATTTTGTCTCTAGTCGGTATTGCAAGCTAAATTCAGCAAATTAATACAGCCTACTATACTATATACAATACTACTACATACATGGTAACATTGCAAACATCTACAAAAAGAAGAAAGAAGGTTAGCTGAAAGAAGTTAACATTACACCAAAGATTTCTATTCTTTGGTGTCATTCATATCTATCATTTAGTTACGTGTGGCAAGAAAAAGGTAAGGGGAAGGAAGAGAAGGGGTGTTCCCTAGCCCTTTGTACCCCTCCCGAATAAAGGCAATATGTCATTCTAATAAAATAACTAATAAAAATTTGAGGCTAAGTATGGAAAAAAATATAAGTAAAATTAAACATTTACTTCTTCATTAATAAATATGACTCTTTTATGGGCTCTCGCACAGTTGGGCCAAAAAAGTTTGACCCAACCCCTACCAAACCAATTCAAACCGCATTTGATTGAAATTCGTGCCAAACTGTACTAAAACCAACCCCATTTTTCTCCTTTTCAGATACCCATGGAAATATGGATGGCAATAACAGAAAGCTGCTGCAGCAGCACTACGAAGCGATAATCAAAGATCTTGACGTCTCGGACATTCAAGACCGCCTCTACGAGAAGGGATACTTCTCTACGCATGAATATGAAAGGGTTAATGCTACTAACAAGGTGCGTTGCGTATGGCTATTCGGACCTAAACATTCCCGTTACTATGGCGGATATTCCAACAAATAATATAAAACAAAAAAATACCAAAAAATGGAACCGACTTCAACATAAAAAGTGTGAATTAACTTGTTGAAGTACCATGATAGTTCAAAAGTTCCTACTCGTATCATCACAATATTGTGCGCATGGTACCGACTTCGACAAGTTGTTTCACACTTATTGGTATTGAAGTCATTTCCAATTCTTTGTAAAATAAAATGTCACCCGTTTTAGTGACTCTTGCTACTTACGGGACCGATTGTTATTCACCGTCAATTACGATATAATCAAGATAGGCAAAACTCTTTTCAGTTATTGGATTGTAATTCAAAAACCGTTTGACCGAATTTGATTAAACTTAAATAGAACCACTTCGGAAGTATACTCAGCTAAACAGAAAAAAAAAAACAAAATCGGACTACTCTGTAAAAAGTTATGCTTGTTCATACATAAAAAAAGTATACGCGTCGACGTGAGATCCTCTTTTGGAAGTCTGTTGAAAAGGTGAAATGGCAATATGAAAAACCCCGTTCAAAGAGTTGTTTTTGCGTTTTTATATATTTTTTTATTTAGTGTTGCTCTTTCATAGAACTGCTTTTAATAATAATAATATCGTTACACTTGGCTTGGTTGTATTATTATTAGACGCTTTCACAGTTGCTAACTCTAATGTGTAAAGTATCCAATCATTATCATCATCATCATTTCAGCCTTAGGACGTCCACTGCTGAACATACACGTCCTCCATAATTTTCCAAAAGTTTGTTGGAAGCGGCCTGCATCCACCGTCGTCCTGCGACCTTTATCAGATAAATTATCCAATAATATTTGACTTTGAGGATGATATTTATAAAATATTATATAATAATACAATAAATATAATAATACTTGATGTGTTATATTATTTTATAAATATATGACTGACGCTAAAGATCCCGTAAAGTTGAGGAAAATACATTTTGGTAAATACTTTACTATGAAAATTGTCCAAAAACTTATAAAATAATGCATCAAGTTATTGGAGACAATTGACTCGCGCTAAAGATTCCGTAAACTTAAGGAAAATACATTTAGGTTAATACTTACTATAGGCACTATACATGTTGTACCACCCAAACCAAATTTTACAAGACACTGCCGCGGGCATGGCGAGCAAGCTGCTATTCCACTTTCCAAGCTTGCCTATAGCACAGGTACTGCCGAAGGGTGATGTAATTGTGGTTTATTATGTGAAAACGTTGATAATTTTTATAGTATTACTTTTAAAGCACTAACGCCTGCTTAAGCGATCTCAAACATTGAAATTTATAGAGAGAAAAATTCCATCCTCGGACGGGATGGAATTTTTCTCTCTATAAATTTCAACGTTGATAAATATATAAGTATGATTGTAATTATAAACAAAGTACATATTCGCTACTCGTTATTTTGTTCTGATGTTTATTTTATTATAATGTAGGTATTCAAATTTATATGCGCGTTAATTTTAACAAATGTACATAATAATGCACCTTCAGCAAACTACCTATCAGTGCTCGAAGTTTCATCAAGTATTAGTGATAATTATGATTTTTAAAGCATAGTAACGTGATGTATTGTAGAATTTTCAAAACCCAATAAAAGTTCACGAAATAATCTTATTGTTACGAAAATGTACATATGTGATAAATATCATCTGTAGGCATTTTGTAAAGATGTAATACTATTGGTAATTGAAATTTCTAATAATATATACAGACATACTCTATATTAAGCTACCCCTACCTAGCTACCCCTCAAGTGTCGATTGTCATTATAACAATGAAATTTCTATTGAGTCTGGGTCGTTCGACTGATGGAAGTATTATTTACCATCAAAAACGATGTCTAGGTAATGCACTTTATGATATACTGTAGCTGCACACCCCTGTCGACCTCAACTCGATTGCATTCATGGAAGTCGATTACGTATACATCTCTGTACGGGCAGAGTTGTACCACCCACATTTCATGTTCTTGGTCTCATAAAAGATGAGAAGAACAATGTCATGTGATAAGAGATGAGTGTATTACTGTGCAATTCCTTAGTAGGGGAAAATATGGAACAGCCCTCTTAAGCTGGGTACGGATTGATTAGACAGCTCGAAAACTATTAATAGTAGATGAAATTGAAATCGTTGTTTTTAGTGGCGTTCACAAAGTGACCACCTCAACAACAGGAACAAAATAAATTATTAAACACCAACCATTGAATATAATTTAAGTAGATTCGTATTTGTGTTAAGTGATCAAAAACCACAAGATTAGCCAGTTGAAGTGGCAGTGGGCAGGGCACATAGCACGCAGAACAGATGGCCGATGGGGCCGAAAGGTTCTGGAGTGGAGACCACGGACCGGTGGACAGACGACCTGATGAAGGTCGCAGGACGACGTTGGATGCAGGCCGCTTCCAACCGGTCCTTTTGGAAAATCATGGGGGAGGCTTATGTTCAGCAGTGGACGTCCTACGGCTGAGATGATGATGATGTTCAAAAACCACTTAACTTTCAGCCTCTCTTCTAGAATCATCCACTTTCAATTTTATTACAACATAACATGATTGTTTTATTTAGGAGGAAACTGTATTACATAGTTTCCGCGCTTATCACTACGCAATGTGTTTTGACAGACTACCTACTTGGTCTACCATAAAATTCACCATGACTAAACTATCGTTTCAGTCCAATCGTACGGACCGAACTCGAGAGCTCTTGGCCACACTTATGCAAAACGGGACCAACGCCAAATACGACATCTTCGTGGAGAGCCTCGCTAAGGACTACAACTGGCTCTGGATGAAGCTGAAGATGGAAACAACTGAGACAGACATGAACGAAAGTTTTGAGGATAGCCTCAGTAAAGGCGATGTTCCCAGGCTACCTGATTATCATGTGAAAAGGGCTGGTTTGGTGAGTTTTAACTATATATCTTGTCAATCCATAACCTGTCACTGTCACAGAAATTATACTCTCCTCCTCTTATACTCCCTCTTCAAAGATCTTTATCTTCATAATTATGCGCAAAAACACGTCGCTAAAACTCCGTTTTGTTTCCGAATATCAGGCAGTGTGGTGGTACCAACCAAGAAAGTCTCTTGCAATGGGCATTTCACGTCTGACCTTAACCGCTGTACCGCGCCTTGAAGTGACAGACGTGGTGCGGAGAGGAAAAACCTATGCAACTATGGTGTAATCCGTGGCATATATGCGGCGTGGCGTATACGCGAGCAAACACCCGCGCTTCACCGCACTCATACCTAAGGCGCGGTACTGGGGGGCTTTCCGTACCTGAGAGCGCGGTTGTTTAGTTGTTTTCTAACTCGCTCTGAGGTACGAAACGGCCACGGTTGTTTTCTAACGTCAAATAGACTTTGACAAATTCGACATTGACAGATCACTTGATCCTTACCTAATTTTCTTTGAGACGAGAGAAGAAGAAGAAATTTGTTGTAGTCTGATTGGTCAAAGTTATGTCAGATGCGGGTTGCAACCTTTTACCGATCGATTTTGATGGTTGAAAATGGTTTTGAAAAGTTGCGACGCTCCGAGGTTCGGAACGCTCGAGTTAGAACAACCGAGTGCTTTACCCTGAGGTTCGGAACGGCATTAGTGCGAAAAGTTGCACTCTGAGTGCGCTCTCACCGAGGTTCTGAACGCAGCCCAGCGGTTGCGGTCAGACTAATAGTTAGTCATGTTTTTGTCTCACCATTCGCATGCCGTCGGCGGAGGACAAATGTTCATTGCCAGTTTGTTTTCCCCGATAGTTACAATCGTTTTCAAATGCTAGTGAATATCTTCTGGGCCACATCTTGAACCACATCATCAATTAACATGTGGTGACATAGAGATCAAATACAAGCCTATTAGGAATAGGAAGCAAAAACTCCAGGGCCAAGAAATTAAAAAAGTGTCTCCTAACGTCTTCTCTAAAGTTCGTTCTTCTCTAAATCTCGCTCTTTGAATTCTAGGAATCTACCGTAGCCTCGAAACTTCATCAGCTGGAGCGGCATAGAATATTAGCTTTGTACGGAATAACAGGATGCGGAAAGACTTGTGTCGCGATAAGCGCTCTACGCTCCTATCCCGATCTGGTCACAGGCAAATTCGGTGGCAACGTATTCTGGCTCAACTTGGGAAACTGTAAGACTGACGACGACATCATTGCTCAACAAACTAAGTAAGTTAAATCACTTTTTGCCACTTCACTTACGCTACATATTTTTTCAAATGTCATCAGGCTTACCCGCTCTTGAGAACTTCCCAGCATGAAACTAGTAATCGGTTTA
The DNA here is from genome assembly GCA_917880725.1 of Selenia dentaria. Lineage (NCBI taxonomy): Eukaryota > Metazoa > Arthropoda > Insecta > Lepidoptera > Geometridae > Selenia > Selenia dentaria. The sequence continues at coordinate 22,039,914 of OU862893.1, forward strand.
ACTCCTAAACCAAAACAACTCGCTCACCTCACCGCTTGAGATAGCAATTAAAATAAACACGTCTATAATTTGTTCTGTGTTCTATATAATACATAATTAGACCTGCATGCGCGTTAAATTTCGGTTCATTATATTTCTATGTGAGGATACACAAAAATGTAAATTGCTGTTGTTACTATAAAAGAGAGAAATAATCGCTGCACCGCTCCCACATTTTATGATCCGGTTTGCAGAGAGTATATAAAAACACTATTATTATACCGGCAAAACTATGTGGCCAATTGCGTCCAATATATCAGACGATTGAAAATAACATCTAGCTAACTAGATGTAGTTAACCCGTAGAATCGCCAATCGCCATTTTTGGCCAATAATACAATTGTTTTCTCAGAAATCATACTACTTTTCCAGGAATTGCGACATACGTGATTAAGAATAATAATGCTATGTTTTAAACTCCTTACCTAGAACATCATGTCCAAAAGTACATTTTGCACTACATTAGATAATAATGTACATTATATGTTACTTATATGTACATTAAATATAATTACATGTTATTCCTTGCAGATTATTACGGAAAACGACATCGATAACTAGGTTTAATTCATTCATGATCTCTTCAACATCGATGTCTAGCATCGGCTCACACGGGGACAGCTCATTATCAAATTTCGACCTGACACTCGCTGAGGATCTAAAGGATAAACTAAAAGTGCAATTTTCTGAGCCACTGCTGCAGAAATCATTACTGGTGCTGGATGAAGTCAACGATAGAATGTGCCTTGAGGCATTCGATGTTGGATGCAAGATATTGATCACGACGAGAGATACAGGAGTTTTGACTAATTACCAGTGTCAAATTATAAAGGTAACATAACTTACTTTAATCTTTGTTTCATATTTTTTTGTCATTGATTATGTTGGATAGTCTTTTGCTCCTGATAATAATCACGTCTGCTCATGACACGTGCGAACCAGATCTAAAAAAAAAACAAATTTTATGCCGCATTTTACTCGACGTCCTGAGACGTTTTAGTGTCATTGCCCAATACTTTTTCTTGTTTGCCTTTCGAACCATAAGATATTAATAATTCGACACTACAGTTTTGTTTTGTTTAAATTTGAATTTTATTTTTTGACATCCCGAAGAGCTTTAACACAGTTTGACATGTTACTTTTAAATATCAAGCTCCCTTCTTACAGCTTACCTATTGATACACGTGTCGGGATATTGTTTTTTAGAGATATTGATTGATCAGAACAGTCAATGATGGCTGCTGAGCAGTAAAATTGATGAATAAATGCCGGTTCCCGCAAGGGTCTGTACTTTCTACAACTCTATTTCTGTTACATATTTACGAGTTTCTAAATCCCGGAACGCTGTATTTGCTAAAACTCGATGCTTTATGGTCTAAAGACGACGGTACCAATTCTCGAATAGGCTTAGTGCAAGTTCAAGCCCTGCGGAAGGCAAATGATGCAGATTAATCTGGTCAAGTTCTATGTCACCAAAATCCAGACATATTTTCTGTACACGGAATTTATTTGTTTGTTACTTTTTCTGATGTATCAGTGTGGATCACCAACCAATTGGACTTCTTAGATTTACACTGATGATCTATCGAGTTAAATACTCAGATGGGTCTTATAAAGCTCTGGGGATCTTTACTGAAAGCCGACAGTAGTTCATCCAGTGAAGCATTTAAAAGTATGTAGTGAAATAATACCCTTACGTTTCTCTTTAAAATACAGAGTTATCTTCACAATCAGAATTCACAGGCAGAATCTTATAAAACTTACTCATACAACTTTTAAAGGATTATACATAAATAAAAAATATCTTCACACAGGTAGAAAACAGCTTCCAAAAATCCGAATCTCTACAACTATTCGCGTCATATCTTGACGAGGATGTTTCTAACCTTCCCCGACAAGCCAAGAAACTCCATGAGGTGTGCAAAGGCAGTCCTTTCCATATAGCCTTGATTGGAGCTCAATTAGCAGAAAACAAGGAAAGACTCAAGCACGATTTGAGGTTATGGGACCAGTATGTGAAAAAATTGGAAAAGAAAGAGTATTCTTTGTGAGTATTGATTAATCAATATATAATAATATATTCATATTAAGTATAATAATAAGTGTACATTACTTTACTTGAGAATGTCAAGGGAGTTACCTTAAATCCTTAAAAACACTTGACTCATTATTGAAAAAATCTTAAATGATAAAAACTTTAAATAAGTAATTATATATTAAGGTTTGACATTTAATTTGATTAATTGTCACAAGCAATTTATCAGACAACTAGCTGCGCTCCGCGTTTTCACCCGCGTGGTGATGGATGATGATGATGAAGAAACAAATAAAGAGTATGTTACTCAGGCATAATATAACTCTCTACTACTGAAAGAATTTTTTAAATCGGTTGCATTGCATTATAAACAAACAAACGAAGAATGAAATCTATCTTTTTTATAATAAGAATAAAATACTAAGGTACGAATAATGTGGCTTAGTTTGTACTGGCGTTACTATTGCATAGTTAAACGTGAAAAAGTAGTTATTGTGACAACTGTAATGTTGCAATTCTTTTTGATCAATAGATGTCGGTCCGTCCCCATACGACGATTAAAATCGGATAGAGAGTTAAAATTAGGTGCTCGGACCTCCGAGTCTTGGTAGCCGTGACCTAGTTGGTCATGTCATCTGACACGGATTGTCGGAAGACGCGGGTTCGAATCCCGTCCGTGGATGTGAATTTTTCTCTCTAAAAAATTGCGATATTTGGCATCACTAAGCAGGCATTAGTGCTTTAAAAAAGTAATACTATAAATCTACTGTAATAGTTGGCATAAAATAAATTAAACAAAACCCTTTATACTCCCTCAAAAATCTGACATGGTTGGCTTATGTAGTTAACTATTGAATTTTATTTTACACCCATTTCAATAGTCTTATCCTTTGTGTTACATCTGGTGCATTAATTCTATTTCTCATTGTTTTATTACTTACTTTGTCTGAAGTTTTGATTTCTAAAATGCTTCTTCCAATCTTTCGCTAGCAAATTGTAATTTTCTCTTCTTCTTTTCTTCTAAGCGACCATGCGTGGCAAGCACAAATGTTAAGCACGGTAATAGTAGACATATGGCACTGCAGTCTTTTTTGTAGTTATTAATGTCCTATGTAATACCTACATCACTTTCCTCCATTATCAATAATTTCCGCAGCGTATGTGATTTCATGATTTTTCGGCTATACAATTGCATATGTATATTCATAACTTTAAAATTCAGACATATAGTATGGCTGACTTTTTTGTAGACATTGACGTCTTCTAAAAAAGGGTACTACATCATTTTGCTCTTTGTCAATAGTTTTCGTAGCGTACGCGATATTAGAATTTTTTTCACACCTTGGGTTATATTATCGAAGTTTTCATACGTTTGTAGAATTCTAATGGTGAAAGAATTTTCTAAATCAGTTAAGTAGTTTCGGAGCTATTCAATACAAACATACAATTTTTTCCTCTATATAATATTAGTGTATATTATTTATATTATTTCAAATGATATTCTTATTATTATATCCACAATCAGTTATTTTAATTTTTGATTACTGCATGTTTAACTACTTTTGAGAAGATTCTAAAAAACACATAAGTATTATTCTTGTATAAAAGATTTGTACAGCTTTTAGGTAGAGTCTTGTTGGAATTGTATTATTTACTGTAACAACTGTGCATTATTGTACCCAAAACTGTAGCAAATAAATCTTCATTCATTCGTTTAATTATTTTGTTACTTTTAAATAAAATGATATTTTCACACTTTTTTCTTTACTCCACATTGGGATTCTGTGGGATTTTCATGAGTAGTATAGACATTAAGCTCCACAAAGATCATTGACCCGAGAGTAACCATTTATGCTATTGATTTAAAGGACAGACCATTATTGGAATACTATTACAGTCTCACGGGGATTTCCTGGGTCACGAATATCACAGACGTTAAAAGAGTACAGAGATCATTGACCCGAGAAAAATAATTTATACTCTTGACTCAACTCACTGGTCATTGATTCGATCACCATATCGGTAATATTGTTTTTTTTGAATAATGAAACGGGATTGACATGACTTGGATTAATAGGTTTCGATTTCATGTCTAATAAAATGTTAATTATCGGTGTACCTCGACCTGCAGGGCTATTACGTGTAACATTTGCTAACAAATGTTGATTGAAATCTTGAAAAATAGCACCTCTATGTAAGTTTTTGACAACTCCAGTAAGCAAAAATGTTAGAAAGTTGATGACTGAAGCTGACAAAAGTGACATAGAGCCGCTATTTTTTCGATGTAAATCATTATTTGTTAGCAACTGAGATACTAACCCGACTGGATTTTTATAGTTCACAAGTTAAGTGACTGCGAATTTTGCTTCCGCTAGTGACACAGTATTTCGTCGGATTTAAGCCCGTCGTCTCTCCCTCTATTTCATTATGCTTGACATACAACATGCTTGCTTAATAACTCCATCAGCTCAGTTGGTAGTAGCCCTACTTTCCAAGCGTGGGATCTTTTTGATCTTGGAATTCGATCCCTAGCCGGGACAAATATATGTGTGATTAACGGAGTTTTTGCGTGATTCGTATTTGTGTGTGTTTAGCCTTCTGCGATAGAGTCCTGGTGCGGTGATATGAGTATGTAAACGTTACTTACTGACCGAGCGAGCGAAGCGTCTCTGCTTTACTGGCCAAATTGACTTTCATCTGTTCGTATGTTTGTTAGGTTGTATGGTGGTGCATACAGGTCGCATTTTTCAACCTATCTTAACGAAACTTGGTATGCATGTTCTACTATTTTTTTTGTCGTCGGCGATTTTTGAGTGTGGGGGCAGTTTTCCTAAAAAGGGAGGAAGTTTTCTGCGGTACTGACCGATATTAATAAAATTTAGTACACAAATTAGGTACTTTACTTTAAAGAGGACTTTCGAATATGAGGCATAATTGGTTAAGCGGTTGCCGAGATAATAGGTTGTGAAAGTTTAAAGACTAGACTATTTTGATTGCTCAGACTGCGAAAAATTTTCGCTGATAAGACTGCTTGCTTCTACTGTTCGCAGAACTACTAGTTTATAATTAGTTGTTTGCATATGGCACAAACGCAATGTGTGTGAGTACGAGTATATATAGGGTGTTTGGTAGAGGGACCGACAAACCAAATGAGCGTGTTCGGGGGACCACTTGGAGAATACAAGTTGGCCAAAAAAAATCCCCGGCCCCCTTAATATGTTTAACTTTTAAAATATGTATACGTTTGTGATTTTTCCCTTTTTCTCCGAAATTGTACCTATTTACCACCATAACATTTGTAAAAACCAAAAACATCCGGTCGAAAACAAACTTTACAAATGTTATGGTGGTAAATAGGTACAATATTGGAGAAAACGAGAAAATTCACAAAAAAAAGTTAAAAAAAATTGGGGTGTCGGGGATTTTTTTTTAGCCAACTTGTATTCTCCAAGTGGGCCCACGAACACGCTCATTTGGTTTGTCGGTCCCTCTACCAAACACCCTGTATATCCAACATACTCGTACCTAAGTATGTGTGTGTTGTGTGTGAGTTAGGTAAATGGTTACATTATAACCCCAACAAGTGCAAATTAGTAGTTTATGCAACTGTCATATAATGAAGGGTATTAAAACACGAGTGTGAGTTTATGAAACGAGCGCAGCGAGTTTCATAATAGTAACGAGTGTTTTAATACCCGTGTTATATGCAGTTGCATACACTACTTTATCTTCAATAATGAAATTAATCAAACAACAAGAGTAAAAGCTGACAATAATTTATTTATAATAATTGTTCAAATTTTGGATGGTACAATTTTGAAAGTTAATGTTAATTATTGATCCAGCAGCTGTAGCGGTCGTGGGGCAAGCAGTAGAGCTCGTAGACGGAGTCGGAATATTTATAATTACTTCATTCGTCTTGTTTTCTATACTGTTCAAGATCGTATTTGAGACTTGAATTTTATTCATTAAAGACTCATCAATGTAGCTTTCAGCCACAGTAGAAGACTTCCACCCCCCGTGTCGTTTCAGTGCGGTCAAATCACCACCGCTATCTATGAGAAGGGTCGCCGAGGTGCGCCGGAAGCAATGCCCCGTGTACAACGCTGGGTTAGGCAGATTCAAAAAACTTGCGATAGTTTTTCCCAGAGCACCAAATTTATTAATACCAATTCTTTGATCGACGCACTTCCCCGATCTATAGCTCAAAAAAAGGCAGAGTTTCGACAGGGGGTGGGTCGAAGTTCCATGTATTTTTTACATACGGCATAGCAGTTGCCCGTCACAACGAAAGAACGATCTATTTTCGTTTTTGTTTTCGAAACTTTCACCATGATTGTACTGTCGTCTATGTTAGAGACTTCATCGAACTGGATGTTGTATAGCTCTTGCCTTCGGCATGCCCCCATTATGCCGAAGATTAGTGCAACCTGTAACAATAAACGATATAATAAGCTTGAGGTACATAGCCAAGGCAAAAACTATGATTTATGAAGTAGTAAAGTGTAGGTACCTACTACCAAATTTATACACAAAGCGCTTAAACGGAGTGTCTAGATAACTTGCGTGTGTAGTACGTAAGTACTAGGTAGATTAAATAACAGAACTAAAATACACTTACCTTTTCAAAAAGATACAAAATATCTGGTGAATCTTCCAGGAACATCTTTATTTGACCTGATGTAAACGTCAAGGACTTTTTTTTCTTGTGCCCTTCTGAACTGCGTTTCAGGAACGCTATGACCTTTGAATACTTCGTGATATCAATATTGTTGTAGATACTCAGTGTGGACTTGAGCATAGAATATTTAGCCCACATAGAAGATGGTTTGAATTTGTCGGAGAGGTCTTTGAGATACGCAAGAATGACATTAACAGAAAATGATGTAGTTTTCTTTTCGGTCTTCCATGCCAAAAAGTTATTATATTCTTTTTCATATAATTTTCTAGATTTTTCTGGCAAAAGATTGTGAGTTACTTTTGTTGCCAATTCTAGAATATCCGGAGGCGTACAAATATCATCGTCGCTATCCATTTTTAACTTTTAATTTGTATTTTAAAAACAAAACAAACATTAAATTCACGCGTATTTATTGTCACAGTGAACTTGCCGCCATTAAAATGCAGCTGCGCGCGCAGGGCCAATCAGGAGCGAGCGCGCGCTGTTCTTTTTTTATTTAATTGGCACAAGATCTTACCAAAGAGTTTTGTGTATGTAAGTTTAGTAGTTTCGACGAAGTTTTCACGTATAACCCAACTGTTTTCAAAAGCCAGCCTAATATCAAAATTTTATACAACTTGTATGAGGATTTTGACATAAGGCTCGCCACGTTAATTGGTCGCGTTTTATTGATGTTATAATGAGATTTTACGATATCGATGTGGATATTATACCATCATGTGAAATTGCTTAAATTGAGTGTTTTGTTGTCTGTTCTATAACAGTAGTAATTATAAGTCAAGTATTGGAAACATAAGTAGAATGTTACAACATTAGTGTAGATAAACGTGTTTAAGATATTACACAGAATACACCTCTATAGTAGATAGATAGAGACCACTTTGTTGTACACATTCACCACAAATACATCAACAAATTACCATAAATTAATAACATTGTACAATGGGCTTACATTTAGATAAAAAGCGATCTAGTAATTATGTTCTTGTATCATGGTGAATTATATTTTTCAGCTTTCTAACCAGACCAAACGACAATCCAATGAAGACCATCGAAATGTGTATAAACTCACTCAACGACAACGTGCGGCCATTATACAAAAAACTGGCCATTTTACCGGACAACGTCCAAGTGTCAGCAAAAGTGCTGAGCAAACTGTGGAATAAAGATGTACAAGAGGTCAACTCTATCATGCAACAATTGACGAGCAAGTCTCTTATAATCGCAAAATACGACCGCGAAATGAGAAACTACATGTACGAAGTGCACGATTTAATCATGAACTATCTCAGGACATGCCTGAACGAAGAAGACAAAAGAAAACTGCACGATAGCTTCCTAAATGGTTACAACTATACCAAAAATAGCGCTCCGGTTGAGATCGTCGATGATGGGTATATAGCTTATTATGTCGGCTACCATATTTTAAATACGAAGAATTATAATGAGAAATGGAGCTTGTTCAAAAAGTTGTTTCTTGATTTGAAGTTTCTCGGGAACAAAGTGAGACTGACGGGGCCCGCAGATGTGATACTTGACCTGCAGAAGTATGAGAAGGATATTGCTAGTGATGTAAGTACAATTACGCCAAAATATTCCTTAACTACTACACTTGTCTACTTTGATTCTGACAAAGTAGTGTAATTTACACTACTTTGTCACTACTGTATAACAGCAGTTAAAAAATTTATATTTTTAACTGCTGTTATACATATCATTCACCGTTGCCACGCTTTTTTTAACTTAAGGCAGAAGAGGGCGTTTCGGTATTAAAGCTCAGCCATTTTTAAATAATCTCTTTATATAAGCAACAGAAGTTGATATTTAGACTCATTACGAAAATCTGAAACCGTTTCCATTACTGAAGAATATAAATCCTATATAAATAAACAAAACGTTTATCAGCTTTTTATTAAACAAAAGTACTTACTTTGAATATATTTTCTAATGCATGTTATTCAAATATTTGTGATGCCTTTTAATTGAATGGTAAATTCTAATTCTTACAAAGTTTTATAAATAATCTAATCAATCAATCAAGCGTTTATTGCTGTAACCTGTGTGCCTAATGTGCCTAATGAAATAAATAAAAAAATAAATCACTCGCACGGCATATCTAATTTACAGTCTTGCACACGTTTTAGTATATCCGTACCAATATTTAAAAAAACTATTAAAGTTTTTTTTTGTTAAACGAATATTCAATCATTAATAGGTAGGTACCTATTACATACACATTACAAATCATAAAAATCAATCATCTGTGATTAATAGTATTGTAAAAAATCACGTTATTATGCTAAAATACCTAGGCAGGTACCTATTCTGTGCTTTACCACTTAGAACAAAAAACCACTTAATCATTCTCGATTCATACCAAAACACGTTTTCACCACCATACCAAGTTTTATTTATTTCGATGGTTATATAAGTAGTAGTACTTATATAAGTAGGTATCTATCGCATAAAAATAATAATTTAAATAACCAAGTAATTTCTTACGTAAAGTCTTTAGAATAACAAAAATATGATATATATTTTTATTCTTTCTATTATTGTTCTCATATAAACTGTAGAGTAAACAATATTTTCACTTTTTTCTAATTAAAACATTTTCAAACTGTAAAACAATACAAACACGAAACGTCGCGAGCGATGATTGTGTTCTGTGGGCCTACAGTAGGTCTACCTTAAGTTGCTAACATTGACACCAATTGATGCTCGGTATCGACTGCCGCGAAAAAATGTATGTAAAAAAAGAACAGTGTCACCTTGCGGTCAACTGTAGAACTAAATTTGATAGCTAGTACGCCAATCACAAGCTTAATAGGAAGGCCAGATAGAGTATCAAATAAAGATGACATCTATGTTTCCAACTCATGGTAGAGCTAGGCACGAAGGCCTGCTATACAAGCTATCGAAGAGCCCGACACTGAAACCTATCCAGGCCATCATATTATAAAGTCCTTCTTAACGGACCGACGCATCATAGTTCGAGTCGATCGAGGAGGCCCTATCAACAGAGAAGCCGGTACTTGCCGGAGAACCACAAGGCAGCTGCTTATCTCCGATCCTGTACGCGTGGCACGCTAACAACATACCACTAGTAGGCCATGCGAAGCTTGCCCTCTAAGCAGACGATGCCTTCTATTACGCCTCCTCGATTCGATCTGAAAATGCCGTCAGAAGACTGCAATCGAACCTTGAAGCCCTGCCAGAATAACTGACAAAATGGAGAATGACTGAGAGCGTCCAAAAAACACAGGCCAACAGGCAGATCCAATCTCCCAACACAGCTGAAGCTATTAAACAAAGACATCCCATGGGCCCCGGTGGTGAAATACCTCGGGGTTGAAATAGCCTAATAGCCGGGGTAGAAACCTAACCTTTGCGACACACATCTACCACACCATCGTAGGAAAGGCGAAGGGAGCCCGTGCATGCCTTACGCTGATCCTACGCTCGTAGCTACCACTCCGGGTGAAGATCATGATCTACAAGACTAACATCCGGCCACGTCTTACCTATGCCGCCCCGGCGTGGTACGCTTAAACAGCCACCTACCTGAGGAAAAAACTCCAATCGTGCTATCGTCGGAGGTCCGCGCTACGTCCTAAATTCGACGATAGCACGAGACCTGAAAATTGAAAATATACAGACATTCATTGAACGCCTCACTACGAAGTTGTTCGCCACGGCGGATGCTTCAAGACATCAACACCTTAGGGGTATCGCACCCTTACATGCGAGACCTCCGGAAGCACCAAGACCACGCAAACTGAAACCATCAGAGCAACACTGAAACATCCAGAGAGCTGGTCCCACGGGGGGACAAAGAAGAAGACGAAAATGCAAGGGTGGATCCGGCGATGGTCACTATCGTGGTCGCCGATCGACTCTCTGGGCTTCCCTTAGGGAACTATAGGGGTCTCACCTGGTTTGCTTGTCTCGCCCCGATCTACAGTGGCCGCCGGTTCATGGAGAAACCCGTGAAGCTCAACACCAAATAACCCGTTCATCGCCATGGACGGAGACGCGCCAGGGGCAGAGGGCACAGCCCTGGCCCCATCCCTTGCTCAACATGCTGAGCGAAAAAAATACCCAAGTGGTAGAGCGGGTATAAACGGGTACGCGATAACAGGTGCTCACGCGCACTCACGCTACTTTTCACAGCGCAGATGTATAAAGCTTGGTCTCTGTTCCGTTTATTTACTCATGTGCTATGCTAATAGTACTCCAGACTGTTAAACGAAAGTACATACACCATGTCTTATTTTACTAAATGCTTTTTTCTATCATTTCAGCAAATGGACCTCGACCTAATCCATAACATCAAAGCGTACCTAATGACGCACGGCGCAGACTTGCACCGTTTCCAATACACGGATATAATTCAAAGTGTATTACAACACGAAACGAAAGGCATCCTGTTCACTAAAGCATCAGAGATTGCACTGGAGAATTGTCGCAAGAATGAACTTTACTTTGAATTTTTGTAAGTGTTCATAATATGTTCTGACTAAGATATTTATATTGACATACAACACTTCTTTATGGCTGTATACATATTATTATACGTAAAAATGCGATTTTTTATCTCTAAAATTACAAAGTTTAGCCTCGCTAAGCAGGCGTTAGTGCTTTGTAAATCATACAGTAAAAATTATAAAGAGTTGCGATATCAATACGAAAATTAATTATAAAAAAAACGTATCTTTCGGTTGGATAATGCTTGTCGGGCTTATCAATAGATGTCACTCCATAAGACCATCCTGTCCCATAAGACAGTATGTCGACGGTATGCCTCGATGGCTTAGTGGTCATGGCGTCTGACACGGATTGTCAGAAGATGCGTGTTTGAATCCCTTCCGAGAATGTGTATTTTTCTACACTATAATAAATTCCCTAGATACTATATAATGTTTTTTCGTTATACGTGGGTACCACCGCAATACCAGATATTCTACCGCGAAGCAATAGTGCGCAAGCATTACTGTGTTAGCGAGTGAAGGGTACCGAGTGAAATCACTATGCGAATGAGGCTTAAAAACCGGTGAAAACTCAAAAATGTGACGAGCACAGTGTAGTACTACGCGGAACTACACTTCTAAACTCTGGGTAACAATGCAACTGTCATGGGCGCAAGCGTAATACTTACCATTAGGCTCAATTCAAATCATTTATTCTGTATAGGTCTAAGGAGGGGGCACTTACAAATTGTCATTTTACATTTAGTTTTTCTTAAATCTACAACCGGATCGGAAACGCGACCACGACTGAGAAGATCCGGCAAGAAAACTTGCCCGTCTTGTCACTTAACTGCTTAAAAAAACAGATACCTAGGTAAAGTGTTAAAGTATTCAATGAACTTTAGTAATGAAGCATTGATATCTTATTGCCACAAATAAATTTTCATTTATTTTATTTTGTCTTTTAGTTTGTTTTGTTAATTCCGAACAGGCATGAGCAAGACGTGGATGGTATAAGACATTCGACTATAGATGTCAAAGAAATAATCACTTGTGTGTGCTTCCTCGGAGATTATGTGCTGGTTGGCACAAAGTCCGGTGTTGTGAAGGTAAGTCTTGTCTAGGTTTATTATAAGCAGGTTTAAAAAAAGCTTTCCAATACATATGTGTCGCCACTCCTTCTTATTTTGGTTCAGGCGTCTTCCAGTTTACTTTCTAAAAAACTTGTGTACCTGAATGTATACACGCATTGTAACCACTGTATGACCCAGTTTTTGTATGAAAATAAATGTAATTGTTTGTTTCGTCATCTTTATACTCTAGGATCCTTACTATAAACTTATAATAACGTGTTTTAGCATAGTGTATTATATGTTTTAAGTGCGCATTATTGTATGACGTCATTTACATAGTTCGTATGTATATATAAGGCTCTGAACTTCCAGGTTCTCATAGTGTAGAATTTAACAGACTGGCGAGCATACCGTTTCTCTTACATGTAGATACTTATGATTTTCCTTTAGGCAAATTTAGGTCAATATTGAATAAAATAAAGAAATGGCCAACAAATAATAGAGATAATGTTAAGACAATCGATTATTATCGACGTTAGAACTCAATAGGAATATACAGTTAAGAAAATGTTCAGAAAACTTGTGTTCACAAAATAAGAGCGGCTCAATCCATTCCATTAATGTGCCCACTAAAGTCAACTGCTAACTTTGTTTAGCCGATATCGAGAATAAAGTAAACAATGGTTTCGATTTCTAAGCATTATCTAAACTACAAATCTCAAAATTATGGCATTTGTTATTGTCTGTTTGGGCTAAAATCCAAATTAGTGTTAGACAGATTAGTCGTCACGTAACTTGGTGCTCGCTAAACCAACGTAAAAAATACCTAAAATTGAACAGAACAATCCTATTTTTATGTCAAGCTAAGTGTTCCATGAATTAGGACTTTAATGTTGAAAGATTAAAGACTACCATAATTAATTTCAAAGTCGCACAACGAGCTATAGAGAGGGCTATACTCGGGGTTTCTCTACGTGATCGAATCAAAAATGAGGAGATCCGTAGAAGAACAAATGTCACCGACAAAGCCCAGAAGATTTGCCAGTTAAAGTGGCAGTGGGCAGGGCACATAGCACGCAGAATAGATGGCCGATGGGGCCGGAAAAATCTGGAACGAAGACCACGGACCGGCAAGTGCAGCGTAGGTCGTCCACCGACACGGTGGACAGACGACTTTATAAAGGTCGCAGGACGACGTTGGGTGCAGGCCGCTTCCAACCGGTCCTATTGGAAAATTATGGGGGAGGACTATGTTCAGCAGTGGACGACTTACGGCTGAGATAATGATGATGATGATAATTAAATTTTAGTTCGCTAGTTTAGTATAGTTTTGGAACAAATTAATTGCTACCATTGTTTTACCCGTACTTTCTCTAAGAATAAATCTTACCCTAAAGTACAAGCCCTAAACTTTCCTAACACCAGAATGGTATATATGTTTATATTATAGTCGGTACATATATAAAAGTCATGATGCCCACACGGACAAGCGTCAGGCTGTATATCAAACAATTGAATTTTATTTTAAATTACTATATTTATTAAAGTTAACTATGAATTCTTTTAGTTTTTCCACATACCTACAAACAAGCTCAAGAAAGAATATTCCGATATCTCCGTGTCACACGGTTACCCAGTGACGTGGTTAGGGGTGGCCGTCTCTAACAACTATCCTATAGTCTCCGTGCTGTATAGTAATGGGACCATCAAGCTGTGGAATATTGATGACCTTGACACATCCGATACGGAAGATATCATCGAAGAAGGTAAAAGAAATGTGTAAGCATGCTAACACTATTTAATATTTAACGGCTTCCTTACTATAGTGCGCACAATGTCTTATAGCAGGATTGACGTATGACTGAAATTATTGTGTATATTTGTTAGCGACAATGTTATGGTTAAGTGTGATTCAGTAATGTTATCGATTACTTGATCTTAAAAACATGTACCTTCAAAAGTCCTGTTTACAAAGAAATAGAATAGCATTCTTATTTCAATTGTTAACCTTCTTGAATTTATAATTGTTTTGCTAACGTGCTTAGCGATCGTCGCTGCGGTGTATTGAATGCAAGCATTACTGTCCCTATTTCAGCGCTCAAAACTAGCAATTCAAGTTGGTAGGTTTTGACATTAGTCTCATCGAAAAACTGTCAAAGACATCACAATAGAAAAGGAGAGTATTTAGCAACCAAAAGTTTCCAGTTTTCTTCGGAAACTTGCTCTTGTACATCAAAATATGTTCTCCAAAATAAATCAAACTCTGCATATATTTTCGTCGTATGGCAGAACTGTTATGACATTTCACCATGTTATGGCTTACCCGTTGTTGTATTGTAGTCAATAGTGACACAACGCTCTTCCTTGCTTCGTTTGTCGTTGAACCGATACAGGATGTCCGGAGGGCAAGTGCAAAGCCGTGAGGGGGAATAGGTAACCCCTTGGGGTACATTTCTAAGCTAAGTTAGTATAGCCATGTCCTGGTATTACTACTGTGGTTAACATGAAAATCATGACTAGGCAATTTTCCCAAAATTAGGTATTCATTCGTTCGGAATAATCAAACAGACCATAATTAGTAATGGAAAGGAAATGTGACCCATGGGGTTACCTATCCCTCCTCAAGGCTTTTCATCGACCTTCCGGACACCTGTATATGACTTTGCTCTGACCAGATGCTCAGCGTAAATCAAGTTAAATATGCAATTAGTATGTTTGATAGACAGTTTGTTAATACTATAGCACCAATTATACGATTATGCTAGTGATATAATCGGTGCTATAGTAGTTTTATTCATGGTGATTGCCATTTATTTAGAAGCAGTAGAATTCTGTGTAAACTAGTTTGTCCAGGAAAGTATTGTCACCATACCTATATCTACCGGTAACCAGTAATGTTCGCACTACTGTGTTTCGTTTTGAAAGGTATGGGTGTCGATGAGGTTAAAGGCACTTGAGACTTAACAATTGCTATTTTGGCCTCAGCTTTTAAATCAGGAGGAGTGCCATCTATTTCCGAATCAGATTCGCTTGAACTCAGTTTTTAGGATTATCTATGTCGCCTTTTGTACAACTATGTTATATTTTTTCTATCGTATGTTTTTCTCTTTTATATCTTATTATAGTGTACAAATAAAGAGTTTTCTATCTATCTATGTTCACGCGGTAAATTAAAACATAATTGTCGCAATTGAATGTGAAATCCCGCCAGTCGTTTTTATTTTACTAAAAAGTTTGCGTTTAGTTTTGAACATTGTTCTATTTTTACATTACATGAATGTATTAGTAAAAAAAAATTGTTTTTGAATCTCCATGTTAATTTTAGAATGGAAAGTTTTAATGCAACATGATTTATAAACTGAAATAACTAAATACAAACATAAAATCCCACACTATACTTCTACAACATTAATAAGTACAAAACGCATCGTGCATACTTTTTCTGCATCGCTATAAGCGCAGACTGTTTAAGGCTCTAAAAATATATCTATCTCATAAAATGTCATACCAAAAAGAGAGATAGATATATATTTGGAGCCTCCCTCCTATTAACCATGTTATAATGGCTAAACTCTAATCTGTGTCTGGTATGTTTTTTTTTCTAAGCATATCTAAAGAGGATGATGATGTCCAGTAAGTAAATTACATACATATTTACTGGACAGTAGGAGATTCCAAATTTAAAATTTCGCTTCTTACTGGACAGTTGTGAATAAGTCTCCGGTAGAGTTCACTTTCTGGATACTTTTTGAGATGTTATGGCAATATTACATAAAAATTTTTGAGAAAAAATACATTACATGCGCGTTTTTTTAATTATGAATTGCAATAAAAAATTAACGAAAATATAACAAAATACACCAAATTTCGCACATGCATTGCCAGTGAGCGTTCTAGTCTAGTACTATCTCACTCCCTCTACCTAGATAGCATCAATCTGAATGCTAGTAATAAATAGCATTTTTATAGCATAAGTTTTATTTGAGTTTTACCTTGTATTTCAGAGCCAGAAGAGTCACTCAACAACAACTTACCATGTAACGTCACCATCAATCCTGACAGTAGAATGGGTGTCATTCGAAACTGCCGATGGAGTACCAATGAAACGTTTCTCATCACTCATACGGATCACCAAGTCGTATTATACACTCCCACTGGTGATATCGTGTCGGTGATCAATGGATTCGACAGTGGATGTGTCTTGGTGTCCTGCGTGACTTGTAACAATGACAAGTAAGGATAATTTATCATTATACACAAAACTACAGTCCCTACCTCTAGGTGGCACTGCAAGCATAATGCTTACCATCATGCTCACGGGTTGCTCATCTAGTAAACACTTTTTCAGATTTGAAATCGTGATATACTCTAGGTTATACAGGGTTGCTGTTAGGTGCATGGACCGACAGGATTTTTGGGGGGGTTGGAGGGAGTAATGCGCTAGTTTTCCCCGATAGATCCTATGTCCTTAGTGTCACGGTAGTTTAGATATGTTATTTTTTAGTTTTTTTTAATCATCCGGAATCTTGCCTTTAAACCGTCATAACTTCTTTGCTTGTGGTGTAATACCACAAAATAACTTATGATTGTATTCTGCAATGTATCCTTATTCTAAATAAATTATTACATTGATACAATTAATATAAAAAAAACTTCTGAGCTTTCAAAGTGGGAAATCTGTGTAAATGATATGAAAAGTGACAACTTTTAAATTAATTACAAAATAGTAGTTTATGCAACTGTCATATAATAGAGGGTATTAAAACATGAGTGTAGTTTTTTGAAACGAGCCGCAGGCGAGTTTCAAAATCAGATTACACGAGTGTTTTAATACATAATTATATGCAGTTGCATACACTACTTTATTTAATCTCATGACATTTTTGCTACCAAAGTTTTATCCAACAAAATATTACTCAAATTCGTATGTACGAAATAGCGCCAAAATGGAAAAAGTCTTCTTCTTCTTCTTCTTATTTGTATGGCTTGTGCGGCGTAACCACAATTTTGCCATTATCAGTGGGAAAAGTCTGTTATTGGTCTATTGGCTCGGAACCAGCGCGTTGCGCTCACCACTGATAATGTGTACTAAAATTGAATTGAAACCGCCTTGGTCGGGACACATTGTACTTTAATAATTAAAAAAATGTTTTAAAGCATTGTTTTGTTACGAGGATAATGCTCTAATTTAATTTTTTATATTCCTAGTAGTAATTAATAAAGAAGTATGTTAACAAAATATGCCAATAAAAGTCTGTAAATATTTCATTTCATAATTAGAATATTACCGAATGAGATTATATAAAAAACTAAAAGCCATTTTGAATTTAGCTTTCTTTCAAAAAGTTCTTTAGATCTTTAGTCGTCGTCCTGCTACCTTTATCAGGTCGTCTGTCCACCGTGTCAGGTGGACGACCTACGCTGCGCTTGCCGGTCCGTGGTCTCCATTCCAGAACCTTCCGGCTCCATCGGCCATCTGTTCTGCGTGCTATGTGCCCTGCCCACTGCCACGTTAACTGGCTAACCTTCTGGGTTATATCGGTGACTTTCGTTCTTCTACGGATCACCTCATTTCTGATTCGATCACTAAGAGAAACCCCGAGCATAACCCTCTCCTTAACTCGTTGTGTGACTTTGAGCTTATTAATGAGGCCCATAGTAAGAGACACGTTTTAGTGCCATAAGTCATCACTGGTAACACACATCGGTCGAAGACTCTTGTCTTGAGGCACTGAGTTATTTTTAGACGAGAAGACTTCGCGAAATTTCCGGAACGCTGCCCAGCCGAGTTGGATTCGACGATTTACCTCTTTCTCGAAGTGTGTCTTGTAATAAAGCGTTTTTATTTTTCATTCTGATCAAGTTTCATATTACTGCACTATTATATTATGTACTAGCGACTGCCCGCGACTTCGTTCGCGTAGTAGGCTTGGCCTTCGACCTTGCAATGACCTCCTATCATTTCTTGATTTTTATTTCATAAGAACCTTCTCCTGACAATAATTAACACAACAACAAAATAATTAGCGAAATTGTTCCATCCGTTCACGCGAACCACCAATGGAACTAGGGATTCATTTTATACAGATTATACACATATTGCTACTGGATATATTGTGTTGTGTCTAATTGTGTGCGCACCTTATATTGTTAAAAAATGTCAAATACTTCTGACGTTCATTTTGGTCCCCTGATTTGCAATATCTAAAATTTGTAAAGAATCAGGATGTCTATCTATTTTTAAACAGAACTGATACAATTATTGTTATAAAGGTATCTTTAAATTTCATTTATATTAAGAGTGTGATTATGTCGATACTTTTTTTATCTGATGAACAAAAATACTCTTTCCTGTTGGGCAAACACGGACATAGTCTCGGGCAGATGCTAGTTTTGGTTAGCGAATGTATTTTTTTTCTAGATATCTTGCTGTAGCGACTGTTGGAATGAAGCAAAACGTAGAAGTGATCGACTTGAACACAAAGGTTCGTGTGATAACCTTTGAAGGAAATCTAGAAATGGAACGAGTGCAAGACATATTATCTTTACCTGGTCAGTAAGAATTCTTTACTTCTAAAACGAATTCAGTTGTTTATTGTAATTGTGTGTGTATGTGTGTGTGTGTGTGTGAATGTTCTATGTAGAACCAACTAATTCTTACTAAACTCTTATAGAAGCCGGTTTCATAATCAATAAATAAAATCCGAATAAGTATAATATTTGCTAGGAGTAAGTTCTTCCTACAAATTTCTTCTTTTTCAAATTTATTTGAGTGAATTGCGCTTATTTATTGATTTTGAAACGGTCTTTGAATAATTTGTTATATTGTATGTAATTTCTTGTTAATAATTAATGGGTGATTATTCAGTAGATCGCCTGAAAGAAAACAAACTTCTTTACCTCCCTGATATAACGTTTTCACATAGTTCCGGCTAACTCACTGGGTAGAAATCTTCTTTTCAAGAGACCGTCTTGTTTGCTAACACTACCAACATCGCTAGATAAAAGGCATAAACATGTAAACAAGTACCTAAAAAAATAATTCGAACAGGGTGTTGTTAGCGGGGGTGAAACATAGCAAACATAATTAAAATGTAAATGGCAACATATCTCATATACATATATTTGGAGCCTATCTAGAAAAGGAAAAATTGGGGCCGCATGTGTTGGGAAATAGAGACGTGTTTGGTCGCAATGATTGCGGCCATTAAATAGAACGGCTCTTTGAATGTTGTTTCGTTTTAGGCATCAAATGGAATGCACCCTTTAGGGGGATCCCAACAATCTATCTATCCACAGTTTTCCTTCCTACCGATAGACATTTGACATAACGTCCATACAAATAGTGTCAAATATCTATCTCTAGTAAGGTAACCTGGCGATAGATAGGTTATTGGCACCGGCTGTTAGTCGTGTCCGTAGCATGTAGTCACTAACGTTGCCAAAACTGACATTTCAGGCAGCAACAACATCCTAACTCTCACAACCACAGAGATAACTCAGCACTCTTTCACAATAAATAAGGATAACAACACACTGAAATCCAAAGTGGTAATTAATAGCCAAACTGTGAAATCGCAGTTGAGGTTCATTTCCTTTGCCGTTAACAAAACTGGCACGCTTCTGTTTGTGTCAACGGACGATAGTAGAGTGATATGTGTAGATCTGAAGACCAATACACATGTATTCGACTTGGATAATAGAAGAGGGTAAGTACTCAGTATTATAAGTACGTTCAAAAATACAGGTTTTTTCTTTAAATGTTCCACTTTTGACGTGATAACGTCTTCACATTGTCACATTCCGCCTGAGCCAAGCGTGCGCAAGCGAGAGCGCGGAACAAGCGATAGAGAGGCATAATATATAATATGGTAGATCGGCCTAAGAGTTCGGCTTGTGTTATGACGTTATCACGTAAAATTATCGTCTGTAAACCGACTTTACAGATAACCATTTTTGTTCTACAAAAGTTTAATTTTTTTTACAAATTTCGGGTATTGCAGTGCCAATTATTGCAGAGTATGTATGTAGTGTGTTTACGGCACTGTTTGTAGTAAAATAATAAAACTAATGAGTCCATAGCACTGTGCTGCAGAGTGACACAGTGCCATAGTTCCGTTTTATACTGTAACTACTAGGGACCGGTGTGTCGCCTGACACCGGACGACAGACTCCTTGACAAAATGTCATAACTGTATACATTTGACTAGTTTTGAAGCATCCTAAATACTAGTTTAGAACTTAGTTTATTTCTCTACTGGTTGGTTTGGAATGGTTCAATATTGTGCACTAATTATAAAAGGCCTTTTATATAAAAAAAATCTTTAAAATCCGGTCTGTGCACACATATCCTTAAACACTGTAAACACAAACACACACTGTGAAGTCACATTGTATAATTATTGTATATTTTTGTGTTTAATACCGTATAAAGTTTGCTAATGGTAGCAATTCGCTCGTTTAGAACACCTAACCAATCTAGCAAATTAAAATCTATTTTAGTAAATTATGGTAGGTGTTATACTGCTCATGATAAAGTCCAAATATGTGTAACGGCGAATTGAAGTCATTAAATTTGCCTTTCTAAGCTTAATGTGAAAGGCCGTTAAATAACTTCGTGCTCTCTACACTTATGAAACAAAACAATGATGAAACTACCAACACTTGAATAGAATAATGATATTTTTAGAATTGTAATTCTATGTGTTACACGAATGTGGATTTTAGTATAAACAGAATATGAACTACCATAGTTTATAGAGTTTGAATGATCTGTTCATGCGAATTGCTTCCAATGTCCCCCTTTCTAACTGTTTGTATCATTTTCCAACTGTCAATGTTTTTCACTATGTTTCACATAGTCAACTTTTGGAACGAAAATATTCAGGTACTAGCCGGACTTGGATTTGCGACTCCAAAATGTCGTCAGTCGCTTAGTCATTTAGTGTAATCGTAATAAATTGTAACAAGTTAAAAACGCACGGGCCCTGTGGAGTCTGTGGAGAGTAGTTTTATTTAAAAAAAGTTATAGTAGAACAGTGGGTTTAAAATGAAAATCATTTATTTTCAATTTAAGCGTTATCGATTTGAAACAATGCCACTCGGAAGTTAGGTTTAATGATTTGATTAAACATTTCACAAACGTTAGATGGCACCAACATTCCCGTATGAAATGTTTAGGGAAGGAATAATTATCTATAGATTAGACGGCACAGCGTCAAAACATCATTCGGGAGGCGTAGGTTCAAATTCTTCTAGAATTATTTTCTTAGTAAAATTGAGTTATGTCCATGACCCGCATGTGAAAGTCCATTATAGTATGGTATGTGTCTTACTACTGGGTATTTTGCTAAACAGCTGTAAATAAATGATTAATTCTTTGTTAATTTCGAATACTAGCTGACCCATATGAGCTTGCGCTCGCGTGGTCTACGGGATTCGGCCCCTCAGAACTGCATTGGGTAAAATTATATTAAGACGTGGTCGATTTTAAAGATCTAAAAGTAACGCCAATACATTTCAACAACAATTACAAGTCAAAATTGTGGTCGTTAGGTTTAGAAATGGTACCCTAACATGTTACTTCGAAGTAGAAAATAAACATGTTTCCGGATGTTTAGATCTAGTTGAGGTACTTACCTATCTCATTCATCAGAAGATTTACTGTTCAGGCGTCACTGTTACTTTAGTATTATAACTTATAAACGTGTCTGTCTGTTTCTTAAATTCAGATGACTGATTCTTTTTTTTTGTCCCGGGAAATCCTTTCTTGGATACTACCACCACGAGGAGGTAGGTGGTTATGTGGGAGTCCGTATACCCACCAAAACCCCGGGATGTTCCGTCAGTGCCGCTTTTGGCGGGACAGATTTTGCACACGACCGCGAACCCGCCGCGGCTGTCCGTTGCCGGACCCTTCTCTTCGTGGCGCGCCAGAACACATGGCGCGCCGCAACTGCCTCGGAGACCGAACCTGCCAACAAGGGGCGCCAGACTTCCCCGTGTCTGGACGCCCGTGGTCTCCCTGCGGTGGGTCGGTTACGTAACCCCACCGCCTGCTACGTCAGCCACTGAATGTCTGAAAACATTACTTTAATATGTTCTTAACACGTCATAAATCTTCCGCATTTTCCATTATGGAGATTTAGCTCCATTTCCGTTGTCATAAGGAAAGTCTATAATTGATAGAACCTCCAATTATAATTACTAGTTCAAGAGATATAAAATATTTTACTACTTTTTACTCGGCTCTCTGACGACGTCATATTATAATAAAATATCCTTTTCCCAGAACGAAAATATCTGACGTCATTGAAAGCAACATCGATGAATAGCAGAACTTTTAATGACTTTTTGAAATATCACGCTTGTCTCTTTAGTTCAGCAACTCGCCTCTAGATGGCATTGGTTAAATAATTATAATTGCATAAGTTGATTTGGCATCTTTCGATGAATAGCAGAACTTTAAATGACTTTTTTGAAATATCACGCTTGTCTCTTTAGTTCAGCAACTCGCCTCTAGATTGCATTGGTTAAATAATTATAATTGCATAAGTTGATAAAAACAGCTATGCAATAGCTTTACCGTCTCCGATTTATTTAGTCTCCGAGTGCCACACATCTTTTTTTATACATATTACGCTTATTTATGGAAAAATAAGCAAAATAACTGCTAAAGAAACTATATTTTTAACCAAGATGCGTTTTTGTTTAGGAATGACTTTTTGAAATATCACGCTTGTCTCTTTAGTTCAGCAACTCGCCTCTAGATGGCATTGGTTAAATAATTATAATTGCATAAGTTGATAAAAACAGCTATGCAATAGCTTTACCGTCTCCGATTTATTTAGTCTCCGAGTGCCACACATCTTTTTTTTATACATATTACGCTTATTTATGGAAAAATAAGCAAAATAACTGCTAAAGAAACTATATTTTTAACCAAGATGCGTTTTTCTTTAGGAATGACTTTTTGAAATATCACGCTTGTCTCTTTAGTTCAGCAACTCGCCTCTAGATGGCATTGGTTAAATAATTATAATTGCATAAGTTGATAAAAACAGCTATGCAATAGCTTTACAGTATCCGATTTATTTAGTCTCCGAGTGCCACGCATCTTTTTTTTTTATATATATTACGCTTATTTATGGAAAAATAAGCAAAGTAACTGCTAAAGAAACTATATTTTTAACCAAGATGCGTTTTTGTTTAGGAATGTGGCGGCAATGGCTGTCAGCGAGATACTAATGTTGGATGAATTCTTCCCCGGATATGACGTTTTGTTGACCGGTACCGGGACTGTCGAGAATACGGTCAAAGTGTGGCATCTGGACACATCGTACATATCACAAGCCACTAACAAGAACGGGTAAGTCATTATCATATCCATATGTCAGTTCCTGGATGGCCGAGCTTTGGCTCATAAGTAAATAATTGATTTTCTTGGTCTAACCTCAAACCACTCAGTGGCTTCGTGTTTCTTAACAACGCCATCTTTTGTCAAGTAACTTTAGTGTTGCTGTGTCGGTAAAACAGTTTAATGCAGCAGTTTTTCATTGCTTGGAAACTGATAAAACGACGATTTCATATGGAATCTAGCTAGACTGAATTATCGGCCCAGAAACCCCCTCCATACTAAATTTCATGAAAACCGTTGTAGCCTTTTCCGAGATTCAGACACATATACAACAATTGCTCCTTTAAAGGTATTAAATTAAATGAGATGTAACACACTGTTTTAGACTTTGTGGTTGTTGACTACATTTTAATTAGTACTCAAGGGGTGTACAACACGATTAGGCAGGTTTTGGAGTTCCCGATATTTCGGCGCACCGTTTTTGTTGTTTGTTACATGACCATTTTGTCTGCTCTTAAGGCGAAATGAGTTCCAAATTTCATGATTACACATCGCGAAAACTTAGTTTTTCGAAGCTTAAACCTAATAACGTATAATAAATAAAATAATAAAAAACGTAGTGTAAATTGAATATACGTCCTTATGAAGTATGGGAGCCAATACACGATTGAGCAAACTTGGTTCGATAGAAAAAAATCGGCAACATTGCCTAAATTGTGCAATTTTTCTTACGTGGTTCGCGGGAAAAAGCATTTTTATTAAATTATTATATATTTTAATAAATATATTTAAATTAATGTATCATATTCGAAATGGAATTACAAAATAAGCAAAATACATTGCTGTTACATTTCAATATTCAGTTCTGTAAAAAAATATACATTAAACAAAAATAGACTGACTTTATTTTGCATACTATTGACCATCTCGGTTTGTATACGTATTTGAACATCTTTGAATTATATATAATTTTGCTACTACGTACTAATAAAAGTGATTCCTGGACATTTTAATCTTGTATGGATCCTGCACCACTTCACAACACATGCTGGCATGATGATTCACAGCTGTAGTTCACAATGATAAAAATTAAAATGTATGCGAAGATTTCACGTGTGCTCGCTTGCAAGAAAAATGTCCGACTGATGACGTACTGAACACGACTTTTAAGCCCCGCCTACTTGAACACGACTTTTGTTGGGTCATTTTTTTAACGCAGTTACCTGACTTATTATTATTCGTAGATTAGCACGTATTCAATTGAATTTTCGCATTCTGGTAAGCAATTCTCAACCTTATGTGAAGCATCGAAAAATGTTTTTAAATTAGGATTGGACCGCACCTTAATAACTTCGAACCTTTTTCACATCCACCCCCATATTCAGTCTACCCGTTTACATGGTGCATGTAACTGCGCCGAAATATCGGGAACTCCAAAACCTGCCTAATCGTGGTGTACATCTCGTGAGTAGGTACTAAGTATAATGTAAATGAGATGTAATTTTTTTTAACTCACTAATATGATGGCGGGGGAAAAACTTAACAATGGCTATCGTTGGTTTTGTTTAATTTGTTTAGATTTGTGTTTCTCTTAGTTTCTACGTGTAATGGTGGATTATTAACCGTTCGTAATGATGCACAAGTGTACAAAATTATATAACGTCGTTTTTGTGTTTTCCTCGTCAATCGTCTTAGAAAGCTTTAGTAATAGATCCGACTCTTTACTAAAATGTGACTTAGAACAATGACAGAACAGTGACCTAATGACAGACTTATGCGACTGTGACTTGACTCACTACTTGAGTAACAATCTCATGGGAAGTACGGGAGTAGTGGCATAATTAACTTGAAGAACGGCAAATATACAAACGTACAAATGTGTGAGTCCACTTAAAAAAGAGAAAAACTTCCAATGAAGTCGAAGTCACTGGTTTCTCTTTTACAAATCATAATTTCTCTAAAAATGTCCCAAGTACTGAAGTAATATTTCTTTCCAAGTTTTTGTCTTATAAATCGATGAACGCCGGCTGCTCATTGTCACGTTACGCCTGAGCTTAGACCGAACGTGTCTCTCTATCGTTTCCTAATGTGTGAAGCATAGCAACAGTTATGTGTCTACTTTAGCTAAATAGGTAAGTACCTATATACTCAAAGGCGTATTACTTACTAGTACTAAACTAACTAATCAAGATTCTACGTGACTTATATATCTGTCACGTAGAATTACTTACATATTTATTTGGCGGTCCAACTTCCAATCATTCGCGGTCCGCCTGTTGCCGACCGGCGGCTTAGAGGCACAATCGGTCTAAGCGTTCGGCTTGTCTTATGACGTTATCACGTAAAATTATCGTCCGTAAACAGACTTTACAGGCAACCATTTTTGATAACATATTGATAATTGCAATAATATGTTTTTAAAGCACTAACGCCTGCTTAACCTAACTATGAAATATTAGAGAGAAATTCACCAAACACATCCTTGGGCGGGATTCTAACCTGCGTCTTCGGACAATCCGTGTGAGACGTCATAACCACTAGGACACCGAGGCTCGGACTATAACTCGCGATATGATTTTAACTGTCGTCTTAAGGGGCGGAGCGGCATCTTTTGAACAGCTTTATCCAACATATTGATAGTTTATTATGTCCCACAGAAAAGTCCGTCTCACCACAAAATTCGACGTAAGCTTTCTCAATACCTCAACGCCAATCACTCCAACCACGCCTTCGTACAGCGGCAAAGAGAGCTTTGCGTGCTCACCTAAACGTCACCAGTCCTTCAACCATAGAGAAGTGCCAAAGAGACCACTGCAAAATACTTTGAGTTTGGACAGACAGACCTTGAAACCTCTCAATTTAAAGGGGATCTGTAATAATAACGACGCTTCTGTCCAGCCTTTATTGGCTGTGATCGATGATAAGAATAATATTCAGGTGGGTATGCGTTCAATCGTTAATTTCTCTTATCCTACTATAGTTTTAATTTTCCTATTTTTATACATCTACCTGTGACAAACAAGTCAACTAGGCAGATCCAAGTTAGAGAAAAGCGACGATCGGCGAATCCACCTCGGCTGGGCAGCGTTCTGGAAGCTTCGCGAAGTCTTCTCGTTCAAGATACCTCAGTGCCTTACGACAAAATTCTTTGATCAGTGACTTATGGCACTGAAACATGGTCTCTTACTATGGGCTTCAAATAATAAGCTTAAAATTGCACAACAAGCTATGGAGAGGGCTATGCTCGGGGTTTCACCACGTGATCGAATAAGAATCAAGGAGATCCGTAAAAGAACCAAAGTCCGACATAACCTAAGAGATTAGCCAGTTAAAGTGGCAATGGGCAGGGCACATAGCACACAGAACAGATGGCCGATGGGGCCGGAAGGTTCTAGAGTGGATACCACGGACCGGCACGCGCAGCGTAGATCGTCCACCGGCACGGTGGACTGACGACCTGAGAAAGGTATCAGGACGACATTAGATGCAGGCCATTTCCAACCGGTCCTATTGGAAAATTATGGGGGAGGCATATGTTCAGCAGTGGACGTCCTACGGCGGAGATGATGATGACTCATTTTTATATTTACATATTTTGGGTATCAAAAGTCAGATTCAGGAGAGACCCACATTCGTAGTAACGGTGGAACTTTTAAAAATGTTTGTTTAAATAAGTCATAGCTAAGACACATTTGAACACGACTAAGTCATAGGCTACAGTGAAGTGAAAATTCAATAGGTTTGTTTTAGTGACATGTTCCTGACATGAGTCCACCCGTGTCCAAGATCTTCAGTAGCTGACTAGCATGACAGTTGAAGAATCTGCACCACTAACGGTCGTTTTCAATAACCTATATATCGCCGGTTTACCTTAAAAGTCATTAATTTCACTTTGGATGTTCACATATTAAATGTGATGTGAAAAAGATCCGGCTCGATTTCTGGCTTACGAACTAATAAACTTATTAGTTCGTAAGCCAGAAATCGAGCCGGATCTTAAAACATGTTAACAGTGTTGGCAGTCACAGTTTCGTAACAGTTGGTAATCTGTTCCAATTGAGTACCACTCTGTTGCCAAGGAATTGAAGCTCTAATGTTTAATATGCAGGTACAATTCTCAAATCTTATATGCGACAAAGATAGATTTGAAATCTTCATCCACGCTATCCTTACAAGTTAAACATGCATACAAACGAACTTTTTCTTGTGTTATTCAGGTAATGCGTGGTAGAAAAGTCCTCACAGAAATATCAGAAGACATCATAGACACAATCACCACGGTGAAAATAAGCCCGTGCAACCAACACATCGTCTACGGCCTGAAGTCTGGGTTCGTCAAACGTTACACACTGCGTACTAAAGAAACTGTGACTATCATTCATGTGTACAGTGCAGTTCAGTACATGAGATTTGTGAACCCGAATTTGTTGATAGTTGCTGGTGACAATAGGTGTATAATGGCGCATAAGTTGCTGGACCTTGGTAACTGGGAGACGGTAATGGTACAAAAAGGCAATACTTTTCTTGGATCGCAGGAGATTCTGAATGATATTCAGGGTGAGTTCAATATCAAGTAATGTTTACCTAAAACGCATGCGTAGTGCAGTAATATTATATGAAAATATTTTACATCCCAGTTTCTTTATAGTAATGCAAGTATATTTTAAGTATCATCGTTTTGTTTGCTATTGACTTAAAAGTTGAATTATTAAGGAATTAATATAGAACAAGAAAGAATGTATACGAAAAAAATTTTTATTTCAAAGTGAATGCTCACGCTTTTGGCAGAAAATGCAAAGGTTCAAACTGTTTTAGTCCACTTATTATTAGACTTATCACGTGATTCTGATGATTTTAAACTATTATTTATATTATCTAGTAAAATTGTTTCAAGTTTGTTAAATTGTATTTAAGCAATTCGTTCCGTAAAGGGACGTAAATAAGGTTTTCTATTCCTACGTCGGGATGCGAACTTTGAAAACCGAGGATACCGGACTCACTATATGGTAGTCTAGTTTTGCAAGACACCGTCTTTGTAGGTACCACCGCAATCCGAGACGTTCTGCCGCGAAGCAAAAGTGCGCAAGCGTGTGAAGGCACTCGAGGAAGTAAAGTTACTGGGTGATATAGAATAACTATTATACGAGCGCAATGCAGTACAAATTCAAAATAAATATACAAATTCAGCCTCAGTTTACAAATATTTACAAAAAGTTCACGCCTAATATGACGTAGAAATAATCATTAGTTTTATGAATGTTTAATATACATAAATATTTATCATCGGAAGAAGTTAATAGGTGTATGTGTCAAAATTGCTTAGTTGTGTTTTAGCCCAGTTGAATTAGCTCAAAAATACCGGAAGAAACATTTATTAGCAATTTTTCTTCGGAATTTAGACCAGTGACCTTCCTGAACGAATTCCCAAGGAAAATTGCTACTTAAATTTCTCCGGGTTAGATCCTAATTCGAGTGGGCTTATTTGTCTATCCGTGAAACTATTCAAGTGTTCAATATTCAACAGGAGTTAAGAAGAAGCATGCTGACTCTGTATCAAACTCGGAAAGTCACGGCAGCCTCGATTCCCAGAATCGAACATACTCGAACGGCGAGAGAAAATTAAATCTTTGCAAAAGCAGTGCCCTGGTCGAGTGTTTCTGGATAACCGATGTGGGTCTTATGACTATAGAGAATAATGCTAGTGTCAAACTGTGGGACAAAGATATGAAACTTGCGTGCGTGTTACATGCAAGGCGCGAGGACGTGCTAATAACTTGCGCGGCGTTTAGGAAAAATGTGTTGGTGCTATGTGACAGTACCAATTTGGCGTTTCAGGTAAAGTATAGATTTCAATTTGTTTTCATTGTTTTGTTAATATATCACACTAATATTACAAATCTTAAAGTATATTTTGTTTGGATGGATGGATGTTTGTTCAAGAAGTTCCATTAAATTGAATCTCTGAAAGTGAAATGGTCTGTAGCCAAAACTAATGTCTAGGTAACAGTGCAGTGCTACGTGAAAGTAGGTACAGTTATATGGTTGTTCTCTGGGTGGGCACTGTTACTAGCAAGGCAAGCGTATCTGTCTTATATGCATGACAATGTAGCTGCTTTGCTTTGTTAGAGGAATAAATTAAGTGCCACATAAATCGTTTTTGTACTCTCTACAGACGCAGAGTATCACGGCATAACGTGGCCTCCAGACAGGGCTGCGATATTCTAACACACTGCGCTGTTCACATAATTTTAGTTGTGTTATGAAATTCTTTGTCTCGTATAAGATATATATATCGTATAAATTTGTTTCGTATAAGAAATCCCAACATCCTGGAAGCCTTTTCAGTGATATTATCAATATGTGGAATTAATGTTAATTTTTCATCAAATATCACACCTGACACCATGGCCTATATTCTTATTTATATTTATGCCTATTGAATTTAATCTTGTTATATATTGTTCTAGACATTCAAAGTAGAAAATGCGACACCATTACAAATAAGCCTGGTACGAGAGCAAAAACTAAACAATGTGATAACTTGCTGCGATCTCACTGCTGACGGAAAATTACTGGCGCTTGGCCTCGACTCGGGAGATGTGCTGGTAAGCAAATACGTTTTGTTATAATTTATGTTTTCTAGGAACAAGGTCGCTCTCGCTTTAAACATTTTCACATTCTATATAATTTATTATACATTATGAGTAGTAGTAAAACGAGGACTGTTGTGGCGTTACATTCAGATTTTATTGTTCCTCTTCTACTCTCGTGACAGAGTGGTTGTGGTCGTCCCATCAGGAGTGGTGCACGCCTCACAATCCGTCGCTATTCCTCTCGCATCACTGCCTTCCTGGTACACTCGTGGAATGGACAATCCCGAGGCTCTTACTTGATCTGTCCAGCGCACGAGTGATCTGCCGCGAGCTCTTGTGCCATTCACTTTTCCTTGTACTACAAGGCGTTTCACAGACTCGTCTCCTTGCCGCGAAACATGTCCCAAGAAACTGAGAATGCGTCCTTGTACGATTGAAGATTTATATGGCAACCCAATCCAGCTATTAACTGTCCGTCACGCAACTTCCACTCGATAAAATTATATAACAGTAAATTAGCACACTAAATTCCTAGGACGCCTCTCTTTTTGCACATACACTATGAAATTATGAATCCTAGACCCAATTGTATAGGTAGAAAAAGTTATATAAAATCTCATTGTAATTCACTTCTGTGCTTAAAAGTTGAATAGGCAATTCTCATGTTGGTGAATTTACAAAAAAATTGATTTTACGCGTATAATATACGCGATATAGATCATTATAGAACAAAAACCAAAGTTTTAATCACCAGTTGTACAGAAGGTTTCCCAAAACAGTTTCACCATTACTTCGTTGAATTCTTTTATTCTCTTGGCTCAGCCTTTGGGTCAAGCAGGACCAAGCACCCTCTCTGAGATCTCCCGCCCATGGCGAGGACCAATCTTCTCGAGATATTTTTATGAACACTTTATATCGGACGACCTCGAACGATTGGCTTTCGAAAATGTTGAATTCGCAACTAGTTGTTCTTGTAACTCTTATAACAGTGTTAGGTTTCTCCTTGAGTGTGTCTTCTCATCTACTACAAGAACGTCATATTGTCCTTGTTACTAAATTCAATATTTAACGATTGTTCGACTCATCACATGGAACTTTTTGGTAGTTTATTCAATTTAATTGTAGAAATCTCAATTTCGTTCTTCACTATCGTGGTCCCTATGTAAAGGAAACTTTATGTTTTTTGACCCAATCGGCTTAGCGGTTTTATCATGTAAAAACAATTACAGTTAATATGAATTGTGTTCTTTAATATATACATATAATTAACTATAACCAAGGTTGTATCGATTCACGCAGATGCCTCATTTCCACTTAAAGGAAAAAGAACAAGATGGCGATAGAGAGCAACATCCTCATGTACATGTTCTATTCCTTATAAGTTTGAAGGTTTATATACCACCACCATAGTCGAAGACGTCGCCAGAGTTACCGCATATTTCAACACTTACGAGTATCTCTTGTTATAATTTTTTATTATATTCCATGTAATAGACGAGCATATTGATATCTCAAGATATAGTTCTCCCTTAGCATTTACAAAATCATAAAGGAAGATATAAAGTGGCCTAAGTGTAAAATGGAAACCATTTCTTATTACAGGTTTGGAACGTGAAAGTCCAGCGTCAAATAAACAACGGCTTGCTACGTCATCACAAGCATAAAGTGCAATATTGTTCGTTTTCACCGGTACCGGACCGTTTGTACCGGAATTCATCTCATACCACGCCTTTTCTATCGCCTACGAACAGCGTTGAAAGTGACCAACCCCCTCTAGTGCTGGTGACCATGGCAACAGAGATTGTTTGGTGGAATATAACCTATTATTTGAGGGCGGGAAATGGAAAAATGAGCCGGTAAGTGTTCATTAAGCTGGATCAAAAGTTTAGCTGCTTTGTCGCAAAACAGTGTTACATAACTTTTATAAAACAGTGTGCAATATAATGGTGGTAGTACTCTTCTTCGCAGAACATCTAAGACCTATATAGGTGGGTACTATTACCGCAGCTCTGTCTCCAAGCAGTATTGTGCAAGCATTACAGTTATCGTTTAATGTAATAAATGTTATTACGGGGCGTACTTATAATATAACTATGATATCAAACAGATATTCTGCGTAGGTAATACATATATGGTGTAATCATGCTTAAAAGAAAAATATAACAATTTTAATGAAAATATAAACGGACTAGCGACTGCCCGTGACTTCGTTCGCGTAGTAGGCTCGGCCTTCGGCCTCGCAATAGCCTCCCTTCTTTTCTTGGTTTTTCTTTGATAAGAACCTTCTCCTGACATTAATTAACACAACAAAAGAAAGAATTTGCGAAAGTGTCCCATCCGTTCACGCGTGATGCGATGACCAAGGAAAGTAGAGATTAATTTTTATATATTCTATATAAAAGGATAAGAGTGAAGTACCTCACAGTACATTTTCAAAGATATGGCTGATATTGCAACTCCGTCGCTTAATATCAGTCTGGTTTTACCTATCTCATCACTTGGTTAACATTTAAAAACTTGTTAATTTTCAGGCCCGGAGTAAATGTGAATGCGCTAACTCCTCTTGGGAGCCCGCTTGAGATGAGAGCTGAAATGTGTACCAATGACAACCAGGGGGCGTCTCCGTCGCAGAATTTCTTCTTCGCGGAGGGATTTATCAACCACAACTGTTGGAACGACTTATGGAAGGGAAAAACGTGAGTTATACAATCTGCAACAGTAATGGTTAGGTGTGATACGAAACGCGGCACGAAACTATCTGACCGTTATTGCGCTGAAGACAAAAATTGGGTATCACAGGGGGGCTAGAGGGACGAATGGTGCGCGTGCGTAGCGCCGGTTGGCTAGCCAGTCGTACTCCGTCCCCCTCCCCGATACTCTGTCTCTCTGTCACATGTGCGCGACTGTACCCATGTGCAGCTATCCCCTCCACATTACGCTCAGCGCAACTTCTTGGTGGGGGTTTTTGCGGAGTCCGCCAAGAGAAGTACCACACCCTGCCAGGTGTTCAACCGTTAAGCAGTAGTTTCGGATTAAAGGGCAATGTTTCCAATGAAATTACAGGGCAAGAAATTTAACGTCTTATAGCTTAGGGTCATGAGCGCAGTGCATTGCCATGAAGGGTTTTGGACGTAGTAGTTTAAATCTGAAAGGCACATCCTTTTATGGGCAAGCGTGACGCTTATTGTCGTCTCGTTACCGATTTTCATAAAACAAGGTATTCAGCGAATTGTCTCGTTACTTCTAGTATACAAAATTTGCAGTCAGTTTACACCACTAACACAACAAAACTATTACAATACCTCTGACTTTTTCAAATTTAAAATTTTACTTTCAGATACAAAGAAGGTTCAAAGCGCAAGGGGATTCTAGCGTGCATAAAGCTGTCCGGAATTTACGCCAGGAAACTGTTTCACGACGATAGGTTCTCTTGCTTCGTTACCGTCGATACCACCGGCCATACACATATCATGAACGTTTTGCGGGACCAGTGTTCATAGCATACGGCTACATTACTTCTTAAAATGTTTACAACAGACATTAATTACGTGAAATCGACCGGGGCGTGTGAAAATGTCTGTTTTCGCGCTGTGATGGATAATCTAAATTCTAGGAAATTTCGTTTTGGTAAGAAAAGTCCGTCTTGTCAGATGGACTCTTCGATAGATAGCGTACGCGTCTGTACGGATGCATGTGATATGTCTACGGAACAACATTGTGAATATAACTGTGAAAACGAAGGTTTAGATATGCGACGGTCAAAAGGACGTAACTACTCTGTGTTCAAGATTGTACTGATGTTAATATTGTCGATTGTTTACGCTAGTTTTGTAAGTTTCGGTCGATATTGTTGAAAACATATCCTTATAAACGCACAATGGCGCATTTATTACATACGTCTTTTTAAGAACGTTCATACAGAACACAAATCTTAATGTTAGATGTTTTTGTACCAACATAGACATATTTTCGTTTTTTATATGTTGATGACGCAGTTTTTGTATAGGAATTTTCGTCACATATAGTTCCTAATTCGCATGAGATTTGAAACAATTAACACTGCCGTAAAGCATTTATTGTTTTGACACATTTTACATGTTGCGAATGGAATTGTATTTTATAACGATTATCAGTCGCCTGCAGATTTCATAGTACGAGTATATTTTGGATATGATCATGAATACGTCTACAGTCTATGCAACAATAGAAGCGTTCTATGAGATCGTGTGTGCTAATTAACAGTTTTAATGCTAGTAAAATAAATTGCTACCAATTTACTGTTTTAATTCTAGTAAATAAAATAGCTGAATTACGGCCTATAAAATGAAATATGGCTACTAATTTACGGCCTTATAAACATTGCTTAAATTTAAATAACGTCATTTAGTACGGCGCAGAAAATGTTTCCTTCGCTTTCCTATACTAAATAACGACATTTAAAGTTAAGCACCATTTATAAGTTAGGTCGTTACTGTTTTATAGAGTTGGAAGTTCACACTTGACAGTTGCGTGACGGACAGATAATTGATTGGGTTGCCATAAAAACATCTGAAGGTAAGTTCCTAACGCCACGACTTTTTTTTTCAGCTACCAAATAAAATGTTTACGTCTTCTTATGTAAAATAATACTATGGCAATCTTTGCGAATGTTTCTCTAGTAACTGTGACAGTGTAGTTATAAGATTTTCATATTTTTATACGAGATGATTTCCAAAATGATAGCAGGAATTAATTGCAAGTACTTTATCTTTAGTATTAAGGTTATGACCAACGATTATTACAAGAAACCGTTTTATATTGTACGTTTTTGATTGTGGCGAAACGGGCACGGTAGTTGTTAAGCTATTATAGGAATAATGTCTCAACATTAGTATTGGAGGTTATCTTAAATTTAGTTTGAATTGTTCTGTAGTTAATAAGTAATGCGAACGTATGGCACTAAGCGTTATTGGTAATGTAAATTAATGTGATAAATTGTAATTCTAGTAAATGAATGAGGAAGAGATTTTGTAAATACATTTTAGAAAATGTGAACTGATATATATATTTAAAATCTTAATATAAAATCAATTATTTTTGGTGTCAAAATAAGCCATGATTAGTTTTTAAAAAGTACGCTGGACCAAAGTTGGTAAAGTTATATATGTTACGTAAATTTCGAACAACGAATATTTTGCTCATTTCCGTGTGATTTTTATTAATAAAAGACTACGATCTCTGTTGTATTTATATGAATGGTATGAGCAATACTATAATGAATACTTAGATAATATAGTTAATACTTCGGTTTAATAACGTAAGTTAATTAAGTATACGAGATTATAACATCCCACCCGTTACGTTCTTGGTTGTTTAAACTGTTGTCTCAAATATTAGTAAAGTACGTAATATGATCTTATCATTTTCATCACCTTCATCATCATCATCATCCCTTGTAAGGATGACCAGTGACGTGATCTCACTAAAGATGCCCAGAGGTTGTCGACGCGATTAAGGCTTAAGCTCTAAAATATTGTGTTCATCAAGAGCATGTCGGTTAAACTCAAATAACTTTGCGCCTTATACATGATAAGTTAAAACTAGGCATGTATACAGCGGGTAACAAAATTGTGTAGTAATACTTAAACCACAGACGCAGAAGCTTGCATACAATTGGGACCTGACTACTAAGTCTCAGGAAGTAGTCAACATTCCGAGTTAAGAGTAACCAAAGTTTTTCTATTACTCAGGCAGTGCATCCCTGAAAAACTAGGCCAAAGAGGCAATGACCTCCATGAACGTAGACTAAGTAAATAAGGGGCTCGGTTGTGGCGTGTAGAGAGGGCGCATGCAGTAGGGATAGGGGTGAATGAATATGTGACTTGGGGATTGCAGACCGTACTGACCCCAACGAACTGCAAGAATACGCATATCTTATTAGACATGCGTATTCTTGCAGTTCGTTGGGGTCAGTACGGTCAGTCGAGCAGTGAAAAAAAAATTGTATGAAAAAATTACAAGCGATTTAAATGTTGATAAATAAATTGATATTGTGCCATGTGAATCGTGAATAGGTACATATGCACATCTTTCAGTATTACTACACATTTTCGTTACATGCTGTATACCTGTATACCTACCTACATAATTCTTTGATATTAAAACAATAAAAAGAAGCACAGAATTAATACAGTCATACGTGCACAATAGTTACTGTACTGCCCGCACTCCACCCTACAACACGGCGTAGGTTTGCTATAGTACTGCCTCAGATGGCGGGGAGAAGCCCAAGAATGGTTGTCGGCGATTTTCTTTAATTTTCCTAGATTTTAAATGTAGAAAAACAATTTCCTATGTAATTTAAATTTAACTAATTATATCTATTAACTTGTTTCTTCTAGTTTTGACGTGTAATAGTAGTGGATTAGTAACCGTTAAGTGTGCGTAATGGTGCACGAGTGTAGGCAAAGTGTACAAAATCATGAAACGTTGCTTTGTGTTTTCCTCGTCAACCGCATTAGAAGTTTTAGTAATGAATCAACCGCAATTCGAGAACGGACAGACAGCACAGTGGCTTAACCCTTCATATACCGTGATAATTAAAACAAAAAAAATATGAATGAAACGCTCGTAAATTTACGTCAATGGTACTCAAAGGGTTAATAAAAGACATCTTACTAACTGTAACTTGACTGCAACCATATTTACCCCAATTACTTGAGGAGTGACAATTGTACAGAATTAAGAGTCCAAATAATAAAAGAAAAAAATACTGTTTTACCATAATGTCCGTAGTGAGTAAAAATCTCATGACGTCACGATTTCTAGTCACCTTCGTCCTCCGGAGTGCGGGGGGTGAGACCGAATATTGGACTTAGTGCGTGCATTAGAAGAGGCATAAAGTAGCTGACAGTGCGTAATTGTAAACTGGTGATGATGATGAGACTGTCTTGTAACTTAAAAAACAAGATCTTTCTATTATATCATTCATATTGACAAAAGTGATAACGCATAGTAGGTATTATAGGTATAACTGAACTAAGTGTACACTATGGTATGATAATATTTTTAGCATATTGATGAATATGTTAACATTTTTTACTTTTATTCATTTAACCTGCGCTTACATTTTATTACTTTTTTAATTTAGGTGCTCTCTTGTATTGATATTATTATGTTACTTTTATTATCTGTATGTGCTATTGTCTTAATTTTTTTAAATATTTAAATTGTTTTGT
This sequence comes from Selenia dentaria, assembly GCA_917880725.1. NCBI lineage: Eukaryota > Metazoa > Arthropoda > Insecta > Lepidoptera > Geometridae > Selenia > Selenia dentaria. Next base: position 22,077,377 of record OU862893.1, read on the forward strand.
ATATCTCCGGTAAGTATATGATTTTTGTACTACCACTAGCGTTTGTAATTTTTTTACTGAGGCCGTAGCTCAAACAATTTGCGTAAAAGTATTCGTATGGTAAACGTCAACGCGTCACACTTCGACGTACAAACTATGGGTTATCTGTGTCACAGTTGTCCTAGATAAATGACAGTTTATACTGTTTCACGTGAACTACACGTCAAGTTACACTTACGCAGTTATTCGTGCTGGGCCCACAGGTCCTGTTTAATCATGTGCTGTCAAAATCATTAATAAATTATAATAAAATAGATTTACACTCCATGGCCAGTTAATCGAGTCATCAACCAAAGATTTGAAACTCAAGAATAATGCTTTTAGATTGATTTAAATTTGGAATTTTGTTGCTGACATTTTGAACTTCATTTTAGGGTTAGTTTTTCGAATTATTAAGGTTATAACTACTAATGGTCACACATACACTAATGGTCTAAAGTGTATGGGAAATATGCAATTATTGTCTGTATTTCACCATTAATGTGTGAAACAAGAAAAAATATTCTTAGTACGGTGTTTTTTTTTTTAAATTTTATTTCACTAATTTCAAGAAAAGTGTATAAAAAAGGCCCTACATTACTTTTAATTTCGAGGCTTTATAGCCACAGTATCATTCATATCTATAAGAGTTCTGGCGTAAGCACCTCCTTAAAGAATTAATTCTTTGACTGGTTAAGAGGGACGCATAGCGCGTACTTGTCCATACTAAAAGAAATAACTCTTTTCTACCTCTTAATATTGTCCGATTTCAGTGACTTTTTGTCATGTAATCAACACATTGTTTACTAGGCTCATGCGTTTTCTTTTTTTTTCAGGTTTTTGAAGTATTAAAAAGGTTTATTAAACTTTTTATTAACTTTTAACTTTTTGTAAATATTATTTATTGTTTATTTATTTAACAAGTGCAATTAGAAAAATTTTATACCGGGATCCTATTACTTTGGTAAAAATCTAACTCAAAAACTACTAAACCGAATTTGATGAAATTTAAATGGGACCACACGGGAAGCACCAGCTTTCAAACAAAAAAATAATTATGAGAATCGATTCACCCTATCGTAAGTTGAGGTGACAAACGTAAAAAAAAATACTTAAATAATTTGCTTTGCTTAAATACGCAAATACTACTCGTATATAAAAGATCGGTTTGGAACCACTGCAGTGCCAGATATACTGCCGCGAAAAAATAGTGGGCAAGCATTACTGTGGGCTTGTAAGGCACTGTTGCAAGTAAAATTACTGGGCTATGGAGACTCAACAATCAAACATGTCTCGGTGTGAAGATCGCAGTGCAGTGCCACGCTAAACTACAGTTCTGAGCTCTGGATGACACTGTAACTATCATAGGCAACCGTGGTGCTTAACACCCTGCGCACAGCTTGCCTGTGTTGTCAATTGCATTAAAAGCAAACTTTAAATTCATTGTAAGTTTTAAATATAATTTGTCATTGATCTTGACTGCTCATCGTGAAATCGTGTACATTTTGTCCTTTGTTGTTGAAAACAGTAAACTTTGTTACCAATTGTTTCTTATTGACCAAGCGAGTGAGAGGCAAGAGCGAAGTGTCTTTGCAATAACTTAGGCAATGCTTTCGTATGACCTCTTATTCAGTCCCTCGGTCAATGGTATAATAACGACAATATTGGGTTTCTTGGGCCGAGCACGAAAATCTGTTTAAGTGTAACGTAATCGCATCGTTATCGTATTTAGTAGAAACTGTCATTTATTTAGTACAATAGTGGCACAGATAACTCATAGTTTGTACTGAATACGTAAATGATGCGATAACGTTACACTTAAGCAGATGTTCGTGCTCGGCCCACCTATTACGTAAAAACGGTTCGTTTTAAATTTTTGACATTTGTCTGCATACAAAAAGTTGTTTAAAGTCTGACCGCAACCGCTAGACCGCGTCTTAGGTATGTGCGCGGGGGTTCGCCCGCGTATTCGTTGCCACGGATTACACCATAGTTGCTAAGGCTTTTCCTCTCCGCACCACGTCTGTCGCACCTACGGTGCGGTACACCGGTTTCAGTCAGACTATAATATTTAAGAATTGTAAATCTATAACTTTTTTTATTGAAATTACGTAACATTATTAGGCTGGCTAATAATGTTACGTAATTTCGCAATATTCTCATCTGCGTCTCATTCTTGTTGAACAATTTGTGATTAAATAATCTAGTGCCATCGCAAAAGGCCAATGTACATAGTTATAATGTTAAGACATGTTTTGTAAGATCTGTAATGTAGCTTTGTTTTACTTGTACTGTACCTATTTAATGTACAGGTAAAATGAAATTACATGGTGCTACTTTAATATATTACTTACCTAGTGCAAGCGTAAGATGTTATGTTAAAATGGCAATTGGGTATTTGTAAATGCGATGAAATATATTTGATAAACTAAGAAAGTTGTTTTGAGGTATTTTTTTAAGTGGCAAAACTAGTGCGAGAATGAATCCAAGATGAAGTTGTCACGTAGATAATATTTATATATCTATCGTATACTGTGTCTAGTACGGATCTAGCCACGACAGCCATATCGCAGGCTGTCTTTTATTTATAATTACTGTTAATTTGTATCCTATCGACAATCTATAATCGCAGTGATGATAATATTGTATTGCGACGCTGAGTAACTCAATTTCAGCTTCAATAATTCTTCACGCACCACTATTATTTTATTAGTATTAACTCCTGGTTTGCCATGTTTCGGAAAAAAAAATCCTTCCATTTTTAAATAACACGTCGGATTGGCGGGACAGGCCCAACAATTAATTCCATTCCATTCAACGTCATTGATATAAGTTTATTCTTGCAGAAACGCGACTAAGACAGGACAGTGACTTCATGACTAACATATAACAAGGGACTGTGACATGACTTTGACTACTTGGATATAAATCTAACTTGATGCCACTTAATTTTAACTTGAAGAATGGCAAATATGAAACAGTGCGAGTCTACTAATAAAGGATAAAATAAAGTAACAGTGTGAATTTATATTCAGCTACTAAACACGACGGTAAATATTTACAGTAGGTAACAATAATTATTATACATGCTAACAATGCCAACCGCTTATTTTTCAAATAAGTTTGTAAATGTATGATGATGAAAAATTATAAAATAAAATATGATTGAATTTCCAAGCAAGAAAGAGTAACGTATTTTTTACTTACATTGTGTTTATATAATATTGAGAGCTATCCCGTTCGGTTTCATATTGTCTAAATTTTGTGTTTTTTTTTGTATCAGTTATAATTTGACATGTTGCTTCATTTTCTATTGAAATTAATGTACTTATGTTACTTTATTAGTGTAATTTTAATGCAATACTTATCTATAACTTTAGTTGAAATTTTATATCTTTTACGTAATTCTTATACTAAGACCACTTTGGAAATACACAGTTTTATAAAATTATGCCGTTACCATTTATTGTCTCTATTCAAATTCCTTCCGTTTGCAAACATCATGAATTCGACGGAATATCAAGGTGTTTGTTTCGAAATGGTTTTATTATAGGTATGCAAGCGAAAAAACATCGAGATTGATTAATGAAAATGAGTTGACCTTTTAGCTTGCTAATACCCATAATCGCCTTAAACAACTCGGTAATTATTCCGATAATTACCGCGATAAATTGAGTGGCCACACTGGTACCGTGAACGTCAACGCCCATTTCAACATTTCATTGCCGATAAAATTGGCGATAATGTCACAGAATAAATAACAGTATTATGCCTCCATACTAATGTTAATTTATGTCTTATGAATGTACTAATTCCGCCCCTCATTTTCACCCGCGTGCTGATGGATGATGATGATAATGAAAAGTATTCCTTGTGTAAACCAGTGCAAGGGGAGGTATCCGGTATGTACGAGATTTTACCATTGCACACACGAGCAAAATTTAGATGTGTGTAGCGGAATTGTATGTACTGCTACAGCGATAATATTTAGACATTTATAGGGAAGCAAATTCGTTCCATAAAAAAATATTCCGTACTATTTTTAATAAAATACATATTTTACTGCCACCAAACGTTTCATAATATGTTTTATTCTTTTACCTTTTTTTGTTGTACAAAATACATAAAAGAAGCTAACATTTTTAGATAGATAGATAGATAAAACATTTATTTGCATCTTCAATACACACGTAAATTCGATTATACACAATATTTTAAACATAATAACTAGTTAATTAAGAAACAGTTAAGTACAAAATTACCTTAATATTAGCAGCTTATCAAAAAGTACGTGTGTGTTGGAGCCTAAACAAATAGGTCATAGCTCAGCGAATAAAATTGCTCAAGGAGCAAACACTGATTTTCAGCTATAACCCTCGAGATGATGAGACGAAACGAGTCCATCATAAACAATGAGTGTACCCAAAATTTGTTAGAATTTACTAGATTAGTTAAGAATATGAGTAACGAGAGTAGATACATGATTGTGTGTGGTGATTATAACAATTATTGCATAAGATTCTGAGAACCAGAAAAGCCTACTTATGTGAATTGTAAAGTATGGGGGTAAGTTTATGTGCGCGTAGCCCCAATAAAAATGAAAATCAAAGTATAGACGGCATCTTACCTATTTCTGGCAAGCGAAGTATTTAGGAATGCCCTGTTTTTGTCTTTCTAAAATATGAATTTTTAATTTAGATTTGAAATTGTGTTTTGCATTGAGATTTCTTATAGGTGGGGGTATGTTATTCCAACACTTCGTCGCCAGATACCGGAAACTGCCAGTAAACGCCGCTGTTTTATGATTGTGATATAGAAGTGCTGACCTTATAGACCTTAGTAATTTTTTAGAGTTTCGATTTACAAACTTAATTTTGGCGTGCAAGTACTCTGGTTTCTCAAACTTTATGACGTCAAAGAGAAGTCCTGCTAAATGCAGCTCTCTACGAGAATCCATATTGAGCATGGAGGCACTGTTTAAAAAAGGAGTAATGTGACTTCTGGGAGGGACATTAAAACAAAACCGACAACAAGCGTTTTGCACGCGTTGTATTAAGCGCTGAGTCTTTCCTAGCAACCGAGGCCCATAAACAACGTCCCCGTAGTTGAGCCTAGACAATACTAATGCTTCACAAAGAGTTATACGCGACGATTCAGATAGTTGGTCCCGGATTTGGTAAAGAACCTTGAGGCGGTAAAAACAGTTTTTCACCATATTTAGCACATGACTCTCAAATCTCAAATGACTATCAAATATTATACCAAGGTTTTTGGCTTCATCTACACGATCTATTTTTACACCACTGATCTTCACATCTAGATCACTGCATATTTTAAGAATTTGCTTATTTGTACCCATGAGCATATACTTTGTCTTAGTAGGGTTTAATACAAGAGCATGACGCTTTGACCAGTCAGCAATTGTGTCCAAGTCCTGATTAAGCAATTTAACGGTTTGTGGTATTTTATCTGGCGTATCTGACAAGTACAGTTGCACATCGTCAGCATAACAGTGGTACTTACAATGGTTAATTACATTTTGGAGATCAGCACTGTAGATGATAAAAAGAAGTGGACCAAGTATTGAACCTTGAGGAACACCGCGATTAATGAGCCTAGGTTGTGAGTAAACACTAGAACCATCACTTTTGACTAATTTCACTGACTGATACCGGTTACTTAAGTAATTGCGAAACCACGTTACTGCATTAACATTTAAACCATAATATGATAGTTTTGCGAGTAGGAGGCGGATGTTCAGGCAATCGAAGGCACGTGAATAGTCTAGTAGAACTAGAACGGTACTACGACCAACATCTTGCTCTGCTAAAACATTGTCTGTGACATCAAGCAAAGCCGTTGCTGTTCCACGACCCTTGCGAAATCCGGATTGTAAAGGAGACAAGATTTTATTAATTTCTACAAATTTTGTAAGCTGATCGCAGACCGCTTTCTCGAGTAATTTTGAAAGGAATGGCAAAATGCTGATAGGCCGAAGGTCTTTTAGTTCAACTGGGTTGTCATTTTTGGGTATAGGAGTCACTAGCGCTTTTTTCCACTTATTGGGAACTATGCCTGTAATAATTGACTTATTTATTATAGCTGTAATTGCTTCTAGAGTACAAGGAAGTGAGAACAAAACCATATCTCTGGAAACTGTATCGTTTCCAATAGCATTTGATTTTATAGCCATTATATATTTAGACACATCCGTAAGACTGACAGGCACTAACTTAAAATTAGCGTTGTTAAATTTATTACACTCATAAAATGATAAGTCAGTGTCAGAAACAACGTTATCACCCAATACGTTCAAAAAATGGTCATTAATTTTATTCGGATCATTAAAATGGGTTGGCAGGGACTTTTCCATGCAGGGGTCGACTAGAATTTGTCTTTTTAAATTTTTCCAAAATGTTTTACTATTATTAGCTTCAGAATTAATTAATTTATCAAGGTAAGCACGCTTCTCGCTAGCAATGCTAGTTAACACTAAGTTTTTTAAGTCTTTATAATACTTCTTGTCTTCATCCAATCCTGACCTGCGATATACGTCGTGAGCCCCATTACGCTCATCAATCATCATTTTGCAGACATCTGTTACCCACGGTAGAGATTGACTGTTTCTCACAGTTATAGTTTTTAATGCTGCATGTTTATCAAAGAGAGCTGTTAGCATTGAATTAAATTTATCCACCATCATTTCTACCGTCGATAAGTCAGTTACTTCGTTCCAGTTCATTGCATACAAATCTTTGTTAAAATCATGCAATATTATATTATTGATTGGTCTGTAGGTAAACGTCCTTGGTGGCGTTTTAACTTTTTTTAAAGATAATGTCACATTAACCATAAGGTGCCCATTGGAACCACTTATATTATTAACAGCGACATCACGCACTGGTGCATTAGTACATATAAGATCTATCAGAGTCTCAGTATGTGATGTGTAATGTGTCGGTTCACTCACAACTTGACGAAGGTTCATGTACTCGAGAAACTGGTTTAGTTTTTTAGTACTACTGTTTAAACCCACAAGCATGTTGATATTAAAATCTCCCAGCAAGACAATAAAATCGAACTTAGAGACATAATTAATTGAATCAGTTAGAGCGTCAATAAACGTATCCACATTCATCCATTGAGGACGATACGCAGTCCCTATAGCTAGACGATAACCATTTACGCGAGTGGATAACCACATTTGCTCAATCTGATCGTTAGGCCTAGTCAAATATCGAACATTAACGTTACGTTTAATATAAAATGCAAGTCCACCCCCCCCTCCCGCTGCGCATGTGCAGCGGGCGCGGGGTGGCACGCATCCGGTAGCCAGGTACGGCCGGTGCGCGTGCTTCTTGTCCGCTTGGAATCCATGTTTCATTGATTGCAACCAAATCTGCATCGTAGCGATTCATAGCAATAAGGAGGTCATCATGCCCCGTACCTAATGATCCCGCATTATAAAGACCTAACTTAATAAACTTTGACTCAGGACCTTTTAAAATGTAAAACACTAAGTAAGTGAATACTAATACAGCACCAATAAACAAGCGAGCGGGAGTATGTGAGTGTAATGAAAGTATTATTCGATAGCGAAAAATTCAAAATGCGTTGAATTTTCATTTCTACCCAGTTGAAAATTAAAAATACTGCAACACACACGTAAGTCAAACATAATTGGTTATTACGAATGGTTAATAAGGAACATGATGCAAAGGTTATAAAAAACGCCAAAACATAAATAAAGTTGTACAACATATAACAGAATAAATTACATTTTCGTCTATGATTTTTAAATGGTTCAACAAAGATAACTATAGTAAACCAAAGTACTAGAAATCCAAAAAAGACGCTCGGTGAATCACCATTATAAGAGCAGATACAGTTTAGTCGAAGGTAGGTACACAAAGCATTATATACTATAGTTACTGATTGTAAAATATTGTTTGACACCCTCACGTAAACATAAATTATTATTAATATTATATACATGTAAAGACAACGGTGATTAGTCACTTTTAATAAGAGACACGCCAACTGTATCAGGCCCAAAAACCCGACGCAGGTCACTATCCATGCGTATACGATGACGCGGCGAGTTTGCGCCCTGTTGCCTTCGCGCGTATATCCTGCCGTCCCTTGTCCAGACGAACCTCCATCCCAATCTACTTCCGAGTTCGCGTGCCCGCCGGAATAGCTGCCTGTTCAGTTTCGTCAACCTCTCATTGACGTAGAACCGGCGGGGCGGAGCAGGCAACCCGGTGTCTGCAGTGGTGATGTCGCGACGAACACGGGCCGCCGCCAGCACCTGGTCTTTCAGGGCGCGTCTGGCAAGCCGCACGACAATAGGCCTCGCTCGTGGCATAGATACCGAGTCTGATGGCTCCTGAATTCTTCCCACCCTTGTAGCACTCACTAAGTCTAACTCGGATAGTTGTACACCCAGTTTCATACCCAGTGTGGTGACAACGTGTACTAAATTCTCACCCTTCTCTTCAGGGATGCTTGTGACCTCTATATCATTGCACAACAATTCCTGATCGCGGTCATTTAGATCACATTTTAATTGCTCAATTGTATCCAACAGCATACTATTACTCGTCAGTGCACTCCCTTCGGCTAATCGACTTTCAAGGCCACCCACCCGGGTGTCCAGCTTATCAATCTTACGATCGCATTCATCGATTCTAAGCGTCAAACCGGACATAGTATTATTCAGTAATTCCATTTGAAGACGTGTGGCTCTCATTTCTTCCTTGAACTGACGTACCTCCAATATAAGCAATTGCAAATCTGTTGCTTCTGCGGTTACATTGTGCACCGTACTCTCGTCGAACACCTCTTGAGGACTCACCGTTGCTGCACCCCTATTTTTATTGACGCCCTCCATACCGGCACGCGCCGGAGTGTGGGTGTTGTCGGTTTTAGGCTGCTTGCTAATACAGAGCACACACTTCCAATTAGCCTTTTGTTCTTTCGTCAGGGAATAAAACTGACTGTCTTTTACATTTGCACATTGAATGTCATAAGGTTGTTTACACCTGCTGCACTTAAGATACTTCCTTCCCTCAATAGGGTTCTGGCAACCAGTACATTTAATTTCGTTCGCCATTGAACGTAGTTAGGCAAAAGCAAATGCAAAAAGTTAAGGAAACTTGGATACTAAATGTTTGCAGTACACAACTTTCGGTGGAGGTGAGGTTTGAACCACCCGCTCACAGTTGCGAGTCCAACGCTGACACCGCTACACCAGACGATCGTTATCAATACGTGCGAAAAAAGGCAACTAAAGCGTATGGCCGTACACTAGTCGTGGTGCGAACTACCGGTTATTGCTAACAATGTACACTGCATGTAACGCGGGTATAACTCGAATGTTTTTGTTTAATAATCGTTGAATTTACACACAATCACTTGAAATTCCAAACCAACACATACACCAATTGATAGATATGATTTTAAGGATTACACTGATATATAGTTTACACTACTAAAGCTGTTTATACTGCAGTTACGAATTTTAACAAATCCTCTTGTAAACAGACGTGTGGTCAGTAACTCGCTCGACTCGTCACTCGTCACTTTTGTTAAAAACAATATTATAAAACTAGCTCCAATTTTTTAATTCATCTTGCAACACTCGAATTGTATGTCAGCAAGTTGATCAAATTCAATTTGAACATTTACGTTATAAATTAGTTTTAAATTGCTGATATTTCGTATTTTCGTGGATATTTCATGTTATTATAGTGACCCTCCTTTAATCTGTCCGAATCAGCAAGACTCATTCGAGTTAAGTTTCATTCATAAATCTATTGTTATTTTTTGCGCTGATGCGGACGGGTTAATGTAAGCTTCCGCAGAACTATCTAAGTATTAGTAACATTAGAAACGGGATATTTACCGTGTACTCCATGTTGTCGGGAATATAAATCGCGAACTCAAATAAAATGGATTACACGGTAAATATCCCTTTTCTAATGTTGTCTCTTGCAAAAGTGATCGTGATAGTTTAAAAACTTATAAAATCTAAGTATGTCTACGGACATGTACAGAAAATGTGCAAAATGTGGAGCAACTCCTGTTCAAGATGGTGTGGTCTCATTTCACCGTTTCCCTAAGCCTGGTAAAACGAATGTTGAATGGTATGTTAATCATATATATTTTTATGCTCATATATGCTTTATCTTGTTTATATTGAAAAACTAATAGCATAGTTAGGTACCTACTCTCGTTTTCAATTCTACAGTAGGTATTATTATTACAGTTAGTTAAAAACATGTACCTAATTTAACTTTGATCTCCATGTGATACCTATAATAAGATCATATAGGTACTATGTGCCTGTTCCTTCGTCTACCATATTTCCTATCTTTCTCTAGTCAGATTGCAGTAATGTAATTACTATTGCTTGTGGGCTGATGGATGATACAACGGGGCCTACTCCCACCTTTTACGAAACTATCATAAATCAGGAGCGTCTTGTAATAAGCTTAAAATAATCGTACTTACTATCGTACCAACACAAAATGGTTAAACAATATTTTTTTATTTTTCTTTTCCTCCGTTCTGGAGGATTTGGCTTTGCATGACTAATGCATCTGCCAGTGTCAAGTGGTTTTTCCTTCTGTCATCATCTTATCTTGTCCAGCGAGTCTTGTTTTATTAGTTTTAGTTATTCATTTTGTACTATAAAAAACTGGGGAAACGTGGCGCGATATATATATACAAAAAGTTTGGAATATTACTTGTAAAAAATTATAGGATCAGATGTCAGATTTTTATGCAAATATTTGTATTACAATATACATTATGTACACACATACCTACTATACGTGAAATACACTATGAATGAAAATATAGTTAATTAAAATTAATAATTATATGTGTATATCTAGTACATATAAATCACTATCTACAGTTTAATACTATTACTAGAGATAAAATCAGATAAGCGTTATAGGAGGGTTGGCATTGAAAAGCAAAGTATTTATATTAGTGGGGAAAGGGACATGGATGGATATTAAAGTATTATAAAAGGAAGCACGCTCATACGTAGGGCATGAGAAGAAAATATGGTCCAGATCCCCAAAGTCACCACAGTCGCATAGCGGGCTGCTGATTATCCCAAACCTTGCCAAATGGGCTGGACAAGTAGTATGACCTAGGCGCATTCTTATTAAAATTGAAGTAACAATTTTGCTAAGTTTTATATTAGAAAACCATGGTTTAGTGCGAATCTGTGGTTGTATGCAAAAATAATGTTTTCCTTTGATACGGCCACTTCTCTCCCAGAGTCTATTCCAGATATCTCGGAGATAAGATCTAGGAAGAGAAGCTAAGTCATGTGTGTAGTTTATGAATAGAACGAGATCTCCACACGCCACAGCCTGATTAGCAAGTCTATCAGCTTTTTCATTGCCTGTGATACCACAATGACTAGGTACCTACCCAAACAAAAGTAACGAAAAGACCGTTCAAAGTACATAAATGTAGTTTACTTATAGCTTCTAATATAAGTGGGAATTGTAGTTTTGACTTAAAAGGATACCTCAGTAATGCTTGTAAGCTGCTCATGGAGTCACTTATTATTAAACTTCTTTTAAGTTTAAATAGCAAAATGTAATCAATAGCCTTAACAAGTCCAAGACATTCTCCTGAAAATACTGATGTTTCGGATGGACATTTTATTTTTTGTACAATATTGTATCGAACATGATAAACACCTACACCTACCTAACCATCTGACGTGTGTTTAGACGCATCCGTATACAAGTGATGCCAATCAGGCCAGTTTTCTTGTACAATTGATTTGTAGTGTATATTAGCGTAGTCATTGTATCTATCGAGTTCTAAATTAAAGTGAACTGTTGGGATTTGTATTTGTGCTTCAAAACTACTGTCAAACAGGCTAAGTCTTGGAGAACGATAGGTTGGAGCGCATATTCCTTTAAATTTAATTAGGCTTTGAACTAAACAAGGGAGAGGTTTGTGTTTCCAATAATCTGACGACTCTATAACATTGGCGAGATGGTAAAGTTTTGATATTAATATCAAAAATTGAAAATTGCGGTAAAACATACGATCGGATAAAAACTGTCTCCTCAATTGTAGAGGAGGTTCTTCACATTCGACTTGTAGCGCGTTTAGAGGGCTAGACTTCATTGCACCAGAGATTATTCTTAAAGATTTTGATTGGATACCATCCAGTTTCCGAAGTCCAGCCACACTACATGACTCTAGTAAAAAGGTCCCATAATCTAGAACACTTCGTAAAAGAGCGTTGTAGAGAAGCTTTAAGGAAAAAGGATGTGCACCCCACCAAACACCCGAAAGACAACGCAACATATTTAATAGCTTTTCACATTTTGCTACAACGTACTCAGTGTGTGGAATACCAGAAAGTTTTGAATCTAGATATACCCCCAAAAACCTAACTTGTGTTTTCATGGGTATTAAGTTATTATCAAAGTGTATTGATATTGGTGGAGGTAACCGTTGGCGCGTTAATACGCCAGCAGAACTTTTATGAGCAGAGATATTCAAGCCATTTTTGTCTAACCAGTCTTTAACAAGATTCAAGGAATTTGATAAATGAGTACTTGCTGTAATAATGGATCTGTTTGAGGAGTACAACACTATCATCATCATCATCATCTCAGCCGTAGGACGTCCACTGCTGAACATAGGCCTCCCCCATGATTTTCCAAAAGGACCGGTTGGAAGCGGCCTGCATCCAACGTCGTCCTGCGACCTTTCTCAGGTCGTCTGTCCACCGTGTCGGTGGACGACCTACGCTGCGCTTGCCGGTACGTGGTCTCCACTCCAGAACCTTTCGGCCCCATTGGCCATCTGTTCTGCGTGCTATGTGCCCTGCCCACTGCCACTTCAACGGGCTAATCTTTTGAGCTATGTCGGTGACTTTCGTTCTTCTACGGATCTCCTCATTTCTGATTCGATCACGTAGAGAAACCCCGAGCATAGCCCTCTCCATAGCTCGTTGTGCGACTTTGAGCTTATCTATGAGGCCCATAGTAAGAGACCACGTTTCAGTGCCATAAGTTATCACTGGTAACACACATTGGTCGAAGACTCTTGTCTTGAGGCACTGAGGTATTTTTGACGAGAAGACTTCGCGAAGTTTCCGGAACGCTGCCCAGCCGAGTTGGATTCGACGATTGACCTCTTTCTCGAAGTTGGACCTGCCTAGTTTGACTGTCTGTCCCAGGTAGATATACTCGTCAACAACTTCGAGAACTGAGTTCCCAACTGATATTGGGGTAGGTACAACATGGGCTCCCAGATGGAGGAGAGGTTTCGGGACCTATTCAGCGCATGTTTCGCGTCTGGGAGGTTCCCGAAACCTTGGAAGGAGGGGCAGTTGTGCCTTCTCCGGAAGGAAGGACGCCCGGTGGACTCCCCATTTGCATACCGGCCCATCGTTCTGCTCGATGAGGTCGGTAAAATGTTCGAGGGGATCGTCGCCAAGCGGCTGAATGGCCACCTGCGGAAGGTCGGACCGGACTTGTCGGACGCCCAATTCGGTTTTCGAAGTGGGCGTTCGACTGTAGACGCGTTGGCCTTACTCAGGGGCCAAGTGCTGGAGGCGGTGGAGGCAAGGGACGGAGTTTTGGCTGTGTCATTTGACATAGCCAACGCCTTCAACTCCGTCCCTCACTCGACAATATTGGAGGCACTCCGCTACCACGGTGTGCCTCAGTACCTGCGGAGGCTTCTGGCCGACTATCTGGAGGACAGAGCCGTCCTCCTCGTAGACCGCACGGGCCAACTTCGCCGGTACGGTGCGGGGTCCGGTGTTCCACAGGGGTCTGTTCTAGGACCTCTCTTGTGGAACATCGGATTCGATTGGCTCCTGCGGGGAACTCTCCTCCGTGGCACGAGTGTCATCTGCTATGCGGATGACACTCTACTCACTGCCCGGGGGAGGAACTTCAGGGAGGCGGCGAGTCTGGCCTCGGCCGGCGGATCCCTGATCGCGGGAAGGATCCGCCGTCTTGGCTTGAAGGTGGCACTGCATAAGACCGAGGCCGTTTTTTTTCCACGGGCCTCGGCAGCGCATTCCCCCTGACAGCCACATTATCGTGGAGGGGGTCAGGATTGAGGTAAAGGCCCAGATGAAATATCTGGGCCTAGTGCTCGACAGCAGGTGGCGCTTCGGCCCGCACTTCAGCGGGCTGTCGACGCGCCTGCTAAAGGTTGCGGGCGCCCTCTCGTGGCTCCTTCCGAATTTGGGGGGGCCCAAAGCGCGGTGCCGGCTCTTATACGCCGGCATCTTGAGGAGTATGGCCCTCTACGGGGCCCCTATCTGGGCTGACTCCCTCCAAAGGAGGGAGAACGCCACTGCAATCCGCAGACCCCAAAGGGCTATTGCACTGCGGGTGGCGAGGGCCTACCGGTCGGTGGGGTTTGCGGCGGCGTGCGCTTTGGCTGGCACCCCTCCTTGGGAGCTCCAGGCAGAGGTGCTCGCCAAAGTGTACGAGTGGACGGCCAGGCGTAAGGCCATCGGGGAGTGCCCCTCCTTGGAGGAGCGGATGGCCGTCCGGCGTGAGGCGAGGGACGCAGTCGTCCATCATTGGACGGAGGATCTTGCCACCGCCACTTTTGGCCGCCGTACGTTGGACGCTCTCGGGCCAGTCCTACAAGACTGGCTCGGGCGGTCCCACGATTTCCTATCATTCCGTCTGGTGCAGGTGTTATCCGGGCATGGATGCTTCGGATCATACCTGCACCGGATCGGAAGGGAGGAAACACCGGCATGCCATGATTGTGGCGTGGCGGAAGACACGGCGCAGCACACCCTCGATGTGTGTCCGTCGTGGTCCGAGCTGCGCCACAATTTGGTTGCCATAGTCGGGCCGGACCACTCGCTCCCCAGCGTTGTCACTGCCATGCTGGAGGGCGAGGGGAACTGGGCAGCGGTCTCCTCCTTTTGTGAAGACGCGATGTCCCAAAAGGAGGCGGCAGAGCGCGCAAGGGAGGATGACCCCCTTGCGGCGCCACTGCGTAGACGAAGAAGGGGTAGAAGAAGGCGATTGAATGATAGTCGCCTTCTCCCCGGTGGTGAATAGCGAGGGATAGGCGCGGGGGTGCCTTCTCTCGCATTGCACTCATTCACCACCTCCGTCGGGCGGGAATGGCCAAGCACTCCTGGCCATTCCCGGGCTCCTCCTGGTGGGAGGGGCGTGCAGGCCCCGCTGTAAAAGCGGGCGGTCGTCGGTGGGGGACTGGACGTAAAGGCTCGGCCGACTCCCCAGTTCTCCTCCACACATACGAAGCCGGAGTGCCGCTGGGTCGTTTAGTGGGTATACTGGCACTTGCCGGGGAGTCCCACATACCCTCCTCATCCCCAACGGGGGGGGATGCGTAATGCATTTTTCCCAGCGGAAAAAAAAAAAAAAAAACATACAACATGGGCATTAGACATAATTTTCGTCTTGTCCATGTTCATCTTAAGACCTACCCGTTGGGAAACTCGATGGAGGCCTTCGAGCATTGTACTGAGGTCTTCCATGGATTCTGCCATGACTACAATATCGTCGGCAAATCGAAGGTGAGTGATGTATTCGCCGTTAATATTGATGCCAAGTCCTTGCCATTCCAGAAGCTTGAAGGCGTCTTCCAATGTAGCGGTGAACAGTTTCGGAGATATAACGTCTCCCTGTCTCACGCCTCTTTGCAATGGAATTGCCTTCGAACTCTGCTCCTGTACTCGGACTGACATGTAGGCGTTTTTGTACAAACACTTCAGCACTTCAATATACCGATAGTCAATACGGCACCGCTGGAGAGACTCAAGCACTGCCTACGTCTCGATCGAATCAAAGGCTTTCTCATAGTCCACAAACGCTAGACAAAGAGGCAAGTTATACTCTTCGGTCTTCTGTATAACTTGCCGTAGCGTGTGAATGTGGTCTATGGTACTATAGCCTTTTCGGAAACCGGCTTGTTCCGGAGGCTGGAATTCATCAAATCTGCGACTGAGACGGTTTGTTATTCAAATTCAAATTTCAAATTCAAAATTTGTTTATTTGGACAACTATTTGGATCCATATTAGGTTAGTGTAAACGCAATTAAACTTAAAATTAATGTTAGTACAAATTTACCTTACCTAGTTATGACCTTCGAAAACAGCTTATAAACATGGCTCAAAAGCGAGATGGGTCTGTAATTTTTAAGTAAAGTGTTGTCACCTTTCTTGAAGAACAGCACCACCACGCTTTTGTTCCATGCTTCTGGCGTTGAACCTTCGAGTAAGACGGTATTAAAGAGCTTCTGAAGGACTTTAAGTACCGGTGTTCCACCCGCTTTCAGAAGCTCAGATGTGATACCGTCGTCACCAGGCGCCTTGTTGTTCTTAAGCTGTTTCAAGGCCATTCTAATCTCGTACAGGCTGATGTCCGGGATATCTTCGGTATAATGTCGGGTCAGCTTGGCTCTTGGGTCTTTGGCCGAGCTGCTAACAGGTTTAGCGACCGAGGTGTATAACTGTCCGTAGAAACTCTCGACCTCTCCTAACACTTCCGCTTTGGTCGACGCTACACTGCCGTCTCCTCTCTTCAGCTTCGTCAACTGGCTTTGCCCAATAGATATGTCTCTTGCAAACAATTTGGAGCCTTTTTTCCGCTCTATCGTCTATACGGTTTGTATTAAAGATCCGAATGTCGTGTCGCAAGGACTTCCATATTCGTCTATTGAGCAGCCTATATGCTTCAGCATCATCCGAAGACTGCAGTTTCAATGAGCGTCGTTCAGCCATGAGGTTGAGGGTATCGTTGGAGAGTTTCTGTGGCCTATCTGTACGGTGGGGTTTAAAGTACTTGGAACCCACTGTATGGACAGTTTCTACTAACCTGTTATTGATCTCGTCCACTGAAGCGATGTTCTCAAGGCAATCGAAGCGATTGGATAGCTCAAGTTGAAAGCTCTCGGGGTCTTGAATATGGGCACGAGTAGGTCGGAGCGTAGACTTCATCAGACGAGACCTCTCCAGTTTGACATTAATATTCACCGTGCCTCTTACCATTCGGTGATCACTACCGGTTTTAACCCTGTTGATCACGGAGACATCAGTGAATATTTGCCTTTTGGTGGTCATAATGAAGTCAATCTCATTTCTCGTGGAACCATCGGGACTCAGCCAGGTCCATTTCCTGTGAGGTGGCTTCTGAAAGAAAGAGTTCATCATAAAGAGTCCCTCTTTCTCCAGGAAGTCGGCCAACCTCTGTCCCCTACGGTTCCGTTGTCCATAGCCAAATTGCCCCACTTTCGACTCATCCTCGCTTCTCTTACCCAACTTCGCGTTGAAGTCCCCCATAACAACTAGAAAGTGCGTTTCAGAGGTATGTATGGCCCGACTAATGTCCTCATACATATCCTCCACCTCATCATCCGGGTGCGACTTCGTCGGTGCGTATACCTGAATGACCTTCAGCGAATATCATTTGGATACTCTGAGTATTAGGTATACGACCCTATTGGAAACGCTATCGATCTTAACTATGTTGTTAGTAAGGGACTTGTGGACGAGAAACCCGACACCACCTTGGGACTGTTGGTCGCCCTCCCGGTGGTAGAGTAGGTTACCTGATTTTAGGGTTATCGTGTCCTCACCTGCTCTACGGACTTCAGATAACCCCACAATGTCCCAGCGTAGCTTACTCATTTCTTCTTCCAGCTCATATATCTTCTCGTCTGTCCTCATCGTGCGTATGTTGTGTGTTACCAGGGCCAGTCGTCGTCGTTGGGGGTGGTAGCCGGGCGTCTGCCGGGGATTCTTAGCACCCCCTGCCCCACCGTTACCGTGGCCGCTACCGTAGCCAGGAATAGCGGGGCTGCCGGGGACTGGGGGCCTGGTTCTTTTTGTCCAATCCATTGAGGGGTTTTTGCCAATACTCGCCACGCTTGGCAGGCGGGTTGGCGAGCGCAGTTTGTGTGTGTTTGACTGGGAAGGTGCTGCTGCCCACCTTCTGATTTGTTATCCCTTAGCCGGCTTCTACGGCACCCACGGGTAGAGTTGGGGGGGTGCTATTGCTGGTGCTAAGCCGGCACCGCCACGGCATAGCCGGCACTGCCACGATTATAACTCATGAAAAATAAAGTACCGTTGTGCATTAATCTGCTGCGTCAACATCAACCATGTGTCTAAAAAAAGTTTAATTTTCTGATGTTTCTTGTGTTTCTTCTAGTTTTGACTTGTAAAGGTGGTGGACTATTAATCCTTAAGTGTTCGTTATAGCGCACGAGTGAAGGTAAAGTGTACATAACCATCCCGCGTTGTTTTTGTGTTTGAAAAAAAGGAGGCGGTTATACGATCGTGTTTATGTATTTTTGTTATGTATGTTAATCGATTATCCCCCATTTGTGGACCGATACTTAAAATTCTTTTTGTTTAGTACAACACGTGTATTATAGTAGTGTAGTGGTAGTAGTGACATAGTGTTGTACAACAGTACAACACTATGTCATCAGCATATTGTAAAATTTCAGCTGAGCCTTGAAGGGAAGATTCCAAATCGTGAGTATATATGTTAAACAGTAAAGGACTCAATACTGAACCCTGCGGAAGCCCTTTCCACACAAGTCTGCACTGATCCCTTGCTTGGTCTAATTTTATTGATCTTCCGGACATGAGATTAAAAATGAAACATGAGAGGATTTCTGGAATATCAAGTTTATGTAGCTTTGATTTGAGAACATTGAGAAGAACGTTATCGTATGCGGACTCTAGATCTAAAAATGTTGCAACAACTGATTCATTGCGTGAAAATGCTACTCTAATAGTAGTTACAAAAGTACCCACACTATCCAAAGTACTTCTACCCTTTCGAAAACCGAATTGCGACTCAGGCAATATATTTCTATTTTCAATAATCCACTCGAGTCGATTTTTAACTAAGTTTTCCGCCACTTTTACTAATACAGATGATAATGCTATCGGACGATATGACGATATTTCTGTTGGAGCTTTACCTGGTTTGAGAATGGGAATAACTAACTGTGATTTCCAAGATTTGGGTATATTTCCTGATAACATAGTGGTGTTTATCAAATTTAAGTAATACAAAAGAGATGGTTCACTCAATTTGGCTAAAAATGAATAAGAAATACCGTCTTCGCCAGGAGCTGTGTCTTTCACTGTGGACAACACTCCTAATAATTCCTGTAGTACAAAGGGAGAATACAAGATGGCCGAATTATTGTGAATTATAGGAGGAACAGAATTACGGAAGAAATCCTGCTCTGGAACTGTGGGTGATGCAAGGTTATTAAGGAATTCGTCGTACAGGTTTGGCGGAAGTACTGAGTTGGCAGACTCACTAATACCGTTTCTAAATCTTCTTATATTACGCCATACTACCGAAGGGTTTATAGAAGGAGAAATTGACCGGCAATAATTTCTCCATCCCTCAAATTTCTTCTCTTTGAGTAATTTACGCGTCTGAGTAAGTGAATCAGATAAGTTATTAAAGTTTTCGTCAGACATAATGAGATTGTATTGTAATTCAGATTCTTTTCTTTTATTTACAGCATCAGTGCACTCTTTGTCCCACCAGGGAGGAGAAGGAATTAAACCAGATGCAGAGTTTTTCAAGGGAAATATTTCATCCGCAGTTTGAGTTAATATATTAGAAAAAACCTCTGTGCAATTCGTAAACATATGAGGAAAATTTGCAATATTATTTAGCTTTTCTTCTACACAAGTCTTAAACCTACCCCAAAGATTATCATTATTAAGAACATACTTCAAGCGAGGCGTACGAGTTATACCACGGGCTCTAATAGTAGGCAAAGAGATAACAATTGGAAAATGATCACTTCCAAAGGTGGAAGATAATGTGCGCCATGTTATTAAAGAAGCTAAGTTTGGAGTACAAATCGATAAGTCTACTGCACTAGTGTTTTTGTGAAGAAATGTTACTTTTAGCCATTGATATCTTTATATAGTATTACTTTTTTAAAGCACTAACGCCTGCTTAAGCGATCTCAAACAATGAAATTTATAGAGAGAAAAATTCCATCCTCGGACGGGATTCGAACCCGCGTCTTCTGACTCTCCGTGTCAGACGCCATCGACCAACTAGGCCACCGAGAATCTGGTCCGAGCATCGAATTTTAACTCTCTATTTGACTAACCGTCTTGCGGGGACGGAGCGACATCTCCGTCCCCGCAGTGTGGACCGTGTCAGGATGGACGAATGTTAACAATATATAATTATTTCACTATAAAAAAAACATACATTATAGACAAATTAATTTCAGTAGGTTGAAATTAGCAAAATTGTTGTATTATTAGATAAATGGAATGTATTTGACTCGCAGATGTTTTCTAAATTCACCGCAAGGTGGCATTGTTGACGATCACGGTAGGAGAGTTGTTCTACCGCTAAAATATTGTTATAAAAGTAGTAAGCGTGGCGGAAAGCGGGCAGTCTGTTGTCGTTAGCCGAGGTGAACACTAGGAAGCGTTGAGCGTCGAATTTATGTCGGAACAACTATAAAATCTGAGCACAAGTTGACTAAAATCTTTATTTAAAGGGATATGTTGTTATACTTTAAATAAATAATTAGAATAGTTTATATTTGTGGTTTAACATTGTTGAACAGAGAGAAATGGTATTAGATGCGAGGTATAGTGATTAGTAAATTGTTAAATAAAGTGTAAAATAATGAGTGATTGCTCTGTCTTATTTACAATACCTTATTGAGGATTGCATTCCTTATTAAGTATGCTTATTACAGCGATAATGTTAAATGAAATGTTACAAATAACAGTAGGGTTTTCAATACATTGTGTAGGGATGTTGTTATTACTATTACTTATGTTGTCACTAGCTTCGCTATCTGAACAGCGGCAGCCAGTTTTACCATCAATAGCCTGCGCATGCTTCCTCTTTTTCATGTTACAATTTTTGCAAATTTTACTCAAACGGCTCCTTTTACGGGCAGCGCGCTGAGTTACCGATCCATCCGTGTCCATGCCAGACTCATTAGATAATACTTTGTTGGTAGAAATCGTCACAAAATTAGCAGCCGGGGGGACTGAGCCCCCCGGTGCGCCCGGGTCGGGCGGTTAATTCATGTAGAATAAGCTAAAAACTTAGCGAGTCCGGTGAATATAAACTAATACACTTAATAAAGATAAATAAACTAAATACTGAAAATATATACACTATTTTTACTACTAATCCTGTAAAAGAAACCAAAAAAATATTTTCTTTGAAAAATTACGTCCGCTTATTTCGACGTTTTCCGCGCTTATTGAGCTTTCATACTTATTTGTAACAGATATCGCACATTCATTTTTCCTTTATAAGTGTAGTCGTACGTGTTGAACATTTGCCATTTCACAAGTTAACTTAATATGTATATGTAAATATTTATAGTTTCAATGATGCATGATTTTTATTGACATAATCGCGAGTAAAGACTTAGTCACGTACACAAATGTATCATTAAGTCACTGTCCTGCCTAAAATACGTTTTAGTAAAGCAATAGTAGTAGATATGTGTTTAAAATAAAACAATAAAAAATCAAATCTATGAATATTTTATAAGTAATACAATTGTTTCTACAGACTAATCTGTTGGTTTCATGTAGAAATATATAAAATACCTTTTATTCAAATAAAAGCCCTATATTAGCTTATTCAAATTGATTTGTAGCAGTTACTTAAACTTCTATTATTTTTGTTTAATTTCAGATGAACTTCCTTCAGAAGCCTTCGCCACAGCTACACTTTTGAGCAAATTCTTCCAGCTGTTTGATGCATTAAATGCTGACAGTCCAGACTTCCAGACAGACCAGAAAGTACAAAGTCAGTCCAGAAACTTACGCTCAGGCTGGTGTGGCAGTGAAAATGCCGAAACCTTTAAACGATGCAAATATGCCAATCTCGGTGGAGGTTACACATTTGTGCCGTTTGGGGTAGAAACTTTCTCTGAGTGGCGCGTACGAAATTTTCAGGGCTTGACCAAACGTTTGGTTGAAGCGTAGGTGAACAGAATGCTGGCTCATATTTTGCAAAGAAATTTTGCATAGCTATTCAACGTGGAAATGCAGCCAGCATTCTGGACACTTTGCCTCCAACAAATAATTTATTACATTTAATATTTTTAAACTTTTGTCCATTATTTAGTTAAACTTTAATAAATTTATGAAATAAATACATAAATGTTCTTAAAAATTGTTTTATTTCTATAACATAAGTACCTACTTATTCACCTAATAAGGTTCTGCCTACTTCATGAGGCGAAATTATGTTTTAACATTGTTCCATCCGCAGACTGAATTGATAGGAAATAAAATAAATAAAAAAAGAAAAGCATGGGATGGATATCTAAAATTCGCGCTAAAGTTAGTTCCTTAGCATTCCGTGCGGATTCTGTTGCGCTAGTAGTATCAGTGTAATTCGCATTATGTCTATATGGCAGTTACACTTCTTCTCTCGGTAGAGAGTTTCAACAAACTCACGATACCACCTTTGCATGACACCACACAAGGTAATCTTTGGTGTCGATTACTCTGTACTTGCCTTCCAGCAGACAACTGTTCGGGACAGCGGCATAGGCGGCCGCTCAGCGCAGAAGCACGGGCAGTTGCTCAGCAGTTTGGGCAGCCGCTCAGGATACCTGCTCGGGACAGCTGAAAAACAAATGAATGTGTTAATATCTGTCGACGTACTACGATAAAATTCTGGAATACCATCACCCGCACCACACTATGCAATGAAAACAAAGAAAAACATTCCATGCCTTACATACTTTACCAAGATCTCACTCGCACAATTTAGTGATATTTTTCTTTATTAATGCATACCAAAGACAACTAGCGCGTGATATCAATTTGTGAAGATTAACTGTCGAATGTCTCGATAAACTCACGATACCACCTTTGCATGACACCACACAAGGTAATCTTTGGTGTCGATTACTCCGGACTTGACTTCCAGCAGACAACTGCTCGGGACAGCGGCATGGGCGGCCGCTCAGCGCAGAAGCACGGGCGGTTGCTCAGCGCAGCAGCCCAGCGCAGCAGTTTGGGCAGCCGCTCAGGATACCTGATCGGGACAGCTGAAAAACAAATGAATGTGTTAATATCTGTCGACGTACTACGATAAATTTCTGGATTTCCATCACCTGCACCACACTATGCAATGAAAACAAAGAAAACATTCCATGCCTTACATACTTTACCAAGATCTCACTCGCACAGTTTAGTGATATTTTTCTTTATTAATGCATACCAAAGACAACTAGCGCATGATATCAATTTGTTAAGATCAACTGTCGAATGTCTCGACATACTCACGATACCACCTTTGCATGACACCACACAAGGTAATCTTTGGTGTCGATTACTCCGGACTTGACTTCCAGCATACAACTGCTCGGGACAGCGGCTTAGGCGGCCGCTCAGCGCAGAAGCACGGGCAGTTGCTCAGCGCAGCAGCCCAACGCAGCAGTTTGGACAGCCGCTCAGGATACCTGCTTGGGACAGCTGAAAAACAAATGAATGTGTTAATATCTGTCGACGTACTACGATAAATTTCTGGACTTCCATCACCTTCACCACACTATGCAATGAAAACAAAGAAAACATTCCATGCCTTACATACTTTACCAAGATCTCACTCGCACAGTTTAGTGATATTTTTCTTTATTAATGCATACCAAAGACAACTAGCGCATGATATCAATTTGTTAAGATCAACTGTCGAATGTCTCGACATACTCACGATACCACCTTTGCATGACACCACACAAGGTAATCTTTGGTGTCGATTACTCCGGACTTGACTTCCAGCAGACAACTGCTCGGGACAGCGGCTTGGGCGGCCGCTCAGCGCAGAAGCACGGGCGGTTGCTCAGCGCAGCAGCCCAGCGCAGCAGTTTGGGCAGCCGCTCAGGATACCTGATCGGGACAGCTGAAAAACAAATTAATGTGTTAATATCTGTCGACGTACTACGATAAATTTCTGGATTTCCATCACCTGCACCACACTTTGCAATGAAAACAAAGAAAACATTCCATGCCTTACATACTTTACCAAGATCTCACTCGCACAGTTTAGTGATATTTTTCTTAATTAATGCATACCAAAGACAACTAGCGCATGATATCAATTTGTGAAGATCAACTGTCGAATGTCTCGACAAACTCACGATACCTCCTTTGCATGACACCACACAAGGTAATCTTTGGTGTCGATTACTCCGGACTTGACTTCCAGCAGACAACTGCTCGGGACAGCGGCTTGGGCGGCCGCTCAGCGCAGAAGCACGGGCGGTTGCTCAGCGCAGCAGCCCAGCGCAGCAATTTGGACAGCCGCTCAGGATACCTGCTCGAGACAGCTGAAAAACAAATGAATGTGTTAATATCTGTCGACGTACTACGATAAAATTCTGGAATTCCATCACCCGCACCACACTATGCAATGAAAACAAAGAAAAACATTCCATGCCTTACATAATTTACCAAGATCTCACTCGCACAGTTTAGTGATATTTTTCTTTATTAATGCATGCATACCAAAGGTAACTAGCGCGTGATATCAATTTGTGAAGATCAACTGTCGAATGTCTCGACATACTCACGATACCACCTTTGCATGACACCACACAAGGTAATCTTTGGTGTCGATTACTCCGGACTTGACTTCCAGCAGACAACTGCTCGGGACAGCGGCTTGGGCGGCCGCTCAGCGCAGAAACACGGGCGGTTGCTTAGCGCAGCAGCCCAGCGCAGCAGTTTGGACAGCCGCTCAGGATACCTGCTCGAGACAGCTGAAAAACAAATGAATGTGTTAATATCTGTCGACGTACTACGATAAAATTCTGGAATTCCATCACCCGCACCACACTATGCAATGAAAACAAAGGAAAACATACCATGCCTTACATAATTTACCAAGATTTCACTCGCACAGTTTAGTGATATTTTTCTTTATTAATGCATGCATACCAAAGGTAACTAGCGCATGATATCAATTTGTGAAGATCAACTGTCGAATGTCTCGACATACTCACGATACCACCTTTGCATGACACCACACAAGGTAATCTTTGGTGTCGATTACTCCGGACTTGACTTCCAGCAGATAACTGCTCGGGACAGCGGCTTGGGCGGCCGCTCAGTGCAGAAGCACGGGCGGTTGCTCAGCGCAATAGCCCAGCGCAGCAATTTGGACAGCCGCTCAGGATACCTGCTCGAGACAGCTGAAAAACAAATGAATGTGTTAATATCTGTCGACGTACTACGATAAAATTCTGGAATTCCATCACCCGCACCACACTATGCAATGAAAACAAAGAAAAACATTCCATGCCTTACATAATTTACCAAGATATCACTCGCACAGTTTAGTGATATTTTTCTTTATTAATGCATGCATACCAAAGGTAACTAGCGCGTGATATCAATTTGTGAAGATCAACTGTCGAATGTCTCGACATACTCACGATACCACCTTTGCATGACACCACACAAGGTAATCTTTGGTGTCGATTACTCCGGACTTGACTTCCAGCAGACAACTGCTCGGGACAGCGCCTTGGGCGGCCGCTCAGCGCAGAAGCACGGGCAGTTGCTCAGCGAAGCAGCCCAGCGCAGCAGTTTGGACAGCCGCTCAGGATACCTGCTCGAGACAGCTGAAAAACAAATGAATGAGTTAATATCTGTTGACGTACTACGATAAAATTCTGGAATTCCATCACCCGCACCACACTATGCAATGAAAACAAAGAAAAACATTCCATGCCTTACATAATTTACCAAGATCTCACTCGCACAGTTTAGTGATATTTTTCTTTATTAATGCATGCATACCAAAGGTAACTAGCGCGTGATATCAATTTTTGAAGATCAACTGTCGAATGTCTCGACATACTCACGATACCACCTTTGCATGACACCACACAAGGTAATCTTTGGTGTCGATTACTCCGGACTTGACTTCCAGCATACAACTGCTCGGGACAGCGGCTTAGGCGGCCGCTCAGCGCAGAAGCATGGGCAGTTGCTCAGCGCAGCAGCCCAGCGCAGCAGTTTGGATAGCCGCTCAGGATACCTGCTCGAGACAGCTGAAAAATAAATGAATGTGTTAATATCTGTCGAAGTACTACGATAAAATTCTGGACTTCCATCACCCGCACCACATTATGCAATGAAAACAAAGAAAAACATTCCATGCCTTACATACTTTACTAAGATCTTACTCGCACAGTTTAGTGATATTTTTTTTTATAAATGCATACCAAAGATAACTAGCGAGTGATATCAATTTGTGAAGATTAACTGTAGAATGACTCGACAAACTCACGATACCACCTTTGCATGACACCACACAAGGTAATCTTTGGTGTCGATTACTCCGGACTTGACTTCCAGCAGACAACTGCTCGGGACAGCGGCTTGGGCGGCCGCTCAGTGCAGAAGCACGGGCGGTTGCTCAGCGCAATAGCCCAGCGCAGCAATTTGGACAGCCGCTCAGGATACCTGCTCGAGACAGCTGAAAAACAAATGAATGTGTTAATATCTGTCGACGTACTACGATAAAATTCTGGAATTCCATCACCCGCACCACACTATGCAATGAAAACAAAGAAAAACATTCCATGCCTTACATAATTTACCAAGATATCACTCGCACAGTTTAGTGATATTTTTCTTTATTAATGCATGCATACCAAAGGTAACTAGCGCGTGATATCAATTTGTGAAGATCAACTGTCGAATGTCTCGACATACTCACGATACCACCTTTGCATGACACCACACAAGGTAATCTTTGGTGTCGATTACTCCGGACTTGACTTCCAGCAGACAACTGCTCGGGACAGCGGCTTAGGCGGCCGCTCAGCGCAGAAGCACAAACAGTTGCTCAGCGCAGCAGCCCAGCGCAGCAGTTTGGACAGCCGCTCAGGATACCTGCTCGAGACAGCTGAAAAACAAATGAATGTGTTAATATCTGTCGACGTACTACGATAAAATTCTGGAGTTCCATCACCCGCACCACACTATGCAATGAAAACAAAGGAAAACATACCATGCCTTACATAATTTACCAAGATTTCACTCGCACAGTTTAGTGATATTTTTCTTTATTAATGCATGCATACCAAAGGTAACTAGCGCGTGATATCAATTTGTGAAGATCAACTGTCGAATGTTTCGACATACTCACGATACCACCTTTGCATGACACCACACAAGGTAATCTTTGGTGTCGATTACTCCGGACTTGACTTCCAGCAGACAACTGCTCGGGACAGCGCCTTGGGCGGCCGCTCAGCGCAGAAGCACGGGCAGTTGCTCAGCGAAGCAGCCCAGCGCAGCAGTTTGGACAGCCGCTCAGGATACCTGCTCGAGACAGCTGAAAAACAAATGAATGAGTTAATATCTGTTGACGTACTACGATAAAATTCTGGAATTCCATCACCCGCACCACACTATGCAATGAAAACAAAGAAAAACATTCCATGCCTTACATAATTTACCAAGATCTCACTCGCACAGTTTAGTGATATTTTTCTTTATTAATGCATGCATACCAAAGGTAACTAGCGCGTGATATCAATTTTTGAAGATCAACTGTCGAATGTCTCGACATACTCACGATACCACCTTTGCATGACACCACACAAGGTAATCTTTGGTGTCGATTACTCCGGACTTGACTTCCAGCATACAACTGCTCGGGACAGCGGCTTAGGCGGCCGCTCAGCGCAGAAGCATGGGCAGTTGCTCAGCGCAGCAGCCCAGCGCAGCAGTTTGGATAGCCGCTCAGGATACCTGCTCGAGACAGCTGAAAAATAAATGAATGTGTTAATATCTGTCGAAGTACTACGATAAAATTCTGGACTTCCATCACCCGCACCACATTATGCAATGAAAACAAAGAAAAACATTCCATGCCTTACATACTTTACTAAGATCTCACTCGCACAGTTTAGTGATATTTTTTTTTATAAATGCATACCAAAGATAACTAGCGAGTGATATCAATTTGTGAAGATTAACTGTAGAATGACTCGACAAACTCACGATACCACCTTTGCATGACACCACACAAGGTAATCTTTGGTGTCGATTACTCTGGACTTGACTTCCAGCAGACAACTGCTCGGGACAGCGGCTTGGGCGGCCGCTCAGCGCAAAAGCACGGGCGGTTGCTTAGCGCAGCAGCCCAGCGCAGCAGTTTGGACAGCCGCTCAGATACCTGCTCGAGACAGCTGATAAACAAATGAATGTGTTAATATCTGTCGACGTACTACGATAAAATTCTGGAAATCCATCACCCGCACCACACTATGCAATGAAAACAAAGAAAAACATTCCATGCCTTACATAATTTACCAAGATCTCACTCGCACAGTTTAGTGATATTTTTCTTTATTAATGCATGCATACCAAAGGTAACTAGCGCGTGATATCAATTTGTGAAGATCGACTGTCGAATGTCTCGACATACTCACGATACCACCTTTGCATGACACCACACAAGGTAATCTTTGGTGTCGATTACTCCGGACTTGACTTCCAGCATACAACTGCTCGGGACAGCGGCTTAGGCGGCCGCTCAGCGCAGAAGCACGGGCAGTTGCTCAGCGCAGCAGCCCAGCGCAGCAGTTTGGGCAGCCGCTCAGGATACCTGCTCGGGACAGCTGAAAAACAAATGAATGTGTTAATATCTGTCGACGTACTACGATAAAATTCTGGAAATCCATTACCCGCACCACACTATGCAATGAAAACAAAGAAAAACATTCCATGCCTTACATAATTTACCAAGATTTCACTCACACAGTTTAGTGATATTTTTCTTTATTAATGCATGCATACCAAAGGTAACTAGCGCGTGATATCAATTTGTGAAGATCAACTGTCGAATGTCTCGACATACTCACGATACCACATTTGCATGACACCACACAAGGTAATCTTTGGTGTCGATTACTCCGGACTTGACTTCCAGCAGACAACTGCTCGGGACATCGGCTTGGGCGGCCGCTCAGCGCAAAAGCACGGGCGGTTGCTTAGCGCAGCAGCCCAGCGCAGCAGTTTGGACAGCCGCTCAGATACCTGCTCGAGACAGCTGATAAACAAATGAATGTGTTAATATCTGTCGACGTACTACGATAAAATTCTGGAAATCCATCACCCGCACCACACTATGCAATGAAAACAAAGGAAAACATACCATGCCTTACATAATTTACCAAGATTTCACTCGCACAGTTTAGTGATATTTTTCTTTATTAATGCATGCATACCAAAGGTAACTAGCGCGTGATATCAATTTGTGAAGATCGACTGTCGAATGTCTCGACATACTCACGATACCACCATTGCATGACACCACACAAGGTAATCTTTGGTGTCGATTACTCCGGACTTGACTTCCAGCATACAACTGCTCGGGACAGCGGCTTAGGCGGCCGCTCAGCGCAGAAGCACGGGCAGTTGCTCAGCGCAGCAGCCCAGCGCAGCAGTTTGGATAGCCGCTCAGGATACCTGCTCGGGACAGCTGAAAAACAAATGAATGTGTTAATATCTGTCGACGTACTACGATAAAATTCTGGAAATCCATCACCCGCACCACACTATGCAATGAAAACAAAGAAAAACATTCCATGCCTTACATAATTTACCAAGATTTCACTCACACAGTTTAGTGATATTTTTCTTTATTAATGCATGCATACCAAAGGTAACTAGCGCGTGATATCAATTTGTGAAGATCAACTGTCGAATGTCTCGACATACTCACGATACCACCTTTGCATGACACCACACAAGGTAATCTTTGGTGTCGATTACTCCGGACTTGACTTCCAGCAGACAACTGCTCGGGACATCGGCTTGGGCGGCCGCTCAGCGCAAAAGCACGGGCGGTTGCTTAGCGCAGCAGCCCAGCGCAGCAGTTTGGACAGCCGCTCAGATACCTGCTCGAGACAGCTGATAAACAAATGAATGTGTTAATATCTGTCGACGTACTACGATAAAATTCTGGAAATCCATCACCCGCACCACACTATGCAATGAAAACAAAGGAAAACATACCATGCCTTACATAATTTACCAAGATTTCACTCACACAGTTTAGTGATATTTTTCTTTATTAATGCATGCATACCAAAGGTAACTAGCGCGTGATATCAATTTGTGAAGATCAACTGTCGAATGTCTCGACATACTCACGATACCACCTTTGCATGACACCACACAAGGTAATCTTTGGTGTCGATTACTCCGGACTTGACTTCCAGCAGACAACTGCTCGGGACATCGGCTTGGGCGGCCGCTCAGCGCAGAAGCACGGGCGGTTGCTTAGCGCAGCAGCCCAGCGCAGCAGTTTGGACAGCCGCTCAGATACCTGCTCGAGACAGCTGATAAACAAATGAATGTGTTAATATCTGTCGACGTACTACGATAAAATTCTGGAAATCCATCACCCGCACCACACTATGCAATGAAAACAAAGAAAAACATTCCATGCCTTACATAATTTACCAAGATCTCACTCGCAGAGTTTAGTGATATTTTTCTTTATTAATGCATGCATACCAAAGGTAACTAGCGCGTGATATCAATTTGTGAAGATCGACTGTCGAATGTCTCGACATACTCACGATACCACCTTTGCATGACACCACACAAGGTAATCTTTGGTGTCGATTACTCCGGACTTGACTTCCAGCATACAACTGCTCGGGACAGCGGCTTAGGCGGCCGCTCAGCGCATAAGCACGGGCAGTTGCTCAGCGCAGCAGCCCAGCGCAGCAGTTTGGATAGCCGCTCAGGATACCTGCTCGAGACAGCTGAAAAACAAATGAATGTGTTAATATCTGTCGACGTACTACGATAAAATTCTGGAATTCCATCACCTGCACCACACTATGCAATGAAAACAAAGAAAAACATTCCATGCCTTACATAATTTACCAAGATCTCACTCGCACTGTTTAGTGATATTTTTCTTTATTAATGCATGCATACCAAAGGTAACTAGCGCCTGATATCAATTTGTGAAGATTAACTGTCGAATGTCTCGACATACTCACGATACCACCTTTGCATGACACCACACAAGGTAATCTTTGGTGTCGATTACTCCGGACTTGACTTCCAGCAGACAACTGCTCGGGACATCGGCTTGGGCGGCCGCTCAGCGCAGAAGCACGGGCGGTTGCTCAGCGCAGCAGCCCAGCGCAGCAGTTTGGACAGCCGCTCAGGATACCTGCTCGAGACAGCTGAAAAACAAATGAATGTGTTAATATCTGTCGACGTACTACGATAAAATTCTGGAATTCCATCACCCGCACCACACTATGCAATGAAAACAAAGAAAAACATTCCATGCCTTACATAATGTACCAAGATCTCACTCGCACAGTTTAGTAATATTTTTCTTTATTAATGCATACCAAAGACAACTAGCGCATGATATCAATTTGTGAAGATCAACTGTCGAATGTCTCGACATACTCACGATACCACCTTTGCATGACACCACACAAGGTAATCTTTGGTGTCGATTACTCCGGACTTGACTTCCAGCACACAACTGCTCGGGACAGCGGCTTGGGCGGCTGCTCATTGCAGAAGCACCGGCAGTTGCTCAGCGCAGCAGCCCAGCGCAGCAGATTGGGCAGCCGCTCAGGATACCTGCTCGGGACAGCTGAAAAATAAATGAATGTGTTAATATCTGTCGACGTACTACGATAAAATTCTGGACTTCCATCACCCGCACCACATTATGCAAAGAAAACATTCCATGCCTTACATACTTTACCAAGATCTCACTCGCACAGTTTAGTGATATTTTTCTTTATTAATGCATACCAAAGACAACTAGCGCATGATATCAATTTGTGAAGATTAACTGTCGAATGTCTCGACATACTCACGATACCACCTTTGCATGACACCACACAAGGTAATCTTTGGTGTCGATTACTCCGGACTTGACTTCCAGCAGACAACTGCTCGGGACAGCGGCTTGGGTGGCCGCTCAGCGCAGAAGCACGGACAGTTGCTCAGCGCAGCAGCCCAGCGCAGCAGTTCGGACAGCCGCTCAGGATACCTGCTCGGGACAGCTGTAAAACAAATGAATGTGTTAATATCGTCGACGTACTACAATAAAATTCTGGACTTCCATCACCCGCACCACACTATGCAATGAAAACAAAGAAAAACATTCCATGCCTTACATACATTACCAAGTTTCCATAGGTACCCATTCATATAGGGTTCATATTGACAATTGTTTTATTTAAATCCTGAAGTACTTCCATACCACAGTGACGTGTCAATCATAGTGATCAATACCTCTCGTGTTGCATACAAGTTATACAAGACAAAACATTGCGGTATAAAAGTATTAACACAGCGGTAACATTAACCTTACAGTTATTTATATCTACAAGTAGCAGAACATTAATTTAATAAAAAGAAGAAAAAAAAAATAAAAAAAAAAATAAAAAAAATTACCAAAAAAAACCGACAATCATTACGACAGTGTTTGCACTATACAAAATCACGACAAGGATTGACGTCACCGCAATAACGAACTCGGAGATGTTGACTCGTCGACGGTTGAAGGCAGAGTGAGCCACGACCGCTCTGCGCGCCGCCTTTTATACTTTTCGGTCTACTAGGCTATTTTCGTCTCCAACAATATATATATATATGTTTTTATATCGGCGCGGATACAATAATTAGCCAATAATAATTAGTCTATAACAATTAGATTTGTTAAATTGATTTATTTGAATTGATTTATAAAACATAGATTCATACTTTTGAAATTGTTTACAGTAAATTAATCCAATTAAAATTAATAATATAATTATTCTCAAAACGATTTAAGTTTATTACGTACAATTAATTATAAAACTTGCCATCACTTTGTATTGCAATCTTAATGTTTAAAACGACCACGTGCAAGTACGCCGTAACCTATAAAAGCGGTCGCACTGGCGACGGGATGGCACATTTGTATGGGGCAGATGAAATTACCTACGGGGGCTAATTTTTATAGTTGCCATTTAAAATATTATTCAAAGGTGGTAACATTAAATATTTTGATGTCACATCCGGCATGCTAAAATATTCTCTTTGATTGTTTTCATTCGGATTTAGTGCCGGTTTCAGTGATTTCAGTTTCGTTCGTTGTTAAAGTTCCTTGAATATAGCATTAAATCCACGTCGAGTTGAGCTTATGTTCCTCCGTGCCTTCAAAAAGTTATGTTACTTGCGATTAGGAACTTCGAGAAATTGACTCAGTTGTGTGTGATGTGAGAAATAGACTTTTGATTATATTATAATAATTTGAGCAGAGACTCTATTTTAGTTTGCAATCATGTCGGAGGGACCTCCGCCTAATGGTAGGCATTATCACAGGTCACTGCAATCTCAACTACCATCTATATAAAACTGGTGCAACAGATAGTCCACTGTGCAGAGGATGTTTGCAGGAGAACGAGACCGTGAAGCACGTGCTGTTGGAGTGCACGGCTACGGAAAATATACGGAACACTACCGGTCTACTAGAGGATCACTATAGTTCTAAATCAACATCAGTCTTAACACCTCAAATATCACTGGAGCAGTTGTGCCAGCGACCCAGGGTCATACTCCGTTATGTAAAGGAGTTGGGATGGCTAGGGTAGCTGGCGGGGGAAATGCACAATACACCCCAAGCGGGACGTCAGTGCAGGACTTAGCGCCCCCAATCAGAATAAGAATAAGATCATGTCGGAGAAAGAAAACAAAAGGAAATGCTTTAAATGCGGCCGCTCACCGTTCGCAGACAACGCAAAATTGTTTAGATTTCCAAAGCCTGGCATAAATAACCTTATACGGTATGTATATTTACTGATATTTTTATGGTCATGTCTTAGTGCGACTCTCCATATGTACCACTCCTCATATTATTAAACAATAGCTAATTCTCCTGATAGTTTATGGAACTAGGACAACAGACACTGGCAGAATTATGACAATAGTTGCAGACAGAAGCCTCTAAGAACTTCTATTTTTAAGCATTTTATCAGAGTCAAATCAAACAAGAATTAGCAAATCTGGTTAATTCTGAATCCTTAAAATTGACCTAACTAAGAAATCCAGAAACTACATATAGTGCGTTCGAATAGGGTGTGGGCAAAAGTGACAAAAGTAACATTTTTTGATCTTTACAAACGCTTTAACAAAAAAGCGCTCAACTGAGCATAAGACCTAAAATCGCATGTTTATGATCAAATACATAGCTATCAAATAACGATCACAAACAACC
Source organism: Selenia dentaria (assembly GCA_917880725.1). Classification (NCBI taxonomy): domain Eukaryota; kingdom Metazoa; phylum Arthropoda; class Insecta; order Lepidoptera; family Geometridae; genus Selenia; species Selenia dentaria. The sequence continues at coordinate 22,111,715 of OU862893.1, forward strand.
ATGCTTTGGACGTGGGTCAAAAATTACACTTTTTGGTGGCAAAAATTCCTCTTTTTTAGCATTCCGAATGCTGAACAAAAAGAGACATGAATGACATTTTCACCCACAGATTCCCATTCGAACGCCCCTTATGAGCGTTATTAGCATTTTCGCTAAAAACAATCAGAAGTGATCTATTTGAATGCACTAAATATTATATTTCATCTTTGCATCTATGTAGCTTTCCATTGGAAGTAATATTTCTAACTTACCTGTAGCCTGAGTCCCCATGGAAGTTAGATTAAAATAAATGATGTGTATGTTGTACAAGTTATACAAAATTTCACACAAATCTAGTTGTGTCATAGTACTTCATGCATGTGGGGGCTTAAAAGCTGTATCTGTAGCTGGATAAATATGATATAAATGGTAAATATTCACGGCATTGATAGAACAGTGGTGTTTCATAAAACGGTTAGGCAATTAGCATTTGGCTGCAACAAATATTTTACAGTACCCATTTCAGAATCAAAACAATATAAGTAACCCAAATAGAATTTTTATTAAGTATTTTTTTGTACTTTCAGCTGTGAAGTATGGGCCCAATACATACTCATCAACAACATTTCAAATGAAACTCCACAGTGAGCATAGAATGTTGTGTGAAAATCATTTTCTTGAAGCTGACTTCACTGATGATACTCTACAGAAGTTACGGAGATCTGCGGTTCCATGTGATGTAAGTTGCAAGTCAGTATTAAAACAAATTTATGTTGTGACTGTAAGCTAGATATTGATCACCGTCTCACCTATTGGTATTTATCCAAAGGTTTTCCTGAACAGATCACTCTTAGCGATAACACAGCCTACTGAACTGACGATGGAAAATAGGCAGGGTAACACACACACAATGCCTTTCCACCAGTGAGGAGGGGCTCAAGCTGAAAGAGAGTTAACCCATGGTATAGCTGCTCAGTAGTCCATACCGTTCCGTCCACGATTGCTGCTTCAATTGGTAGGGCAGAAGTATACTTGCTACTTGAGGGTAGTAGGTAGCTAGCTAGATCAGCATTCGCAAAATGTTCTACTGCCATGGGGTTACCAGGTACCTTCTGATTAGCAGTCAATAGGTGTAATCACTTGGCTACCACAGCTCCAATATCCAACGCCTAATTCAATTAAGACCAAATTAAAAAATTATATCTGTGGTTTAAATATTATTGGTGTTTGCAAAAATTTCAAATCTATTTTTGTTACTTATTGAACTAGGCAGTATATGTATATATATATTATATATATATTACATTTGTTATCAGGCATTTAGGTATATGTACCTTTTCACTATTTTCTATACTTACGCTGATACTATTTACCACTGTCCCTGAAAATATTACTCTTTCTATCCAAAGGTTGTCTGGAAAGAATCGCGATAAGACTGCCTTTTGTACCATTATGTTTTAACTAAAGAGTTCCTATCTATCTGTATTTGTTAGTTTAATTATATATTTTCAATACCTTTTCATCTGTAACTCATTAGTTATTTTTTTCAAGAATGAACCACAATTGCCCGAGTATACAATAAGGCCTCAACCTGGTCCTTCACATGGGGTCTCACAGGATATCACAAACACAAGACCTACCAATCAGCCTGGTCCTTCACATGGGGTCTTATGTTGGGAGATCTTCAGATGCTCAAGTGCAAACAATAGTTAAACCAACTTTAGAAAAGGAGAAGTTTTTGTATGCCAAATGTAGCAAATATATGCGAAAAATTTGCCAACTGCGCAATCGCGTTAGACATCTGAAGTCAAAAGATATTTTAAAACGTGTGACAGATGATGTATCCATTAAAAAGTTATCAGAGAAGATATCTCCGACATTTGCGCAACTGTTGCAAGGACAGATACGGAACTTTAGGAAGAAAAGTACTGGTCGAAGATGGAATAAAAAAGAAAAAATTACTGCTCTAAGAATTTATAAAAGATCACCAACTTATTACCGTTTGCTGCAAAGGCTTTTTCAGTTACCATCACCCAGTACATTAAAAAGTCTACTCAATAGAGTACCTTTTGATGCTGGAATCAATCAACCAGTTTTTGAAGTTCTTCAAAATTACACAAAGACACAAAAGCCTTCAGACAATGAATACACATTAATTTTTGATGAAATGTCAATAAAAAAACATCTCAATTACAACCCTAAAGAAGATTTCAGGATTTCAGGACCATGCTTCACAGGGAAGATCCCCACTTATTGCAGCATATGCATTGGTGTTTATGGTTGCGGGGATACGTAAGAAAGTTAAACAGCCAATTGCCCATTACTTTTCAAGTGGGTTTTCTACTGCAGACAGACTGGCTGTGCTAATTAAAGAGGTAAGTATTTTTTTTTAAACACCTGTTTTAGAATGTCTTAAAAGGCGACTAAAGTCTCATAGGCAGAAAAGTGCGTCTAGTAGGCAGCAGTCAGCGGTGTCACAGATTAATAAAACGTAACAGATGCATCACTCCCATACAAAAGCGAAAATACCTACTCTATAATAGCCTACAAAATCTTAATAATAATACCTGCTGCTCAATACGAGAAGAAATGTACCATAATTACGCGCACGTAGAGTCGAGACTGTGTTGGCCACCGTGCGAGTCACGTGCCAACGCGTCATCGTAAGAATGCGCTAGGGTTGTACCTATGATGATTATTGTAATAAAACAAATGTTGCGAATCAACTATATTTTTTATTTGTCCATCAAATATGTTTTAGTTTTATATAATGGTTTATAATTTTTTTCCCTTCTCGGAATTCTCTGTTATTAAATTTTATAGTAGAAAATATTCTAAATCGCGTAAATAATTTTAACAAATAATCATTAGGAAAACAGGAGCAAAGCGACGGAAAATCAACGGTTTTTAAAAGTTGTAATATGGTGCTACCAGGCCGATTCATTATGACGTTGTCAAAATTATTTAAAAATACTTTTTCTAACTCTTCAATATAATTATTAAACGTTTCAGGTGGGACTTTTAGCCCGCCATAAAAAGATGAATCTTTGTTATAGGCTTTAAAATGAGTATACAGTGTAGTTTCGTCAACATTAGGTTTCTCCTGTAACAAAGCATTGAAGCTAGTGCAGTTATGTTTTTTACTACACTTATATAGTAAATACCCTGATACATAGGTCAACGCATTTTTCGCAGGCAAATCAAATCGGTAATCGGTTTCGCCGAACTTTATCGATCTTTCTAGATGTTGCATATGGGTTTCTGGTTATCTAGAATGTTCGATGCTGTTCTGGAACGTGGTAGAATTATGTAGAAATTTCTAGACTCCTAGTTGTTTATTTGAGTGATGGGATAATCTAGAACACTATTCGCCCCTGCATCCTGTTTTTTTTTGTTGACCCTGACTTGAATCGTTTCTTTATTGAATCTGGTTGTAACTACTTTAATTTACAATCTACACGTACCTGGGTACCTAACGAGACACAGACAAACGTCTTATAGCAATACCCATACATAGCATACCCATAGCAAAAATATCAATGAAACCTAAAATTATTGGACAATGCCCATTGCGTAAGTACTAAGTATGGGAACTACAGTAGGAATTATTATTACCTATAAAAACAACACTTTTATAATACTTACCTGACTCAAAAAACTCCTTTTACGATTTAACTACACGTGTTCAAAGAAATAAATGGTGACAAAATTGATAAAGATAGATTTTAAACACTACTCACCTTTCTTCGTCTCTCGGCAATGAAAAAACGACAAATTTTCATTTGTTTTTTGACTTTTGCACCCATCTACTGCACAATAATTACGTGGTTTCGGCATTTCGAAGTGTAAGCGTGGGCACAGATATTACTAGTGGCCCTGTGGGCAGTAGACTCGCAAAAAAGTAGGTACTTCGTTCGCTCGTCAATAATACTACGCGGGAAACGTGCGGTGCGCGCGCTCAGGCGGGCGTTTGGCAGCCCACTGTCGGTTGTATCGTCGACGATATGCCGAGCGGTAGGCATATAGCGCGTGACCTTGAGCTAGTGACGGAGCCCTGGCGGTGTGGCAAAACCATATTACCTAAACTAATACTAAAACCAAATTATATTTCTTGTTGTGTCCATTCATATTACAGAAACACATATGGTATCGATTGACCCTACATGTGTAGGGATGATGATGACAACCTTTATATAATACTAGCTACGCTCTGTCTGCATGGTGATGGATGATGATAATGATGAATCAAAATATATATATAGCCTATGTTATTTAGGGATTACATAGTATAATGGAGAAAGAATTTTTGAAATTGATACAAATTGTTTTAGAGTCTATTTATTACAGACATACAAAAATGCAAATATTTCTTCTTGATATTATTATTAGTTTCTAAATTGTACACCGTTATCAATACTTTTGCATAACAGACCCAATGTGAATAGTTATCACATTAGTTAGAATAATTGTTCATTATTTATCATTTGTGTCGATAGATATCAAACTTGCCTAAGTCCAGTTCCGATCATTTCAACTTTTTTTTGTTCATTTAATTCAACTAAATATGGCGGACTTTTGTGACAAAATCAATTTAACCTATGTCCACAGCTTCACGAAGAAAATAAGGGTCAAAGTCGAAACATTTTTTCAATCCAGCCTAAGTCGCACGTAGGTTGCAAATCATAAATGCCTAAGTCCATTAGAACCAATCACACGCCGTCTCTAGACTGTCATGGCCACCATTCCTGTTTTATTGTCATGCGAGACACTGCGTTATTCCGTGTTTTTAATTAATAATGGAATATCTAATAAATACTGTGCCGCCAGAGTTAGCAAGGAAGAAGCAGAAAACCAATAGCAAGCAAAACATTAAAGAAAACCGGTAAGTTTTAAGTAGTTTTAAGCACTAAATCTGATTTCTTTCTAAAAGTAGTACGTTGAAGTACCCATAGATAGCGATGACGTCACGGTGTTGAACAGGGCCGGAGCGTTTTGGTTGTAGGGATTAATAGATTGCTATTCGTTCATACGACTTTTTTAAATCAGTGAAATAAATACCAATGGACTTATTTATTTTTGAGGTACGTAATTAGGTATGTTATGTATGTATGTACCTACATCTTTTTTTTTTACTTTTAAATTCCAGTAAAATGGCTTACTTACTAACGTAACAAATCGGAACTTCATCGTCTACGACCATACTTTGTGTTTTTTATTATTATCCTAAATTAATTATATTTTTGTTTACAGGTACTCGGCAAAATCTTTACCTAAAAAGCCCAAATGTAAACACCCCACAAAAGGCAAATACAAATGTGAAACTTTGACTTCTAATAGCCTTTTCCATTTCCATAAAAAATTCTATAGCAGCAACAAAAAAACTGACCAAGATAATTTTTTGATAAAATATATAAGTACAAAGCCAGTGCTTCGAAAGCGACCCAGAAAAAATGCTAGAAACCCAAAATGTTTTTCTAACCATTTCTTTGTTCCTGATCACAAGAGTAAAGAACTTATTCCCGTATGCCTGCAAGCCTTTTGTGACATTCTGAGTATAAAACAGGGGAGAATAAAAGGCGTCACTAAAAGATTTTCTGAAACTGGAACTAGTGCATCTGAGAGAAGAGAAGGAGACCGCAAGAAATTTGCATTCAGATCAAAATTAGAGTCCGTTCAGAAATTCATAAAAAAATTCAAACCTTTGGATTCACATTATTGCAGGGGCAAAATTAAACAGAGAATTTACCTCGACCCGAGTCTCAATATTTCTAAGATGTACAAAATGTACGAAGATCAAGCCATGCCCGGATTTTCGGTAACAAAATCTTATTTTAGAAAGGTTTTCAATACCACTTTCAACATCGGGTTTGGATCGCCCAGACAAGATGTTTGCTCCGATTGCCTGCAGTTTTTGGAAAAACTAAAAAGGACCCCAAGCAGCGCAGAAAAAGAAACCATACGTGCCCAATATTTAATTCACAAGACACGAGCAAAATGCTTTTTCCAACTATTAAAAGATGAAGACCCAGAAATACTTATTTTATCATTCGACTGCCAAAAAAATTTACCAATGCCCAGGGTGCCCGATCAATCGACTTACTATTCGAGGCAGTTATACATATACAATTTTACTATTGTTCAGGGCAACTCCAAATCCAGTTTGACGAGTGAAAATGTCAGCTCATATGTGTGGACTGAAGATACGGCATTAAAAGGTTCCAACGAAATATCATCATGTGTTTATCACTGCCTGAATCGATTGAATATGGAAGGGAAAAAAATCGTCAGACTTATGGCCGATGGTTGCGGTGGCCAGAATAAGAACTCGACATTAATTGGGATGGTTTGTAAATGGCTACACGACACGCAGTATGATATTTCCAAAGTTGAGATAATTTTTCCAGTAACCGGCCACAGCTTCATACCTCCGGACAGAGTTTTTGCGCTAACCGAAAAAAAAATTAGACGAATAGAAAACATTTTAAACCCAGATGACTATATTAGTATAATGTCATCTAACGCGACTATCTTTCGTGTAGTTGATGAAGTGCCAGTGTTCGACTGGAAGGAGGATTCCAAAAGCGTATTAAAAAATACCCAGAGCCTGCACTTCCAAATAAGCAAGTGTAAAAAAATTGTGATAGAAAAACAGTCAAGAAAAATTTTTGTACGTGGTGAATTGTCTTACAGAAATGAAATTGGGCAACTCTTGCCAATTACAAAAAGAGGAAAAAAGATTTCACAAATATTACCCGAAAGACTACAGGGGACTGTTGCCATCAAACAAGAAAAGCGTGATGACGTGAATAAATTATTAATTAAACACTTTGGTGAACAGTGGAGAGATATTTCAGAATTACAATATTTCAAAAATGTCCTATCTGCACCTAATCAGGATACCGAAAATGCGGATAACGGAGATTCTTTTTTACCAGACCAGCATATTCCGGAAGAGATATTTGACTTTGTTTGACCTTTTTTTCTTCGTTGACCTTAATTTTCTACATAAACTGACTAAATAATATAATTCTAATCTGTTTTATTGTATATCCTGAGTTCGTCCCCTGATTAATTAAATTACATCATTCATGCCTAAGTCCTAGTATTCTATTTCATACTCGCCAATGTCCAACGCCCTATTTATCAAAACCGACTAAATCCATTACTGTTAGATCATATCCGCTTAAGTCCATACTTATTTCATCAATTTTTAATGTTTTTCTAAGAGAACTTATTTTGCTGTGTATTTATTTGGCATTGCCAGCTAAGTATTCGTATCACTGAACATTATTTCTAAAGATTTTATAGGTAAAAGTTGAAATTGTCAAAAAACGTCATTCCCCATAAAATTGTTAGACGTGACTTAGGCGCTTTTGGTATTTATCGACACATTTCAGGTTCTACAAAAGTGCCATGAGGTGGGAGTAAATATTGCGGCCATTGTGTGCGATATGGATGGCGTAAACAGGCGAGCCCTCACTATCTTGGGTGCATCACTGCAACACCCTTATATACACCACAATGGCAAACCAATTCACAGCACTTTTTGATGTACCACATTTATTAAAATGCTTTAGAAACTTGTTTTTAAAATATGATATTGAATGTGCTACAGACACTTTATCTAATGACAATGAAGGAAAAGGTAAAGGGTTCTCATACATACTTTTCACTCTTGTGTTTTCTTATCTTTTGGGTTAACTGTTGCATATTGTTTTTTCTAAAACCCTTAGCAGAATTACGAATCTGGCCCAATGTGAATCAAGTGAAACTCAAACAAACAAACAAAATAATATGATATTGTTATGAAATTACTGCTTTTATTTTGGTTTGATAACTATTTTTCTACATGATACATATTTATTTTTACAGGAATTGCTAAATGGTCCCACATAAAGGAATTTTATGAAATTGATAAAACCAACCCAAACTTTGTGTATGCACCAGCTTTGAAGGAGGATCACTTAGAGCCCAATTCAAAACAAAAAATGAAGGTTAAATATGCAGCACAAGTTCTTAGCCATTCCGTAGCAGGAGGAATGTTAGCCAAAGTAGCTAAAGGTATGTAAACTAGATAGGTAGGTACTTTCTTTATTGCATGATAGCATGGTGAATGTTTATTTTTAATGTTTTGAAGTGATGAAGTAGAGAAGACTGTACCTGATAGGATGCATCATGCCTGTTCATTACAGTTGCAGTATCACCGTTCTGTGGCTCTAAACTGCGCTCATCACTTAGAGACATTAGTTCTTAAATCTCATGCTCACAGTAATTTGATTTGTAGTATATGTACCTATATCTTTAGGCTGACTAGAGCCTACAGCTGTCATGGCTGTCCCCACATCTTGCATGTAATGTATGGACACTCATGCAACGTGAGCGTAATTTGCTGCTACAGTAAAAGTTGCTTGAACATCCCTATACATACAGTATATGTATAAATTCTGTCAGGCAACTTGAGAGCTTAGTTCAATGTTAGTAAAATGTCAATGACCCCCAACTACATCAAAATATTAACAGATCTGATAGCAGGTTACAGCTAGTATATTAACTCAAAAATCTGTAACAATCAAAATAACAAAGTTCATTTGAAGCAAACATTTATTTAATCACCTTACTCTTATTTTCAGGAGACCTTACTGTGGACGCAGCTGTAACAGCAAATGTTATTATAAATATGGATAATCTGTTTGATTGTCTTAACAGCGATTGCTCGGATTTGCGCAGAGGAAAAGCTCATGCAACAAATTTAAAACATTCAAGTCCACATTTAAAATGCTTTGAAAAAATTAAAAGATTTTTTTCGTCTATTAAGTATATTGGAAGCCCACGTAAGCCGCCATCACAAGAAGCTTGGATATGGACTCTCAATGCCATTGAGAAATTGTGGAGGAGCTTGGTGCAAAAACACCACATCACTAGCCTTGCCACTAGGTGATTACAACAAGACCCTATTGAAAATCTTTTTGGCTGCATTCGTGGCAACTGTGTATCCAATTCCAATCCAACATGCAGCCAATTTGTAGCTGGCTTAAAAACTGCCATATTAACAAATATGTCACACATGGGCACTTCAGGAAAATGTGCAACTGATAATAGCATTATAATTAACAATTTTGAAACACTATTATCCGTTTCACAGTCCACACCACAGCATACATTTGCAAGGACAGAGCCTGAATTTCTGTCCTCAATTGAATTACCTCAAATTGATGATGCCATACAAGACAACAATGCAGAAATTCAGGCATGTGCATATGTGTGTGGATTCGTAATGAAGAGGATGCCTAATTGTGAGGATTGTAAAAAAGCATTAATATCAACAAGTGTTGAAAACTTTCATTTGTTTGTGGAGTTTAGAGAGTACTCTTAGTTTAAAAAAAGTTTAAATTATGTTACAAAAGAAATGGTCGTCTGTGTAGAACACTGCGCTACCCTGATAAATGAATTTCTCAGAGAAAAAGCTCACACGACTTACTTAAAAAAAACATATCTGAGCACATAATGTCAAATGTGAATTTCTATTTCCTGAACATTTGTATGGAGCACAGGAACTCAAATGTATGCACCATAATTAGTAGTGTTTTTACTATATGTATAAGAAGATAATGTGTTCGAGTGTTTGCTGGCGAAGCATCTGCAGCTGCACTGAAACGCAAAATAAATATATTATTCCATAAATAAAATGTGTTCATATAAACTATGCTTTTCTATAATGCTTGTGTTAATATTTTAGTCTGCTGCAACCAGGCATTAATAGATTCATGTGTGCAGTGATTTCGTCTGCCCCCTATATTGTGACATTAGTTCATTAAAACTTGTTAAGCCTGCAGTTGCAGTATAGTTGTCAGTTTGTGATTTTAATATAGGCCTATTTCATAAAAAAGGTAACAATGTAAATAATGTCTCATGTATGTCTACCAAGTTTATATGATGTTATTATCAATGATAATTTTACATATTATATGCTACCATAGACCATATTGGTATATGACACAAGTGAGCTAAGTTGATTGTACCTAAGGCAGTAGTTAAGCCGTCAAGCAAATAACCAATTTCATAAATTATAGCGTACATAATCTATATTTTTTAACGTGAAACAGTGTGATTTGTATTAAAATATTATGTAATATCCATGATACAATAATCATTATGCAATTAGTAATGTTTAGTTGCCAATTTTGTTGTATATGTAATAGGCCTGTTTTTATACAAGGTGACAATGTAAATAATATCTCGTATTTGTGTACCATGTTTATATGACGTAATAATTAATGATAATACTACATATTACATGCTACTACATAGTACAGCCCTAAGTTGGTTGTTGCACCCCAGGCATCAGTCAAACCTTCAGGCTAACAACTAATTTAATATCCAGTAACAACACGTCATTTGTATTAAAATATTGTGTGACACACCTACATGATACAATAAACATTATGCAATTTTAATGTACTTTTATTTGATTAGAGTACATAGTGGAAGCAGATTTTTTTATTCTTGTAAGTAGGTATTTTCTCTTATAAGTAATTCCAGTCGGCTATGATTTGAAATTACTACTTAAGAGTTTCGTTTTTTAATTACAAGGATTGTTTCTTGTAATAAATTTAGATTTTTAATAGCTGGTTGAAATTTCTTCTAAGAGAAAATACCTACTTCCTTCTTCTTCTTATGTGGCTTTTTAACGTGGAAAGACGTTACTCTGCCAGTGTCATGTTTTGGCGGATATTTTGCCCTTGTACTCCCCCAACCCTGAAGGAGTGACCATTGTACGGTACGGAATCAAATGAAAGTAATATGAATATCAAAAGTATTAAAAACTGGTTTCGCTTTTACAAACGTATATTATTGGTTTTAATAAAATTACATAACATATAAATAAATGGTGTGAAAACAAGCGATAAAAGAGAGTTAATATCAGTAGGTCTAGCGATATCAGAATTAAGTTTATCATACAAAGAAGAACTTAACTTAGGACATGAAAAGAAAATGTGATTTAAAGTACCGTCATCTAGGCCACACTCACAAAGCGAATGATCCCTGACCCTGATTTTAGCAAGAAACACGGGAGAACAAACGTGAGTCACGTTTGTTCTCCCGTTACGTGACCTAGGCGCAAACGAATTACGGTGGAAGTGACCCATTTCTCAGCATTTTTAAACTCTTCAGAACAAACTCAATTTAGAATGTATGGCTATATTTGAATTTACCGCCACTAACAATATTTCAGTGGGCTGAAACTAGGTGGCGCTAGCGGGATCCGTTTTGTTTTTAATCTATGCAGTTGGCTTTCTTCTCCGTTAGGAGTAAATTTGTTCTATGGTTTCTGCCCACTGGTTTTGTTCATAGACTAAAATATATACAAGGAAATAGTATCTTTAACCTTTTTTGATTTATATATATATATACATTTAAAGCCAATATCACCAAGTACAGTCTGGCCAACGAAAGCTGTCCACGTATTATTTTCAGAAGTTTTGATATGGCAATAATTTAAGACTGTCAAAATTGACACTTTGACGTTTCGTACTTGAGTCATCTTCTGTTTACGTTGGTTTATGTGCATCATATTTTCATTGATGTTGTTTAAAATAATGCCGAGAACAATTAAAAGTTCGACGAGGAAGCTTCTATTTACTATGATTGACAAATATAAAGACATAAAAAGTGATTTAAATCAGAAATCTGCAGAGAAAATACTACGACTGGATTCAATCCTTTCACTTTCAGGTTAGTTTATTGAATTTATAATGAAACATTTTGATACTTTTAGACTATTTAAGACAAATCGCAATATTTTTCATGGTGTATCTACTTTTCAGGAAGTATTAACAACGAGAAGACAAAACTTAAAATTGTGGAAGCAGTAAAGAAATTGAAAACTCTCGAAAAAAATGAAATGGCGACTTCTGAAACACATTATTTAGAAAAGATATCTTCAATGACAGGTATTACTTTAGAAATTATATATTTTAACAGTTACTTCGAAGAGTTATATAAATTTATGACAATGTATGGATGGCTAAATTAAATAATATAATATTATGGTTTTGTAATAATGTCTTTGTATATTATTATGGTTTTTGACTTTAATGACTGATATTTAATAATATACTGTTACATACATAATTTATTGTATTTGTTATCTTCAGATGTCAGTGTGAAGACTCTAAAAAGAATTAAAATTGAAGGGTCTAAAAATCAAGGACAGTGGAATACTCCGGGCAAAAATCGTCCACATTCAGCAACAGTTTACAATTTGGATAATTTTGATATTTCAGCTATAAGAAACAAAATAAACGAATTTTATGGAGTTAAAAAACAAGTCCCAATACTGAGAAGCCTGCACAATAAGCTGAGGGAAGCAATTGAATTTAAGGGATGCCGTGAAACCCTTAGAAAATGTTTACACAAGAACGGGTTTGAGTTTCAAAACAATAAAAATTAACGGGCTTTACTTACAGAAAAATATGAAATTGCGGCATGGAGACATAGATTCTTGAGGACAATACATAAAAAGAGGCTAGAAGGTAAACAGATTATTTACCTTGATAAGACATATGTACATCAGAACTATAAAGTTAAAAAATCATGGCAAGGACCTTCAACAAGCGGTGTCACTACTAATATATCATCAGGAAAAAGACATATTATTGTGCATGACGGATCGGAGGAAGGGTTTGTGCCAGGTGCATTATTGGTATTCAGCACAAAATCCAAATCAGCTGACTACCATGATGATATGAATGCTACCAACTTTATGAAATGGTTTGAGGAAATGTTGATACCTAATCTCACTAAACCTAGTGTAATCGTGATGGACAATGCAAGTTACCATGTGAAACAAGTAAACAAACCCCCTACTATGTCTGATTCTAAAGATAATCTCCGAATATGGCTTCAAGAAAATAATATTCATTTTGAAGAATATCACACCAAAGCTGAATTAATGTGTTTGGTGAAAGATAATAAACCTGCCGTTGTTTACGAAGCAGAAGTGTAGAGGTCAGGTGTAGAGTTTTTGGAATCCGATTTTAACTATGACTCATAGCTCCTATATTTGTACGGCTCCTCGGGGTCCTCGACTGTACATAAATAATGGATTAGTTGAAAATAATAAAAAGACAGAATTAAATGTAATCTTTTATTTGATATTCATAACTTTTACTTCATAATACATTCGAAAATTTCAACAACAGTTGCTAACAAAACTCGAAAAAAATGTACTTGCTGAAAAATAAATAGTATCAACTCCGTTTATGCAGTGTATAGCCAGGGTTAACAGCTCTTGATTTTTTAAAATTCCCGCCTTTTTTCTTGGACAGCTTTCGTTGGCCAGACTCTAGATGGCGCTGTAGATGTATATATATATATATATATATAGGTATATAACATAATATAGAGAGACTAACTGAGCCCACATATGCAACGCATTGTTACATGTAGACTCTGGAATTTGTATGAAAACCGTTTAATCAGAGACATACTTAATATACGCAACGTTGCTTTACTGTTTTCATAGAAATTCAAGTCTAGATGTAATGCGTTGCATAAATTGCATACGTGGACTCTGTTTCTCTACATATATATTTTAGGTTCACGTATAGGTACATACTATCGCTACTATATAATTATACACTTATACACAATAGGCTGTGTTTTGAGATAGGTAACAATAAAATGGTATATTTGCTGGAATACGTTGTTATTGTTAATCATCCAATTTAACTATTCGAATTCGGATACAGGAAATGAACTGCTCATGGAACAATCGATTTCCTGGAATTAGTGGTCAAGGTATTATTGTAGGTACTCGTACTTTACATTGACATGAACACGAACAATTACTTTAATCGTGAAAAGAGAGTTCTGTCAAAACACAGTTAATAAAAGGTATTTTCTATTTTACTGCATTATAATAACGACCATTAAAGAAAAGGACAATAAATTGGACAACAATTATTTATTACAAATTTATTGATTATACATTTAAAACGCTTAAGGCCATAAAACAAAATTATAGTTCCTTCTAGAATAAAAATTAAAGCTTTTGAAACAACTATGAAATCAGAATATAACATTAACATCAAGATTTTCAGACACATTTGTAATATCATATAATAAGAACATATTCAACGGCGTTTACAGTATATCTCTACACATGATCCCATGTAATAACATGATTCCATCTCTCTCATACTATGTGGGGAGCACCGTTGCGATACCAGCTGGGCTATTATGTATCTAAAATTGCAATAGGAGTAAAATTTAAAGAATAAATAAAATTGAAGTTAGGTATGAGTTTGGATAACCCAATCAATTTAGAATGTTAGCTTATGTTACACATAGCGAATACACCAACTGACCATTAAATCGGCCGTATAATATCGCCTCGTTTATCTATGGACGCTGATTGAAATTTGTAATCGCAATGAAACAAAGCCACATAGGAAGAAGAGAGAAGCACAATCGAAACTGGCGCGAATTTGAGACATTTTCTGTATCAAGGAAAATAAATTAAAATTTTGTGAAGTAAGTAAACACATAAAATGTGGTGTGTATGTACAATATATTATTTGATTGAATTCACAGTTAGGAGTAAAGCGTAATGGTGTAATCGTTTTTCGCAGTTATGGCCCCATTACGTGAAGTTTCCCAGCGGCGGCGCGGCAGCTAGAGTTGCTGGTGGAGTTTGCTGAGCGAAATAAGAGCCTGGCGCTCAATAATTGAAGAAATGGGCCCCTTGGTCAACTACAAAATGAAAAGGCTTGGGAGAAATTGGCCAATTTGGCCATGAGGCTCAATCATAAAATTAGATCTCTGTTATTTACCAGCAGCAATTTGAACATAGAATTTAAATGGGTTCCATCTCATCAAGACATAGAAGGTAATGAAATTGTAGATAAAGCTGCTAATTCAGAACCAGATGAAGATCATACTGAAATTTTGGGAGTGCCTTTTACTGATTATTATGCTCATTTTAAAGGACAAAAGAGGGATATATGGAGTAACTATTGGAAAGATATTAGTACAGAGAAGGGACAATGGTATTTTGGAATAGAAAAGGAACTGCCTGTCAAGCCATGGTATAGCAAAAACAGAGATGCAAATGAAAGAAGATTTATTACTATAATAAATAGAATGAGATTTGGTCATTGCTTAACCCCAGTACACTTATATAAAATAAAAGTAGTTCAGTCTAAAGAGTGCACTTTCTGTGGTTGGATAACCAAAAGCGGATCACAATTGAAGCGGATCTTCAGCATCTGATATTGGAATGTCGTCATTTTGCACTACAAAGATTCTTATTGATATCGGACCTTTTGGAAATTTCTCCTGATGTACCTCGCCACCTTCAAGAAATGTTGAACAATGTGAACACATTTTCGCATTATATAATTATGTATCTTCGACGCTCGAAAAGATATAAAACTATTTTATTTAAACTGAGAAAATGTCAAACAAATAGAAACATACACGTGAAGAAAACCATAGATTTGAACAACCGATTAATTTTGAAGAAAACACTGACATTGACAAATTTAGTGAAGAGAATTCAGGAACCTGACTGCTCCATGAAATTAAAACAATAAGATATGGCATAAGGACAAGTATCCAAAGCCATGTAATTTAAAAAAAAAAAAAATTAGGCTTAATGGGGATCTTCACTGCCAATTTATCACGCCAGATGGCGCATCGTCGGGATGGCCATTGAAACCTGTCAGTTCCATTCATTTTGTAACCTTATATGCAGTAAACAATAATTTTCTCCAAATATGCCTTTGTGTGCTGTACCAGGATGTAATAATAACGGTGTACATTTATTTTCCAAATATCCACTATAAAAAAGTGGTTAATTTATGTTGAGTCAAATAATAATAATTAAATTACAACTAAATAACACTCTAATCTAAAACAGAACACTGTTAACCGTTTGCGTACCAGAGACGTACATTTACGTCCATTTCATTCATACAGCTTTTGTTTTCATTATCACGGTATATGAAGGATTAAAAGTAAATAATTAATTAGATAGTGGGTACCTCTCAACAAGATCTGCTTTCTTTCCAGTCATCTTTCCTACTCTATTTTTTAATTCAGCTTTCAATTTTATAAGCTTCCAGGTAGCATACGTCTTGAAAGTAACGATGGTTGATCGGTTTCAACACAAAAAAAATATTTTTTTTCTAAAAAAACAAAGCGACACTAACATTACAGTGGTCATCTCGCCGCTGGCGCCCTCTGCGTTGAGCTTTACGTGTGGATCCCCATTCGATAGGAGAGGGCTCAACGAAAGATGCCCACAAATGGAAACGCGTAAGCACACGATTTTATTGTTTTTGTTTGGAATGTAACTAACTATTTCACATACCTAATCATTATTGCATGTATCTGTTGTGTTGGGTAGGTATAATTGTACTTACCGATCTTTGAATTTACTTACACTGTTTTGTGTAGGTAGACAACGGCAATGTGAAATTTTGAGACATGATGACATATGTTTATATTAAATGTGTTACAGCATCAATTTGTTGTTGCAGTACTTTACATTATTTCACAGTAGGTACTTCTAACAACATGCTACTACAATAGGTACCTACAACTCAACATTTTTACCTTTTGTAATCTAATGCCGTGGTCCGTTTTGCGATAATTTTGCGCACAGTGCTATTGTAACAACCCCCCCCCCCCAATTTTTTTTTTATTCTAATAATTAGTTTTGGCCAATGATCATCTAGTCTAGAAGGACCCTAACACTGAACCGCTGCTGTAACCTTGCTCTTTTCGAAAGAATTGAAACAGATAAAACTATTCAGAGCTATAGATGCCTAGAGTAAATGAAGTCAATACTTAGGTATTCCGATATT
The DNA here is from genome assembly GCA_917880725.1 of Selenia dentaria. Lineage (NCBI taxonomy): Eukaryota > Metazoa > Arthropoda > Insecta > Lepidoptera > Geometridae > Selenia > Selenia dentaria. Next base: position 22,128,565 of record OU862893.1, read on the forward strand.
ACATTGGATATCCTACTATTACAATAACTGAACTACTAGCTGCAAACGACAAGTCATGATGACCATACTAGAATGCATGTACTGTATACGTGAGATTCCTACAGACTGACCGACTGAACTGATCCTAGATGCTTATGTACTTAATTTGACTTCTAATCGTGGAATGTGTGAAAACGTGGAAATGAAATGGATATTAATCATCCAAATAAGTTTCTGAACTTAAGGTCTATGTTATTTGTCCATAGAACATAGAAATAGCAGGTTATTTGCAAGTTTTACTATATAATTATTAGCTTGCAAAACTACCATAATTAGTTTTCTTTATAGATTTATGTTTGTTGCTATGAGCATTTAGCTGTTGATAAGATTGATATAATCTCTTGCAGACAAAGTGTCTATATAATAGATACTATTTGTTTCGTTTATAAAAACTGCTAGGAAATAAATAACAAAGTAAAGAAAAACCTCGCTTAATATGCGCTTTAGAAATCTTTTGTGATCAGTAGCTACTACACTGATTATCCAATTCCTTTAGATAAATATTATCAGCCACTATTCCCTGAATAGTTCAATTGTTCAAGTTTAATCATTTACTTGTTTACTGAAAGCAATATATGGGAAATAATATCAGTGACTTAGAGAAAACTCTAGACGCTTGTTTGTGGTTTACAAGTATTCTCAAGGTACTGCATTGCTGGACCAAGTTTGATAAGACTTACCACATACATAAATCTCTTATTTATACGAGATTGCTATACATAGATTACTAGTGCTTTACATGTCATCTATTGAACCATTGTAGGAAAAGTAATTATTTTAGATACTTGAGTATTAGCAGAATTTTTGTTGTGTTAGTTAACTCAATACTAGCAGGCATTTATCATGATGATTATTATTTTAGTTAGTTTTATTTTACCGAGTAAATTATTGATAGATATCTCTATAATTTAAAGATATAATATATTTCATGAATTTTCATATTGTAAGTAATTAGTTTGATTTCTTTAGATTTGCCGTAGAATTCTAGTTTTATTATGATTTAGAAAGTAGGATTCTTGGCATGTTCAAGGCTTACAACTCGAATGCTGGATTAAGAGTACTCTTTACTGTGACACAAATGTTCTCCATCATGCCAAGAACCTCTTCTATTTACCCCAAAATTAGTAAGGCCTTACTAAGTCCGTTTGGTAGTTTTCCAAATATAGAGTTTGTGTCTATAAGCGATTATAATCTTATTTATCTCTTCTTAATGTTATTATTTATCATTACGAATTATCATTTGATTCTAAATATTACATTTGATACTTTCAGCAAATAATTCAATTGCTATAATTTTTTACCGCATTCTCATGCTAGGATCAGAGTAGACAATCTAGCCTAAACTCGATCACCCGAACTCATCAACAAATATATAATATATTAATGCAACAAATACATTACATTTCATTCGAACTAATATTTCTATATTCCTTTGCAGGCAAATATTTTTGTATTACTTACTTTATACTGATTAAATATATATTTATTTTGACATTTTTATTTCGTAGTTAGTCTTTAGTTTCTAAGTCTAGCATACCAATAGATTGTATTGATATGACGAATTCATTATTGAATCCTACGTCTCTAGTGGTAGACAACACTAGCGCGTGAATTTACTTATTTACTCCCGATTGAACCATCACGAAGTTAATGTATATCCCGGTAAACAAAAATACTATTTCCTAGACCTACTTCGGTCCTAAATAAATTCCTAGTCTGCTAAAGTGTGTGTAAGTCCCCAACAAACCCCCCAAAGTTAATTGCGCATGAGCTTTCATCCCCCTGATAGGATGGCTCAAGTTTGATCCCTAACTAGCCTCTAAAGTTCGGTGCCAAGCCGAGAATCGAACCTATGGCCCCTAGGGTGTCCAACTCCACGCACGGAAATAGTCGCGCGACTATACCGCTATAGCCGAAGCTATGGAAGGCTGCAGAGCGACGTTCTAGTATGAGAGGAAAAAAAATACATATAATACATAGAAGACACTTCCACTGGAGTATTCTTTCCAATCGAAGTGAGGAGCAGTTAATCGTACCCATTGCAATAAGTTAAAGCGATTGTTGGCTCGCTCCCAAAAGTGTCCAACTCTAAGGATTGGGCGTTCCCTATCGAGGTGGATCTTAGTTGTCACCGTAAGGTATCCAACCCACGTCCGGAACCATGTCCGTAGCAGAATATATTACCTCACGGAAGTTCGTGAATTTAATAAGCATTTTCTCGGTCTTGCTACTGCTTATATACTTTCTCAAACTTGACAGTGACGCCGATTTGTATCCAATCAATGCCCTTTCTATCGGCGTCAAAACGGCTTCTGATCCACCTCAGCCAATCTCTGCCCTCCAGCGCATTCCTATTCTAATTTCAAATTCTCATCAAAATCCGCTCATGACAACACATATTTTGAATTTCGTATGTCAGATCGGCGTCAATACTCATTTATTTTAGGGTTCATTTTGATGAAGCAAACTCAAATACACGGACACATAACGAAAATGTGTTCCTCACATTACCTTTGTATGGTTAGAAATATCAATGCTGCTTATTTTCATGGTAATTTTATTAATTTTACTTATAACTATTATGTATTTAAAGGATTACTAAACATTTCCTTTTCCTTGAAGTAACTTATCAGTTCTGTTTGAACAATCGATTTAAATGGTTATTACATATAATATCTTGATAATTATGTATTTAAAGGATTACTAAACATTTCCTTTTCCTTGACGTAACTTATCAGTTCTGTTTGAACAATCGATTTAAATGGTTAATACATATAATATCTTGATAACTTAAATATTCTAAGCTGCTTATAATTTTCAGTAAGTACCTATGGTCTTGCTATAAGAACTACCTAACATCTAAATCTCAATATTACACATTAACGCTTTCTTCTACTTTTGATTGTCTAAATTTCATCAATATTTGTTCATACCAAGATACTTTCTAAATGTCTCTATATTTGTGAATCGTGACGGAATCCTCATCCAGACCCTGTTCCGTTACAGCCAACCCCCAAAATTTACGCAGGTTCTCATAATTTACCGAAGTAAATTTTCCCATCCTCCATATATTCAACTTCACAAATATAGTCCCAACAAAACTGAACGTGTGCTTATCCTAATTTGTTAAAATTCGTTTTCAAACAAGGATATGAGTACGTGAACTCACTAGTGGAGTGTATTTAAAAGACCGAGTTAAAAATAAATTTACTGTAAGGGTTGATATATCCGATCTTAATGTCTCCTCCATGAGTAAAAATGACTTCTCACAAGGACAATCTGAAATAACGAAAGGGAACTAGTATTGTGCCAAATTGTGCACCTAGTCAATTCGAATAATTCAGCATATGTGCTAACACCCAAACCAATTTTTCGTTTGGGATCGAGTATGTGGAGTAGAACCTACGCCACCCTTTATTACTCCAGATCTCGTTAATAGCTAACAAGCATTAATTCTCCATGGCTGATACATCCCTCTTCAAATCAAACCAAACAAGCAACCGCCTAATAACTCGGTGAATGTAAGTGGCTAAACATTGGCTACCTGTAAAGTACGAACTCTTTATGGAATAATTCAGTTGTAAATACTGATGTGGTGTCTTCTGACCTAAACCTATCTCCAATTTGTACTCCATAAATCATTCGTTGAATAGTGTGTGTCTGTCTGAAAACAAAACTTAACAAATCGACTCCAGTCGGTATTGTCGATTCATAGAGGCCCTCAATAAAATTCAATACTAACTCTGCCACTCGCATCTCTCCCTGGGATCCCTTTATTCCATTCATCTCCTCCCATTCCTTTACTTATAGCTTAAATCTTTCTTCTCTTACATTGCCCTGCATACTGCCTAAATAAACCTTCAATCCTTTTGTCTGGAGTCTACGAATAAGTTCTCACAATAAATCGTATTTACCAAATGAAATTTCTGACTTTTATTTCTATATGCCCCTTTACATTATAAGTTTTTTTAAACCCTATGTCAAAAATAAAATAGGAAAAGCTGTAACTAAACCCGCCCTGATGAGGTTTACGCCCGCTCTTTATTAAATGATTGTAACATCTTTGTTTAATTATAATAAAGTTTTATTAAATATTGCTGTACCTTGGTATCTTTATTTTTTATTGTTTTCCTAACGTTTCTTATATACGTAATTTGAAGTAAATCCTCAAAATTCTGATTCTCATTATCAACAATTTTTACCTTTTATATGTTATTCTGTCTAAGCTTGAATCACTCACTTTCACAATTGCAAAATACACGACTTTTCATGAAATAATCATTTTGCAATAATAATGTTAATGTTATTTAATTATCAATCAATACCTGAAACCGATTTTTATAAAACTCTAAACTATCTGATTACCATTATATCTTATTTTATTATATATCAACGACAATAACATTCCTGCTTTTACAAACCCTTACTATAACCTACTAAACCAACGCATTCAGCTAAGGCAAAATTGTGTCTTTCCATCTATAATTTTCATTAGCGCGCAGATTATCTTCAAAATCAGCTCAGTAGATCAGTCATAACAACTCGACATACCTAACTCTAACCAAATCATTCGTTTTTACATGTACTGTCTACCGCAATACACCAAATATGATGTTTTTATGTCATTTCCATTGTGGTCTACATAACTATCTATGTACCTACTTTATGTTACGTATGTTACTATATATGTACCTATGTTACTACATTAATAGTTTTTTTTAGTTATATAGGTATCAAAATATCAACTCAAAGATAACTGCTCAAAACGTTATTCTAGAAATAGCTGCACAGTATTTTACTTCTGCTATTAATTTCAATTTTTGGTTTTGAAACTAGTTTAATAATGATTATGATACTGTATCCCTATGATAGGTACCTTTCTACATTTGTGACATTATTACTTTCCATGAACATCAACCCTTTCCTGTTCAATACAAATTAATCTTAACTAATTATAATGGTAATCAGTCAATTATAGATACTTAGTTCCAACAGGGTATACCTACAATAATCCTTCATTCTCCCTCTACATGCTACTCATAAATATAAAAAGAAACTCGCTACGACTGTTTATTTAGTTAGCAGGGAAATGCCCTATAAACATAAACAATGTTCTGTTTACCTTTCCTTTTCCTTTTTTTAACGCCACCTATCGCTTGTTGTCAATATTATACGCAAACGTCAAACACACGAATGTCTCTCTTTTTTTTATTCCTATTTCCTGATCTCTAACTATTTGGTCTTTTCTTTAATGTAATCCATAAATTACAATTTATTACGCTTATAAATAATAACACTCTAATACTAGCAACTCCGTATACACTAAAATATAATAAACAGTCCAACACACCCCTGTGCTCAGCTTTCCCCATTTTTCCTTTTCCTCGGACTATAGTTATCTATCAACCAGACTAACGACACGCCGTGAATTTGAATACTCATACGATAGGTGAAGACTAATAATAGTCTTAGATAATAATAGGTTTTTAATAGGTTTAGGTCTCAGAAGAACTAGTAAACTTGTGGTATCCCGTAACTAGAACTTGCGATGTAGGTATACTGAGTATTAATGTAATTTTCTACCCAATATTTTTTCCCCTGAAAATTATCGATTAGAAAGATATAGATGTAATACCTTCCTATTAAATTTTCGCAAGCCTTTACTAGGATTAATTTATTTATTAATTAGATTATTACAAGGATATAAAATGGTAATTTGTTTATATTTCTATAACCCCAAATCCCAACAAATGAAAAAAACAAGATATTTCGAATATTTCTGTGCTCGACGTTTGCTGAAATATGACTAGATTGATAACGGTCTATAACTAAAAGTTATTTTTCATAATTTGATTTCTACCTAATAAATTGAAGACTCTAAACGGAATTTATATTTAATTTAATTTCAAATGTACGAGTACAAGCAAAAGAACATAGAATTATGTTTATTTCTTTTGTCTTTGTAATTTCCAACCCCCATCTTCTACAACCTTCGTAATCCATTTGCACCAAACCTTGGTTACTTGCAAATAATCAATTAGTGAATCGCAGATAAAATTTTATTTTTCAATTCTTTTGTAATATTCCGAAGATCTCTTCTATTTCTATTTCTCTATCCACATATTTGCTATTACGAGATCATGTGTACGCTGTGCTGTCACTGCGTGGTTACTCAAATTTCTCCAAATCTCCATGTCATTTCCCTAGCTACATCTTCCATGAATTTCAAACCAACAATCGATACGACCGACTTTCCGTTCCTCGAATAATCCTGCACTAATGTATGCGTCTCGGCTATTAATGTACAGAAATCCTTAACCTTCTTCATGCGTGATAATGTGTTTGATTTGAATAATATTTATTATTATCACGTCATTATCATAACTACACTATATCTGCCAATGTCTTTGTAACGCATTACTGAAAGATATCACTCAAAGTATCCCATTACGATTATTGTACGAAATTTTAAGTCTTAACGAAGACGCTCCGTGCTATTTTACAACCACTTTGCGGTCGCATTACAACAACTAAACTTTTAAGTATTTTTTTTATTACGATTACTACCCAAATTTCACTAGTATATAACGACCCTAAATGTCTGTGATTGTCTTTTATTACTTCCTTTTTTTGTTCCCTAAATAAAATATAAACCTCAAATATCTACAAAGTATTGTTATTACGTTTGCGCTTTTATAGATATCTTGATCACAGAATCTCAAAGAGCTATGGACATTTATTGACCACAGGTAAGTTCTTATTCCATCTTATACCTAATCATACCGTTTATTATATCTATAATAATACGAGGATATAACTTTAGCATTTAAATTATAGGTATAGTTATTAAACCTTAAACATGAATTCTATTTGTTACGAACTCTTTGGATATACACGTATGTGCTTATGACAGATAGTTAAATATGTCGCTGTCAAAATAAAGGAAACAAAGTTCTCGTCAAAAATATAATTTTCGTAAATTCTATGCACGTTCGCTCTTATTATATCTTTCCCCGTAACTCTATTTATCGTAGCATTAATTTACCTTTATCTTTGCAGTGTCCATGACGGAATCAAGGCTAAAACTTGCGAACAAATGTAGGCACCGCATGCACGATACATTCGCCCAAATACTTCAATTGATATTCAACAACTATTTATACCTACATATTATTATATACATAGCTGTATATATTCCTACGAAACTATACTCCAGCTATCTGGCAAGGTACGTATAGTGTTATTTAGACTTGTTCATCTCTGCTTCGCTCCAACCAAACATCCTTTTTCCCTGTTCATATCTACATACTTCCTACAGATTATACCTACATAGAAATTACCAGTGTATTATGTACATACTTATCGTATTTTGTTACAACTGAACATTTCATATTACATTACCTAGCTATGTCGTCAAACTCTTTGCAGGCAAATAATCCAACCAACATGACTCAACATTGATTTCCTAGTTGCATACCCACCATATACCATAAACACCTCCCTTTTATATAGATTCCAATAAACATCTATAAAATACCTAGGCATTATTCACCAGAACTCTTCTTTACGTGATACTATAGTAAAACGTAGTGTTTATATTCTCTTTACACTATGACAGCAAGTCCTCAGTACCACAATCAAAAAGTTTCTTTGCTTTTACAAATAACTCTTTTGTGTTTACCTTTCTGTAAAGTTCTGTAGCCTAGGTAACCTAAATGTTGATTGTCATGTCATTTTGATTTATTTTATTATTGCTAACATATTTATTTTTCTACCTTTGTTTATTTATTCAATAGCAGAAAGGTGCGAGATGGAAAGTCAAATCGTAAACACGCGAATTTTCTGGTATTTTGGTAAAATTTTTATTTTAGTTAATTAATTTCACCAGAATAGGTTTTTGTGTTCCATTTCATTAGTTTATAGACATCACTTGTTAGTAGGTTCATTTCATTAGCGTTTTTAGTATATTATTGCGTGATGAATGATCCCCCTGATCCTGGTGGAGGCATGGACTTTGTCCAGCCGCCTTCCCCTGCGGCGTATACATCAATTTCATCATCTGTTGATGAAAAGGCTTTTGAAATAGTCAACAGAAAATGACGATCGGAAAAGCGTAACGTGACTAAAGATCCCCGTAGTGACCGTTCACGATCACGTACAAAATCAATGGTTCACGATGAAACAATGTGTAAACAGATGCGTCTGACGTTGTTCTCCAGGCTGGACAATGTACCCCTCCCAACTCCTTCTCCCCTAGTTCCTCTAGCCCCCTTCCTAGCGGGCCCTCTGCAGCTTCACAGAAAACTTCATTTACACCTATCGGTCGGCAATTATACGACTCAACAGATCGTGGCCCTTTTACGGTCCATGTTCAGAGGGAAGAGACTTCACCTACCGCTGGGACATCCCTTCACCCGGTGACATTTGGGAGATTCCTCTTTAGCCGCGCCCGGGAATTTCAAGGAATCATCGATGGCTCAATAAAGAATGTTAGTTGCAATCGTATAGCTCTAAACTTTCATTCCGCCATTTCAGCCAATAATTTCATCCAGTCCCCTTCATTGCCAAACAACAAACTCAGAGCTTTCATTCCATCGTTTAATATTACTCGGATGGGTATAATTCGCGGAATCCCAGTGGATATGACTCCAGAGGATGTTATGAGCGAGATGAAAGTTCCTGAAGAGTGTGGTCCAAATTTAAAAGTTCGCCGGCTCAATTTTAAAGTTTCTATTGACGGAGTTGTGACCTGGAAACCGTCGCAAACAGTAGTTTTGACTTTTGATGGTCAAATTTTGTCCTCAAGAGTTTATCTATGTTACAACTCTTTCCCTGTTGCGGCTTATGCCTACCCGACTATTCAGTGCTTCCATTGCTGTAGATACGGACACACCATGACGCAGTGTCGGTCAAAACCTGCTTGTTTTAAATGCGGTTCTAACCACTTAGGAAAGTCATGCAACGTGGATGAAGTTGATGCGAAATGTTTGTGGTGTGGTGGCAATCACTTTGCTAATAGCAAGTGCTGCCCTGAAATGCAAAGGCAAAATAACATTAAATCCCGTATGTCAGAATTATCTATTTCATATGCTGAAGCATCTCAGTTTTTCCCTGCATATAAAAAGTCCTTTGCTGAAGTTACTTCCACCTCTGTTGCAGCTCCTTTACCTAGTCCATCCAGGAATTTAACTACTGAACCGTCCAAAGTTCATTACAGGGGAGGAAGAAAATCTATGAAATCCCATATATTGCCTTCTAGTGTTGGTTATGATCGTGAAGCGCACATGAGCATCATTCGAGAAGAATCCTCTGGAGCATCGCAGAACGGTTGTGCTTTATTAAATCCTCTGGCCCAAAAAAATGAGACTCCTTCTGTTCAAGCTATAATAGCTGAACTCCTGCAGCTCTTGAATCTATTATCCTCTCTCATGTCTTATTCCTCCTCTTCAAGTAATTTACCGTCCAACGCTGCCTTCAACTTAAATTCGCTTATTTCCCTACTTCAAAATGGGTCCCTTTGACAGGATCCTTCAATGGAATAGTCATAGTATTTGCAACAAAAAGTCTGATTTGATATTTTTAATAAATAAACATGAACCAAGCGTCTTGGCCGTCTCAGAGACTTGGCTTAGACCTGATTCCTTTTTTAGGTTGTCAGGCTATGTTGACGTTCGAAGTGACCGCCAGGATGGCTTTGGTGGTGTTGCACTATTTATTAAAAATAATATTAACTTTTCAAGTATTTCTATCCCTTTTCATAATGATGGCTTTGATACTGTTGCTGCACGCATCAACGATTTTACAATTTTCTCCATATACATTCCTCATCCTTCTAAATCTATTATTCGAAATTTAAGTTCCGTTATTATGTCTCTTCCTAAGCCCCTTCTTATTCTAGGTGATCTGAATTGTCATCATACGGTATGGGGGTGCGGTTTGTCGGATGCTAATGGTTTTTTTTATTAGATTCATTAGATAGTCTTAATCTCTGCATCCTTAACGATGGCTCCGCTACAAGAAGAACTCGTCCTAATGAGTTTACTAGTGCAGTGGATCTTTCTTTATGCTCTCCTGAGCTCGCGTCACTTATGTCTTGGTGTGTTTTCCCGTCTACTCATGGTAGTGACCATTTCCCAATTCTTTTACGAATCTTGCAAAAACATTCCCGTCCTGCTTCAATTAATTCTCCGCTTCTTAAATATATAATTGACAATAACAGTTTGATCTGGGATGTGTTCAATGATCGTACTGATTCCAAAGCCTTAACTTTACCTCTTATAAATTCCTCTAACATTATTACCTGTTCTGAGATGTTAGTACGATCTCTAGTAGAATGTGCTGATTTGACTTTCCCGGTTAAGAAATCTCATCCAGACAAAGTTCCTTCTCCTCCATGGTGGGATAAGGATTGCTCTGAAGCCGTTAGATCTCGCAATGATGCAGAAGCTATCTTTTGTCTGTCTATGACCCGTGATAATTTTATTGAATTGAATAAAATGATTGCAAAATCCAAGCGTCTCTTTCATGATAAAAAACGTAATGGTTGGAAGTCATTTTGCTCCAGCATAGGCCCCAATACTCCTTCATCTCTTATCTGGAAGAAAATACATAGGTATCGTCGGTCTCAATGTGTTCCTTATCGTAGTTGTTGCCCTTCCCAAGTTTGGGCTGATGAATTTATGGACAAATTGGCCCCTCATTATTGTCCCCATCATTCAGAATTACCATCTCTTTCTAAGCCCTTTTCTAATGATCCCCTCGATCAACCGTTTACACTTAATGAGTTGGAAAACATTTTGAAATCCGTTAAAGATTCTGCTCCGGGTATTGACGGCATACCATATTCCTTTGTTTCTAAAACTAATGTCCGCCTTCAGAACTATTATTTAATTTTGGTTAACACAATTTTTGCAACCGGATTTGTTCCAGTTTCTTGGAAGTCTCAATATATTATTCCTATTCCGAAACCTAATAAAGATCCGTTGGACCCTAACTCTTACCATCCTATCGCTCTCTCTTCAGTCTTGACTAAAATTGCGGAGCATTTGATTAAGAACCGCCTTGAGTGGTTTCTTGAGAGCAATGAAGTCTCAATACGGTTTTAGAAAAGGCAAGAGCACTATGGACAGCCTTGCCATTTTTACGACTGACATACGAGTTTCATTTACGCGCAATGAATCTATTATAGCTGCTTTCCTAGACATTTCCGCAGCCTATGATAGTGTCCAATTCTCAATGGATTTAGTTTATTTTTAAGAAGGGGGGCGTCCATAAATTACGTGAGGTGTTTAATGGGGGGAGGGGGTCGGGTCAAATCTCATCTAATCTTACGTTGGAGAGAGGGGGGTCTCGGCAAATATCACGCAATTTTTTTTCTGATTGAAACAAAAAAAAATATCCTATTTTGGTCCATTTAATCCAGATTGTACATCTTGAGCGTAATCGCGTAATACGATTAAGATCATACACTAATTCGTTCGAAAGAAAATAATTTCATTCATACTTTGACGTTATACATCTACTGACTGTCAAACCACCATATTTGTTTTATACCAAATAGCTCAATTTAATCTGAATTTACGGTACAGTGTAGCCCGTCCTTTGTTTTCGCGCCACTGTCAGCCGAACGCGCGACTCGATGAATGAGAGCGTACGAGCTGAGTGGCAGCGACACACGGACAGGTTCCAACCTGCTTTGTTTATTCTTGTAAATGTTTTACTCGACTCGACAGACGTCAAAAGACACGTCCATAAGACGAAGAAGTCCTGCCAGGACGATGTGATAAAATTATGGAATACAGCGAAGCAAAAATTCCCGAAGAAAGAAGAGTTAATACATCATATTCAACATGAGATTGAACAGCTTCTCAGGGAAACCACTGAGAGAAAAGTTCGGTCTACTTTAGCATTCCTTCAAAAAGTAGGTTAAATATATTTTTTTAAGAAAATACTTTTTTTATAGAAAATTTATTGTTTCAATTAAGTAAGGAAGTCCATTCGCTCCAGTTGAGTCACAACAACTGTAGTAGTCAATATTCGATAAATTAAAATAAAAAACCCACGAAAATTTCTAAAATTAAAAAAATAATTGTATATGAGGCATTAATCCTTGAAATTTTGAAAATTAAAAAAAAAAGTTAAATACAAAAATAATTTGGCTTTTTTAAATCAGCTGCTAGTAACCTGTCCGTGATTTGGCAACGCTATATTTCGGTTGTTTACATTTTCATTTGCACAATATAACCGTAACCATGTTAAAGTTTTTGCAGTCAATGCAAATTAATTAATTAATTAAAAATGTTAAATCACAAAACTATAACATTCTTATGTCTCATGGCAGGAATGCTAGTATTTTTTAATTATTGTTTTATTTTTCAATTATGAAATGTGAAAATTTGTTAACAATAAATTAACTTATAAGTATGTACGAAAAACATAAGTGCATTGAAGTTTAGTTTGAATTTACTGAATGCTGAAGCTCGCGCGCTACGCAAGGTTGCCAAATGTTCTGACGCTATTTAAATGCAGTTTACTCAAAAAATTTCTTTTTTCCCACATTTTGAAAAATCTCACGTGAGATTGGGGGATGGGGGAGGGGGTGGAATAAAATCTCACGACATCTCACCAGGGGGGGAGGGAGGGACATAAAATTAAAAAAAACACCTCACGTAATTTATGGACGCCCCCAAGGGGACTTCTTAAAAATAAACTAAATTGATTGAGAATTCCAGCTAAATTAGGCAATTTTATTATGAATCTTCTTTCAGAGAGATATGTATATCTCCGTTGCAGCGATTCTTCTATTACTTCTAATAGGGTCATTTGGCGGGGCTTACCGCAGGGCTCTGTCCTAAGTCCACTTCTATATAATGTATACACGTATGATCTGGAATCCTCTGTTGGTCTAAGTCGTATCCTTCAATACGCTGATGACATACTTGTCTACAGTTCTCATCACAAAATTGATGTGGCTAGTAAGTGTATTTCCCATTCCCTTGAATGTTTAAATGACTGGCTTCAAAAAATGGTCTAGATTTATCTCCTATAAAGAGTAATATCGTTCTGTTTTCTCGTAAAAGAAATCCTCCTGATTTAAATATCTCTATTAGTGAGTGCAGAATTCCAGTAAAGGAGTCGGTTAAATTTTTAGGTCTCTGGTTGGACAGTAAACTATGTGGTCGTCAGCATTGTGAATACATTTCAAATAAGTGTGAGAGGAATATTAAAATATTACGGTGTTTGTCTGGGGTGTGGTGGGGTGCCCACCCTTTTAATCTTAAATTACTATATAATGCCATTATCCTTAGTGTCTTGGATTATGGTTCCTTCTTGCTGGAACCTGCACGTAAGCGAGATCTTACCAAACTTGATCTAATTCAATCCAAATCACTCCGGATTATTACTGGTGCTATGAAATCATCTCCAATTAACGCTCTTCAGGTGGAGTGTGTGGACCCTCCTCTTCATCTTCGTCGTCAATTCCTAGCTAATAGATTCTTCTTCCGTTCTATTCATTTCTCTAATCACCCTCTCATTCCTAAACTCCAACTTCTCAAACAATGTGTTTACACTTCCCGTTTTTGGACTTTTAAAAAACATCCGCTTCTTTTGAAAAGTTATTCAAACTTTAAATTGCTTAAGGATCCCACGTATCGGTCTACTAAACTATCGATTTATAATATTAATTACTTTGTTATAATATCGCAGCCGGAAATAATTTTGGACTTTGGTATCTGTAAGGGGGACCTCTACGCTGATAAGTATTTTCAAGAGCTCTTGCTCAGGAATTGGCGTGGATGGCATACCATTTTTACGGATGCCTCAAAATTGTCTCAGGTTGGATGTGTTGGTTGTGGTGTATTTCACTCCCAGTTTGACATTGTTCAAAAGATAAAATGCCCTCCTGAGTCCTCTGTTTTTACAGGTGAATGTCTAGCAATTCTTGAGGCGGTAAAATATATCCTTCTCTTCAAACTTCGTCAGACCATAATTTTTTCAGATTCTCGTAGCTCGCTTCAACCCCTTCTGTCTAACCCTTTTCACTCTAAATTTCACCCCATTGTTCTCGAAATTAAAAAATCTTTATCTGATTGTATTGATAAAGGACTAGAAGTGGTTCTTGCTTGGATACCAGGACACCTTGATCTTTCTGATAATGAACGTGCTGATAAAGCGGCCAAAGAAGCGGTTTCTTGTGGTGATAAGGTCCCGTTCATTAATTAATTATAGTGTTGACCTTATCTGCCTCCCTAAAAGTTTTCTTTATAAGTCATGGTCTTCATACTGGAGAACGACTAGCTCATCCAAAGGCTCTGGTTTTGCTAAGATCCAACCAGAAATACCAAGTAAACCTTGGTTTTCGCAGTGGTACTTCGGTAAGATTTATACGTCGACCTTAATTCGCATGAGGCTTGGTCATTGTTGCTCACTTTCACATTTAAAAAAGATTAATGTGAAAGATTCCTCTATATGTGAATGTGGCCTGGATGACGGGGATCTCAACCATATATTCTTTTCCTGTCCATTGTATGATAATGTTTTTTTTCTACAATTCTCTCATATCATTAAAAGTCTCATTTCCGACTCATATTCCTGAACTTTTATCATCTACTAATATTGATATATATAAAGTTTTCGTTCACTTCCTCACTATCAATAACATTCGTTTATAATTTTGTACATATTTATTTGTTTTTAATGTTGTTTGTTTATGTGCGAATAAGTTTTCTTTAAGTTATTATTCTTTCTTATTATGTGTGTATATTTTCATTTTTTCATACAAAATAAACCTATTCTGGTTCATAGTTTGCTCAAATTCGTTTTAGGATGTTTTTTGTTTTATTTGACGTGAAACTGGCACAAATGTCATCTTGACAGTTGCCACAAACAAAAAAAAAAACATATTCAATAGCAATTTTAAGATAGGAACCTAATTGCTGTGAACAAAGCTACAATTGATTTTCTCATATTTCTACGCGCCCTGATATACAACCTTCGGTTAGTTTTAGATTATTGATGACATAACTGATTCTATATTTTACTCGTTATATGTTTATGTATATTTTATAGTTTTCCATTAATTCTAGATACCTGCCTGCCGACTGTGGTGTTGTTATAGACCACAGTGAAACCTGACAAGCTCTACAGCTCACATAACCCACTCATCATTGATTGGTAGGTATGTAAGTTTCGATATTTATTTAGTATCCTAAAAATATTTCCTAGGTACTAATATTACAAACACGACGTTTGTACGTAAGAATGAATGTTTGCTTCACCATCCCTCTTAAACGGCTGCGCCAATTTTGATGAAATTTGGTACGAAAGTAGATGTAGCTTTAAATTTACATTTATGATACTCTCTCTCATCATCATCATCATCATTATCCTAATAAGACTCCTGAGGTACTTATATTATAAGGGCGAAAGTTTGTATGTATAAATGATTGCTTGTTACACCATTCCTCTCTAACGGCTGGACTAATTTTGATGAGATTTGTTATAAAAATAGATGATACAAGATTTACGCATAGATAATTTTTCTTCATCACCACCATCATCACCCATCACCATGCGGGTATATCCGCGACCGCAACTAGTAAAATATAAAATGAACGTTTGTATATTTGTCTGTTGCTCTGCAATAACCTCTCACTTGATTAAACGAGTTTCATGATTCCTACGATTTTCATGGCATAGAACCGGGTTTTTTTTATATAATGTTAAATGGCCTAAACTCTAACATAGTTTCTACTATTATTCACAGACCGAAATTCACGATGTATACTGAGTTCAGATTAAAATTTAAGGTTGTGAATATACTTTGCACGTACTGCTTACATGTCAATTATGCTACATAAGAACATAAATACATACATAACTATTAACATTCAAACAATTATTATTGTGCCCTAAACAAAAGTTTCCTTATTCACTTTGATTTACATAATGTTTGGTTTTTTTCCCATTATTTTAAATTTAGATTGATAACCCGGCTTTGCTCACCAATCCCTAATTTTCCCTATTATATTCGCAGATCTCGTCAAGGCGCACTACTCGACCAGCCGCTTCGCCCCAAAGTTTCTGATATTCGGCGCTCCTCTTCAGCCTGCCTACATTGTCAACACTTTACCAGCTTCATTCCGAAGACTCATCACTACCTAGCTATAATATTAGTTTTTTTATACTTAAATTCGGAGCTTACTATGTTTGTCTATTAAATCTGCATATCGTTGATTTATTTAACCTTTACGAATAACTATACAACCATCTGACTTGTCTATAAGAATTTTTACAACGCTAAGCATCTGAATGAGAAATTCAACCCCCTAATGTTACGACTAAACATATTTCAACAAGACTTATCATCGCTCAATTAAAGTTGCGCAACTTTGCATTTTATTGTAATCTTATTTATTTCCTTCGCAAATGCAATAGAAGTAATTACGTACTTATGTAGATTTTTGCTATCATTTAATTACCATAAATTTCATCGGACAAAAAGGTAAGCCATAACGGTCACACATTTTAATTTTCATACTTCCGAACATAACAAACATCGATTATATACAGACATGTCCACGATCTGCGCTGTATTTTGCTGATTACTAATGTAATCCTTGTGATGCGAATACAGCGACGGCACTTCAACATGTAGAAACTCTCTTTCTTTCCTAACACTACACAATAACTCTTCCAGTACTCTATAACGCAACTCTTGGCTCCCAAGTGAGTTTCATAAGTCGTTCAATACTAAAAAGTGTTCCTAAAACCTTCGGGTCACTTTGAGTAGAGTTCGATACTGACTATTTACCGTGTGCTTCCAGGAGAGTATCCTAGTCGTAAACACAACACGCAATCTGCCTTTCGAATGATAAGTGTACTTCTGGATTCTAGAGATCGACTATGGGGTACACGTAAATGAGAAAGATAGTTGCAGACTTTACATACATGAAACTTGCATACAACTCATCTTTCCTTGAATATCAATTAAGCGCTTCGTAGTAATTAGTATTTTAGTAATATTCCTAAAATTGCATATCCGGCTTATTTATTTCTTAGTTTATTGTAGAAATCTACTACTGTAGTCTAGAACAACAACTCATCACCTCATCATATTATCCGTTGCCTACCTAGTATCTACCTATATAAAGTAACCTATTTAGCCCTTAAAAGTCACCTATTGCAATAGCATCTCTGTTTCAATAAAATCCTATCCATTTTACGCCAACAAATTGTGCGGTTGACCGCAACTAATTGCTAGTAAAACTTCCGTAGTAACGTTATTCCAATCCTGGTAACGGCACTACCAAATTGTAACAACCCCCCACCCCCCCAATTTTTTAAATTTTTTATTCTAATAATTCGTTTTCGCCAATGATCATCTAGTCTAGAAGGACCCTAACACTGAACCGCTGCTGTAACCTTGCTCTTTTCGGAAAGAATTCGGAAAAACATATTCCCCATTCACCCCACCCTTGTTCTGAGACGATGAAGGACCTAACGGTGACCTAACAATAAAACTATTTTTAAATTTGTCAGCGATTTCTTTGAGATCATTCGTGCCATCCACACTCATGGGAAGACCAGGGCGACTTCTCATACTATTGGTATTTTTCCAGAAACCACTGAAATCTTTCGTGCAATGTTTAGCTGCAAGTATGTCCATTTTCAATTGGTCTTGGTGTTTTAGACACCATTTTAAACGCGATTTAAATGCTTTCCTGCTCTCGCACATCTTTTTATAAATTTCACCAGAAGTAGGGCCACCACACAACAACCATTCCTGAAATCTCACCCTAGCCACCCCATGACTATGGCTTACATGTTTATTCCACCCGACAACAGTTTTACGACGCTGCTTACTCTGTTTACGCTCGCTTCCCCGACATTTTACAGACGATAGGGATAACTCAAGTACAATGTCAGAGTACAGTTTGTCAATTCGTAAGCTGTGAGCAGGGTCGCTACAGTACCGATCACTACATTTTTCAAGCTCAGTGGGAAAATCGATCAATCTAAGACGGTTATGACATTCAGTTCGATATTGTGTAATTTGGTCTGCAGTTTTTTCTCCCCACGCAACTTGATTATTAGTTACACTTGAATTTATTGTTATAGGAGTCAAGCATTCCAAGTTACACTCACATATAACGGGAAAATGATCAGACCACAACACGTCATACTTGACGTACACATTACACACAGAGATAGCGGCTGATTGCGATACAACACAATGATCCAACCACCGCTTAGAGCCACACACTTGATCTACGTATGTGAACGTATTCGATGACATGCCTAATCTATTCACATCAATAAGTACCCACTTTAAGTCATCACATAAAATACTTAATTCTTTAAAAAATAATTCTCCAGGATGCGCATTAAAATCCCCTAATATGAAAATAGGTTCGTTCTCATGTTCATTACTAATAGCACTTACAGTTCCCATGCAGTCAGTAAACGTAGTTATGTTCTCCGATTTGTTTGTAGGCATATAAACACAAACAACTATGAATGGTCTTGCAACTGTATATATACGAATAGCACAAACTCGCGGATTATCGCAATTTATCACTGTGACAGTAGGAAACACACTGGTATTCCACAGCAGCGCAGTACCTCCATACGGCCTGCCGCGCAGCAGTCCCGCCGTTGTGTCAACAGCTGATGTCCCATTGCAACTAAATGTGCTATTGATACTATTTAGATAAGGTAGCTCTTCCGGTAGCAGCCACGTTTCTTGTAGTGCTATTATTACACACTCTTCACATAAACGTCGAATATCGCCCACAGCGCTCTTCACGTTCTTACAATTATAACTAGCAAACTTGCAGGTTGTACTATCCATTCTTAGAGGTCAAAGGGTCGCCTTTCGCAGGCTCTCTATCCGCCCGCCGAGTTTTATAGTGTACAAAACGTCTAAAAATTATCCCTTCAGGCCATACTTTGTTGTCTAAAAATACGGACACTTTAGAATCAGGTACAAAGAATTTGTAAGCTTTGTGAGACAACACTTTTTTAGTGATAATCTTTTCCAAGTACACACTCTCTTGGGTTCTTGTTTTTATATAATCCACAATATCACGTTCTAATGTGTCGTTATGTACATTTGTAATAAAAATAGGTGTTTTCTTATCAGCGGCTTTAAATGATGATATTGTAGCCTTTGCTTTACCTATTTCGCCCAAATACCTATACTTCGGTTTTTTTTTACGGTTACACACCGTTTGCCAGGTAGTGTTATCTTTCTTTTCGTTACATACATTTTGTGACGCAGTTAATGTATGAGTACCCGTTACCATATTATAGTTTCGCTCCTGTTCAACAACTGACTGAGTTTGTTTAGAGTTACTTGGCCTTGCGATCGGTGATAACGGTCCTGTATGGTGGATTTCGTCTCTGCCTTCACAGATTATAGGCACCGTGGCGACAGGTACATTTGGTGAATCATCTTCGTGTGTAGCATGATATAACGGCGTACACACCATATCAACATGGCAGGTATCACTGGCCAACGTCGACGCATTATGCGTTGCTGTGGCTTGAGAATTATTTTTCTGCATGTTATTATTCGGCTGCTGTAGGTCGCGTTCATCCGAACTGTAGTTATGGGAATGCGTCAGTCCTACAGGGCCACTCTCAATATTCCAAGCACCTCGCTTCATGTTAACATAGCTGGAAGGCTTAATAAGTGGAGGTAACGATGCGTGCTTTAAATTATGTAATTCTGCCCGCAATTCCTCAATATGTTTCATAGTAGCATAGGTACTTTTGACTTCTTTGATCTCCGCGTTCAGTCTTGTAAGATCTTTAAGTAGTTTTGTACAGTCGAGATGGTCAAACAAAATAGGGGGTAGTTTCTCAAGTGCTCTCGCCACAAATACTACTGGTACCACATCTGGATCCAATGTTTTAAATAGACTCACGATGTCGTCCAAATCTCGTTCGTCCTTCCCTTTACGCTTTCTTATTATTTTTCGTTGATCCGTTGGCAGAGACTCGAACAGCAACGATTTCGATTTACTTATTTCACTGCTTGTAAATGCTGACAAACAAATCCGTTTCAACGTTTCTTCGTCTATAACTGATATTTTGTTTTGTATGTAAGCTAACAACTCGTCTATGACGATATTACAAACGTTACATTTTAATGTTTTCGACATCTTTTTACTTATTCAAGTGCGCCGTCGCACCCGGCGCGCACCAACAAACACACCGACCTTGACAGCGGCTCGCGAGTGACTGTGTTTATGTTTGTTGCTATGAGCATTTAGCTGTTGATAAGATTGATATAATCTCTTGCAGACAAAGTGTCTATATAATAGATACTATTTGTTTCGTTTATGAAAACTGCTAGGAAATAAATAACAAAGTAAAGAAAAACCTCGCTTTATATGCGCTTTAGAAATCTTTTGTGATCAGTAGCTACTACACTGATTATCCAATTCCTTTAGATAAATATTATCAGCCACTATTCCCTGAATAGTTCAATTGTTCAAGTTTAATGATTTACTTGTTTACTGAAAGCAATATATGGGAAATAATATCAGTGACTTAGAGAAAACTCTAGACCCTTGTTTATTTATAAAGGTTTACAAGTATTCTCAAGGTACTGCATTGCTGGACCAAGTTTGATAAGACTTACCACATACATAAATCTCTTATTTATACGAGATTGCTATACATAGATTACTAGTGCTTTACATGTCATCTATTGAACCATTGTAGGAAAAGTAATTATTTTAGATACTTGAGTATTAGCAGAATTTTTGTTGTGTTGGTTAACTCAATACTAGCAGGCATTTATTTATCATGATGATTATTATTTTAGTTAGTTTTATTACCGAGTAAATTATTGATAGATATCACTATAATTTAAAGATATAATATATTTCATGAATTTTCATATTGTAAGTAATTAGTTTGATTTCTTTAGATTTGCCGTAGAATTCTAGTTTTATTATGATTTAGAAAGTAGGATTCTTGGCATGTTCAAGGCTTACAACTCGAATGCTGGATTAAGAGTACTCTTTACTGTGACACAAATGTTCTCCATCATGCCAAGAACCTCTTCTATTTACCCCAAAATTAGTAAGGCCTTACTAAGTCCGTTTGGTAGTTTTCCAAATATAGAGTTTGCGTCTATAAGCGATTATAATCTTATTTATCTCTTCTTAATGTTATTATTTATCATTACGAATTATCATTTGATTCTAAATATTACATTTGATACTTTCAGCAAATAATTCAATTGCTATAATTTATTACCGCATTCTCATGCTAGGATCAGAGTAGACAATCTAGCCTAAACTCGATCACCCGAACTCATCAACAAATATACTCGTATAATATATTAATGCAACAAATACATTACATTTCATTCGAACTAATATTTCTATATTCCTTTGCAGGCAAATATTTTTGTATTACTTACTTTATACTGATTAAATATATATTTATTTTGACATTTTTATTTCGTAGTTAGTCTTTAGTTTCTAAGTCTAGCATACCAATAGATTGTATTGATATGACGAATTTACTTATTTACTCCCGATTGAACCATCACGAAGTTAATGTATATCCCGGTAAACAAAAATACTATTTCCTAGACCTACTTCGGTCCTAAATAAATTCCTAGTCTGCTAAAGTGTGTGTAAGTCCCCAACAAACCCCCCAAAGTTAATTGCGCATGAGCTTTCATCCCCCTGATAGGATAGCTCAAGTTTGATCCCTAACTAGCCTCTAAAGTTCGGTGCCAGGCCGAGAATCGACCCTATGGCCCCTAGGGTGTCCAACTCCACGCACGGAAATAGTCGCGCGACTATACCGCTATAGCCGAAGCTATGGAAGGCTGCAGAGCGACGTTAAAGTATGAGAGGAAAATAAATACATATAATACATAGAAGACACTTCCACTGGAGTATTCTTTCCAATCGAAGTGAGGAGCAGTTAATCGTACCCATTACAATAAGTTAAAGCGATTGTTGGCTCGCTCCGAAAAGTGTCCAACTCTAAGGATTGGGCGTTCCCTATCGAGGTGGATCTTAGTTGTCACCGTGAGGTATCCAACCCACGTCCGGAACCATGTCCGTAGCAGAATATATTACCTCACGAAAGTTCGAGAATTTAATAAGCATTTTCTCGGTCTTGCTACTGCTTATATACTTTCTCAAACTTGACAGTGACGCCGATTTGTATCCAATCAATGCCCTTTCTATTGGCGTCAAAACGGCTTCAGATCCACCTCAGCCAATCTCTGCCCTCCAGCGCATTCCTATTCTAATTTCAAATTCTCATCAAAATCCGCTCATGACAACACATATTTTGAATTTCGTATGTCAGATCGGCGTCAATACTCATTTATTTTAGGGTTCATTTTGATGAAGCAAACTCAAATACACGGACACATAACGAAAATGTGTTCCTCACATTACCTTTGTATGGTTAGAAATATCAATGCTGCTTATTTTCATGGTAATTTTATTAATTTTACTTATAACTTTTATGTATTTAAAGGATTACTCAACATTTCCTTTTCCTTGAAGTAACTTATCAGTTCTGTTTGAACAATCGATTTAAATGGTTAATACATATAATATCTTGATAGCTTAAATATTCTAAGCTGCTTATAATTTTCAGATACTTTCTAAATGTCTCTATATTTGTGAATCGTGACGGAATCCTCATCCAGAGCCTGTTCCGTTACACTATCGTCTACCAAAGCGGGTCCGAGACAAATATCGCGATTTTGACAGCTCGTGGCACTGTAAGCGTGTTGTTAATTCGGACCAAAGTTGTAGCAATAACGAACCATTTGCTCGCGAAAAACAAAAATCTTAAAAATATCGTGCATAGTGTGAAGGTTAACTATGTAGTGTGTGGATTAAAAAGAAATAATGGAATGGATGGACCGACTTTTACAACTCTTACATCAAAAAGAAGGGACACCAGTAAATACATTGTAGAAATAAACAAACACCTGTCACTTTTGACAGAACGCTCACGACGATTATGGTGTATAGTGCCACCAACTTATCTGTTCAGGTGGGCAAAATTGGAACTACAGTGTACATACCAACTAACTTTGGCGTTTATAATATTAGTAGGATTTTTTGTAGAATTTGCAAATTAATGAGTGGCTTGAAAGACTGCCCTATGTTTTGTTTCTCTTTTTTCTTGGTGAATTTCTTAGGTTGCAATACCAAAATTCTACACTAGCGACGCTGTCACCTGAACAGATAAGTTGGTGGGACTGTAGAGCATGGTTCATGTAATCGTCAATATGGCGGCAGTTAAGACGTCATCGATGACGTAGCGTGGGCCATCGTAATCACGCTCACGGTGAAAGGGACCGACTTGTATCGCGCTAATATCGATTATAGCCAATTGGGACCGCAGTGTAATAATACCTAGTGCAGAGGATGGAATTACCAATTGTACTTACCCAATTGTTTTGCTAACCTCACATTTTTCTACTATTATTTTTTCTTTGAATGTGCCTGCATGATATATAAATAAGATGTGCATGTCATGACATGTGTTTTCTTCACAAATACTGGCATGTGCTGAAGTGTCGCACAAAAGGGAAAGCAGCGGACAACCGGCGGAAACAGAGAGGTACTGGGGGTGGGCCAAGGAACTTATACCCGACCATAGCCCATATACATAGCCCCAAAATTTATCCGTTTTCTTATCGAATTTTAGTTCTGTTCTTATTGCCATAGAATCAAAAAGAAGGGCTACATTTTTAAGAGAGGCATCCCTGGCTGCAGTTTCTTTTAAGAACATGATGACTTCCTGAATGTAACCAACACTACAGTCACGTGTAGCTAAAAGCCTTCTCAGTGTAGCTGGATGAGGGAGACACACATGTTTTCTCAAAAAAATATACGCTTTAGGGCTGTAAAAGTGCAAAGTTAGAGCAAAAGATTTTAATTCTTCACTATATCTTACTTTTTTGTTACTAATAGCATGATTAACTGGTCATGAATATGCACTAAATTACTTTTTATGACATCTTCGATTTCTTCTGGGTCATGGGTCTTTTTTTTGACTACATTTAACAAAGATTTAAGACTATCGATTCTCAAGTCTCTTCTTTTAACGCGCTGCTTAAGAACTTTAACTTCTCGTTTTATATCGTCAATTTCCTTACATTCATAGCGAATTTTTTTTGTAGGAGGTTCCTCGGAGGTGCTCGGTATAGGACTGATTTCAAGCTTTTGCTCAGGAACTACTGAAATATTCCCGGATTTTATTCAATCATGATTCATAAAAGACTTAAGGTATTTCGACAGTATTTTTTCTATTTTTTTGCTCTAGAGCTTTTATGAATCATGATTGAATAAAATCCTGACCTTAAAAAAAATGTATAGGTACTTACCTACTTATTTTATTTTAAAATTTTTAGAATTAATATATTTTGTCATCATCAAAAAGATCTCATCAAGACCAATCTAACGAGCCCAAACACGGTAGGTATCAGACTACTGGGATGCAGATTCTGTGAGCACCTTCCATCTCCGTCATCAGATCCTGAATATCACGTCATCATCAGAAATTACTCATCAAGACCAGTCTAACGAGCCCAAACACTGGTAGATATCCATCTACTAGGATGCAGATCCTGTGGCCACCTTCCGTCTCCATCATCAGACCAGCTCAACTACACCAGATTATTGTATTGTCATGGTGTTCATACATGTATGCAAAATTTCACGTTAATCGGATAACTGGAAGTGGGAATGAATTTCCAAGATTTGAAAAAAAAATTACCTACCTACCGACCTACCTATAAACTTACAAACAGAGCAAGTTAAATAAATGCTTGTAATAATACGTAGTGACACACAAATCATTGATTAGCATAGAAAGTTTAATCTAGATTACCTACTATTTTATGTTTGTCAAAAATATGATTGCGAAAATAATCCTAAAAATCCGTTCACTATAGGCACACTACTTCATGAATTGAAAAATACTTGAAGAAAGAAATACCGCATCCCGCATAGGATTCGCTTTTACAGCCTGGAATCGCACATTTTTTAACCATATTTATTATGTACGAATAAAGAAATATTGCCGAATTACGGTTCAATAAATATCACCACGTTGATCACCACAATTATAACAAATCCAAAATGGCTGATGGGATGCCAGTTCAACTTAGATACATCCTACCACATCCTTCTAATAAATCTATCCTTTTTCAAACAACACTTTATTTTTTATTTATTTATTTCCATTCTCAGACAACAAAATATGGTCCATTAGATATATATATGTCACACTTATATTAATTTGAGATACAAAACTATCGTAAACAGTTACGTGCTGTGGCCCGCGCTCGCCGCTGTGCACAAGAGTGACTCCCAGAAGAAGAACTTCAAATAAGTTCGAAACTGGTCGGAGAATATTTCCGGTAAATATTACGCGAGTCCTAGCCGGTTTTTAAGCGTAACTTATATTAATGTCAAACAATAGTTACAATTAACAATAAATACATTACAATTATTTATACAACAATAACTTCGAACAATATTTAAAATAATCATGACACTTTGAAATTAAAACGTTAATTATCTCATTGTCTGATCTAAAGAGTAAGGCTCTAAAACTGGCAATACGATGTCTGATCAGTGCATCGAGAGCCGGCACGCGGGCTTCAGCGAACATCGTGGACGCGCTGCAGTAGCGCGGGAGTCCAAACATTATGCGGAACGAGTCGTTATACTGCACCTTAAGCGTACGCTGACTTTCCACTTTATACCGGGACCATAACTGTGGTGTATAAATTGATGTACAGTATGTCTTAAATAATAAAATCTTAGCTTCTCGCGAACATTGGGTAAACCTTCTACCAAGCATATTAGCCCGTACGGCCAGGGCACGTCTTTCTCTGTCAACGTCTTGGTCGTCTCTCAGGTCACTAGATACCATATGTCCTAAATACTTATAAGAAGTAACATACTCCAACTTATTTCCGTCCAGATACAATGGAAGACAAAATTTATCATTGCGCGTGACTCCAAATATCATTGCCACCGACTTTTCCGTATTATAAATTAAATTATGGTCACGCGCATATCTTTCACACGTTCCAAGCAATATTCGCATGGCTCACTTTAATACCGTGTCCAAATTATTGGAAAAAGAAAATGTCATTTTAAACGATAATTTAAAAATATTAGGATTATTAGAAAGACAAGCAGAAAGATTGTAATATTTTTTCACAAGAGATGACAAACTTGTTTTCTTTTTACCATTCCTACTACGTTCGAAAAACAACCCTTCTGGCAACACTTAAGAAAGGGACACAGGGCTCCCGAAGCGCTTTCTCTCTCGGACCGGATTTCTCTCTGACTAAATGTTAATCGGAAATAGAACTTAATTTTATATTCATAAGGTTATTTTCTTATCGAGGAAAAAATGTCGGTGCACATTCCAGGTCGGGTATAAGTTCCTTGGGGTGGGCCAAACAAATTTGTACCACTCACAGACCTCGAGGAGAGGATTGCATGTTTAATTGGGCCCGTGGCAGTGGAGGGAGATCCAGAAGTCAGGATTCCAGTGAATGTTAGTTTGCACTGTAATGCCGTGGGGTACCGGCTTAGAATAGTACCCCCCCAACTCTACCCGTGGGTGCGTAAAAATCTGCTAAGGGATAACAATCGGAAGGTGGGAAGCAGCACCTTCCCAGTTTTAAAACCCCAAAACTGCGCTCGCCAACCCGCCTGCCAAGCGTGGCGAGTATTGGCAAAATCCCCCCAATGACAGACACATTAGGAACCAGGCCCCCAGTCCCCGGCAGCCCCGCTATTCCTGGCTACGGTAGCGGCCACGGTAACGGTAGGGCAGGGGGTGCTAAGAATCCCCGGCAGACGCCCGGCTACCACCCCCAACGACGACGACTGGCCCTGGTGACACACGATGAGGACAGACGAGAAGATATATGAGCTGGAAGAAGAAATGAGTAAGTTACACTGGGACATTGTGGGGTTATCTGAAGTCCGTAGAGCGGGTGAGGACGCGATAACCCTAAAATCAAGTAACCTACTCTACTACCGGGAGGGCGACCAACAGTCCCAAGGTGGTGTCGGTTTTCTCGTCCACAAGTCCCTTACTAACAACATAGTTAAGATCGATAGCGTTTCCAATAGGGTCGTATACCTAATACTCAGAGTATCCAAACGATATTCGCTGAAGGTCATTCAGGTATACGAACCGACGAAGTCGCACCCGGATGATGAGGTGGAGGATATGTATGAGGACATTAGTCGGGCCATACATACCTCTGAAACGCACTTTCTAGTTGTTATGGGGGACTTCAACGCGAAGTTGGGTAAGAGAAGCGAGGATGAGTTGAAAGTGGGGAAATTTGGATATGGACAACGGAACCGTAGGGGACAGAGGTTGGCCGACTTCCTGGAGAAAGAGGGACTCTTTATGATGAACTCTTTCTTTCAGAAGCCACCTCACAGGAAATGGACCTGGCTGAGTCCCGATGGTTCCACGAGAAATGAGATTGACTTCATTACGACCACCAAAAGGAAAATATTCACTGATGTCTCCGTGATCAACAGGGTTAAAACCGGTAGTGATCACCGAATGGTAAGAGGTGAATATTAATGTCAAACTGGAGAGGTCTCGTCTGATGAAGTTTACGCTCCGACCCACTCGTGCCCATATACAAGACCCCGAGAGCTTTCAACTTGAGCTATCCAATCGCTTCGATTGCCTTGAGAACATCGCTTCAGTGGACGAGATCAATAACAGGTTAGTAGAAACTGTCCATACAGTGGGTTCCAAATACTTTAAACCCCACCGTACAGATAGGCCACAGAAACTCTCCAACGATACCCTCAACCTCATGGCTGATCGACGCTCACTGAAAATGCAGTCTTCGCATGATGCTGAAGCATATAGGCTGCTCAATAGACGAATATGGAAGCCCTTGCGATACGACATCCGGATCTTTAATACAAACCGTATTAAAGAGACGATAGAGCGGAAAAAAGGCTCCAAAGTGTTTGCAAGAGACATGTCAATTGGGCAAAGCCAGTTGACGAAGCTGAAGAGAGAAGACGGCAGTGTAGCGTCGACCAAAGCAGAAGTATTAGGAGAGGTAGAGAGTTTCTACGGACAGCTATACACCTCGGTCGCTAAACCTGTTAGCAGCTCGGCCAAAGACCCAAGAGCCAAGCTGACCCGACATTATACCGAAGATATCCCGGACATCAGCCTGTACGAGATTAGAATGGCCTTGAAACAGCTTAAGAACAACAAGGCGCCTGGTGACGACGGTATCACATCTGAGCTTCTGAAAGCGGGTGGAACACCGGTACTTAAAGTCCTTCAGAAGCTCTTTAATACCGTCTTACTCGAAGGTTCAGCGCCAGAAGCATGGAACAAAATCGTGGTGGTGCTGTTCTTCAAGAAAGGTGACAACACTTTACTTAAAAAATTACAGACCCATCTCGCTTTTGAGCCATGTTTATAAGCTGTTTTCGAAGGTCATAACTAACCGTCTCAGTCGCAGGTTTGATGAATTCCAGCCTCCGGAACAAGCCGGTTTCCGAAAAGGCTATAGTACCATAGACCACATCCACACGCTACGGCAAGTTATACAGAAGACCGAAGAGTATAACTTGCCTCTTTGTTTAGCGTTTGTGGACTATGAGAAAGCCTTTGATTCGATCGAGACGTGGGCAGTGCTTGAGTCTCTCCAGCGGTGCCGTATTGACTATCGGTATATTGAAGTGCTGAAGTGTTTGTACAAAAACGCCTACACAAGGGCGTACCCAGGATTTCAGCTAGGAGGGGGCAGGGGGCTGCTTATACCTGTTTCGAAAAGATCGTCTGTCGGGTATATTGAAACAAAAAATCATGAAAATTGACTTTTATTCATTAATTTTGATGATGACACAAAACAAAATATTATACATAATTATACCATACATTATGTATAATATATATTATTATATTATGTATGTATATATTAATTTAACAGTAATCTTCTCGGATTTGCCGCAAATTTGTCTATGACAGTCTTTTCAATAAACTCACTGTTGTCTTTTAAATAGTTGCGATGTACGCTCATCAGACATAAACCCGTAAGCCTTTCTTCACCCATGGTGCTTCTAAGCCACGTTTTAACTCTTCGCAGCGTACTGAAGGACCGTTCTACGGTCGCCGTGGTGCATGGGATAGTGCTTAAAATAATTAATGCCTTTCTGACAGCAGGGTAAAAAATGTTGGCTTCGTTGAACAGATCAATTACTTCTATGTCCCTTAATTGATCATCTGATAAAGCCTTCGTCACCCATAAATTATGCCAAAGGTTCAGTTCTCCGGTGATATCCAGGTTATAAAATTCTTGGAATGATTCTGCGTTTTCGTGTAGGTCTGTAATGCTGGTTTTTGTCATATACAAGGGATGTAGCCTGCTTAAAGCAAACGCCGGAGTATTTTCTTGGGAGAATCGAATATTCAGTGATGAAATGAGTGAATCAATGTATGGGATTATCAAGGAACGCCGCCAATATTCGTTATCATTGTCTGATGGCGGATTACTTCTATGTGTTTGCTTATGAGCAAGACGTGGAACCGAAATTTCTATGTTCAAATCCATTGCAACAGCTCGTGCTTTTTGAAGTATTTCATTACTTATTCTATCAGGAAACTCGCGGTCATTTCTGAGAATGTCCTTGATATTTTTGATGTGTTCCCCTACCGAGATCATGTCGATCGATTTAGCTTGCAGTGTGTTAACTACTGGTTCTAAAACTGCTGAATATTTGGCTATTGTTTGTAGAGTAACAATAAACACTGGGTTTGTAACGGCTGAATGCAACTGATATGCAGATTTTCTGGTGGCATAATTTCCTTCTACGGATAACGTTTCTAGAGATTTCACAAGCTCTGAAAAATGTTGAGAAAACTTTCTGATTGATTTATATTTTTCTGACCATCTCGTCTCACATAATCGTGATAGGTTTGGAGCGTAGTTTCGACGTGTAGTCGATTCCCTGAAAAACGTTATAACATCCTTTACAGTGGCGACAGTATTTCTAATTTCTGGCACTGCGTTCGCATCATTCACAACAAGGTTGAGTTTGTGACTTGAGCAATAAAAATATAAAGCACGAGGATATTTTTTTCTCAAAATGGCTTATACGCCACCCTCTTTCCCTGCCATTGTAGAACAGCCATCGAATCCAAAACCTACGCAATCTTCGGTTGAGAGGTTAGAACTAATTAAGAAATTGTCAATTGCTTCGGCAATTGCGGAAGCATTTTGTGCTTTTAGTTCAACGAATCCTACAAATTCTTCTCTGATTTTCCTTTTGCTTTCGTCGTAGAACCGCACGCCTATTGACAGCTGTTCTTTCCCAGATACGTCTGCTGTTTCATCAGCTAAGACTGCGTAAGCCATGGTCTTCTGAACCTCACTAATTATATTCTCCTTAATAACTTCGCCACATAAATTTATCAATTCGTTTTGTATTTTTGGTGATGTGTAAACTGCATTGCGACGGCACTTTTCTAGGTGACTCTTTAATCTGTCGTCCCCTGAATTGATTCTCAACTTCAATAAATCTAATAAAACACCCTCATCTGCTTGTTTGCCCCTAAGAGGCATATCATGTGTGCCGCAAAATACTATACAAGAAATAATTGATGACAATATTTGTCTGTTTTCATCGATTTCTTTTTGGTGTCCACTTTGCAGTTGGATGTCTACAGGAACATTTTCAAGAAAATTTTTTGCAGTATTTGTCGCCGTTTGGTGAAGGTTGGTCGTTGCATGCTTTCGGCAGTCTTCATGCATATTTTTGAACTTTATATATGGCCTGACCATAAACGATCCCAAAATTCCTCTCACAGTGCTAATGGGCGGAGGGAACAAAACACAATGCTTACAAAGAGCACCTTTTTTTCGCTTGGAATATACTAGCCATGGTGAATATTGATCCAACCAAGCATGGTTAAATTTTCTTTTTAAATGGCTTGCATCACTTTCAAAATCGTAATTTCTGGGCGGGATCCAAAGATTTTGTAACAACTCCCTCTTCTTTTCCGTCGATAGCTGGGTAGCCAACCCAACATAACGTCCCAGATCATTTTCATGACAGCCATCGTCCACTATAATTTCAGGATCGACGTTGACGTCATAAGTTTGTTGGGATGTCGATGGAGAAGAATAGTCGGCAACAGATATATTAACAGGTTCTACAGGAGAATTTGACGCTTGTCCAATGTTAGCATGCAATGATCTTGGCATTACATGAGTGGTTTTATCATGGTTGTCATTTTCATCGCTTCCACTGCTACTTTCCCGACCTTTTTTTCTTTTTTCGCGTGTCCTCCCTAAAAAATGGATACACAAAAATACTCTTACAGTGTTTAGGCAGGTTGTATAAGACGAAAATAAAGATCAAGTTTCACATTCTAATATATATGGTTTGAACGCCAAATAAGCATAACTAGGTAATTTGAAATAATACACTTGTTGTGACGTTAGAGAAAAGGGACTTTGTTGTCGGTATGGACTTATTAATAAATCCAAAATATTGCAAGGATCTTTCTTTTATGTTTTTTTTTTACTTTTTAATCACAAAATATTCACAAATGTTATTTTAGCTATTATAACAAAACCACGTCTTGTAATTAATAAATTTAAATATTGTAAGTAATGCTTAAGATATACACTTTCAAGAGAGTCAAACCCCCCCATTAAATCAAATAATTATATTAGGTACCTACTTAAGTGTTTTGTTTTGACTCACCTCTTTCAAAGAATTTCCTGATATCCATTTGACGGAGTAATATTTCCAGTTGTTGCACAGTAAACGTAAATCTCGTGTCGCCGCAACGAAACTATAAGACACTATGTCGTATGAAATATTCGCTCGTATTACACTCCGAATTGAATTGTATTCGAACTAAATTGACGTGCTCTGCCTCACGCTTCCGCTTATATATTAAAATATTCTTGCTCCCGAAATATGTAGAAAATACTCGACTCTATTTCCATCCTTGTCTTATACTTGCTATCACTGTCTTTTCTTTCCAGAATAGTCCATGCTAGAACGTTCTTCGCGGTATTGCTATTCAATACAAGATGTCGCTATTGACCGTATAAATTGATCCTATTTCTTTTTACTGGAAAAAGTACTGCCGTCCGAAACTAGATGGCGCTAGATGTTGTTTTCTCCCAATTATATTCGGCTTTAATCCTAGATGGCTCTCTGATTGTCTCGGCGGAACCGGAAACTACGAGATGCGACGGTTTTGCGGGAGATTTAAATTATATTGCATCGCTAACAGTATACTAGAATTACTAGAGTCTGTCTAGTGAGCCGCGGCACAGATAAAACCGCAGCAAAAATCTTTTAGTAGTTAACACTGAATATACTATGAAATTTGAATTTGATACTTTCTCTATTTTATTTTAGAAACACTAAGAATCTTAAACTAAATCTGTACAGATATATACTACTTAAAATAATATGCAACATATTGAATATTATTTTATTTTAGCATTGAAAACAAATTAATATAATAAATAAAATAAAACCAAACTTGCATCAAAACCTTACTTAGTTTTTATTTATTCTGTCGCGTAATCAAAATCAGATTCCAGAAATTAAATTCTCGACTATGAATCGTTACTGTCACTTTCATTATCACTAAAAAATAATAAAAACGAAATAAAGAAATAAATAAAGTGTATCAAAACTTGATCAAAACATTTTGCGTTTCGTTTGACGGCGGCTGAAAGTCACTATATAAAATATTCTAATAAAAACGTTGCGGCACGACCGACACGACTCACTATACATAGACTCTATATCGAATATTGTAGAATATTTAACTATAGAAAAAAAAATCTGGCTGAAAAGATATTTTGTTTCCAACACTTCATTTTGCGCAGAGTAGGTAATACGTTTTTAATTTCTATTTGCCAAAAAAAAATTACATTTATTTAATCTTCTAGGGGGGGGGGGGCAGCTGCCCCCCCCTGCCCCTACCTGGGTACGCCCTGGTACTGACATGTAGGCTACATGTCAGTCCGAGTATAGGAGCAGAGTTCGAAGGCAATTCCATTGCAAAGAGGCGTGAGACAGGGAGACGTTATATCTCCGAAACTGTTCACCGCTACATTGGAAGACGCCTTCAAGCTTCTGGAATGGCAAGGACTTGGCATTAATATTAACGGCGAATACATCACTCACCTTCGATTTGCCGACTATATTGTAGTCATGGCAGAATCCATGGAAGACCTCAGTACAATGCTCGAAGGTCTCCATCGAGTTTCCCAACGGGTAGGTCTTAAGATGAACATGGATAAGACGAAAATTATGTCTAATGCCCATATTGTACCTACCCCAATATCAGTTGGGAACTCAGTTCTCGAAGTTGTTGACGAGTACACCTGGGACAGACAGTCAAACTAGGCAGGTCCAACTTCGAGAAAGAGGTTAATCGTCGAATCCAACTCGGCTGGGCAGCGTTCCGGAAACTTCGAGAAGTATTCTCGTCAAAAATACCTCAGTGCCTCAAGACAAGAGTCTTCGACCAATGTGTGTTACCAGTGATGACTTATGGCACTGAAACGTGGTCTCTTACTATGGGCCTCATAGAAAAGCTCAAAGTCGCACAACGAGCTATGGAGAGGGCTATGCTCGGGGTTTCTCTACGTGATCGAATCAGAAATGAGGAGATCCGTAGAAGAACGAAAGTCACCGACATAGCCCAGAAGATTAGCCAGTTGAAGTGGCAGTGGGCAGGCCACATAGCACGCAGAACATATGGCCGATGGGGCCGAAAGGTTCTGGAGTGGAGACCACGGACCGGCAAGCGCAGCGTAGGTCGTCCACCGTGTCGGTGGACGACCTACGATACTACAGACGACCTGATGAAGGTCGCAGGACGACGTTGGATGCAGGCCGCTTCCAACCGGTCCTTTTGGAAAATCATGGGGGAGGCATATGTTCAGCAGTGGACGTCCTACGGCTGAGATGATGATGATGACTGCATGTTTAGTTTCCTATATCATATGAATTTAAACTTACAATTCCTAGGTAGGTATATTGTACATTACACATTGTTACTTTTAGGTGTATTTCATTCTTTGATTTTAGTTAGACAGTCTTGCTAAGTGAATTGGTAGTGACCCTGCCTTTAAAGTGTGGGGTCCCAGGATCAAACCCAGGCCTTAGTAAACATAAATTAGTGTGAATGGAAATGCTTGTTCTTAAGTGTTGGATATTTGTGATGTCTTAATGGGTCCATACCTCCTGCTGATTTTTTTATTGAGAATTTACATTATTTGTAAAGTTGCCTGACAAAAAAATCAGCACTACAATGATAACTTTCAGTCGAATAAAATATGGAAGGACAGACAGCTTTTGTTTGGTTACAAGTTCGTAGTTTCTCTATGGGGATAAAAAAGGCATTTCGATAACAATTATTTATATGCAATATGTACCTACCTATGTATAATATGTCATACCTTTAAATGTACCTAATCTATTTTTTTTGTATAGTTACTGGAAGAGGTTGCTGAAACTGTAGAAGTGACCATAGCGGCTTCAAATGAGGAGGGCACTGACACTTCCAGAAGTAAGCGGTTTCATTAATCACACTAATACTATACATGTGAAAGTGTATGTGCATGTGCTTGTTAGTTTATTCTTCGCTCTGAAAAGGTTTAAGGGATTGGAATAAAATTTGGAAATTATATGGAGGGCACTATATTTATTAAAGTTTTAACCAAGTTAAATGTGTGTGATTTCAGACACAGAGACAGAACAAGTCTATGCTTCACCAGAAGTCCATGAGACTGAGGCTGATGTATTTGTGCTGCCTGAGTCAACGCAAGGTAAAAAAACTGCTAATGTACTGCTAACTTATTTATTTATTTTTACTATACAGTGAAACTGGAGTTGCACTGGCTGAACTATAATAGTTGAAGTAATAATTGAATACATATTGCAAGATTGCAAATGCCTTTCACACCCATCTAAGGCCACTGTATGACTGCACTGAGACTGTCATGGGCAGGCATGCTGCTTACTATCAAGCGTTACGCCCATCTATCTTGTCAATCGATTAGACGAAAAAAAGTATATTAATAATTTTTGTCATTTTGTTTTCCAGCACCATCTGGCAGTAGCAGCGGTGGCACTACCCAGCCTGTGCGACGCCATAGATCTTCTAGTAAGTGCGCATACTCATAGGCATTGAGTGGTTTGTTTTTAATAGTTTTAGTTAAGGTAGAAATAAGTTTACCCCTTTTATGCCCTTCTCAACACGATATCGGAAGGTCACAATCAGAAGGCAACAGTTTCAATTATTAGATCAAGAACCGTAATGAATATACCTGAATAGTGTTTTTGCATTGCACTCTGTTTTTAAGCAATCCCTTATGACATCATGAATAATATTATATTAACTATTACAATGTAACTTATCTATATACATTTTAAATAAGAGCAAGTGGTAGGAGGTGGGGCTGCCCCACCTACCACTTGCTCTTATTTGCACTTGAGGGACAGTTGCAGCGCCACTCAGAGCTTGGAAGTTTCAAAACTCTATATGGGCCCATCATTGCGTGTCACAGAGCACTTGGTAGTGTATATACTTTCAAGTTATAAACATGACATACCTAGGGTTGTGTCGTGTGAAGTGGAAGGAATGAGCTATGTGTAAGTCAGTCTTGTGTGCCCTGAAAATCTTTTATATTATAAACTTATATATAATTAATAAAAATGCTAAGTGAATTTGTAAATAATGTTTTACTGCCTTGCTGCCCACAATCTTTGTACTAGAATAGTCCTAGCATCTGAAACATTACTCGTATTGCTAGCTATGGTGACATCCTCTTGACTCTGCCGGAGCACCTCACGATCGGCATCATTAAACTGTGGTACAGGCACATTGTGTGCATTGGCAATGTTATGCAACACTGCACATGCATTCACTATTTTCCCAGCCTTCCTAGGACTATAGTGAAGCACACGATGTGCTAACAAACACCGCCAACGCGCTTTCAGTACCCCAAAACACCTTTCCACAACATTGCGGGTACTGCAGTGCAGTTTTGTGTAGTGCTCTTCTGGGGTCCCCTCTGTTGCTCTTAGGATTGGCGTCATCAGGTAGTTCCTTTGCGGAAAACCAGAATCACCTGTAAGAAAAATATTCATATCAGATACATTCATAATACTGTAACTTACTTCTGCAACATATTATCCATAATGTTACAACATACCTAAGAACCAGCACCTTTCTCCTCCTAAATTAAGACCCTCTATAAATGTTTTTATAGGGCTTTGGGTCCAAATAAAACTATCGTGGGCTGCACCACCAAATGAGGCATCAACATACTCTATGGTTAAATGTGAGTCACATATCTGAAAGATATTTATTATTTAATGTCTTGCACTAATAAACAATAGGCATAATCTCATACATAAAATGACAGCCACAAGGTTTGCATTGAGAATGTCAAGGTAATCTAGCATTGTCTATATATTTATCCAACAAAATATAGTATAAACTCTCAACTAAAACATTTAGGGAGTGGTAACCTTTTCGGTTAAAATAGCTTTCCTCATGTTCCACCGGTCGAACAATTGCTACATGAGTGCCATCAATGCAGCCAATTATTCCTGGAAATCCATGTTTATCCATAAATCTAGAACAATAGTGAAAAGTTATTATTCATTGGTACCTATTTAATGCATACCTAATGTGTGTAATAAGTACAGATCTTAATATCTTAAAAACATAATTAGTTATACCTTTTTTAAATACTAAACACATAGATAAAGCTTGCTTTTTATATGCATGCATTATACATATAGTATTTGATGGGGCATAAAAAGTAGTCAATAATTATAGACCTAATAAGATATGTGCATTGTAGTGGGTAGGTACTTACTTTGCCATAACAGTTTCTCTTCTCTCCCGCTGTGATGGAAACTTGATGTAGTTTTTAGTATATCTGCTGAATTCAGTGCAACAGTGACCTCTTCCAAACAGTTTGACAGGGCTGGCTGAGACATATTATGGAGGGATGAAGCACATACGCCACGTTGGTATGACCCATGACTGTAAAAAGACAATGCTGCAAGTACCTGGAATATTAAATATGTAAAAGATTAGTTACTTATCTCAGATATTATGTGTAAGTAGGTAAGTATAAGTCTTTTATTATCAACCACCTAAGCTATGAAGCATGTTGTTAACTGCCTGCTATGTTAACTTAGAGATTGAATCATGAACAAACAATAATTTAAGTGCCTACTAACTACTATTTTATCAGCAGGAAAATATCATTCACACAATTATTACTTTTAATAATTGTTGGGTTGGGTAGGTAATAAATGGTTAGGTTATAAAACTTACTTTGAGTTCATCCCTAATTGCAGTGCATCTTTGAGTTGGTGGAAGTTTCGGTATAACCTCTCGTCAAAGGCATCTTTGCTGAGACAGAAATTCGACACAAACTCACTGCATGGTAGCGACAATGGGTTGCCAGCATCTCTCATTGCTCGTCTAGAGATTTTCAGCTCCTTTTTGCGACGCTCTTCATCCGCACAGGCCAGCAAAATAGCTCGAGACATGTTTTTTGTTGTTAGTATTTAAAGTAATATCTAGGTAGGTACTTTGTTAGACAA
Organism: Selenia dentaria; assembly: GCA_917880725.1. Classification (NCBI taxonomy): domain Eukaryota; kingdom Metazoa; phylum Arthropoda; class Insecta; order Lepidoptera; family Geometridae; genus Selenia; species Selenia dentaria. Next base: position 22,166,295 of record OU862893.1, read on the forward strand.
TCAAACTAAAAACTCGATCCTAGGCAGGCTATGGACTTCGGATTTTTAATGGAGATCGAATTTTTAAATATTATTTATAACAATTTTCGTTCATTGAAACAAGGTTAGCTGCGTTTCTAAAAACAACAAACTTATTGCTAACTTATGATGTCATTTTAATTGAAATCGGTTTACGTAATCGCTCTTTCCTACTAAATATTGTTATCGATTGGAATACTTTACGTCAAAAACGGTTTCTATTGCAATAAGCATTGATTGCAATTGGAAACTGTCAGATTGTGGTTACATAATCGCAAAACAGCGATTTCTAATGATTTCAATCTGAATTTGATTGAAACAGAGATACATAATAGCCCAGCAGGTATTCTGCCTCTATTTAGTAGCATGCAAACACAGTGACTATTTAGATTTATAGGATATCGTAGCAGACAAAATCATTAGAAATCACTGCGGTGACTAAATAAAATTTGGGTGACAAACGTAGTGTAATATCGTGCAGAGCTTTAGAGATTTGAGACATACAGCAATTGTTATGGGTCTGTCACTTAATATCAGGCAATGGACTTATAGTATTCATATACTTTTGTTCATATACATATAAACGTACGTATCATACATTAGAACATTATTGGCCATCAATGCTATACATGCATAGATATAACAATATTATCATACAAACTTGTTTACGTAATGTTACCAAAATTGGAATGTAACACAGTTAGGCTTTTAGCTTTATGATTGATGTAGTTACTTCAATTTCATTTCATGTTTAGTAATCTCATTTCTACCTGAAAAAAAAGGTAACTGTTTATGAAGGGCAGTATAAAATATCCATTAAATTTATAATTAGCAGAACTTTACCTACAATAATTATATATAATGTTATGTTATGGAACCCTTCGTGCACGAGTCCGACTCGCACTCGACGTATTTTATTTACTTTACATGAAACCATTTTCGTTAATCTCTTGAAAAAAATACCGCATTGTCTAAAACATTTGTCACACAATCGCTCATCTTTACTTTATGCTAAATTAATCGACTTTAATATTATTCTTCTCATCATCTTTTTACATTGACGTTAAACACCGTGCTTTTAAAGCAAATAAAAATATCATTAACACATTTTATTAAAAACTTGTCACGTGCTAGACTCGCGCACGAAGGCTATTTTCTACTTGCAAAAAATACAACCCTGTCAAAGACATCCTAACTAATGTTGCAATTTTGTTTATGTGTTACGCTCTCACGCCTAAACGGGGATTTCGGGAAAGAACGTATCCTACGTTCTTTCCCGAAATCCCCGTTCATCCCGAGATCCCCCTTGTCATCGTCATCATAATTATCTTCATCATCATTTATCACCATGTGGGTGAAACCACGGAACGCAGCTAGTACATTATAAGGACTGGTGCGAAGGTTAGTAATAGGGTCTCGATGTAACAGAAAAACCGGAAAAGAAAATAATAAACACAGTGTCATTGTGTTTAGTTCGGCCCTGGAAAAATCTAAGTACCTACCTAAGTCCCATGTTCCAGAATGCAACTCAAATACAGTTTGATATCTGACCATCTAATCAAGACTTGAGATTATAATCTCTGCTTGAGCATTGTTTATAAACTATTCTCAGTTGAACTAGTTTCAAACCGATACGCAATCAACGATTTGTTTTTTCTACGGAACAATCTGTTTTTGCTTAAATTTGATTACATTGACAATATTGGTGCCGTTCTACACAGAATTTGATAACGAACCAGTTGACTCAACAGCAGCTTCGCTCGCTTGGGTTTGGTGTAGTGAAGGAAGCATCTTTTTGGAATTTCAGGGTCCTGGATTGTCCATTTATACTAAAACTGGATAATTACGTATTTATCGTTCTCTAGATTTTGATTGTTTTAGTGCACATGACTAGTAGGTAACGAGAAAAGTTACCAATGTGTTACGTATAATACTACACTTAAATAACGTGTTACATTTGACTCTCATCGCTGACGACTGATGCTAGTTTCATCTCTCATCCATGCCGCCTTAATGCGGCACATCGTGCGTGATTTAAGAACATTTTATAGAATGCCTGGCTTAGTTAGGTTAGGATTGGATGGACGACGGGCTGTTTTTTCATAACCCACATTCATAATCATTATTTTGTTTACTGATTCGTGATGAGTACTCCTTTCTGGTCCTAAATCAATAATAAATGTTATAATAATAATATAATAAAGGGATCTATAATAATATAAGAGATTGTCACTCACTATTAATCAAATAACTATGATGGTTATATCGTAAAAAAATGTTTGATTGGTCGCTTGGCCTGCCTTAGGTACAATCAAGTTAGCTCACTTGTGTCATATAAAATACCAATATGGTCTATGGTAGCATATAATATGTAAAATTATCATTGATAATAACATCATATAAACTTGGTAGACATACATGAGACATTATTTACATTGTTACCTTTTTTATGAAACAGGCCTATATTAAAATCACAAACTGACAACTATACTGCAACTGCAGGCTTAACAAGTTTTAATGAACTAATGTCACAATATAGGGGGCAGACGAAATCACTGCACACATGAATCTATTAATGCCTGGTTGCAGCAGACTAAAAATATTAACACAAGCATTATATATGAAATATATAAATATATGAACACAGCTCACTACATCAGACGTGGGCACAATATCACACACCCATCACCTGACGTGTACTCATCATAAATATTATATAATTGTATAATCTGTATTGTATATTATTATATTGTATCTTATTATGTACCTAAATTGGATGCAAATCTGGTTAATAAACAATTTCATTTCATTTCATTATAGCAAAGCATAGTTTATATGAACACATTTTATTTATGTAATAATAATAATATATTTATTTTGCGTTTCAGTGCAGCTGCAGATGCTTCGCCAGCAAACACTCTATTTTTTAGAACACAGTATCTTCTTATACACATAGTAAAAACACTACTAATTATGGTGCATACATTTGAGTTCCTGTGCTCCATACTTCAGGAAATAGAAATTCACATTTGACATTATGTGCTCAGATATGTTTTTTTAAAGTAAGACGACTTACTTAAAAAAACACTCTCTAAACTCCACAAACAAATGAAAGTTTTCAACACTTGTTGATATTAATGCTTTTTTACAATCCTCACAATTAGGCATCCTCTTCATTACGAATCCACACACATATGCACATGCCTGAATTTCTGCATTGTTGTCTTGTATGGCATCATCAATTTGAGGTAATTCAATTAAGGACAGAAATTCAGGCTCTGTCCTTGCAAATGTATGCTGTGGTGTGGACTGTGAAACGGATAATAGTGTTTCAAAATTGTTAATTATAATGCTATTATCAGTTTCACATTTTCCTGAAGTGCCCATGTGTGACATATTTGTTAATATGGCAGTTTTTAAGCCAGCTACAAATTGGCTGCATGTTGGATTGGAATTGGATCCATAGTTGCCACGAATGCAGCCAAAAAGATTTTCAATAGGGTCTTGTTGTAATCGCCTAGTGGCAAGGCTAGTGATGTGGTGTTTTTGCACCAAGCTCCTCCACAATTTCTCAATGGCATTGAGAGTCCATATCCAAGCTTCTTGTGATGGCGGCTTACGTGGGCTTCCAATATACTTAATAGACGAAAAAAATCTTTTCATTTTTTCAAAGCATTTTAAATGTGGTCTTGAATGTTTTAAATTTGTTGCATGAGCTTTTCCTCTGCGCAAATCCGAGCAATCGCTGTTAAGACAATCAAACAGATTATCCATATTTATAATAACATTTGCTGTTACAGCTGCGTCCACAGTAAGGTCTCCTGAAAATAAGAGTAAGGTGATTAAATAAATGTTTGCTTCAAATGAACTTTGTTATTTTGATTGTTACAGATTTTTGAGTTAATATACTAGCTGTAACCTGCTATCAGATCTGTTAATATTTTGCCTGACAGAATTTATACATATACTGTATGTATAGGGATGTTCAAGCAACTTTTACTGTAGCAGCAAATTACGCTCACGTTGCACGAGTGTCCATACATTACATGCAAGATGTGGGGACAGCCATGACAGCTGTAGGCTCTAGTCAGCCTAAAGATGTAGGTACATATCCTACAAATCAAATTACTGTGTGCATGAGATTTAAGAACTAATGTCTCTAAGTGATGAGCGCAGTTAAGAGCCACAGAACGGTGATACTGCAACTGTAATTGAACAGGCATGATGCATCCTATCAGGTACGGTCGTCTCTACTTCATCAATTCAAAACATTAAAAATAAACATTCACCATGCTATCATGCAATAAAGAAAGTACCTACCTACCTATCTAGTTTACATACTTTTAGCTACTTTGGCTAACATTCCTCCTGCTACGAAATGGCTAAGAACTTGTGCTGCATACCTATTTAACCTTCATTTTTTGTTTTGAATTGGGCTCTAAGTGATCCTTCTTCAAAGCTGGTGCATACACAAAGTTTGGGTTGGTATTATCAATTTCATAAAATTCCTTTATGTGGGACCATTTAGCAATTCCTGTAAAAAGAAATATGTATCATGTAGAAAAATAGTTATCAAACCAAAATAAAAGCAGTAATTTCATAACAATATCATACTATTTTGTTTGTTTGTTTGAGTTTCACTTGATTCACATTGGGCCAGATTCGTAATTCTGCTAAGGGTATTAGAAAAAAACAATATGCAACAGTTAACCCAAAAGATAAGAACACACAAGAGTGAAAAGTATGTATGAGAACCCTTTACCTTTTCCTTCATTGTCATTTGATAAAATGTCTGTAGCACATTCAATATCATATTTTAAAAACAATTAGTTTCTAAAGCATTTTAATAAATGTGGTACATCAAAATATGCTGTGATTTGTTTGCCATTGTGGTGTATATAAGGGTGTTGCAGTGATGCACCCGAGATAGTGAGGGCTCGCCTGTTTACGCCATCCATATCACACACAATGGCCGCAATATTTACTCACACCTCATGGCACTTTTGTAGAACGTGAAATGATAAATTATGAACAATTATTCTAACTGATGTGATAACTATTCACATTGGGTCTGTTATGCAAAAGTATTGATAATGGTGTACAATTTAGAAACTAATAATAATATCAAGAAGAAATATTTGCATTTTTGTATGTCTGTAATAAATAGACTCTAAAACAATTCGTATCAATTTCAAAAATTCTTTCTACTTTATACTATGTAATCCCTAAATAACATAGGCTATATATATATTTTGATTCATCATTATCATCATCCATCACCATGCAGACAGAGCGTAGCTAGTATTATATAAAGGTTGTCATCATCATCCCTACACATGTAGGGTCAATTGATACCATATGTTTTTCTGTAATATGAATGGACACAACAAGAAATATAATTTGGTTTTAGTATTAGTTTAGGTAATGGGGTTTTGCCACACCGCTGACTGCTGCCTACTAGACGCACTTTTCTGCCTATGAGACTTCAGTCGCCTTTTAAGACATTCTAAGGCAGGTGTTTAAAAAAAATACTTACCTCTTTAATTAGCACAGCCAGTCTGTCTGCAGTAGAAAACCCACTTGAAAAGTAATGGGCAATTGGCTGTTTAACTTTCTTACTTATCCCCGCAACCATAAATCCTGAAATCTTCTTTAGGGTTGTAATTGAGATGTTTTTTATTGACATTTCATCAAACATTAATGTGTATTCATTGTCTGAAGGCTTTTGTGTCTTTGTGTAATTTTGAAGGACTTCAAAAACTGGTTGATTGATTCCAGCATTAAAAGGTACTCTATTGAGTAGACTTTTTAATGTACTGGGTGATGGTAACTGAAAAAGTCTTTGCAGCAAACGGTAACAAGTTGGTGATCTTTTATAAATTCTAAGAGCAGTATTTTTTTCTTTTTTATTCCAACTTTGACCAGTACTTTTCTTCCTAAAGTTCCGTATCTGTCCTTGCAACAGTTGCGCAAATGTTGGAGATATCTTCTCTGATAACTTTTTAATGACCTTAATGACCACCCCATGTGAAGGACCAGGCTGATTGGTAGGTCTTGTGTTTGTGATATCCTGTAAGACCCCATGTGAAGGACCAGGTTGAGGCCTTATTGTATACTCGGGCAATTGTGGTTCATTCTTGAAAAAAATAACTAATGAGTTACAGATGAAAAGGTATTGAAAATATATAATTAAACTAACAAATACAGATAGATAGGAAATCTTTAATTAAAACATAATGGTACAAAAGGCAGTCTTATCGCGATTCCTTCCAGACAACCTTTGGAAAGAGTAATATTTTCAGGGACAGTGGTAAATAGTATCAGCGTAAGTATAGAAAATAGTGAATAGGTACATATACCTAAATGCCTGATAACAAATGTAATATATATATATATATACATATACTGCCTAGTTCAATAAGTAACAAAAATAGATTTGAAATTTTTGCAAACACCAATAATATTTAAACCACAGATATAATTTTTTAATTTGGTCTTAAATTGAATTAGGCGTTGGATATTGGTGCTGTGGTAGCCAAGTGATTACACCTATTGACTGCTAATCAGAAGGTACCTGGTACCCCATGGCAGTAGAACATTTTGCGAATGCTGATCTAGCTAGCTACCTACTACCCTCAAGTAGCAAGTATACTTCTGCCCTACCAATTGAAGCAGCAATTGTGGACGGAACAGTATGGACTACTGAGCAGCTATACCATGGGTTAACTCTCTTTCAGCTTGAGCCCCTCCTCACTGGTGGAAAGGCATTGTGTGTGTGTTACCCTGCCTATTTTCCATCGTCAGTTCAGTAGGCTGTGTTATCGCTAAGAGCGATCTGTTCAGGAAAACCTTTGGATAAATACCAATAGGTGAGACGGTGATCAATATCTAGCTTACAGTCACAACATAAATTTGTTTTAATACTGACTTGCAACTTACATCACATGGAACCGCAGATCTCCGTAACTTCTGTAGAGTATCATCAGTGAAGTCAGCTTCAAGAAAATGATTTTCACACAACTTTCTATGCTCACTGTGGAGTTTCATTTGAAATGTTGTTGATGAGTATGTATTGGGCCCATAGTTCACAGCTGAAAGTACAAAAAAATACTTAATAAAAATTCTATTTGGGTTACTTATATTGTCTTGATTCTGAAATGGGTACTGTAAAATAATTGTTGCAGCCAAATGCTAATTGCCTAACCGTTTTATGAAACACCACTGTTCTATCAATGCCGTGAATATTTACCATTTATATCATATTTATCCAGCTACAGATACAGCTTTTAAGCCCCCACATGCATGAAGTACTATGACACAACTAGATTTGTGTGAAATTTTGTATAACTTGTACAACATATACATCATTTATTTTAATCTAACTTCCATGGGGACTCAGGCTACAGGTAAGATAGAAATATTACTCCCAATGGAAAGCTACATGGATGCAAAGACGAAATATAATATTAAGTGCATTCAAATAGATCACTTCTGATTGTTTTTAGCGAAAATGTTAATAACGCCCATAAGGGGCGTTCGAATGGGAATCTGTGGGTGAAAATGTCATTCATGTCTCTTTTTGTTCAGCATTCGGAATGCTAAAAAAGAGGAATTTTTGCCACCAAAAAGTGTAATTTTTGACCCACGTCCAAAGCATGGTTGTTTGTGATTGTTATTTGATAGCTATGTATTTGATCATAAACATGCGATTTTAGGTCTAATGCTCAGTTGAGCGCTTTTTTGTTAAAGCGTTTGTAAAGATCAAAAAATGTTACTTTTGTCACTTTTGCCCACACCCTATTCGAACGCACTATATGTAGTTTCTGGATTTCTTAGTTAGGTCAATTTTAAGGATTCAGAATTAACCAGATTTGCTAATTCTTGTTTGATTTGACTCTGATAAAATGCTTAAAAATAGAAGTTCTTAGAGGCTTCTGTCTGCAACTATTGTCATAATTCTGCCAGTGTCTGTTGTGCTAGTTCCATAAACTATCAGGAGAATTAGCAATTGTTTAATAATATGAGGAGTGGTACATATGGAGAGTCGCACTAAGACATGACCATAAAAATATCAGTAAATATACATACCGTATAAGGTTATTTATGCCAGGCTTTGGAAATCTAAACAATTTTGCGTTGTCTGCGAACGGTGAGCGGCCGCATTTAAAGCATTTCCTTTTGTTTTCTTTCTCCGACATGATCACAAACTAAAATAGAGTCTCTGCTCAAATTATTATAATATAATCAAAAGTCAATTTCTCACATCACACACAACTGAGTCAATTTCTCGAAGTTCCTAATCGCAAGTAACATAACTTTTTGAAGGCACGGAGGAACATAAGCTCAACTCGACGTGGATTTAATGCTATATTCAAGGAACTTTAACAACGAACGAAACTGAAATCACTGAAACCGGCACTAAATCCGAATGAAAACAATAACACACCCACCAAAGAGAATATTTTAGCATGCCGGATGTGACATCAAAATATTTAATGTGTTACCACCTTTGAATAATATTTTAAATGGCAACTATAAAAATTAGCCCCCGTAGGTAATTTCATTTGCCCCATACAAATGTGCCATCCCGTCGCTAGTGCGACCGCTTTTATAGGTTACGGCGTACTTGCACGTGGTCGTTTTAAACATTAAGATTGCAATACAAAGTGATGGCATGTTTTATAATTAATTGTACGTAATAAACTTAAATCGTTTTGAGAATAATTATATTATTAATTTTAATTGGATTAATTTACTGTAAACAATTTCAAAAGTATGAATCTATGTTTTATAAATCAATTCAAATAAATCAATTTAACAAATCTAATTGTTATAGACTAATTATTATTGGCTAATTATTGTATCCGCGCCGATATAAATACATATATATATATATATTGTTGGAGACGAAAATAGCCTAGTAGACCGAAAAGTATAAAAGGCGGCGCGCAGAGCGGTCGTGGCTCACTCTGCCTTCAACCGTCGACGCGTCAACATCTCCGAGTTCGTTATTGCGGTGACGTCAATCCTTGTCGTGATTTTGTATAGTGCAAACACTGTCGTAATGATTGTCGGTTTTTTTTAATTTTTTTTTTCTTTTTATTAAATTAATGTTCTGCTACTTGTAGATATAAATAACTGTAAGGTTAATGTTACCGCTGTGTTAATACTTTAATACGGCAATGTTTTCTCTTGTATAACTTGTATGCAACACGAGAGGTATTGATCACTATGACTGACACGTCACTGTGGTATGGAAGTACTTCAGGATTTAAATAAAACAATTGTCAATATGAACCCTATATGAATGGGTACCTATGGAAACTTGGTAATGTATGTAAGGCATGGAATGTTTTTCTTTGTTTTCATTGCATAGTGTGGTGCGGGTGATGGAAGTCACGAATTGTATTGTAGTACGTCGACGATATTAACACCTTCATTTGTTTTACAGCTGTCCCGAGCAGGTATCCTGAGTGGCTGCCCAAACTGCTGCGCTGGGCTGCTGCGCTGAGCAACCGCCCGTGCTTCTGCGCTGAGCGGCCGCCCAAGCCGCTGTCCCGAGCAGTTGTCTGCTGGAAGTCAAGTCCGGAGTAATCGACACCAAAGATTACCTTGTGTGGTGTCATGCAAAGGTGGTATCGTGAGTTTATCGAGACATTCGACAGTTAATCTTCACAAATTGATATCACGCGCTAGTTGTCTTTGGTATGCATTAATAAAGAAAAATAGCACTAAACTGTGCGAATGAGATCTTGGTAAAGTATGTAAGGCATGGAATGTTTTTCTTTGTTTTCATTGCATAGTGTGGTGCGGGTGATGGAAGTCCAAAATTTTATCGTAGTACGTCGACAGATATTAACACATTCATTTATTTTTCAGCTGTCCCGAGCAGGTATCCTGAGCGGTTGCCCAAACTGCTGCGCTGGGCTGCTGCGCTGAGCAACTGCCCGTGCTTCTGCAATGAGCAGCCGCCCAAGCCGCTGTCCCGAGCAGTTGTGTGCTGGAAGTCAAGTCCGGAGTAATCGACACCAAAGATTACCTTGTGTGGTGTCATGCAAAGGTGGTATCGTGAGTATGTCGAGACATTCGACAGTTGATCTTAACAAATTGATATCATGCGCTAGTTGTCTTTGGTATGCATTAATAAAGAAAAATATCACTAAACTGTGCGAGTGAGATCTTGGTAAAGTATGTAAGGCATGGAATGTTTTCTTTGTTTTCATTACATAATGTGGTGCGGGTGATGGAAGTCCAGAATTTTATCGTAGTACGTAGACAGATATTAACACATTCATTTATTTTCAGCTGTGCCGAGCAGGTATCCTGAGCGGCTATCCAAACTGCTGCGCTGGGCTGCTGCGCTGAGCAACTGTCCGTGCTTCTGCGCTAAGCGGCCGCCCAAGCCGCTGTCCCGAGCAGTTGTCTGCTGGAAGTCAAGTCCGGAGTAATCGACACCAAAGATTACCTTGTGTGGTGTCATGCAAAGGTGGTATCGTGAGTTTGTCGAGACATTCTACAGTTAATCTTCACAAATTGATATCACTCGCTAGTTATCTTTGGTATGCATTAATAAAAAAAATATCACTAACTGTGCGAGTGAGATCTTGGTAAAGTATGTAAGGCATTGAATGTTTTTCTTTGTTTTCATTGCATAATATGGTGCGGGTGATGGAAGTCCAGAATTTTATCGTAGTACGTCGACAGATATTAACATTCATTTATTTTTCAGCTGTCCCGAGCAGGTATCCTGAGCGGCTATCCAAACTGCTGCGCTGGGCTGCTGCGCTGAGCAACTGCCCGTGCTTCTGCGCTGAGCGGCCGCCCAAGCCGCTGTCCCGAGCAGTTGTCTGCTGGAAGTCACGTCCGGAGTAATCGACACCAAAGATTACCTTGTGTGGTGTCATGCAAAGGTGGTATCGTGAGTATGTCGAGACATTCGACAGTTGATCTTCACAAATTGATATCATGCGCTAGTTGTCTTTGGTATGCATTAATAAAGAAAAATATCACTAAACTGTGCGAGTGAGATCTTGGTAAAGTATGTAAGGCATGGAATGTTTTCTTAGTTTTCATTGCATAGTGTGATGCAGGTGATGGAAGTCCAGAAATTTATCGTAGTACGTAGACAGATATTAACACATTCATTTGTTTTTCAGCTGTCCCGAGCAGGTATCCTGAGCGGCTGTCCAAACTGCTGCGCTGGGCTGCTGCGCTGGGCTGCTGCGCTGAGCAACTGTCCGTGCTTCTGCGCTAAGCGGCCGCCCAAGCCGCTGTCCCGAGCAGTTATCTGCTGGAAGTCAAGTCCGGAGTAATCGACACCAAAGATTACCTTGTGTGGTGTCATGCAAAGGTGGTATCGTGAGTTTGTTGAGACATTCGACAGTTGATCTTCACAAATTGATATCATACGCTAGTTGTCTTTGGTATGCATTAATAAAGAAAAATATCACTAAACTGTGCGAGTAAGATCGTGGTAAAGTATGTAAGGCACGGAATGTTTTTCTTTGTTTTCATAGCATAGTGTGGTGCAAGTGATGGAAGTCCAGAATTTTATCGTAGTACGTCGATAGATATTAACACATTCATTTGTTTTTCAGCTGTCCCGAGCAGGTATCCTGAGCGGCTGCCCATACTGCTGCGCTGGGCTGCTGCGCTGAGCAACTGCCCGTGCTTCTGCGCTGAGCGGCCGCCCAAGCCGCTGTCCCGAGCAGTTGTCAGCTGGAAGTCAAGTCCGGAGTAATCGACACCAAAGATTACCTTGTGTGGTGTCATGCAAAGGTGGTATCGTGAGTTTGTTGAGACATTCGACAGTTGATCTTCACAAATTGATATCATGCGCTAGTTGTCTTTGGTATGCATTAATAAAGAAAAATATCACTAAACTGTGCGAGTGAGATCTTGGTAAAGTATGTAAGGCATGGAATGTTTTCTTTGTTTTCATTGCATAATGTGGTGCGGGTGATGGAATTCCAGAATTTTATCGTAGTACGTAGTCAGATATTAACACATTCATTTATTTTCAGCTGTGCCGAGCAGGTATCCTGAGCGGCTATCCAAACTGCTGCGCTGGGCTGCTGCGCTGAGCAACTGTCCGTGCTTCTGCGCTAAGCGGCCGCCCAAGCCGCTGTCCCGAGCAGTTGTCTGCTGGAAGTCAAGTCCGGAGTAATCGACACCAAAGATTACCTTGTGTGGTGTCATGCAAAGGTGGTATCGTGAGTTTGTCGAGACATTCTACAGTTAATCTTCACAAATTGATATCACTCGCTAGTTATCTTTGGTATGCATTAATAAAAAAAAATATCACTAACTGTGCGAGTGAGATCTTGGTAAAGTATGTAAGGCATGGAATGTTTTTCTTTGTTTTCATTGCATAATATGGTGCGGGTGATGGAAGTCCAGAATTTTATCGTAGTACGTCGACAGATATTAACATTCATTTATTTTTCAGCTGTCCCGAGCAGGTATCCTGAGCGGCTATCCAAACTGCTGCGCTGGGCTGCTGCGCTGAGCAACTGCCCGTGCTTCTGCGCTGAGCGGCCGCCCAAGCCGCTGTCCCGAGCAGTTGTCTGCTGGAAGTCACGTCCGGAGTAATCGACACCAAAGATTACCTTGTGTGGTGTCATGCAAAGGTGGTATCGTGAGTATGTCGAGACATTCGACAGTTGATCTTCACAAATTGATATCATGCGCTAGTTGTCTTTGGTATGCATTAATAAAGAAAAATATCACTAAACTGTGCGAGTGAGATCTTGGTAAAGTATGTATGGCATGGAATGTTTTCTTAGTTTTCATTGCATAGTGTGATGCAGGTGATGGAAGTCCAGAAATTTATCGTAGTACGTAGACAGATATTAACACATTCATTTGTTTTTCAGCTGTCCCGAGCAGGTATCCTGAGCGGCTGTCCAAACTGCTGCGCTGGGCTGCTGCGCTGAGCAACTGTCCGTGCTTCTGCGCTGAGCGGCCGCCAAAGCCGCTGTCCCGAGCAAATGTCTGCTGGAAGTCAAGTCCGGAGTAATCGACACCAAAGATTACCTTGTGTGGTGTCATGCAAAGGTGGTATCGTGAGTTTGTTGAGACATTCGACAGTTGATCTTCACAAATTGATATCATACGCTAGTTGTCTTTGGTATGCATTAATAAAGAAAAATATCACTAAACTGTGCGAGTAAGATCGTGGTAAAGTATGTAAGGCACGGAATGTTTTTCTTTGTTTTCATAGCATAGTGTGGTGCAAGTGATGGAAGTCCAGAATTTTATCGTAGTACGTCGATAGATATTAACACATTCATTTGTTTTTCAGCTGTCCCGAGCAGGTATCCTGAGCGGCTGCCCATACTGCTGCGCTGGGCTGCTGCGCTGAGCAACTGCCCGTGCTTCTGCGCTGAGCGGCCGCCCAAGCCGCTGTCCCGAGCAGTTGTCAGCTGGAAGTCAAGTCCGGAGTAATCGACACCAAAGATTACCTTGTGTGGTGTCATGCAAAGGTGGTATCGTGAGTTTGTTGAGACATTCGACAGTTGATCTTCACAAATTGATATCATGCGCTAGTTGTCTTTGGTATGCATTAATAAAGAAAAATATCACTAAACTGTGCGAGTAAGATCTTGGTAAAGTATGTAAGGCATGGAATGTTTTCTTTGTTTTCATTGCATAGTGTGGTGCAGGTGATGGAAGTCCAGAAATTTATCGTAGTACGTCGACAGATATTAACACATTCATTTGTTTTTCAGCTGTCCCGAGCAGGTATCCTGAGCGGCTGCCCAAACTGCTGCGCTGGGCTGCTGCGCTGAGCAACTGTTTGTGCTTCTGCGCTAAGCGGCCGCCCAAGCCGCTGTCTCGAGCAGTTGTCTGCTGGAAGTCAAGTCCGGAGTAATCGACACCAAAGATTACCTTGTGTGGTGTCATGCAAAGGTGGTATCGTGAGTTTGTTGAGTCATTCTAAAGTTAATCTGCACAAATTGATATCACTCGCTAGTTACCTTTGGTATGCATGCATTAATAAAGAAAAATATCTTTAAACTGTGCGAGTGCGATCTTGGTAAAGTATGTAAGGCATGGAATGTTTTTCTTTGTTTTCATTGCATAGTGTGGTGCGGGTGATGGAAGTCCAGAATTTTATCGTAGTACGTCGACAGATATTAACACATTCATTTGTTTTTCAGCTGTCCCGAGCAGGTATCCTGAGCGGCTGCCCAAACTGCTGCGCTAGGCTGCTGCGCTGAGCAACCGCCCGTGCTTCTGCGCTGAGCGGCCGCCCAAGCCGCTGTCCCGAGCAGTTGTCTGCTGGAAGTCAAGTCCGGAGTAATCGACACCAAAGATTACCTTGTGTGGTGTCATGCAAAGGTGGTATCGTGAGTTTATCGAGACATTCGACAGTTAATCTTCACAAATTGATATCACGCGCTAGTTGTCTTTGGTATGCATTAATAAAGAAAAATATCACTAAACTGTGCGAGTGAGATCTTGGTAAAGTATGTAAGGCATGGAATGTTATTATTTGTTTCATTGCATAGTGTGGTGCGGGTGATGGAATTCCAGAATTTTATCGTAGACGTCGACAGATATTAACACATTCATTTATTTTTCAGCTGTCCCGAGCAGGTATCCTGAGCGGCTGCCCAATTTGCTGCGCTGGGCTGCTGCGCTGAGCAACTGCCCGTTCTTCTGCGCTGAGCGGCCGCCCAAGCCGCTGTCCTGAGTAGTTGTCTGCTGGAAGTCAAGTCCGGAGTAATCGACACCAAAGATTACCTTGTGTGGTGTCATGCAAAGGTGGTATCGTGAGTTTGTTGAGACATTCGACAGTTAATCTTCAAAAATTGATATCACGCGCTAGTTGTCTTTGGTATGCATTCATTAATAAAGAAAAATATCACTAAACTGTGCGAGTGAGATCTTGGTAAATTATGTAAGGCATGGAATGTTTTTCTTTGTTTTCATTGCATAGTGTGGTGCGGGTGATGGAATTCCAGAATTTTATCGTATTACGTCGACAGATATTAAAACATTCATTTGTTTTTCAGCTGTTCCGAGCAGGTATCCTGAGCGGCTGTCCAAACTGCTGCGCTGGGCTGCTGCGCTGAGCAACTGCCCGTGCTTCTGCGCTGAGCGGCCGCCCAAGCCGCTGTCCCGAGCAGTTGTCTGCTGGAAGTCGAGCCCGGAGTAATCGACACCAAAGATTACCTTGTGTGGTGTCATGCAAAGGAGGTATCGTGAGTTTGTTGAAACTCTCTACCGAGAGAAGAAGTGTAACTGCCATACAGACATAATGCGATTTACACTGATACTACTAGCGCAACAGAATCCGCACAGAATGCTAAGGAACTAACTTTAGCGCGAATTTTAAATATCCACCCCATGCTTTTCTATTTTCATTTATTTTATTACCTATCAATTCAGTCTGCGGATGGAACAATGTTAAAACATTATTTCGCCTCATGAAGTAGGCAGAACCTTATTAGGTGAATAAGTAGGTACTTATGTTATAGAAATAAAACAATTTTTAAGAACATTTATGTATTTATTTCATACATTTATTAAAGTTTAACTAAATAATGGACAAAAGTTTAAAAATATCAGATGTAATAAATTATTTGTTGGAGGCAAAGTGTCCAGAATGCTGGCTGCATTTCCACGTTGAATAGCTATGCAAAATTTCTTTGCAAAATATGAGCCAGCATTCTGTTCACCTACTGAAGCGTAGGTGAACAGAATGCAACAAAACCAAGCGTTTGGTCAAGCCCTGAAAATTTCGTACGCGCCACTTAGAGAAAGTTTCTACCCCAAACGGCACAAATGTGTAACCTCCACCGCGATTGGCATATTTGCATCGTTTCAAGGTTTCGACATTTTCACTGCCACACCAGCCTGAGCGTAAGTTTCTGGACTGACTTTGTACTTTCTGGTCTGTCTGGAAGTCTGGACTGTCAGCATTGAATGCATCAAACAGCTGGAAGAATTTGCTCAAAAGTGTAGCTGTGGCGAAGGCTTCTGAAGGAAGTTCATCTGAAATTAAACAAAAATAATAGAAGTTTAAGTAACTGCTACAAATCAATTTGAATAAGCTAATATAGGGCTTTTATTTGAATAAAAGGTATTTTATATATTTCTTCATGAAACCAACAGATTAGTCTGTAGAAACAATTGTATTACTTATAAAATATTCATAGAATTGATTTTTTTTTTGTTTTATTTTAAACACTTATCTACTACTATTGCTTTACTAAAACGTATTTTAGGCAGGAAAGTGACTTAATGATACATTTGTGTACGTGACTAAGTCTTTACTCGCGATTATGTCAATAAAAATCATGCATCATTAAAACTATAAATATTTACATATACATATTAAATTAACTTGTGAAATGGCAAATGTTCAACACGTACGACTACACTTATAAAGGAAAAATGAATGTGCAATATCTGTTACAAATAAGTATGAAAGCTATATTTATTCTCTGTGCCTCCACCATAGAGTTTTAAAATCTCAAACCCTTATTAGAATATTCTGTGATTATGTCGTTCTTTCAACATCTGGTCGTGTTCCTTTGAGAGCCAAAATCGATCGCGTCGTTCGCATAGCCGCGCAACCGTTATCTTTGAAACTCGCAATTATCATAACTGAGCTCGGTACATCATCGATTACGTCACAGCTCACGCTCACGCCACGACTACAACACTCGCGGATGGAAGGTTTTGGACTTGCGGTCCTTGTGAGCTGTTACTGTCAAAATATCAAATAGGTTTATGATTCATTCGATTTAATTGAGACAATATGACGCGCTTTTTGCGACTGTGTGAGTGTTCTATTTGGGTTGGGCATTATAGGTATTCATCCTAAAGGAAACACGAAACCGGGGCACGACAGTCGTATGTAATGGCGGTGTTTACTGGAATGCACCATTAGGGTCGATTTCGGCTTAAAAAGGAACACGCCGTAAATAATATTGAAGTAATATTGTTCAACCATTTTGTGTTGGTACGATAGTAAGTACGATTATTTAAGCTTATTACAAGACGCTCCTGATTTATGATAGTTTCGTAAAAGGTGGGAGTAGGTCCCGTTGTGTCATCTATCAGCCCACAAGCAATAGTAATTACATTACTGCAATCTGACTAGAGAAAGATAGGAAATATAGTAGACGAAGGTACAGGCGCATAGTACCTATATGATCTTATTATAGGTATCACATGGAGATCAAAGTTAAATTACATGTTTTAACTAACTGTAATAATAATACCTAAGTACTGTAGAATTGAAAACGAGAGTAGGTACCTAACTATGCTATTAGTTTTTCAATATAAGCAAGATAAAGCATATATGAGCATAAAAATATATATGATTAACATACCGTTTAACATTCGTTTTACCAGGCTTAGGGAAACGGTGAAATGAGACCACAACATCTTGAACAGGAGTTGCTCCACATTTTGCACATTTTCTGTACATGTCCGTAGACATACTTAGATTTTATAAGTTTTTAAACTATCACGATCACTTTTGCAAGAGACAACATTAGAAAAGGGATATTTACCGTGTAATCCATTTTATTTGAGTTCGCGATTTATATTCCCGACAACATGGAGTACACGGTAAATATCCCGTTTCTAATGTTACTAATACTTAGATAGTTCTGCGGAAGCTTACATTAAAGGAGGGTCACTATAATAACATGAAATATCCACGAAAATACGAAATATCAGCAATTTAAAACTAATTTATAACGTAAATGTTCAAATTGAATTTGATCAACTTGCTGACATACAATTCGAGTGTTGCAAGATGAATTAAAAAATTGGAGCTAGTTTAATAATATTGTTTTTAACAAAAATATTAGTCTTTCCTAGCAACCGAGGCCCATAAACAACGTCCCCGTAGTTGAGCCTAGACAATACTAATGCTTCACAAAGAGTTATACGCGACGATTCAGATAGTTGGTCCCGGATTTGGTAAAGAACCTTGAGGCGTTAAAAACAGTTTTTGACCATATTTAGCACATGACTCTCAAATCTCAAATGACTATCAAATTTTATACCAAGGTTTTTGGCTTCGTCTACACGATCTATTTTTACACCACTGATCTTCACATCTAGATCACTGCATATTTTAAGAATTTGCTTATTTGTACCCATGAGCATATACTTTGTCTTAGTAGGGTTTAATACAAGAGTATGACGCTTTGACCAGTAAGCAATTGTGTCCAAGTCCTGATTAAGCAATTTAACGGCTTGTGGTATTTTATCTGGCGTATCTGACAAGTACAGTTGCACATCGTCAGCGTAACAGTGGTACTTACAATGGTTAATTACATTTTGGAGATCAGCACTGTAGATGATAAAAAGAAGTGGACCAAGTATTGAACCTTGAGGAACACCGCGATTAATGAGCATAGGTTGTGAGTAAACACTAGAACCATCACTTTTGACTAATTTCACTGACTGATACCGGTTACTTAAGTAATTGCGAAACCACTTGACTGCGTTAACATTTAAACCATAATATGATAGTTTTGCGAGTAGGAGGCGGATGTTCAGGCAATCGAAGGCTCGTGAATAGTCTAGTGGAACTAGAACGGTACTACGACCAACATCTTGCTCTGCTAAAACATTGTCTGTGACATCAAGCAAAGCCGTTGCTGTTCCACGACCCTTGCGAAATCCGGATTGTAAAGGAGACAATATTTTATTAATTTCTACAAATTTTGTAAGCTGATCGCAGACCGCTTTCACAAGTAATTTTGAAAGGAATGGCAACATGCTGCAAGGCCGAAGGTCTTTTAGTTCAACTGGGTTGCCATTTTTGGGTATAGGAGTCACTATTGCTTTTTTCCACTTATTGGGAACTATGCCTGTAATAATTGACTTATTTATTATAGCTGTGATTGCTTCTAGAGTACAAGGAAGTGAAAACAAAACCATATCTCTGGAAACTGTATCGTTTCCAATAGCATTTGATTTTATAGCCATTATATATTTAGACACATCCGTAAGACTGACAGGCACTAACTTAAAATTAGCATTGTTAAATTTATTACACTCATAAAATGATAAGTCAGTGTCAGAAACAACGTTATCACCCAATACGTTCAAAAATGGTCATTAATTTTATTCGGATCATTAAAATGGGTTGGCAGGGACTTTTCCATGCAGGGGTCGACTAGAATTTGTCTTTTTAAATTTTTCCAAAATGTTCTACTATTATTAGCTTCAGAATTAATTAATTTATCAAGGTAAGCACGCTTCTCGCTAGCAATGCTAGTTAACACTAAGTTTTTTAAGTCTTTATAATACTTCTTGTCTTCATCCAATCCTGACCTGCGATATACGTCGTGAGCCCCATTACGCTCATCAATCATCATTTTGCAGACATCTGTTACCCACGGTAGAGATTGACTGTTTCTCACAGTTATAGTTTTTAATGCTGCATGTTTATCAAAGAGAGCTGTTAGCATTTAATTAAATTTATCCACCATCATTTCTACCGTCGATAATTCAGTTACTTCGTTCCAGTTCATTGCATACAAATCTTTGTTAAAATCATGCAATATTATATTATTAATTGGTCTGTAGGTAAACGTCCTTGGTGAGGTTTTAACTTTTTTTAAAGATAATGTCACATTAACCATAAGGTGCCCATTGGAACCACTTATATTATTAACAGCGACATCACGCACTGGTGCATTAGTACATATAAGATCTATCAGAGTCTCAGTATGTGATGTGTAATGTGTCGGTTCACTCACAACTTGACGGAGGTTCATGTACTCGAGAAACTGGTTTAGTTTTTTAGTACTACTGTTTAAACCCACAAGCATGTTGATATTAAAATCTCCCAGCAAGACAATAAAATCGAACTTAGAAACATAATTAATTGAATCAGTTAGAGCGTCAATAAACGTATCCACATTCATCCTTTGAGGACGATACGCAGTCCCTATAGCTAGACGATAACCATTTACGCGAGTGGATAACCACATTTGCTCAATCTGATCGTTAGACTAGTCAAATAGCGCACATTAACGTTACGTTTAATATAAAATGCAAGTCCACCCCCCCCTCCCCTCCCGCTGCGCATGTGCAGCGGGCGCGGGGTGGCACGCATCCGGTAGCCAGGTTCGGCCAGTACGCGTGCTTCTTGTCCGCTTGAAATCCATGTTTCATTGATTGCAACCAAATCTGCATCGTAGCGATTCATAGCAATAAGTAGGTCATCATGCCCCGTACCTAATGATCCCGCATTATAAAGACCTAACTTAATAAACTTTGACTCAGGACCTTTTAAAATGTAAAACACTAAGTAAGTGAATACTAATACAGCACCAATAAACAAGCGAGCGGGAGTATGTGAGTGTAATGAAAGTATTATTCGATAGCGAAAAATTCAAAATGCGTTGAATTTTCATTTCTACCCAGTTGAAAATTAAAAATACTGCAACACACACGTAAGTCAAACATAATTGGTTATTATGAATGGTTAATAAGGAACATGATGCAAAGGTTATAACAAAATCCCGAAAGACATTACTGAGCTCACTGAAGGGAACTTCAAGTTACGTGTCAAAAATATACTAATGAAAAAAGCCTATTATAAATTGAGTCACTACTTAGAAGACAAAGATGCCTGGAAGCTTTCCACTTCTGCCTAATAGCCAACTATTGAATAAATTTGTTATTTTAATACTACTCATATGTAACCTCAATGTACAAAGACTTGAAAAAATAATGGCCCACGAGTTTCTTGCTGCTTCTTCTCGGCGGTGGCAAGCCGCATGACAATAGGCCTCGCTCGTGGCATAGATACCGAGTCTGATGGCTCCTGAATTCTTCCCACCCTTGTAGCACTCACTAAGTCTAACTCGGATAGTTGTACACCCAGTGTGGTGACAACGTGTACTAAATTCTCACCCTTCTCTTCAGGTATGCTAGTGACCTCTATATCATTGCACAACAATTCCTGATCGCGGTCATTTAGATCACATTTTAATTGCTCAATTGTATCCAACAGCATACTATTACTCGTCTAATCGACTTTCAAGGCCACCCACCCGGGTGTCCAGCTTATCAATCTTACGATCGCATTCATCGATTCTAAGCGTCAAACCGGACATAGTATTATTCAGTTATTCCATTTGAAGACGTGTGGCTCTCATTTCTTCCTTGAACTGACGTACCTCCAATATAAACAATTGCAAATCTGTTGCTTCTGCGGTTACATTGTGCACCGTACTCTCGTCGAACACCTCTTGAGGACTCACCGTTGCTGCACCCCTATTTTTATTGACGCCCTCCATACTGGCACGCGTCGGAGTGTGGGTGTTGTCGGTTTTAGGCTACTTGCTAATACAGAGCACACACTTCCAATTTGCCTTTTGTTCTTTCGTCAGGGAATAAAACTGACTGTCTTTTACATTTGCACATTGAATGTCATAAGGTTGTTTACACCTGCTGCACTAAAGATACTTCCTTCCCTCAATAGGGTTCTGGCAACCAGTACATTTAATTTCGTTCGCCATTGAATGTAGTTAGGCAAAAGCAAATGCAAAAAGTTTAGGAAACTTGGTTACTAAATGTTTGCAGTACAAAACTTTCGGTGGAGGTGAGGTTTGAACCACCCGCTCACAGTTGCGAGTCCCACGCTGACACCGCTACACCAGACGATCGTTAACAATACGTGCGAAAAAAGGCAACTAAAGCGTATGGTCGTACACTAGTCGTGGTGCGAACTACCGGTTATTGCTAACAATGTACACTGCATGTATCGCGGGTATAACTCGAATGTTTTTGTTTAATAATCGTTCAATTTACACACAATCACTTGAAATTCCAAACCAACACATACACCAATTGATAGATATGATTTTAAGGATTACACTGATATATAGTTTACACTACTAAAGCTGTTTATACTGCAGTTACGAATTTTAACAAATCCTCAAGTAAACAGACGTGTGGTCAGTAACTCGCTCGACTCGTCACTCAATGGTAAAATCTCGTACATACAGGATACCTCCCCTTGAAGCAGTGCCTCATCTATCTACCTAACAAATTTCATCCAAATCTGTTAAGCCGTTTCGCGTAATTGAGTAACTGACATACATACATACAAACTTTCACATTTAGGAACAAATAAAATTCATGTCTCTGTTTACAAGATTTCCATTGACTTTTTCATCTCTTCCTTTTTCACTCTATAATTGCCTTTATACATCTATTATAGCCCTTCAATTCTATTAGATACCGTTTGACGTTTCATACTCTCCAAGACGAAATGACTTTGTATAACTCATTTTCAATAACCTTCGCCGTAAAACCATGGAATTATGACCTTGTTTCAAAGTTACGTAGTCTGGTGCTTTATTTTGTTTTTTACGTAGTGTTGCGACTCTACAAATTCACTTTTATACGAATAATCCGTAAACATTTACGAATAATCGAACTTATTGATAACTATTGTAAAATCCTAAGAAATCAATATTGATAACTAGCTGCGCTCCAAGGTTTCACCCGCGTGGTCATGGATGATGATGATGAATCAAATATAGCGTACGATACTCAGACATAATGTAGCTTTCTATTCGGGATTTTTTTTGCATCGTTTAAGTACATTATGCGTTTATACATTACAAACAAACAATCAATCAAACCTATTTTGTACCAGCGTTACTATTGCATATTTTAACATACCAAAAGTACTTATTGTGGCATAACTGTAATCGTTAAACATTTGGGATCACTAACTTTTTTGTATATTTTAAAGTCTTCTATAAAATTGTACAACACTTTGCTCTATTGTCAATAGTTTCCGCAGCATGGGCGATATAAGGATTGTTTGGGTATTTGTTTTCACGCCTTGGGTTACTTTATCGAAGTTTTCATACGGATCCCTTACTTTTTTGTAAATATTCTATAGTCTATGTTCATCAAGGATAAGGTAAGGTTCTAATGGTGTATGAATGTATCAAATTGGTCTTGTAGTTTCGGAGGCTATTCAATTCAAACTATCAATTAAAATTTAAAGTATGAGAGTAATTAACTTATTAAACTTATTTTTTATATTAGAGTATTCATTTTAAAGTAATTTTAATGTAATTTTAAATAAATCTTTGGAGGCAAAACTGCTCGTGTCCAAATATCCTTAAAACGCAGATTTTTTAAATCTGGTAACACTGCCTTTCTAGATAATTAAGTATATTAAAATCTTTGCAGTCTCGCGCTATTATAAAAAATATTGTGGGCGTACTTTTTCCGTTTGTGTGTTTTATTGTGTTTTTAATTCGTGACTTGGCTATTACTTTTCTGAACTGATCCTTCTATATATGTTTACTTTGGCAGTCTTTATACTGGATTCCGAACTAAGCAAGTGATTATAATGTCGAAAAGAGGACGTACTTTACACGCCCAGGCTCGTGAATTGGTGGTGAATATAAGTGTATACGAGGTATAGGTACTCGTATAGGTGGTGGTGATATAAATAATGCGGGTGATTACATGTCGCGAATGTATTTTAGCTCTAGCAAGTCAACGATTGAGAGCTATAATGCTGAATTGGGGAAAAATTATAATCAATTTGTAAATCTTTATACACTTCGATGAAATAATTATTTTTAGTAGTAGTATGTGATGTAACTACCTGTTTTTTCAATAAATAGTAATAACACGTTTAAATAGTAATTGCAGACACGTAATAACTATATTTATAATGATTGTTGTTTGTTTGTCTATTTATCCTCGAATACCAAATTCATCGTGCGCCACGATTTCGATTGACAGCTTCCATACAAAAAGGTTCAAACCTCTTTTATCGATATCTCTTAAGAATCGGATATTGTAGTAACCGATTTTTTGACCCCACCCCTATTTTACAATCTGTCTAAACTGTCAAACGGTATCTATTAGTTTGAAGGACAATAGTCTGTGCTTTGTACTTGTACAAACACGTGCGATCCCATCGCGATCACAGTGCCCAGGGGGGAACACTTAACATTATCCAACGATTTGAAGATTCGCCACCTATTAGTCATGTCAGAAAATATAATCCTCGATGTCGCTCTAGTCGTTGATAAAAAACGACAGATCAGTCAGACGTTTGTTTCAAAATGGTTATCACAATAATAATTGTTTTGTATTGCATTATCGCGAATTTTTTTATGATTTTTAGCAAGGTATACATATTGAGTTCTACTTGTTTTCTACACTGCAGACGTCGAATTGAGTTTAGACTACTCCTCCTCCGTATTGTTGCTGAGAACCTACTCTGCTGGCAGAGTAACGTCTTTCCACGTTAAAAAGCCACATAAGAAGAAGAAGAAGAACCTACTCTGCGATAAACGTTTTCACAGCTGCATTGGAAATCAAAACTTTCAATCAAATGTTTCAAGACTAAAATCATAGATTAATCAGACTATATCTAAAGACTAAAATTTAGTATTTCAGTCAGTTATTGGTGTAGTGTGAAAGAACGATTTGGCAGCTTTTTTGTAAGCAGTAGAAATCTGCTAAGGGATAACAATCGGAAGCTGGGCAGCAGCATCTTCCCAGTATTAAAACCCCAAAACTGCGCTCGCCAACCAGCCTGCCAAGCGTGCCAATGAAGTAGGATTCAATTTTTCTATGCTCATGATAGCAGAGTTTGATAATTATTTTACAGCTGGCATAAGCGAGTTGCCATTCGTAATGTTTGATCTCTCTTCTCTCTTTTCGCAAGAAGTTGAACAGGCTCTACGTAATATGTATCATGGCAAAACTTTAACTGCTTCCTCTTAATTAAAGTGCAAGTTTAATTTGTACCTTGAAAGTTTTTGTAGGTAAACTTTTACAATAGCGAAAACAATGTATGTAGGTTTCTAACGACTAAAAATAGCACATGCGAGTGGAAAAATGAAAAGTCAAGTAAAACAATTGCTTATGTACTTTTTTACCCCAAAATGTACGTTTCTAGCTCTAGATATGTACCTTTTTGGATCTCTGTTGTGGCAACGCTGGTTCTTATTCAAACATAAAACGAAACGTATAGTGCCACCAACTTATCTGTTCAGGTGGGCAAAATCGGAACTACTACATACATCCATACATACCTACTAACTTTCGCGTTTATAATATTAGTAGGATTTTAATAGTAGAATTTGCAGATTAAAGAGTGGCTTGAAAGACTGCCCAATGTTTTGATTCCTTTTTTCTTGGAGAATTTCTAAGGTTGCAATATTATATTCTCCACTAGCGACACTGTCATCTGAACAGATAAGATGGTGGGACTGTATAGTATAATTTTCAACAAGTAGGTACTTATAGTGCGTTCGAATAGACCCCTGTTGGAGAAAATAACGCTAAAAACGCTGTTGCTCGAATTGGGAATCTGTGGATGAAAATGTCGTTAATGTCTCTTTTTGATCAGCGTTGGGAAAGCCTAAAAAAGAGTTATTTTTGTCACCAAATAGTGCAATTTTTGACCTACGTCCGGAGCATGGTTGTTTTTTGATCGTTTTTGGACAACTATGTATTTGACAGCATAATCATGCGATTTTAGGTCTTATGCTCGATTGAGCGTTCGAATAGGGTGTGGGCAAAAATAACGTTTTTGAGATTTACGAACGCTTTATCAAAAGAGCCATCACTTAATGACGATTTCGTTCGAATAGGCCCTGTGTGAGCGTTTTAAGCGAAAATAACGCTTAAAACGCTCACAAGGAGCGTTCGAATTGGGAATCTGTGGGTGAAAATGTCGTTCATGTCTCTTTTTGTTTAGCGATCGGAAAGCTAAAAAAGAGGAAGAGTGCAATTTTTGACCTACGTCCGGAGCATGGTTGTTTGTGATCGTTATTTGACAGCTATGTATTTGACAGCATAATCATGCGATTTTAGGTCATATACTCAGTTGAGCGTTCGAATAGGGTGTGGACAAAAGTGGCAAAAAGTAACGTTTTTGAGCTTTACGAACGCTTTTACAAAAGAGCCATCAATGACAACGCCACCAATGCCGTAAAAGCTAAGCGAACGCAACTAAGGACAACGCCACCAATGCCCTATAAGCTAAGCGAACGCAACTAATGACAACGCCACCAATGCCCTCAAATCTAAACAAATGCACCTTTAACATTTTAAGTTCCATAGACAATAATTTTCTGAGGGTCTGTATCCAACATTGTCTATGGTATGGTTAAATTCAAAAAATAACGACACCGGTGTTGTGGATTTTTGCAATTTTGTCAATGTTTTGCTAGACTTGTGTGGATTTTTACGGATTTTATAAAGTAATTCGTCTATTTCCATGTGTTTTATGATTTATCTTTACAACAGATTTATCTGTTTCTGTCACCGAAGTAGCGTTTACTTAGTGTTAGAATATTTTTGAGTGTACGCCGTGTTTTAGAATGGCACAGTTCAATTATCTCAATGAATTAAATAGTTTGGCTACAATGGATGGACCTATTACTCGCGGGCCTTTGCAGCGGTGGGCTAAGAAAGGGAACAGCGAGATTGTAAACCCTTCGATGAGTGCATCCTTCAAAAACCATTCGAACGTGAACTTAAGTGCGTGCAATCAATCTATGCAAAAACTGTCTATATCTGCTAACCAGAGCTGTAACAATAGCGTGCTTTCTAGCAACAGAACGCCTACCCGCAATGACAATAAAAAAGGCAAAAAAACTCCTTCGAAAAACAAGTCCCCAGGTAAGTAAATTATAATCATCATCATCATCATCATTATTCCTTCTCAGTCATTATCAGGTTCTCGAGTGGCGACCACGCACCGGAAGGCGTAGTGTAGGCCGGCCCCCCGCTAGGTGGACCGACGACCTCTTAAAAACCGCGGGGAATCGCTGGATGCAGGAAGCGAGTAGCCGGTCCAAGTGGCGTTCTATGGGGGAGGCCTATGTTCAGCAGTGGACGTCTTTCGGAAATTATAATACTTACTTGAATTATGCAACTACAAGTACCTAGCTTCTTGATTTTATTTGTCTGTATGTTACAGGCCGCTCTACAACTCCCACACCTAACAAAGCCTCGAAAACACCAAACAAAGCAGACAGATTTATTCCTTCGAGGAGTAACTCTAACTATGACTTGTGCCATTACATGGTAAGCAAAACTTGAAGACCTAAGAGATAAACCTACACATGTGCATTTGTTGAGTAGTGGTCACAAAGCAGTTTTTATTACCTTATTACCACACAATAATTAAAAAAATATTTTAATTATTGTGTGGTAAAAGATAGGTACTAAAAGATTTTGCATTATTGATTTTTTTGGAAAAGATAACTTGTCAATGTCTGACTTATGCTGATGATTTCAGTTATACTCCGAAATATCAAGTATTGATGATTGTAAGAATACAATCATTACTTGATATTTCAGAGTATAACTTCAGCAGAATATCAATGTATTGAACAACTAGTGTAAAAGTAACAGTATCACTAAAATAAAAAGTTGCCAATATATCACTTCCACAAATAAAAGAACATAATAAACTACAATTATTCTATCAATGGTATTAGGCTGGACAAAGTCAACACAGTGCAAGATTTAGGATAATCGAACCAGACAGGTTCGATTCTTCATTAAATTTCAAATTTCATGTTGAAACTATAACAGCTAAAGCAAGCTGTCATGCGTATGGCAAAACCATTCAAACAAATGGATTCGCTTATCATACCGTTAGTAAGATCACAACTTGAATACTGTTCCTCTATTTGGGCTCCTATTAACAAACTTAAGAGGTTAAGAGGATAGCGTTGAGTCAATACAAAAGCTGTTCCTGGGTATGAAAATCATCTGGTTCATTTCAAATTTCTGACTCTTATACATAAGGTGCGTTTGTTTAGCTTATGAGGGCATTGATGGCGTTGTCATTGATGGCTCTTTTGTTAAAGTGATTGTAAAGCTCAACTGAGCATAAGACCTAAAATCGCATGATTATGCTGTCAAATACATAGCTGTCAAATAACGATCACAAACAACCATGCTCCGGACGTGGGTCAAAAATTGCACTTTTTGGTGTCAAAAATACCTCTTTTTTTTAGATTTCCGAACGCTGAACAAAAAGAGGCATGAACAACATTTTCACCCACAGATTGCCAAGTCGAATGCCCCTTGTGAGCGTTTGTAGCGTTATTTTCGCCAAAAACGATCAGAAGTGATCTATTCGAATGCACTAATAGAGGTAAAATCACTGACATGTGTATTATACAGGATCGTCAATGGACTGTTTAGTGATGACTTACTAATGAATGTTAACTTTAACACTCGTAAGATCACAACTCATAAATCATATCCTATTCGTATTCCATTGTCAAACAATAATGTAGGACATAACAACCCGCTTTATTGTATGTGTTGATCTTTTGATGCGGTCTGCATCGATGTAAGCAGCACACTTGACATTTTTCATCAATACTTATTTAACTTTAAAAGGTGACTTCATAACTGTAACTACTAAATTTTCTAGATTCTTGACTCTGTATACCTTTTACTAAGTTTAATTACCTGCAAAGATGTGTACTATATTTAGTTTAACTAATTTAACATGTTAGTTTAAAAATCCAAGTTATCCAATCACATAAGTTTGTTTAATTTGTTAAATATTTTTGTACCAAATTTCATAAAAATCTGGTAAAATTTTAGATATGCGATATAACTTTGCTTACATTATTTCAGATGAATCGTGATGAAGACAAGGCTGAAGAAGGTAATGGACAGTCGGCAACGGGTGAAGCAATCAGAGCCCTGGCTGACACTGAGCCTGGGAGACTACTACAGTATACCTGCAAAGCTCCAGCTGCTCCAGAAGGATATCAGAATAGACTCAGGGTGGTGTATTCACAGGTATCCAATGAAATTGAAATTAGGAAATTAATTTTGAAACAACTTTTGCAATTGTTTAACTGGCTACTATGTTCAGAATCAATATAAGAGTATCCAGAGATTAATGTAAATACTTTTTCAATCAATTCACTACACCTTCCATAGTATCAAGAGTTTACAAGCAATGTAGAAGTAATCTGTTTTTTGTGTCTAATAACTTAATATTTACATCTATGTAACAGGTTTCATAACAGTATATAACTAAACCTATCATCATTTATGCTGAAAGATTCTCATGGCAAAAGATCAATTGTATGATAATACTGAATCAGTCGGCACTTATTTATTCTTTACAATTCACACCAGAAATGTTTACTCATTGTTTCTGTCCAGGCCAAAGTTCCATCATCAGTGAAGAACACCAACAGATACATACCTCAGGCCCCTGAGAGGATATTGGATGCTCCTGAAATCTTAGATGACTATTGTAAGTATTTATAGTATTTAAACAAAGGTTGTCTGGAAGAAATCGCTTTAAGCTATAAGATCGCTTTTTGTACTATATTCTTTTTTCTTGTATGTTTTATCTTTTTTTACTATAGTGTACAAATAGAGTTTATCTCTATATATAAGATCTATCTAAATTAAAAATTTAGTTAGGTAGATAGAAACTCTTTATTTGTAATAACTGAATTAATAATGACATTTACTGGTTTGTGTGCCCCTTGTGCAAGAGACTTGGTGGGTACTATTGCAGTGTCCTATAGCAAGCCACTGTAGCAAGGAACATTACTGGGTGAATAAGATTCAAAGACACAATGTCTTAAACATTGAAATAGTCAGAAGACGCGGGTTCGAATCCCGTCCGAAGATGGAATTTTTCTCTCTATAAATTTCAATGTTGAGATCGCCAAAGCAGGCGTTAGTGCTTTAAAAAGTAATACTATAACAATGTCTTAAGGTGACAAGAGCAGTGAAATGCCACTCACATTTTTTAATTAAGGTTGTAGTAGCTGTTTCTGTTTCGTGGTGCTTACCATCAAGCGCACAATTTGCCCGTATCGTACGTCATTTAAGAGTGAAAATAAAAATGGAATCTTATTCCAGGAAAAATAAATATGAGAGTAGATATTACAATAAATAAATAACTTTTAGAGGTCTTTCGCAAAATATGGCTCTGAAGCTTGATGCGCGTTTTGTCGTAAGCCTTTTAATTGGTACTTGATGGCGGGCCATTTTCTTCAAATAAAATGTTTGCCAGAAAATGAAATACTTTCTACAAATATTTCACACTTAGCAAGTACTTTCCATGCTAAAAGAGAAAACTCTTTTCTACCCCTTAACATTGTCCGATTTCAGTGATTTTTTTTCATGGAATCATGACATTGTTTACTATGCCCGTACGTTTTGATTTTTTCTTTTTTTTTAAGTTCTATAAAAGGAAATTTAGAGTACTTTGAAATACTGAAAAAATCAAAACGTACGGACAAAAAAAACATCGGACAATGTTAAGGGAATGTACAGGGAAGGTGCATGGAAAGTACTAGCTATGCAATCCTCTTAAGGCGGTCCACATAGCCAAATACTTTCAGCGATTGACCTTCACCACTCCCCTCGTCACCTCTTCTTATTTACGTAAATTGTAATGATGGGCCGAATGTGGTTTGAACCGAATACGAACTTCGGCCGAACATTCGGTATAAATGAAAAATTCGGCCGAACTTCGGTTCAATTTCGCCGCGCTTTTTCATGTTGCGACTTGTGTAAACAGCACTGCCGTCGCTCGCTGCAAATGTCCCCCGCCCGCACTCCGCGCTACCTCGCGGGCCTTTTAGGCGGCCGGTCAGTTGTAAATACGTCACCAGCTCGTCATGTGCCATTGTTTATATTACGCAAATCAATTGTTTTAAAGTGGTTTAATAGTGCAAAATAATAAATAAATTATTCCTTAATGTTGTAAAAATGAAAAATTTACCTAATTGGTGGTATACCTACGTTACTTAGAAGTATTATGTTTTTAAATTCATTTTACGAATTGTACTTTATTAATATATGACACTGTGTCAAAAGAATGCAAGCAAAGTTTATTTAATTTTTGTTATAGTAGATCTGTAACAAAATTTAAACAAACTTTGCATTCTTTTTAGACGGTTAAGGTGACCAATTTAATTTACGGCCGGTATCAATATTCTATCTATCCACAATTTTCCCTACTACCGATAGAAATTTGACATAACGTTCATACAAATAGTGTCAAATATCTATCTCTAGTAAGGTAAACCGGCGATAGATAGAATATTGAATACGGCCCATCCCTAGAATTGTTTACCGCCGCCTAGTCGCGGTTAAATCGTTGAAATCGGACAATGTTAAGAGGTAGAAAAGAGTTTTCTCTTTTAGCATGGAAAGTACTAGCTATGCAATCCTCTTAATAAACTTAAAAAGTCTTCTAATAGCTGCGTTTATTTCATAGCATGACTTCTCTAAAATATAACTACAGTATGGTATACTATAAAGCATATATACTTTAAAGTATGGTTTAGAGGAGAATGAGAGAATGGCGAGTTCTAAGCTTATCAATTGTTGTGCAAGTAAGTGCAAGAGACAAAATACTGAGGCAATTATGATGTTATTTAAAACACGGCATCTGTAAATTAAACTTGCTCTTACATTATAGTGACAGAGCTATTTTAACTAATGTTAAAGCGGATAATATTTATTGGTTTAGAAAATATCTGAATTGGTACAATTTCAAATATTGATAAAGTTGTACATCTTGTGGGTGCTTGTGGTTTGGGTAGAACAAAACTACCGAAATAAAGTATAATATTTGTTTGTGTGTAAATTAAAATCATGCATTTGTTTGTATGCCAAATGTAGAGAGTCACCACACTCAGAGAGGAGAGCTATGTATAATTTCTATTCCATCCTAAGGTTGTCTGTAAGAGATGGATTTAAGTGATACCGCCTATAGGCATACAAATATTTAAAAGATTAG
Source organism: Selenia dentaria (assembly GCA_917880725.1). Taxonomy (NCBI): domain Eukaryota; kingdom Metazoa; phylum Arthropoda; class Insecta; order Lepidoptera; family Geometridae; genus Selenia; species Selenia dentaria. Next base: position 22,198,105 of record OU862893.1, read on the forward strand.
TATATCTGTTTTTTATTTTAAAATGGTGCCAATAAAGTATTATTTTATTGTACAATTACAATATAAGTTTGCAATGTTTGTATTAAAACCAAGTAGGGAATCGGCGACGTTTATATTGTACATGGATAAAGTTGTACCTTTGGAGGTACTTCCAAACTTTTTTGATGAGAACCATACCTTCAAATCAAAACACAGTATTACTGATGGTAGAAAAAGGTGTCAAAGTCAAAGTCAAAATCATTTATTCAATTTAGGCATCAAAGACGCACTTATGAACGTCAATTTTTCATTATAATGTACTTTAAAGCCTACCGCCGCGTTCCAAAATACATAGAGCCAACCGAGAAGAAGCGGCAAGAAACTCGGGGCCATTCTTTTTATATAGTGATGGCAGTACTACCGTCGAACTCACTCACAAAGAGTTCTACGACTTGTTATTACAATATTGCTTTTAAGCTTTTACAATTGCTAAATATATCTGCAAAACGTAATATAAAAATTATATAGTTGTATGTAGGGCTGCCATCCGTCCGGATTTCCCCGGATTTGTCCTAGTTTAGAGGGCATCCGGGGAGCGTTCAGGCGGGGTTTCATTTGTAGTCCGGATTAAAAATTTAAAGTCTATATAATATATTTTTTACTGATTAATTTGTAAGTAACTTTATGTAATACGACTCTGTTTAGTTAGGTACATTTAAAATGATGATAAAAACTGACTAAATGTAATTTTAATGTCTGAAAATAAATATATAGGACATTTTTAATTGCAATGCCTATGTTTAAAAACATGTTGATATGTCCGGGTTCTGCGCTCTAAAATCCGGGTTTTTCACGCGTCTTGTCCTGGTTGCCAAGTTTTAGAAATGGCAATTGTATGTTTGTCTGAATGAGGCAGTTACATAATTATATGCGTATTTCTTTAGAAAGCTACTTGACTTGCATTTCCTCTCTCAGTCCGGGATATATTTTCAAAAACACTGGGACACAGTACAACTCGTCAGGGAAATGGGGCCGAAACATCGTACGTACGTACATAGAAAAACTAGAAGATAAGCGCCGGGTGGCTGGAGCAAAAGGAATCGACCGTTAGGAAATTTTTTACTTATTTGTACATAAAACTATAACCAAACTTCGTGAGAAAATTCATTACACAAACCAATAGAATAAACATAAAAAGAGGGTCCCAATCCTATGAAATGTATCAGAAGTTTAAGTTTACCGAAATAAAAATATGTGTATTTGTAAAATGATTGTTAGTTGTCAGCAGCCGCCCGCCGCGCCGCGCTTCTTGTAGGCATTTGTTACTGTAAGTACCTCACAGAATAAATAGTAGATATTTACTCAGAAATGTCATTGCTCCTCAAATTAAGTAGGTAGGTTTTTAAATATATAGTTGGTATATTAGAAACATTACAGGAGCTGTGGCCAAATGAATTGTACTAAGATAAACATATAACAATGTAAATGTGCATATGTATGCTCACAAACCTGATTGCAACATGAACAATATACCCATTAACTAAGATCTTTATTAACACATGTCGCAATTCCTGGAAAAGTAGTATGATTTCTGAGAAAACAATTGCATTATTGGCCAAATATGGCGAGTGTACGGATTAATTACTTGTGTATCACAAATAAATTATTTAATATTATCTGTAACCTGTCTGCCTTTTTTGCAGATTTGAACCTTGTTGACTGGAGCTCAGCAAATATCCTGGCAGTGGCTTTAGGCAACTCCGTCTACCTATGGAATGCAGGCACTGGTCAGATAGAACTGTTGTGTACTCTCGAGGGGACAGAGACAGTATGCTCGGTGTCGTGGGTGCAAGGAGGTGGCTCACATCTCGCAGTGGGGACCTCGTCAGCCACTGTAGAGTTATGGGACTGCGAGAAGATCAAGAGATTGAGGGTTTGTATTACCAATATTGAAATTTCATGTTCACAAAAGCGGTTGTGACACTTTTTATGACTACTACTGTCTGCGCCCGCCGGTATCGCCCGCGTGTTGACCTACATACAAAATTGTATACCATCTGTTCAGTCATTTTGGTGTGATTGAGTAACAAAGCTCCATTCATCCAAACATTCGCATTTATGATATAAGTAAGATGTTATTAACATAAATAATAAATAAATTAATAGGCATTGTTGAGATAAACAACATTTTAACACAGTAATGTTTGTTGACTGTGGGCCTAGCACGAATAACTGAGTAAATGTAACGCAACGTGTCGTTCAAGTACAACAGTACAAACTCACATTTTTTTAGGGCAACTGTGACACAAATAACTCATAGTTAGTATGCCGAAGCGTGACGCGTTGACGCTCACGATACGAATACTTTTTCGCAAATTGTTGTGCTATGGCCTCAGTACTATTGGAGTGATATTATTTGAATCCAAGTTCCGTTTATGGGCAAGGTTGTAAATGATTTATAATGTAATTTATGTAATCGGCTACGGTCATTGCTAAATCGCTCAAGATGAAACAACAATTTAATTTAGCATTTGTAATAGTCATAATGGTTTTTAAAATAATAAAATATAAACTCCAGTTTATAAATGCCGTACGATTATTTTTAATTGTAGCAATTCACTTGTTTAAAAAACTACAATAGACTAGCATAACTAGTCCTTATTCTGTTAACACAAAAATCCTAAAACACTAAAATAGGATTATTCTATTAAACTTTTGGGTATTTTTACATTAGTTTACACTAAGTAATAAATACCCATAACTGAAGAGTGATATCTAAATTTAGTGTTGTCATTCGAAAGTGTTATACATATTTGGATTTTAGCCTAAAGAACTGCTATAATTTAGAGATATTTTTTGACGTGATAACTTCTTATAAATCGAAGAACGCCAGCAGCACCCACGAAAAATCATGACCCATTGTCACGTTACGACTAAGCTTAGGCCGAACAAGCGATAGAGAGGCACGATCGGCATAAGTGTTCAGTAAACCGACCTTACAGACAAACATTTTTTTTAGTTGAGATGATTACAGAGTCGACACCAACATGTATAATTTTGTTTGTAGATAATGGACGGTCACACGGGACGTGTAGGCTCGCTAGCGTGGAATATCTATATAGTATCGAGTGGAGCGCGCGATGGGAACATCGTCCACCACGACGTACGTCAACGGGATCACGCCGTTTGCACACTCGCTGCACACACACAGGAGGTACGACTGTATAACTACAAAAATGATACAAATCTCCAGTACAATCAAATTCCCGATTGGCATAGTTGATTTGATAGCAACTCTGCCTTCTGCCGCTGGTTCCGAGTTCGATCCCCGGACTGATAAACATGTGTATGCATGAACATGGTTGTTTGACCTGTGTCTAGGTGTGTATAGTTATACTCCTGTGCTCCGAGTTTTCACCCACGTGGTGATGGATGATGATGATGATGATGAATCAAACTATATAGCTTATGTTCATCAGGGATAACATAATTACGATTCTAATGGTGAAAGATTTTTCGATTCAGTAGTTTCGGGGTTTTTTCAATGAAAACAAACAAATCTTTCCTCTTTATAATATTAGTAGATATAGATACGTAAGTATGTATGTTTATCAGTCATCAGGTTCTGTCTAGTTTGGGACCTTATGTGGTTATAAAGAAAATGCAGATGCAGTAATATTTATTGCTCATGATATCTATATTTGACTGGATGTAGGAACTTGGTCGCATTTTAACAAAAGGACGAAAAAGTTGTTAGAAAGAGATGCATTCCATTCAGTCTTCTAATTCTGAAAAATGTAGACTTGTTTTGTATTTAGACGTGCCTAAACAATCTCATGCGATGTGGGCTACCTACTCATTAAACAAACATATATGTACAATGTACATAGCATCATGCACCTCACTATTAGATACCATATTAATTCTACGACTACCTACTTAAAGTATTGTCTAGAGTTATCTTGTTCAGACATCATTCACTCAATCATTCATTACTAAGGACATACACATCTATAAGTTTCAATACGACAATCGGAATATCGGCGATACGCAAAATCGAGCAGTCAGCACTCTCCTTGAACAAGACTCTGGATGTGGTTGGCAATATAGTTGGAAAGATCTGCCTCATTAACGTGAGTGGTTCCAGTTTGTCATATAAAAAATGTGTATAAGTGTTACACACATTTTTTTATAACACAATGCAGTAGAACTCTATGTGCATGAGTTCGTCCACCATACCTATTTCTACCACAAAGCAATAATGTTTGTAATTCTGTGTTCTGTCGCCTTATTGTCTAATTTGAATGGGAACGAAATGTCACTTCATTCTCATTCCCATTGATGGTTCCAGCCAATAGGCTTGCAGGGTTTTGCACAGAATGGGATTCAAATGTCAAAATGAAGTCCATTCCCATTTTCCGTAAAGATAGACAATAAGTCCGCTGGTTTGGAACAGTATGGCTGGCAAAATAACAGGCAGTTTGTCAATTGTGATGAAAGGCATCTAGCTATTAGGCAGAGGTAACCGCTTAACACCAAGTGGCTCGTGCTAGTTCCGTAAACTAATAAAAAAAACAATGTGACATATAAAGTGGTAAAATTTACAGATTTGCGGTCTCAAATGGTCACCGGACGGCAGATATCTTGCTTCGGGCGGCAACGATAACCTGCTGAATGTGTGGCCTCTAGCACAGGGGCAGCATTACTCGCAGCAACAATACATCTACTCGTTCAAGTAAGATCAATGGATGTTAATGTAATAATACCACCACACTGTAATAAGCTACATGAAAAAAATAACAATTATTAAGACGTAATAAGAAGTAATTGGCTTTTTATTATGTCCCCTAAATATTAAACACAGTAATGTTTACATGCTTCGCCTTGGTGACAAAATACATGACACTGAAACACAGAATAAATAATAGTATGTTTGACTTTATTTTATTTATTTGATATAAGTACATACAAAATTCACAGCCCTTAAAAAACAAAATAAAACAGGAAACTTACATAACGAATGTACATCATTTAACTAACTACTTACTACAGACATAATATATGAAATTCTAGTTAAAAGGGTGTTGAGAAGGATTGTGTTTGTTTGCGTTTGTGTGTGTGAAAGAGAGAGAGAGAGCGAATGGATGAGAGAAGAAGTGAAGTTGACTATCCACCCCTTCCTTAGAGTGAACATTTGATATTCAACCTAAATGGGCTTATGATCCATTTCGGAACGCTATTAAATTTGGTTTGTATTGGCTCAATCAATTAGCGATCGTCAGATGTCTAGCGCGTTTTGCCGGTTTTGTCGGTTCTAGAATAATTTCTTATTTTCAATGTATTGAAAGCGTTGATACATTATATTATGCAAAGGCCAACAGGCCTATACTATATATCCTATACGAATGTGTGTATTTCGAGCCACAAAAATAGCTCACTTCGCAATAATTTTGTTGTGATTCCCTCACAGCGGATCTTGCCTGTATTCCAGTCAAATTAGGCGATATTTTCCAAAGGGGTGGAATTAATACCACCATTTTTATTTTATAATATATGGTATAATACTACGATATAAGAATCATGTCTAACAGTAACTTATCCCCTACAAAATTTTACCTCTGGAAGGGGGTTAAATCGAGTTAAAACTTTTGAATTGCATAACTTCTTTCATGAAACAGTGGTGACCACTATATTTTTATACTATACTTACAGTCAAAAAAAGATATTAAAAAATATTGAGTGACACTTCCGCTGAAAAGAAAACAATGATTTTGGCCTATTTGGGGGCGTGCACCACCCTCCCTCTCGCATAAAATGGTATAAGCCGCGCAGATAGAGAATAGATCTGAAAATGGCGTCCGCTCGCATGCGTTCTCGCTCACTCTCTATCGCTGTCTATACTCACACAGTGAAGTACGCGCTACAAAAAAATAGTCAGTCAGGATTCGCTTTCCACGCTACTTGACGCACTCCGAGTTATCGTTAAATTCGTTCCGTTATTTTGTTGTTTTCGTTATTATTCATTGTTGTTTTTGTTGAGTTTGATTGTTATTTGTTTGCGTTACGTTTGATTGTTATTTATTTTCGTTAAGTTTTTGTTACGAACGTTGAAATTTTGTGATTGATTGACAATGGCTTCACGAAAACGTGGAAAGATTCTTCACAGTGATGCACGTGAGATTGTTTATAGTGTACCCTTGCTCCTTATTTATTTAATTAATATTTTTGTCATTATTTCTACTATTATTAATAAATAATATTAAAAAGATTAATATATAACAAAAAAGTCAATAAAAATCGATGTTTGAGAACTTGTTTTGCCAACCGTACCATGCGTACCCGCCGCCATTTTCAGATCTATTCTCTATCTGCGCGGCTTATAATAGGAAGAATACAAAATAAGAAACCCCAAATAAACCAAAACCGATTCGACACGTGTTTCGCCTCTACACGAGGCATCCTCAGGAGATGTTGAATCGTCGAGCGCTAGACCGACAGTGAGAGAACAACTTTTTTCTTTTTTTTTTTTTTTTTTTATAACGGACTAATGCTGTTTGCCTCTACCGGCATTTACAGCGTCACCGGTTGGCGAGCGCAGATGGCACTCAGCCAGATGCGGGCGCAGAGGGCGCACCGCCTAAGGCGAGCGTTGAAGACGCTTCGCCGCAAGGAGAGGAGTAGGCGACTTGCTCAAGGGCACCACTAGGGTACGGACCTCGTCTTGGGCCGTCGCCAGGAGAGAGGGGAGTAGGAGAGAATCGCCCCGGTACATAAGTGTACCGTTGAAAGTGGGCCCTATGAATTTTAACTCTACGACTATTTGGAGAGAATCTAACCAAGACATAACTTTTGCCTCGAGCTCGCCGGCGAGCTCGGTGTTTGACTGTGTTTACCACTAAATCATAACCTTGTGAACCTCGCCTCCCCCCATTTCCGCGACATGGGTCCACACCGCGACCAGGATCGTCGCGTTGTGCACTCATGACTGTACTTTGGGTGGGGCTACAATAAGAATGTGAAGTACCTCGCCCACAGCCATGGTGGCTGGGACTACATAGAAAACCAGTGTTACCTCGTCCGCAGCCATTTGCTGGGCCGGAGGATACATCGCGACCGGGGCCGCGGTGTATACTCCCACCCGCACCGTGGCTGGGACTACAATCGTGTGTGTGTGAATTACCTCGACTGCGACTGGGGCTGCGAAGAAGATCTCGGCCGGAGCCTACAATGCGATCGGGATCACAGCCCTGGTCGGGTCTACAACCATTACCGGGGTTCCCTTGGGACGACGCTAAAGCTGCCGAAGTAACGGCTGCGATGGGGTCGTCCGGGTCACCCAAAATATGCCTTGGACGGCGACGGGGGGGAAGGAAGTGGGGATCGGTCATGTCAGTGGAGTAGTTCGCCGCTTCGACCACGAGGGGATTCGAGTGGTGGGGAGCTTTGTCGAAGTGGCGGCGGGAGCAGTCTTTCATATACTGCGTAATAGAGGGGAGGGTGAAATCGCAGTGCAGTTCGGCGTTCCGCAAGTACCACGGAGCGCCCACTGCCCTGCGCATAAAGCGATTTTGAATCACTTGAAGTTTGTGGAGGTCGTGTTTCTGAGCATGGGCGAACGCTACAGATGCGTAAGTCATGATTGGGCGGATGCAAAGTTTGTAAAGAGTCGTCTTATTTCTAAGAGACATTTTACTGTTTTTGCCTATGAGGGGATTAAGACGACCCATAATGAAGGCCGCCCTATTGCGAACAATCTGGATGTGTTTCGCGAAAGTGAGTTGGCGATCAAGAGTGACGCCCAGGTATTTGGCAGATTTAGCCCATGGGATGGGTTCGCCGAATAGGACTATGGGTGACGGCATGAGATTCCGCCGGGTCTCAGTGAAGTACACTGCTGCACTTTTGCTAGGATTTACTGCAATCCGCCATTTACGAAACCATGCACCGATTACGGTGATGGCTCGTTGGATGGCGCATCTCTGCCTGACCTTGAACCAGCCAGTAGAGTAGATTGCAGTATAATCCGCAAACTGAGCGATCTGAACATTAGGTTCAGATCGTGGGATGTCGCTGGTGTACAGCGAGAAGAGAATGGGTGAGAGTACAGAGCCCTGAGGGACACCTGCGTGAATGGGATGCGGGGAGGAGAGCGTTCCCTCGGTGCGATAGCTAAACGTTCGATCCCTGAGAAAGTCTTGTAAGATGAGTACAAGACGGTCTGGCACACCCAGTTGGTACAGCTTGAATATCAAGCCGTTGTGCCAGACTTTGTCGAACGCTTTCGCTACGTCGAGAAAGACAGCTATGGTCCCTTGGGGTTTTGGTTTCTTGTTGAAACCGCCTAGGATGTGCTCCGTTACGCGGTGCACTTGTTGGACGCAAGAGTGTTTGGCTCTAAAACCAAATTGCTCATCGGGAAGGAGGTTATTGGACCTAACGTGGGACCAGAGTCGGTTCACAATGAGCCGCTCGTAAATCTTCCCCAGAGAGCTGAGGAGACTTATGGGACGGTAGCTGGAGGGCTCGGCTGCCGGTTTGCCTGGTTTGTGAATACCAATGACAATGGCATGCTTCCAAGTGTCTGGGAAGGAGCAGTTGCTCATAGCCGCATTGAAGATGCTAACTAAGAGATGGACTAGTGGGACTGAGAAGTGTTTAATCACCTTGTTGCTGATACCATCAGCACCAGGGGATTTACGGGTCTTGAGGCTCTTGATCAGAGACACTACCTCGGATGATTTTACCGGTGGGAGGAGTGGGAGGTCAGAGATGGACATAGAGCTTTTACGTTCGACTTCAGATTCCACCGAATCGAGGTGTTTCTGGTCGACGTGATCTACATTTAGAGTACACTGAGCCTCAAGGCTATCAGCTAAACACTCGGCTTTGTCTTCGTCAAGGAACGCTATGGAGAGGGGAGGTGGCCTAATGAGTGGAGGCATTGTCTGTTGTCCGTCAGATTTCAGAGCTCGAGCCAACTGCCAGTATGCCTGGTGAGTTGGCTCAATCTCTGACAGTATGTCGTCCCACCTTTGATCACGCAGCTCACTCATGCGTTTCCTTACAGCACGCTGTAAGTAGCGCATGGTGGCTTTGTTCTGAGAGAACAACGCAAAATCGCCCGCTTAGATAGCAAGCAGCCTCCGCCTTGTGACTCACTGCACGCGCGCCGGCCGCTGCTATATTGTTGTTGGTGACGTATTTTGGGAAAATATACGCAATAATGGAGATGAAACCATGTTGGTTTGGTCATTCAATAGTGTAAGATTATTATTATTATGTTTTATAATCTCTAATTGTTCCAACACACTTAACCGAAAGCTTTTTCCACAAACATGTAAAATCTTAAAAGTGTTGTTGTTGCGCAACGAATGACCGGTATCGAGTAAATGTTTAGCGAAATGAGACTGGTCAAGGTGGGTGGTCATTCCTGTAAGCTGAAACATGTTCTTTAAATCTAATATCAAAATTACGGCCTGTCTGAATCTAAATTATACTTACAGTATAATATTTCCTTCTCAGTAAGTATTTTTCGAGCGGCAAACTTTTAGCGATCGATATCTTTTCAAGTTGATTGTAATCTAACGATCGTATCGTATATGAGCCTCTTAAGAGCAAAGTCAGAGGCCATAGTCCTAGTGTGAACGTAATGAACCGATTATGCTTCTGAAGCGCTGCAAGAGGAAGTTTTTAGGTATTTGAGCAGGTGAAGCACTGGCCGTGACAGGAACAAGCGTGCGTCTGTAAACATGATAACTTTTTCGCAGATTTACATTGTTTGAAAGTCAAAAAAGCCAGAATGATATAAATAATTTCAGATAGTTAGTTCTTTTATTTTATAAATTATCTTTTTTCTGATTACAAAAAATATACAGTAGTTGTCGCTCAAAATATTGAGAAATGTGATACAAAAGTTTTTTTTCTGACGTTATATACAAAACCGAACAATCGCCATCGTTTGTTTCCTTCTTTATCCACGCGACATTGGCGAAATTGGCGAAATAAACAAATGAAGTGAAGTAAAGATGCCAGATAGATATTTTGCAATATTATTATAAGCTTTTTTTTTCAACTTTCAAATATACACTGGAATTTATTTAAGTTTGTATCAGTAACTAGTATCTCTTAACTGTGCAACGAAACCGTAGCGTTTTACTAATCTTTGGCTGTGGGCAGCGCCTTAATCCGTATGATGTATTGCAGTCAGCACTTGGCAGCTGTAAAGGGTCTCGCGTGGTGCCCTTGGAGCTCAGGCATCCTGGCCTCAGGCGGAGGGACCGCCGACCGCACCATCCGGATTTGGAACATCAACACGGGCGCCAATCTCAACACTGTCGATACCAAGTCTCAGGTAACTCACACCCACTATATAACTAACACACCACACATATATATGTATATTAGATAACGCAAGTATCAGTATAATAATAATAACGTTTATTACGAAACAAAAACTTATGCTAATTACTTACAAAATAGATTACATCTTTTGGCTTAAATTATATAATTATATAATATTGTACTCATAAGTTCAGTGATGATCACTGAATCCCACACTAGGATGGCCTGTGTCGTGAGATTCAGTCCCTTCTTTTATAATTACTCCAATGATCTTTACATGGATTTTATTCATTTTTAAAATAATGTTAAAATAATGATAGAATGTATGCTGACTTTGTACAAAATGAATAATACTTAAATAATTAATAATAATGAAACAAATTACGAAGCAATACGTAAATAGCATATCTCAGGTTTATCTCTGTTCAAAGTAGTGTATGTGAGAATAGGTGTGATTTAAATAAAATTAACGTTGTGTAGTTTGTCACCTATCACCATTACTAATACACAATATTATAAAACTAGCTATGTGCCCTGTGGTTACACCCGCGTGGTGATGTATGATGATGATGAAAAGTATCCCATGTGTTAATCTAGCTCCTCATCTTCCTCCATACCAAATTTCATCAAACTGCTCCAGCCATTTGAGCGTGAACGAGTAACAAATATACAAACACACTCGCAAACTCTCGCCTTTGTAATATTAGTGTGATATTTATTTCTTCGTTGGCATTATTCAACCAAGCGCTTTCGTGCACTTTAAGCCGTCGGTCCGGGTTGTTTGTCTTAGGGAAACAGTTGTTAGGCTGTGTCGAAGGCCTTCGGGCGGCCCGAACTTTTCGACATGGGTTGCCCACTAGCCTATTCACCAAGCCGCACTGGGCCCGCGTGGTTGATTATGGCCTAACTTGTCTCTCCGAGCGACTTGAGTCCCAGCAGTGGGAACAAATAGGGGCTGATTATGATGATTGGTCCACAGGTATGTTCTATTGTATGGAGCACGCACTACAAAGAGCTGATATCGGGTCACGGATACGCGAACAACCAGCTGGTGATATGGAAGTACCCGATGATGACCCGAGTGGCTGAGCTCACGGGCCACATGGCAAGGGTTCTACATCTCTCGCTCTCGCCTGATGGGACCACTGTACTGTCGGCCGGGGCGGATGAAACTCTCAGGTAAATACTGCTTTGTTTCTTTACAGTTTACGGCTTGATATGGTTTGTACATATAGGGCGCTATTTCGGCAGGGTTATTATGTATCTCAGTTACAATCAAATGTTGATTGAAATCTAAAAAAAATGCTTTCTATGTCAGCTCCAGTCACTTACTAACATTTCTGCATAATGGAGTTGTCAAAACTGACATAGAGCCGCTATTTTTTAGGTTTTCAATCAACATTTGATTATAACTGAGATATGTAATTTTCCAACTCAGTTCTGAGCCTCAAGTATAGATCTGTAGGGCTATTATGTATCTCAGTTGCTAAACAAATGTTAATTGAAATCTAAAACAAAAATGGCTTTCAATGTCACTTTCGTCAGCATTTTTGCTTACTGAATTTGTCATTACTGACATAGAGCCGCCATTTTTTTCGATTAAATCAACATTTGTTAGCAACTGAGATACATAATAGCTCTGCAGAGTAAATCTTGTGTCATTTACTGTTAAATATCTACTCAAGTCTAGACTCGAGCGTTTTTCTGGAATACCGGCCTTATAGAAGTATAAGGACTCAAGTTCGAGGGCATAAGCTTTAAAGTTTCAGTTCCGCTGAAATTCTCCCATTATTGTATCGGTAAAGTATGAGTAACAATAGATTCTGGTAATGGACAAGTGAAAATTTGCTACTTTATTAAAATTTCCCACATTAGCACATAAATGGATAGTAAACGCCTATAATCCTCCATTATTACACCTTTATAAACACTAATTTTGGATAGTTAAACATACAGAACTACTATTTCGGTGTTTCAAGTGGTCTCCAATATATTATATTAATTATTACAGATTAACCAGCACATACATTTCCCATATGATTATTGCCAAATTAGAAAAGGGCAGGTAGTTGTCTTTACACAGAGCCTACAATATTATCATTCTGTTTAGTTTTACATTATTCTGTTTTTCCCACAGATTTTGCATTTACCTGTTATTTATCTGTGTCTGATTGATTTTGCAACGTAAGATGTAATATGCTAACGGTCTTACTTATAAACGCTGCTTAAATTTAAATAAAGTCACTTAGCACGGCGCAGAACATTTTTTCCTTTGCGCAGTACTAAATAACGTCATTTAAAGTTAAACAGCGTTTATAAGTAAGGCCCCTAATGTTTATGAAGTGATTAATCTTAACTTAACAGTAAGTTGCGTAGGTATTGAATTATTTCTAACCTCAAAGTGATGGCGTCTTTCATATGTGTCCTTTGATGTTTTAGACACTCAAGTCTAGCATACTTAACAGTGTTTTAATAGATCCAGACAAACAGGTCTGGAAATGTCACTGTAAACAAAACAATCGCACACTTCTACCCACTACTCTACCTATTATACATACAATTTATATGTATTATTCGTAATATAAATAAATATTTTTTTCAGGTTGTGGAAATGTTTCATGGTGGACCCTACAAAGAAAAAAGAGACCACCGACACAAAGGCAGCTAAATCTTTACTCAACATGAACTCTCTTATTAGATAACTAAGGCAGTCTATTAATTCGCATTTTGTTTTGACTGATCAATATCGATCTTACTTTTAAAATTAGTTGTAATCGAATAGAAGACTTACTAATGACGATAAGATGATTTATGTAGGGGCTATTCTCAAAATTGTTTTACAAAAAGATTTCAATAATGTGTATTAGATAAGTCGATATAAGTCTCGGGAGGATTTGTCAGTCTCGATATGTACTTTCGTCTCTACATTTAGCGAATAGCCTCCTTGGCATCAGTTCGACCAGTGAATAAATATAATAGTTTATTGGGTGACCGATTGATGTCGAGTTTATTGCATAATTGACATCTTAGGAGGGCGTTGATCTTATACGAGAAATTATATTGGCAAAAATGCCGCAAATGTATAAGCCTGCACTTTATGTATAATGTACTAGCTCTATGCCTTGTAATTTTTCGCAAGGCATGCAATAAATGCCTGTGTAAGAGCTCAATTAGATACTCATTATGATTTCAAAAACACCTTGTAACCTTCGACCAAAATAAGTGAATGAACAGGCCCAAGACTGACATTTTGAAGACTATAAAGTGAGGACCGGCTCACACTTCGCCTTGTGAGTCTAATGAATGTCAACGGTTCGAGTGCAACCAATAAACACAGGTGTTCCCCTTTTCTCACTTAGATATTTTATTCGTTTTCTCTTTATTGTAATAATTATACATTCCTATTGAGATTATGAAGTATGGGATAGGTTTATTGGTGAAGGCCCGTCCATTCATTTTATTTTGTTCGAAGCTTGTAACTTTTTTCAATATTTGTCATTGCATTATTTAATCTCACTTGTTATTGCCTAAAGCATTGTAACCGTTTTAAATACATTTGTAAGATGATTATTTTACTAATAATAGTAATTATTTGTATCAATTTTTGAATTTTCGACTAGCAAGAAATAAGTTGAGGTCGTAAAATGTGGGATAGCTTTGAAATCTACTTTCCCTCTCTCTCTTTAGTTTCCTTTTCATTCTTATCTAGATATTAATTTCTCATTTGTAATCTTAAGAAACATTTCATTACCTCAGCTTTCTTGTTTTAAGTACTTTATAAGTTATTTAATTGTTTAATTTCTAATGAGTTTAAAATATGTGCTTGGCGATTTAAGTTAACTTGTATTTTGTAATGAGAAATACATAAATTTTAAATTCTGAAACGTTTTTGTTTATTAATTAGAAAGTGTTTTTGCAAGCACATAATCTAATGGCTTATGACCTTATGAACTTAAATGTTAAAAAGTTGCACACTGTCAATGTGTGATTATGACTTGTCTTTATAATGATTTCTTAGGCATTCGCGATTCTTGTATATTGAAAAAACTTTAATTGATAAGTTTCTATGGCCTCTTAAAATTCTCGGCACATAGCGGTTTTTCCTAGCTAGAATTTGTAGGAAAATTTCCATAACTTAGACAACTGTCATCCAGTATAATCGTGACCATGTTCACTGGAAAAGAGTTCAAAACGTCGCGTCGGGATGAAATAATATACAATTAAACGCGATTTAATCCGTTTAGCCTATTTGTATTCATTATGCCAAAACTAAGTTTATCGTATTTATATTATATTAACGGGGCTTAATCGCGTTAGTAGTAATAGTATTTATTTACCTCGACGTTTCGATCAAGTTGCATTGATCGTGGTCACGAGCGGACTGAAGAGGCGGGTGTCATTGTCTTGAAGTATGGAGATATTTTTTTAATATATACAACAGTTGTTATAAAAAGTCATTGCCCCGACACACAACACTAACGATATCGACAGATTTTGCTGAGGATAAATCGCGACGGAAACACTTTTTAATCACTGGATTCTATGTTGCTGCCCGTTTGAAACCATATTTCCGGTTGAAGTTACGGTGTTTTTTAATCTCGACCGCTTCACGTACCATTCTCGAGTAATAGTGACGCTCCGTTGAGAGGATTTTGGGGTCGTGAAGTTCAATCCAGTGGTTAGGTCCTGACTCGAGCAGATGTTCAGCGATCGCATATTTATTATTCAAAAATAGTTCGCTAAGTTTGACCAATATACGAACAACCGCAGTTGCAATCAATTCTGTACGTACCCGGTGTTTGGAATGGTACCTTGGCCTTGGGTGACCTGACACATCCTGCCAATTTATATAAGGTTTTAAAAACAGTCTTTTTGACTTGAGAATTGCCGTAGTATTTCTCCAACCTTATCTGTTATCCCTTTCACATACGGTAAGGATTCCAGCTGTCTCTCTACTTCTACCCTGTTCCTTAAATGATTCAAAGCTACGTATTTTGTTGTTTAATGGAAACATCTACAGACCTGTATCTTATAACCCTTCAGCCAGAGTGACACGTCGTATACAAGCTGTAATAAGAGACTACAAAGACTTTTTTCAGAAGACGTGTATGAACGATTGTATAAACCTAAACATTTCTGCACCGGTCGGCGAAACAGACATCGATGGTCCCACATCGTAATCAAATTCCCAAGCATGAGGAAAAAAAATGTCCCCATTTCACAGGTTAGATCCCTAATCCGTTTTTTTAATTGCAGTATGTAATGCACTTACATTTACAATTGAGGAAGTTATAAAGCTCGATTAGGACAATCTTTTAGGATTCCTTTCCTTGTAGTACTAAGGGACCCTAAAATATTTCATTTCACCTATGTACATATAAAATAAAAAAAACAATTAAAATATAAAAATGTTTATTACAATCTAATTTGTAAACATTGCAATAATTTGGAATGCGAGACATTGTAATTTTAAAAAGAAGAGAAATAATTGTGATAAAAATAAAATGTGATGCTATAGTAGATCAAAATTAGTGGAAGCTGCACTTGACTAGAACTAGAACTAAAACATATTTCGAAGAGCACAATTTTAATATAAGCACGACATAAATGCAGGAAAGGAACTAAAATAAACTATTAGGCTCCTAAATACTATATTGAACAACCGATAATTCTTATCATCTTAATTTCATTGTACTTCACACAATAATCAAACTTAATTCTTATAGGTTTCACTGAATACTATAATAGTTTTTACTAGTTAAAACCAGTTTCTATTATGCTATTTATAGTCCGTTTACCGAACTAGAGACAGTAATTTGACATTAAATTGTAAATGGATAATTTATGTCAAATTTCTGTCTGTTTTGTAGTAAGATAAACAAACGATAGTATAAAGCTATGTATTAATTGAGAAACAATGTTTCGGATACACACACTGAAACAACACGTAGATGTTTCGGAATCTGTGCCGTCCGCATCTTCAATTGTTTTACAATATGTCTCCACAGAGGTAGTGTTGCTGGGTGCTAATAAAATAATAAACAAAAATTAAAACTACATAAAAAAATAAAATCATCGTCCTACACGATCTGTTTTAAGCAAGTCTGGTTTGAGCGGGAGCACAGAAACAAATAAATTAGTGAACATGCCGATAAACACGTAGTGTTTACTGAAACTAAGTGATGTGTTTCAGAGGTTTCTTAAACAGTATTTATAAACAATAGTTACTCAATGGATACATAGCTTAAAGAAACTGGCTATTAGTCACATTGAAAAATACTTTCACCGGCTTGCTCTATTCTGTCACACAGACATTTTATAAAAATAATCATCAATAAAATAGGATACTCCGACCCTACTCCTAGTCTTTCCTAGCTCTTACGTTCTCGAACAAACAACTCAACAATAGAAACTCATTCGCTCTCTCAAAGGCTCTCGCCAATAATTTAGAAAAACTTCTTATTATGTTAATACAAGAACACATTCTAATTCGATATCTTCGCGCGTCAATGCGTAAAACTATTTGAAACTTTATGGAATGTTCACACGCACCTAAGCTCTGAATTCATTCAACCTTAAGTATACAGTTCTAGTTAAAAATCCTTGTATAATATCCTACATGGCTCAAAATTATTGTGCTTACACAAAAATTAACATCAACATTTTCAACCTTATCCCTCCTTAGAGGTGGGCTCGCTAATATATATATTTAGCTAATAATACGCATACACTGTAAAAGTGTTGCCTTCGATTTATGGATGGCCGCCAGCGTCACGGCAAACCATCTTAACGTAAAAATAACATTAAAAATAATATAAAAATAGTGGAGTAACTGAGATTCCCCTCTATAACTAACAATACGTTTAATTGTGAACTCTTAAAATTACACTTCTGCTAAATATACAAACATTTCATAGAATTACCTACATTATTATGTAAAAATAAAACTGGTAAAATATATTACCATTTCAATAAAAATCTAAGGCGCATATCACACTGCACTGGACACCGATGCGGTGTGCGGTGATGCGGTTTTTAACTATGGCTGACGCCGCAATGAGACGCGGTGTCAGTGTGTTATACACTGCGGTTTTCGTACAATTTACAAATCAAGGTTTTACATAGTTAAAAACCGTATCACCGCACACCGTACCGGTGGTCCGGTGCAGTGTGATATTCGCCGAACGCTTATATATTTTATTGCATTCACTTTTTATAAAAGTGTTTGTGATTGGGGTACAAGCAATTCGACATACAACCTCACGTTTGCGAACCATTTAAATTCGCTTATGTACTAGTCTTTCGTAGATTAAGTTACATTACTCATGGGTAAACAAACATGATGCCTTATTCTCTATGACCATTCAAACACTAAACGCGGCGCGTTGCGATATCTTCAAGGAGTAATCGTGAACTCGATACGATTTTACTATAATTCCTTGAAGACATCGTAACGCCCCGCATTACGGGTGTGGATGGTCATAGCGAATAAGACTGCAGGGGGGGGCCCTATTCACTATGACCATGCATGCACGTAACGCGGCGCGCTACGACACCTATAATAAATTAGTAAAATTGTATTGACTTCACGACCATTCCTTGAACATACCGTAACGTAGCGCGTTATATGTTTGACTGGTCATAGTAAATAAGGCCCTGTTTGAATTGTTTTGTTACGATACTAAATTTCGCAGCTACCCAAACCGCTGTACGCCATCTATTATCAGACAATAACAAACTATATTCCCAAATGCAATATACGCCTACTAATCTATTTAAGACACTGTTCTATTATTTTATGTTAAGTACAAGTGGTATGTAAGTACAGCCAAAATAAGGTGGTCTAAACAAGTTATCCCGTCTGATCATATAACAGATGCAATGCTGCGCGTATGTGAAGTCCCTTCAGTATCCAACATGGCCGACATAGCTACAGTATTCGATATTGGCTCCGCATCCCTTACTAAATGCTCATGGCTCGTTGTCAACACACCGCCATATTTAAAACTACGTCGAAGACTCGACCGAACACTTTTGACCGAGTCGCTTTTCCGTACGAACGAACGCCGTAAATAGTCGCGAGTTAGTGATAAGGAATTTCTCGATGTGGAAGATCTAGGCCGTACGCTTGATCTGGAGTCAGTTTCGTCTGTGATGGTGATAGATGGCGTTGTGTAGACGCCGGTGTAGTCCGGAGGTTGGTTTTGGAGCGATGTTTGTACGTCGACCGTTTCGCTGAGTGTGATGGGGATTGGTGATGTATCGTCATTTGGTAGCTCAGAGCGAGCCGTTGTGATTCTGAGAAAATACAATAACAGTATGATAATACAAGTAAGTACAGTGATCCCAATTTGTACAATTATTCCAAGCCTCTTTTGGTGAATGATATAAGCGTATTTGACAAACGTTCAAAATTCCTGTTGCTACAATAATTTATGTAAACACTCCGGTTTTTAGTGGGAAAATCATGGTTAAAATAAATGATAATATCAAATTTATAAATAAAAATTGTTTTAATCGATAGTCGATACTAACGTAATTCATGTGGGACCAACTTGGAGTCATATCCCATAAAAAAGGTAGAAGGAATCATCAAATTGAATATTCCAGATATAATAGTAATGCTAGGTCACACATATTAAACTTAAGTTCCTTTTTCTTTTTTTACATACTTCAAAAAAGGAGGATGTTTCTCAATTCAAACGTGTATATGCTTACGGTTGAATTATATATTTAATAATAAATGTATATTTATATATATAATTTATAATTTGTGTTTTCGCGGAAAACTCCCTCGTTTAAGAACCTATTTTGATGATCTGTTTTTTTAACAACAAAAAGTGTGAAATAAATTGTCGAAGTCGGTACCATGCGCACAATATTATGATAATAGGTACTTTTGAATTATTATTGTACCGACATCAACAAGTTAAGGTTGTTAATTTTAAGGTAATCGATTTTTGTTCTATAATGCTTCTGTAATTCATTTGTATGCTAACATATTAATTTTACTTACTTTTATTATATGTTATGTTTTATTTAGACAAAAGTATTGTTACCTTCGTAGAGTTCTAAAGCTCCTTCTTATAGTATTGAGTAGTCTCGCGCCCGTGGCGGTAGAGTATGAAGGCGGAGGGGTGTACTTAGGAGGGGGGTCTGGCGCGGGCGTGGGTAGAGGGGCAGGGGCTCGCGGGGGGGCTTCCACTGGCGCGTCTAGCCGAGGCCGGTACAGGTTTTGTATGCGCTGGAAACAGATAAGTCTTAGTCAAAATCATTTATTAATAAATAAGGAGATAATTTTATAATACACACACACACGCACGCGCACACCTAAAATAAAGCATCAAACTTATAAGTTAGGCGACAAATCTTGTAATAAAATGATAATATATGTTCATGTCTAAAGTTTTGACACATACAATGTCATTATCAAAACATAATGTCAACCTATATCTATATTAATGTTGATAAAATAATGCAAAAATTACTTTGACTGGTATAAATAACAAATATGAAACATGGGAAGCGCAGATGCCTATATTACAGGTTTACTAAGCCTAGCTTAGGCATCTGAGGTTCTACACTTAAGCAATATCAATCAAATGTGTATCATCTTTTGCACACATACATTCATTTCATTGGTTTTGTAAATATGATGTGCCAGTAAAGATTATATTATTATTATATTCAATTGAGTCATCCAAGACCTATTCTGATTCCTAGTATTACAAGGGTGGTGATCACTATTTAACTTATATCTATGTAAATTTTACGTAAATATAAGTAACATACATTATACAGTACTGGTAATCAATTAGCATCCTTTTAAGAGCATATTCCGTACATCAAAACAAACATCTTTTGTTCTACGACTTTTAAAAATCGTATTTTTATTCTTCCATATAAAACTTAAAAAATCAATTTGACCGGTCTAAACATAATTAACACTATGTAAAAAGCGCGCGCGCAATGCCGACAAGCCCCGGCCATCGGCGCGGCGCGCCACCCGCGCAAGTCAAGGTCGTCGTAGCTGTGCTACGCTACGCCGCGCTGTTAACTACATGCATAGCTACACGTAGACGAATAAAGTGGATGCGATGTAGAGTTATGAAGTGTAAGAGAGAAAAACAAAAGAGTGATTTTTTAAAAGTTTCTTTAGTTCTGGGAAAGTTCTAGAACAAAAGTTGTTTGTTTTGATGTACAGTATATACCCTTAACAGGATGCTAATTGATTACGAGTAACCCGGTATACAAAAAATATGATAATTATGCTAACATTTATGAACCGATTCTCGTATAATTTTGTAAGCAGGGTGGATAATTATAATTATAATATTATTTTTTTGTAGATTCTCATGCTGGATTTTTTCAAAATAAATGTTTTTAGTATCCTTATGAAACAAGATGTCTCTTTTATAATGAAAACCAACGTGGTTTTCATAATAAAAGAGCCACAAGTTAAAGTGTTTTGTTTCTCTGTCACTGAATTATAAAAAACGTTTTTCAAACGTTTAAGAAACTGAATGTGTATTACAGCGTTTCTTATAGATAATAACGCTGTTGGATTATATATTCTGGATAATAACGGCCTTCAGCTGTCGCGGAACCAGATACAATAGTACTATATATATAACATCTATTGTTAACAATAACCAGATATAATATCTATTGTTATCCTGGTTAACGACAACTGAGGGGTTTGGGTGTTATATTAACGTTATCTATGTTCTCAGAGACTTTATTCAAATTGGCCTTTTAAAAATATAATACCTACTTACTGACCGGCCAGCGGCTTCGCTCGCTTCACCCCCTTAGGAGTAACTTATTCAAAAATATTCTCTTTGTATTTGTGGACCTTTACAACATCTAAAATTTCAAGTTTGAAGCCGCAGCAGTTCAGGGTTTGTATTGATGAATCAGTCGGACAGACATGCCAAATAATTATACAGCGTGTAACAAAAAAGTGGTGTATAACTAAAACCATACACGCAGAAACTTGCATACAACTGGGACCTCCTGCGTCCTAGGAAATACTCATTCTGAGTTATGAGTAAACAAAGTTTTTATGATACTCAAGCAGGTTCATTCCTGAACTTGTGGGCCAAAGACGGCAATGGCCTCCAGAGCACAGACTAGGTAAACAAGGGGCCTGAGCTGAGGTGCGGCACGGGGAGAGGGCGCCTGCAGGTAGAGGGTATTGACCCCCAACAACATCCAAACTCCAAGAATAAGCATGTCTTGGTTAGGGTTGTCCAAAAGACTTTTTTTTGTCCAAGATACTTTTTAAATTTTGTATGAAAGAAATTATAAGCGAATTATTCATATTCATATCATTTATTGCTACATACATGTTAAAGAGATCTTAAATATAATAATACAGAGTCATATATGTACCCAATTTTGGACATTGCAATATGAGTAGAAGCGGACCGATATATTATTACTTTTTCCGTCAAAATGTATCCTTAAAAAATTCGTCTAAACTATAATAATTTCTAGTAAGTAATTGCGTCTGTTTCAAACATTTGGTCTTTATCTTGAGCTTTTATCAAATCCGGAAGGTTATTATAATTTTAACAGCCATGATGTTTGGGCCAGAACTGTGTATTTTTAATCTTGAAGAGGGCAGTATTAAATTATGTTTATATCTAGTTTTGTAACGTCGCGGTTGGTCAATTTGATTTGTCAAAAAATATATTTTCTGACGAATTTGCAAATTTCTAAGATGTAAATTGATGTAAATTTCAGTATATTGAGTTTGAAGAAATGAGGTTAGCAACTATCTGATGCTTTAATGTTACTTAATATAAAAAAAATGCAATAAAAATGTATACGTATCGTATACATTTTTTTTGCACAATGAAGATTACTTGTGCATCAACACTGTTACCCCATAGTATAACGCCGTATCGCAACCAGGCTTCTGCATTAGCGTAATATTTAAATTGCCATGTGAATCCTGACTAGGTATATAAGCACACCTTTCAGTATTACTACACATTTTTGTTACACACTGTATACCTAGTTTTGAATAATTATACCTTTACTGAAAGGCCAGGTCAGTAACTTTAACAGAATGACTCCTACTTTAATCTCACACAAAGTCTATCATTTCCCACACAAAAAATGCGGAACGTGCTTTTCTCAAGTTTAAACCAAACAACCAAAGTCAAGTATTCGTATGTTGCAAGGTGATTTGATAACAAAACTATATGATACATCATAGTCACGTACTTTGCGCATATTTATTTATATATAATATATTACGTAACACGCCATCTTATTGTGATTGTGTAAGAGTCGCATTATCACATTGAAATTTTATCGCACATGATTTGTTCAAAGATAAGTTATCTGCATAAATGTTGGTGATATTCAAAATCACAATAAACAAATAAGGGCATTGATTTTGTCTGAAAGAACACCGTGGCTATGTTAAAATTTCAACAAGTAAATAATGTGAAAACCAATTAATCCTTCATATACCGTGATAATTAAAACAAAAGATTTATGAATGAAATGTACGTCTCTGGTACGCGACGGGTTAATGAATAATTATGGAACACTTGTATACGTGCTACGTCAACGCTTGAGAAAGAAGTGACTATGAGAGTTCCCTTTCCCTGTTGAGGTACGGAACCCTAACCGCATTGAAATCGAGAAATCATACGTTTCTGAGCAGAGGCCGTAGCACAAACAATTTGCGCAAAGTATTCGTATCGTAAGCGTCCACGCGTCAATCTTCGGCGTATAAACTATGAGTTATCTGTGTCACAGTTGTCCTAGATACATGACAGTTTGTACTGTTTCACGTCAACGTTACGATACACCTACGCAGTTATTCGTGCTAGGCCCACAGCAGTGTACACAGTATACACGCATTTACTCCGTGAGGGGACAAAGTTAAAAATTTTCCCTTTGCCGTCGGGATATGAATAGTAAAATGCGAGGAAACCCGACTTACTAAGTGATAGGCCTCTTGTGCAAGAGGCTGTCTTGGTTGGTACCACCGCAGTGCCAGATATTCTGCCGCGAAGCAATAGTGCCTAAGCATTCCTGTTTTAGGTTGTAAAAGGCACTAAAGCTAGTGAAGGAAGTACTGGAAAAGAGACCATACCGAAAAAGAGACAATATCTCGGAGTGACAAGCTCAGTGCAGTTCTACGCAAAGTATAATCACCAACCATATTCTAAAAGCTTATTTTAATTTCTCCTGCAGTTTATGAATCTGTCATGTAACAGATACTGGCAAAGTTGCGACATTCAAAACAAGTTGCAGAGGCCGTAAACAAAGAATCTAATCTAGACCTAAGCTCCGGTTAGCACTGCAACTGTCATGGGCAAGCGTAATGCTTACCATCAGGCACACAACTTGCACGTCTCGTCACTTACTTGCATAATAATATGGGACATCTACATAGGAAGAGCCTGTGCTATGGTCACCAACCATATTCTAAAAGTTTACTTTAATTTCTCCTGCAGTTTATGAAACTATCAGGTAACAGATACTGGCAAAGTTGCGACACTCAAAACAAGTTGCAGAGGCCGTAAACAAAGAATCTAATCTAGACCTAAGCTCCGGTTAGCACTGCAACTGTCATGGGCAAGCGTAATGCTTACCATCAGGCACACAACTTGCACGTCTCGTCACTTACTTGCATAATAATATGGGACATCTACATAGGAAGAGCCTGTGCTATGGTCACCAACCATATTCTAAAAGTTTACTTTAATTTCTCCTGCAGTTTATGAAACTATCATGTAACAGATACTGGCAAAGTTGCGACACTCAAAACAAGTTGCAGAGGCCGTAAACAAAGAATCTAATCTAGACCTAAGCTCCGGTTAGCACTGCAACTGTCATGGGCAAGCGTAATGCTTACCATCAGGCACACAACTTGCACGTCTCGTCACTTACTTGCATAATAATATGGGGCATCTACATAGGAAGAGCCTGTGCTATGGTCACCAACCATATTCTAAAAGTTTACTTTAATTTCTCCTGCAGTTTATGAAACTATCAGGTAACAGATACTGGCAAAGTTGCGACACTCAAAACAAGTTGCAGAGGCCGTAAACAAAGAATCTAATCTAGACCTAAGCTCCGGTTAGCACTGCAACTGTCATGGGCAAGCGTAATGCTTACCATCAGGCACACAACTTGCACGTCTCGTCATTTACTTGATTAATAATATAATAATAATATGGGACATATACATAGGCAGAGCCTGTGCTATGGTAAGCTGAAGCCTGATATACATACTTATTATATATACATATATACACACCCAGAAACAGGTCAAACAGACATGTTTACAAGTGTTAGAGCTGTCCGGGGATCGAACCCGCAAGACTATTATGTATCTCAGTTGCTAACAAATACTGATTGAAATCTTGAAAAATGGCTTACCAATTCATCCAAACATTCGCTTGAGACAAAATCCTAGCGGCCAAAAAATAAGCAGCAATCATTTAATTAAACATAAAACAAAAACAAGCTAAAGTACTCTGCAAAAACATTATGGAGTAAAAAGTAAATTTATGATCAACTTTGTAAGTCCGGCAACTGGTAAAAGAATCTTCCATGTAAAAACATAGTAACAAAAGACAGGTGTCTAATGAACCTTTTTTCAACACCCATGCTGAATTAGCAATACGTCAATAATCACTCTAAAGGGCACTGCAGAGGTGCATTTTTCTCTAGTTCTAAAAAGGATGTAAGTTCATTTACAGTTCACCGGACGTAAGTAAATTTAAAAATCATACTAACCAATTTGCCACAAATAAAGGTGAATAACGTCGCTTATTCATCCAAAAAGATCAAAGGTACAAATCCTAAGAAACCAGGTTAGTTAATAAAATACTTTTATTTTACGGGTGAAAATGAATTTAATGTACTAACCATATATGTAGTAAGTAGCCTGCTAACGGCCGGTTCCAATAATCTATCTATCGCCGGTTTACCTTACTAGAGATAGATATTTGACACTATTTGTATGGACGTTATGTTAAATTTCTATCGGTAGTAAGGAAAACCGTGGATAGATAGATTATTGGGATCCTCCATTAAGGATTACTGGGCTACTTCTGTGTCACGGTTCATCAAAATCAGTTTAGTAGTTTAATCTCAAAAGAAGGACAATTTACTATCTATCGAGATTCATTTATATATTTAGGATTTATATAAATGAATCTCAATTTCGCTTGATCTTGAGACTGAGTCTTGAACTTGAGAATGACTACAGATTATGATGAAATTTCGCAAGAGGCTAGATTATATCCCAAGGAACACAGAATACTTTATCAACATCATGTATCACCACGCGGGTGAAACAGCGGGGCGCAGCCAGTTGGTAATATATTAAAATATGCGAAGGTTTTCAAATTATATTAACCATGGGGGTTTTGATTGATATTTAATTATATTCCCTATTTGATATTTAAATTAATTTTAGCTTTCGCGATAAATTGACAAGTAAATTACAACTTACATCCAAAATATCGGGTGGTCCTTTGTTAATGTACCGCCAGGTCTGTATGAAGGCAGTGATGGGTATTATGAGAAGCGAACCCTGTTGTAGAAACACTGCGAGTTGTCGCGCCCACACCGGCCAATATCTGGAAAAGAGACGTCACACTCTTATACTCTAAACTCCTTACGCACTCGATGTTGTCAGTTTTTAATTCAACCGACTTCCAAAAAGAAGAGGTTATCATTTCGACTGTATTGTTTTGTGTTTATTAAGAACTTTTTTCCAAGGGAAGCTATTTTGATGATTTCTATTTCCTCAATATTTCACCAGTAGGTCTACCATGAGTTTACAACATTGACACCAATCGATGCTCGCTATCGACTGCCGCGAAAAATGTATGAAAAAATGAACAGTGCGACCTTGCGGTCAATTGTAGAACTAAAATTGACAGCGAGTCGCCAATCACAAGCGTAATAGATAGGCGAGATCGAGTATCAACTATAGACGACATTTAAGTTGCCAACTCATGGTAGAGCTACAGTACTTTTTTATAATTATAATTTATCATCAGGTTCTAAATTTTGGGTAGTTGACTTCAATGTGTTTTAGAATGGAAGTCGGTTGATTTTTTTACTAACTATACGCGTATAGAGCTTTTTAATCTGTCCGCATCAGGTTTACGCTATAGTGTTTGTTATAACAAAAGATTTATGAATGAACTGGGGGCTTGCTGATTCGGACGGGTTAAAGGCTGAACAAAGAGAATAAAATACTGGCGACAGCTTATACGTTTTCAGAGTGAACTTTCTGTATTATGTATCTTAGTTGCAATCAAATATTGACCGAAATCTAAAAAAAAATACGTCACTTGTGTCAGCTCCAGTCACCTTACTAAAATTATTGCATAATGGAGTTGTCAAAACTGACATGGAGCCGTAGTTCCTAAGATTTCAACCAACATTTGATTGTAATTGAGATACGTAGTTGCCCTGCCGCGATGCCGGTCTAGATCAACGAAATGTGCGCGAATAGTTAAAAACAACTCGCGTTCATGGAAACTTATCCTTAATCTTATATCTTTTAGAACAGATATAAAAGTTTTATACACTTGAAAGAGTAGAAGAAAAAATCTAAAAATGATTACATTTTGGATATTTTTTTTTTCATTTATATAGGTTTTTATGAAGACCCAAGACTCAATGGGTAATAAATGTATCATCGTCATAATCAGCCCATGTTTACACTGCTGGGACTCGACCCTTCCTCTCAGAGTGAGAAGTATAAATGTATAGTGAAGTTGTAAGTATCAAAGAGCCTAATACAACGAGACAAAAGTATATACAAGAATCGATTCGATGAAAAGGCGCGCAGTACCCTCTTGAGTTGTGTCTTGCTAGCCGCAAGTGCACCTCCGGGAGGAATAGCGCGCCATACAAAACTGTACAGCACAGCTTATATGTGCATACAGTATCTGCGTAGAATTGTCACCATAGACACGCTACGCAGACAAACGAGTTATCGGGAGGTAGTGGCTACCCGAGACCCCGGGTTGAAGAACACGTCGATCGATCGTATCAAAGATCCTCCTTCAATAAATACAGAGTAATTTTGGTTAGCCTACGCAAGTAGCGTGGTAGCTACACGAACGCTTGTAAGCAGAATGAATAATGAGTGAGAGTGACTTACCCGACAGGTTTTCTCCACGTGTAGAATTGTTTTTGTTGTCCTATTCGGAAATCCATTACACAGATAGCCTGGAGAGAAAGCAAAATACAATACAATAGTAATCATAAAAAAAAAACACAAAATAATGTGTAATGTTATTAAAACGCTCATTATAAAACGGGATTAACGTGAAATTTTTGAAAGAGAGCGAGTGACGCGTTATCGGTCGACAATAATGAAATTGTTTCGGCTATAGCCGAAACAATAAGATCTTGAGTGCATTGCGTTCGTCGTTGCGTCTAGTCTCGCTCACTCAAGACCCTGAAGAAGGCTTCTGGACAAAGCCAAAGACTCGAGAGCAAACATTTTTCACACAAATATTTGCCCGGGCCAGGGTGCCCGCGCATCAAAGGTTATCTGCCGACTGATTTAACGAAGTCGAGGTTAACTTTACCGCCCTGTACTTTGTGCTATTATTGCGAATTTTGTTTAGATCCAATTGTCAAAATCTTCCTTTGCTTGTGCGCAGTAGCTCGAATGTACCAGCGTTAATTTTTTCTTAAGCCCTTATTTAAGTCAGAGCGTTGGGCCTGAGGCTAGCTTCCTTACATAGTATAAAATAAAGTCGGTTTCCGCGTCTGTCGCTCTGTATATCCGCTAAGCCCTCCTAGGCCACGCAACAGATTTTTATAGCATCAGTTAAGACGCTGCCCAAAGCCAAAGATCCATAAAACGCTATGTTTTTCGTAGCACAGTTTAGACATACTATTCATTGAAACAAACTTGAAAAAAATACATTGCATAGTAAAGAGTTACATAATACGAGTAATATTAGACAATATCTATTTGATATCTTGAAGAAAAAATCGCATATAAAACGATATAAAAAATCTTTCGATCGTATCGCATTTCAATATTTGGAGCGACAACTACCTACCTCTAAAAAATAATTTATTAAATTAAAGAACCATCCATATTTAACTTCCATTGTGGCTTCTTTTATTTTTAAACAAATCATAACTGTAAAAAATTATTATGTTTACAGACGTACGCTTCTTCCTGGCACGGCTAGTGCTTCACCCCTCAAATACCTAAAAGTTTGCTCTTGCAGCCAATGAGATTGACTAATAGAGGTGTTTTACTCATTGAATATGAAGTATAAACATGGCAAATTTTATGCTATACCTACCTATAGCTAAAGTACACATCTCGCACAACGACATTTACTACATTGACAATATGAATATGAATCCTAGTTGTCAGAAAGGGATCAATATATCATTAACAACGTTCACCTGTGAAAGACCATTCGACCGCCAATGACTCGTTCTCTCTGTCGCTCGCTACTTGTCTCGCTCTCGTGGGTGGCGAAGCGGCAACGTCGCAGGAGTTATTTTAAATTAAAATACAATTTTTGATTTTTCAGTTTTGATAAAATAACATAGAAAAACAATACTTTCAAATGAAAAGATACAACATTCTTGTTTTTTACACTTGTTCCAGTATATGTTCTGCAGTTTCTAACACATAAGAAGGCATTTTTTCCTAAATGTAGTACACGTGCTGCGTCGTTGCCAGACAGGCTGGAACTAAGTTGACTCAAGACAACTAGCTTGTGTTGATGTCGCCAAGCCGAGCGCAGTAAGGCGTATCTACCTCAGTTTATATTAACATCATTGCTTGCAGCGCCTTAAACAATTGTTTAAATATATTTATACATATCTTCGTTATATCGTATATATATATATATATATATATATTTATTTATTTAACCTTATGTTTGCTTTAACAAAAAGTTTTTATGTGAGTAGAGAACACAAACTTCACATTTATCACATCATATTTTTTTCAAAACTACACCCGTTCGGAGCCTAGGCGGCTCGCTTGTTCTATCTAAAGTGCAATTTATAAATAAAATTACAAATACATTTCATCCAAATTAAACGAGCAGTGTTGCAAATACTTACACAGAGCAATACAGGCAGTACGACGGTCCAAGTGAAGCTGAGCAGAGCGGCGAGAGTTGCGGACAGTCTCGAGCGTGTAGTGTACAACGCGCCTACTACAGCGTCGGGAGAGTAAGGCCTGCCACGCACCACGAACACGCCGCAAGCCAACGCAATCTGTATGATGCAGTGCCACCACGCACCGACCCACGCGTAGTCAATGAAATGCACTATCTTTATACCTGCCTGTGGACAAAATACATTCACTTGAGACATTCGGGACATGAAAAGGAATGGAAACAGGAAACGGATGGCAGGACAACAACTCGGAAAAGGAAACCTCTCGGATTTCTCTATCGCTCGCGATAGCGAATAACACCCAGGTCTGAATAGGCTTTAAATATTAATGCATTCAAAGTTTAGAATAAGCGTTTTAATTTTGCAAAAACAGCACGCAATATTCTAAACGGCCATCTTTTTTAATGATTGATCCTTTTTCTACTCGTAAAATAAAACAAATCAATCGATATTTAATGTGTTTTGAAGTACGCACAAATATTCTTTTTTACGGGTTAGTGTGTAGTCGAAAAAGGTAATGTTACTTATATTGTTTTAAAAAAAAATTAGATAGTCCTGGCACTACCCGGCTGCTGCCGCGGTACGCGCGCTCAGTTCGCGCGTTGTGTGGTCACCATTACACCTAATGCCCTCTTCGCTTCGCACACCTATCGTGACTTTGCTCTGATTAAATTGCTTCCAAGAAACGACTTATATTACTTTATAACCAAAAAGAGAGCATAAAATATTATCGTTATATTACAAATATTTGTTTAGTATGTTCAAACATAAAAGTGCTCATTTACGTAAGTGACCCATTAGATTTTAGAGAACATATAATATTGTCGCCTATTTGAATTTTTGCCAACAAAATAATTTTTATCTGATACTAGCGGTCATGTTCGCAGACAAACAGTAATTACAATATTTTGACTAACCTCGACGTTTCTGCCAAGTTGCATTAAGCGTGGTCACAAAATACTTTGGTTAGACAAAATAGTGTTATTTTTATGTTTGTACGCGAATAGACCCTAAAAATGAATCATTGATTTTTAAGTAGTTTTCCTAAACTAAGTAGTATACTTTCAAGTTTTGAAATTGGTGGATTTTAACCGTTAAGTGTTGTGCACGAGTGTAGACAAAGTGTACAAAATCACGAAACATTGTTTATGTGTTTTCCTAGTAACTGTTTCAATCGCCTTAGGAAGTATTGGTAATGTATCCACCGCCTTACTAGAACGTGACTTAGACATGACAGTGACTTAATGACAGGCTTATTTATGTTACTGTGACTATTAAGTAAGAAAAATAGCACTTGATGCAACTATAAACATTTACTTAGGTAAATTGAAGAACGGCAAATGTACAAATGTACGAATCATCACTAGGAAAAAAGGATTTTAAAACAGAACTCTATAATGGAAGGAAATCTGACCTTAATCTTCAGACAAGTGTTTATACATTTCGCGTACGTTCGATATTTGCATTTTGTTCTCATATAGAATTAAATACTCACATCAGTGCTGAGCAGCAATCCCATAGCTAATCCAAAAACGCAGCTAAAGAAGGTAATACTGGTCTCCCAGACCTTGAGGGCCTCGGGGTTGATGGCCATAATGCCTGTGATGACGCAATGCCATATAGCGAGTTGTTGGGCGATGCCGAACATGATGAGAATGAAGTAGAATATCACTGCCCAGGCCGGGGATAGCTGAAACACAAAGAACTTATTAGGATAAGTTCGTTCCTAGATATTTCCACTTAAATACATCTGGCTGGATGCCTTTTATAAGCAGACATCGGAATCTACCGGTCATTCCAGGCCCCCATTGAAGTGAGATCATTTTTGGGGCCCTCTTTTTAACGACTTCTATATTTACTTTGCTTAGTGTGCTAAAATACATCGTTGAACTTTTTTATTTATAAGAACTTCTTTTTCGGTGTGACAGTTACGAATAAACAAACTATTATTTAAAAATTAAACATTTACATGACTTTGTGTTAGGTATATATAAAAAAAAGAGGGAGCTCCAATATTCACTTCAATGCGGACCTGGAATGACTGGCAGTCCATTCCGATGTCTGCTTATTGTAGTGTAAGACACCCTCCGGCTAGATATAAGCAACGATCTTCGCAAATGCTATGTGCCCTGCCCACTGCCACTTCAACTGGCTAATCTTCATAAATGACTGTTCATAAACGACAAAGTTATCCGCAACCTCACATAATAAAAAATTATACGGTCGAATTGAGTTGCTTTGCCTTTTATAACTAACTATATAGGCCGTGTGCCAGTCGCATACTATTTTTGTCGAGGATGTTTATAATGATCACACCCAAACATTATTTTCGTTTAAATGGGTGACTGAAAGGACTTTTGCGTTAAAAAGATGGATCGAAATTTTAACTTCATGCGATTCGTTTGTAAGAGGGCTAAGTTTAAAAATAAATATGTGTTCCTATTAGAACTATAGACAAGAAACGGATCGTTTTACTTACGACTCGTTACTTTATGACAGTTATCTCATACAAAAAGTGTCAACAAGTCCTAAGTAAAACGATACGGTTTCTTTTTATAGGAACCCAGCATTATGAACTATTACAATATTTTTCCTAATTTTAAAATAAGGGTATAAATATGTAATTTCCGATTTATCGCACTAGCCATTTAAGACTAGAATTAAACCAGAATAGTGTCAGATTTCAGAGTGAAACTTATTTCACACGAAAACTTTAACATTCTAAATTTATAAAAAGGATGCACTTGATTGTTTGACTTCAATTGTTTTTACATTCATTTTTTAATGTGAAGATGGAAACAGTAACGTAGAAACGGCTCGAAATGTCAATGCTGTGTTTGGAGAGTATACGGCTAACGAACGTTATATGCGTTTTTAGTTTCGTAGTGGAATCTTCGACTTGAATAGTGAACCACGAGGAAGACCAGACACTAAGGTAAACAACGATGAATAGAAGGAGATGATGGAAGCCGATCAAATTATCAAGGAAATAGCGGCATGGTTTGATGTTAGGATACCCACAATATCGGCCAATTTTTCAAGATTTTTAATTTTACCGATTTAGTTAGACCAAATGGGTACCTCATGATTTGACTGATCTGCAGAGGAGCGCGCGTCTACAGCTTGCCTTGCCTTGTTAAACCGATACATAAATGAAGGGATTTTGGACAGAATTGGCAATTTCATACTAAACTTTAACCCCTAACATTTCAAATATCATCAACTATCTCATAAATACCTAGTATTTTCTATAAAAACTGTTTTATATTTCTGTTATTAACGCAAGTCTTAAACAGATATATCAATTCAAAGAAATAATCATAATAAACAAAATAAAGCATTTCATTAAGAGAATATAGCTACACACTCTTCTCACTTCAAAACAACAGGTAAGTAAACACGTGCACGTGATCAGTTTTGATTACGTAGTACATATAATTGTCTGTGGTTTTATTGTTAGACTACTAGACAACGACGCGGCGACGCGCCGTCGGTCGCCGCGACGGAGCGCATAGGCGTAAAGGGGCGAGGGAGGCGCGGGCGGAGGGTGCCGGATTATTGGACGTATCGGCCTATTGAAGTGTCGAATTAGTGAGATTCTACTGTACATATAAGCGTTATACATCTGTGGTTATACTTCTAGATCTACAATTTCGAGGAACTGGTGATGCTCGAACATGAACTATTAAAATACCATGACGTATATTTTTCATTAAAACTGTTCCAATATTAACAATAATTATTATTCTTAACACACGGCTTATAAAATATTGCTGATACACACGGTAGCATGTATCAGCAATATTGTATAAGTTGTCTTATGTTACAAAACCTATTAGATATTTTTATATCTTAATTTCTTATCTGTTACAATAAAACAAGGTAAGTGGGTCAATTGTCGTATTTACGTAGCATACGGCAGTGGACGAACATTTATTATTTGCATAGATAAAAGATCATATAATTTGAGGTGGTGCTAAGTCATATCACCTTGAATTCTGTAAACAGGAACATCACTGTTGAGGCGTAGACCCGCCCACCGTTGCACATAAGTTATTAACCAGCATTCTGTGATTTCATCGATACTTATCAGCCATTCCTTGTAAAGGATCGATAGCAAGATACGCCTTAAGATATGACCTTAGAGCTTTTATCGTCAGACGATAAGTACTCTAATGACCAGTATACGTTTAAATAAGAAGAGCCTACTCCACCTTTTTTTTTGTTTACGAGGGGAAATCGTATTAGATACCCGGACACTATGGGGAGTGTCCGGGTTATGTGGGACTTTCCACTAAAACCGCCTCGGTGCCCTTCTTCGATGTCTTATTGATGACCCCAGGATCTCCATAGGAACGCACTGGGACCATTAAGACATATTGCCCTTTGGCTCGACTCTGAGAGCATTTCGCATCTCCTTCTTCTAAAGATGCCACGGTATCAATTGCCACATCTTCCTCCACTGTCTTCCTCGAGCTCGTTGATGAGATAGTTAGGGCCCCACCCCCTACTATACCCGAGCTGTTAAGGTTCCCTTTTAGTCGGCTCTGACGACAGGTATAGAGGTTACCGTAACCCTATTCTTTAAAAAAACCGGGCAACATTGCAACAACTCCAAGTTCCGCATACTTTGATGTATATTAAAAACTAGCTGACCCGCCCGCGGGTTCGCTCGCATAGTATACGGGAGACGGAGGTACATAAATTATTGTCGACTAGCGACTGCTCGCGACTTTATTCGCGTAGTAGGCTCGGCCTTCGGCCTTGCCATGACCTCCCATATTTTCTTGGTTTTTCTTTCATAAGAACCTTCTCCTGACAAAAATTAACACAACAAAAAATTCATTTTATACTTGTTATTTATTAAAATAAGTAACCTAACTTGTGTTGTGCTTTAAAAACTAACGTGTTTTTACTATTTTTTACTGACAATACAGGATTACTCACGTATAATTGTGGGATATAATATAGTTGGGATGTATCGTATGTATAATTTATTTTTCCTCTATTTTTGAATTCATTAAGCGTATCGGTACGCCGTTATTTTTAAAAGAGTATCGATATTGGTAGCGTATATCAGCAGAAAGTTGTAATGATGCATCCTTATTAAAAGATACATTTGGGTATGTGTGACGAGCTGACGAGCTATTGGTCATAATCAATAACCTTTTGACTTCTGAAATTTTATTGTTTAAGAAGACTGCATAGCTAGTACTTGTCCACACTAAAAGAAAAATTCTTTTTTCCTTTGTTGATTTTTTCAGTATTTTCAAAGTAATATATATATTTTTCTACCGACTTCCAAAGAAGAGAAGGAGGTACCGTAGAATGTTCCTACTTTGCTCCAATATTTGCTCCAATAAAAGGGAATTATGTATTGTTTAAACTATTAATTATGAAATATGCTCAGATGTATTAATTTAAAGAATATAATGTTACCCAACATATTTTGATAGTTAAATTAACGTAATTAGGTATTTTATAATATATATAAAACTAGGAATAAGGAGCAAAGTTACCCATGGTTATGGGTAACTTTGCTCCTGGGTATGTTTCACTAGCAATCTCCATTGTGGAAGCTTTTTGAGCAAAGTTATACTTGCCATATTCAAACTATGCTCCAGTTATATTACGCTTTACCTATTATGATAGTATTAATGGTCGAAAAATCATACTTTGCTCCAGGCGCAAAGTTACCCAATCGTACCTACGAAAATATGAGCACGCCAAAAAAGTGTGGTTAGATTACGACCAAATCAACAATTCAATGAAATATTAACATATTCGTTTACCTGATTATATACATAATAACATAAGAACATAATTCCCTTAATGCGCTATGCAGATTTCAAGATGAAAGTGGCTTTTACGGATACACAAAACAATATAACTTTTGGCGTATGGACTTCAGCTGCACCTGACATAAGAAAAAATGGCGGATGAAAAAATTGCCAGCTCAGAGGTGCCACTTAAAAGTCAAATGTTTCGGATGCGTTCACATTTAAATGAAATGTTGCACCGATTTGGAGATATTAAGTGATACATCAATTGAGAGAATTGGAGCACAGTTAACCCCACAGGAGCAAAGTAGGAACATTTTACGATACTCAATTCGACTGTATTTTTTTTATGTTTGTTACCTCGTAACTTGCGATAGGGTGAACCGATTCTCAAAATTTTTTTAAAGCTGGTGCTTCTCGTGTGGTCCCATTTCAATTTTATCAAATTCCGTCCAGTAGTTTTTGAGTTACACTCCAATAACTGATTTTTACCAAAGTAAGAGAATGGAAGTCGGTATTGAATTTTTCAAATTGCACTTGTACTTATTTAAACTTAATAAAACTGAAACAATTAAAACGTACGGGCATAGCAAACAATGTGTTCATTAAATGAAAAAAAAAACACTGAAATCGGACAATGTTAAGAGGTAGAAAAGAGTTTTTTCTTTTAGTGTGGACAAGTACTAGCTATGCAATCCTCTTAAATACAGATTTAATTAATATTTACACTGGTGGATTTGATAAAAAAAGATCCCATTATAAATTGTCTGCCAATTAAATCTTCTCCTTCCAACAAGTGAAACAAGATATGCAACGTATAAGATAGGTTACTTACACAATCATTCTTTAGCCAGATAATACCTTAGAATATGTACATAAATAAGCATTGTATGTTGTGAAATTGGATTGGCTCTAGTCGTAGTGTATTGTTATAAATAGAGATAATAGACCTTGTAAGGCTGTAATGTAATTGGATGCACGCGTATGCATTACGAGTACAATTTTATAGTAGAGCTGTTCTACCTGCGAGGCTATTTCAGAAAATAATATGTACTGAAAACTGCAATACTGATACTGCGGTTTCACCCGCGTGGTGATGAACGAATTTGATGATAGTATCCTACACCCTTCCCCGGTATATGGGGATATATGGACATAGGTTTATCTCCATGCCAAATTTCATCCAAACTTTTTGTGAGTATGTTTGAGCGATTATTTCCTACAAAGTTACAAACTTTACCTCTTAAAAGTACTAGTAGCTCTACGAAGAGTAAACTTCGCGAGTACAACCTTATCAGCAGCAATCTTAACCAATTTTGCTAAAATTTTGTAGTATGTTGTTGATACCAAAATGTTCTTGCCGACTTTTACCAAAATTGTCCAGTATTTAAACCTCACCACCTATTATCTCGGCAAACACTTGACTAATTTTATTATGCTAATATTCGAAATTTCTCTTTAAGTCAGGTTCGTAATGTGTGTACACAACTTAATCAAAATCGGTCGGTAAATGGCGCCGCAACAAACTTCCCACCTTTTAAGAAATAGTACCCCCGCACTCAAAATCGGTTGAAAATTGCGACCTGTACAGGAGGACCAACATACGACCTAACAAACATACGGACAGATGAAAATCAGTTTGGCCAGTTAAAGCAGACGCTTCGCTCGTTCGGTCTATTCTTTATTGAACAGATATAGAGAACTCTTAAGAACAAATCCCTTCTTCGGACCAGAATCTTGGGGATGTTAGCTACCTCCCACCACACTGATACTCTCACAAACTAATAGTAATACTAATTCTCACTCACCAGATTAGCTGGCAACACCGCAAGAGTGGCAGGCACCACCTGAGTAGCCAATTGCAGCGGTTGCCACCCACTCAACGTGCGCGCGGTGTTGCCACTCCGCCACACCGTTACTCCCACAAGGCTGCCATAGTGACCCATGTACCGAACGGGGGTGGATGCAATTTCGCCAGGCATTGGCTCCGATGTTGGCCATAAGAATTGTGATGATTTTATTGTCTCTGAAACAAATGGCATTATTATTCAACCATACTTCAGTACCATAATCAGCGTCTAACCTTGTCAAATACGCAAAAAAATGTTTAGTTCGTAATTGATCGTGGTTACTTAAAGCCGATCGTCCACTGCCAACTAAACTAAGTTAGTTTAGCTTTGCTCACATATTTGAGCCAGTTTTTCATACATGTGCATCCATCGCAAACTACGCCAGTTAAGTTACGTAAAATAGTTTATACTCTCTTCAATGGTAGCGATTTACTTGTTCAAACTAACAAACTAACAACTAAACTAAACTACAGAACTAAAAATTTATTATGGTGGTCCTTATTCTGTTAACATAAAATCCAAAATCATTAAATTTTGGGTCATTTTAGGTTAGTTTAGCGAGCACCAAGTTAGGTGATGACTAAACTGTCTAAAATATGCCCACAATTGAATAAATGATGGAATATTTAATATATCTATAAAAGATAGAAATATTGAAATTTATAGAGAGAAAA
Source organism: Selenia dentaria (assembly GCA_917880725.1). NCBI lineage: Eukaryota > Metazoa > Arthropoda > Insecta > Lepidoptera > Geometridae > Selenia > Selenia dentaria. The sequence goes on from OU862893.1 coordinate 22,235,890, forward strand.
ATTCCATCCTCGGACGGGATTCGAACCCGCGTCTTCTGACTCTCCGTGTCAGACGCCATTGACCAACTAGGCCATCGAGAATCTGGTCCGAGCATCGAATTTTAGCTCTCTATTTGACTAACCGTCTTGCGGGGACGGATTCGGGTTCGAATCCCGTCCGAGGATGGAATTTTTCTCTCTATAAATTTCAATGTTTGAGATCGCTTAAGCAGGCGTTAGTGCTTTAAAAAAGTAATACTATAAAAAAAAGATAGAAATATCTAATTTTAGTGCTGTCATTCGAAAGTGTTATACTAATTTGGATTTAGCCTAAACAAAATAAGTACTGCCATAATTTAGAGATTTTTAGTTAAGAGAATGCTTACAGAATCGACACCAATGTGAGCAAAACAAACTAACTTAGTTTAGTTGGCGGTGGACGATAGAGTTTATGGTTTGTAGATCAATGGAAATAATAATACAATACAAGTTGGAGATGCTCAAAATTTTAAGACCTGATGTTGATAAATTATTATCCGACATTTTTTTCTTAATCGATCATAACAGACAAAATTTGGGACCTACATGTTTTTCCTTCAAAAAGATTTAAATTAATTTCGATAAATTTTGACCTCTGTAGTAACAAAATTAAAATCATTTTCATCAACACAATTAATTTATAATTAGAGCAGTAGGTAATCGCGTTACGAACATAAAATAACATTCAGTCGAATTGAGAACTTCCTCCTTTTTTGTAGTCGGTCAAATTACGAACAACGGAGTATTTTTTGGTAATAATCTTTCCTGCAACAGCAACTCACCAAAACTCCCCGGAATATATGCGTATCCATAATTTTTCAATATCTGCACGCATACGTTAGCCAGAAACGATCCCAGAAGCAACACGGCGAATGTGAACGCTACGATGCATGCACTCTCTTTCTGAAGCATCTTGCTCGTCTTATTCTTGGCATTTTTATGTGACGTCAACTGCATTATACAAGCTCCTAGCAAACCCCATGTTAGGAAAGTCTCTTGACCGGCAGCCGCCCAACTCTACAAAACAAATAAGTTAATTGACTGTTCGTCATGCATACAATTAAATTGAAAATATAGAAATTTGGACTTCACATACATTACTATTGATAAAGAACTCGCTCCATTCAGTAACAGCAAAAATATTCGTAACATTGTCGTACGGTATGAGCGTAAGTAATTTCGTACATAGAACGAGCGTTCCGCATATCGGCAAAAATATCAACATGTAGACGGCCTGAAATAATATATATATTTATATATCATTGAGATTTCATAGTCACGTTATATGTAATTAGCATGAGTGACACTAATTTCTACCTTGCCGTACGACCGCAGGCCTTTGCTGAGCGAGACGAATACAATCATCCACACTACGGCCAAATTGAAAGCAACTTGAAACTTTATCGAACCAAAAGACGAGTAATTCGAAGCCTCGTTTCGTTGTAACACTTCGCCGTGAAAATATTGCGGCAGTGTGTCTTGAATCTTGTAACTGCCATTCCTCACGCCAACATCTGTAACCAACGAAATTGTTCCTCATTGTCGCACGAGTAAAAAATATAATCAACTAAATTGACGGCCTTCAATACAGTTCCTGTATTTAAATGTCGATTGATTTAAAGCCAGCCTCGATGGCATTGTACAAACAATAAACGCGCGCGGAATCATTTCGCTGTTTCAAACTCACCTTCGATATTGAACTCGTGAGGCAATGCCCATTTGTACTTGTCATTGGATGTTATGAATGAGTCCCTGAAGTATACAAATATCCACGATAGTCCTATTATACTGTATGTCCCAATGACAGCTTGTATGATCAGCAAAGATACTCCCACTCCTTGAAATATGGGCGATATTCTCCACATATCCACTGGGCCAGACTCCAATGTTTGCCCCAAACATAGATATAGAGTGAACAAAGGTATTCCGATCAAAAAAGACAGTATAAAAAACTGTATTACGAAACTCGCTGTAACATAAAGAATATTTCATGATTGTAGAATGTACGCATTCTCAGAGGTTATTGTTGTGTAACGGATTGCATATATACCTCCGAAATGTACGCTAAATATGGCGAATCTAGAAATGTTAAATATGCCCACTGTGCAGCTCAGGCATGCGAGCGTCGCGCTCATGCGGTGTGGCCACACTCCAAAAGGGGGGTCATCAGTCTCTTCGTTTCTGAAAAGAAATGACAGTCTTAAACTACTTCCATGAATATGATCAACACAAAAGTGACTCATCATTATGACCTCGTTGGAGATTCGTTTTGTTTACAATATTACACACCTTAGCAAGGTTATGTAATTAGGTAAGTATTGTAAATTATTATAACAAAGGGTTTATTATTACTTATTACATACCTCTCTTCACTGGCACCTGTATTGGTTTGGTTGATTGGAATGATTCCCAAAGATTCGTTAGAGGAACTCGATGTGCTACTCCTCGCAGTACTCCTGGCAGTGTTTCGTCCAGTCCAGTCTCCTGTCGTGACGTCACTCTCTCCCGGCGATGGCAAAGACATCGCCCGGTTCATGAGCAAAGCACGACGTCCGACTATTAAAGGTCCCGAGCTCCCATCACGGCTCAAATTAGCAGCGGTCACCTGTAACTGTATTGGCGCACTGGTCGGCCGCATGTTCACATGGTCCAAGAAAAGAATCACTGGTAATGTAAGAGGCTCGCACGATTCTTGAGTACTAGTAAGAGCGGGAAGGACAATTGGATCCAATCTTCTCATGGAATTCCGTAAATTGTCGTTTGTCGTATTTGCTCTTTCTAAACACGATACCAGAGCCTGCCTGTTGCTAGCTGATAACTCCGAAAAGCTTTTCGACCGCCCCAGACTGACCAATTGCGGTCTCTCCGATATAGCCTCGTTCATTTCCAAGTCTTCCATTGACGGCGCGGAAGGTGCATAATTCATGCACGTGACCACTTGCGTATTATCATCTAAAGAACTGTGCCCAGATTGTTCTGATTCTTCCCTCGTCTCCCCAATAACTTCCTTAATCTTACAAATGAGATCATCATCATCACTGTCCAGAGATTTCGTGTTATCATCTAAACATGCCAGCAAAGACTTGTCTAGAACTTCGTCTAAGTCATTCAATATATCCATAAACTGTACTAGTGCTGTCGCTTGAAACTCCTCGTCGTTTGTGATGTCGCTTGAAGCTCGTGATGAAAAGTTCGAGTCTGACCTGTAGCATTCTGGTATTGTTTTCTGTAGATCTTCTTTCAGGTCGCCATTGTCGGATAATTTGTCAAGGTCTTCACTACAGTGATCGCTGTCGTTGTCTTCGAATATGCTGCTGGAAGCGTCACTGTCTGCGTTATTTCCCGGCACATTTTCAGTCTGTTCGTAGCGGCCTTCCCCAATGTTGACCGCTTCCATCTTTATTGCATGATCTAAGTCATAGCCTTTGCGATTCGACGTCGACCCTGCAACAAGCGCTGCGTTCGATTAACACATCACACTCGAAAAAATAATTAAAACTTGATTTGGTTTATGCACATTTGGAAGTGACTATTTTCCACAGCTGGTACATGGTGTGTAATGCGGGCGATTGCGACGAGCCGCGTTAGTGTTTACAAGTTAATTGACTAGCTAATTAGCTTAATTACAAAACGTTACGCGGCGTCAAAAAAGACTAAACGTTAACACACTAATGCAAAGTAACCGTGTAAGACACGGGCAAGTGGACCTAGATATGATTCATTGTGGATTAATTTCATGATGATAACAAAAGATCTCATAAAAAGAGACGTCGTTCTAGGCACAAAAAACTGCGCATCTACAAACACTTTATGAACAACAAACAATTAATTATATTTTGTTTGGAATAAATTACACTAGAAATACTTTTTAAAATACTTACCAACTATTAAGCAGATATTTTATATTTAAAAATAAACACAGATCAACCTCATTTATTCAACAATTGGTTTGTTGTGTGGAGTATGCGTAACTAGCCAACTCGTTAAGGTGTAATACATTGCAATAAGTACCTAATCATAACAATGATTAAATATTCAAGATAAGACAGACAATGAAAGGAAAAATTGTATTAATAACAGTTGAATAGACACACAGGATATGTTCCGCAACTTGCAATGGGTGATAATGATAACAAGTATCATTTTATCTTAGACATCTGCATAAATCATTGATAAATATATATATCGGTTAAGAGTGTTGAAACATGCATATAGTGAGGGTTCCTAGTTTCTAGCCATGCTAATGCTAACAAAGTAAACTCATTCTTATATAGCCCCTCGATAGGCGTGATAACCTTAATTTCGTATGATGTACTGCTCTCGATTACTTTATGATCAATGGTTTAGAAGTTAGGTTGTGCAAGATTCTTTTCATGACACCTACACCTATTCGAAAAACGACGGTGGACGAGTGGCTTTAGAGAATAGCGGAAGCAAAATTAATTTTGCTCAAATGGGAGTTTTTACGTCCCTTCTGATTGGTTCGTTGACATCTAGAAGGCTATGCCCCATTTGCAGAACTTTGACGTCTGTTTCATAAAGTTAAATAAATTTCAAATATTATTCACGAATTGTTTAGGAAAGTAGGTCTATAAACGATACTTACAACATTATTTTTTTCTTTTCGTATTGTTTGCTCCGGGTAAACTCGGAAATGGCGGGACTGACATTAACGGGACATTCATTGAAAGATAGCTGATGTTTTATGAAGTAACTTTTACTACTTTTGTTTTTACACAAAGAATCTAATCTACTTTTGGTTTAGAGGTGCAGTATCCCGCGAGACCACGCGAGTGAAGGCGTGGACGAGTAAGATAGCTTCGTAATAATAAATATCTATAATAAAAATAATAGGCCAAATATATCCCTTCCATATTAGTAGTTCCTCCCAAATGACGATTCGGGTCTGCTGTTCCAGGGTATCCTGGTTGAACAAACATTTGCCACAGCTAGGGCGCTGTATCGATAAACATGTAAAACTATTAGGAATATATAATATAAAAGTGTATGCCATGGGCTGACATTGTCATTGGACGACTGAAAGTCCCAAAATAAAGATCACCAAAAAATCCCATTATGACATAATCATGTCGGGATCCCTTTTTCTACCGACTTCAAAAAAGGAGGTGGTACTCAATTCGACTGTATTTTTTTTATGTTGTTTCCTCATAACTTTCGACTGGGGGAACCAATTCTCAAAATTCTTTCATTTAAATTTCATCAAATTTGGTCCAGTAGTTTTTGAGTTACATTCCAATAACTGAATAGAATGGAAGTCGGTACATATTACATTTTTCAAATTGTACTTGTTCGCATAACTTTTTTTGTCCTAACTGACTTGGCATAACGAGTTACACAATTTATTTTCTCATAATAAAAGTTTGATTAACATTGTTTGTCCTAATTTTGATTTGCATAAAGTTATAAGGCATTTTGTTTATTCGTCTAATGGTTACTAGACATAAAGATCCGGTGTACCTCAGAATTTCGACAAGTCATTGCTTCGACAGAACAAATATTCGACAAGAATTACTCCCATAAATCGTAGCGGAGTATCTAGACAGAGCAAAGTCACGATAGGTGCGACGACGAGCGAAGCGAGGAGCGTTAGATAGAATAGAATAGAACGGAAACACACACCGCGCGAGCCGAGCGAGCGTGTCGCGACAGGGCCGGCGAAGCGCCAGAATTAGGGTATATCTCGATAAGGAAATAATGCAGCACTTTTAGGATAAAATACTTGTTGAATATTATGTCCCGTCGAATTAGTGAATTTGCTGATATATATATTTTTTCGAAGTAAGCAACTTGTCAAAGTATTGAACTTGTCGAAATTGTGAGTTACACCCCACAAAATCCCAAAACTTTATTTTGTCCTTATCATGCTTAAATAACATTATGTGTAAGTAATTTAGAATAGTATGCTTTACAAATATTACGCTTAAAGTAGTTATACTTTAAAAAATTAAATGTCTAAAAGTTATGCCAAATGAATATTGTGCGTAACTATGATTAGTACAAGTGAGCCACATTATATTATGACAAAAACTTTATGCAAAAAAATAGGGAACCGTCATGACACAGTGTGCTGATTTACACACGAATTTCAGCTAAAAAGCAAGTGAGACCTTAAAAATGTCGACATAATGGAGTAAACGGCCATAATCAAGAATTAATTGAATGGCTTTAGTAGGTAATGAGACTGATTAGAGAACTCATTCATGCGACAGATAGGAAGCACCACTGACAGTTGCAGTACCACCCAGATTTTTGTGTGACAGCACATCGTCATCCCAATCAACCAGTAAGTACTTGCCTCAATATATTGGTTTCGAATTCTTATTCACCAGTAGTTTCACTTTTTAGTAGGTACCCTACAAACCCTACAATCGTACTAGCTTGTTACCAGTTACTTTGCAGTAAAATTTTAGGCAATGTACAAGTACAACAAAGACAGTGTCTTCGAGAAGAGGCCTATTAATTTGAGTTTTCTCGCCTCTGACAATTTGCAAAATTCTTCAACATTGCCCCTTACTGAGGAACTAGTAAAATCCTTTTCTAGAACACATTGATAGGCTACTTGACTTTTTTTTTTATTATATCCCAGTGGCAGATTAAGGACTGCTGTGAGATCTGGTCAGGTCTAAAGTTACAAAACTAAACCTTTTAAGTGTTATTAAATGTTCCTTAAGTTAAGATTTTTTTATTAACGTTTAGTATTTATAGACAATGTTGAAAGTGTTATTTTTTTTAATTGCAAAACACAAATACTGGACATACTTTTTATATCAGATACTTTTTTACTTAATTACTTCTTTCTCTTTCTGAGAGGAAGGTATGAGTCATAGCATAGGGACTGTAATGGGCTGAACTTTAATTTATTTTACAGATATTTTCCTAACTCTGATAAAATCAAACAACACAGCATGCAATCTAACACCTATCAATAATTTTAACTATGCCTACTTTAGGCCTATAACTGTGTATTGTGTATATTAGTTGTGTAAGTCAGTTGAATATAAAAACTGAAAATGTGTCATAATAAATAATGTAGCCGAAATGTCAGCTTTAAACTTTTGTAGTTTTGTAAGCACCAATAATTATAGGTCAAAGTGACCGATATTAGGAACCATAATAAAGCAACATCTTACAGTAATGTTTAATTTGATTGATTTGATTGACGTGTCTGATCTCCATGATGTACTGTGTAAATTGTGTGTCTGATAACTACCGGTGTAGTAGGAGACACCAGGTTTTCGATAATCCAGATTGTCAAACTGTAGCATGACATAATTCACCTGTCCCACATACACTATTTGAGCTTAACACTCTCCTGGCAGCCAAGCCTAAATGTGATTTGTTTGCTGATGAATGGCAAAATATTTTGTCTGCATGATTCAATTATTGTGAGAAAGATTGAAAATTTTATTGTTGCATGTATTCTAATTAGCCCTTTCCCTACCAAGGATGTAGATGTTGTCAACTTTTGACAACATCTTTCTCATCTTTGAAATGAATGAAATCTATTGTTTTAATTAATTAATGGTAGGGGAAGGGTTAATCAAATTGTTTAATTATTATTATTCCCAATGTACTCTTTTTAAATATAATTTTATTTTTAAGAATTAACTTTAGTAACGGGATATTTACCATGTATTGTATTTATTGTGAGCTCTCAATATTTCGGCACAGAATATGGCGCATGCAACTGTGCCAAAATATCATGGTTATGGTACATGGTAAATATGCTGTGTCTAAAGTTAATTATTGCATTAGTGACCATGTCAGTTACAAAATGTTATATTTACTGTATAATTATTAGTTATGTGTATGTTGTTACAATTGTCTTCCAATGTGTAGGTATTATAATTGAATTTAATGAATGTAATGGGTGTAAATTTTGTTTTAGTTATATACCTAAATAAATAAATATATAAATAATGTACACTTATTGCACTGGCTTAGACCTTTTTAAATTTTTCTATTCTTTATCTTTATTTTATTATGAGACTTTGTATCTCAAATTATTAAAGACAGACCTTAAATTATTGTGTTTGTTTATGCTGTTATGTAAGAAAATTGTTATTAAAATGTTATAAGATTTCATAAATAAGTAAAATAAATTCAAAAATCATAAAAAGATAAAAATATTAGGAGATTATCTTATATAGTTGTTTCATTATGCTTAACAAAGTATTTCATCTTCCAGTGTATGCAATTATTCCCCCACCCACATTCTTAATCCTGAAACATTATTATAAATACTAAAATATGTTTGTAGGTTTGTTTGTCATTCTTTTAAGCTTAAGCCACTGAATTGATTTTGATAAAACTTAACACATAGGTAGCCCAAAGCCTGGATAGTCACTACACACCTTGGTGGAGCTACAAAATAGGTTATTAAGTGCTTTATAAATTAATGAGTGTAAACACAATAGAGAAATACAACCAATAGCTGCGAAAAAGAGTAGACACATGACTACTGATAGGCTGGTCTGGGTCTGTTTCTTCGGAGATACAATTTGGTAGTCTTCAAATCAAGAGTGAATGGGTATCTTCTAAGGAAACATGCTACATTGTCATCGTCTTAGCTGTAGGATGTCCACTGCTGAACATAGGACCGGTTGGAAGCGGCCTGCATAAAATGTTGTCCTGCAAACTTTTTCAGGTCTTGACCTACACTGCACTTGCTACATCATCAACTTTAAATTAACATCAGGGGATTTTGTATTGAATGCAAGTATATTTGGAATACCATTTAGGCAGAGGATATTTGCTTGTAAATGAAAAAATCACGATGATTGTTATGCATCATAAGTGTCCAACTCTTGCTAAATATGGAAGCTCAAACAGAACAATAAAAATTCATATTTTAAGTTTATAACAAAAAAGTGACACCTGCGCAATTGCGGCAATCCCACAGAGGCCATAATCTAAGAAATAAAATTGAATCAAACAAAAAATGCTGATATTTTAAAAAAAAATACATAAAAAATTGATTTTTTTTAATATAACTGAAGCATTGTCTGCTTTAACAGTGCAATGCCACAGAAGAAATAAGTTAATCATACACAATAAAGCACGAAAAATAAAATTGATATCAATATCTTAGTTAGAAAAACTAAGTGAAAAAGTTAGGATAGCAAGAAAAGATCTAGTTTGAGCAATATGCATGCTACACATACATCAGTGATTAGAGGAACACACAAGATATGATAAAAGTCTATTGTATACAGTTAGTGACTACAAGTTCAAACATATGAGCATTATTAGTACCTTTATCAAATTCCAGGGCCTCAGCCGTAGCTTTTCATTCAAGGATACTGGTGTTTTGATAAATAATGATATTACGATTGTCTTTACGAACACTTATTACAAATGTATTTTCTTAAAACAGCGAATCTAATAATAGTATAGGGACATCGCTTAGATAAACTACATTTAGTTTTTATTATAAGAACAATTTTAACCAAAAAAAGAAAACTTTTTTAACCTGGTTTCCAGACTATGTTGACATCTTCTTCCCTCAGCTTCACAATTTCACAAGCACTAGCTTTCCTAGATTTTATTGTAGGCTATAATTGGCATCACCATCACCTCACCACTCACTTAAATTGATATCTTGTGAGCTTTCATTTTTAATATAAATTTTAATAAAATTACGGTATAGGTATTTCTATTCCTAGATAATTCAGACCATAGATTAAACAGACTATATCTAAAAATAAATGGAAATCACTAAAGCAAAGAACGGGACGTTACCGTCAGTTTAATTTTTTAAGTGCCATTATTTTTGACGGTTCGTAAGGTGCGCTGGGGTGCGTTCTTAATTGTCGTCCGACGACGTCAAACGACGACCCGAGCGTTTTTATATGCCCGCAGCAATCGCCCGATGATCATCCGGAGCGTTTTTATATATATATATATATATATTTGTCGCTTGACGACGCACCGGTCGCCCCACCAAATCGGTGGATAAATATCGCCCTGACGTTTCATTTGACAGTTAGGACTTGAGTTTTGTTTGTTTTTTAGGTTACTTTTGTATTCCGTAGACTTATGTGAATGTTTGTTTTAATTGTGTTTCTTGGAAAAAGTTTATAATTGTTAATAAATTTCTTCCGAGTGAGTGAGACATTTTATGTGTAGTAGTATTCTAGTAGTAGTGTTCATTAACTATTTTTAATCTGATTTTTATAGGTTAATTGCGATTCGTGGGCTCTGACTGCTTACCGCCGAATTTTTTTTTATGGTATTGGTCTTGACTTAAGTTGTGGATTAATACTTCAAATAGTTGACGTGTCGGCGATTTTGACAATGACAGATATGATACAGAGCCGTTCTTAAAAGGTCGATGACGAGCGTCGCTCTGCTTGGAGCGATAGTCCATCGTCAGATGACAAATAAGAACGCACCCCTGGTTTAGCTTATGATGGCATTGGTGGCGTTGTCATTGATGGTTCTTTGTTAAAGCGTTTGTATAGCTCACAAACGTTATTTTAGACACTTTTGCCTAGACCCTATTCGAACGCTCAACTGAGCATAAGACCTAAAAACGAATGATTATGCTGTCATATACATAGCTGTCAAAAAACGATCCCAAACAACCATGCTCCGGACCTGGGTTTAAAATTGTACTTTTTGGTGGCAAAAATTCCTCTTTTTTAGCTTTCCGAACGCTGTATAAAAAGAGACATGAACGACATTTTCACCCACAGATTCCCAATTCGAATGCCCCTTGTGAGCGTTTTTAGCGAAAATTGCTCACAAGGGCGATCACAAATAGCCTATTCAAACGCACTACTAGTCGCACACTACGCCACAGATTACTGAATAAGAACAGATACTTCACTCAGTAGAAAATTTCCAATACCTATTACGATAATAGCCTACTCCCTCGCGTCAACAACCACTGTATGCTAAAATGCGCCTAAACGCTCAAGCGTACAGCAGTGATTGCTTCGCACCGCGCGATTCCACAGTAATCGCAGGGCTGCCTCTTCGATAAAATTAAATTAACATAACTTTTTATCTATGTTATTGAGAACTGTGAATATGTTCTGACTTTTATGTGGCAGTTAAAAATTTTATCATTTATAAAATATTTAACCAACTTAAAAAAAAGGAGGTGATCAGACATACAGGCCAAACTGAGATGTTTGACTTGTATGGTTTGTAGGTATGTATGTTTGTGCGCGATAATCTCGCGTTTGGCTAAACCGATATCGATGCGGTTTTCAGAAAAGGATTTGTTACATTTAGGAGAACGTTTTAAAATAAGTATAATACTTCTTAGTTTGATGATGATCTTCGGAGATGTTCACTAGAAATGAAAAAAAAAGCCTTAAAAAAAGAGAACCGACTTCAAATAAAGCACTAAGCCGTAAGTTATTTTATTAACGAGTGTAACACTCTCTCACAAAAATACATAAACACTGCAGTTTTCGAAAGTTTTCACGCGAAAAGTCGATGGCCTTCAAAATAAAAAAATATATCTAGTTCCTAGTTGTACATATCTAGGTGTATTGTACTACTACCAATTATCACGAATCAAATTTATTAAGATTAATTAATTTGATTCGTTTTCTCGCAACAAGTCACCTTACAACAGACGCGGCTTGTTCAAAGGTTTTCATCGGGCGTAAGAAAAAGAACTCTCGCTACACAGACTTAAAGCGCATTTTGATTCGTTACGAGCGCGTCAAGGACTTGTAGACACATTTTTTGAAGGTCACGTCCGTGCTTTGCAATGTTTTATGAACATTATTGCAGTTGTTAGTTTAGCAGTTTATATTCGAATGTTTTCTTTCGAAGAGTGCATCTTCTGTACCTTGTACTATTAATTATTCTGTGGTATAACGTTTCTATGTCACAAAATTATGTAAATCTGTGTCTGAAAGGCAAGCTAATGCTTAGTATATACTTATTAAACTGTCAAATTCTAAGTGGATACCGGTGTCCGCATACCTACTGTCTTTTAATTATGTCTCTAATGACGGTATGTGAATGGAAAAAAAATTAAACGACAAAAACTAGTAATAATTTATCACTTACCATTCTTCATTGACAGGTAAATGGAAAAATGTTAGGTGTTTATCCCTTCTTTTGCTTGATTTACACCCATCTACAGCACATAAGGCACCACACGGCATCGTAATACGCGTACGAACGAACAGCACTATTAAAATTGAACGGCGTGCGCGCGCTTCGCTTGCGAAAACCGCACTGAATTTGAACCGCCGGCGGACCGAGACCGCTCGGCTGGGCGGTAGGCAGTTATAGCGCGCAAGTACATGGAGTGACGGAGGCCTGACTTCGCTGGTATTCCTTTAGTGACGTGGAAGACGAGCGCGCGGGTATCGATATCGATAAATAGGGATGTGCTGTTTGATATCGAGGTAGCAAGAAGTGTTCCTATCTAATCTATTAAAATATTGTAATATAAACCAGAGTTTATGAAATTAAAAATCAGGTTTAAGATAATTTAATCCATTTATTGAAAAACACATTCTAAAATTACAAAGATTATAATTTATTAAGAGTAATACATATTGTTTACCTTACATATGGAAAGCACTTATGTTTAGTGAAATAACGATTCAAAACATGCATAATTTAAATTTCTTATAAAACATTTTCGTTTTGTTATTTAGGTAAGTACCTAACTATTAATTAATATGCATTTTAATAACTGTAAATACGTACATATTAGTCATAATTATGTGAAACAGATATTAGAAATGTTTTTAATGCATGGAACAAAAGTTTACATTGATAATAAAATATATTTAAAGCAAATCTGGACTGATAGGTATCAAGTAATATCTTAATACGAGGGTTTTCAATAGAAGGTTTTTTTACATATATATTACAGTAAATTATCATTTCTTCACTTTAATTTTATAAAATTTGATTAAATTAAAATATTCGTTAACGTGTGCCTTTTTCTGTAGATATTTCTAGCTTTATATTGTTTATCCGTTAATAGTGCAGTATCTTTGGTGTTTGTACTTGAGTCTGCACTGTATGAATCCTGTATTTGTAACAGCTTGGTCTTCATATAGTCTATAGTCAACTCTATATTTGGATTACCCATTGCAAGTCTCATTCGTTGAACTTTTTCGTTAAGCCATGTAGCTTTGACAAAAGTCTGCAGCGGTTGTTTTGACCTTTATCTTCAAACCCTGACCTTAAAACTTACTATATATCCTTTGCCATTTTTGCATATCTCACGTGAACCAGGCAATGTGATTATATCATCAAACATATCCTCGCTCTTGCATTTTGGACTCTCTTCATGCCTTATGAGAATTCACCAGTGTCGTATGAGTGTACTCCCACAGGTCCCCGTGGATAAGATACAACTCGATTATGAATTTCAGTGTGTTGTTAATGAGTTTCCCCATACCCGTATCGTGTGAGGACTGCGATCTCTCTAGTAGTTTGCCGCTCGAAGTTGTGCTTGCAACCTAGATTTTTTTACCTGTAGATGAGTTGTGATCTCCCCATTTTTGCTAGATGAATGCAAGGTAATTGCCGTAGTCACTACCAGTCTTGCACTTCCAAGCGTCTGGTAAATACGTCACCGCTAATCGTGTTTTTTTAGGAAAAAGTTGTGGTTGTGTGTGTGTGCCTTGCTGTATCTTTATAGACTGCACTAATTCAACATTTTTCTACTCTCTCAAAGTGCCTGTATAAACAGGCACTTTGAGAGATAAGAAAAATGTTTAATTTCACGCATAAGTATGGCTATTTTGATTGAAATAGAAAATATCGTCATTTTATTTTATCTTGGGCGACTGTTGCGAGAGTTGACTGTTTTGTGAGAGAGAGTGAAAGAGATCGCAGCGCAATGGTGATCGGAATGTCTCGTGGCGACCACGACATGACTGTGTAAGTGTGTAAGGGGAAACTAGGGTCGATTTACTGTGTTAAAAATGCATTGTGATTGCTACCTTTAAAAATTATATTATTTTCTCATGAGAATAATTTTCTTTTATTCATAGTCAGTATATATTTAAACCTATGTATTCGTGTAATACAGTTAATACAGATTTGATTTAGAAACTTTTTTAAAAGTTCGTATACATTAACTCTCAAAAATAATCCAATGTGCAAACCTGATTAAAAGAGACAAAAAAGAAATATATTGAGTTTGTTCGAAAGAATTTAAAATTGTAATTAAATATTTTATTACGATAAAACCAATAAGTTACTTTTCTAAAAAAAATATGAAAATTTGAAGTGTCCAACTGGAAATTTTTTAATCATAATTCGCATATTAAATATTTTTCTTACCACATACACAACCATACACTGTGTACGGTAACTATGGAAAAATGGCTACACTCCCACTAACAATTTTTAATATGACCTATCAGAGTGTCTGTTTTGCCCTACTCTCCTCTTTCACAGCAACATCACACCAGCGGGCGCTCTGGCCAATCAACTAGTAGCTAATAACACTGTAACACAAATTGCTTAATTATCTCTTTATAACAACAGATATGACGCATAATATTTGAATATTCTTTCCTTGTCATTACAAACTGCATATACATGTGCATAGGTATGTAAACAAGTAAATTCTAGTTAGTTTTTAGAGCAGTGTTGTTCCTATATAACTACTCTATGTATTTCAACTCTCTACTTGCAACTTTAACTTCTATAGCCATAATACTGTTTACACCTGTTCGTCATAAAACATCAAATCGACACATAATCTGAGCGGGATTGAGTAGCTTTGCTTACCGACAACGTATAATAAAGTAAGGTACACATAATGTGTGTATATATATTAAAGTAATATAAACATACAAGTGAGCTATATTGCTTGTTATCCACGAGGCTGTGGGTTGCAGCCCGAGCTGCAGGCGAGGGCGTAAATCAGCCGAGTTTCTAGTGAGCAAGTTGCTCACGAGTTTTTACGCACTTTTTCAATACACTTGCAAGGAAAAAAGAAACGTGTAGGTATTGCATAACTCGTTTAGCTAACTATTAAAAAAATGGTGAATGAACAGTTTTCAAAAAACATCGGTATGATTTTTTTTGTTTGATTTGGCCTGAAAGTTAATGTGTTCATCCAGACTTGTTTTACCAAATATTTATAACTTAGAGTTACTCTCACGGTATTTTAGTACTAGAATTTGCCTATTATATAATTTCATTGTTTAATTTGGCCTGGTTTATGGTGTATGGTATGGTACGTGGTATTTAAGTTTTTATTCAGACTTATTTTACCACATATAAGAATTAGTTACTTTGACTTTATTTTAGTACTAGACATTTATTTCAAAATGCGTCTAAGGTTCTCATTGAAAAATTTAACAATGTTGCAGTCAGTGCTTACGTTATATGTTCCAGGTTTGAATTGACAAGATAGTAGCGAAACTGTAGTAATATTATTCTTAAAACTCTACCTTATTTGCACAAAGTGTCTTTCTATTATCTCAATCCTGTGGATAGCTATTTAATACTAGAACGTAGATAGCACATCTGACAAACGGTTAATTTTACATTTATATTATTTAATAATAGTTTTATTAAAAATAATAACTTCACAATTTTAAATTTTATAATTTATTGTTTGACAAACGATTCTTTTAATATATACATATGAGAGCGAGTTTATCTCAGGGTTGGTTAATGAACCTTGAGGCGGAAGTCCTGGCCTCGGTCTATCAGCGCAGAGCGCAAGCGCGGGAACGGGACGAGCGACCGGCACCGCGGGAGGTGGCGCATTGGCGTGATCGGGCCAGGGCGTCAGCTCTTGCCACATGGAGAGATAGGCTCCTTGCAGGGCCCACACAGAGGGGGGCCGGCGCTCAACGACTCCTTGAAGCGATCCAGCCTGTACTTGAAGAGTGGGTGCGGAGAAGGCATGGTGGCCTCTCTTTTCGGCTGACACAGGTTCTCTCAGGACATGGTTGTTTTGGGAGATACCTCTGCAACGTCGCACGGAGAGAGCCCACCCCGGCATGCCACCAGTGCGGCTGTGTCGAAGACACCGCCCAGCACGCGCTGGAGTCATGCCCAGGAGGAGCGGGACCGCGGCGATCCCTGATCGCGGTCGTAGGGTCCGACCTCTCCTTATCGGCCATTATTACGAAGATGGTCGGTGACGAGAGGTCATGGGAAGCAGTGGCCTCATTCTGCGAAATTATTGTTTTGCAGAGGGAGGCGGAGGAGCGGGAGAGGGAGAGAAACCTTCTCTCTCATCCGCAACGGAGGGCGCGGACACGGAGGCGAGCCAATCGAGCTCGCACTCCGTCTCCGCTCCGAGGACCTGGGGCATCGGCTGCGGGGACGGCCGGTGCCCCCCATCAGGGTTAGGTCCTCACGAGGTGTGGATGCACCCTGTGTTCCGGGGCATCTCACGAGGCGGAAATGGGGTGGGCTCTTTACACCCACCCCAGAGTCTAGGCCTGCGTAGGCGGGCAGCGACGTCGGTGGGGGCTGTGGCTGAATGCAGTAGCGGGCCCGCGCCCCATGCCACCTGTCGACGACGGAGGAACACCGCAGAGGTTTGGTGGGTAGGTCGCCCTTCTGGCGGAGACTCCCACACGCGCACCAGCTCTCCCCAGAGCTGGTGATCAGGGTATAAAACCTTCCTCTGCGAAAAAAAAAAAAAAAAAGGGTTGGTTAATGAAATAACTTAGTTCATCTAAACCACTGTATTGTCACTGTTAGTATGATTATATTTATTAAGGTTCTATAGCCAGATTAAAGGTATGCGGACAATAAACTATGACTAGCGTTAATATTATAATGGTGCGAGATTACTTGACGCTCGAGCGAGAGACGCGCGCGGATACAACGAGAGTTGGCGGCGGACTAGCGAGGCGGTGATGCTGACAAGAGCAGGCGGCGCGGTGGTCGCCTGCTATTGGTTCCCGAGAGAATCACGCCACATCAGGTGATTTACACTACGTCTCTCTCTATTCAACGTACCACGAAGGCAAGCGCCCGCGGGACGCTCGGATTGGCAATGTATTGCCAGGTTTAGTGTTTGCTATATACAATATTTATCAGATGTTTGAAAAAAAAATACCCTTAATCTCACTTTAAATTAAATGATAATTAGATACAAACAAATCATTAATACATAATACATTTAATTGTTATTACATTTTTAGCAACCCAGAAGGTGTGATAATAATTTTAAAAGGTGTGTTTCTGAATGATGCCTTTTCTCTCCAATATTCTGGCGATGCGTTTATCCTTGAAAACACCCTTTTTATATTTTTTGCAGGTCAAGAGACGCTCAGACGAGTTGCATATAGTTAAATGTATAAACTCACAGTGTATGAAGTCGATTATGCAAATAAAATAGTGTGGAATCACTCTGATTTAAAAAAAGTAATGAAAGATTATGGCTCCAACCCTAGGTGAGGTTAAGTTTTGGCTGTGACAAAACTATGCGCAACCCGAGCGAGCGAAGCGAGCGTGCCGCGGTAGCGGCCGGCGATGCGCTCAAAACAAAGTGAGGAATGGAGCTCCAACCCTAGGTTATTTTTGTAGGTATACTCGTAATACCTACCCACAAACTACTCCACGTAACGTACTCTTTAGAGTTTATAGTGAAACTTTGTAAAACGTGAATACGTAAAAGAAACCAAATATGAAATAAATAATGAACAAATAGGACGCCAAATTAATATTATGTATTATAGACGCAACAAAAGCATCAGTATTGATTAAAATATATAAAAAATATACGCTAGGACATGAAAATGTACATGACGTAACAAATGTAGCAGAATAAATGGAGTGTGAATATCTCCAAATTACTATTTATAAACACAGGATGCACACGAATATGGCATGTGATACAGAAGTCAATATTCACATGAACTTTAGTGATTATGACAGTGGAAACTCAGAATCCACAGGTCACGTGTTTTGTTATCCTTGCAAATTATATGGAGGAACATCCGTATTTTTCAAAAGTGAATTCAATGACTGGAAAAATCTAATTTAATAACTGATCATAACAATTCTCCGGACCTTCGTAAATATAAAAAAGAACTAGTTGGCCGTTCCTTAGGTATGTGAGCGGTGGGACGGAGAGGAGGGGGCGCTTGCTTTCATTACTCAGTGCGGCGCCGTACTTCGCGACGGCAACCATAGAGTAAATTATATATATACGGCAACACGCGTTGAAAGTTTATAGATATAGTCTGATTAATCTATGGTTGAAAATTCCAGCTAGTTTAGACGAAACTCACATGAGATTGCAATAGCGAGATGATTCCGCCGATAAAAAGACAATCGAAGAAAATAATATTTATAGTGCATACGTTTTTAAAAAAATTGAAAGCCGATGTCTATAGTTTAGAATATAAAACTGATGCGAATATAAATAAATTAGTAGCAGAAGCAACAAGGATATCAGAACGAAGTGTAAGGAGAGTGATTGCTGATAGTAAAACTTCCTTGCATAATACAGGTGAAGCAAAATTTAGTTCTCTGCGGAGACCAAAAGAAAATACAAGTTGATGATTTTGATTTAGGAGTGATAAGAAGAAAAATAAATCAATTTTATACGATAGAGAAAAAAAATCCATGTCTATGAAAACTAAATGCTACGTTATAAGAGGATAATATTTTAGATTGCGGATTGACTTTTTTAAGAGAACTTTTGCACAAACTAGGATACTCATTTAAAAAATGTAAATCCTTTTAATAGAGAGACCAAACATTGTTGAATGGCGAGTGAAATATTTGAGGGCTATAAGAAAATTCAGACAAGATACGAGGACGAAACTTACGTTAACCAAAGTCACAATGTCCAAAAATGTTGGCACTCTTCGTCGGAGCCTGGACGTTCAAGCTGGTATCCGAAACGGGTTAGTTGACGATGTTTTGCTAATTTTTAAATCAGATTAAAAAACGGGGGATTATCATGGAGACATGAACTTAAAAAATTTTTACAACTGGCTTGATCGAAAATTAATACCTAAACTTCCACCTAACCCGGTCATAGTTATGGATAAAGCTGCCTATTATTGTGTGCACGTTGAGAAGAAACCGACTATGTCCAGTTTGAAAATTAATATGCAGAACTGGTTGCAAAATCATAACATGCCCTTTTCTCCCACGATGCTGAAAGCCGAACTCAATCAGAAAAAAATTATACACGATTAATGAACTTTTGAAAGCTGCAGGTCATACTGTTCTAAGACTACCTCCATATCATCCAGACCTCAACCCGATCGAGCTAGTGTGGGCAAATAATAAAAATAGCCTGGCCAGAGATCACGGACGGAGACATGGACGAGAAAATTACAATACTAACAAGGCTATTTTCCGAATTCTCTGCCGAACAATGACAAAAATGTGATGACCACGTACAAAAAACGAACAAGATTACTTGAATCATGATATTAGATTTGATACTATGATGGACGAAATCATTATAAACTTACAAGATGATGTTGAATCAAGTTCAGAGATCTTAGAATCAAGTGTCATCAATCATTAAAATATGTCAGAATAATTTCATATACTTAATTTGTTTTTGAATATACTTAATTTGTTTTTGATTTATTTTTCTATTAATTACAATATAATTATCTAATTATATTTTAAAGCTAGGTACAATATAAACTTCTAAAAGTTCAATTGTTTTTATTTATTAATTTCAATAACTGAACATTTATTGTTCACGATATCTCGAGATTGGTCATCACTGTCTAATCTCATGTGCGTTGCGAGTAGTAGGCCCCCTCGTCCCTGTCGCCACCTAAGGCGCGGACAACTAGTTCCACGTGCACTATAAATAACTGGTATTTTCAAGAGCTCTGAGCTTATATTGTCTCGCAGTAGGTATGAAAAGAGTATGCACCTCGAGGATAACGCCTCACGCTTAATCTTCGTCTTGGGCGGCTTTAATCCCTCGCTTCACTCATGTCATGACTCTACATAACACCCTCGCTTCGCTCGGGAATTAAGTCTGAATGCCCTCGCTGCGCTCAGGGATTAGCCCAAGAGTCCCCGTTACACTCAGGGTTCAATGTGATTTCAGTGCTTCAATTCAATGTGGGTTTACTCCCTCGGTGCATAATCTTTTTCATAATCATAATTTTTTTTATGCAAAGCTAAATATGGGTGGTTTTTTGTTAAATCTATTAAGTAATCAAAAAACACAACATGTATTTTTATTGAACTTTTCCTAATTCATTCACAACTAGTCTTCTTTTTTAAGTATTATTTGTAATACAATCACAAAACTAGAAAGGAAATCAAGTAGCTAAATGAAATTAACATACTATACGTCCCTACCGCGTCTTTACGTACCGCGCGCGTGTAGGTATTTAAATCAGAGACAGGGCCGAGTTACAATACTGGATAGATAATATTACCGTGGTGACGTCATCGATATTGCGCGAGCTCCTTTCGCTTACGATTATTGAGGGCTTGAAATGGAACATCAATAGAGAGCGCATCGATTTCGGTTCAAAATGGAAATCAAAATTCAAAATTCAAAAATTATTTATTCAGTTTAGGCATCATAGACACTCTTATGAACGTCAAAATTTTTAAATGATTCTACCGCTGTCTTCGGAAAAGAACCACCGCCGAGAAGAAGCAGCAAGAAACTCGTGGGCCATTATTTTTTCAAGTCTTTGTACATTGAGGTTACATATGAGTAGTATTAAAATAACAAATTTATTCAATAGTTGGCTATTAGGCAGAAGTGGAAAGCTTCCAGGCATCTTTGTCTTCTAAGTAGTGACTCAATTTATAATAGGCTTTTTTCATTAGTATATTTTTGACACGTAACTTGAATTTCCCTTCAGTGAGCTCAGTAATGTTTTTCGGGATTTTATTATAGAAACGTACACAATTGCCTAAGAAGGACTTATTTTTAGTTTTCGTGAGTCTAAATTTAGATACAGCTATCCTATCCTTATTTCTAGTATTAATATTATGCATATCACTATTTATTCTAAACTTCTTTATATTTTTACGAACGTACATTATATTTTCTAGGATATACAAAGATGGAAGAGTTAATATATTAATTTCTTTGAACATTTGTCTTAAGGATTCGCGGGGACCCATTTCGTAGATGGCTCGAACTGCCCGCTTTTGCAATATAAAAACTGTCTCTATGTCCGCCGCTGACCCCCACAGCAGGATACCATATGACATTATGCTGTGGAAGTAGCAAAGTAGACCAGTCGAGCAGTAGCTATATCTGTCAATTGCCTAATTTTATGAACCGCATATGCAGCTGAGCTCAGTCTTCCAGATAGTGCATCAATATGAGGACCCCATTGTAATTTAGAGTCTATGCTAGGCCACATAGCGGTTATGGAAACGGTCGGTCTCTGTAACCTGTGTTAAGTTACGGGATATAAGAAATAAGTTTCCGTTGTAATCTGTGGAAGGTTCAGAGTTTATTTATTTTACATTTTGAACTATACAATATTTTAATCAAACTTTAGAAAATTAAACCTTATTGCAAAGTATTAAGGGCTCTCATCGTTTAGCCAAGATATCGTAGTAGCGATAAGTTATATGTAAATATATTTTGTAAAATATTCAGATAAGCGCTATCAGTTGTAGTCAGTTTCATAATTCATTTCATCTTTACTTGTCCAAGTGAACACCTACTTAGGATATTTTTATACTATTCAAATATGTTTCTTCTTAAAGGAAATAGAATCATTTGCATAAAAATGCTGCCTACAAATAAGGTTTGTCTTCCTCTATCCTCTAGTCAAACTTTATTTTCATCAGTCAGCTCATGGCTCAGTCGTTTATCAGCTGTCTCGTATGTTGGTTCACTGGATTAATTCTAAACGATTTTAGCAAATCATAGTTTAAATATACTGTATTTTATAAATATCTAACTCGTAAATCATTGTTATCTCCAGCTTTTAAAAGCGATGGCAGCGTATTCTACGAAAGTATCTCTAAATGAAGTGGTTATAGCCTCGGCAGTGAGAACTCCCATCGGATCCTTCAGGGGGAGCCTGGCGAGCCTTTCGGCATCAGATCTGGGCGCAATCGCCGTCAAAGCAGCCATCGAACGTGCCGGAATTCCTCAGGAGGAAGTAAAAGAGGTTAATTAACTTATCCACTAACTTTCTCCTTTGACGTACAGTTATTTGAACTCATTCAAGTTGTTTGATTAACAGTAAATTCCACTTTTGAATATATTAGTAGGTACATCAGCTCCAATCTGTGCCAAATTTTTTACAACTTATCAGTGTTTTATCTGATATTGTAACTGTTATCATTATTTATTTATACATAGCAACATGCTTTTATATGGAAATAGTAGTTTGAAAACAATACTACACATTTATAAATAGGTTCTTATATAAATTAAACTGAAGTTACTCTTTTATCTTGTTTATGTCTTGGTTAGGTATTGGCTATTGAATGTTAAATAAAAGTGTTTCCACCTATTGTAACACTACCACTACACTGATGACACTAAGATATGTTAGTGTGTGGCAATGTAAGATTTTTTCTAAATTTAAAAAGGTCAAAATCAAAATCAAAAATAATTTATTTGTTCAAATCAATGTTACAAAAATTATATAAATGAAACACCTGGTTTCTAAACTAGGCTCATAAAGGCCTGTGTGACAGGATCCAGGCCTCTCTTGTTAATTTAAAAAGGTAATTTGATGGGACAAGTTTACTATTCTGCAAATGGCTGGGATATATAATTTTTATTTCTCCTGTTTAAAAATTAGTTACAGGACCTAAGCACATAGCAATTCAGTTAACTTTTATGTAAGTCAATAATGTTGGATCACTTTAAAAAATTTAGAGAAAAGCTCCCTTGTGCATGTCAAAGCAATTTATTGAATAAAAAAATAAAAGAGAGATACAAGAGTTTAAATAGAATATAAATCTTTATGTGAATTGCTTTCAGGTATACATTGGAAATGTTTGTTCAGCAAACTTGGGGCAAGCACCGGCTCGTCAGGCAGTTATTTTTGCTGGAATGCCAAAAAGCACAATATGCACCACTGTTAACAAAGTTTGTGCTTCCGGCATGAAATCCATCATGCTAGCTGCACAAGGCCTGCAGACAGGAGCTCAAGATGTCATTCTAGCTGGGGGAATGGAGTCTATGTCAAATGTGCCTTTCTACTTGAAAAGAGGCGAAACTGCATATGGAGGCATGCAGTTGGTTGATGGTATAGTATTTGATGGTCTTACTGATGTCTATAACAAATTCCATATGGGCAACTGTGCTGAAAACACAGCTAAGAAATTAGAAATCTCTAGACAACAGCAAGATGAATATGCAATCAATAGCTACAAAAGGAGTGCCGCAGCTTATGAAACCAAAGCTTTTGCTGATGAGTTGGTACCAGTCTCTGTACCTCAAAAGAGAGGTGCCCCACCTATAATATTCGCAGAAGATGAGGAGTACAAAAGAGTAAACTTTGAGAAATTCACTAAATTAGCAACAGTCTTCCAAAAGGATAATGGAACAGTAACAGCTGGAAATGCATCAACTTTGAATGATGGTGCAGCAGCTATGGTGCTGATGTCTGCTGAAGCAGCACAGAGGTTGAATGTGAAGCCTATTGCACGTGTGGTTGGCTTTGCTGATGGTGAATGTGATCCAATTGATTTTCCAATTGCACCAGCGGTCGCTATACCTAAGCTGTTAGAAAAAACCGGAGTCAAGAAAGACGATGTAGCTATGTGGGAAATCAATGAAGCCTTCAGCGTGGTTGCTGTTGCCAATCAGAAACTACTAGATATAGACCCCACTAAGATTAACATTCATGGAGGAGCTGTGAGTCTGGGTCACCCTATTGGCATGTCAGGTGCTCGTATTGTGGTACACTTGTGCCATGCTCTAAAGAAAGGCGAAAAGGGTGTTGCTTCTATCTGCAATGGTGGAGGTGGTGCATCTTCCATTATGATTGAAAAATTGTAAGTTAGTTGTGAGCTTTGTTGTGTTTTGTTTTTGTACATTTTATAATGTTTTGCTGTTAGCTGTAAATATAGCTGTCTAGCTTATTAAGCATGTTTTGTTTTT
This sequence comes from Selenia dentaria, assembly GCA_917880725.1. NCBI lineage: Eukaryota > Metazoa > Arthropoda > Insecta > Lepidoptera > Geometridae > Selenia > Selenia dentaria. The sequence continues at coordinate 22,259,930 of OU862893.1, forward strand.
TATGAATTTTATGATACTATATGTATATTATATACTGTAATTTTACGTAAATAAGTTGTAAGTTACATACTGTTTTTTATGGAATTTATGGTTAATAAATCAAATATTATTTTTATTTCATTCTTGATTTATTTACCCTTTCCTACGTTCATTTCAGGACACATGAAACATCAGGACCACCAGTATTGACATTTTACACAAAAGATCCTTGTGGACTTTGTGACATAGTCATGGAAGAATTAGAACCATTCATGCATAGACTAACTATTCAAAAAGTATATATCACAGAAAAGGATAACTTTAGATGGTTCCGACTATACAAACATGATATCCCAGTATTATTTCTAAATGGACATTTCTTATGCATGCACAAGTTAGACAAGCATTTGCTTGAAAGGAGGCTAAGAATAATTGAAAAGGAAGGGCAATTGTGCGTTTGATTTTAATAAAATATGTAGATACCTAAGTATACTTATGCACCATTAAAGAAAACCATTTATAAGTAGGTATGCAAATTTATGTCAGCAATACATTTTTGTTCTGCGAGTTGATATGAGATGAATTAATAGTTGTTACCAAACCAGTTGTATGTATTATGTGTACCAGTTTGTAGGTATTAGCACAGAATAAGACAATAGTTCATATTTTTTATTAGCATTTTGCATACTCGGTACACCGACATAATGTATGTATGTACCAAACTAAAATCGAATTTTTAGTTTAGTAGACTATTACGTAGTTATATCAGTTGTAATTAAATGTTGCATGTGTTAACAATATATAATTATTTCAGTATAACAAAAACATACATTATAGACAAATTATTTACAGTAGGTTACAATAAGTGAAATTGTTGTATTATTAGATAAATGGAATGTATTTGACTCGTAGATGTTTTCTGAATTCACCGCAAGGTGGCATTGTTGACGATTATGGAGGAAGAGTTGTTCTACCGCCAAAATATTGTTATAAATGTAGTAAGCGTGGCGGATAGCGAGCTGACGCTGTAAATACCGGTAGAGGCAAACAGCATTAGTCCAAACAAAAACAAAAAAAACGGATAGCGAGCAGTCTGTTCTCGTTAGCAGAGGTGAAAACTAGGAAACGTTGAGCGTCGAATTTATGTTGGAACTAACTATGTTGCTACTTATAAACGCTGCTTGGATCCTGAATCGTACAAACGGACCTGTGCACGTAGTTCTCGCCAAATTGCTGTCAGGCTTGTCCGTCACACGTCGTAATACAAATAATGGGAAAGTATTACATATTATATGTATTATTTATGTTCAATACGTTGATAATATGTATACCTAATTAAAATTGTAATCCTGTATTATTAGTTTTCAACCGACTCGCAAAAAAGAAGGTTCTCAATTCGTAGTAAAATTATTACGTTTATTTGTATAACTTTTTGTGAACCGAGTAGTTGTTTTCAAAGTATATTCAGCAGTGGGTATAATAGAATGGACTTCCATTATCCAACTGTTGCGCGGATGGCGGATTCTATATAATAAAATTATCATTTTATAACTCCACCATGTAGCACACGTCAAATAAAACTACTGCCTTAATTAGTTACCGAATCACTAATGAAGGTCCGAAGTGGCTTGTAGCAAAGAGAGCATGGCAAGTATACAATTTTTGCTATGATGACATTGGCCACATTTCTCAAAAAAAAAACGTTGGCGCAGTAGGTATCACATTCGATGACTGGTTTCCCAAAATTAAATTAGTAGTTATACAAAAGACATTGTCAAGCCTACATTCAGTGTGCTCCTGGTGTAGCTTCAGGTGAAAAAAATCAGGCTTAATTCATTTCTAAGAGTGCCCAAGCTTTTTCATACTACACGTACACACTGACCATTTTGGTCGACTAAGACTGAGGTCCGTTTTGCGATAATTTTGCTCACAGTGCTATCGTCTACCAAAGCTGGTCCGAGACAAATATCGTGATTTTGACAGCTCGTGGCACTGAAATATAACGAACCATTTGCGCGCGAAAAACAAATTCATAAAAATATCGTGCATAGTGTGAAGGTTAACTATGTGGTGTGTGGATTAAAAAGAAATAATGGAATGGATGGACCGACATAGACAACTTTTACATCAAAAAGAAGGGACACCAGTAAATACATTGTAGAAATAAACAAACACCTGTCACTTTTGACAGAACGCTCACGACGATTATGGTGTAGAGCATGGTTCATGTAATCGTCAATATGGCGGCAGTTAAGACGTCATTGATGACGTAGTGTGGGCCATCGTAATCACGCTCACGGTGAAAGGGACCGACTTTTATCGCGCTAATATCGATTATGGCCAATTGGGACCGCAGTGTTAATAATGGTAAAAAGGAGACTGAACCCGTCTATGTTGTATGATGACTGATGTAGACACAGCTAGTGTGCTTTACTTTGGTTATTTCCATAACGTTGTGAGTTATGGCAAACTGCTCTGTGGATTTTATGCAGATCTTAATTCTATTTTCATTCTGCAAAAGAGGGCTATATGAGCTAAGTATGTACAGTTTAGCTCCCAGAGTTTTTCTTAGACAAAAGTTTAAATGTATAAATATTCTAATTGTTTTCTCAGTTTACCCATGAAAATCTAATCTGTCAAGAAAAGCGTTATGTAACAGTTTTGATAAAATGAGTGATGCTCATTCCATCAACACGTGGTATAAGCACAAGGTATCCGAACATGTGACGTGTCTCCACAGAATAAATCATTCTTTTATGGGGAAATGTATACGATTCTTTATTAAACTTCCCAATGTTATCCGAGATTTGCCTATAAATAAGTTTAAAATATTACTGTTAAAACTAAACTCTGTCAAAATGGTTATTACAAAATTTCGTATACTTGGAGCATAAAACAACAAAAAATAAATCTAAGATGACAATAAGTAAGTGCCCCCGTAGGGCTTTACAGAATAAATGATTTGATTTTGATTTTGAAAGTAGTATCATAATAAAAAAACATGTAAAGAAAGAAATAAGTTTTATTCCGGACAAATGTACTTAACGCTGTTGCCACCCCTGGTAAATAAAAAGATTTAATTGCAAGAAGCCAGCTGAGAAGTTCAAGGTTGCATTGAAAGAAATGGAGAGAGCTATGCTTGGTATCGGAAATGGAAACGAAATAAATGGATAAGAAGCATAACTAGAGTGGGTGACATGATGGTCGCAATAGCGAAGAAAAAGTGGACATGGGCAGGACACATGGTGAGAAAGGATACGAGTCGATGGGTGTGAGTTCTTGACTGGAGACACAGGGCTGACACAAGAGGGCGAGGCCGCCGACCGCAGCGCCGGGTTGACAACATCAGGAGACACGCAGGCCGGGACTGGATGCCCAGACTGGAAGCCGGGATTGGACGAAACAAGATCGACAGGAATGGAAAAACGGAAGAGGTTTACATCCACCAAATTATAAGACAAGTATAAAGTAGGAGATGCACTTCCAACATGAACAAGGACTAGCCTTATGTGTCATTATGAACGTAGATAAAACTCATCCGTGGCTTGTTTTTAGATCTACTAGGTACTGACATTGAAAGTTCCTCTGATAACCATTTTGATGAAATTGGATAAAATGGCTTAAGAGAGGTCTTATACCTCAGAGAGATATCATTATTTAAAATTATGACTAGTCGTTGAGTAATGATAGCTGAATAATGATCGTTAAAATATATTAATTATAACACATAATTCAATACTGATTGTTTATATATGGCTGATTAGGGTTAGTGTCGTTTTCATCCATTACTTAGCACGAGGACGTGCTGGTTATGTCAGGATGGACGAATGTTAACAATATATAATTATTTCAGTATAAAAAAAACATACATTATAGACAAATTATTTACAGTAGGTTAAATTTAGTGAAATTGTTGTATTAATAGAAATGGAATGTATTTGACTCGTAGATGTTTTCTGAATTCACCGCAAGGTGGCATTGTTGACGATTATGGAGGAAGAGTAGTTCTACCGCCAAAATATTGCTATAAAGTTCGAGGGTGCAATTGATGCTTACACCCGAGCTAAATACTCTGCTTTACATCTCGATTGTGAGGTAAGTAGAAAAAAACCGGCATTACAAAAAAAAAATTGATGACTATTATACTCATACGAAGACAAGGCTGAATAACGAAGCGACCTCTTTCGTCATTGGGCTGAATGCATGATGTCTATTGCCAGTATGATGGTTAGATGTACGCGAACTTTTTGAAAGAGTAAAGTGTTATTTTTTAAATTACAATGTAGTAAGCATGGCGGATAGCGAGCAGTCTGTTCTCGTTAGCAGAGGTGAAACTAGGAAACGTTGAGCGTCGAATTTATGTCGGAACAACTATAAAATCTAAGCACAAGTTGACTAAAATCTTTATTTAAAGGGATATGTTGTTATGCTTTAAATAAATAATAAGAATAATTTATACTTGTGGTTTAACATTGTTGAACAGAGAGAAATAGTATTAAATGCTAAGTATAGTTACTAGTAAATTATTGAATAAAACGTACAATAATAAGTGAATGCTCTATCTCATTTACAAAACCTTATTAAGGAATACATTCCTTATCAAGTATGCTTATTACAGCGATAATGTTAAAATGTTACACACGAAACTAAAAAAAAATTGTAAAATAATAGGGTAGTTGACACAGTCAAAAATAAATTACAATGTAATGGTAACAGTAGTTGGAGCAAATAACTGATATAATTTAACAAATTACTATGCATTGGATTTACTTTAATAAATATAACGTGTACAAAAGTTTATAGAAATCACGTGACCTAAAACGGTACTAGCGCCGGAAATCATGTACAAACATGATAGTGTCAGTGCCCTACGAATAAATAATAAGTGCGGTAAAAAATACTCAACAAAAGTCGTGTTCTGTATGTCATCAGTCGGACATTTTTCTTGCAAGCGGGCACACGTCAAATCTTTCGTCATTTTTATTTTTATCATTTTGAACTACATAATCATGCCAGCTTGTGTCGTGAAGTGGTTCAGGATCCATACAAGATTAAAATGTCCAGGAATCACTTTTATTATTAAGTAGTAGCAAAATTATAATTATATTCAAAGATGTTCAAATACGTAAACAAACCGAGATGGTCAATACTATGCAAAATAAAGTCAGTCTATTTTTGTATTTAATGTATATATTTTTTTTCAGAACGAAATATTGAAATGTAACAGCAATGTATTTTGCTTATTGTGTTTTATTTTCATTTCCTTGCCGATCCAATGCAGTAAAAAAAGTGCCTCTCTGCACTTAAGCTGGACAGACAAGAGTATGACTAGATGCCTGCGAACACCAGCATTATATTATACTTACTCCGCTCATTTTGACAAAAAAATAAGTAAAAAAGTAAATTGGCCTACCTACTGTTTTTTAGTTATGTTGTTATGTATATCAAATCTTATATTATACATTTTTATGCTGATGATTCGTCCCGAAAAAAACATCAACATCTCTAAGAAATACTACAGAAAATGAACAATTAACCGTAATAAACGATTACCTACAGTTGCATAATATAGCATTAAAAAAGTACAATTTGAAAATTTTTATACCGACTTCCATTCTATTCAGGAACAGGAATAGGAATATGGAGGAACAGAAATATCACCAAAGCCACAAAGATCAGACTAGTGCGAACTCTTATTTTCCCCATATTTTTGTACGCCGCAGAGACGTGGACCCTACGAGAGATCGAAAAAAAGAAAATAGACGCTCTAGAAATGTGGTGCTGGAGAAGAATGCTTGGGGTGTCATGGACCGAGTTTCGTACAAACGTCTCGATACTTCAAGAACTTGGCATTAAGCAGCGTCTTTCAGCTTTGGTGCAATCGCGGATCCTCGCATTTTTCGGACACGTTTCGAGGCGGGGCAGCCAGTCTATAGAGCGGCTTGTCGTTCAGGGCAAAGTAGAAGGCAGTAGACGCGCTTGAGGTCACCCATGCGATGGACTGATCAGATCAAATCTGCGTTGGGAGGTCCCTTGCATGAGTGCACCAGGATGACTGCGAATAGAGGGGGATGGCATGACATCGTGAGGCGCATTACATCTGCCTCCACCACAACTACATGACGACCACGACCGCTCTGTCAAGAGCGAAACGACTGAGAAGAATTCTATTCAGCTATTGGAGTGCAACTCAAAAACGAATGAACCGAATTTGATGAAATTTAAATGGGACGGACACGGGAAGCACCCGCTTTCAAACAAAAAGAGAGAGAGAGTGAGATGAGAATCGGTTCACCCTATCGAAAGTTATGAGGTAACAAATAAAAAAAAAACGAAATGAGTTTCTCCTCTTTTTTGGAAGTCTGTAGAAAAATAGTTCATTGTTTGGTTGAATTACGTAAGTACGTTTAATTTTTCAAGCTAATGAAAATTCACCCTCTGCAAATTTTGAAGTGGTTTACTTGAGTTGCTCATAAATCTGTCAGTAATATCAACACAATGCTTTTCTAAAATAATTGATAATGAATGAAGGTATTCTGCGACCACTGAAAAACATCCACCAGGCAAATAACGAATATCCTATCCTACTTCCTACTTATATAATATTATGAACGTGAAAGTTTGGCGACTCTCCTGCAATTTTTCTCCAATGTCTCGGACATGAAGGCTGCCGCGGATGCGGGAGTTTCTGACTCGATCTTTCCGAGTAACTCCACATATCCAGCGTAGCATCTTCATCTTCGTGGCACGCAGCTCCTGCTTGCGTGCCTCAAGCACTGGCCACGTATCACTGCCGTATAGAAGGACAGGCCTAATGATGGATTTGTAGACCTGACCTTTTAGCTTAACCGGCATTTTAGTCCGGTCACAAATGACACCAGTAACCTCCCGCCACTTAGCCCAAGCCGCTGAGATACGTGACTTGACATCGCAATCGATGTCACTGGACGCGTGAAGTACAGATCCCAGGTACTTAAACTGGTCCGTCCGCACGACCATGTTTTCGCCTACGCAGATGTATGTGGAATCTGTAGTGTTGCAGGCCAAGTACTCAGTCTTCGCCACATTCAATTTCAGACCACCGTTTTCAAGTGAGTCCGTACACAAAGACCCACGGGGGCTGTTCATGCGCATCTCAGATGCTTGCGGACAAGGCGTCCAGTAACACGCTGAACAAAATCGGACTGAGGACGGATCACTGGTGAACGCCAACGGTAATGGAGAAGGGTTTAGTGTCTCCAACGGCAGTCCGAACCAAGGAGTCGGAGTTACGGTACATCTCGCAGACAATGTCAATATATGCCTCTGGCACCATTTTGGACCGGAGTGCCCACCAGATCATACTACGAGGGATGCAGTCGAAGGCCTTCTCCATATCCAATAAAAGTAATGGATAGGTGTGTTCTTCTTCCTGTATTTCTCCATGATGATCCTTAGGGCAAAAACAGGGTCCATAGTCCGGTGACCTGGGCGAAACCCATATTGACATTCCCGACAGTGCCCTCCTGCCGAATCCGAGAGTCAAGTATCCGCTCGAGGAGCTTTATAGTATGAGACATGACCTTTATACCGAGTTAGTTACAGTACTCCTGCACAGTGCCAATTGCACCTGCAATTCGTTACAAACATCATCATCATCATCATCATCTCAGCCGTAGGACGTCCACTGCTGAACATAGGCCTCCCCCATGATTTTCCACAAGGACCGGTTGGAAGCGGCCTGCATCCAACGTCGTCCTGCGACCTTCATCAGGTCGTCTGTCCACCGTGTCGGTGGATGACCTACGCTGCGCTTGCCGGTCCGTGGTCTCCACTCCAGAACCTTTCGGCCCCATCGGCCATCTGTTCTGCGTGCTATGTGCCCTGCCCACTGCCACTTCAACTGGCTAATCTTCTGGGCTATGTCGGTGACTTTCGTTCTTCTACGGATCTCCTCATTTCTGATTCGATCACGTAGAGAAACCCCGAGCATAGCCCTCTCCATAGCTCGTTGTGCGACTTTGAGCTTTTCTATGAGGCCCATAGTAAGAGTTACAAACATACTTACATACAAATCTTTCCTCTATATAATATTAGTATAGATAGAAACGCACTTAAATTGGAAAAGCCATATTACAAAAATAAAAGGTAAATTGTCTAGTTTCACATAAGCTTTTAGGGAACTTCAACGCGCAATCTGACTTGGACACAACGTTAACAGCCTATTATATGCCTGTGCATAGTCCTGGCTTAATTACGGCATTTTACTCTGGGGGCGTAGTGTAGATGCAACAGATCTATTTATTTCCCAAAATAAATGCGTCCGAATCCTCGCCAACATAAAACTTCCCGACATCAGTATAGGTACCTAACTTCCATAGACCGATCTTTGTTAAAAATAGTATTTGAGATTTGAGATTGACCTTACTATGTACAGGGGTACTGGTAATCAATTAGCATCCTTTTAGGAGCATATTCTGTACATCAAAACAAACAAGGAATTTTTGCCACCAAAAAAAATGACAACGCCACCAATGCCCTCATAAGCTAAACGAACGCACCTATTGATGGCTCTTTTGTTAGCGTTCGTAAAGCTCAAAAACGTTATTTTTGCCACTTTTGCCACTTTTGCCCACACCCTATTCGAACGCTGAACTGACCTGAGCTGAGCTGAGCTGAAACCATAGATATAACCATAGACTTTATAATACTGGAACTAGTCTGTGGTTGAAATGTATCCTAAATTGATAACAATAAAAGTAATTCGATAATAAATTTTCATAATAATTATGTAAATCTTTAGACAAAACTTTCTGTCATGGTTTAAAAGTTTTGTATTCATTGCCCCTCTTTTATCTTTTTCCCTATCATTCTTTGTTACTACAAAATAAAAGATACAATGGTAAATTCAGCCATACAAACACTGGAGGCTGCGGCTCAAATGTTAATGGTAATGTTTAATAACTAGCAAATTTAAATCGCTGTTTTCTAGAAATTTCAAAAGTATTTTAGGTACCTACTCCTAAAGTTTCGTGATACAGCATTAACAGAAACCATTTTTTGAGACTGTTTTGTCAATAATTACTAAAACCCTTTAGTACAGTTCTAACAAACTAAATAACTTTCATGATTCTCCAATGTAGGTGGTTAAACAGCAGTTTAAATAAAATTATAGAATCCTTTCTAGAATTCTAGAAAGATAATAGATCATTTTAGAAAGGAATGCTAATAGGATTTTATATATATTAGAAGATTATAGAAAGGAACCTTATTCTTATTCTGATTGGGGGTGCTAAGTCCTGCACTGATGTCCTGCTTGGGGTGTATTGTGCATTTCCCCCGCCAGCTACCCTAGCCATCCTAACTCCTTTATTTAACGGAGTATGACCCTGGGTCGCTAGCACAACTGCTCCAGTGATATTTGAGTAATCTGGTAGTGTTCCGTATATTTTCCACAGCCGTGCACTCCAACAGTACGTGCTTCACAGTCTCATTCTCCTGCAAACATCCTCTGCACAGTGGACTATCTGTTGCACTGTTTTTATATAGGTAGATGGTAGTTGAGATTGCAGTGACCTGTGATACTGCTTACCATTAGGTGGAGGTCCTGTCGTTGAAGTTTCAACAAATGATTAGTTGTGTATCTGTTCAAGGTTGGAAACATAGATTTTGCTTTTTTGCAGTCCTTTTTGTTATCCCAAATGTGTTGTTCTTTTTCAGTATAGCGACGGAGTAGATTCTGTATGTATTTACATCACTGAGGGTTTCAGAGATCATTTACATCTCCACTTACCCGTTTCTTTGTTGCATTTTTAGCAAGGGTATCTGCTTTCGAATTTCCTGGGCATGAGCCATGCCCTTTTGTCCATGCTACCACTATCTTATACTTGTTTGATAGTTTTTGTAGAGTCGCGTGACACTCGGCTATCACTCTTGACCTGGTTACCGGCCTTCTGAGTGCATAGATGACCGCCGCACTATCCAGAGTGAATGCGATTAGTTTTCTTTCCACAGACGATGATATGGTGCCCACCTTGTCTTTTCGTCGCTTTTGCTGCTAACAGTAGGCCCATAGCCTCTGCATGTGCTGGTGATGTGGTTTTATTTAAGGCAAACAAGAGAGAGAAAGGAACCTTATAAGATCATTCATACCAACTGGATGTCTGTCTTAGTCTTCTTCAGCTTAACCTGTCTGTGTACATTGATTTTAAAACCTCTTGATCTATGGGTAAACAGTATGCTGAGTCATTAATGACTTCTACAGTTGTGTAATGTAATTGCATCACATTTTGGACAAAATCATGTAAAGATAGGTATAAATATTGAAGACAGTGGTATTCATCACCATTATGTAAGTATGTCACTAGTAATGGTGGTGAATTTTTTTTCTATTATTTTCTTAGTAGGACACTACCAAATAGGGTTAATGAAATCAAAATATTGTTTCATACATAACTTTTTATCTGATGTGTACTGTTTGCAAAATATACAATGCCAAAGTGGTTTGCAATGCCAATACATGACCTTAGTTTATTATTATTGTTATTATTAATATTATTAGATTAAACTGCAGCAAACGTTCAACCGAATTTGATGAAATTTAAATGGGACCACACGGCAAGCACTAGCTTTCAAACAAAAGAATTTTGAGAATCGGTTCACCCTATCGTAAGTTATGAGGTAAATTGAGTACCTCCTCCTTTTTGGAAGTCGGTAGAAAAGTCACAACACAGGTAGGCACTAAGCTTGTATGGAGAAAGATTTTTTCAATAAAGACACTTAGTTATTCATTCAAAAGTTTAAGATGGATGGATAGATATTAGTGTTGTAACATATTCACACCTAAAATATTAACCGATTTGGAACAAAGTACTATACGTAGATTATAATGTCTGTCCAGATTATAATATGTCTATGGGTATATAGATCCATGGGGCGCAGCTAGTATTATAAATGCTACAGTAATCTCCACTTGGATGAACCTATGTTTGTAACTTTTTCACTCCATAACGACAAAACAATTTGGCTATAATTTATATAATTACATATTAGCTGCGCCGCGCGATTTCACCCGCGGGCGCAGGATGAAGGATGATAATAAGTAACCTGTGTCCTTCCCCGGTATATAATGTAGTTCCTTGCCAAATTCGATTATGATCCGTTTATGCGTGGTAAGGTAACAGACAAGAGTTACAAACGTTCTGATATTAAGTATAGTATGGACAGGAAGATCATTCTTATCATCATCATCACCCGTCCACGCATTAAATATGACTATACCCCTAGAACCTAAGGTAAGTAGGTATAGTCATTTACCGCGTGGAGGAGCCACGGGGCAAATCATGTTCATGATATAATTTTCGTTATGTTAGTGATCCACATTGAGTCAATGTAGGTATTAATGTTTAATTTTATCTATTAATTAAAGGCTCCTCCAAATATGGTCACGTCAGAGCAGCGTCACCAAGCAGAGAGGGTTTTCTTGGAGTTCCGCAACACCAAAAATCCATATGAGATGTGCCGAGAGCTATTGGAGAAGTCCTCTTCAGATTATGTGCTGTTTGAAGCAGCTGGCCTGTTGAAATCAGGATTAGTTAGAGAATGGAGCTTACTGTCTCAAAGTGACATCTCGTCATTGAGAGAATATCTGCTCAATTATCTATTGCGGAAGGACACACCACCATTTTTGAGGGAGAAATTGTTACAGGTAAGTGATTGATTGATTTTCTCTTAGTGTGACTAAGCTACATGCTTATTGAATAAAATTAAAAGAAATGAAAAAAAATATATTTGTCAAACATGTGTAAACACATATCGTTAAATATTACTCCAAACGCCTTCACTCGCAGTCGCAAACTATCTCCACTTTGGTATTTTTGGTATTTTCAACTTTTCGAGGTAAGTACTCCTTTGAGGTAATTTGAAAATTGAGTCAAGGTATTACGTCATTAATTAGAGGATAAAATTATGAAGCCTTTTATGTATTATGAGGATAACATTAGTAAAGCTCGAAAATAGCCCTACATCAATTACGCTGCGGTGGGCAGGGCATACCAATCACGCTGCGAACGACTTTATTTTGTCAGTAGCTGGCAACGTGACCGCTGTCATCAAAAATGGAAGTGATTTATGTGTTAAGAATACCTTCTTGCGTGATACCATGGTATATACATCAATCAAATTTACACGAAAAAGATTTGGGTAATGAGTTTTGATTTGTAAATACATCGCTGAGCCATTGTTATTATAATAATCTTAAAAAGTGACTCATAACACGGTTTATATACGGATAGTACTATGCCAAACATTATCAACAATTAAAAGTTACAGTTCGGAGTTTCGCCGATTACCTTATTCGAAAAATATATATTTATCGCAATAAAAATAGTGGAAAAGTAGGTTATATATTAATCAAAGGTACTAGCTATTCCGTTTCTATTTATAATATTATACTGTGATTCATTATATCTTTAATAATATTATTTTTTCTGAATTCCACAACTGGAAAGTTATGAAAAGGAATGAAATCCGAGAAAAACACCATGTATTTATTGCCTATTTGTTCGCTTCATTTTAAAAAGGGCGAAAGCAATCAAAAGCTTTGAATTTATAAGATCTCTCTTTTTGCGTCGGGCCTACCCACACTGTCCCAGCTGTTCCGATAACATAAATATAATAATTGGCATAATAATGTATTTTTAAACAATTAATTTATACCTATACAATGCCGACTTATTATTTGAGTTGCACCTTATGCATAAAACATCCCAGTTGACGCAGTGACTACAAGCGAGAACGCAATACGACCAATTTATTATTCAGCCCAATCACGTATGAAATAAGGTCAAATTTTAATTGATGGACATTATTAACTCAATCAGGGGCCCATGTCCGAGTACTTCCGAGTAGCTAATTTAAGGAAGTTTGGGTTAAGGTTCACGAAAATTTCACTTGAACGAATAAATCTTATGTTTTTCCTTCGCCGTATCAAGCACCGTATCAAGCACATCAAGCATACGAACTCTATTGTCTTTGTCAAATTGTTTTAGCGCAGTTACTGTTTCTGACTTAATATTTCTTCGTAGGAATTGGCTCAATTTAGAACAGACGTCATAATCTATGTGCGATTTCAATGAAAGGCTTGAGCCAACGTCGTTTCCTTAAAATGTAACACTCTCTAGTTCCTCAATTCTATTGCCTAGATAATTAATATTTAGAAGTATTGACTGCCCGCGACTTCGTTCGCGTTAAGCTCGGCCTTCGGCCTCGCCATAACCCATGTTTTCTTGGTTTTTCTTTCATAATGCCTACTCCTGAAAATAATTAACACAACAGTATTAGCGAGATTGTTCTACCCGTTCTCAAGTTATAGCGTGACCAGGAGAAATAGGGGTTCATTTTTATAAATATCGGGTGTCCCGAAATTCAACGATAACTTGGTAACGTACCGGGCGAGAGGCCAAGGTATACCAGTTAAAAAAAATCCTTTGTCACTTATCTAAGCTATAAAGAAGATTTTTCGAAAAAGTAAAAAAAAAATACAGTGATTTTTTAATAATGTTATCTCAAATAACAGTACACATTAATCGCAACCACAAATCAAAGTAATAAACATTATTAACTAACTAAAATAATTTAGGTTGACGAAATAAGGTTTACAAAATTATTGTCTGTTAACTTTGACTATCCATGTCGGAAAAAATGGTTTTATGTTCTTATTTTTTCATAACTGGTATACCTAGGCCTCTCGCCCGGTACCAGGTTATCGTTGAGTTTCGGGACACCCTGTATAGATGTCAAAATGTATATATGTATAATTATAAATATAAATACGATGAAGATAAATTTTTATGTTTGAGATCGCTAAAGCAGGCGTTAGTGCTTTAAAAAAGTAATACGATAAAAAAAATTACAAGGGTTGCGATGTCAATACGAAAGTTTAAGTATTTCTAAATAATGCTTCTTTCGGTTGGATAGTACTGTCAAAGATGTTCAATAGATGTCGCTCCGTCCCCGTAAGACGGTTAAAGTCAGATAGAGAGTTAAAATTCGATGCTCGGACCCAAACCTCGGTGGCCTAGTTGGTCAATGGCGTCTGACACGGAGAGTCAGAAGACGGGTTCGAATCCCGTCCGAAGATGTGAATTTTTCTCTATAAATTTCAATATATAAGATGCATCCAATTTGTGATAAAACATGATGTAATACATATTTTTTACACACTAGTACATCACCACCACCAATATCTCAGCTTATTATGAAAATTTTGCCCCATATAGATATTGAACCCCCTCACTTCGAAAGCAGAGTGAAGCTGACTAGATTAAGTGCCGTTATGAGTTATTTTGGCCTTATTCTAATTAATTGTAGCTCATCATCCGATTAAAATTGTTTAACTGATATTAACATTTTTATTTGTTTTTTCCCTAGACTATTGCAATCATAATCAAACGAGGCAGCATTGACGATAATGGCAGAGAACGGAAAGCCCTATTGGGAGAGTTGGAAAAACTAATTCTTAACTCGCCAATCCATCAACAGAAACTAGCATGCTCACTCATTCTAGCTATTATGCAAGAATATGCCATCACAGTCAAATCGGCAGACGTAGGTCTTATGTGGGAAGTGCACTTCCGATTGAAGAAATCCTTTGAAGCTTCAGATTTGAAACGAGTATTTAGATTTGCTGTAAGCGTATTGGAACAAATAGTTCGCTCAGGTCACCGTCCAGAAGGGGAACAAGCAGTATTAACCAAACAGCTTTTAACGATAGTTGAGTCCGTGTTATGTTGGAGTCATGTTTCACCATTGCTGTCGAAAAGATTGATTGGAGCATTCGAGGCTATCCACGAAAGTGACTCTGCGCCTGCTCTCAGACTGAACCTTAGCTGGGTGGATACGATAATGCAACCGGAATTGCTTCAGCTGTTCTTCGAGATCCATGTTTATGTGAGATCAAACCCGGATTTGATAAACACGTCACTCACATGTTTAGTCCAGTTGGCTAGTCTCAGCGGGTTTGCAGATAACCTGAAAAAAATATATTTAGATAATTATGTCAACAGTTTTATGAACGCCATGAGGTATATAGAGCCTTATGATAAGGAGTTTCTAGGAATTGGAGATATTTATAGAAGACTGATTCAGTTCTTTCGGCCGGCGATGATTGCTGCACAGCCTCCGGCGTTTCTGCAAACATTGACCACCTTGACTTGCCATTGTATAAGAGGCTCTGTCGTCGAAGAAAATGTATGTATTTTTTAAACTATTATGTCACAAGATGAGAAAGTCGTGGGTCTGATTTTTAAGCACTACGCTTGCCCATCACTCTATATCTATCGTACATAAAGCCAACTCATATTATAAATGTGATAGTCTGGATGGATGTGTTACTCCATCACGCAAAAACGACTGAGCGGATTTGCATGAAGTTTAAATAGGTAGTCAGTGGCTTAGGACACATAAAAAAATAAAAATAATATAACATAGAAAAATAGCCAAGCGGCTGGTACGCGACACGTAAATTCGTTTTGTAGCAAAGTTTCAGAGTAAGAGTAAGTTTTGGTGACTCGAGGTATTCGAAATGTTTGACTTATAAAAAAAGGTTTGACATTCGATACAGTTTTCCATAACTATGTCAAAACTTATTCAAAATTGTTTAAGACTGTGTATACGCGTGCTAAAGCTTTGTTTAGAGATAACATACGGTAATCCAATAACAAAATAAAAACAGTTTGGAAGACTATAAATACTGAGACCGGCAAAAATAAACCAAAAGACACTGCATGTGTCCTTGTAATTAACAATCAGACAATATCAGAACCAATAAATGTAGCCAATACATTTGATGTTTTTTTCACTAATTTACCTTTAGAAGTCGCCAAGTCACTGAATTCTTGTCCCAAGCTATTCTTAAAGCTAATTTTACGTGTCAAGTACCTACCTAGCTTTTCTTTTAAATATACTTAATTGAAAAGCTTGAATATAAAGAATACTGAAGACTGTAAACTGATTCGAAAACTTTTCCATTATGGTATTCGTGGAGCTGCGTTTAATGTCATTAAGTCATACTTGTCTAACAGGATGCAAAAAGTTGGCATGAATGGTGTAACATCTTCGGGATCTATAATTAGAATGGGAGTTCCACAAGAATCCATTTTAGGGCCTTTTTTGTTCTTAGTATACATTTACTACTTGCCACTTATGGCCAAGGATCTTTTTGATGTTGTTTTATTTGCGGATGACACATGTCTGTTTTTCAAAATAGATAGGAAAGATAGCACAGTAATTCAAGTAAACAATGAAAAAATAAAAAATAAATCTACGAGTAGTATCTCTAAATGGTTCTCAATATTAAATCTATTAATATTGAGATGATACTAAGATATCTATCTCAATTAAAATAATAACGAACACACATAAAAATTTACATAATTATAAGTTAAATGGTGATCACCACCCTTTTAACTAGGAATAAGAATATGATAGCGGTAGTTTTAGACTTGCTAAGACTAAGAAGTCGTTCCTAGGGAATTGTGTACGTTTTTACAGTAAAATCCCAAAACACATGTCTGAACTCAAACAGGGAAAATTCACGTTGAGGGTTAAAAATAATTTTAATAAAAAAATTATATAAAGTTCGACATTATATAGAAGACAAAGATGCATGGAATACTCCACTTCTGGCAAATAGTCACCTGTCACCCATAAAATGTAATAATAGTAGTACCTAAGTAGAAACATTGTAAATATCTATATGAAAAGAATGGCCCCGAGTTATATATATTTTGGAACGCGGCCGTAGAGTCTTTAGAGTAAATTATAAAGAATAATTGACGTTCAAAAGTGCCTAAATGCCTAAATTGAATAAATGATTTTGACTATGACTTTAAGTGTATCTAAGTTAGTAAAAATGTTGGTCCTTTTTTACAATAATTATAGCTTCAGACGTAAATTTTGTTAATTGTAGCGTTAGGATCTGTACAAAAAGAGTACCGTCGCGTCGTGGCGTTACGGTGAACTAACATTCGGATTTTTATTTGCCAGCCCAATCCAGTTATTATCTGCCCGTCACGCTACTGTCAAGTGTGAACTTCGATAATACTATAAAACAGTGAATTTATTCAGCTTTTTAGGTTCTGTACCCAAAGGGTGAAAATGGGACCCTATTAGGGTAAAACCAAATGAGCGTACAGTGCCACAAACTTATCTGGACCGGTGGCCAGAAGAGGAACTAACGACGCCATATTGAAGTGTCAATCTGTCTGCCATTCGTTGACATATCAGCCATTGCTTGTTTGCCCCGTGTGTTTATTATTCGTTTAGTGTTTAAAACCTTGTGAAAAATGCCGAAAGCTTTAAAAAGTGATGCCAGGAACGTCATATTACAAGTCTTAGCTTTTATGAAGGAAGAAAAGCGCCTTAAGACACCGGTAATACCTTTCGAAAAACTGTATGAGCGCGTAGCTGCCGCCACAGGTTAGTGTTGTCAGCTTTTGAAAATAAATTCCACGAAAACATTATTTCGGTTATTTTAATAGAATAGATTTTTAATTTTTTGTTACTTTTGTTTTAGGTGTTACGGAGCGATTCGTTAGGAAACATGTAACGGAAAAAGAACAGGCAAATGAAGCTGGCACAAAAGTTTCCACGCCGGGTAAAAAAAGGAATAGGACGAAAGGTAAAATTGAAGTGGATGATTTCGATCTCGGTGTCATAAGAAGAAAAATTCATGAATTTTACACTATGCGGAAAGAAATTCCCACAATACCAAAGTTGTTAGATGTGCTCCAAGAAGACATTGATTTCAAAGGGAGTCGAGAAACTCTTCGGAAAATACTCCATAAAATTGGATTTCGTTACAAGAAATCAAAATCGAACAGAAAAGTTTTGATAGAACGAAATGATATTTCAGCATGGAGAGCAAATTATCTTCAAAAAATTAAAGAGAATGAACGAGGTGAACAAAAACAAGTCATATTTTTGGACGAGACCTATATTCACGCATCTCATACAGCTGAACGCTGTTGGCAAAGTGATGATGTTGATGGTGTGCTTAACCCAGTTTCTAAAGGAAACAGATGGATAATTGTTCATGCGGGAGGACAAGCAGGGTTTGTGGAGAATGCTTTATTGGTGTTCCAATCGAATACAAAAAGTGGCGATTATCATGATGAAATGAATAGTAAGAATTTCAAAAAATGGGTGACTGATAAACTTCTGCCCAATTTACATCAGTCAACACTGATTATAATGGATAATGCCCCTTATCATAGCATTTGCATAAATAGAACTCCTAATGGAAATCATAAAAAGGCTGAGATGCAAAAGTGGCTGACGGAAAATAATATAGAATTTAACGAACAGTTTACAAAACCGCAGCTCTACGAACTCATTAAAAGACATAAACCAAAACCTGTATATGAAATAGACGAACTGTTGAAAACACATGGACATAGCGTGTTAAGATTACCGCCTTACCATTGCGACTTAAATGCAATCGAAATGATTTGGAGCTCGATGAAACGAAACGTAGCTAATCAGAACATTGGTAAATCCAATTCTGAAATGCCTACCTTGATTGCAGAAGCATTCAATAAGATAACAGTAGATGAATGGCAAAAGCATTGCAATCACGTGAAAAAACTAGAAAACGACTATAGCAAAGGGGATGCATATTTAGACGAGCCTTTCATCATTAATTTGGACAGTGAAAGTGAAAGTAGTGACTGTGATGATGAAGTGAGTGCTGATGAATCAAATAACCCTGGTGGCTCAGGAATACCTGGAGTATTCCCGTTGGAGAACACTCGCCATACATATGTAATTGATCATAATTATTGCGTTAAAATATAAATATTTTCGAAGAATATATTTGTTTTGTTTTTAAGTAGATACCTAATTAACATTTTACCAACGTTCCTTTAAGTTGCCAGCTGATACATGGGTAGTGTGTGCATAATAGGGTATTTTACACCATGCAAGAAAAATATAAAATGAATGTTTAAGGCAGATTTCGTAAAAAGTGTTCTAAGAACGTAACGCCATGAGACGTCACGAGCCGTTTTCACAAGGAAAATGAAAAACATAAAATCAAATTTTAAGTTTTTTTTTCACTGAAATAAAAATTCTGCTGGTTCATTATGACCTACCTTAGGATTGATTTAAAACAGTAAAAAAATGCTAAAATACCTTATCATACATTTCTAACTCAAAAAAAGGAGGCTATTAATTTAATTCGAATTAACCTATGTATTATTATTAGAACTGCAATCACGGAATCTTGGTTAATATTTTGTTTACCACTTTATTGTAAAATTTATTTTTCTGGCAACACTGAATGCGATAACAGCGACTCTCTCACCGGTCCAGATAAGTTTGTGGCACTGTAATTTTGTGAGTCGGGAGTCGCGTATTTTTGTTCACTCATTTTACGTTCAACTGAATTTCTGTTGAGTTGCCAGATGAACTTAATTTATTTATTGAGCGTTGGTACCGACTGTTCGTGTCGTCTAGCACGATGGATCCATTAAAAATATTGTGTATTTACGGAGCATATTCCGAAGAGGAGGCCAATAAAAGAAGCTGGGTAAACCCACTCAACAGTCAGAGGCTGATATGTGGACAGTTCCATACTTTATTTAAAGTTTATGTGCAAATCCCGCTATGTTTGAAAAGTACTACCATGTGCCAATGCATGTTTTTAAAGAATTATTACACCACGCTACTTGTAACAAACTGTTGCTTCCGCACGCTTCACCGCTCCCATCTCTTTCCTTCCCTCACCACGACCGAAATTCGGTCGAGTGTACGCGCATTGAGTCGACAGACAACTTATTTTGCGTCGTCGTGTGGCACCAACTGCCTTTTTGTATGAAACCGAATGCAGCAGAATTTATGCTACCGAAATTCTGCGACTCACGACTCTCTAAATTAAGCTCGTTTGGTTTTACCCTTACTAAGACTTCGCTGTCCGTCCGTCTGTCCGTGTGTCACCAGGCTGTATCTCATGAAACGTGATAGTTACAGTTGAAATTTTCACAGATGATGTATTTCTGTTGCCGCTATAATAACAAATACTAAAAAGCCGGCCAAGTGTAAGTCGGACTCGCGCACGAAGGTTTCCGTAAAAAACGGCAAAAAATCATCTCTGTTGTATTGTATGAGAGATTTATAGATGGTACGAAATCCTTCGTGCGTGAGCCCGACTCTCACTTGGTCGGTTTTTATTTATTAGCATCAAAACAGTAAATTAGCACACGCGCGATCTCAATTCCCAGGATATCCATTTACATTACTAGTGATGACTAAGATTTTCAGATTATTTCCAGGTTGATGACGACACAGTATGGCGAGAGTCGTTAAATAAGTTCCTGCACACATGGAGTTCACTTGTCAACGAGACGGATGGATACTCGAATGAAACACTCCTGAATCCGTGTATAGAAGTGTTTAATACTTACTTACAATCTAGATTGGCACCTCCGGATGGCACAAGGTATTTTAGTGGGCTAGCATAATTTTATATGGAGTCGATTCTATACTCTAAATATAAATTCTCTAATCTGCGATAGTTCTTATTCTGTTCATACTAAAATCCACATTCGTGTAACTCGTGTAACGTGTCACTTAGAATTATATTTATCATTATTACAAAAAAAAATGTATTCAACTGTGGGTAGTTTTAGAGCACGAAGTTACATGACTAAATCAGCTTAAAACACACTCACAATTGAACAGAAATGTCAAATTTAAGGACCATGTCATTTGCAAACGTTATACTAATTTGGATTTTGATGTGAACAGAATAAGAACTATCATTTCTTAGAGAATTTTAATGATTTGTAATATATATTTTTACTCTGATTTTCGCTGTTTCCAACTTTACATTAATAAAACTGAATGTAAAAACAATTGTTAATGAAACAATCAAATGCATACTTTTTTTAAATTAAGAATGTTATAGTTTTCGTGTGAATATAGTTTCACTCTGAAATCTGACACTATGAAGGTTTAATTTTAATTCAAAGTTGCTAGTGCGATTAATCGGCAATTTCTTAATTAAACCCTTATTATTAGACCATAGACTATATAAACAGTAATAAATTAGTGTATTGGCGTGAAACACTCACTTGAGAATCTGCTGATACTTTCACCCATAAAATACCATGTATCGTGAAATAATTTTCGAAACTCAAATGGTTAGATTTAATAAACCTGATAGTCGAATATGTATAATATACATATAGTCATATATATTCATATTTTATATGAATACATGAGAATTTTTAATAAATGAGTTTATGTGGGTCAGCTTTTAATGAAGAAATATAAAAAAATCGGCTCTATATTTCAACAGGCTCACTAATTCGTATTAAGTTTATAACGTCACACAAACACTCAATAAGACGTTTATCTCCTGGACACGGGGCCGATTCCACTAATTAAATTGCAATCGAACCGTATCTGGGTGACTTATACGTTTTCTTATTCTATAATTGTTAAACAGTCCAGCTGCAGTTACGTTTCTGTTGACACCAACGATCTATTATAACTTTATATTATGTGGGTCTAGCACGAATACTTGCGTACGTGTAATGTCATTCACGAGAAATAGTACAAACTGTAATTTACCTAGGGCAACTGTGACACAGACAACTCATAGTTGGTTTGCCGAAACGTGACGCGTTAACGCTTACGATGCGATTACTTTTCGCAAATTGTTTGTGCTACGGCCTCTGCTAACGATAGATCATAAACGCGACGATAACTCATATTCCTTTGCGTTTAATGTAGATTTAATATAAACTAGTATAAGATGACGTTACGTTTTGTTTCTAGAAATAGTAGAATGTTTTTTTGGATAAGTATCGAACGACTACATGAGTTGAAAAAGTAGAACTGCCGTTGCAGCGGTATAGATTGTTGAACGTTGTGAAATAGTCGAATTGTTGCACAGATCCCTGGACAAGCCAGATGAAGACATCAGGGACGAATACGAAGAGGACGAGCGAACACTTCACAGCCACAATCTGCTGACGATCGGCGCGATCGCTAGAAAGGCGCCTGCGCATTGCTCACACATACTGTTCACATTGTTACGGGATCGGAGTAAACGGTGAGAATTCATAGAAGATAAAACTCTAATCTAAATCATTTATTGGTAATTGTTGAGACTGGCCCCCAGTTTCTAGAACGTTTGTCAAAGCCTTGATTAGTTGACCAACTAAATACTAAACGCCCATTGGTCAATTGTATTCTATGACGCGATATGTGACCAATCAGCGGTCAGTATTCCGTCTGTTAGCTGATCAAATTTTTGACAAACGTTTCAGAAACTGGAAGTAGGAGTCGGCTCGCTGGATCGCGTTGTAGAATGGAATTGATGGGTTTTTACATGAGAACTGTTGAAAAGTACATGAATAGGAAATGTAATGCAGTTACGCTTTTCTGGGTCATTCGTGCTGCGTTGGTTTTAATGGAATAGGATTAGGTTGAGCAGAGCACCTCACGTAACTATATCAATATTAAAAATGCACAGCTCCGGCTCAAATGTTATGTCCATAAAGATATTTAATAACATACCAAACGACTTAAAGGCTAAAGAAAGGGATACTATTTTTACTGTGTTTAAAAGCCTTCCTACTAAAAATGCTGGATACATGGATGTATTCATGAACTATTTATGCATTTAATGTAAATTTTTGATTAAATAAATGACTGGAATGAATCGGTCTGCTCATAGTATTGTACCATATATTGCTGCACCCAATAGGGTCATATGTTTTCTACCATAACTTTAACATCTATACAATGTACATATGATTGCCTTAAATAATTGAGTATGGGTATGAATAACTCGATTTCTTAGATTATGGCCCCTGCGGGATTACTGCAATTCCGCCAGTATCGTGTACATGGATACAGTAGAAAACAAAAGAAGGAGACTGGTCGGTGTGGAGGGAATTGATCGGCGTATAGATCATACATTTTGCGTCTTAGCATACAAACCTAAGGGCGACAAACACAGAACATAGGTACTCACTAGCTCTTCATTCTTCATAGTCTTCATTAGCCATTGTTGACATTTGTCAGTGACTTTTGATCTCTATTGCTCGGTCGATTGTATAGGGTATTTCGCGCGCTACAGCTGCAACAACACATACAACAATAAATAAAATTAAATAAAATATAAATCATAATCAGCCCATTTCGTTTCCACTGCTGGAACTCGAGCCTTCCTCTCAGAAAGAAGAGTTGGGCCATAATCTACCACGCGGGCCCAGTGCGGCTTGGTGGATATGCTAGTGGCCAACCCATGTCGAAGTTTTTAGGCCGCCCGAAGACCTTCGTAATAGTCTAATGACTGTTGTCCAAACAAACAACCGGGACCAACGGCTTAACGTGCCCACCGAAGCACGGAAGCGCTCAGTTGAATAATGCCACTAGCGGTCACCCATCCAACTGACCGCAACAAGCGTTGCTTAACTTGTTGATCGGTTAAGATGCCAACTCGGCCAAGAGTATATTATACACAAGTTATTAAGATCAGATAATAATGTAAGTACTGAAATCTATACATATAAGAGACTGCAACCAAGGTCGTGTAACAAATGAGCAGCTCACACAAAGACAACTTGAGTCAATATATTTTCACCGTTTATCGAGATGAACAGTTCCCATGGCAACCAGTGTTGCGATTGGTGTAATATAAAGGACCTCTTATGTCATTGGGTAGAATTGTATTCCTGCCTTGATCTGTACCTGCCTTTAAATAGGTTTAATTAGTCTCATTCAGTTGCAATGTTTTTTTTTTATTGTTTTCATCATCATCATCATCTCAGCCGTAGGACGTCCACTGCTGAACATAAGCCTCCCCCATGATTTTCCAAAAGGACCGGTTGGAAGCGGCCTGCATCCAACGTCGTCCTGCGACCTTCCTCAGGTCGTCTGTCCACCGTGTCGGTGGACGACCTACGCTGCGCTTGCCGGTCCGTGGTCTCCACTCCAGAACCTTTCGGCCCCATCGGCCATCTGTTCTGCGTGCTATGTGCCCTGCCCACTGCCACTTCAACTGGCTAATCTTGTGGGCTATGTCGGTGACTTTCGTTCTTCTACGGATCTCCTCATTTCTGATTCGATCACGTAGAGAAACCCCGAGCATAGCCCTCTCCATAGCTCGTTGTGCGACTTTGAGCTTTTCTATGAGGCCCATAGTAAGAGACCACGTTTCAGTGCCATATTGTTTTAGATCTAGATCAAATGAACATTGAAAAGAGTTTTGTTTTTAAAGATATAAAAATTCTTATTTTTCAGGTTAGAAACCCAATTACAAAATATGCACATGGGTAAATTACAATTAAGCAGCGGTTTGGAACTAGCTTCGTTGTTTGAAGATCTTCACTGGATTCTTATGATCACAGGTATTGTACAAACCTAGTTTTGGTAAGAGTAAAACCATTTTATTTGGCTCTTCTAATTATTTTTCATTTTAGTTAATATCTATTATTATACTTATCACACAATTAAATGCGAAAGTATGTCTGTTAGGATGGACAGATGTTTGGTACTTTTTCACTAAAAGTCGGGACCGATTTAGCTGAATCCCTTAAGATGATTGGCCTGTGGTCCTAGCACGAATATTTGCGTAAGTGTATCAATGAACAGGACTAACTATCGTTTACCTAGGACAACTGTGGCCCAGATAACATAATAGTTTGTACTGTATACGTGAGCGATACTATTAAGATACACTTAATTTATTAAGTGATTGAGGCCCTGCTTCAGTGCTATACGGGAGGGTACCTAAACGAATAAGTTAATATTAGTAGGTATTTGACGAAGAGTAAGTATGAGCATACAGAGCAGACACGCTCACGAAAAGGTGTCGGCAGGCGGTGGCGTCGTGTGGCGGGTCGCCATCTTCCCTCAAATATGGTCGAGGAAGGCGATGGCTGCCACATGCGTCAACTCGTGAACGTGTGCTGTCTGCGGAGACCGGTCTGCTCTGAATGCTAATGCCAACTCAGAAACGATATAGCCCTTAATTAAGTAGTTTAACATAAAAATCTTATGTCCTTTAATTAGGTATCTATTGTTGTTTTTTTTTAAATTATATTTAGATGTGATAAATATGCAAAAAAAAAAACTACAAAATGGCAGGGGACCCTGGAATCTGTGGAGGTTAGTTATAACATTAAAAAAAGTAAAAAGGTACACTTAAGCAAATTGACGTACTAGACCCGCTGGAATAACAAATAAACTACTTTTTATAACAGAAAAAATCTTGAATCAACCGGTATCAATCGCAGCTATTCTTACGTAGGTACTTGTAAGCATGCTTCATCCTACGTTATTTACTATAGAAATAATCTTTTGTACTAACAAACACATTTTATTAAATCAAACAAAAGCAAACCTTGCAACTTTAATATTAGTTCTCAATTCGCAGGTCATTTTCTGGCGATAGACTGTACAGAAGGCGAAACCCTTATGATACCGTTTGAGATCATTCAGTTCAGTTTGGCTGAAAATGCGAACGTTGAGCTCTCCCTCTCATATCTGACAGGCAGCAATAACAACTCTGATCATTGCGATCCTATACTCAAGTAAGTGGAATTATCTTTTTTTATGTAATTTCGTTTTCATTCTTGCCCATAATTAATACTACTCATATGTAACCTCAATGTACAAAGACTTGAAAAAATAATGGCCCACGAGTTTCTTGCTGCTTCTTCTCAGCGGTGGTTCTTTTCCGAAGACAGCGGTAGAATCATTTAAAAATTTTGACGTTCATAAGAGTGTCTATGATGCCTAAACTGAATAAATAATTTTTGAATTTTGAATTTTGAATAACAGTTCAGTACCATTCAGATATTTTAAACTTCAACGGTTCAAAAACCTGCGATGAAATGAAATGGGCTCATTATCTTAAGATATCTTCTTCTATAAATGTAATAAAATCTATAACTGAGTCATATCTGTACAATAAGTTGATTTAGAAAATTATGATATTAATATTAATGTCGAAAACAAAATACACCTTGTATTTTGTTTTCGACATAAAAGGCAAAAATATTTTTTTTGTCATGTTTTGTCTCGTATATTGTACGCATTTCATTTATGCATTTTGATGAAACTTGACACAGTGATAACTCATATTATGGTGTAACGTATAGGATTTATCCCATAAAACGAAAGGGAATAGAAGAATGCAAGTTAAAAGATTTAAGTAAATTAACTACTTGACGGGTTTTATGCAATTTTCTGTGTTCTCTATCTATCTCACTCTATCTAATCTAAAAAGACTAAAAAAATACTGGACTACCAGTAATTTTTTAGTCTTTTTAGATTAAGTCCAGTTAGGCACTTACTTTGCCGCATTGTATCGGCAAAAAGCAAAGAAAAAACATCATCATCATCATCATCATCATTAGCCTGTAGCAGTCCACTGCTGGACATAGGCCTCTCCAATTGCACGCCACTTAGGTCTATCTTGGGCTTCTCGCATCCAGTTTTTGCCAGCCGTCTTGCGCAGATCGTCACTCCACCGTGCCTCAGGACGTCCTACACTACGTTTGCCGAGACGCGGTCTCCACTCTAGAACTCGTTTACCCCAACGGTTGTCGGTTCTACGGCTAATATGGCCAGCCCACTGCCACTTCAGCTTGCTGATCCGGTGGGCTATGTCGATGACCTTGGTTCTCTGACGGATCACTTCATTTCTGATGCGATCCCTCAGAGAAACACCGAGCATAGCCCTTTCCATAGCCCGCTGAGCGACCTTGAGCTTGTGGACCATTCGAGCCGTCAGTGTCCACGTTTCGGCTCCGTATGTCATGACGGGTAGGACGCACTGATTGAAGACTTTCGTCTTCAGGCACTGTGGAATCGGCGAAGTAAGGACTCGACGTAGCTTCCCAAACGCTGCCCAGCCCAGCCGAATTCTTCTATTCACCTCGTTCTCAAAGTTGTTTTTTCCCAACTGCAATGTCTGCCCGAGGTACACATATTTTTGAACAACTTCGAGAACGGCGCCATGTATCGCAATCGGTTCCGGTAGAACATGTTCGTTGAACATGACCTTGGTTTTGTCCAAGTTCATCCGTAGGCCGATGCGTATAGAAGAGTCAGCCAGGTCATTCAGCATCTGTTGCAGGTCCTGCAGCGTCTTTGCCACGATGACGATATCGTCAGCAAATCGCAAGTGAGAGATGTATTCGCCGTTGATATTAATGCCACGTCCTTTCCAGTTCAGCGTCTTGAACATATCCTCCATTGCATTTGAAAACAATTTCGGGGAAATAACGTCCCCTTGTCTCACTCCTCGATGCAACGGTATGGGACTTGTTTGCTGATTCTGTACTTGGACGGACATGGTGGCGGTTTCGTAAAGACATCTCATCACTTGGATGTATCGCCAATCTATCTGGCAACGCTGCAGGGACTCCAGAACAGACCAGATTTCAACCGAGTCAAAGGCCTTCTCATAGTCCACGAATGCTAGACACAGGGGCTGATTATATTCTTCGGTCTTCTGTATAATCTGCCGCACTGTGTGAATGTGGTCTATGGTGCCGTATCCGCTCCGAAACCCAGCCTGTTCCGGTGGTTGGAATTCGTCGAGTCTACGCGCAAGACGGTTCGTGATCACTCTTGAAAACAGCTTATAGCCGTGGCTTAGAAGGGATATGGGTCGATAGTTCTTCAGCAGGGTCTTATCTCCTTTTTTGAAGAACAGGACGACCACACTCCTACTCCACGCCTCTGGAGTTCTCCCTTCGAACAGGACAGCGTTAAAAAGCTTCTGGAGCTCCCTCAGTACGGGTTTACCTCCTGCTTTTAGTAGCTCTGTTGTAACGCCATCCTCTCCAGGGGCTTTTCCATTTTTAAGCTGTCCAAGAGCGATCTCGATTTCGCCAATACTGACTTCTGGCAAGTCTTCGGTGAAATGGCGTGTTAACGTGGCTCTAGGATCATTTTCGGGATCAGGTCGAGATGCATGCGATGCGTATAATCGGCCATAAAAGTTCTCCACTTCCGAAAGGACTGCCGGCTTCGAAGCAACGACTTCTCCACTAGCTGTGGTCAACTTCGTCAGGTGGCTTCTTCCAAGAGATTGTACGAACACCTTTGACCCCCGATTCTGCTCGATCGCTCTTTCGATCGAAAGAGTATTGAAGCACCGGAGGTCGTGTCGTACGTTCTTGTTGATCTCTCGGTTTAGAGTCCGCTTTTCTGACGAAGTGATGGGTGGGTTTTCACGTCGTTCCTTCATTAGCCCCAAAGTCTTTTCTGAAAGCTTGGACTTCTTGCCCTTACGCTGCATGTAACAAAATTTCGTACCTTCTTCCCTGAGGACCCGAGTCACATTTTCGAGGTTCTGGTTTACGTCTGTGGTGGTTTCCACGGCAGCGAATTGGTTCTCCAGGTTTAGCTGGAATGTTTCAGATCCTGCGATGGTTTGGAGCAGTGTTGGTCGGAGCCTGGACTTCATCAGACGGACACGTTGCGCCTTGAAGTTGATATTCAGAGAGCCTCGGACAAGTCGGTGATCGCTACCGGTATTGAACCTGTTGATCACGGAGACATCTCTAAATATGTGCCTTTTATTCGTCATGATGAAGTCAATCTCATTTTTAGTCCTAGTGTCGGGGCTTAGCCACGTCCACTTCCTTTGGGGCTGTTTCTTAAAGAAGGAGTTCATCAAGAAGAGCCCCTCCCGTTCGAGGAAGTTGACGAGCATTTGCCCCCTATGATTTCTGCGTCCAAAGCCATGGCATCCTACTACCGATTCGCCGAAATTCTGTACTCCCACTTTAGCGTTAAAGTCCCCCATGACAACGGTGTACTGGGTCTTTGTAGTGAAGTGGAGGGCCCTCGATATGTCATCGAACATATCCTCCACTTCATCGTCCGAGTGTGTCGAGGTCGGTGCGTACACTTGCACCACCTTGAGGCTATACCTCTCGGTGAGCTTTACAATAAGGTACGCTACCCTGTTCGACACACTGGACACTTCCACAACGTTGTCAGAAAGGGACTTGTTTACCAGAAACCCAACGCCACCTTGGGATTGTTGGTCTCCCTCTCGGAAGTACATAAGGTGGCCCGATTCTAGGGTTAAGGTGTCCTCCCCCTCTCTTCGGACTTCACTCAACCCCAGTATGTGCCACCTAATTTTCCCAAGTTCCACCTCTAGTTGCGCCAGATGCGAGTCAAGCCTTAACGTGCGTCCGTTATACGTCGCCAGGGTCAGTTGTTTGTGGTGGCCTCCCGTAGCCCGGAGATTCTTAGCACCCCTCGCCCCGCCGTTACCATGGTCGCCACCATGACCAGGAATAGCAGGGCCGCCGGGAACTAGGGGCCGTGACTTTTTGTTGTCCTGCATTGGAGGAGTTTGCCCGTAATCGCCACGCTGGGCAGGCGGGTTGGCGATCGCAGGGCGTAGCTTCTCGCACCGGTGACGCTGCTGCCCGTCACCAGCCTGTTGCATTTAGCGACGCCTGTTGGGATGGGTATACCGCCATCGGTCGGTTGTCAGAGCCTCGTTCGTCGATCAGCAGGATGCACCGCGTGCAGGTGAGGTTGACTTGGGTCAAACGATGTTGGCTTGCCCCTTACATCCCCAAGAAAAAACATAATAAGGAAAATACATTGCTGTTATAAATAAATATATTTTATCGAGTGGTATTTCAATAATTAAATCTGAAGAAATAAATTCATTCAAAATTAGGTCAGAAAAAGGCTGACTTTAGTTTGCATAATATTGACCATCTCGGTTTGATTGTGTATTTGACCGCCTATACTTAATATAATAAAAATGTAACGGATCGCTGTTTGTACATAAAATATATATGAGAAAAAAATTACTGGGACGAATATAGCACACGAAAACACGGAAGAGTTTGGGACTCTTCCGTAGTCATATATTTATGTTGTTTTATATGCGAGTTTAAATCTCACTACGAGGTCATAGGGCTGTCTTTTTACTATTGCCTGTTTTATTCTTGAACATATATGACGGAGAAAGCACCTCCGGAGTGTTTTTAAAAAGTGTGACGTCAGCATTGCTGACGTCACAATTGTTGTTTTCATGATGATCACTCATTTTTGGGTCCTCGAACTAAAACTTCACAAGTACATTTATAAGCTTCGTATATTCAACGAGCAGCGTAACAACGTCACAAAGAGGTCCGTACTGTACGGCGACTCGAGAGCGACTGAGACGAGCGCCTACCGTGCGGCCGTATTTATAGGACTCGGCGCACGTGCACGAGTTTACAAGTTTGTTGGTAAAGTATTGAAATTACAATCATAACATTAATTTTACATCGTAATCAACTCAAAAATAATCAACTGATGATTTATAAACTATTTTTAGGGCAATCAAATGATTAAACTTAATTATTCTCGACGAACTGTTGTAGTTGCGCCGATACGGCCATTCTGACAGGCGGTGCGTGCTCTGCACCAGCCTGATTGTGTATCTGAAACAACGAAATGGTTTTCTTCTGAGTTTGGTATCTGTAAGCAACTTGTGTTGCTTAGTGTTAATGAGTGTTGTAAAAATATTTAGAAGTGTTTTTAGGATACTCGTGGATACTCGTGGATACTCGTGGATACTCGTGGATTCTCGTGGATTCTCGTGGATACTCGTGGATTCTCGTGGATACTCGTGGGTACTCGTGGGTACTCGTGGGTACTCGTGGGTACTCGTGGATACTCGTGGAGACATTTTATTTTTGTAGATTACAACAGTACACTAAGACATCTTAAGTGCACTGCCTTATTAATTTAGAATCTGTGGTGTATACGTGTCTACCCATAGTTCCACAAGGCGTCCCCACAGTATCTCAGGGTTCACTTGTGGATGCATCAAGGACCCGTGGTTAGCTCAAGGGTAACACATGGTTAGCTCAGAGGTATCACTCTGCAGACATTTTATTTTTGTAGATTACAACAGTACACTAAGACATCTTAAGTGCACTGCCTTATTAATTTAGAATCTGTGGTGTATACGTGTCTACCCATAGTTCCACAAGGCGTCCCCACGGTATCTCAGGGTTCACTTGTGGATGCATCAAGGATCCGTGGTTAGCTCAAGGGTAACACATGGTTTAGCTCAGAGGTATCACTCTCCAGACATTTTATTCTTTTAGATTCTAGTTGCAAATATCGTGAAACATAATGAATGTTATACTTGCCGGTTTTAATCCGATGATGCGTGTTCGTCGTCGTGAGTTATCTGGACTGACTGGCCAGCTTGAGATGTGGATGACACTGAATCAGGGGCGATTGCAGCGTTGTTTTGCAGTGTATCGAGATCATCTCCCGCAGCGATTGGTGTGGACGTCATGTCTGTGGTAATTCCCGTTGTGATGGGCTGCATGGTATTAAAGTTGTTTGCTGGTACTCCTGAAGTGTTCAATGAGGCAGGGCCTATCAGCCTGGTACTGCCCTGCGCTGTTCCAGTCGTGACAGGTTGAACCGAAGTCGATGAGGATGTGGTTGGGACCAGAGCTTGTTCTGATCCCACTTCTGATGACGGAGAAAGCACCTTGACGGAGAAAGAACCTCCGGAGTGTTTTTAAAAAGTGTGACGTCAGCATTGCTGACGTCACAATTGTTGTTTTCATGATGATCACTCATTTTTGGGTCCTCGAAGTAAAGCTTCACAAGTACATTTATAAGCTTCGTATATTCAACGAGCAGCGTAACAACGTCACAAAGAGGTCCGTACTGTACGGCGACTCGAGAGCGACTGAGACGAGCGCCTACCGTGCGGCCGTATTTATAGGACTCGGCGCACGTGCACGAGTTTACAAGTTTGTTGGTAAAGTATTGAAATTACAATCATAACATTAATTTTACATCGTAATCAACTCAAAAATAATCAACTGATGATTTATAAACTATTTTTAGGGCAATCAAATGATTAAACTTAATTATTCTCGACGAACTGTTGTAGTTGCGCCGATATATATAAGAAATATATGTAACTACATCTGTCGGGGCATCGCTATTGTGATATTTATAAATACACAATGCACGGAAAAGATAACAAAGGACTTCCGTTTAGTTTGGTATAGAAAAAATAATAGGTCTTTATATTTTCCTGGTTTTTTGCAGCTCTAACGCTAACCCGGCGCGCCATCACATTACCATTGTTCATACATTATTGTTAAGTATACTATAATTATATATATAGTTTTGAGAAAATCAAAATATATTAGATATATATTTACGAGTATTGTGGTAAAAAAGGGTCTAAAAAGTTTAATATTAAGAATACAAAAGAAAAGTATAAAAACCCAAAAGGACTATGAACTAGCTGGGTCTCGAACCATGGTCCGTTAGCATCTGAAACGCACACTCGCAGCCTAGGCCACCGGAACTTTAATATTGACATCGAAATAAACTTATCGTTGCTAACCATTACATTACAGAATGTTCGACGTTGTTATTCTCCTCATAAAACCTAGTCTTCAACACGGTCTTTTGTAGCACTTTGAGATCACAGAGAGATGATACGTGGCTTAGAATTTAAGTTAACCTTTCAACTACTGAACCTATTCCCTTTCGTTTTATGGGATAAAGAAATATCCTATACGTTACACTATAATATTAGATAATACTGTGTCATGTTTCGTCAAAATCTGTCTCGTAGATTCTGAGTGATGCGTGTACAAGAGACAGGCAAAAAATATTGGAAAGAATTATATAACGATAGCAAAGTACAACTCAATTATAATTTAAAAAAAGTTTAATGTACAGATTTTTCTCAATTAGCTTTACTATTATGTATTGCTATTGAAATGCCATGCCATTTCAAATAACTTTATCTATAAGTAGAGTATAGGATAAGCATAATCAGCCAATTAAATAAAGGGATAAATGGGAAAAGAGTTTTCCTCTCTGAGATAGAGAGAGAGAAGAATTAGCCTTCTAACTAATAATCTACCATGCGGTATCAATTGTATATTACCGTAGTTTTCAGACCGAGCGAATGTCGCCAACATGACCATAACGAGTATTGTTCCAAAGAAACAACCGGGCCGCGACGGTTTAACGCACCGCTCGTTTAGAAATGCTCTAGCGGTCCCATCTACGTAGTCACTACGTACGAACAACTATCCAAGCTCTGTTACAAGCATACGAGCCCTCCTATACGGGATAGTTTAATGATAACACACAATGCCTTACGAGTGTGCTATATAACAATAATAATTTCATAATAATCACAGTTACGTTGCCTTTTGTCACCATTGATGGTGGCCCTTATGGAGGGACAGCACACATCCAGGCACAGGTTTAACAGACATTCGGGGCTATCCCCGAACCGGCCAACCATTTGTGTGCATGTGTAGATGAATAGAACCCGGTAGCAGCGGTTCAAAAGGCAGGGTTGCCACCAATTTCGCCTACCGACCAGTCACTTGTTATCTGTTTCAGAATCCTGGGCGAAGTGTTTCGTATAAGTTATTCGCCTACCGACCAGTCATTTGTTATCTGTTTCAGAATCCTGGGC
Source organism: Selenia dentaria (assembly GCA_917880725.1). Lineage (NCBI taxonomy): Eukaryota > Metazoa > Arthropoda > Insecta > Lepidoptera > Geometridae > Selenia > Selenia dentaria. The sequence continues at coordinate 22,293,417 of OU862893.1, forward strand.
GAAGTGTTTCGTATAAGTTATTCGCCTACCGACCAGTCACTTGTTATCTGTTTCAGAATCCTGGGCGAAGTGTTTCGTATAAGTTATTCGCCTACCGACCAGTCACTTGTTATCTGTTTCAGAATACTAGGCGAAGTGTTTCGTATAAGTTTGTGGGAATGTCTCGCGCTAGACGCCGGACTGGGGAGCACGTTCAGTCCTGAGCTATCAGCGACGATATGTTGGCTGCTCAAAATCTGGGCTAACTCCTATCTGATGCTGGATACGCTAGAGTATACAGAGGTGAGAATTTGTGTTGATTGATAATTATTTTTTGTAAACTATTTTAAGCATCCATGACACAAATAGAGGCAACAAAAACTTAGATCACGAAAATTTTGTAAACTTCGACCAAATTTAGTAAACTACCACCAAACTTAGTAACCTACCACCAAGTTCTAACAGCAAAATCTACACAAACTTTTCCCTGAGCATATGTTAGAGCAAAGACATTCTAATTTCAAATAATTAAACGATTTCGCGATGTCGACTGCAGAGAGTTGCATTTGCAGACAAGTTATTAATTTTATAAGCGATCGGTAGTTTGCGACAATATATGTAGAGACTTCCGCCCGGTGACTAATCACCCAGATAATATTACAGATTAGATAATAATTTTATACTATTCGATTGGTTTGCCACTGCTCCGCTTCAAACGGTTGGTAGTGTGATAGGGTTTGTTGCATTGTCGACAGATGTCGCCGGTGTTATCGAGCGCGTTCGGTCGCACATCCGCGGGCGTGGGGTGGGCGGTGTCGCGGCTGGCGCAGCTGGTAGCGGCGTGCTTGCGACATCTGCACGCACAGCCCTGCGCCGCCGCGCATGCGCTGCAGTTGCTTGCCACGCTCGCGCAGCGACAACGGGTGTAAGTAGTTATAATAATAACAAAATAAAATTTAAAAAAAACACCAGAAAGTGTGAAATAACTTGACGAAGTCAGTATAATGATAGTTCAAAAGGTACCTATTATCAAAATATTGTGCGCATGGTACCGACTTCGACAAGTTACAAGACAAGCTTTTTCACACTTTTTAGTGACCCTTGGAGGGATCGATTGTCATTCACCGTCAATGGTGATATCAAATCATCAATATAGGCGTAACACTTCTCAGTTGTTGGGGTGTAACTCAAAAACTGCTTGACCGAATTTGATGAAATTTAAATGGGACCTTGGAAGTATACTCTACCAAAAAAAGGAATTTTGAGAATACGCCCACAAATGGGGGAGAAATCGACTAAACTATTTCAAAATAAACTTAAACGTTTCTTAATTGACAAAACTTATTACAGTGTAAATGACTATCTAACAGAAAAATGCTTGTGACTTTTTAATATATTGTACTTTATATTATGACATTACAACAATAATTTCTTTTTTTATTATATGAAATGATAATATTTTTAATGTGTAATCGTTAACTTTATAATGAATTGCATACCTCTATAACCTATTGGTTAAATATGGTGTTCTATAATTAATACTTTTTCATGTGTATATTTTCTTGGCCCATATGAGCAATTAATAAATGAATTTGAATTTGAAATAATACGAGTACTTTTGGTCGTAAGAAAGTTGACATTTTTCAAAGAAAATTGTCATAATAATGATTAAATTACAAGCATATTTAAGTAAAACACTTCCATTCCATCATGTTATCTTCGTGTTGTGGGTAACGATTGGAGTGGTTTTGGTTACAGAAATAACCCGCTCTCTCAGAGCGAGGAGTTTCTTCAGCTAGTTGTATGGGAGCAGGCTGGGAACAATCTGCCCGGACGTTTGCGGAAAGAACTGCATAGATCTTTCGCTATCGTCGCCAGAGACACGGATGGTGAGTTCTACACCTAAGCCTTAACATATTTAACATTGATATAGTATAAATAAAACATTTTTTTACTATACATAGAGTAAATATTTTTTTTATATCTTAATTATATTTTTTAATATAAGAATAAATTGGCATTTCTTCGCTGAACTTTTGAAAAAAAAACGAAATAAATATATATATTGCACCAAAGGTCGCACGGCCAGACACAATAGAAATTTCATTGTTATAATGACATCGACCCTTGAAGGGATATAAGAATGAATCTCTATTTCGCTTCGTCATCGCATCACGCGTGAACGTATGGAACAATTTCGCCAATAAGTTATTATGAAAGGAAAATCAAGAAAAGATAGAGTTTACGGTGAGGTCGACGGCTCGGAGCCTACTACGCGAACGAAATCGCAGGCAGTCGCTAGTAATTCAATAAAATCGATATATACAGTATATTTGAGTTCCAACTAGCGATATTTGAAAAGCGTTTAAAACAGTCAAATTCATCGACGAATCACCTCCCTTTCAGGGTTGCCAACCCCCTATTTTGGAATGGCCCCCATTTTTAAGTTTTAATTATTATTTGACAGTAATAAAAAAACTGACATTTTGTATGTAGAGGCTCTACACTCATGAAAAAGCACTCAATCGAAGGGTAATAGTACGAGGGCGGGTCAATAAGTCCGTGACTTTTGGAATAAAACACAGATTTTTTGATAAATAAATCATTTTATTTTTCGACGTAGTCTCCCTTGAGCTCTATACACTTTGTCCAACGCTTCTCCAATTTTTTTATCCGTTCAAAAAAATATGATTTGTCGACGTCCTCAAAATAGGCCTTTGTTTGCGAGATGACTTCATCATTGGAGTCAAATCTTTTTCCACCTAGCCATTTCTTCAGGTTTGGGAACAAGAAGTAGTCTCTCGGAGCCAAATCTGGAGAATAGGGCGGATGAGGGAGGATAGGGCAATTCATAGCCCAACTCATGGATTTTTGCCATGGCAACTGCACATGTGTGCACCGTTGCATTGTCTTGGTGGAAATGAACTTTTTTCTTGGCCAAATGAGTTCGGTTTTTTTTCAAATCGTCATTGAATCGGTCCAATAAGTTGGCATAATATTGCCCATTGATTGTTCTTCCCTTTTGAAGGTAGTCAATGTGGATTATCCCGCGTGCATCCCAAAAAACAGTCACCATAACTTTATTGGCTGACAAACCCACCTTGGCCTTCTTTGGCGCCGATTCACCCTTAGAAACCCCAACTGTTTTGACTGTTGTTTGGTCTCTGGTGTGTTGTGATGGATCCATGTTTCGTCCACGGTTACAAAACGGCGCAAAAACTACTCCATATTGCCATTAAACAACGCCAAACCTTCCTGTGAAGTTGTTATACGATTGCGTTTGTGGTCGACTGTGAGCAAACGCGGCACCCATCTTGCGGAAAGCTTTCTCATGCCCAAGTGATCATTCAAAATTGAAACCACTGAGCCATGCGAGATCCCTAGGGCTTCCACAATCTCTTGCACTTTGAATCTTCGGTCGGCCAACACCATATCGTGAATTTTTTCGATTGTTTCGGGTGAAGAGACCTCAACTGGGCGTCCAGGACGTTCGGCATCTTCAGTGCTTGTACGGCCACAACGAAATTCAGTAAACCACTTTTTTACCATTGAAATCGATGGTGCAGAGTCCCCATAGTATTTATCAAGCTTAGCCTTGGTCTCGGTAATGGTTATTTTTCGCAAAAAATAATGCTTCATAAGCACACGAAATTCACTTTTTTACATTTCTTCCTCAAATTACTGGGTAGTCTGATAAAGATAGCTGTCAAACACAAAATAACTGACGCAGAAAGTTCAAATTTTGACAGGAGTCAACTGACAGATGCCTGTTGACAGGAGTAGTGTTGCTTTTTCAGTAAAGAGGTCAGAAATTCAAAAAGTCACGGACTTATTGACCCGCCCTCGTATTGTCTATTCATGAAAAATAAGAATCAGCGTTAAATTTTGACAAAGGAACGTAAAAAAAATATTTAATCTATGATAGATTAGATAGATACAACATACACATATTGATACGAATCGACATCTTAAACAACTTATCGATTTGGTAAATTCAGATTGTCAATAACTAGTGCGATCGAATAGACCCAAGTTGGCGAAAATAACGCTAAAACGCTCACACTAAAACGTTCAAACTGTGAATCTGTGGGTGAAAATGTTGTTTTGGACGCTTTTCGTTTAGCGTTCGCAAAGCTATGCAATTTTTGACCCACTTCCGGAGCATGGTTGTTTGTGATCGTTTTTGGTAACTATGTATTTGACGTCATAATCATGCTTATTTAGGTCTTATTCTCGGTTGAGCGTTCGAAAGGTGTGGGTAAAAGTGGCGAAAGTGGCAAAAATTACATTTTTGAGCTTTACGAACGATGACAACGCCACCACTGCCCTCAATGCTAAACGAACGCACCTAAGGTAGAACTATTTGCGCAAATTTTTTTTGAGCATTGCCAGTCTGTACTATAAGGTACGATTTGCGTACCTACTATGGATGGCCTGAACGTATCTACTCCTTCTTAAATCGCCCTCAACACCTTGAACAAGGGCGAGGACAATATTTATATTGAAACGAAAAATTTCAAATTGTCTCCCAAGTCGAGATAATCATTGGCATCCGTTTGTTTGTCTTCCCGTCGTACCTCGCGCCCTCCTTTCAGTCTCCAGTAGTAAAACACTACCGAAATCCTTTTTTTTACACTTACTCTATATGTAAATTATCGAGCAACTTTGAAAACGCGATAAAAATCGATAAGGTTATTAAAATGAATCAGGAACAACTGTTAAAAACGAGATTCATGCTAGCAAATTCGGTATAATCTCTATGATTATATCGAATTTATCTATACGTCCCTTGAAAACGTTGCATGCTACCAATCTCGTTTTATGTTTGAACAATGTCAAATTTGACACAAAACCGAGGAATCGGTCGATCGATATGCGTTATTTATATTATGTCGTCCACCGTGTTGCCATTTTATAATCGATATGATTATGATAAATGGTCGACTTCGACAGAAACGTATCGAGATAAGATCCATACTGCCGACTACTGAAATGATTCGATATATTTAAACAACTTATCGATTCCCTAAATTTATTGATCGAAGATGTATACTCGCACTGCTGGTCACGTGATAACTTGAGAAAGACTTTACCGATTTCATTCACCTTTTTTTAAAAAGTTTTCTAATACTTCGTAGAAGGTTACAAAATTACAAAAGATGAAGGGAACATTAAATAAACTAAGAAAAGATGGGACGTTATGGCGAGGCTGAAGGCCGGGCCTCCTACGCAAACGAAGCTGCGGGCAGGCGCTAGTTTTTTATGTTATGAAATGAAATGATTTATTTGCTAAAAGTATTGAAACAACTTACAACAGATCTGGTCTGATAGCACCCTTAGACGTTTCCATTGGAAACGTCGTAGGCGTGAATACATATCCTGTTAAAACGGAAACCGACTACCGATTTTGGGTTTAAAGCTAAATTTAAAAGTCTTAAAGGTAGAAAGATCGTTAGGCATACATATCTATACTAATATTATAAAGAGGAAAGAATTGTATTTTTGTATGTAACGAAAAAACTGAATTCTAATTTCTTTTGCCGTTAGAAAGCTATACATTATCACTAAGTAATATAGGTTAAATAATATTTTTTAAAAAGTACAGGATCAGTATGAAAACTTCGATAATGTTACTCAAAATGTGAAAAAAAAAAACCAAATAACATCCTTATGCGCTGTGGAAACTATTTATTAGGGTGAGTAAGTGAAATTTGTGTTGTATAGGTATTATAGATGTGGTTGTGTGTTCGGGTGTGGTGTGTTTATGTTGTGTTAGTATGCGGGGTACCAAAGTAAGATGAGGTGTGAGATGACGTTATTTTAAAACAACAAGGAGGTCTTCTGTATACATACTACATATTATGTCTAACTATTTATGTACGTTATGTCACGAATAACTACTTTTCTGTGTTAAAATATGTAATATTAACGCCGGCTCAAACTAGGCCACATTATTCCTTATCTACTCTAATAATAATGAGGAGAGATTCGATAGTTTATTTGTAACGGATAAACGCAAAAACTACATAACCGGTTAAAAATACCTGCGGGGCTGTCTTTGGGGACTGCCGATAGAAGTGAAAAGTAAGTAACTTGAAGCGTTCGGTGACGATGAGGCGAGTTCCATGCTTTTTGTTCACCCAAAAAGTGTTATAACGCCTAAAGAAGTTTTTACTTCAAAATTCTTTCACCAGTAGAAAGCTATTTTATGCCTGAGTAACATACGCTATACTTCGGACACATTGTTCGAAATAAAAACTCCATGGAACCACTCGTAGTCCAGGGTCAAGTAGAAGGCAAGCGGTCACGCGGTCGATCACCTATACGTTGGACAGACCTCATAAAAGCTGCAACACAAACGTCCGTAGTCCAAAGTATCCGAAACGCAGAAGACCGCAATGGATGGAGGCGCATCGCGAGGGCTGCATTATTTAAAGAAAGGGCATCGTCTTCAACCACGACCGCTCTGTCAAGAGTGAACTAAGAAGAGAACATACACTATATTTGATTCATCATCATCGAATTTACAAAAATCATGTGCTATTCTTATTTTGTGCGCAGGTCCACTAAGGAACAGGCTAGTAGAAAGCTTGGCCAGTCTTCAAGAGAAGTTAGTGAGCTTGTTAGATATGGATTCAGACACCGAGCCGGTACGGAATATGCTGGCGGATGTCCTGGACTGCTATATTGGCGCTTTCGAAGGATTTCTTGAGGTACATCTTTATGTATACGATATTTTCTGAAATTTATATTTACCAGTGATGAAATATGCCACTGAAACGTGGTCTCTTACTATGGGCCTCATAAGCAAGCTCAAAGTCGCACAACGAGCTATGCAGAGGGCTATGCTCGGGTTTTTCTATGTCATCGAATCAGAAATGAGGAGAGAGATCCGTAGAAGTTCTGGAGTGGAGTCCGTAGGTCGTTGGCCGTAGCGTTGGTCGTCCACCGATAAGATGAACTGACGACCTGATTAAGGTAGCAGGACGACGTTGGATGCAGACCGCTTCCAACCGGTCCTTTTGGAAGTTTGTGGGGGAGGCATATGTTCAGCAGTGGACGTGTTACGGCTGAGATGATGATGAGATGATAGAGATACGTCCTAAACAATTGCGAACTTATTTTTTGCGATATTTGTATTAGTGTATTTTTTCAGGCAGAAACCAGTAACCTCCTCGTATGTCTGATGGCCGCACTGAACAAGATCCCCGGCATCGTATATCGCTACCACAATTATCCCGGCGTAGTGTTGCCAGCATTACAATTATTGGCTCGTAGTGCGAAGAAATTAATGTTGATAGCGCAACCGGAGTATTTGAATAAGTAAGCAAGAATATGATTTTATATTGTACTAAGATTCATTTTCCTTTATAAAGAACTGATTACAAATTATTTTCTGGTATGCTTCGTGGCAACACTAAACAAGATTTGTATCGATTTTCGCAAGCGCTTTTTTATACCATATTTTATAGTTTCCAATAATTAAATATGTATCAAGCACAGTAAACAAAACAAACAAAAAAACGTCCTGTATAGAGGATCTTTTTCTTTTCTTAAAAAACAGGAGGCTAATGCCTGGGCATAATTCTCGTTTTCTCACAGCGCGCCGTAAGTATATACACTTTCAGACAAAACATGCACAAACGCACATACACGCACACACACACACACACACACAAACTTAATGTTTTCTTAGTTATATAAATACTAACCTCTAGTTACTGTCATAGCTGCCTTATTTTCATCATCCCTGAGTTTGATTGTAGTGTCACGTCATCGCGTCACATCATCACGTGGCTATCATTGTCATTAGCTGACTGCCGGAACACTGTCTCACAAGACACAGTCTTTTTAGGTAGGGTCTACATTATATACTGTAAAATTAGCCTATTAACTAGTTTACGTAACAAATTGTAACTACATAGTACATAAGGCTCATATGCAATAAAGTTTTATCTTATCTTAATTCTACTATTTCACAACTTTCAACAATCTATCCCGCTGCAACTGCAGTTCGACTCGTTCAACTCCTGTTGACGTTCAATCATTACCCAAAAAGTCATTCTGCTATGTATGTAACTTGACCATAAGCACTTTTTATATTTAAATATATTTTAAATGACACGAATATGAGTTGATCTATCTAATTAGTAGAATTTAAAGTTTTGATCGATCGCTGGCCTCAATAGAAAAGTAACTGCATCTGGACTGGTTTTCAATAGCAGAATAAGAAAGCGTATAAAGTTACCGTTAGCTTCGGTTCGATTGCACTTAAATTAATGGAATCTGCTCACAGAACAAATTTTGTAAAGAAAGTTGGTTGTTCGAGCGGAATTTATACGAGCATATGTTATACTTTTATAATTTACTGTATAGGTTTTTGGAGATCTGCCACAGTACGTTCGATACGTATCAGAGATGGAACTCGGGCAAAATATCCAGTATCCCACAAGACGCGGAAGAAGAAGCATACGAAGTAAGTTATCTCCCCACAATATTCTTTTCATTTTCTATGCCTTTTATTGCAAAACTAATATAATAAGTGTAAGAACTCAATTATGATATTTTCAATCAAAATTATTTATTAACTAGCTGCTCCCCGCGGTTTCCCCGAGTTGTGATGGATGATGATGAAAAGTATCATAATATGTGCTTTCCCGGGGTATAATCTATAACCTTGCCAAATTTGATCACTGTCCGTTCAACCGTTTAGACGTGATAGGGTAACAAACAGACAGAGAAAATATATAAAACTGTCTAGCTTGATATATTTTAGTCAAATAAAAGTAACCTAACGTTACTACTTATAACATCAACTATCTGCCAGTCAAAGTCCAGTTAAACTCGGCCCAGCCTTTTCAGAAATTTGCCGGAACAAACAGACAGAGGCAAACATTTTAAAAAATTGTTTTTTTTTATCAAAGTTCCGTATATATTTTCGTATTCATTTAGTGAAAGCTGTTAATGTGGAATTACAAACAGACACTTCAATTTTATTTATACATATATAAACCAGTTTATAGATAATCCGGAGTATTTTAGTAAGTACCAAATTAACTACAAATAACTAATCATACAAATAAGAACTTAACAAAATTTCAATCAAAAATATTTATTATACTTAAATCAAAATACTATTCAAAATAAACGTAATAATTATCTGATCTCTACTCATTGATAAAATTGGCATAACAAAATAGCGTATGGTGATGTTTTCTATTATTTTACATAAGAATTATACATAAACTTATTTGAGTTTATTAAAACATTACTGTAATTGCAACCTGTAGTTATTCCGTGTCTAAAATTGTAAATTTAAATGATTAACCCTTTGCGTCCCAGGAACGTATATATACGTCAGTTTCATTCATAAATCTTTTGTTTTATTTATCACTGAAGGAAGGATTAAACAACCTTATCCCTTATCCAGCGGAGTATATCCAGAATGTCCTGTATGGATGCACTTTTGAAAAAACAGAAGTAAAATAAAGCTTAGTAAAATGTGACTATTAGGTTTAATTTAAAATACTCAACAGTAATAAAAAACTGATGTTACTTAATCAAAAATGTAATAAATTAATGTTTATGCCACTATTACACATTACTGCCTACTTATTTACGATTAGATGTATGCCGTTATGCGCAATTATTATTTTAATCAAGCCAAGAGAGTCTTAAGTCGAGAGTGAATCGGTATCTTCTAGGTAAGCGCGCTCCATCGTAGATCACAACTACGCTTAACATCAGGCGAGTTGTGGTCAAGCGCTAACCTATTGTACATAAAAAAAAAAAAAAAAAAAAAGCCTCAAGAATAAAACAAACTGACATAAAATGTTTTTTTCTGTAGTATTGTCTGGACTGTCTGTCATCTGTGTATTCTCATTGCCTGTGCACTACATATTTAGACAGAATTAATATTCTAGAATAGGTAGAAGTGGAGAGAAGGAGTGATCTATGGAAGAAGTGTTTGTGGAATAGTCGGTTAAATACGAAAAAAGTAGGATATGGTCCTAGGTGGCTCATAGTTGGAAATTGTAAAAAGAATGGTTTTTGTTAACTTTACAAGAATATACAATCTTTTATTAGATAATACAGTCTCAACAACCTTTACAGGGCTGAATTAAACCAGCCTTTCCCAAAGTGGACGATAACGCCCCCTTGTGGACGCTGCAGTCCTAAAGGGGGACAATAAGAGCCCCAGAAAAAAATGGGCGCGTTATGTTCTTGAATAAATTGAAACCTGATATCAACAGACTTATTAAACAGTATCAGATTCATCCTTCGAATTAGTTTTTATATTAGAATTCATCATGTTTGTTTTATTTTGAATAAAAGATAGGTACTCTGAATACTATAAAGTTGCGTTTCAATAATTATTCTCGGTGGCAGGTGTAGCCTACCTACTGCTTAATGCGCTCAGGTCTCAAGTTAACTCTTGCGGGTAAAGTAAAAGTCTCGTTTAGAATGAATTTTTAACTCTCCGCTAATATTGCTCACGATAGTTAATTTAATTTGTAGTTATATTGGTTTACCTTCAAACCGGAACTTAGTAATACGAACTTCACTGCTTGTAGGTAGAAATAGATATGGTGTTAGTAAAAAAAAACTGTATCAAAAGACATTATTTAGTGTATTTACTAAATATTCCATAAGCATTCTCATAAGCATCTCTGCAAGCATTCTATAAGCACATTGTGCACACAGTGACATTTCCGCACTGAAAAATGATTATTGCAGAGTAAACAGAATAAGCAACACACAAAACAACCCAATCAACCTTATGGCAGAGACATAAGCATATTGCCGCTATGGCAGAGATGCAGTGTGCACCTGTGATTAGTGCAGATTTGTCGGGCAAGCGCTTGACGAGTCAACATCTCCTGAGGATGCCTCATCTAGAGACGAAACACGTGTCGAATCGCTTATGGTTGATTGGTTTGCTTTATGTGTTGCTTATTCTGTATACTTCCTATTTGCATTTTATGCGTGAGGGAGGGTGGTGCACACTGCCTCTCTGCCATAAGCATTTTTCCAGCGGCAATGTCCCTACATGTTTCTTACCGTTTTTAAAATGGTTTTTCGCAAAACGCCTAAATCAATAAATTATGTACTTCCCCAGACGAGCTCGTTCGCAAAGAGTTCTGCTATTTAAATGAGTTCCAATGTTTGCAGGACATAATCGCGCTAATGGACATAATAAGTAACCTATCGCGCATGTCGGAAGAACGCGTGTGCGTGTCTACGTGTGCGAGAGGCCTACGGGTCATTCTCCCCTTGATCACACCACCACTGCTGTCCATGCCCACTGTAGCCAACCACACCTACAAGATGATACGCACGCTGGAGCGAGCTAATCAGGTACTAAACTACTTATATTAATGATTTCTTTTTCGCGATTCTTATGAAATCAAACAAATTGAAAAAAGATTATATGGCGAATAATTGTATATTATTTTATTCCGACGTTTTGAACACTTTTCAGTGACCATGGTCACGGGTAGACTGGATGGCAGTATGTTAAGTAAAAATTTATGGAGATTAATTTTATGTACCGCCTATCATATTTTAATCAAAACATTCCCGATAAAGATTTATTTTATTTTATAAAAGTTTATTTGTCAAAAACATGTGCGGTTATATAGGTACATAAGTACTCAAACAAATAGGCACTTATGTAGGTACTTCAATTAAACATTGTATCGACATGTTTTGCTGAACTTGATGGCATTCTAAAGTTAATTATGCATTCAGGTACAGTCGCCTACAATAAGATGTATACATTTTACAAGTTTGCCACAAGTAAAGTCCTCAAATTTTTAAAAAATAAACATGATATGTATGTTAAGCAGTAAGATGATATAAATTGTAATAGCTTTATTTTAGACTAATATTATGTTTACTTTTTATGAAATTAGATACTGAGACTTGAAAATTATAGAATGTATACATCTTATTGCAGGCGACTGTACGTAGTAGTTACACTATGTCCAAGATGTCTTTGGGATTTTATTAGCTTGATCACTGTATCCTTACATGTGGTACATGCAAACCATTATCGCTATTGAAAACTATTCGAAACGTCGAGATAAAATAGTATACATTTGTACGCGACTTAATCCGTAGTTGAATAATTTCAATACTTTTATTATGTGAGTTATTTGGTTACGTTATGCTTATCTCCATGCCCACTGTAGCCAACCACACCTACAAGATAGCCCCATATGTTTATAATCACATCTCGAAAGACATACAAATTAACAATGGTAAGTTTATTTCTTCAAAACAATGTACACAAATCTCTCCCCTCAAAGCTCGAAAAGCGTGTCTATACTGCTTAAAATCACTGAACAGAAGTGAATTTTCAACACTCAGGAAAGCAATATTCATTATCTCAGCCGTAGAACGTCCACTGCTGAACATAAGCATCCAACGTCCTCCTGCGATCTTTATCAGGTCGCCTGTCCACCTTGTCGGTGGACGACCTACGCTGTGCTTGCCGACATTGTACACTCTAGATTCTAGAGTAAGTCGAAGGTTCTAGAGTCTAGAACCTTCCGGTCCTATCTTCCACCTGTTCTGCGTGCTATGTGCCCTGCCGACTGCCACTTCAACTGGCTTATCTTCTGGGCTATGTCGGTGATTTTAGTTCGTCTACGGATCTCCTCATTTCTGATTCGATCACTTAGAGAAACCCCGAGCATAGCCCGCTCCATAGCTCGTTGTGCACTTTGACCTTACTTATGAGGTCATATAGCAATATTATTAAAAAGAAAACTATGCAGTACTTCTTCTTAAACTTCTGTTTTGTTCACCACAGATGTTTCTTGTGCCATTTGAATCCCTAGAGATCTTTCTCTCTTTCGTTTGTTCTGGATACATTATTAACAAATATCTTCGTCCACTGACGAAGTAGAATGTGTGAAATCACTCCGCCTGTGGGATGTGAATTATTATACAAAAGCAATAATACTCGTAGTAATAAAACAAAATTGCCCTCGACGTTATCATACCAAAGTTTCCTCTGCATTGTAGCTTAAAGTACAATTGTTTAAATTTTCAGCTAACACTGCTACCAATAGAAGATTTCAACATGGTAGTGTCAGCATTACGGGTAGGCCTCACCGCCGTGTCCAGTGACGTATCCACCGTCTGTTGCAACATAATCACCGGTCTCGCGGATAAAGACATGATGGCCTCCAACAATCCTTACGCTATGTCCTTATTAACTCTAGCAGAACTGCTCCTAATGCTGATTATCAAGATGGAAATGCCAGCTGATTCTATTCCGGCCGCCGGTGCTGCCATCTACGCGTTAACATGCCTTAAACCCGCCTTGTTAGAAGGCTTAGCGCGACAAATGATCGAAGCTTTCGCAACTAACGACCCAGCAAATGTACCCAGACTAGAGGAAGCCTTCCGAATATTAACTAACGGGGTACTATTCGACGGCTGCAGGCCCCATCGCATACGCTTCCAAGACAACTTTGACAAGTTCCTCACGAGCGTACACGGCTTTCTAATTGTAAAATAAACTTTTTTGAATCTATTTCCAATTGAATTGACGCTTATTCGCTGCTAAAGCTGTTTGAGGATTTGACGGTCGGCACCGACGATATCATGAGACGAGATGAGTTGATATCGATGCACAGCCTTTTTTGTAAGGCATGCGCGATGTTTGGAGATGTACGTATTGAAGATTTACTAGAATGCTCTTACCGTATACCTGGTACAAATAACGTTTAGTATAGATTGATGTATTCTTCTACACACATTTGAATTAGATTTAAATACATATATGCTTTAAAACGTGCAGTCCTGCCTGTTTTATATGTATAATAAAATACAATTTTGTAAATGGCAGATAACTCTTTCTTAACTGATCCTATATTACGGGTGGGAAAACAGGCTTATTTTCTTTTGAGCACGATTCAATAATGCGAAGGTTGCGTACTTAATTGTGTAAATAATTATTCAATAGTTCACTGTTATATTAATAATTAATAGAGTTCATGAACGGATATCAAGTGATACTTGTCATCGAAGACTGACTATTGAAAACTGACCGTCAATCAAATGTTAGCTGAAGAATCTCTTCGATGAGGTCTCGAAATAGTCTAGGTTGAATTCGTAACGGAAGTGATTTCTGAACGGCAACCAAACCAATTAATGGATGGTTCATCAATCCTCTTACAAGGGGTTGAGCCCTACGGTTTCTGATATCAATACATTTTAGACATCCTGATGTGCCCGTAGGTCTCAAAGGTAAAGTAATATGAATCATAGCGTTACGTCCCATATAATCCACTTCTTAAACGTATTACTACTGAAAATGACTACTTCTCACAATAATAATTACCATTTCCAAAAAGCAGCCATACCATTATATCCACCCCTTAATGACCATTAATTAATTACCAATTAAAATTAAATAATTTCCAGATGATTATTTTTAACAATACACCAGTCAAGCATGACATGTCACATTTGGTAGATTTCAGTGTCAACACAAAATCAAAAATAACATACGACTTCATATGTCAAGATGACATCTGTCACATCTGACAATATATCTATCATCTTGGTTTTACGTGCCAATTGCCATCACTAGGGCTACGTTCCGGGAAGCGCCGTCAACGCTCACAACTGTCGCGCCCCGGTTTAGCGTTCCGGTTAGAATGAATGCATGCAATGTTCAACCCAAGCGGAACTTTTCTGTCAAAAATCGATAGAATCCTATACATTTGATGCTTGACAGTGACAGCTCGTAAAAGACCGCGAAAACCCACCTACGATCTGCGAGCGTTGTGAGCGTTTTCGGTGACGTCATCAATCATCATCGATGACGTATCGATTTCCCTCACGATGACCGTGGGCTTTTAAGGGAATGGGTGTGCGAACGCCGCGAGTGATTTCAGTCCTTCCCGGAACGTAGCCTTAGAGTGCCTGATGCGCTTTTATGGATGGCCTAATTAAACAACATATTCAATGGGTACAAATTTGACTCGTGTCACTCGTCATAACATTATCGTTTATACCTTCGACCAAAATAATATGAATGGACGTTTTCATTCACCAAACAAACCCCTCACTAAAAGAACAAGTAAATAACTCAATATCTTATTATAGGTGTGTATAATTATTACAAAAAAGAGACAGCGAATATAATATCTACGTGAGAAAAAGAGAACACCTGTGTTTATCAATTGCGCTCGAACCGTTGACACTCTTTTAAGTCACACAGTGTGAGCCGGCACTCGCTTTATAGTCTTCAAAATTGTCTGACCTGAACCTGTTTATTCATTTTATTTTGGTCAAAAGATTAGACAGGCTGGATCTCATAAATATTAACATTTTCCACTCTGACATCTGTCAAATGTGACACCTGGAACCTTTCAGGTGGTCTGTAATAAAGTGGTAAATTTGAGTACGGTTGGGAAGTAGTTGCATTTGGGATTGCGGTTTTGAGAAATGGATCTTGTGGGACGAAACTTATAGTTAAGTTTAACCTTTTCGTGTCCTTCCACGGGCTGTGTCAAATACACTATTGTGTCTAGTTAGGTTCTGTATCTCGTTGAATTAAGTGCCATGATGGCGATAATCGCTTAGTTATGTTAATAAATTATGGCCTAAGGTACAGGGTGCTTAGTGACTCGGAACATGTGTTGTATTATCTTCCCGTAGTGTTTACCTCACTCCTCCATTTCAATGAAATAATCTTATGTTCACAACGAAAAATATAATTACTATACAGTATCTCTAATGTGGTTGTGAATGATCAGAAAATATTAAATCGGCTTTTTTGTCACTGTCAACATGGAGAGATTTACTTTTGTAAGTGTTTTGTCTTACCGCGTGGTT
Source organism: Selenia dentaria (assembly GCA_917880725.1). Lineage (NCBI taxonomy): Eukaryota > Metazoa > Arthropoda > Insecta > Lepidoptera > Geometridae > Selenia > Selenia dentaria. The sequence continues at coordinate 22,309,254 of OU862893.1, forward strand.
TTGCTGACGGTGACAGTGATGAAATAAGCTTAATTTGTAGATGTTTCCTAGGAATAATTGAAAGGTACATTATTCGTACTTAATTGTAATGCTAAATAGATTCTTGTGAATACCACCGCGCTAAGCACTAAAACTTGCAAGCATATATTTAAGAATAGTTTACAAATTAATCAGACAGATTTTAATCCAAAGATACACAGGTCACCGACACGGTTGAAAGAAATCATTCAACTTCCGCTATAATTTGGGGATATCTATGTTTCTGTGGTTTAAAATTGCTGGTTTTACTCCGTCTTATTAAATTATTCTAATGTTAAACCTTACATGTAGTATTTGCTGAATAAATTTGTTTCATAGTGTTGTAGGTTTCGTAACCGTTGTATACAAGAAATGTTTCGTTTATAACACTTTATATTTAGGCACCCCTGAGATAGTTTATACATGTATCTAAATAACCATTTAATTGTGTCAGTGGAGAACATTTGAAACTACTAGATGCATTTGTTCTAACGAGTCGCGTTCTCAAATTTAGAGGTAAGACTCAAAACCTTGCAAGCCACTGAAATAGAACTCACTGGTCATGAAACTAATCACATGGTTTTTTAAAGTTAGTAATTGTTATTATAATAAATTAGTAATTGTGGGGAACTCCCCACAATTACTATCATAACTAACTAATAGAACTAATAGAATAACTATTCTTTCTATGAAACTATGTGTCTACAATGAAAAGAGAATGCTAGACTTCATTTAATAGAAGAGTATACGTACAGTAGAATACTGTACCTCCAATGTTGATAAGAATTTTATTATTTTGCTACTGTTCGATCTCCGTGCACCACGTAATTAGAGTATTAGTGTTTTTTTAAAAGAAAGTCTTTAAGATCAACCCTCAGCCAGTGTTTGAGTTTTATTAAATCTTCGAGTGAACAGTTTTTTGCAGCTCTAATATCGAGGACACGATTACTAAGAACAAATTTTCTCTTCCTCTAATAGTTGCGAATTTTCCCACTGACCTATCTGACTGGATAACCTGTGTAATGGTGAATATTTGAGACGGGCAATAAGAGCAGTTACTAAAACTGTTGTAGTTATGATAAAACAGGAATGTTCTTCCATGTATTGTCTATCATTTTGTATGTGTTACTGCAGCAACGTATTGTGCTTTATATGTATTAAGAGGGGTGGTAAAAAATCCCACGTGACGCTAAGTAAAAACGATGGTTTGCGGGTCTTGTAGTTTGGAAACCTATCATGAAAAACAAATTTTGCTGAAGTTTTATAAAATTAACTTGCAGTGTTTATAAAATTAACCCTTTGAAGATTGCATGACACCCCGTGAATTTTTAACCATTTAAAAATTTAGCACGCGCCTCTAAAAACCTAAAAATAGTAGTATGCACAAATATAGCTTCGGCGCTTTTACTATACGAAGCTTTTGGTTCTGCTCAAGCTCCTTATGCTGCTCCTTACAGTTCTCGAAGCGGTTAAGCTACCCTTGCTGTGCTCAGGAGTTGGATGGGTAACTGCTAGTGACGTTTTCACAAGACTAGAGCGCTTTCGTGTTCAGGACGTTAAGCCTTCGGTCCCGTTTGTCTGTTTAAGGACAACAATCCATGGACATGCCTATGTCAAAGACCTTCGGCCGGCTTGTAAACTTCGATATATGCTGTCCACTAACAAGCCTAGCCTCTAAGCTACACTGCCTGGCTTATGTATAGTATTAGGTTATGGGCCCAGTCTCATATCTCAGCAGGGAGAACGTCATGGGTTGATACTTTATTTATTAATATGTTTTGTTTTGTACTGTAATGCTATTAAACAAAAATAGTATGGCGGATGGGGCGCAGCAAAATTTTTGTTTTTCACGTTATCCCACGAAACTGCAAAAAGAACATGCATTATGCGACACATGATATTTAGTTTACTGTCATCTTACTAATCCACAACATCTGCTGAGGTAATGCATACGATTTGATTCATGTATTCTAACATTCGTTTTTCTAAAATCAAAACATTATCTCCGTATTGGCCTACGGGGGCACTTACAAATTGTCATTTTACATTTATTTTTTCTTAAATCTAAACCGCATTAGAACGCGATCATGACTGAGAAGATTCGGCAAGAAACTTAGCGGGCTTGTCTTTTTATTATATATTATCGCTGATTTCCTTGGGAATGTAAGTAAGGCTACCATATTAAAATCTGAAGAAATATAGATGCAGTTGTACTATTGGTAGAAAATTATATCAAAACTGATCACGTACAGTTGATTGTCGCAACCGTGCGTTCACTGAGAATATTGTTACATACTGTACCTATACTCTATTGCGCCTTTTGTTAGTCAGATTGTGAACAGTTACAGTACATAAGCAGCATTGAATTCACTATACTTATCACAAGGTGCTCGGACATCTTAATACACTGGATAAAGTCTGACAGCCGTAGACAGGACAGTAAGCCCCTAACAAGTTCGCTTCTTAAGTCACGCCCCCTCACCATTTCGAAACTTCGCGATAAGAGTGTGATAGAACTTCTTATCAGAGAGACAATGTCGACAATAGAACATTGAAGTTAATAAGAATATTAGAAATCTCCTTTAGAGTTCATTTGAAAAATGTCCACCTTTTAAATATCTGTCGCTCGTTCTCAAATATCTACTTTTGTGCGTATTTATAGGTATATTGTTCAATTGTTTTTAATACTTTGACTTAGTTTGTAGTAGAACATGTTCCTCTAAAATAGAAATGTGATCGTGAGCACACCTTATTAATTGACTGCCCCAAGGGTTGCTTTTAGAGTTACTGAATGGCGTATCTCTTAAAATCTAAATTATCCAAATAAATTAGCTAGCAATATGTTTTATAATATAAACGAGTATTGTTTATTAAACTTGACAATAGCACTACATTTCAAATTAGCTCTAGGTTACGTTTAGTTATTAAAATGTTTATGATATTGTACGTATTATATGCTAGTATTGATAAACATCTTTATTAATTTTATTAGTGTGTTTAGGTAGTTATTATATTACAGGAAATGTGCAGTAATTTTAATTACTCGAATCGTTTGTTATAGGTATCGTTTAACAGCTACTGTGAAATTAAAAAAGGTTATTAACTAAATCAATGAAATTTCAGAGTTACATAGCAGAAAAATAACGTCATATTATTTCAAATTTGGTTACATTAAGACTTATTACCGAGAAAAAATATTATGTTCCAGATTTAAACTTTGTTTTATTTTTCTAAGGGCGTTTGTGCACTTGACAGTCCTACGGTGAAGCAAAAGGGAGGGTAATATTTTTGTCTGTTATGTGTTTTTATGTTCATCTGTTCCCTCATAACATCTAAACTACTTATCAGAATGTGAAAAATAAGGTGTCGTTGCAAGCGTCTTGTTTGTCCGCTGGTAATCTTGTAACTTATGTACTTGTATATTATAATATTGTTTTGTTACGGTAGGTGGCATACGACCACGATTATCCACTGAAATCCACTATGAATATGGTACGAAATACAACAAAATATGTTTGTTTATTCAATCCACGATACATATCGAATAGTTTGTTTTCAACTATTTCAGATGAGAATATTTTCTTGTTATACTTTTTAAAGTGTAATTTTTCAGTAACTTCAGTAAAAAAATTTTTACTTTCTGATTTGCGACAGAATTCACGTATTATATGATATCGCACACTGGAAATATCTAAATGGACTTCATTTCAATCATCGTTAGCTTATCTTAACCACACACGTTGCAGTTCCTGGAAAAGAAGGATAAATCTATTGTATTACTGGCCAAATATGGCCAATCGCGAGTCAACGGGTAAATCTTATTTTAGGCTTACATTAGAGATAAGATCGAAATTAAGAGCGCGTCGACACAGGTGCGGTTTCCGTACAACATCCACATAGTTCAGACTGTTTCTATAGGAAAAATACTCTAGATACAATATTGATGCAGTGTACAATCAGCCTCTACTGTGATGGCTGCTTCGAATATTATGATTATTTTACGAATAGGGAAACGAATCGAGTACGAATAAGTGCACAAACGCCCTCACTTAATAATCTTCATTCATACAATAACTTATATTTTTTACATATTAGATTCCTAATAGGTATATACCTAGATATATTTAATAATTATATGTTACTTCATAATGTATATTATGATATATATGCTATGAAAAATATAAGTCCCAGCTCAGCGACAATACAATTTGTTACAGTCCATACGTCAGTTGTGTACGTTTTGCCACAATATTCGCAAAGAATACCTGAAATGGAAATAAATAGGAATAATTTTAAAATACTTGACATTAAAATTTAGATTCACAAACCTAACATCTAATTGATTTGAACATGAGAAAATATTCAATATGGCGCTAATAGACGTGATGAGCTATAAAATACTTGACATTAAAATTTAGATTCACAAACCTAACATCTAATTGATTTGAACATGAGAAAATATTCAATATGGCGCTAATAGACGTGATGAGCTATAAAATAATTGACATTAAAATTTAGATTCACAAACCTAACATCTAATTGATTTGAACATGAGAAAATATTCAATATGGCGCTAATAGACGTGATGAGCTAATTTCGTATTAAAAACCCGAACGAAACTCGCACTTGATCGGTCAAGTGCGAGTTGGACTTGCGTCTCGAGGGTTTCGTACATTGAGAAATCAATTAACATTATAGCCCTAACTAAAAGACGAACTAGGATAAAGGAGAAACATAACTTAACCTTCCGTACCCTATGCAATATTATTGCACTAACCGCAAACTTAAGGTTTTCAGATTTATTCTTTCACATGGGCATGAACTGTAATTATCTTTAATTGCGTTTACTTACATTTTAGCAATTTAATGTTTTCATCCACGCAAGTAACTAGTAAAATATTTCAACATAGCACAGATCACGGTCTTTAGTGCTTAAGGTATTAACGTGAATGCTTTCAGTATTCAAAAAAATAAGGTTATCTATACTTTTGAAACATTGTCCACTCGTAGATAATAAAAAGCTACCTACTCCATAGCATACAACTTGTAAATACATACTTACTCAGAAAATATTTTATTACATAAATGGTATAGAATAAACTCTATACATTTTCAAAATATTAATCTTATAAGTATTATCAATCTTAATAAAATTAAATTGTACAAATTTTTAAAACCGTGTTTGTTTTCAGTTCCTTTACTGCGCATCTATGTATATAATATACAGCGTGTAACAAATAGGTGTAGTTACGGTAATATAACTTGGAACGGCTTCTTGCATCGGAAGGATTGGAACTTGGAACGGTTTTGACGAGGTCGTTGGTCCACCTAGCGAGGGGCTGGCCTACGCTACGTCTCCGGTGCGCCACTCGAGAACCTGTTGAAATTGAAATTGTTTTTATTGTCAAAAAAATATACAGTAGGCTGAGCACGAAAATCTGCTTAGGTGTAACGTTATCGTATCGTTGACGTATTCAGTACAAACTATGTGTTATCTGTGCCGCTATTGTACGACATAAATGACAGTTTCTACTAAATACGTTAACGATGCGATAACGTTACACTTAAACAGATTTTCGTGCTCGGCCCACAGTTGGTGTTTCCCCATCGTGTTACGTGATAAAAACTACTTATTTAGGTAATTGTAATATTTTCTCGAATAGTTATATGATTATTAACGGGATATTTACCGTGGTAAGGTTGTGGAATAAGCTCCCGATATTTCGGCGCAGTTACATGCACCATGTTCACGGGAAGACTGACAACCTTACCACGGTAAATATCCGTTAATAATCATATAACTTTAGAGTTATAGTTTAAAACAGTGATTTTCTCGAATGTTAACTTTAGCCCTTCAAATTGTTTGACGTTCATACTTTTCAAGACGAAATAACTTTGTACATGTGTAACTCACATAATTTCAATAACTTTCTCCGTAAACTCATGGAAATATCAAATAAGACCTCGTTTCAAAGTCACGTAGACTGGTGCTTTTTTGATTTTGCCGTAGTGTTGCGACTTTTTAAATTCACTTTACGAATAATCGGTAAAAATGTACCTACGAATAATCGAACTTATTGATAACTATTGTGAAAGACTAAGAAATGAATATTGATGGTAGCTGCGCTCCGCCGTTTTACCCGCGCGTTGATGGATGATGAGGATGATGGCTCGAATATAGCGTACGTTATTCAGGCATAATGTAGCTATCAATTCGAGAAAACATTTTTTTTTTTGCATCGGTTCAGTACGTTTTCGGTTTATAAATTACAAACAATCAAATCTTTCCTCTTTATTATTAGAGTAGATAAGGATTAATACTAAGGTACGAATAATGTGGCCTAGTTTGTACCAGAAGAATGGCAAACCTCTGTGTGTTTTGGGTACCCTACATAGACTGACCCACGAGAAAGGAAACTATGAAAAACCAGTAGTCCTTTATAAGACTAAGATATTATAAAATTGTACCATGTTTTTTTAAGTTGGGGTTTAAAAGTTAGCAGCTTTGATATTTTTTCTAGGTTAGGTTAGATTGGCAGAATTCGTGAGCTTAAAATATCAGAATGGTTTTTCAAAAGAAATCTATCGTAATAGAGAAACGGGTGCTTGGCATTAGGTATCGTTATCGTAGATATGGGTGCAACTACTTATATTTTATGTGATAACATGATAAAAGTAACTTGAGAAATAGCAAATGTACAAAACGTACGAATCAACAATCAAAGGAAATAACTATTGGTATCAATTTGTCATGTCATTTCCACTCTTTTGGCAGAATATACGTAGTATCAAGAAAGTTGTATAGTATGGATAGTCTATGAACTGACACAGAGGTCCGTTTTGCGATATTTTTGCTCACAGTGCTAACGTCTACCGAAGCCGGTCCGAGATAGATATCGCGATTTTGACAGCTCGTGGCTCTGTAAGCGTGTTGATAAATCGGACCAAAGTTGTAGCAATAACGAACCATTTGCGCGCGAAAAACAAATTCATAAAAATATCGTGCATAGTGTGAAGGTTAACTATGTGGTGTGTGGATTAAAAAGAAATAATGGAATGGATGGACCGACTTTTACTACTTTTACATCAAAAACAAGGGACACCAGTAAATACATTGTAGAAATAAACAAACCCCTGTCACTTTTGACAGAACGCTCTTAACGATTATGGAGTAGAGCATGGTTCATGTAATCGTCAATATGGCGGCAGTTAAGACGTCATCGATGACGTAGCGTGGGCCATCGTAATCACGCTCACGGTGAAAGGGACCGACTTTTATCGCGCTTAAATCGATTATGGCTGATTGGGACCGCACTGTGAATAGCGTTTCGTTATTGCCAACAAGCATCTTCTGAAAAAATATGACAGTTACAATATATATTTAGTGCCGACAAATAACGATTCTTTATGAAACACTTGTTCGACTCGTGCAATATTTAACAATAAACATAGACATTTGTAAAAATAGTCCTACGTGAACCACTTGTTCTGAATAATGTTGTTTAGCCGTTTAAGCCAATGTTGATATTTTATTTTACAATAATTGTGACATGTAGCTTTATGAAACGGGGCCCTGTCTAGCTAAGTATTCTACTAAGGAATGAAGGAAAACACAGAAGTAACATAAATAGCATTATAATAGAACCATATATTTTACCCAAGAAACACAGTGTTCATTTTAGTATTATTATATAACAGGATACAGATGTCCTAGTAATAGGAAAGTATTTTATAGGCACACTATTTCAGGAAACAAAGCAAATATAGACACATTTGTTAGACATTACATTTAAGAGATACTATACGCAGACACAATACATAGACATACAGAAGTATTTATAACAAGAAATATAACACTTAACTTTCGGCAAGCAGGAGGTCTTGATGCAACAGTCACTTGTGAAGTAAAGAAGGCTCGGCAATTGTTTTTTTTAGAACGGACTAATGCTGTTTGCCTCTACCGGCATTTACAGCGTCACCGGACGGGAGGGTCGGCAATCTCAGATATTGGCTTATATAGCAATGTGCCGCCAAGAGACTGTCCCACTACTATTACACCTCCCGCCAAACCTCATAACCAAGAAAGAAGATACTACCCGCCAAACCAAAATAGCCTATCAGAAATCAAGAGGATGCTACGTCACTCGCTACAAATTAAACGAGGTAGTATTTCGGTGTGGCATTTGCTAAAAATTACAGTTCCGTTGACATTTAGATATAATATTATTAATAATTCAGCTAATTTACACAGTTTACGAATTTTTGTAAATATCTGACGTATATAATTCTAACACCTGCAATAAGATGTATACATTTCGTAATTTTCATAACTATTAAACAGTACCACATTTTATAACAATATAGATGAGTATTATTTTTAACACTAAAATAATATAAATAGCTTCATTTTAGAATAATTTTGATATCCATTTCTATGAACCGGATTGCTGAGGCACTTTTGAAAATTATGAAATGTATAGGGGAAGTACGTGTACCTATGGACGCTTGCACCTTAGGACACCACGTGTTTTTTTCAAGATTGTTATTATTAAAAATATTCTGAACGCACCTATGGATAAATTTTTTGGTGTTGGCAACCATGACCTAAAGTGTCAACCATTTTGTTTCCGCCTGCTTGAGAAAAGGATCGTAAATCCTTAAAAAAAAAAAGATTATTTAGACTCAAAAGTATTATTTTTAGCCTAATTCAATTGTATTTCATCTGGTCTTATTTGTATTTAAATTATATTGTATATATTTAGTTATAAACTTTATTATTCTAGTTTCCATAACTAAGAAATATTTTTCTCATTTTTGTATAACCTACAAAAGGAACCTAACTTTTTTTTGTTTAGAGATGTTTATGTACCTATGGACATGTCGCTGAATGTGCCTTTGGACGCGTCCGAAAGTACACGCAGCGACATCCATATATACATTTACTGATTAGCTCTATGAAGCAAATGAAACATTATGTAGCTAAGATTGTGGGGAAAATTGGACATAGCACAATAGCACATACATTGTCAAATTCTATGAAAAAGAGATTTAATTTCTTATAGGAAAAGAGGATCCGTACGAGGTAGATGACAAGGACATTATCTATTATCAAATTGCCTCCACCTCAGAAGGAGGGAGGACCAAAAAGATTGCAGGATATAATTGCGTTTGATTTTTCGTTTGAGGATTACAATATTTCTTGAGACTAAATTTAAACTAATAAGCTTTTGATAATTAAAATTATATCGGTCATCAATATATAATATAAAGACTGATTAAAGTGATTAAAACACCTAAGAAAAGAGTAACCTAATTAGTTTAAAGTTAAATATTCGTAATACATAGTTATGTTTATTAAATACATTTTCCTCATTTGACATTTTAGTTTTGGATATAAATTTAAGTGTCCAATGGTACAATCTGTGTCCCAAGGTTCAAGATGCTCAGTACAAAGGTACACGATGACAACTTTGGACAAAAATACTTCTTTGTAAAATATCTTTTGTATCTTTTGTTTTCTTACCTAAAATCGTATGATGTTATACAAAAATAAAATAGAAGTCTCAAGCAATATGTAGTATATTATTTCAAAACACTAACTTAAACTCTGTAAAGCATAAGAACATGGAGAAAAAAATACACAAAGATTTTTTTCACGAACGTCCAAAGGTACACGACACTCCCTTACATCTTATTGCAGGGCGACTACCTACCTATGTTTGACGGTTTTTATGACTATTTGAAAATGTCAAAATTCTTGTGATGAACTAATGAAATGAAACTAAGTATTATATAAAATATTTCGAGCTCTGTGATATATGTGATTTTGCCATTTTAGAGAGATAATTGACATTCTCGACCAGGATTCAAACCCGCGTCTACCGACAATACGTGTCAGCCACCATGACCGCTAGGCCACCGAAATTCTCCGTCGAGCGAGAATCGAATGTATCTCTGTGTATTTAAAGCAAAAACTCATCTTTCGGTTGGATAAAGATTTTTTTACACTTGACAGTTTAGTGTTTGACCACTATCTCACTTGATGGTTAGTGATAATATGCTAGACTTAGAATAGCTACTGGCACTCAATGACAGCTGCCGTAACTTACTGTTACAAAGCTATTGTTCTGAGCGGAAAATTTGAGGGTGGTAGTTACGACAGGTAGAAACCACGAGTGCCCTACCGGAGAACAATAATCGCCCTTATTACGAGTAATTCATTTATGTAAAAGATTTTTGAGCGCTGTATGCATCCACCATTTTACTAAAACGTGACGTGATAGGACACTGATTTATTTATAGCTTTAAGTATAAGTGACTGTGACTGAACTCGTAATACATAAATACAAACTCACGTTTTCGTTTGTGTAATAGGTTGGGCCTTCAGCCACGGTATTACCTAGTGTTTTCTTGATTTTTACCTCATACAAACCTGCTCCTGACAATACCTAAATAACACAAAAAAAAGAAAAAATGTTGCATCGGTTCACGCGTGATGCGATGACCAATGGAAATAGAGATTCATTTATTTAAATAGATGTCACTCAATGCAGCGATAAAATATTCAGCTTTTTTTTAATGACAATGGGCGCAAAAAAAAAATTAAAATTGTCTCGTCGTTACAGACGTCAACGTCATGTGTCATCGTTGTTTCTTTTCATCGATAGTTTTCTTGGATACACAATGTGACAAATTTATTCACAGAAGCCATCCAATAAGAAGAAGCCCTTTAAGGTGCGTTCGATTAGCAATGAGGGCATTGGTAGCGTTGCCATTGTTGGCTCTTGTGTAAAAGTGTTCGTCAAGCTCAAATACGTTATTTTTGCCACTTTTAACCCACAAAAATAAAATCGCCTGATTATGCTGTCAAATAGATAGTTGTCAAAATACTGGAAGTGGGTCAAAAGTGCACTTTTTGGTGGCATAAATAACTCTTTTTTTAGCTTTGCGAACACTGAACGAAAAAAGTCTAAAAGAACATTTTCACCCATAGTTTCCAAATTTGAACGCTCTTGTAAGCGTTCTTAGCATTATTTTCGCCAACTTATTCTAACGCTTTAGTATATTTTTCGACCCCTTTGGCCTTTTTGGCCAGGCTATGATCAAACGTTACTTCAATCATTCTGTAAGTGTAGTCCAATTTTAATTTGTCGTTTTTTATTTCTGGTAAAATTCTTCTATCCCTCTTATAATAATTGTGACCATTGTGGATCAGGTGCAACTTCAAAGGGTCCTTCGATAAAGTTCCGTTCTCACATCTTTAAGCTGGAACGTTCAGCTTATTTTCTATGTTTTCATTGTCTGATAGTTTATATTGTACTGATATTGTGAACTTGTAACTATTGTTTAGTAATAATAATGATTATTATATACAATTATTGTATTATATATGTACATAGAGAATATCATATATTTTACAGAATATACTTATGCTTAGTATTTTCATTTATTTACATTATTTATACTTATTTACATCCGTAATATATAGTACATCACTAACTTGAAAAAGATAAAAATTAAATCTCTTGAGTTGTTGAAAGTTGAGATATCCCTAAGCAACGGTGAGCCGCTCTTCCTGCCTTCCGCGGCCTTGACGGGGCCACCACCGTTAGATGGCGGACGCGGTGGGGCCGCAGGGGAACAGGACTGTCGGTATTGAGAGGCGCCGCTGTCCCTATCCTCTGCGGCAAAGTGGAAGCAGGCGGTGGCGATACTCTAGAAACCTACTCGAATTTGTGGCAAAAGTGCATAAATTGCGTTTTTGAGCTTTACGAACCCTTAACAAAAGAGCCAACGATGACAACGCCACCAATGCCCTCATTGCTAAGCGAACGCACATAAGGCGTGTGATTGTTGTGCTCCACGTTGCTAAGCGAACGCACCTCTAGTCTATTATCTGATTTATAATTAGTGCGTCCGAATAGGCACATAGCTAGCGTTATTTTCGCTAAAAACGCTCACGAAGGGCCTATTCGAACGCACTACTAATGTATCTATGGACAGTTTACTTAAGCGACGAAGAAGAAGAGTATTTTATTTACATTACGGTTTTTATTTTATTGTTTGTTGTTTGCGCTTGCGTTTCTTCCTTCATTAAATTACCTATCTACAATCTGATAAGTTTGTGTCTTTTAACAAATCATGATAAATAGAAGTTCGTCGCTTAACTCTTCTGTAGCGTCATCTCAATATGACGGCAGTGATATGGACGCTGCGAAGATTAAAAACTACGTAAAGGAAATGTTAAAATCACGAATATTTTTAGGTCGATATATCGAAAGAAGACTTATCAACAAGAGCATCGGTTATCGTGATATTGTGGTACTTAGTGCCGCTGAAGTAGAGCTTAGGAGAGATTTACTAGAGGTGCAATACAGACTCAGCATTGCATGCCCGACAATACACTGGATCGGCATTACGGAAACAGATGTTATTGGATGTAGCCCGGCTGGCGGAGTTTGTCTGTGTGCAGAAATCGACAATCAACCATTTGGACCATTTTGGTTTCAAATAAAAAACATTAAATATAGAGATAATGAAATTATTGTGGCGCTGAAATGCATAAGGCACTTATCAGATGCTTTTCTGGAACTAGAGCCAATACTAACCAGAGGAACAAAGAAAGTCAAAGACAGTTCTGATATGAAATCTGTTGCCACTGAATCTCTTACTGAAACCTATGCTGAAATTGTAGGAACTTTGAAAAGTGCAGTATCAATAAGAAATATGAAAGAATTCTTTACATTCCTGTTTGCATTTATAATTGCAATTTTCACTGGAAGTACAGCATTTGTTAATTTTCTCGGCAACTTTGTTTTAGCTTTAATCAGAGAATTGTCGATTCTTATTAAAAACTCCACACCAATGTTCCTAGGAGTGCTAGACTTCTTCAGTAAGATTGTTGGAGGGTTCTACATACTATTAGCAATGTTTTTTAAGCCAAGTACTCCAATGAGGTCAAGTTCAAGAACCATAACGCAGTATGATGGAATTCCAAGGCAGAACATGTATTATAATGACAAACAATTTGACTAAACTTAAATTGTTGTTACAATAAAATGAATACATTAAGATTTAATTTATTTTTCTAATTGGCTTTAGATCTCAAAGATTAATGTATTTATTATCTGCAAAGCAAAATAATGTGTAATTTGTTGATGTCTGTTACATCTGAGAATTAAGATGTTGGAAGGGCAGGGTTGCCCATTCAAAACTATTTTTTTAAGTTGTTGCCTGCAATAACACACAACTAATTTTTCACAAGTAGTTTGATATTCCAGTCATTGTAAATAAGATATATTGAATCAGTTTTTGTTTGGTAGCTACTTCCAATAGACTGTTGTGAGTATTATCATAGATTTGTCTACAATAAGTGTCCAGTAGTGTCACTGATTAATGAGAAGTTGTATCATTTATTATCTGCTGTTGAGAATGAAAGTGTCACAATACAGAAAAGTTTCTTAACCATCTTCAACCAGTACTTCTTAACCACTCAGCATTATGCATATAACAAAATATTAAAGAAAAATATCTCAATGGATGTAAAATTGAAAAGTTAATGGAAGAACAAATGGCTCTAGTTATAAAATAATGTTATTTAACTTTTTGATGACAACATTCCATGTATTGTGAAGTATTTGCATTTGGGATCTTCTCATTTTGAAGTAGGCCTTTAGGTACCATCACTAAAGGAGCTAAATATTGACACATGCGATCTTGACTTTATATAGTAGGTACCTAATTATTTGAGTAGATAGACAAGAATTTAACTGAAGAAAATAATTTATTACCATTTTTGACAATTTTGTTATACATATTTTTATGGTATTGTTGGTGTTTATGGCATTTATTATTATTATATTATATATATAATTGATTTTCTTACAAAGTTTTTTATTCTTCAATTGGTACTACTATGATTGAACAGTTTGGATCTGAAAAATAAAATGATAAAATAATATAAAAAATATAGATACATTTTAAGGAATCAATGTAATTTCTGTTTGTATTTGTAATATCTGTTTTGTTTAACCCTTTGCATCACAGAGATGTATATATACATCAGTTACATTCATAAATGTTTTGTTTTAATTTTCACGGTATAGGAAGGATTAAGTACCAATTTACCTTTATTAATCTTTGTTTTATTCATAGCAGGTCCCCATCCTGAAACTGAAATATAGTAAATATTTTTAAAGTATTAAGACATGTTCCATTCATCTGTGAATGGAACATGTCTTTCTGAATACCCAGGATGCCAATCAGGGGCAATGATATAAGTAGGACAGCCTGCTAATCCTATACAGCTCATATAATATCTACTGTAATCTTAAGGTTGTGTCTGTTTATTAAGTAGATAATGGGAAAGTATTAGAATCCAAAACAGCAATTTTTAAATTTCTTGTCTCTTTTAGTCTATCGTCCTGTCCTGTTCGCTCGCGCATCACGCAGACAGTACTGGATAAATTATGATACTTTTTACTAAATTGTATAGATTAAAGTTCTGCAGAGCGTAATTTTTTTGTTCACGAAATATGTCTACCCAAAAAGAAGATAATATGTGCAATAAAATACTTGGTAATGGACACAGACTTGTGTGCAAATGTTGCAATTTTAGAGAGAAATATAATATAACCCACCCTCGGATGAGATTCGAACCCGCGTCTTCCTACAATCCATATCAGACGCTATACAGTTCCAACAGATGTAGTTGTGCAGTTTCTACATTCAAGCTACAATCGCCGCGTTTTTCCACATTTACTGATTGCGCTAAGCTTTTTGGTGGTAGTGAATGGGCCGGCAAGACCGGGGAAGTACCACACTCTCACATAACACCGAGCGACGTGGAGTAACATAGCTTGCTATTGCGTTTCGTCGGTTTGTGGGTGTTTCAGAAGGCCCAATTCCCCCTCCCCCATCCCCCTATCCTTCCCCCTCCCACTCCGCCCTCACCCTTTCTGTCTATTCTTTCCTATCTTCCTTCCTCAAAGGTCGGCAACGCATCCTCGAGACTTCTGGTATTGCGGATGTCCGTGGGCGACAGTGTCACTTACCACCAGGTAAGCCGCTTGCTCGTTTGCCAACCTATCCCATAAAAAAAAGTATAGGCCTATAAAAATAAGACATAATAATACTATCTTCTATAATATAAAAATGAATCGCAAAATATGTTGGTAAGCGCATAACTCAACAACGCCTTGACCTATTTGGCCAATTCTTTTTTCTACATGTTTGTTGAAGTCCAAGGATGGTTTTTACGGCGAGAAAAATTCGAATATTTTCCGGGAAAACCCTAAAAACAGCTCTTTTTTTTCCCATACAAACGTTTTTCAACTAATACGTAGATTCAATTTGAACTTTATTGCTATGGAATAAAGTTCGTATTAAATTACAAGCACTCACTGTTGTCTCAGCAATGTGGGTGTGTTCCTAACGCCAAAGAGTCAATTTGCACTTTATTACGCCGAAAAAGTTCAAATTTTAATCATATCTATCAAAACAGTGTGCGTTGGAGGATCTAATGTCCCGTTCCGAAACTCAACAAAAGTGTAATATCGCGAACCCAACCTAATCGAATAGTCCTAAAATGGAAGAGCTATAGATCATTAGTACTGATTTTCAATTTGGTTGGCTTCGCGATATTATTTCTTTTGTTGAAATTTATAGAGAGAAAAATTCCATCCTCGGACGGGATTCGAACCCGCGTCTTCTGACTCTCCGTGTCAGACACCATTGACCAACTCCAGTCCAGTCTCCGGACTGTTATTGAAAACATTTTTGTTTCTCAGAAAAACCCAAATATAACTGTCCAAACCGGGGATCGAACGCATGACCTCGAGGTTCCAAAACGGCACTTCCACTACACCAAGACCGAGCGAGCGAAGCCGCTGGCGGGTCAGCTAGTTTATTCATAAAAATAATTATATTATTTAATGATAATATTTTAAGAGTTATCCCTGAGATAGAAACACTGGTTCATTAAATGGGCCATAAATCGTAAATGGTACAATAATGGTCTGAAATCTGAATAACGTACCTATGCCCTAAAGACCCTAAAGTGCATAGTCTCCGAGAAATCGGCCAAAAACTTTGATTCAAGATGCCGCTTGAAACTCCACCTGGCTCTGTCGGCATTTTGTGACTTTATGCGCTCAGTAAGTGAGCCAAAACAAAAAAAAAAGGGTATTTTACTGGCTTATCAGTTAAGCGCTTATCCACACAGGGTTCTCACTGAATGAGGTTGTAAGTAGACGAAGTGCTCGCAACCTTAATTAATTAAAATGTAAACATACACAAATAAATATAATCGAGTTTAGTAGGAAGTTTCCAAAATGTATTGCTTACTTTCAGATTTTATTAGATAAAGACTACCTACTAACGTTCGCGCGCCTGCCAAGCTGTCATTCAGACGTTGCCAAACCTCCGACACTACGTACATGTACGAGCGCCCACAGAATTAAGTATATAAACTTCCAAAATCGTTTGTTTACATTTTTACAAACACTCCACGCGAACCGCATCGAATGGGCACTGTACTGATTTAGAGTAATGCGGAATAAGTGCACGATATTGGGTGTACTTAGATATAGAATAGACGAGAGGTAGGCAATATACTAGATATGAGGCACACTATAATTGAGCTTATTCCACTATTCTTCCTTGGAAATCCCCTTTAAGGGGGAAAAGAGAATCTAAAAAGAAATGTTTAATAATCCCCTATAAAGTTATACCTCGATAAGAATAAATCTCTAAAGTGCTACGTTATTTGTGCATTAGATGTTGATTTTCGCTAGTACCTACTACTACGTACCTACTAGTGACGCTAAGCACGCGCTAGTGCTTAAAAATCATGTAATAGTTTTATTACATGATTTTTAAGCATTACTTAATTAGCGTCTATAAATAATTGTTTTAGGTACCTAATTAATTAAGTATTTATACAGTTTATAAACTTTATTAAATACTTTGATCAAAAAATAAACCAAGACAGGAAAAAGTTTTCATTGCGTTGAAGACATAGCTTAGTTGTAGGTAGTGTTTTATCGATAATTCTGTAACGAATCTAAAAACACGTCACCTCCACATTTGATAGACAGCAGCTTACTTTCAGACTGATGACAGAGTTTGCACCATGTATGGTCGTAAAAGTATGACAAAGTAATAGGGTTGCGAAAAACAAGTGGTTGTTAGAGTGATACCAGACCAATCGATCGATGGTCGAGATTGATGGATCGCAGTTCGACAAACGTCTATCGATCTATTAATGTTTTTATTTATTTATTGGCACACAAAACAGAATACAGTCAATAAATGGTTAAAATTAAATAGTACAATTTAGATCTAGACAATGTTCCTAAATATGTGTACACAACATGGTTGATTGTTGAGCAGTAAGTTTTAAAGATCTGTATACGATAATCTTATATTTCAGCCCATAGAAACTGCGAAGTAATATTTCGTGTTGTGATTAACGTAAATCTAAAAAAAAACATTAGGTACCTATTCCTATCATTATTATTTTTCGAATTTATTGATTTTCCCTATATAGACAAAGCAACCAAAGCCGCGGGCGGGTCAGATAGTACAATATATATATGGAATGAATATCTACCTTTTTCTTTTGATTGCTGCTTAAATTTGTATGATGGCAATCCCAATACTAATACATTAGACTTATTTCCTTTGATTAAATTTCTCTTCAGGGGAATTTGATTTGATTCATCTTTCACCTGTATAGACTGAAATAAAAGTTAGTAAGTTTTATATTGTTGAGTTAAGAGGATAGCAGATAGCTAGTACTTTCCATACCTAAAAATAACTCTTTTCTACCTCTTAACATTGTCTGATTTCAGTGTTTTTTTTCATGTAATCATCACATTGTTTACTATGCCCGTAAGTTTTTTTTAAGGAAATTTATAGTACTTTGAAATACTGAAAAAATTTAAACGTACGGGCACAGTAAACAATATGTTCATTACATGAAACCATTTCACACCTTTTCAAAGAAGGTAGAAAAGAGTTATTTCTTTTAGTATGGTAAGTACTTGCTATGCAATCCTCTTAATATGTAGAGATATTTTATGACACATATATAATACGATAAACGGTAACCACTCGCGTAAATAAGTTAGATCTATCCAACTAGTTTCAACCGACAGATCACAACTATGTTTCTACCCACAGTTCACCACATCCTGTGGTATTTTTCAAGGAGAGTGCTTATTTT
Source organism: Selenia dentaria (assembly GCA_917880725.1). NCBI lineage: Eukaryota > Metazoa > Arthropoda > Insecta > Lepidoptera > Geometridae > Selenia > Selenia dentaria. The sequence goes on from OU862893.1 coordinate 22,327,498, forward strand.
AAATGCTTTTAACGCTCGCAGTAGCGTCACGCCTGATCTCATCTGACTTATTTACGTGAGTAATTCCCGTTTCTCGTATTAAAAAATATGTAGAGATATCTCATGAAATCATGCAAAATTCACAAAATAATACTTCTGTCGCAGTGTCAGCCATGACAACAGTCCTAGGAAACTCCAGTGGTTTAACCATAGTTCTTGTTATAACATTGTTTAAAATATTGGTTATGATAATATTCATTTCACTGTTATCATATTCCATAAGCATATGTGTGAATAAATTCAATAATTTCGGGAGAAAGGTGTTAAGTTCTTTTCTGCCACTGTCACTGTTGCTCAAATTGTGCAGTAGGTCTAAGTGTGTAAAAACTTCTTCCAATGTCATGTATTGCCGATGTAGTAGAGCAGTCACAGTTTTACTTCCAAAGCCTAAAAAAATTGTTAACTTGAGTTTTATTCTCTAGTGAATGTACATATATCTAAGTAGGTACTTCAAAAAACGTATATTACATATTTAAAGTAGACACAATTATATATGTACGTACCTATATATCCTACTAATACTTATTATAAACGCGAAAGTTTGTGAGTATGGATGTGTGTATCTTTGTTACTCTTTCACGCTCAAACGTCGCGGCGGGGAAAATTTTGATGAAATTTGGTATGGAGGAAGATGAGGCGCTGGATTAACACAGGATACTTTTATCATCATCATCATCCATCACCACGCGGGTGACAAAGCGTAGTAAGGAAAACCGTGGATAGATAGATTATTGGGATCCCCCATTAGTCAAAAGCCAAGTCAATTTGACAGCTCGATACACTAGACGTGCTCGGCGACCGTCAAGGATGATGAAATGTAATGACAGTTTTTTTCTATGGCGATTAATTTTATACTTAATTGTATGTACGTTAGTCCTGTATTTTATTATTAATGTTTACTGATTGATATTCTAAGTATTTAAATTTACTCATATAATATAGCAATTCTATTATAGCAGTTGCGTTTGACCATGTACCTATTTTATGACATTTTGATATAAAGATAGATACTTATGCCCTTGGAGAAGATAGGTACTCGAAGTACTAATCCTGCGCAGACGTAGTCGCAGGCACCAACTAGTCTTTCTATAATTATAAATGAACCCCTTATTCTGCTGGTCACGCTATAACTTGAACGGATGGAACAATCTGGGTAAATCTTTTTTGTGTTAATTATTCTCAGGAGAAGGTTCTTTCCGAAATAGAGGGTTCCCGCCTCGGCGGGGGGGGGGGGGGGGGGGGGTCAGTAGCACCGCAACCACCGCAGAGGTTTGGTGGGTATGCTGCCCTTCTGGCTGAGACTCTCAGATAACTACCGTGCCGGAGCCGGTGATAGCCATGAAGGATTACTCTGCGTCAAAAGAGGAGAAGGATTTTATGAAAGAAAAACCAAGAAAAGACGGGAGGCAATGGCGAGGCTGAAGGCCAAGCCTACTACGCGAACCAAGTTGCGGGCAGTCGCTAGTAAATATATATGTAAAAATTTAATTATAATTTCTTCTGGTCACGCTATAACTTGAGAATGGCTTTAGTAACTTCATTAATCTTTTTTAAATGTCTTCTAATACTTCGTAGATGGTTCGTACATTAAGGCGCGGTCCAATCCTAAATTTAAAACAATTTTCGATGCTTTACATAAGGTTGAGAATTGCTTACCAGAATGGACGACGTAATGCGAAAATTTGAATACTTTTTATATTTATTTCGTACAATCAAATGATTAAAGTTTAAAGATAAAAGAGTCCATAGTTCACTAGTAAATTTTATTGGGAATTCGAATATGATACATTCATTGAAATATATTTGCCCATAATTGAAATAAAATGCTTTTTCCCACGAAGCACGTAAGAAAAATTGCAAAATTTAGGGAATGTTGCCGATTTATTTCTATCGAGCCAAGTTTGCTCAATCGTGTATTGGCTGCCATACTTCATAAGGACGTATATTCAATTTACACTACGTTTTTTTTTCGAACTTCGGTTATTAGGTTACATACTTTTGTTTATTCGTAACTAGGAAAAATAAAGCTAGGTACTCGTAAATTAGCCCAGCAAATACGAGTAGGTACTATTTCGTCATTCTAAACGTAGACGTAGGCTAAATAATATTGTGTTGAAACAAGATAATCATAATATAATATAAAACCATTAATTAATTTTACGCGTCCACTATAAAACAATATTAGTATGTCTATATAGTTGATCTCTTTAATGTGATTAAATAATAAAAATATGTTGCAGTAAAAGTGCTTCTAAAACTTAAAAGTCCTGCAGGGTTTTTAAATTACCTACCTAAGCACAGTACAATCTCACTAATCCAGATTAAAAACCAGAGGGTGCCGGATTATTGGAATATTCGGATTATTGGATTATAGAGAAAAAAAAGTCATAAGAAATAAAATAAAAAACATTTCATAAAGAAAATATAATGTATGTATGTACACACTATTCTCACATCAAAACAACGGGTAAATACGTACGCACGTGCGTGCGAGTTTTGGATTGCTAGACGATGACGCGGCGACGGAGTGCATACGCGTAGAGGGGCAAGGGAGGGGCGGGCATAGGTTGCTGGATTATTGGACGTATCGGTCTATTGAAGTGCCGCATCAGTGAGATTCTACTGTAATACATATTATGATTTACTTACTAATTATTTTTTCTTATAAATTATTATGTTATGTTACCTTTATCCACAGGTTTACAATAATATGTCACGTTTGTGTTTTGCGCCATCGGTGGATTCAATATATTTATTGTAGAATTTAAGAGCTCTAACGTTTCGAATTCTAGTTTTGTGGAATTCTTTCTTATAATTTTCTTTAGGTCTGATGTAATTTTAGAACTAAACTTTAAATATCTTCGCCCTTCTTCTAACTGAACCAGTTTGTATAAAAAAGCCGCTGTAAGAGCCTGAAAAACATAAAATTGTCAGTGGATAAATATATCATTAGATATGTTTACGCATGAATACCTATCGCCAAAGGGGTTCGGCAAAATAAAGGGCCACATTTTGCCAGTTATGTTATCTCCATGGCATTTACCTATCTATTACGTAATAGGTTCATAACAAGACTATTGCCATCAGCCATCTTATGATGAAGGGCAATCCTTAGGAAAGACGAGAATCTTAGGAGAAATATGAAGCCGTTTATATTACATATAAACCAGACCTGATAAGCAGAACCCGTAAAGTTGTTTCTTGATAAAATTCTATAATACTCTGCAGACGATATGATGAAGGCTATTTATTCTGTGATTTAGGGACCCAAATAGTACATACGTAGGTATGGCTATCTAAAATATAATAAAGTAATCTGCCATATTAGACTTACAATTATTGCTTACAATTACTTACTACAATTATTACAATTCTTACTATAAAATTATTACAATTACTTACTACAATTATTACAATAATTACTTATTACAATTATTACATTTACTTACTACAATTATAACAATTACTTCCTATAATTATTATAATTACTTGCTACAATGTTTACAATTACTTTGCAATTATGATGTCGAACCTGAGTTGAAGGATCTCCGACATAACTTTCATTTTCACAAGTACATGTTATGCTAACAATAACAATAGATGGATCATCGAAAACATCGCATATGTCTGCATGGGCACAACCTTGAGCTATCTCAACTTTTTCCGTGTGCGTGGAGTATGCAAACCCCTACAAATTAAATTACATTATTTTATCAAGGTTAGAATTTAAAAAATCTGACCAAGTCCGAGTCGGCCTCGCGCACGAAGGGTTCCGTCTATAGTAAATATTTCAAGTTTATACCTGTTATCGTTATTAACGACCGAGTAAAAATTGGAAAAGTATCACGTTTGTTGTATGAGAGCGCCCATTATTAACTTTTTTTTAAGTAAATTATATAATTCTGTGAATATTTCAAGCGTGTATCTTTTTCTGTTATCAATATAGTGCAAAACAAGCAATCATCAATCAAATCACGTTTAATATATGGGGGCGCCCTTAAATACGAGTATTTATTTTAATCTGTTTTTAGTATTTGCTATAGCGCAATATATCTATCATCTGTAAAAATTTCAACTGTCTGTCTATCACGATTTATGAGATACAGCCTGGTGACAGATGAACAGCGGAGTCTTAGTAACAAGGTCCCGTTTTACCCTTTTGATACGGAACCCTAAAAACAAGTTTAAAAATAAATAAAAAGGTATGTATTTTTATAATATACGCAAAGGGGTTGTAACATTTCATTATGGAGACTGGCATAGTGATCGGCGCATATTATTATACTCGATTACAGTGAATCAAAAATGAGGGTTATGTTTATAACGTGTATGTGTGTATTTTATGTATGTTCATCTGTTCCCTCATGACTTGTTATTACCTACCTACTTATCATAATTTAACAGGTGTCGTTGGCAGCATCTTATTTGTCCGCTGATTTTTAGCTTTGAATATGTATAAAATTCAATAAAATATTTATTAAATGTAAGTTGTTCATTTAAAACACGATACATAAAAGTGAAGTGTTTGAATAAATCCTTTCAGTTGGATAAAGCCGATCGTCCACCGGCAACTAAACTAAGTTACTTTAGCTTAGCTCACATAGCTAAGCAGTGGCGGACTAACACATTTGCCGCCAGTAGGCTAATCAAAATTGGCCGCCCCTACTGACCTCTGCATTTCGATACCTTACAGGGACAAAAGAACGTGAAAGAAAATATTTAAGAATTAAAAGACTAAAAAACGATTCCAGTTTTTAAAATAATCTATAGGTATCTAATGAAAAATCCCGTCTGAGGATTTGAATTTTTCTTTCTAAAAATTGCAATATTTGATATCGCTAAGCAGGCGTTATTGTGCTTATTTAAGTAATACTATAAAAACTTTACTTAATGAGGAAAATTACATTAAATCTAAACCTGTCCAGTAAATTTTATAAACTAATAATATTATTATATTAAAAATTAGTAAATTATCTGAGCTTCTAATAATAGTGTAATCCATGAAATCAATAAATAATTACATACAACAGCTTACGCAAGCATTCTAGCAAGCAAGATACTGTTACCATCATTGGATTCCAAAAATAACTGCACATTCTCATCACAAATATTTAACTATATAAGAATACTAGTACAATTTTTTGATAAATGGTTGCCAAACAAAAGATAAATAGTTTGTAAATTTTACTTTGCTTTTGAGTTTCCAGTAAGTAAAGGTTGGTAACTTGAGAAGTATAATTTTTGCTAAAGCTTAATAATTATTGCTACATTCTATTCCGAATAATACATTATATATTTTCTAATATTATGATTGTTTGAACCTGTTTGAGTGAATTTCATACAATTTTTCTTTATTTGTTTTATTGTAAATCTGGCGTAAATGACGTGACCTTCATTTTACTGTTCTTTTCATACCACCTGCTCGAACATGTCCAATTACATGTCCATCACGCAATATCAACGTAAAGCAAGGCATTACATACGCGGGGATGTAATGTTGTATGAAACTCCCTTGGGTGTATAGTGATTTGAATTTGGAACGTTAGTTGTTGAAAAACTCATAGACAGAGATAGCATACAGAAAAAAAAGAAAAAAGGCGCGATTGTACAATAGGGCAGTGTTGCCTAGTTAGCCACTTTTTTGCTATGTCTGGCAATATTTCGGATTGATTTAGCCTAAAATATCGAATATTATTAGCTAAATGTTTTAGCTACATGTTTGGCAAATTTTTACTACTCACAAGGTAAAGTAAAATTACAGCCAATTAATATGTAACTAATATTATTTTTATACCTACTTCCATTTCATATCACTCGTATTCACTCATCTACATAATACCCATTTCTGAACGAACGTTATCTACGGAATACATCAATTTATGCAGACGTATGCTTCTTACCCATGGAAGTGTTGGATTATATCGGAAAGCATGATAAATATTCTTTCCTTATTCCTAAAGAATCACAACCATCAACCTCAATTGAGTATTATGTTGAATTAATCTTAGATGACTAAATAATACGAGTACGTTATAAAATGATAGTCTTGAGTTTGTTCTTTGGCCACTTTTAGCCACATTTCAGGGTACGAAATTTTTAACACTAACCTTTTTAGAAGTGTTTGGCCATTTATAGTTTCATTGATTTGGCAACACTGCTATACCTCTCTTGGTGCATAATCTACTATTATTATAATTTGACAACTTTATTATTTGTATGTCAAAATGGCTGGTCACGGCTTGTACTATTTAATTTTACTTCCTGAATTTTTAACCTGTGTATCACAAATAAAATATTTTGAATTTGAATTTGAACTCAACACCATAATTAAATATATAGGGGACCATAATTATATATAGGGGATATTTTTACAACCCCCGACATAGCGTAGGTTACACAAGAAGTAATTTTATTTCTGAGCTAAGAAAACCAAATCGTTCAATATGACGAGCTAAAAAAGGATCGAATTCCGCTAGCAGTTCTAAAATCATAATTTCCGTTATGCGGATCACTGAACTTTTATTTTTTCCTCTGAAAGCGAGGCCTCTTGAACACAGACGCTTCACTACGGCAACAGTAACATTTATTCAGAACATTTCTCCAATAAGTTCTAATTAAAATTCTTCTTCGATCTGGACCTGCAGTTAATTGTCAAGTCGGCCATCAATCTCCCTTCTAGCTTTCAGACTAAGGATACTTCATGATGGGCAGAGTTTCCATGCTGAGCTACTCGGTGTTCTGCCTTTTTCCAGTCATTAAATCGTTCGTTCTCGAACTGAGTTCTATATTGCACCCCTACTTTTACAGGTTAAGTTAAGGGGTGAAGTCAAATAACATTTAGGTATATATTTATTTTTAATTATGAAAACAAAAATTTGGTCTAATTTGCCGCCCCCTAAAATCTGCCGCCCTAGGCTCCAGCCTACTCAGCCTGCTGGTAAATCCGCCACTGTAGCTAAGAGTATAACACAGCTTAGCTGGCGTAGTTTACGGTGGATGCACATGAATTTAAAGTTGGCTTAACTACGTGAGCTAAGCTAAACTAACTTAATTTAGTTGGCGGCGGACGATTGGTTTAAACCATTTAACGTACCTAGCTTAGCTGACGTAGTTTGCTGTGAACGCACATGTATGAAAAACTGGCTCAGCTATGTGCGCAATAGCTAAACTAACTTAAAGAACTGAACACAATGATGGAGAAGCTCGCACATCTCATCTCTAACCAGCCAATCGTTCGGTTTAGTTGGCGGTGGACGATCGGCTTTCACCATTTTACGTAGTTTGCGGTGGACGCACATGCATGAAAAACTGGCTCAACTATGTGAACTATAGCTAAACTATCTAAGTTTAGATGGCGGTGGACGATAGGCATTATGCTTGTCAATCTGTTCAATAGATGTCGCTTCGTCCCGATACGACTGTTAAAATTTGATGCTGATGGATGGTATGTTTAGGTGGCCATGGAATCTGACCAAGATTTTCGGAAGACTTGGGATCGAATCCCGTTCGAGGGTGTAAATTTTTCTCTCTAAATATGCAAAGTTTGGGGTCGCTATGCAGGCGTTAGTGCTTTAAAAAGCATATGACGGCGTCAGCCACCTATTGTGACGGAGCATGCGCAACGGGCGAGCGGTTGACTCACCGCACACCCATCTACACAGTCGCCTATAAAACAGCTGCGCGCTCAGTTCGCTGCGAGCGCTCGCCGCGTGCGCACGTCTCTGTTGTTATAATCTAATAAGTGATCGAAGATTAAAGTTGGAATAGACATTACGTGTTTTCTTCATATCTGGCTCTCAGCCGATACATATAAGTAATAAAAATAGTAAACTACATTACTTTTTACCTCGTTTAAAAACATCAAAGCATGCCTTGCGTAATCTCCACCCATGTAAATAAACTTTTTTAGGATTCGCATATTCTTTATGATCTCTCCCAATGTGCTTGTAAAGTATTTACTACTTTCGTTGAAATGTATTATGAAATCGTTATATTCGAGCCGATTCAAACAGTGACATTTTCGTGTTAATCTTTTATAGACCGAACAGTCGTCCTCTTCATCGTCCTTAAAAATTAAGCTCTTTGTTAATTAGTGCTCAATATTGAACGGGGTGGTTTGAAATTTGGTATGTCTCACGCAGTTACTGTTATCAATTCTGTGATGTAACGGCGCAGTCTTGCGTTCAGTCACTCTATGGCTCTTTCGCGGTGTGGTGAATATGACACCATAATAACTTAAAAAGTACAAATTTTGTTCATTAACTTTCATGAACGTTCGGTTTGACCGATAACTGGTCCACTGGACGGACCAGTATTGAACGGCCACTCCATTCAATATTGGCGTCGGTAAGTAGTGTAGTGTAGGTACCTACATATAAGTACTCACATCAACATTTACGACAATAACTTCTTGTTGAGCCTTAGAGCTAATGGCGTCAATTTCTGCTGGCAACTGAAAACATATTTAGAGGACCATTTGCACATCTCAAGAAACACGTATATAGGTATAACTATATAATAATAAATTGTCATCCAAATTATAATATCGTTCCATTTCTTTTGTTTGGAAACTGATAGTTCAGTTTATTTTTAGTTTGATAGAGGCAGAATCACTTTATAAATGGGTTTAACGCTAGTTCTATTTAATAAATGTAGTGTAAGACGACTTAAAAATTAAACGAGCCAGGTGCGAATTGGACTCGCGCACCGAGGCTTCTGACATTAAGAATTAAATACCACAGCTGCATTTTGAAAGCACATAATAGCTCTCAAAAATTGTATTCTTAATTTGAATACCCATAAGTAGAAAATGCTTGACCATGTAACTTGCCTGAAGACCTATTTCATGTTTTTTTAGTTCAGCCATATATTATACAAGTATGTAGATATTGCACATGTTTCTAACAAATAAATAGATAATATCTGGTAATTTCTTAAAATATTCATTTTTAGTAATAATATGTAGGAACATTACCTTTTACATTCACTAATATAAAAATAATATAACCATATAATAAATATTTCTAGTTTGTACCTGTTATTAAGACTGAGAAAAAAATTGGAAAAGTACCACGTTTGTTGTATGAGAGCCCCATTATTAATTTTATTATATTTTTTATTTTTAGAAGTTAATAATAAATAGTCTGTGAATATTTCAAGCGTGTATCTTTTTTTGTTATCAACATCGAGCAAAAAAAATCACGTTTAATATATGGGAGCGCCCAATACTTATTTTATTCTGTTTTTCAGTATTTGTTATAGCGAAATATGTCACCTGTAACAATTTCAACTGTCTGTCTATCACGAATTATGAGATACAGCCTGGTGACAGACGGACGGACAGCGGAGTCTTAGTAACAGGGTCTCGTTTTACCCTTTGGGTACGGAACACTAAAAAAGTTTAGGTATGTGTTTTTATAATATACCTACGCTTTTAGGGGGTTTTAACATTTCATTATGGAGAGTTCAGCAATAAGTATATTATGCAAGTAAGTATGTAGATATTGCACATGTTTCTAACAAATAAATAGACATTATCTGGTAATTTCTTAAAATTTTTAGAAATAATATGAAGGAACATTACCTTTTACATTCACTGATATAAAAATAATAGAACAAAAAAATGCTTTACATTGTTTGATGTTGGTAATGGTTTTGTTAAATCTGTGCTCAACGTCTGGTATGGATCACTGAAGACTAAACTCTTGGGGAAAGTTTTTTTGATTCCTTCCAACAAGCACAATAGTTTTGTTGTGCTGTCTTTTAATTTGTTTAACGGTTCCTGAAATCATAATCAATGTATTTATAAGGTTATTACTTACTACCCAACTGCTACTGCTGCTTATCTCTTTGTATATCCGTTCCTATTGTCGCTCGTAACTATTGAACGGCTCAACCGATTTTGAAAAATGATACCTACGTATTTTGATTCGTTTTGATGGCGCGAGTGTCACTAGATATATAGGTAGGTAGGTAGTACATAAAATACTGATAAATGGCGCATATTTGAGTTTTAATTATTTACGTAAGTACCTAATTGGGTTATGAAACTTTTAATTTATTTTCTTCTTTTTATGATTCTACATTCCAAATATAAAGCATATATATATTAAGTCGAATTATTCAAACTATAGCTTTTACTAAATATACTATTGTACAAAAACCAATTATATGGTTCTTGTACAAATTCAAAAATTTCAGGTAACATAACCCATATATACCTACTACAAAAATATATATTAAATTACATGTTTATGAACAATAAGATTAACAAACAATGAAAGTATACATAATAGAGTATATATATACGAGGGTGAATCAAAAAGTTCTTAGAAGTGCATATATATGAAACCTTTTTGGATCAAGTTCGATATTCAAATTAAAGAGTGTCTATCACACTATATTTATGCAGACTGTCACTTGTTTTTGTCAGTTCGTTCGCATGTAATAAATTTTTTTGTGCAACGAGTTGCTAAAAAGTCAAAATTATGGATAAAAGTGAGTTACGTGCGGTGATAAAATATCTCAGTTTGAAAAAAATGTCTACGAAGGAAATTTTTTTGGACATTCAGCAGACATAAGGGGGTGATGCTGTACCCTATTCTACGGTTGCGTACTGGGTGGCTGAATTTAAAAGAGGTAGATCAAGCTGTAAAGATGACCCGCGTTCTGGGCGGCCTTCAACCTCCGTTACAGAAGAAAATGTCAAAAAGGTTGAGAATCTGGTTTTGGAAGACAGAAGAATGACTATAAAACATATAGCTGAGATCCTAAAGATATCTTTTGGTAGCGTTCAATCCATTTTAATTGATTCACTGGGGTTCAAAAAAGTGTCTGCAAGATGGGTGCCACGAATGTTAACCGACGAAAACAAAAAGCGACGTTTGGAAATTTCCAAGCGTAATCTCGAAATGTTCCAGCGTGATTCGGATAATTTTTGCCGTCGTCTTGTCACCATGGATGAAACGTGGGTCCACCATTTTGATCCTGAAACTAAAAGACAAAGCATGTCTTGGAAACGACCATCCTCTCCATCCATTAAGAAATTTCGAGTTGCTCCTACCGCTGGCAAAGTTATGGCCTCTGTGTTCTGGGATAGTGAAGGAATCCTTTTTATTGATTACATGCCAAAAGGCCAGACGATTACTGGACCCTATTATGCAAATTTAATCCCGAAAGTGCGTGAAGCGATTAAAGAAAAACTTCGTGGAAAACTGTCGTTGGGCGTGTTGTTCCTTCAAGATAACGCTCCTGCTCATCGATCGGAAGTTGCGCTCAACGCAATCCGCTGTGCTGGCTTCAATCTCCTTGACCACCCACCATATTCTCCGGACTTAGCCCCAAGTGATTTTCACTTATTTCCAAAATTAAAAGAGGAAATTCGTGGAACAAAATTTCACGATAATGACGCGGTTATAGCTGCCGTAGAGGACTTTTTCGAGAGTCAAGAAAATATTTTTTTTTCACAAGGAATAAGGAAGTTAGAAACGCGTTATTCTAAATGCATTGCATTGGAGGGAGATTATGTAGAAAAATAAAATATTATTATTTAAATCTTTGCATTTTTTAATATTGATTCCAAGAATTTTTTGATTCACCCTCGTATATGTAAAGTATATTATAGTTTTTTTTTCATCTACAAGTATTTGTAGATGAAATCGTCATTTGCTATTTTCGCTCTGGTGCAGTGCAATCCATGACCGATAGATAGGACATAAATAATATATAATATAAAATAAAAACATCCAATACACATGTTTTACATAGAGTAACTAGATATGATCATGGCAAAGTCATTTATAGATGCGGAAAGATCTATGGGAGCCAGGAAGAGCATTCGTTTACTAATCTAATCTCATCTCTCTTCAGGCTAATCTTCTGTCGTTGACTTTCATTTTTCTATGGATCTCTCCATTTATGATTCAATCACGTAGAGAAACCCGCTCCAGAGCTTGTTGTGCGACTTTAAGCTTAGGTACTTTTAAGGCCCATAGTAAGAGACCATGTTTCAGTGCCATAAGTCATCACTGGTAACAGACTTTGCCTTGAAGCACTGGGGTATTTTGGACGAGAAGACTTCGCGAAGTCTTCTCGTCCGGAACGCTGCCCAGGCGAGTTTGATTTGACGATGGGCCTCTTTTTCGAATCAATACCACTACGCGCAAGCCATCAACCAATACCTATCAATATTTAAGGTGTTTGAATCGCTGTGCTGTGATGGCATTGTTAGTGTTCGAAATTGTGCATTCTAGTAAAGAAAAGTAAAATGCTGAACGAAACAGCTCGTAACAATTTCTCACAGATTTCCAGTTCGAATACCTACTTTTAGGTGAGTTTTAGTAACATACTACTTCATACATGAAATAAGGTACCTAATACTAGTTACTTAGGTGCTTACACATTTCACCTGATCGTATACAGATGATGGAGAATTTTCTGTATTATGATTGCCTTTATCGTTCATTTTTGCTGCGTTTCCGGATCCTCTCATCTGGACATCGAGCAACTCATAATTCGGGGATTCTATATTATGATCTCCTAAATCACTCATAAAAAGCTCATTCAGGTGACTTGAAGTTTCATAGTTGCCTGATTCGGTGAAATCGATAAAATCATTTTCATGTTCTTCCATATTCATGATGGAATCTAGGACTAAATAATCTGCAATGTAGAAATTTAAATTAGTACCTACCTACCTATTTTCCACGTAAGTTTAATATATAGATTTGTACCTAATTTGAATGGTTATTTCACATCAAAAGAAGTTTTTACACACAATTGCTTAAATTCTAAAATATGATAAATTATATTTCTACATTTTAAATTGTCTCATTTTTGAATTTTCGTGGAAATTATCCACAGATAAGGTTCCGGTAAGCGCCGTCAACGCTTCTATGTTCGCTCACAACTGTCGCGCCCCGGTTTGCCGTTCCCTTTGGTTGATAGCTCGCAAAGACCACGTAAACCCACCTTCGATCCGCGAGCGTTGTGGTCGCGGTGTGAGCGTTTTCGGTGACGTCATCGATAACGTATCGAGTTCGCTCACGATGATCGTGGGCTTGTAAAGCCCATCACACACGATGAAGATACTATAAAATATATATTATCTTAGAGCAGATTCGGACATATCGCTCACCATATAATTCAATGAGCAACCACACATGGTGAATATACTATAATATTTTACCTTAGAGTAGCTTAAGATGCTACCGATATTCGAAAGGCATGTTAAGATACTCTAAGACTACTGCAGATAATGAAGACATCTTAAGATAGTGTGCGGTACAGATCAAATACAGAATGTTGACAAAACCGTTGCAGTAAATGGACGTCTGGTCTTCAGTTACCGAACAAATTTATATTTTCACAACAATAACTAATAAAGCTTCACATTATCTTAGGTACCTACCTGTTTTGTTTCGAACCTGTAGACATATTATTTGTAAATTAAAAAGAAACTAACGTCTGACTTACTCGTAACAACTTAATCAAACAAAGGAAATCATCGAAAAAGTGGGACTTTCTATCTACTAACCGAACTAGTGGTATGACAAAGTCATCTTATTAGAACTTTTAAAAATGTTCGATGGGCTTAACCTCATAGGTTTTTGTAGATTTTAGGTACTAGGTATAGAATTATAGATCAATCAAACAAGGTAACTACTAAATCGATGTGAGTATTCTTAATCAAATTAGGCTGTCTTATATTATTAGACTAGCTGCAGCCGCGACTTCGTTCGCGTGGCCCTTCAATTAATGCTTTGAGTATGAACCCCCTCAAAATTGGTCCAGCCTTTTTAGAGATTAACCGGATTATAGAGACAGAAAGACAAACATTTAAAAAACTGCTCGGTATCGTGCAAATAACAACATGAATGTAATAAAAAGCAGTTTTTTTTTTAAAGATCCTTGTAAAGTATAATTAACCACGGTGTTTCCTGTGTTTTATGTGACTTATCCAGATTCTCCGTTTTTTACTTTTGACTAGTATGGCGGTTATATCAAATTCACAGTTCCTCAGGCCTGCTAGTACCAACAAAATACGCTTCATCGCAAAATCAAATCAAAATTCAAAAATATAAACACTGTATATTACAGTGTGAACGATCGAGACGTGCGGCGCCCGAGACGGATTCCGATAGAATGTACGATTGCGATATTTTTTAGTATCTGCGCCGTGTGCGGTGGGTTAAGTTAACATAACTTATACATACGACGCTATAATATATATTATCTTAGTCGTGTGTGATGGGCTTAAGGGAATGGTTGTGCGAACGCCGCGAGTGATTTCAGCACTTTCCAGAACGTAGTCTTAATTGGCCGCATAAACCATACCACAGAGAAAAATGTATATACGGAAAACCATACACTATCGACCATAGAATAATAAACTATCGACACACTGATTTTTTTTTACTTTTAACTTATACAACAGGACTCGCATGTTTGTAGTTTTTGCCGTTTCTAACGTAAACCTAATATTCTAGTAAACCGGTGAATACATGATGTGGGGTTTACACGGGTACAGATCGCGCGGCGAGAGTTTGGCTTTGACCTTCGGGTGGAGGGGATTACTGCGCATGGGTACTGTCGCGCCATGTGACAGAGAGAGACAAGAGTCCCTCGTCTTCGATGTGACAGAGAGACAAGAGTCCTTCGTCCCTCTAGCCACCCTGTGATACCCAATTTTTGACTTCTGCGCAATAACGGTCAAAGCCAAACTCTCGCCGCGCGATCTGTAACTAAAGCCGCACAATTTTAGCCGCGCGGCGAAAATCGAGTCGTGTAAACCCCCCTCATTACTAAAACTTTCTGAAGCGATCGACGAGGAAAACGCAAAAGCAATATATGATTTCGTAGATCAGTTAAGCCTTGAAAAAAGCCTTAAGGCTGTGAAAATCAATAATGGATTTAACTTTTTAACTTGGTATATTAATGTTTGCAATAATTTCAAAACGCTAGCAGCATTGCCACTGGGAATGGCCAGGAATAAAGGCCAGCATTTTGATCATATATTGTTTCGGACATACGTTCCGATAAGTCCTTAACAATTCCGCGGGTTTTTCGTTGTAACAACCCGAACCATTCAACCGAAAAATATAAGTAATACACGCTATTAAAAATCCTTAATTATATGTATGATTATTAAAATAACTACATATAAAAATAATATTGTTATTTATTTAAAATATTGTGAATTCACATCGGCGAGTTTCACTCTAAATAAGAAAGTAAATAAGCGACTTCGGTGAGATCTTGTGGGACGGATTCGTGGTAGCAAATATACAGCTCTCTGGGCTCCGGTTCGCTAAACACTCGCCTGCAACAAACCAATTGGTGAAACAAAGCTAAACAATAAAGGCTACATTACCACGCAGATAAAAAAGATTTCTTAATAAATGTAAATACACATGTAAATGTAAATTTACAATTAAGGAATATTTCGTAAGAGTTATTTATATTGACAAACAATAAATAAGCAAAATTTAAAAGTGTTGTTAGTGATTAGCTGCTGTTATTGAAAATGTTAAGTCTATAAGAGGTTTATAGAAAATGTTAAAAGTCTATAAAAGGTTTATAGACTTTTACCATTTTCAGAAAAAGGCAGAATCTAGAGCACATAAATATTGTTAACACATGTTATGTACATCTAGTTTCATAGACAAATAAAGTAATTGTATCATTGAGTAACAATGTATTACCTTAATATAAAAATAAAACGTATACTAAAAATGTATTCGTTTCGTTTAGAAATTATACATTTCTTCAGAAGTAGAATAAGAGCATCCATTGTTTATGAAAACGAATTCACACAACTTTTTTTTCGTCCAAGATACGTTGAATTCTTATTTCACTAAATAAAGAACCATAATAATAATTTAAATAAACAAACTAACGATATGGAAACATTTTACATTTGTTAATAAAAATGTTCGTATAAATAAATATGAAAATAGTTTGCTGTCAACAGGAAATTATATATTCACACATAGTTATAGGGAGAAGATTATATAAAATTTGCTTTGACTTTACTTTGCTTTATTCTAAGAAATCTGTTTTCTGTAAAGGCATCGCATTACGGACCTATGGACCGTCTAAGGACGCCGATAAAATATATTTGCAATACAAAATAGAGATTTTACAACATGACACACAGACATTTGCCTTAATTACATACTTATGAAAACAAAAACTGATGACTATACCAGTTTTTTAAATTTGTTTTGATAAAGTAGGAAAGATGATAAAGTACTAACGTAAGCATACATTTGCAAAACTAAAACCATAACATAATATAACTTTTTGGTATTACCCGACAACCCAAAACTGGAAGGGTTCCAAATTCTTCTTGCTGACTCCGCACTGGTGTAGAATACCCGACGGCACTTGAAAAAGCATTCCGTGTTCTTTCACAGCCACAAGTATTTTGTTCAACGGATTGCACGGTACGTGATTTCGCTTGAACCTGATGAAAGAAAGGTCATAAAGCCTGATGGACGACAATTCTCATCTCGGGTTTGAGTTGAAGGTAAAATCGTGATGAAATCCACTGGCTAGCTACCATGCTTAAGTTTGAAAATCTGTCCTATCCTGTCTAATCAACTAATAGTGTGTTTAAGAGGCTATCCGTGAGAGCCATGATGCGATAGAAGGTGGTATCACGCTGGTCTGGTGTGATTCCTTTGACTTTACGAAATCTCATTGAGATAGTGGTCAAACAGTATAATATACAGCGTGTAACAAAAATGTATAGTAATACTAAAACCACACAAGCAGAAGCTTTAATACAATTGGGGCCTAACTACTGCGTCCCAAGAAGTATTTAATATTCAGAGTTATGAGTAACCAAAAAATTTTTAATATTTTTTTAATATTCAAGTAGGTTCAACCTAAAAACTAGGCCAAAGACAGCATTGACCTCCAGAACGTAAATTAGGTAAATAAGGGGCCTAAGCGGGGCCTGGGATGGCGGCCGACGCGAGAATACCCCTTTCATGCACGCTGCATGTAAGGGGTCGGAGGTTGAATAAATAGGTGGCATGAGGGTCGCAGCGCACATTGACCCCAACGAACTCCAAGCTAAGCATGACTAATAGGGCTGTCGGAAAAAAAAACTTTTTTAAAAAATTTTTGTGTGGAAAAGATTTTAGGTTTTTAATTTTAATACTTTTGTCATGTGAACCTTGACTAGTTACATATGCACTCCTTTCAGTATTTGACACCTACACAGTTTTGTTAGGCACTGTATATTTATCAGGTGTAAAAAATATATTATAGAGCAGTTTGTGTTTATTTCTCTAAGTTTTAGAGTATATTCCATGATATATTACCTTATAGTGTTCTGCAGAATATCATGTATCTTTTTACATGCGGCTCTGAAAGTGTTGAGTATGTAAGAATATATAACATTATTGGCTTGCATTTCTATACTCTTTACTGGTGCCAGAAGAACCCCCTTCTCTGATTCTAGTTGGACGAAATGGAATAAGACGTTTTCTTCACCTGCTGTTATCCTGAAATTAGATTTACACGCTCATATTATTTATACGCATTATCTGTTCTGTTCATGGTGACTTTGAAGCACGATACAAATTGCATCAACTTCCTTCTTAGCTATTTTCTCAATTATCTAAATAATTGTTAATTTCTCAGTAATATTCGCGCTAGTGTAATATAAACTGGCCCACGACTTTTTTCGCGACGAAATTGGCCATATCGTGGTCCCTAGGGAACTTCGTGCTAAATCGGGATGAAAAGCAACCCATGTACAGCTATACAAATTTCTTTAGCAAGTAGTAACGAAACAGAAAGCCAATTTTACAGGTTTTCACAGATAGACTTAATAAATTTATAATTATGCGAACACTGAATAATTCATCAAGTTTTCACAAAACCCACCAAAAGTTAATACTATTTTAAGATTATTAAAAATATCAATATTACCTACCTAAGTATTTAAGAAGTTAAGGGTTATGCACCGCCTTGCCCTCCGCATACTTATAAAGAGTGGATCAATGTCCATTAATTTAAAGAACGTATTAAAAGTTTTATTCGCTCGCACAATAAATGAATTTTGTCTGTAGTTGGTGGCGACAAAAGGAATCTTAAGTGTATTTTTAATACCTACGAAATTAACATGGAATATTAAAGGATAGTTTGTTCAGTAGATATCGGCGATCGATGTCATTAGAAATAGTTTTTAAAATATATAATATAATCAGCCATAGCACATCTATTTTCAAGTGGTAAAAATATTTGAATTTTTTTACAGAGGTCAACATATTCAGTAGAAGTATAGGATAACTTAAGTTTAAAACATAAGTTTCTCAAGAACCAATTTTTAGATAACTTCAATACAGTCAATATCCCACTAATATTATAAATGTGAAAGTTTGGATGGATGGATAAATAGATGTTTGTTACTCTTTCACGGTCAAACGGCTCGGCCAATTTTGATGAAATTTGTTATGGAGGTAGATGAGGCGTTAGATTAACACACATGATAGTTTTCATCATCATCATCTTCACCCATAACCACTTAAGTGTAACCGGGAGGCGCAGCTAGTATTTAATATAGCACGGGTTCCAAATTTGGGATGCGTACTCAAGGTGACTCCTAACAAAAATACAATAGAGAATTTTGATGGTTTTGATATCCGTATGAAAAGCTCTTAGAAAGACGCCTGATAAACCCCAGTGATTTCGAAGCCTTACTATTTTCTACCGTCTTCAAAAAGGAGGAGGTACTCAATTCGACTGTTTTTTTAAAATGTGTGTTACCTCATAAGTTTCGATAGGGTGAACCGATTCTCAAAATTCTTTTTTTGTTTGAAAGCTGGTACTTCCCGTGTGGTCCCATTTAAATTTCATTTCAGTAGTCCGTATTAAATTTATCAAATTGTACTTGTATCAACATGAATGGCAAGCAATAATTTGGAGTCATGGTACACTCCAAGATCGTACAATCACTTTTTAATAAAGCTTGGCCTTGTAAGGTATAGCTTGCATAAACGATAATATGCCTACGAGAGAAGGTAACAAGAGAGCATTTAGAGGGACTTAGTTCTAGTTTGGTTTAAGGCAATAGTTTTCTAAACGAGTTAGATCAGCTTGAAGAGCATTCATGTCATGTTTTGATGATACAATAATTGTTATTATTTATTTCACTAATGGATTAATGTTATATGAACAACAAGATACCTAACTTACACATTTTTCAATTATTTAAAATATACAGAAATAACAAGTATTTACAAGGGGTCCCAAACTAGGCAGTGCCTGTTAGTCCAGTCAAATTAAGCGATATTTTGTAAAAGAGTGGAAGTAATTTTTTTTTTGTTTATTATGGTTTAATATCCTGAATCATGTCTAACTCAATCCTATCAAAAGTAAACATCCACACAACAAACATCAAAATCTGCTTAAGTGTAACGTTTTCGTATCGTTGACGTATTCAGTACAAACTACGAGTTATCTGTGCCACTATTGTACTAGATAAATGACAGTTTGTACTAAACACGTTAACGATGCGATTACGTTACACTTAAGCAGATTTTCGTGCTCGGCCCACTGAAAGAGGGTTAGATCAAGTAAGTAAATACTTTGTAATTGCATAACTTGATTCAGGAAAGATTCGAGTGGTGATCATTATATTTTAATACTATACATTAACTATGAACATGGTTCCGTAGGTGCTAGAAACGGCGCAAATCGGGGAGTTACCTCCAGCTGTGTTTTCTAACTATTTCAGAAGAATCTACAACTATCGGAATTATGTCCATACTTTATCCTAATTTGACTGAACTTGGAATCTTTGGAACCCGTTAACCGATAACGCGTTGTGCGTTAAATTAGTGTGCGTAGTGTACGTTTCGTACGTTATGTACGTCCGTTATAATACAACACATAAAACGCAATACAAAAAGTTATTATTTTGCATGGGTCGAAAGCCTTATACAACAAACACATTATAAAATTGTAACAGAAAGTTGACAAATCCCATACCTATGAACCGCAACGTGGTTGATCTCATTAAGCAGCGTCTTCCTTATGTCCGACATATCGATGCTGCCGCTTGCTCTACTCCCCTCCTAAATAAACAACATTTAAACGTTTATTTTGTGCGTGTCTAGAAATTTTGTGTTTATGTTTAAATGTCCAAAAAAAAACTTCAATTTTCATTTAATATTACTGAAACTACTTAGTATGTATCTGTTATTTTTTTTATCTTTTGCCATTTTGATGACTTCTCTAAGATTAGAATAAAAGATTTCGACGTCAAGCAACATCGACGGATGCGAACGGGTAAATAACCATTCATTAATTGCCTCCGCTGTAGAAATACATACAAGAATATACATGAAAACAAACAACAGCTGATCCAAAATATGATAATTGGAGATTCAAAAAAATTGTTTTGTAACAAATTTACAGTACAATTTAGATTATTTTATCTACTGACCATTAGTCTAAAGTCAAAGGACAGTGGAGAAATATTACGTAAAGTTTCAATTTTTTACATTTAATATGTATTTGCTGTACCACAGGAATACCCAATGCCACCTCTCGGCCGAGCGATGTGAATCGCGAATTAATATCAGATATTACTCGTAAATTTGTTGGTTTGTTTACTTCTATACTAGATGACCCGCTCGTGGCATAGGGAATAGTTACCACTTATAGTTGAACTTCTTTGAATAAACATATGATTACATCTAGCATCAGTAGGTACTGATGCTAGGTGTAGTATGTAATAAGTACCTATAGGTATACCACAGTAACTTATAAATGTTAAACTGTGGTTATAATGTTTAGTTTACTTTATAACTCCCTGACATTACAATGAAAATAAATATACTCTGTCACGACATCTGACACAGATAATTTATTCTCTATAAAACTGCAAAATAACTGTGCGAATGTTCAATAGCTCGTCGTAAATAGACTTTGTACCCTAAATAATAGATTGGTTATCTATCATCATCCTCATCTCAGCCATAGGTATATACTGCTGAACATATGCATCCAACGTCGTCTTGCTACCTTTATCAGGTCGTCTGTCCACCTTGTCGGTGGATAGATAAGCTTGTCCATGGTCTCCACTCCAGAACCTTCCGGCCCCATCGGCCGTCTGTTCTGCGTGCTATGTGGCGTGCCCACTGCCATTTCAACTGGCTAATCTTCTGGGCTATGTCAATGACTTTCGTTCGTCTACGAATCTCCTCATTTCTGATTCGATCACGTAGAGAAACCCCGAGCATAACCATCTCCATAGCTCGTTGTGCGACTTTCGGCTTGCAAAATAGATTGGTTAAGTATAGCTATTAATTTTACCTGTCTATCCCAATCTGAATCCGATCCAGACGAATCACGGCGGTTTCTCTGTTCGCGATCCGCCCTTCTACCCTGTACGCGGTCTTCGCTTATTTCACTGAAAATTAAACACTTCTATCATACGCCACTCACAAGACATTAAAAAAAGATGGATATATTTATAGTTGCTGAACAGGTAACAACTATAAAGGTGGAATCTATTGTAATCTATATCATATAATATATAAATATTAATAAAATATATCTACAATATACCACAGAATACATCCAAGTTTAGCTTTCATAGTTAATAAGATTCCATAGCAAATAAAACTTACTCGAGTTTCTAGAGAAGGTACTTCCCTACTCTATTTAACTAACACATAACAACTGGATGTTTTTCGACAAAAGGGTGAAAACAGTATGTGGAATATGCGCAGCAACAAGTTTAAAAATCAATTGGTGACGCCGGCGCACCGCCTTGCCAAGTCCAACAAATCAGTCTACGTGCTGTTCGAGGTGCACCTTCCAACGTGACTTTTAAAAATAGATTAAGAACCTGGTTACAGGATAAACTGTTTTATGACTTAGATGAATACTTAAAATTAGACATTATAATTTAATTAATTGTATTATTAAATCGATATAGTGTTATATAATTTAATAATTATAGCATTTTATATCATTTGTTAAATTTAATTAATTTAATGTATTATTATTATGTTACTATTAATTTATGTTGTTAACCATTTATGTTAACATGATGACGTGTAGCAAAGGAGCTATACATACATTATTTGTATTTGTATAGTTATGGGGTTATGTATTTCTACATATTATTATTTCAAAGAAGGAAAAAGCTCTTTCTATTATGTCTTCATATATCAAGCTGTAAAAACATATGTGTATTGCAAATCCTATATATTATATGAAGACAAAGACGTTTTGCCTTCCTATTTAAAGATCACTAATTAAACTTGTGTTAAATTTCTATCTCAAGTAGGTTCGAAGGTTATTAGCGCACAGTTAGTCATAAGGTGGTGTAATAGAAGTTTTTATTCTACTTCTTCTCATTTAAGAGTCTTGCTCTGTCTTGTAGCTGATGTAGCTTATTCCATCTTTCTCTCTCCAACGCAATCACTTTCACCTCTTTATACGACATGACATCCAGTTGTCCATCTTAGTTATTATTAGGTACACTATAATAGTTTATTTTATTTATTTGGCATAAAACTGTTACATATAAGATTGTTGAATCCATAGGCTCTCGAACTAGTTATAAACTGTGCATGCTGTGTGTGTACTAAAATGAGACTTCGTTTTGCCTCAAAAATTATCAGTTCTGAGCTGTTAATATGTTATACTGAAAAGAGGCTTCCTTTTGCTGCTCTGAGCATTGCATACACACAAAGATGTTTGCCTTCTCTGCCCATGGTCTCAGTATCCCACAGACCCAATGCGGTCAGTACTGAGTTGTGAGAAACAGAAAAACATTGGTAAAAATTAAAACACACCTGTTACTTTTCAAGCTGTTAGAATCCTCCGAATAGCTAACGTCCAAACTCGAATGTCTATACTTCTGCGTGCTATTATACCAAGGACTGTATAAACTGTGATGACTTCCGTAGTTCACCGAGTTATCACTCGTAGAACTAAGGTTAATCTGTTCTGAAGAGTTGTGACGTTTTTTACCATCTGACTGCGGTTTGTTCAGCTTGAGTGTCGACGATTTGAAGGTTTGCTCTAGTTTTATTGCTGAAACAAGATAAGAAGACTCTATTATATGAAATCTGAACATTGCGTTCCACGTGTAGTAGGAACTATGCGTAGGTGTATTATAAATTGTTCCGAACAGTAGCTTGGTAATGTGACAACTTAAGACGCGGTCCAACCCCAATTTTAAAATAATTTACGGTGCTTTACGTGAGGTTGAAAATAGCTTGTTAGATTGAACGATGTAATGCGAAAATGCGTTAATTTTGTACGTTTTCTTTATATTTTTCGATATATACTAACACAATTGAAAAAACTGCTGGTTATTACTCTAGTACCATACGTTGGCTATGTAATAATGTATTAGTAAAAAAAAATAGTGTTATCGCTGAAAATTCTGAGAGTTAAAACGTGAAAGTTTATTTTTGTGTACCTATTCAGGATTTTTTTCTGCTGAAAGAGATTTATATTTATAAATTCTATTCGGTTATTACTCTTTTCCTATTCCTTTTCTAACCTTTGTATATTTTTCATAATATACTATCGATCCGTTTCGTTACACTATGTGTTTAAAAATTCAGATTTTTACTATTATCAGGGTACGAGCGCGCCTTAATGCTGTAGGAACTTGAGTGTATTGTATTACTGCGATTATCTGTACAAATAAATAAAAAAACCTGTTTATAATATCAAGAAAAGCTTTTTAAATTAATATAAAAGTGTATACAATACTAGACACAACAAAAAATAATTTTTTTTTGGCTGCCTTTTACTGATTTGCTTTTAATAATAATCTAATATTATAATAAGCTACACTAACAAAGAAACACTAAACTAGTTCCGCTGATATACTTGGATCATATCATTTTGATACAAAGATATTCAGAAGAGGCACTGGCACAAAACCGCGTGGAGTGGCGGGGTTTGGTGCTGCAAAATGTGTAATTTTTTGAAGATGACAGGAGGCGAGAACTTGATGATGAACGAGACTAAAAAATAGATCGCCTTCGAACCTCAAGTATAGTTTTGTAGGTGGTGTCCTAACGTGTGGCATTGTTTACGCACGTTGCCATCCCGTCTCGGTCTGCGTTGGCCTTTGAAAGCAAAATAGGATATGATAGTGATATTAAAGCGTATGAACGGAGTCTGGACTTAACATGACAACCTATAGCTTACAGCAGAAACTGTGGCCGAAATCGACTAGGAAACATGAATTATTTAGGTTTGAATTCATGCCAAGGTGAAGAAACAAGTAACATTCACATCATTGGCCCAGATATCATTCAGACAGAGGATAGGGGTATATCATTCAGATGAACATTGTAGAATAAACTGTTGGCTTACTGCTGAGAACTGTTATTGATCTAAAGGCTACAACAAAAGGTCAAACCATCTGTTGTTTAACGGTACAAAACAAAATGTTTGTGTTTAATCATTAAAATAATTATTGAGCGGGACCTGTCCTGTGTCCTGTGACTGGCAACTCAGTGTTATATTAGTTGCTTCTTTTGTTTAAAAACTTGCCAGGTTTGCTCAAAGCGTTGTGCCAAAGCATTAAATGAAAATAATAAAATTATGAAAATATAGGGATCAGTCTGAAATAGTCGCATGTATTAAACTAGTTTTATTTTGGTAGCTAAAGTAAATAGGTCCTCTTTCCTCAAATATGGTTGAGGAGGGCGATGGCTGGCACACGTGTCAAGCTCGTGAACGGGCGCTGCTTGCAGGAGCCGGTATGCTCTCGGTATGTACGATATTTAGAAATTAGTTAAAAGTCTATTTGTGTACAAAAAAAATGTATTATGTAAGTTTAGTTAAGAAAAAAAATGTCCTGTATTCCGTTAGTAACTATAAAAAATATAATTAAAAGTTTAAAATATAAATGTAAGCAATGCCAAGGACCCATTGAGTCTGTGAACAAAAGCAATAATAATAAATAAAAAAAATTACAAAGTTGCCAGTATTCACGCTAGAGTAGATTTGTTCTGTGCGATGGCATCACTGCGCCCAAGTCGCCGTAGGCGGGCTTGGCGCCTCATTCCATTTTAGAGTGAAAAGTTAGTACTGTGCTAGAATAGTTGTCAGTATTTTTCGTATTAAATTGATCTTAGTAGTTTGGATCTATGCACTATACTCACAATTGAAGTCCTTCACTCTCCGTGGACACTTGGCGAGACACTGGGGCTCAGTCTCAAGCCGTGGCTGGGCGTTGGAAGTGAAAAAGGACGCTAGATGTTTATCCAGCGCACACTCGTATAACAGCTCTATACAACTCGAGCATTCTTCTACGTAGAACGGTGAAGGCGGAGTCACGCCCACTGCCTATAATTATTGTGGAAGTGTTGAGTTTTTGCCCTATAATTATTAACAAATACTAAGAATGCGCGTAAGTGAGCTGATCCAGTGTGACAATGTTGTAAATAAGAAAGAGAAAGCGAACTCTGCGAACATAAATAGTAGGTTTTTCACCTAGGGAGCAAACAACTATTTTTAAGGCCAGAGTGTTTATTTTAATCTAGAGCGAAGCGCAGTATTCTAAAGTAGAACCCTGAGCGTAGCGAGGAATTCAATGTACGTCACTCGAGCTTAAAATAGTGTTGCTCCTAAGGGTGGAAACTCTACTTTTTATCACCCCCTATGAGAAAATAAGTTAGTAAAAATAAAACTGAAATAATGCCTCGCTTCTGCAGCGCATCTCAGATGTTCGCTGAAGCACATACTGACGACTTTCATGCAATCATTCGCAAGAAAGTCGCATCGTCAAGACATAAAGGAGATTCGCAGCGAGAAATGAACTCAATTCCGAAAGCGTTTAAAAATGTTTTGATGATTGGATTATTCGTTAGCGTGGGTGCATCGTTTCTGAAGAAGAATATTTTGAAGGCTATAAAATAAATTTGGATGAATAACTAAAATTTTGTGTATTATTGATCTTTTCCCGGTACTTTCTTGAAAGCATGGAGTATGATGACGGTTCTATTATCAAATCGTGCAATATTTACCTGATTAATTACTTCTCATTCAGAGCAGTGACTCAATAGAAGAAAGACCATGCCAAAGATAGAGTTCCCAGTAACCAAAGCGGAGATATGCTACCTAGAAAGTGTTAGGACATTACTTATATTAAAAACTTTGTGTTTCAGGCAAATCTGTTTGAAAAAGGTAAGTATTTGATATGTTCAAAATATCAAGATCTGAAACTACATAATAAGACTTCTTGCTTCAATATACTGCAAAGCTGAAAATTCTAAGCAACAATAATTATTAAGGTTATACCTATGTTATATGTGTAGTCTCCATCACCCACAGAGTCCTATATTCCATAAAACAGCATTAAGAAATACTCACATCTTCAGTACACCCTCCAGATTCCATTAAAGTCGCCAAAATAAAATGGCCCCTTCCCACAATGAGAAGGAACCATCGTCCATCCGGAATTCTGAAAGATAAGTTTTTAATGTTATCAATTGACAAGGCATGATGTCACATTCACTGCATACGAACTCAGTATTAATCATCTGGTGAATAAGACAGTAGAGCCATAGTGCCAATAAAGATTTGGACAGAATTGTTTCATTACTTGTTTACACTTGATAGGTTAGTGATGGTGATGTCGAAGGTGGAACTAGACCTATAATAGCGATTGGCTCTCAAGGACAGCTACAGGGTTCCTGTTAGGCTAGGTTCCTGTGAATTATTTATTGTTATGGCACCAGTGTTAAGGCCCAGAGACGAAATCGCGGTAAAAATGTGTATGGATAAGACGCCGTCGACATTGTTACTAATACTATAGTAGCTATATGTTTAAATCTTACCGGTATTCATATGCATCGCTTTTGCTCTGTTTCCTATGCTCATTTATATAAACTTCTTTCCAAATAATAAGTTTTTCTAAATCATTCTCCATACTCAGTTTTAAAACGCCATTGAGCTTTAATAATGCATTGATTTCCTTCAAGTCTTCATCTTGCAAGTGCGAACTAAGCAGGTGACCGGAATAATATAGACAAGCTCCTATCACTGTATACAGTCTTTGAAAGTGGTCAACATCATCTATCTGAAAAATAAACAATGGATTATCATATCACATTTAAGTAAAGTTACTAGGTGAACAAGACCAGATGTTTCAGGGACAGAAGCATATTGCAGTTCTGTGCAGAACTTTAAAACAAACATACAGCTGTAAATACTCACCGTTCTTTCTGATTTTTAGATAAATAAAACATCAACCACCCAGGCACATACATGATACCAGTTCTACAGAGACTTAGGCTTCATTATTATATTGTTGGCTGCTTGCCTTACATGCTTGCATCGACCCTATTCGGAAGTTTATTGTGTGATTTATGTCGTGCATCGTGTAGTTTCAGCAGTCAAGCCATTAGTTTCCAATCAATAATTTTTAGATAAAGTTTTATTTTACATCAATCGCATATAAAAACTATCTTCTGATGGGATCTGAACACGCTTCTGACTAACCATGCAAGATGTAAGCTATAAAAAATCCGATTTTTTTTAATAATAATATCTTATATATATAACATAATATAAGCATATGTGCTGGGTGACATGCCCTATGCCAAATAAAAAAGTACACAAATGCCAACATACCCATTCTCTATAGTCAGCTGCCTCCAACTCTGTAATGGCATCGTCCACTTGTACTTTGACTTCCAAGGGCAAGGACACTGTATGTACTGCTAAAATATCCTCAAATGATGTGCTATCCACCATACCATTATTTCCCTCATCTGGCACTGTTTTTGAACCATACAGTAAGCTTATAAAAATCCGTGAAAATAGAGTATCTAATTTATCAACATTATTGGGCTTTGTGAAGCAGGTCTTTATTGATCCATATGAAAATTCCAAAACCCGAATGATGTCTACTATGACTTTTTTAGCAACAAAGAGGTCGACTTCATTATTTGGAAGTGCTAGCAAGAGCAAATCATTTTGCCTCTGAGTGTATGTAACATTTATAAGCTTCTCACTGAACATCACTCTAGAAGACAATGGCTCACTGGTTCCTAAAGACTTGGGAGCTAAGTGATTCAGTGTCACATAGGCACCTCTTGTGTTGTACAAGAAATTTTGGTTGTATGGTCGTGGATAGCAGTATAGCACCCCTTTATCATCACTGGTGTTGTATTCTATGTCATTACAACAAATATATAATACAGAGCACATTGAATCTTTGATAAATTGTATTAAGGAATT
This sequence comes from Selenia dentaria, assembly GCA_917880725.1. Taxonomy (NCBI): domain Eukaryota; kingdom Metazoa; phylum Arthropoda; class Insecta; order Lepidoptera; family Geometridae; genus Selenia; species Selenia dentaria. Next base: position 22,355,782 of record OU862893.1, read on the forward strand.
GTCTGGAGTACTTTTACATGTCAATAATCTTTCAAAATTTACAACATATTCTTCATTTGGCATTTGGAAAGTAAGTTTTGGATTATTGTAATCTTCCACTATCCTTTGTAAAATATTGTTTAAGTTGTATGAATTGACATCAATACCATTTATTTTTGTTAAATAATATCCTTTCTTCACTTTGGGACTGTAAATAGCTTTAGCTTCAGGCAAAAAATCTTCGATTACTAAAGTTTTGCCATTTGAATGGGTTTCTAGGCTTATACCAAAAAGCTTTTCAATTTGGCAGCTTTTTTCACTGGTGAATATCATGGTTCTGCTCACCTGCAAGTAGCAATATCATAATGAAAATCCTATCAGGAGCCAAGTTTCTACTTTTTTTTTTGTTTTAACGAATAAAAGTCATAGTTAGCCATTTATTTATATATGATATTATTATGTACTAATAAAATAAGGCCATAATAAAAGTAATATTCAGTAATGGAAAAACCAAATAATCATCATCATCACGCCACTTAGCCACTTAACTTACAATTGCACATACACGCACACACACACGCACACACGCACACACACACACACACACACACACACACACCACAATTACACATTAAATATTATTAAACAAAATAATAATAATAATATTTAAATGCCATATAAACAAAAAAAAATTACCAAAAAATTAAACTGAGTTCAACACCAAAACATTTTTTACCATTTATAGTAACCCTCTACTTACGGGATTCATTGTCAATAATGATATCATCAAGATACATCAGCACTTCAGTTTTTGAGGTGTAACTCAAAAACTACTTGACCGAATATAATGAAATTTAAATGGGACCATCTCGGAAGTATACTCGACCAAACAAAAACATAATTTTGAGAATTGATTGCCGTTGACCACGAATGGGGGAGAAATCGAGTCACATACATATAAAAATAAAATACATACACACAAACATATAACCGCTTCCTTTTTTTAATTTGGTTAAAAATAGGTTATACCTGAATAACAATGGGTTTGTTCTTGTCATCTAAAGTTTGATACTTGTAAATGTTGGATGTAGATGCTGCAACATTATCCTTTTTCTTGGCATCATCACTTTTGGTCTTATGTGGTTTCAAGACCTTGAAGATTCTTCCTGAAATTGTGTCAATAAAGAACTACTCACTTTTAATCTTTCAAACCTCAATCCATCAACTAGGGCTTGGACTGTTTCTCAATGGTAGATGATGAGTCAGAGACTGAAAAATTCTCTAAGATATTGGTAGTTCTTATTATGTTAACACTAAAATCTACATTCATGTAACACTTAGAATTATAATTCTAAACATATGATTATTCTATTCAAATGTGGGTAGTTTTACATCAGTTTAGACTAGTTTAGAGAGCACGAACTTACATGACGATAAAATTTGCACTAAACATACCCACAATTAAGCAGTAACGGCAGATTTTAGAATTGTCATTTGCAAGCATTATACTAATTTGGACTTTAGCATGAACAGAATAAGTACTATCATAATTTACTAAAAATAGATTTTAGTTAGCTAGTTTAGTTTGGTGTTCTGAACAAGCGAATTACTACCATTGTCTACTTGACATAAATTTACCTTATATGAGTGTTATGTTACGAGGGCGGCTCAATAAGTCCGTGACTTTTTGAATTTCTGACCTCTTTAGTGAAAAAGCAACACTACTCCTGTCAACAGGAATCTGTCAGTAGACTCCTGTCAAAATTTGAACTTGCTGCGTCAGTTAGTTTGTGTTTGACAGCTATCTTTATCAGACTACCCAGTAATTTGAGGAGGAAATGGAAAAAAGTGAATTTCGTGTGCTTATTAAGCATTATTTTTTGCGAAAAATATTCATTACCGAGACCAAGGCTAAGCTTGATAAATACTATGGGGACTCTGCACCATCGATTTCAATGGTAAAAAAGTGGTTTACTGAATTTCGTTGTGGCCTTACAAGCACTAAAGATGCCGAACGTCCTGGACGCCCAGTTGAGGTCTCTTCACCCGAAACAATCGAAAAAATTCACGATATGGTGTTGGCCGACCGAAGATTGAAAGTGCAAGAGATTGTGGAAGCCGTAGGGATCTCGCATGGCTCAATGGTTTCAATTTTGAATGATCACTTGGTCATGAGAAAGCTTTCCGCAAGATGGGTGCCGCGTTTGCTCACAGTCGACCACAAACGCAATCGTGTAACAACTTCACAGGAATGTTTGGCGTTGTTTAATCGCAATATGGAGGAGTTTTTGCGCCGTTTTGTAACCGTGGACAAATCATGGATCCATCACAACACACCAGAGACTAAACAACAGTCAAAACAGTGGGTTTGTAAGAGTGAATCGGCGCCAAAGAAGGCCAAGGTGGGCTTGTCAGCCAATAAAGTTATGGCGACTGTTTTTTGGGATGCACGCGGGATAATCCACATTGACTACCTTCAAAAGGGAAGAACAATCAACGGGGAATATTATGCCAACTTATTGGACTGTTTGTTTTGATTGTCTGTTATATCTAATGAAAAAAACTGGTGTAAAGTGTTATTATGTTGTTGACATAAAAGTGTCATGATATTGAGTTGTGTAATTGAATTCAGCGATACTGGTGTTATGGAGATATGATACTGTATAATTGTTTTGACTTATAAATAGTTGAATGGATTCATGCTATTATATACTTGGATTTTGGTGAGTTTATAATGATATTATATTGTACTGAAGTTTACATTTTGAGGTTAAATACTTTGTAAATCATTACTGCACCTTTTATAAGAAAATAACTTTTCTTAACTTAAATAAATACTAAATCGGGTTTAGAAAGAAAATAATAGTTTAAAACTTTAAAATTCAACTTTAAATAAATAAATATTTTTGAATTATTTCAAATATCCAAACAATTTCATAAATATTTTCTTGGAGTTTACTGAGATCTTAGTACCTACATCTCAGCTGTGTTTTGCTTTTGGGTTTTATTGTTTTGATCATCATGGATAAACAAACTCAATGTCCATCGTTGCTAGGTGTGAAGGACAATCAACACTTGTCGCTATAACTTGTTGTTGCTTAGAGGAAAATGTTGTACAGGAAGCGGTTAATATTACTGAAGTTCCAGATCCGTTTGGAAACAACATTACTATTGCTCATAGTTCACCATCTTGTGTACTTCCTTCGACTTTTCCTTCTTTTAATATGTTGAATGCATGACTTAATGAAAACATTAAGAAATTTTTTCCAGCAACTACTAAACTGTTAGACCGAAGTAGGATTATGTTTGATGGTAAGGCTTGTGTTAGAGAATTAATTACTCAGGTCGAAGAATACTTTCTTTATAAAAATTTTGATGAAAAGGTTTTGGTTGGTTCTTTTTCTGATCTACTGTCAGACATAGCTTTGAAATGGTTTCGTACTGTACGGATTAGCATTGGATCTTGGCGACAGCTTAAGGAAGCATTATTGAAACGTTTTGATAAACCAGAACTTGATCTTTGCACTAGCAAACAGAAACCGAATGAATCTCTTCCAGATTACATTACGGAAATTATGGATTTGGCTAGTAGACTTTCTACTCCAATGTTAGAAGCAACTACCATTGATATTATTAAACATAATATGCTGTCAATTTATACACCTTTTGTGTTCGATAGAAGCATTATATCTCTTGTACAGTTCTTACATTTCGGTAAAGAATTAGAAGTTTTTGCAAATAGGAAGAGTTTGATCACTAACAAACCTCCTAAATTCTATAAGCCTTCAGCACAATTTAATGCAATTCAAAGCAACAATGATTAAACTTGTTTAAAATGTAAGTCCAAAGGACATAGTTATAAAAATTGCCCTTCTATTCCTGGAATGATTTGTTTTAAGTGTCAAAAAGCTGGTGTGACCATCAAGACTTGTGATGTATGTAATTTGGATAAATCTCACTCTCCGGAGTCAAAAAACCATATATTTAAAAACTGTATATTTCTACGTAATTTTCCCCCCTGAGATTCCCGTGGAAATTATTTACTTGGAGCAGACCGCCATCTTGAGGTTTCATCTGCGCAGGAGGCGAGATTCCTTTTCCGCGTGTCACATCGTCCATCATAAGGAAGGAAATCCAATTCACGTAATGATATTTCCTCAGGTTTCAATTCCTTGGAGAAAGGTAACGCATTCATAATCTTATACGACCCATGCCTTGAGCATGTGCAGTGTAAAATCATAAAAATAATTAACTTCTTTTAAATCAAGGTGCAATAACGATAGTTTAACAATAACGACAGCTAATAATGGTGTACGCCTTCAGCGACGAAAATACCAAAATTAGTAGTGTGCAGGCTAGTTTTAATAAACCGGTATCTGCCAGGGTCCTTCAGACTCTGTGCTATCGCAAATAAACTTTTCCTAAAATAAATCTTTGAACTATTGTAACGCCTGTGCTTCCCGGCAATAAAGATAAACGAAACTGAATGATTTTTTTAGTTATTTATCTGCCCCCGCTTAAAGATCAAAAGAACCAAGGCTCTATCAAAAGTTATTCCAGGTGAGTTAAATAAATATATATATATAATCTTTGTGTGAGGTCGCTCCAGGCGCCCGAACTTTGTTTTTTTTATAATTTACTAGAGATTTTGGTGAGAATATCACTTTATAGGAGCGCTCACATCCATATTTTTCAATGATACATTTACATGTACTTACAATCAAAGTTTTTATTATTACATCGTGTAACAACTTCACAGGAAGGTTTGGAGTTGTTTAATCGTAATATGAAGGAGTTTTTGCGCCGTTTTGTAACCGTGGACGAAACATGGATCCATCACAACACACCAGAGACCAAACAACAGCCAAAACAGTGGGTTTCTAAGGGTGAATCGGCGCCAACTTATTAGACCGATTCAATGAGGATTTGAAAAAAAAAACGACCTCATTTGGCCAAGAAAAAAGTTCTTTTCCACCAAGACAATGCAAGGGTGCACACATGTGCAGTTGCCATGGCAAAAATCCATGAATTGGGCTATGAATTGCTCCCTCAACCACCCTTTTTTTTGTTTTTTTTTTTATTCTCTTTTTTATTTAGGGACTTTGAGTCGTGTACCAACTATGTCAGTCCCATAGTTTACTCAAAAATTTTGTACACATTTTTACACTTTATTCTTGAGCATCTTATATGTGGACTGATAGAGCATCCTAGCTGCATTAGATGTTGGCGCAGCTAAAATGCTCTGAATCAGGCCCACATCAAGGCGGTTAACGTCAAGGACCTTAAATAGGTCATCTCTTATAGATGCACTCTGGACACACTCTATGAGAAGATGGTACACATCTTCGTACACACCACATGTGTTGCAATTAGGGCTCCTAGCTTTGTTCATTAGGTGCTTGAATCCATTTAATGGCATGTTTCCGGAACGCAACCTGTGACCAATTACTACTAGTTTTCTACTTAACTTCATGTGGGTGCACCATGGAATATGAGGAGGCTCACTTTGTAGAGTTCTATACCATATCCCTTTCTCTCGAGAGATAACATCAAAATACTCCTTCCACTGCAATTTAATTTTGTTTTTGTAATGGGTAAGTACTTCCGTATATTCGCGTTTTAGGTGTACCTCTGTACCACTTACTCTTGCATCCCTAGCTAGTTTGTCTGCCTCCTCATTTCCATGAATGCCGACATGTGAAGGAACCCATTGCAATCCCAGAGTCGCTCCCCCATCCATCAGACCAAGAATTTTACTTAATATATTATATGCTATCGATGCACCTCTGTGTCCAGAAGCGCATCGAGCTATATGCTGTAAGGCACTTTTGCTGTCAGACAAAATAACTACCTTTTTGAGTCCTGAACTAGTAATATAGGACAGCGCCTCCGAGATTGCAAAAAGTTCTACAAACATTATTGAATATTTAGAATCATTTAATCTAAAGCTTTCTCTCACATTGTGACTGGGATCGTAGTAGGCCGCCCCGCGACCGTCTTCCATTTGAGATCCATCTGTATAAATTTTAACCCAACCATTGTACTTGTTGCCTAACATATGAAGTGTATTATACTTTAAAATACTGTTATCATATGTGTATTTTGGTTTTACTATATTATCAATATTTGTATGAATGAAAGATATATCTATACTCTACTCGATATACTACTCTATACGATAATAGGGTGGTCTCATCCACCCTATTCTCCAGATTTGGCTCCGAGTGACTACTTCTTGTGGCTTGGTGGAAAAAGATTTGACTCCAATGATGAAGTCATCTCGCAAACAAAGGCCTATTTTGAGGACCTCGACAAATCATATTTTTTGGAAGGGATAAAAAAATTGGAGAAGCGTTGGACAGAAGAGAGACTACGTTGAAAAATAAAATGATTTATTTATCAAAAAATCTGTGTTTTATTCCAATAGTCACGTAAAACTACTTATTGATCCACCCTCGTCATTCAAATATGTTGCAGAGGAACAAACCAGTTGTAAAGTAGCCTCATATGAGATTCTAAACGGGCACAGTAGTTTATTATATTGCGTTAAGATTTGGCAGGAAATGACACAATAACTTAACTCAGATCTCTACTCAAGTTCGAGTTCAAGCCATTGACAGGGGTTAGTAAGGAAAAATCAAACACTGGAAGGAACATGAAGATGCAAAAGTAAAATAGTGAATTTTTAAAACATTAAGTACTCAGGAATTAAATCCAGTGCTTTGTTTTTGTATGACATTGTTCTTAATAAAGATGCTATGAATCTCTGTTGATTTAGCATAAAATATTATTTAATTAATCTGAAAAGAAAGACTTACATCAAACATGCTACTAATAATTTTAAAATGTACTTACCTTTAGTGGACCTTCTAGTAGAGGTTCTTTTGAAATTGTTTCTTAGTTTAAATGCTTCACATGTTTCAAGTAAAGGTGTTTTACTGTTAGTAATGGTCTCTTCTGATGTCTTGACTTTTATATACACAAGCTCTCCATCGTCGCCAACATCAGAGTCCCACTCAGGCACTGAACTGTAATAAAAATCTTTAGCAAATTTACATATTTTTGTAGCACTTCTTAAAAATATTAAAAGTATACACATAAATGTTTGAATTGAGATAACCGTCCAAGTGTGGGTTATACTCGCGCAACAAGCAACAAGGGTTCCCAACCCTAAGAATGTAATAAAACCCATGATTACTACCCTGACTGAACTGGTAGATCAGGATCTCACTGTGCAACAATTTAGTTTTTCTCAATGATGTTAATATAAACTAGTCAATCTCATTGGTTTTTCTACATTTAAATAATGTACCTTTCTGAATCCGAGTATTTAGAATCATCAGAAGATTCAGTCCAATCATTGTCAGAGTCGCAAGGACTATCGTAGGTGATTTTACTTTTAAAAGGATTCATTTTTCCAGACAAAATATCAAAAATCGCTAAGTATTTTAGCATTAAATTTTCTTGGAAAACATCACAACACACCAGTGTTGCCAGTGGCAGATAGTTAAATGTAACATGAGACAGCTCAAAAAGTAACATTTTCACGACAAAAGTAACATTATCTCATTTTATGTGTAAAACGACAATTATGTCGTTAGTATTAACTATACATTACCTATACTATATTAGACCCGCCAGCTTGATCTTGGTAAAGTGGAATTGACATTTTGTAATCTCGAAGTCCTAGATTTGAACTCCGGGTCAGAGTGTTATTAGATTTTTCGTTTTAGAAATTCTCAATAGCGATCCGAATCCTGGAACAATATCCCGGAGATGACAATAGCCTCGCACAAAAAACATATCTGTTGAAACACACTGCACTCTTCGAGGATAATATAGAGCGTAACGATTTGTTATGATGTGTATGAAAATAATATTTCAATAATTACGTTAAGTTTTTCTCTAACTTTTGAGTGTTTATGCTACTACAAAAGTACACGTATTTTTAATAAATATATTACATTCTTAATTATTACATTATATTCGCCATAAGTATATCTAGGTAACTCGAATCAAGCACCTATCGTCGTGCGAGTAAAATTCCAGTAATATACTCGTAATATTAGAGGCTATTTTTATCACAAAAACATAGTTTATAAGGGTCTAAAAAAGTTGAAATGAAAACTTTGAGAAGTGTGTGTGGTGTGACTTTGAGAGATATAGTTAGGAACAGCGTTATGATCGAGTGGGTTGTGGAGTGAATGAAGATGTTGTGACTAGAATTGAGAATGACGTGATTAGATGTTTTGCATTATTCTGTATTGGTATTCTGATTAAATCTCAGATATTCTGAAGAAAGGTCATGTCAAAATTACCGAAATCGGCGATTATGTATGAAGAATATGATGAAAAAAAGGTATGCCAGGATCGAAGCAAGTAGAAATCTGTGGTATCTATCCCTCCCGAACACGGGCGTGACGTTGTGTGTAAAAATGTTTACTGACTCATATTGGAAAACCAATACAAAGTAAATGCTTAAAAACTCAAAAACACAATGAACTGGCTAGGACTCGAACCGTGGAGCGTGGAGCCAAGAGAATTTAAAAATTGACAACGAAATAAGCTTATTTTTGCAATTAACCATTACAGGATGTTCGACGTTGTTATTCTACTCATAAAACCTAGTTTTCAACACGGTCTCTTGTATCACTCTCATATCATAGGGAGATGAAACATGGCTTAGAATTTAAAAATAATCTTTTCGTATGTTCAATATGTTGTATATCGATAACTTTGATGTGTATTTTACACATCGGTAACATTTTTCAAAAACTGATTTGGCTCAGTCACACTTTTATTCTCTGGTATATATGTGTCACAAGTAAGTATTATACAAATTTTATTTTGTATACTGAAAAAATATTAGCAAGTCCTAAAAGTAACGTAAAAGTAACATTTTGAGTCGTGTAACATGGAGGTAACATGAGAGGGTCAAAGTAACGTAAAATGTTAAAATAGTGACATTCTGGCAGCCCTGCAACACACAATCAATCATAGACTGGACTCAGGGGTGCGTTTTTATTTGTCGTCCGACGATGTCCGATGACGCTCCGATCGTTTTTATATGCCCGGAGCGATCGCCCGATAATCATTCGGAGCGTTCTTATATGTCGCTCGACGACGCACCGGTCGCCCCACGAAATTGGTGGATAAATATCGCCCTGACGTTTCATTTGACAGTTAGGACTTGAGCTTTGTTTGTTTTTTAGGTTACTTTTGTATTCCGTAGACTTATGTTTATGTTTGTTTTAGTTGTGTGTCGTGGAAAAAGATTATAATTGTTGATAAATTTCTTCCGAACGAGTGAGACATTTTAAGTAATGAACACTACTAACTAAACTATTTTAACTGTTTTTAATCTGATTTTTATAGGTTCATTGCGTTTCGTGGGCTCTGACTGCTTACCGCCGAATTTTTTTAATAATATTGTTAGACTTAAGTCGTGACTTAAATCCTCTAATTTTCACGATACTTAGGAATTTACACGCTCATGCAACGCATTCCTCTCTACAAATATCAAAACTTCAATTAGTTGACGTGTCGGCGATTTTGACAGTGACAGATATGATACAGAGCCGTTCTTAAAAGGCGGATGAGGAGCGTCGCTCTGCTTGGAGCGATCGTTCGTCGTCGGACGACAAATAAGAACGCACCCCAGACGGACACAGAACATAGATTAATCAGACTATATCTAAAGAGAGATGGAAATCACTAAAGCAAAGAATGGGACGATAGCGGGAAGTTTAGTTTTTTAAGTGCCATCAACTTTGACCGATCATAGCTGCACGCTCGTCTTCCATGTGTGACATTAGTGACGTGAAACGCATTAGTGACGTGAAAGACGAGCGTGCCAATATCGATATCGATAAATAGGGATGCGCTGTTTGATATCGCGGTAGCAAGAAGCGTTCCTATCTAATCTATTAAAATATTGTTTTGTAAACCAGGGTTTATGAAATAACAAATCATGTGTAAGATAATATAATCCATTTATTGAAGAACACATTCTAAAATAACAAAGATTATAATTAATTAAGAGTAATACATATTGTTTACCTTACACACACATAATTTACACACATAGCAGTTATGTTTTGTGAGATGAAGATTCAAAACATGCATGATTAAAATTTCTAGTAATACATTTTGGTTTTGTTATTTAGTTAAGTACCTAACTATAATTAATATGCATTAAATAACTGTAAATAAGTACTTAATAGTAATAATTATGCGAAATATATATCAGTAATGTTTTCAACGCATGGAACAATTAAAGATTTTTGAAGAAAATCTGGGCTGATAGGTAGGTATCAAGTAATACCTCAATACAAAGGTTTTGAATAGTTGAAGGTTTATTTACGTAAATGTTAAAAAATATCTCATTTCATAACTTTAATTTTATATCCTTAATTAAAAATTAAAAAAAAAATTATATCCTTACTTAAATTAAAATATTCAATAACGTGTGCCTTTTTCTGTTAAGATTTCTTGCATTGTATTGTTTATCCGTTAACAGTGCAGTATCTTTGGTGTTTGTACTGGGGTCTGCACTGCACTGTATAAATCCTGAATTTGTAACAGTTTGGTCTTCACGTAGTCTATAGTCAACTCCACATTTGAGTTTTCCATTGCAACTCTCATTGGTTTAACATATTTCGTTAAGGCTTATAGCTTCGACAAAAGTCTGCTGCGATTGTTTAGACCTTTATCTTCAAAAGCTGACCTTAAAACTTACCATAATTTCCTTCCTCCGACGACCCTCACCGAGACGGTTATTGTTCCGATTTGTAAAAATCGGAGAAAAAACATATCTGATTCGAATAATTACCGTCCGATTGCACTCGCGAATATGGTAGCTAGACTGTTGGAGAAAATTCTACATAAGCACGCCGCCCCATCCAAAAGCGTCAGATTGTCAATATGGTTTTAAAAGCAATGTATCTACTAGTACTGCTATCTATATACTCAAACAAGTTGTTGGGTATTACAAGAAAAAGAAGACCTCGGTTATAGCATGCTATCTAGACCTAAGCAAAGCGTTTGATCGTGTGAACCACGACCTGCTTTGGGAAAAGCTTCACAACCGTCAGGTGTCCAGTAAGATTGTTTTGACGCTGAAAAACTGGTACCAACAACAGCTTAATCGAGTCCGATGGAAGAACGAACTCTCCGAGCCCTCTAGACTTGAATGTGGTGTAAGACAAGGTGGAAGTATGTCTCCAGCATTGTTCAACTTGTACATGGATGGTCTATCTGACAAGCTCAAAGAAACAGGCGTAGGCTGCTCGATCAACGGAACTTTAACCAATCATATAAGCTATGCAGATGATATGGTTTTGTTAGCGCCATCTGTTTCTGCGATGCGCAAAATGCTAAAAGTGTGTGAAAACTATGCTGAAGACCACAACATGAGTTACAATCCGGATAAATCCGTCTACATGGTCTTTTAAAAGTACAAACAGCTATCAACGATCTACCTCCTCTTAATATATGTGGTGCCAAACTAGCCCAAGTCAAGCAGGTAAAGTACCTCGGGCACATTATAACAGCCGACCTGTCTGACCACGCAGATATAGCGAGACAACGTCGAGCCATCGCTGTGCGAGGCAACATGCTGGCGCGGAGGTTCAGTAGATGCAGCGACAAAGTGAAAGCTCAACTGTTCATCAGTTACTGCACCAGCGTTTACACCATCGAGCTATGGTCGAACTACACGAAAGCTGCACTGAGTGACATGCGAGTACAGTATAATGACGCATGGCGAGCTATGTTTCGACTGCCTCGGTACTACAGCGCGAGCACTATGTTCTGCGAGGGACGCGTACCCGGGTGGGCAGCGCTACTTAGAAGCCGTTCGGCTGCCATGCGCACTGCTATCTTCCGGCCCACCAATACTCTGGTGGAAGCTGTGAGGGAATGGGAACACAGCTCACTACATCAGACGTGGGCACAATATCACACATCCATCACCTGACGTGTACTCATCATAATTATTATATTGTTTTCTATTATTTCATTCATATTATATAATCTGTATTGTATATATTGTATCTTATTATGTACCTAAATTGGATGCAAATCTGGTTAATAAACAATTTCATTTCATTTTCTTTTCATTTCATTTTCATTTGCCATTTTTGCATATCTCACGTGAACCAGGCAATGTGATTATATCATCAAACATATCCTCGCTCTTGCATTTTGGTCTCTCTTTACGCCTTAGCAGAATTAACTAGTGTCGTATGAGTGTACTCCCACAGTTCGCTATGGATAAGATTCAACTCGATCGCCAATTTCAGTGTTTTGTAAAATTAGTTTCCATCTAATTTCTCTATGTATGTTAAACTCATACCCGAATCATGTGCCGGCTGCGATCTCTCCACTCGTTCGCAGCTCGAAGTTGCGCTTGCAACGTTACCTTCTGTAGCCATAATACTGTTTACACCCGTTCTTCATGAAACATCGAATTGACACATAACCTGAGCGAGGTTGAGTATCTTTGCTCACCGAAAACTTACAATAACTTCATTGTATAACACAACATTTGTGTATAAACATATAAAGGAATAGACACACGATAATTATATATCTTCTTATTCTTCTTCTTATGTGGCTTTTTAACGTGGAAAGACGTTACTCTGCCAGTGTCATGTTTTGGCGGATATTTTGCCCTTGTACTACCCCAACCCTGAAGGAGTGACCATTGTACGGTACGGAATCAAATGAAAGTAATATGAATATCAAAAGTATTAAAAACTGGTTTCGCTTTTACAAACGTATATTATTGGTTTTAATAAAATTACATAACATATAAATAAATGGTGTGAAAACAAGCGATAAAAGAGAGTTAATATCAGTAGGTCTAGCGATATCAGAATTAAGTTTATCATACAAAGAAGAATTTAACTTAGGACATGAAAAGAAAATGTGATTTAAGATAATTATATATAATTTAGCTCATAGTAATTTTCACCTTTGACATACGTCCGTCAATCAATGACAAAACTCAAACAAATGACGATTAGATAACGATAATTAGATTACGCAAACTCTTTGCTCTAATAGAAATGAAAAGAACGAAGCCACCGTTTAACAGAACATAGATCACTGTGGTGAATAATGAAATGAAATAACTTTTATTCCGGACTGTGATGCATAACAATACAAATTATTTACTTATTACTAAACTAAACTAAGTGATGGGAGTGTGATATGCTCTCCACGTTTTTTGTAGCGGGCTGCTGTCCCACTCTCTGACAGCGGCGACCAGGGAGTTGTGTGAGCGGTAAAGGGCGGTGCGCGCGGCCGCTGATCGGCTCCGGAGCAGCGCCGGCCAACAGGGCGCGCGCCCCGCGGCGAACATCGCGCTCGCGCTGCACCACCTGGGCAGCCGGAACATCGCGCGCCACGCGTCGTTGTACTGCACCTTCATCTCTCTCATGGCCGCCTGCGTGTGGTTAGTCCATAGCACAGGACATGCTCCCCCCCTGCCTCACACCGCAGTTGAGCTTTGAGGGTGTGGAATATTCATTTTTCCATCTAGCTTTATTTCTTTGGTGTAGATACCAGTTCGATATGCGTGGGGGCACAACCATAGACAGCATCTTTCAAAGGCCCACAGGACAGTAAGGAAGTGAAACCCCCGTGATACAGAATGCATTAGCATCTGTTAGTCTGTGGACACAGAAAATACTATTGGGAAAACATGACGAACTCAGACATATCATCATAGATAAATTAACCAGGGGCATTACTATCAGCTTCGTAAAAAGCTTCGTGATCAAAGGTGGGACGACAAACTGTCAGAGATTGAGCCAACTCACCAGGCATACTGGCAGTTGGGTCGAGCTCTGAAATCTGACGGACAATCGACAATGCCTCCACTCATTAGGTCACCTCTCCTCTCCATAGCGTTCCTTGACAAACACAAAGCCGAGTGTTTAGCTGATAGCCTCGAGGCTCAATGTACTCTAAATGTAGATCACGTCGACCAGAATCACCTCGATTCGGTGGAATCTGAAGTCGTAAAACTCAAAAGCTGAACGTAAAAGCTCTATGTCCATCTCTGACCTCCCACTTCTCCCACCGGTAAAATCATCCGAGGTAGTGTCTCTGATCAAGAGCCTCAAGACCCGTAAATCCCCTGGTGCTGATGGTATCAGTAACAAGGTGATCAAACACTTTTCAGTCCCGCTAGTCTATCTCTTAGTAAGCATCTTCAATGCGGCTATGAGCAACTGCTCCTTCCCAGACACTTGGAAGCATGCCATTGTCATTGGTATTCACAAACCAGGCAAACCGGCAGCCGAGCCTTCCAGCTACCGTCCATAAGTCTCCTCAGCTCTCTGGGGAAGATTTACGAGCAGCTCATTGTGAACCGACTCTGGTCCCACGTTAGGTCCAATAACCTCCTTCCCGATGAGCAATTTGGTTTTAGAGCCAAACACTCTTGCGTCCAACCAAGTGCACCGCGTAACGGAGCACGTCCTAGGCGGTTTCAATAAGAAACCAAAGCCACAAGGGACCATAGCTGTCTTCCTCGACGTAGCGAAAGCGTTCGACAAAGTCTGGCACAACGGCTTGATATTTAAGCTGTACCAACTGGGTGTGCCAGACCGTCTTGTACTCATCTTATAAGACTTCCTCAGGGATCGAACGTTTAGCTAACGTACCGATGGAACGCTCTCCTCCCCGCATCCCATTCACGCAGGTGTCCCTCAGGGCTCTGTACTCTCACCCATTCTCTTCTCGCTGTACACCAGCGACATCCCACGATCTGAACTTAATGTTCAGATCGCTCAGTTTGCAGATGATACTGCAATCTACTCTACTGGCTGGTTCAAGGTCAGGCAGAGATGCTCCATCCAACGAGCCATCACCGTAATCGGTGCATGGTTTCGTAAATGGCGGATTGCAGTAAATCCTAGCAAAAGTGCAGCAGTGTACTTCACTAAGACCCGGCGGACTCTCATGCCGTCACCCATAGTCCTATTCGGCGAACCCATCCCTTGGGCTAAATCTGCCAAATACCTGGGAGTCACCCTTGATCGCTAACTCACTTTCGCGAAACACATCCAGATTGTTCGCAATAGGGCGGCCTTCATTATGGGTCGTCTTAGTCCCCTCATAGGCAAAGACACTTAACAAACTTTGCATCTGCCCAGTCATGACCTACGCATCTGTAGCGTTCACCCATGCTCAGAGACACGACCTCCATAAACTTCAAGTGATTCAGAATCACTTTATGCGCAGAGCAGTGGGCGCTCCGTGGTACTTACGGAACGCTGAACTGCACTGCGATTTCACCCTCCCCTCTTTTACGCAGTATATCAAAGACTGCTCCCGCCGCCACTTCTACAAAGCTCCCCACCACTCGAATCCCCTCGTCGCGGAAATGGGGGGAGGCGAGGTAATTCAGATTGTAGCCCCAGTCAAGGTAGTGATTCCGATCACGGTGTAGGCTCCGGCCGAGGTAATGACTGCGGGCGAGGTACACAATCTTATGATTCCCAGGTAAACACATTCAGACACCGAGCTTGCCGGCGAGCTTGAGGCAAAAATTATGTCTTGGTTAGATTCTCTCCAAATAGTCGTAGAGTTAAAATTCATAGGGCCCACTTTCAACGGTACACTTATGTACCGGGGCGATTCTCTCCGACTCCCCTCTCTCCTGGCGACTGCCCAAGCCGAGGTCCGTACCTTAGTGGTGACCTTGAGCAAGTCGCCTACTCCTCTCCTTGCGGCGAAGCGTCTTCAACGCTCGCCTTAGGCGATGCGCCCTTTGCGCCCGCATCTGGCTGAGTGCCATCTGCGCTCGCCACCCGTCCGGTGACGATGTAAATGCCGGTAGAGGCAAACAGCAATAGTCCGTTTTAAAAAAAAAGCGATGAGCTCCTTTGCTTCTCGGCGCTCTCGACGGCTGGACGTCTAAAGGAATCTCTGTTGGTCCTTATAAGTGAGCTATTTTTACTTTATTAAGTGTGCAATTATTATTTGTGAATTACTATTAGTTTTTGATCAATAGTGAAGTGTAGTTTTTTATTGTTTGTGGTTGTATTAAACGGATTTCTTGTATGTAATCTCTTTTTTAATTAAATTCCACTTCTGAACCTAAAAATATAATACCTGGTGGATAGATAGCCATCTTACAATGTTGGCACATATTTGCCATCTAGTTGCCAAACCCAGAAGTACGAACTCGTAAAGCTGCTAGGATCAAGAATAAACTGGATTTGCTAAGCAAATAGTAATTACCTTGCATATACGAGATGTCTAATGCCCATGTTGTACCTACCCCAATATCAGTTAGGAACTCAGTTCTCGAAGTTGTTGACGAGTACATCTACCTGGGACAGACAGTCAAGCTAGGCAGGTCCAACTTCGAGAAAGAGGTCAATCTTCGAATCCAACTCGGCTGGGCAGCGTTCCAGAAACTTCGCGAAGTCTTCTCGTCAAAAATACCTCAGTGCCTCAAGACAAGAGTCTTCGACCAATGTGTGTTACCAGTGATGACTTATGGCACTGAAACGTGGTCTCTTACTATGGGCCTCATAGAGAAGCTCAAAGTCGCACAACGAGCTATGGAGAGGGCTATGCTCGGGGTTTCTCTACGTGATCGAATCAGAAATGAGGAGATCCGTAGAAGAACGAAAGTCACCGACATAGCCCAGAAGATTAGCCAGTTGAAGTGGCAGTGGGCAGGGCACATAGCACGCAGAACAGATGGCCGATGGGGCCGAAAGGTTCTGGAGTGGAGACCACGGACCGGCAAGCGCAGCGTAGGTCGTCCACCGACACGGTGGACAGACGACCTGATGAAGGTCGCAGGACGACGTTGGATGCAGGCCGCTTCCAACCGGTATTTTTTTGGAAAATCATGGGGGAGGCCTATGTTCAGCAGTGGACGTCCTACGGCTGAGATGATGATGATGATATACAAGATGGTTACATACAAAAACATGTAGGAATAAATAGGACAAAAAACAATATTTTCTGCCTCTGTCAGAATTTCTATTTTGTTTGCTGGTCACAACCTTCACTTGCGACCAACACCAAAGAGACATCGGTTGTGATCGTAATGTATTTGTAAGTTTTTAGTAAATTACAGTAATTGAAGTTGAATGGTAATTGAGTGTAGCATATACTCGTAACTCATCTTAATCGGCTGGGTCAGTGTATGATTACTCTTTAGGTCATTTTATATAGCAAGAGCTTCTTGTACATTTTGATCTAACATACTTAGACCAATAGCAACCAAGTTTCCGAGCCGTAGAGTATATGTATAACACTGGTCGAGGACGAGCAAACAAATGTCGTTTGATCCTGTTTTATGCAGAAGTTTATGCTCCTACGTTTAAGAAACATGGTGAAATGTTATATATTAGGCTGGAAAAGCCGTACTGAGCGGAAATGAGCAAACGTAACCTTTCTTATATATCCAGTGAAGGGTATTCAAATAAAAATCTACAAAATGAATTTCGAACAACAGTCACGCACGCAAATCCAGAGTTGATTCCTGATCTTAGTTTTCTGTGGCACTCACGCATGTTTTGTATAATTTGTATTCTCTTTTATCTACGTTAGTCTGTTTAATTTGATTGATTCCACTATACAGTGTTGTCAACCCACATTTTGGAAAATTGGTAGATTGAGTCCAAAACATCGGTAGAAGTTGGTATAATTTCATGGGAAAAACGGTAGATTTACCTCTCAAGTTTAATTTATACGCCATTATCATGTAATTCGCCTCTATTTAGTTATTACTGTTTAGTATATTCAAATTAAAGTTCTAAAATATATATTTTTATTGAAAGTCACAACACAAGAAAGCAAAATAAAATCACACGTTAAAATTGTAGATTCAACTTTAACTTTTTTCAAATTTGGCCTCTGTGGGATTGCCGCAATACCGCCAGTACCACGTATATAGATTAGAAAATAAGCTAAGATTGGTTGGTTACGAAACAATGATCAGCGTCATTATCAACGAATGACAAACACAGAATCAAGTAAACCAACGAAATTGTAGTCAAATTTCCATGCACATACCATGAGCAGTTGACAATGTTGACAGTGACACCTTCGTTTCGTGGGATTTACCTGTGGGTCTAGCACGAAAATCTGCATAAGTGTAACGTAATTGTACTGTCAACATTATCAACGCGCTGTTAATATTCTTTATTTTTAGTGAATGCTCACGTCCACGTCTTTGGTTTTTACTTTGCTCGCATCCTGCGCAGAAAGTAGAAACCAAAGACGTGGACGTTACTGGTTCTGTTACATTATTTTCAATAAGACGTGGTATCGAAAATAGGTAGATTTAGGGCTAAGGGTGGTAGATAAGTAGACTCAAGCTAAAATAGGTAGATCTACCTATAAGTAGGTAGATATGACAACACTGCCACCATAGGTAAATCAGACTATCACAGATTAATTCGCCATCTCGTCAGTGTTGCCAACTTAGTGATTTATCATTAAAACTGGTGGTTTTGACTCCTTTTTTAGTGGCAAAATATTGATGGCTGGTGGAATTTTCTAGTGGTGTAGTAATATACAATTTTAATTATTTTATTACATTATAACGAGTAATTTATCACAACAAAGGAGATCTAATTGACATAATGGCTTAGTTCAATAAAAGTGCACGAGTCGATGATCAGTTGCGACAAATTAATTTATTGAAATGGAATGAGAGGAAAGATAAAAAATTTATTGGAATAAAGTATTTATTTTAAAGATGCTCAAGGGGATTCGACTTCGAGCGACTTTTGCGATTACTGTAATTTAATAATGCTTTAAATTAATAACTTTTTAATAATGCCTCGTTCCAATGCCAATATTGCGAGACTAATTATCAATACGAATATAATAATAAACAAACAGAGGAATAGGAAGTCAAGTTTAGGGAGACTTCGGTTAACTTTTTAAAAACTAAATTAAAATAAAATAAACAGAAAATACGTCCGAGCAGAATGCCATGCCCCGTCAATGAGAAACGACATGCCTCGTCTAATTAATTTCTTTCTCAAACAAAATGTGGTACTTACTAAATACTAACTAATGAGAAATCGTTATGCCACCTGCATCCCAGACGCTGTGTCAGCGGTATGCTTCTAGCGAATTGCGATAACTCGCGGTGCAGAGTGCATAACTTCTCCCTCACCAAGCGCGAAATTATCCGGCTCAGGGTTTGTGCCGGTCGGATTATTTCGCGTAAATAATTTTAGCCTAAACTTAAAAACAATATACCCTAAAACACACATTGGTAAAATAACATATAGTAAAATAGTTGCTAGGCTTACACTATTAATAATAACAACACTAGGATTGTCACATTCCGTTTCCGCACTTTCCAAGGTATTCACTTTTAGAATGTAAGATAATTGTTTGAGTTCATCGAAATTAACGTTTTTCATATCTAAAGTTTTGTTTATGATAATACTTGAAGATTGTAATTTTGGAAGAGTAATAAGTGGTGCCAAATTATCGTTCAAATTACTGCCGTAGAACTGTCCATAATGAAGCCGGATGTTTCCAATAAAAACTATGCAGTTTTCGTCAATGTGTAGGATGTAGGACCCACGTAAGGATTTGTAGTTAATACTATTTCCGCATGTTTCATTCAGTATAATTTCATCCTTTAGGTAAATGATCCAATCATTGTATTTAATGCGTTGAACTTTAGTGTTTTCCACATCGACGGATACAGCGTTGCAGCTGCTCTGGTTGGTTTTCAATTTCATTAGCTGCTCTACACAAGTCTCTCTTGAGTACGGTACAACATTATCCTCGGTACATAGATACTGATTTTCTTCTACTTCCTCGCAGGGGTGTGTGGCCGGTAAGTACTTCAGCCCTTTCACCATAAGGTAAGGAAATTCGGGAATAATTGCCAGAGTTTTGTTAGAAGCACTGTCATGTATTGGCAGAGAGTATAATTTATAATAGTCGTAAATATTGCCATCAGTCAAAGGGATCTCTAAAATGAACGTTATCTGGTTTTCTTTTATAAACGCCTTAAGTACAATCGTTCTTTCTAACTTAACTAAATTCTTAGCATTAGTTTCAAACATAAAGTTTTCAGTATTATCAATATGTTCTAATATTAACAATAGTTCCGTAGAGTTTAAGATTGATTGGTGTAACACAGAAACTTTACTTAGCGCTAACGCTGTTTCAATCTCACTTAGCGTCATGAAAATAGAACGAAAATTGATACTGAATATATTAAACATCATTAATATGTGAGTCGAGTAAATGTTATGTACCTCTTTAGTAATTACTCTTTTAACTAATTCTTCAATAGTTCTAAGCTTATCGTTTAGAATTTCGGTATTTTTCTGTAAAGTTTCTGAGCTATTTACAAA
This sequence comes from Selenia dentaria, assembly GCA_917880725.1. NCBI lineage: Eukaryota > Metazoa > Arthropoda > Insecta > Lepidoptera > Geometridae > Selenia > Selenia dentaria. The sequence continues at coordinate 22,376,130 of OU862893.1, forward strand.
GGCATCAATGGTTTTAGAAATAAATGATATTTTCTTGTCAGTTGACATCTGTTTTGATTTTAATTGTGTTATTAAGGAATTAAAATAAATAGCATCTTCATGATCTAGATTACCAGTAACGAGCTTAATTATTGAACCTAGAGGGTTGATAATACCTCTTTTGACTCTAACGGTAGGTATTAACTGTCTCAGCTTATCTATCGTTATACTACGCAGATATTCTACTTGTTTCCTTAATCCTATAAAATTGGTTGAATACTGGACATTCTTATCTATCAAATCACTAAATTCACTATACTTCTTCAGATTAAATTCTAACGTTAAATCTATTTGACTTAAATCTAATACCTTAATTATAGTCCATTTATCTTCTTGTTTAAAAGCCTGTCCAATGTTTATAGGAAGCAGTCCCGGATTTTGCTCAATCTTTTGAACCTGAAGGCCCTGGTTTCGGGCTACCAGGGTCAGTGTGATCAGGCAGTACCTGTGGAGGGCGTTTCACGTTTTTAATTGGAACTTTAGTCTGCCTTTGGCCTACTCTCACGGGTACTACGTTACGTTCTGCTGCTCCTCTAACGATAGCTTTGTTGAATCTAGGTTTATCTTTGCTTTTTCTAGTATTTACAGTTTTAGTAAAGATGACCTGTCCTTCTTCTAAATCAATCTGTTTCTCTCCCGCTTTTCTATCCCTAACCTTTTCTTTCTGTTGTAACATCCTCTCAGATAAATAGTTATATAAATATTTCGTTCTTTTTGCGTGGTCTTTAAGAATTTGTTGTGTGTATGACTTTTCAAAATTTGCACTAAATATGTGATTTGAATCCGTGTGACCAAAAACTACTTCAAACGGCGTCAGATCGGTAGCCGAATGAATGGAATTATTGTATGCCATTATAGCATATGTCATTATAGATGCCGCATCCGTACATTTCTGATCGTATCTAGCTAAACGATAAATTTCTATAATTGTCCAGTGGAATCTTTCTACAATACCTGTTGAGTTTGGGTTGTTTGGAGTTGTGATGTGTAACTGGATTTTATACATAGATGTCATTTCCCTAATCATCTCATTATTAAACTCTGTACCGGGGTCGCAGCTAATTTTTGTGGGAACACCATACATAGAAAAGTATTTTATAAGAGCTCTAACAATTTCTCCAGTCGATCTGTTACTAATTTCTATAGCTTGACCAATTTTACTAAATGCGTCTACTAATGTCAGATAGTGCTTATTTTCTATACTAAAAATATCCATGAAAATTTCTTGAAATGGGGCTGTTTGGGTTTGTGTTAATTGCAGAACTGGTTTTATTGGTTTTCTGTCATACTTCATTTTCTGGCAAGCTTCACATCCATTCAACACTGCAGCAATAGTTTCTTGCATGTTATTCCAGTAGTAATTTCTTTTAATTCGCAACATTGTTTCTTTTATACCTCTGTGACATGTCTTACCGTCATGATGGTTCAGAATTACAGCCTTTTGCTCTTTCTCATCTTCAATATATATCACACGCTTCGTACATTCATGCATATCTATCGTACCTTGCTTGAATAAACTAATAATTACATTTGAAAATTCTCGCCTGTGTTGCTCATTTTCAAAGTATATAAAATATTTTATTTTCGGCCTAACATACTCTTTTAGAAATTCTTTGATTAAACTTTCATTATGAACTGGCATGAAAACTTCTAAAACTTTCTGCTTATCCCGGGATATGTCTTTAACTTGGGTTTCATTTTTAAACCACTCGAAAACTAAGATTTGATTCGGTTTCGTATCTATTGCTTCATGAAGTATTGGAATTCCTAATGAATCACATTCTGCGTTCGAGTGAACTGTATCTGTGCTACTATCATCTGGTCTCATAGGATAGTTTGGCTCTATAAGAACAGTACTTTCGGAGCCTGATAGGGTCCTTGAAAGTTCGGAATGCAAGGACACTGTGGCCTCAGATGAAATTGTCAGAGTGTCAGACGAGTCACGGTTAGGTTTATCTTTCGCAAGTTTTGCTACCCTGTCTTCCAATTCATCTAAATGTTCCCGTATTTTTAGATCTTGGTTATCGACTTGTACCTTCATAGATATGTCTGCGTCAGAGTCAGAGTCTAGTGCGTTGAGTTTGATTCGAGAGAGTGCATCAGCGTTACTATTTTGTTTCCCATTCTTGTAAATTATGTCATAATCATATTCTTGCAGTCGTAAACCCCATCGTGTCAGCTTACTGTTTGGTTCTTTAAGGTTTTGAACCCACCTTAATGGTGCGTGATCTGTGTATATTGTGAACTTTCGTCCATAGAGGTAAGGCCTAAAATGTTTTACGGCCCAAACTATGGCCAAAAGTTCGCGTTCTATTGTGCTATATCTGCTCTCAGTATCACTCAACGTCCGACTAGCGTACGCTACTGGTTTGTCATTTCCAACGGTACCCTGGGACAATACCGCCCCAATGGCCACATTAGATGCGTCAGTTGTCAGAATAAAAGGTTTTTCGTAGTCGGGGTATTGAAGTAAAGGAGCGCTAATGAGAAGCTCTTTACATTTCTCAAAAGCGTCAATATACTTTTGATCAATAACAATTTTGTTGCGCTTTTTCAAACATGCTGTCAATGGTTGTGTCACTTTAGAAAAGTCTTTAATAAAACGTCTGTAGTACCCTACTAGTCCAAGAAAGCTTCGAATGTCAGTTGTCGTCTTTGGCAAAGGGTAATTCAACACTGCGTCAATTTTATCACTGTTGGGTTTCAAGCCGTCTTTGGTTATAGTGTGCCCTAAGTACAGTACTTCTTTCCTCAAAAATTCCGATTTATCTAGTTGTATTTTTAGGTTTGTTTGTCGGAGTCTGTCAAATACAGTCCTCAATTTTTGTACATGTTCTTGGAGGCTGCTCGAGAATATAATTATGTCATCAAGATATATGAGGCAATGTATACCTTGGAGTCCTCTCAGGATGTTGTCCATTGCCCGTTGAAAGGTGGCGGGCGCGGTCTTTAAGCCAAATGGCATTCTGAGAAATTCATAGTGTCCGTATTGCGTGCTGAAGGCTGTCTTTTGTCTGTCGTCCTTATTCACTTCAATTTGGTGGTAGCCAGAGGCTAGATCAATTGTACTAAAGTAGTTACTCTTTCCTAGTTTGTCAAAGATGTCAGTTATATTAGGTAATGGGTATTTGTCATCATGGGTAATGTCATTAAGTCGTCTATAGTCAATAACCATCCTGTATTTGGTCTCGCCTGATGCATCTTTCTTCTTAGGGACAAGGTGAACAGGAGCACTCCATGGAGAATACGATTCCTGTATCACATTGTCCTTCAAAAGCTTATCGACCTGTTGTTTGATTTCCATTGCTTGGGTAGGAGGTTGTCGGTATGGTTTTAAGTAAATAGGATCTTCATGCTTTGTTCGAATGAAATGTTTGACTTCATTCGTAAATGTCAAAGGAAGGTTTTCACAATAAAATATATGCTTATACTCTTTGCACAACTCATATATTACCTTTCGTTCTTCTTCATTCATATGCTCTAACCGCAACTTTTCCAAGTTTTCTTCTAATAATTCATCTATCTCTATATTTGTCTTTTCTTCTATAAAATTCATCTCGCTTTCATTCTTCTCAAATACATTGATTTTAAAGGGTTTTGTAACGGTCAAGACTGCTTCCGCATCTAAACAATTCTGTATTACGGTGGTTGCATAACCATTCTCACACTTAACTATAGCACTCGGCATTCTCACACCTTTATGCAACTCCTTATACTCTAGAATTCCTTCACCAGTATGTAGATCTGTTGGTAATTTGACACGTTGTTCCGTACGTGGTGCTATTCGAACTACGTAGCTAGTTCCATTGTGTATAATAGGGATCATCGTGGTGTTAGTTTTTAAAATGTTACGTTTTAAATCTATCAAGGCACCTATTTGCCTCAGTAGATCATCTCCTACAACACCATCGTACCGCGAATCTACATCATACAAATAGAACTTGTGATGTTCACTGCTATTAAACGTTGGAAGTAGTGGTATGTCTATTACTTCCGAATGTGAGCTAGACGCATGTGTGCTGATTACCTGAAATGGTTCATGACGTAAAGCATGTGAAAAATACTCGTAAGCTTTCCGTGGGCTAATAAACGATCTCATACTACCAGTATCAATCATTAATTTGGAATCTATCTCAGGGATGTATATATATGGAAGTTTAAGATTTGGATCGCAGTTAAGCTCTATCACTTCCGAGGGTCGTTTATTAAACGCTTGTGAAAATTTTGAACTTCATTAGAGGTATCGGGGGCCATTTTGTTTTCTTCCTCAATAATTTGTTCATCCGAGAAAGAATGTTGAACTGACTGTGGGTCATGTGCATTATCCACAAAATAATCATCGTATGGATTTTCAAATTCAATTTGATCGTTATTGTAACATAAGTCAGTGGGTTCGTAAAACTCTAACTCGTTTAGTCTAAACCCTTGCTGCATTTTTAAGGGGGGCGCAGTGCGCATAGACACATCTTGATTATTTGGTGGTTGGGAAGGCCTGTACCCAAATTGTGTGTTACCGGGATTTTGAGGACGCATGCCAAATTGCTGAGGGCGCATTCCGAATTGTTGCGGGTATGCACCAAACTGTTGAGGGCGCATACCTGCCTGAAATCCAAATGGAGGCCTATAGCCTAGCTGAGGTCTAAAACCCATTGGTTGCTGCGGTCTAAAACCCATTGGTTGCTGCGGTCTAAAGCTCATTTGTTGTTGTCGGTGGTGTGGAAACAGTTGTTGATTTGGTGGTATGCCAAATTTAAAGGTAGGCTGTGTCGGAGGTTGAACGTTATTTCCAAACTTAAACGTTGGTGAGTTAACGGAGGGCTGGTTGACCGGGAATTATGGTTTACCATTAGTATTAATAATTTTATTACGCATATTATACTGGTCGTGAAAATTGACCTCTTCCATAACAACACTTAGAGCCTCTTCAAGAGTCTTCGGTGATTTCAACCGAACTATTCTCACCATGCTTTCCGGCAAATTGTATAGGAAAACATTAAGGGAAGTATTGCTATAGATGGTAATTTTACTACTTTTAAGGGTTATGTCCGTAAGTAAATTTACTTTTGATATAAGTACAGAGCGTACTGACTGTATTCTGTTACAAAAATCTAAATACGATTCACCGTGTCGAATTTTCATTGACTCTAATTCTATAGCGATACAGTCTTCGCTCCGTGGATCCCCAAAGTGTTGCGTTAGTAATTCTTTGAAATCGTCCCACGTTAAGATATCCTCGCGTTCACTGATAAGAGCGGCCGCATTATCAACAAGTCTGCTCATTATCGAGTGCATAACGTATGAATTCTGAGCTAGGTTACCGGCATATCGAGAAATAACATATTCACATTGTCTGATAAATAAGCTGAGCTGTCGTTTATCACCACCGAAAAACGGGATAAGATTTAACATTTCGTTTGGTATTAAAGTAATTGTTTGAATCGAGTCATTCCTTTCAGTTGCCATTTTACACGATTTATTATACACACAGTTTATGAAAATTCCTTACACTTAAGTATTTCAAATATTATATATTATATAAGTACCTACCTAATTCTAATCGCCTATAATATATTATATTTATTCACGATGCAAAGTGATAGTTTAAGTAGTAACAAATGTACTTATATACTATACTTACGTACACATAATACACAAAAATACGATACGCAAAATCAAATCAACACAATAATGTTTCAGTATAGTCTTATAATGTTCTGATCTCACTTAGTTCACTGTTTTATTTTATTAGTTACTACACTAATTCCGATTCCACAGATTTCATATAAAAAAAACCAGATAACGTTAAAAAGAGAAAATTCTGATCTCTAGGTAACAAAACTCTACAATTAAAAGCGTTATGGAAAGGTAAGGAGGTGAAAAAGCTTACTCACCAACCAGCCAACGCCATCACCATCGCTCCAACACTTTGACAAATTTATTTGTTCACGGATCGCCGTGCGCGCCGGGTAATCGCGGAAATCGGTAAAACTTGATACACTTATTTCCACGAGATGAACCAACGCTACGTTGCGGCGATCCTGTCCGCAGCGCCAGTCAAGTTTAGGGAGACTTCGGTTAACTTTTTCAAAACTAAATTAAAATAAAATAAACAGAAAATACGTCCGAGCAGAATGACATGCCCCGTCTAATTAATTTCTTTCTCAAACAAAATGTGGTACTTACTAAATACTAACTAATGAGAAATCGTTATGCCACCTGCATCCCAGACGCTGTGTCAGCGGTATGCTTCTAGCGAATTGCGATAACTCGCGGTGCAGAGTGCATAACTAGGATGAAGTAAAATATTTGTTATTGTATCGTTTGCAGATAACACTTCACTGTTATTTAAAATTAAAAGGCAGTTATTAAACCATGACGATGTTAACAATACACTAGCTAAAGTTGTGAATTGGTTCAATACAAATAATCCTTTCCTCAATGAGAAGAAAACTAATTGTATAAAGTTCCCGACACCAAATGTGAGACAAGTAGAATCCAATATACAATTGAATGGAATAGGGTTGGACCTTGCGGAGTCAACGGTCTTTTTAGGAATTACTATAGACGCTAAACTGAAATGGGTTACTATTAAAATATTGTCTAGTAGACTCAGTTTAGTGGCTTATACTGTTAAAAAAATTAGGCTATTAACTGATGTAGACACAGCTAGAATAGTTTATTTTAGTTATTTGCATAGCGTTATGACTTATGGCATACTGCTCTGGGGATGTTCTGCAGATATTAATTCTATTTTTATACTGTAAAATAGGGCTATACGAGCTATCTACAGTTGAGCTCCCAGAGTCTCCTTTAGACAGAAATTTAAAGACATAAACATTCTAACTGTTGTCTCTCAGTTTATCTTTGAAAATCTAATGTATGTAAAGAAAAACATTAATAGTTTTGATAAAAGGAGTGTTGCTCATTCCATCAACACGCGAAATAAGAACAAGCTATCCGTTTATGTAATGCCTCTCCACAGAATAAGTCATTATTTTATGGGACAATGTATACGATTCTATAATAAAGTTCCCAATGTTATCCGAGATTTGCCTATCAATAAGTTTAAAATTACTATTAAAACTAAACTCTGTCAAATAGGTTATTACAAAATTTCGGATTACTTGGAGGATAAAACAGCTTGGGACTGATCACTTCAAGATCTACCTACTCGTCCCCCCCGAGTGTTCCCGCCTTGTTGTGGCGGGGGGGCTCAGTAGCCGTGGCTTGGGTCACCACGGTGAAGCTAAGAGGAACCAATGGGCCTGCCAGTGATAGCCGATAGCTGGCGGGCCCGAGGTGGGACCGCTCCTATGGGCTTTGCCCTCCAAGTCCACACGGGAGCGGTCACTGTAGGTAGCGGTGGTGTATGGGCGCCACTGCAACTGAGGCGGGCTGCGGTGTCGTATGGGCGGCACCGTGGCTGAGAGTTAGAGGCCGCGGCGGGAGAGGAGTGCCGGTGTTACGGTCAGCCGCTCTCCCTGCCTTCCGCGACCTTGACGGGGCCGCCACCGTTAGATGGTGGACGCGGTGGGGTCGCAGGGGAAGAGGACTGTCGGTATTGAGAGGCGCCGCTGTCCCTATCCTCTGCGGCCGAAGTAGCAGGCGGTCGAGCTACTCACCTGACCCATCGTATTGGGACTTAGGGCGCCCAGACTCGGGGGAGTCTGGGGTCCATTTGCGGGCTTGGTCCCTCGTGGCGGTTGCGGCACGCCAAGTGTTCTGGCGTGCTGCAAGAGAGAAGGGTCCGGCAACGGACAGCCGCGGTGGGTTCGCGGTCGTGTGCGAAATCTGTCCCGCGATCCCACCAAAAGCGGCAGTGACGGAACACCGCAGAGGTTTGGTGGGTATGCTGCCCTTCTGGCAGAGACTCCCACATAACCACCGTGCTCCCCCTGGGCCCGGTGGTATCCATAAAGGATAACTCTGCGTTTAAAAAAAAAAAGGATCTACCTACTCGTGTATTAAGATGTCATATCTGATATCATTATTATACTATCTTTTGTAAGGCACACACTGGAGCTTAAAATTAGCGAGCTAAAAATTAAATTCTATAAATTAATTAAGAGACAGTATATATTTCATCCAATCTCGAACATTTGTTATATAATTTAAGAAATTGGCGATACAGTCTGACATTATATAGAAGACAAAGATCCTTGGAATGCTCCATTTCTAGAAAGCTGTCACTCTGCCACCCATATAATGTAATATTTGTAGTACCTAAGTAGCAACATTGTGAATATCTATATAAAAAGAATGGCCCCGAGTTTCTTGCCGCATCTTCTCGGCAGGCTTTATATATATTTTGGAACGCGGCAGTAGAGTCTTTAAAGTACATTTTAATGAAAAATTGACTATCATAAGTGTGTCTTTGATGCCTAATATTAATTAATGATTTTGACTTTGACTTTGAAATCTTTTATAAGCTTTATATAGAAAACACTGTTGTTTGAGGTTGAAAGGAAACTGCCGCAACAACTATGAAATTCCAATAAACACTGTAAAACAAAACAGTAACAACAAAGAATCGTATCAATATTAAATCGACGATGAGTGTGCGGACAAAAAAGATTTATCTGAAATTGATTTAATTTTATTTGATATAGCAGTAAGTTGTATTTGTTATTTCAATGTTCCTGATCAGGACCTTTTCATTTACCAACTATATGTTCATTTGTTGATTGTTGATACGTTATAACGTTATAATATAGTAAACTTATAACTTAAAAAAACGTATTGTTTTCTTTCATAATGGATAAAAAATCGTTTCGTGAAAAATTTTGCGATTTTATGAGTAGGGTTGTTTTTTGTTAGAGGTTTTCTGGTGGATTTAGAACAAAGATTACGAAAGATATGTTTTATACGTATTAAAACCACGTTTGTAAACGTCGCCCGTGCCGTCAATTGATATATATACTTGTATAGATAGATTAAATTTCGACGATGCGCTGGAGTGCGACATAAAATCGGTCATTCTATGAGAGCAACAAGGATAGCGCGCAACGATGTCGGAACAAAGATTAGTATTTCTATAGATGCGACAGGACAAAGTGATTCGGAGGATTAATGCATACTTATAATATTTGATAAATGTAATTAAAAATATCTATTGGTTGAGCAAGTTCTGCAACCATACGATTGTTAGGGAATATTTAAGGTGAGATTAGGTTTAGGTAAGAATGGGATGTACTTACCGGAAGTCGGGTGACTCTGGATCTGATGGGGGCTGATGACCTTGAGTTCCTCTGGGTAGGCGTCCTGCCTTGTACGTCGTGCTGAAGTGTTGTCGTGTTGTATCACTGTTCGTAGGAAATGTTTGTGGAGTGGAGTTTATCGCGCACTCGAGTAAACGCGGGGCTGATATGAGGTGATGGTGTGTGGCCGTGCCGAACACACCCTAAAGGTCACTGTGGGCTGACACGTAACGCGAAGGGTTTGTGCTGATCACGGGTATCGGGTAAAATGGCGGCGTTTCCCATGCGATTGCGGCGTGGAGGCGGAGCGGTATACGTTCGCTCGCGGCTACTGTAAATTCGTGACTGTTGCCGCTGCCCAGTTCAGCCACCCTGCTCGGAGTTTGACAGCTGCCGGGGGGCGGCGTCGGCGCGCGTGGGGGGTATTCCTTCAAGTGACGTCGCGCTTTGGCGCGAACATCTATTTTAGTAAAAAAAACACAACTTTCAGTTATAATCATTATTTTTATGTCAATCAATATGTCAATATCAAGTGTAAACTTATTGATAAATGAAAAAATAATAAGGATAGAAACATAAGACTAAAACACATATTTAGAGCTATAATCAGTTATTTACATGTATATAGATCATTTTGCTTTTAATTTACGATTAGGACAAATACATATTGTGTGATAACATTAGACCCAGTCATATCAACTCAGCCGTAGTAAAATATTATTGAAATCAAAGTGAGTGCCGATTTTTGTAGTTAAGTTTGAAATAATAGAACAAATATACTACCTAAAAAGTACTTTACACACCTTATTCCAGCCAAGGATAGTTTGGCACATACGGTTGGCTGACTTTATATTTAATACATAGTACATTTAAATTCAAAATAAAGTATCAATAAATTTGTTTCAAAAGAATATCCTCTATATTAATTTAGTAAAGTACTTAGGTACTAAATCACAGATGCAATGTTACATCTACTCTATTCATCTATGACACGGAACACATCACGTCTGATAACCGCGCTCTCCATCCTTGTCCTGCGCACTACTGCATACGTTTCACTATCCTTTTCTATGATTTCAAGCACTTCTTTTCAAGCATATCAAAAATATATAAATTACAAAAGAAAATTACAATTTATAAGGACTTAGAGGTGATACGTAATTCCTTTTGTTTTGTTTACTGTCCTATAATTATTACTACAGCTCTTGTACGCGCAACATGGCATTTTTAAAACATTAATTGCGTCTCAATGTAACGCGCACACGTCGGACTGTCCATATATACAATATATATTTATATAATATATATTTCCATATATACAATTTTCTCTATGGGACAGTCTCTCGCCTTATGAGTGTGGTCAGATACGAGACTGTCCCGGGGGTCGTTTAGACGGGGCCATTTGAGTGCGCGATATAACATATCTCCCTCTTTTTATATATATTAATATCATTGATTTAGAAGTTGAATTTGGTGGAGACTAGAGAGCTAATTTAACAGTTGGCAACACTGCATCGCGTCCCTACCAAAAACCTTTCTAAGAAAAAATAGTTAATCCTTCACACGGAACGGATCACAAAATACTTTTAATTTTTTATAGTCCCAAGCAAAGTAATGCCATTATACACCAGTGACTGCAAATTTTCAACTTAATGTTGTTGAGGACTTGGTTGTTTAATTCATCGTTCAGCTGTGATTTGTTTTTGGTTGAAAGATGATTACAAAAATGCAACCTCAAGCTAATATTGCCGTCCCGCAATCTGTCACGACACAGCCGCAGTCTCAGCAAATAGTTGGCGTTCCCGCAAATGCAGTCATACTGAAAATGTCCGATATTCAACAGATTTCAACAGTGGGTAAGTGAATTCATGACCAGATTGCAATCACATGCGAAAATTTTCCATTCGGTATTTTCCTTTTGAATTAATCTATTCTCTACAATTCATTCCATGCAACATGATTCAATGAATGAAGCTCATTCAATGCACACAATGATTGTATTGATTGGACCAATGTTTCTTTACAATAAAATTATACCTATTATAATAATATTTTTCTCATGGTATTATAGTACCTACAATATTGCTTGTATAGACCTAATTATAAGTACCTAAGAGGTACAGGTTAAAAGATTCTAGTGGTGTTTTTGTTCTTTATGTGTGGGTGGTAGCTACATATTTTATATATTTGTTTTCTGTGGAATAGGTACTACTCACAACATTAGAATGCTAATGATATATCATAGTAGAAAAATTATAACTAAACATATATGAAGGCAAGCACACTGCTTGTTATCCCTTTCAAGCTAGTAAACTATACAGTAGCAACATATACATACAGCTATAACTTATTTGTGCCACTAAGGCACAACTAAGTTATAGCTGAAGTAAGGAAATTTAACTGATAGCTGAATAGACATCATAGGTAATGGCACTAATTGCTTGCACTAAAATTTGCTTGCACTAAACAGAAATTCACTGAACTATGGTAGTTCTTTATGTGCTAAAATATGCATTTGTGTAACACCTAGAATAACACTTCTAAAATTATGATTATTATATTTTAATTGTAGGTAGTTTTACATTAGGCTAGGGAGCTTACATGACGAGCGAAATAATATGATGACTAAATTTGCACTAAACATACCCATAACTGAACTAAATGGCATATTTATGAACTGCTATTTGCAAGTGTTATATGAATGTGGACAGAATAAGAATTACCATAATTCACAAAATATTGATTGTATTAGGTAGAATTTTAATGAAAAGCCATTTTAAATCAACTTGAAAAAGATGGTCAAAATTTGAAAAACCATTATACCTATATATCCTCTTGAGAAAAGTGGTCAAAACCATTATATATCAACTTGAAAAAGATGGTCAGAATTTAAAAGACAATTATATATTGTTTTGAGAAAGATGGTCAAAATGGGTGAATTATCAAGCATGCCTACTTATTTTTCTACCGACTTCTAATAAGGAGGAGGTACTCAATTCGACAATTAAATAACTCAGTTAAACAATATATTTATTTAAATCTAATTTATTTTTTGGGACTTTGAGTCACACAATGGCTATATCAGTCTAATAAAACATTACATATATGTATACTGTTACAATACTGATAGAAAAATATGATTATGATTATGACATGGACAGATTATTGATACCTACATAGCCCTGTTTGAGCAACATGCCTACTCAAGTAAATTCAACAGTATGTTCCCCCTCTCTAATTAAAGAAAGGAGGGGAATTTTGAACACCCTTCTGCAGAATATTAGATGTAACTTTGAGATTATACCAATTTTCAGTTTTGAGGTTAAGTATGAGATTTAAAAAGAACAGAAATATTGTATTTATGTATTTTATGTTTTAATATATACTTGTTTGTATCCTCAAAATTATGAGAACACAATGGAATATACATATTGGATATATAGTATAAAGCACAATAGCAAGAAAAGAAAGCAAGAATTGGTATGAAAGAAATAGAATACAAGGTCTCATGATTTTTCAGAGGGTAGAATTGGCTTGCGGGCTGGGTCTATAACACCAGAGGCCATAGCACAGGCAATTTGCTAATATGTATTAGTACTGTAAGCGTCTATGCGTCCCTTCAGCATACAAACTACGAATTATCTGTGTCACAGTTTACCTAGATATATGACTGTACTGTTTCATGTGAACAACATGTAACATTGCATTTACACAGTTATTCGTGCTAGGCCCACCGGAATAAAAACAAAACCAATAGTGTGCAAGCATGCTGTGTAAGAATGTGAAGGACACTGTAGCAAGTACAATTTCGAATGAGAGTAAACCCAATGTCTCAGTTTGATACCTGCTGTGCAGTGCCATGCAAATTAAAGTTTTAAGTTCTGGGTGGTCATGTGATAATAATTGATAAACATTATATTCACAGGGCTCTTAGAGTTGGCCCACCGGGAATACCAAGCAGGTGACTATGAGAGTGCCGAGCTGCACTGCATGCAGCTATGGCGCCAGGATGGGACCAACACTGGAGTACTGCTACTCCTCTCTTCCATCCACTTCCAGTGCCGAAGATTGGACAAGTCTGCTCATTTCTCAACTTTAGCAATCAAACAGAATCCATTATTGGCTGAAGCTTATAGGTTAGTTCAGCTCAACTATTTGCATTATTGTGTCTCACTACACAATCTGTCCTATTAGAAAAATATTTTTAGACCCAGATTTAGATCTTTACTAAATGGGACTTTTTAAACTTTCAAGAACCAAATTAATATTTTAGGATTCTTGAGACTTCACAATTCTACTCATGACCTCAGTAGATAAAGAAAATGGTTTGATAATAATCTGTAAGCGAACAAGGCCTGATATACTCTTATAACCTGAACTAAATGGTCCGTGCTTAGTCTGGACTAATATGAAATATCAATTATCTGGATGAACTAAATTGTGCAATTTTAGAGGGAATAGTCAATGGATACTTGTACAGGTGCTCTGAGGCCTAATAATATAAAATAGTTTTTCTTTAATCTGTCTTCGTATGTAGCATAGTATTACCTTTTTTATCTGTGTAGTGCAGCTTAAGAGTGAAAAGACATTGGCATGATAAGAGTTTCGTTTCCACCAGTAACCTAGGCAACGTGTACAAAGAGCGCGGGCAGCTTCAAGAGGCCCTTGAGAACTACAGACATGCAGTGCGACTAAAGCCCGACTTCATCGATGGCTACATCAACCTCGCGGCCGCTTTGGTCGCCGCCGGCGATATGGAGCAGGCGGTACAAGCGTATGTCACAGCTCTGCAGTATAACCCTGTAAGTACGCACTTTTAGTATATTTTGACAAACTTTAAGGGCGCAAATGAACGATAGGCAACGTGGATCACAAGACAAATTTTATAATTAACAGGAGTTGAATGAATGGTCAAGATATTGAAAACACTGTAGTTTTTTATAAGGGTAAACAAAAATATGTAGTTTGCAGCCATGCAAAAAAAGACAAAAAATTATTACAACAACCAGTGTGTTCTAACATCTGCCCTAAGACTCTAGGGCAGAACACAGAATACAAAAACTTTTACTGCAGACTATCCAATCATAAGATTTTCGTAGACTTAGTACTTTTGAATTTCATAATGACATAAAATATTTATTAAGTTTCTTGCGATGACGACTTATTGCTGACGTAGTTATGGAGCTTCACTCACTTTATAATTTATACCATTCCCACTCTAAAAAGCGTATTTTATTCACTGAAAACAGTGAATAAAAAGGCCTTTTAATCACTGTTTTGGTGTTTGAATTTAGAACACACCAATATATTCGACCTCCATCTCAATGCTTATACATCTTCCTTACGCAAAGAATAATCGACATACAAACTGTTAGTGCAAGTAACTCCTAGAGATTTGATTGGTCGATATTTGAGACAAGGAGTTAGCATTAGAAAAAAAACTGTATTGTGTTCTTTGCTGCTATTATAGAAAAAATATAATAATAATATATAAATTACTCTTATGTTTAGTAATTGTTCCAATTTTAATGTGTATTTTAATTAATTTAACCTTCCTTTTTTTCGTTATTTTCGCTTTAATTATTTCTTTTTCTCGTTGTCATGGTATAAACTATAGTATGCAACTCTTGAATAAAACGGATTTATATCGAGGGCCATGAATCACTCGCATCACTCAGGATTCTAACACTTGAATAACTCGCTACGCTCGTGATTCAATAATCACGAATCACTCCCTGTGGTCGTGATTCAGTCGTTAGAATCCTTCACTTACTCGTGATTCATCTATGGCCCTCGCTTTAAATCCGTCCTTTATTCACTAGTTGCATAATATACTATTGTACTAGCCAAGTACAAATAGCAGAATATTTTCTAATATAGAAGTGTCTATTGAATCCTTGAACTTTTAAAACATCAATCAAGACAGTGTAATGGAATATTTAGATATCAGATTACGTTACACTTAGGTAGAATTATGAGTAATGGCAACAGAGAATTTATTATGTAGTAATTTAATTACCTACCGACCTAGATCAAATAAGAACTGTATTTATTGTGTAATTTTATGGTGTTCAACAAATAGTTTATCAACTTATCTATAGTATAATATTGCTTGTAAACGAGCGGTAAAGGTTGTTAGATAGAAAAACCAACCCTGTTGTGAAGAAAATTAAAGTGAATTATTCCACAGTTGTGACTTAAGAAGAAAACTTAATAAATCTGTTAATTTAAAAACATTTTACGACATTTATGTTCCGTATTGGTGTCACCTAATTAAAGACTGCTAAATTCATGGCTGTAAAATGGGACATGCGTCAAATACGCGTGGTCACCCTAGTTACAGCTGCCATTTCGGATTTCTTGGCAGATCACATAAGTAATCTTTGCCATACGCGTTGCAAGGACGAATTCAATGAAATCTAATTTATTATCCCTTTGACTCGCGATTCGCCATATTTGGCCAATATTACAATAGATTTCGCAGAAATCAACCTACTTTTCCAGGTACTGCAACATGTGTGGTTAAAGCTAACAAACTAAACTGTACAGGCTTTAGAAATCTTAAATACATCCAATCATCAAAAAAATATTATTATCATGGTTGTCTGGAAGAGATCGCTCTGAGCGATAAGACCGCCCATTGTGACACTTAACTTTCAGTTTTCATTTGTTTGTTGTATGTTATATTGTGGTGTTGCAATAAAGAGTTTATCTATCTATCTCTCATTCAGGAGGTCAGATGAATTGAAATTGAAAAACTCCGCTAAAATTGCTTTTTTACAAAATAATTCAGTAATTTTAACGCCCTTTCCACGTGCATCGTCATGGGGGCATGTCATGGTCAAACGTTAAAACTGGAGAATTTGTAAAATTTATTTATAAAAAGTTCACTTTTTAAAAAAAAATCTTGTTTCAAACTTTCTGATTTCTGCTATCAGCATCAAGATAGAGACGTCGTTGATTGCTTCTCCGGCGGTACTCCAAGAGCCTGCAATAAAAAGCAATACGATTAGGCTATAATATACCGCATAGGCCGTAATGTTAAAACTTCAAGACTTCCGATATTCAATTTCAGATATTTTCCAAATTCCAATAAAATGGCGAGATATAGCAAGTGAAATCGCGAGGCGAGCCATAATATAGACAATGTACATACGTTAACCAGCGACTTCCTTGAGAATTCGAGTACATCCACACTGTAAAATTAGTTTAGCGACATGAAAATGTCAGAGTTCATTTCAAATTTGTATTTCTACGGAAAAGATGTGAAAGGTTCCACTCAACAATCCTATACATGTTAAATGTAGTTGAAAAGGGTTAACGGAACAACTGAACCAATTTAGTGTCCATACATTTTTTGTTACCTCATAAAGTCACATGTGTTTCAGAAACGGCCGCTAATTATCTGATAGCCTAGAGAATGTAAACTAGTCGCGTTCCGAGTATGTTTCCATTGCGTTAACACGCAATATTGAATTTTTATGCCGTAAAAGAAAACTAAATTAGTAAATATATTTATTTAAACTTTCATGGACGACGTTGGATGCAGGCCGCTTCCAACCGGTCCTTTTGAAAAATTATGGGGGAGGTCTATGTTCAGCATTGGACGTCCTACGGCTGAGATGATGATGAAACTTTCATGGCCACCACCAACACAAAATTCTCCCAATATCTACATTCTCCAAAGTATAGTTCATTTCACACACTAATTGTCCAAACCAAACACACAGATTTATGTTCAGTGAAGAAAAGTATGGCAGTGAAAAAAGTAAATAGACATGAATCATTGTTCAGCATTTAGAATCATATTGGAACTATTTAGAACCACTGTTGCGGTATACAGTATACCGCAACAGTGGTTCCAAATAGTTCCGTATACTGTAATTAATAGTTTACCGTATACTGTACTGGGCTGCGTTTCAGCAAGCCACAGGACAAGCCAAAATTTGGCAAAACTCCCGGTCCACGACGCTTATAGGCCAAAACTTGCACGGATCAAGATTTGATCACGCCCGTTTCACGACACCCTGGCAGCACAAATGTTGACCCGACTGGCCAACATTACTCTTTTAAGAGAGCCAAATCTTGGTCGGCTGTCAAAAGTGACAGAGTGTTGACTGTGACAAAGTATTTTGTTGCATATTGACGAATGGACAGGTTTATTAATTTGTACTAAACTCGAAGTGCCTAATTATATATTATTGACCGGTGGAGAGTAATTAATATCATCAAATTGGTTTGAAACCATCAAAGCTAACATATAGTTATATATGTCAAACTCGGTTTTGACAGATAATGGTAAAAGACATTCCAGCAACGGTCGATCAAATCTTGACCGAACATTATTTGGTCTAAAGCTTGCTGGAACGCAGCCCTGTATACACAACCCTCACTCCCCTCAGCTCTCTATCAACGCCAACGATTGATCAAAACTTTATATTATACTAACTCGATGGATCCATGACCGTAACGCTTACTCATATTCGTAGTAAATAATAAAATATATCTATTATTAAGTAGAGTTTACGTTACGTTTACGTGACGTTACGTTCCAGTTTGTCTGTATAACAAGAGTTGAACTGCAGTTGCTGCTGGATAGATAGTTGAGCATTGTGAAATAGTAGAAATGGACCCCAGAGATGTTTTGTCAACTGATTGGCTATAGATAAAAATAAGATTCAGACTTTATTAAATTGTTGATCGCTTTTTGTCTGACTTGTGTAATTGTTCACGGCCGGTGCCAATAATCTATCTATCGACGGTTTACGCTACTAGAGTTAGATATTTGACACTATTTGTATGGACGTTATGTCAAATTTCTATCGGTAGTAAGGTAAACTGTGGATAGATAGAATATTGGGATCGGCCCTTAGTGGTAATTGTAGTATTTTCTCGATAGCCTAGCATGATATGTAGAATTTATTAGTTGAGTGTTGCGAAACAATGATTAAAATTACTAATCGGCAATACCAATAACGTCGTATCAGAAATGAAGTGATCCGACAGAGAACCAAGGTAACCGACATAGCCCAAAGAATTAGCAAACTGAAGTAATATAATATAAATTATAATAATAATATATAATAATAATATAATATAGGACAACATCCACACAAAGGTCTTCAGGTCCCAAATTAGGCAGAGCCTGTACGATGGTAACCTGATGACTGATATACATACATATATATGATATTAGATACTTATATACATATAAACACCCAGACACAGATCAAACAGACATGTTCATGCACACAAATGTTTGAGCTGTCCGGGGATCGAACCCGGGACCAGCGGCTCAGAAGGCAGGGGTGCTACCAACTGCGCCAACCGGCCTGTCGAAGTGGCAGTGGGCTGGTCATATTAGCCGAAGAACCGATAACCGTTGGGGTAGACGTGTTCTTGAATGGAGACCGCGACTCGGCAAACGTAGTGTAGGACGTCCTCCGGCTAGGTGGAACGACGACATACGCAAAGTGGCTGGTAGCAGCTGGAGGAGAAAAGCCGAAGATCGGGCTCAGTGCCGTGCATTAGGAGAGGCATATGTCCAGCAGTGGACTGATACTGGCTGATGATGATGATACAGGTCGCATTTTTTAACCAATCTCGTCGTAAAAACTTACAGTGCGGGGGTATTGATGTATAGTTATTTCAATTTGGAGACCTGCCTACTACCTACTTTTGTACCTACTTATTAAGTTCATAAACTTTCTTATTCTTATTCTTACTTGGTATGCAAGTGTATTCAATATTATTTTTTAGTCGTCGGCGATATTTGAGTGTTGGGAAGCACACTTTAGCACTTTAGACCTAAGAAGGGGGAAGTTTGCAACGGCGCTATTTACTGACCGATTTTGTTAAAATTTGGAATGAAAATGGCCGTTGATAAGATTGTGTCCGCGAGGTCTGCTGTTCGCACAACTACTAGTTCAATATTATGGTCATAGAGTTATTAATAATACTCACGGTTCGTACTATTAGAAAGACGTTTAATCCTTCCTATACCGTGATAATTAAAACAAAAGATTTATGAATGAAACTGACGTATATATACGTCTCTGGGACCCAAAGGGTTAAACGTGAAGAGGCGAGGAGAAGCGAATTAATAATAGAATTAATATGGCCTATTATTTAAAGTCATGCACTATTATTCTTCACAATAGTATGTATTCCTTCGCGGCAGAAAGTATGTCGATATAAGATGGTGGGCTTGTGCAAGAGGGCTTCCATCTAATATCGCCGTCTTGGTAGGTACCACCGCAGTGTCAGTAATTCTACCGTGAAGCAGTAGTGCGCAACCATTACTGTGTTAGGGCGTGAAGGGCACTGTAGCAAGTGAAAAGTCCAATGTCTCGGGGCGACGAGCGCAGTGCAGTCCCGAGCAAAACTACAGTCGTAAGCTCTAGGTGCCGCTGCAACTGTCATGGCCAAGTGTGATTATCATTAAACGCACGATTTGTCACCTAATTCATAAACAATAAATTGGAGATTGGAAATTTACATTATTTACTGTCAAATCTCCTCCAAATCAAGATTTATTACTGATCGTTCTAGGGGCTTATGATTCAGCCGTTTTATTCCATTGTTATGTATTGTTCTCAAACTTTGATAATAAAACGTATGACGGCCTTCATTAAACAAATGAACGGCGAAGTTGTTATGTTAAACACAACGTTCTAAAATTTATAACAATATGTTCATTTAATGAAGTGTGAATGCATTTATTATTTACGAGTTATTGTGAGAAAGTTGTGCTTGAAGTAATACTAAGAAAATATATTGAAACCTAATATCTGACATTACGCTGATATGAGCTATATGAAAATAAGGATTTCAATCTTGAAGAATTACACAAATATATTAATAAAATATGGGCTTACTATGGGCCTCATAGATAAGCTCAAAGTTGCACAACGAGCTATGGAGAGGGCTATGCTCGGGGTTTCTCTACGTGATCGAATCAGAAATGAGGAGATCCGTAGAAGAACGAAAGTCACCGACATAGCTCTGAAGATTAGCCAGTTGAAGTGGCAGTGGGCAGGGCACATAGCACGCAGAACAGATGGCCGATGGGGCCGAAAGGTTTTGGAGTGGAGACCACGGACCGGCAAGCGCAGCGTAGGTCGTCCACCGACACGGTGGACAGACGACCTGAGAAAGGTCGCAGGACGACGTTGGATGCAGGCCGCTTCCAACCGGTCCTTTTGGAAAATCATGAGGGAGGCCTATGTTCAGCAGTGGACGTCCTACGGCTGAGATGATGGTGATGAAACAAATATTAAATCCAGTGTTGTATTTCTTTGGACATGGTTTTAGGGTTCCGTATCTCAAAAGTAAAACTCTTACAGGATAGGATCACTTTGTTGTTCATCTGCCTGTCAAGACTCTTAGCCGTTACGGCTTGATAACCCGTTCTTCAGTTTCATTTGATTTGGTTAAAAAATTGTGCCATTGACATGGTTCACAAAATATTCATAAATCATAGAACCTTTTTCGAATACTTGTAAACGTTCCAGTTGTATCCAGTTAATTATCGCTAATATTAATTGTATAAATAAAAAACGGAAAATTGCAAAAATGCCCTTCTGGCCTTTTCTTGAAAATAATGTATGTACCCCTCAGTCTAATAAATTGAAAAAAAAAAAATGTTTTGGCCCTTCAAGCCCTTATAATATATAGTATGAGTCCCTCTCAGACCAAAAAACTGAGCCTCTCAGGCTAAGTATAAAGTTTTTAAAGTGCCCTTCAGGCTTTCGCCAATGTATAATGTCTAAGGCTAGTTAAGTAAAGAAAAAACAATAAAAAACTGTCCTAGTAATTATAAAAATAAAATGCTGAAAAAGTTAAAATATAAATTGCAAACAATGTCACGGACCCATTTGTTGTCTGTCATCAAAAGCATAAATATTAAAGAAAAAAACGCGCACATGTGAATAAATCTTTAAAGAACATTGAGTGGAACCAATCATAAACCTATTTCAAATGCTTTTATAGTATTACTTTTTTAAAGCACTAACGCCTGCTTTAGCGATCTCAAACATTGAAATTTATAGAGAGAAAAATTCACATCCTCGGACGGGATGTGAATTTTTCTCTTAAATTTCAATGCTATTTCAAATGTCTCTAATTTTTCCTCTTGTAACCAGTTCGACTCTTCAATATTAATTAGATAATTTTGAAACATACAAATATCTACATTAATATTATTAAGAGGTATGATTGATTGATTGTTTGTAATGGATAAGCTCAAAAAATACATAACCGATAAAAATATATTTCGCCTATCTAAAGCTACATTATTCTAGAGAACTTATATTGTTGAAAATTTTATCATTGTTGAAAATTCCGTCCGAGGATGTGATTTTTTCTCTTAAATTTCAATGCTATTTCAAATGTCTCTAATTTTTCCTCTTGTAACCAGTTCGACTCTTCAATATTAATTAGATAATTTTGAAACATACAAATATCTACATTAATATTATTAAGAGGTATGATTGATTGTTTGTAATGGATAAGCTCAAAAAATACATAACCGATAAATATATATTTCGCCTATCTAAAGCTACATTATTCTAGAGAACTTATATTGTTGAAAATTTTATCATTGTTGAAAATTATATCCTGCGGGATAGACGGGCACAAATAAAGATATTTTTAAGGGGAAACTGAGTTTGCGGGGACATCAGATCAGCATCAACAAAAGCAATTTTAAAAATCTTTACCGAATTGGTAGGTACCTACGTGTATTTTTTCCGGTTATAACCATTTAACTTATTCATTATTCATCAAAACAATATGAGAGGTTGTTTTTATTCAATGTTTATTCTACTTCAATAGTTATTTTTTAATATTGTACCTAGTTTGTAATTTCGGCCTAATTAAGGCAAGCATAATTAGTACAGTCACTTTGAGGCCTCGGCAAATATGAACGTTATGTCAATATCGTTTCACATGAGTTCGGTTGGCCATGTCATTTAACTTATATATCGACTGTAATATTGACATCTTTGATAAGTCGAATGACATCGTCAATCCAATACCCAAAATTGTTTTAGCTGCTACTTGCTACTTGGACTTATAAATAGGACATTTATACACGGTAACTTTAAAATGTACAAAAACAACAATGTCCATACTGGACATACTAGTCATTGTTGTTTTTGAAACTAGTCGATTCATATGAGTATAAAACAGCTCGACCAAATTATATGATTTTTGTGTTATTTGATATGTCGAATCTCGAGGAAAGACATAGGATACTTTTCATCATCGTCATCCATCACCACACGGGTGAAACCGCGGGGCGCAGCTAGATATCGGTAAAAGACACCCCGCGATATAGCTATGGCGGCTAGATCCATACTTAGGTTATGAAAAGATAAACTTATCGACGATTATACCTACTGTATTTTTTTCATGGCTGCAATAGCAGTTATTAATACAAAGAAATTGAATAATAGAGAGTAAATATGTATTGTTTCAGGACCTTTACTGCGTCAGGAGTGACTTGGGTAACTTGCTCAAAGCCCTTGGACGTTTGGACGAGGCGAAGGTATATGCTATTTCCCTCAATGTTTGTTGGTTTGCTCCGAAGTTAACAGGATTATTTGAAAGTAAACTTTATGTAACGTGGAATAGCATACTCTCGTCTGCACAGCGTACTCTTGCGATTGCGTAAACCCAATAGTAACAGCACAAGCGTTCTGTATTGCTTTGGTTATGCGATACGAAATATAACTTAACTATACCTTGCTATAGACTTAACTATATAGTTTACTCATTAATTAGAAAAGCAAAGTGTGGGCTGTGTACATTATGTAATACAGCAGTTTTTTAATTTATAGTCGGATGGATGACGACATTGTAAATGATATAACAAGCGCAGTATCGAGACAAGGTCATGTCTAGAAAATTTGAAGTAAGATAAGAATCTTTTCATTCCACTATACTACATGCATATGAGTCGTCTCACTAATTGTATGAAAAACAAATAATACTGCGCGTATGAGGATAAATTGTTACATTGAACAATGGAATTAAATCATTCGATTGTTTCTTACTTTATTCGATTCTTTCGAAAATATTAATTATTATACACTTGTCTCAATGAATATGATACTGTAGTGTGAAAAATCGTTTAATGTTGACATCGATGAAGTTATATTTGGTGTCGCGCAAGCAAAGCATCATAATGGTTTCAATGGACTGCGCTCTAAAGTTTAAAATAATGTTGTTGAAACCATTATTACAGTAGTTAGAAGAAGGTTGGAAGAAAATTGTTCCCCTTGTATATTTTCCAATTTTGTTCGAAAGTCGTATAATATTATAACGAATTGAGATTCAATAAATATTGTACGACAGCGTCATGCGTAAATATCTTTATCTATTTTCGATACAACATTAGTAAACTGATTATGATTGCAAATTGTTTTTTTTAATGCCGCTATCTATTTGGAAAAAGGTTTTATTCATTATTTTCACCATCTAAATGTTGTATGGAGGATTTGTAAGAGAGTATGCTAATTCGCATATTCATAAATAACAAAAAATAACGAATCAAAAACACATCCTGTTCTCTTCACTTTTACTTAGTTTTACATTTCTAATCTGGGCTTGTAGTGTTTTCTATTTTAAATGGAGGATCAAAGAAGTCAGTAGCATTTATTTCATTTTAGCATTGAGTAGTGAGTTATATTTATTTGTACTGTATTTTTGGTCATTCATATCACGCCTGTGGCAAAACTCTGCTCGGTGACAGCTTGAGTTAAATGATCCTCGCATATCATGAAACAAATAACTAAAAAAATTGTAAAGTAAACAAAAGTGGGTACATTAGTTTTACACAAAAATCAACTAATTTTGTTATATTTTCACAAGGTGTTGTCTGGTAAGACAAGTGTAGGTGTGACCGGTGGTGTATCTAGCTGGGTTACGGTTGGTACAACACTCGCTATGCCGCCACGTTGCCGGTGACGCCGAGTCTGCTGCAGGTAAAGTGGACAAGGTTTGAAAACTAACGACAGGTTTATAGGAACTCGTGCTCTGACTTTCATTGTCGTGACCATCTTCTCTCATCGGCTAGGAAGTGGAAGCGGTTCAGTCGTCGTGTCCTGGGCTCTCGGTCTTGTTATTGTATAGTATAAAGTGTACGCCGCGGTCGGGTCGGTTGTCCGTTTGCATTTCCTACTGATGTGTGGCTGTCGGCGTAGTCTCGTGTCCCTAGGGTGCTTTTGGCGTAACTCCCTTGTTTTGTATCCGTGATTGGCGTTCGGCGATCGGTCGTTTATCCGATCGCCCGGCGTCATTCCGTGCTAAGGGTGTAATCTATTGCAACTGGCGTAACGAATATTTCAGAAATTCATCACATGACATTGATAGATACGTTCCAGTTCTATTTTTAACATGTTATTTTTTCGTGTGCGTAGGCTTGTTATTTGAAGGCCATCGAAACGAGGCCCGATTTTGCAGTCGCATGGAGTAACTTGGGATGCGTTTTTAACGCGCAAAGTGAAATCTGGTTGGCAATCCATCATTTTGAGAAGGCTGTCGCGTTAGATCCGAATTTCTTGGACGCCTACATCAATTTGGGGAACGTTCTCAAAGAAGCGAGAATATTTGACAGGTGAGTTTCAAATTTAATTCACATAACTGATTGTAAAATCAAACAGACCATAGACTCACTTAGCACCTCATTGTATAGAATAAAATTGTAATTGTCTATTAGTTGGACATTGCTAATTAACCGTAAATTTGTCTTGAACAGAGCCGTCGCAGCGTATCTCCGAGCTTTGAACCTTTCCCCAAATAATGCAGTGGTCCACGGGAATTTGGCGTGCGTTTACTACGAACAAGGACTTATAGATTTGGCGATCGACACGTACAGACGCGCCATAGAACTGCAACCGAACTTCCCAGATGCGTATTGCAACTTAGCGAATGCGCTTAAAGAAAAAGGACAAGTGGCTGACGCCGAGGAATGTTACAACACAGCCTTACGACTCTGCCCGTCTCACGCAGATTCCCTGAATAATTTGGCCAACATCAAACGCGAGCAAGGTTACATAGAAGAAGCGACGCGGTTGTATCTAAAAGCTCTTGAAGTATTCCCGGAGTTCGCTGCGGCTCATAGCAACCTAGCGTCTGTTTTGCAACAGCAAGGCAAGCTCAATGAAGCCCTCATGCATTATAAGGAGGCTATTCGCATTCAGCCGACGTTTGCTGATGCCTACAGTAATATGGGAAATACGCTTAAAGAAATGCAAGATGTCGCCGGAGCACTCCAATGTTACACTCGAGCTATTCAGATCAATCCAGCGTTTGCGGATGCACACAGCAACCTGGCAAGCATCCACAAAGACTCCGGAAATATTCCCGAAGCGATCCAGTCTTACAGAACCGCATTGAAACTGAAGCCTGACTTCCCCGATGCGTACTGCAACTTGGCTCATTGTCTGCAGATCGTATGCGATTGGACCGATTACGAGGCGCGCATGAAGAAACTTGTCAGCATTGTGGCTGAACAGCTCGAAAAGAACAGACTTCCTTCTGTACATCCGCACCATTCTATGTTGTACCCTTTGACGCACGATTTTAGGAAAGCGATCGCAGCGCGTCATGCTAACTTGTGCTTGGAGAAGATACAAGTCCTACACAAGCCAGCTTATAAATTCCCGCGCGATTTGCAAGGTCGCCTCCGCATTGGATACGTGAGCAGCGATTTCGGTAACCACCCTACATCTCACTTGATGCAATCGGTTCCAGGTCTGCACGATCGCGCCAAAGTAGAGATTTTCTGCTACGCTTTAAGTCCCGACGATGGCACGACCTTCCGCTCCAAAATCGCCAGAGAATCTGAGCATTTTATTGACCTCTCTCAGATGCCGTGCAACGGAAAAGCTGCTGATAAAATATACGGTGACGGAATCCACATTCTCGTGAACATGAATGGCTACACGAAAGGCGCTAGGAATGAGATATTTGCGTTGAGGCCAGCGCCCGTCCAAGTTATGTGGCTTGGATATCCTGGAACCAGCGGCGCTAGCTACATGGACTATATAGTCACAGATGCCGTCACATCACCTTTAGAATTGGCGAGTCAATACAGTGAGAAGTTAGCTTACATGCCGCACACGTACTTTGTAGGCGACCACAAGCAGATGTTCCCTCATTTACAGGAACGTTTAATTCTTAGCGACAAAATCAAAGGACACAACAGTTTGGGCGGACTGGCCGATAACGTAGCGGTCATTAATGCGACAGATTTGTCGCCTTTAGTCGAAAATACGGACATCAAAGAGATCAAGGAAGTTGTAAGGGCAGCCAGACCGCTTGAGATTTCTATGAAAGTAGCTGAACTACCTACTACGACACCTATCGAGACCATGATTGCATCGGGGCAAGTGCAGGTAAACATCTGCTAAATTCCTGTTAATATAATATATTCGAAAACAATTTTGACGAGACATTAATATTTTTTCTGTATTTCAGACCTCAGTTAATGGAGTGATTCTGCAGAACGGACTGGCCACCACTCAGACCAATAACAAAGCAGCTACGGGCGAGGAAGTTCCGCAATCCATAGTTATTACGACTCGGCAGCAGTATGGATTACCCGATGACGCCGTGGTATACTGCAACTTCAATCAGTTGTACAAGATCGACCCGTTGACTTTGCACATGTGGGTGTACATATTGAAACATGTGCCCAACAGTGTGCTATGGCTGTTGAGGTTCCCGGCGGTTGGCGAACCCAATCTGCAATCCACGGCGCAGCAACTTGGTAAGCAAAAATTGACAGAACTGAAATTACTATATGTTACTATTAGAAACTTTTATGTATACTAAAAAGCTGATGGAGATTGCTTGTATGTGGATATAAAATTCATTATTCTCTACAGGAATTATATTTCAGACAAACCACTTACACTCTTTATTCCTTGACTGTAGTTTTTCAGATATTACCTATGGCAAACAAATAATTACAAACCTCTTTATTGTAATTGTTGGTTTAGAGTACGCCCCGTATTTGAGATGGATGCTCAAGGACAATTTAAATTCCGGCGAATTTGCGTTATATATTGTACCTATATTACTGTGGCTTTAACTGTTGTTACATGGTAATATGTACATAGTATGTATGAGGTTATGATATGCGTATTCTCAGGTCTTCCTCCGGGCCGCATTATCTTCTCGAACGTGGCTGCGAAAGAGGAGCACGTAAGACGCGGCCAACTCGCCGACGTATGCCTGGACACGCCACTCTGTAACGGACACACAACTAGCATGGACATACTGTGGACGGGAACGCCTGTCGTCACTCTGCCTGGAGAAACACTCGCTTCCAGGTTATTATTATTATTGCCAAACTATCAAACAATAAACTGACTGTAGTACTACCGCAACCGCTGTACCAGGCCTTAGGTGTGGAGAGTTTTCTTCTCTGCACCTCAGGTACAGTACCGTGCTTGCGGTCATACTATAGCCAGCTTATTGTTGTTTCACGTATTTATGTTTTGTGGAAGTCGGTCTTGCACTAAACATTCGTACATAATTGTACGTATGTTTTTGTATACATTGGCGTTATGGAAGTATTGCACATAAATTAGGTGGTAACAAGAATGCAAAAGTATTATTCTTACCAATTGGACTTTACTTTGAATATAGATTTAAATTAAAAGCTGTTCAACAAAAGCAAAAGTTATAATTATTATATCTCAGTGATATTTTAGTGCTCTAAGTTTCGTCAAATATTGGGCCTACTTGGGACGAGCAAGGTTTTTTTCGTTTATTTATTTTATTAGCAGTTATTTGACGCGGATAATGATAACTTACGCGGATAGCGCGAACGCAACCGGGTGCGCAAGTACTCCATGAAGAAGTGGCCCGGACGGTTACGAAACCGGTCGAGATATTCGACTATACCTACCGTGTAAGTTAAACCGTCAAAATAACATTAATATTTATATCTGCTCTTTACAAATAGTCATTTCTAATATTTGTCTGATTGTGTCGCTTTCCCATTCCGGAATGGCAAAATAGATAAAAGCTGCAACATATTTTATCCTAAACCTAAACAGTACACAACTAATAATGAACAGAACAAGTAATAAACTGAAAAAGAATTGTTCCCTCTTAGGCGTTAGTGCTTTAAAATTCATACAATAAAAAATAAACTGGTACTAAGTTGTTTTACAGACACAAAAAAACACAAGTTTTTACACAAATAAACACATTTTTTATATTGTTTAGTGGCTGAGGTACGACTATGTCACATTCGAGTCCTTGTACGACTATGTCACATTCGCAATCACAGTCTCAAAGTTCTATCCTTGAGCATACCGTATGTGGATTGTGGACTGATAGAGCATCCCATCTGCACCAGACGTTGACGCAGCTAAAATACCCTGAATCGAACCCACATGAAAGCGGTTTGTTAAAATGATGTTATTTGTTACAGAGTGGCCGCTTCGCAATTGAATACGCTGGGATGTCCGGAGCTCATCGCCAGGACAAGACAGGAGTATCAAGACATAGCTGTAAGACTAGGCACAGATAAAGAATAGTAAGTAGCTTTGAATGCTTTTAACATCAAAACTAGTCCCCACTTTCTAGAATGTTTGTCAAAGCCTTGATTAGTTGACCAACTAAATACTAAACTCTCATTGGTCAATAGTACTCTATGACGCGATATGTGACCAATCAGTGGTCAGCAGGGACTGTATACCGGTATGAATATCTGTACAATATTTTTTCTGTATGACGTCATACCATTATCTTGCGATTATCCAAAAATAGCAGTACAGTTATTTTTTTTGTATTGTGTTCATACCTTTATATTTCAGTAGCGTTTTCTTTTGTATCATAGTCAATCTCTATATAAGGGTAGCGTTAAATTTCGGTACAGATATTATTGATACTCTTATTATTAAGGTATTCATAAGCAATGCCGGTTACGAGTATTATCGAATGTCATTAGTTTATTTATTTATAATAGCTTGTTTCCGCGTGTCTATCTCAGTGCTTTCATGTTCAAGAGCGAGTGAGGTAAAAATCTGTTTCTAACAATACATAGTTGTTTCTATGGGCCAAGAAATTGAACAGAAAATGAGAGAGGGTATCCGACGAGCTTGGAAACGTAAGTACCTATACTGCACTTTAGCTTAGTTTGTTTTGTGTAAATAGTTGCGTCATGCACTTGCCGGTAAAACGCATTCAAAGCAATAACAAAATCGTTTGAACTTGCCGTGCTGCAATGCAACGTGCGTCGACCCTCCCCGCTCTTTTTCATTCACCCGCTATAGCCCGCGAGCTCGGGCCGAATACGTATTTCAGTACAGAAATAAAATAATGGTTAAATGACACACGATACCACAAACATCTCAACAGAAATTTTTCAAGTATTTTTTTTTTGAGTACTGATATTTTACTAGTCCTATATATATTTATACCGTTTATGAACTCCGTGAACCAGTATAAAAATTTCGGTACTGTTATATTCCTAGTACTATTTAAATATTTTATACCGATATGCACTCCCTGGTGGTCAGTATTCCGTTTGTTAGTTGATCAAACTTAGACAAATGTTCCAGAAACTGGAGGTAGGTGACATCATGCAGCCTTTCTCAGAACCTATAACAACATTTTTTATTTCATTCAATGACGCGACTAGCAAGTCGCTAGCATGATGTTAAGCGTCGCGTTTATCCATAACAGTTCAGTGCCATTCAGAGTTCAAAACCCTGCATGATAATGCATTGCGCTTGTCACCCTGAGATATAAGATGTAAAATCTCTTGCACTGTAGTTTCACTGAAATCATTGCTCTTCAACGAAACAGTAATGTTTATGCATTACTGCTTCACTGTTGAATGACTGGTAAAGGTGTGGTACTTCCCCAGGCGCTGCAAAAGTCCTACCACTTCATAAATAGAGATTTTCCGCATCAGAGTTGTTCTAAGTGAAATAAAAAATATCTATTGCTAGGCAACACACTGCTTCGCATTGTGAAATAGCATGGAACCTACTATTATGTGAGTGGCTGTCAAATTAACAAGACAGAGTAACCAATTGCATTTTTATTATATTTATATAATATTAATATTTTATAAAATATTTGACTGAACGAGCAAAGTCTCTCTGGTTTAACTAAACAAATTGACTTTCATCTATCCATGTTTGTTAAGTTGTATGCAGTTGTATGTAAGCTATGGCATTTTTCAACCAATGTTGAAAAAACTTGTTATACATTTTCTACTATTTAATATAATTTTGTTGTAGTCGGCGATTTTATGTAGGGGAGGGTAAACCCTCCCTTTTCCAGAAAAAGAGGGAAGTTTATTGCGGTGCTATTTATGGACAATTTGGTACACACATTAGGCCCCTGATTTTAAAAAGGAATTTCGAATATGAGCATAATTGGTCAAGTGAAGTACTGCGAAAAATTGCCGCTGAAAGACTATGTGCTCGCGAGGTCTACTGTTCGCAGAACTACTATTAATATCTTGGTTTGTGTTTACTGAACATAAATTCAGAGTAGCCACCTCAACTTACAAAAGTAATCAGAATAGTAACAAAATAATTCTTATGTTTCCAGTTTGAAAGGGATCCGCGCGAAAGTATGGACTGCGCGCAGCGACAGCCCCTTATTCGACTGTAAAGCGTACGCTACCGGCCTCGAGATGCTTTACAACAGGATGTGGGTACGCCACGCTCGTGGTGACCGCCCCGACCACATACAAGCTGTCGACAAATAGGCAACAAGCCCCTGGGGTCTTACTCAGGCCGCCAAGAAACGCCGCTGGTGCTAAAGTACAGACTAGACGTAGTGAAGTGATTGTGAATTGTGACAGTGATAGTGTATGTACTTCAGGATGAGACAAGATCTGACATTATGTGAAGTTTTCAGTTGTGTCAGCAGTGATTGGATTGCTTAATTTTTGTGATGCAGCTATACAAACTCTCATGACATTGTGAGAGGTAGTTTAGAAAACATGAATATCATTAATAAGCCATGATTTTGGCTTCTGTACAATCATTTATGATACAAATATATCAATTTGGTTTATCTACTGAGTATAATCTGTTCCTTCAAGGAAAACTTGATGAGCTATTTCCTAGTAAATTAGTTCTAGTAGAAACTGGGTTGATTCCTTGTAGTGTTTGTTCTATGATTACGGCAATCTATGATTCTTCCAGTGTGGAAAGACAATGCGACTTTCTAGTGTTCTATGATTGTATCCCCAGTGCGGATAGACAATGCGAAAGAGGTGCAAATAAGGACTATGTGTGATATTAAAAGTAAATGAAATAGCAATAAAATTTTGTTATGCTTTAAAACAAGCTACTATATTTGGATCTGTTACAGCTCATGTGGTAAATTAAACAGATGTTTGATCACTGATGGGGCTCCAATTAGCTAATTAACATTTAAAATTTGTAAAATAAGTCTGTGTTTATTAACATTCAAGTAGTATTGATATAATAAATTCTGTTCTAGTCAACAAATTTCATACCTGTTTTTACTTTAGACAAAACTTTAAGTGGGAGCCTTAGGGAATGAGTGTAGTGTAATCTCCATAGATAATACTATATATTGGGAAGTAATCCCACATGGTACTTTGTGAGGTCTTAACATAATAAAACCTATTAGTGGCACTGAAACCATTTAAGTGCAGATATGGCTTACCTTTTGTCCACTTTGCCTCTCTATGGAAAAAAGAAGGAAAAACTGGTTGAATGCCATATAATAAGCAATAAAGGGTTTCAACAATCATTATCATAATGTGGCCTTATAATACATACAAAACTTGCATCTAATAATAGTTCAAGGTTATTCCTTGCAATGTATTATTTACTTTTATATTATTATTTTTGAAAGTTATTAACCCTTTTCCTAACAAGGACATAGAGGTTCATCATTTTATGAATGAAATCTTTTGTTTTAAGTAATTACGTTAGGGTAAGGGTTAATTTGCAGTATAGAAAAATTATATGAGATACATATAATTATTTTGTAAAGTAAGTAGTTAACTTGTGACAGGGGGACGTCCCTGTTAGGTATAATCTAATATTATACCATTCATATTTAGCAATAACACAGATAAAATAATATACCTAATATGAATGATGCTTTTTATATTATATGAGATGTTTATGTGGTAAATTTGTCCATGCTTAATTTGTAATTAAGTAGTTCTGCCATATCAACAAAATATTAGAGAATTGTAGTTTCTTGTTAACCCCTCACCAGTTGATTGTCAATATAACAATGAAATTTCTATTGTGTCTGGGTCGTTCGACTGATGAAGTATTATTACAGAATACATATAACTATATAGATAGTAAAAGTTTACTGTTAATTCATTGTAAATTATCGAATCTTAGTATTCAAGTATACTATCACTTAGTATTCATGTTTACTGCCACATTGAAAATTAGCTGTTAATAGGGGACATGTTATGAAATGTGTCATTAACCAAAAATTAATAACAATTACATACTGTTTTAGTATACAATTTAGCAGCATGCTGTAAACGTTGTCTGAATGGCATAACTTTTAGATACTCAAACATTGGATGCTTAAAAAGGATTATAGGGCTTTTTTATTTATTATGAAAACTAAAATGGTTTGTTTACATGTTAAATATGAAAAACGGGATTCACTCGCGTTAATAAGTCAGATCGTTCCAACTATAGTTTCAACCATATCCGGTGGTCTTTTTCAAGGAGAGTGCAGAAGGTTTTCGTCCCGCCTCGCACTGCGGGCAGCAGCTAGTAGCGCGCGTAATGACATAATGTGGTGCACCACAGCATTCTGTACTCTATTTAAAAAAGACCACTGGTTGTGGTTGAAACTATAGTTGGAAAAATATCTGACTTTACATGAGTGAATCCCGTTTTTGAATTATGGGACTTGCTGTAGTTATGTAAACGATTTGTAGTACAGGGATTTGCTGCTAATCTCTTTCTAAATTAGCATGGTGTAAGGTTGACACTATTATTAGTACATACCCACTAATAAAAATTTATAACTGCATCTAGGACAGTCACATTTAAGATGTTTCAATTGATTAGTTCAATTATTCTAGACCTGAATTTTAGATGTGAGCTCAGTGAATGCGCTCTGAGGGAATCTCTACTTGAGTGCAGATTCAAATAAATTTAATAAAATTTAGGGCTGAAACTGCACTTATATCAAGATTCACAATTGAGCATTCTTCTGGCCTTGGACCTAGTATTAATAATTTGAGTGTAACAATCATATTTTTATAACAAGACAATTGAATTCAGTGCAAACTATCATTTATCTAATACAGCTCTGGTACAGATAACTCATAGTTTGTATGTTGACTCTCAGCATATACAAATGTTGACAATACCTTTTCTCAATTTATTCGTGCTATGGCTAGAGACAGTTTATATTAGAAGTAAAATTATTATTTGTGATAATATACATTGGCTATGCTTATTCATATACCCAGCGATTATCATTTACTTGAGGCATCGAATTTATTGTCAATGGTATTGAAGTAGTTATTCATTGTAAATAGTATTTGCTAAGGATGGAATGAAATTATAGTTTCATGACGATATTGTTTCTGTAGGTTAAGATTTTGATTTTCATGTTTTTGGAACATTTCTTTGCGTTCTATGAAAATGAAGACTTAGAAAATGTATTACAATGTTTTTATTGAGGGGAAAACATTATGAATTTGCATTTGACATGGCTTTATCATGTAGCTATTTATTTATTAGAATGATGATACGAGATTTGACTTAAAATTTAATGTAGGTATTTGATTATAATGTTTTCTTCTCAAAGTTAGTGTTTTGAAAACTCTTTGTTAAGTATGTGGCTAAGTTGTGAATATCCCAGTTGATTTCATACTTTACATTGTAAACTATCCATCAATTTATTCATTATGTCATTAAATAAATAATAATTGAAATACAAATAGTGTTTCTCTGTAGAAAGTATTGTCACGAAATATCTAAGAATAGGTGTGCAGTAGGCAGTTGTATCCCTAAGAGTGATATATTTCAGGGAAACTTATTACACAAACCAAATCTAACAAAACCTACAACTTGATAGGATTATTAGTGTCAGATGTTTTTGTGTAATTTGTAATGGTTTGATTTTATGTAGGTAGGTGCGTAAATTGTCTAGAAATGAAATAGTACTCATGTTAAAAAAATATATAGAACATATAAAACTAACATTTCATACTGGGAGTCAAGGGTCTCATTTAGCCCCAGGGAAAATCGGGATTCACGGTGTCTCCACTCACCGACGGTTCGCCACAAAGCTATCCCTGCGTTATTAATTAATTATATTATTATTTCTTATACACAATTTTGTTGCTCTGTAAAGATACTTCAATTAATGAGTGTTTACAATTACTTATTCTATGAAGTATAGTTATGTTATAACATACATACTATAATAATTATTATCGTTTGTCAGAAATCTGAACTACTATAATATATGAAATAAGTACATTACAACAAAATACTTAATAGGTGCAGAAATACTACCGACTTTCAATGCCATTCTTCATCCAAAAAAAAATGTATGAAGAAAAATTTATGAGAAATGATTTATTAGGTGACCAACAACTCTTTGAATGAAACTGTTTTCTGAACTTCTGGTCAGATTATAGTCGCTGCGCGTGTGGCTTAAACAGACTCTCGAGCAGAAATAGAACTTTCTCCCGAGTTCTGATCGCGGCACGTAAGTTGAACTATGCGCAGAACATATTTTCGGATCTCAATCGAAGTGCGGTATGCGGTGCGGGGCGAGGATCCGTGCGAAACCATAGCAACGTGCTCCCAAACAATCACTCCGCCCCTCGCAGCCCGCGTATGCTCCGCGCGACCCTAGAGTACAATCGCGCAAAAAGGTTTCCGTTCTTCGACATTTATATATCTGTCAAATGTGTGATCATTAAATTTAATTTCAAGAAAATGACAAGACCACAATCAACTCTAAGGAGACAGGCGATTGGAATTGTTTTTGACGTATATAATTATTTTTTAGGATAAAACAACAAATGATTACCTATACTAATAAAATTATACTATAGAAAAGAGCCAATACAATCAAAGAAGCTTACGTCAAAAGAGACCACGTCGTCGATAATTTAACGGAAGAATTTATAACCCAGTCGGAGATTCAGATAGCAGTTGGTTGGCATTCTGAGTTGGATTCTTCAACTGACACAGAAGATGAAATCGCAATTCTTTGCCCAAGTTCTAGAATATCACCTATAAATTATGTAGAAGGTTTATGCCCATAAATAATAGTGATTAAGATTAGTATTCCTATAATTGTTCTATTTAATAATACCTAACGATTATTTCCTGAGGCACGGTGGAGTGACGATCTGCGCAAGACGGCTGGCAAAAACTGGATGCGAGAAGCCCAAGAAAGACCTAAGTGGCGTGCAATTGGAGAGGCATATGCCCAGCAGTGGACTGCTACAGGCTGAGGATGATGACGGATGATGAACGATTATTTCCCATAACACTTTGTTCGAGAAATACAATGATTTGAAAGGAAATCCGATATTTTTTGTATGAAATTTGGTTTAACTTGCGTTTAATTTTTACTGACCGCAGAGTAAGTATTCGTCTATCACATTTTGTCCATAACAGTACCTGCGCAGACGACCACCATTTTGGTTCAAGTTCAAGTCATTTGAACTTGAACCAAAAGTTCAAATGACTTGAACTTTTGGATCGCTTTAAATTGGTCTTTAAATTGTGGTTGAATGAAAGGCTTATAGCTATACTTAATGTTAAGTACAACACAACTTTTACCTATTTGGCATGCGAAAATTAAAATCCTTATCTAAGATTATATTACGTATACGTATATTACGTATACTTAAGGTAATATAACATCAAAATCCTTAGTTAACTAGTTTGACTTTTAATTTTGGTAGTGGAGATGATTTTAATGATTCTGGGGTTTTATTAAACACTCTTAACGCCATAGTATAATAATTCCTGCGATAAAGCTCATTATTACACACTAATCTGTTCGGAAATCACAAGTTATTGAAAAGGTCAGGATATTTTTTTTACAAACATACATATTTCAAAAACATATATACATTCAAGGAAGCGCAAACACCTTTAATTCTCTATTGCAGGATTCTATAAGGCCAACACAGCAAACTGCTCGGATACATCACTTTTGTGCTTTGAATTCTCCTTATTCCTTAGGAACGAAGAAATTGCATAATATGAGTTTTATTACATACATTATTGGGTTATTTCTGTTAGCTATTATTTTATTAGCTATTATTTTTACAAAATCAATATTCTTTTGTTTTGGGATGATAATGCTTAAGTAATCCGTAATAAGATAAATAAATAATAAACACCAGATTTGTTACATAAGTAATCAGAGAAGAAGCTACTCAAGACATTGTGCTCATCGTGTATGGAGTACTGCTCTCACCTTTGGGATGGATCAGCTAAGTACCAGCTTGAGGCATTGGAATCTATAGAGAAACGGGCCAAGAAGCTCATCAGCAATGAATCCTTAGTTCGGGCTAAGCTTCTTAGTCTTGAGCATCGACGTAAAGTTGCTAGTCTATCGGTTTTTTATCGGATACATTTCGGAGAGTGTGCATCGGATCTGCACGATCTAATTCCCTCCTGCCCATTTTTCTATCGGACTGCCAGAGCGGGCACGAAAAATCGTCACCGCTTTATGGTTGATATTCCGAAAACCCGTACGAAACGCTTTGATTCCACATTTATTATGCGAACTGCTAGTCTGTGGAATTCGCTGCCTGTATGGGTGTTCCCCGAAGGTTACAATCTGGGTGTCTTCAAATCACGAGTGAATCGGTTCCTTCTAGGCAAGCGTGCTCCAACGTAGACCGCATCATCGCTTAACATCAGGCGTGATGGTAGTCAAACGCCTATTTACTTATAAAAAAAACAATCCTTTTTTATTACTACTCGCTGTTTTCTATTAATCAAGTGACTCTTAAACCAATCATAAGCAACCCCTCGAACACCGTAGTTTTCAAGCTTCTATATCAATGTCTTGTGACAAATAAAGTCGAAAGCTTTGCTCATGTCAAAGTAAATTACTACCACAGGAGTTTTCAGATTAATATGTTCTGTTATTTTTTTGACTAGAGTGAAACCAGCCAAAGTGGTGGATTTATTCTTTTGAATTCTGTTCTTTTCTTAGAATACCGTTTTTTGTAATAAAGCTATATAGTCTCTGATACATTATTTTTTCAAAGATTTTTGACAGTATTGGTATTAGAGCAATATCTATAATAGGTCTGTAATTATTTATGTTAAGTTTATCATCTTGCTTGTGAAGAGGTTTTACGGTAGAAAATTTTAGGACATTACGAAAAGTACCTTGTTCAAAAGACATTGACTAAATGTCTGACGATGTCATATTCATTGTCACAAAGTTTTAATACGTGCGTACCGTACTTATTTCATCATATCCCACAGATTTAGTATCACTTAGGTAGTGATTTTATTGTAGTATTGACTTCATTCAGTTGGTTTAAGGCAAGGAATATTAAACTCTCTACCGAGAGGTTTAAGGAGTAAACTGGAAGCGTTACTATTAACGGTATTAATAGAAGTAACATTATGTAAATGTACATCACCATCGTTATTATTATTAATAGAGTAGTTGTTGAATATATCTGCCATGGTAAGAGGGTCTTCTATAGTATAATTGTTATTAATTTGAATTTGTTCTACGTTAGTAGTTTTTATTGCCTCTTTATTTTTGATGATATCCCATGTTGACATTTGTTTCTAGATTTATATATGAAGTGATTATTCATTTTTCTCTGAGATACGCGCATACAGGTTTGAAGTAATTCCTCATATTTTCTACATTGAGTTTTTGGAATGTTCGCTCTTATTTTTATAATAAGTATATCTAAGTCGTCTTTTTGTAGCGGATGATTTTCTAATGCCTTTTGTGATCCATTTTAATCTCTTTTCTTTAGTTGTGACTCGTATCCTACGTACAGGAAATCACTTTATGTATTTTATATTTTAGCTATATTGTGGTATATAGCTACTGCATTGCTTCATTTGGTTGCTCGACGGGTATGTTGATACCGAGATGGGGTGCTGACAAATCAAACTTCTCACGCTTGTTGTAACTGAGTTCACTATTGTTATTCACATTATACAATACAGTACAGACATAGTTTGGTACAAATATATTACAATCACCCAAGCGCTATGAATGCCGGCACGGGAGTAGTATTACTTCCAATTATTGGCCACAGATAAAATATGAGCCTAGAACACAGATGGTTTTGCATGAGTTGAGCATAAGTGTGCGTTCAGACGCCACAATATAATAAAATAAATGTTTTATGAAACAAAGTAAATGCTATATTAAGGTTATCGTACACTTCTTGGAATGATAGACTGGTAAGGTGTTTCCTGAAAATTTCAATATTGTCTTTTCTACAGTCTCTTCTCTCTATATAAAAACGTTATGGCGTAGCTTTTATTACATTTATGGAAAAGGTTAAAGTTTGTGCTGTATGATCGGACAGACCCGTGTAATGTACTTTTCCTGTAGCATCTGAATTTTTTTTGCATGCTGTCTCCGGGCTATGAGTTTTCCTACAACTAACGTTCCAAATCCAAATCACTTTACACCCAAGGGAGTTTAATACAACATTACAGCCCGGTGATGTTATGCCTTGCTTTACGTAGATATTGCGTGATATGTAATTGGACATTTTCGAGTAGTGGTACATATATTTTAGTTTGGTGTACTGAACAAGCAACATGCTACCAATATCAAAAATGTCTTGCAAAAAGCATGTGATTGTAGTATTACACGTAGAAGTAGCCTATCCGTAGTGAAGACGGTTTAAAACTTACTAGCCTACTAGCCTATTACATACATATGCCTCGACCTATACATAGTGCTTCACACAACACCTACGAGGAAAATAAAATAATTGCCTTCATTGGTAGATAATTCTTGTTTGTAAAATTAAGGTCCCGGGACTTCGAGATACGAGACGTCCCGGGACCCAAACCCTACGCAAGTCACTGCTTTACTTCCTCGGTGCATAATGTACTATTTTTGTAAACTTTAGTAATTCTTATTCTGTTCAACAAAGTACAAACTCATATAAACGCTCGCGACTGCCAGCGGATTGCATAGCTAGTACTTATCCATACTAAAAGAAATAACTCTTTTCTACCTCTAAATATTATCCGATTTCAGTGATTTTGTTTTCATGTAATCAACACATTGTTCACCATGCCAGTACGTTATGTTTTTTTTTAAGTTCTACAAAAGTAAATGTATAGGAACAGAGGTACGTAGAAAGATATATATGCAGGCAATCATAGAACCTCCTCTGTATTTGAAGCTGGCTAAATACCATGTGGTGACAATACACAACAAAATTACATATCTACCGCGGTAGATATCTCATTTTGAAATAGTTTCAAGATAGGTAACATTGAGAGAACCCTAATATAAAGCTGACGCATGACACGCGCGATGTGGAGCTTTTATAAAGTTCTAGGTGATTGTATCATCAGGTAGGTATTGTCAGTTGTATTTGTTGCTGGAGAAGGCACAGTAAAAAGGTAAGCGTGCTCTACGCTCAGCACTTAAAGTGATCGTGACTCTACCCTTAAAAGCCACCCAACAACGGCTCTCTACTCTACGATAAACGCAGCGTTATTTCTGTTAGGTATTATTTATACGACAATGTAGCTTAGTACCTTAAGTAGCAGCAGAACTCTTTGTGAATGAGTTTGACAGGGGAAGTGTTTTCACCATGCCTATTTCTACCGTTAAGCAGTAATGTACCGGTGAAATTTCTGGCACGTGAAACTTATCAACTTAATATCTCAGGATTACAAAATGCATACCTACGTCATAGGCTAAGGTTATCGCTTAACTCCAGGTGGGCCTCTTGCTTGTACTGTCTCCTGATAACACAAAATAAGATATCATCGTTATTACATACTAGCTGCGCTCGCGATCCTCACCCTGGTAGTGACAGATGATGATAATGATGATGAATCAAACATAGCGTATGTTACTCAGGCATAATGTAGCTTTATACTCGTGAAACAATTGTTTAAATCGGTTAAGTCATTTTTACGTGTATCCATTACAAACAAACAATCATACACTTATCTTTCCTCTTTATTATTTGAGTAGATAAGGATTAATACCAAGGTACGAATAATATGGCCTGGATTGTACAGGCGTTAATGACACTATGAAGTTATTTCTGGTAGGGTCTATACAATGACTTTCTATACACAAAGTTATTGGGTCTATAATAAAATATATGCCATTCTGAATATCTATCCTCTCACCTCCCTCGCAATGGTGAAAAATATTACTACAGACTGGCAAACTCTCACATATGACGACACAGAAATATTAATAAGACCCCTCATTATTTAATTAGCAATAAAGTACTTAAATCATATTCTCATATCTCCTCGGAAAACTACAATGCAGGCAAATAAATACACTCACACATCACACACACAAACATTATACACACACACACACACACACACACACACACACATACACACACACACACACACACGCGGCATGCTCTACTTATTAAATATTTTAAATAGGACAAAACTATTACAAAAATGGGTAAAATGGCCAGGCTATTGATATGACCTAATTAGTGATAAAGGCGATAGTAGGCTATGGACGAGACTACGGCACCTGCCAATTTCAGTCTCATTTTAAAATATTTAGGCAGGTGGTGACTTGATATATATATATATATATATTTATTATTATTTTATTATTATTAATCCATTTATTTCACGGATTACGTCCGGTCCTTTACAAAGGCATAAGTGGGGCTGTGGCCAACACTTTTATTAATAATTAAATTAATTAATTAATAATTAATTATTTTATTATTAATTATTATTATGATTATTATATTTCATACTGAAAAAGTATTTATTGTGACAATACTGTAATAGTTACTACATGTGAAAATATGGACTTCTTTGTAAATATTGACGTCTTTTATAAAACGTCACTATTCTTTAAAATTGGCAATAGTTTCCGCAGACGCGATGTAAGGACTTTATTGGTGTTTTTTCCACACCTTGGGTTACATTATCGAAGTTTTCATACGGATCCCTAAATTTTTGAAAATATTATTTAGTCTATAATTCATTAGTGATAATGTAGAATTCTAATGGTGAAAGATTTTTTCTAATCGGTCTAGTAGTTTCGGAGACTATTCAATTCAAACAAACAAACAAATCTTTCCTCTTTATAATATTAGTGAAGATCAATAGACAACAGACTTCAAGCTGCAATTGATAAGTAGGCTAATGAAGATATGTAGATAGATTAACACTTTATTGAAATACCACATTAACATACATTTTACAAATAAAGAATTACGAAACAATTGTATACAAAAATATTTACATACTACAATTAATTATCGCTCAGAGAGATCTCTTCCAGACAACCATGAAGTCATATAGGTACTTATTAAATAGATTGGCTAATCTGCCAGCGGCTTCGCTAACTCGGTATACGTACACGAGGCCAGTTATACAAGCCAGGATAGTAAGATAGTGTCAGTAAGCGAGCTCATCTGCGGATGGGTACCTATAAAAGGACATTACGTAGACCTAACTTTTATTCGTTTTGGACCCGTGTTAATTAAATATTGAAGGAAGTTTAATTAAAACAATTTTGATTATCACGCGGGTTTTAAAGTAGCTTTTACGTTTAGCACTACAATCAAAAATTCAAAATTATGTCTTATCAATTTATTTCTATTACACTGTATCGGAAATAATAAAATATCTGTCATTTATACATTTATATTCTCTGCTATTTGATTTTTTTATTGTTTCGATTTTATATAAAAAAAATGACTGGACTGAGTATATGCTATAAGATAGCTAAGATAGCTATAAGATGCTATAATAGAGTATAAGTACTCATATATGAATATATTAATCTACTTTCCTAATTTTAACAGTAGCAAAACTATTTAAAAGAAGACTAATATATAAATACTACTAATATATAATATAATAAAAGTCAATAGTCATTCATTTTAACATAAATATTATAGACACAGATATTTTTTCTTATTAACAACACGCATATGGTAGTATATAGAGTAGGTACGGTAATAACAAATAAGTATGTGGTAGAGAGAGAACGATAGAACGCATAGTAACGTAAAATTAATATTATTAAATTTAAAATTTATTTAAGTATAAAGTAATAGTTAAAAAATATGTTTTAGTACGCGTTGTGTCCGTAGGACTCACGATACGTAATATCAAATAGTAAATTCGAATGCCTCACCCTTACCCAATATGAAAGCGAATAAACAAAGGTCGATCCAATATTATTACTCGCAATAGACAAACGAAAAGGGCAGAACTGTTCGTCCCTACTTTACTATTCGTCTCTCTATCAATACTTTTCTATGTAACATAAAATATTTTTATAAAATTAATTTAAGTACTTACCTATCTATTGCACTTACCTACCTATACAGACATGAGGCTAGGTCCTAGTAAATAATTCTATTTTTTTAGCCAAGACAGACTCTAGGCCAAGCAATAGAGTTATTTATAATCTGTTGGTCTATCTTTGTCAAGAATTCGTGGTATGCGGTTCGTAGTGTGCACAGGGTAGAAGCTACGCTGTCCCCTCGCACTTACTTACCCACGTATTACAGAATAGCGGTCCTGACAATTACTCAAAGGGGACCGAAAAACGTCTGCCGAATCTATTAAAGCTACGTGAGTCGATTGTGGAAGCCAGGCGCTGAAGAAATGACAGGTTTTCTTTGGAGTAGGTATATGAAAGCGGAACCTACTATACCGAAATTTGAATACGTTTATCACTTTCCAAGATCGTGTCTGTATTTACATGTGTGTTTGTGATATTATTCGATTTCACGTTTGGTCCAATCGAAGGTGTAATATAATTCCTGAAGGCGGGTGCTGAGAAATCAAATCAATCAAAATACGTAGATGCATACATAGAGAGACCTATTTACCTAGCTAACAAAATAATAAGATCGAAACATCAACACATTCCGTTTACTACCTCCTCGATTCGTATTCCTC
This sequence comes from Selenia dentaria, assembly GCA_917880725.1. Classification (NCBI taxonomy): domain Eukaryota; kingdom Metazoa; phylum Arthropoda; class Insecta; order Lepidoptera; family Geometridae; genus Selenia; species Selenia dentaria. Next base: position 22,419,502 of record OU862893.1, read on the forward strand.
ATGTCTCAAGGTCGTGACCACCTCCATCCATTATCCTCTCTCATACGATGTTTCGCCATCTACTCCTATTTTTGGCTACATGAATAGCATCGTAGACGGAAGTGCTGTTCGGACTTGGTCAGACCAATGCATCGGGCTCCGACCACGCGATCGCTTGCCTTCCACTTTGCCAGTGACAACTAATTTTTCCAGATTGTTTCCGTCTTTTCTGGCAATGTGTCCGAAGTATTCAAGGATGTGTTTTAGGCAGGTACTTGAGAGCCTTGTGATTATTTTCAGTTGTCTTAATATCGACGCGTTGGTTCGAAATGCCGTCCAAGGAATTCGCAACATCCTTCCGTTTACTAAATGCTTTGCAGATTGCATTGTTTTTTTTAATAATACGGACAGATGCAGAAGAAACGTGTCATCAAAATTGGGCTAATTAGGATATAGGAGAGCTTTTATATCTCAAAAAGCGAAATGCTATTACATTTTATCGACAACTTAGGTTTTATTATAAGTAATAAATAAAATAAAAAGCCTTTTATGTCTTGCTTATTTGAAGTACAATTTCAATAAATAACAAATTGCATGCAAAGTTATTCCCAATTTCAAGTTTACTTTACAAATTTTTGTGCATTAAAAAGAAATAAACAATAATTCGCTGTTTAGTGTATACTTATATGTAGTAGTCTAATTAATTCCTTTTTTATTTAACAAGTACGAAGATTGAAATATTAATAAGATTTATAACACAATCATGATATAGTTAATTATTAGATTTAAAATGAAAGTATTATTATATATTATTTTAATTGATTAGATATATTCAGGGTTTGTATTTTGTTAGCAAGAACCTTCTCAATGAAAGGTAAAGGCCTCCTGCAGAGATGACCAGTAGATAGGTACTTTTTATTCTCTGCGTCCTGCTCTGCCCCGCGTTCGCAGCCATTTTAGGTTTTATTAATGCACACTTACTAAAGAATGTTAATTCTGTAGAATAAAATACTTGTCTGATTTCAAGCAATGGACTGTATTTCTATGATATAATTTTTACAAGAAAGCAGCGACATTGATACAGATATGGCTGGCACAAGATGGCCGAAAGTTGCCAGTAGGCACATGTTACAATTTTCTTAAGTTATGTTGCCATTATTTAACATTTTAATTATTTATAGATTATTTTTATGTTGTAAATTAATTTTAAACAAATTCTGTAAGTATTTTATCAATCATTGTAGGTAGGTTTGATTGCTGCTTTTAGCATTTGATACTCATCATTATTAGCTTAACCATTATCCACTTTGTTGTGTACCAAGTTGCATCCTATGATATTTCAGCGAAAACATAGCATCTGTACTTATTTCATTTTAATTGTTTCATTTTAATAATTGTATTATTTCAATTAATATTTTTCATTATATCCTTCTTATTATAAACGCGAAAGTTTGTGAGTATGGATGTATGGATGTTTTTTACTCTTTCACGCACAAAAAGGCGGGGCCAATTTTGATGATATTTGGCACGGAGGTAGGTGAGGCGGTGGATTAACATATAGGATACTTTTCACCATCACCACGCGGGCGAAATATCGTAATATTTTTGGGCAAAGCAGAAACAAAATAACAAGAACTCCGCTATTTAAGATCGTAATGATGACAGTTCTGTCAAAGTTTGTCAGTTTATGATAGCTTAGTCAAAAGCCCAGTCAATTTGCTATACTATACACTAGACGTGCTCAGCAACCGTCAAGGGTGATGAAATGTAACACAAACACCGTCAAGGGGGATGAAATGTAATGGCAGTTCTTCCATGGTGATTAATTTTATATTTGTATGTAGGTAGGTACTGTATTTTACTGATTGATTTAGTCAGTATTTAAACTGACTTATTTAATACTATTATAACAATTGCGTTTGACCATGTAAATATTTTATTACATTTTGGTATAAAGGATGTCCTTGCAGAAGATAATAAGCTACTCGAAGTAGATACTACTAATCATGCGCAGACGAAGTCGCGGGCACCAGCTAGGAGTTACATAAATTAAGTAGATAAAGTTTACCCGATTTAAGCATAACCTTGTTTCCTTTTTTGTTTCTGCCCATAATTTTCCGCTACTGACATTTTATGGGTAAGAGTAAGTAACTATATTTGTAATGTTTTATCTTCCTATCTACCTTATTGGTGAATTGAAATGTGATATTGTAATAAACCTTAAATTGTAATTTAATTGTTGTTATTTAGTAGTTAATTTAATTTTAACTTAGTCTATTAAAGCTTCTGCCAAGAGGCAGAAGCCCAAAACGGTAGTCTGACCAGGTGTCGCAGCAGCTAGATATACCCGTCAACGTAGCTCTCCATGAAGCCACGGACAGAAAAAGGTAGAAGGAAGCAGTTAGAAGACTTCAGAAGAGTCAAAATCTTCAACACTGAGGGAGCGGCTGAGGAGAGTGTATAAAATATTGATTATTTTTTTTTATTTAAGTATTGGAACTTACGTCTTTATAATAACAATATATCTATGAACTAAAACGTAGAGTCTATATATGGTCTCACTTAAAATTTAATCAAATAAAATTGAATAGAATTCATGAGAGACTTAGCGACATTCTCACTTCCTATGTAATGCACAACAGCATAATAATTTCCTGTTCAGTAGGTAGGTACCAAGTTAATTATCTACATTATAAAAGAATCACCAAAAGTAAAATTCAAATGGATTCCTAGGTATACTACTTTAGGTAAGTGGTCATCCACATAGATAGTAAACAAACAGTTTCCAATAACTACTGATTATTTGTTAGCTAACAGTCATGGCGTGCGTTTTTTACAGTATTGCATTTTTACGAGTGTAATAACCGACATAATACTTACATCGTGACGTGAGCGAGCATAAGCCATTAAGTAGTTGTTAAATGAATTAATGCCATTAATGGAAACAAAGTCACGTAACGGTTTCCGGTTCATACAGCATTCTAGCCGAAACGAAGGAAACCAAAGGGGGTTAGTTACTTATTATGCGGCAATAGAAATGTTGGTGCGGGTTGTGTCGTGGACTCGCGGCCCGCGAAGAGACGGAGCGGTGTGGTGGCGCGCATTCATGGCATTTCATTGTACGGCAGTCGCCGCCGAGCAGCCGCGGGGGGACCGCGCGCTCTGTGTCGTCCGCGTTGTTCACCCACTGCACCGCGCATTGTTGTCGAAACGTTTCCGGACCGCGCTCTCGACACACAACACCTGAACATGATCGCGCGCGAACTACGGACCTCACTTTCATTCACCGAAAGCCGGCGCGAGTGACCAAAATGACATGTACACAGTGGCTAAAATGATAATCAACGCGATATTCTTTTGTTTAGTGATGGGCGCGGCGCTCACGGAAGCGCCCGACGATGCAGATGCATGTTTCCGTGTGTCCGGTCAGAATGTTACAGTGGAGTGCAACGTACGAGCCTTGTCGTCAGACGGGGATGTCGGCGCTGGCGGTTCGATGCACTCGGAGGGCGCGCGGCGGCTTGCGATCCGCTGCGGCTCGCTGCTGACCGAGAGTACGCTACGGGACCACCACTTCGGTAAAATGCAAGGTTTGGCGGAGATCTCTATAAATAACTGCAAGCTACTGCGGCTGCCTGGTAACGTGTTCGAAGGCCTGCGGGGCCTCAAGGCGCTCACCATCCGCACTATGAACAACGAATGGGGTACCAACCGCGAACTGGACCTTTCTCTGGGAGCTTTCAATGGACTTCGGGAACTACATACTCTGGACCTGGCATACAATAACATTAGAAAGATACCATCGGACCTGTTCTGTGCCCTGGAAAACATAATATCCCTAAATCTCACCCGTAACAAAATAAAGTTCGTAGACGAACTGGGATTTGGACACAAATGCGGCTCGACGTTGCAGACGGTAGACATGAGTTATAACGATATCATGTCACTGCCAGCGGACTCTGAAATATTGCACCTTCGGAGGCTGACGCAGTTATTTCTCCAAAACAACAAAATCAGCGAGCTACCCGCCGACGTTTTCAATGATTTGTTATCACTAAAGCTAGTGAACCTTTCCGATAACGGCATACATTATTTACCAGAAGGATTATTTCATAATTCGCGAGAAATTCGAGAAATTTATATGCAAAATAATGAGCTGGAAAGTTTGCCCAAGAGAATATTTAATCGGTTGGAACAATTGCTCGTTTTAGATCTTTCGGCGAATAAATTGAGGAGCGACCACATAGAAGATGAAACGTTCGGTGGTCTAATAAGATTAATCGTGCTCGACCTGTCACACAACGCGGTCTCTCGCATCGCCCGCAACATGTTTAAGGACCTCTTTTTTTTACAAATACTCAACCTGAACAACAATACCATAGGGTTTATCGAGGACAATGCGTTCTCACCTTTGTTTAATTTACACACGCTCAATTTAGGACAGAATAAGCTACACGCCATCGAGGATCATGTTTTCAACGGACTGTTTATATTGAATAAGCTTAACTTGAACAATAACGTGTTGTCATATGTGAGTGAAAATGCTTTTCGAAATTGTTCTGATCTAAAAGAACTAGATTTAAGTTCAAATAAGTTAAGTAAAGTACCTGAAGCAATTTTGCAATTACCGTTTTTGAAATCGTTAGACATGGGAGAAAATCTCTTGACAGAAATAACTAACACTTCGTTTCAAAATCTATCACAGTTGACTGGGTTACGTTTAATCGACAATCAAATTGGAAACCTTAGCGCGGGTATGTTCTGGGGCTTGTCGAGTCTGCAGGTGCTCAATTTGGCGAAAAATAAAATACAGTTGATAGAGACCGAAACCTTTCAACGGAACACGCAATTGGAGGCCGTTCGTTTGGACGGAAACTTCATTTCTGATATCAATGGAGTGTTTGTGGCTCTGACAAAATTGTTATGGTTAAATCTTTCGGAAAATCACTTGGTTTGGTTCGATTTTGCTTTCATTCCGGGAAGTCTAAAATGGTTAGACATACACGCCAACTTTGTTGAGATTCTTGGTAACTACTATAAAATTCAAAACGAGCTCCACGTGAAGACGTTGGATGCGAGTCATAACCGTTTAGTGACTCTATCTCCGATGTCTATTCCCAACAGCGTCGAGCTGCTGTTTATAAATAATAACTTTATTTCGACGATCGAAACGGATACATTCCTAGAGAAGAGTAATCTTACCCGTGTCGATATGTATGCCAATGAGATTGAAAGCTTAGACATAAATAGTTTGCGTATTTCGAGTGTGGCCGAGCCAAGAGTTCTGCCAGAGTTTTACATTAGTGGCAATCCTTTCCGATGCGATTGCACAATGAAATGGCTTCTGTTAATTAACTCTCTTGCTACAAGGCAATATCCACGCGTAATGGATTTAGAAAACGTTATATGCAAAGAATCTTACGTCCGCGGTGCTAAATATCTCCCAGTCAGTTCGTTACACATAAAAGACTTTTTGTGTAAATACGAAAATTATTGTCCGGAAGATTGTCACTGTTGCGATTTCAATAACTGTAACTGCAAAACGATTTGCCCCAGAAACTGTTCATGTTATCACGACTCTACCAAGAGTACCAGTGTTATCGATTGTTCTGTTAAACAATTAAACATAGTTCCTCATAATTTCCCTGTGGACGCGACCCATATTTATTTGGATGGAAATGCGTACAGTGAATTAAATGAAACTGTTTTTGATTCTATGCGTAAAGCTTTAGTAATATATTTAAACGCTAGTAATGTAATTAATATTAATAATAATACTTTTAGCCGCCTCACCGATCTCAGAATATTACATTTAGATAACAACAAACTAAAACAATTACGCGGTCTCGAGTTCGCCAAACTGAGCAACTTGAAGGAATTGTATCTCCAAAGTAATTTAATTGAGTACATTTCAAATGAAACTTTTTCTCTTCTGGGAGCCTTAGAAGTTTTACGCTTGGATGGAAACAGACTCATGAATTATGGTCTGTGGCACTTGGACAATAATAAGAAGTTACAAACCTTGTTTATCGGCAACAACCACTGGTCCTGCGACTGTAAATATTTACAAGGTTTCTTGACTTACGTATCGCAAAATGTCGAGAAAGTTATCGATGTCCATAACTTGTGGTGTTTGAATGAGAACATGAACCCGGCGAAGAAGCCATTGCATTTAAATGTGACAGTTTGTAGCGAAATAACCGACACGTCGGTGATAAGCGCGCTCTTCGTCTCCCACAATCTGCCATTATTGGCCTCGGCTCTCACTGGGTTCATGCTTATTTTATTAATATTAGCGTTAGTATTCACATTTAGATACGCTTGTAGAATGTGGCTGTATTCAAATTGCGGAATTAAGCTCACTCCCTTAGCGGGCGCCTTTAAGGATTCCGATAAGCTTTACGACGCGTATATCTGTTATAGTCCCAAGGACGAGGATTTCGTCATAGAGTCGTTAGCGCGGGAACTGGAGACCGGTTACCCGTCTTATCATTTATGTCTCCATTACCGCGACGTGCCTCAATTCGAGGCAACGTACGCTCAATTCCCTGACTTGGTGGTCGAAGCAACGGAGGCCTCCAGGCGTATCATAGTAGTCTTAACCAAGAATTTTATCTCAACCGAATGGTCACAGATAGAGTTCCGACAAGCGCTACAGAAAGCGCTCAAAAAGAATCCACATAAATTAATAATAGTCGCCGCAGGGCACATCCCACGAGATCCGGACTTTAAGTCATATTTCAAAACGGGTTTGGAGATAACGTGGAAAGAGAAACGATTTTGGGAGAGGTTACGTTATGCGATGCCGTCGTCTAAGCGACACGGGCATAAGTTGAAAAGGCTTAATTACGGGAGGAATTCTAATACGTACACAATGGACGCGTCAGTGCTCAACAGCACATGCCAGACGCTTTGCGGGAAATCAGCAAATTCCGCCGAGAGGTCTCCGTGTGACCGTCCTATGTCCGAACACATCTACTCTACAATAGAATCGGACTATTCCTCTAATGATTTCCAAGGGCGACACCACCAACCTCAATCTGTGGTGTTTCAGCACACAGTTCAAACGTACCTAGTTTAACAACCTCAGTAGGTAAACACAAACAATATCTTGATCTTGGATGTGTTAGCTAACTAGATGTAGCCCTAGGCGACCGCTAAACTTGTTTTGTTATAGACGAAATTCGTCCAATGTTGTAAATAAAATAATATAGGTCTTTGTACCCTATTTCAGTGTAACTTTTGTACAATAATGATACCAAATTGTCGCATTTCGAAATGTTCGCTTCTTCATAGTATTTATTACTTTTATAATAAAAGTGTTTTTAAGTATTAATTGGAAAGACTGTAAATTATTGTGTAGTTGTAATCGAATTGGCTGGTGTTTGTATAGGAATCTAATTAAAGAAGTTTAAAATGACGCTGATTGATGTTTTTGATATTCTTCCTTGTATAGCAATTTTAGAGAGAAAAGAAATTAATAAAAAAAATCACATTATACAAATTATGCAGGGTTGCGACATTAATATGAAAGTTAAGTATTAGAAAAAATCTTCTTTCGGTTGGATAATGCTATGAAGCTGTTTAACAGATGTCGTTCCGTCCCCATACGACGGTTAAAATCAGATAGAGAGATACAATTCGATCTTCGGACTTCGTGCCTCGCTGGCCTAGTGGTCATGGCGTCTGACACGAATTGTCGGAAGACGCGGGCTCGAATCCCGTCCGAGGATGAGGAATTTTTCTCTCTAAAATGATAATGTTTGTTATCGCTAAGCAGGCGTTAGTATTTTAAAAATCATGTTATACAAATTCTCCCTTGCAGTTTTTAGAAATAAGATGATGAAATTGTAAAATGTGGCTAGAGCACTGCCACCGTTAAAACACATGTTTAATTCTGTTACCGATTCACTTTTTACGACGCGAAGTGGAGATGCGGCAGCTGGTTCGCGTAAACAGAATAAAAATGAATGAATACACGCCCGACATCTATGTTTTCAATGGCGGTACATAATAAGCTCCACTTGCCTGCACTCGCTTTGAAATGCTCATTTCCATTAAGAGTTTTTTTTCAATTTTCGCTCTGTAGGCACGAGCGGACGCTGACGTGCAAATAGAAATGTTATTGATCGACGCCAAACAAGCAGACGGGTGGAGTTGAATATAAAACTTTTGTGATTGAACAGACTGGAGTTATTCAGGCAGGCCTGTTTGTTTACTAAGGGCTCCGGCGCTGAAGTGGTAAGATAGGTTCTCTACGATCCAGTGCTTAGTTTAAATGAGTGATATGCACATAAATACCTTCGTGGTGCTCGTTCATCATGCTGATTAAAGCCGTATAACTTATATGCTCGTGTAAATAACAATACATTCTTAATGGTTGTTATTTGCCGAAAGCTATTGTTCTGTGATAATCTTGATACTAGCCTGCTTAAGGAATATTGTTTAAGTTAGCGTGATTCGTGAAAAAATACAGCAATCAACTAATTCAAAAATTGGCTTCAAGTTCATAATTCGAGATTAAAATGTTAGAGAATGTTAGAAGTGATAAAACCGCCCAAAATATTTAAATCCCAGTAAATCCCAATAAAGAATTATCAAGCTATATTATAACCGGTCCTTTTGAAAATTTGTGGGGAGGCATATGTTCAGCAGTGGACATCTTACGGCTGAAATGATAATGTATAAAACACACTTCACCTACTTAATATCATGGTATACTAGAATTATATTAACTAGGCTGACTGATTCGTAGTTAGCTTAGTTATTTAAGCTTGGTCTAACAAACTCGGAGGGTGTTGGTTCCAATCCAGTCCGAAGACAGTAGAATAATTCGAACTTGTACACGTTTGTTTTGCGATAAGCAGGCGTTTAATGCTCGATGAATAATTCTAATTACAAATAGTTTGGTTCATATTTCAAAGAATGGTACAAAACCATAGTTATTTTTTTACTATTGTATTATTCTGTAAATGTAAAGCAATGGTGACTCTACATTTTGAACTATATGACTAATAAGCTTGCTCTACTCTTCCAATCTACGCAAGTAGCAATGATTTATGGAGATATTGATTTCATACAATGACTGTACTTGGAGATGTCATAGAAATATTACTTCATCAAAAATTATGAAATATTATTTATGGAGCTAATCTATTTATTTAGATGGATATTAAAATTACGTTACTATGTAGCTACAGTTTTTCCTTGACCCAGTGCACTTATTTTTATAAATGCGTCAATGAATCTAGTGACATCGTTTTAAAAAAAATATTATTTTAGTCTAACTAAATGGAACCGACTTACCATGATAGTTTAAAAGTATTATTATTATCACAATGTTGTGAGCATGGTACCGACTTCAACAAGTTATTTCACACTTTTTGGTGATGAAGTCGGTTCCATTTTTGGTAAAAAAAATGTTCCACCATTTTTAGTGACCCTCGCTAGGGATCGATTGTCAATGATGATATCATCAAGATAAATCTACACATTTCAGTTTTTGGAGTGTAACTCAAAAATTGCTACCGAATTTGATAAAATTTAAATGGGACCACCTCGGAAGAAAAAATAATTTAGAGAATCGGTTCACAAAAGGTGGAGAAATCAGCTTACATACACACGAACATATTTATAACCTCCTACTTTTTTGAAGTCGGTTAAAAAGTCAAAATAACGCCTCCAAATGTGTTTCATTTTAGTTTTCCAGTTGTGACCAATTCGTTTCATCGTTATTTATCAATGCAGTTTAAACCAGATAAACCTACAATTTGTAGATATTCTTTAACATTTTTTTAATCTGCCATTTTCATGTAACTAACTTTGCATTTTCGGACTAGGTACTAAGTTTTTTATGTGATAGTTTATTTTACAAGCACGAGTCCTGGATGTTAAACGGTAAACTCGGCCTATAACAGATGTATTTCGGTACAAGTGATGAACTGCCGTGCGATTCTCTAATGATTCCCGATGTCAGACACTTTATGAGATATCGCCCTTGTACATAAAGTTGATTTTCGAACGTTTCTTGTCATCTCGTCATTTGTTTCACGGATTTTGTCAAAGATGCAACGATGTTTGCACTTAGAGAAAAGCACGTCCTGAGTCAGTAGTAAAATCTCAAGTGCCTGTCATTTCACCGGCAACCATACACATCAAACCGGGACACAGTAATCTGCTTCATGGTATACTTCTCCGTACGTATACGGTGGTACTTCTCCGGATGAATTCGTTCAAAAAGAGTTCTTCTCTTTAGCTTCTGCATAGTAGCCGCTTGCAAGCATGCGCAATTATACGTTACTATTCACTTCATTAGATATATATTATTTGAATCGTAAATAAAACGTAAATATACCACCTGCCTTAAACCGGGAGTCTCGGTATAGGTGTGTTACAGACAGTTTTTTATAACCTATCTATCCACGGTTTCCCTTACTACAGATATAATTTTGAAATTAGCTCCATGCAAATAGTTTAAAATGTAATGCATATAATAGTGTAACCTCTTGTAACGTAACGCAGGTATTAGAAACAGCCCATTACGTTTCTTTAATGTACCACACAAACCCAGAAATACATTAAAACATTGTAGATTTTTAAATGTGGTTAAAAGAAAGTCTGACGAGGAAAATGCTGGAACATGAAAGGTGAGCATCTATACTGATTCCTTAGCCATGGAATCATCATCATCATCATCTCAGCCGCAGGACATCCACTGCTGAACATATGCCTCCATCAGAATTGCCCGTTGACTCGCCATTCGCCATATTTGGCCAAAAAAACAATAGATTTCGTAGAAATCATACCACTTTTTCAGGAACTACAACGTGCGTGGTTAAAGGAAAAGCTTTTATGTAAGTAGGTAGGTTTGTCTCATGTATAGCTTCTAGGTCTCTGTTCTACTTTAGATTTCTAATAAAATTGTAATTTACATATACGTCCCTGACATACCAACATCTATATTCAAAGAGCCCCAACTATTGTGGCTGCATGTTGGTAAGATTGGACTTCATTGTTCTGAACACGGTCGTGGCCTTAATGTGGGTTAAACCATTATAATAATGTTTTGGGGAATTATTACAGAATATTAGGCACCTAGACAAGTACTTAATGTTCAAATGGGTGTGAGGTGGCGTAATTTGGCCGTAGGTGTTACAAGGTTTACGATTCAAAACTTCCACGGTCTTAATCCAAAGCAATTTGTACCTAAATACAAGGTACAATTTGGTAACTAAGGCTATACGTACGTATTAGGATTATTCGTAGTTATTCGTTATTGATTGAATGCGAGTAAATAAATTGGTAGTAATTGACAAACCTGTTAAGCCGTACCCATAAGAAGGTAGCGAGTTAGTGACCTTTCCTTCGAAGTACGGGTTCCCAAGTTCGGTCACTGTGATGATTAGAAGTGTTTGTTCTCGGGTTTTGAATGGTTATGTGATATCTTGATGTGAGTGTCTATAACGCCTCACCAGTCGACTGTCAATATAACAATGAAATTTCTATTGTGTCTGGGTCGTTCGACTGATGAAGTAATAAAGAGAAAAAAATAATAACAGACTTCAATCTTATTAAAGTACTTACTTCATAATAAAAATACTAGTAATAAGAGTAGTAGTATGTCTAGTAACTATTATGCGGTATTTTGTGATTTAAAATAAATCTAATCGCACAATAGTAATTAAGTTGGGAGCTTAAATAATAATGCTTTATTAAACTTTTGAGTTTTCGTACGTTTTTAATCCCACCAAATTAAGTCCAATTGAAGTTATATTTGTGTCAAAGACTGAGTGTAGAGAAGTTTGTAGAGTTTATATTTTATTTTCAATAAATGAAATTATTATCCAAATAATAAAGAGGCGATGCACTAAACATTGTAGTTAGGTAGAGTAATATACATCAACATCTACGCCGTCCCCCACGACGCGAAGTGAGGTGGGCCAGAACCAAGACGAGTTTTGTTATTCTGTAATGTTCATCTAGAGCGATCAGATATATTCAAGTTTAAAAAAAAAAAGTTTTATCGATCTCCGTACAGAAACTTGTAACGACTCTATGGAGCAAGTAAGGAAATGACTCTACCTGTACAGAAATAAATAGGTAAGTACACATAGGTAAGTAAGCAGGTATCACAATAGCTAAATATTTAAAAACATATTAGAGTCGACTTTCAATTTAACGAACGAAGAGTAAAATACATTAACTTGATAAATAAGGTATAGAAATAATGAAACTAGAACCCTTCTGGGTTTGCTATTCTAAGCGTAAACGATTGTTAGCTATATACAATTTAACACATTGGCAATAGTCCCTTGATAATAGTGTAATAAGTACCGATAACTGTAAAAGCATTTGCTTTTTCTAGGAATAATAAAACGCTCTTACGGACAATTTATTTTTCCGCGGGTAGACAGAATAGTTCAACGAAGTATATATGTATGTAGTGTATATTCAAGGCTTAGTAACGATAAATCAAGGTAATATGCCTCCAATACCTAGCACTTTTATTCTTGCAAAGTTTGCTGTTACCTATTTATGAGGTTACGTAAGAAGAACAGAAAACATTTAGTGCCTATTTATTTTAAGTAGTACCTACATACTCTTTATAGGGATCGTCGTGAAAACGATAGCATGTTTGGAGTCTAGAAAGTACCATGTCGGGTTCCATATATGGCACTAGCGGAAATCAGTAGATGTTCTTAACATCGCGTTACTTTCTGTGAAAGGATATAGACTCTTGCTTAAGAATCTTAATGGCGGAACCCGTATGTGTACGGAACGTTAATTACGGTAAAAAGTTGTGCAAGTGATATAACTGGAGATGAGCCTATGGGGAACTTTATGGAACTGTTAGGCGACGATTTGTATTTCTACGTTTCTTATTTAAGATTTCTTTCAAATACGCCTCATTGTTTTAATGGACCAGGGAAGCGTCTAAATTGCGAGCTCCTCTTTTCAATTCCCAGGTCAGACAAATAATATTGATTTTTACTAAAAAGTAATTTTCTGTAGTAGTCCCGTATTTGGTACTATGCCCAGCATAGCTGACGTTAGGTCTTCTACAACTAGAGAATAATTATTTACCATACAAAATCACAAGAACTGAACATTGATTTCAAGGAAGTTTACCCGAAATCATACACAGAAATCACGAATTTAAAAACAATCTCAGTCGATCAATATTGATGCTTGCCGGTTCATCGTTAGAATTTGAGTGCCTTCTGTAGACTATTAAATGCACGCTTATTTAGTAACTTGCTTTAATACAAATTGTTTGTTTAGTATAGTAATTATAATCCTGTTTACTGGAATATAATGATTATACTATAGAATACAATGAATTATACTACATATAAGTACAGCCACCCAAAAAAGTAAAGCCACCAGCATGTTGCTGTTTTGTGTGGAGAACATGCTAAGGCTCACTAAAGAAAGTCGAAAGTATTTGGAAAGTTTAACCGAATTGCCGATCTTTTGTTATCATTAGACTCCAAGTATCCGTACTATATATAAAAACGTTCGTAACTCTGTTACTCTGCCATGTCTGTTTGTTACCTTATCACCCATAAACGGCTGGGCTATTACGTATCTCTATTACAATCAAATGTTGATTGAATCCTAAAAAATTGCGGTTTTGTGTTTGTTGCTTTGACATTCATGAAATTAAATATTATTACATCAATATGGAGATTGGTACAGATAACGATACATGTACCTGTCTATACATATATTTTCTGTCCTACTAATTCAAGCACATTTATTTGTCTACTATATTATTATTTATGTGAGTAGCTTCTAAAATCAAAGCCTTCACACCCAACCCAACATTCGCTCAATTAACACCGCACACGAGCCCACCTCAACTAGACCTTGGTCTACTTTGACAAACCACAACAAAAGCAGATCTATTCACGGTATGCTGCCTGTCCATTATCTTCCATTTACAATAAATGTTTTTTTTATTTACATGTTATTGAATTAAACACCGGAAGCCGACTGCTTCCCTGAATTACACCAACATTACTGGGAAACTGCAAGTCATTGTTGGATAGAACAGATTTAGAAATGCCATAGTTAGAAGGTGAAACTTTAATGTCGTTAACCCGAAGTTAAGCTCAAGTCAACACTTCGATACGTGTACAAAATGAAAGATATTTTTTTATGTTTACACATTTATATCTCCATATCAGGATTTCTTGAATGGTGCGAGGTACTAATTGACAAAATAATTACCCTAAGCCTACGAACACCTAAGACTAGTGAGCAAAGAATTATATATGCTCATCCCTGTGTTCAAAGTTACGAGGCAAAAACACAATACGTATGACCCTTCGAGAATTCTTATTAAAACTGCCTCATGTTACTGACTTAGTTACAAGAAGTTACTTATCAATAAAGCTAAACACATGCGATGCCAGTGTCAAGTCATATCCATGTCAAATAGTGTATAATTTTACACCGCTATTGAAGTATTATTACCGGTTTCGGTAGTTAGTATTATTGTTCAGTTTGTGGTGGGATCAGTTAACGTATGAGCCTACAAAAAGTAGAGTAATTTCACAGAATTCGCCCTGTTAGAAATTAATTGTAATTAATACCGTAATTAATACATATATAACTCCCCAACTAGATACGAAACTGTGGATCCTGAGATTTCTAATATCTAGATGTGTAATATATAATTATATACCATGTATATATATGCCAAGGCAGCGTTCCGGAAACTTCGCGACGTCTTCTCGTCAAAAATACCTCAGTGCCTCAAGACAAGAGTCTTCGACAAATGTGTGTTACCAGTGATGACTTATGGCACTGAAACGTACTTACTTTGGTAAGAGACCACGTTTCAGTGCCATAAGTCATTTAAGCTTAGTTATAGCTAGCTTAAAGCTTAGTTATAGTTTAGCTTAAAGTCGCACAACGAGCTATGGAGAGGGCTATGCTCGGGGTTTCTCTACGTGATTGAATCAGAAATGAGGAGATACGTAGAAGAACGAAAGTCACCGACATAACCCAGAAGATTAGCCAGTTGAAGTGGCAGTTGGTAGGGCACATAGCACGCAGAACATATAACCGATGGGGCCGAAAAGTTCTGGAGTGGAGACCACGAACCGGCAAGCGCAGACGACTTGGTAAAGGTCGCAGGACGACGTTGGATGCAGGCCGCTTCCAGCCGGTTCTTTTGGAAAATCATGGGGGAGGCATATGTTCAGCAGTGGACGTCTTACGGCTGAGATGATGATGATGATGATATGCCAAGGCTCGACGTCGTCCCTCTCTTACCTGATATGTTCTTTGATGCTACAAGTAAACCAACCAATCCAACATGGGAAGTTTGGGAGTAATTATCTGATAGGTACCTACCTCTTCAGGGTTGTAAAATAGTATACGGCAGCATAATTTACCTTCTTCACTGTAACTACCGCTTATAATTCTTGCTTGCCTTGAATTAAAATGCCGCGTTTGGACCGTTACAGAACAAACGCTATAAGGTTATGGTTATGCCCATTCACTAATCACATTCAATTCACCTTTGGATCCGGGTTCTACTTAGGACTTATGCATTAACGAGGTGATGAAGGGTTAAATCAGCTTGTAATTGATCAGCATCATCCCACAAGTATTTGTAAGAAAGGTTAAGGTATTATACAAATAGGAAGGTATAATGTGCTTGTTTCCACTTAGCTGTGCAACATCTGAACGGATAAAAGACGAATAGAAAGAACATAATACTTAAATTTTCTTGCTGAAATGTATGTAGTTATACAGCCTTTCCTCATCTATCCGCTAGGATAAACTTGTTTTTATGGTTGATCCCACAAATGGTTAACTTAGTAAATGTTTTTCCTTGATGGTTAAACTTGAAGTTGACAATCTAAGTAGTTAGCATAGGTTAATTGCAAATAGCCAACAATTCCTGTCAGTAGTTTTGTTAATTCTTTCTACATTTATGTTTTTCTAGTTACGACGTGAAATAATAATGGATTATTAACTGTTAGTACTCTGACGGTACTTCTTCTTCTTCTTAGTTGGGCACTCTTCACAGAGTGGTCATGGTTGGTAAGATGGTGTCACATTGTGGGTCTTCGACGTCGTCAGTCTGAAGGTGTGTACAAAATCATGAAAACGCCTCGATAATCGCCCTAGAAAGTTTTAGTAATGCATTGCATCCACCGCATTGCTTGTTACCTGACATAGACAGAACAGTGACTAAACCCTTTGCGTACCAAGAGACGTATGTATACGTCAGTTTTATTCATATATCTTTTGTTTTAATAATCATGATATACGAAGGATGAATGACAGATTTATGTCTAACTGTGACTCGAAACTGAATGCCTGAATAAAATCTCGCTTTAATGCTTCAAAGGTCGCACGGCCAGACACAATAGAAATTTCATTGTTATAATGACATCGACCCTTGAAGGGTTAAGCAACTATAAACATTTACGTGTATAATTTAAGGAAATATCAATGTACACCCAGTATGAGTCCAAATATAAACAAAGAAAACTCTGATACAATATCTAATTTAATGAATGAATATTTAGTGCAATAGATTACTTAGATATTGAACTAAGTCCTGAAGACCTAACTAAAGACCTCGTAAAGCCGTTTGTCAAAAACAGATCAACCCAACTAAAACTCGTCATCGATAACTCCAATTGGTAGGTACGTTTCAAATCGATTTATTTAAGTGACAAATTGGCCCCCCGTGCTTACTTCGAGGGTGTCTAAGTCAATAACGCAATGAAAGTTTATTACTTGATTTCTGACTGACTGCTTCACCACCTCCCCTAGACAACCCAAAAATATAATAATATTACAAAAATAACGACCAAGTGCGAGTTGGACTCGCGCAACCAGGGTTCCGTGCAAACTTGTAGGTAAGGTATCTAAGTATATAATTTGAATATTTCGCCCATCGAAGACTCTTTCCGACAAACCTAACTTTGCCATTCGATGCCTATAAAGGCATGGTTATTGCACCAGCCGCAAATAATACGTTTGTAATAGTAAATTAGCTTTTTTAATTATTAAACTACATATTAACGGTTATCAGATATTTTCCTTTAAATGTGCTGTAACACATTGCTTCTTGCCAAGTTTCATGATTCTAGGTCAACCGTATAGGTTTGATTCCCTCGTGAAAATGCAAAATTATGCAAAAAATGTGACAACTTCTTATCCTTATCTTTTGATCGCAATAAAGGTTGTTTTTACAGTTAAAAGAGATCTGAGATCATCCGCTTTAAGGTACTATTTCAACCCTACTAATGGGGGGGTCAGTTGCGTTGGTGTGACCACGTTCAGACATCATCATGATACTGTTTCAAGAGGCATTTCATTATTTGACTACTGTTTTCAACAAGTACTCTGTACAAAACACTCATGGAAATACCTAAGTCGCATCGTTGAAACTATAGTGTAACCCACATCAGGAGGTATGGAGAGTGCAGAACGCTAGATTACCTCGCCCTGCACATATTTACAGCATCTTTACTCTGTGTGTATATCCTAATATAATTCTCCTTGTGGCCCACAGACCAATGTATTGGCCGCTAGGTCGCGTTTAGTTAATAATGTTAGTGATGCATGGATGGCTGATAAGAATTAAGATACACGATTTTCACCAATTAATGAGTATGCCTACTTTACTTTCTTTCCGTCTGCATAGCCGTTGTAGCATATTTAAACATAAAAGGCATTCCGACTCTCCAGTGCCGGCCTGGAGCTCGCAAACGCCGCTGCGCTCCGCCACTAGCCCTGAAGATGAGCATCTCATATGCTCGAAACCCGGGCCGACGTAATCGATCCCTAACATTGGTGTATTGCTGGTTAATAGTAGTGTAATATGCGTCAAACTCAAGAGAATTTCAATACAAAAGTTTTCAATAACTAAATTGTTTCATAAATGCACACTATTCAGCTTAAGTTTGCCCAAGCCGTGATCTTTGTACCGTAATCTTGCGTCAACTTGTAATCCCATAAACGAATTGTCGCCAAGTTAAAATTTTAAACGGTACACCCCCACCGGGGGTCCATTAAATTTATTGCTTGTAAAGCGAGGAGCTAATTTGAAGTTACGTTTTATTGTGTTAACTTAACTAGTTTAAACACCAGTGGCGCCACGACTACTATTCCGACAACTTTCAATACCCTTCAAAAAGCACCCTTCTGCTATGGTAATAAGTGTCATAAGTCGCAAAATTTTACACTTCCCGCAATATAAAACGCTTTTATTAGCCATATGTAACTCGTAGTAAAACAGTGGGGTGTTTGTTTTTACAACTTTCTTCACCCTAATACAGGACGGACGCGCCTTTCTGTTGGTATATGAGTGATTTTAGGATCATATGAAATATGTAGATATAGATAGCTATTGTAATAAACAATGGGACTTTGACTTAGGCAGTGCCCGCCGGGAGGCCGCAGACACCGCTACGCGCTCGCCCTACAGATGAGTAGGTATCCTGATATGCTTGAAACCCTGGACGTATGCAATCCCTAACGTGTATGTTTTATCAGCAAATAAATAATAATGATTTTTTAGGCTTTCGTGATTTATATACATAGAATTTAAACAACTTTTAACTGATGAAATCGCGTACTATTATAATATTTTATCCGCAGACGTTTCGAACCGTTTTCAGATAACAAGGAACAGTCTACTCATGACCTCATGTTCACTGAAAAGTGTTCGAATGTGTTCCATGTGGCAATCAGGTGTCAATGCGTAGCAGGTTTCCTAGTGTCCGTCGTGGTGGGTTTCACAGGAAAGCCAGATATTGTGTCTAGAAACTGTAGTGTCATAGAAAGTCTAAATGCACTGCACATGCTCTACCTAAAGGGTTGAAGTGCATCGTACCAAGTGAAAGCCAAGCCAAAAAGATGAAATGCTAATGTACACCATGTTTATTCAACAAAGATTAAAGTTTTCGTGAAAAAACAAACATGAGGTTATGTTACAGTTATCATAGTGTGAAACATGATGGAGGTAGGTACTAGTATACTACTCGTAGTTTCATTAGCTAGATCTGTAATATTCACTAATCGTGCTAAATATAATATTAAAAATGTCAAATTTTATATGTTTGGATATTAGTTACACAACCATGCAAAACGTGAATGGATATGAATGATATTTGGAGTGGAAATAGACTGAACCCGAGATTACCACATGGACACAGTTTAACCCCAATCAAACGGGTAGTTCCCGAACCACGATAACCTTATTCCACGCAGACGAAGTCACGCGCTTTAACCTTTTGCATATCAGAGACGTAAATTTACGTGCGTTTCATTCATAAATCTTTTGTTTTCATTATCACGGTATACAAAGGGTTAACTAGTAACATGATAAGTAATAACACAATAGTCTCATGGTGTTTTACTGAGTAGGTCAGCACTTACATCACTAATGACATTTTAAGGTTGAATGCCATTGTTCATCAAGGATACTGAAACAAAAAATAAGGTTTTCGTGAAAAAAGCAAACATGCAATTTCTGTTACACGAATCTCGTTCATGGTGAATGAACATCGAACAAAGAGGCAATATTGTCGTCTCCCATTATTCTTGCTTAACGCAATTTTTTTGGCTCACACACGAATGCCTGCCTATACAGTAATGATATAGAATATGGCGGCGCTTTATGAACAAAATCATAGAAAAAAAAGAGAAGAATAAAACGAGTTAGCAACTTTTTTGGTGAATAAGTCCAATTGCTACCTTCTCAACAAAATTGTGTAGGTGTTTTTCAGACTTGTCAACTCCAGAGTTATATAGAATATTATTAGGTTTTAAAAAAGTTAGCTCCTTTTATTATAGTTTCAGCGTTTTATGTTACTTCTTCTAGATTGAGCTTCTTTGAAATATAGTAAGCCGTTTATTGGGCAATCATGTTTGTATTTTTATAAACACTTATATAATTATAGTTACAGTTTTGGAATAACATGTATTTAGTTACATATATTTTTAATGTGATTGCGTCTATTATCTAACATTTATCAAGTCCCTTCATCGTGTCTGTATCCAAAATAGATATACCTATATGA
Organism: Selenia dentaria; assembly: GCA_917880725.1. Lineage (NCBI taxonomy): Eukaryota > Metazoa > Arthropoda > Insecta > Lepidoptera > Geometridae > Selenia > Selenia dentaria. The sequence continues at coordinate 22,439,538 of OU862893.1, forward strand.
TATAATGACGTCATATGGTATAAATCTGAAAGGAAGTACATATATAACATGTGAACTTATGATAATTAGAAGGGTTCTAGATGAAACAGAAACAATTGTCGATCGTGATATACCTACGACTAAGAAGTTTATATTAGGTACATACATCATAAATAATCAATGACAGTTTCAAAAGGGGAAACCCTTTTGAAACTTTCATTGTAAATAATCAATTCATTATGTGTCAAAAGCGACTCGGGCGAGTCTTCCTCTCAGAGAGAGAAGCCAGACCTAAAGCCAGGCTTGTTAGATTTGTTAGTGGCCAGCCGGTTGGTTGCAGAAATAAGGCAACTTTGAATGGATCAAATCGTGTATAATTTTATATTATTATATCCTGACGTTGCCAACACTTTTCAGTGAACATGGTCGCGGGTAGACTGGATGACAGTTGTCTGTTATAAAGTTATGCTAATTATTTTTATGTACCACCAGTCATATTTTAATCAAAACGTTTCCGATGCAATAGTCACTTAGTGTCCAGAGGTCTAGCAGTATTGTGCTGGCTTTGGGATTTTATTAGCTTGATCACTGGATCCCGCAAGCAGATATTACTTGCCAGACATCATCTCTAATGAAATTCGGGTATTATTTTAAATTTCTATGGTCTCACTTCATATTCTCGGTATTTTTATTATATTCATTACGGATACAAATAATCAAGCTCAATTAATAATGCTTGATTGTTATGACACGTCTGACGGGTTATTTCCTCGTTGTCTCTAACAATGCAAGTACTATACTACAATTTAATTGGAATAATGGCTCGAAGCACTGTACCAAGACTAAGGCGTTACTTTCTCCTTGTTTCTCCATAATCAACTTACTAATAAAACACCTTGGGTCTACTAGAACAACTTTCGCTATACGAGTACATCCGACTTTAACATGGTCTTATTTTTCCCACCCAACGTGTTATACGTAAATAAATAATATAACGTTAAATAACTTTTAGACACATATACCACTATAGGATTTCCTGTGTCGCTGGAGGCATCTAAACATGCAACAACACATCATAACATTCAAGATCCGAGAGCAAACATTTCTGCTCATCACACAAATATTTGCTCTGGCCAGGGATCGAACCTGGGACCCCGCGTTTTGAAAGCAGGGTAAGCAAAGCACTACCAACTGAGTTAACGGAGCTTTCCATCACAGTCTTACGAGTATGAATACTGTGCTTCCATTATAAAATAGTAGATTTTCTGTAGTTTTTTCAGATTTTGAATTGAATTGTTATAATATTACAATAGTCTATACTATTGTAATATTACAATAGTATACCTATACTATTATAATATAACAATAGTCTATACTATTATAATATAATAATAGTCTATACTATTATAATATAACAATAGTATATACTATTGTAATATTAATATGTGTCCATTTAGGTACAATTGAACTCAAAATCTGTAAAACTATGGTAGATAGATAGAAGAGTCTACAGTGGGCCCACACGAAAATTTGCGTTAACTTAGTGTAACGTAGTCGTATAGTTGACGTATATAGTATTTCTTTTATTTATTTCCTACAACTGTATCACAGATAACGCATAGTTTGTGCTATAAACGTCAACGATACGATTACGTTAGACAATCGCAAATTATGGTGCCCTCAGAACTAGTATTCTTGCTAGTTTCTTTACTTGCTCGATTGTAGTCCGACAAGCCACTGATATCCGTTCGCACTGACTTCACAAAACTCCTTAGGTTACTAGCTTAAGAAGCTAACTGGCGGTCATTTAACCCTGAATCTATTAATAGCTTGAGGGCTAGCACCTGAGGTTTCATTCATAAATCTTTCGTTGTCGACGTAAACACGTCCCCGTAAACGCTAAAGACCGTTTTCAATATTCTATCTATCCACAGTTTTCCTTACTACCGATAGAAATTTGACATAACGTCCATACAAACAGTGTCAAATATCTATCTCTAGTAAGGTAAACCGGCGATAGATAGGTTATTGAAAACGGCCGTAAGTGATGGTCCGAGCACGAACATTAGCTACAGTGTAACGTTATCGTATCGTTGACGTATACAATACAAATCTGTGCCACAGTTGTGCTAGATAAATGATAGTTTGTACCGTAAACGTCAACGATACGTAAACGTTACACTTTAGCAAATGTTCGTGCTCGGGCCACAGAATAACTGATAGTAAGCAGGAATCGTCACTCTAGAACAAAACATAGATAAAAAAGATAGCTAAGATACAAAATTAGACCTACTCTTACGAAAGTTCCTGTTTGCACGCTACTTAAATTGAAACCTATGCATCTAGCTGTTCCCCGAGGTTTCACCCGCATGGAGATGGATGATGATGATTAAAAGTATCCTATGTGTTAATCCACTGCGTCATATACAACCATACCCGATTTCATCATAATTGGTCCAGCCGTTTGAGCGTGAAGATATTGTAACAAACATGCAAACACACTCACAAACTCGCCTTTATTGTAATATTTATTTCAATAGTGTGATCACGTATTTATTACATAATTTTGTATTTGTAGTACAAGTAAGGTTTATATGGTAGGACTTCTCATGAATTAGTCAGCAGAAGAACCTAATAAAACCGGTTTTAATTATAGAAGTATGCAATTTAGCTGGTCGTCTTTTTATAAATATGCAGCCGTCTCTCGGTCACGTAGCCACTAATGACCTGCTGTCTGCAGCATGATGACACTCGTGTACCTAACCAGTGCCACTTGGAATTAAAGCTATAATTATCTCTGAATCACGCCCTTTGAATAAGGAAATGGTAATTATTACAAGTGGTGGTATCCTGGATGCTTGCCGTTTTGCTTAAATACTCACCTATATTATAAAAGAGAGCGCGGTAGGACCAGTGGGTATCATTCAATGTTGATCCTTCAATGTAATGCATGAAACAACGCCTTATTTGTTTATGTCTTACATTATAAAGAGTTAGATCGATGCAAACTTTTTATCGGGTCTGTTAGTTTCTGGCCTGTTATTTTATTATTCAATACGTGGCGTTTAATTAAAAGGCTCGTATTAAATTGTAAAATAAACTTGGTTTTAGTGAGCTGGATAAAAAGCAAGGAAGAAGCAGTGATAGGTTTGGTACATAATGCCCAACCTAAGTAACCTAAGACTAAAGTCAAACTGCGAGTAAGTATGTTGGGTGTAATTTTCGGAATATTTCCAAACTTAATACAGCTGATTGTTATTTTCGTCAAAAATACATATACACGTATACATTAAACCAAATAGTCTGCTCATAGCCGCATTTTGACTGTACATGATGAACTTTATATTTATCTTTGTTTTTGAATTTTATGTACAGCCAATATTCGGTGATAATGACGGTGATCGGTTAACTGATGTAGACACAGCTAGAATAGTTTATTTTAGTTATTTCCATAGTGTTATGACTTATGGCATACTGCTCTGGGGATGTTCTGCAGATATTAATTCCAATTTTTATACTGCAAAAAAGGGCTATACGAGCGATCCACAGTTTAGCTCCCAGACATTCTAACTGTTGTCTCTCAGTTTATCTATGAAAATCTAATGTATGTAAAGAAAAACATAAGCAGTTTTGATAAAAGGAGTGATGCTCATTCCATCAACACGCGAAATAAGCACAAGCTATCCGTACATGTAACGCGTCTCCACAGAATAAGTCATTCTTTTATGGGACAATGTATACGATTCTATAATAAAGTTCCCAATGTTATCCGAAATTTGCCTATTAATAAGTTTAAAATTACTATTAAAACTAAACTCTGTCAAAAAGGTTATTACAAAATTTCGGATTACTTGGAGGATAAAACAGCTTGGGACTGATCGCTCCAGGATCTATCTACACACCCAACGTAATAATTCGATTGACTTTGGTCTTAAGTAACTTAGCTTAGATATTATGTACCTAACCTATCACTGATCCATTCTTTTTATCAACCTGCGTATAACCAAGTTTATTAAGTTTGTTAAAACGGTGTTGTAGAATACTTCGTATAGAGTTCATTAATTTGTACATTGAGCTTGAGCTGCGAAATGTTATAGTAAATTGTATCCCTGTAAGAAGTCAGTAGACATTTTAAAGTTACGTATTACGTAGTTACGTAAGGCACACTTTTACAATGGAACTAACATTGTAACCCTCCTTACGTAGACTTTTGTGTCATACAGAAAATAGGTACATACATACTACAAAGTTATATGTGGAATCCTGTGAGTTTTTACGAATAGGCTTCTGATAAAAATTTGGTTCAAGGTTTTAGTCCAAAGATCTCGATAAAAAAAGTGATTACTAAAATATCTTTGTAGGGATAAAAACCAGCTATTTGCAAGGAAAAACAGGTATAGAAAAAATCGAGTATAGCTTTATGCGGGCCGCAATTACTGAAGAAAGCAAAATTAAAATAAGGTATACACACTCCACAGCCACTGGCGCTTCAAATTTACGCCGGGTTAGTCTGTCGAAAACGCAAAATTAGGGTTTCATTTTTATTAATTTACGCATTATAACTAAAGGGGTTTGAACATTTTTATATAGAAGCTGGAATATCGATCCGGCACCATCTAGATTTTTTTTCAAAATCGCGGCGCACGATAAAAGTGGTATGTATGGGTAGAAGACACATAGACAAACCAAAAATGTCAAGTAGCCTAAAATGTCACGTTACCGAGATATTTGGATGAGATCGACATATGTCTATGTGTCCTTTATCCATACTTACGACTTAAATCGTGCACCGCGATTTCGAAAAAAAAATCATAATGGCGGCAGTTCGATATGCCAGATAGGTTCAAAGCCCTTTCTGTTTTATTATTTGTATTGGTTTTCTATTGGATGAGTGTTACTACTAGAAAATGGAAACTGATTTAGAGGAACATGATAATCCTTACAATATAGAAGAATAAAAAGATTAGAAAAAAGCATTTCACTAAATACAAAGTGTAACGGGAGTAGAAAGAAATCCTATAAAATGGTATATAGTAAAATTAAAAGTAAACTTTTAAAAATCTATCCACTAGTGGACTTAAGTATTATTCTTAGTGGAAATTAATCCACTGGTAGTTTTTCTCAGTGGATTCAAATGGAATTCACCGTCTAGTTGACTGGACTAATGCGATTTTTTGTCGCACTAGTTCTGTTTATGTCATTCATCGTACTGTCGCTTAATCTGTGGCCTGTATGAAGTTTTTTAGTCGACAACTATCACATACAATTTCTATTCATTATATGCAATGGTAATTAATGAGTAAGCCATTTTGAGGGGAAAACTGACGCCTTACCAGGATAATAAGTGCCAATTGAAGCCAGTTATTTTGCCTACCACATTAGCAATCACTATCACTACATAATATAAAACAAAGTTGCTTTCCGCTGTCTGTCTGTCCCTATGTATGCTTAGATCTTTAAAGCTGCGCAACATATTTTGATGCGGTTTTTCTGAATAGATTATTCAAGTTATTCAAGAGGAAGTTTTATATGTATAATACGAGTGGATAACATACTAGAGAAACACTGATAATTTTAGTGGTTTCTAATAAAATGTCGTAAATAAACACATTTTTTGCGTTTACATATCGAGAGGATTGCAAACGCTGGCTGAACCCTATGACATAGATCAACTAATTTATTGTACAACTTAAATAGGTCTACAAAAAAGTCCGCGATGTTATATGACTATCTCTTAGGTGGGCTGTAGTATATTTAGAATCATCATTGCACCCGTTCAAAGCCGCGGCGGGTCGCTAGTACATTATATAGGTAGGATTATACCCTTACAAGATGCCTCTTACGCAAGAGTCTGTCTTGATTGTCTTGACAACAGCAAAATAGATGGCACTACTCTTCTGTTCAGGTTTGAAGGGCACTGTAGAAAGTCAAAATACTCGTCGAATTAGACATGAAATACCCATGTTTCAGGGTGAAGAGTGCATTGCAGGTTCAGGTTACGAAACATTTAAACAGAAGCTATGGGTGGAACAACAATTGTTATATTTAAATGTCATGCTAACCATGACTTTTATTTTGCCATGCTACACCTTTAGGTTTCGTTTCATGTTACGGTCTTTTAAATTGTATAGCCAGCTCAGACTGTTGAGGGCTTTCCATATTTATCATTTGTTTCGCAACAACTATTATTACTATATCACATCGTCGGTACCTACCAGTCAGACATAACTACAATTTATCGGACAATACAAAAGATTACATAGTGATATTCGTAACTAGAACAATGTACTGCACATAATACGTACAACACTAAAACACAATGACTGCAACGGTTCTTCCTGGATTGTTTGTTTAAATGTAACCTTTATTTCTATCGTTTTAGAAGTTAATTTACTTTCGTTGTTAGCATGCAATTTTGTAAATGTTTTGGCACGTGCTGCGATTCATACAGAATGATTATTCGAGTACAGGCTTTTTGGTAGGCTTGTAGCGTGCCTCGATTCAAACTGCCGATATTGTATTGGTACTAGAATGATAATCGATTTGTCGTGTGACATGAATATAGTCTTGTTTAACTAGCATGTGGAATCGATAAAAATTGTACAGCAGTGACGCTCGACTTCTGACTAAAATAGACAGTTAGGTACTTACTAAGATAGTTCCTACCGACGTGCTCTACCATAGAGGTAACATCACTTCTACGTTGGCATTGTAACTCTCGGGAATATATTTATTAGTGTCCGACTGAAACTGGTTTTTCAGCCGAAGCTGTACTCTGTACTCTTTGTCATGACGAGTAGTACAGAGAGTAAATGTTTGATAAATGTAGCTTTATTCCAGTTATTATATTATAGCCAGAAAATATGGTGACAATCTGGAAAAGCTGATGGTCACTAGCAAAAAACAAGGATAAAGATCTCGGGGTCGCAGTCCGATACGCGCTGGTCCGACCAGATACGCTCCTCACTCGAGATTCCAGTACACCAGGCTCTGCAAACCGCCGGCAACAAATCGAGATGGATAATTAAAGATCGAATACTTGGTGGAGGAGGTCACGACCCTCAGTTATGAGAATAACGAATAACGGAGGGAGGAGTTTTAGGTTCCTGGCTTCCTAATGAATATGACCTGTTACAAAGTTTGCGAATATCTTTATTGAAATTACTGAACGACTCAACATTCACGAACACCCGAAACTGGCCGAAACCGAAATTTCTGTCGGTCACTAATATTTAACTCTATGTATGTAGAGTACCGGCCGATGGGGCCGGAAGGTTCTGGAATGGAGACCACGAACCGGCAAGCGCAGCGTAGGTCGTCCACCGTAACCGTGGACAGACGACCTGATAAAGGTCGCAGGACGACGTTGGATGCAGGCCGCTTCCAACCGGTACTTTTGGAAAATATGGGGGAGGCGTATGTTCAGCAGTGGACGTCCTACGGCTGAGATGATGATGATGTAGAGTACATACGCTACCTACCATTATAATAACATTTAGACCTTAGACTTTAGATAAAACCATATAGTATATTCATTAGAAACCAGTCCCTAATTACTTTTGTTTGACGTTCATAAGTGCGTCTTTGATGTCTAAATTGAATAAATGATTTTGACTTTGACTTTGACTTTGACTTTGACTGTAAACTGCAAACTCTAGTAGGAGAGCAAGTAGCGAAGTTACGTAATTCTTTTCATCGATCTATCAAACCAACAATGCTTTACTTATGTAGGGTTGCCAGATGTATACACGAAATGTCCTGACAAAAAGCCTAAATTCTTTAAAAAATGTCCTGCCATTTTTGCCACGAGCGCACGCGACGTAATGCTGCTTAGACAAATTATTTTGAATGACGTTGTAGCTATACTTAAATGGTGACAGGGGTCGTCAAGGCAGACAAAATAAAAGATTGTAACCACGTTACCTACTAGTTTATAGTTTAAAATAAACAATAGAAATATTTTTTAATATATTTGTGGAACTTAATATTAGTTTACATAAAATGGAGAATAAAAAATGTAGGTACTGCACGTAAGACTAAGTTTACAGAGGGAGAAGCATGTAAGACTAAGTTCAAGAAGATAAAACCATATCCAAACTATATGACTATTAGACTTGTGCATGTAATTATAGTTGTAGGTAAGTAACTATTATATAACCTGTGACTTATCCTAGTTTGCGTGCTAATGATCTTCCTAGGATTTAAGTACTTTTAACTTCACTGTAGTCTGTGACTTAGTAGTACTGTCTATTAGGCAAAAGTGTTTTTTTATTGGATAGGTTGGCAAACGAGCAAGCGGCTGACCTGGTGGTAAGGGATACCGTCGCCCACGGACATCCGCAATACCAGAGGTCTCGAGGACGCGTTGCCGACCTTTAGGAAAGATTATAGGAAGGAAGAGATAAAAGGGGTGAGGGTGGAGGGGGAGGGGTAAGGAGAGGGAGAATGGGGAAGGGGGAATCTGGCCTCCGGAACCTCCACAAACCGAAGAAAAGCGATAGCAAGCTATGTTACTTTGAGTCAGTGTTTTGTGGGAGTGTGGTACTTTCTCAGTCGTGCCGGCACATTCGGCTGTGGGGTTACAGCGTGGCACTACCACCGAAAATAAGTAAAAGTTATGTAAAGTAATTTAAGTTTATAAACTAACTATATGAATAAATCATTTCATATTATTTGTCAATGTCAACGTCACAGATCTACAAACACTAATAGATTACTGGGAAATACCTAACAATGGCTATCGGTGATTTTGATTAATAAATGTCCTAGATTTGTGTGTATTCGAGTTTTGACGTGTAATAGTGGTGGATTGATAACCGATAAGAGTTAGTAATGATGCTAGAGTGTAGGCAAAGTGTACAAAATCATATAAAATGTTTTTTGTATTTTCCTCGTCAATCGATCATCAATCACACATTCTTACTTATTAATGCCACACGTACTTATATGTAATAAAAAGGCATGAAATAACAAGTGAAATTTGAAAAATTTAGTACCGACTTCCTTTCTATTAATTTGGTAAATTCAGTTATTGGAGTGTAACTCAAAAACTACTGGACCGAATTTAATAAAATTTAAATGGGACCACACGGAAAGCACCAGCTTTCAAACAAAAACAGAATTTTGGGAATCGGTTCGAATTGAGTACCTCCTCCTTTTTTGGAAGTCGGTAGAAAAAAATAAAGACTAGACCCCTGACATGTCGGGACAAATCGTGATCTCTGGCAACCCTATAGGCTAGGCTCTACTAAGTTTCTAATCACAGCGCCTCAACATTGTCTTGACTAAGCTACTGAATCAAAGTAAAACAGTTCATCCATCAATATGAGATCTTATCTTATCATATATCTCTGCCAGTAGCATCATGCAAGGTTACAATTAAGTGGGCGTACACTCTTCAACGGTAACTTCAGAATTGTGCCGGCACTTCGGCAACATAGCTCTACCGTGCCATATAAGTACTTTGTCAAATTCAAGAAAGATTGACTCACAATTTCGATACCAGTACCAAATTAAACTGAGGTCACAATGAGGTAATTATGTCTCTAACTGTTGTGGGAACTAGGCCTTATAATTTTTTTTATCAATAAATAGAACCGACTTCTACACTAAAAAGTGTGAAATAACTTGTTGAAGTCGGTACCATGATAGTTCGAAAGTACCTATCATCACGACAATGTCCGCATGGTACATATATATATATATATATATATATATCGACGCGGATACAAAAATTAGCCAACAATAATTAGTCAACGTGTAAAACGACAACATGCTGTTGCCTTTATGAGCATGAGAACCACGGAAGCCGAGAGTCGGTACCACTCCTACGAGTTGGAGACACTGGCAGTGGTACGAGCCATAAAACACTTTCGCCAGTATCTATATGGGCGAAAATTCACCGTGATAACGGATTGCAACGCATTAAAAGCGTCAAAACACAAAAAGGACCTTCTGCCAAGGATTCACCGCTGTCGCAATCCAGTTGAGCTTGCAGTCAATGTTATGACAAGAGACTTGAACTGGCTCAAAATTGAACAGCGACGGGATGAAGAACTGCGTCCGATAATGGACAGTCTCAGTGACAATAACCCAGTGGAAGACTATGTGTTAGAGGACAACGTTTTAAAAAAGGAACGTCAATGATCCTGTCTTCGGTCAGCAGCTCAGTACCGTCGTTCCCAAATCATTTCAATGGAGCATTATAAACTCATTTCACACTGCACTAAAACACCCTGGCTGGGAAAAGACACTGCAGAAGATCAGAGAAACCTATTGGTTCAACAAAATGAGTTCCATTATCCGAAAGATTTGTGGATAACTGTGTTGTATGCCGAACATCTAAAGGAAGATCCGGGGCCATTCAAGCCCAGTTACACCCCATACAAAAACCAACGGCCGCCTTCCAAGTTATTCATATGGACATAACAGGGAAGCTGGGCACTCCAGATGATCAACAATACGTCATAGTCACCATTGACGCTTTCTCAAAGTACGTTTTACTGTACTTCAGTACTAACAAAAACCCACACAGCACATTGGCCGCTCTAGAACGCACTGTGCATCTATTTGGTGCACCGGTTCAAATAATAGTGGATGGAGGAAGAGAGTTCCTTGGCGAGTTCAAGGACTACTGTGACGCCATCGGAATAAATATCCATGCTATCGCTCCAGGAGTCAACCGAGCGAATGGCTAAGTTGAAAGAGTCGTTGCAACCCTCAAAAATGCTTTGGTAATGATTAAAAATTACGAAGCAGAGCAGTGGCACACTGTACTCGAGGAACTTCAGCTGGCAATGAACTGTACAACCCACTGAGTCACCGGTGTTGCTCCACTGACACTTATTACACAACGAAAGCACTGTGTACCTCCTGAGCTTCTCAACCTGGTGGATATTGTCAACGAAACCGTTGATATTAAAGCGCTCACTCAACAGGTGCAACAGAAAATGATTCGTTGTAGCGAACAAGACAGACAACGCTTCAACCTACACAAGGCCAAAATCCATCATTTTCAAAGAGGAGACTACATATTGGTGGAAAATAATCCTCGAAACCAAACCTCGCTTGACCTTAAATACAGCGAACCATATGAAGTTTGTAGAATACTGGATAATGACCGATATCTGGTAAAGAAAGTTGTCGGTAGAGGACGACCTCGCAAGATTGCCCATGATCAGCTGCGCCGCGCTCCGCAACCTGGGGATCAGTTGACCGTATCGGCGGGAAACGAATCACCTATTCAACGAGATCCCACTGCAGAATCAAATGAGCCCATTCCGTCGACCTCACGAGAAGGGCTGCAAGTACAGCCAAACCACGACTCGAACCAAGATGACCCATCAGAATAAATGGTCTACGAGAATCCAAATAATCTACGAGAATCCATAACAATCTACGAGAACCAACGAGGCTGGTGCAGAGCGCGCACCGCCTGTCAGTATGGCCGTATCGGCGCAACTACAACAGTTCGTCAAGAATAATTAAGTTTAATCATTTGATTGCCCTAAAAATAGTTTATAAATCATCAGTTGATTATTTTTGAGTTGATTACGATGTAAAATTAATGTTATGATTGTAATTTCAATACTTTACCAACAAACTTGTAAACTCGTGCACGTGCGCCGAGTCCTATAAGTACGGCCGCACTGTAGGCGCTCGTCAAAATGATTCCGGTCAGCGCGCTCGAGTGGGACGGACGTGCGCTCAAGTGCTCCCCGAGAATATTCCGATCGGCCTAAAAGTGCTTGCGCTTTTAGTGCCGGTTACCTGTATCGTTTCGATTGAAGAGGATTCAGTGTTGGACTTCGCTAATAGTGGATTTTCTGTGTGCAGATTCGACGTCAAGCCACCGCTTCGTGTACCGTTCGGCGCACGGAGGCGTTCGGCTCGGCTCGGCTCGCGTCGCGGAAGAAGCGCGCTCTTGTAAGAGCGCTTCGACACATCAATCACCTATTGTTCATTGTCTAATCAAAACCGCTCTTCTCAGAGCGAACTCTAGTTTCGATTTTTAAATTTTTTCAATTTTCAATTTTCAAAGTCGAGTCAAACAAATCCACGCTTCACGTGGTCTTCTGGACGATCCTTGCGGTGTTAACGCCACCCAGTTGGGCGCGGACCCGGTGCGTCAAGCCTTTCCCTCCTGAGCGTGGGAGGGAACGGCTAAAACCGGACGGGCCTGCCTTCACCGGCCTTGGGGTCTCCCCTCGCCGACGGCAGGTATCTCCTTCCCACCCTACCCTATCCTACTCTCCTATTCTCTGGGCAAGTGTTTGGTTGGAAGCCGGGTTTTACTCGGTCTTCTCTCCTCGCCCCCGGAGCAGCTAGGGCCTCGCGTTTAGGCACACATCCCTCTGCACAATAAGACTGGCAGAGGGCACACAGTAGGGACACCTAGGCACTCACTCTCCCGCCTGTACCCGGCGGGAGTGGCATTCACCCCTCACTCGCATCTCGAGTATTCCCCTCGAGATGTCTTTACTCTCTCCCTCCCCCGCTATGAGCCTCCCGCAAGGCGTTTCGCCTCAGGCGTTCGCCTCGTGGGTCTCCAACTGCTACCCGGACATGCTGTCCGAGTATCTCCAGTCCAATAGGGACTTTAAAGAGAGACCCCGCTTCACGGACTCTCAAATTCCCTCCTCCGGCTCCCTCCCTCCGAGGGCGCCCTTCGGTTCTTCGGCGTTCAAGCCGTTAGATAGCCCTCTCTCCCCCGACCCTGCGCCCTATGCGCCCCGCGCTCCCCGCGCACCTCTACCACCCCGCGATCGTTCTCCAGTCCTTCGGACTGAGTACGAACGCGCCTACGACTCGGCATCCAACTCTGAGAATGAGATGGATGTAGAGTTCTCCCGCTCCCGCGCTAACTCTGTTGGCAACATCTCCAACGACGGGTTCACTACCGTCGGAAAGAGAAAGCGCGTCCCCAAAGCCGCCTCAGAGGCTCCCTCCCCGCCACCCAAAGCGGCCTGCACCGCCCCGGGAGCGAAGCCATCAGGCTCTCTCGCTCCCACCTCCCGCGACCCTCTCGCTCACTCCGATGCTCCCGCAAGCATCGCCGCGTCTCAACGCGACGTCTCCTCTCAAGGAGCGTCAGTTAGACGCGAGAAACCGCCGCCGCCTCTGTTCCTTCAGGACAAGGCGAAGTGGGACATGGTCTCACGACTTTTGACGGATCGTAAGATCCAATATACTAGCGCCCGCTCAACCCAACTGGGTATTAAAGTCCAGGTGCCTACCCCAAGCGACCATAGGGCGCTTACTCGACTTCTCAAAAACGAGAGCATAAGTTTTCACACTTATGCTCTCGAGGAAGAGAAGGTATTACGAGTAGTCATACGCGGCGTACCTAAAGAGGTACAGACCGATAGTGTCCTCGCCGACTTGAAGGCGCAGGGCTACCCCGTCCGCGAATGCCACCGCATGTACAGTGGCAAGGACCGCAAACCCTATGACCTACTTTTGGTCATCCTCAGTCGCACGCCAGAGGGCAAAGCGATTTTCAATATTAAAACGGTTGTGAACCTCTCGGGGATCACCGTTCAACCCCCATTCCGAAACCGAGCACCTGGCCAGTGTCATAACTGCCAATTGTACGGGCATGCCGCCCGATTCTGTTTCGCCCGCCCGAGGTGCGTCAAGTGCCTAGGGGATCACGGGACAGCCCAGTGTTCTCGCACTAGGGACTCATCAGACCCGCCTAGTTGTGTCCTCTGCGGCACACAGGGACATACCGCCAACTACCGCGGTTGCCCTAAGGCACCCCGCGCACCCAGTGGGCCGGCTAGGAGGCCTATTCCCCCTCCTCGCCCGGTCACTACCCGCTCACAAGGGAACGGCCCTAAGCCTAACCTTACACCCGCACCGCAGGCAACACCTGTTGTTCCCGCGCCCGCGCCCGCACGCAACGCTTGGTCCAAGCCCTTGAGCATGGTACAAGCAAGCGCCCCCCTCACCCCCGCCCGCCCGCAGGCCTCTGCCAGCGCGCCGGCTCCTAAGCCCAAACCGCCGCTCGCTAGGCCTCCAATGGCTGGGCTCATGGACGCCCCAGGTCAATCTGACCTGGCGGCCGACATAGCCCTTGTCATGGACTACGCGATGGTCATAGACGTGGACGAAGTACGTGCATTCGCGCACAAACTTCGTACTGCCACAAACGACCAAGACCGCTTGCGAGCCACGCTCACACACGCGGGTTTAATCAGCGCAGTGAGGCGCTACGCCCTCCCCAGCGTTTCTTAGGTATCATCCAATATGGATAGTACACCGAAACGAATTAAGCCCCACTCAGTCACCGTAGCGACTTTCAACGCTGACGGCCTCTCTAGTCAAAAGGACGAAGTTCACGAATTTTGTAAGACCCATCAGGTCGATATCCTATGCGTGCAGGAGACCTTTCTGAAACCAGGTACAGCGAACCCTAGGTTTGCAAATTACCGTTTGGTTCGTAATGATAGAGTGGCCACCCCAAAAGGTGGCACTCTCATCTATTACAAAAGAGCTCTGCACTGTATCCCAATTGTTACTCCACCACTTAGAATACTAGAAGCCTCTGTTTGCTTTCTAGCGATGTCAGGTCATCAACCTGTCATCATAGCCTCATGTTACCTCCCCTCTGGTAAAGAACTATTACAGACAGACTTGGAAGCCCTCTTCTCTCTGGGAAGCTCCGTCCTTCTGATCGGTGACTTCAACAGTAAACATGTCATATGGAACTGTACTAGTAACAATAGTAATGGTAAAATCCTTGAAGGATTGGTCAGCCACTTAAACTTTGATATTCTCTCCCCTCTGGAGCCCACAAGATACCCCTATGTTGACAACCAACGACCAGACATACTTGACATAGCACTTCTCAAGAACGTCACCCTCCGGTTGCGCTCTATAGAAGTGTTACACGAACTGACTTCAGACCACCGCCCTGTATTGTTGAAATTAGGCCCCGACCCGACGGACATAACCCCTATCACTAGAACGGTAGTGAACTGGAAGCAACTGGGGGAATCCCTCCAAGCTATCAGTTCACCCGCTCTCGATAGAATCCCCGATGACATACAGACAGTAGAAGACGTGTCAATTGCGATCGAGGCTCTCAGTGACCACCTCCGCACCGCAGTAGGTGAATCCTCAAAGCAGGTCCAAGTGGCGGATGGTCGCCGCTTTGAACTGCCCGAGGGTGCGAGGAGGTTACTGACAGCTAAGAACGCCGCCACTAGGGCGTATGACTCGATGCCAACCCCAGAGAACAAAGCCACCATGCGCTATTTACAGCGTGCTGTAAGGAAACGCATGAGTGAGCTGCGTGATCAAAGGTGGGACGACAAACTGTCAGAGATTGAGCCAACTCACCAGGCATACTGGCAGTTGGCTCGAACTCTGAAATCTGACGGACAACAGACAATGCCTCCACTCATTAGGCCACCTCCCCTCTCCATAGCGTTCCTTGACGAAGACAAAGCCGAGTGTTTAGCTGATAGCCTTGAGGCTCAGTGTACTCTAAATATAGATCACGTCGACCAGAAACACCTCGATTCGGTGGAATCTGAAGTCGAACGTAAAAGCTCTATGTCCATCTCTGACCTCCCACTCCTCCCACCGGTAAAATCATCCGAGGTTGTGTCTCTGATCAAGAGCCTCAAGACCCGTAAATCCCCTGGTGCTGATGGTATCAGCAACAAGGTGATTAAACACTTCTCAGTCCCACTAGTCCATCTCTTAGTTAGCATCTTCAATGCGGCTATGAGCAACTGCTCCTTCCCAGACACTTGGAAGCATGCCATTGTCATTGGTATTCACAAACCAGGCAAACCGGCAGCCGAGCCCTCCAGCTACCGTCCCATAAGTCTCCTCAGCTCTCTGGGGAAGATTTACGAGCGGCTCATTGTGAACCGACTCTGGTCCCACGTTAGGTCCAATAACCTCCTTCCCGATGAGCAATTTGGTTTTAGAGCCAAACACTCTTGCGTCCAACAAGTGCACCGCGTAACGGAGCACATCCTAGGCGGTTTCAATAAGAAACCAAAGCCCCAAGGGACCATAGCTGTCTTCCTCGACGTAGCGAAAGCGTTCGACAAAGTCTGGCACAACGGCTTGATATTCAAGCTGTACCAACTGGGTGTGCCAGACCGTCTTGTACTCATCTTACAAGACTTTCTCAGGGATCGAACGTTTAGCTATCGCACCGAGGGAACGCTCTCCTCCCCGCATCCCATTCCCGCAGGTGTCCCTCAGGGCTCTGTACTCTCACCCATTCTCTTCTCGCTGTACACCAGCGACATCCCACGATCTGAACCTAATGTTCAGATCGCTCAGTTTGCGGATGATACTGCAATCTACTCTACTGGCTGGTTCAAGGTCAGGCAGAGATGCGCCATCCAACGAGCCATCACCGTAATCGGTGCATGGTTTCGTAAATGGCGGATTGCAGTAAATCCTAGCAAAAGTGCAGCAGTGTACTTCACTGAGACCCGGCGAAATCTCATGCCGTCACCCATAGTCCTATTCGGCGAACCCATCCCTTGGGCTAAATCTGCCAAATACCTGGGCGTCACCCTTGATTGCCAACTCACTTTCGCGAAACACATCCAGATTGTTCGCAATAGGGCGGCCTTCATTATGGGTCGTCTTAATCCCCTCATAGGCAAAAACAGTAAAATGTCTCTTAGAAATAAGACGACTCTTTACAAACTTTGCATCCGCCCAATCATGACTTACGCATCTGTAGCGTTCGCCCATGCTCAGAAACACGACCTCCACAAACTTCAAGTGATTCAGAATCGCTTTATGCGCAGGGCAGTGGGCGCTCCGTGGTACTTGCGGAACGCCGAACTGCACTGCGATTTCACCCTCCCCTCTATTACGCAGTATATGAAAGACTGCTCCCGCCGCCACTTCGACAAAGCTCCCCACCACTCGAATCCCCTCGTGGTCGAAGCGGCGAACTACTCCACTGACATAACCGATCCCCACTTCCTTCCCCCCCGTCGCCATCCAAGGCATATTTTGGGTGACCCGGACGACCCCATCGCAGCCGTTACTTCGGCAGCTTTAGCGTCGTCCCAAGGGAACCCCGGTAATGGTTGTAGACCCGACCAGGGCTGTGATCCCGATCGCATTGTAGGCTCCGGCCGAGATCTTCTTCGCAGCCCCAGTCGCAGTCGAGGTAATTCACACTCACACGATTGTAGTCCCAGCCACGGTGCGGGTGGGAGTATACACCGCGGCCCCGGTCGCGATGTATCCTCCGGCCCAGCAAATGGCTGCGGACGAGGTAACACTGGTTTTCTAAGTAGTCCCAGCCACCATGGCTGTGGGCGAGGTATTACACTTTCTTATTGTAGCCCCACCCAAAGTACAGTCATGAGTGCACAACGCGACGATCCTGGTCGCGGTGTGGACCCATGTCGCGGAAATGAGAGGAGGCGAGGTACACAAGGTTATGATTTAGTGGTAAACACAGTCAAACACCGAGCTCGCCGGCGAGCTCGAGGCAAAAGTTATGTCTTGGTTAGATTCTCTCCAAATAGTCGTAGAGTTAAAATTCATAGGGCCCACTTTCAACGGTACACTTATGTACCGGGGCGATTCTCTCCTACTCCCCTCTCTCCTGGCGACGGCCCAAGCCGAGGTCCGTACCCTAGTGGTGCCCTTGAGCAAGTCGCCTACTCCTCTCCTTGCGGCGAAGCGTCTTCAACGCTCGCCTTAGGCGGTGCGCCCTCTGCGCCCGCATCTGGCTGAGTGCCATCTGCGCTCGCCAACCGTCCGGTGACGCTGTAAATGCCGGTAGAGGCAAACAGCATTAGTCCGTTCTTAAAAAAAAAAAAAAAAAAAAAAGGCGCTCGTCTCAGTCGCTCTCGAGTCGCCGTACAGTACGGACCTCTTTGTGACGTTGTTACGCTGCTCGTTGAATATACGAAGCTTATAAAAGTACTTGTGAAGTTTTACTTCGAGGACCCAAAAATGAGTGATCATCATGAAAACAACAATTGTGACGTCAGCAATGCTGACGTCACACTTTTTAAAAACACTCCGGAGGTGCTTTCTCCGTCATATATATATATATAATATAAACATATAATATATATAAACGGTCGAATGGAGAAACCTCCTCCTTTTTTCAAGCCGGTTACAAACAAAACAAATTAACATATGAAGAGTCTGACAAACTTGTTTGTTTGATAGCAATTGCCTTGCCTGTACATAGGAGTGTCGCCAGAAACTTTATAGGCTTTAAAGTTTTGTGCGGTCTCAACGACAGTCGACATCCGAAACATTAGTTAAACGCGTAGTTTCACCCCCATAGCCTGGGACTTAAATTACAGAATCAATATAGTACAAGTATTACCTTCTTTAGTTATAATTGGTTACGCTTTTATATATTTAGGGTCGAAATATCTGGTATTACGGTCCGGCAGGACGGATGTTTGCTTAAAAACGGTATGAACCTTGATTGATCCAAAAATTATATTAACTATTAAGAAAGGCAGTGGAAGCCCAAAGAGTATATAGAAGCCTAGCGACTGCATAAGGAAAATAGATAGTATAAATAATTGTGGTGTTACCATTAACACAATACAAAGTTGAGTGTTTTTAACGGTTAAACTACAACAACAGTCTATTAATTTAATTTAGTACATATTAAGTTTATTTATATTTATTAAATATGCCCACTTCCTCCCATGTCATGTAAGAAAAAATGACATCTATCACCTCAGACAAAATAAAAAAGTCAAGACAGAATGTTGTGAACAAAGAAGTGAGGCCGGTTTTCTAAACTATATGTGCATGACTCGGTACTGTCATGGTAATTCAAATTAAATTAAAATTATTAAAAATTTATCAACAATTTATAAATTTTAATTTAATTGATAAATAAAACTTTACGTGTTGCTTCCACGCGCCGCGATAGCAGCGATAGTTCGACTGACGAGCCAAGGCGTAGCTTTATTATAGGTTTTGTATGTAAATATGTATGGACACGCCGAGGCGTAGTTTTACCCGGCCTCACTTCTCTGTTGACAACATTCTGTCTTGACTTTTTTATTTGACAGGCCCGTTGGTCTAGTGGTTAGTGACCCTGACTGCTATGCCGGAGGTCGTGGGTTCGATTCCCACTCAGGACAAATGTTTGTGTAATGAGCACGATCATTTGTTCTGTGTCTGGGTGTAAATTATCTATAATATTTATGTATTTAGAAATATACAAGTATGTTTATCAGTTGTCTAGTACCCATAACACAAGCTCTGCTTAGCTTGGGACTAGATGGCGTTGTGTGATAGTTGAGAAATATTTATTTATTTATTTATTTTGTCTGAGTCTATCACATGTAAAATATTTTTTAAGAAGTTTACCATCACGGATACATCTCGCCTTGCGGACATTCGCTGAATACCTGTAAGGAAAAAAATTAGCTGTAATAGTTATAAAAAAAATTGCTATTTATTTTCTTTATAGCATTGACATTTGCGTTTTGAACTTCGAAAATATATGGAACGAAGCAGTAACCTATTCCTATCCTTCTAACGGCCGGTCCCAATAATCCATCTATCGTCGGTTTACCTTACTAGAGATAGATATTTGACACTATTTGTATGAACGTTATGTCAAATTTCTATCGGTAGTAACGAAAACCGTGGATAGATAAATTATTGGGATCCTCCATAAGTCCTATGACAAGGTGCAATAGCATCCAAACAAGTATATGGCAGCCACATAGTAGCACTACGAGCGTGTAAGTGATAGTTATCAGGCACATTAAAGTCATAAACAATTATCTGAGCTGAGTAGAGGCGACTGCATCAGGCGTGGGTGTGGCAGGAAGCTACCACGCCTTGCGCCACCGGCTGTAATGGGATGCACGGATGAATGTACACTTGTACCCGCAACACAGACGAAATAATAGAAGCTATTTATGGTTATTTACTATTCAATTGTATGAACTTCTTTTGTTTCAATTAATATAGAAAGAAAGAAAGAAAGAAATAAAGAAAACGCATTTATTCAAGACATACACAACATCACAATACAGACATATGAAATAATAAAAATAAAAAACAGAATACTTACACATACATTATAAACAACAAAACACGTATGGAAAACAGCGTGATGGTGTGCGTGTCATGAACATGGGTCCCGACTCAGCATACGACTAAGGACAGAATCCTTAGTCACTGATTTTCAGTCGCAACTCATAGTCATGATCTCACGAACCTCAGCAAGTCAGCAAAGATATTCAACGTCCGAGAAGAATCGCGACATTCGGCGACACCGGCCAATTCGTTCCTACGAATATATTATTATGTATACCTTGGTACATTGTTATACAAAAATGTATATAATATGTGAGCTTTAAAACGAAGCTACACTTGACGCTGTACATAAATAAAGAAATGACTACCTTCTAAGATGACTTCGTTCGTAGGCGTTATGTATGTTTAGAAACTTCATTGACCTTGGTTCGATAAATGTTTAAATTACGCCTATACGATTGTCTATAATACAGAACACAAAACACTAGAATTACTATTCAGTTTTTCTGTGGAGGTACTGTTTAATATTATCGTTATCAGCAAATCGGATACCCGTGATAAATAATATGCAGACAGTTTGCCACTAGGTCATTACGAACCAGAATATGCGAATAACTTATTATCTTTTATTCAGAGAATGTGACATTATAATCGCAAGACTTCAAAAGTTAAGTTTAACATGAAAAGCTGTATGTTACTGGTTTATTTTTACGATAAAACTTAGTTACAGTAACATTGTATACCCTATAAAATAGCTTATTTCCCGTTTGGTATGCGATAAACTGTATATGCTCAACGAACTTGGGCTATCACGTATCATTGGATTCGTCCCTAGAATATTCACCTATATCCAAATCGAGCCTTAATATTGCCGGAACGCAAATCCTATAAAAATGAAACGTAGCCGTACGCCACCCGCAGGACGGCTGACTGAAGGATCCTCGTAAATAACGTACGGCCGCACCTGTCCCAGGAAACGTATACCCATTCCAATGATATTACCCTTATCTGTTTGCTTATGAGAAAGGACTTCGCCTGTATACGCATCCGATCTCATACACGAGACAGGATTCACGAAAATATACCTTCATTTTGTAACTATTGGAACTCATCTTTGCTATCCTCTCAGGGACTTCAGAAGGTGAAAAATGTAGTGCTATTTTCGGTAACAGACAAAATGCAGAAATCTGCGTTTAGAACCGAAGCTTTTTAGACTGACGTATAGTCGATTAAAAAGCCATTGCTCGGTTCGCCGACCGCAAGAATCGTTCGCGTCCGAAAATACAACAGCGCTAATAGAAAAATAACTGGTGTAATCTGTTATTCAGTTAGACAAGGCTTGTTGTCCAATTTAATAATGGCCCAGCCAATTTGGCAGTGCGATCTCGGGCCACGTTGAAACTCGAGGACCATCGCTCTCGAGCGGTGCAATTTGCCTGCAGCCAACACTCGGCCCTTCAGTCCACCGACAAGAGCACGCCAATTAGAAGACAAATTCCGATTTATTATTCAGCGTGGGCGCGATTCAATTGGATAATAGACGACGTCGTTTGTTTCTATCGCGCGGTTACCGCACCATAAACAAGTAGGCTGTATCGATTTGAGTCCAACCGGGACTTTTACGGGCAAACAAATGGCCATAGCGAAACACATACATAACTACATTCTCTATAATAACCGAAGCGTCTTCCAGGAAGAATTAAAGTACATGTAGCTGCAATCGAACGAGCATACGCGAAGGCAATTTGCTTGGATAATATAACAAGTCATTAAACTTCATAGACTATGCGAATCTTATTAGCGGCATCCTTTAGCATCGTATTTGAATAAGATTAAAGCGAAGCTACATATTGCATTTCTTTACTTTGAAATAGAAAAGCCGGTAGCAATAGACATAATATTCTTCTCACGAAGTAACGAATCGTAATGAAAGAGAATGAGGCGGGAACGTTGATTGCATAGTTTAGTATCAGTCTTTAACCAGTCATTAAGCTATGATTAATGAAGTATCAACAATTAAAGAATCTAATAAACTATGTACTGTTAAAGTTTAACTTGTTGCTATGTTTTGACAAATGGAAAGTGCACCGCCGCCGATACGATCTCGATGAGATCTCGACAACGCGTAATTAGAGCGGCTGACTAAGCGATATCAATGGGAGCGACGACCGGTTGACCTCACACAAGATTTAAGGCTCCATTGTAGAGGCTTCTTTATTGCGCACCTCGATTCAAAATGATCCCATACGTGGTGGAGTCAGTCGGTCGCTTTGAATTCTGAATAATATTTAGTCACAAATTCGAATGCCAACGTTTTGACACTAAATTATAACGCTCAATACCTCGGGGCCATTCGGTTCCAGAAGGAATAAATCATGATATTTCGGGTAAAAATCCTCACTTAGCATGTGAATAATGTACCCTCATCATATTATGACAGGGTGTTCACGAGTGAATTTTGTTTAGTATTTTTTGTGGTATAACGCATGGTCTAAGCCAATTAGTTATCAACGATGTTAGATCAAATTGCGTCCCGCATCGGTTGGTTTGGCTGGATTGGAATGCATCACAATGGCTATGTGGGCAAAAACTTGCAAGTCACTTCGAGTCGAGGATCGGCGCTGACTATTCGGAATGGAATCGATTTCGAGATTCGATTTCAATGCGGCGATATTAGTTCGGTAACTGGTTCTATTCAACGGTTGACATATTCGGAGGAGAGGACACTGGTGAATAGTCAACATTGGTATAGGCATGGAGTCAAATTCACTGGCTTATCGCTATAACATTATAAAAGCGAACTTATGCGCTTAAAAGTATATAAACAAATATGTTTATTTGCTCCAAATAAATGCATGTTACAATTTATGAGTCTCTGGCTCTTAAACTAGGCTTGTGGCCTGTATATCAAGATCCAGGTCCTTCCTGGCTGTGGTGGATAAAGTGATCAACTATTAATTTGTACATAACAAGTTTGTTTTGTAAAATTAGGTCTGTAACGGTTAAACAGATATGAGGTATCTCTCATTATACAGATACACACAACGACACACGTTGCCCCAAAATCCGACGAGAAAAATTTCTGCTCATCACAAAAGTTATTGTTCTGGACGGGGATCAGACCTGGTACCGCTTGTTTCGAAGGCAGGGTGGCTGCCAACTGAGCTAACGGTTCCATCATACAAGTTAAGAATCGTAGCAATCTGATTTTATCATTGTCTCAGACATAAAACTCTCAACACTCAATAAATAATACCATGCCCATAATAATTATTTATCGATAACCATCTTCGGAGTCGTAACGATGGGGTGTTCCGGAATAAGCCCACGGTCGTTAGGACGCCGATTTCTGTGACTCCAGCAAAAAATTACCGTTCCAGTTCTGAAATTTAAAGTAAATTTACGGCCGAATCAATAAGGACGCAATTAAGAATTTCGGTTAATTATACCGATCGGTGGACCGGAACGTTCCGATTCCGTTGTTTTGCGCCTTTCACGTATTCTCTCGTTTCTCCGAGTTTTACAAGCGTTTAGTATTATATGCTGATAAACTTTTTTAATAATCGACATTGATAACATTTAAGACTTTTGGGGAATTCGTTGTTTATTAATTTATATTTCGCGTTTATAATATTAGTAGGATTGATTTCTTTAAACTTCGTATAATAGGTACGTAGTATAAAGAAATCAATACTCAATCGATCAGTCAATTTTAATATAAGTAAGATTTTACATATTTTTAACTTACTTACTTTAATAAACTGACCAAGTGCGAATTACGATTCCCACTCGCCTACAGAGGGTTCCGAACTTAGAACGAGCTTCTCTACTTTAACTGGTCAAATTGACTTTCATCTGCACGTATGTTTGTTAGGTTGTTTGTTGCTTCCTGTACAGGTCGCATTTATTGACCAATCTTGACGAAACTTGCAATGCATGTTCTGCTATTTAACATTTTTTTTGTCGTCAGTGATTCTGAGTGGGGAGGGTACTTTTTCTATAAAGGGAAAAGTTTGCTGTGGCGTTATTTACCAACCAATTTTGATAAAATTTGGTACACGTTACGTACTGATTTTTAAGAAGAACTTCGAATATGATCATTGGTCAAGTGGTTTCTGATATGAAGGTTGTAAAGTACTGCGAAAAATTGCCACTAATGAGACTATATAGTCTTATTAGCGGCATTTTTTCGCAAACACATGCTTGCGAGCTGTACTGTTCGCAGAACTACTTGTATTATGTATTTATCATGTAGATCAAGAAGCCCGACTCGTAATTAACCACTTTTTATTTTTTACTTTATCGTTTTTACTACATTAATGGGATGTTTGATGTTTGTAATAAGTATCACCGATGTGAAGATAAATGTCAAAACAAAAAGTTGAATAATATGCTTGGAACTATTTGATTTTTGTATTATATTCCTTTATTTTAGGTATAATTGAATTGCTTTATTATTTTCTAGGATAAAATAACAAAACCACACCATGATCTGCACAAAAAAAATTAGTATCAATTTTTTTTGCGGTTCAAATGATACAGAAGGGATGGACGGTCGGATAGCGTAGACTTCGTATTAGAGTTCTTTAGGAACTCTCTCAAAAAAAAAAGACTTATAGAACCCTAAAATACAAAATGGCAATTTACGTATTTTATGTATTGGATCAATAGGCAATTGTGTACGTTTCTATAATAAAATCCCGAAAGACATTACTGAGCTCACTGAAGGGAAATTCAAGTTACGTGTCAAAAATATACTAATGAAAAAAGCCTATTATAAATTGAGTTACTACTTAGAAGACAAAGATGCCTGGAAGCTTTCCACTTCTGCCTAGTAGCCAACTATTGAATAAATTTGTTATTTTAATACTACTCATATGTAAACTCAATGTACAAAGACTTGAAAAAATAATGGCCCACGAGTTTCTTGCTGCTTCTTCTCGGCGGTGGTTCTTTTCCGAAGACAGCGGTAGAATCATTTAAACATTTTGACGTTCATAAGAGTGTCTATGATGCCTAAACTGAATAAATAATTTTTGAATTTTGAATTTTGAAAGATGGCTAGATACGGCTGTTGCACCAATCGGATATAAGTATGTGCTGTAAGACATTTCTTTGACAGTTGTATTTTAAGAATTCCTCTCCATTTAAAGGTTGCCTGGAAGAGATCGCTTATTGACAATAGGACCGGCCATTGTAAATTAATACAATGTATGGATCCAGTAAATAACCCAGTCAATAAAAAGTACTCGTATTTCATCAAAATTTTGTATCACGACGAAGAACCAAGTAACTGAAAAAAATTAAACGCCTTTTCCAAGATGTCGGAAAATGCAACCAATAAATGTCGTTTTTCAAGGCCACCTACATATAATATCCAAAATGTAGCTTACTAGGTTTATATTATTTTCCAAATGGATATAATTGAAGTTAAATATCAAATTACCCCCTCACAACACACATTCCCACGCACCTTCCCTCACACTCACATACATAATTATTTCATCACAACATAAACACAACACTTACGGCTCCATCGTATGCATTGATGTAATATATATATTTTATTTATTTGTTAGTATAGTGTTGTTCCATCGTACGCTTAGTTTCTATGTGTAGCTGTTATGTATTTAATTAGAAACTCTACGTAGTCGATACACCTATCTCGGCGAACGCCAGCCCGAGCGTAGGGGTACACTGAAAAACAGCGTCGCGGAAGCATGAAAATGTCACGCGACTTATGCTGAGTGTAACTCTTTTGCCAGCAATAATCACCTTACTTAACATTGTCTGCATACTGTTTTTGTGTGTTATTTTGTGTGGCAATAAATAAATATTTCGTTTCATTTCATTTCATAATGACTGGACTATAAAATAAGTGAAATTTTCCATTCCAAATATCAAGAGGCTATGAAACGATAAGGTTTAAATGTCAAAGTGCGAATTGCGAACTAGTACAAGAAGGTAGTGGTTTATTAGGCTCTCAACCAGTTTTAAGCTCTCGAATAATTTTAATTGGAAATAACTCCACTCGGCTGTAAGTAATAATTTAGGAGTTCTTATTATTAACGTATAGGATTTCTTATTGAATGAATTTCGTTCTATTTTGAAGATTTAAAATAATATTTTAAATTCCCAGAAATGTATTACTTAATAACTAAAACTACTCACAAAGTCATATGCAAAAAAACATCGAAGAAAGTGATTTAAGCACCTATAGGTCAACTAATAAATACCTAATTTCCGTGTTACCGAGGTAATAATAATAATATTACCGTGCCGTAACGCTGCGCTAAGCAGTCAATTTTTTATATTTATTGTCCAAAATTTTTATAAAAACATAAATTTTACTTAAAATTAGACTGCGGAAGCCTGAAGGGCTTATGAGCAGTCAACTAAATAGTGTGAAACTTTAGTAAGTACCTACATAACTACATGTACATTTCATAATTTCTAAATGCTAAATAACAACAGATTATTTAGAACTGACGATTTTTTCCATTTAACATCAGTATGTAAAATTTGACTAAAACATATTTTTTCAAATGATTGTAGTCATGTGCTTGTACTCATTTTATCTGAGAGATTTAGTACATCCGTAAACATCATCCTTTACATTGTCCTTTACAAGGACATGAGTGGAGCTGTAGTCAACACTTAGAGGCCAGCAGCACTGCTAGCATGGATAGTCGATACGATAAGATAGGATACAATTTGACAATAATAAAAAATGATATTTTGTCTCCAGCATGGATCTCGACGCGATAGCTTTATCGCGGGCTGTAATCAGCGATTTATCATCGAAAATTACTGTCAAATTTTATTCTGTCTTTTTCTATCGACAATCCATGCAGTGCAGCCGTGCGATTCTCTAACGGCCGTTTTCAATATTCTATCTATCCACGGTTTTCTATTTGTATTGACATAGCGTCCATACAAATAGTGTCAAATATCTATCGCTAGTAAGGTAAACCGGCTATAGATAGGTTATTGAAAACGGCCGTAAGAACATCCGTGAAACAATGTGAATGAAGAAATGACAATTAACGCAACCTTATGTACAAGGGTGAAGTATTTGACATCGGTGAGCTCGTCGACGAATCATTACAGAATTGCACGGTTGTTTAACAATTTTGAAATGTGTATAAAACATAAGCATTTAAGATGAAGGGTAACATGGTAGATGTATTACAATAAACCGGCCATGTGCGAGTAGGACTCGCGTAACGACGGTTCCGTACATTACAAAATCATCTAAATTCTAACATTATTAACAGTTATCATTAACATAGTAATATGTGTTCTGAAGACAAACTATAACTAATAGTAATAATATAAAACTAGGTTAAAAGACAAATTTAACTTTTCCGTTTTATACCTAGACACGGCTAGTGCACCAATCGCATATAAGTTTGTAATAAACGATTTTCATTTTGATTCCTTTGTATGTGCTGTAAGCCATTTCTTGGACAGTTGTATTTTAGGAATTCCTCTCCATTTAAAGGTTGTCTGGAAGAGATCGCTTATTAACGACTAGCTGCTCGCCGCGGTTTCACCCGCGCGGTCATGGATGATGATGAATGTATGTTATTATGTATATAGCCTATGTTGCTTAGGGTGAATGTAGCTTTCCAATGGTGAAAGAATTTTTGAAATTAGCCCAGTACTTTTTGAGCCAAATCGTTACAAACATACTTACATACAAATCTTTCCTTTTTATAGTATTATTTATTTATTAACGATAAGACTGCCTAATTGTATAATGTTATTATTAAGTTTTTATTGTATTTGTTGATGTAATTTTGTTAAACGCAATAAAGGGTTAGGTATCTATCTATCTATCTATTTTTCTATCTAGCTACACATACACAGAATGTGACTTGGTGTATAATGGCGCTTAACGGCCTACTATATACTTTGAAATCGATGGTAATACTACCAGTATTACTCGTACCAACATCCATTTACATAATGATGCACGTACAAACGGATACACTCCCTTGGGGTCACGTTTTTTAATGACATCACCTACTGTGGTATTCTTCCTTTTTATAGATTCATGGATAATGGCAGGTATATACAAAACAATTACAATTTGAAAAAAATTATACCGACTTCCATTCTATTCAGTTATTGGAGTGTAACTCAGAAACTAAGTGAGCGAATTTGATGAAACTTAAATGGGACCACACGGGAAGCACCCGCTTTCAAACAAAAATGAGAATCAGTTCACCCAGTCGAAAGTTATGAGGTAACAAACATAAAAAAAAAACAGTCGAATTGAGTACCTCCTCCTTTTTTTTTTAATGTTGGTAGACAACAGTTGGCGTTTGAGTCTGCTAAAGCACTTCGTGTCTTCTAAAAGCACGTGCAACTATCCATCAGAATGTTTACCGCTATTGAAATAATCGCAGTGTCATAATTCAATATTCCCGGGCCATTAGTGAAGAGAAATGGCTACTCTTTGCCGGCTGGCCGGTTGCCAGAATGCTTTCTCCAGCTCAAAAAATGCATTTATACGCTTGAGCTTATTGTGATATTGGACTTGTTGTTATGGAATTTGATGTTAAGTTGAAAAGTTGCTGGTTATTAGAATTTCGGCGAAAAGTTTTTTCTTTATTTCGTTGGTTTATCACATGATAATTGATTCATGATCAATTATATTGAAATGCAATGAAACATTTGTTGAATTGCTTATGATACATATCATGAGTTTGGCGTCACTTGCCGTTATGTAGATCTTGTTCTTCTTTAAGTGCCTCTCCACTACTGAAGGTTGGCAGTCAGCTTCTGTTCCTTGTTAAGCGCCAATCTAAACTCTGTCGACTCCCTGATATTACAGAGCCAAGACATCTTTCGTCTACCCAATTTGCGCTTCCCGAGTACATTTACCATCATGGTGGTATGCAGGAGGGAATACCGATCATGTCCGTAGAACATGTCCGAGATAGGCAAACTTTATATTATGTAGATCAGAACCATCAATACTAGACTTTTAATTAGTACGTACCTACACGTACACACATACACTATAGTGGTACGCACACATTTCCGTATTAAAAAATATTAACTAACTTCGTTCGCGTAGTAGGCTCGGCCTTCGGCCTCGCCATAATCTCCTATCTTTTCTTAGTTTTTCTTTCATAAGAACCTCCTGACATTAATTAACACAACTAAAAAGATCTAGCGAGATTGTTCCATCCGTTCTCAAGTTACAGCGTGACCAGGAAACATACAAGTACATTTTTATATAACACTAGCTGCTCTCCGCGGTTTCACACGCGCGGTGATGGATGATGATGATGATGAATCTTATATAGCCTATGTTACTCAGTGATAATGAAGCTTTCTTGCCGTTTGCATTGCCGTTGCAAAAGAGTTATTAAAATCGGCACAGTAGTTTTTGAGTTTATTCATTACTAACATACACATACACACAAAATACAAATTTTTCCTCTTTATAATATTAGTGTAGATGTAGATATGAGATAGATATACGACTATGACAAAATTTTAGAATACACGTAATAACGCCAAAAGTAACGGCTCTTATTGATAGCAATTTGCTTGTACAGAAAACTAGCTAGCACTAGCGAACTGGAATCAAATTTTTAATAAATTATCGTAGGTACTTCTTATTATGTTCGTACTAAAATCTAAATCCGTCACCGTGTAAATAATATACTAAAGTATTAGATTTTCTGGTTTGATTTTCGGGCGAATTGCTACCATTACAAGTTTAATATAAAATATAGTAAAGTCAAAAGTTGTAGAAAATGTATATATAGGTAATAAGTACCTACTAAAGTATAATTTGTTTTCTTTGCGAGTCAAAAATGATATAAATCATGTCGAGAGTAATGGATTGTTCACGCACCGTGCTGTTATCTCTTCAGCTTATTCCCAAGTTTGCCTTAATCTATCATAAATCGCTTCTTTTACATAAACATGTTTAACGTGTTGCTAAGAAATAAGATAAATAGCGTGATCAATAACTTGTTATCTATACTTCTTACTTCCTGCTAATATAAACGCGAAAGTTTTTATGTATGAATTTTGGTTACTTATTCACGCTCAAACGGATGTGCGAGTTTTGATGAAATTTGGTATGAAGGTAAATGAGGCGCTGGATTAACACATAGGATACTTTTCATAATCATCATCCATCACCACGCAGATGAAACCGCGGGGCGCAACTAGTACCTATTATGAAGATTTGTTTGTTTATTTGTTTGAATTGAATAGGCTCCCACTAATTACTACTGGACTACCGGACCGATTAGAAAAAAATCTTTATATATTAGCATCTTACATTATCACCTATGATGAACAGCTATATATTTTTCATTCAACAGTCAGCTAGTATCAAATTAAATTTTCGATATTTGCAAATAAAACCGTTATACCACAATAATTTCTCGATAGGCAATGCTATTCACCGTAATAGCTACTTTCACAGGGAAAATGTCACACTCA
Source organism: Selenia dentaria (assembly GCA_917880725.1). Taxonomy (NCBI): domain Eukaryota; kingdom Metazoa; phylum Arthropoda; class Insecta; order Lepidoptera; family Geometridae; genus Selenia; species Selenia dentaria. The sequence goes on from OU862893.1 coordinate 22,470,021, forward strand.
GGCTATATTAACCCCATAATAACAAATCACCATAGACTGCCTAAGTACATACTTAACGTCGCCTCGTAAGACCACGTGCAGAATATTAAGATTACATTAACGAGGCTGATAAAGTTGTAATGTTCCCATTATATTATAAAGATCATAACGTTGGTGGTCTGATAAACTGCGAATGTTGTCTGCTGCGAATTACAAAAACAAACCAACGAGACTCTTTAATTAGCAGACGTCATTCTGAGACTTAATCAATGTCAAAGTCAAAATCATTAGTTAAATTTAGGCATCAAAGACGCACCTTATGAACGTCAATTATTTATTACAATGTACTTTAAAGACCACCGCATTCCAAAATATATATAGCCTACCGAGAAGAAACGACCAGAAACCCGGGCCATTCTCTTCATATAGATTTTTACAATGTTTCTACTTAGGTACTACTATTATTACATTTTATGGATCACACGTGAACGGTTTTTAGCAGAGTGTTGCCATTAAAACATCTCTAGAAACCATTTATTGTAACTGAAATGGGGTGTAACCAAAGACTTCTATATAAGCTCAGTAAACATTGAAATCTTTATATGTAGGTACATATTATAACACTTAAGTTGAAGTTCCTCCGTAGATTGTTAATGTTGAATCGTGAAGCCCTTGCAAGGTAGCTTGCTTTGGTGCTTGTTAAGCAAGCAATGCTGGCTGAGGCTGAGAATGAAGCCTAAGATAGTATAGGCCGTGTCCACCATGCTGGCCCAGTGCGGCTTGGTGGATAGGTTGGCTACTCTTAATTTTGGAGACTTCAAGGCAATGCTGCAACGAATACAGTGGTAGGTGTTGCTGCCCTTACATAACGATCTACACGTCGTACAAGAAATTACGCTAGCTTCGCGCAGACTTGTTGAGTAGTGTCAATGTACCATTTATACCCAAACCGTCATGAGCAAAAATTTTAAATTAGTAAGTAATATTCATTTTATAAGTATAGAAAACAAGCAATTACCTTATAATGCAATTTATTTTTTTCTACTGACTTCCAAAAAAAGGAGGAGGTACTCAATTCGACTGTTTTTTTATGCTTTTTACCTCATAACTTTCGATTGGGTGGACCGGTTCTCAAATTTTTTTTATGAAAGCTGGCGCTTCCCGTGTGGTCCCATTTAAATTTCATCAAATTCGGTCCAGTAGTTTTAAGAGTTACATTCCAATAACTGATTTTTATCAAATGAATGGAATGGAAGTCGGTATTCATTTTTTCAAATTGAACTTGTATAATAATGATAAAATAATAATTTCGTTTCTTTTCTATTACAAATTATATAGTCATATTTATCAGACGGTGTCGCATACCTAAGTTGTAAGTGAGAATATTCTCTTCACATTTGACAGAATTCTCCCCAGTTTGAAGTAAAAGCTCCGTCATCTGGCATCTCCCATCAGACGACGCGTCTCAACAGAACCGTGTTACGACCTGACAATTTGTCAGCTGAGAAGCCGTGGGAGTAAATAACAGTGATATGTCTTTGTGACGCACAAATTGATTGAAAATGTTGAGGTGTTACTCTAGATCGAAGCTATTTTATTAGTTTTTTTTGTGCACAACTCACTTTTTTAATGTAATTAGCTTAAAGAAAAAGCACGAAGCCGGCCTACCGTGTTAAGCCGTAATCTCTGTGCTAATGCATTTCACCAATTAAATGATAATGCTACTCACATAGAATTTACTAGGAAAAAAGCATATAACGATATAGTTGTTATTTGAAGTAATTACTAAGATTCCGTTTAACCATTAGTGATCTTAAATTTACTTGATGGTTTGAGATGATGCAATTGAAAATCGCCTTAGATATAGAATGTTTTCTTATAGCTTAGGTATAGATCACATAATAGAAGTCTGCTGAACATAATGCATCACCCATAAAACGCCACATGGAACGGCTACTTGCTTCCTGCATCCAGCGATTCCCCGCTGTTTTGACGAGGTCGAATATATTATGTCGAATACATGTTCCGTCAAAGCAATGACTTGTCGACCAAAACATATTTTTCGAATTAAGCGACTTTTTGATGTTCAAAACATCGACTAACGGTTTTCAGTGTCACACCCATTATTTATACCAGAACATTAAATTTTGTTATTAATTCTATTTATCTATATCTGACTAAACGACAAGTTAACGTGTTCTTTCTTTTGAACCCAATTATTTGTCCAATCCAATTATGTATAATTTTTTCAACATTTCTGCGTTTTTTTCAGCAAGGATTGGTAGATAAAATATTTTATTATAAAACTATTATCTATCTATCAACTATTATTATCTATCAATCCTTGCTGAAAAAAACACAGAAAAGCTGAAAAAAATATACATATTATTTTATTGTATAAAAGATTTTATCTATCAATCCTTGCTGCAAATGCAGAACAGATTTTATACCTTGAGATATATGAGACCACACACGTTAATACGTTTTATTCTCTGTAATCTTTTTCGTTATAATGGCATTGCTTCGCAAAGTTGATACGTACACAATGTTTAGAAACACTGTGTTGCCAGTTGGAAAAGATTAAACTCCCTCATTGTCATCCTACACGGTATTTTGTTACGAAACGCTTTCATCTGTTAGTTTTATTCTTATTTCTGTGTCACTTTCGTTCTTATTTTGTTATTCGTGTGTCACTGAGTTTTAAGTGGTAGTGTTGTTAATCATGATGGTAATTTACGCTGTCACTGTTAATTAGAGATAAAGCTTCGAGTGGCTTTTGTTTTAGTTTCGTTGTCTAGACTTGTTTTATTATTAAATTCTTGCTTGTGATCGGGTTTTGCAGTAGACAAAATATTTATATACCTATCAAAAGTACTGTCGATGTTTATTAGAACATTGTGTGCTTAATTTTGGCTGAAAATAATCTGTACTCTTGCATTATAAAATAATGAAAACCCAAACACAAATACTGCATAATGACTCGAGACCCGCAGACCGCGAACTGCATCAGGAAACTATTAATTTGGGCTCCGAATGGAAGATCCATGTACACTTGACCTGCATCATCAGATTCTCAAAGTTGTGAAATGTTGAGCAAAGCAACACCAACATACTAAGCATTAGAGCTCAAATCTGAAGTTTTTACTATAGCACTACTGCTATAGTAAAAACTTCCTAAAAACCTACGTTCTTAAACACCTTTTAGAATGGTGCATATTAATATGTTCAAGAACATATTTAAATAAAACATTAATAAGAACCATTGTGGACTTTTTTACATTTTCTTCAACATATTTTCTTATAAACAGAAAACCGCATTGAAATTATTAGGATTACCAAGACCAGAGTTCGTAGCACAAACACAAACAATTTGCGAAAAAGTATTAAACGTCAAGGCGTCACGCTTACATTGGTCATATTTACTTGGCGTCATACTTACTTGCTTCGGTTTACAAGCCGTGAGTTATATGTGTCACAGTTGCCCTAGATATATGATGTTTGTACTGTTTACGTGAACGACACGTTACGGTACACTTATGCCAGTTGTCCGTGATAGGCCCCAGGATTTTGAGCTACGATGCCGTAAAGATTAAGGACAGACACCGACGAATATTCCTTTATGCTGGGCTTCCAAAATAGAGATAATAAAAGTGTAATATTAAAACACATCTAAAAATATTTCGTGAGGCATTTGACTCATCTTTATAATGCTAATCTACGTCATATACTAAACGTTGTTTATAGTTTCAAGACTAATTTAGTAGACAGAGTAGTAGTAGAGTAGTAGTTTTTTTAAGACAGAAAAAAAGAAAAAGATAAAGGCGCCTTTGTAATGAATTTGGAACACTCTATAGTCCCCGTTACACTCAGGGTTCAATATGCCGCCCGTAACGTAAGACACTGCTTTACTCCCTCGGTGCATACTCTACTATTACCTACTACGCTAACTTAATTATACCTTATTTCTTTTCTAGGTACTTTACTTTGCCAATTTCACTCTGCTTTACTCAAAAAGGAGAAAAGTTTCTTAACTCTACAGCTGACGATGGAACTTGACTCTGCAGAAATTAAGTGGTGGAGAACTTGTATGCACATTCTTATATAATGGAAGATATAAGGTGTATACAGGCTGTGAAGCGAGTATACCTAGACCGACCATCAGGCCGGAACCTCAACTGGGAAGTTGAGGCCTTAGATGTCACTGGTCAGATGGTGGAAAAATGTACATGTTTTCTGTGTATTCTGGTGTGATTGGTTAGACAGTGAAGAATACAGCGAGCAGTGGCGTATTTTCCGACGGAAAACAAATATTTACTTTGGGATCATTGCGTGTCTTATTAAGCATTGAAATGTATAGTGAGAAAAATTCACATCCTCGGACGGGGTTCGAACCCACGTCTTCTAATTATTAAATAATTCGAACTCTCCGTGTCAGACGCCATTGACCAATTAGGCCACCGAGGTTCGGGTCCGAGCATCGAATTATGTCTTATTAAGGTTTTTAATTTTACCCATGTCTACCCTATTATAGTTTCTTATATCACAGTTCTGTTTAATAGCTGAAAGACGTATAATGTGCATTATAATAGTAAAATAAAATATCTATTCATACAGTCTGTAGAGTGTCAGTACGTAGTGTTGGAGAATAAGTGGAATCTGTAAATGGAAAATCTTCAGAGGTTCCTTTCTTTCCTGATTGAAATACTTTCACAACTGTGCACTTGTTGGAACTTAATTTAATGTAGGTAGTCCTATTCTACTCGGCGTTCCTTTTGTTATTAGCATCAGCCTCAATATTAGGTATGGAGATGAAAGTAGGTACAATGTAAGCGAAAGAATGCTAAAGTCGTAGAAAATCTCATGTGTTAATCATGCCCACTTATCCGGGCTATATACGTTGTTGATTGTATGTATCCTCGTCCTAGCGTCGTTTTCCTCATTGCTGTGGGTTGTGACCCCTTCCACGGATCACCTTCTGCCGAACGAAGTCTTTCCACCTTGACCTGTCTTCAGCAGCGTGTATCGCACTATGGACTTTACTTTCAAGTGCAGTACGAATTTGGTTCGACCAGCGCATTGGACTTCTTCCCCTTGGTATTTTGCCTTCCAACTTACCTGTGATGACAAGTTTCTCTAGGTTGTCGCCTTTTTTGCATGCTATATGACCGAAGTACTTGAGTACTCGTTGGACGCATATAGGTTGTATGTATATATAATAATTATATAAGTATTATATAATATTGGTTATTGCAGTATTTTGTGCATCTACGGAGCGTCATGAGTAAATACATGCATGTAGCATCGTTTTCGTTTCATAATATTCTAACAATCTAACACTCAAGGTCAATGCATTCTTCTTTTACTCACAATGAGCTGTTCCTGCATTCTGTAACCACACTGAAATAATCAACTATTAAACAACTCTACTATAATTCTGCTCTACTACAACAAAAACATTCGTAACTTTAAATTACGCATAGATCTACGCGTAAGGTGCCTTACATAATGAACAAAACGAGAACAGCTTCCCCGACCTGCCTTTGACTTCGGTAGTGATCAAAATGATCGCAGTTATATTATTGTGTAAAATCTACGGATGTTGAAAGGAAGTGGTCAGAATGTGTGATCAGGGTCACAGCAATAAGTTCTATCAAACTTGTTAGGTCCCTTACTGTTACTATATTTAACCTTATTCTCGTTGTTCGACGCCCGTTGTTTGTATACTGAAACTACCATCAAATTTTATTGTATATGATCATCAGATTCCGCAGATTATTTTTGTTTCAAGAGTTGATTCATCAACATCGCTTCAAAATTGTTTGAGATATGGCCTCAATAATAGAAAACACTGTGTTAGTGTACATAGATTAATATATAATAATATTATAGTTACAAGCGTAGGTACTCGTATATTAAGTAGCAGCGTTAAAAATAATCTGGCTTGGAAACTTAACATTTTTTATTAAAGTTATATGATTATTAACGGGATATTTACCGATTATATGCGATTTATTTTTTTCTACTGACTTCCAAAAAAAGAAGGAGGTACTTAATCCGGCTGTTCTTTTATGCTTGTTACCTCATAACTTTCGATTGGGTGGACAGGTTCTCAATTTTTTTTTGTTTGAAAGCTGGCTCTTTCCGTGTGGTCCCATTTAAATTTCATCAAATTCGGTCCAGTAGTTTTTGAGTTACACTCCAAAACTGATTTTTATCAAATTAATGGAATGGAAGTCGGTATTAATTTTTTCAAATTGAACTTGTATATAAAGATAAAATAATAATTTCGTTTCTTTTCTATTACAAATTATGTAGTCATATTTATCAGACGGTGTCGCACACCTGAGTTGTACGTGAGAATATTCTCTTCACATTTGACAGAATTCTCCCCAGTTTGAAGTAAAAGCTCCGTCATCTGGCATCTCCCATCAGACGACGCGTCTCAACAGAACCGTGTTACGACCTGACAATTTGTCAGCTGAGAAGCCGTGGGAGTAAATAACAGTGATATGTCTTTGTGACGCACAAATTGATAAGAAATGTTGAGGTGTTACTCTAGATCGAAGCTATTTTATTAGTTTTTTATTGTGTTCTTTATACCTCACTTTTTTAATGTAATTAGCTTAAGGAAAAAGCACGAAGCCGGCCTACCGTGTTAAGCCGTAATCTCTGTGCTAATGCATTTTCATCAATGAAATGATAATACTCACATAGAATTAACTACGAAAAAAGCATAAAACGATATAGTTGTTATTTAAATTAAGTACTAAGATTCCGTTTAACAACTAGTGATCTTAAATTTACTTGATGGTTTGAGATGATGCAATTGAAAATCGCCTTAGATATAGAATGTTTTCTTATAGCTTAGGTATAGATCACATAATAGAAGTCTGCTGAACATTATGCCTCCCCCATAGAACGCCACATGGAACGGCTACTTACTTCCTGCATCCAGCGATTCCCCGCTGTTTTGACGAGGTCGAATATATTATGTCGAATACATGTTCCGTCAAAGCAATGACTTGTCGACCAAAACATATTTTTCGAATTAAGCGACTTTTTGATGTTCAAAACATCGACTAACGGTTTTCAGTGTCACATCTTTTATTTATACCAGAACATTAAATTTTGTTATTAATTCTATTTATCTATATCTGACTAAACGACAAGTTAACGTGTTCTTTCTTTTGAACCCAATTATTTGTCCAATCCAATTATGTATAATTTTTTCAACATTTCTGCGTTTTTTTCAGCAAGGATTGATAGATAAAATATTTTATTATAAAACTATTATCTATCTATCAACTATTATTATCTATCAATCCTTGCTGAAAAAAACACAGAAAAGCTGAAAAAATTATACATATTCCTTTATTGTATAAAAGATTTTATCTATCAATCCTTGCTGCAAATGCAGAACAGATTTTATACCTTGAGATATATGAGACCACACACGTTAATACGTTTTATTCTCTGTAATCTTTTACGTTATAATGGCATTGCTTCGCAAAGTTGATACATACACAATGTTTAGAAACACTGTGTTGCCAGTTGGAAAAGATTAAACTCCCTCATTGTCATCCTACACGGTATTTTGTTACGAAACGCTTTCATCTGTTAGTTTTATTCTTATTTCTGTGTCACTTTCGTTCTTATTTTGTTATTCGTGTGTCACTGAGTTTTAAGTGGTAGTGTTGTTAATCATGATGGTAATTTACGCTGTCACTGTTAATTAGAGATAAAGCTTCGAGTGGCTTTTGTTTTAGTTTCGTTGTCTAGACTTGTTTTATTATTAAATTCTTGCTTGCGGTCGGGTTTTTCAGTAGACAAAATTATTTATATACCTAACAAAAGTACTGTCGATGTTTATTAGAACATTGTGTGCTTAATTTTGGCTGAAAACAATCTGTACTCTTGCATTATAAAATAATGAAAACCCAAACATAAATACTGCATAATGACTCGAGACCCGCAGACCGCGAACTGCATCAGGAAACTATTAATTTGGGCTCCGAATGGAAGATCCATGTACACTTGACCTGCATCATCAGATTCTCAAAGTTGTGAAATGTTGAGCAAAGCAACACCAACATACTAAGCATTAGAGCTCAAATCTGAAGTTTTAATATTTTACTATAGCACTACTGCTATAGTAAAAACTTCCTAAAAACTTACGTTTTTAAACACCTTTTAGAATGGTGCATATTAATATGTCCAAGAACATATTTAATTAAAACATTAATAAGAACCATTGTGGATTTTTTTACATTTTCTTCAACACATTTTCTTATATACTGAAAACCGCATTGAAATTATTAGGATTACCAAGACCAGTAGGGCTATTATGTATCACAGTTGCTAACAAATGTTGATTGAAATCTTGAAAAATGGCCGCTCTATGTCACTTTTGTCAGCTTCAGTCATCAACTTACTAACATTTTTGCTTACTGGAGTTGTCCAAACTGACATAGAGACGCTATTTTTCAAGATTTCAATCAACATTTGTTAGCAACCGAGATACATTATAGCCCTGCAGAGTTCGTAGCACAAACACAAACAATTTGCGAAAAAGTATTAAACGTCAAGGCGTCGCGCTTACATTGGTCATATTTACTTGGCGTCATACTTACTTGCTTCGGTTTACTAGCAGTGAGTTATCTGTGTCACAGTTGTCCTGGATATATGATGTTTGTACTGTTTACGTGAACGACACGTTACGGTACACTTATGCCAGTTGTCCGTGATAGGCCCCAGGATTTTGAGCTACGATGCCGTAAAGATTAAGGACAGACACCGACGAATATTCCTTTATGCTGGGCTTCCAAAATAGAGATAATAAAAGTGTAATATAAAACACATCTAAAAATATTTCGTGAGGCATTTGACTCATCTTTATAATGCTAATCTACGTCATATACTAAACGTTGTTTATAGTTTCAAGACTAATTTAGTAGACAGAGTAGTAGTAGAGTAGTAGTTTTTTTAAGACAGAAAAAAAGAAAAAGAAAAAGGCGCGATTGTAATGAATTTGAAACACTCTATAGTCCCCGTTACACTCAGGGTTCAATGTGCCGCCCGTAACGTAAGACACTGCTTTACTCCCTCGGTGCATACTCTACTATTACCTACTACGCTAACTTAATTAAACCTTATTTATTTTCTAGGTACTTTACTTTGCCAATTTCACTCTGCTTTACTCAAAAAGGAGAAAAGTTTCTTAACTCTACAGCTGACGATGGAACTTGACTCTGCAGAAATTAAGTGGTGGAGAACTTGTATGCACAGTCTTACATAATGGAAGATATAAGGTGTATACAGGCTGTGAAGCGAGTATACCTAGACCGACCATCAGGCCGGAACCTCAACTGGGAAGTTGAAGCCTTAGATGTCACTGTAGGCCTAGACAAGATGCCATCGCTTCATAGCGATTCTCTTTCTCCAGTCGCTAACGCTTCAGCGTTTGCGCTAGGAGATTGCTAGACAACGTCACGCGTTCGCGGCGAAGGCTCCTTCTCTTCGTTCGTGCGCTAAAAGTTTATAATGCTCTATGGTTAGCGTAGCAAATATCAAACTGACATTCCCGCTGCTAACTTGACCCGCGAAAAGTGTCTGTTTTGAACTATCTTCAAGTATTGTGTGAAGTGTTTTGTGACAAAAAGTAAGTAATTGTGTTATATAAATAATAATTTGTACTTACGAGTACATACTAGCTTTAAAATAATATTGTCGCTTTAAATTCCAGTTTACTTTTGGCCAATGGAACCCAAGCTCGAGCAAGTGTGGAATAATTCAGGATAACACTTGAATTTATGGAGAGGTCTTTTTTTTAATATAACTTTTGAAATTAACGATGTTTGTGTTATTTAAAGTTCACAAGAAGTTATGTAGAAGTAATTATTAGACTAGAAAAGTGCATAACAAATGTTATAAAGGCACCATTCTTATCCTTACTATGAGCCGCCGTACATAATATAAACAATTTCGTCATCATTTTAAGCACACTACTTTTGTTGTTCTCGTGTTTTGTAGGAATGGAGATATAGCTAGGCCCCATTCGGGGGGGCTCAAGGTCGCTTCAGAGCTGATGGTATGGTAATTCTGTTGGTTGTGGTGTATAAGGAAAACTATAAATGAAAAAAATGTTGGTAGCATATCAAAATCTGTTTAGTCTGGCTGAAAAAAATAATTAAAGAAAGCTCTGCAAATAAGAAGGCATGCAGGTGGCACTGGTGGTGATCCCAGCAGCAGACTTGCAGTTATGGGATTGCCTGCACTAGCTGGTAAAGCAGATATTGTAGAACGAGGCATTAGTTGATTGTTATTAAATTATACAAACTTTGTTAGCTCGGCTTTGTTAAATCGGATGTTGTGCCGATGGGCTTGATAATCAAACTATATGTTTTCTTATCTTAATATAAGAATATGAAAACTAAAATTAAAAGAATAAGAATAATAATACTAAACCATTTTTTCATAATGTTGTATTAGTTATGAACAAAATCATTAAATATACACAAGTATATTTTTGCTAAAACATATCTCAGTACAACGTTTACCATGTACCTTAATTTAAGGCTTAATTTAACTTGTAAAAAAGGGTATAGGTGAAATATGTAATAATAATAATAATGATAATATCTATCCAAAATGTTTCTGTTTCTTAAACTACTTTGTATTTTTTATACCAAACAGGCATCTAAGATGTTGGCTACAGTCCCACTTATGTCTTTGTAAAAAACCGGATGAAATCCGTGAATTTTTGAATAATGTTAAAATCTTTAATTGTTATCATAGATATACCTACATTATACATTTTCATTTTTTTTACAGATATTTTTACAACAGCACCATTACCACCACCGCCACCGCCACAAGTAGAAGCCGAATTGCTTTCGCTACGGGCGACGGCTTCGGCAGAGTATATAGTCGTCGAAGCGAGCCTCCAACTTCACCATAAACACCCACCGTCTCGTACCAATCACCGCAACACTCAACGCACACACCGTGCACTCAGCAGGGACGAAGAAAACGGGCAAAAACAAACAAAACTCCATCTCGACTTTGTGTCGAAACGAGAAACTCGCTCGTCTGATGTTAAGCGTCACATAACAGTTTAATGTCTTCTTGTAATTTCTGTATATTTGGGTACGCAATAAAAAGTATTTGTATTGTAATGTTTTACAGAGTTCAAATAAATTATAAAAGGTTTTAGTGTACTAACTAGGTACCTATATGTTTCAATGTTTAGAAATAGCGAGACGGATAAAAGAAGTTAAAATAATATGCTCGTATTGTTCTTATATTCTCGCCTGCCTTCTAAGCCATATTTCTTTATTATGCGCAGCCCACATCAATTTTAAAGCATACAAAACACCACTTCGTTCGTCAGCTGACTAAAAGACGCCATTTTGTAGCGTTATTTGCAGGGTATCGGAGACCGCTAACCTAGCGATCAAACGAATAGAATAGATGGCGTTGTCGCTTGTCAACATGGCGTGTTGTCTAGGACTTTGTATGGACCATGAAGTTATAGATAAAAATGGAGGCCACACTTCGAATACCTACTTGAAGCATAACCTATGTATTACTATCTTGCTCTATGTGGGCAGACCCTCTCTTTCTAAATAGGGTAACCTTTATTTTATTTTTCCCAGGACATCGCTTTAGAAGTTGCTTTCCATTTAGTGATGTATTTATAAATAACTACATCTCTGTTTACTACTAAGACCTAGCCTAAATTGGCTGTTTGTCATTAATCACGGAAAAAGTCTGGGCGTCGTCAACATGTACATACAGAATTTTGCGCGGAAATAGACCATGACCATGGTATAGTTCCCGTGTCGGTACGAAATGAAATACTCAGATCGGTGCGAGTGTGGGAGGAGCCCCAGGCAGAAACTGAAAATTACTTTTTGTATAGCAAAACCGAAAAGGGATCATTGTACCTACGAATAATAATAAGTCAGGAACAGTAACTGCGTTAAAAAAATGACCCAACAAAAGTCGTGTTCAAGTAGGCGGGGCTTAAAAGTCGTGTTCAGTACGTCATCACGAGCACACGTGAATTCTTCGCATACATTTTAATTTTTATCATTGTGAACTACAGCTGTGAATCATCATGCCAGCATGTGTTGTGAAGTGGTGCAGGATCCATACAAGATTAAAATGTCCAGGAAGCACTTTTATTAATAAGTAGTAGCAAAATTATAATTATATTAAAATATGTTCAAATACGTATACAAACCGAGATGGTCAATACTATGCAAAATAAAGTCAGTCTATTTTTGTTTAATGTATATTTCTTACAGAACTGAATATTGAAATGTAACAGCAATGTATTTAGCAAAATTTGTTTTATTTTCATTTTCTTGCCGATCCAATGCAGTAAAATAAATGCCTTACTGCACTTAAGCTAGAAAGACAAGAGTATGACTAGATGCCTGTGAAAACCGGCATTATATACTTACTCCGTTCGTTTTGACGAAAAAAAAATAAAAAATTAAATTGAAAGTAATTGTATATGTACCATGTTACACAAAACTGCAGATCCTCCCATGTACAGTAAGAACCTACTGTTTTTTTTAGTTATGTTATTATGTATATCGAATCTTATATTAAGCATTTTTACGCTGATGATTCGTCCCGAAAAAAACATCAACATCAATGAAAAATGGTTTCGCCAATTACGAAGGCCACAACCGGAGGATCCAAAAAAATACAAAAGTAATTTAAAAACTAAATTTATTTTAATTAAAAGTTACAAAATTAGTTATTAACTAGGACGATTGGTTCAAAGAATGATACAAAAGTGTCGTATTCAGGTGTGGCTCCGTCCGGTGTCGGGTCCAATGCATGTGCTGCGTCGGCACCTCGTGTCGGCGTGACCTCGATCGGCGATCACGTTCCGCTGTAGCCGCGATTCTTGTACCTTGTAGGTTGTTATGACGGTGTTGCAATGTGTGCGGATTTAGGGTTACGTATATGTGTAACACGCCTATATATACTCGAAGGGGTAAGCAGCGGTGTTTTCAACGCCTACATTTAAGTTGTTTGTTTTTTTTTGTTTGTGCCTTAAGCTTGTGTCGCTTGCTATTATTTTGACAGCTCGATACACTAGACGTGCTCGGCGACCGTCAAGGGGGATGAAATGTAACACAAATACCGTCAAGGGTGATGAAATGTAATGACAGTTTTTTCAATGGTGATAAATTTTATATTTGTATGTACTCGTAAGTCCTGTCTTTATTATTAGTGTTTACTGATTGATACACTAAGTATTTAAATTTTCTCATATTTTCTCTTGGATTTCTATTATAGCAATTGCGTTTGACCATGTACATATTTTATGACATTTTGGTATAATGATAGATGGAGGTCTGGTCAGGGTGAGGTCTTGGATAAGATAATAAGCTCCTCGAAGTACTAAACCAGCGCAGACGTAGTCGCGGGCACCGGCTAGTTAAAAATATTTTTGGTAAAATGAATATGCGAAAGTTTTTTAATCTCACTTCACTACATTGCGAAGAAAGAGTCTCTTCTAATTACTTCTAGACGAAAACTTAATAAATTAATCATAATTGGCGGGATATAAAATTCATTGAAATGTAAAAAGTATCCGATATAAAAACAAATAAAAAACATTGTTTATATTATTGACTTGGTCCAATCCACTTGTTGCATTACATCGTCCACGCCGCTACGACTCAGTTGTCATAGTAGACGTTGCTGCGCGCGCGTGAACCAATCCCTGCTTTCCTTCTGAATTTATACCAATAACCAAAAATGTCTATTTGTAACCTACGTAACGGAAGTAATTCCTATTTGGAATCATACGTCGCTTTGGTTTGAAGGACCACTTTTTGTATGGAATTTGTTCTGAGTTATGCTTCCTGACTTATTATTATTCGTAGCATTGTACTCATCATTTTACAACAACTCTTGCTATGCTATGGGCCAACCCTGAAATCGCTAAAAAGAAATCAGATGTTTCATAAATTTTGAAGATAAGTCTTTTGGCTGATTTTTTCGAGATTTTTGGGTATCTTATAACCAGTGCGCAATTTTTAAATATTATTTACATATACTATACGGGACTATAATAGGAACGGTGATATGTAAAAAACCTCAAAGGAAACAAACACTTTTCAAATTAAAACCATTTATTATTTTTTACTTTTCTATTATACATGACTGAAAATCATAGCTCTGTGTAGTTTCTGTCTCTTACCTCGTATATCACTGAGTATATTTTCTGTGTGACTCTTTAAGTGAGCACGTATACGCATTTTAAAAAATGAATTTGCTAGCTGCTTAATTAACATAGTTTCATGCAAATCAGTACAATTCATTGAGGCCGTGATTGGATGGTTAAACATTTCCTGCAAAAGAGGAGTAAAATGTTGTGATACGACATTAATTAACTTATTTTCAACGTTATTTGCTCGAAGTTGGTCCATCAAATTCGCTCGTTGAAACACTTTGTGTCAATATTTAACAATTTTGTAAGCTGCTACCGAAGGAAAATAAAGTTTACCTCGGTTCACAAATGTCGTAAATGAATTATATTTATTTATAATTAACGAATATGAATGATCTGTTGGCAGATTTTTAAGTGCTACTAACGCTTTATTACAATGTTCACAAGAAATGCGGGTTAGAATTTGTTTAATAATGTAACCAGTTATATAATATAATATATTTTCCTGATAAGGACTAGTAGGAATTGCATCTAAATTTTGAAACACATTTTCAACGACTTGTTGATAATCAGGTTCTTCCCGAGGTTGAAAAATACTGTCCCGTTTATTGAAATTGAAGACGTGTGAAGTCTCAAAGCCATTTTCTATGCAGTTAGCATTGATAGACGGTTGAATAGAATGTCTGAACAACATCTTTTTCATTATATAGCGGAACTCGAGGGGACACGGATTATCTTGTGCTCGACCGCGAGCCCTAATGCATGAAAAAAATATTTCTAAGTTGTCTTGTGAACACTTAAAAGTCAACAAATATTTCATTGGGTTTTGCTCCAATGTACACAAATCATTAACAAGTAATGACAAACTATGCATGTTCATTAAAAACCCTAATGCAAAAGTTTTTCTAGGATGACTTAAAATACCTCTACCATTTATTGTGATTCACAATAAATTAAAATTTAAAAGGATTTTAGGATTTTAAATATATTCCAGTATCATTAAATATTGGTCCCCAATAACGTTGGTTTTTCACCGATAATGGAGATTTAGAACCTTTTCCGAAGGGTGATTTTGAATTCTGAAGATCAAAAACTCTATCAATCATGTGCAAGAACTCTGTAGTCGCTTCGCTATTCAGAAAGTCAGGATGACCACTTACCCTCAAAAAATCTATTGCATCAGCCACTGATGAACTAAGTACTTGCGCAGCAAGCCTAACATTAATTTTTTTGTTTTCAAAATCTATATGTAAAGGGCTTAATTTATTGGCAAATTTTAACCCCTCCTTGCTTTGTACTTCGTGTAATTTTCGGATATATTCAAACGAAATATCGCCAGTATTTGACTTCACTTCAAAGTCGGCCAACACATTTCTAGCGAGTTTTAACATGTGTGCAGCGTCAAGCAGACAATAAATATTGCTCTTTCCGTTGGGATGTTGAAAGGACGGTTTTAAATTATTTTGATCTAGTGAACAGCCTAAATATTCATAAGCCTTTATATTGGATGATGCACCATCACAAGTCAAAGATCTTACGGTAACACCAATTTCATCAAGCAGAATTATTGTTGTTTTTATTAACTCGGACAGCAGTTCCCCACGCAAGCTATTTGCAATAAAAAACATGCGATAGGACACTTAAAGCGTACACCATATGAAACTATCTGAAATACGAGGGCCTCAGAAGCTAATTTTTCTGGATCACTTACAGAAATTGGTCCTAAACCTACATATCCAACCACTTTGTCCAATTTTTGATCATAGGCTAAATTTTGTTTTAATGCCATTCCATCAAATATTAAAGCAACATTCTTTAAATATATTTTTTCAGGTAATTTTTCTTGTTTCTTTAAATAGTCGAGTACTTCAGATAAGAAACCAACATTACAGTTGAATAAAAGATCTTCGTATCGTTTCTACATGAGGCAAAGTTGTATATTTTCTTACAAATTCGTAAGCCTTAGGTGAATAGAAATTTAAAGTTAAAGCAAAGGCTTTCACTTCTTCACTATATCGAACACCATGTGGATTAATCTGTGTTTTGTTGAATTCCTTACAGATATCAGCAAAACGCCCTTGGATAATATTTTCAATTTCTGACTGACGCGTATACTTTTTAATAGTTGCCATTAAGGAAGACATATCCTGAATTTTTTTAGTTTGTCTCGCCACTTTTTGCTTGAGATTTTCAGTTTTCTTCTGAAGTATTTCTTCTTTAGTAGACTTTATATTCACTTGCACGCCCCTATCAATCTTCGCGGGAACGTGGTCTTCACTGCTGCCCTCAGAAAACAACAAATAAAATTAGTTATTAAATACCAGTTATGCCGCACGGTTTCACCCACATTGCTCCGCTCTTAGGGGTTTTAGCGTGATGTTAGCTAACCTTTCTGAAGAATTCGGTTAACAAATGCAAAAAAAAAGATTTTCAAATCCGGCTCTAGAGATTAGCGGGGTCAAACGCAATAAGGCCTTCATACGTAGACAGAAATAACATCACATTATTTGAAGGAGCGCGCCATCGTGAGTAAGCAGAACTGACGCGCCAGACATGTAGGGGCGCCTCCATTAGCAAAAAGGAATGATACACTAGACATGAAGGCCTTCATGAGTAGGCATAAATGAAGCCTCTAACAAGAATCTTCATGCTTAGCGTCGTAGTGACGGTTACCACACCGCGGTCGGCATAACCAACGACGCAGACGGCAGGCATATGTGGTATTTGAAACCACACATAATAATAAATTATGTAACACATAATAGATACACATCAAAGGTATGTATTCAATATTTAGTATAGGAAAGGGAAACTTACCGGTAGATTGCTTATATTTTCAAGTATTTTTCGACATTGTTTTTTACTAGCTTGGTCCTCAACATTGCAGCCAGCACGATTCACTCCCGTTTCCTTAAGTGGAAAATTACTTTCAAAAGTGCCAGAACTTGTGCTTGGTACAGCGAGAGCAGCTATTTGCACCATAGACTCTTCATGTAATGAACTTGTCTGAAAATTATAATATATTTTACAAATTTTTGCCATTTTTCATATACATATTTGAACTAGTATTTCTAAATATATAATATTAAGTCATATAGATACTTAAATTATATTAAATTTTTACCTTGCCTGGTGATACTGTTTCTTGATTTATTATTATTGTAGGAACTGCTGATTGTTTCAAGCGCCTTGTTGTTGAATCATAATCTGATTCTTGATAATGCAAATTGCAAATCCTTGCACTCTCATAAAACTTCATTTTCAATGGTAAATTGGATAACCACAATTGTCTCTGAGTACTATTCTTGGGAAATCTAAAAAAAAACTTGTATTATTGTGTTATTAAAATATCAGATTAATAAAAACATAGTCTGTCTTAAAAGTGTGTGTATATAATGGATAAGAAACGTACAATTAGTTAAGGCCCTACGAAAAGTCCCACATATATCCTTATTTATGGTCCCACTACTTCAGTACGACTTCTTGTAAACCAAAAATATAAAACTACGCCAAGTCAATGAAATTCAATGTAAAACTATTTGATTTTGACATAGTTATCATTTACTAATACGTTAAAATCACTGGTTAAACGTTTTAGGCAGAAATTATGTGAAAATGCAGAGAAATATGTTTATAATGATCCAATGACAGAAATCACGATTTTAACACTTACGCGTGAAACCTTATATCACCTCCTGGACACAACGTACTACCGCAACCACGCACTACACAAGTTTGCACCATTTCTTTAATTTTAGCAATGATTATCGTGAAAAATCCTAAAAGAATCTGTGAAACGTAAAGTAAACAGTCGCCATATTGTCCCGATTAATATTGACATATAGGGCCAATGTTGCCAAATTACCGAATCCGTAAGAAATGGGATAGTAATTCCTTGATTCGCCAACCCAGTTCTGCATACGTGACCTACAATTTTGAGATTTATTATTTAATTAATCAAAGTTCAACTATCTAAATAAAGATACATTATTTGACATTGTTCAACTTGCGATTTGGTTAGTGTGGTGACTATTTCTAAAAATTTACCAGGAGATTTAAATAAGGAGATAGCAATACTATTATAGTCCACACTAAAAAGAGAGGTCTGCCCACAGAGAGCGAGATAGAGATACGTAGGTATTTGACTCAAGTTGTTGTTCCAAGTGTGGCCTCCATTTTTATCTATAACTTCATGGTATGGACTAGCGTCTGACGGAATAGAAACGGTAGGTAGCGTTTCGTTTTAACGAAGAGATAACTGTTGTACATTGTCTACCAATTGTCTATTCCTTTTCGATGATCACGTGATATATCGCTTCCTTATGCCAATCTCATACATTTTTTAACTTTTCTCTTAGCGGTAGCGCTTGGAGAATGTTACTTTGTCTAGGCCCACTGGTCAGATGGTGGAAAAATGTACATGTTTTCTGTATGTTCTGGTGTGATTGGTTAGACAGTGTAGAATACAGCGAGCAGTGGTGTACTTTGCGACGGAAAACAAATATTTGCTTTGGGATCATTGCGTGTCTTATAAGGCATTGAAATGTATAGTGAAAAAAATTCACATCCTCGGACGGGATTCGAACCCGCGTCTTTTGACTCTCCGTGTCAGACGCCATTGACCAATTAGGCCACCGAGGTTCGGGTCCGAGCATCGAATTATGTCTTATTAAGGTTTTTAATTTTACCCATGTCTACCCCATTATAGTTTCTTATATCACAGTTCTGTTTAATAGCTGAAAGACGTATAATGTGCATTATAATAGTAAAATAAAATATCTATTCATACAGTCTGTAGAGTGTCAGTACGTAGTGTTGGAGAATAAGTGGAATCTGTAAATGGAAAATCTTCAGAGGTTCCTTTCTTTCCTGATTGAAATACTTTCACAACTGTGCACTTGTTGGAACTTAATTTAATGTAGGTAGTCCTATTCTACTCGGCGTTCCTTTTGTTATTAGCATCAGCCTCAATATTAGGTATGGAGATGAAAGTAGGTACATTGTAAGCGAAAGTATGCTAAAATCGTAGAAAATCTCATGTGTTAATCATGTCCACTTATCCGGGCTATATACGTGGTTGATTGTATGTATCCTCCTCCTAGCGTCGTTTTCCTAATTGCTGAGGGTCGTGACCCCTTCCACGGATCAGCTTCTGCCGAACGAAGTCTTTCCACCTTGACCTATCTTCAGCAGCGTGTATCGCACTATGGACTTTACTTTCAAGTGCAATACAAATTTGGTCCGACCAGCGTTTCTTCCCCTTGGTCTTTTGCCTTCCAACTTGCCTGTGACGACAAGTTTCTCTAGGTTGTCGCCTTTTTTGCGTGCTATATGACCGAAGTACTTGAGTACTCGTTGGAGGCATATAGGTTGTATGTATATATAATAATTATATAAGTATTATATAATATTGGTTATTGCAGTATTTTGTGCATCTACGGAGCGTCATGAGTAAATACATGCATGTAGCATCGTTTTCGTTTCATAATACTCTAACAATCTAACACTCAAGGTCAATGCATTCTTCTTTTACTCACAATGA
Source organism: Selenia dentaria (assembly GCA_917880725.1). Taxonomy (NCBI): domain Eukaryota; kingdom Metazoa; phylum Arthropoda; class Insecta; order Lepidoptera; family Geometridae; genus Selenia; species Selenia dentaria. The sequence continues at coordinate 22,489,739 of OU862893.1, forward strand.
GCTGTTCCTGCATTCTGTAACCACACTGAAATAATCAACTATTAAACAACTCTACTATAATTCTGCTCTACTACAACCAAAACATTCGTCACTTTAAGTTACGCATAGATCTACGCGTAAGGTTGCCTTACATAATGAACAAAACGAGAACGGCTTCCCCGACCTGCCTTTGACTTCGGTAGTGATCAAAATGATCGCAGTTATATTATTGTGTAAAATCTACGGATGTTGAAAGGAAGTGGTCAGAATGTGTGATCAGGGTCACAGCAATAAGTTCTAGCAAACTTGTTAGGTCCCTTACTGTTACTATATTTAACCTTATTCTCGTTGTTAGAAGGCCGTTGTTTGTATACTGAAACTATCATCAAATTTTATTGTATATGATCATCCGATTCCGCAGATTATTTTTGTTTCAAGTGTTGATTCATCAACATCGCTTCAAAATTGTTTGAGATATGGCCTCAATAATAGAAAACACTGTGTTAGTGTACATAGATTAATATATAATAATATTATAGTTACAAGCGTAGGTACTCGTATATTAAGTAGCGGCGTTAAAAATAATCTGGCTTGGAAACTTAACATTTTTTACTAAAGTTATATGATTATTAACGGGATATTTACCGTGGTAAGGTTGTGGAATGAGCTCCTGATATTTTGGCGCAGTTACATGCACCATGTTCACGGAAAGACAGTCAGTCTTTCCGTGAACATGGTGCATGTAACTGCGAACTTCCACAACCTTACCACGGTAAATATCCCGTTAATAATCATATAACTTTAGTGAACAACCGTGATAGTTAAAACAGTGTTTTAACATTTTTTCTCTGTTACAATTATGCTCTGATTTACAGGTTGAACAGTCACATTCATTGGCAAGTCAGCGCCGTCTGAAATAGTGATTTTGATTCATACCAACGGTGACAGACATGACCATCGCAGGCGACGTAATAGCAATGCGGACTATACCTTACACCTTACATTATCGATGCAAAGACTTTGCCTTATCTTCTATCTGAGCATTATTGCTACGACTCTCCTGTTGTGAGTACCCAAGGAAATCCTTTCTGACCGTTTTTCGAAGTGCGAAATAACTTTCTGGAAGAGGAGTTATAGGTATCTTGTAATTGAAAACAAGAAAGTAGTCTTGTAAGTGAAACGAGTATGGCACTTAAAATAAGACACATTGTCTAAAGCGAATGAATAATTAAATAAAAACACGTTTCTATTTATTTTTTCTATTTTATTTTACATTAACGTTATGGTTTAATTTAAGTAAAATAAACCTACCTAGTGTAAGTATTCAAACATGCGAAGCTTTGGCACATCTCCACGTGGACGAAGATCTGAAGGTCTTTGCGGTATTAGATATTAATTTGAACTTGATACTTCTACGCGTTTCTGAGAAAATGGGTCGTGACAGACAATCGGATAATATAGTGAGATGAAGTGTATGTAGATTATTTTCTTCTCCTGAGTCACGACACCCTAAAAACTAATAACTATAACCTTAAAAATATGACTTGCGGAATTCTTCTTCTTCTCGGTGTGCCATCTTCTAACGAAGGTCGGCGATCATCATTGCAATTTGAACCCTCGACACAGCAGCTCTGAACAATGAACGGGTGCTTTTATTATACCACTGGCGTAAGTTCTTCAGCCAGGATGTTCTTCTCCTACCAGCACTGCGTTTGCCTTGAATAATAAATTGTAATAACTCGTACTTGGGATTTCTCATTGTGAATTAGTAAAGTGAAATGCTGGCGGAAGTCCGTCATTACTAATGAATGCTATTATCTACTACTATTAATAATAATACAAATAGCGAGATTGTCTTTGTATATATAGATGAAACACCGTACAAGATCAACAAAGGCGTTGTTATCTATGTGAACCCGAGGAGGAAGAGCCCACTTGTCTTCGCATGTGTCTACTGAAATCATTGAGATAATATTCGCATAGAGACTAAGTAACAATAGAGTTATATGCATTTTGTTTTAAAAGGTAAACACATATTTAATACATCGTTATGAAGTACGAAAATACGACAATTAACAAAAGATAATTCCAATAGAATGTCTATTGTTTCCTTCTTCTTCTTGTAAGCCTGCAGGCCAATTATAAGATTTTGAATCAACCCCCTTTGAATAAACCCCCTGGATTTTAGTACTGTCTGAATTCTTTTGACATGTTGCAACAATTGCTGTCCAAAGGCAATAATAAGAACCTTAACGTGCGCTCCGGAGCAGCAGTCTTCATAATTGTCACAGATTATTCAAAAAGTAACGCCACTATATCTACCGCGAAGCAGTAATGTTAACATTACTGCTTCGCGGCTGTGTTCACGTTTGATGGGCATGAGTGAAATAAGAGGCACATGAGACTTAACAACTTATATCTCAGGGTGACGGGTGCAGCGCAACTCGTCAGTTGTGATGAAATGCGTTTGTTATGGACAGAGGTTTCCACTTAAAACCAGCTGGGCCTCTAGCTTGGTGCGTAACTTATCTACATACAAATACATACGTGGAAAATTATTATGGTAGAAATATTTTGCTATAAAAAAACCTATTAAAGCCTGTTAAAGTCCTATCAAAAACAGCCCAGCCGTTTCAGAAATTAGCCAAAACAAACAGACCGTGAAAAAATTAAACAAAAAAATTATAATGATTCTTAAAGCACTAACGCCTGCTGAGCGGAAATACGAGTAGATAGGAGTAGAAAATTATGTCTTCGGACGAGATTTGAACACGCGTCGTCCGGCAACCCATGTCGAAAAAAATATCTCATAAGTACCGTATATACTTTCGTATGCATTTAGCACAAAGCTGTTACTTTGCTTTTACAAACAGGCACTTCAATTTTATTGATTTGTGTAGAGCACAGATAATCTATAGATTCTGTAGATAGATAAAGTCTGTACGCATATAATTTACCACAATAATATCTCTAGGATATACTAACCTCGATGGCTGGCATACAAAACAAACACGTTCCCACTTGAATCAAATAATAATATCGCGGCATCACGTCCAGTAAATAAATATTATGTCTGGTGCGCACTTCGCGTACTGTCGAGTTGAGCATCAGGCAGATTTTATTGATATCGAGCAACAAAAAGAGTCAGTCGTGAACTAAACAATTGGAGTGACACTCAGAGCTTTATATTGAGCAGAATATGCATTTTATAATTTTACTTGTTGCAGTGAGCGGCCGTGTAAAATCAATTTCTCTGGTCATCACAGATATCCCTGGTCAGAACAGCAATAAGTGTAGCTTAGGCTGCATTAATGGTCATCGTTTCTTAGCTGTATCTTCGCTTTCCATCAGGCAAGAGGAATTCAATTTAATTAACAATAATAATAATTATACGTAATTATGCGAACAGTAGACCTAACGAGCACTTAAGACGCGGTCCAACCCCAATTTTAAAATAATTTACGATGCTTTACGTAAGGTTGAAAATCGCTTGTTAGATTGGACGATGTAACGCGAAAATGCGGTAATTTTGTACGTTTTCTTTATATCTTTCGATATATACTAACACTACTGTTACTACTTTAGTACTATATGTTGGCTATGTATTACCTAAAAAATAATATAGTGTTATCGCTGAAAATTCAGAGAGTTTGGACGTGAAAGTTTATTTTTATGCACCTATTTAGGATTTTTTTCTGCAGAGAGCGAGTAATATTTATGAATTCTGTTCGTTTATTACTCTTTGCCTGTTCCTTTTCTAACCTAAGTTTTTTTTTCATAGATTTTTATCGAACTGTTTCGTTACACTCGATGTTTAAAGATTTTGCTTTTGACTATTATCAGGGTATGACCGCGCCTTAATCTTACGAGCTGCAATTCTTCGCAGTACCTTACAACGTATTATCTCGGAAACCACTTGACCAGTTGTGCTCATATTCGAAAATCCTCTTCAAAGTCAGGTACCAAACGTGTGTACCAAATTTTAACTAAATGGGTAGCACTGCAGCAAACTCCCTCTCTCTTTTTAGGAAATGTACCCCCGAAGTCAAAATACGACGACATAAAAATTATATTAAATACCAACACAAGTTTTGTCGAAAGGTTGGTTGAAAAATGGGACTTGTACATGTCGTACGTATTACCTACGGATAAAGATAATCACATATAGTGCTGACGCGACAGGCTTCTTGTAGGATAACTATACCGTTGTTCGTAGTAGTTAGTATAGTAGCACTAATATAATAGTGCTACTATAATGCAGTAACGCCAAGTAGTAAGTAGTAGTATGTAACGACAATATATTCTATTAAACAAATATCCATAAATCTGTACTACTGTACGTCGGTACCATGTGCACAATATTGTGAGAATAGGTACATATTTTTAAACTATCATGGTACCGATTACAAGTTACTTCACACTTTTTGATGTTGAAGTCGGTTAAATTTTGAAGCAAAAACTTAACCATTTTTAGCGACATTGAGTTCAACTTCAACTCTTGCTTTGTGGCTTTTGTAAATAAGCCACTCATGAACGTAGTATGTATAGTACATAATATGTTTATGGAGCCACAATCATTTTGTCAGTGTAGATAATATTGAAAAGACTAGGTGACTTAGTTTGAAATGTGCGGAGGCCTTTTCAAATCACTGGCAGGCCTTAGTAATTCCTGAAACAAATGGGTCTGAAACGAACAGATGCGGATAATTGTTATTCCATTACGATGCCCGAGCTAGTTACGCAGTTTACCAGAAGGCCAAATCTAAAGGGTTCTTTATGGTATTTGAAAGTCGGATATTTTGGGTTTATTTTCCAACTCACAAACATCGGGATCTGAGAGACTGAATAATTAGACAGCTGGTATGTAAAACATGATTAGGGTGGTGTTTCGAAAAAAAATGTTTATTTAATATCAAAACCAACTTATTCACGTAATTAGCTGACGTTATCGACCTAGGTTTCGGGCATGTCGGGCGATCACCAGTGGTCGCCACGATCTTGCAGCGTAAACTCCCTGAGGACGGGCATCGGACATGCCCGAAACCTAGGTCGATAACATCGGCTAATTACGTGAGTAAAGTCGGTTTTGGTATTAAATAAATATGTGTCTACATTACGAGAATTATCAAACAAAAAAATTGTTACTTATACTTAAATATATTAGGTCTTTACCTATGAAATTGGAGACTTGGCTGAACATTTTAAAATATAAAATTGCGGGAAATGTTTTTAATTTAACTAATCAAGGTACTGGCCTACTGACCATATTATCTATAGAATTTTGCCATTGTGATGGTAGTTTGTTTATCCATTTACTGTAGTAGTCTGCCGGACGGGAGGCGATGAAGTCAGCGAAAGTCAGAAGAGTGCTGAATTTTTTTCCCAAATTATAAAATTGTACGAATTTCCAACGAAAGCGCCAAAACTACCACAATTTCACAAAAACAAAACAACTGACTAAATTTGAAATTAAAATAACTTCGGGCAGTCCGCGTTAGTCCAGCCACCCGATGTCGTCGAAGAAGGCCAGCAGCTCGCTGACGCTGGTGCAGGCCTCCTGCACGGTCCTCGGTGATCCGAGGTGATCTACCCGTTGCGATGCCACGCTACTGCACTCAAAGATGACGTGCGCGGCCGTTTCCTCTGCCTCCATGCACCCTCGGCACAGGGGGCTGTCTGTAACACCTAACGTAAACAGGTGTTTGTTTAGTGAGCAATGTCCCGTTACAATACCATATATACAATATAATACATAATAATACGTCCGGGTTTGTCATGTTTGAGATTGCGTAGTTTTCTTGAGTATCAGCCCAGTTGGAAATGACCCTTCCTCCGAAGCACGGTATCCCAGGTTCGATCCCTGGCCGGGCAAACACGTATTGTTTGTGAGGTCGGGTCTTGGACGTTGTGAAGTGTTATTGTGTGATTCCTGACCACTCGCGAAAATGGGTTCCTAGTGCTAATGTAGTGTGAACGTTCTTATTATTATTATTGATAAGAAGAATTAAAACTAATTTCTCGAAATTTCGTGTCACGACTACGAGCGAACAAGTAGGTTCTTGACAAGTATTTCCCATTGAAGCATTACTTTATTTAATTAAATTAACATTAATACATTATTATAACATTATTGTTAATTCCTCTTTCGTACTTCAGACACAATACTGGCCAATTTATCAAGAAGTATTTATTTCTTAAGCAATTTACCCATTTACAACTTTTCCTAAGCCGAAAACATTTCCCTACGTTATTCAATATTACTTCTAGCAAAAGTATAATCTTAGAGAACTAAGTTTCCATTTCGGAAACCTCGACTCACAGAATTGCTTACACTGTTGCTCTAACTTTAGCCAGATTTAAGTGAGAACGAAGAAACAAATGTGTTTTCGGCAAGGATACCGTGAAATGTGGTAAATCTTGTAAACGACCTGTTTTCCGAAACTACGGAGAAGGTACGTATGAGTACAATTACATAACAACAACAGAAGTGTCTTCAATTTCAAAATAACTTTAATAAATCGTCTCCAAGTACAAATACCAGTGTACATAGATCGTGGCAGCAAAAAGTAATGAATTATATAATGTGTTTTTAGTAAAGTAGGTATTATGATACTTTACTTACTGAAGTCACTAAGCACCTAGAACTCTTTCAAATGCGTAGCTCTAAGCGTTTCTACCGTTTGTTTCATGTCGAATGTTCTGAAGAGCTTTTTAATCTTATTCCTTCCTCACCATTCCGATCCCGAACTATTCGTTCCGGCCTAGCATTGCATCCATATACTGTTCAAAACTTCTTACCACGAACTAAAAAATTTGGCAGTTCCTACCTATGTCGTGTAAGTAAATTGTGGAATGCTCTGTCGGCGTACGTATTTCCTTACAGCTATGACCCTGGGTCTTTCAATCGGGACGTGAAAAAACGTGCCATTATTATACTTATACGAGTATAATAATATATTGCTTCTTGATTCCATCATCGCTTTCCATCAGGCGAAAGGGAGTCACTTTGATAAACAATTATTAAAATAATATATTTCATTACAAGTGGGGAAAGGCTGTCATTGCAAAAAGTTCCGATAAATGTCGTATGTAAAAGGCGCAGCCGAAGGCGAGGGTTGACAGTCGGAACAAGTTGCAATGACGGTTCCGTACGTGTACTGAACGACTATTTTTAATACAGTTGCGAAAAAATGAAGCAATTTAATAAAATGAACTCGTAAAGAAAAATTCTGGAAATGGCGCCAACCGTAGAATATAAGCAGAGATTTTTTTTTCTTCACCCATTCTGGTAGGCAAAGGGAACTATGCCCATACAGCCAAGTCTTCAGTAGAATTTTTTTATTAATATGAAATGAAAATGAAATTTAATGAGATGAAATGAAATGAAACCTAACCTAACTCATTCGATCAAATCATTAAATCTGATATTGAAACAAATTAGTAGCTTCTTTTTAGAAATATAGGTATTTGCATGAGTCATAAAAACTTCTATGATTTTTTTTTAGTAAAAACTTCATGGTTGGTTTTTCTTTTTAATAGACATTATTTTGACAGTTGGGAAAGAGAACGCACGAGTTCGGGAAAGGTACGAGTAAAAAAAGCACGAGTATGTAATAGCCCACATCCCGAACGCTATACGCCCCTGCAATACGATATGAGATTCTGTATACTACGTGCTTACATAGCACTGCAGCTCAATAAGGTTGAGTAAAGCTCAAAAGTTTTTAGTAGCATAAATGACTGAAAAATATTATATAGTTCATTACATTGTGCTGCTTGGATCTATGTACGTTGTACACTGGTATTTGTGCTATATTGTATTATTTGATGATTTAATAAAGATATTTTGAACTTGAATTGAGTAGCTCAATGGCAATATGACAATTCTGGACGATAAACTTGATATTTCAATCATGGTAGGTTTAACAGTATAGTATTAACAGTAGTTTAGTGTTATGTTTTTATTACGACCAATAATTATGAACAATAGCTAAGCTAAGTAAAATACAACGAACAAATGAAAAACACTTAAAATCAAGTGTCACAATGGGCGGTCTTATCGCTCAGAGCGATCTTCAGATCTCTTCCAGACAACCATGCACGGTAAAAAATATGTATACAAGTAACGGTGGTGCATAAAACAAGTACAATATAGAATACTTTTAAAATTAAGTTACCTATATCGTTACATATTTTAAAAAGTCCTACCTACCTACAAGATAATCATTCTGAACCTAAATACATATTGCAGATCATGTAGCAACGGCAGTGAAATTTTTTATAAAAACATGCCAGAAATACACAAATTAGATCAGATTACTATGTAGATTATTTTATGTATATTAATTGTATTGTGTTTATATTTGTAACTGTGTGTATATATATGTATTGTAATTTATAGAGAGAAAAATTCCATCCTCGGACGGGATTCGAACCCGTGTCTTCTGACTCTCCGTGTCAGACGCCATTGACCAACTAGGCCACCGAGAATCTGGTCCAAGCATCGAATTTTAACTCTCTATTTGACTAACCGTCTTGCGGGGACGGAGCGACATCTATTGGACAGTTTAACAGTACCATCCAACCGAAAGAAGCATTATTTTGAAAATTCGATGCTCGGACCAGATTCTCGGTGGCCTAGTTGGTCAATGGCGTCTGACACGGAGCGTCAGAAGACGCGGGTTCGAATCCCGTCCGAGCATGGAATTTTTCTCTCTATAAATTTCAATGTTTGAGATCGCTTAAGCAGGCGTTAGTGCTTTAAAAAAGTAATACTATAAAAAAATATACATGTATGTATAAAAATTGGGTTCACTACTAGAGTATTTTACCGTATATCTGTAATTTTGCCATCCCTCAAGTTAATGGTGTACTCAGATACCTACATATTAATACAACTAATTTTTGTACGGACTCTGACAGAACTGTGACAATTAGCCATAGAGAAAACCAGTCCCTTTCCTCTTTGCAATTAGCTATAGATAGAATATAAGTAAACTCATCAATAAAATGATGAAAACCTTTAGCGAGCATTTTGCATTTACATATTGATATACTTAATAGAAAGTATAAATCATATTAAAAGGAAAATGCGAAGGGAACGATTGAAAGTAGGTACTTTACCTTCTTTTATTGTTCCCGTCGCCGAGGGTCAAAGGCAAAATAACATAATAATAAGAAGGAAATACATCAAGGATAACGATTTTGCTATAGTTACTATTACCGCTGAAGGGCTCTGGAGGGTTCTTAACAACGCTTGGAAAGCCTGACGAGACAAATGCTTTGTCCAGCCTTGTTAGCTGACCCCACTTGTAGTGGTTCGAAGCAACGCCAGAAATATAAGAGAAAATTAGTCTGCATGGTACTTAAACAAAGAAACGCTCCATGAAATAACATAACAAAAGAATTATATGATTATTAACGGGATATTTACCGTGGTAAGGTTGTGGAATGAGCTCCCGATATTTCGGCGCAGTTACATGCACCATGTTCACGGGAAGCTTACCACGGTAAATATCCCGTTAATAATCATATAATTTTAGAGAACAACCGTGATAGTTTAAAACAGTGTTTTAACAAAAGAATGTCTCTTGAAAATAATAAGTCGGCAAGTATAGTAGGTAACTTCACTAGTTTTTAGCCTTTGTAACATTTTTTTTATGTTATCTTATTAGGTAATCAAACGTAATTAAAAAAGTAAAACAATATGGAAAACAAATATATAATGTATGTATTTGTAAAAGAGATTTCACAGTCCTAGTAGACTATATTTTATAATTATCTACGTCAAAACGGTTAGCCAGCGGCTATAATAGTCTGGAGCCAATATTTTCGACATTATATTTCTACGAGATAATGTTAAAGACCTACAATTTACCTCCACAATAATCGTTTGCAGATAGTGAGTTTGAAGTTTTTGCAAGTTCACCAATGCTTATGCTCAAAAAACAATAAACTGCGTATTGTATATATAGGCATGACCACGCTCTGAATAAATACAATTTCATACAACTCCATTCCAATAACATTGACTTTCTTACCCTAACCAAAACAAGGAACATAAATCTTCGCCATACATTTTAGTTGATACACATACATATTTATGGTCCAAACAAAACAGGCGAACAATTCACCCACTTTCGTAATATCCAATAACCATTTGCTTACCGTGGAAACTGTTTGCACGAGAGCCAATAAAACAGGGCAATAATCCATGTTATTCACCGGAATACATGCATATTGCATCCTTTTCTAAATTTAGATGATAAATAAGGATAGGGGCAGGAATACTACGACAACGAAATTCATTTGTTTATTTATAAGCAAGGTAGTGCCCCTGTGATCGCGTGACGCCTTGCGCGGAACCATGCATCCCTATATTTAATTTTATAAACTTTTCTCATACATTCACTCCTATGAGCTTGGTAATAAGGTTGAAACTCTTTATTACATCAGAAAAATTAAGTTTGTAATATTGTCACGTTATCATTATCAAGGTAATGAGTCATTGTGGAAAGTGGGCTTATTAATATGACTCATGAGGTTGTTACGGACGAGGGTTGGTCATAGAAAGCTAAGACTACGACCAATATTCTGTAAATGGCTAGGTTAACACAATATCAAGCAACAGTACAAAGGTCTTTATTATGTATGTGATATAGCAGGGGCCTTATTATGGATAATAATAATAATAATAATTTGAGTGAGTGTCGGCCGTAAATCAAGCGGTCACTGGTTAGATCCCTACCTCGGCTTGAACTTTAGGTGAAGATGATTTCGTGGTGAAATCCGTAGCATAGTCGTCAGGCACTTTCCAGTACCCATCCTTTGCATAAACATCTGCCACGAGGTCCTTAAACGGAGCGTTTCGGCAGCTGTCCTTGAGAGCCAGTCGCATGGAGTGAACAGAGCAAGGTGATAATAACTAATTGAATGATACTTTAATGAGTCCTCAACGCGGTATGGTACACCCGACCAAATACAATAAAAAATATTACTAAATTACAATTTAATAATCTGCCATTATATGTCTAATGTAGCCACCTTCGACCATATAGTACTGACTATCAAAGGAGACCGTGGATATAAGTTTTTAAACTGACATGGTCACTAATGCAAGTTAAGTCTAGTAACGGGATATTTACCAGTATTTATTACGAGCGCATACGAAGAATTAATGTCAGGAAGCATAATTCAGAACAAATGCCACTCAAAATGTGGCCCTTCAAACCAAAACGTATGATTCCAAAATAAATTTTAAAAGGAAGTGGTTCCATCAAATTTGTTTGTAAAGAAATATTGGTGTTTATTTAATAATCTTTATTTTGTATTTGGAAAATTATTTTAAAAATTTTGAAAATAATCGTAACTTAGATTATTTATTTTATAAAATAATGTATTATCGGGTTCCATCGTTTTCGCACTTCCGCCGTAAGCGGCCGTACTATTCTGTCGTGCGATTCTGCCGTGCGATTCTCAAATGTTTCGTCGATGCGCTCGTCGACGAGCACACTGATGTCAAATACTTTATAAGATATCGCCTTGTAAACAAGGTTGCTTTTCCAACGTTTCTTGACATCTCTTCATTTATTTCACGGATGTTGTCAAAGATGCAACAATGTTTGCTCTTAAATACTGCCGTGCGATTCTCTCAGAGCAAACATCGTTGCATCTTTGACAACATCAGTGAAACAAATGACGAGTGTACAATGGCGAAGTATTTGACATCGGTGAGCTCGTCGGCGGTTGTCGAGATGTACATAAGGTTGCTTTTCCAACGTTTCTTGCCATATCTTCATTTGTTTCACGGATGTTGTCAAAATGCAACGATGTTTGCTCTTAGAAAATCACACGGTTGGAATTTGTTCTACGCCCGTCAAAAAGGCTACACTTTTATTCAATCTGTACAATCATGTGAAAAGTTCACTATCCTGTTAGGTTTCGAATCAAGTTGGGTCGTTTATCGGATTCTCTAAAGAAATATTGTCTATGTGTCGAATCGAGTTGGATCGTTCATCGGGTTTTTGAACGATAGATTGTCTATGGGTCGGTCGCCCGCCATGATGGTTGGCAGGTATGGATTCATTCGGTTGGGAGCAGCGGTAGCGATTGGTCGTACATTCGTAGCAGGCATCGGAACAGTTTGGGAAGGTGACGCAGTGTGCGTAACTATCTGTGGACTCGGTGATTTTTAATGTGAGTACTAGAATAAGTGGAGTGTTTAATAAAGAGTTCTGCTTCTGAGATATATGTTTTACTATATTTCAGAAGTGGGATTAGCCCATTTTAATGCCCAACTATGATTATGAAACCAAAGAACATCAACCCTTAATGCATAGAACGTTATAAGTTTCATTACCAAAAACTAGTTTTTTTTATGTGGGTAGTACTCAACAAAAATAATAATAATAATTTTATAATAATAATATGGGCATGTGGTTCCTCGTGTGGTCTGAGGGGTCTACGGGGGAAGAAAATGCATTTATTTTCGAGCTACGACGCACCGTTTTCGAGATATCTTGAAATTTTGATTAAATACCGAGTGACTACGATAATAACGTGTTTTTAATCAAAATTTTCTTCTTTCGAGATACGGAGCAATGCCGCAAGGCAATGAAACCTCGGCGCGACGGCGGCTCTCAACACCATCCCGAAGAAATTCGGAGCTGGTTCGGAGGTCGAGAAGCCGTGTCCGCCAGGAGACGAGCGCTCGCCGCAGCCGTAGCCATAGCCGACTGCGTAGTGACGGTCACGAGCGGAGCCAGTCAAGAAGAGAGCTGGAACGTGAACTTGAGCGCGAACGTGCTCGGGCGCGCTTGTTGGAGGATGAAATCCGCCGTGGTCGAAGCAGAACTCGACGGAGCATCGCCGAGTCACGTAGTGAGGACGCGCGCCGAGAGCGCAGCGCTGTCGTGGATCGTCACCAACGTGAGCGCAGCGTTCTTCGGAGCCGCAGTCTGAATCGAGTGCGGACGCCGAGCAGGGCGCGCGACAGAGTACAGAGCGACAGGTTAGAAAGTTCGCTATTTACTTCCGGAGATATTGCTAATTTACTTAATTCCATAACACCACTAAAATCCCAGTCGGCGCCCGTGGCGAACTCGTTACCAACTAGTAATATACATCACAAGAACATAATTCCCAATTTCGATCCTTCCTCAAAAACGCAACGAATTGACATTTGGCTTAAAAAGGTAAACGAGTGCGCTACGGTCTACGGTTGGGATGAGAAGGTACTATACATTTTGCTATGCAGAAGTTCCAAGGACTTGCGAAAACGTGGTTTGAGAGCTTAAACACTATATTGTATACGTGGCAAGAGTGGCAGCAAAAACTGCTTAATGCATTTCCCTATGAACAAAATTTCGGCCAGTCCTTGGAAGATATGCTGAAAAGGAAAAGCCGAACCAATGAATCGCTCGAAGTGTATTATTATGAAAAATTAGCCTTGTTGAATCAATGTGACATCGAAGGCAAAAAGGCAGTTGACTGCATAATACACGGCCTGAGCGACATAACTCTTAGATCTAGCGCTAACGCCCTTCGTTGTACTCAACCCGACCAATTGCTTCAGTTTTTGATGTGCAATAGGGATATCCCTCTACCTTTTGATAGAGGGCAGCCTAGGTTCAGACCCAGCGACAATTGTGATGACGAATAACACATAAAAATTAGACGACATATATGATTTTGGTTACCAATTATCTGAATTGATGTATTATTGTATTTTATTATATATTATTATCTATCGTAAATTATTAATTATTTATTTATTTGATAAGCGAGATTGTATCACAGTAAATCAGAATACTATGTTAATGCGGTGTATTTGAGAAGGGAAGGTTCAAGGCACCGATAGATATAAGTGAGTGGTGTCCATGAGAAAGAAGGGTTCATGGACATCAATATAGTGTCTGTGAGAAGGAAGGGTTCACAGACACATATAGTTATAAGTGATTGGCGTTCATGAGAAGGAAGGGTTCACGGACGCCAAATATGTTGTCTGTGAGAAGGAAGGGTTCACAGACACATATAGTTATAAGTGATTGGCGTTCATGAGAAGGAAGGGTTCACGGACGCCAAATATGTTGTTTGTGAGAAGGAATGGTTCACAAACACCATTAGACTGAAACATCTAGATATAGTTTACTGTAACCGCGCATATGTTAATAGATAGACACTTAGAACGATAGATCATAACGTAATTATTGTACGTTCACTGAGAATTGAGGAATCTCAAATCGTTGTTGTTTTATTTGGCTTATAATATGTTTTTTCTCATTAATTAGCCCCTGCAATGTACATTAAATGAAATTATTCGTTGTTAAACTGTAGTAAATTATCAATTATGTTTTGTATCAATGATGTTGTTTAATGTTTTCTCTATTAATTTTGTTATTGATTATTGAATCTAGTTCTGATGCCTGCTGCAACCGAGTGTTAGGTTATACACGAGCGTTCTAATCCCGTGCATGAGGACATGCACGAGGTCAGAATGGTCGAGTGTTAGGTTTCGAATCAAGTTGGGTCGTTTATCGGATTCTCTAAAGAAATATTGTCTATGTGTCGAATCGAGTTGGATCGTTCATCGGGTTTTTGAACGATAGATTGTCTATGGGTCGGTCGCCCGCCATGATGGTTGGCAGGTATGGATTCATTCGGTTGGGAGCAGCGGTAGCGATTGGTCGTACATTCGTAGCAGGCATCGGAACAGTTTGGGAAGGTGACGCAGTGTGCGTAACTATCTGTGGACTCGGTGATTTTTAATGTGAGTACTAGAATAAGTGGAGTGTTTAATAAAGAGTTCTGCTTCTGAGATATATGTTTTACTATAATCCATGTCTAAATGTTTTGACCTACTCTAACCAAAAACATAATAGAACATTTTGCGAACAGTTTATCGCAGTGTGACACGGAGATTGACGAAATTGTTCTGTGCTGCGTTTGTTGGCCGAGTATGTGAGGTAAGTTAAGTACCTAAAAAGTGTAAGTGTAAAGTATGTGTGCGAGGATAAGTTTGCGGATGTGTTTAAGTACACCTACAATCTACATGTAAGTGCATATCACACATTAATCCTTTAGGGGCAGAATAAGGAAGGTTTATTGAAAGCACTGGCAGTTGTATAAATACGATCCCGTCCTGATTCGGGAAGTTAGGGCCTCGATAAAGTTAATGGTTACTTTAGACTAAAGCCCTGGTTTAGCACGTGAGGTTATTTTCGTACGGTAAGTGCCTGTCTGTGCCAGGTAGTAGAATAGTGCCTTCCAGTAATCCGCTTTGAGTGTATTTTTCCAGGACATTGGTGTGATACAAGCACTTCTCAGGCTCCTTTAGCTTAGTTGGTTGTGAACCTGTCTTCGAAGCACGGGGTCCTAGGTTCAATATCTGGCTGAGGTAAATATTAGTGTGATGATCAGAAGTGTTTGTCATCGGATCTTAAGTAGATGTGGTGATGTATTACTGTTTATGGCCAGCCCATGCTGCGCATCAAGGAATCCAAGTGGTAATAAGTGTTAATCATTACAATTATTACTTCTGTTGTATCGAGAACTTTTCAAGAAGTATTCGTAGCAGTGCTATTCACCTACAGGCAATTAACATAATGTGTAAAATTAACTTGTAATTTAACTATACGCTATGGATAGCTTTTAGAATTGAGAAGCTTTTAGATCAGAAACTCGGTAATGAGTCGAGCAAGTAACTCATCTGATGTTAAGCATCACGCTTGCCCATAACAGTTGAATGCTGTTCAGAGTTTAAACTACAACAGTTCAAAACCCTGTGTGGCGCTTGTCACCCTGAGATATAAGATGTAAAATCTCTTGCCTTGTAATTTCATTGAAATCATTGCTCTTCAAACCGAAACACAGTAATGTTTGCACACTACTGCTTCTCGGTTGAATACCTAGCAAAGGTGTGGTACGTCCCCAGGTAGACTCTGCAAAAGACCTACCACTACAGAATTGTGCAAACAATCACCTAATTCGCTCGTGGTCAAAGTAAAACGCAAACTAAACTGCAGGCGTTGCAGCAATGCCGGCCCATATTGACATAGCTTCAAATGGCACTGCGCGTGGGAGGAGCACAAGGTTTAATGACCCCGGAAAGATACGTCTTTGATACTTTAGCTTACACTGTAACTAGCTTAAACTCTGTGTTGAGTTAGCAGATCGAGGAATCAAGAGACAGTTGGATTTATTGAACAAAGAAGAACCAACGCTGATGATTCTTTTAAAGACTGACTAATCAGTATTTTTTTAATGCAGCTTTATAGTATACATTAAGTTAATATTTTCTCTCACTTTTGTGTACGTTTACAATTTTGTGGTTCTGATCAGACCATTACCAGGTTGCCAGTGGTAGATCACATACATTATGGATGCGTTCCGGTAACGCCGTCAACGCTCACACTGTCGCGCCCCGGTTTACCGTTCCCTTCGGTTCCAATGCTTTTAAATGCCCAATCCGAATAGAACACTTACGCGGTCACGAACTGCGTGCCAGTTTTTTCTGTCAAAAATCGAAAGATTCCGATACTTATTTAATATGTTGACAGTAACAGCTCGCAACGACCGCAGAAACCCACCAACCATCCGCGAGCTTTGTGGTCGTGACTTCATTGATGACCTATCGAGATCGGTCACAATGATCATGGGCTTGTAAAGGAACGGGGGCATGAACGATGCGATTATTTTCGGCTCATAAAGGAACATGACCTAAGTTGGACAAATTTTTGATTATCGAGAAAAAAATCCTGTTAAGGTCTTGTGGTCCCACCTCCAATCGTGCGAAGAGCAAAATTCTGATTTATGATTAGAGAACATCAATGATAGTTTGTTAAACCATTTCTTACACCAGTAACGATACGATTACATTACTTTTTCACTCTGATTACATTACTTTTTCACTTTGATTACATTACTTTTTCACTCTTTTCACTTTGATTACAACTCATGGTAGGGAAACTGTTATCGTGGGTTATGGCTTAACCGAGGCTTTCACGGTCAATTAACGTTAAGGTACAGCTATGATTAACTTCGGATTGTTTACTCGTACAGAGTCATTAGAGCGTTCAGTTAATTAGTGGTGCCCACAAAAAGCACATTCTTCAGATAACTGTAAGTTGCTACCATGTAGAACTCTATTATTAATTACACTAATTATTTTTATAAATGCGAAAGCATGGCTGTTTGGTTTCATAGAAAAGTTTGCTACTCCTTCGCGTCCAAACTAATGTAACGATTTGCCTGATATTTTCAACACATGTAGGTAGATGATGATAATATACACAAAATGTTTATTTTTTATTGATATCAAGCTGCGCCCCGCGGTTTCACCCGCGTGTTGATGGATGATGATGACGATGGAAAGTATCCGATGTCCTTCCCCGAGATATAACAAATCGAAAAACACAACAATCATTAAAATTGGTCCAGCCTTTCTCGACTTATAAATGGTGTTATAAAACGACTTTGTTTTATATAGATGTGCTTTTGAATAGTATTTTTTGCGGAGACAGGATCGATAGACACAGTAAATGTAGGAGCGCGAAAATCTGAAGTGACTTAAAATTCATTATCACTTAAATATAATAAGAGCTAACTGTGCCTATCGAAAAAATAATTTCTAATAACGTACGTGGTCCTTACATAATCAATGTACTATCTTAATGGTAGAGCTGATCATGGCTTTAAAAGCCGATTCACTTGTATTAAGTACTTAGCTTAATTTAAACTAACTTAAGCCAAACGTGTAAACAGTCAATTGAGTAATACATTGGAATTAAAACATTTAATAAGGAAGTGTCAAATCGAGATTATATCGTGAATATTTACTATTTTTTGTAAAAATCGTTGCAGAGGCACGATCTAGATACTAAAGTTAAGTCTTCTTTTTGTGAATTTCCTGTTTATTTAAAGTACGGCTTGAAAATTAGAGAGCTAAGAAAGACCAGTGAAAAGTTTCTATTTTAAAGTCTTTAAAGTCACCTAATTTTGTTTCCTATTACCACAGGAATTGGGTATCTACAAGTTTTGATCTCCACGAGCATTCTATGTTATAAAGCAACATAGCATCAAATATATCACGAGCGAAAACCGAGGATGTAAAGTGTTTGGATGACCGTAAATGGCACTATTTACTGCCAATTTGAATACTCAATACAAATTATAATAAGTTATGGAAGACACTCCAACCACCACCATCTGTCATGTGCAGGCGTTACGCTTACCATCAGACAAACAATTACTTTTATGGTGCGTATTAACGTACATGAAATATTGGAACTAGGCAATACTATTGGTAAAATACTGAGGAATGCAGGCAGTTCCGCTTGACAATAATAATTGATAGTAAAAAGTTTCTACGTTAATATGTATGTCCTTTATTTACGCCCCAATGATTAAAAGAATTTGTATGCAATTGTATTACACTCTCACAATCCACTCAACACTCTGCGATAAGGGGAATCCTAATGCGGGGATTGGGATTCCCCGGGTCGCGGGAAACATGGACACATCATAACATCCAATACTCGAGAGCAAACCTTTTTTCTAGGCACACAACTATTTGCCCCAGGTATTAATCCTGGGACCTTTGAAAGCAGGGTCACTAGCAATAAGCTAACGGACCCTTTCATTTGGAATACACATATAATATATGTGTATTCCGTATATCCTGCCGTGGCGGTACCGGCTTAGAATAGCACCCCCCCAACTCTACCCGTGGGTGCCGTAGAAAGCGGCTAAGGGAACAAATCAGAAGGTGGGCAGCAGCACCTTCCCAGTCAAACACACACAAACTGCGCTCGCCAACCCGCCTGCCAAGCGTGGCGAGTATTGGCAAAAACCCCTTATGGATTGGACAAAAAGAACCAGGCCCCCAGTCCCCGGCCGCCCCGCTATTCCTGGCTACGGTAGCGGCCATGGTAACGGTGGGGCAGGGGGTGCTAAGAATCCCCGGCAGACGCCCGGCTACCACCCCCAACGACGACGACTGGCCCTGGTAACACACAACATACGCACGATGAGGACAGACGAGAAGATATATGAGCTGGAAGAAGAAATGAGTAAGCTACACTGGGACATTGTGGGGTTATCTGAAGTCCGTAGAGCGGGTGAGGACGCGATAACCCTAAAATCAGGTAACCTACTCTACCACCGGGAGGGCGACCAACAGTCCCAAGGTGGTGTCGGGTTTCTCGACCACAAGTCCCTTACTAACAACATAGTTAAGATCGATAGCG
The DNA here is from genome assembly GCA_917880725.1 of Selenia dentaria. Classification (NCBI taxonomy): domain Eukaryota; kingdom Metazoa; phylum Arthropoda; class Insecta; order Lepidoptera; family Geometridae; genus Selenia; species Selenia dentaria. The sequence continues at coordinate 22,508,962 of OU862893.1, forward strand.
TTTCCAATAGGGTCGTATACCTAATACTCAGAGTATCCAAACGATATTCGCTGAAGGTCATTCAGGTATACGCACCGACGAAGTCGCACCCGGATGATGAGGTGGAGGATATGCATGAGGACATAAGTCGGGCCATACATACCTCTGAAACGCACTTTCTAGTTGTTATGGGGGACTTCAACGCGAAGTTGGGTAAGAGAAGCGAGGATGAGTCGAAAGTGGGGCAATTTGGCTATGGACAACGGAACTGTAGGGGACAGAGGTTGGCCGACTTCCTGGAGAAAGAGGGACTCTTTATGATGAACTCTTTCTTTCAGAAGCCACCTCACAGGAAATGGACCTGGCTGAGCCCCGATGGTTCCACGAGAAATGAGATTGACTTCATTATGACCACCAAAAGGCAAATATTCACTGATGTCTCCGTGATAGACAGGGTTAAAACCGGTAGTGATCACCGAATGGTAAGAGGCACGGTGAATATTAATGTCAAACTGGAGAGGTCTCGTCTGATGAAGTCTACGCTCCGACCCACTCGTGCCCGTATTCAAGACCCCGAGAGCTTTCAACTTGAGCTATCCAATCGCTTCGATTGCCTTGAGAACATCGCTTCAGTGGACGAGATCAATAACAGGTTAGTAGAAACTGTCCATACAGTGGGTTCCAAGTACTTTAAACCCCACCGTACAGATAGGCCACAGAAACTCTCCAACGATACCCTCAACCTCATGGCTGAACGACGCTCATTGAAACTGCAGTCTTCGGATGATGCTGAAGCATATAGGCTGCTCAATAGACGAATATGGAAGTCCTTGCGACACGACATCCAGATCTTTAATACAAACCGTATTAAAGAGACGATAGAGCGGAAAAAAGGCTCCAAAGTGTTTGCAAGAGACATGTCTATAGGGCAAAGCCAGTTGACGAAGCTGAAGAGAGGAGACGGCAGTGTAGCGTCGACCAAAGCGGAAGTGTTAAGAGAGGTCGAGACTTTCTACGGACAGTTATACACCTCGGTCGCTAAACCTGTTAGCAGCTCGGTCAAAGACCCAAGAGCCAAGCTGACCCGACATTATACCGAAGATATCCCGGACATCAGCCTGTACGAGATTAGAATGGCCTTGAAACAGCTTAAGAACAACAAGGCGCCTGGTGACGATGGTATCACATCTGAGCTTCTGAGAACGGGTGGAACACCGGTACTTAAAGTCCTCCAGAATACCGTCTTACTCGAAGGTTCAACGCCAGAAGCATGGAACAAAAGCGTGGTGGTGCTGTTCTTTAAGAAAGGTGACAACACTTTACTTAAAAATTACAGACCCATCTCGCTTTTGAGCCATGTTTATAAGCTGTTTTCGAAGGTCATAACGAACCGTCTCAGTCGCAGGTTTGATGAATTCCAGCCTCCGGAACAAGCCGGTTTCCGAAAAGGCTATAGTACCATAGACCACATGCACACGCTACGGCAAGTTATACAGAAGACCGAAGAGTATAACTTGCCTCTTTGTCTAGCGTTTGTGGACTATGAGAAAGCCTTTGATTCGATCGAGACGTGGGCAGTGCTTGAGTCTCTCCAGCGGTGCCGTATTGACTATCGGTATATTGAAGTGCTGAAGTGTTTGTACAAAAACGCCTACATGTCAGTCCGAGTACAGGAGCAGAGTTCGAAGGCAATTCCATTGCAAAGAGGCGTGAGACAGGGAGACGTTATATCTCCGAAACTGTTCACCGCTACATTGGAAGACGCCTTCAAGCTTCTGGAATGGCAAGGACTTGGCATCAATATTAACGGCGAATACATCACTCACCTTCGATTTGCCGACGATATTGTAGTCATGGCAGAATCCATGGAAGACCTCAGTACAATGCTCGAAGGCCACCATCGAGTTTCCCAACGGGTAGGTCTTAAGATGAACATGGACAAGACGAAAATTATGTCTAATGCCCATGTTGTACCTACCCCAATATCAGTTGGGAACTCAGTTCTCGAAGTTGTTGACGAGTACATCTACCTGGGACAGACAGTCAAACTAGGCAAGTCCAACTTCGAGAAAGAGGTCAATCGTCGAATCCAACTCGGCTGGGCAGCGTTCCGGAAACTTCGCGAAGTCTTCTCGTCAAAAATACCTCAGTGCCTCAAGACAAGAGTCTTCGACCAATGTGTGTTACCAGTGATGACTTATGGCACTGAAACGTGGTCTCTTACTATGGGCCTCATAGAAAAGCTCAAAGTCGCACAACGAGCTATGGAGAGGGCTATGCTCGGGGTTTCTCTACGTGATCGAATCAGAAATGAGGAGATCCGTAGAAGAACGAAAGTCACCGACATAGCCCAGAAGATTAGCCAGTTGAAGTGGCAGTGGGCAGGGCTCATAGCACGCAGAACAGATGGCCGATGGGGCCGAAAAGTTCTGGAGTGGAGACCACGGACCGGCAAGCGCAGCGTAGGTCGTCCACCGACACGGTGGACAGACGACCTGAGGAAGGTCGCAGGACGACGTTGGATGCAGGCCGCTTCCAACCGGTCCTTTTGGAAAATCATGGGGCAGGCATATGTTCAGCAGTGGACGTCCTACGGCTGAGATGATGATGATGATATAATATATGATTATGCTAGGCTGGTTTGATTAACACATCAGTTACCTTTATCAGAGAAAACGATCCTAGGGGATAAGCGAAGCAAGAACGCTTATCATTCACTCAGTTGACACAGGACAAACTGTAATTTATCTAGGGCAACTCTGACAGAAAGTTCACAGTTTGTACCCCGAAGCGTGAAGCGTTGACGCTTACGATACGAATACTTTTTCGCAAATTGTTTGTGCTAGGCCTCATGTCATGTAACGCATCTCAATACCTAGTAAGATCCTTTATATTCTACTTACAAACTTCCCTAAAAAGGAAACTAACTAAAAGGGAAAACCAAACAAAATTAAGTCGAACAGCGCAGCTGTAAAAATAATGCATACACATAGGTCCGGCCTTGTTCGCTAAATAACACTTAAACGACATTTAAACCGACACGCTATTTACGTAACTGGACCACCCTGGCCTTTTCTTCCACTTTCTTTTGACCCTTAAACTTAAAACGTTAAGGTTGTGTTTTGCATGTCTTGTGATTCGAGATTGTAATGTCTGAGGTTACAGACCGTCTACTAATTAATTAGGATTAGGGTTCCGTGCTCGCGGCAGATAAAACTTTGCGGTGGCGTGACGTCACAGACCTTAAATCATCGCTGTACTTAAATTTTGCCTAATCCCCGCGGTTTGACTCGACCCGCTTTGGGGTAAGAACCACAAAGACCGCAATCAGATCTAACAATGTACGAGTAAAAATAAAGAAATTGCAGCTGTTACCGGCCGGTTTTTATCGACGTTACTAGTTACTAGATATATATAGAAATTCGACATACATTCATACAAATATAGCGTCTAATTTGTATTTCACGTAATGCAAACCGTAGATAAAGAAGCTGGACGTAAGTTGACCGAGCTTTGAAAAAAGTTTGGATCTGGGTGCTAATATGATAATGTTTTTGCACAATGATTGAAGTTTCATGCATTTGTTATGGTTAGATGGAAGATACATACATGATTTTTATGGGAATGCTGCTATAAGCACAATCATGTTAACTATAGGTAAATCATACTTGATCTCCTAAGATCGACCCAATGCAAAAAAACGCCTTAAAATACAGACATTCTGTTACGGTAGAAACGACTTGCGATTCCGTTTTTAAGAAATGTACTAAGCCTGTGGCCTAAATATCAAAATTTGGGTTAAGAAGAACACTTGACATAATTGTATTAAATAATATGTATAGAATACATAGTGATATGATTCACCAGGCAAATTTTATCTCTACTAATAATTCTACTGAATAAAAAAAAAAACTAAGCAAATTAATTAAAATTTTACATATAAGACCTTTTGTCTCAATCAGGTGAAACAAAAAATATCTACGATTGGTTTGGCTGTTTTATATCTAAAATATTAGAGCACTAAAAATTAAATGCATCGTCTATTTAAGAATATGCCAGCTTCATACACCAACAGCAACATGTCTTCTCGTAGATATCGCAAGAGTGGAGTCGAGTTAGGAATAAAGTCGCGGAGGGGGTGTCGCGATTACAGAATTCTACATAAATATAGACAGAAATCAATGGACAGTATGTAGTAGAATCTCGCTGTCCACTGATCGACTTTATTGGGTGTAGCCAAGCGGTGAATATTCTATGAACAAATGCTAATGAAATGTGATGCCAAAAAAGGGTTGAAGTCAGGCCAGAAGCCGAATGTAAACACATTGCCGTAATGTTTTGCAGTAGGTCAGAATTTTTTTTAAATCATTGAGTATTTAGAAGATGACGGCCAATGTTAATATAAGTAGATGTTATTCTCACACAAAAACTAAAATACATGTTCTAAAAAATGCGTTATATTAAATCATTTGATTTCAGTGAATCATTTGAGATCACAATTCAGCAGGCCTAGAGCTGCTTTATAAAAACGAGAATTCCCCTTCCTTACAAGATTTATAAATATAAAAAATAGATAGTCTATTTTTCTTATTTCATAGCCTCTAGAATAAGTCCAGCCGTGCGATTCTTTAAGCGCAAACATCGTTGCATTTTTGACAACATCCGTGAAACAAATGACTAGATGAAAAGGAAAATTAAAAAAATACAACCTTATGTATAAGGGCGATATCTCATAAAGTATCATTAGAGAATCGCACGGCAGGAAAGCTCTCAAATCTAAAGTACTTAGTTCATTTGTTTCTGTCTCTTCATTTATAAATTTAAAACCCTTGTGGGTTTTGAGATTTTTGCTAACTGCGATTGTACTCTAGATCTCGGATAAGATTGATATTAATGTTTTTGAAGGAACATAATTGTGGAAGTACAACTTGGTTACGCAAAAGCTTTTGATTTTACGTGCTTGATGTATTCTGCAGCTGATGTAATAAGAGAAAACATCTAAAGCCATACTAACTTTAATATAGATATAATATGTATAACATATATGAACATTGTAGTGTAGCTTTCCGAGGTTTTGCTACATCAGCGTCATGAATGCTAATGCTAATTGGCAATTATCATACATATTTTATATGATAATGCCAATTACTTCTACTACCATGAATGTCACGTTTGTTTGTTTCAATTACCTACCTACTCCCAAGTGTTATGTCTCAATCCGAGTTGTTACTTCATACAGTTTTACTACAGACTACATATCTATGATGTGTAATCAATATATTCATTCCCAACGGAGAAGATAAACGTGGTCTGTGCAAATATGGAATGAAATATTATTGAGACAACGATCATATTCGCGTGTGCTTGAATGTGAGTACCTATTAGTTCTTTGATAAGGTTATAGTAAATATGGAAATTATAAACTATTCATCTAGAAAGTTTAGACGGGTTCTGAGGTGATTGCAAGATTTTTCTCTAATTATCTAATCTAGTGTAATGTAGAACTTTTTTTAACTTTTGCGAATGAAATTCATGTTTTAAGAGAATATCGGTACTTTATCGATAGAGAGGAGAGGATACTTTTTGTCTTTGTGACTGTTTAGTGTAGGTGGGAGCCGCAGGGCGCAGCTAGTACATTAATAAGTATTCGAATAAGATGGTTCGATAATTAAAATAATATCAGGTAAATTTGCAAATCTCGTAAGAAATGATAGAAAACATGGTTTACTAGAGGGTAGGCCTCTTGTGTAAGGAACGGGCTTGCTTGGTATACAGCAGTGCCAGATACTCTACCGCGAAGCAATAGTGCGTAAGCATTACTGTGTTAGGGTGTGCAAGGCACTGTAGCAAGTACTGAATGGAAGATACTCAAAAACCTTTGTCTCGGGGTGATGAGTCCAGTGCTACGCAACACTACAGCTTTAGCTCTGGGTAGCTCTGCAACTGTCATGAGCAGCGTAATGCACACGACATCAGGCGCATTACTAGCCCGTCTCTTCACTAAATCTAAAACCGTGGAACCTCTTCAAGATAAAAAAGATTGTCTGTAAAGTCGGTTTACGGACGATAATTTTACGTGATAACGTCATAAGACAAGCCGACCGCTTAGATAGTTCCTCTCTATCGCTTGTTCCACGCTCTCGCTTGCACGCTCGGCTCAGGCGGAACGTGACAATGACTCATACTTTATCGTGCGTGCACCCGGCGTACATCGATTAATAAGACGTTATCACGTCAAAAAAAAAGTGTCTCGGAAAGTCAAGTGTACTTATATTATTATATACAGGGTGTTTGGTAGAGGGAACGACATACCAAATGAGCGTGTTGGGGGCCCACTTGTAGAATACAAGTTGGCCAAAAAATATCCCAGACCCCCCAATTTTTTTTACCTTTTTTTTGTGAATTTTCCCTTTTTCTCCGAAATCGTACCTATTTACCACCATAACATTTGTAAAATCTGTTTTAGACAGGATGTTTTTAGTTGAATTTGGTCTCTATACACCTTCAGGCCATGCAAAGCAAAATTGGCTGGATTTTGAATTGGATTGGCCTGAAGGTGTATAGAGATACTTTTTTATTTACTAGCGTTAAAAAAGTCCAGTCAAGAAAATTCCTAGGACGCTACTCTGTTTACACAGACTACATATTTAATTTTTTTATGGTATTAAATTCGGTTTACTGTATCAAGTACAAGCTGCGTCGTTACAGGCAACTCCGTACTAGGTAGTACTGCTATTTATTCTGTGTCGGTACTAGGTAGAGCTTAGAACTTGTTATGTGGAAAGCTCGGGGCAAAAATAGAGGTAAGTACTGCAGACATGAATAAATTGCCTGATACATGTTCAGTTATTCAGCATTCTTATTATGGTTTGAGGTATATATAGTTTCAGAGTATATATAGAGTATAAAATATATGTTTCTAGATTTTTTTCATGAATATATTTTGTTTAGTTGGTGTACATAATTTATGGTAAATTATTTGTCCATTGAAACGAATTAAATTGCGTAGATATACTTCACTACATATAAAACAAAGTCCTCTGCCGCTTCTGTCTGTCTGTTCGCGATAAACTCAAAAAGTACTGTACTGATTTTAATGTTTTTTTCACCAATGGATGGAGAAAGGTTTTAGTATATAATTAGTCATGTTTTTGTAAACATATTTGTGACATATAATGATATTTGTTGTAGGTGTCAGAAAAAATAGCGTCCGGGAGCTTTCACCGAAAACGCTGCGTAAACGCTTTGAGATCTACGAAGAAATAATATCAGGAAGAGTAACTGCCTTAAAAAAAAATACCCAATAAAAGTCGTGCTAAATCAATAACATCCTTCACGCCGCTGTGACTCAGCTGTCATAGTAGACCAATCCCTGCTTTCCTTCTGAAATTTAAACCAATCATCGAACTTGTCTATTTGTAACCTCGGAAGTAATTCGTATTTGGAATCAAGCGTCGTTTTGGTTTGAAGGGCCACTTTTTGTGTGGAATTTGTTCTGAGTTATGCTTCCTGACATTATTTCTTTGTAGTTTGAGATATAACATAATGATATATGGTAGCATTGTGTAACTTATATAGGTCTAAAGCAGTGTTTTTCAATTTGTGGGTCGCGACCCTAAGGGGGTCACGAAACCTTAGTCGGGGGGTCGCCGGGAGAAGGAAAGAGGCAAGACAGACTACAATAAAACACAGTTTTAGTGAAAGGTGGGCTTGATTAATTTTCAAAAATGTATCAAATCGTGGAGTACTTATTGGCAAACCTCTCGCGGCTTCTTGCAGAACAAGTATCAAAAGAAAGAAAATCAATATCATTAGTATTTTATATTACAAATTCTTTATCTGTCTGACAAGGGGGTCGCTAGAATTTATCAACCTGTAAGGGGTCGCGAAATCAATAAGATTGAAAAACACTGGTCTAAAGAAAAGATCACAAGGGGATAAGTATGCCTATCTCTTAAGGATAATATATTATCTAATTTACTACAAAAAATGGGCAATTAGTCTTCCCATCACGACTTTATTCCTGATTTCGTAGAAATTTGTCATGGAGATAGGGTACTTTTCATCATCCTCATCATCCATCACCACACGGTTGAAACCGCGGGGCGCAGCTAGTAATAAAAAGAGGAAAGATGTGTTTGTTTGAATTGAATAGACTCCGAAACTACTAGAACAATTTTGAAAACATTAATTTATTAATTAAACATTTCACATTAGGTATTCCTGATAAACATAGACTATGTATTTAGAATAGAATAGAATAGAATAGACAACACAGTTTATTTGTCACAGAAAACACATTAATATGTAATAATTTTACTATACATTAAAATACCTACTTAGCTTACCTATTTTGATTCATCATCATCTTCAAATCACCACGCGGGTGAAACCGCGGGGCGAAATTAGTATTTTCTACCGACTTCTAAAAAGGAGGAGGTACTTAATTCGACTGTATTTTTTTATGTTTGTTACCTCATTACTTTCGACTGGGTAAACTGATTCTCAAAATCCTTTTTTTGTTTGCAGGTGCTTTCTGTGTGATCCCCCATTTAAATTTCATCAAATTCAGTCCAGTAGTTTTTGAGTTACACTCCAATAACTGAATAAAATGGAAGTCGATATAATTTTTTTCAAATTGTACTTGCCAAGTCATGTTTTATTTAAAGCAGAGAAGATTTTTAATATTGATATGCTTATATTACTGATGTTGTCAGGTTAGCTAATTACGTAAAAACTTAAGGCAGAAGGTCCCTTAAATAGGGACTAAATAAATTAACCGACTTGGTTTTACATGGATCTTAAAACTTTTTACGGTAGAACAGTAACTGAGTTGGCAAGTTTTTTTCACAAGTTTTGTTTGATGGCATATAGGTATATATGATACATGAACATTGTAATTTCATTTTCCGGTGCAAGGCTGGTTCTGCCAAACTTCTTAATAATCAAGGTATCCAAATTTGTAAGGGTTTTTTAGTGCCGCAATAAGGTTATTAGGCACACACGGTGTAAAGTGGTAACCTCTGCCTAGAACACTGCGCCCCCCACTCTGAGACGTTAAGTTGTTGAGAGGATTGCATAGCTAGTACTTTCCATACTATAGGAAATAACTCTTTTCTACCTCTTAACATTGTCCGATTTCAGTGATTTCTTTTTATGTAATCATCATATTTACTATGCCCGTACGTTTTGATTTTTTCAGTTTTTTTAAGTTCTAAAAAAAGGAAATTTATATTATTTTGAAATACTAAAAAAATCAAAACTTGCGAGCATTGTAAACAATGTGATAAATGAAAAAAAAACACTGTAATCGGACAATGTTAGGAGGTAGAAAAGAGTTATTCCTTTTAGTATGGAAAGTACTAAATGCAATCCTCTTATGTTTAATGTGCCTGTAGTTTTGACAGCACCCATACTTTCAAACCAAAGCATCACTACGTTGCAGTAGAAATAGACTATAATAAAATAGAGTTCCACTGCTACTAAATTTTATTTGATATAAGTTCGTCTAGTCTTCAATAAAAGATTTTTCGTATTAGTCTGCCATTCAACCCGAAATCCCTGCCAACGAAAGTACAGAACAAAATGTGCTTTAACTTTTTAATACTTTTTTTATAATCCAACTAAAACTAATTTGCCAAAATATTGAAGCCCATTTTGAAATATGAGCGGCTAAAGTGGATTAAAAGTTTTCGGAACGCGTTTTATCCTTCAATATTGGTTTTTTGAATACAGAAAATATGTTGTGCATATTTATGAATATTTACAAGGGCATTAAGTTCAATAATGACCCGAGGGGTAACGCATAAAATGAAGTGGTTTTATTAAATGACCAATTATAATTGGTTGACGTCAAGGATTTTATGAAAGTAGTTTAACGTGGTTCTTGACTAGATTCTCGAAGATGAAGATATGATTTTTTGAAAGCAGTTGACTAACTTCTAAGACGCAGTATCGTCAACAGAAATAATACAATAGGATCAGCACGCACTTTGTTTTTTTGTTGTAACTGTGTTTAAATTTGGAAAACTATAAAAGCAGCATCAAATAGCAATATGTACAAAATGCTCAATATCGTAATGTTTTTGAAATCTTAGAGAATAAATACGTAAAGAGTAGGCTCAGGTTGAGAGCGATGACTCTTGCATTGCTCTGCTTGGGGTGTATTGTGGTCCCCCAAGCGACACAGCAATGAATATGTTTAATTTCTACTTTCATTAAAATATCACCTGAGAATTCAGAACGCTATACATTTGCGAAGTTACGTCAACCATTTACCCCAGCAGATTATTTGACTTTAAGCCTCAACTTAAAGTAAAGGGGAACGTAAAGCGAACAAATGGAACGAAATTTACCTAATTATATGTTTAACTATCAAATAGATATTTTTATGTAATAAAGTAGCCCATGTGTTAGCTCAAGATATAAGCTGCCTCAAAGCCGACAGCAAAAAAATATAATTGGTCTTTTGGATCTTTTAATGTATTTTTTATTAATGTTGTACGAGTAGGCTGGGTGTCCAAGAAATACTGTGAGGTTTTAGTCCGCGAGAACAAAAGCCATGAGTAGTCTCTTGCTAGGATGTTAGCCGTATGCCGTAGCTCTGAACAGAGAATACCTACTCTCCACCTGTGTTTCATCATCATCTTCATCTCAGCCGTAGGACGTCCACTGCTGAACATAAGTCTCCCCCATAATTTTCCAAAAGGACCGGTTGGAACCGGCCTGCATCCAACGTAGTCCTGCGACCTTTATCAGGTCCTCTGTCCACAGTGTCGGTGGGCGACCTACGCTGCGGTCCGTGGTCTCCACTCCAGAACCTTCCGGCCCCATCGGCCATCTGTTCTGCGTGCTATGTGCCCTGCCCACTGCCACTTTAACTAACTAATCTTTTGGGCTATGTACGTGACGTTCGTTCTTCTACGGATCTCCTCATTTCTGATTCGATCACGTAGAGAAACCCCGAGCATAGTCCTCTCCATAGCTCGTTGTGCGACTTTGAGCTTATCTATGAGGCCCATAGTAAGAGACCATGCTTCAGTGCCATAAGTCATCACTGGTAACACACATTGGTCGAAGACTCTTGTCTTCTCACCAGTGTTTACCAGTATAAAAATCGTAAAAAAGAAAAATGTACATAACAATTTTACTAGTAGTATAGTTAATGATCTTCTTCTTCTTCTTCTTCTTCTTCTATGTAAAAATCAAATGCTGTTCGTTAGATAGTCTCGCTAAAACTAAAAAACCGCAAGACCTATCTTAATAATTTTTATTTATTTGTTCGCTCTGGTACAGGAGTCGTTTAGAAACAGAATAAAAATACATTATCTACATCATCCATCACCACGCAGAAGAAGCCGCTGGGCTCAGCTAGTATAGAATATATTCAATCTAGATATTTTATGTATCGGGCTTTATGCCATAACATATGTACAAGTTATTTAGTAGGTATACAACTAATATTGTGAAATAATTATAATATTTCCAAAATTGATTTTGTTAACCAATGTTAATAGGTATATAGTATATATAAATATCATCTTTATTATCAAAACCAAAGGCTTGAAAGTTGAAATTACTGTCAGAGTTCTTCGAAGAATTCTCCAAGGCTCAAACTATTCGACCGCTAGCGAGCTAATCTATCAAATTCCACTTCTACTCGTAAGAACAGACAGCCTCACCAACGAGTTCTCGGCAGTGCCTGCTCGACCGAGTTATTTATTCTACGTGAAATGTCGGTTAACCGGGCAAGCGTGGCTGGTTCATTTCTATGCAAATTCTTGGGTTGGTAGCAGCGCAGCACGCTTATAGCCAGAAGGCACTATAATACCATGTACAACTTCCTACTTATTCTGTGTCACAGCCTGTAGAAACTCCTCTTTATTCTGTGTTATAGTGCATAGTAACTCTGTACTAACCTGCGTATGGGTATGTACGAACGGTGACGGAGTCTGCGGCCCGGATTTGGCCATTGATTAGGGAACAGCTGTTGGACTGGGGTCGGTATAGTGTAATATTGCTGGTTTTTAGAGGTAACTGTGTCTCATCCTGTGGGTAATTAAGTAAGTACTTAGTGTAGAATGTAAGTATTATAATTATGGAAAGCGTTACTGTATTTTAGTATGATAATAGTGAACAGAAGTTCATCGCTTAATGTTTCGATTAAGACACGAAATGGTACTTTATAATACGGTCTATGATCCATCCATTAAAAAAGCAACTTATGCAATACTTTCATAGGGATGATAGAGACAATGAGTCAATGAACTTTTGTTGGTAACATCGTGAAGTAATCCACAGTGGTAAGGATTAAAAAGTTATCACTAAGCACCTTAATCTGTCCGAATCAGCAAGCCTCATTCGAGGCAAGTTTCATTCATAAATCTATTGTTATTTTTTGTCCTGATGCGGACAGATTAATGTTCCAGCAGCTTTCTTCCGAACCAGTCGTCATTTTCGCTCTTGTATACTTTACGCAGGATCATCACAGCACGTTTGACAAATCAAGTGAGATAGAAATTAAATAACTACAAAAACAAAATCAAAATCATACGTAAAAAGGTTGCATCATCGAGAAGTAGAGTGAGCGAAAGCCACAACAGTATCCTAAGAATAATTGCAGAGGCGTTAGATTAACCGATGTTGAATATTGCGTCTGATGCACATCCGTGCGATTCTCTAAGAGCATCTTTGACAACATCCGTGAAACAAATTAAGAGATGACAAGAAATGTTGGGAAATCAACCTTATGTACAAGGGCGATATCTCATAAAGTATTTGACATCGATGAGCTCGTCGACGAACCATTACAGAATCGCACAGCAGACAATGATTTTGAGCTTAATGTATATTTGAAAGGTATCACTAATTACATGTTGCTTTTTCCTGCAACATAGCAAACACTGTCAGGAGTTATCCAGCAAGGCTAAAACACTCGCACACGAATTCCCTGTCGGAACGGAGACGCTTGCTTGACATGCTTTTTCTTTACAAACTTGTTAACAGAACACTGGATGTTCCTGAACTGCTGTTTCTTTTGTGCTTCTCTGCGCCAAAAATGTTCACCAGAGCTTCAAGGGTCAATGTTTTCAAAAACCTCAATTATTATACCAATCTTGGAAAAAATGCACCTCTCAATAGACTTATCACCGAACTTAATAGATTGAGTTCAAAGTATTCCATGGATCTCTTTACCGACAGTGTTCGTAGTTTTAAGCAAGCTATCCGCAGTATTGACTTGGACCATTGAATATAATGCACGCAGGACTAACCAGTGAATGATTACTATTATTACTATACTCTTGATTTCTTTATTATTTCGGATTTATTATTCTTATTATATTATAATTGTTATTTTCTTATTATTTTCTTATTATTTTCTTTTTTAATAATGCTTTTAATAAATTGACAAAAATTTTGTAAATTGTTTCAAATGTTTTTCTGGATTGCTTCGGATTATGCTTATATTTGTTGTTGTTTATATTTATTGCAATAAATTGAACTTATTATGATGTCTTAAAAACTGGTCAAAAAATGTGATTTATTTTCATTCGTATTTGTACATATTATTATCTACTTTAATTTGTGAACCGCTCGTTTAAATTAGTGCGTGTAGTCGGTACCTATAATTGTGTTAGCATTTAGTCAGAGTGTGTAGTGAATTGTATTTATTATAATTGGCTTAATGTATAACATGTAAAAAAATTATTAAATTATTATTATGTATATCTATATAGGAAGTAAGTAAGTAGTTAAGTTAAGTAAGTAAGTAGTTAAGTTAAGTAAGTTAAGTCTTGAGTGTAACTTGGATCTATGTTATCTGATATTCATAAATTTCACCACTATCTCTATCTGGTCAGTGATGATACGCTCGAAGGTGGTACCACCCTAGACTTTCATAGCAACTGGCTTTCAAGGCAAGCTGCCGGTACACACTGTTATGTGCTAATTAAAAAATGTGCAACGTTTACAAACACAATGATCTCACTTCAATACGACTCGTGTATGAAATGCGTATTGAAATCAAAACATCGATTCCCATAGAAAATGAGTGATGATGTCACGAATGAGTCGGTGTCGTAAAATTTAACGCGCACCCGACGCACGGGCTGATAGTGCCGATGGCAAAGGAAAGTGCCTATAAACAGAATTGATGAACCACAGAGTTATTGGATGTACTAAGGTGGCATTTAAGAATTCCGAATTCCCTGCCCCTATTCTGTCGTCTGACTCTTGAAAAGTTAGACATATTCTTATGCGTTTTAAACTGTCAAAATAACATTAAGATGTGTAATACTTACGAAAGTTTCTATCAAGTTATATTCTTATGTGATTTCCACTGAACCTTAGAAAAAATGGTTTTCGATTTCGTGCGTGCACCATTATGCTATTGTCAGTTGTTTGATTGACAAAGTGATTTCTAACTTGTAATAAACATAGGTAGATATTTTTAGTGTTGCAGAGATAAGGACTATGCAATCCTAATAATAGGACAAATTTTTCTTATTATCCAAAAAAAATCTGTTTGACACAACTTTCAGCAATAAGACACTAAGTATACTTTGTGCTGTAAATAAAGAGTTTAATTGAGATATTCTTGAGCAGGCAAAGGCTCGCACCCTGCAGTAGCGCCTTAGGTGATGAGAAGGTAATGCTGATAAAGAGTTTATATAGGAGATTGAGAAGTATGTATTTTGGTTTGCGTACCTGTACATTTTATACTAGCACTAGAACATAAGCATAGCCTTGACTCGGATTATTTTAATAAAGTTTTAGTTTTAAATTTTTTGCTATTAAAATAATATAACTTTGAATCAATTATCAACTATTTTTATTACACATTACAAACATTTTTTTTGCAGAGTGAGACGATACTGCAACAAGTACTTTTTTCTTTATTTAGTCGTCTTTGTTATATTACGTACAATGCAAACGAAGAACAAAAACTCTAGGGCACGAATTATATATTTTTCATCTCTCCCCCCCTCCTTGCTCCGTCCCCTGATAAACCGGCTCTTCGTCGTTACGTCGCGCTGATGTCGGTATGTACTCACCCTTAAATTGCGTGAGAAATAACTTTGGCAAACATTTTTCCGAGGTCGACAGCGCCTTGATGACGGTTTGTTAGCAATTTTTTCTTGCAGTCTGTCTGTTTATTTAGCCTTTGGCAAAGTTTCTACAGTAAGCATAAGTTTGTGAGTATTGTTCGTAGTTTTTTACGCTGAAAGTACTCTTGAACAGAAATAATACTTTTTTTTCTTTACTCAGTTGACGTACAAGAAAAAACACTACCATAATTTAAAAAAATCTCATGTCTTGTTTTCGAAACATTTGACTTGCAGTTTATATATGAATTATGATGAATCGATTTTTGTAGCCACCGTAATCAATAAATTATGAATACGAATAATTTCTCTTTCTTTATATATGTTTGTTACCTTTACATGTTTTCACAATTAAATTTGGTATTTAATATAAATCCTGGGTTAGGACATTTCATCATTTCATCAAGCGGGTATAGCGCGGCAAAGTGAAAGAGCGAAAACTCGGAAGCAAAGAAAATCTCTGTTACGAGCTAATATTGTGACAAGTAATGTAGGCACTATAAAATAACTCATGTGAACGCGGTATGATAATTTTGCATTAGTTTTGGATTGGAATTTTTAAGGTGATACTGATATTACTGATCATCAATTTTATGAAATCTTTATCCTTTAAGTTCATATTGGGATCAAACTCACGAAATCAAAACAATTCCCGCCATCGAAGGCTGAGGGATTAAAATAACAAATCAAATAGTTTATTTAACTATATTTTCTACCGACTTTCAAAAAAGGAGGAGGTACTCAATTCGACTGTATTTTCTACCGACTTCCAAAAAGGAGGAGGTACTCAGTTCGACTGTTTTTTTATGTTAGTTACCTCATAACTTTCGACTCGGTGAACCGATTCTTTTTTGTTTAAAAGTTGGTGCTTTACGTGTATAAACTTTACTATTTAATATAAATTGTACTTGTTTTGTTTGTGAAGTGAACTTTTATAAGTTACGTTAGTCTCCTGAAACGTTTTATCTTCTTAGATACGTTTTTTTATGTTCTTAAGAGATGGTACAATCAAGAAGCTCGCCTGGTGTCGAACCTCTGCTTAGAACAGATACATTTCGTCACATGTGACGAACTGCACTGCGCCTATAACCTTGACACATTAAGTTGTTGTGTGCCTGTGCCTCATGTGCCTGTAACTTCTCCAGCTCCCTCACAAAACACAGTATTGCAAACATTACTAATACGCGGTATAAATATGTAGGTATGATGACAGTATTTCCCCGGACGAAAATATTCACAAAGAGTAAGTAGCTACAGCGGACAAAAGAACATACTTACTTGAGAAAGACGCTCTTCGATAAAACTATACGTTTCCCAGTGGATACATTTTCTTTGCCAAATGAACTCCTTACGTTCTTTATATAAAGTTATTCTGTGCTTACATATTGTAAAAAATGGACTAACTGTCCCCCTAAACGGGTGAAATGGAACGACCTAAGAACATTATGCTAGAAATAAGTATTGGTATTTTCTGTCTGTTTTAATAAATATGGAGCGTGGATATTGTATTCTATTTGCAGAAGGTTACCAAGTATAAGAGGTATTCAAATTATCAACGGGATAATTACCATGTACATTTTCTAAGAGTTTCCGATATTTCGGCACTGTTGCAAGCGCCATGATCACGGATGAACTGAGGAATTGCGGGTAGGTGAATGTTTTACGAGCAGACGAAACGGTCTACCCTCTTCCTCACATTCCTCACTCACCCATTCCTCAGTTCATCCGTGATCATGGCGCTTGCAACAGTGCCGAAATATCGGGAACTCTTAGAAAATGTACATGGTAATTATCCCGTTGATAATTTGAATACCTCTTATGTTCGTGACTATGATAGTTTAAAAGGTTACCAAGTAACTAGATGCAGGAAAGAAACTGAATACCAAGTAGGCTGTGTATTAGAGAGAGACATGCATATGCTAGTATTGAGAAGACGTTGATGATGTCTGACGTCTATAACAGTCAGTGTATATGAGTTATAGGTTGACTGCTAAGCTTTAAATTAGTTGGATTCAGCACTTAAAATTTTGTAGCTTAACCACACACGTTGCAGTTCTATGAAAAGTAGGTAGATTTCTGCGAAATCCATTGTGCTATTGGCCAAATATGGCGAATCGCCATTCAATGGGTTAAAAACCAATAGCAAAATTCATTATGTAGCAAAATCAAATATTTGCTTGTAATTTTTTTTTATATAGCTGAATAAATAGCGAATGCGTAAAAAAATATTTGGTATTATTATCAATAATTTATCGAAAATGAAGGTAACAACTAAACAAATAATGTACTCCTATACTTCTTTAGTGTATATCTATGTTGATTTATGTGTGTATGTTGTTTTTCAAAACATGACAGGCCGGTTGGCGCAGTTGGTAGCGTAGCACCCCTGCCTTCTGAGCCGCTGGTCCCGGGCTCGATCCACGGTCACACATTTGTGTGCATAAACATGTCTGTTTGATCTGTTTCTGGATGTGTATATGTATTTAAGTATGTATATCAGTCATCAGGTTACCATAGTACATGCTCTGCCTAGTTTGGGACCTGAGGACCTTGGTGTGGATTTTGTCCCATATTAATTTTATTAATAAATTATTATTAACGATTTTAATTAATATTATTAATATATTTTATTAAATTTATTAATAATATTAATTAAAATCAATATCTTCACTAGTAATCTTCACGAGATCAGCCAGCATTGTAACAATAATAGTTATCTTGCGTTGAAACAATGAAACTTTCCCTCATCCCGCTCCGTAACATTGTTGTTGCAACAAACGACTGCGTAACAAAGGTTTTAATGTCCACAATGGGCCTTGATTGCGTCCGGAACGACATTAAATAAAACATTAACCCATTTACTGGATCGAGGACACATCACAGAAAATGGAATAATTTACCTTGGACGCTGGCGGGAGGTGAAATACGTTTTGCTTAGAAATGTGTCGACTAAATTACTGGGGAGTCAAAGTTAAATGTCTAATTTCAGCCATGAAATTGTGTCATTTATGTTTGAATATGCTAAGAGTAGAAACACGTTAGCAACTTACTGTGTTATACCTACCGTTAATGAGATATTCCAATTTACTATTTATTATTAGAATTGAATTCATCTTACCGTCAAAAGGAGGTCAGTGTTCAGTTTAAGCCAGACGTAACATAAAACTAAAGAATTATCGAATATAACTAAGCATAGTAACACTTTCGTGCATCATGTCTTGGTACAATGTTTACAATATAATACAAATATTTTAGTTTTAAATGATGAATAGGAGGCTAATAGATAAGGATCATTAGTGTTTTTTTATTTCAAACACAAAGTCTACAGGTTTCAAAACTTGACAGAATCTCATCGGTCAGGCTATCGCTCGGATAGGCTAGTATATATATATGTACATATTATATATATATATATACAGCTAATATATATATATATATATATGATGATGATGAATCAAATATAGCGTGTTATACTCAGGCATAATGTAGCATTATACTGCTGAAAAAATATTTGAATTGGTATAGTAGTTTTTGTGTTTCCATTAGAAACAAACAAACAATGCAATCTTTCATTTTTTAATATTAGGATTAAACACCAAGGTACGAATAATGTGGCTTAGTTTGTACCGGCGTTGCTATTGTATACCTATTTAAACGTGTAAAAGTAGTTATTGTGACGTAACTGTAATGTTGCAATTTTTTTGTTCAGTAGATGTCGCTCCGTCCCCATACGACGGTTAAAATCAAATAGAGAGTTAAAAATCTATGCTCGGACCTCCAGCCTTGGTGGCCTAGTTGGTCATGGTGTCTGACACGGATGTCTGACACTATTGTTGGAAGACGCGGGTTCAAATCCGGTCCGAAGATGTTAATTATAACTCTCTAAAAAACTACCATTATTTGGTATCGCTAAGCAGGCGTTAGTGCTTTAAAAAAAGTAATACAATTACTGGAATAGCAGACATAAAATAAATAAAAAGCCTTTATTCTACTACAAAAACCCAACATAGTGAGCTTATATACGTAGCTATTTAATGTTACATTATAATTAAATAATTACGATATACACTATGTATCGCCTCTCCGGCGTAGGCCTCCCCTAAATCTTTCCATTCTACTCTTTCTCTTGCCTTCCTCATCCAGTCTGATTATCTTAAAGAATATGCCCCTCCATCTTTTCCTCTGTCCTCCTTGGTTTCTTTTCCCGTCCAGAGGTATACACTCGGTAACCGTTTTTGTCCATCTTTCGTTATCCAGTCTGTAGACATGACCTGTCCATGTCCATTTCAATAGTTCTTATCCTTTGTGTTACATCTGGTACTTTATTATTGTTATTTTTTCTTATTGTTTTATTACTTACTTCGTCTGAAGTTTTGAGTGCTTCCAAAATGCTTCTCTCCATCTTTCGCTGGCAAATTGCAATTTTCTCTTTGTCTTTTCTCCTAAGCGACCATGCCTGGCAACCATATGTTAAGCACGGTAATAGTTGACATATGGCACTGCAGACATTTTTATAGATATTAATGTCCTCTATAATACCTACATCACTTTGATCTTTTGTCAATAATATCCGCAGCGTAAGCGATTTAAGGATTTTATAGCGATACAATTGCATATATGTAAACATGAAAATGTATATATTTTGACATAACTTCAAAAGTCAGACATATTGTATTATTGACATTTTTGTAGACATTGACGTCTTTTATAAAAAGGTACTACATCACCTTACTCTTTGTTAATAGTTTCCTCAGCGTACACGATATAAGGATTTTTTTCACAACTTGGATACATTATCGAACTTTCATACGTGTCCCTGAATTTGTGCAAATCTCCTATATCCTATGTTCATCAGGGATAATGTAGGATTCTAATGATAAAATAATGTTCTAAATCGGTCAAGTAGTTTCGGAGCCATTTCAATACATACAATCAAAAAAAAAATTCTCTTTATAATATTAGTGTAGATGTACACACCCAGATACAGGTCAATCAGACATGTTCTTGCACACAGATGTTGGACCTGTTCGGGTAACGAACCATGGACTGTAGTTGGTTGTCTTCAGTCCACCCGTAAATATGGTGCATGTAACTGCGAAATCGTGAACTCCAAAATCTAGTAAATCATGGTCTGCATCCCGTAACTAATTATAATTTATGTAAAAACCGCGGAAGTCTAAAACAGTGTATTCACGTTATTTACCTTACGATCAATATTATAAAACATATAATAGAATCACTCAAAGTATTACACAACAAATCTCTGCCACCGGCACAAAGGTGTCGCCTGTACCTTAACGGAAATTGCGATTTATGTTCTATGCTACATCTTACCTGAATAATATCTAGGCTTTGTGAGGGCTTTTAATAAATTAGACCTATGTTACGTGTACCGAGAGACAACAGAGCAGCCACATATCAACGCCCACAGAGAGACGCGCGAACTGTCGATAAATCAATACAATTGAATGGCTTCAATGCTAAGTTATCGACATGCCGACACGCGGTCTAAAAGCCCGGAGATATAATAAATTCGATCGCAGATTTAGGAGCTTCTTTTTTATAAACGGTTTGTTATTTACTGGCTGATTAATCAATGTTATCAAAATAAAATTAAAACTTTTCTCTCAACATCCAGGGCCCGGAAAGAAAAAAAATCATATCATCACACCAAAACTCATCATTCATTCATCACATAATTGGGCATCGAAGGCATGGTCGAGACCAATTAAGAATAATAATAACCGCAGGGGCGGCTTTGTGGCGAGACACCGTGGCCCTGATTCTCCTTGGGGCTAAATGAGACCCCTGACCCCCGGCTTGCCTTGATTGGCCGTCCGGGGGTGGATACACAAGAGCAAGTAACAAAAAGCTCCAAGGGTGGAAGTGTTAAAGGGCATAACGCCGGTAGTAGCGCTCTAGTGCAACCGCAGCAGTTTTGGAGTGTGTGTATGTGTGTGTCTGTGTGTGTGTGTGTGTGTGTGTGTGTGTGTGTGTGTGTGTGTGTGTGTGTATGTGTGTGTCTCTCTGTGTGTGTGTATGTGTGTGTCTGTGTGTGTGTGTGTGTGGTTTGTATGCGCGTGTATGTTGAATACTTTAATTTTAATTGGGCTAACAGAGCTGTCAAAATCGATTGAACAAACGTCTGATCTCTTTAATCGATTATCATAAGTTTTGAGGGTTCCGTTCCACAAAAGGAAAAAGGAACATTTATAGGATCACTTTGCTATCCGTCTGTCCGTCTGAGTCCCCTCACTCTCCAGTGACTGAAAATTACTCCACTAAGGAGGAGGGAGGAGGCGTGCGAACTGCCTCCTCTGTTCTCCTGTCCATCTGTGCCGGAGCGGGTCAGATCGCACATCATTCTCACAGACCCGCTCGGCGGCCTGCTTCTGCGCCATCACCTCTTCGCAGAAGGTGGCCACCGACTGCCACGATCTCTCACTCCCGAACATGGAGTTTGCCACGCTCGGCAGGGAGATCTCCGCATATATCCGCTGAAAGCGTGTGCCACTGCGGGCCCCCTGCAGGACACACATCCAGCGTCTGGAGGGCGAGTCAACGACTCAACCTTCCGCAAGAGACATAGACTGCCTTCCTTCCACAGCTTCGGCAACTGCCCAGACGTAAGTGTGGTCCTTTTGCCTCTTAGGCGGCTGATCGCGACTTCCATCTCCACTTGATGGACTTGGATGGAGGTCGGGTCCAAGACTTCGAGTGAGGGCGTCAGAGTTACAATTAAAAATAACACAATACTGTTTTATTTTTTATTGATATATGACCATGCATGTGATGTAAGAATTAAGACAATGTATTTCGTTTATTAGTGTAATGAAAGCTCGAAGAAACGGCATTTGTCTTGTACGAGTATCTATTTTATATCTTAAATACTTACTTACATGTAAATATTTTTATGTGTTTTTGTTCGGAGTATTGTTGATCAATAGATGGGAGGTAACATAAGCTTTATGATTTTTTCGTTATCTTTTAGTGTAACCATCGTTTTTCCGGAAATGTGGGATTTTTTTGCATTGCCTTACTAAGAACTATTCTAAAAAGTGAAAGTAAAAGTTAAATGACTTGTTTATAATGGTTGTTTCCTATTACAGTTTAAACCCATAATATTACTTTAAGTTTCACATATTTGCAATACTTTTATTTTATTTGATAGAAATTGCAAACTTAAGTTTCTGATATTGTTCCTTTGCGTGAAATAATACTTTTAATTCTAATTCAGTAGGAGTTGTTTTATCGTAAATATAGTTTTAACGTAGTAGTAATTACAACCTTCAAAGTACAAGAAATAATTTATTTTTTAATTTCCAAATAACTAGACGGAGAGAGTACGTCTGCCCACGATAAATGCAATTCATTACAGCCTAAAGTGAAGTTATGGAGTAATGCAATAGCGGGCCCGTGCCCCCGTCATATGTCGAGAAGATGGAACTCCCC
Source organism: Selenia dentaria (assembly GCA_917880725.1). Taxonomy (NCBI): domain Eukaryota; kingdom Metazoa; phylum Arthropoda; class Insecta; order Lepidoptera; family Geometridae; genus Selenia; species Selenia dentaria. The sequence goes on from OU862893.1 coordinate 22,531,497, forward strand.
GGGTTTTTAGTGGGTATTCGGACTCCCACATAACCACCATGCTCCCCCGGGGCTAGTGGTATTTATAAAGGATTTTCCCGGGTTAAAAAAAAAACACTGTACAGTGCTCGTCACTCTGATACATTGGTTTGGGAGTTAATTCAAACCCTAAATGCGCACTATTGTTCCGTGGTATAATATCTGTAGTCCAGTCAAATTAGGCGATATTTTGCACAAGAGTGGAAGTAATTCGCGAATGAGGGTTCTTGTTTCTTATGGTTTAATATGCTGTAAGAATCATGTTTTATTCAATCCCAACGAAATTATAAACCTCCGGAAGAGGGTTAAATTGAGTAAACACTTTGAAATTGTATAACTTAATTTAGGAAAGAGTGGTGATCACTATATTCTTATACTATACTTAAAGTATTATAATCTACCTTCCTTCTAAGTATTTTTCAACTGACTTCTTAAAATAGGAAGATTTTCTCAAATCGACCTGTATATTTTTTTATGTATAGTCTGTTTTTTTTAAATCATTTTTTTGTTTGGTAGTGTACTTTTAGTACTTCGACGTGTATATTTTTATGTATATAAACAAAATACACGTCGACATGCGTAAATCTTTCTTTTCTTGGATGTCGGTAGAAAAGATATGATATCTATGATATGATATCGTAGCTTGCACATTGGTGCAAATTTAGATGAACGTTTATGATTCTTATAGATAGTAAGTTTGCACCGTTATTCAAAATTTTCCTAGAGCCGAAATTTCCCGTACGTTGCACGACTTTTTTATTGTAATTCATCATACATAAGGGAAGCCTTTATTCACAAACACAATAAACTATTCCAACTTTTTTGAATTTTTCTGATTAACTGACTTAATGGACCGTTAAAGCGTATACTTAACAATTAACATGGTTCCGTAGGTACTAGAAACGATCCTAACGATTCCAGAAGAATCCTATAACTATCAGAAATATGTCCATACTTTATCCTAATTTGAGTGGACTACTGGCACAACCAACCAAAACGGTCTTGCTCAAGTAAGCTTACCCAATGAGGGTTTCCTTGGTTCTTAGGATTCACGTTCTAGCGGTAGAGGGAATATTATCAAAGTCGTAGCGGATGAATTAAGATTAAGTAGTTAATAACTATGCTTCCCTATGAGTACCTTTAATAATTACTTACCAATATATATGCTACCACCAGAATTTTGCTGATTTGGGACCGATTTGTTCTATGTAACATGTCCTGTATTGTTTACCTATTGTTATTTATGTTAGTGTTTGTGTAATCTTACAATCGCAAATAAATATTTTTTATACCCTTCCCATTCTAAAAGCTTACTTTTATTCACTGAAAACAGTGAATAAAAAGGCCTTTTAATTACTGTTTTGGTGTTTGAATTTACACACCAATATATTGACCTCCATCTCAATGCTTATCCCTTCAAGAGTCGTTATATTATAACAATGAAAATTCTATTGTGTCTGGCTCTATGATGACCAACGACCTTTGAAGGATTATACAACTTCCATGCGCAAAGAATACTCGACATACAAACTCTTTGTGTAAATAACTCCTCGAGATTTGGTTGGTCGATATTTGCGATAAGGAGTTTAGCATTAGATAAAAACTGTATTACGTTCTTTGTTGCCATTGCAGTAAACAATTTAATAATAATAAGAAAATTACTCTTATGTTTAGTAATTGTTCCAATTTTAATGAGCACGTTAATTAATTTTACCTTCCTTTTTTCTTAGTTAAATCTATTTTCGCTTAAATTATTTCTTATCTCGTAGTCATGGTATAAAGTATGGTATGCAACTCTTGAATAAAACGGATTTATATCGAGGGCCATGAATCACTCGAACCGCTCAGGATTCTAACACTTGAATAACTCGCTACGCTCGTGATTCAATAATCACGAATTACTGTGGTCGTGATTCAGTCCTTAGAATCCTTCACTTGCTCGTGATTCCGCTATGGCCCTCGCTTTAAATCCGTCCTTTAATCACTAATTGCATAATATATTATTTTTAAAAACAGTAGGTTGCATATTTCACCCTATTTGGTTATTGTATATTATCTTGGTGTATTTGAAGTCAATACGGTATCTGTCCATGTTTCCAGTTTTAAGTAAGATCGTTGAAGAGTATATCAAACTACATTTTAAAAAAGAATTGGGAAACTTACTACCGATCAAGGATGATAGTATATATGATGATCCAGCTATCGATAGAAGTTTGACATAACGTCCATACAAGTAGTCAAATATCTATCTCTAGTAAGGAAACCGATGATAGATAGATTATTGGCACCGGCCGTAAGCGTTTTCTACCGTTTCTTTCAATGCGAATGTTCGGAAGAGCTCGTTAATCTTATTCCTTCTTTACCTTTCCGATCCTGACCTATTTGTGGCTTAGCATGTCATCTATATACTGTTCAAAATCTCATAAGCGTTTGTCAGTTCCGGCCTTGTCGTGTAATTAAATTAAGGAATGTTCTACCGCCGTACCTTTACCTTGCACTGGGTCTTTCAAGCGTGGCGAATCTCTCAGGCATCATAGAAGTGGCAATTAACGCAGCTTACGGCTGTGTATAATGGTCATCGCTTCTTGATTTCATCTTCGCTTTCTATCCGGCGAGAGGGAGTCATTTTAATGAACCTATACCTATATATAAAAAACCACTTTGTGCTTGAACTTTTGTTAAAGTATGAATTTCAGTTTGAAATAGTTTTTAACATTTCTATGCCTCTACGATAGTTCTAGTAGGTGCAATTTTTTCAGATAGATTTCAAATTGGCTCAAATTGCACCGTTTATTCGAAGCATCGGCACAATTCCGGCTTTATCCCACCAAAATCGGAAGCAAGTCGACCTCACACGCAAGTTTATTTAGTGCAGTCTTTACTGATTATGTTCAGTAACTTTTACTGCAGTTGCGTGATTGGGGACGATCCATCATGTACAAGGCATAACATAACAAGTACCTACCAGTGGAATAAGAAGTTCGTTAGCGATGCATATTAACATGACTTTGGGGAGTTATTAACCTGGGGGCAAAGGCTTATTTATTAAAAGGTATAGAAACTAAGTGTATCATAAATACTAGTACTCATACTATAAATACGAAATTACATATGCGTATACGGTATGTCATGTCGTGTGTTACGTCAATATTTTTGTAATCACTCCACTCAGAAACAGCTTTGTGGATTTAGATTAAATGTTGTTTAGGGGTGTATTTATTTAGAAAGGCAAAGATGTATTTAGAGAAGCGCTCTGTTATACGGGACTCGGGAAATGTCTTTTTAAAAAAGAACAGTTTTTATGAACACAGGGTTTTAATTGATATTGAAATAATTATAACTTATTTTTACAAGAAAGAGACAAGTGTTTGGAACTGATGACGGATTGAGACTGACTTGAAGTCTGAACTAAGAATCAAAATGAAACAAAGAGAAAATGCTGATATTGCTTTAGGTGTGTAGGGTCTCCATACTATAGTAGGGATATAACAACCCCCACGCTAAGAGGAAACTTACTGGAAAATGTAAGTTTACATACATGAGTTCAAATTGCACGTAAGCGCGGTTGATTTAATTCTATACTTTCATTATCGTCTGAAGGAACTGTAGTCTCATTTGATTTGGAAAACAACGATTTCAAACACTTGTTCTTTTTACAAAAGTATAAAGAAATAAAACTAATACATAAGGTTATTGATAAAATAGTGAGGATTGGAAAGCTAATGTGATTACTTAAAACATTTGAGTTTTCTACTTTCTCTAAATCTTGTATGATTTGATCAGATACAGATTTCATATTTCTTAATTTATCTAAGTTAACGTTTTTAATAGTAGAAAATGGAATATTTAATTCGTTAAGGCGACCTAAATTACAACAGCTATCATTAATAATATTAAAATCAGAGGTTACATAAGGTACATCTATTCTAGGAAAACTTTTCTTAAATATTCTAACGTTCTTATAATAGGCTATACATTCAAGTGGAATATCAAGTACACTCGTACCGGATAATACTAATTCAGTTAGCTCGTTATTCTGACATTCAATAGAAATTTTGATGGGGTGTGATTGAACGAATATCCATTTACCATTATTTAACCTGTGGCAAATATCTATTTCTCCATAGAGGAATCTAAACTGACAATTATTCGGCAAAGAAGATACGGCTTTGGTAATGATTTCCATTTCACAGGATGGATTACTTGAAACACTGTTGATGTCGCTGATTTCACAAAGGTAGGTTTCACTTAAGATATGTTTACAGAGGTTCAGGTTATTGAGATATGTAAATGAAGATTTGTCTTTACTAAGAGCTGAATATTCTTCGGTAGGTAGAATCATTATATAAGAGTTAGGATTTTCGGAAGAATGTGGAGTAGGTAAAGGTACATTCTTATACAAGTTATATTCTAATGCACTAACTAAAGGTATTCTAATTACAAACACTATTTTACCGTCTAAATAATAACAAACTAGATCGGCAATATTCATTAAGGTGTGAATGTTGTTAAATTCGAGATTCACTGGGAAGTCTCTGTACTTAGGAACTAACTTAAGGTTACTTATAATATCTTCGTATAATTGACGTGGTGTGACAATAGATGGGTGAATACTGTTGCTTTTTACAAATAACATAGAGTTAAGGATGTCTTCGATTTTGAAGGAAATGGTTAATAGATTACTTTGTAAGACGTTCAATGCAGTATTAATTCTAATCTTAAAATTATCTACTAATACAACGTGAGATATATTGTTGAGAGATGTGGTGACTTCATCAATGACGTTATTTAGCTTAGCTTCATTTTCATTCAATTCATGAAGTGATTTGTTCATGTTAGAAATAGCGGACTGTGATATAATTATACTTTTCTTTATCGAATTTGCTAGGATTTTATCGTTATTATTCAAGTTTTGAATGGCTTTGTTATAACGTATGGCATCATCTTCATCCATGGTGCCAAATATGTGTTTGAATACGCTACCAACACCAGCAAACCATGCGGATCTTTTGGATAAACTATTAGAAACTATATGAGAAATAGAGTTAAAGTCGTGTAGAATATCTGTAAATAGAGATTCTAATGGTTCTAGCATATTCAGACATTTGCTATCATGTATTTCTTTATTTTCGCGGCATTGGACTTTAATTATATTGAGTACGTTTTGAATATTCTCAATATGATTTTTAAAAGTAGTCACATCTACTGGGATGACAATATCAAATCGATCATTTATAATTTTCAGAGTACCCATGGGATCAAAGAGAATGCCAGGACTCTTGGTAATACGTTCCACTATTTTGCTGTCTCCGGAGGTTAAGACGGCGTTACATTGAACAGCGATTCTGTAATGATAATTTAACTAGGATGAATAACTTGCATACTTGAGATTATAAAGTGTAAACTTGTAACGTAAAATAAGAATGAAATATGTATGTGTGTATAAGTTATAAAAGTAAAATAAAATCAATCAGTAGTATATAGTTTTAATTTTAATTAAGAATTTTCATGAGCTAGTTTAACTTCGTCGAAGTGATGTTTGACATGGCGTCGATTAATTAGGAGGGATAAAGTGTTAAAGCCATGAATTTTAACGACTTTATATGGACCTTTCCATAGGGGTGAGAGGGCTTTCCGCAGTCTTAAATGATTTTTTAAATATACATAATCACCGACTTTGTACTGGACTGGGCGAGTTTGTTTGTCGTAGTATGTTTTTGATTTTTCTTTTGAGTCGCGGATATATTGCAGTGCTTTTTCGCGTGATGTTTTCAGTCTATGATGCAGCATTTTAACATATTCCGGGTAAGTGACATCGGGACGAGAATCAAAGATAGAGTCAGGGATAAACGGTTTATGGCCAAAAACGAGTTCATACGGAGTGAACCGAGTTGTGCTATGAACACTGCTGTTGTAGGTTAGCATGGCGGTGTAAACGAATCTATGCCAGTTAGTTTGATTTTCGTTCACGTATGATTTTAGGTACTCTTTTAAGGTTGAATGACTGCGTTCTAGGGCTCCTTGTGTCTGTGGATGGTAAGGCGTAGACCAGATTTGCTTAATTTTAAGAAAATCACAAGTTTGTTTAAATAGATCAGCAGTAAAGTTTGTCCCTTGATCTGTTAGTATAGTTTTGGGAATACCGAATAGGGATATGAAATGGACTAAGCATTCACAGGATTCTTCAGCAGTTACGTTAGAGATTGGGTAGGCTATGGAAAATTTGGTAAGGTCATCTTGTAGGGTAAGTATGAATTTTAGTTTTTGTAATCCGGCTTCAGGAAGAGGACCAACGATGTCAAGGCTAATTCTCTCAAAAGGACGAGTAGAAGTGGTCGTTATTTGCATAGGAGATTTGTTTATTTTACGAAGAGCTTTGTTTGATTGACATAATTTACAGTTCTTTACATAATTTTCAATATCTGATCGCATGTTTTTCCAGTAATAACGTTCTTTGACCCGGTCATACATTTTGTTAGAGCCTAAGTGTCCTGCAATGGGGATGTCATGATTTTCTCTTAAAACTTTAGCAATTTCAGTAGGTACAAGGTAAATGATGCTGTTGCGGTGAATATTTACAGTGACATTAGTATTGTTGAATAAGTACATTAGCATACTATAACTTTTGACGTAGGAATACTGTTGGAATAGATCTTTGAAATCGGATATAGCAAATTCATTTATGGTTCCGGTAAGTAAGATATCGTCTCGTACTGATTTCAGTGTTTTAAAGATCTCAGGGTATGTGCAACCATCGAAATAATACACTTTTGTAAAGAGTAGGTAATAGGTCTTGTCGTTGTGTTGCAGTCTCCGGAATGAATGAAGTTCTCGTTCTTCGTTAATAAAGGTTGTTGCGTCGTCGAGTTTAGACAGGATATCTTGAAGGTAGGGATTTGATTCGTCAAGGTCGATAGATACGGGCATAAGAATAACTTTAGAGCTGCTTTTGAGGAGGCTTTCGTTATGCTCCCGAATTTGGACATTAAAAGTTTCGTTTTTATTACTCATAGTTTTAAGAAAGTCGGAATAGTCTTTGTTGATATTTGATGGAGTCGGTTCTGTTATGTCACTAGTCTCACTAGGAGAGCCTATTTGAGTAGGAATAGAAGGAAGACTTAAGTCGATGTCTTGAAGGTTTACGTCAGGTGGACTAAACTCCAAAGCATCTAAGTCTGCAAGGTCGTCGAGAAGGTCTTGAGGAAATCCTGGTTCCATGTTTGAAACAGGGTTGTTGATGGGGTTGTCTACTGCGTTGGAAGTAGATGGTTGTGGATTTGGTTCATCTTGGACAATTGGATGAACTGGAAAGCGAGATAATGCGTCGGCATTGCTGTTGATTTTGCCTTTTTTATATTCGATTTCGTACTCAAATTCTTCGAGTTTGAGCCTCCATCTTATGAGTTTGGATCCAGGGTCTTTACAATTAAATAACCATTTAAGAGGTCTGTGATCTGTTATTATTGTGAAGCGCCGACCATAAAGATAGGGGCGAAAGGTTTTTGTGCCGAAGATGATGGCTAGGCATTCCTTTTCAGTGACGCTGTAATTGCTTTCAGCTTTATTTAGGGTTCGAGAAGCATAGGCAATAGGGCGGTCGTTTCCTATGGGACCTTGGGAAAGTATAGCAGAGATGGCAAAGTTCGAGGCATCGCAAGTGAGGATAAATGGTTTTGTGAAATCAGGGTAGGCTAATAAAGGGGCTGAAATCAGAGCATATTTCAGCTTTTCGAAGGCGAGTTGGTGTTCGTTTTGCCAGTTGAAAGGGACGTTTTTCTTCAAGAGGTTAGTTAAAGGTTTAGCTATTTTGGACAGATCTGGTATGAAACGACGATAGTACGACACTAATCCCAGGAAAGATTTTATATCTTTAGGGCATGTGGGAATTGGAAAGTTTTCTACGGCTTTGGTCTTTTCAGGGTTTGGTTTTACTCCTTGATCTGTAATAATATGGCCAAGATAAGATACTTCATTGTGGAGGAATTCGCACTTGTCGGGTTGGAGTTTTAGGTTGAAATTACGAATTCTGTCGAATACGTTAGAGAGGTTTTTCATGTGAGTATCGAGGTCAAACGAGTGAATTACTACATCATCTAAATAGACAAAACATTGAATTCCCTGTAGGCCTGAGAGAACAGAGTTCATGAGTCTCTGAAATGTTGCGGGGGCATTTTTTAAGCCGAAAGGCATCCGAGTAAACTCGAAATGACCTTGTGGGACAGAAAAGGCAGTTTTGGGCGCGTCTTCTTTTGACATTTTGATCTGGTGAAAGCCAGAAGCTAAATCAAGGGTGCTGAAGTATTTGCATTTGCCTAATTGATCTAAAATCTCAGATATGTTAGGTATAGGGTAAGAATCTCCGATGGTTATATCATTTAATTTACGGTAATCAATGACGACACGCCATTTGCGTTGGCCAGAGGCATCAGTCTTTTTAGGTACGACCCAGATAGGGGAAGACCATGGGGAAGTAGAAGGTTTGATTATTCCTTCGTCAAGCATTTTATTTATTTGAGATTGAACTTCTTGTTTATGTATGTCAGGGAATCTATAGGTTTTCGTATTGATTGGAATAGAAGAAGTTGTAGTGATCTCATGTTGTAAAACGTCAGTCGTAGTCAAGTGATCGTCAGGAAGGTGAAATATATCAGAGTAAGAGGAAAAAAGGTCGTACAATGCATCTGTTTCTTCTGAATTTAGATGAGACACTCGTAGTAAATTTATGACCTTTTCGGTTCGATTCATGGCATTTATCTGGTTCTCATTGAATCTAGGCGTATAGAAAATGTTATGTTGGTCACTTTTGTCTAAAGGTATTATTTTTAATTTCAGATTTGAATCTACTTTAATCGGGGATTCTGAGGTGTTAACAACGGATATATTAATTCTGGAATTTGGTTTTACTTTGACAATACAGTTTGCTATTAATAGATGTTCGATAATATTTTGATCGACAATAAGTCCTTCTCTAATTTCAGGGTTCAGTACTGAGCACTCAATCACTGTTTCGGTTCGAGGCAGAATGGTGTACATTGGTTCGGTAAACTTCAAGGTAAGTCTCGTGTTATTGAGAGTAAGAGCATTTGCTGTGTAGTCTATTTTGGAGTCAAGAGTGGATAGCAAGTCGTTACCTATTATTCCATCGTAAGGAAAATTTATATTGGGTACAACGTGAAAGTGATGACTTATTGCATTAAAATTGATCAAAATGTGACCTAATGAGTGCATTGGATTTTCTGTAGTCCCTATTCCGCTGAAGGATATAATGTGGTTCGTGATTTTAGGCATTTTTTCGATTGTATTTACTTTCAGGAGACTGATGGATGCTCCACTATCAACGAGAAGTTTTAAAGGTTTGCTAGAGACAGATGATTGAACTTCTACGAAAGGTAAGTATTTTTTCACTGGGTTAGATATTATATTATATGTTTTTAATGTGTTTTCTTCTTTTACAGATGCTGTACAGGACGGGCAAGACATGGATAACAGTTTGTTAGGTGGTAAGGCGATATCACAGGTAAGTTTAGATTTAAGTGAAATTTCATTTTTGGTTTCAGACTCTTTGTCCTTGTAGTTAGCAGGTATAGAATTAGTAGTTTTCATGTGGGCACTATTTATTTGGGGTTGGTTACCCTCGTAGTTATTGGATTTAGTATATTTAGAATTAAAAGTTTTAGTAAGGCCACTATTTATTTGGGGCTGGTTACCCTTGTAGTTAGTGGATGTAGTAGGTTGAGAAGTAATAAATCTCATATGACCACTATTTATTTGGGGCTGGTTACCCTTGTAGTTAGTGGATGTAGTAGATTGAGAAGTAATAAATCTCTTATGACCACTATTTATTTGGGGCTGGTTACCCTTGTAGTTAGTGGATGTAGTAGATTGAGAAGTAATAAATCTCTTATGACCACTATTTATTTGGGGCTGGTTACCCTTGTAGTTAGTGGATGTAGAAGTAGTAAATTTATGGCCACTATTTATTTGGGACTGGCTACCCTTGTAGTTAGTGGATGTAGTAGATTGAGAAGTAATAAATCTCTTGTGACCACTATTTATTTGGGGCTGGTTACCCTTGTAGTTAGTGGATGTAGAAGTAGTAAATTTATGGCCACTATTTATTTGGGACTGGCTACCCGTGTAGTTAGTGGACGATTTACAGACAGTAGAATATAATTTTGAAGTATTAGATATAGCATAAACATCGATTTTATCCCTTATTGTTCCTGTACGATGTTGAGAGGAAGGGTTTCCTCGTTTAAATTTCGGCCTATATAATCGACTTCGTCTCGTGAGTCTTGTTCTTCAGGTAAGTTAACAGTATGGATAGGTTGATTATTCCGATAGAAGGTTTGTCGGTTTGGTTGTTGAGTTTGGGAGTTTCCAAATCGACGGCTGTTATTGTACTCACGTTTACGGCAAACGTCAATGGTATGACCTACGGATTTGCAGTAGCGACAAACGGGAAGAGTAGAGTTAGGTGATATTGGTGCGGGTCTTTGATTATTAAACCTGTTCGGAACATTCACACTATTTTGAGTAGAGTTTCGATTTTGTTGAAATGCTCGCTGAGATGAGCGCTGTTGAAAGTTAGGCGAGTTCGAATTATTATTAAAGGAAGAGGGTGAATTCCGCTTAAAAGAAATTTGATATATTTTTTCCTCCGAAACGGCAAAGTTAATAGCATCGTTCAAAGTTTTGGGGTCACGACATCTCACAACAGTCGATAAACGTGGAATGAGTCCTGAAGTAAATGTATGCAGAGCTAAGTCCTGCATTGCGGCGACACGGCCAGGTAATTCAACTTTCTTAGTTGAAGGTATTTCAGTCAACAGCTTGGATAAAGTAGACTCTACACGAAGAGCGAATTGATTGACTGTTTCATTATTAGATTGACGACTTTCCTGAAGGTCTGAGAGAAGTGCAGCATAATGTTTACGTTCTCCAAATTGCGATTTCAAAAATTCCTCTAGTTGTTGCCATTTTTCAAATTCTTTTATTGAACATGCACTTTCGGCACGGCCTTCTAATTGACTTAATATATATACTAATAAAACGTCTTGTTGTGATTGTGATGCGAGGCTCATCGCATTTCTACAGTTATTTAAATAAGCATTTAATTTTTCACGATTTCCATCGAATTTACTAATAAATTTACACAAAATATTCATGTCGATTTCTTTCGTAGTCATTGTGTTTGGATCGGTTTGATTGTCCTTACTGTCTTTAGGCATAGTGTGCTAAGGCGTTAGTCAAAACAAAGTAAGACGCGCGGCTTAGACTCACGATAAGAAAGGAATGTTGCGCTAAACTCGGACCTTAGTAACTGAGTTAAACAATTGTTGTACAATATGATTAGATCTATGTATGTTATTGAATACTAGTACTTACGTAAAATATATTTAGGTGAATTGCAATATTATAATTATCTTTGTAAGTATTATTTAAATAAATCACTGATGCTGATTACACAATTATCTTCACAGACAAGTATATTTAAATTCAAATGTTCACTTTGATATATATGTTTACGAAAGTTAATAATTTGTTTCAAGGACTTACAGGATCGTGACGACTGCAGGCGCGATACTGGTCATCTTGGAATGGCGAGGTACTCCTTCTCTTGAGGTGAGTTGGTAGTTGATGTTATGGGCTTCCGACGGCAGGACTAGTAGGTGAAGAACAGGTAAGTTTCACAGGTGTTTACAGGATACAGCGGCACTCGGCAACAGGATATGGCGACAGGATACCAAGGTAGGTACGGCGACGAAGTACGGGCGTGGAATATTGACACGGTGATGCGACGACAGGACTTCTCAGAGTAGAGCAGACAACACGGCGATAGGATACTGAGACAGGATACAGTGATACGACGAGATAGAAGGTTTCTTCTTATAGACAGTGTATGCGGCGACTGGTTGCGATGATTTATGTTCTTGATTTCTTGTAGACTTCTTGTATGATTTTTCAGTTTTCTTGAATTTTCTTCCAAAAGAGGCGATCCGAGGATTTTAAAAATCCCTTAAGCTGCCACCAATGTTATACGGGACTCGGGAAATGTCTTTTTAAAAAAGAACAGTTTTTATGAACACAGGGTTTTAATTGATATTGAAATAATTATAACTTATTTTTACAAGAAAGAGACAAGTGTTTGGAACTGATGACGGATTGAGACTGACTTGAAGTCTGAACTAAGAATCAAAATGAAACAAAGAGAAAATGCTGATATTGCTTTAGGTGTGTAGGGTCTCCATACTATAGTAGGGATATAACAGCTCGCAGCTGAGCTTGACTTGGCGATCTTGACCGATCAACAATGTTAAGCGACGCTTGCTGCGGTCAGGAGGATGGGTGACTAGTCAGTACTTGGCATTATTCAACTGAGTGCGTCCGTGTTTCGGAAGGCACGTTAAAAGCCGTGTTGATCCTGCTTATTTGTCTTAGGACAACAGTCGTTAGGCTGTGTTGAAGACCTTCGGGCGATCTGGAAACTTTCAACAGGAGTTGCACACTGCATATCCACCAAGCCGCACTCGGCCTGCGTGGTGTATCATTGGCCAAATCTTCTTTCTGAGCGGAAGGATCGAGTCCCAGCAGTGGGAACATAATGAGCTGATTATGTATGTATGCAGCTGTATTTTATTTAGGTCCTGTATTGATCAAGTGATACTTTTTAGGTCGAGAACTGTCTTGTAGGATAATAATTTATCATGCAGATATTATTGCTATTACCAAGTCTAACTACTCTGCGTCTGCAGAGTAACCCAGAGATTTATACAATTCATTGCGTCATTGAACTGCACTCATCATCCCTAAATCATCTCATCAAATAATTCTACTATCCCATTCGCACAGTAGTTTCACATTCTACTAGGGATGAAAATAGAACATTCTAGAAGCATCAGATGTTGATAGTACCTATATATTGTATGAGTTGTGTGTAAGTCTCAGCGTAGTAAACCACGTTTTGAGGAGTTCCATTGTGAAGTGGCTCGCAACAGTCGCTAAGCAATGGAATTCTTGCGTGAGCAGGCTAATGAATGAAATTAAAAAGAAAAGTATACTCACGGAGAACAGCGCTACTCCATGGCTAAGAAGATGTTAAAAAGTATATCAAGCTCTAATCTGATACAAGCTAGAACGTTTGTTTTTATTTAAAACTAGCTGCTCTCCGCGGTTTCATCCGCGCGGTGATGGATGGTGATGATGATGATGATGATGAATCTTATATAGCCTATGTTACTCAGGGTGAATGTAGCTTTCTAATGGTGAAAGAATTTTTGAAATCGGTCCAGTACTTTTTGAGCCGTTACAAACATACATACAAATATTTCCACTTTATAATATTATTAGTAATTAGTTTTAGTATAGATCAATACGCCCTATGCATGAATCACGTCAAACAGCTAAATGTGTTAAATACGTAAGTGTACTCCAAAATTAACTTTAACGACTTCTACAAGTGTTTGGAAGAAAATCACGAAATTAGAAATAACCGTTCACTTCAAAGAGTAAATACCGTTTTCAGTTTCCACAAAACCGAAAGAGCTTTTATTAAGTTTCGTTGGAGTGAAATTGGATAAAATTTAATACGAAATCTCTGAATATATTTACAACAAAAGGTTAACCGCCAGAGGATCAATTTTAGTCAGTCAGCAATAACTTTGTTATAGCTTATCCTTTATACATCGAGATTGTTTCTAATTCTAAGGTATAGGTACAAAATGAATGTAAAGTGTAAATCTGGAAAAAAGTTGGGTGATGAAGAAGTTAAAATGATTATAGATACAATATCGACATCGACAATATCGACAGGCCGATTGGCGCAGTTGGTAGCACCCCTGCCTTCTGAGCCGCTGGTCCCCGGTTCGATCCCCGGACAGGTCAAACATTTGTGTGTATGAACATGTCTGTTTGATCTGTATCTGGGTGTTTATATATGTATATAAGTATTTAATATCATATATAAGTATGTAATATCAGTCATCAGGTTACCATAGTACAGGCTCTGCCTAATTTGGGACCCGACGACCTTTGTGTGCATGTTGTCCCATATTATTATTATTATTATTTTCCAAAATTTACTAGAAAAACTTTATTTCCAAACACACTGTTTACCTAGGTATAATGTTTTTAAAACTCTAGCTTATTTTGATTTTGTAATAATAAAACGGGATTAATGAGAGATTTACGTGTTGTCAATATCACGATCGACAAAATTATTTCGGCTTCGTTCACAAGCCTTCTTCAGCCGTGCGATTCTCTAATGATTCGTCGACGAGCTCACCGATGTCAAATACTTTATGAGATATCGCCCTTGTACACAAGGTTGTTTTCCAACATTTCTTGTCATCTCGTCATTTGTTTCACGGATGTTGTCAAAGATGCAACTATGTTTGCTTTAGAGAATCACATGGCTGATCTGCCGTGCGGTTCTCTAATGATTCGTCGTTGCGTTCGTGGACGAGCTTGCCGATGTCAAATATACTTTATGAGATATCGCCCTTGTACTTAAGGTTGTTTTTCCAACGTTTCTTATCATCTATTCATTTGTTTCACGGATGTTGTCAAAGATGCAATGATGTTTGCTCTCAGAGAATCGAACGGCTGTCTGTAGTAAGCCTGGACCACTGAGTGGATAGTTGAGTGTATCTACTTCTAAAATACAACCCTTAGACTTCTTGAAAGACTTTCTTAGAAAACAAAGTGTGAAATTCAACGAAAGGAAGTTTTACTATAAATATTAAAATAGAAAAGTAAAGTTAGTTTCACATATGTATAGCTGTGACGTTTTGTATTACCGTACAGTGTCATCAGCTCTGTCTGCCGAGAGCTTTCAAGCACGTAGTTTCGGACATCGATTCTTCCCAAACTTTTTGTATATGCTTTGGTAATCAAACAACAACCCGTTCAAGGTAAATTGAAACCTATCGCCACAAATAATCCTTCCGTAGAATCGAAGGCATAATATCAGAAAAAGGTATCACGTGTAATGACCATCACCCGTTCACATAGGAACGCGTTGTCGATACTTATACATAAAACTAGGTACTAAAATGATACTTACATGTGCACCTGGCTTAAATTCAATCTCCTTCTATAAATCAGAATTAAGGGTGATGAATCCTAGTCGTAGTGTGTAAAGGGCAGTTGACATGTAAGGAGTCAATGTCGTGTCAACATGGGTCAATGAAGGTTAGGAGTTTATTAGTCTCATTCGGTATCGCCAGCCATATTTATCTGGTTATTATGATCCAGTTTTATTTGTCGTTTTTATGAGTTTGTGCGTTTATTAGGACCTTTTGTAATAAATTGTATCAAGATTATTACGCTATAAGAATATGTACAAAAGATAAACATTGATTGCATTTGTAGCATTAGGCTATTAGATAACGATCGTGAAACAAATGCAGAACAGTTGAGACATTGGATGAAAATCGACTTTATAACTGCGTTCCACTGCATGAGTCTGGATGTTTAAAGAATTTATTAAGTAGACAATAGGCTTAACTCAACAATATGCGAGAAAGTATTCGTATAATCAATGTAAACAATTGAATAACGCGCTGCGCTTGGTCATCAAATGTCATACAAACTATACAAGACATACCTATAAAGACAATACAATACTTACATCTGTTACCTTTTGACATATCTAAGAAGCAAATTACGCCTGTCGTCTTTTGTTGTTTGCATGCATTCTTCAAGTGATGCTTCAAGAAACAGCCAGGCCTTATGTCGTGAACTAAATGTCAGCTGAATTCATTTAAGTGGTCTTTCAAACGCTCCTCGAAGCACCAGTATTAGTTGTAACTCGTCTACAACTCTCAGAGCGATAAAAATAGCTAAGCATAGCAACAGAATTGCTTTCATATGATATGAACTATACGATCTACGGAATTAAAAGTCAATACTTATATTCTCATATCATAAACCACCATTCGCACCTATCACTAAGCACTTAGTCACCATTAAATTTAATTAAAACTCCCTGTCATTAACGTAATTTAATCAAACATTTCGCGTGTTTCCCGTCCTGTGTGGCTGATACCACCACATCACAGCACAAAAAAACATGCCATGTAATTGTATATTTTTTGTATAATTGTTGTATAATTACGGTAATCAGTGTTAATTGCGCCCCAAGAGGGCAGGTGACGTATGAAAAACAATGGAGCCCTTTGTTACTCGAATAATTGTTTAAACTGTCTCATTAAGCGTCGTACGTGGACGAACATTGAACCGAAGAACAGGAGAAATGCTAAAGAAGGGACATTTGCGACTTACTGCTAAGTACCTATTGAAAATTGGTATAGTAACAACTGCATGCCAGAAACTCAGCGAGGAATGTAATAAAATTATGCGGGATTGTGAATTACATATGCTTGATGATGATGCTTGCTGATGTTTGTTTTAAAATACATATTTAGCTGCTTCAGAAGCAGTACAGTAAGTCTTTTCTAGTTAAATCAAACTCATATACTTTTAAGATCATTATTAGTAAGTAATTACTGTTTAGTAAAACATTTATATATGTTTATTTCCTTGTTTTGTTCAAGAGAATGATTAATTATTCTGCGATTAACGGTGTTGGTACACTAACTAGTAAGATTGTTAAAAGTATACTTCTGTAACTCTATTTCCTTGTGTATGTACTGTTTGCTGGTCCTCAAATAAATAACTAAAAATAAGGAGCTTTGGCGTATTAGAATGACTTGTTGAATAAACCAACTTGTCAGAATTAAGTGCTGTTTGAAATCTAGATGGAAGACCTCTTTATAAGCTTACGGTCAGTTCTTTTCTAATGCGTTCAACATTACACAGAACGCGAAGATATATAAGTAGGTCTTATATCAAAAGTATAGTGTTCTTAACACCTAATATTTAGAAGTATTCAAATGATCAACGGGATAACTACCATGTATATTTTCTGTGAGTTTCCGATATTTCGGCACTGTTGCAAGCGCCATGATCACGGATGAACTGAGGAATTGCGGGTGCGCACTCCACATTGGGATGGAATTAATTGCCTGAGCCTCTGTATCTTCATAGATACGTTTTTTGACTTTCCAAGTAACTTGTGACTTCGTGACTTTTTTTGTGCCTCGTTCTGTCGCATATGCGGTCTCCCAGATGAGATCGTGTTCAAATGTAAGCTAAATATAAATCTGAAATAATAAATCCTTGAAATGTTCTCTTCTTGCCGTTTCCTTAATCTTTGCCGCACGGACGAGGTTTTAATTACCGGTTTTTGTTTGAGTCATTAATATGCCCGCTGTCTATTGCTTCATTTGTATGCTGACTGGTAAAGCAAAATTAGTTGTTAACTAGATACTTATAGCAAGCTGGCTGACTTGAAATATGTCTCAGTGTAAAAAAGAGGGGCAAAAGTATTATGAGTGCCTTTTCCTCGCCATTATTTACAAACTAGCTGGTACCCGCGACTACGTCTGCGCAAGATTAAGTACTTCGAGTAGCTTATTATCTTCTTCAGGGGCATATCTATCTTTATACAAAACTGTCATAAAATATTTACATGGTCAAACACAATACAAATATAAAATTATACACGATGCAAAAAAACTGTCATTACATTTCATTACCCTTGACGATCGCCGAGCACGTCTAGTGTATGGAGCTGTCAAATTAACTTGGTTTTTGAATAAATTATCAGAAACTGACACAAACTTTAACAGAACTGCCATCATTACGTTCTTGGCGTAGGCGGAGATCTTATTTTTTGTCTATGCTGTGCCAAAGCATATTACGCTTTCTCACCCGCGTGGTGATGGATGATGATGATGATGAAAGTATCCTATGTGTTAATCCAGCGCCTCAACGACCTCCATACCAAATTTCATCAAAATTGGCGCCGATTGAGCGTGGACGAGTAACAAAGATCCACACATCCGAGTTTATAATATTAGTAGGATGTTGGAAAATCTACACTAATATTTAAATACTTAAGTCTCATTGAATTCCAGTCTTGTTGATGCAGATTTTTGATGAAGTGGCTAAAGGGATATGAAATTCGTTCATGGAATAAGACATTTGGTAATGTTCATAAGCATCAATCAAAACGTGGATGAAATCGCTAGTCACAGCTGGATTGATCATATCAAGGTACCGTATAATTACTTCTCAGCAACTCTAAGTAATGAATGGTAATATGCACTTAAGAATATCACTATATTATTGAATCGAGAATATCTCTCTGGTTGGATGGGTTGATTTCTATGAGATCAAAACTACTAAACTAATTTGGATGAATTTTATTAACGGATATGTCTTACTAACCTTTGTACTAACAGCCAACTTTTATGCTAGAGAAATATTCCTGCGAGATGTTTATTTTTAAGGGGTGTACTTTTTTGTGGTAGTGCCACGCTGCAACCCCCAGCCGAATGGGCCGGCACGACCGGAGAAGTACCACATAACACCGAAGTGAAGTAACATACTCGTAGTTTGCTATTGCGTTTCGTCGGTTTGTGGGAGGTTCCGGAGGCCCGATCCCCTTCCCCGTTCTCCCTCTCCTTCCCTTCCTCCTTCTATCTCTTCCTTCCTATCATCCTTCCTCAAAGGTCAGCAAAGCATCCTCGAGAATCTCTAGCCTAGACCTCTGGTACTGCGGATGTCAACCCATCCCATAAAAAAAGTTAGTAATTATTTATGATTTATATGACACGATTAAATATTTCACAATTTCGAACATTTATATTGCTTGACATGAGTTATGCCTTGGACTAAGCTCATAATAATTAAGGAGTCTGTAATACTTTAAAACTTTTCCCGCTAAGCAAGCGTTCCTTTTGGGAAAAAACAATATTATAAAAATAACACATGAGTAGTTGAATGAGGCATTTGTTCAAGAATACAGAATGCATTGAACATATTGTTATTGCCGACAGATGGACCATCGGACATCTAATTAAATTGTTAGATTACGAATGGGTAATAGAAGTATTGAAGTGTACGAGAAAAACTTAAAGTCGTACTCTTCAGTTCTTCAAGCGAGGAGTAAGTATATAAGTTTACTATTTACTGAAATTTACGAAACTAAAAAAATGCCATCTATAATAACGCACTCTGCGACTGCTACGGTTAATTCAGAAACTAAATTTCTCCCTTTATACATAGATTTTTGGAGCCATCGAAGCTATTGCCCGGGCGAGGGTCCGGTAGAATTTGTCTATTTAAAACTTTAAGCACACTACTTTCTTGTTTTCAAATTCCGGCACCCAATATTGTGAACAAACTTCAAAGTGTTTTTGTTCGGACACATTCACCTATTTGGGTTTATTATTAGGGTATTCCATGTACTAACGGCAGATAGCTGATGTTTTGTAGTCTTTTTCAGCCGTACGAAAACACCGCGCGCGTTGTGCGAAACAGTATTAGTTTTGCGGTATTTCTACGATTAGTTATTACTGTTTGTTTTTATTATGAAAACTAATGTGGTTTGTTCACATTTTAAATATGAAACCGTTTTTCATCTCGCAAAAGATTATTCTTCTTGAAAAAGACCACCGGATGTGGTTGATACTATAGTTGGAAAGATCTAACTTATTTACGTGTGTGAATCCCGTGTATGTAAACACATATGAAAAAACTTAATGTGTGTTTTGTTCTTTTACGTTTATGTAAATAGATCAAAAATATTTACTAAGTTTTAATCACAGAATTCGCCCTATTTACATAGGTCGTTTTAAATTTTTAACAGAGAATTAGTGGTTATTAAAGGGCTTGTCGTCATTCAAATTTGCTTACGTTTTATATTTCAAAAACTTCACAAACATGCCTTCGTATTTCTCGTTAATTTATAGTTTTTCGCGTATTATTTTAAAGCCATTATAGTAATTCACATATATACGTGAAAACTTAGTTATTACTGTAATGGCTCTAAAGGTTTTATAACGAGATGACTCTGGCTTTCTTGTTTGAAGTAATGTCACTTGTAAGTAAAGGGATAAGTATTAAAGCACTACCTGAAGATCACAATATTAATAATTATAAATTAAACCTACATTCTGCTACAGATAACATAGCATGCACTACGTAAACAATTGATTGTGCTCTATGGGCACATTACAATTAATAATATTAGAAAAAGAAACACAAGCACAATTTGATAAATTTGAAACCGTCTTTCATTCTATTCAGTTATTGGAGTGTAACTCAAAAACTATTGGACCTAATTTGATGAAATTTAAATGGGATTACACGGGAAGCACCAGCTTTCAAACAAAAAAGAGTTTTGTGAATCTGTTCACCTAGTCAAAAGGTATGAGGTAACAAACATAAAAATAAATTATAAATACCATTAAAATATCCTAAAATAAAATGATCTTGGGTTATAAGGGCTGCCAAATAAAATTGTTATTATTATATTTATACCAGATAGATATAATAATAACAAAATACGCTGCATCTTTTTACATAAAATAATTTGAAAGAGCTCAACCACCATTAATTCCCGCGCTCATTCATCAGAAAAACTTAGCACTGGCGCATAAATCTTCCTTTCATTAATTCCTAAGCTTTTGGAGATCGTCAGTCCTTTTCAGGAAACCATTGGGATGGAGGGAGCTATATTTCACAAGTGTAGGTCAACTGAAGTGAAAATCAACGATAGCGGACGAAATTGCTGTTGATTTATGAGGTTCTTCCTATATTACGTCTCACCTGTTTCTATTTCAGGTTGATCAATAGGTTGAGTAATATATTTTTCAACACACCTGCTTATAAAGTGAGCCTTATATCGCTTTTCAGGCCGTAAACCGAGCTGTAAGCTAAGCTTATTTTATTTAGTAACAACAAAAGCTTTTTGCGACTGAAAGCACATTTACATTTTTCGGAAAAAATAAATGTAGTATTTATGTTTTCTAAAAAATGTAAATTGTAATTATTAAGACAAACATACATTTATTAATATAAAATTATTCACAATGCACAATGATTTGTTATAAAATATTTAAATATTTGTAATTAATCGCTCAAAATTATAATTTTGAAGTAGGTTGTATTTTCTGTTACCTTGCATTGGGTGCGTGAAAAAAATCAACTTGCGCGCCATATCCCATAATTTTCATATTTTGTTTGTATCGCGGTTTGCTGTTTGGTAAAAGCAATATAAGTTTGATTTTTCCTCGCAAATGTGTTGAAATATATATGAAAGTCATGAGCTCTGCTCCATACACACTCGTCTGAATTACGCTCTCGACTACGGCTCGGGCTGCAACACACAGCTCAGTGTATAATTAGCAGCTTAGCTCAATTGTATTATATTATACTGTTGTAACAGGGTTAAACTTCTATGTGAGGTATACCTAAGTGTTAGATATAAAGTTTTTTTTTGCTATTAAGAGAAGCGATGGCAATGGTAATGTGTATTTGTATTTGATGGAGAATGTCGATGATCGTTGCAATTTGACCCAGATATTTAAGCTTCAAAGTTTTGCGCGGTACTTTACTGCGCTTGTTAACCCCAGACATAGCTGTTAGATGCCACAATGCCCAACCGACCCGTACACTAAATACTTACACATTGCAGTTTTGAGACAGAACATTTGGCACTGCGTTGGTATCCGCCGAGACCGACACTTGAATAAGTGTGCTACCGCACACACAAGGCCGGGCAGTATTTGAATTACTTGTAACTAAAATAAGTAACTGAATTACAAATACGTATTTAGTATTTGTATTTCAATTACTTCCTTAAAATATAATTTGTAACTCGTATTTCAAAAACCTGACGCCGAGGTATTTTGTAATTATTTCAAATACTTGAGGCTTCAAAATACATTTTAACATTAAAATACACTTAACCTTTATTTAGCGATTGTGAGTGACCAGTAGAAAGATTGTATACTTTAGCAGGCAATAAGAGGCTATTTTTCTGACAGTAAATTTAAAAATCTAGTGTTCATAAAAGGAAACTCTGGTTTTACTGATTAATTAATCTTGTTTTCCTCTACTTTTCAGCCCGTTCTGGTCTAGATTACTTATTTTGTAATTTGTATTTTGTATTTTATATCTCAAATACCGTATTTGAATGTATTTTGTATATAGTATTTTAATTACTTGCGATACAGTATTTTTTAATGTGTGTTTCAATTAAAGCAAAGCATGTATTTTGCCCAGCCCTGACCACATAGTATTTCATCTGATAGCACCGACCGGAGAGCCAATCACAATATCTGTTGATAAATACTAGCGTACTCCTCTCTTTGAGAGTAAGGCTCGAGTCCTAGCAGTGGAAACATAATGGCCTGATTATGTTATGTATGTTAAATACAAGCGTGGTATTTGGTGTGATAGTGTAAGCTCTATAATGAAAAGTACAATTTGAAAAATTTTATACCGACATCCATTCTATTCAGTTATTAGAGTATATCTCAAAAACTAGGTACTCGACCAAATTTGACGACCACAAGAAGCACCAGCTTTCAAACAAAAAAGAATTTAGAGAATCGGTTTACTCAGTCGAAAGTTACGAGGTATCAGACAAAAAAAAAGTACAGTTGAATTGAGTACCTCCTCCTTTTTTTGGAAGTCGGTAAAAAACAAACGAATAATCATCCATCATCATCAGCCTGTAGCAGTCCACTGCTGGACATAGGCCTCTCCAATTGCACGCCACTTAGGTCTATCTTGGGCTTCTCGCATCCAGTTTTTGCCAGCCGTCTTGCGCAGATCGTCACTCCACCGTGCCTCAGGACGTCCTACACTACGTTTGCCGAGACGCGGTCTCCACTCTAGAACTCGTTTACCCCAACGGTTGTCGGTTCTACGGCTAATATGGCCAGCCCACTGCCACTTCAGCTTGCTGATCCGGTGGGCTATGTCGATGACCTTGGTTCTCTGACGGATCACTTCATTTCTGATGCGATCCCTCAGAGAAACATCGAGCATAGCCCTTTCCATAGCCCGCTGAGCGACCTTGAGCTTGTGGACCATTCGAGCCGTCAGTGTCCACGTTTCGGCTCCGTATGTCATGACGGGTAGGACGCACTGATTGAAGACTTTCGTCTTCAGGCACTGTGGAATCGGCGAAGTAAGGACTCGACGTAGCTTCCCAAACGCTGCCCAGCCCAGCCGAATTCTTCTATTCACCTCGTTCTCAAAGTTGTTTTTTCCCAACTGCAATGTCTGCCCGAGGTACACATATTTTTGAACAACTTCGAGAACGGCGCCGTGTATCGCAATCGGTTCCGGTAGAATATGTTCGTTGAACATGACCTTGGTTTTGTCCAAGTTCATCCGTAGGCCGATGCGTATAGAAGAGTCAGCCAGGTCATTCAGCATCTGTTGCAGGTCCTGCAGCGTCTCTGCCACGATGACGATATCGTCAGCAAATCGCAAGTGAGAGATGTATTCGCCGTTGATATTAATGCCACGTCCTTTCCAGTTCAGCGTCTTGAACATATCCTCCATTGCATTTGAAAACAATTTCGGGGAAATAACGTCCCCTTGTCTCACTCCTCGATGCAACGGTATGGGACTTGTTTGCTGATTCTGTACTTGGACGGACATGGTGGCGGTTTCGTAAAGACATCTCATCACTTGGATGTATCGCCAATCTATCTGGCAACGCTGCAGGGACTCCAGAACAGACCAGATTTCAACCGAGTCAAAGGCCTTCTCATAGTCCACGAATGCTAGACACAGGGGCTGATTATATTCTTCGGTCTTCTGTATAATCTGCCGCACTGTGTGAATGTGGTCTATGGTGCCGTATCCGCTCCGAAACCCAGCCTGTTCCGGTGGTTGGAATTCGTCGAGTCTACGCGCAAGACGGTTCGTGATCACTCTTGAAAACAGCTTATAGACGTGGCTTAGAAGGGATATGGGTCGATAGTTCTTCAGCAGGGTCTTATCTCCCTTTTTGAAGAACAGGACGACCACACTCCTACTCCACGCCTCTGGAGTTCTCCCTTCGAACAGGACAGCGTTAAAAAGCTTCTGGAGCTCCCTCAGTACGGGTTTACCTCCTGCTTTTAGTAGCTCTGTTGTAACGCCATCCTCTCCAGGGGCTTTTCCATTTTTAAGCTGTCCAAGAGCGATCTCGATTTCGCCAATACTGACTTCTGGCAAGTCTTCGGTGAAATGGCGTGTTAACGTGGCTCTAGGATCATTTTCGGGATCAGGTCGAGATGCATGCGATGCGTATAATCGGCCATAAAAGTCCTCCACTTCCGAAAGGACTGCCGGCTTCGAAGCAACGACTTCTCCACTAGCTGTGGTCAACTTCGTCAGGTGGCTTCTTCCAAGAGATTGTACGAACACCTTTGACCCCCGATTCTGCTCGATCGCTCTTTCGATCGAAAGAGTATTGAAGCACCGGAGGTCGTGTCGTACGTTCTTGTTGATCTCTCGGTTTAGAGTCCGCTTTTCTGACGAAGTGATGGGTGGGTTTTCACGTCGTTCCTTCATTAGCCCCAAAGTCTTTTCTGAAAGCTTGGACTTCTTGCCCTTACGCTGCATGTAACAAAATCTCGTACCTTCTTCCCTGAGGACCCGAGTCACATTTTCGAGGTTCTGGTTTACGTCTGTGGTGGTTTCCACGGCAGCGAATTGGTTCTCCAGGTTTAGCTGGAATGTTTCAGATCCTGCAATGGTTTGGAGCAGTGTTGGTCGGAGCCTGGACTTCATCAGACGGACACGTTGCGCCTTGAAGTTGATATTCAGAGAGCCTCGGACAAGTCGGTGATCGCTACCGGTATTGAACCTGTTGATCACGGAGACATCTCTAAATATGTGCCTTTTATTCGTCATGATGAAGTCAATCTCATTTTTAGTCCTAGTGTCGGGGCTTAGCCACGTCCACTTCCTTTGGGGCTGTTTCTTAAAGAAGGAGTTCATCAAGAAGAGCCCCTCCCGTTCGAGGAAGTTGACGAGCATTTGCCCCCTATGATTTCTGCGTCCAAAGCCATGGCATCCTACTACCGATTCGCCGAAATTCTGTACTCCCACTTTAGCGTTAAAGTCCCCCATGACAACGGTGTACTGGGTCTTTGTAGTGAAGTGGAGGGCCCTCGATATGTCATCGAACATATCCTCCACTTCATCGTCCGAGTGTGTCGAGGTCGGTGCGTACACTTGCACCACCTTGAGGCTATACCTCTCGGTGAGCTTTACAATAAGGTACGCTACCCTGTTCGACACACTGGACACTTCCACAACGTTGTCAGAAAGGGACTTGTTTACCAGAAACCCAACGCCACCTTGGGATTGTTGGTCTCCCTCTCGGAAGTACATAAGGTGGCCCGATTCTAGGGTTAAGGTGTCCTCCCCCTCTCTTCGGACTTCACTCAACCCCAGTATGTGCCACCTAATTTTCCCAAGTTCCACCTCTAGTTGCGCCAGATGCGAGTCAAGCCTTAGCGTGCGTCCGTTATACGTCGCCAGGGTCAGTTGTTTGTGGTGGCCTCCCGTAGCCCGGAGATTCTTAGCACCCCTCGCCCCGCCGTTACCATGGTCGCCACCATGACCAGGAATAGCAGGGCCGCCGGGAACTAGGGGCCGTGACTTTTTGTTGTCCTGCATTGGAGGAGTTTGCCCGTAATCGCCACGCTGGGCAGGCGGGTTGGCGATCGCAGGGCGTAGCTTCTCGCACCGGTGACTCTGCTGCCCGTCACCGGCCTGTTGCATTTAGCGACGCCTGTTGGGATGGGTATACCGCCATCGGTCGGTTGTCAGAGCCTCGTTCGTCGATCAGCAGGATGCACCGCGTGCAGGTGAGGTTGACTTGGGTCAAAAGATGTTGGCTTGCCCCTTACATCCCAACGAATAATAAGAACCGGCTATTTACATGTTGGACTAGCGGATAAATATATGACGTATATATTTGAGATGGGAGAGGTGGTAAGTATGGTGGCGCGGAACCCTTGGTGCCCGAGTCAACTTACACTTTTTTACACTTTGTTTTTGAAATTTAAACTAACAATGTTATTTAAAAAAAAACACACTATTAATGTTGATCACACTATTAACGCTAGGAGTTAAGGTATGTACAGTTAAATCCTAAAACATGCCTAATAGAGCTTGATAAACTCCACTCTACTTCTGCCAAGTGTCTTTCGCCTCCTTTATATAAAATAATACATTGTACAATACAAACACGCTTTATTGACACTCTAAAAACAGAAATTACATAAAAAAATATTTTAAATAGGTATGTACAATAGGTGGTCCAGACAGCCTTTGGATGGATAAAAACAATGATTTTGAAAGGAGGGCCTATTGATATTCATATTGTTATAATCTGTATGAAAATAATGACCCGAGCATCTTGCTACTTATTCTCAGAAGTGGTTCCATTTATTTTAGAACGCGACAGTACCTAGAGTCTTTCATCATCATCATCATCATCTCAGCCGTAGGACGTTCACTGCTGAACATATGCCTCCCCATCAAATTACCAAAAGGACCGGTTGGAAGCGGCCTGCATCCAACGTGGTCCTGCTACCTTTATCCGGTCGTCAGTCCACCTTGTCGGTGGACGACCTACGCTGAATCTTTTAAGACATATTAATTAATAAAATACTTTCATAAAGACGCGCCAACGAAACATAGTGAATCCCGCCCCCCGCACCTGCTTTTAACATCACGAGCGCTACGAGCTGCCGCCCGCAGTGCTAAGTGTGACGTCATCGACGGGGGCGTCCGGAACACTCCTTGAAAAAGACCACCGAATGTGGTCCAAACTATAGTCGGACCTATCTTACTTCGTCGGACTACTACTTCGGATAAATATTACGTTAGTAATCCCGTATTTCTAATTAAAAATGAGTGAAAACCACGTTCGTTTTTGTAACATAATTTTTTATACTTGATAGTCATTATTTATGTTGTTGTGTTCAGTATCTCTTCAAATAAATGCCTTTTCTTTCTTTCTTTGATATAGATCCTGCAACTTTGTGGCGTCATCTGTTTCTGGTCTAGATAAGATTGTATTACAACCGCCTACCTGCCAGAAAACGTGGTCACTGGCGAAAATTGTATTTGAAATCGTCATTTTTCTTTCGAACACAGAAGTCCTTTCTTTCTTTCGCGACGCCTTTATCCCAAAAACAAGCAAATATCTGAATAACTTTTACGTTAATGATGCCATGCCAAAAGAGCCAATGAATTACGAACAGTTTCTAGAAAAACAAACTATGGCTATAAGCAAAACGATTATCAGATCTCAAACATGAGTTTACTGAGAAGATTAAGTTAATTTAAATATTATGTATAATTGTGATATTTATTTATTATTTATTACATATTTATTCCTTGTGATATTTATTTATTTTAACTCTTTATTGCACAGTAAAGTTTATAAAAGGAGAGCTTAATTCTAGGGCATTATCTACCAGTCAACCAGCAGGGCAAAGGATATGTCTGAATGTATTCTATTATTCCATAATCTATGCAACGAATATCAACACTATTATGTTTAATTTTTCATATATTTTATTAGATTTTTTAAACTTAAAACGGCTGATTACCGTTTGCATTAATTAACATTAATAACAGCCACAGTAACATGAACAAATAAATGTTATTTTACAAATTATTCATATTACGTTCATTTCAAATTATTTTTATAGATTTAGAATTAATATGTAATTATACCATAAATACAAAAATTCAAAAAATATTTTAATATAATTGAATTGTATTATATTAATTTATATTATTTTATAATCTATAATACACATTAATTGACATAACTAAACAACTGCTTTTTTATTGACTTTTTATTGTCTCGCAGTAGGTATGAAAAGTAGAGTATGCATCTCGAGGATAAAGCCTGTCTTGGTCTTGGGAGGCTTGAACCTCTTTTTCATTGAGCCTTTCTGACTCTACATACGACATACCTATATACATTTATAGGCGACCAAATGTATAAAATACGGTATAACTTACATATATTTTTAAGATCAATTTAAATGGAACTTATTATTCCTTGATGGATTTTTTTATTCCTTGATTCCTTTTATTCCTTTATCTGTTTATTCCTTGATGGATTTTTATCATTGGTTTCGTATACATCCATATAAATATTATGAACTAAGCCGTATGTACCGCCTCATGCGATATATTAACTAGTCAAATTATGCGTCAATATTACCTATATACATGAACAATAATGACACACGAGACATGTCTCAAGATATTATACATAGGTCGTTAAAAATAATACGCAAAACGAGTTACACTGATATAAAGTGAATAATAATATTCAGATTGAATTTTGTTTATTGTAATAATATAAGTACATTTGTTTTATAAGTAATACAGAAAATACTCGTTACATATTCGCGGTATCAATACGGTAGTTGCAAACAACCGGTGCAGTTCTGCAGCGGTCGATGCACCGCCGGAGATATATTTAAATCAGTGCAATTAACGTCGGCGGTCCTCATTACACGTTCGATACAGGCTAATTATATACGAGTACCTATTGCTGCTATTCGTGAGCTTACCAGTTAGCCTGGGGAATGTTGCTTCTGGTGCATCTATGGTTCTAAATGCTTTAAATTTTTAACCGACTTCAAAATATGGAGGAGCTTTCTCAATTAGACCGTATAGATCTTTCTACCGACTTCCAAAAAAAAGAGGAGGTACTCAAGTTGACTGCAGGTTTTTTTTATGTTTGTCACCTCATAACTTTCGACTGGGTGAACCGATTCTAAAAATTCTTTTTTTGTTTGAAAGCTTGTGCTTCCCGTGTGGTCCCATTTCATTGTGGTCAAATTTGGTCTAGTAGTTTTTGAGATACACGGCAATAACTGAATAGAATGGAAGTCGGTATAATTTTTTTCAAATTGTTCTTGTTTGTAGGTGTGTTCGCGGATAACTTCATTGTTTATGAACCGATTTTGGTGATTTTTTTTTGTTTGGTAGTGTATACTTCTGAGATAGTCCCATTTATTTTCATCAAATTCGGCCCAGCAGTTTTTTAGTTACACTCCAATAACTGAAACGTGTTTCGCCTATTTTAATGATTTGATAATATTATTATTGACGGTGAACGATGATCCCGTAAGTAGCAAGGGTATCTAAAAATGGTAAAAAGATATTTTTATTTTATTTTAATTACCATGATAGTTCAAAAGCGCCACAATATTGTGCACATGGTACCGACTTCGACAAGTTATTTAATCCTTTTTAGTGTTGATGTTGTTTCCATTTTTTTATGTTTGTTACCTCACAACTTTCGATAGGGTGAACCGATTCTCAAAATTCTTTTTTGTTTGAAAGTTGGCGTTTCCCATTAAAATTTCATCAAATTCAGTCTTGTAGTTTTTGAGATACACTCCAATAACTGAATAGAATGGAAGTCGGTATTAAATTTTTCATATTGTACTTGTAAAAAATGTTTAATGACTAGATTTGTGACATGAAACTTTCTCCTTTCCTGCCTTCTGCCGTGCGATTCTCTAATGATTCGTCGACGAGCTCGTCGATGAGCTTACCGATATTAAATACTTTATGAGATATCGCCCTTGTACATAAGGTTGTTTTTCCAAAGTTTCTTGTCATATCGTCATTTGTTTCACAGATGTTGTCAAAGATGCATCGTTATGTTGCATGCATCGTTATGTTTGAGAGAATCGCACGGCTGGTAGGTTCAAGCTTCTTAAATAAAGCTACTATAGTGTCAGATATTAAGCCTGATAAAATATAAATAGACATATACAAAGATAAAAAATATACTCACCACCAATGACAATCACTAATTTATAGTAGTTAGTTTACCTCATTATTAATTAAAAATACTATATATATATATATATATATATAGTTTACAAATATATTCACGCACTGAGTGCTAAGCGAGACGTCATCGACACGGGCGTCCCGTACACTCCTTGAAAAAGGCCACCAAATGTGGTCGAAACTATAGTCTCACCTATCCGATAACTATTACGTGAGTAATCCCGTATTTTTAATTGATAATGATTGAAAACCACGTTAGTTTTTATAACAAAATAGTTTACCTCAGTTTATATAGAACATCATTGCTCACCACACACCACTAAAAAAATATTGTAGAGTAAAAAATAAACTGTAAGGGTTGTAGTAAGGGTACTGTTACAGTAATTTTTTTAGTAGATGTTGAATTTTTTATTTATTTTTCGTCGTTTGACATTAAATATGTATGTGTATTTACAACGAGAATACATTTATTTGTCTGAGCACGAAACGCTAACAAATATTATTATAAATTGACATTACAATGTATCTATTGTAAATTTCTATTTATTTAAAATGAAAGTTAAAGAAACACGCAGCTGCAAAAAGTTTTGTCTGTAAAATAAACATTTCGGACCGGTTTTAACAGCTTACTTTTTTTGCAGCTTAGGTTTTGACAGCTACACTGTTTTGCTGATTAGGGGTTACCCTAAATACCACAGTAATGGTGACTTCATGAGAGGACGGAGTTAAAGAATTTTCCCTCCGCCGTCAGGATATGAATCGTAAGAGGTAAGGAACCCTGACTTGCTTGGTGGCAGGACTCTTGTGCAAGAGACCGTATTGGTGGGTACCACCGCACTGCCAGATATTCTATCGCGAAGCAATAGTATGCAAGCATTACTGTGTAGCAAGTGAAACTCCTGGGGCAAAGATACCCAGACATCTGTTTTTGGTGACGAGCACTGTGCTGCGCTACGCAAAACCAAAGTAATGTACTCTGAATGGCACTGCAACTGTCATGAACAAGTGTAATGCTTACCATCAGGCCCACGAATTTATAAACACAGGTAATCGCTTAAGAGAACTGGAACTAGAGCTAGACAAAGAAATTAATTATAATACAACATAATAATATATACGTAATATTGTACGATTAGATAATTAACGGCTACCTTGATTACCTTTTTAATGTAAGTTGACGATAAACGATTTTAATTAAATTTCGATTACTATAGTATTTAGAATATTTAATTGTAAAATAAAATAAAATAAAAATAAAACAATATTTCCATTCGAAAATTATCGATACTATTTCATATTATAAATTACATCGAAATGAAGCCCCGTTCGCTAACACAATAACGTCCTATTATATTTCGACGCTGAGTTAGTGCCTTAACGCTTTTTCCAGTCATTACAGCAGGCTATTATGCGTGACGTACAGCGAATTTCCTTCTAAATTTCGATACCAAGCGACAAATACTTCATTAAATTAACAGGAGTTTCCATTCAAAACCAAAACATCTCACTTCCGACGTAAATATCGATGGAAAATCAACTCTAAAGCTAAGACTCTATAATATAATTTGTATTTGTAAAATGTAATAGAGAAATATATTACATTATCGAGTTTATAGCTGATAGTATAATATTCACCTAATGAGTTGGTGTTTTGCGCACAACTGCTTGGAATGGGAAGTAAGATTGCATCTTGTGGGGGTACATGTGGAGCAGTAAAGTAATATTGTTGCTTAAGTAGGTACAGGTTGGAACATTAAGCTGGGAAACTTTGATTTCCTTTATGGAATATACTGGAGTTTCTCATTACGGAAAACTGAAATGTGTCGTTGCTATATAGGAGCCATAGTTCAATTGAAGCCCAAATTTCACGTTACCTCGTAACTGTCTTTTAACTTCTAAGCTTTGTACTTTATTTTAAAGAAAGAGTTAATTATTTTCAAAATATGATTTTTAAAGCACTAATGGCTGCTTAGCGATACGAAATATGGCAATTTTAGAGAGAAAAATGCATAGTACATTACTGCACTATATCTATTTACATAAAAATTAACCCCTATTTCTGCTGGTCACGCTATAACTTGAGAAAGGATGGAACAATCTCGCTAATTCTTTGTTTGTTGTGTTAATTATTGTCAGAGAAGTTTCTTATAAAAAAAAACCAAGAAAAGATGGGATGACATGGCAGGGCCTAAGCCCGAGCCTACTTCGCGAACGAAGTCTCGGGCAGTCGCTCATACTTAATAAATATGTATTTCTATTCTACAACGTGGTCATATAAAGCCAGTATGTCTACTATTTTACCTACACTAAACGCCTTTCGGATAAATAAAAGATAACATGCTAGTTTTCTTTATTACATATGAAAACAATGTACATAAAACATTATGTTCGGACAACCACCACAGCAAACAATTTCAGTACAAATTAAACGTGATATATAATTAGCATTAGCGGTTTTCAAAATTATAACTTGGATCAATCTTTATTCGGCAGGGACAGACAATAACTCAACTTATTCAGTAGAGTCAAGTTTATTTTTTCACGTCAAAAAATACTTACATTTTATTAATAACATTTTTTAAACCAGTTCAAGGTGAGCAGTGAAAGAGCAAACAGTAAATTACTTTCTGACGAACATAAATCAGACACTCGCTGAACAAAAGTGTGGCATTATTCTCCCGGCACTGAATGGCACATTAAAATGTCAGAACGTGACGACATTGTGACGTCATTAAAATTACGTTTAACGTGAGTCATCAAAATAATACTGACTGATTTCTATCCGACACTGCTGTATCGGAATCCGTTGGCGTCATGTCTAGGTGGTGCCAATCAGGGGGCATTTTGAATGATAGGATGTGAGCAGAGTTGAGCATGCAGAGTTTTGAAGTATTAAAATCTGGGTCAAGCTACAAGTGTCATGGGCCGGTGTGACGTCTAAATTAAAGCGTACAATTTGCTATCACTTTCTAGTTTAAGGAATCCCACAAAGATGCGTTTATGAGCTTCATTGTTAGGTTTTGGGCCCGGGACGTTTCGTATCTCGAAGTCCCGGGACTTTTCGTTATTTTAGTTATTTCGAGTCCCGGGACTTTCGGGACTCGAGACGAGACAAGATCGTCTAGGTCAGTGAAAATATCCGTTTTTTTGTAACGTCCATACTTTTTGAGTTATAAGACGTTTAATATAGAAATGCCGACGCTTGGCGGCAAACCCGAAGAAAAAATCTGTGATTATGAGAATAACAATGTTGTGATTATGACCAATGATTAGATCCTCGTACTAGAATTACTAAATAACAGTAAAGTTATTAAGAAGTAGTATGACTTTTAACTAAGTTAATTTTAAAACTGTAAGATTTAACTGCTTAAAGGTAAATCTGTGTCTGATTGAAAGAAATAAACAGAGTAATTATTATGTCTGAATTTAACGTTCAACTTAAAAAGATTTCTGTTTAATAAATGATAAAACGACTTTTTTGATACGTTTCACCAGAAATAAACTCAACAAAAATTTAAAAAAAAAGGTTTAGCTTTCTTAAAAAACAAAAAAAAAACAACTTCTTACTTAAGTTTCAAAGTCCCGGGACTTTGAAATTGCTGGGTATTCCCAAACCCTATTCATTATTAGCATGCTGAGAGCTTTTTAATGCTATTTAGTTACAAGACGGGCAAGTTGTGCATCTGATCTTATGCACTACGCTTGCCCATGATAGTTGCAGTGCCACTCAGAGCTTAGAGCTGTAGTTTTGCGTGACACTGTTCTGCGCTCTCCCTGAGACATTGTTTTATGAGTCCCTTTTTCCCAGCCAGTTCATTTGCTACAGTGCCGATCACACCCTAAATACTGTTTTAGCAGTAATGTATGCGCACTATTGCAGCAGAGTATCTGGCACTGCTGTTGTACCAACCAAGACGGATCCTTACACAAGAGACCTCCCACTTACTAGGACAGGTTTCCTTGCCTCTTACGATTCGCATATTGAAGGCCGAGTGAATATTACCCCATTTATCACTTGCTTGCTTTAACCGGAACCTGAATAGTGGACTCGTGTGTCACAGTTTGTAAAATATAAACCTAAAAAGGTCTCAGTAACGGATGTTTCCTGTAGACTGTGAGTGAAATTCCATCAAGTGTCTGATGTAATGACGCACGTGCCATTGCTTTCTGTAACAATGGATGTCTAGTCTAGCGAGAATGGAGATAATTTAGTAAACACGCTCGATTTACTCATGTTGTGCGTAGTTGTTTGAGTAATGTGCGATTTGAAATATGTTCAATTAATCAGATCTATTTTAATACATGCTGAGTTAGACTGGCTCACGGATTAGGCTTGACTATTTCATATTTGATACCGGTTACAAAGTATGTTAGTTTTTTATGCTGCAAAGTGATGATGAAAAATAGAAAGGGGAAAGACGTGTTCCTGATGGGAAGTACTATGCTTCGCATTCATACAGTCCCCCGTGATGTGATGGGTTGGGTCACAGTTATAGACTAGTTTTGTGTGACTCCATTCTGCGGTCGTTATACTCTCATATTGATATTTGAGTCGCACGGTGAACGCATACTGGATAATTTCACTTCTCACAGTTTTCTTGCTTAATTTTATAAGTATGGAAAGGTGCATTTACCAGCGTACACTTTACTTACAACAAATTTGAGGCTTTCGTATTTGGTTAATTTGTGACAGATCAAAAATAAAGAAGCTGCTAAAACACGATCCTTATTTTGCTACTTTTAGATACATTTGTTAGGTATTAAAGATGTTTATAAAAAAATATAACATGCATTTGTAAATTGTGAAAAAAAAGTACTCGTACCTTTAAAGAGAAGTCGGGAAAACGGAGAGCGGCGTAGGGTTTAGTGGTAAGGTCCAGTAGCCTTAACTATGCAACAGAATAAATAATAGTAACTATCATCATCATCATCTCAGCCGTAGGACGTCCACTGCTGAACATAGGCCTCCCCCATGATTTTCCAAAAGGACCGGTTGGAAGCGGCCTGCATCCAACGTCGTCCTGCGACCTTCCTCAGGTCGTCTGTCCACCGTGTCGGTGGACGACCTACGCTGCGCTTGCCGGTCCGTGGTCTCCACTCCAGAACCTTTCGGCCCCATCGGCCATCTGTTCTGCGTGCTATGTGCCCTGCCCACTGCCACTTCAACTGGCTGATCTTCTGGGCTATGTCGGTGACTTTCGTTCTTCTACGGATCTCCTCATTTCTGATTCGATCACGTAGAGAAACCCCGAGCATAGCCCTCTCCATAGCTCGTTGTGCGACTTTGAGCTTGTCTATGAGGCCCATAGTAAGAGACCACGTTTCAGTGCCATAAGTCATCACTGGTAACACACACTGGTCGAAGACTCTTGTCTTGAGGCACTGAGGTATTTTTGACGAGAAGACTTCGCGAAGTTTCCGGAACGCTGCCCAGCCGAGTTGGATTCGACGATTGACCTCTTTCTCGAAGTTGGACCTGCCTAGTTTGACTGTCTGTCCCAGGTAGATGTACTCGTCAACAACTTCGAGAACTGAGTTCCCAACTGATATTGGGGTAGGTACAACATGGGCATTAGACATAATTTTCGTCTTATCCATGTTCATCTTAAGACCTACCCGTTGGGAAACTCGATGGAGGCCTTCGAGCATTGTACTGAGGTCTTCCATGGATTCTGCCATGACTACAATATCGTCGGCAAATCGAAGGTGAGTGATGTATTCGCCGTTAATATTAATGCCAAGTCCTTGCCATTCCAGAAGCTTGAAGGCGTCTTCCAATGTAGCGGTGAACAGTTTCGGAGATATAACGTCTCCCTGTCTCACGCCTCTTTGCAATGGAATTGCCTTCGAACTCTGCTCCTGTACTCGGACTGACATGTAGGCGTTTTTGTACAAACACTTCAGCACTTCAATATACCGATAGTCAATACGGCACCGCTGGAGAGACTCAAGCACTGCCCACGTCTCGATCGAATCAAAGGCTTTCTCATAGTCCACAAACGCTAAACAAAGAGGCAAGTTATACTCTTCGGTCTTCTGTATAACTTGCCGTAGCGTGTGGATGTGGTCTATGGTACTATAGCCTTTTCGGAAACCGGCTTGTTCCGGAGGCTGGAATTCATCAAACCTGCGACTGAGACGGTTCGTTATGACCTTCGAAAACAGCTTATAAACATGGCTCAAAAGCGAGATGGGTCTGTAATTTTTAAGTAAAGTGTTGTCACCTTTCTTGAAGAACAGCACCACCACGCTTTTGTTCCATGCTTCTGGCGTTGAACCTTCAAGTAAGACGGTATTAAAGAGCTTCTGAAGGACTTTAAGTACCGGTGTTCCACCCGCTTTCAGAAGCTCAGATGTGATACCGTCGTCACCAGGCGCCTTGTTGTTCTGAAGCTGTTTCAAAGCCATTCTAATCTCGTACAGGCTGATGTCCGGGATATCTTCGGTATAATGTCGGGTCAGCTTGGCTCTTGGGTCTTTGGCCGAGCTGCTAACAGGTTTAGCGACCGAGGTGTATAGCTGTCCGTAGAAACTCTCTACCTCTCCTAATACTTCCGCTTTGGTCGACGCTACACTGCCGTCTTCTCTCTTCAGCTTCGTCAACTGGCTTTGCCCAATAGACATGTCTCTTGCAAACACTTTGGAGCCTTTTTTTTTTATAGTAACTATGCACTGCGGAAACTTCCTTCATGAGTTTCACGTTTTCTTTCCGTGCACGAGGCGAGTTCGTGCTATTTCATACCGGTCCTATATCTGTGGGTTTTATTTTCAAATCTTCGAATACTCACGCTACTCTCGATCACGATTTACCAGGTGGCAGTTTTAGTGAGAGTGAATTTAAGGTATTTGAGCGAAATGGAGACACCTACAACACCTTTCATATGTCGTGGAAAAGAAGCGACGTATAAATTATATTAACTATAGCAAGATCGCCATTCTAGCCGCCAATAATGGCAGATGGCACTAGCATGTCGAACAATAAAACTCTGCTTTACATGATGATTTTTTTAACATAAAGTTAATAAAGAAACCTGACAGTCAAAGTTTAAATAAGCGACATTATTTCTTGTCATTTATTGACATTTCCTATTTTATTAACAAAACATGCGTTAAAAGAAAATTAATAATAGAAAATGAATTCAATGTCAACAAATAAAAAAATTAATGCCGCTCATTTAAAGTTTAAAATCCATGAACCACTGGCACTTAATTTTTTTTACTAATGTAATGTATAACAGATGAATATTAACTATTTAATAAAAAGGATAAAGTATGGGATTATTGCGCACTATTCCTTCGCGATAGACAATCTGGCACTGCAGTGGCACCAACCAAGATGGCCTCTTGCACAATTAGTAACAGGTTTCCTCGTCCCTTACGGCTGACTGGTCGGTTGGAGCAGTTGGTAGTACCCCTGCCTTCTGAGCCGCTGATGTGCATGGACATGTCTGTTTGATCTGTGTCTGGGTGTGTATACGTACATAAATATGTATATCAGTCATCAGGTTACCATAGTACAGGCTCTGCCTAGTTTAGGAACTGTAGTCCTTTGTGTGGATGTTAAAAAAAAAGAAAGAAAGATTCGCAACCCGATGACGGTAACAATATTTATTAGGGTCGTCGTCACGTCATAAGTAAAAATCGTTTAGGGCCCTAGGCTCAACTGCGAAGC
Organism: Selenia dentaria; assembly: GCA_917880725.1. Classification (NCBI taxonomy): domain Eukaryota; kingdom Metazoa; phylum Arthropoda; class Insecta; order Lepidoptera; family Geometridae; genus Selenia; species Selenia dentaria. The sequence continues at coordinate 22,568,893 of OU862893.1, forward strand.
TCAACCAGTTGAGCCGTTCGGACTTTTTTTTCCCGTAGGCTCAACTGGTTGTGCCTAGGGGAAAAAAATGTGTCGAAGGCTCAACCGGGACCTAGATTAAAACACGAGGCTTAACTAGTTGAGCCTTTTGAACTATTTTTCCCGTAGGCGCAACTGGTTGTGTAGATATATTATATCTTACCTGTGACAGCTGTCAAAATGACAGTTGGTGTCATATTTTATGATTTTGATTTCACACTTAGATTAAATTTTGTTTACAAATAGCACCGATATAGCTCTTATCTATGACACCTGTCATAGTGGCAGTTGACGTCGTATTTTATGATTTTGTTTTCACACTTAGATTATATTCGACTTTAAAATAGCACCGAGATAGGTCTTAGCTATGACAGCTGTCATAGTGACAGTTGATGACGTATTTAGTGATTTTGATTTCATACTTAGATTACATTCAACTTAAAAATAGCACCGATATAGGTCTTAGTTGTGACAGTTGTCAAAGTGACAGTTGATGACGTATTTAGTGATTTAGATCTCACACTTAGACTATATTTGGCTTAAAAATAACACCGATATAGGTCTTAGTTAGGACTGCTGTTAAAGTGACAGTTGATGACGTATTTAGTGATTTTGATTTCACACTTAGATTACATTCGACTTAAAAATAGCACCGAGATAGGTCTTAGCTATGACAGCTATCATAGTGACAGTTGAAATCGTATTTACTGATTTTGATTTCATACTTAGATAACATTCGACTTAAAAATTGCACCGTGATAGGTCTTAGCTATGACAGCTATTTTAGTGACAGTTGATGTCGTGTTTTATGATTTTGATTTCACACTTAGATAACATTCGACTTAAAAATTGCACCGTGATAGGTCTTAGTTGTGACAGCTGTCTTAGTGACAGTTGATGTCGTGTTTAGTGATTTTGATTTTACACTTAGATAACAATTGACTTAAAAATAGCACCGATATAGGTCTTAGTTGTGACAGCTGTCTTAGTGACAGTTGATGTCGTGTTTAGTGATTTTGATTTTACACTTAGATAACAATTGACTTAAAAATACCACCGATATAGGTCTTAGTTGTGACAGCTGTCTTAGTGACAGCTAATGTCGTGTTTAGTGATTTTGATTTCACACTTGGATAACATTCGACTTAAATATAGCACCGATATAGGTCTTAGCTATGACAGCTGTCAAAGTGACAGTTGAAGTCGTATTTTATGATTTTGATCTCACACTTAGACTATATTTGGCATGAAAATAACACCGATATATGTCTTAGTTGGGACTGCTGTCCTAGTGACAGTTGATGACGTATTTTATGATTTTGATTTTATTTTAGATTACATTCGACTTAAAAATAGCACCGATATAGGTATTAGCTATGACAGCTGTTATAGTGACCGTTGACGTCGTATTTAATGATTTTGGTTTCATACTTAGATAACATTCGACTTAAAAATAGCATACGTCATCAACTGTCACTAGGACAGCAGTCCCAACTAAGACATATATCGGTGTTATTTTCATGCCAAATATAGTCTAAGTGTGAGATCAAAATCACTAAATACGTCATCAACTGTCACTTTGACAGCTGTCATAGCTAAGACCTATCTCGGTGCTATTTTAAAGTCGAATATAATCTAAGTGTGAAAACAAAATCATAAAATACGACGTCAACTGTCACTATGACAGGTGTCTTAGTTAAGAGCTATATCGTTGCTATTTGTAAACAAAATTTAATCTAAGTGTGAAATCAAAATCATAAAATATGACACCAACTGTTATTTTGACAGCTGTCACAGGTAAGATATAAGTAAGATATAATATATCTACACAACCGGTTGCGCCTACGGGAAAAAAAAGTTCAAATGGCTCAACTAGTTAAGCCTCGTGTTTTAATCTAGGTCCCAGTTGAGCCTTCGACACATTTTTTTCCCCTAGGCACAACCAGTTGAGCCTACGGGAAAAAAAAAGTCCGAACGGCTCAACTGGTTGAGCTTCATAGTTGAGCCTAGGGCCCTAAACGGTAAAAATGCGTCTTGGTATACTAAAAAATTGGTCCACAGTTAGATATTACTATATTAAGCACAAATCCTTAGATTGTCACGATACAGGACCGGAAGGTATTCTAATCATGTCCTACCCTATTTATAGATCAGTTTCAAACAATGAAGTTGGGACACCAATTCCGGCCTTAAACTACACCTGCACTGTTTCAAACTCGGAACTAACCTGATCAAAGGATTCCCATAAACTCTCAGCCACTCAATAGTTTATCTGAACCTTAATTTACACGTCCACGTTTCAAGTCTGACACTCACTTTGTGTTCGATACTTTGATATCTTCCTTTAGGACTCTTTGTTCGAGTTGGGTATTCGACTGGCTTTTTTCGATAACATTTGTTTTAGTGGCCTCTCTATTTGATTTATTGCGTGGTTATTTCCTAATCTTTGATGTTCTTTTTTGAGGGTAGGTAATGGAGAATTCCAGACACAATTAAATCTTGTTCTATAGTATTCTGATATTCAAATAGAAATGTAGTCAAATTATTGCATATTAATAAATCATGTATAATTTTTAATAAAACATATGATATATTTCAAAAAAGACTCAAAGCTTTGGTAAACCAGTATTTGAAGGACTAGTTGCATTTCGACATTGAATACAAGGCTAAGGCTTTACAAGCATAACTAATAGGGGTTCAACCTAGTTATAGCAAGCTTTTCAAATATTAGCTGACCGGCCAGTGGCATCGCTCATTTCACCATTTCACCATCCATAAAATTTCAAGTAATTTAAAGAATTCGATGATACCTATCATCGTATTCTTAATTGCTAGGTATGGACTTTTATCGACATGTTCTTATTTTCATTAGTCATACCACATCACTCAATTCATAACTCTGATGTGTCATTCAAATGATTAGCCAATCGTAAAATCTGACGGTTCCTACATAATCAGTAATAGTACTCCGTTGTTACCTCGAATCCGTGAAGGTGAATCGTGTTTTTAGGAGAAATTACATTCATGAGCTATCCACTAACAGGCTTTATTATTTCATAATACTGTAATGAAATGATATGATTACTTACATTATAAGAGAATGCCTACACTAGCTAATAAATCAAAGGAAACATTAGAAATATAAATATATAATAATAGATAACGTGACCTGACAAACATTCACATATGGAGTCTTTCTTTTTATAATATGACTTGACCAGTTTCACTTTACGGCGTCTCTCCTTCTTCTCACGAGGCAAGAAACTATATAAAAGACACAGCTTCCTTTATAATGGTTAGTATCTAATTCTTCTTTATTAATGGCTTAATGACATCGAGCCAGTTCTTCTCAGGCCCAATAGCTCAATGGTTGATGGGACCTTCCTCGATCGCTTCGATATCGATTTCCAATTATCCTTTCTTCTATGGGATATACGATATATTGTGATAAGCATCTTTATTATTTTATAATATCAATCCAATCATCAAAAATAATAATTTATTTTTCTTTTAGGAATCCTCTCTCCTCAAAAATCCCAAATTAAAAATCCCTGACGTCCCCATTGTGTCATTCCATCATGGTATTCCTTTTTTAAAGTTTGTCACGTTGCAGGTTAATAAAGAAATATTTTTTAAATACATACAACAAGGATTTAATGCAATGAAATATGATCATGAAATTATATAACAATACTTATTTATAAAGCATCAGTACACTCTATAAAGTCATGAAATAATAGATCCTGAAGTAGAGTAGTGTATTAAAAATATAGTTTTAGGGCTTGCATGGCCTGTTTATCATGTTTATAACGTATATGTATATATTTTTTAAGCAATTATGTGCCTTTATAACTTTGAATTAAGGATACGAATGCAAAACGGAATTAATGCATGCTTGATTTTTACTGCAAGTGCAGCAACTATTTATGACATGAATTAATTCGTTTTTTCTTTCAGTTGTGAGTTTTCATTATTCGTTTGGTAAGAACAAATTTACTAATGGCAAAATGTGTATGTATGTGTATGTGGCACAATATTACTAATACTTGATCCATGCCTTATGTAGCATGAATAACACTCATGATGTTTCGAGGTTCTATCAGTAAATAATATTAATTTGATTATAAATATACAAAAGTCTTTCAGAGACTCATTTGGCTCAGAAACAGTTTTATTATAGTGTAAATAGCTGTGTTGAGGGTGCATTTATTGAACCGTAGAACAATTACATTTTATGTTCGAACTATATAGCAGTAATACGAACATGCAGAATAGAGGATACAGTTTTAGTACTAGAAGTAATTAGTCTATTAAATGTAGCGAGCAAAGCTCCCCGAAGCCGATAATAAGGAAGCGCCCTAATTACATATTCCTCCACGGATCCGATGAGCTCTTAATGCCTTCAATTTGACAGTAAATGCCTTCATCATAACTTAGGTGTTTTATGCCTTAATTGCTTGCTGTACATGATATATTGGAGGAGATATATTATCGAGTAAAAAGGTCGGTTTTTATGAGCGTAATTTCTGCTAGGCTTTTTGTGCTTAGACCGACACCTGTACCTGCGTACTTGTGTAGGTACACGTTGGTAATACCGGCTCTTCATAGATTTAATGCTGGCCATTTAGAAAAAAGAAATATGTGGTAAGCACTGAATATTGTGCGTAATATGAGGCTCGTTTAACGCAAGCTGCGTAGGTTGCGTTAAACGAGCCTTTCTAAACTTGGACCTAGGCTTCTATATTATAACCAAGATAGTTAATGTTTATTTATTAATTCAAATGAAATTTATTTATTCATACATCTATTCAATACAAACAAATGAAATTGATATTTTTGTTAGAAATGTTAAAATAATAACATTTACTAAAATCATATTAAAGTGTATAACAAAAACAATTTATTTCTTTTGGCCACCTGTCTGTCTGTCTGTTTGTTTTGCAATCTCAAAAACCGCTGAAACTACTTTTACAGATCTTTCACTGTCAGATAGCTGAAGTTATAGTGAAGTAACTTAGGATACTTTTATTTTATAATAATTATTAGGGTTCCGTGCAAAATATTGTTTGTTAAATTCGACGAGGACGAAATCGCGATTAACAGTTAGTTGTAGTGACAGTAGAGTAACAATATATTAATTTGCTTATGTACTCCACACACTAGGCGAGCGTCTATAATAACCATGTTGATAGTTTTATCGATAATAGATAAGAGTAAACATCGTTGCATCTTTGACAACATCCGTGAAACAAATGACGAGATGACAAGAAACGTTCGAAAAACAACCTTGTGTACAAGGGTTATATCTCATAAAGTATTTGACATCGGTGAGCTCGTCGACGTATCATTAGAGAATCTCACGGCAGTTTAGAAAGCAAGAAGTTATTTATCTATATCTGCGTAACATACTCAAAATTAAACAGCAATGTCAAATTAAGGGACTGTTATTCGTAAGCATTATACTAGGTACGTAATCTGTGCATTTTAGTGTGAACACCCGTGCGATTCGCTAATGATTCGTCGTTGTACTCATCGATGTCAGATACTTTAATAGCCCATTTACATTCGCGTACGTCGCGAGGCGAGGGACGAAGCGCGAGTGTAAAGCCCGTATAAGAGATATCGCCTACATGTACATTAGGTGGTTTTTCTAACGTTTCTTGTCGTCTCGTCATTTGTTTCACGGATGCTACCAAAGATGCAACGATGTTTGCTCTTAGAGAATAGCACTGCTGAATAAAAACATAATTTAGTTTTGATTAGTTTAGTTTAGTGTTCTGCATATGGGAATTGCTACCAGTATCACAATAATACTATACATGCGAAAGTAGGTCTGTTTGGATGGTAGAAAAATGTTTGTTGCTTTTTTACGTTAAAATTACATGTTACATGAATCCATTTGGCAGCAATTTTAACATAGGTTCGGGAACAATTAAATGTCATCATTATCATGAAGGCCTCGTTGTATTCCATTCTAAGATGTAGGCTTCTTCCCTTTTTTCCATTCCTGGCGGTCTTATCATCGAAGGCGCATGACGTTCATGTTCAGAGTTGATAAGTGTAAAAACACAATTGTTAAAGGTCTGAGCATAGGCTGCTGCTGACTGCCACGTATAGACGATGGTTGGCTATAGCCACCTAAATAGTTTTATTTAATATAATTTAATTTTAATTTTTATTATTTATTGTAAATTATAATATTTTTTCTTGTACCATGGATCTCGTGTCTGATAAATAAATGATTATTATTATTTTTATTATTATTATGCCCAGCCTGCTTCGTCAACCCAGCGCTGCGGTGGGCGGCCTCGCCCTCCAGCGGCGGCCCTGGGTCTCCACTCAAGAACTCTCCTCACCCATCGACTCGCATCCATTCTCGCAATGTGTCCTGCCCAAGTCCACTTCTTCTTCGCTATTGCGACCATTACGACCGTAACGAAATATAATATACGGTAATAAGCTCCTGTCATTTAACACGCGAGAGCCGCCACGGGTTATTTAAACGACTTCGCCAACCAATCCGCATTATGTCTGTGTGCTGTCGCGATAGGTTTTTGAACGTAGCGCTTTTTAAACGAAGCGGCTGTGACGTCAATACCACGTAAGGGCCAGGAGGAACAGGTAAGTGGAAACGGCGAAGCCTTTTTCACTGGCATCGTTAAAGACACTTCAAGTTATAGTTATGTTCTAATTCTTGTTCTTTATATCGTATAGACTTAAAATGCTAATACAGGACGTTGCACCCCTACTTAGCATAAGTATATTTAAAAGCAAATTGAGTAGGTACCTAAGTATCATAAGTAGAGTAGGGTTTCCTCTATTTGATAAATGTTTACCTAAATAAATAAAATGGCAAGTGAGTCACAACATTTTTTTAGTTAATTTTATGTAATATATGGAAGTTAGATGTATTTATGTAACTATTATACGTGTAACGTGATGTAAAAGCCATGCTGTATGGCGTACTTGTAAGTACACGCTAGAGCATGATTGTTACGTCCTGTACCATAGCCATAATTTACCTACCTAGCGAAAAGGTTACAAGTGGAAAGTTGAGGGAGATTTGGACTTTTCAAGATGTTCTATCTCAATATTGAGAATAATTAAAACACACCATGTCACAATCACAGATGCTGCATTAAAGCTTTATATTTTACAACAAGATACAAATATAGTGAGATGTTAACAAAGTAATATATATATTAATCGATCACATCATTGTAAGGGCTTTTAAAACTTTACCAGAATAAAATCATGTCCTTTAAAACATAATGATTACAGTAATAGTACACATGCACTGATTCGTTAAGTTTATATGTAAACCGTAATATGTGAATACTGATCACGATAGAAGAAAGGAATAACAAGATATTATATTGCCTTTCACGAACGCACTGATTAAAATATATATACACGTACATACTGCGCAGATTCACCCGCTGCGCCCCGCAGTTTCACCCGCGTGGTGATGGATGATGATGAAAATGTATCCTATATGATATTTCAGCGCCTCATCTATCTACATACCAAATTTCATTAAAATCAATTCAGTAGTGTTTGCGTGAAAGAGTAACAAACAACAGTTTATCCATCCAACCATCTAAACTTTCACATTTATAATATTAGTAGGATATCTCATTACACTATATGTAAGTAATGCGCATCATGCTAGAGATATTAGATAAACGGCTAGTTTTGGCTCGTAGAACGTCGTGTCTGTCATTCAATACAGTTTCCACTTACTGTATACCCTTTCCACACAGATTCTAATCACACATTTTGATCTAACTTACCGGGGCAGTTGGTAGCAACTCTGCCTTCTGAGATGCTAGTCCAGATTGATCCCCAGACATGTCAAACATTTGTGTGCAAACATGTCTGTGACCACGTCTGTGGGTGTGATAGTCTATAGAAGTATGAACATCAATCAGTTCACCATAGTACAGTCTCTGCCTAGTTTGGGACCTGTCGCAAAAAATTAATATCAAGAATAACCTTTCTGAACCTTTCAAAATATCCCAAAAAATGCAGACTCTAGAAAGTTAAGGTGAAATGATTTTCTTAATTTTTTTATTTATCTATGTAATTCAATACAGAATGGCTTACAGCTATGGCCAAGACACCATAATGTCATACGGTTACACACAGATATAAATACGGTTAAACACATAATTAAAAAAGCATAGATATTAAATATAAAATGTGATAGAAAAATTCTAGTAAACTAGATTTAAATATGGACATGCATTATTTATAATTGTAATAAACTTGTCAGCAAATATGTCAACATTATTACACAGAACGAGCATGTCACCGAGCAAAATGCGAGCACGTACAGTTGGACCATTATGGGAGTGACGGGTACGCGCGGAAGGTCTGTCAAAAGTCGCGGCATCCTTCTCGGCGTGACTTCTCTCGGAACCCACAGTGCAATCTGATATAGAGCAGCCTGATTGTCCACGGTGTTGTGCAGAACTGAACAATCATGCACCAAAATCAATAGCTTCCGCCTCAGGACAAGCGTGTCTAAACCGACCATACCTGACACAAACATGAACGGGCATAAAAATGGATAGTACCCATAGGTTAGTTTGTACCATCGTGCAAAATTTCGTTGGATCTTCTCAATCATAAGCAATTATTTAGAGATCCCAAACAATCGCACCAAACTCGAGGATACTTCGAACATACAAGTTATAGATAACCTTACAAGTAAGAGAAATATACAAATACCTGGTTCTAAGTAAGTAATACATGCGATATGTTCCATGGAGTAAAACAACAGATGACCTGTTCACTATCCAAAGTGTAAAATACTCTATAAAAAGTCCATCAAAAAGAATCCTCGTAAACCCAAATACTGTTTACATTAGCTGGCTCGAGCTGAGAACGTAAAACTGCAGTGCAAAGGTACACCCGGGGGAGAGTAAAAGTGTATACCTAAGGGGTAAATGACTTACGAATTTGTAGAGGCCCTGTACTTACACTTTGTAGTATGGGTATTTTTTTTTTATTTTTACATGCCGGAAGTTCTTAATTTTTTACGGTCATCAGTGAACTTAATGTTGAGGACCCCGGTACATCGCAACATATTTTTGGTTTCTCTTTTAGTGTTGAAGCTGTTCGCCTAAGGAAAGCTTTTTCCATAATATAATGTTTTAATGTATGTATATTTATAACTAACTGACCCGCCAGCGGCTTCGCTCGCTTATTGGTGTAGTGGTGGAATCGCCGTTTTTGAATCTCGGAGTCCTGTGTACGATCACCGGGCTGGACAGTTATTGGAATTATATGACAAAGAAATTCTCAATAGCAGTCCGGAGTCTGAACAGTGTCCCGTAGATGGCAATAGGGTCGCCTCCTATTACATGTGACCAAAATCCAGCAAAATGCAGGTGTTTAAAACACCGCTGCTTCGACGATATATAGGACGAATTGTTATGGTGTGTTTAATAATAACATGTACCTATTGCATTTTTTTTGTTAATGTTCATTTTTACCTGGTTTTCAGTGAATTGCACCAGAAATATTTTTTTTCCTATAATCATTTCAGAACTTGACTGTACACCTTATAAGGGTATATATGCAAAATATAAAAAACCTTGTTACATTCTTAATTATTACGGTTCTTAGTCGTACTATAGAAGTTAATTCTATAATTAAATAAAAGAATTAACTGAGCGATTAACTAATCGCGATCACAGTTTTATATGAGACCGTGTAGCATAGAGAGATCAAGCTGCCATCTTTGATTTATGTGACTGACCAAGATAAAAAGTTTATCGTTGAATGATCCGGGCTCTATTCTATCCACATACCAAATTCAGCAAAATATGTGCGATAAGTTTTAAGTTATGCGTGAGCATACGTACTGAGAGACAGTATTTTTTTTTCAAAAACGTCGTATTATTGTTCATCATGTCTTCGGTCCCAAATAAAAAAAAAATTACAAGTACAGATTTTTTGGCCTCTACCTACACCTTCATTATAAGTATTTTATATATAATATTTACGTATATTTATTGGTATAAATTTATATATATGTACATGATATATATCTAAGTCTTCTATAAGTAAGTCTTCTAAATTATAATACTTGTTTTATACACTATCGATATTTTTTTCTGTGCACGATTATCTGAAAAAGGTCGCTATGAGCGATAACGCCACCTATGTAAATAGAATAATAATAATAATATTTTTACACGTGCACTCGGCTGATTTACTCCTTCGCCTACGGTTAGAGTTGCAACCCACAGCCTCGTGTGTAATGAGCAACTTAGCTCACTAGTATCATAATATACTATTACATCAAGTTAATGCTGTAACGACCACGACACGACCAGGGAAGTAGTAGGTGAGTTTCAGTCGGTTTGTGGGAGGTTCTCGAGGTCAAATCCCCCTTCTCCTCTCCTTCTCCCCTCCCTTCCCCCTTCCACCCTCTATCCTTCTATTCTTTTTAGCGGTCGGCAGCGCGTTGGCAATGCCCTGGGTATTGCAAACGTCTTTAGGCAACGGTGACCACTTTCCATCAGGTGGGCCGCCTGTGTGTCTGCCTTCTTTCGGCAACAAATAAAAAAAAGTTACTTGGGTCAATAACTTGTGCTGTAACTAAAGCAGTGCTGGTAGGAGAAGAACATCCTGGCTGAAGAACTTACGCCAGTGGTATAATAAAAGCACCCGTTCATTGTTCAGAGCTGCTGTGTCGAGGGTTCAAATTGCAATGATGATCGCCGACCTTCGTTAGAAGATGGCAGACCGAGAAGAAGAAGAAGACTTGTGTCAATTAATAATGGATGTGTTTTTTAAATTCAATTTAATGTATTATAAGTACTTTTTAGCTATAAAAACGAGCCTCAATAAGGGCAAACCTAAATACCACTCTGAAGTTAAATAAATAGTAAACCAGCTTATTCCAATGATATCTTCAGCAATATTCCCGCAGTAGGCGCGACCCATTTCGGAATACATTAGTCCAATTTAGAGTAACACGGAAACGGAAACTATCAATCATACGGCGACATTTGCAATATAGACATAGCGTATTTGGCTTACGTAATATACGAGCATAGGCTGGCTGTTGTGATGAAATATGGCAGGTATTGTACGCATAGGCATGAAATTATTCGAATCTTAGTTACATGGAGCAGTTTCAGAACAGTAGAACTATTTGTGAATGAGCTCGTCCGGGAAGTAATGCCGCCATACCATTTTCTACCGTGAAGCAGTAGTGTGCGAAATACTGTGTTCAGCCGTGCGATTCTGTAATGATCAATACTTGTTGATGTAGGGTTGCCATCGTTCCGGGTTTCCCCGGATGTGTCCTAGTTTAGAGGGCGTCCTGGGATCGTCCGAGCGGGGTTTCATTTGAAGTCCGGGTCGAAAAATTTTAAGTCTAAACTAAAATAAAAATCTAACTGAATAATAACACTATTTGTAACAAACTGTAATAAGATTCGTTTTAGTTAGATATGTACATTTAAAATGATGATAAAAGATGACTAAATCTAATTTTAAGGCCTGAAAATAAATAAGAAGGTGATTAATGACATTTTACAACACTACTCGTAACTTTGTTTAAAAATCTTGTTGACATGTCCGGGTTCTGGCTTCTAAAATCCAGGGTATTCACGCGTCTTGTCCTGGTTGTCAAATTTTAGAGATGGCAACCCTATGTTGATGTCAAAGACTTTATAAGATTAAATAAGGTTAGTATTCCGTTTCTTGTCATCTCTTCATTTGTTTCACGGATGTCAAAGATGCAACGATGTTTGCTCTTAGAGTATCGCACGACTGATTTGAAGGTATTGTTGCCGGCGAAATGACAGAGACACATGTGACTTAATAACTTAATGTCCCAGGGTTACGGGTGCAGTTCTAGGCAGTGGTTTACCACTTTGGTATGTGGTGAAATAAACACCAGATCGTCCTCGTGCTTGTACCGTCTTCTATTATCATAAAAAAATGTATTATTAGTACCTATGTTGTGAAATTTATAATAGTATAATCTGGACAGACCCTGTACTATGGTCACCTGATTACTGATATAATACACACTTGTATATATCCATGACACAGGTCAAACAGACGCGTTCATGCACACAAAGGTTTGACTTGCCGGGAATCGAACCCGTTACCAGTGGCTAAGAAGGCAGGGTTGCAATCAACTGCGACAACCGGCTGGACTAATTGTGTCGGATTAAAATTTTGAACACTTTCTTCTGGAAACTTGAACATCGCATCGAGAACTTTGCAAGATTAATTATTACAATAAAATTTCTCCCAGTCTGTCTGCGTGTCCGTCTGTCCGTCATGATAAACTTACGGGCATTGTATGTTTTACATTGTAATGTAGTACGTACCTATATCAATGACGGGGAAAAGGTAGTAAGTGCCATTCATCATCATCATCATCTCAGCCGTAGGACGTCCACTGCTGAACATAGGCCTCCCCCATGATTTTCCAAAAGGACCAGTTGGAAGCGGCCTGCATCCAACGTCGTCCTGCGACCTTCCTCAGGTCGTCTGTCCACCGTGTCGGTGGACGACCTACGCTGCGCTTGCCGGTACGTGGTCTCCACTCCAGAACCTTTCGGCCCCATCGGCCATCTGTTCTGCGTGCTATGTGCCCTGCCCACTGCCACTTCAACTGGCTAATCTTCTGAGCTATGTCGGTGACTTTCGTTCTTCTACGGATCTCCTCATTAATGGAAACCACCAGAATGAAAACCAGTACCATTAATAAAAATAAATTTACATTATATTTGGTTTAAAGTGAAAATGAACGATGGTGACAGATTTTCTAATGATTACGATGCATAACTCAAGTGAACTGGCCCCCCATCCATGCCAGTTACTGTATCATTCACCCATAGATTATGCAAGTTATCAAACCTTATCTATTTACCTAGTTGTTTTTAATGTGTCGATTCAAGTTTTAAGAGAATATCGGGACATCAAAATTCCAAAATATGTAATGTAAAAATAAATAATAAAAGAATAACAAAATGACTTAGGTAAACATTACAAAAACGAAAAAAGGAGTTATTTAATAATTTCTCAGGACTATTTCCGTCGTGGATCCGTATGGTTTGGACATGTGGAGAGAATGAATGAAATGAGAATGACTAAACAGGTATACATGGGACAAGTAAACGGAAGTGTTGGAAGGGGAAGACCTAGGCGAACGTTCCGAAATCAGATTGAAGACGTTCTGAAAAAAGGCCAGCTCAAAAGTACCCTAAACCGACGCTTATGTATGAAAGGATTGATGAGTATAGATGAAGCGAAAGAGATATGTCAGGATCGTAGTAAGTGGAAATCCGTGGTCTCTCCCTATCCCTACGGGAAAGAGGCGTGATTTTATGTATGTATGTATTTCCGTATATTTTTACTAGAACAAGTCATTTAACCGTATCCCTATCAATTTCTTTACCTTTATGATTAAGATTTATATTGTATGGATGAATTAATAATTCTCAACATATATTTCCCACATAATCCCACAATGAACTCCCCCTATTTTAATGCCATTTATGGTTTTAATTGAAACAATTAGCAATATTATTCGGCCAGGAACTTTAGCTGTTATATACAGCAAATATAATCGCCGGACTCCGGAGGAGTAAGATCAAATGACTGGGCATACACAAGATGTCCTAGTTCAAAATTCATTGTCCTTTACAAAAATATTTTAACCCACAATGCTTCTTTAGCAGCCCAAGTGATACTGCACTAAAAATGTTGCATGACTCTCTTCTAAAATTAGTTTAACATCAAAACCGATTTTACTTACGTAATAAGCCGTCGCTATCGACGTGAGTTTCTGACATGTCCGATGGCCATCAGGGAGTCGCTTTGAGATCGTGACGTCCACTACAGGCTGAAATTCTCCTCTATTTGTCAAAATGTTTATTTTGTATTAATGAATAATAGTTTCGTAATAGCACTCTTGGTGCTTTTATATCTATATAGTTTGTTTGTAAATACGGCTATGAATCCCATTTTAAGCATGGTCGATGGTCTTTGCAAGTTTTACCAATTACAAAACCAATAACATGGTATAATTACTTACATAGGTACTTATTTATTCATTACATCTCACCGCTTTGTTATTGAGTTTGTTTTCATCTGTTTGTTATTCATTAAATTTATTCGATAGTTTTATTTACATACATAAAAACCAGCAGCAGAAGCATCAAGTTTTTAATAAATTACATCATGCATTGTTTTTCCTTTCCCAGGAATTAACTGTACCTATATTACCACCTGCATCTCCCAACAAACGTAGATTATTTTACCAAACACGTTCACTAGGTTCTCTAAATTCTGACAGCTCCTAAAAATTCGACTGTGATTAGAATGTGAACTAGTAGTGGAACTCTACGCAAATATAGCAATCGCTTTACAACCGTCACCGATCGGTAAGTCATCACAGACGAGAAATTTATATTAGAGATTGTTTTTAGCAATAAGAGCGCCCATTCTGATACAATTTTTGTAATTATTACAGTTCTCATATTTTTATGTTTGTGAAAACGAAATCTATATATCTATCTATTTATTTTACGTTAGCGCTGCCCGTTACGAGGACGGCCACAGGTATAACTACATTTCCAGTCCGTGGTGACTTACCGACCAATGTCGGTTGTGTAGCGATCGCTGTGTATTTAGAGACTTCCACTTCAAGTTGTATCCTTTGCTTACATTCATTATAAGACAGCTCAATTGGTATCGTGCCTTGAAGAATAGGGTACCAGATTCTATCACTGGTCAGGCCTAATATTTATGTCATGAGCAGAAATGCTTGTACTCGGGTCGGTTTCATGTTTTATTGTGTGTGTCCATGCCTCACGCGGCACAGGAAATTCCAGTATGAGTGTGTAAATTTTACGTTATTATTTGCGCTGTTTGAAGCTAGCACCATAACACAGTATAAATATAGAGAAACAGTACGGAAACTACCTACAAACGTTCGAAACAGCTCACTCACACAACATGCGCATCGACGAGAGCCCTAAGCGGTTATCGCGGTGCTGTCAGTATTGAAGCTGCGTCAAGACGAGTGGTCACGTATAAGTTTATTTCCGCTTAACTAGGCTTAGTTTCCATACGGTTGCATCTTTATACGATGACCATAACCACGACAAAAATATAAAATGCTGGCATTGTAGACGCAATGTCACAGTGGACAATAGTCACCTGAAAATGACAATGCAATGCTTACCTAAAACAGGTTCTTACTTCAGCCGTCACGATTTCAAGAGACTGACCATATCATCAGGCCTCTGAAAGTCGTCCCTGATAAGTAAATAATAATAAATAATATAGTTCGAGAACTGATGGAAAAGCCTTTACCTTGTTGGAGTTTTATACGTAACTAGCTGCGCCCTGCGGTTTCACCCACGTGATGATGGATGATGATGAAAAGTATCCTATGTCCTTCCCGGGATGTAATCTATATCCTTGCCAAATTTCATTACGATCCGTTCATCTGTTTAGGCGTGATAAGGTTACAAACAGACAGAGTTACAAACGGTTTTAGAATATTAGTATGGAAATGTGAATAGTAGTATGGATGGTTGTGTTTCATTAAGATTCTCTAGTATGTGTGAATATTTTACCATTTGAATAACGTTACACATATTATGTCTCGAAGATAATGCATAACATAGGAAGCATGTGCTCGAAACGACTTGTCTACCTACTTTCAAAAAGGAAGAGGTACTCAATTCGTCTGTATTTTTTTATCTTTGTTACCTCATAACTTTCGACCGATTCTTAAAATTCTTTATTTTGAAAGCTGGTGCTTTAAATCACCACAAAAAACCACCTTTAAATATCTTCAAATTCGGTCCAGTAGTTTTTGAGTTACACTCCAATGACTGAATGAAAAATGGAAGTCGGTATTAAATTTTTCAAATTGTACTCGTTTTAAGTTTTATTATACATTAAGTAATTTTATTATTCATAAGCGTGATTACTGAAAACTGACCACACGTTGCAGTTCCTGGAAATGTAGGTTGATTTCAGCGAAATCTTTGGTCAATTGGCCAATCAAATTATTGGCCAAATATGGCAAATCGCGAGTTAAAAGATACTCCTTGTTACATCAACTATCTGCCACTGAAAGTCTCGTTAAAATTAGTCAAGCCGTTTCAGAGATTAGCCGACAAACCGACGGACACGGAAACTTATTTTGTCATATAAGTACCGTTATACTTTCATATAGATATGTAAAGAGATGTTATTTTAATATTAAAAACAGACATTTCAATTTTATTTATTTACATAGATGTATGGAATAAAGAATGCGATACATTTACAAAAATCTTATTCTATCCTTCTATGTAAACAGCTTTAACAAATCCGATTGAATTCTAAAAGAAAAAAAAACAACATAATAAGAGTCAACACGTCCTAACACTTCACACGATCCGTCGTATTTCAGTTTCGCAGAGCTAGAGACAATATTTAGCTTAACTACTTCCATGAATTCAGCTAATCCCGGTTTATGACCACTATAAACTAACGCTGAAAACCCATATTTCATATCCAACATTCTCATGTCTCGGGAATACCGACAATTCACACTTAGCCCTAACTTGATACACGATTTGTCCGTAAATAATTCTTAATAAAAACAAACTATTTGATTTAGGATTGTCGTTTTATACGCATCTTTTTATATTTTTACTACTAACTGCTCTCCGCAGTTTCACCCGCGCGGTTATGGATAATGATGATGATGAATCTTATATAGCCTTTATTACTCAGTGAAAATGTAGCTTTCTAACGGCAAAAAAAAATTAAATCGGCACAGTAGTTTTTGAGTGTATTCATTACAAACATACACAAACTCAAAAATACAAATATTTCCTCTTTATAATAAAGAAAGAAAGAAAGAAAGAAATAAGTTTTATTCCGGACAACGCACATCATCACAGCATACAATGATAATAGTACTAATTTACAGTATTTACCCGAAGGAAAACACTTTGGTAAACAATTCGCAATGCTGCGCGATGTCAAGAATGAGTCCCGTCTCAGCATAAAGCTGGGAACAAAAAGAATGATCCCAGCGCTGGTTTTCGGACAGAACTCAAGATTAATATTAGTGTAGATATAGAAAATGCACACAAAATAAGGTATTCTAAATATAATTATTAAACTTATGTACATCAATGGTAGTAATTCGCTTGTTCAGAACACTAAACTAAACTAGCGAACTAAAATCTATTTGTAGTAAATTATGGTAGTTCTTATTTTGTTCATGCTTCAGTCTAAATTTGTATAATGCTATAAGTGACAATTCTCAAATTTGCCGTTTCTGTTTAATTATGGGTATGTTGAGTGCAAATTTAGTCGTCATGTAAGTTCGTGCCCTCTAAACTAGTCTAAACTGATGTAAAACTATCCACAATTGAAAAGAATAATAATATGTTTAGAATTATCATTCCAAGTGTTACACGAATGTGGATTTTAGTATTACCAAAATAAGAACTACCATAGTTTAGAGAATTTTAGTATAGTGTACGAACAAGCGAATCAATACCATGGTGTATATTAAATATAGTTATAGTAGATAATATTATTACTAGTACTAGATTACTAGATAGTACTACGTAAATAATGAAAAACACCACTCCGCACCATTATATTGAAAGTATACCCGCGATAATGCTCAAGTTGGGACTGTTCTTTCGATATATTGTAAACAATCTATATATTTTTTAAAAGTATACAAGGTATTTTCAGTGGATTTATGTTCTATAAAAGTACGATAAAATTATGTAGAAAAATATACCAGGACTCGAACAAGCATGCACTACTTACAGTGCATACCAGAAGCGCCGGCTGCTGTGGTGAAGCGCTCGCTTCGCTCTCTGTGCATGTGCGTTGATGATATACAAATTCTCATTTTACTCCTCGCTTCGCTTTGACTGACTTTTCTCTTACCGAATACGAAAGGAAAAGTTTACATTAATTATATTACACGATCAAACTTTTTTTTGTTGTAATATTTGGCTTTTAATAAGTATGGAATGCATCAAAGGTCGCACGGCCAGATACAATAGAAATTTCATTGTTATAATGACATTGACCCTTGAAGGGATAATGTAGAACAGTGAATTTCGAAAATGTCAAAATTATATTATTTACATAGTTAGCCATCAACAAAACAGTGGGTAAAAAAGGAGGCAGTAACAGCCAAAATAAAAACACCACGCAAAAAGGATGTTGTCTCACTTAAAAGTTATGCCCTTTTACAGCATAAACAAGTAATTATTTAAAATTAAATAAACCGATTGCGAACAACACAATAACATACTTTTTTAAAATGGTTCATCAAAGTGACTCCCTCTCGCCTGATGGAAAGCGAAGATGGAATCAAGAAGCAATGACCATTAGTGCAGCCGTAAACTGCACTAATCGCCACCCCTATGATGACAGATGCTGTTTCACGCCCCGTTTGAAAGACCCAGGGTCATAGCTGCAAGGAAATAAGTACGCCGGCAAAGCATTCCACAATTTACTTACACGACAGAGTTTTTGGTTCGTGGTAAGACGTTCTCATACTTCGTGAATGAGACGAAAACTTTATGCTTTTCATTTCTTAATCGTGTTTAGTTTATTCCCTTTTATTTTTTCGTTGTCTTTAATGGAATCACAAGTTAAAATGTCAATAATTTCCTTATAAATGGGCAGGTAACTCAGATATTTGACATTATTAAACTCATAACTGGAATTCAAGACATTATTGACCTTTGGAATAATTATACGTTATGTAGTGGTATTTGTTTGGAGCGAAATACTCTACGTTTTTTAATTTTCCACTGAAAATTATCGGCTTGTTAAAAATAAAACTGTAGGTAAGTACATATCTCAACTAACTTTGTTAGATTTTTAACTCAAAAAAGCACTTCTATAAATCTGAACTTTTATATAGCTCGAGTGTAAAACTTCGTAATGAAACTTAAGCCTTTATCCTAAAGGACTTTATTGAGTATTATTCTCAGAAAGTTTTTTAATTACCTACATTAATTGCAAGCCCATAGTTTTTATTTCACAAAAACTAGTTCCATTCAATTCTATCCACAGATAAAATAGATATTCACCCATAAATATTAATGTAATACCTATATAACTTATATGAGAATTTATCCTTAATAATTGTTCCATGTATCGTTAAGCCACGTTATCCCGAAGCCTATCGAGTAACGTTGTTATTGAGACAACGATAACAATTAATTAAGGAACTTATTACCTACAGTCACAGATTGGATAAAAGTTACTACGACTAATGCCATGGATAAGACAATAGTTACTATAGCTAAGAGTACAGATAACACGATAGTTAGTATGCGTAGTGGTCGGATCCTGATCGTTTGCCGGAGATGTGTGTGTGCTGATGGTAGTAAATAGCTATTGGCGCAGTCGGAACAATGTATGATGGCTGTTAGGGAGTAACTTGTTGTTTTTACTGCCAGTTGTTTTGTTTTGCAGATGTCTTAGGGGACATTATTTCTGCTGTGTACCTACATGACGTAATGTGTTGTTTGTGCGTTGAGTGAATATTATGATCTTAAAAATGTTTAAAGGATCATTATTTTAGAAGACACAACACGCTTATTGCAAATCTTACCTGGTGAATGGATTTAATAATAGACCTGTTTTATGCGAGATGATGCAATATTGGAAGGATTTTTATTGAAATTACGTTCAAAATCGCGCGCGCCGGTAGCTCGGCTGGAAATGCAAAAGATACGTTATTAAATAACTATTAAAGTAATGTTATGCTTATCCTATCAAAAACATGGGTGAATGTTAATTGAGAGCCAAGTTTAATATTACGATATGTATGTATAATCCTCGGTCACAAAATCAATCAAAATAATATCAATCTAATCAAATAATAATCTAATTGGGTGCCAAGTCGGTCCGGAAATATATATATTATAATAATAATTAAATTAAATTTTATTTTCAATTAACAAAATGTGTACAAAGGTTCTAAAAGTCACGTGACCAAAAATAATTAAATAATTAAATATATGTGTAATAACATAAAATATAATATAATATAATAATAATATATAAAGAATATATAAAGAATAAAGTATGTACCTTTTATAATATTTGTTAATTTTTTTAATATAAATACATAAAGTATAAATAAAATATTTTATAACAACTTAGAATATCATTTCTTCCTATACATTAGGATAATATATTAAATCCTATGGTCTGATCGCTACAATCATAACAGTGTCATCTGAATTTTCAAACTCCTAAGTTCTAAGCGGCACTGCAATAATGGACTCTCAAATCTAAACTGTCTTGACTTTAGGAGCAAAATTTTCGAGTGTACATTAGATTAACTCAGTATTGTAATTCCAGGGTAATTGAAAGTAAGGAACTGTTTTCTCCCATTCGTGCAGGGATTTCATTTGTCACAACGCATTAAGTAAGTAATACTTGTCTATATACTGTAAAACGGCAGGATATCTCACAATGTGGTGCGTGCTTAGCTTAAATAGTTTAAAACCGGTGACATGTACCGGGACGGATTCATCATCATCATCTCAGCCGTAGGACGTCCACTGCTGAACATAAGCTTCCCCACAAAAAAATCCAAAAGGACCGTGTGGAAGTGGCCTGCATCCAACGTCGTCCTGCTACCTTTGTCAGTCAGTACGTCAGTCCACCTTGTCGGTGGACGACCAACGCTGCACTTGCCGGTCCGTGGTCTTGTGACGAAATTGATCGAGTTTATAAGCGATGAACATACGAGTAAGTGATACGAACCATTTGATCGGGCCTCCGTTGGCTCAGTTGGTAGTGAATCTGCTACGAAGCGCGGGTTCCCTGGATGGATCCCTGGCCAGGGCAAATATTTGCGTTATGAACAGAAATGTTTGTTCATGGGTCTTGGATGTTACGATGTGTTATTGCGTGTGACCATGCCACCCAAAACATAGCGAATACTAATGCGAGGGATATCAGTGTAAACATTGTTAAGTTAACATTGTTATAACATGTAAAGCTACAAATTACTAAATTCGAAATCGCACCTTCGTAACTCTGTGAGCATAAACCAATCTGTCAAAATCACGTACATGATTTGAATAGTGCTCAAGAAGTACATAGAAACATTCGAAATGTTGAAATTATACTAACGGGATAGTTAACATGTATATTTTCTTTGAGTTTCCGATATTTCGGCACTGTTGCAAGCGCCTGATCGCGGATGAAAAATATACGAGTACATGCTAACTATCCCGTTAGTAATTTCAAAAATTCGAATGTTTATGACCATGATAGTTTAAAAATACATCGAAATCGTATCTACTTACTTATGTTTCAAATAATAATTAATCTATAACGAATTATTAAGCACTGGACTTATTAGTTTCACACCTCCATACAAACGGAAATAAGTAATTAACAAAAGATTGTTTGCATCGCGATACACATCTCAATATTAGAATTAGTCTTTGTTTCTTTCTTTCTTATCTTAAATCAGAAACGCTTTCTTGGAACGAACGAATGCGTCAATACGTTAATTATGTTCTGAATTTTGCCAGTCTTGATGTGAAAGAAAATTTTTGGTGTCGCTAGGGTTGCTAGCTTTCGAAAATGGTTGGTGCGAGTATTTATGAATTTCGATAAGTTTTTCAGTATAGTAGAAATAATGACTGATACTGTTCGTTAAATATAAAACTAGTAGGATTACAATAGTTATATTACTACACTTCGATTACTACATTTTTAATTAAATACATATTACTGTACCACTAATGCGTCAAATAGTAAGATATAATAATATTTATAATCAAGAAAGAAGTGAAAGAATGAAAAGTATGAATATATAGAAAAGTGAGAGAATAAAATATATAGCGAAAGGCGAAAAGCGAAGCGGAGATAAAACACCACCTCGAGGATCACCATAACTCGTGTTGCACCACGAGAAATAAAATCCCCAACGCGCCCTCGATGTTGATACGTGAGGCATAGTTTTAAAATGACGCAGACACTGACCCCAATAAAGTACAATCGTTATATATCCACTACTTTGCGAACTTCAATCCAAGTACTCCAACTTCAAGAAGTCTTGTCTAGTTAGTCAACACATCAGTAACAATGCAGACGTAGGTATTAAAAGCGTTTTTAGAAACTTTTAGGGGCTCTTGCATGATTTATGGAACACACCGCACAGAATTGATAAACTAATAATTATTTTAGAATATATACGAATTCTTGGAAGCTTTTTAAAGTTTCGTATACTAGCAACTCAGCCGTGGGCCCACACAGATAATCGCCGATTGGATCTCCCGTCGGGTCTGCATTGTTTGTAAATGAGAGCACCACAAAATAAAATGATCACTCGATACAGCTGAAGTCGATTGTTTCGGGCTCTGAATCAAGTTATCGTAAGTTTAAAATAAATAATCATTATATCTGGCTTTTGTTATGCAAATGTGTTTGAATTTGCACAATACAATCGGCCGGGACTTTAATTACGGTATTTATTATTTATTTAATAAAGGACCCATACTATTTAGCATATGTAAGTTTGATGGACTATTGTATTAATAAAATTAGATTTTAGGTATGTACCTATACCTAGCATTTAGTAAGTAATTAATTCTGTTACTAATTAGTTTAGATGAAATGAAGCTTGGTAAAGACTTTTCAATTTTATTATTTACTAGTGACTGCCCGCGACTTCGTTCGCGTAGTAGGCTCGGCTTTCGGCCTCCCCATAACTTCCCATCTTTACTTATTATTTTCAACTCACATACATTTACAAGTATATGCGCTCTTCGCCTTACCTTGTTAGCTCACGCATCGATCTGCAATGACGCTAAATTACTTATAATATGACAGCGACTGCGTTCGCGTGGCCTCGCGGAATTGGTTTATTACAGTTTTTAACTATCCCACGCGAACTTTTTAATTTACCGGGATCAAAAGTGTTATATGTGTTGACCAGGGAAATAAGCTATCACCATACAAAATTGCATTTCATTTAATGAATAAAGTTGTTTCGGAGATTAGCCCGTACAAACAGACAGACAAACAGAGAGACAGAAAAAAAACATTAAATTAGTTCGATTTCACTCCTTACATCCCCTTGCCTCGGTTTTAGCATTTTTTTTCACTGTACACAAATTCGGCCTCTACAGTTTTCTACCGACTTCCAAAAAAGGAATACACAACATAGTACATAATTCGACTGTATGTTTTTTATGTTTGTTACCTCATAACTTTCGACTGGGTGAACCGATTCTCAAAACTCTTTTGTTGTTTGAAAGCTGGTGCTTGTCGTGTGGTCCAACTTAAAATTCATCAAATTCAGTTCAGTAGTTTTTGAGATACTCTCCAATAACTGAATAGAATGGAAGTCGGTATTATTTTTTTCAATTGTACTTGTTATTATAATGTAGTGATAATTGACTTAAATGTACCTTTCAAACAAACTCAGTGTTTTCTTTCAAATTTATTAAATGCGCTTGCTTAAGTAATGGATCAATGTTAATGAAGTAAATATTTACATACATAATATCTTCCCATATCCCATATCGTAAAACTATTATAAAGATATTAACTAACTTAAAACAGATTAACCAAACTGCAGTTTCTTGTAAGATGAAAATAGGACTTTTGCATACGTTTTCATCCCCTTGATTCGTCCCTTTTGTAAAAGCTATTTCTTAGAGGAATCCTACACTTACATAAAAACATTCGTACTGAATTTCGAGTTTGGTAGATTACAGTTACGGCGTGACTTCGTGGGTAACGGTCAGTGACTCGCTCTTTTTGCAAATTATATATAGCTAGTAGACTAAATGAAATTAAAGCAACAACTAACGCTAACATTTTTTAATTCAGTATCTTGTATTCAAGAATAAAAGATAAAAATATATATATATGCATTTCTCAGGAAAACTAGAGTAACAAACAATGCCGCTAAATAACCGGCATGCCGTAGATGTCAAAATACTACAAAATTATATGTCAACATGTTTTGTCCCTAAGGACATTCAAATAGTAGTGAGATAGCTAGTCATTACATTATTCATTTTAAATTAATCTTCTAAAACAACGGAAATTATTTATCAATTTTGAAATTACACTCACACTTAATTTTTATATATGTGAATTTAAATATGAATGTCATCATCATCATCATCATCATTATCAGCCGGAAGACGTCCACTGCTGAACATAGGCCTCCCCCATAGAACGCCACTTGGACCGGCTACTCGCTTCCTGCATCCAGCGATTCCCCGCGGTTTTTATGAGGTCGTCGGTCCACCTAGTGGGGGGCCTGCCTACACTACGCCTTCCGGTGCGTGGTCGCCACTCGAGAACCTTTCTTCCCCATCGGTTATCAGTTCTGCGAGCGATGTGGCCTGCCCATTGCCACTTCAACTTGCTAATTTTGAGAGCTATGTCGGTGACCTTAGTTCTCCTACGGATCTCCTCATTTCGGATCTTATCACGCAGGGAAACCCCAAGCATAGCCCTCTCCATTGCTCGTTGAGCGACTTCAAGCTTGTTAATGAGGCCCACAGTAAGGGACCACGTCTCAGTGCCATAAGTCATCACTGGCAACACACACTGGTTGAAAACCTTGGTTTTCAGGCTCTGAGGTATTGGGGACGAAAAGATGGATCGAAGCTTCCCGAACGCTGCCCATCCGAGCTGGATTCTTCGTGCGACCTCCTTGTCGAAGTTGGACCTACCTAATTGGACAGTCTGTCCCAGATAGACGTACTCGTCTACAACTTCGAGTGTCTCGTTTCCAACAATTACCGGTATAGGTGGAACATGGACATTGGACATGATTTTCGTCTTATCCATGTTCATCTTAAGACCAACCTGTTGGGAAACTCTACTGAGGTCGTTGAGCATGGTGCCGATATCCTCGAGCGACTCCGCCATTATAACTATATCATCGGCAAAACGAAGGTTAGTGATGTATTCGCCATTAATGTTGATGCCACATCCTTTCCAGTCCAAAAGTTTGAAAACATCCTCCAATGCGTTAGTGAACAGTTTCGGAGAGATGACGTCTCCCTGTCTCACACCTCTCTGCAATGGAATTTGTTCCGTACTCTGGTCTGGCTGATTATACTCTTCGGTCTTCTGTATAATCTGCCGTAGTGTATGAATATGGTCTACGGTGCTAAAGCCTCTTCGGAAACCGGCTTGTTCAGGAGGCTGGAACTCATCAAACCTGCGTGCGAGACGGTTCGTGATGACTCTCGAAAACAGCTTGTACACGTGGCTCAAGAGCGATATGGGCCTATAATTCTTCAATAAGGTTTTATCACCTTTTTTGAAGAACAGCACCACCACGCTCTTGTGCCACGTTTCCGGCGTTTTGCCTTCGAAGATGACAGAATTGAATAACTTCTGGAGGACTAAAAGTATCGGTCTACCACCCGCTCTCAGAAGTTCAGTCGTAATTCCGTCCTCTCCTGGCGCCTTGTTGTTCTTAAGCTGTTTGAGAGAAATATGAATGTATGGATGTGTTAATGTTTGTTATTCGTTCACGCTCAAACGGCTCGGCAAATTTTAATAAAATTTGGTATGGAGGTAGATGAGACGCTGGATTAATACATAGGATGCTATTCATCATCATCATCATCATAATCTTCCATCACCACGCGGGTGAAATCGCGGAGCGCAGCTAGTATTTATATATATTAGTAAAAAAAATGAAACAAGTTCACCAAATAAATATATAGATATAAAGATATTGTATTGAAAAGTTGTTATGTAAAGAAAATGAAATGCGCTTCTCAAGTGTATGATCATATAATATGTAGTTGCGAAGATTAATCATATTATAATACACAACCACATTCTTACAAATAATAGGAGTAAAATATAACATGATATCACCGTAGCATTTTACTATGACTGAAGAATGTGGCTCAAGTGAGCAAGAAACTGTCAGAACACAGCAAGGAAACTCATAAAACGGTAAACAAACATCGATGACCACCATTTATTGGCGTTTATCGATCAAATGCGCTGAACGTTGACCGCGTCCGTTCAACCGTGGAATGCTCAAATAGCGTAACTAGAGCATAGGGACGCATTTGAGGGAGTAGGACTTAGGGGCGAAGGGGTACTCGCGAGGGACTTGTGAAAAAGTAATGAAAGAGCTCAGTTTCGGAGAAAGCCCTGGAGCTTTTCTCTTGATATCGTTCGATCTAGAGATCGTAAGAAAAATTCTAGAGATACGGTCCTTATTCTGATCTAATAGGTATTTGGAATTTTTATTACCTTATTTACCTCCTGAATACAAAATCAGGGTTTATGTTGTGTGGGTCTGTAAGTACGTATGTTTTTAATACCAATAGAAACTGATGTAGATCTCAAAAACCTGAACATTCTATGCGATTTCTCAATAAACTGCTTTATTTGCCTCGAAAGGACTTTTTCCACATGTAGGTCTAACCGGGCGACACCGGATATTCCTCAAATAGGGGCGCTCTTTCGCACCACACCTCGTGTATTCACAATTGCTTATTATTCCTCAAAAGCTTCATTGCTTCAACGTTACGGTTAAGAATTAGAATGGCTCTTAGAACCCAGTCTCACCATTTCCCTGCGTAGACACGGACTCCCCATTCGACAGTGAAGTAGCAAATAATACCTAGATCATTAAAAAATTAATAGAAGGGTATATGCAAAGACATTTATAGAAAAAGATGGCTTTGGGTATAGGGTATAGGGATTGTAACAATAATGACATAGCTCCTCGTGGTTATTCCGTAACATAGACAGCAAAAGACATTGAAAAATATGCTTTACATTTTCAAATTGTTAAAGAGGAGTTTGAAGCATTCCCTATTGCTAAGAAATTATTATTATTACTATCAAGTCCGATTCCAAATTTTTAGTCAATAAAATGTAAGGAAACTTGAGTGATGTGTAGAACCGCAGTGGTTTTCTATCCTGAAGCTTTAGCCCTTCAAGGGTCGATGTCATTACAACAATGAAATTTCTATCGTGTCTGGCCGTGCGACCTTTGATGGATTAGTATGCAAATATTAAAATGCTTAATAGGTGTATGCTTAAAACAATAATAATAAGTTTGCAAGACACTGTAGCTAGTCAAATTACTGAGACTAAAGTGCACTTGGTGCATTTCCGTTTAACTAAAACTTATATCAATTCCGTATTTACTCTACGTTTATATACTGCTGCAAGGCAGCTGAATGTCGGTATGCAGACGGCATCTCACTGTGAAATCTACCATCTGTTACAACAATCGATAACTCTGGACCAAATGGTAGGCAAGTTTCCCAAGACGTGCTACAGCTTCATGATATGATTATTATAACTATAGTAAACCTAGTAACCTTCACCTTCACAAGTATCTAGTCTATTTATTTGTATACAGAAAAGTATAAAAAAGTATAAAACGCAGAATATTCTTCTAAAAAAATCCCAAGTTGTAAGATTAACCGCATCAAGAGTTGCGCTTGTTGACCGAGCAAGTGAAGCGAACGAAGCGTCTCTGCTTTAACTGGCGAAATTGACTTTTATCTGTCAACATACTGACAGATAAAAGTCAATTAGGTTTAATATTGTTAGGATGTAAGTTGATTTTCCTGTACAGGTTGCATTTTACAACCTATCTTGACGAATCTTGGTATGCATGTTCTACTATTCAATTTATTTTTTTGTCGCGATTTTTTACTTTTTACTTTCCTAAAAAGGATGTTTGCTGCGGTGCTATTTAGCCACCAATTTTAATAAAATTTGGGACACAGATTAGGTATCAGACTTTAAAGAGGAACTTCGAATATAAGCATAATTAGTCAAGTAAAAACTGGACGACTTTGGTAATACTCAGCACATTTGGTACTAACAACATAAAATTTCAGCAAAATTGGTCAAGATTGTCTTGATATAATTTTATTTTTTATTTGAATTTTTTGATAAAAATCTTTCAATTGTTGGATAAAACAACTTCTATATAAATGTATAATGTATCGGATCTTTTTACCAGTTCATTAGTATTGCACGGATTAAACATAACTGTAAAGCAAAGGTGACAACAGAAGGTTTGAGTTCTCCCCCTTACCTACCTGTTTGCATTTTATATGAAATTGGAATTTCACTCCACGCCTGAAGTAATATCCTATACCCTTAGTGCGTGTATGAGCTTATACTAGATTCGATACAGGAGAATCACTTTGCGGTTGACTGACCATTGTATTGTACAAAAGCTTTAGGTAAACTAATTTATCGAGATTAGGAAAATCCTCCGAAAACTTCATGCGAAAATATTTGTACAGAAACCACATACTATATTTATTTATAGCCAACTGCCAATAATGATTAAAAAGGCCAATTCCACACCCTGACCTCAACAATAAGAATAGTAAAAAACTCAGCGGCACCAAAAACAAAATTCCATTTAATTGTCTACATCAGTCAAAAATAAGTGAACTTATGAAGAATATAATTTTTTGTGTGTTTGTGTGACCGATGTGTCAGTAAGAATCACTTTTTATCACCTGTGTCTAGAGACCGTTGCACAAATAAATAAATAAATAAATAATTTGCGAAAAATTATTCGTATCGCAAACTTCAACGCGTCACGCTTCGGTGTTGAAATTTTGTGATGTTTTACGTGAACGATACGTTACGTTACACTTACGCAGTTATTCGTGCTAGGCCCACTGTCACTAAAATAACCTGTATCATTAAAAAGTAGTTTCATTTGATAGGTTAATAGATAAATTAAGTTCTATGTAACTAAATCTGTTAGCCTTCATGCAAATCACTCTAACCATTGCAGCGCTGAATGGTTACTATGTTAAACAGGATCTTCCTCAAGAAGTGCTGAAAAAATGTAAGGAATCACAGTCCCAATTGAAGGAGGAAAGAGAAGCAGGTAACACAGCTTTAATGCACACATATGATAAACTCATAGTATTACCACAGAATAATAAAAACCCTACATATTCCCTACCCACGTATACTCTACCAAACAAAAATTAATAATTAAAGATGGACTACTCTGCAAAAAGGAATGCGTGATTATACATAAAAAAATATACACGTCGACGTGAGGGAATCCTTCATTATTGGAAGTAGATTGAAAAATATTTATTATGAAGGTAGATTATAATACTTTGAGTATAGTATAAAAGTTAGTGTTCACCACTCATTCTTGAATGAAGTTTTGCAATTTCAAAGTTTTTACTCGATTTAACCCTCTTCTGGATGTTAGGATTCGTAGGGATTGAGTTAGAAATGATTCTTAAAGCATATTAAACCATAATAAAAACCACATTCACGAACTACTTTCACTCTTTTGCAAAATATCGCCTTATTTGACTGGACTAATAGTGCTCTTGTTGAGATCATCAAAACAATTACAAGAAAGTATATCAGAACTATGCAACATAAGTAACACAATAGGATTAGAACTAAACACATTTAAAGTTAGGTTGATGACCTACGACAGGCAAACGCCATTTACAGAGCTTTAAATACGAAGTATAAGAAATACCTATGAAAATCCATCTCATTTCTTAGTTCTAGAGACAAAGATAAGATTGACAGAAGAATAAACATGACATTGAGAAAGTTCTGGAGCAGAAATGGAAATATAGATATCTAATTTACTTGTGAAACAGAAAAAAATATGATGGATGTTTACTACCCTGTTTATCATACGGATCACAAACCTGGATCTACAATTAAAACGCGACAAAGAATATAAAAACGCAGCGTGTCAAAGTCAAAGTCAAAATCATTTATTCAATTTAGGCATCAAAGACGCACTTATGAACGTCAACTTTTCATTATAATGTACGTTAAAGACTCTACCGCCGCGTTCCAAAATATATAGAACCCACCGAGAAGAAGCGGCAAGAAACTTGGGGCCATTCTTTTTATATGGATGTTTACAATGTTTCTACTTAGGTACTACAAATATTACATTTTATGGGTGGCAGACAGACAGCTTGCCAGAAGTGGAGTATTCCAAGCATCTTTATCTTCTATATAATGTCGAACTTTATAGTAAGCTTTTTTTATTAAATGTATGTCATGAAGAGGAGCGTCTTTAATGTTAGGCTAAAGAATAAAATAAAATCAGAAAAATGAGGGAAGAAACCAACGTGATATATGCTTTACAACATATGAATAAGTGGAAATGGGCTGGCAACGTAGCACGATTGTCAGATGAAAGATGGACGTATTTGGCTATAGTTTGGGCAAGACCAAGCGGCAAGAGAGCTAGAGGCCGGTCCGAGATGACATTAAAGACATGTTGGAAACGGCTGGATAATAAAAGCTAAGACAAGAAAACCTGGAAACTGTTGGAGGAGGCTTATACCCGCCAGGGTAGTTTTACAGGCCCTTAAGTATATAAATATGCATACTATGTTACTATGTACGATCCTAGTAAAACTCATAAAATTTAATTTAAGTAAGTTAAAGAAAATAAAGAGGCTTTATTATGATTATATTATTAATGTTTCGTTCGGTACTGCATAAGATTTTGAATATTAAGAGTTTTAACTTCTCATCTGACGGCCACGAGAGAGAGAAAGAGAGAGAGAGCTGCCATTGTCCATGATTGCGACCGTATTAGTTGCTTGTCCGTACTTGCAACTGTAATGATGTTTATTACCATTGTTAACAAGTAATTTTTTAATAATAAATACTGATATAAAATAAAAATAGTATGAAGTAGATCGTTCAACGATCAAATCTTCCAGTCGATTTTATTTTGTGAATAAGAGAAACAAAGCAACTTTAACATAAAATGGCTATAAAGTTTATCCAGAATTGGGCGCAATCCTATAAATCCTCAAGAATGTACACTGCTTCCAAATTCTAAATATGACTATATTAAACTCCCGCAATTAGTTAGAACTATTTCAAAAGCAATTTGTTGGAGCAACGACGCGTTTGAACCGTAACGTATACTAAGAGACAGTGATTCATTTTCGTACACTTTGGCACTGTCTGCTGCTTCAACGCTCATCATACGTTACAAAAAAAACGCCTTTGTGTGGGTATAAAGCGACACAACTTTTGGTGGTGAAGTCGCCCATCAAGTTTCTAGTGAAAAGCGTGAGTTCTCTCCTCATCATGCCTATATGCGGTTATGCAACCATATCCAACTATACAAACCCTATCATTTATTAGGCCGCGAATCTTCTGCAAAACCCTGTTTCGGTTCGGAGGGTAATCGCTCCTGTAGATCAATGCACGGGATACCTACTCTGCCGCGAAGCAGTAGTGTGCAAGCATTTTTGTATATATTAGTGTCACAAAGAAACAGGTCAGTTTGTAGTGTTGTGTACAATCTAAGCAGTGAATATACATTGTAGCCCGTGAAATGACTGAGTTAAAGATCAATGGACGTAGCACGACAATTGGCGTAAGTATAACGTTACTGTATTGTCGACGTATAAAGTAAAGACTATCTAAAAAACGATATTAAAAAATATTTAGTGACGCTTCCGCTAAAAAGAATCCTCTCCTCGCTCCTTTTCAGCGGAAGTGTCACTAAATATTTTTTAATATCGTTTTTTGATAATGGATTTCCGCAAAGTAACGCCTGAATCAATAAATTATCTAAAGACTATCTATAATTTATCTATATATCACAACTGTGGCACAGATAACTCATAATATGACCTGTATATGTCAAAGATACGAATACGTTACACTTACGCAATTATTGTCTATCAAGAACATTTTCGTAACCTAAAGTGCCTATATACTACATATATACATTATACTAACTATGAACCACCAATATGAGATATGAGCCACAAATATAACCCACCGGGTTATATTTTTATTCTCGAGTCTTGTGTGTTTGTGATATGCCGGAATGTGATATCCACCCCTCGCGCGTCTCTGGAAATAAGAGTTTGTAAAAGTATTTTTTTATAATTAAGTTTTGTACAATCATTATTAATTAAAAATACGGGATTACTCACGTAATATTTATCGGTTAGGTCCGACTATAGTTTCGACCACATTCGGTGGCCTTTTTCAAGGAGTGTTCGGGACGCCCGCGTCGATGACGTCTCGCTTAGCACTGTTTTTATAACAAAAAAGTTTTGTACAAGTTCTGTAACTGAAGTAAAGTGTTACTGTTTGAGCGAAGATATTGATATTGTGCCCGTCTCGGACCATTGCAGCGACTGAACGGGCCGATTGGTTCGACTGAATTGTTGAACCATTTCGTTGGCTCATTTGAAGCTAATAGATTACTCTTGTTATTTGAAAATGTAGACAATTGCTTGAAGATTTATTGACGAGAAACTAATATTACTAAGTGTTTCGAATAGTTTAGATAAGAACGTAAACTAAAGATGTCTATTGTAATATTGAGGTATTCAAATAATAAGGAATGTGTCTTGGGTCCGGAACGAAGGAATACTTCTGTAGTAGGTATACTTGTAATTTTATTAATAGTACTAACAACTTCCCATGACTAAATCCCCGTAGAAAAAGTTTACACGATTCCTTTATAACTACCAGAAGAATTGGAATACACAATAGTATTTATGTATATTGTATGTTGATCCGGTGTATAAGCGAAATATATTCCGAATTTGATTTAAACCACTCTTCAGCGCTGAGTGGATACAAACATACACATAAATATACTTTTGCAGTTATTGTATTAGAAAGATGGGATATTACGATATTAGCTGACCCGTCCACAGTTTCCCCCGCATGACTTACAGGATGGAGGGCCAACACAACTCACACGTACACAACGAGCAGCCTTAGTGACATTCTTTTACCCAGCGAATACATTTTTATTCACATAAAATGTATAGGTATACACGTACACATACACACGATCTCACTCACACACTCTTACACATGCACACACACATACGAACACAAGTTACACTAGATCGTATGTACATCAACATATTTTTGCAATGTTTCATATCATTTCATTTCATTGGCAATGGGCAATAAAATAATAGTAAATTTTTAACAATTTTGTTTTATGATCAATCTGACGGCTATACGTCAGCACAGTTGGCAGTGACCCTGCCGTCAAAGCGAGCTCGGTTCGATCTCTGGCAGGAGCAAATATTTATGTTATACTAGTGACGGCCTGCGACTTCGTTCGCGTAGTAGGCCATAACCTCCTATCTTTTCTTGGTTTTTCTTTAATAATAAGAACCATTTCCTAACAATCATTAACACAACAAAAAATAATTAACGAGTTTGTTCCACCCGTTCTATAGCGACTATGTTATTGCAAAATTTTATTCGTAAATTCTACTAAAGTCGGTAGGTATAATGGATGATTGTTGGCCAATTACATTTTAATATTTTTAATCCTTTAAGCACTAATGGGCTCTAATTAGATTTTGTGCAACTCAAAATACACAATAAAGGACAATTTGACGATAGGGGTAATTTTTCTACCGACTTCCAAAAAAAAGAGGAGGTACTAGGGTACCGATTCTCAATTTTTTTTTGTTTGAAAGCTGGTGCTTCCCGTGTGGTCCCATTTAAATTTAGACCAGTAGTTTTTGACTTACACTCCAATAACTGAATAAAAAGGAAGTCGGTATTATTTTTCAAATTGTACTTATTATGTATATAGATAGTTAAGCAGATAGTTTGTACTCAGGTTGTGTTTTGATTTGTCAAAATCCATGCCTCTCGTGATACAAGGAAGCTTATTGCCGCAGTATGGCTGTGTGTGGCCGCTATCAGGATGACCACGAAACGGTATTTTTCGTACAATAAAATAGTACGAACGCCTGACAAAATTCTTGCTAAATCCTTACGTACATAGCACAGATCTAAGGCAAAACAATATCTAACAGTCGTATTTAATAAAATACGACTTGGGGAAAGTAAGGGGAGACGACGGGGTCCGCAATTTCATTCTATAAATTCAACATTTCTTAATTGTAACAAAGTACCTTAATCTCATTTTGAAACTTCGAACTCGACAAAATTTCATCTCTTATTCAGCGGGTAGTTCCTGAAGGATTACAGTAACCTTATTACACGCGAACGAAGTTGCAGGCAGTAAGTAGCTTGATATTTAATAGCTTTTGCTTCCCATTTCACCATACCGTGCACGTTAAATGTACTCGTAGTAACAATTTCAATGTGAAAAATACGAGACGGATTTTGATCTCATGAATGTAGTGGGTATCATCTTCCCTGCTGACGGTTTTTAATACGTCGTCTGATACGTTTCCAGCGCTGCCTCTCCGTTGCGCATAAGATCTGTGATAATACGGGCTAATTATACTGTCACTGTGATTGCATCGCGCGAGTCCAGTGAGGATTGGTGGATCAGTGCCCAGCGTACACACATATCCAACATCAGCAATATTGAAGTTGATAAAAAAATGACAGAATCCCCGGTGTACTTTGAATAAGACTAAATGTACGGGTGAGGTATGTGTAGTGTAGTGTTATAAAGGGATTTCAAACTGGAGTACAACTAATATGAATGTGTTATGAAAATTTGTAAATTTAGTAAAATAATATGTATATACTAACTTTTTATGATTTAGGTTAAGTAAGTACTTACGAATTTAAAGATAATCATTCTAGTAAATGTATTTATTATAATTCTGAACCTTAGAACTGTTAATAGTGCGATTTCAGTTAATCCAGTTTTGATTGAGTGACTGATGACTTGAACAGGCTGAATTGGTTTGTTATGACATGTATTGAACTTTGCCATTTGAACTCTCCACATTGTTGCGTTTTTATCCAATTTCCATGTGAATAATAATTCCCATGCCAATATCGTATATCTCTACAAATCTAGAACCACCTCGTGTCGCGTCACGTTCATCCGTCAGGCGCCATAAGAGCAGTATTTTTGATTTGTTATCCGTCGCTGTCACTGTTATTGATGTGTAGCGAAATTGGAAAGTTCAGAGGCACTTATCTCTCAGATTTAGATAGGAGGGCAATTTATAAAGCGGGGATTTCTTCCCCTAAAGTATCCTCTTGACAGCGAGCGAGGCCGCGGGCGGTGTCGCTCTCAGTAGAAATGTTTTACGCACAGAATGTGATCCGATGAAAATGGATCTATTGGGCTTGTGCCACCTTTTGTTGCAATCGTATTGTCAAGCAAAGATACGTGTCCGGATGGAGCACCGATCAGTGCCAATCGACTAACAGATGTGTGGATTGCAACTTGCATTCACGGACTGGATGAAATGAAACTAGGTCATCTAGGATCAAATGGATTGTAAACCAATCTGAATGAATCACCTATTTTTGTGGTTCTAACGGTACCGCGTGCACTGATGAAGTTTTAACAGGCGTACCTATTTACTTGATAATTTTTGATATAAAATGTTGAAATATATTATCTTTCAATGGGAAGTATGGCATGGTCGATCGTGTTAAGTGGGAATAGACTCGAAGGCTAGGCTATTAAACTTCTACCGATATTAAAATATAAATACAGATATTTACACTTACATAGACACTACGCTTACGTAACTTTATTATATGACTGAATATGATAGAATATTGGAATCATTTATGTTGAGCTTGTGATCATTAGTACCTAAAATATATGCTTAAAATATAATTGATAACAGTTCATTACATAGGTATATAGGTAAGTAGATTGTGTTTTTATACTTCATTGATACTGTTAGTGTTTTATAGCGCTGAGAGCGGGAGACATCGGGATATCCCATCTATTGTTATAAATTAAGTCTATACTTGCATAATATCGTTGAATAACTTCAATGTTTGTACAATTTCAATCACGTAACTACTATTTTAATCACGTAACTAATCACGTAATTATCAATTTATTAAAAAAAAATGTGCCTATACGTGTAAATATTCATGAATAAAGTAATAAGTAATATTAAACATCGCTTCGGACGCTTTTATAATCTTTATAAATAAAAAATACAGGGATCTCAAAGGGAGCTTGAAATCAGCGATTTTATATTCTCATGGAGCTGAACACAAAATCAAAATGTGCTCATTTACGAATTATATATCCAGGTTTAAATTGGATTTCTTAGTTAACTATTTAGATGACTTGATATTTTTGGCTAATATAATAAGTGGAAGTTAGTTATAATATTTTTAAGTTTTATCATCATCACCACAGCCGGAGTATCCACTGCTGAAGTCAGGCCTACTCCATAGATAAATAAAAGGACATGTTGTGTTTTAAGTAAATATATAAAATAAATGTATTAAACCGCATTTCTGCTGTTATTTTGCTTACACTGATGATCATTTTAATTTCATTACAGATAGCCAAACTGACCCGTATTCCTGTAGTGGCTACGTAATGCTAAGCTATGATTACTTAATGGAGCATCGCGTGGAGCATAGACCACCGAGTACGAGCTAAGCTTCGCGCAGGTGATTTGGTCGGCTTTGGTAAACCTAAATAAATATTACAAGCTTATTTAGACTCACTTGTTCCATGAAATTAGCTAAAGCTAAATCTTTAGGTTAGCTAGAGCTGGTTTATCAGACACCCATCATCACGTTGTTATTTAATAAAAGTGTGACTCACTAGTAATTATGTAACAAAAAATATACAACTTTAGTTATTTACAATAAACTATAAGTTCTGCGAACAAGTAGACCTTGCAAGCAAAGCAAGCAAGCAAGCAATCTTATCAACGGGTTACTCCCTTAGGGTCTTATTCCCGGAGGGACCCGTCCCGAAGACCAATTTCCATAAATTTGATAACATTTTTTGTAATTATGTTTGCTATTGTTTTGAACTAATAACGTTGACATAAAAAGTGCATCAAGATATGATAATGTTTTAAAGTATCAAATTAAATGTAACAGTTTGCGCAGTCTGAGCTATCTACAGCAGGTCATCGAAATGTAGAAAAAAATAGGCAAATATTTGTCTTGACAAGACCTTGACCAATTTTGCCAAAAAAATATATGTTGTTGGTACAAATGTTCTGGCTGAATATTACCAAAACCGCCCAATTTTTAAACTTCATAGCTTTTTATCTCGGCAACCACTTGACCAATTATTTTGAATATACTTAGTTATATATATCTTGTAATCATGAAACCTAAAAACATTAAAAGTAAAACAGTTTAAAAACAACTTAAGATATCGTTTTCTAGCACCTCCATTCAATCACCAAATGTTTCCAAGATAAGAACGCTCCGAACGCGTGTCGTATCGTTCCCGCCGACTCCACGTAATCGATACACTTCCAAACGACACCGTTCTCGACAACCCTTATCTTGCTCCGAGATTGATACTGAGGGCGCCAGAACTGCCTGAACTGCCTGCGAGAGGGTAATGAGCTTGTCAATATTTGCCTGAGGTGGAATGGTGATAGGTTCGCGTTTTTTCGCGCACTCAGCGGTTTTTTGTTTAAATGGCGGCGCGGCGAGTCGTCCAAATTCGTGGTTGTGGAGGTGATTTCGATCTTGTAAGTAAACGAAAGCGAACACTCTTGGATCTGACAACGCGTTTGGGTTATACTTATCTAAATGAAATGGCTTGTTTTAAATAAGTAGTCAATTAGTATTTATAGTAATTGACTACTTATATACTCGTACTAGCTGGTGCCCGCGGTTACGTCTGCGCAGGATTAGTGCTTCGAGTAGCTTATTATTTCTCCAAGTGCATATATATTTTTATACCAAAATGTCAAAAAATATGTACATGGTCAAACGCAATTGCTATAATAGTATTATTTAAGTAAATTTAAATACTTACTTAGTTTATCAATCAGTAAACAATAATATTAAAATTAAATTAATCACCATGGAAAAAAAACTGTCATTACATTTCATCACCCTTGAAGGGCGCCGAACACGTCTTTAAATAGAGCTGTCAAATTGACTTGGCTTTTGACTAAGCTATCAGAAATTGACACAAACTTTGACTGAACTGTCATCATTACGATCTTTACGAAGGCGGCGATCTTATTATTTTGTCTATCCTGTGTCCAAGCATATTACGCTTGGTGATGGATGATGTTGACGATGAAAGTATCCTTTGTGTTAAACCAGTGCCTCATCTAGGTACTTCCATACCAAATTTGATCAAAATTGCCCTAGCTGTTTGTGCGTTAATGAGTAACAAAGATCCACACATCCATACATCCATACTAACAAACTTTCGCGTTTATAATATTAGTAGTAGGAAGTAGTAGGATAGGATAGGATTTATCAAGATACTTGGGCCAATATTTCAGATAGAAACTTAGTTGTGAGTAATTTTTAAACTTTCGCGATTTGAACACATATTTATATTATATTAACGGGGCTTAATCGCGTTAGTACTACTTAACTAACTTAGTACTAACGCGATTAAGCCCTGTTAATATAATATAAATATTAGTTGTGAGTCTCAACCTGATTGCAGATTTTATGGTATTTGCTATAAAAAAAAAATCCTCAATCCTGGATTTACAGCTAAGCGTACTTATGAATTATGATCGGGTATTTTCATATGATCCGAAAGTCTCGGTGTAGCTACATCGTCATCACTCGTAACTAGGCAGATAAGCTTTGTAACCTTAATTGCATTTTTACATACCAGTTTATTACAAATATCGTCATTTAATGAAATGTATGATGATATGTAATTTTTGAGGCTTTGCTTGATTGAAAGCATTTTTTTGAACCACTGTACAAGAAGATGTAGATATCTACCACGTTTTTCTGATTCCGTTTCGATATGTAAGTATACCTAGATTTGAAAAACTGAACCAACTGACCTCTCTGTATAAAGTTTAACATTCTTTGGTAAAAACTGATACGGTACGATGCTCATTTCTTTCTTTGGGTGCCGTTACTAAGGTTTCTTTCAATCAGAGAGTCACACGTCCTCCTAAATAATTCAATTAGAAACTGCTCGAGAAAAGAAAAAAAGGTCGTTTAAAGAGGGATGACACATTTTCCTTTTTCTGTTTCTTATGGAATACTAATAAATATTTACTTAGATTACTTTATTTCATTGGGTGCAGTTTCTAAAATTCTGGCGATTAATGGGATGCGCGGCTCGCTAAGCCATGGAATTTAGAAACTTTGAGCCAAGACCTGAATAATTAATTAATGTTAACTTTTAGATTTGGGATCTTAAAAGTCAGTGATATGAGAGTAGCATTCAAATGATAGAAAAGGCAAGTGTTATTCGAGCCTAATGACTATAGAAAAACGGCCAAGTGCGAATTGGACTTGCGTACCGAGGGTTCTGTGGCACTTAAGTGGTATCGATTCTATACAAAATTATAGTTAAGGACTAGGAATATAAGTGCAATTGTTCACTTATCGAAAACTTTTTCCGACAAACTTAACTTTTCCGTTCGTTTCCTAGACACAGTTATTGCACCAACCGCAAATAGTGTGTAATAGTAAAATCATTTTTTTGTTAAGTATGTCTATGATTTCAGATTGTTTATTTTTACACACGTGTAAAAATAAACAATAAACAAAAAATTGTCAAAATACAATGTATTACAGCACGTGTGCTGTAATACATTGTATTTTGACAAATGTAATGATTTTAAGTCAACCCTTGTGGCCAACCCCTGTGTTTTGATCCTCTTGTGAAATCGCAAAACATGCGTTATATAATATCGATTGATCGCGTTTAAGTAAACGCGTTTTATTTTTGCACTAATTATATAATATATTTTTTAATGAGATTTAAGAATGAGAGAAATGTCAACTTGATACATCTACGTGTTCTTGAGAAAAAAAAGGTCTTGACAGGACGGCAGAGGGACAACAAATTATCCTATAAGGGTTCCTTTTTTGATATTGAGGTACGTAAAGTAACGTACCAAACAATACACGCCAGCTAAAAAATGGTCTCATTTGAAAATTCAATAACCAGCTCAAGATATTGATTTGACCGCAATTCGCAACAATCGGTTGAGATTTAGGGAGCGACGTACGGAGTTGCGAACAGCCCATAATGCCTTCAATTTCCACTTGCACGAGTCACTTCAGTTTTGGTGAACCAATATTTATGGGTTCAGTGCATGGATGTAGAAATTAGAAAAGCACTATAACACCTACTCACTCCTACATCTTTATAATTTAAATCAAATGATATGTCAAAGTTTTGAAGAGTTTGGAAACAACACCATGTCGATTTGATTACAAGAACAGTACGTCCAGTCTCATTTTCTTGGACGGGTATTCATGACTATCGAAAAGCTAATAGAGGAACAGGGAAAAAACAAACACAGACTACACCTACCGATTACTGAACTTCAACTGTCAGCTGCACAGAGACGAGAAATAGGGCTGTAATCATAGCACTCCAAAACTATGTATGAACGCATTGGAGAACGTTTTCAAGTTCTTGGTCTGGACAGGATCTGGCATTGATATAAATGACGAATGACTTACCTTCATTTTGCCGTTGATGTAGTTATAAGGGCGAATCAACAACTTCAACTTCATCTTTTGAGCAACCTCAGTAGAGTTTCACAAGAGGCGGGCTTTAAAATGAATCCGGACAAGTATAAAATCATGTAGTCGCATGTTGCACCCATACCAGTTTTTGTTGAAATCGTTACTTACAAAGTTGGCGATGATGATCTTGATTGAACAGGTTGCTCTGAGGAAGGCGTACTTTATATAGTATATCCCTACGCTTTTGGGATTAATGCCAATCATAATAATAAAAAGTCAGACTTAGTTAGCTGCTGTTCAAGATTCAGACGGATATTCTGCCTTCATATCATGTGTTAAAACTACCTGTTTTTTGGTTTGAGACTGCATAGCAAGTGGAATTACTAGGCTAATGACAAACGCAGTGCAATGCCACGCAAAACTTCAGAGCTCTAGGTACTACTATGATGTGTAGGCGTATGCATCAGTCGCATGAGTTGCCGAATTATTATCATCAAGTTTTAACGCCCGTTGTTTGATTTTATACCCATCATTTACCCAGTTACCCAGTTTAGGTTCTGGAAGTATACCTACTTATATAACAAATCTAAAATAGTTTTTTTGTAAGTCGGAGGTTAGGAAGCCTGTTTTTTTCTTGCACAATTACATTATAATAATGCCAGTATCAAAGCTTGCACATAAAGTTTAATATTAGTATACTCAAGTTATTTTTCCATTTTTTAAACTGAAAACCTACATAAATGGAGTTAATAGAGCTTCGCACATCGATGTTTCCAACAGTTCATATGTCCGTTTTAATTGCGAAGCTGCCTCTGCCGAGCGACACTGACTGCTTAGCGCAAAGTTACGAACTGAAGCCGTAGAATTGTCATGTAGGCATTTTAGACACATGTTAATATTACCTACAGGAGTTTATTTACTACTGGGTTTGCCAAAGAAGATTTTACGTAAACATTGTTAATTTAATGTGTAGTTATTGGAAAAATTGATGTTTATAATCGTCTTTATAACTTGGAAGGGTGGCGTTTCACAGACATTAATGTCTTAGTACAATTGTACAAACTTTAAATTAATCTCC
The DNA here is from genome assembly GCA_917880725.1 of Selenia dentaria. Classification (NCBI taxonomy): domain Eukaryota; kingdom Metazoa; phylum Arthropoda; class Insecta; order Lepidoptera; family Geometridae; genus Selenia; species Selenia dentaria. The sequence continues at coordinate 22,610,393 of OU862893.1, forward strand.
GAACTTAGTTTGGGCATCTTAAAATCACAAAAACACGTTTGATAAATTAACAAAACACGTAGTTAATATTAAAGTGTTTTATTATTTTATGATTTCTTTGGTGCCAATAAAAAGTTTTTGTATTGTATTTTTATTGTAGTTACTACTTACTAGCCAACTGAAAACTAGCTTCACCGGCCACATGAAGCTAGTACACAAGCCAGGACAGTAAAATCAGTGGTTTAGGGCGCTACTGGCCTAAAACTAGAACTAACTATATCCATCCTATAAAAAACTGCCCTGGCTTGTGTACTGGCTTACTAGCTTACTGGCTTAAAAATGAAGCTAGTTCTGTCTGTCTACACGAAGCCAGAAGTACTAGCTTGCTAGCTTACTGACACTATCTTGCTATCCTGGCTTGAACAACTGGCCTTGTGTGACCCGCTTATTTGAGAATCGCACGGCAGGTGTCTGAGTGAAATTATGTCAGAATTCAAATAACTTTAACGAATAGATAAACTGACGTTTCTTAGAAACTCAGCACAAATCGCGTATTTTTCTACCGACTTCCAAAAAGGAAGAGGTACTCAATTCGACTGTGTTTTTTTTTATTTTCTTTTCCTCATAACTTTCGATATGGTGAACCGATTTTCAAAATACTTTTTTTTTTGTTTGAAATCTGGTGCTTCCCGTGTGGTCCCATTTAAATTCCATCAAATTCTATATGACTGAATAGAATGGAAGTCGGTATACAATTTTTCAAATTGTACTTGTTATATTTTACCAAGTACCACTTGCTAGGGATTGATTATTAATATATTTTATAACTTTAAGTATAACAAACAACTGTCATCTGTCTACTCGTAATACATGTTCACAAAGTTCCAAGTACCCACATCGGGAAAAAAACATAATGTATATCAGATCTATCTTTATGAAATAGAAGGGCGCAAACACCCTGCTCACCTGTGGGCCGAGCACGAAAATCTGCTCAAGTGTAATGTCATCTTATCTTTTACGTATTCAGGTCAAACTATGAGTGATCTGTCCCACTATTGTACTAGATGCATGACAGTTTGTACTAAATACGTTAACGATGCGATTACGTTAAACTTAGACTTTCGTTCTTGGCCCACTGGTGTTTGTGTGTTTAATGTGTTAAGTGATGACCGTTGTCCACGGACACCAAAAGTCTCTTGAATACTTTGCCTGCGTTTTAGAAGGTAATAACAATAATAACAGTTGTTATGGGTTTATGTGAAATATCGATGGATTGTTCCGGCGCTTTTTGGTATTCGATAGCCAGTTATCATTCTAGATCTAGCGTGATACCACCTTTAACCGCATCATCCCTGACCATCATGTGAGATAATGCTTAAGCACTAGCCATTACATCAAAAGAGACAGAATATGCTCCGATCTCACATAATTACATACATATGTTAAGGGGTATATACATGTATTTATTTTATTTATCAACGTATGAGATTAACATTGTAACATCAAGCTAAAGCTCCGAGACAGCGTCTCTCACGCAGTAGTGACAGTGTCGCAACACTCAGTGAGTTGCACATACTTCACTTCACAGACAACAGCTCGGATGCTATCGGCGAATTCGTCAGGCGGGCGACAAAGGCAACGGCAAAACAAATTGCAGAACACAACGTCAAGATGGCTATAAAAGATAGGAACGACGAGGTCGTGGAGGCCGTGCTTAGTACAATAGAGCAAAGGCAGGAGTCTGCGGCCGGATGCTCTAGCTAATATCAGTATAATAAGGAAAACAGTATAACTAGATATAAAGTATCCTTTTTATGTACGCAACATTGTGGTGTTTGGAGAACGAAGTCTCCATTGATGTATGTTATTTTAATTAATCTTTAAGTTTTAAAATGGTACGGACCATAGTGTCTGTAGTATGTAATTAATTAATGTAAACATTGTAACATCTAATCTATGTATAATTTTCTTTAATAAAGGAATATTAAATTATAATTGGTACATAGCTGGACATTCTACCGTGCACAGGATGTGGGGTCCTCAACTGACAACCCTGATTGCGTCGGGCAGGGGATTATGCAAAGATAACTTTGGAGCATTCTTTTTGATATCTGCGAACAGTTATTAGGATTGAAATTTATAGAGAGAAAAATTCCATCCTCGGACGGGATTCGAACCCGCGTCTTCTGACTCTCCATGTCAGACGCCATTGACCAACTAGGCCACCGAAGTTCTGGTCCGAGCATCGAATTTTAACTCTCTATTTGACTAACCGTCTTGCGGGGACGGAGCGACATCTATTGGACAGTTTAACTGTACCTACCATCCAACCAAATTACCAAACCTTTTTTTCTCTCTATAAATTTCAATGTTTGAGATTGCTAAAGCAGGCGTTAGTGCTTTAAAAAGTAATACTATAAAAATACAAGGGCTGCGATGTCAATACGAAAGTTTAAGTATTTCTAAATAATGCTTCTTTCGGTTGGATGGTACTGTTAAACTGTCCAATAGATGTCGCTTCGTCCCGCAAGACGGTTAATCAAATAGAGAGTTAAAATTCGATGCTCGGACCAGAACCTCGGTGGCCTAGTTGGTCAACGGCGTCTGACACGGAGAGTCAGAAGACGTGGGTTCGAATCCCGTCCGAGGATGGAATTTTTCTCTGTATACATTTCAATATTTGAGATCGCTAAAGCAGGCGTTAGTGCTTTAAAAAGTAATACTATAAAAAGTTATTAGGATCCCACATTCAGTATGTTTAGTACCATTCACAGAGAAAACTCCCTTGCTTCAGTACCCTTTAATGTTAACACAGAACCTAAGCTCTTTCATACTACAGTTCACCACCAAGACGTATACATCCAGATAAGTTCTACAACCGAGTATTGATTATAAGTAAGTATAGTACGAATTCCCACGTCCATGTTCTCCGAGAACTGTCAGTTTTAATTGCCTCAAGCTTGGCACAGTTACAGGTCAAACTGTTCAGGGATTCCTAAGTTCCTGTAGCACAGTTCCATATTACTTTGTTCTCAATTGTAGCTTCTCTGGAAATTTAGTTCAATTTGGATACAGTCGGCTTCCTATTCAAAATTATTGAACTGCTACTTAATTGATACGAGTTAATGAGATGGGATAGATGATGGATATTTGACATATAATCTGTATTGTGAATAAATGAATATGTATATGATGAGGCATAGATCTTGAGTCACTGTTACATGGTAGACATACAAATATATTTTTTTGGAAATATTGTATTTGTATTATGCACGAAGCTTTTGCTTCACTTTCATAATGCATTGTTCCGAGAGCGGATGAATAATATTCCCTTCCGCGTCGCGATGCGAATTGGAAGAGGCAAGGAAACCTGAACCAATAGTAGGCTTCTTATGACGCGGTCCAACCCCAATTTTAAAATAATTTACGATGCTTTACGTAAGGTTGAAAATCGCTTGTTAGATTGGACGATGTAACGCGAAAATGCGTTAATTTTGTACGTTTTCTTTATATTTTTCGATATATACTAACGTAATTGAAAAAACTACTGGTTATTACTTTAGTACTATACGTTGGCTAAGTATTACCTAAAAAAATATAGTGTTATCGCTGAAAATTCTGAGAGTTTGGACGTGAAAGTTTATTTTTGTGGACCTATTCAGGATTTTATTCTGCTGAAAGAGAGTTATATTTATGAATTCTATTTGGGTATTACTCTTTCCTATTCCTTTTCTGACCTTTGTATTTTTTTCATAATATACTATCGATCTGTTTCGTTACACTAGGTGTTTAAAAATTCTGCTTTTTCTTTAATCAGGGTACGAGCGCCTTATGCAAAAGGCCGTCTTGGTTGATCCCACCGCAGTGCCAGATATTCTGTGGCGAAGTTATAGTCCGCAAGCATTACTGTTTTAGGGTGTGAAGGGTACTGTAGTAAGTGAATTGGTTTCAAACCAATTTCTCGGGGTGACAACCGCAGTGCAGAGAAAAACTACAGTTGTAAGCTCTGGGAGGACAAGCGTATATAGTGCAAAGCATTAGCACAGGATTAGCCCCTCTTGTCACGTAATAGCATAAAAAGTACCATAAAGGAATAGAATTCCTCACCTGAGTCTGTGCTTTCCGAGAGGTACAACTTGGAATTTTTATTTCTATTTTTTTATTATTGCTTTTGTTCACAGACTCAATGGGTCCGTGGCATTGCTTACATTTATATTTTCAACTTATAATAATTTTCTTTATAATTACTAACGGAATACAGGAGGACATTTTTTTTTCTTAACTAAACTTACATAATACATTTTTTTTGTACACAAACTTAATATAATAGACTTTTAACTGATTTCTAAATATCGTACATACCGAGAGCATACCGGCTCCCGCAAGCAGCGCCCGTTCACGAGCTTGACACGTGTGCCAGCCATCGCCCTCCTCAACCATATTTGAGGGAAGAGGACGACCCGCCACACGACGCCGCCGCGAGAAGAAGCCTTTTAGTGAGCGTGAATGCTCAAGGTATACACGCATACATAATACAAAAGCCTAAGCTTGTCTAATTTATTTATATTTTTATAACTAACTTTTATTTAAGTCGGCTTTCTCCACCCGGCCCAGGGCCTCCGTCACATCCACATTCCGATCTTTTATGGCCATCTGCAAGTTGTAGTCGCGGATAGCATTTGGTGACGCAGACACCGCACGCCGCACGGAACGGCTGAAGGCGTCTTCTCAACTTGGAAATTTGACTTTTCAGGTCAAGAGCCAACAAGTGTCTTCTAGTCAAACAACATAATCAACGACCGTATTAAAATTTAATATCAAAGCCCGCAGCACAATTTAATAATAACTGCGTAAGTGTAACGTAACGTGTCGTTCACGTGAAACAGTACAAACTGTCATTTATAAAGCAACTGTGACACAGATAACACATAGTTTGTATGAAATGCCAGTGTGACGCGTTGACGTTAACGATACGAATACTTTTTCGCAAATTATGCTACTCAGATGAGATAGTGAGAAAACACAAGCTTATTAAATATTAAAAATTTTGATTTATTTCTGCGAATAATTCTCCTGGGTTTCTGTTACGGAACTGCGTTCATAATCCCCGCACTTTTAATTATCTTGTCTCTTTCAGTCAGTTATTTACTTTATAGAGTATTTTTCATACATTGGGGTCCGCAGACTATTATTTAAAGATTTATTAACGCCCTGCATTGTAATAATAATAATTCATGAAAACTCTTATACTAATAAAAGATTTAACATTTTATGTTTATATGATTTGAAAACATAATCAGCAAAGTACAGATACATTGTGAGGTGACAATTACGTTTATCTTGCCGTTAAAACGAACGAATACATGAATATCAAACTCGCTATTATCGATAAGATAATAAAAAAATACAAAAAATGGAACCAACTTCAACATCAAAAAGTTCACTATTTCTAGTGACCTACTTACGAGATCGATTGTCATTCACCGTCACTGATGATATCATCAAGATAGGCGTAACACGTTTTAGTTTTTGGAGTGTAACTCAAAAACTGCTTGACCCAGTTTGATAAAATTTAAATGGGATCACCTCGGAAGTATGCTCTACATAACAAAGAAATAATTTTGAGAATCGTTTCACAAATAAGGGAGAAATCGGCTAACATACACAAAAAATACATACAATAGACATTATACCCGCTTCATTCTTTGAAGTCGGTTAAAAAGCAGTATTTATTATAATAATCTTCATTTAATATCTACACTAGAAGTCCTAAAATAAATAAAATAAAATAGTATCAATAAAACTCTACAGCAACAGTTTCTATAACTACAACATAATAATATCATCTATATGGAATAATAAAGACATAAAAAGGAGTTTAGTAATCGTAGAGTAGTCTAATTATGTCATAAAAATAATAGTTCATAATAAGCCGGATTACGCTACGATCGTTGTCTTATATTATTAATAATTATGGTAATGGTAATTCCTATTAACCTTCAGAGCTTTAGCATTTGTCTCTGACTTTCTTCCCATTATAAATTCAACTACAGAATACGAATACATCGGATGTTTTCAAGTACTTAAACTAAGAATATAATTTTACATTGGACATTACCTACATCTCCAATGGTAAGTATTTAGGGTTCCGTGCCTCATTAGGGAAAAGTAACACTTATAGCATCACTTCATTATCTATCTGTCCGTATGTCTAGACCATAAGAATGCGAAGAGGGTTGAATTTTTAATTACCTAGGACTGTAACTTATTGGAGCTTTATAAAAGAGTGTAAAAAATTTCTTAGAAAAAAGTGCTTAATAGGTTTTAAATAATTTTAAAATATTTAAATTCTAAGAAAATGCAATCGGCGTTGATAAAAAAATGCCAAATAAGTATGCAATGCCGAATACTATTTGCCACCCGCCTAGAAATATTAAAGTATAGGATACTTCCTGTTAACTTAGAACCATGAAATTTGGCAAGGTACATTTGTAAACATTCCCGGATCGCGCATTTTCTTTCTTCTTTCTTCCATTTTAACCTGTTTTCTACCGACTTCCAAAAAAAGGAGGAGGTACTAAATTCAACTGCTTTTTTTTAATGTTTGTTACCTCATAACTTTCGACTGGGTGAACCGATTTTTAAAATATTTTGTTTGAAAACTGGTGCTTCCCATGTGGTCCCATTTAAATTTTATCAAATTCGGTCCTGTAGTTTTTGAGTTACACTCCAAAACTGATTTTTACCAAAGTAATAGAATGGAAGTCGGTATTAAAAATTGCACTTGTTATTGATATAACTTTATGTATTTTCAAATTAAACCTCATCTTGGAATTGGCCAGCGGATGTGTTAAATTTGAAAATTATAAAACATTAATTGACATAGCAAATTCAAGGGTGGAGAAATGAAAGAAAAAAGATTGCGATGGTAGTGCTGATGGAAGGAACAGCTCCAAGCTCTGTGTAGAGAGGAGACTATTCCTCGAGTTGTATTAGAAATATATAAGAAAAGATCAGTTTCGTTTCCTTTAACTACCCTATCTAGAAAACGGTTTTAATCTGAACTCATATATCACAAATGGCAATTTTGTGTGTCAATGCGTACAAATGATTAACAGTGATCAGAGTCATTAGAGTTGAAGCAGTGCTTATGGAACCGTGAATTATGGATCATAAATGAAGCAGTTACCCTTATTGTATTGTATCAAAGTCAAAGTCAAAATCATTTATTCAATTAAGGCATCAAAAACGCACTTGTGAGCGTCAATTATTCATTATGTACTTTAAGACCCTACCGCCGCGTTCCAAAATATAATAGAGCCTACCGAGAAGAAGCGGCTAAGAAACTCGGGGCCATTTTTTTATGTAGATTTTTACAATGGTTCTACTTAGGTATTACTATTATTACATTAAGTATTAATTTTAGTATGAGTCTATATTCCCATACTAACTTGGATGATTCCATTCATTGGCCACATGGGCCTTTGTATATCCAGTGTGATCTGAGACTTTGCCGGGCCATACTTTGTGTCTGAAGACTTGATTGTTTTTGGGATCCCTACATATTAGATAAATATAATATAATAAATATAATATATTTATTTTTTCAGTTCTTTTTATATTTCTCATTTAGTGTAGTACAAGTGCACTAAAAAAGTGGATAGAAGACATAAAAGCTGTAGCAGGTACGAACTGGAGAACAAAAGCGAAGGACAGAGAGGTCTAGAACAAACTGGAGGTGGCCTATACCCGAGAAGAGGTTCCGATTAATGAAAAAGAGGACAGTAACGATAGTAATTATTAAAATAAAATTCGTCTAATCACAAATAATAAAATTATATATAATAGTACAATTAGTGATATTTTAAAGATAAGATGTTTTTTGTTTTTTATTTAGTATAATGTAATGCATGTAATAATTGGATTGGAAATAAATGGGCTTTATTATTATTATTACTATTATTTAGTGTAGGCAATATTCTTGATGGTAGCGTAATACTAGGGGTCGTAACGGCTATAACATTACAAGGTTTGGCTGCACAAGGGAAGGAATATAATTTCACGTAAAAATACAATTACAAACAGAAACAACCGTGTCGTATAATGTTATAAGTGAAATTTTAATAATTTGTATGCTAAAATGTTTTAATAATACTAAATTTATAAATATATAAATAAAATCTATTCTGAACACAGATTCTGAAGATGCAATTTAAGAATCGTTCGTTGGGTTTGCATAATGGATGCAAACTGTGTGTAATTATAGGTTTGTAATACAAGAAGTGAGCTTTTATATTGACTAGGATGTCAATTGCTACAATTTGCATAACTAGATAATGGGACCATTGATGTAGTAATGATTGCATCGCAATTGATACTCATTAGACTTCATTGGAACGGGTGGTAGGTAAGGATTTCGATAATGATTTAGTAGTTATATGGTTATATATGAAAGAAATAAAGAAATTCGTACGAGTTAGTTGTCTTATAAGATTAATCGAGTACGCGCAGCATCTCCGCTTTAACTGGCCAAATTGACCTTCATCTGTCCGTATATGTTTGTATTGGTACTCCTGTAAGGGTCGCATTTTTAACTAATCCTGACGGAACTTGGTATGCATATTTTACTATTCAATATCTTTTTATATCGTAGGTAAGGAGGAATTTTGCATGGCGCTATTTAACGACCTATTTATATAAAATTTAGTACATACGTTAGGTACCTGACTTTAAAGAGGAATTTTAAATATGCATGGGTTGTTCAAGTGGTGGCCGAGATAATAGGTGGTGAAGTTTAAAAACAAGTCACCGAAGTCAACTAGAATATAAGCCAGTTGAAGTGGCAGTGGGCAGACCAGACAGCACAAACGGATCGTAATCAAATTTGACAATTCAGATTTTATCCTGCATCATCATCCATCACCACGTGGTTGAAACTGAGGGGCGCATCTAGTACATAATATACATAGCGTTGACAATATATCAAGCATCATGGAAATACAAATAAAATTATAAACTCTTAATATAAATAGCAAACAATTCTAAAACTAAAGCGTCAGTTTCGTTTCACTGAAAGTAGCCGGACGAAGTGCAGACACTCGAGTCAGTGAAAAAGAGTTTTGCCTTACGACATTTTCTCTTTTATTTTGTTGTAGTTTGATACCACTTGAGCAACGCGGTACTGGTAGCATAGAAAAATATCAGTAAGGAACATTTGACTCGGCCGAACAAGTATTAACAAGTCAGTCTAGTTTTTTGAAATTTGTCTCGTAGTTTCACACTGATGCGTACAGAGGCTAGACAGACAGACAAGTATTGTAAATAATTTATTTTTTAGTCTCTATATTCAGGTAATAATAAAAAAATAGGCTTGGCTCAGTTACATTTTTATTATTGACCGAGCGAGCGAAGCGAGCTATGCGTCTCTGATTTGACTTTCATCTGTTATATAGGTTGTAAATATATCTTCATGTACAGGTCGCATTTTTCAACCAATGTTGACGAAACTTGGTGTTGCGTGTTTTACTCTTTAATACATTATTGTTGTCGACGATTTTGAGTGGGGGCGAGTGGGGTACGTTTCCTAAAAAGGAGGGAAGTCTGCTGAGGCACTATGTACCAACAGGTATTTATAACATTAGGAAGGTGTCATAATATGCCTGGTATATCAGCATATTTGGTCAACGGTTTCCGAGATAGTAGGTTATGTAGAACTGCGAAAAATTGCCGCTGAAGAGACTATATGCTCGCGAGGTCTACGGTTCGCAGAACTACTAATATGTATAGGTTGTGTGTTTGGCTGTGTTGCATATATTGTATACGCATGCGCATATTAAAATGTATGAGCTGTGTTTCTATTTCTAACGTAGTTTTGTATTGATTCTTGAAGATGACCAACACTTGTTTATATGCAACCTTTTTCCTGAATTATTATCTGGCCAGAGCAATGTCAAATATAAATAGGTGCGATAGGAGCGAAGAAGAACGTTAGGTCACTATGGTCACGGTTATATTATCTATCAAAATTACCGTGCTATGGTGACCACAACACTATGCACTAACTAGCTGAGCGAGCGAAGCCGCAGCTTATTCATTAATCTGTGCCGCAGGTAACAAAAATCAATATAAAATCATATTGAATTCGTTTTTGCTGCATTAGAAATAGTAAATAGATAGCTATTTCGTTACCAAGGAATAATGTTTATAGAAGTTTTAAACATTGACAAATAGATAATATTTCCAAATAATAATCAGCATCGTGGCAATCGGTATCATAAAAAATGTATTATACGAAAAAAAGATAAGAAAGAATACCTTCCATGTGGCATAGGCGTTACGTATTTATAGAATATTCTTTTATTTAACTTTATTTTAATATTATGCTGTGTCTTAGGTGTTTTTAGTTGCAAATAGCAGTTTGCTGCCGCCATAATGATTTTCTTGTCCGTTCTTAACTACGATGTCTCGCATGGTTCAGACGAATCCAAATGGAACGTATTTATCATCAAGCTAAACAGCTTTGAACGGATTAAATCGCGTATACTTTTATTTTATATTATACTAGCGACTGCCCGCGACTTCTTTCGCGCCGCCGTCTTTTCTTGGCTTTTCTTTAATGAGAACCTTCTTCTGACAATAATTAACACAACAAAAAAGGAATTAGCAAGATTGTTCCACCCATTCTCAAGTTATAGCGTGACCGGGACAAAAAAGGATTCATTTTTATATCTAGCTGCGCCCCGAAGTTACACCCGCGTGGCGATGGATTATGGTGAAACGTATCCAGCTATGTGTTAATCCAGCGCCTCATCTACCTCCATACCAAATTTCACCAAAATTGGTCTAGCTGTTTGAGCGTGAAGAAGTAACTAACATACACCCCAAATTTCATCCAGATCGGTTTAGCCGCCCTGCCGTTTTTGAGTAACAAACATCAATTTATCCATCCATCCATCCAAACTTTCACATTTGTAATATTAGTGGGATAGGTTATTTTATCCTAACGTATCGAACACTTTTCAGTGTAATAACTCATTATTATGTTAATAACTTAGTAAAAAGTACCGTATCTTACCAAGGAAATGTCCATACTTATTCTATACTGTGCTTGTATACCGTCAAACTTTTCACTTAGTCGCGTCAGAGAATTCGCCGTTAAAGCTTTACGGCCGAAGTTCGTATTGCTCGGTTAATGTGACGAAATACTTTTACTGTGACACACAATGACATATACGAATTAATGGACCCATAAACGTGTTTAGGCGGTACACAACTTCTGATGAGCTTCTTTAAGAGTTCGAGACGTTATATGAAGGGCTAGAGAACCCATTAACATTAACTTGTAATAAAACGGCAGTCATCCTCTTCAAAATTTATTGATAGGAACTTTATTACATACACATATAGGCACGACCGGCTTCGTAAAATATGTATTCATAAAATACGTGTTACCTATACGATCATGGTATACCTCTGGGACTTCATTTACTTTTATCTCTCTTCACACATGCTCTTCTGTCTTGCTTTCTTGATATGGAATTCAAAGACCACTCTTGACTTAACGTTCCTAAAGAGCATGTCCAATTTGACCTGCATACGATTGCTGAAGTTTTTGTCTTCCATCTGTCACATTCGGTTTTGACTGTAACTTTTTTGATCAGTCTTTTATCATACAACCTTTGTAGATATGTAGATACTAACTGAGCTAACGGAGCTATCACATACCAAACCATCACAAAACAGCACTCCACGCTGCATTCTTATCTCGCTGTAGATACCTCACTCTATCTCCCCGAATTACATCAGGCACTCTCATCTTCATTGCTGAAGGTACCAATCAACATGTTAACCTTTGTTGAACTATTTGACTTTTTGGGTAAAAACAAACTTGTATGACAAGATTTTTTTTGATTTAGCACGTTTCTAAAATGTATTCGAATGTTAGCTTGAGCACAGCTGTAGAGCAACTTCTGTGTTAAGAAAGGTAAATAAAAACGAAAAAGATACCTACTGGTAGCAATTTAAAGAAAAAACTTCTGTGTTTAAAAATGTGAAAAAAACGCTTATTTTGTTGTCATCATCTTATCATCTCAGCCGTAGGACGTCCACTGCTGAACATACGCATCCCCCATTATTTTTTTGTGAAACAATATTATAATATATAATTTAATATTTTGTTGTTCTAAATAAAATGCTATATTATTATGCGTTTTCATCTTTGTTTTTACCCAAACCGTCACAGCTTCTACGTTCTATCAGTTAGTTACAAGAATGGTCAAACACTAAGTCTATTAATTTTGAAAAAGCAACTAAAAATTTTAATGAATAAAACGGTGTTATATGAAGCAAGACATAAAACACGGAATTAATGAACAGGTATGTACGGAAATAAATAATTAATTTGAAATGTTGGAAGTAAAACTTTTTACGAGTTCAATTCCGACATAAATGTGGTAGCATTTGGAAATTTACTTGCTGCGGTTAGCCTCTTTTAAACAGTTGAATATTTTTTCATTTATAGTTAGGTAGCTAGTTTGCGGTTTGTTAATTAATGCTACATTTAGGATGTAACAACTTACGGACAGCTCTACAGTTAGCCCTACGAATGATAAAAATTAGACACAATGTGTAAGTGTTTAATGTGTAACCTGATATACATATATAAGTATGTATATCAGGTTACCATAGCTACAGGCTCTTTCTTGTTCAAGACCTGAAGACCTTGTATTATATCCCATGTTAAAATAATATTTCTTCAAATATACCTACAAAAATTATGACCTCAAGATAAAATTAGTTTAGTTGAAGCCCAACGAAATGAGGAAACTTACTCAACTCAAATAAGACCAAAATTACTTTTACGATTGCTTATTTGTAGTTATAAAATTTACCGTCCTATTTCTTGATATCTCCCTCACTTACGCAGTTACTTTAATGTAGTTATTTTCAATGATAGGTAATCTAGTTCATAAGCTAGTATGCTTTTTAATTATTACTATTTGAATCATTATTTATTACAAGAGCTTCAGCAATTTCACTTTTATATCTATTACCGGCACGTTTAACCAGAACATTTGAATTTGTAAGTCATGTTAAACAACCCGATCCGAAATATAAAAATTAATTGATTTCACGAGTATTATATTATTTTACTGAGATATACGGGATTACGCATGTAATATATCGGATCATTATTATGCGTCGACGTCTCGCGTAGCACTGACGCGGGCGTCCCGAACACTCCTTGGAAAAGACCACCGGATATGGTCGAAACCATACTCGGAATCCGATAAGTAATACGTGAGTTACCCCGTATTTCTTAGTAAAAATGAGTGAAAACATTAGTTTTTTAACAGTATATATTTTACATTAATAAAATTGTAACTCAGGAGGACTCTTAATTATAAATATGTATTAGAATTAGGTTATACATACTTTATTGTTATGTATACCGATCCTTAGTTATAATATATGTTGATATTAGCATCCCGTCCATCATATTGTTTATTACGTCTTTTTACGAGAGATTGCTATCAGTCCGCCGTTAACATATTATTTATCGACGATTTAGGGACGACGATTTACCAAAGATGTAGATTTGATTTATTATACGAAAATCCGAACAAATAGTGTCAAATGTTTATCTCTAAAAGGGTTTAACCTTTTAAGATTAAAGCTTACGGTTGTTTTTTTGTCCTATGTATCGAAGATCTGTCCGATCTATTATACATAGAACAACAAAACAATCTTAAGTCTTAATCTTTCTCGTCTTTACATAAGCTATGTCTTCTTAAAGCTTTTTATAGCGCTATTGAAAAACTTGGCAGTGATTTTATCTGACTTTTCTTGAAAATTAATTTAACCTTACTAAGCATATTCTATAATTCCAAGCTTTCATAAAAAAAAATCTCTTATTCCCTTTCTCTCTTATTTTACTGTGCCCAATTGGGTCTACCATAAGAAGTAATATAATATCTAACTAATATCTGACGTAGTTACTTTGTAGAATGCAATAAAAGTTTAATTGTTATTTAAATTAAAAACTAGTTTGACTTAATTGTTATTTAAAACATAGCAAGCTAACTTTACAAACAAATATCAGAATCCCTAAAGCTTTTGATCATGCTCACTTCAAACCGGACCATTACCTTAACAAATATACCAAAACTATCAAAGGCAAACCGGCCGATCGTAAATCTATTTTAGCCTTTACTAATTTACGACATGTTGACTCCCATCCCGGTCAATATCTGGAATTATCGGTAAACACAAACCGCTTAGGTTAGTCTGCGCCCCGAAACTGCGACAATAGTGTCGATTCTGTGATGTCGTTAGCATTCTCTAAACTAAAAAGCCCTAAATTATCACAGTTTTTTTATGCTTTTGTTCACAGACAACAAATGGATCCGTGATTTTGTTTGCATTTCTATTTTAAAGTTTTTAGCATTTTCTTTTGTAATTACTAAAAGTTTTTTCATTTATTATCACAGTTTTAATTATCACAGTTCTTATTCTGTTTAATTTAAAATTCAAATTAATATAACACTTCCGAATGACAGCACAAAAATTAGTTATTACTCTTCAATTGTGGGTACATTTTAGACAGATTAGTCATCGACACGTAACTTTGTGTTCGCTAAACTAACTTAAAAATACCCAAAATTGAATAGAATAGAAACCTTATTTACAGAAATGTCATTTTAAGTGTTCACTATTTTGATTTTAGTGTTGACAGATTAAGGATAATAAAATACGAGTTCCGTAGGTTAATTTAGTTTTTTGAACAAGTGAATCGCTACCAATATTGTTACGATACAAAAAGAAATGATAGTCTGGCTGACGAAACTGAATGATCTCCAAAAGGCGTTAACATCGAACGTTTCTTTAAACTAGATAGATAAACATACTAACTTTACTTACGTTGGAATTTTTTTTATTTTTTTTTATTTTTTTGGTTACCCATGCATAGTTATATTACTTTTTGTGTCATATCCATATTCTTAACTAAGTTGCTTAATACACTATTTGTTGACATACACACAGACAGATTGACAGACAGACACAGGATGAACGGCGTACTAGTACGGCAGTAATTAGTACTTGTGTTACTTTAAACAGTGCAGCCTAGTTTGTTCTGTCGTATTATAGTCAATATCCAGAGTTGTCGTCTGAGTGCTCTAATTAGGCTGGTAATGTCGATTGTCGACGACAAAATGACTAATGGAAGTACCATAATGGAGCGTGTCGATCAATCGTGCCTACTGCACATCACTACTCGTTAGTACCATGAGAATCGATTTGTGAGACGATTTAGGACTTGTAATTAGTACTGAGGCTACAAATGTCCTCAGTTTGTTAGTATACAGGTGTCCCGAAACTCGGTATACCTGGTACCGGCCGAGAGGTCAAGGTATACCAGTTAAGTTAAAATAAGAAATAAATAATTTTTTTTCCAACATGGTGTCAAAGTGGAGACATGGAGTGACAATAATTTTGTAAACTTCGTCAAAACATAATTTATTTTACTTGGTTAACAATGTTTATTACTTTGATTTTTGGTTGCCAGCACTGTTATTTGAGATTATAATCATAGAAAAACACTTTAAAAATAATTTTCAATATTTACGAAAAATGTCTAATATCGCTTGGCTAAGAGACATAGATTTTGTTCATATTTTTTTCAAATCTGGTATACCTGGGCCTGTCGCCCGGTACTAGGTTATAGTTGAGTGTCGGGACATCCCATACATAGTGCGACGGTAAGTACCTAACCCTTCAAGGGTCGATGTCATTATAACAATGAAATTGCTATTGTGTCTGGCCGTGCGACCTTTGATGCATTAATAATAAAAACATTTGAAAGCCCTTATCCATAAGAATAACCTGTACTTGTTATTTAAATGTATATAAATCAAGCCTCGAAAATAAATAAATAAATAAAAAATAAATATTCCACAACTATCACACAACGCCATCTAGTCCCAAGCTAAGCAGAGCTTGTGTTATGGGTACTAGACAACTGATAAACATACTTATATATTTCTAAATACATACATATTATAGATAAATTACACCCAGACACAGAACAAATGATCGTTATTACACAAACATTTGTCCTGGGTGGGAATCGAACCCACTACCTCCGGCATAGCAGTCAGGGTCACTAACCACTAGACCAACAGGCCTGTCAAAATAATACAGTTTTCATATATGTCAGTAATTTATTGCGTTAAATCCTTTGATGGAAGTAAGTAATATGCCGTATTTAATACTTTACCACCTGGTCCTCGTGGTTTCACCCGCGTGTTTATGGATGACGATGATGATGAAAAGTCATAAAAAGACGCAAAAATCGATTATGATTTTTGTGTTTGTTTATGCTGCATTGGTTCACTTTGTTTTATGTATTTATATAGATTCCGGTTTGTAATACAATTTTCCACATGACCTACAAAGTGAGAGAAAATTGCTCCTTCACACTCTCAACAGTAATATCTGGCGCTGTGGTGGTACGGACTGCTGTTAATATAATAAAATAAATTGAATAAATGATTTTGACTTTGACTTTGACTTTGTTCACATCCTGACGGTGGGAGGAGTATGGTTAACTTCATCCTGTCACGGACTTTGTCTGTTTGATCTGAATATTCTCCAAAACAGCTGGACCGATTTGGACAGGGTTTTCACTGGTTGATAGCTTGATATACGGAGAGTTATTTTTTATGAGATAGGTTGCCAAACGAGTAGGCGGCTCACCTGATGGTAAGTGATTACTGTCGCACACGGACATCTACAATACCAGAGGTCTCGAGGATGCGTTGCCGGCGTTAATTAAAGGAATAAGCTCTCTTCTTGAAGGTTCAAGTCGTGTCGGTTCGGAAATACCTCATATGGCAGCTGGTTCCACATAATGGTAATGTGACACAGAAAGTGAATTGGAAACGCACGGTTGTGGACTTCTATAACCTATACATATACTAAATAAGCTACATATATTTTAACACCACGGACGGGCATATAAGAAGCTCACCCTTTCCTCTATACGGACGGGTCAGCTAGTAAGTAATTAAAATATATAGAATACCTAATGTCTCCAACAATAATTAAAGAACCTGTTCAGCAATTTCTAACATTGTCGGTGGTAACGATGTTTTATTTTAGTCTGTTACTACTTAAATCCGATTGATGTACTATTTATTTGAAAATAATTAAGTATTCTCCTAAGCAAGCTCCTAGCCAATCCACGTAAGCTCCTAGCAAGTTAGAGAAAATATATGACTTGCAAGTCATGTTGTCTCATATCGACATCCAACAGGTTAATTAAATACAATTTAGTATTAATTCCGAACACACGTTGTGACCGTAATGTTGGTGTTGACCAAACAATTGGAATGTAAATAAAAATCATTAATTTTATTTGAGTTAATCCCGATCAGTCCTGCATAAATATTGATAATTCCCTAATGAATATTAAACAACACCAACGAAACATAGATTATACCATCAGAGGAGGTTAAACATCTCTGTAAGTAGCCAGCCATAAACTTGTACAGTTTATATTTATTCTACAAGCCCAGTGGAGACTCAGTAGGTGGTGAATAGGTTTTAAAGTTGTTTTAATATTATTTTTTCAATCGTAAACTGACCAATATTTATGTATATTGATTAAGCCGTTTATGCGTGTATACATAATTAAATAATACAGTGAATGCGCGGTTTTGTAATAAATTATTGTATCAAATAAAAAATAAACAACGTGTAATAAATGAGTGAAAAAGGGATAACGTTAGGCGTCGTAAGTCGGAAAGGTAGATTCTTATTTTATTAGTAGTTACTTCATGTTTAACAATTAGGTAACAAAGCGACTAAGCGACGGTCGTTCCAGGATTAGAGGCCGTAGCAGAAACAATTTGCGAAGGATTCGTATGGTAAACGTCAACGTGTCACGCTTCTGAGTACAAACTGTGAGTAACCTGTGGTACAGTTGCCCTAGATAAATGATGGTTGGTACTGTTTCACGTCAACTAAACGTTACGTTACATTTACGCAGTTATTATTGATAGGCTCACAGGTCTTTTTGGGAAACGGTTATCAAGCCAAAGGTGTATTTTGGGAAAGTACACTGTGGACGTATATCGGGAAACTGTATTGACGGGAACGGATGATTTGGAAACTTGTGTTTTGGTAAATGGATAGCATATTCCAAAAATTAATAGATAAAGTCAGATTAATGTATGATATAAAGGTGCCCTTAAAATGCTCTCGAATGTATTCATACAAAAATCACAATTTTATTAGTAATTTGTTTTGTTGCTGCTCTTTATAAATTTAAATAGGTTTTAAAGTAATTTTTATGTACTAGATGCGCCCCGCGGTGTGATTGATGATAATACTAATTTTGAGGCTAGCTGCGCCGTAATATTTAGTAGCAATACGTAGCAATACAATCTTGTAGTAGCAATACGGCATTGCGTCTGAGAGTAAGGTGGCGCCGAATATGGCGTCGTCGTAAGACGAACTGTATTTTGTCCTGGTGTTCGTGAGGTCATGACAATGGGTAACGGCTGATGATCAGTGAGTAAGGATTCTGACCTTAGTCGTATGCTGAGTCGGGACCCATGTTCATTACACACATAGCACCGCGTCGTTTTCTACATGTGTAATGTGTTTAATGTTTAAGTGTATTGTGTTCCTCTAATGTGTAGAATATGTAATGTGATATTGGTGCGTGTGCGTCTTAAATAAATGTGTTTTCTTTCTTTCTTTTTATATGATAATTAACTTTATGAGCAACAAACTGTGCCTTTGCTTTTTGTACTTTAGTTAATATTACTACAATTATACAATTATGGCGCTTTTATTAATTACTGTTTCTACGATAAAGAACAAACAAAGTTATAAAATGTTTTTGTATGAGGATATTTATATTATTTACTTTTATGATATAAGTTACGTAATATTTTCTAGATATTTATGGTTTAAACTTTAAAAGATTCATACTTTTTAAAGGTAGGAGAGATAAGGAGACAGGTGGACAACGCATGCTTAGTGGTCGCGTAGGAAACTTTAAAATCCGAAGTCTACCTTCAATTACCTACAGCCAGATGATGTAAACACGACTAACTTGAAACGAAATGTAAGATTCATTAAGTGGTAGTAGGAAGTCACTAATTTTGATAGTTAATTACTTGATTAGGCCTGGTTTTACGAAAATAATTAATCGATGTTCGGTTAATCACTAAAATAATCTATTTAACTACTTGTTTACGACTGTTATTAGGAATCACTTTACTGCTATTAGTAATATAATGTATTTGTAATAGCTATCTACAAATAAACATAATCTGTTGATTATCGTCATCTTCATCTCAGCCGTAGGACGCCCACTGATGGATAGGATTCCCCTATCAAAAGCACTGTATGACGGTCATCTCATCTACTAGGTAAGAGGCATCTTTTGTAAGACGCCGTCTTGGTTGGTACCACCACAGTGCCAGATATTCTACTGCAAACAAACATTACTGTGTTAGGGTGTGTAAGGCATTGTAAGAAGTGAAATTACTGGGAACCTTAAAACCAATGTCTCTGGGTGACGAGCGCAGTGCAGTATCACGCAAAACAACAGTTGTAAGCTCTGTCATGGGAAAGTTACTACCCGTCATTTACTACAAAAACTGTTGATAAATATACATAAGTAGCTAAAACACCCACGGTTTGATGTAAGTATGTGGCCAAGGCCCTACGTGCACAGTTACGTCAACAGACAAGATTTAACAACTTAATATTTCAGGGTGACAGGCGCAGTGCAATTGCAAATGCACTCCGCAATCTGTTAATAGGTAGAGGTTACTGCTTAACAGCAGGTGGGCCTCGTGCCTGTTCCGTAAACTAATGAAAAAATAAAAGAAACACAATATTCTCAAAAATCAAATTTTGCTCCAATACGAGACAAAAATATGTTTAAAATTACCGCACTTTCTTGGCTTTTTCGATGATTTCAGAGAGATCGACTGAGATTTTACTATCCGGCAAAATTGTATCTTCACATAAATTACTTTCTGGTATGCATATTCGCATAAGTCATAATGTCACGTACCCCAATATATCATTGAAGTTTACAAGGTTCCGCTCAATAAAATAGCATTTATCATATGAAATATGTCTCTTCCACTTCATAACCACGAAACTAGGAGAAAAATACGTACACCTTACTCGTCTTTAAGCAATAACCAGAACCCATTTCTTTTTTATATGTCTCCGGGAGGGGACGGAGGAGAACATTCCCTCCATCATCGGTATGCAAACCGTAAGAGGCGAAGAACTGGACCTACTTGGTTGTAGGCCATTTGTGCAAGAGGCCGTCTTGGTTAGTACCAACTCATTGCAAGATATGCTTTCGTGAAGCCAGCATTACCGTATTAGGGTGCGAAGGACGATGTAGCAAGTGAAATTGCTATTGAAGTCAGTTGTTATTTGGAAGACGAAAATGCCAACTTGCATAGATAGATAGATAGATATATAGATTTATTGGTAAAATAACATTTACAAGTCAAACTAAACATAACTATTACAATAAACATATAGTTTATATTTAACTCTTAAGTACTTGAATGTCAAGCAACTCATCTTCAGTATATTCTTTCATATATTATTATAATTTGATTTGCTTTAAAGGAATTACTTACTCCAATATTACTCCAGATTTCTCTTAAAAATTGTCAAATAAGCTGCATTTTTTATATTATCTGGCAGGTGGTTATTAGGGCCCCATCCCACACATTTGCTAGATTTAGCAAGTACGTGAGAAGGTGTCGCCAATCTGTTCTTAGACCGGAAGGTCTACCATGAGTTTAGAACACTGACACCAATCGATGCTTGGTTTCGATTGCCGCGAATGTATGAAAAAAAGACAGCGGCCAATTGTAAAACTAAAACCGGCAGCGAGCACGCCAATCACTGTGGGTCTACCATGAGTTTACAACATTGAGACCAAATGATGCTCGATATCGAGTGCCGCAAAATAATGTATGGAAAAAAAGAACAGTGCCACCTCGCGGTCAATTGTAGAACTAACATTGATCGATTTTGATAGATTGATTGATTATCGGAGCTACTGTAGCTCTACCATGAATTGGCAACATAAATGTCATTGTATGGTCTGGTGTTGTAGGTGTGCGACGCTCCCATGGCACAGATTTTTTCCATATTGGTACGTAAGTATACTTCTCTTATTTCTTATATTTATATAGTATCCGCTCATAACTTCGTTCGTATAGATGAGGGAGCTACTCGCTGAATCGGGATAAAGAAGAGCCTATGTTTTAACTCCGGGTACAATACAAACTATCTCACCTCATCTGTATGGGTGTTTTTTCTAACTTGCATGTATATAATATATAATGTTTGATGTCATAATATTTTAGGTTATATCAATATGTAAAAAGGGTGGGTAAAAGTTCATTGAATAGAGAAACTTTGGATGCCCGATCTTCAGGATATAAAAACTTTAACATATAAATGAAAGATGTTTTTTAAATAAATTTTATTTATTCTTGACACACTTGGAAATGTTTTATACCTAATCGTTTTCATCAATCGGGATTGAGATTCAAAAGTTGTCTAATAATATGGATAACTGGTAGAATGATGTCTTTTTTCACTGGCTGTCAACTTTATTGATAAGATCTCTCCATCCTTTGCCCAGGATACTGTTTCTTGCTTCCACTGAAAGCGACAAAAAATATGTGTATTTATTGAAATGCTTATTACAATTCTTCATCTAAAATGTTTTGCTCCTGTTTAAGTAGTCGTAGTAGTCAAGAGGTGCTGCGTGGACCAAGACATATGTAAACTGCTTCAAGATATCCCTTAGGAAAATAATTTTACATATTCGTACTTATGAAAATCCACTGACATAATATTCTATAAGTAATTGAGACATTGCTGATTTTCCTGGGCTTAGGCTTGAAGTCTTTAATAAAGCTGTCTAAGTCTTGCAATAAGGCATGCGGAAGTCTCGTATCATAATTTTATTTTATTTTAATGTATAGTTTTTATAATATAAATACATTGCTTAGAGATTGTTGAGTATTTTTATTTTTTTTCCAATTTTTTAACCGGTTTTTAAAATTTTACGCAAACCGTCCTTTTACTTTGTGTCCGAACCACGACTAAGCGTCAAGGTTACACGCCGCTACTTACAGTCCGCGCACGTCTATCGTTGCAGTCGGATGGCCGCGAAAACTAAATTGCGTGATAATTAAGTGGAAAAGCCTAAAATATACCCAAAAAATGTGGATGGAATGTCCGGTAACGACATTTCATCCACATATTACCTATCACAAGTAAGTTATTTTAAAATTATGCGTAAAAACAACGTAATTTTATTATTGAAAAAGTCGGCAGCTTGGTTTCAATACAAATCGTGATATTCGCGTTATCTATTATGTGGTGTGCCTAACACCACATAATAGATCACAGCCTATGTGGATTAGTAAATTACTAGATGAATGGGACTTAAAATACCAAAGTTTCGTGGCGTCCAGTGCAGCGCAGCGCTGTTCCCCGCAAAACTATTGTTCTAAGCTCTGGATGCACTGCCACTGTCATGACTCATGAGCATGTGTGGTAAGCACCACATCAGGCGCACAACTTGCTCGTTTCATCACTGGATGATATATATAAAATTTATATAAAATATTTATCATTGGCTAGTGTAAAAAAGCTAGTGTAAAGCTGTAGTTTAAAAGACAGAGACAGACCACCCGACCATCGCGGTGGTCGCCGCGATCTTGCAGTGTAAGCTCTCTGAGGATAGGTATCGGATATGCCCGAAACCTAAGTCGTTAACGTTCGCTAATTACGTGAGTAAAGTCGGTTGTGATTAAGAGGATTGCATAGCTAGTACTTGCACACGCTAAAAGAAAACACTCTTTTCTACCTCTTAACATTGTCCGATTTCAGTGATTTTTTTTCATGCAATCGACACATTGTTTGCTATGCCCGTACGTTTTAATTTTTTCAGAAAGTAGAAAAGAGTTTCTTCTTTTAGTGTGTACTAGCTATGCAATCCTCTTAAATAAATATGTGTCAAACTAACGAGAATTATCAAACTGAAAGAGACAAATATACATAAAGTCGACATAAAACTCTTTAGCATTTATTAAAAGATCGTTTTTTTTCACACGAATTTTAAGCTAGACAGTTATTAATATTATATACCTGTAAATTATTTACTCCAGCTCAATTTCATCAGTTGGGATGGAGAGAAAAACTTTGCCAACAGTAGTGATAGCTGATATAATGATTTGTTTGATCACGGGCTTGCCAACTTCATTGATAAGATCTCTCCAGCTTTCGTCTAGGATTTTGTTTATTGGCGCAGCTGGAAAACACAGAAACAAAGACATATTTATTTATCCAGATAGATACGTGCAATTAACAGACAAAGGCCGCAATTCCCTTGAGCAAACACACAACTGAACTAGCAAACTAAAAACTATATAAATTATGATAGTTCTAATTCTGTTCGTACTAAAATCCAAAGAAATATAGCGCTTGCGAATGACAATTTGACATATATTTTCAATTGTGGCTATGTTTACACAGATTTCGTCGTCTTGTCGTGCTCTCTGAACTTTTCTAAAACTACCAATCATTACTTAGAATGGTCATTCCAAGTGTTATACCAATGTGGACTTTAATTTAAACAGAATAAGAACTACCATAGTTTACAGAATTTTAACTTTAGCTAGTTTGGTGTTTTGCATGAGCAAATTCCTACCATTATCCAAAAGATCACATGGCAATACTAAGATAAGTAAGAAGTTCACTTCGAAATCTGCCTACATTAATATAGCTAGCAAGTCATTGAGTAATTTGATGACTCGCTAGTCTACCATGCCGCACTAGTGGCAGATAGCAATTCTAGATCTAGAGTAATACCACCTTCGACCCGATCATGCAAGCCTTTGTCTTTGACTTTACACGGTTGGTAGCAACCCTTCTGAGGTAGAACCCCGGACAGGTCAAACATTTGTGTGTATGAACATATTTGTTAGACCTGTGTCTAAATGTGTATAAAATGTATTATCAGTAATCAGATTCATCATCATCATCATCTCAGCCGTAGGACGTCCACTGCTGAACATAGGCCTCCCCCATGATTTTCCAAAAGGACCGGTTGGAAGCGGCCTGCATCCAACGTCGTCCTGCGACCTTCCTCAGGTCGTCTGTCCACCGTGTCGGTGGACGACCTACGCTGCGCTTGCCGGTCCGTGGTCTCCACTCCAGAACCTTTCGGCCCCATCGGCCATCTGTTCTGCGTGCTATGTGCCCTGCCCACTGCCACTTCAACTGGCTGATCTTCTGGGCTATGTCGGTGACTTTCGTTCTTCTACGGATCTCCTCATTTCTGATTCGATCACGTAGAGAAACCCCGAGCATAGCCCTCTCCATAGCTCGTTGTGCGACTTTGAGCTTGTCTATGAGGCCCATAGTAAGAGACCACGTTTCAGTGCCATAAGTCATCACTGGTAACACACACTGGTCGAAGACTCTTGTCTTGAGGCACTGAGGTATTTTTGACGAGAAGACTTCGCGAAGTTTCCGGAACGCTGCCCAGCCGAGTTGGATTCGACGATTGACCTCTTTCTCGAAGTTGGACCTGCCTAGTTTGACTGTCTGTCCCAGGTAGATGTACTCGTCAACAACTTCGAGAACTGAGTTCCCAACTGATATTGGGGTAGGTACAACATGGGCATTAGACATAATTTTCGTCTTATCCATGTTCATCTTAAGACCTACCCGTTGGGAAACTCGATGGAGGCCTTCGAGCATTGTACTGAGGTCTTCCATGGATTCTGCCATGACTACAATATCGTCGGCAAATCGAAGGTGAGTGATGTATTCGCCGTTAATATTAATGCCAAGTCCTTGCCATTCCAGAAGCTTGAAGGCGTCTTCCAATGTAGCGGTGAACAGTTTCGGAGATATAACGTCTCCCTGTCTCACGCCTCTTTGCAATGGAATTGCCTTCGAACTCTGCTCCTGTACTCGGACTGACATGTAGGCGTTTTTGTACAAACACTTCAGCACTTCAATATACCGATAGTCAATACGGCACCGCTGGAGAGACTCAAGCACTGCCCACGTCTCGATCGAATCAAAGGCTTTCTCATAGTCCACAAACGCTAAACAAAGAGGCAAGTTATACTCTTCGGTCTTCTGTATAACTTGCCGTAGCGTGTGGATGTGGTCTATGGTACTATAGCCTTTTCGGAAACCGGCTTGTTCCGGAGGCTGGAATTCATCAAACCTGCGACTGAGACGGTTCGTTATGACCTTCGAAAACAGCTTATAAACATGGCTCAAAAGCGAGATGGGTCTGTAATTTTTAAGTAAAGTGTTGTCACCTTTCTTGAAGAACAGCACCACCACGCTTTTGTTCCATGCTTCTGGCGTTGAACCTTCAAGTAAGACGGTATTAAAGAGCTTCTGAAGGACTTTAAGTACCGGTGTTCCACCCGCTTTCAGAAGCTCAGATGTGATACCGTCGTCACCAGGCGCCTTGTTGTTCTTAAGCTGTTTCAAAGCCATTCTAATCTCGTACAGGCTGATGTCCGGGATATCTTCGGTATAATGTCGGGTCAGCTTGGCTCTTGGGTCTTTGGCCGAGCTGCTAACAGGTTTAGCGACCGAGGTGTATAGCTGTCCGTAGAAACTCTCTACCTCTCCTAATACTTCCGCTTTGGTCGACGCTACACTGCCGTCTTCTCTCTTCAGCTTCGTCAACTGGCTTTGCCCAATAGACATGTCTCTTGCAAACACTTTGGAGCCTTTTTTCCGCTCTATCGTCTCTTTAATACGGTTTGTATTAAAGATCCGGATGTCGTGTCGCAAGGACTTCCATATTCGTTTATTGAGCAGCCTATATGCTTCAGCATCATCCGAAGACTGCAGTTTCAATGAGCGTCGTTCAGCCATGAGGTTGAGGGTATCGTTGGAGAGTTTCTGTGGCCTATCTGTACGGTGGGGTTTAAAGTACTTGGAACCCACTGTATGGACAGTTTCTACTAACCTGTTATTGATCTCGTCCACTGAAGCGATGTTCTCAAGGCAATCGAAGCGATTGGATAGCTAGGATAATCAGATTACCATAGCAATATAACCAAGCAATAACAAGCAGACCTAGCTTGGAACCTGAAAACCTTGTGTGGACGTTGTCCCACATGATTTACCCCATCACTGACCAGTGATATAGATAGTGGCCGAAAACTAAGTGAAACTAACTGATTGTAAATGCGAGAGTGAGTTTGTTTTAACGCCTAAACGGCTGAACGGGTCATATTGAAATTTGGCATGGAGATAGATTAAATCCTGGTGAAAAACATAGGATACTTTTCATCATCAACAACATCCATCACCACGCCTGTGAAACCACGCGGTGCAGCTAGTCAATTATTATATAAATTAGCAAAAAGTAATTGCTCACCCTTTTCCACGTTTCCGTCGTAAAGGTTGTGAAACTTTATGTAAACTTTTTCCTGAGGGTCATATTTGTAGTCATAGTTAGCGAACTTATAATATACCTTGCCGTCCTTCTTGAATTCTTTCAAGACGATGTTGGATGTAATCTTGATTTTCTCTGAAACGATAAAAGTACCATACATACAAAATAAAGTGTAATACTTACAGTAATTTTGTTAACTCGAGTATTTTCCTTTGGTTTTTTGCAATCATATTTTAATGTATCACCTTGGTTTCATTCTTATATAAAAATATAGTTTAAGCAGATATAGAAAAATAAGATATAATTAATTTTGTGAGTGCTGCCTTATGATAAGAGGAAAATCTGAAGATCGGAAAAGTCTAGTTTAAAGTGTAGCATACTTCTTTCTCAATTATTTGAGAAAGAAGTATGCTACAACAGGATGAATAAGCCAAAGAAGATTATTTACAATGTTCGGTGTTGCTAAACTATATTTTAAAAATTATGAAGGATCGCGAAATCTATACGAAAGTTAAGTGTTTAAAAGTTCTTCTTTTGCTTGGAATTAAATGCTTGTGAAGCTGTTCAATAGGTGTTACTATGTCCCCTTACGACGGTTAAAAAATCAAATAAGGAGTCAAAATTCGATGCACGGACGGAGAGCTTCGGTGCCTTAGTAGTTATGGCGTCTGACACGGATTGTCTGAAGACGCGTGTTCAAATCCCGTCCGAGGACGTGTATTTCTCAGTACATAAATCAAAATATCATAACAAAATTGTAACAGACGTCAATACTATACAAAAAATCTACATAAATGATTACTACGATAGGTACGAATTTATCACACAAGATTTTGAAGTTGGGTATTCAAATTACCCGTAAGTTACTTGATGATTTACTAAGAATGATAAATATTTTCTTCTAAAAGATTCCTTATAATGTAATATTGTATAATGTCTTACCAGTAGTCATTTCACAATCGCCATGTCCGTCTACCGGGACGACGAAAAGTTTACCGCCGAGTTTGTACTGTCCAGTAACTCTAATTGGGCATTCGACCTCTATGTAAACCTTTAGCTTCTCCTTACGCCTGGATATTACACATAAAGAAAAAGGTTAAACGTGTACACACAAAAACAATGGTTATTTAAACATTACGTTACGGCAATCACGACTTATAAAGTACTGGGGCTATGGAACAAAAGAACCAAATCCTGATGCGTACTGACGAGTAGAAAACCTTTAAAAATATTATCTCATTTTTGAACTCTGTATAACTGATGTGGTTTCCCTTAAACTTAAACCAACGGCTTGTCACATAGCATTTTAGTGCTAATAATTTGCACCCTAAGATTTTTGGTAAAATTATTGTCTGATTAATGAAGTTTTGTAATTATTAAATGCTTTACTTTAGTTGTTGCACAATATATAATACATCTTTGGTATGTACGTATGGTATTTACATGATCTTCATTTGATACCGTAAGAAAAAAAACAGGAAATCTAAACAGTGTTGTGGTAATAAACTTATTGTTATATTACAGCTTGGTGGACATTGTTGCAGGAAATCTGCCACCAAGTGCCAAGGTTAAATAACAAGATTAAAAGTCTAAGTAAAATATTTGTAATTCGGACGAAATTTCCCTCCACTCTCCGGATGGGAAACGTCAGATTCTGGGAAAGTTGTAGTGTTCAATATTCTGCCTTGTAGGAGATGTCTGATGTGCAAGCACAGTAGTGTTAAAGTTTGAAGGTCACTGTAGTGTGTGTGACTACTGGGTAAATGAAAACCGCAGTTCAGTGCCATGCGACACTCTAGCTCTGGGTAGCACTGGAAATGTCCTAAGCAGATGTGATGCTTACCATCAAGCGCATCTGTTTCTTAACAGTATGTAAAAGTAAATACCACCCCAGGCTTGACTTGAAAGCTTCTTCAAGGTACAGTATTCTCGTGAGCCTTAGAAATGAATTCTGAAACCTCCGTCTGGTCGTAGATTTGGATTACTGGAAACGTCACTAGTACGACTTTCCATTAACATCCGTCAAGTTGAGAGGGGAGAAGGGGTGGAGAGGGAGGGTTCTACCCCCCCTTCAAAGGAAAATCTGCGGACCTTTTTCGAGATTTTTAAATGATTAATTCTGAGGAAGTTATATATCCATATCGAGGTGTAGGTTAGCCCATAACGTTCCTCAAAGGAAAAACTGAGGAGCCCCCTCTTTTCGAGGTTTTTAAATCTATAATTCTGAGAAAGTTATATATGCTTATTGAGGTGTAAGTTAGCCTAATTCTGGCGCTTCGCCGGCCGCTGCTGCGGCACGCTCGCAGCGTTCGCTCGGCTCGCGCGTCATGTGGTCACCTTTCAACCTAACGCTCCTCCTCGCTTCGCTCGTCGTCGCAGCTATTGTGACTTTGCTCTGACTAGATACTCCGGTACTGTGAAATATATGTGTGCATGAAAACTATTGAAATTACTACAAATATTTTACGTAAAATAAAATGTTGCCGAACGTATGACAACATAACCGTACGTAAAACGAAACGGTCAATGGCGAGAATTCACTGATTTGTGGTAGGTATTGTCGTAAATATTGCAAAAATAATTGATTTTATATAATGTCTTAAAAACTACGCGTCTCCGCAGGTTGAAACTTGGCGTGTATGCTTATAATAATGTAACCTTTCTGTAAAAAAATATCAATTCCCAACTCGACGGACGTTAAAGAAAAGTTAAGCCACGTCACTTGATATAGAAAGCTCTACCAGTTTTACTACAATCTGTTATACTCGTATATTGATCGATCACTATTATTTTGAAGCAGAATATCGGCCTATTGTACGCAATAAGACAGTGGTGGTGGACAATGGTGACAGTTTGTTAGACCACATTTTCAAAAACTTGAAAACGGATATTGAAACTATATTAACGGCTGGTTTCCACAATCTAATTCATAAATGTTTTGTGGATATGGAAATATGATAAATGATCCAATAGAGTTAAATCAAGCAGTAGATATGTTAAATATAGAAACTGACCGTAACTGACCAGCAGGGTATCTATCTCGGTTGCTAACAAATGTTGATAATACTCGTATTATATATTCATCATCATCGTCTCAGCCGTAGGACGTCCACTGCTGAACATAATATGCCTCCCCCATGATTTTCCAAAAGGACCGGTTGGAAGCGGCCTGCATCCAACGTCGTCCTGCGACCTTCCTCAGGTCGTCTGTCCACCGTTTCGGTGGACGACCTACGCTGCGCTTGCCGGTACGTGGTCTCCAATCCAGAACCTTTCGGCCCCATCGGCCATCTGTTCTGCGTGCTATGTGCCCTGCCCACTGCCACTTCAACTGGCTAATCTTTTGAGCTATGTCGGTGACTTTCGTTCTTCTACGGATCTCCTCATTTCTGATTCGATCACGTAGAGAAACCCCGAGCATAGCCCTCTCCATAGCTCGTTGTGCGACTTTGAGCTTATCTATGAGGCCCATAGTAAGAGACCACGTTTCAGTGCCATAAGTCATCACTGGTAACACACATTGGTCGAAGACTCTTGTCTTTGTCTATTGTCTTTATTATATATTATAAAGATAATAATATTATATAAGTTTGTGTATTTCTATTTAATTGTTACTACATAGTTATTTCCATTACGAAGTTTGCCTATTTGTTTTTATATAGTATTGTATTTAGTATTTAAAGTGTTGTGTTTGTTTTGTGTTCTTATAAAATGCGCTCGATGCAGTCGTGTGTGACGTTACCACCAGCCCCATCCCCAAAAAAGACCAGCGCTGGTTGCTTCAACGCAATCAGCTTTATGCTGAGTTGGGGCTGTGTTATAGTAAAACAATAGATTGTGTAGTGTAGAAAATCATTTATTAATTTTATGTATATTTTAGGCGAAATGTCATATTGTTTTTCATCAACATATATATTTTTCTTTCTTTCTTTCTTCTGATGGAAATCGAAAGAAAATGGCGGCTCTAGTCATCAACTTACTAACATTTTTGTAAGTTGAGCTGGGCTATTATGTATCTCAGTTGCTAACAAATGTGGATTGAAATCTGAAAAAATGTCCGCTTTATGACACTTTTGTCAGCTTCAGTGATCAACTTACTAACATTTTTGCTTACTGGAGTTGCCAAAACTGACATAGAGCCCGCCATTTTTAAAGATTTTAATCAACATTTGTTAGCAACTGAGATACATAGCCCTGCAGGGCAACTATGTATCTCAGTTTCAATGAAATGTTGTTTGAAATCGTGAAAAATGGCGACTTTATGTCAGGTTTGATAACAGTAAGCAAACGTTAGTGAGTTACAGACTGGAGCTGATAAAAGCGACATAAAGCAGTAATTTTTATCTATTTCAATCAACAATTAATTGCAACTAAGATTCGCAATAGCCCTGCTGATGTTGATTTATCTAAGTTTCAGCAGACGAGCTTTTGAAATAGGGATAAATATTAAACCAGCAACAATTTACTAACGTGCATATTAGATGAGTTTTGGGTATAATGGATAGAATAAAATGAAACAACTTACTCCACTTTGATCAGATTGCATTGAGGAAGACGTTCTACAATGAGGTTCTCGAACGATAGTTTAAGGTCGCCGTTGTCCCCATTGACTTTCTTCAGACTCAGGGGGTTCAGCGTGTCTGTTCCCAGTTTAGGAATTCCGGAGACTACGTATGGAAGCGCTTTCTTTGCGGACTTCAGGAGGCAGTTAGAGTCATTCCAATGGCATGGGTCAATGAAGGAAACTGTAAAGAACTATTCTTTAAGATGAATTAAACGAGGATGACTTTTACTTCATGGTCAGCGCTGCGACACCAACAAATACATTTTTTTTGCATATATGCCTAGTAGACATTAAAATAAAAAAGACCAGTCAAGTGCGAGTCAAGTCAAGTCCGACTAGCACTTGGGACTAGTATTTGTTGTTAAAGCGGTAACACAAATACATCATCTGTGAAAATTTCAACAGACTAACTATCACGGTTCATGAGATACCGCCTGGTGACAGACTGACAGACAGACAGATACTTAGTAATATTAGGTATTATAGTATATTATAGTATTATTATCCTAGTTTTAGTAGTATATATAATAAACCGTATTTCTTATGGTCACGCCATAACTTGCGAATGATTTTACCGATTTCGATGAATTTTGGCAAGAAGATAAGAATAAATCCCAGGGATACGATTTTCATCATCATAATCCATCACTACGCGGATGAAACCACGAAGTATAGCAGCTAGTTTTAATTAAATTAAAGGAAACATTGGCGCTTTACTGTCCTCGTTAACCCCATTGGCCCAATAGCCAAGTTCTCGAAGTGTAGCATGTCTTATCGTTTTAAACCTGATCATCTAGGCCAAGCTAACCTTGCTGCAGTCAGTTTTTGAATAAGTGAATGCACTTGCGACACTTTCAACTGATGAGCGTTTCTATGCTCCGCAGGCAAAGGCGCTGATTGTGATCTTATTATTGATGTATCCGCAGTCGTTAGTAAAGACAAGTCGAAGAGCCTCTCTATAGAAACTTATACAAGTTTATCTCTAGCCTAGCCGCAAACCGACACTGGAAACGCGTCATGGATTATGGCCCATTAGCTGCTCTCCGCAATTTCACCCGCGCGGCGATGGATTATGGTGATGATGATGAATCTTATATAGCCTATGTTACTCAAGGTGAATGTAGCTTTCCAATAGTGAAAGAATTTTTGAAATCGGTCCACTACTTTTTGAGCCAATTTGTTACAAACATACTTACATAAAAATCTTTCCTCTTTATAATATAAGTATAGATTTTCTTCTCTTTGTCCTGTGGATGTGTCAGCCTAGTGTTCAAGCAGTGGGAATGTAGTGCGCTTTATACGCTTATATTTGACGGTTTCATGAGTGTGTAAACGTTACTAATATAGTCAATAAATAAATAAAAAATAAAAATAAATAAATATTCCACAACTATCACACAACGCTATCTGACGCTATCGCTCAAGCTAAGCAGAACTTGTGTTATAGGTACTAGACAACTGATAAACATACTTATATATTTCTAAATACATAAATATTATAGATAAATTACACCCAGACTCAGAACAAATGATCGTGCTCATTACATAAACATTTGTCCTGGGTGGAAATCGAACCCACGACCTCCGGCATAGCGGTCAGGGTCACTAACCACTAGACCAACAGGCCTGTCGAAATGGTTATAGTGTATGATTTTCTATACTTTTGAGTTTATTTTCAAAACATACTATACTTACACCTAAATGTCAGTTAAATTGGTCACAAGTGGCGAAGAAACTATTTAACATTCACCCTAAAAACACCTCATACTTGAATTAAGAATCATCTTTTTGTAGGTCGTTTGAAAATATAAAATCAAATCATTATGATTATAATTGTAGACCTAACTATTACTAATGTTTTGTTAGCACATTCACGAGTACACTTACATTGCGTAAATTTATTGAAAATGATAATATAAAAAACATAAACGAGTTCTGTATTATAAAAAAGTCTGTATTTTATATATTACTAGCGACTGCCTGCGACTTTGTTCGCGTAGTCAGCCTTGCCATAGCTTTCCATATTTTCTTTGTTTTTCTTTTATAAGAACCTTCTTTTAACAAAAATTAACACAAAAAAAATATTGCGAGATTGTTCCTTCCATCCGTTCATTTAATTTCATCAAATTCGGTCCAGTAGTTTTTGAGTTACACTCCAATAACTGATTTTTACCAAAGTAATAGAATGGATGTCGGTATTAAGTTTTTCAAATTGGACTTGTTAATAATATAAAAAAAAGAGTAAACGGTAAAGGAGGGACATGCATCAATGCAATACATCTGTTCTAGGAAGAGGGATCTCAACATCAGTAGTACCGTTTCCTATTCTTTTAACAACACAAAATAAGTAGAGACGGATAGATAGATAAAATGGTAGAGACACTGGTGACGACGCTATGCAAAACTTTGGTTTCTATTGAACTATTAGGCCTTACCAAAAAAAAACCTAGTGTTAAGCATCACTTACCCACTCCAGCATTCGCAGTTGAAATGTAGAACATTAAGCACATAAACGTAATAATCTTTATGCCAAACATTTTGGTAACCAAAACCAATAGGCTTATTTATACTTGCTAAAGGCCTATGTCTGAGCTGAAAGTTTTAAGATCAGTCATATATATAGCAACTTCTCGTCAAGGACAACGAGTCAGTTCAATGATGTTTTTTTGCACAAAAAGGATGATACTTTTTACGACAACAAACGTACGCGAAGTTATGGAGCGTAATTTAAATTATGTCCATGGCTGTGAGAACAATCTTTTGCATTGATTGGGTCCTTTTATTGAACTAAAATTTGATTATTGTGAGTGAATTTACGAGTATCGCTAAGCAGGTGTTAGTACTTAAAAATCATATTATAAAAATTTAATTTGTGTATCAAGTAACTTACGGGGGATCTCAATAATATATATAATGTATAATATATCCACAATTTTCCTTACTACTGATAGAAATTTGACATAACGTCCATACAAATAGTGTAAAATATCTATCTCTAGTACCTAAGTTAAAACGGCGATAGATAGATTATTGACACCGGCCGTTATAATAGTTATCTATCCATCTGTTAATTTTTATTCAGTTTCCATCACATCATATTTTTAAATCTTAATAAGTTTTTGGAATACATGTAGTAGGTGTAGTTATAAGTGAAGTGATAAGTGGAAAATATTTTCAAAGCATTTGTTTTTTCGGACGTCTAGTTTTGTTGTTAATTGAGTAAGAAGTTCCTCTATTACATTTTATATTTTTCATTTCCCTAGATTTAAGAGATTAGAAATTATTCTTTAGGTTTTTAACAACCTTTCATATATATGTATATATATAGTGAAGTTTGTCTACCTCAAGCTTTCGGGGAGTCAGATAGCGACCGCCCAAGGAGCGGCGTCCGTGGCATTCTTTTTCACCAAGTAGACGTGCCCGCTCACACAGCTGGTAGAACCATGGACTATTTGACAACTTCGGGGGTACAAATGTAACCCCATCCTCCATACAGTGGGCTGTATTGCGCACATTTGTTCATGTCTTTTATGTCGTGTTATTGTTATGTCAAGATTTAGCTCCATGCGATTTTTTATTTCCTACTGTAAAAAACATGCTTCGTGGGCGAAAATTTTGCACTGCAGATGAGGCCGTCTAATAATATCAGCGGTTATTTTTCGACAAGACACGTTTTTTTAATGTTTCGAAAGCTGTTTCACCCGAATGCATAAGTGCATTGCAATTGGAGGGTGATATATTTTGAAAAGCTGTAAAAAAGCTTCTTTTATATGCTAACTGTTTTTTCATTTCACTGACTATTTTTAAAACAACCCACGTATATACTATTACAGTACTTCACATCACACACACTTAAAAGTAAACTATAAAATAATATCTACATACTTATTTTACTATGATACAAGTACAAATAAGCGTTAATTAAGTAGTAGTACTTTTTTCAATCGACTAATTAGGAGTAATCAGCGAGTGACTTGTCGGATATGCACTTGTCATATATGTATAATATGCTTTTCGAACAGCAGAGCGTTTAGTTTAGAGATAAATGTGTTATAACTTTTGGCAGACACTACTAGATACTTCTAAGCAATGCGTTGTTACACCATGACACCCAAAAACTCTATGTATTCCTGCGTTTTCTACCGTCTTCCAAAAAAGAAGGTACTCAATTCGACTGCTTTTTTTGAAATGTTTGTTACCTCATAACTTTCGATTGGGTGGACCGGTTCTCAAAATACTTGAATGTTTGAAAGCTGGTGCTTCCCGTGTGGTCCCATTTAAATTTCATCACATTCGGTTCAGTAGTTTTTGAGTCACACTCCAATAACTGATTTTTACCAAAGTAATGAAATGGAGGTCGGTATAAATTTTTTCTAATTGCACTTGTGCATAGTCGTTTTAGGAGAAGATTAAGACGATGTCGGCTTCTAGTATTATGCTCATGTGAACCATCCCACGTAAACGGTCCAATGTTCGATCTTACATATTTGCGACTTCAAAAAAGTAAAAAAAAATACTTCAATTTCTTCACTTCAATAGTCAATATCTTCTGAATTAGACTTTTGGTAATGTATCTGTGCCGATAACTGATCATCTACAAGTCTTGTACAGTTAATTGAGTTTGACTTCATTTTACATTATGACGAATACCTACTCCATCTGGAATGCCAGCGATTGTAACATGATTTTGACTATTTATTATATACTAGCTGACCCGCCAGCAGCTTCACTCGTTTGGTTTTGGTATAGTGGTACGAGCGCCGCTTTGAGGTTTCGAGGTCCTGGGTTCAATACCAAGGTCGGACCGTTATTGAGTTATTCTGAAAAATAATTTTTATCCTGCAAAACACTTTAAGTATTAAAATGGATATAGTATGTTATCCTTAAGAGATAGACATATGTTATCACGGACTTTTATGTAGATCTTTTTAAGGCGTACAATACTGTCTTACGTTATTTTGATCTATCTCGTAGGGTTCAGCCAGCGTCTGCAATGTATGCCCAAAAAAGTGTTTATTTACGACATCATATTGGAAAGCTCTAAAATTATCAGTGTTCCTCTACTATATTAAGCATATATTATACATATAAACCTTCCCCTTGAATCACTCTATCTATTAAAAAAACTGCATCAAAATTCGTTGTGTAGTTTTAAAGATAAAAAAGCATACATCGGGACAGACAGACAGCGGAAAGCGACTTTGTTTTATACTATGTAGTGATTTCTTCCCTATTATGTACCTTACCTTTAATAGACTGGACTTATTCGAAAAGTAATGTTGCTCCATTGTACACCGTACGCTTGGGTCAAAATAATTTGTGGTTAGAGTTGCCATAGGATCAGAAAATGCAATGTATGTATGCAGCGTTTAGCACGTTGCATAGTTTCTTATTCTGTCAATTATTTTCGTATGGTTTAGTTAGGTGCACCAAGTCGTTTTATCTGGGGACTAGCTGCTCTCCGCAGTTTCACCCGCGCGGTGATGGATGATGATGATGATGATGAATCTTATATAACCTATACTACTCAGAGTGAATGTAGCTTTCTAATGGTGAAAGAACTTTTGAAATCGGTCCAGTACTTTTTGAGTCAATTTGTTACAAACATACATACAAATCTTTCCTCTTTATAATACTACTAGCTGCTCTCCGCAGTTTCACCCGCGCGGTGATGGATGATAATGATGATGATGATGATTCTTATATAACTTATGTTACTCAGGGTGAATGTAGCTTTCTAATGGTGACAGAATTTTTAAACTTGGTCCAGTACTTTTTGAGTCAATTCGTTACAAAAATACATACAAATCTTTCCTCTTTATAATACTACTAGCTGCTCTCCGCGGTTTCACCCGCGCGGTGATGGATGATGATGATGATGATGAATCTTATATAATTTATGTTACTCAGGGTGAATGTAGCTTTCCAATGGTGAAAGTATTTTTGAAATCGGTCCAGTAATTTTTGAGCCAATTCGTTACAAACATACATACAAATCTTTCCTCTTTATTATACTACTAGCTGCTCTCCGCGATTTCACCCGCGCGGTGATGGATGATGATGATGATGATGAATCTTATATAACCTATATTACTCAGGGTGAATGTAGCTTTCTAATGGTGAAAGAATTTTTGAAATCAGTCCAGTACTTTTTGAATCAATTCGTTACAAACATACATACAAATCTTTCCTTTTTATAATACTACTAGCTGCTCTTCGCGGTTTCACCCGCGCGGTGATGGATGATAATGATGATTCTTATATAACTTATGTTACTCAGGGTGAATGTAGCTTTCTAATGGTGACAGAATTTTTGAACTTGGTCCAGTACTTTTTGAGTCAATTCGTTACAAACATACATACAAATCTTTCCTCTTTATAATACTACTAGCTGCTCTCCGCGGTTTCACCCGTGCGGTGATGGATGATGATGATGATGATGAATCTTATATAATTTATGTTACTCAGGGTGAATGTAGCTTTCCAATGGTGAAAGTATTTTTAAAATCGGTCCAGTAATTTTTGAGCCAATCCGTTACAAACATACTTATATAAAAATCTTTCCTCTTTATAATATTAGTATAGATATAGTATAGAAGTATAGATTATTTTGCTTATTTGCCATTACATGCTTTTTATGCTGTATTCCGTATGGTCTATAAATTCTTTCAATAAGCTCCCAAGAATCCCACGTAATAAATCTAGCAACTCAACTGACGGGTCAAGTATAGAAGCCAATGTGTATTACAAGGATAAGTGTATAGAGAAAATACGAACGTCAGACATGTAAAATAAAAAAAACAACATGTAAAAAAATGGTTATAATAAGTTCTAAGAAACTAATTTAAAACTTATTCATCCTAAATTTCTATATATTTTCTACATAACACTATACCGCTATCTCTATTTCGTTACGTGGGATATGGCTGAAGAATTTGGACATCTCTTGCATAAGTATTCCAACGATTTCTTTGATCACGGGCTTCCCAACTTCTCCGGTGAGTTCTCTCCAACTTTCATTTAGGATTTTGTGTATTGGTTTAGCTGCAAGAGATAGAAGTATAAGTATATTAATTGCAAGATACTGATATATTATTCTTTCACTCAAGAAGCTGCAGGAATACGTTGATTTCAACCCTTTTGGGGTGACATTTCGAAAAGAAGTCTTTTCGCCTTCGTCTTTTCTTAGTAGATTTTTACAAAAATCGTAAAAAAATTGTAAAAATCTATTAACTCCCAAAATATTAGGTTTATAGCCTGTGTTATAGCTTCATTAGTTATTTATAGCTGTTTCGGCTCTGCATTGAGGACTCAGTCATACAAGACAAGTAATTATATTTATATTTATATTTAGATTACACCTCAGTTTTAAAATGGCCTCTAACTAGTGTATCCCAACCGCGCCATTCATATATATCATCGTACACAATGTTATAGAATTTTAAAAAGTATAGAACAAAGGGGCCCCTGATGTAACAGTGAGTACAGGATTAGAAATCTTTGACATATAGGGCGTTACTTATAAACGATGCTTAACTTAAATGACGTTATTAAATTGCTAAATTATTAAGCAGCGTTTATATCTTATGAATAGTAGTATGAGCAAAGTACTTAGACCGCGCGGCCTAGAACGTCATCGCGATAAATAGGCGATTAAAGTGGGAGGAGGCGGCGGGTGGGGGCGGAGGTCGCTTGCCGGCAATTATTATGTGAGTG
Source organism: Selenia dentaria (assembly GCA_917880725.1). NCBI lineage: Eukaryota > Metazoa > Arthropoda > Insecta > Lepidoptera > Geometridae > Selenia > Selenia dentaria. The sequence continues at coordinate 22,649,161 of OU862893.1, forward strand.
CCGGCAGAGCGGTCGGGGTTGGCCGTTTTTAAAAGTTATTGTTTTCTGTTGCGATGTGTACTTGTTTTGTGGCGATGTTGACTTCCCTACACGCGTCTCGCGCCAGACCTGCGTGAATCAACGCTAGTAGGGAAGACATTCTACTTCTAGATATTTTACATAGGTAAAATTTTAATTTGGTATGAGAATAAGCAATTTTCATTCTACGATCAACACTTTTTAGTGTATTTTAACAAACAATTGAATCTTCGTTATGTCAGAACAAATATAAAACCCAAAATTGAATGCTCACCTTTTTCGGCGTCTCCATTATAAAGGTCCTGAAGAATAATGTACACTTTTTCCAGAGGCTCGTACTTGTAGTCATAGCTAGTGAATTTATAATAGACCTCGCCATCCTTCTCGAATTCTTTCAAGATGGCGCTGACTGTAAACTTGATTTGTTCTGAAACAATAAATTACTCTACTAAAGCAGAATATCATTTTAATCAATAAATGGTTTGCAGTTTATAAAGTGCAATCCATTTATTTATTAAAATGATACCTAGTTTGGTACCTGAAGATCTTGTGTGGATGTTGTCCCTTATTATTATTTTAAAAGAGACCCGTCATGTTTCGTGTGAAATTACAATAATTTAACAATAATGGTTTCAATGAAATACTATGGTTCAAGTAGACAATACATAATACAACAATAAGCACTGTACTTGGAAAAAAATAAGAAAAATGTGGGTTACAAGATGTAAAATTACTTACTGGATATAAGCATATGACATTTGTGAAAAAAAAATCGTGTCTGTCTGTATGCTCACACATAACTGAAAACTACCGCACAGATTTCGATGAAATTTGGTATATGTGTAGAATAGAGCCCGGAGCCCCTAACTATAAACATTTTATCTTGATCTGTCACATAAATCCAAGATGGCAGCTTGTTATCTCTATGCCACACGGTCTCATATAATACTGGGATCTCGATTGACTGGTCGGCATGAACTTCTATGGTACAACTAAAAACCGTAACAATTAGGAATGTAACAAGTATTTTTTTAAATTTTGTAACTACCCACCCGAGGGGTGGAGTAAAGTTTATTAATAATCATAGTTAAGGAAAAAAATATTCTAGTGTAATTCACTCAAAACATGGTAAAATAAACTTTAACGAAAATAATGTAACACATGCTATTTTTAAACACAAAAAAATATATCGTTACACCTACTCGTATATATCTTCGAATGAGTAAAAAGCGGTGATTTAAACACCTGCGTTTCGCCGGATATATTTTAGGTCCCATGTGTCGGGGGGCGAGCCTATTACTATGAACGGGGCACTGTTCCGGACTGCTATTGAGAATTTCTTTGTCAGAAAATCCTAACTGTCCATCCCGGGTTCGAACCCAGGACCCCAAATTCCAAAACGGCGCTTCCAACATTACACTAAGACCAAGCGAGCGAAGCCGCTGGCGAGTCAGCTAGTATAATTAATAATTATAAACATTTCGGTGGTATACAGTTTGTCAACTATTAATAAGCTATTCAACCGATGTCGCTCCGTCCCCACACAACGGTTAAAATCAACCAGAGGGTTAAATTAGATGCGCGAAATTAGGCCGCGGGTTCGAATCCCGTCCGACTATAATTTTAAAATGTTTATCCCTAAAATTGCAAAGTTTGAACTCACTAAGCAGGCGTTAGGGCTATAAATGTAATGTCAGCCGTGCGATTCCCTAATGATTCCTCGATGCGTTCGTCGACGAGCTTACCGATGTCAAATACTTTATGAGAGACCGCCCTTGTACACAAAGTTGTATTTTCAAAGTATCTTGTCATCCCGTCATTTGTTTCACGGATGTTGTCAAAGATACAACGATGTTTACTCTTAGATAAACGCATGGCAGCACTTTGGTGGCGAAATGTGATATTCTCATAATGTTGTGGTACAAACAGCCGTGCGATTCTCTAAAAGCAAACATACAATGAAGAGATGACAAGAAACGGAAAAAAACCTTATATACAAGGGCGAAGTATTTGACATCGGTGAGCTCGTCGACGAATCATTACAGAGTCATTACAGTTTGGAGGTATATCAAATATATCCTGAAAGATTCATATAGATAAAATTATGAATAATGTTTCTTACCAGTATATATTTCGCAATCGCCGTGTCCTTCCACAGGGACGAAGAAAAGTGTGCCACCGACATCGTACTTTCCCGTAGCTTTGATTGGACATTCAAAATCTATATGCATTTTTAGCCTCTCTTGACGCCTGAATGCCAAAACAAATTAACATTAGGTAAAACACCAGTGGATTTTGTCTGTAGAGAAACGAAAGCTAAGATTTCGTCGTTGGTCGTCCATCGATGATGTTTTTAACTAGGAAGTGACGAGACCGGCAAGTCGTTTGGCTGATGGTAAGCACTACGCCTGCCATGACAGTTGCAGTGCCACTCAATATTTGGAACTGAGGTTTTGCGTGGCACTGTACAGCTGTGTGATTCTCTAAGAAATGCTTCGTCGTTGCAATCCTCGACGAGCTCACCTTTAGGGCTATTATGTATCTCAGTTGCTAACAATTGTTTATTGAAATCGAAAAAAATGGTGCTTTATGTCACTTTTGTCAGCTCCAGTCATCAACTTACCAACATTTTTGCTTATTGGAGTTGTCAAAACTGACATGGAGCCGCCATTTTTCAAGATTTCAATCAACATTTGTTAGCAATTGAGATACATACATATTGCCCTACCCTATACGTACAGCCCTGCGGATGACAAATAAGACATATCGTCCTTGTTGACAAGGTAGTTTTTCCGTTGTTAATTATTGTTTCAAGGATGTAGTCAAAGATGCAACGATGTTAGCTCTTATGGAGGATCCCAATAATCTATCTATTCACGGTTTTCCTTACTACCGATAGAAATTTGACATAACTTCCATACAAATAGTGTCAAATATCTAACTCTAGTAAGGTAAACCGACAATAGATAGATTATTGGGACCGGCCGTTAGAGAATCACATGGGTGGTCTCGGCAACCCTTTGATTGCACCTATTGGTTTGACTTGCCAAAATGATGGGGCTGATGTAAAAAAAAACCACGGCAATGGTTGCGCAGTACTGCTTTTTGAAAAATAACTGGCAATGCGACGGCAATAACAAAGACGGCATACTACCTAGCAAGTCAAATTACCTCGCTTTTATCTTTCTCATCTCGACAGTGGAGAGAAAAGTAATTAGCCCTGTCCTCCTACGGAGTGATTATTAAAAGTCAATAGTAATAGAATTTGGACTTTGTTGGACCAACAAGCCGCAATTTTACAAGGAAATATACCTTACATCTACCGTATCTCCGATAATGTTTTCGCAACTCTGGCATCAAGTAAAGTAGTACCAGATCACCAGCATTGATCAATTTTAAAGGGGGAGCATGTCTGGGATTTGTCTTTAAGCAGTAAGTAAGTAAGTTAATACATTATTAAAAAACCGTGTAATTTTTTTTAACTTTTTCGAAAATCACTATTATCGCTTGGTTAAGTGCCATAGATTGTTTTTCTTATCGTTGTAGGTTATCGTTGAGTTTCGGGGCACCCGATATGATGAAACCCTATTTCTCATGGACATCACATCATGCGTTAACGACTTTACCGATTTCGATGAAACTTTGCAAGGAGATATATTATATTGCGGGGAAGGACATAGGATACTTTTCATCATCATCACCACGAGGGTGAAACCGCGGGGCGTAACTAGCTACTTATATTTCAAGGGTGAAAGCATATTATAATACTTACTCCACTTTGGTCAGTTTACATTCAGAAAGGCGTTTGATAGTGAGGTCGTAAAAGTTCAGTTTAAGGTCACCATTGTCTCCATTGACTTTTTTCAGATGCAGCGGATCCAGAGATTTGATTCCAAGTTCAGGAACTCCGGCAGTGACATATGGAAGAGCTTTTTGGGCGGACTTCAGTAGGCAGGACGAGTCATTCCAACGGCACGGGTCAATGAAGGAAACTGAAAAATATAACCCTCTTCAAATTTCATAATAAAATAAATAAATAGTCTTCCGTAATCGCCGTGTATCTACGAATAAATAATAAGTCAGGAACAGTAACTGCGTTTAAAAAGACCCAACAAAAGTCGTGTTCAGTACGTCATCAGTCGGACATTTTTTTTTCCAGGAAGCACACGTCAAATTTCGCATACATTTTCATTTTTATCACTGTGAACTATAACTGTGAATCATCATGCCAGCATGTGTTGTGAAGTGGTGCAGGATCCATACAAGATTAAAATATCCAGGAATCACTTTTATTAGAAAGTAGTAGCAAAATTATAATTATAATGAAAGATGTTAAAATACGTAAACAAACCGAGATGGTCAATACTATGCAAAATTAAATCAGTCTATTTTTGATTTAATGTTTTTTTTTTCAGAACTGAATATTGAAATGTAACAGCAATGTATTTTGCTTATTTTGTTTTATTTTCTTTTCCTTGCTGATCCAATGCAGTAAAATAAATGCCTCTCTGCACTTAAACTAGAAAGACAAGAGTATAGATGCCTGTGAAAAAAAGGATTATATATTTACTATTAGTTCATGAAACGACTTGACGAAAAAAATAAAAAAGTAAAAATTGAAAGAAATTGTATATGTACAATGTTACACAAAACTGCAGATCCTCCCAGTTTGTACAGTAAGGACCTACTGTTTTTTAGTTATGTTATTATGTATATCAAATCTTATATTGTTTATTTTTATGCTGATGAATCGCCCCGAAAAAAAAATCAACATCTCTAAGAAATACTACAGCAAATGAACAGTAATAAAAGATTACCTACGGTTGCATAATATAGCATTTAAAAATAGTACATTGTTTGGTTGAATTACGTAAGTACGTTTAACTTTTCAAGCTAATGAAAATTCACCTTCTGCAAATTTTGAAGTGATTTACTGGAGTTGCTCATAATTCTGTCAGCAATATCAACACAATGCTTTTATGCTAAAATAATTGATAATGAAGGTATTCTGGGACCACTGAAAAACATCCACCAGGCAAATAACAAATATCCTATCTTAATTCCTACTTATATAATATTATAAACGTGAAAGTTTGTGAGTATGGATGTATGGATGTGTGAATGTTTGTTCCTCTTTCACGCTCAAACGGCGTGATCAAATTTGATGAAATTTGGGTGGGAGGTAGAGTAGATGAGGCGCTGGATTAACACATAGGATACATCTCATCATTATCATCAGTCATCACCACGCGGGTGAAAAAACGTAATATGCTTGAGCACAGCATAGACAAACAATAAGATCTCCGCCTACGTCAAGATCGTAATGATGACAGTTCTGTCAAAGTTTGTGTCGCTCGCTATCATTTTGACAGCTGGATACACTAGACGTGCTCGGCGACCGTCAAGGGGGATGAAATGTAACACAAACACCGTCAAGGGTGATCAAATATAATTACAGTTTTTTTCAATGGTGATTAATTTTATATTTGTATGTACGTATGTCCTGTCTTTTATAATTAGTGTTTACTGATTGATACACTAAGTATTTAAATTTTCTCGTATATTTCTATTATAGCAATTGCGTTTGACCATGTATATATTTTATGACATTTTGGTATAATGATAGATGGAGGTCTGGTCAGGGTGAGACCTTGGAGAAGATAATAAGCTACTTGAAGTACTAATCCTGTGCAGAAGTAGTCGCGAGCAGCAGCTAATTAAATATATTTTTGGTAAAATCAATAAGCGAAATTTTTTTAATCTCACTTCACTACATTGCGAAGAAAGAGTCTCTTCTAATAACTTCTTGACGAAAACTTAATAAAGTAATCATATTTCGCGAGACATAAAGTTAATTGAAATTGAAAAAGTAACCGATATAAAAAAAGACAAATAAAAAACATTATTTATATCATTGACATGGTCCACTCCACTTGTTGCATTACATCGTGCATTACATTTGCTAAAGTGTAACGTTATCGTATCGTTGACGTATTGAGTACAAACTATGAGTTATCTGTGCCACAGTTGTACTAAATAAATGATAGTGTGTACTGAATACGTCAACAATACGATTACGTTACACGTACGAAAATTTTCGTGCTCGAGCCACAGCTGTCATAGTAGACGTTGCAGCACGCGCGTGAACCAATCCCTGCTTTCCCTCTGAATTTAAACCAATCACCGAACATATCTATTTGTTACCTCGGAACTAATTCGTATTTGGAATCATACGTCGATTTGGTATGATGAACGACTTTTTGGGTGGAATTTGTTCTGAATTATGCTTCCTGACTTATTATTTATTCGTAGCCGTGTATGTACAATATATCTGTGGTATAAGTGCACGTAATCTGCCGGGCTTATGCACAGCGTTCGTTATCTTGAAACATTTGTACTTTGTTGTATAATATTCTCCGTTATTTAAATAACTATCAATGGTATTCAACCGTAAACTAATTGAGTCTTTTTTACAATTTGATAGACTATTATTTGACCACTATCTCACTTGACGAGTTTGACTCACTTGTAAGGATGTGTTCGAAGGCGGTTCTACACTAGACCTAGAATAGCAATTGGCTCTCAAGGACTGCCAGAAAACAAATTTAGATGATGTGCGACTCCTTTTCAAACTTGAGAGCGGTAGTTAGCCAGGCGGAAACTAGAAGTGCCACATGTTACTTTCACCAAAAGCTCAAGCCCGATGTGGGGATCGATCTCGTGGCCGTCTAACCAACGGCTGAGCCTTTTACCCCAGTGGGCCTAGCACGAATAACTGCGTAAGTGTAACGTAACGTATTGTTGCAATGTTACCTTCACCAAAAGCTCAAGCCCGATGTGGGGATCGATCTCGTGGCCGTCTAACCAACGGCTGAGCCGTTTACCCCAGTGGGCCTAGCACGACTAACTGCGTAAGTGTAACGTAACGTATTGTTGTTGCGTAAGTGTAACGTAACGTATTGTTGCAATGTTACCTTCACCAAAAGCTCAAGCCCGATGTGGGGATCGATCTCGTGGCCGTCTAACCAACGGCTGAGCCGTTTACCCCAGTGGGCCTAGCACGACTAACTGCGTAAGTGTAACGTAACGTATTGTTGTTGCGTAAGTGTAACGTAACGTATTGTTGTTGCGTAAGTGTAACGTAACGTATTGTTGCAATGTTACCTTCACCAAAAGCTCAAGCCCGATGTGGGGATCGATCTCGTGGCCGTCTAACCAACGGCTGAGCCGTTTACCCCAGTGGGCCTAGCACGACTAACTGCGTAAGTGTAACGTAACGTATTGTTGTTGCGTAAGTGTAACGTAACGTATTGTTGCAATGTTACCTTCACCAAAAGCTCAAGCCCGATGTGGGGATCGATCTCGTGGCCGTCTAACCAACGGCTGAGCCGTTTACCCCAGTGGGCCTAGCACGAATAACTGCGTAAGTGTAACGTAACGTATTGTTGTTGCGTAAGTGTAACGTAACGTATTGTTGCAATGTTACCTTCACCAAAAGCTCAAGCCCGATGTGGGGATCGATCTCGTGGCCGTCTAACCAACGGCTGAGCCGTTTACCCCAGTGGGCCTAGCACGACTAACTGCGTAAGTGTAACGTAACGTATTGTTGTTGCGTAAGTGTAACGTAACGTATTGTTGCAATGTTACCTTCACCAAAAGCTCAAGCCCGATGTGGGGATCGATCTCGTGGCCGTCTAACCAACGGCTGAGCCGTTTACCCCAGTGGGCCTAGCACGAATAACTGCGTAAGTGTAACGTAACGTATTGTTGTTGCGTAAGTGTAACGTAACGTATTGTTGTCTGTACTCTCGGTTAAGATCTATGTTCGAGCAAAGGATTGCGCTGAGAACCAACCTTGCGTTAGCGAAATGCTAACACGGTTCTGAGCATACTCCTATAATTGATATAAAACAGTTATTAAGGTTAAGTCCTGATATATAAATGTGATTTTTTGTTTTGTTACTATGTTTTTGGCTATAAATATATTTTTCATTAAATTTTTTTTTTTCATTTTCGTGTTGTTGACGCCAATCAGTACAAACTGTGCACTGCACTTGTCACCCCGAGACATTGATTTTTGAGTCTCTATCGCCCACTTGCTACAATGCCCTTCATACCCTAACACAGTAATGCTTCGCGGCAGAATATCGGTACTGCGGTGGTATCAACAACATGCACAAGAGGCCTACCACCAAGTATAGGTATAAAGCTTCAAGAACTAAAAGTAAAGCAACATGAAATTATATAATGTTATGTAAAATCACTACATAGTATAAAACAAAGTCGCTGTCGCTGACTGTCCGTCCCTATGTATGCTTAAATCTTCAAAACTACGCAACGGATTTTGAAGCGTTTTTTTAAATAGATAGAGTGATTCAAGAGGAAGGTTTATATGTATGATACATGCATAATATTGTAGAGAAACACTGATGAATTTACAGGTTTCTAATGTGATGTCGTAATTAAAAAGATTTTTTTGCGTTTACATTGCAAACGCTGACTGAACCCCACGAGATAAATAAAACCGATTCCAAAAATTACTTTTTTGTTTAAAAGCTGGTTTCCCGTGTGTTCCTATGTATATTTTATTAAATTCGGTTAAGTAGTTTTTGAGTTACACTCCAATAACAGATTTTAACTAAAGAAATAGAATGGAAATAGGTTTTAAATTTTTCAAATTGCACTTGTTTGTTTTCAAAAAACTACCAAGTCATAGCTGATGCTGACGTTATTTTACTTGTATATTATTATACTCTTTCCTTTGTCAGTCTATTTTAGAATATTGCATTGCAGCCTGGGGAGGAGCCTACAAATCGTAACTTTTAAAACTGGAACGTGCCCAACGTGTCGTTCTAAAAGTAGCTCTTAAAAAGCATTGTCGATATTCCACTCATGACCTCTATGAAGAATGTCAGTACATAAGTATAAGGAATACATTGCGTCTATAGTTGTAAGATTCCATAAAGTTTTATACCTAAAGCTCATTATTTGTCGCCGACATATTAGATGGCAAGTACAAGCCCTAAAAACAGAATTATATCAGAATCAGAATCGTATATTAACCTTATAATTGTTTGTTACATTGGGCAAGTCAACAAATACATTTAAACTTAAGCATAAAGCGCTGTTAAGAAATAAAAATAATTAAATTACAGCCATTTTTACATTAAGCATTCAAGTAATTGTATTATAATTTAAATATATTTCCTGTGTTTATAATTACATGATCAGAGTTATAATTTAAAGATATAATAAAACCATTGAATATTCAAAGCAAAAGATATAAATTTGAAAATTAATTGCAAAAAATAAAACTAATGTCATTTGAAAATTACATTATTAAGTATTAATTTTGAAACCATCAATTTAGCCTGAGCAGTCAAATAGTTATCTATGTAGTTACCTTGCCTACCTACGTACTTTATACGTATACACGTACTTACGTATATTTTTTTCCATAAAATAATTTTCAGTCAGACGCTGGTCTATGAATTCTTTTAGGGCATGTAATGGATGATATTCAAAGATTTTTTTTACCTATGAAAACTAACGTGGTTTGTAAACATTTCTAATATGAAAAACGGGATTCACTCACGTAAAAATGTCAGATCTTTCCGACTATAGTTTCAACCACATCCGGTGGTAATTTTCAAGGAGAGTGCAGCCGTGCGATTCTCTAATGATTCGTCGATGCGCTCGTCGACGAGCTCACCGACGTCAGATACTTTATGAGATATCGCCCTTGTGCATAGGGTTGTTTTTCCAACGCTTCTTGTCATCTCGTCATTTGTTTCACGGGTGTTGTCAAAGATGTAACGATGTTTGCTCTTAGAGAATCGCACGGCTGAACGCTCGCGGTTGCGTCTCGCCTCGCACACAGATCTGACTTTTTTAAGTGAGTGAATCCCGTTTTTCCATATAATTTTTTTTTTTACCTTCCTTTTAAAATCTATTATATAATCTTACTATTTAAAAAAATCTATTTAACTTTGTGACTGTTATAGGTAGGTGATTACATACTCGTACATTCAAATTTTGATGTGGACACCTTGTTTTTTCACTTTTGTCAGTCTTATTTTGGGCTTGAATATTTTTCCTTATTTCGTTGATTGTAACCATGCACATCTTTGTTTTTGGTAAATGTGTCAATTTCATTGTGTATCTCTAAAATACTGTTGTAGAAATATAAGGAAATGACGGTCATTATATGATTTTTCTTAAAATATTCTCTGACTGAAGTGCGTTTTTGAAGTCCGAATATAATTCTTTTGACTTTTCAGAACTTTGTTTATATTTACCCCGTTTCCCCGTACAGTAATGGCATAATTTGCTATTGATTGAGCATATGCATAGTATATGGACATGAGAGTCGTTCGATTCATTAATGGTTTTAGTTTTAGCAGTTAGCACATGCCATTTTTTGCATACATTTTCTAAATGTGCGGAATGATTTATGCTATAATCTACAGTGTATCCTAAAAACTTGTTTTCAGTCAAACCAGTATGAGTTTTGTCTTTTCGCGTTTTGTATAACAAGATCACACTCTTTTTTGGATTAAGAACTTATTCCATTCGCGCTGAACCATTCTTTCAGTATAGTCATAGCATCATTTAACTTAGCTTCTAGATTTTTTTTACATTTGTCACTTACTCCCACATGTGTATCGTCTGCAAATAAACTCGTATAAGTCCAACTTGGCATTGCATTAATAATGTCGTTAACAAAAATCAAAAACAACACTGATTATACCGAACAATTATACCGAAGATCGTATATGTTTGGGTAGCACCATACTTGTATACTAAAGTAAATAGGAAATGTAACATACTACACCTAACCAAATACAAAAGCAGGCTTGTTTTACAGGAATGGCTGCAGACGATGACCTAGGAAGCGAGTTAGCAAATCCTTCATATAGTTAAATAAAGCTCTATCGTTACTTGCTTACATCCACACTTAAATTTAAATAATAAATAGGACATCAATTAACAATACACCATGATTGTAACTGATGTTGAAACTTGTGACTTATATCGAGATACTGTTTTAAACTATGTTACTACGGTTGTTCTCTAAAATTATATGATTATTAACGGGATATTTACCGTGGTAAGGTTGTGGAATGAACGGGAAGTCTTCCCGTGAACATGGTGCATGTAACTGCGCCGAAATATCGGGAGCTCATTCCACAACCTTACCACGGTAAATATCCCGTTAATAATCATATAATTTTATATCGAGATGTTGAAAATGTTAACGCGCCTTAACAGTTATGCCTTTTTGTTACAAATTAAGCATTTAGAGGAAATTTGAAGTTGTTTTTATTGTTATTATTATGTATTATTCTAAATGTACATCGTATTTAGAATGTAGCAATCGTTAAATTTCTAAAGTTATACTTTTCGAGAAATACATGTATAAACACATATGTAGATGACTTATGTATGACTATCTGGTGCCCGCGACGTCGTCGGCGCAGGATAAGTACTACGAGTAGTTTGGTATCTTCTCCAAGGCCATATCTAACTTTATGCCAAATTGTCATAAAATATTTACACTAGTACATTTAAGTACTTAGTAAATCAATCAGTAAACACTAATAATAAAATACAGTACCTACGTACATACAAATGTATAAATTAATCACCATGGAAAAAAACTGTGATTACATTTCATCACCCTTGACAGTCGCCGAGCACGTCTAGTGTATCGAGCTGATAGCGGGCTTTTGCGATGGTGATGGATAATGATGATGACGATGAAAAGTATCCTATGTGTTAATCTAGCGTGTCATGTATCTCGATACCAAATTTCATCAGAATTGGCCCCGCCGTATGAGCGTGAAAGAGTAACAAACATCCACACATCCATACTCACAAACCTTCGCATTTATAATAGTAGTAGGATATGATACCGTAATGAAATGGTTACGCAGTATTTTAAAACTTTGTTTCTTTTTAACTATGGAAATATCAACAAGATTCTAATATTTACTCGTTACTCACCCACTCCAGCGTTAGTATTAAAAATGTGGAGACTTAAGCATAAAAACACAACACACTTGATGTTGAACATTTTTGCAATTAAAACTAATACGAAACTTATGTTGTACTGGCTGAATTCGGCCTTCGTCTGAGCTAAAAGATCTATGATCAGCCATATATATACTTACCACTCGTCATTGACAATAAGCCGGCTCAATGATGTTTATTTGCAGAAAAACGATGTCCCCTAATGTGTTTAGGACCTTAATTTTTATGTCTTACTGTCAGAACGAAATGGTAAAAAACGAGTGCCTAAACTTAACGCTATGATCATCGTGAGATCTGTGGCTAAGCTACTTATTATAAGTGTTACATACTTAGATTTTTGTATACGTATAGAGTACAGAGGCCGTAGCGCAAACAATTTGAAAAAAAAAGGGTTAAGTTGAACACCAAACGTTCTCGTGTGGTGTTCAACTTAATACTTAATACTTTTTTGCACCAGCTATCAAATAAAAAAATATTTTTAAATCGTTTCACATGAAATTTCAAATACAGTCGAATTGAAAACATAAGCCATTTTGTGCCTAGACGTGTTGGAACACCTAGATGCGAGACACAGCCAGTGCTATTGAAGGTGTAGAAAATAAATAATCTTCCTATCCTTATCCCACTGGTGCCACGGGTTTATACAGTATGCACATGTTGCTTAAGGTTTTGTCTGCGGTTTTCTGACCGGTGGCTTGTCTGATAACAACCTTCGTTGGGAATTCTCGTCGGTAGTACATGCGCTTCCTACCGGCCTTCAGTTTGGAACACAGGAGTGTTAAGTGTTGATTACGACTAAATTTCATGATACGACTTCGCGAAAACTTAGTTTTTCGACGCTTAAACCTAATAACCGTAATTTTAACAAAAACGTAGTGTAAATTTAATATATTATACGTTATTATGAAGTATGGGAGCCAATACACGATTGAGCAAACTTGGCTCGATAGAAAATAATCAGCAACATTCCCTAAATTTTGCAATTTTCTTACGTGCATCGTGGGAAAAAGCAGTATTATTCAATTATTGGCAAATATATTTCAATGAATGAAACATATTCAAATTCCCAATAAAATTTACTAGTGAACTATGGATTTCTTTATCATTAAAATTTTATCATTTGATTGTACGAAATAAATATAAAAAGTGTTAGCAGTGTTAGCACGTATTCAATTGAATCTTTGCATTACATCGTCCAATCTGGTAAGCAGTTCTCAACCTTATGTAAAGCATCGTAAAATTAGGGTTGGACCGCACCTTAAGATGGTTCAGCGCTCTGTTAGCGGATATGCACCAACACCCTTTTACACAGCTACCCAATTTGTGGCATGCTGCATATTCGGCGCATTTTATCTATATATCATGCATTTTATCTATATATCTGAACATCCGTATTGGCGTGAAAACAGACTAAATAGAACACAAATTTCACACACGCAGCGGCCTTATTATCTTCTTCATTTTGACATTTGAAATCCATTCTGGGCGAAACCGTGCAAGCCTATTGGTTGAAACCATCATTGGGAATATGAATGAAGTGACATTTCATTCTCATTCATGATAGACAATAAGGCGGCAGGTCCGGCGGTTTAAGCTTCGCTTTTGTTTTATATGTTCCAAACTAGGCAGAGTCTGCACTATAGTTACCTGATGATAAACATTTATATACAGACCCAGACACAGCTCAAACAGACATATTCATGCACACAGATGTTTGACCTGTCCGGGTAAACCCAGAACTGTTCAGAAGGCAGTGTTGCTACCAAGTGCGCCGACCAGCCAGTCTAATATGCCAACGACTCAATGTATGTTTCATAGTTTTTTTGGATTATTATCGTAACAATACACCTAAGCCTTTTTTCAAAAACTATAGTATAAAAAAATAGTTAAACAGGTTCTATGTAAGAGAATGCATTAGCGATAACACCGCCAATTTGTAATACCATCGTAGTTCTTTCATCATTCTTTCATCGTAGTTTTTTACTCGAAAGTAGTTAATTTAGCAGCTGTAGGTATTGTATTGTATTGTATTGTATTGTATTGTATTGTATTGTATTGTATTGTATTGTATTGTATTGTATTGTATTGTATTGTATTGTATTGTATTGTATTGTATTGTATTGTATTGTATTGTATTGTATTGTATTGTATTGTATTGTATTGTATTGTATTGTATTGTATTGTATTGTATTGTATTGTATTGTATTGTATTGTATTGTATTGTATTGTATTGTATTGTATTGTATTGTATTGTATTGTATTGTATTGTATTGTATTGTATTGTATTGTATTGTATTGTATTGTATTGTATTGTATTGTATTGTATTGTATTGTATTGTATTGTATTGTATTGTATTGTATTTGAACAATTAAAAATTTTAATCATACTATATTAATAAAAAATATGTATATTTTTTTTATTGAATTCTACTTTAAGTCAATTAAAATAAAATAAGTTAAACGTAGAAATATATTATAATTATTTTTTTTCGAACCTTTGTAACGCCAATCTATAGAAAAGTCACCCAGCATGGTATTCTTTGTTCTTATTACTGTTTTATATATAGGGTGTTTGGTAGAGGGACCGACAAACCAAATAAGCGTGTTCGGGGGACCACTTGGAGAATACAAGTTGGCCAAAAAAATCCCCGACCGAGAAAAATCCGATATGTTTAACTTTTTTTGGGTAATTTGATCCCGTTTTCTCTGAAATTGTACCTATTTACCACCATAACATTTGTAAAATCTGTTTTAGACCGGATGTTTTTAGTTGAATTTGGTCTCTAATACACCTTCAGGCCACGCAAAGCATAATTGAGAAAACGAAAAAATTCACAAAAAAAAAGTTAAAAAAATTGGGGTGTCGGGGTTTTTTTTTGGCCAACTTGTATTCTCCAAGTGGGCCCCCGAACACGCTCATTTGGTTTGTCGGTCCCTCTACCAAACACCCTGTATAAAACATAATATGATAAATGTATATAAAATTAGCTGCGCTCCGCGGTTTCACCGGCGTCACGATTAATGATGATGATGATGAATAAGATATAGCGTCTATGTTACTCAGGCATAATGTAAGCTACATTATGCCTGAGTACTATTCTACTGCTGAAAGATTTTTTGAAGAGGTTTAGTAGTTTTGTGTGTACAAACAAACAATGAAATCTTTATTTTTATTATTAGGATTAAATACTAAGGTACGAATAATGTGGCTTAGTTTGTACTGGCGTTACTATTGCATATTAAACGTGGAAAAGTAGTTATTGTGACATCTGTAATATTGCAATTTTTTTTCGAAAGTTGTCGTCAATCAGAGTTGAAATTCGGTACTCGGACCTCGAATCTTGGTGGCCTAGTTGGTCATGGCATTTGACACGGATTGTAGAAAGACGCGGGTTCGAATCCATCTGTGGTTGTGAATATTTCTCTCTAAAAAAATTTCTATATTTGGTATCGCTAAGCAGGCGTTAGTGCTTTAAAAAGTAATACTATAACTGTAATACAAATACAAATACAAATACAAATACTGTTCACTCTACTTCTCTTGCCTTCCTCATCCAGTCGGGTCCGATTAACTTAGAAAATATGTCCCACCATCTTCTCCTCTGCCGCATCCTTGGTTTCTTTTTCCGTCCAGAGGTGTCCACTCTGTAACTCTTTTTGTCCATTTAAGTGGAATGCCTTGTCCCCAAGTTAATTCAAGTTGATCTCTAAACACTATGTGCTGTAATAATAAATCTCAGTGTGACCTAATAAAAGCAGACTCATTGTACATGTGATATCTTGTTCTCCTCGCCCGCTTAATCCACGCCTAACAACGAAATTGGAGCATGCCATCCTATAAAGATCCTGATGCGGGCCAATGTGCCTTTACATTTATATAATATTATAGAGGAAGATTTGTTTGTTTGTTTGAACTGAATAGGCGCTGAAACTAATGGACAGAATTGAAAAATTCTCTTAACATTAGAACCCTTAATTATCCCTGATGAACATAGGCTATAGGATATTTAAAAAAAGTTAGGGATTCATATTGAAACTTCGATAATGTTACTCAAGGTGTTCCCGCCTTGCCGTGGTGGGGGGGGCTCAGTAGCCGTGGCTTGAGCCACCACGGTGAAGCTAAGACGAACCAATGGGCCTGCCAGTGATAGGAGATAGCTGGAGATAGGGGTCGATGTGGGAGCGCTCTTATGGGCTTTGTCCTTCAACTCCACATGGAAGCTGTCACTATAGGTTACGGTGGTGTATGGGCGACACTGCAACTGAGGCGGGCTGCGGTGTCGTATGATCGGCACCGCGGCTGAGAGTTAGAGGCCGCATCGGGAGAGGAGTGCTGGTTTTACGGTGAGCCGCTCTCCCTGCCTTCCGCGCCTTGACGGGGCCGCCAGGCCGCCGTTAGATGGCGGATGTGGTGGGGCCGCTGTCCCGATCCTCTGCGGCCGAAGTAGCAGGCGGAGGGGCTAGTCACCTGATCCATCGTTGGGGGACTTAGGGCGCTCAGACTCGGGGGAGTCTGGCGTCCATTTGCGGGTTGGTCCTCCGAGGTTGTTGCGGCACGCCAAGTGTTCCGGCGTGATACAAGAGAGAAGGGTCCGGCTACGGACAGCCGCGGCGGTTTCGCGGTCGTGTGCGAAATCTGTCCCGCGTTCCCGCCAAAAGCGGCAGTGACGGAACACCGTAGAGGTTTGGTGGGTATGCTGCCCTTCTGGCAGAGACTCCAACATAACCACCGTGCTCCCCCGGGGGCGGTGGTATCCATAAAGGATAACTCTGCTTCAAAAAAAAAGAAGGTGTTAAAATAATACCAAATATGCTCTGGAAACTATTGACCTTAGAATAATAAATACATTAAGGAACTATTGATAATAGAGCAAAGTGACGTACTACAATTTGATACGAAGAAAGATAAGATGCTGTATTAACAAATAGGTAACTTTTCATCATCATCATCATCATCATTATCCATCACCACGTGGGTGAAAAAGCGTAATATTTTTGGGCTCACCATAAACAAAATAACAAGATCTCCGCCTACGCCAAGATCGTAATGATGACTTTAGCGTAGCGTTATATTCTCTTTGATGATGACAGTTCCGTCAAAGTTTGTGTCAGTTTCTGATAGCTTAGTCAAAAGCACGCTATTTGTTAATGGCAGATGCGCAAGACGCGCAAAGCCATACTCCCTGAACAACAGGGAAAGGAAAAAAAAAAAAAAAAAAGCACGCTATCATTTTGACAGCTCCATAGACTAGACGTGTTGTGATGATTAATTTTATATTTGTATGTACCTAATATCTTATTATATCTCATTATCATTATCTTATTATACATCTTATTATATATTATCTGTATCTTTTAGTGTTTATTGATTGATTTACAAAGTATTTAAATTTACTAATATTATACTATTATAGCAAATTGCGTTTGACTAAATTGCGTAATACATTTTGGTATAAAGATAGATATGGAGTTAGAGAAGATATTAAGCTACACGAAATACTAATCCTGCGCAGACGAAGTCGCGGGCGCCAGCTAGTACCTAATAATAATAAGTAAAGAAGTAATAACTTACCTATGACATTTTTTTCTTGTTTAGTAGCGATCGATGACTGGTTCTTTCGTTTTGCGTATGGATTTTTTGCGCACTTTTTCTCGTGTTAAAATGTCAGATATCAACGACCTCATGTTCTTGAATTATCATTACCACCTTATGAAGGATACTTTAAGAAACTATATAATTGTTAGGTATCCGTGCGCACTTACGTGCTCGGCTCATATATAGGTGTCCTATACAGTCCCGATTGGGACTATTTTAACATGTTTTACGTTACGTACGATCTGAAGAAATCAATCATCCACCCTACAGCCGACGCCAACCTGAGCGTAATGAAAAAGAACACCGGATGTGGTTGAAACTATAATTGGAAAGATCTGACTTATTTACGGAAGTGATTATCGTTTTTCATATAAAAATGCGTAATAAAACAGTTATTTATTGTTTTAATTGAATTGAAGTTGTAACTGCTTTACTTACTTTAATATTTTTAGGTAGGATTTCACCATTCTAACTGAACACGATCAATTAAGCCTGGACGTAGTTAAAGCGATCATTCATGATATGATGGCATAAACAAATGCTAGCCAATGATATAAGTACTTTATAACGCACCAATCACAAAACTTGTTACCTTAGAAACTTGATCTCATTTACGCTAAATTTCGTTTTATTGAACTAGATTAGCGGTGAAGTGGACCTTATTTATACAAGGACGTCAAAGTAAATATCATACATCTTCTCTCAATATATATATACTATTAACAGTTACGCGTTTAATTTTATAGTAATAAAAAAATACAGATAAAAATAATACCGCTATAAAAAAATAGGTTGTTTATGTCAAACAAACGACAGACATTTTTGCATAAAAATATATCTTTCAAATTTGTTTGTCTGACAATCATATAGTATTTAAATAGCAATAGAGCAATAACAATAGAGTCCGAGTTTTTATCTGTTTGTTGCTGGAATTTCTTGTGGTGTAAAAGAACTGGAAATAACCTGAAGTTGCTAATGGCTAACGTCATTTTTGTGACCCCAGTTTTGTTCTTATACGCAGCATTTAACACCATTTTAACTATTCAGCCAACGAAAAACAATGTAAGGTTTTGTGGTAAAATTGTGAACGCCATTTCTTGAGGGTTTTTAGTATTGCATGTCCCAGCCTAAATCAAATTTTAACTAAATACTTACACATGGTATAGATTTTTTTCGGTGGTAGTATCACGCTGTAACCCTACAGCCGAATAGGCTGGCACGCCCGGGGATGTACCACACTCCTACATAACACCAATGTGAAGTAACATAGCTTGATATTGCGTTTCATCGGTTTGTGGGAGGTTCCGAAAGCCCAATTCCCCCCATCCCCACTCTCACTCTCTTCCCCCTCCCCCTCCCCCTCATACCTTTAATCGCTTCCTTCCTATCATTCTTCCTCAAAGGTCGGCAACGCATCCTTGAGACCTCTGGTATTGCGGATGTCCGTGGGCGACTGTATCACTTACCATCAGGTGAGCCTCTTGCTCGTTTGCCAACCTATCCCATAATAAAAAAGATTATAATATAACAGTTTATAATACGTTTCAATAAAAATCTTATATATTTAAAATATTTTTTGCGCGCTTTTAGGTATGTACTTCGGCATGACTCCGACATTTATCATGTATAATGACATTTTTACTTTCCCTTTTTTGTCTTCAGTTCACTCTATACTTTTGTAAAGCTCGGTATGAGGAAAATAAGTATTACACAAAAGCCATAAGTATATTATTATCTATAGGTATAGTTGTGTTATGTACGAGTTCATGTTTTGTAAGTTTACATTTTAATGTGTTGTTGTCTGCATGACTTCATAATTTCTTACTTTACTAAAAAAAATCTAAAATAATGTAAACTGATAATAAAACCGTGCAAAATAGTACAGACAATTTTTGACATGGCGTAGCACTTGGCTTCTTGGCCATGCAACGTAATTTACCTCCAATTTGGAGAAAAAAAAGTTTATTTAAACTAATAATTTATTGATTCAGGCGTTACTTTGCGGAAATCCATTATCAAAAAAACGATATTAAAAAATATTTAGTGACACTTCCGCTGAAAATAAAACAATGATTTTGGCCTCTCCTGAGGATGCCTCGTGTAGAGGCGAAACACGTGTCGAATCGGTTTTGGTTTATTTGGGGTTTCTTGTGTTTTTTATTTTGTATTCTTCCTATTAGCATTTTATGCGGGAGGGAGGGTGGTGCACGCCCCCAAATAGGCCAAAATCATTGTTTTCTTTTCAGCGGAAGTGTCACTAAATATTTTTTAATATCGTTTTTTTTTATTTAAACTAAAAAACTAAATGTATTAGTCGCACTAATATTTTAAATGTGAAAGTTTGGATGGATGGATGAATAGCTAATGTTTGTTACTCTTTCACGCCCAAACGGCTGGACCATTTTTGATGAAATTTGGCGTGGAGGTAGATGAGGCACTGGATTAACACATAGGGTAGTTTTCATCACCATCATTCATCACCACGCGGGTGTAACCGCAGGCCGCAGCTAGTATTATATATTTATAATAAGTAAATTTATTAGTGGCATAGCCAGTATGTAAGAAAGTATAACACGTTCCGTGGGAGATTGCTATGGTACCTGAAGTAGGTATAAAAAGGCT
Source organism: Selenia dentaria (assembly GCA_917880725.1). NCBI lineage: Eukaryota > Metazoa > Arthropoda > Insecta > Lepidoptera > Geometridae > Selenia > Selenia dentaria. The sequence goes on from OU862893.1 coordinate 22,669,430, forward strand.
GTATTAGTTATAGGTCACCAGTAGGAACTTGCTGAATGACAAGCCGTAATAGCGCTCAATATAAAATCTTGGCTGACATTATTGTTTTTAATCCGAAGAATGTTGAATTAACTATTCTATGCGGATCTTGAATTTTTAACGAATTGTCTTCACTCAACCCATGGCAAAAGTCATACTAGCAACTAGCAATTGACCTTACCTGAATAACCTATTTCACACTTATATGTTAAATTTTAACAGTGAAATATGAATTTAGATAATTCAGATATGTAACAAAGGCGAGGGTGATCGTTTGTGTTTTAAGATTTATTTCTTATAAGAATAATACAATCACTAATAGAGAAACGCATTTTACCAATGAAATTCGAAATATATGCCGGTAAGCATATAGCCAATACGCTACTAAAGTACTAACCTAAATATTGAAAACATGTAGGTTAACAATGAATGTTCTCTCATTTAAGTTTAATTATTAGGACATTATCTAAGTAAACCTATCGTATAAGTCTATTTACTGCTTTTAGTTTAGTTTTTTTAGTAAGTCGATATCATAGAGTTATACTTTTTTAAATTTTACATGTATTTTTTCATAAGTAGTTTAAGCTTAAAACGAAGTAATACTTATTCAACAAGAAATTTATTATCTACCCTCGAGCTACGTCACATTTTCGAAGCAAAAGCGTAGCGGTATCCCCCGATGTCGAGTCCAAAGGCAGCATGGAAGTGCTTCGCTAAGGCCTATGCTATATTGACAGATTTGGCGAAGGCTAACAGTTATTACTATTACTAACAGTACCTATCAAATTCAAATACAAATACAAATAGTTTATTGACATAAAAAGTAGGTACATTATATATTTGTATCCATAGGCTCCCGAGTTAGTGTGAACTGTGTTTCAGGAGCCAGTGGCTTCTCTCATAAATACATAGCAGGTAATTATGTCAGATCTTTTGATATTAAAAAGCGCATAAAAGTGAATGTGCTGTTGTTATTAGGTGTATGGTTTATGTGAATGTGTATGTGTCCAAGTATGTGTATGTGTATATATGCTTACAATATAAATTACTAATCGATGAAAGCCATTTTACATACTAGCCATTTCACATAATAATTTATTAATAATACGACTAATAATTATTAAAGAGCCATCTCTTTAATAGTTGATGAAAAATATGTAAACAGTTGACTTCTTTGATAGCTTTTGGTAATTTATTTTATAACTAGCTGCGCTCCACGGTTTCACCCGTGTGGTGATGGATGATGATGTTGATGAATCAAAATATGTTTAGTCTATGTTCATCAGGAATAATGTAGGATTCTACTGTTGAAAGAATTTTTCTAATCGGTTCTGTAATTTTCGAGTCTATTCAAGTCAAACAAAAAAACAAATCTTTCCCTAAGTATATAATATTAGTAAAGAGTATAGAGATTTATTTTACCGTAGCTGGTCCGAGGTGCCTGGTCTAGTGGTACGTTTTTGGGTGTACCTATATTTTTTTGTAAATGTAATTTGTGAAAGAATATCTTTAGGATTAATAATTTTACAAGTACTACTATTTATATATTGTGTTAGGATCATGGCAATTTCTTTATATATTTTTCGGACGGTGTTAATGTAGTTTATCTTTATTTATTTTGTGCTGTTTGTAATATTTTTAGCACACACCGGAAGGTTCTGGAGTGGAAACCACAGACCGGCAAGCGCAGCGTAGGTCGTCTACCGACAAGGTGGATTGCCAACCTGATAAATGTAGCAGGACGACGTTGGATGCAGTCAGCTTCCAACCGGTCCTTTTGAAAATTGGTGGGGGAGGTATACGATTGACGACAAACATACTTACAAAGTATTTTCTTCACTTCGTATGATACGAGGCCGCAGAAATAAATTGAATTCACCTTTGACATTACCAAAAAATCTTTCCTTAGTGGAATGCTTAAAAAATAAGAGATATCAACTGCAAAAACCTAAGTTAGCCCCCGTGTTTTAGGCTATGCGTTTGATAGATCGGTCAGTCTGCTTTCAGGACAAGCAATAAGGTACGAGTATACTTAATAGATATAATTTTAGTTTTGGTAAATACTTAAATAACCTTAATAACCTTAGCTTGCTGTAGGTCTACCATGAGTTTAAAACATTGACACCAATGGATGCTCGCTATCGACTGCCGCGAAAAAATGTATGAAAAAATGAACAGTGCCACCTCGCCGTCAATTGTAGAACTAAAATTGACAGCGAGTACGCCAATCACAAGCTTAATAGGTAGTCGAGATCGAGTATCGACTCTAGATGACATTTATGTTGCTAACTCAAGGTAGAGCGACTGGTAATAGCTGGTAAATGGCACCTGGTCACCGGTCTCATAGATTTTGCATGCAAATGGGTTGCACTGCTGCCGGCGCCGCCACTACACGCCAAACATGCCCCAACTCAGCTTGTACGTACCTATTACACGCTAAATTTACGTAGTGCGGAGGATATACTATTATTACTACTCCCATACCCTACTACATAATTATTTAAGGAAAATGAATAACAATAATATGTCATGCATATGGCCATAATATATATAAGTTACAATTTAAAGAATATATAAAATCATAAATTACAGCGTGGTCTTATATACAAAACTGTGTAACTAAAAACTACTATAAATATGTTATTTTATTCAAATGTATATATTTAATTTAGTAAAAGCCGCTTGGTTTAAAAATGTTTTTATCTTGAATTTGCTATCTTTTTCGTGCATGCGTGTGTTTCGTTTTTTATTAGGTTACAGTATTCGACATGTTTTTGGTTATTCTAAATTACTTGCCATCAGGTAGCATCAGGGCTTACTACCTTTTTACGTTTGCCTTTTTTGACTAAACAATACTATCGTTTGTAGGGTTCTGTTGCAAAACGATAACACACCGGGTGTTTACGAATAAGTGTGTTTTTTTATTTAACTGGTCAGTTGGCACCGTTAGTAGCACTCTGCCGTCTGATCCGCTTGTTCGGGGTTCGATCCCCGGATAAAATTTGTGCGCATTTATATGACTCAGATATGTGTCTAGATGTATGATATAAGTATATCAGTGGCAGGTTACCATAGTACATACTCTGGCCAATTTAGAGCCTGAAGATTTCGCGTGAATGGTGTTCCATATTACTATTACTTTATTATATTTCTATTTTGTATTAAATTTTAATCCTAAACTTATATCAATATTGAATTATGAATTCAAATTATATTTTTCCGGGAAAATTCCTATGAATAAAAATATGATCGTTTTACACTGCAAGTGTTACGTCATTGTCGACAGAGAGATAAGAAAGTTGTTTAACCAAAAACGGAAATCTATCTTTGACACATGGACAGATAATGTAAATTTATATATCTTTTAAACCATACACTATATTTACATATCAAACACTAAAAATAACCCATTCATAACGTATTTGATGATGAAATTTTGATATTTTACGTGATCCTAATATAATTATGTTCTTTATATAAATGAGCTCCGGCGTGCGCTTGGTTTATGTGTGTCAGTAAAGTTCCATTAAGTACGTTTAATAACTCGTATATAGTTACGCTTTACAAATCCATTACAACACTACGGCCCTAAACGTGCGCAAGTTACAGATCGCGCGGCGAGAGTTTGGCTTTGACCGTTATTGCGCAGAAGTCAAAAATTGGGTATCACAGGGTGGCTAGAGGGACGAAGGACTCTTGTCTCTCTCTGTCACATCGAAGACGAGGGACTCTTGTCTCTCTCTGTCATATGGCGCGACAGTACCCATGCGCAGTAATCCCCTCCACCCGAAGGTCAAAGCCAAACTCTCGCCGCGCGATCTGTACTCTATTATATAAACACGGGACCTACGATTAAAATTCAATTTGCTTGCAAATATGGTGTATACAGTCTAATAAAAGTGCGTCAAGTACCTACCTACACACGAGATATAACCTAAACATATATTATAAATTTACTTACTTTTATACTATTCTTACATAGGCATACGCTGTATGTTTGTCTACGATGTCCCAGTGACGTGTTCTATATAACAATTCATTTTAATATGAATAGGGGCGCGAGCGAGGATTCATACAGGTTTTATGTTATTGTCAATAAAAACAAGTAGGTTTAAGTATATATAGATGAATATGCTTTTGAAGGGAAGTAAGCACTCCTTAGCTTTAATATTCACGAGGGACATTCGAATAACCTTGAAGAAATAACCTTCTGTAGTATTAAAAGCTGAATGCAGATCGGTAAAACAGAGTTTAATGCCAATGCCATAACGTTCCTATGCCACACGTTTAGAAATCATAGCGTTTGAGGAATGGCAAATGTGCAAAACGTATGAGTCCACTTATAAACTAAATAATAAGTATTCTAACCGGTGAAACATATGCTACTTAATAAATGGTACTAGCACATAACTCATTTATTTTTACATTCATCTTTAAAAGAAACATATATTTAAAATCTTGTGGTGATCTTAAGTTCATCCAGGTCAAGCAAAATAATTTAATTAACTAGTTTTTATTTACGAGTTTGTCCGTGGGGATCGAGATTATAGCAATTCTTCAAAAATATCCATTGAATAGGTACACATAGTACCCCCAAAGACTTCTATATACGCCGCAGCAATAGTAGGATAGGTAGCAATTTAGCTAGTGTTAAATCTAAGTTCTCAAAACTATGGTTGTTCATACTTTTCTCGTGGGGCCCGCCCGGCCAGGTTAACTGAGGCAGGCCAAGCCACTCATGCCCATACCCAGGTATACTATACCAATCCCTCCATCGCCACGTCTAACTATGTGATCAAAGTAAGTTAATTACGACACACGAAGTATTAAACTTAGGGCAATGCTTAGAATCTGTAATCTACTCGTATACAGGTCATCTGTGAAGTAAGGGCACTTTTTTTTTGCCAGAGCAAGGTCTAAAAGTTTGTTATTCGACCTTATACATGTTCGTTGCTGGTTGAATGACAAAAGAAGCAAAACATGAAATATTCGACTTTCCGAGCTATTGTTATGCAAAGTTATAAATAAATATCCAGATAAATCAATGATTTGCTTTTTATGGAGATTATTTAGTTTTGACAGCTCTTATAACATTATACATACGTAACTATATGGGCAGCGATCCGGAAACTTCGAGAAGTGTTCTCGTCAAAAATACCTCAGTACCTCAAGACAAGAGTCTTTGACCAATGTGTGTTACCAGTGATGACAGGGCACTGAAACGTGGTCTCTTACTATATGCCTCATAAACAAGCTCAAAGTCGCACAACGAGCTATGGAGAGGGTTATGCTCGGGGTTTCTCTACGCGATCGAATCAGAAATGAGGAGATCCGTAGAAGAACTAAAGTCACCGACATAGCCCAGAAGGTTAGCCAGTTGAAGTGGAGGCCTATGCTTAGCAGTGGACTTCCTACGGCTGAGATGACGATGACGTAACTATACTGTATATAACATATGTGTATATGTCATTGTTGAAAATAGCCAACTGTGCGATTCTCTAGTGATTCGTCGATGTGCTCGTCGACGAGCTCACCGATGTTAAATACTTTATGAGATATCGCCCTTGTACACAAGGTTGTTTTTACAACGTTTCTTGTCATATCGTCATTTGTTTCACGGATGTTGTCAAAGATGCAACGATGTTTGAATTAGAGAATTGCACGGCAATTTCTAGGTTGGAGTATAAACATTATCAGATGGCAACAATACCCAACTTTTCTGTAAGAATTGTCTTGTTATCTAAAACGAGCCAAGACGGCAAGAATGCTCGGATGTGAATGCTCGAATGCTTACTATCTTTATAGTTATTATCCTTACTTTGTTGGCTGCTGCTTTGAACCAGGGCACTACTAGTGTAAGATATTTAAACCAGTGTAAAATAATTTCATTTTTCATTGAGGCTTCGTAAGCAAGTCTTACGGAAACTTTAGGAGATAAATACCAGAGAGCTAGTGCTATTTGCAAACTTGGTAATGAATAAAATATAATTTAAACCTTAATAATTAATTTTATCATGTAAACGTGCTATTTGCTACCTCTATAGATTAATTAATAAAGATTGGAAATCACCAAACCTAACATCACCTAGCCCAATTAAAAAAAAAAAAACCTATCAAGCCTTTATATCCTAGAAAGAGAGAAGAGATGTTTATGTCACGTTCTTGTTCCCATCAAAGAATAACTTGGAGGATATGCAATAACCCAATTCTTAAGCCGGACACTTTAGGATTAAGATAATCTTATATCTTCAATGGTTGAAACGCATAATGAATACATTTGATTTGATAGATATCACAAACATAAACCGGACAAGAGCATGTTCTGTCCACCACTGACCCAATATCAAATAATAGCAAGAATGAGAATTGCTTGAAAGGTGAATTCTGTAATCGAAATATCGGCCCAGTGGCTCTGACCTGTCCCCTAACAGATTCACTGTTCTAAGCTTGACATGCAGTACATCGTGGTCGGGATAAGCTGTTAAGAAGCCTGGGCCCGTCAACTAGAAAACTTTAGTCGGCTCAATGTAAATAGAAAGAAGAAATTCGTATTTAAATAGCGTTCATACACATACCCGCTACAGAGCGGCTATCACGCGCAGGACCTACCTAGGCCTTTAAAGCAAAATTAGGCACATTGCCAATAATATTCCAATGTTCACGCATTGGAAGATCATTGACAATGTAGCAAAATGTGCAAAAGGGGAAACAGAAAAGGCAACAAACACACTTTTTCCGTTTAAGGGGTTGCCATATTTTAATACTAAATAATATAAACAGGTTGGATATTTGAGACGGGGCAGCAAGGGCATGGAGGTACCTTAACCGTCATAGGTAGTTACAGGAAAACGTTTCTAGGAGACCTTCTTTAACTTTTTAAAATTTTCTGAACTGGAAATTACATCATACAATACTAAACTACTTATTATTTTAACCGATTTCCAAAATATTGATGTAACTGTCTAAACTTAATTGATTATTTTACAGTAAACTATAATTGAACCAAAGACCTTCGAAAATCATGGTTTAATCGTATATGTTTTATACCAAATCTAATCGAAATATGTTGGCACTTCGAGGTAACAATATTGTACATCACCCAAACACATAATATACTCTCACATTATACACTACACACCAAACGTCCAAGCACAACCACACACATTACATAGATCTATTATACGAGTTCTAGAGTGGAGACCGCGTCTCGGCAAACGTAGTGTAGGACGTCCTGAGGCACGGTGGAGTGACGATCTGCGCAAGACGGCTGGCAAAAACTGGATGCGAGAAGCCCAAGATAGACCTAAGTGGCGTGCAATTGGAGAGGCCTATGTCCAGCAGTGGACTGCTACAGGCTGATGATGATGATGATGATGATGATTATACGAGTACATACTTGGCATTCAATCTTTACACACGCATAGCAGCTACCTACGTAATCACCCGACCTAAGTATTACAAATATATTTCATGATACCATAGTAGATCTCTAACATTCAGCTACAAGGTATTGTAGTAATAAACTGCACTGACCGTAATGTTTCTCTAAAATGGGATATTGTCAGAAAAATAAAATTTTAATAAAGAAAAGTTTCGACAGATTTATGTAACGTTTTACTTGATGTATGGGAAATGTTTAATGATAAAAGTTAAGTATTCTTTAACTTTGTATGAAACAGGTTGTGAAAGTCCAAGTGTATATACGTATATTTTTTAATATTAATAGACTTTACCGAATGACGGACTTTATACAAAATAAGCTCATGTACAAAGTCAGTTTTGATGCATAATACCAAACCGTGTTATCGATTGCGATTAATACGAGTAGTTGGTTATTTTTTTTTTCGAACGTTCGAATGCCAAGAGAGAGGGGAGTCATACATTAGGGAAGACATAATTTTTGCCTCGAGTTCGGTTTCTGATTGTGTTTACCTGGGAATCCTGGAAATATCCATTGTTGGGTTAAATGAATTATTGACACTGGAATGATGTAAGCGTGTCTGGCAGGAATTGAAAGGTACTCGTAGGTTTGATGAGAACCATAGACAGTTATGAAAAAACTCGTCTCGTCCTTGTAATATCGTGATTAGATAAATTCATTAACGAGAAGGAAAATCCTGTTCTGCCATTTCTTTTATAATTGGCTTTTCAATTTCCAGGAAATCCTTGAAGGCATGTTGCCTTGATAGAATATTGAAGAGCCTATGACCCTTTTAAGGGTATTAAAAAATAAAGTATTTTCAGTAGCCCAGCTCGAACAGTTTTCATGATTTATAGCAAAAGGGCACGACACGAGCAAGCTATAAGTCACGCATTAATACTTTAGAATGGGATTCGGTATATCGATGTATAGCTATTGTATTTAGTATTGAATTGATGGTTAGCAAGGCAGCAGGTAATTAATATTTGGAGTGTATTTTATTACATTTTCGGTTATTATTGAAATATACATATATTTTACACCGGGACGGGAAGGAGTTAAAGAAAATTCCCTCAGCTGCGAATCGTCAAAGGCGAAAAAGCCGACCTTGTCTTGCCCAAGAGGCCGACTCGGTTACATAGTTTTTGAGTTGAGTAATTACAAACAAACGAGCAATTAAACCTTTTCTCTTTATTATTGGTGTAGATAACTAGTTGAGCCCTGAGGTATCACCCGCGTGGTAATGATGAAAAGTATCATATGTGTTATTTCAGAGCTTAAAGTGTCTAAGTAGGTAGGTACGTACCAAATTTGATTAAAATCAATTGAGCCGTTTTACGTGATTGAGTAAACACGCATGCATCCATCCAAACTGGAACAATTAGGTCAACAGTAGTTACCGAATGGCACCACCTTCCCAGCTCACCAAGTTGACGGGACATCAGTTAGTTACATAAAAAACTTTCTCACTCTTCCCTCATGTGATCCGCTGAAGAATTCTGCTCACGATTACTGAGCGAAATCTATGCGATGAACGTGACATGTCACTTTGCCACGAGCAAATAAAGATAACTCCTGAACTATGGTAGTTAACACTGACGTTGTTGGCGCGTGTTCACGCTTGTCCGACAAACTTGAAGGGGACGATGTTCTACTGTTTCAGTTTGGGAAAGTTTGGGAAATAGACGCTTCTGTGTAACACGTCTTGCTATTTGAGGGACAAACATTGGGATATTTTGTATGATAAATATTGTTGAAGATGGTGTATAAGTAAAAAAATAAAGCCCATAGGCGAGAAATATGCGGTTATATAACCTTATCCCATAAGGTCGGTGAAGGTTTAACGACTAGACTAGCTGCGCTACATGCAATTTTCGATGCTTAAATCATATATAGTATTGAACATAAATACAAGGAATCCGAGACACTTAGCTTCGGTATTTTTTTCCTGTGTAACACCTATTTGCAAACGAATATTATCCGATAATATGGTACTGGGAAAACCAAAATAATAGTATATGAAAGACGGGTATATTCAAAGTAGACATCCTTTCACTTCGCCAGCACGTATCAAGGGCTTCCCATTACTCATAAACGATCCTTTGATGACACCCTCAGAGTTAAATATCAGTGAAAACTTTTAGAATAATTTTAATGCGAACTGAAGAGGGAGAGAAGTGCTCTTGTGATAATGATGTGCAGGGGACGAATTCGAGATGTACTAGGCGATTTTGTGTTGCATAAGATACATATTTTACACATCGCAGCCTTAGTAAGGCTTAATTTTAATGAGTAAGAGTACAATCGCGGTTTGTTCGCTGTAGTAGTGATATGAATTGTTTGAAATAGAATAGAAATCACAATAAAAGCTTTTTTTTAATAACAAATAGAATTTGAAAAATTTATTACCGATTTCCATTATATTCATTTATTGGAGTGTAACTCAAAAACTACTCGACCGAATATGATGAAATTAAAATGGGACCACACGGGAAGCACCAGCTTTCATAAAAAATACTTGAACCAAACATTAAGAGTACTATCTGATTTTAACCTTCATACGGGGACGGAGCAACATCTACTGAACAGCTTTGACAGCATTATCCAACCGAAAGAAGATTTTTTTACAAATAAATAACTTTCGTATTGATGTCACAACCCTTCACATTTTTTATAATATTACGTTACGTACTTTATTAAAGCACTAACGCCTTGCTTAGCGATACTAAACATTGCAATTTTTAAAGAAAAATATTCACGTCCTTGGATTCTTTTCTTATTCGGTATTCATCAAGTTAATATGTTAACATTTGTATCTGCATCAAGTGAGGATATTTGTTCAAGTAGTCACGCAGGCACATAATTAACTCTGTCATTAGGTCACTGTCCTGACATCAAGTTATGGTAAAGCGGTGGATACATTAATAAACCTTTCTAAAGCGATTGATGCGAAAAACAGAAAAGCAACTCTTCTTGATTTGTAAGCTTTGCTTACACTTGTGCACCGTTGCAAACAATAACTGGTAATAATCAACCAATATACGAAGAAACACAAATCTTTGACAATTTTGACAAAATCTACGATCACCATCGGTGGATTTTTTCCCAGTCATACAAACCTATAATACACTGGCATGTGGCAATGTGCTGGCATAAAATTTATGAGTCAATTATACGATTATATTGTACGGTTCTTCTTTGTGGAGACATAGAACAAATTTCAACACATCGTTACGATATTTTTATCATGTCTCATTTCACATTTTCTACCTTTAGCTACTTCACATTACACAATCTAAATCTTGATCGGCTTTGTTCAGTTCATCAATCAATCATTGTGAGCTTTTATGTCAGAACCATCGGAGCATGTCCGCCATTGTTCATTCACCAGTTGCGAGTATGTAGGTGAACTATTGTTCCAAACTTTGCAGCGTATAGCTCACAGTTCACACAGACAGTGTGAACGATCTCTGATCTGTGTTGAACCAGACATGCAATAGACATTGTCTTATGAGACAATGTCGATCGCAACTTTGATTTGTTACAGGGAACTGATAACCATTATATTGGAATAATAATCAGTAATGTATACTAGAAGAAATTCTAATTTCTTTCACACTATTTTAACAAATAATATACTGCGAAAGGTATTTATTCGATATGCATACTTGATGCAACTTATATTACAGTCGTTCAGATCTTAGCTAACGATCCAGCAGGCCTAGACAAAATTCAAACAGACGTGGAAAAATGTGTCTACGAACTTAGCACGACGACACGTAAGTTTTCCACAGGTAATGTCAACGCTATACATTTTGAAGTTGTCGTTTGGCGATAACGGAAACATCTTTTGTCTAAGCCTGGTCATCTACGAGTAGTTGGATAGCTCTAAGAGGCGACTACGTGAAAAAAACGCGCCGAATAGGCAGCATGCCACTACTCATGATGTAACAGGGGAAACTGTGCTTGAGTAAAGCGGCTAGAATTAACAAAAGATACTAACACGGAATTTTTATTTTGTGGTCTAGGTATAATGTAAGTACATAAGAAATAGGAAATCAAATGGGTACCTATATAATACCTATATAATGGGTAGTAGGTTTCACTGCACATTAAAGCTTGTAACGATCTTTCGTTTTCATAATCTGAAAGGTATGAAATAAAAGAAAATTTTGTAGTAAGCGTCAGAAAGCCGGCCGGTTTTAAAGTCGAAACCAAAACCTTTAGCAATATGCAATACGTGGTTAGCGAAATGTACTGACCCTATCTCAAAGGTGGATAAAGTAGTAAAATGTGGTGATAATAGAAGTATTGGCTATAGTGACCATAACTGGCAAGCTGCGCGGATGATAGTAAACACTAAGCTTGACTTGACAGTTGCACTGTCACCAAGAGCTCAGGATTGAAGTTTTATTGCACTACACTGCGCTCGCATAAAGGAAACCAATCCCTACGCTCGTTACCAGGAGACATCGGCTTTTGAGTCTCACGCCGGCATGAGCGAGGAGTTATTTAAAACCTAAGTTTGTTAAAAAGATCCTAGAAGGCCTAATCCTCAACCTATGAGGAATAGCGAAAATGGCTCAAAGAAGTCTTGGTCCCGATTTTAAAACGACATAATAGACATTTTCATAAAACTATTTTCCTAGATGGTACATATGACAGGTTTCTTTAAAATAAATCCACACCATGTATTGTTACACAGACGATTTACTGTCGTCTTTAAGGATAGTTTTTTTTTATTTAATTTTTTATTGTTTATTCATACACGTATAGTTAAGTATTAAACTATTGTGGGAAATGGTCCCTTTTTTCTCCCGAGTTATTTCGGGAATCCTACTTATTGAGCACATATCAGCCCATCGTATTTTATAATACTCGTACCTACTACAAATAAGCCTTTTGGTGAGTCAAGCACTTGGTTAGACAACGTTTTGTGGTATCCACCTACATTAAACCTGTTCAAAGGAAGTAATGTCAAATGGCAAACCAAAAGGTGGGCTTATTTCCCATAGGAAAATATTGTACGGAATAAGCTGGTTATCATTCTTAAAATAAACCACCCACGCCCACTTGTACCTCTTTGGCTAAGTTACGATTATTGATTCTGTTCTCTTTCTGAAATCAATGGTAACAATGCTTATATGTATATTGTACTAGCGACTGCCCACGACTTCGTTCGTGAAGTACACTCGGCCTTCAGCCTCGCTACAACCTCCCATCTTTTCTTTGTTTTTCTTTCATAAGAACCTTCTCCTGATAATAATTAATACAACATTAAAAGAATTAGCTAGATTGTTCTATCCGTTCCTAAGGTGTAGCGTGACCAGGAGAAATAGGTTATTTGTATATATATATATATATATATATATATATATATATATATATATATATAGAGAAGACTAGCGACGACCCGCGACTTCGTTCGCGTGGTAGGCTCGGCCTTCGGCCTCTGCCTCCCTTCTTTTCTTGGTTTTCCTTTCATAAAAACAGTAATTAACACAACAAAAAAAGGAATTTGCGAGATTGTTCCATCCTTTTTCAAGTTATAGTGTGACCAAGAGAAATAAGGGGTTCATTTATGTATATATATATATATATAGATTTAAAAGCACTAATATCCTGTGAACTCTTGGTTAATAGTACGATTGACAACCAACCATAGACATGTCATCACCATCGTGTCTCACACTATTTACAATAGTTGACCCACAGACAACATACGATATGTCGCTAGTGGCGTATCTTTAGACATCTGTGTTATTTTAAAATGTTAATTCTAAACAAAACATAAAAAAAGGTTTAACAAAAAAATAATTGTAAGTAGGTATTAACATTTATCCTTTAGGGATGCTGACAACAACAAATATGATTTATATCGATAAATATCATATACACAGTATAAGTAATTCGTAGATTTTGTCAAGGATAATAAACAGAATTACCAAAGCCAGCAATGAAGCCTATGTTCCATAAGATACCAAGTAACGAGGTAACCATTCAGAACACAGTCGTGGCTAGGCTGATGAGTTAGTACTTATAGATTCAGTATTAATTTTAGATTCAACGTTTTTTTACATAGGTATATATTTTTCGTATTGGTCACTGAAATATACGGTGGTTGGTGTTAATATGGTCGTGATAAAACCATACTAAATCTAGAATGGTAACATTATTTCGAGGAAAGGGTTAGAACATTTGGTATCTTGAGAGTGGTAATAGGCAAGATGAGTATTAGATAATGCATTACATTCCACTAGGTAATGATGTGCACTTACATTACTGATTACAACTTCACTACTTCTGAAAATATTCTAACTAGAATGGTGCAACGACCAAGGAGCCAGAGTCTATAGTAGAAACAACAACCGGATGGTTGTTGTTTCTTTCATATTTTAATCTCGGTGTTTTAAACCTTTTTCAGCGATCATGACCACTGGTAGTTATGAATTTTATTTATTTACCTCGATATTTTAATCAAAACGTTCCCGATGCATACAGTATGCAGTTGTCACTCACGATGTCTCAGTAACGTGCTACATTGAGATTATATGAGCTTGATCACTAGATCCTAAGCAGGTTGTAGTTGCCAACCATTATCAGTCTTTGAAATAGAACTTTAAAACTTTTGCGATTCAAATTCATGTTTTAAGAGGGGTTGTTCCGTACTCATCCTAAGAACATCGGGACTTCTTCGCGGACAGCCGTGTGATTCTTTAATAATTCATCGTTGCGTTCGTCAACGAGCTCACCAATGTCAAAAACTTTATGAGATATATAACATAAGGTTGTTTTTCCAACGTTTCTTGTCATCTCGTCATTTGTTTCACGGATGTTGTCAAAGATGCAACGATGTTTGCTCTTAGAGAATCGCATGGCTGATCATTATCAAAAGATATTTTTGACTGACCAACATCGACGTTTCGAAGAGTTGCATCGGCTAGTGTGGTCGCGAGTAGATGTAAGTTTAAATTGTTAATAATTCAATAATTAAACAAGAATCTGAATTTGAATTTAAAAATTAAAGACAATTCGTAAACGTCGGGATTAAAATATACGCATAAAAAATGTACGCAATTTAAATTTTTATAGTTATGTTTCAGAATCTCGAATCCCTAAGCAATCATTAAAGATATAAATTGTAGAAGAACGTTCTAATGGTTCACATTATTTGCCGTAACAATTGTACGGAACACTACAATAGAATTTAGACAAATTGCATTTAATACTCGCCTGCATCTCAAGATAAAGGTTCATCCTTTAATTTGCCGCTCACGAGATCCGGACAAACATCCAGCGAGCAGGAAATAAATTCTAATTTAACTTCCTCTCAAGTGCCCTTTTCTCAGAAACATGGTCGCAGTTGTTTTGTCTTACTGAAAGCGGAAATTGGGGAAGTTTTCCAATACATTGGAACCTTGAAATAAAGTTTTCTGTTAAGCGTTGTCCGGAAAATACGTTTTGCTTTGTCTGTAAAATCTTCGTTAATTTACTTTTACTTTTTATACATTAAAATAGTAGTTATATCTGCAATAATAAATTATGCACGACCATATTTATTCGAAATATGCATAACAAGGATATGAACACTCTAGAAGAAGACATAATTTTAAAAGTTTTGCCAATTCTTAGTTCTATCAAGTGACTTAATATGTAGTTGCTGTGACATGACTGTTGAAATTCACACAGATATTTCCAAAAAATCTGCTTGCTCTGTAAAGTTTTGCGCAAGTTTTGGCACTGCATGCATTGCACTTATAAATTTGACCATTTGCACTTATAAGTGTGACCATTTGTCCTGTATTTTTTTTCACAGTGTTGAACAGTTCTGCTTACACACTAATGGCTATTGTATAAATATACGGCCCTGCGGTGGTTCCTAACTGCAAATTATATACCTTTTATGCAGCCACCGCTTTGACAGACAAAGTGGCCAATTATTTAAATATTCCTTACAAACGATGTTCACTCCCTACATACTAATCGCACATTTTACACGTATAAAATAGCACCTTGTTTTTGTGAACCTTACAACGGCTAAGTCTTTATTTGTCCCGTGTCCATGGAGGTTTCAACGTAGGCAAAATATTGGAATCATGAAGTTAAAGAAATTCAGGGCAAACATCTTCTATCATCACCATATTCTTACGAAATGTTTGTTTATTCAACATTTTCAAACACACTCAAAGCATAGTGTCACGACATGAACTATCGCATTCCTAGCACGTAAAACTCAGTACGCGGCAGGTTTAGACTGTGGACGAGCGTCAATCAGACTGAGTTACACATCTGGAGTACATTCATCAAAGGTAGCAGCTAAATTGTTAACTTTATCAAGTCATGAATATAGTCCAGCTCTAGTGATGAAGGTTATCTAGTTCAAGTAAGGTCTTTCCTAATAATTAAAATAATAACTGGAACAGGTTTTATTTCACTATGAAGTAGAATCATTTAGTAGCCACATTTAATCAGTTTTTAGTGGAATAATCAGCTGATAATTTTATTAACTTTTGAGACTCCGGTGATGTGTCTTCAAGAAAAAGAGTATGGGTCATAATTCAGCTGAAATATATAGGTTGTACTGTAACTGTCATGGGCAAGCATAATATTTACCATCAAGTGATCGCCGGTCCCGTCTTTTGCTAGCTTAAAATCATCCAAGCCAGCAAACCCAGGCTTACAGAGCAGACATATTAAAGATAGACAGTTTACCTCTTGTTATAGTTTTTAGATCACTTTAAGATCTCAACATTGTTAACGACTGTTGTCTTAAGACAGCATCCGGAATCAATCCTCAATGTGCTCTCTGAAAAACAGAAATACTTAGTTGACTAACAACTAGCGGTCTTTCATGAAATGGGTAACGCCAGCCATACATCGCTATGAGCGCCCAAAAATGCCAAATACTTTGCATTGAATGAATGAGTTACGGCACGATACCGAACTGTATGATATACAATAGGAGCTCTATGTGATACACCTAAATTGACAGGTGACGAGTACGTCTTAAAGAGGAAGTAGTAGTGTGCTAGCACTATAAGGAGACAGGCTCTTCCTCGAAAGGGTTTCTGGGTGCCTATATACTATTGAGATTGTGGAACAACGATAAAGAAAGTAAATTAAGAAATGCAATATTTCAATAGCTAAGTCTAATATAATTACTAGCTGCGCCCCACGGTTACATCCGCATGAGGATGGATGACGAAGAGTTAATCCAGCGCCTTATCTATCTCCATACCAAAATGTCAAAATCATAAATCTATATCGGTCCAGCTATTTGAGAGTTAAGAACTAGCAAACATACAAACACACAAACAAACTTTCGCCTTTATTATATTAGTGTGATTACGTAATGTTAAATGTGTTCAACAATATCTACACAGAGAAATGGTGAGGCTGGGTTCTAAGAGCCATTCTAATTCTTAATGTTGAAGCAATGAGCTTTTGAGGAATAAGCAATTGTGAATACACGAGGTGTGGTGAGTCAGCGCCCATATTTGAGGAATAACTCGGTGTTGCCCGGTTAGACCTTCATGTGGAAATAGTCCTTTCAAAGCAATTAAGCAGTTCAAGTTCACTGGACCTATTTCTGCGGTCCTGACCCTCCATCATATTCATTCCCTTACAACATGACAATAAGAATCATTAAATAATATGATTCGTGACAATTTAAATCATACAATGATGAAATACACTTTTGAATGGATTTAATATCCTGAAACAATAAAATAAACTGGATACAATATTTCTTGAAAAACATAAAATTAACACTTTTTGGAAGAACAGATTATGATAAATACATAAGCATCTTAATCAGTCATATACACGGTGTGAATCTAAATACCTTATTGCATATACATTTTACAAAGGTCTGTTACATGTTAATATTAATATAAATTTGAATAGTTCCACCACTGGCTGTTACTGTGCAGCCTTAACTCTCTCAAAATACTTCAAAAGTGCTCCCTGACTACATAGCGAGGTAGTCAGCAATGGAATATTCATGTCGCTGCAACAGACTTACAGTTCTGAACTGAGATGCCGTTTAATTACACACAGTCTGCAGTCACCGCGGAAAGTTCTGCTTAATCACCTGCCAGACCAAAAGTTGCATTATGTTACTTGTTTGACTGACTAGTGAATTTAAGGTTGGCATTACTCTTACGTTGTTTACGAGGTCACAAAAGAAATATTACCGAGTTGAGCAATTAATGTGTAGGTAAAAGTAAATTATATTAAGACAACATTTTGATCAGCTTTTGCAACTCTATCGTCCCCAAATTCATTGACGTAAATGACACTACATCAAACTAATATCTATGATGGATGGATGGATGTTTGTTATTCTTTCCAACCAAAACAGAACTGAAGTTTTGAACATCATAATCAGCCCATTCAGTCAGCATCATATGTTTCCACTGCTGGGACACAGGCCATCCTCTCAGTGAGACAGGAGATGGACTATAATCCACCACGCGGGCCCAATGCGGCTTGGTGGATAGGCTATAGTGGCCAACCCGTGTCGAAATTTTCAGGCCGCCCAAAGGCCTTCGACATAGCCTAAATACTGTTGTCCTAAAACAAACAACCGGGACCGATGGTTTAACGGTCCCATTCGAAGCCCGGAGCGCTCACTTGAATAATGCCACTAGCGGTCACCCATCCAAGTCCTGACCGAAGCAAGTGTTGCTTAACTTGTTGATCGGTTAAGATCGCCAAGTCAAGCTCCGCTACAAGCGCTTGAACTAAATACAATTATAAACTGATATAACAACACCTTTATAGGTGTAGCTTTTCATAAAATAAAAGAGGTTGGTTGATTTCTCTGTCTGCAGAATGATCCTGGTCTGTCTGTTTTTATTTGCCATATTAATGTCTGCCGATTTTTCTTAAAATTCAACTTTTATAAAATATAATAAATAAACTTTTTGCAAGTATTTGCTACACATAGATGTTTATTATAGATGACTATGAGTATAAATTTAGAGATTCAGAGCCGTGAGACGAAAAATGGGCCAAGTGACGGGCTAATAATAAGGACTTTTACAACAGTTGTTCTATTGTACTGTTATAATCGAAGAGAATACTTAAGTAGAATTTTATCACAATTAGATACACATCACAAGCACATTAGTACTAATTATGTATTTTAAACACATCACAGTTCATTCACTGTATGTTTATATCACTGTGATATGAATGTATCACAAATATTTTTGCTCATCATACAAATATGTTCCCCCAGGCCAGGGTTCGAACCTGAAACCTAGTGATCCGAAGACAGGGTCACTACCAACTAGTGTAACCGAAATACTTCACCTAAGACAATTATAATTTATCAAAGAAATTAATTAATTAATTTAATCTCGATGGGGCCTCTGGAACCTCCTACAAACCGACAGAAACGCAATAGCAAATTATATTACTATTTGGGAGAGCGGTACATGGAGAGATCATACCGGCCCAATTAGCTGTAACCATAGGGTTACAGCGTGACACTACCACCAGCAAGTAAATAAATAAACTGTCAAAATAATATTTGAATATACATTTATATAATCTCATTCGTCTCTCATTCATTAATATTCTAATCATGAAATGAAATACAGACTTTTGTTGGCATATTTTATTTACATACTTCTTTAAGAAAATTTAAAAATTAAATTAAAGCATTATTCTCCTAACAAAACAATGCTTTAAAACAATATTTTAATTTTTAAAGTACAATGTGTCCCGACCAAGGAGGTTTCAATTCAATTCAAGTACACATTATCTGTGGTGGGCGCGCTGCGCGCGCAACGCGCTGCTTCCGACAGATAACAGACTTTTTCCACTGATATTGGCAAAATTGTGGTTACGCCGCACAAGCCATACAAACAAGAAGAAGAAGAATACTTTTTCCATTTTGGCGCTATTTCGTTCATACGAATTTGAGTAATATTTTGTTGGATAAAACTTTAGTAGCAAAAATGTCATGAGATTATATAAAGTAGTGTATGCAACTGCATATAACTAGGTATTAAAACACTCGTGTAATCTTATTTTGAAACTTGCCTGCGTCTCGTTTCAAAAAACTACACTCATGTTACTACTCTACACTACCTCTATTAAATGACAGTTGCATAAACTACTATTATTTTATAATAAGTTTAGTCTAATATACAGCCGTGCGATTCTCTAAGAGCAAACATCGTTGCGTCTTTGACAACATCCGTGAAGCAAATGACGAGATGACAAGAAACGTTGGAAAAACAACCTTATGTACAAGGGCGATATCTCATAAAGTGTTTGACATCGGTGAGCTCGTCGACGAACGCAACGACAAATCATTAGAGAATCGCACGGCTGGAACTTAAATCCGCTCAAGGTTTCATTTTATAGTAATACCTAGCGAATACCTAAGATATCATTATAAGGGTAGTTTATATTTCTATTATCGTACATATTTGATGTAGTACTCTTTGTGAAATGTAACCCAAAACAATTTCCATCACTGTATATGTAAAAAGAAATAGAAGAGACCGAAACAAATGTAGTCAATATAGAGCTAAAACAACTGTAATGAATTTTATTATTATGTGTGAATACACATATATAGTACAAGGGCTTGTATTAAATAAGTTACCAAATAAATAAGGGATCTTAGCTTCTTCAAAAAGGTTCTAATAAACACGTTATAGATAGGTTAATGTTATCAACGAACTTTTCACTTTTTACTTTAGCAGCCTTATTAATAAACTTGTAATAAGCCCGGAGTAGTTAAAACATCTATCTGTCAATTTTTCGCTTGCAGTAAATGTCACGCGTGAAAGCAAGACAAAGCATGTTACGCCTTTTTTTTTTTTTTTTTGTCCCGGGGAAATCCTTTATGGATACCACCCACCACGGGGAGGAAGGTGGTTATGTGGGAGTCCGTATACCCACCAAAACCCCGGGGTGTTCCGTCACTGCCGCCCTCGGCGGGAACGCGGGACAGATTTTCCACACGACCGCGAACCCGCCGTGGCTGTCCGTTGCCGGACCCTTCTCTTCGCGGCACGCCAGAACACATGGCGCGCCGCAACTGCCTCGGAGACCAAACTCGCCAACAATGGGCGCCAGACTTCCCCGTGTCTGGACGCCCGTGGTCTCCCTGCGGTGGGTCGGATACGTAGCTCCACCGCCTGCTACGTCAGCCACAAGGGATAGCCCCCCCGCGACCCCACCCCCTCGAGTCTGCGCCGAGCGCCCGGACCCCACCTCCTCGAGCCTGCACCAAAGTGCCCGGGCCCCCCTCCTCGAGCCTGCGCCAAAGCGCCCGGGCCCCACCTCCTCGAGCCTGCGCCAAAGCGCCCGGGCCCCACCTCCTCGAGTCTGCGCCAAAGCGCCCGGACCCCGCCACTCCTATGTGGACTTGGCGGCCAAAGCCTATAGGAGCGGCCCGCCTGAGCCGGCCAGCGCACCCCAACGCTGGCGCGGCCCCTGGGTTCCTCTTGGCTTCACCGTGGTGATCCAAGCCACGGTTACTGAGCCCCCCCGCCACGTCAATGCGAGAACCCTTCGGGGGGGAAGCATGTTACGCCTAATCTATGTTTACGCAACGTTTATTAATAAAGGCATGTGTGTATAAATAGACATAATAATTATTATATGGGATCGCTTCAAATTTATTGTATAAATATTTATTGACTGTATATATTCAAATTGTACAAACTGCGTTCGTTTTTTTGGTGTCAATTTAATCAGTATACGGTGGTTAGTCTATATAATAAAATGAATGATCGAGGTACATTAGATAAATAACAGATAGAGAATTAAAAAAAGATACTAATGTGGCTTAAAACATTTGATTACGAAGAAGTTGAAGAAATGTTAGAAAGTATTTATTTTTAACTTGTTTCATTTTTAAGATAACCCCGAAACTGTTGACACATACTAATATCGTACACACATGTCATCTTCACACGTACACACACACGTATACATATACACGTATACGTATATATGTATATACACACGTAAACAGCGCTGTGAACCCAGTCGTCAGACTGGCGTTATGCAGAGATGCCTCACGACTGAAAACATATATCATAATTTTTAATACATTTACAATACAATAATACTTTATTGAACACCAAGCTTATAAATGAAAGAACTAAGAGTAGTTTACAAAACAGGTTGTACAATGGGCGGCCTTATCGCTATAAGCAATTTCTTACAGGCAACTTTGGGATGGATAGTAATTAATATAAATTTGAATAGGCGCATAGTGGTGTAAAACGGTAATAATTAAGTAATATAACTTAGTGCATGGATCATTTTTAAAATATATTGTTTACTCAGACACAATCAAATACTAGTATATCCATAAATAAATAACACATGCATAAACAAGATTTAATACATAATTTACATTAAAATTGTTATAACTTATTTCATCATCATCAGCCTGTAGCAGTCCACTGCTGGACATATGCCTCTCCAATTGCACGCCACTTAGGGCTAACTATATAATAACTTATTTAATTAAGATTATTATCATTTATCGAAAAGTAACTAAATATTGTAACAAAATATTAAATATTTTTTATAACAATAATCAAGGTATTTTTGTATAGATTCAATGTTATACACTTACTTTTTGACGCAGTATAAACTGTATTTTGTATAATTGGGAGAAGCCATTGGTTTCCGAAATGTAAAAACGAGTATTATTATTATACTAGTTCGGGAGTCTTTGGATTCATTGCTACTTACTTTGTTAATATTTTACTGTGCCAATAAATACATTTGAATTTGAATTTGAATGCATTCAATCGCTCGAAAAATTAGCATGCCTGATGGCAAAATACGATCTAAGTTCGCCAATCTCTTTTTCTCGACCTGATTTATATAACATGAACTGTCACATTCTTCTTATTCTTACAAAATAAGGCGACTCAACGTATAAAAGAAGTTTCCAGCAAAACCTTCTCAAGTGAACTTACAGCAGCCAACAAAATGACCAAAAATACTTCCGCTGGAATGAAAGGAGAGTTCAGTCAAACGCATAGAACTGCAGCCGAGTGGCAATAAGAAAAATAACGTTATTCCGGAGTTTTTCTTTTAAATAAATATATAAAATTTTCAGTTAGAGACGAGAAAAGGCTGTTTGTACTAATGAAATATAAATCGTGTTGATATATAGATGATAGATGTACATATACGTTTTGGTTAATTTATTACAGCATCAAGTGATGAAACAGGTAGGTTAGTTGATTTTATGATCTTTATTTTTTGCCGCATGGCCGCTTATGTTTTTGAATATAGCGTATCTAAAATTTATATTAATAATGACGTAGTGTTAATTAGCAAAATATATCTCTGGGTATTCAGATCGATAAACTAGACAATGATCTACTTCACCGTCTGTTCCAGATGTCAAACTGTGAACAAAGTCTTCTGACATTGATGAAGATCAAACTAATCTATTGTATTCACCTATTTCAAATAAACTCACATAAATAAGTTACAACTACCACCGCAGTGCCAGATAATCTGCCTCCAAGCTGCGGTGCCTTTAGTGTGTATTCGTAAAAGTAGTAAATATTATATGGCGATTCTAAGTTTGGGGTTTCAAAATCACAGCTACAAGTTAATAACTTAGCGAACCATACCCAAAATCAATCTCAGTGTGACAAACGCAGGCAGCGCCACGCCACACTTCAGTTTAAAACTCAGAGGCCGTGACACAAACGATATGAGAAAATGTATTCGTATCGTAAGCGCCAACGCGTCACTTTTCGGCTACTAACTATGAGTTATCTGTGTCATAGTTGTCCTAGATAAATGACAGTTTGTTCTGTTTCACGTGTACGATACGTTGCGCTACACTTACGAGTACATAGTTATTCGTGCTACAGAGCCTACTGCCTACAGAGGGCAATACAACTTCAGAGGTGTGGGGTGACTTACGGCCCGTCCCAATAATCTATCTATCGCCGGTTTACGTTACTAGAGTTAGATATTTGACACTATTTGTATGGAAGTCAAATTTCTATCGGTAGTAAGGAAAACTGTGGATAGGTAGATTATAGGGATCCCCCATTAAAGTTAAGTAAAAGAGTTTTCTGTCTCGACTACGAAAACAATCTCTGTACTACGAGTATAAACAAGTTTATATTTAGGTAAATGATAATGTTTACACAGAAGTATGTTGTTTCGATTTTTATGCTACTGCAAATAATAGTATCATTAAAGTTAGGTACCTGAAGAATTTTCTCACGAGTCAAGATGTTAATTCATTCAAGTCATTAAGTCAAGTCAAGGTCAATTACATATTCGAATTCCGGAAATTATATAAATGTAGACGTATAACCTGGACAAAAAATGGTAAAACAAGTTAAACAGTAACAAACCAAGCAACCAAGTTACTTTTTGATTTGCCTTATTATTATTGACCTGGACATCGATGTCGGGATAAGCTAATTTGCACGGTCGTTATGGATCTAAACTTAAGCATGGAATGTAAAAATACCAGTCGAAAAACTTCTAAACTATGAACATTTTGGTGGTAAAATATCTCTACAATTATTTTAATAAAAAAATATAATATTTAACGATAAAGATACGCAGATGACTAAAGAACCTGAGTTGGACATTACAGTGACCTTTAAAATGTTTAGTTTTGAATCAACGGCAAAAGGGTGTAAAACAATAAGGCTTCTTAAATCGGGCAGTTAATCGCCCGCAGTACTGACGTTTCAAATTTCTAATGCTATTAAATAGATATGTAGATTCGATTTCATGGCGTTAAATTTGAACCTTATTGCCCTCATAGAATTCGAGGACTTGTCCTGACCCAATTTCTTGACCTATATCTCGATATCCAAATAACTTAAAGTCAGTTATTAATAACATTAGTATATTCAAATTAAAATGTATTTATACACATTTAGTGCAGCGCAGCGTTGCAATTTGCGGCTATACCTACGGCACTGGGTATATATACACCCGTATCTTGATTGGTAGTACCATACCTAAGGTTTAAAAAATTTGTTTGTACCGTTTGAATTGTACAAGAACAATTATATAACAAAAACAATTTCTAAAAAAATTGAATCCAATTTATACAATGACCTACTTTACCGTCTGTTCCAGATGTCAAACTGTGAACAAAGTCTTCTGACATTGATAAAGATCAAACTAATCTATTGTATTCACCTATATCAAATTAGCTCACATAAATAAGTTACAACTACCACCGCAGTGCCAGATAATCCGCCTCCAAACTGCGGTGCCGTTAGTGTATATTCGTACAAGTAGTAAATATTATATGGCGATTCTAAGTTTGGGGTTTCAAAATCACAGCTATTCTATTCAGTTAATGGAGTGTAAAAAAAAACAAAACACGAGAAGCACCAGCTTTCAAACAAAAAAGGAGAATCGTTTTCCCCAGTCGAGAGTTAACATACATAAAAAAACCTCCTCCTTATTGGAAGTCGGTAGAAAACAATAAACAATAATATATATCATTCAATACTATTATATATACAAAATATTGAACATTGATTAAAAACGTTGTTAGTTTTTAAATTCTTTGAAGTGTCTAGGTTTTATAGAATATGAAACAAGCTCTTATAAATAGTTGCTCCACGTTTGGAAATACAATTTAGGAACTGTTTATCACGTCATGTTTTCGTGTCCAAACTTTGAGGCACTTTCAAAGACACATTTATTTGAGATAGGCAGTATGAAAGATTGGAAGTCGTTTTTCCTTATTTTTTCCTTGTCCAGTTACCTACTTCATTTTCGTAATGGAAGTTTAAGAAATTGTGTTTCGTAAATTCCACAACACCGTGGCACGAAGTTGTGAACAAAGTATCTTTTCTATAAAAGTCTGTGGCAATTTTATTACGTTGGGGTTGGTGCTTTACAAAATGCGTAGGAAAGTGTTTTACTGCCTCAAACTTGAAAGAATTGCACCATTAAGTTGGCGTAACTTATAATAATAATAATAAGTAAGTCTTTTGTTCAAGAGGACGTCTTGGTTAGTACCAAAAACAGACCACAGAAACAAGGGAGATATGAAAAGGGCCGGTGTCGCAGCAATATGCCCAAAAACAGAAAACATTGATCGCGGCAGTTCGCAACTTTTGTATTAAGGGACTAAACGCCTGTCGCGATATTGCATGTAAACAGTTAACAATTCTTGCTTTGTACTTACGAATATTCAAACGTTAAGTTTCAATACCTCAGTGGATAATGAACTTATTGAAGCTAACAGAATACGTTGAATCGCGAAATACGGTCGCTGCTTGCGACATCAGGTTTTGTACTGGCATCGATTGGCATTTCTCTAGATCTCTATTGATACCACCATAGTGCCAGATATTCTGCCACGAAATAATAGTGTGCAAGCACTACTCTGTTAGAGTGTAAAGTGCTCTGACTCAAGTGAAATTACTCAGCGAAAGAGACTTAAAACAATGTCTCAGGGTAGCGAGCGTACTGCAGTTTCACGCATAACTACAGTGTAAGCTCAGGGTGGCACTACAACGGTCATGGGAGTCCGTAGTGCTTAAAATCAGGCACAGGAATTGCCCATCTACCCTAATATATACTTACTAGCTGCACTCCGTAGTATCATCCCGCGTGGTGATCGATGATGATGA
Organism: Selenia dentaria; assembly: GCA_917880725.1. Classification (NCBI taxonomy): domain Eukaryota; kingdom Metazoa; phylum Arthropoda; class Insecta; order Lepidoptera; family Geometridae; genus Selenia; species Selenia dentaria. The sequence goes on from OU862893.1 coordinate 22,695,500, forward strand.
ATCAAAACTTATAACCTATGTTCATTAGTGAAAATGTAGGATTCTAATGGTGAAATAATTTTTCAATACGGTCCAGCAGTTTCGGAGCCTGTTCAGTTCAAACAAACAAAACAATCTTTCCTCATAATATTAGTGTAGATAATATATACCTATACTTTCAGAAAAGTATATTGTGTATATCATACATTAACCCGTCCCGTGTCTAGTGTTTTTCGGTTTATTTCCGAACTACGCATAAAAGTTCAAATATAAAATACTACTCTTGAATAGTTTGACCAACTAAAAGCAAGTTAATACCGGTGGAGTGTATTGGATCTGATAAAATTAGTTACAAACTCGAGGTCTAAAGATGTGTATACAATTTATGTATGCGAAACATGTCTTAGCTCTTTTTTAAACGTACACATGGTGTACACGTGACACGCGATGGGTTTAACATTTGAGTATGTCTGGTAATTAATAATATATAAAATAGGATCAAACTTCTTCTCTTTGATAAATGATAGTCGTTTCTTTTAAATCTCATTACTAAAGCTCATAGTATGATGGTACTGAGTCGGAGTCGCGTTACCAATACATTGAGATTTAACTGCTGGGAACATATTTTACGATAACCTTGATCTTAAATATGACGTCTTTAAACCTGTTAGGTAAGGTTAAAATTTTACAATAAAAACTATCTGGCAAATACCCAGTAGGTTAACATGCCGCGAGTGCCAGAGCGCAATCGCACGACAAGACTTTTAATTACAAACTTAATTGCTTCAGATAAAATTATTCTAGAACAGAACAATTTTTAAATTAAATTACACGCCTATTTGCACTTCCTGTGTTTACGATTTAATAAGGTAGAATGCTTAAAGATGAGTCCAATTTTGTACACGGCTTCAAAGAGAAGCTTCATGTATAATTACACGTAATTATTTGAGTTCATGTAATAAACGTATTCCAATCATCTCCAAAGGTTGATTGCGGTAAGCAGGTTATTTTTAGGTTATAAATTGGTTATAAAGTTACCTTTTTTGACCATGATTCATTTCAGCCACTAACAGATTAATGTGCTCCTGTTTTGCTCCTGACGTAATTACACATGTTTTATTAGGTACAAACTGCGTCCTACGGTTTCACCCGCATGGAGATGGATGATATAATGGTGGCTTCAATAGTTCAAAAGTACCTATTATCAGAATATTGTGCGCATGGAAACGACTTCGACAAGTTATTTCACACTGCTTAGTGTAGAAGTCGGAACCATTTTTTGGAAAAAAAAATGTCACCACTTTAGTGACCCTTGCTACTTACGGGATCGATTGTCATTCATCGTCAATAAGGATATCATCAAGATAGGCGAAACACTTTTCGGTTATTAGAGGTTACTGGAACTCAAAAACTGCTTGATCGAATTTTATGAAATTTAAATGGACCACGAAACCACCTTGAAAGTATCCTCATTCAAACAAAAATTTTGAGAATCGGTCCACAAATGGAGGAGAAATCGGTGCACATAAATAAAATAAACAGATACAGTTAAACATAGAACATCATAGTTTTTAGAAGTCGGTTAGAAATAGCAGAACTTGATAACAATTCTCAACAATTTCAAACTCACCGTCTTGTGTATCAGTATATTTGTTTATTATTGGAATTCAGGTTTTCAAATTGCTTTCATAGGGACCTGCCTCATTTTAAAATGACGTAAATAAAAATAACCCAATAAAACAAAAATACTTACTCTAGAGATTTGAAATTTTAAACATAGCCCAGAGTTGGATAAGAGTGCAAAACACAGGAATAATTTTAACAAAATAAGATACGAGTACCAAGTTTTAAAAACAAACAAATTAATTTAAAATAGTGACACACCACAATTATTAGCCGTCTCTTTAATACATCCGCTGGCTCTCTGGGTGACTCGTCGGCAGTTGGTAACTTTCCAACTAGCATACTTGGATCTCACTTCTCGAACTAGTTTCTTGCGTTACTACTATTATGATATGTTTTAGTTACTACTATGATACTTATGGTGTATAATGGGACGCAACATACTTCGTTAACTTCACACAGAAGCTGGGTGGTAATCCTGTACATCACTAGTAACCTGTGGAATATTACCCAGCCCTACGTGTATATAATAGTTTTGTTATAGTCGGACACTTGTCTGACATCAAACTGAACCTTGAACCTTCCTAATAGTGGATTGCTAAAGTAGGTGGTTTACTTTCCACTACACGGTACTGAATAAACATAGTATATTTTAATCTAGTGAGCTCCCGACTATCATCAAATTTGCAAACCAGAGTTGCAAAAACTTTAAGAAGTCAGTTAGAAATAGCAGAACTTGATAACAATTCTCAATAATTTCAAAGTCACCGTCTTGTGTATCAGTATATTTGTTTGTTATTGGAATTCAGGTTTTCAAATTGCTTTCATAGGGACCTGCCTCATTTTAAAATGACGTAAATAAAAATAACCCAATAAAACAAAAATACTTACTCTAGAGATTTGAAATTTTAAACATAGCCCAGAGTTGGATAAGAGTGCAAAACACAGGAATAATTTTAACAAAATAAGATACGAGTACCAAGTTTTAAAAACAAACAAATTAATTTAAAATAGTGACACACCACAATTATTAGCCGTCTCTTTAATACATCCGCTGGCTCTCTGGGTGACTCGTCGGCAGTTGGTAACTTTCCAACTAGCATACTTGGATCTCACTTCTCGAACTAGTTTCTTGCGTTACTACTATGATGATATGTTTTAGTTACTACTATGATACTTATGGTGTATAATGGGATGGTTTGTTGCAACATACTTCGTTAACTTCACACAGAAGCTGGGTGGTAATCCTGTACATCACTAGTAACCTGTGGAATATTACCCAGCCCTACGTGCATATAATAGTTATAGTCGGACACTTGTCTGACATCAAACTGAACCTTGGACCTTCCTAATAGTGGATTGCTAAAGTAGGTGGTTTACTTTCCACTACACGGTACTGAATAAACATAGTATATTTTAACCTAGTGAGCTCCCGACTGGTTCTGGACTCTTGGAAACCAGAGTTGCAAAAACCCCGCAAAAAAAGAAGTGACTGTCGCTTTTTGATATTACCGATCTGGTATCTTTCAAATGATTGTGATTCAATGATTTGTTATGTAAAAAAAAATTCCAGGTTCTTTACAGCATCAAAAAAACAAAACATTAGCTGAATTCTATTGTATATTTGAATAGATAACATTTTTAGTGGGATCCTTATTTTATTTGGCCTTGGCATACCTGTATGCCAAGGCCAAATAAAATATGCCGGCTTTACGGAATGTTTTTGGCATACAGGTATGCCAAGGCAGCTTGACGGGTTAAATCCCGAAATAACTTTTTAACTGACTTCAAAAAAAGGAGGAGGTTCTGTTTTTTATGTATGTTCACCGATTTCGCCGCCAGTTGTAGACCGATTATTTGGTTTAAATCATATAACCATACTTTAAATTTGGACCCATTGTCACCAAGTGAGGATCTGATGATGGTATCCTAGGGAACTCGAAGGCATCCCTCCAATTGTATGGGCATTTAGTACGTTTTTCACATATTTTCTAAATCTGTTCAAGTATTTGCGTCTGATAATCATCATCTCATGTGGATGATCTGATGATGAAAAATATGACTCCTTAACTAGTAGAAGTTAGTGAATAATCAATTAAAGAATGAATGTCGATTTTTCTACATTTTCAAATAGTAGGTAAGTAATTGTTTTAACTTTCAAAACCGTTTTCAATTGTTAAAACTAAATAAATAAAATAAAATTAAATTTATTTAATTCAGACTAATATCTGACAATATTATTAGTATAGGTACATACACATAGTCTTACATCTAAGTATTTAAAATAATAAGTATTTTTAATTTAGGTCAGATATTATGTACATATTCATAGGTTCCCTTACAAAAATATAACGATTGAAAGCCTCCATTATTTGGAAGTTTTTGGAAGGTGTTTGGTTGAAAATTACCAAATCAGATCATTTTTCATGCGGCTAGCAAGTCATATTTTATGCAAGTCAACACTGACATAATAAGACAGACTGCTTTATTCGCATTGCATCCTCTTGTGTCAAAGAAAACTTTATTCGCTCGTTGCACGATCTACGTAACGCGCCAACAAAGCTGTTACTCGTAAAGAGCGCTAGCGTTTGGTTTAATAGATAAGCGGAAACTTTGGCTTTTTAAATCCCAGGTTTTGGTACATAAAAGGGTCTTCCGAAAACTAAGGTATTTGTGGAGATAGCTTAGAGGTATATACCCTTGTGGCCTCCCGGTCTTTTCAAGTATTCAAAGCACGCTACAAATCGTACTACGTTGGCAGCAAAATATTCTTATAGTATTACTTTTTTAAAGCACTAACGCCTGCTTTAGCGATCTCAAACATTGAAATTTATAGAGAGAAAAAATTCCATCCTCGGACGGGATTCGAACCCGCGTCTTCTGACTCTCCGTGTCAGACGCCATTGACCAACTAGGCCACCGAGGTTCTGGTCCGAGCATCGAATTTTAACTCTCTATTCGACTAACCGTCTTGCGGGAATGGAGCGACATCTATTGGACAGTTTAACAGTACCATCTAACCGAAAGAAGCATTATTTAGAAATACTTAAACTTTCGTATTGACATCGCGGCCCTTGTAATTTTTATATAGTATTACTTTTTTAAAGCACTAACGCCTGCTTTAGCGATCTCAAACATTGAAATTTATAGAGATAAAAATTCCATCCTCGGACGAGATTCGAACCCGCGTCTTCTGACTCTCCGTGTCAGACGCCATTGACCAACTAGGCCACCGAGGTTCTGGTCCGAGCATCGAACAAAATGTTCGTATGTAAAGTGTTGTCTTCCAGATATGTACCTAGTTTATTACCCTTCATATACCGTGATAATTAAAACAAAAGATTTGTGAATAAAATGCACGTACATTTACGTCTCTAGTATTCAACGGCTTAAATAATAGGTAATTATCATCGTCTCAGCCGTAGGACTAAGCTGCTCAATATTTTAATTAAATAACTTATAAATAATCATTTGTTTTTTAGGGTTCCGTACCCAAAGGGTAAAACGGGACCCTACCGGCAACGGACAGCCGCGGCGGGTTCGCGGTCGTGTGCGAAATCTGTCCCGCGTTCCCGCCCAAAGCGGGAGTGACGGAACACCGCAGAGGTTTGGTGGGTATGCTGCCCTTCTGGCAGAGACTCCCACATAACCACCGTGCTCCCCCCGGGGCCGGTGATATCCATAAAGGATTACTCTGCTTCTAAAAAAAAAAAGCGGGGCCCTAATTCTAAGACTCTGCTGTCCTTCCGTCTGTCACCAGGCTGTATCTCATGAACCGTGATAGACACTTGAAATTTTCACAGATGATGACTTTCTGTTGCTGCTATAAAAAAAAATAGGCACAAATAATAATTAAATAAATTTTAAGGAGGCTCTCATACAACAAACGAACCCTTCATACGCTAGTCCGACTCGTACTTGGCCGGTTTTTTTATACACCTATACGTAAAACGTTTCATTATGAATCGTAAAATTCTAATTCCTATCATTTTTTGTTAAATTTTTCCAATTTGTTTTCACATTCATTAAAATCGGTGAAAAGATTTACCCGACTGCGGCTATATCCAAAAGAAGGTTTATGTGTAGGACCTGTACGTATTTATGTATGTGTGTATACGTATCCATTCCTATGTGCACTCGTAACGACTCTATGGCCGATTTTGATAAGTGATTGTCACTGGGTACATAAAATGTTAAATACTCAAAATGGCGGGTTTTGTGTGCCCGGCTTCTTGTTGAGTTATTGTTACAATGATAGAGTTATAGGTAAGTACAGTATTTACTTACTTGGACGATGTTTTTATCATATCGAGTGTAAGCAGTAAAGAAAGGAACAATTGCTTGTAAACACGGAATATTAAATGAGTAAATCACTGAGGTTATCTTCTATTAAGCAAGCATTTTAAATAAGTTGATGCCAGCGAAGTCGAAGATTGGCAGTTTTACTGGCAGCTCAGTAAGTTAATGCATGGCTTTTTTCCTGTTTTGTGACGTGGGCTATGTACCTAGTACTTGGGCTAGTATCTTATTACAATATCTTCAATATTATTCACATTTAGTCATATTATTATATAAGTATCAAAACTATGTAAGAACTAAAATTATGAAATATATATCAATTATTATTATTAGTGCAGACAATGCAAGATTTTGTTAATTTCATTTGTGTTCATGAGTGGAAGGATAATTCTTGGAAAAAAATACGCCCGTATGATTATAATTGAAATAAAATATAATGATGGCCGCATCATGCAATTTCAAATATACCTGTTGTGATTTGATCACTAATCTTGCGCTTGTTTCTTGAGTTTGCAGACATCGCTTCAGCCTTTTACTTATCCCAAGTGCCAATAGATGCAAAGCATTCTCAGCGTCGAAGTTCGAGACTTGCGGCAGCTACAGTACAGACTAAGCGTTTTATCGCCAGCTTGCAGCTGAACGCTGCGAATCGACGGCGTTTCATCGCTCAACCCGTTCTCCGTGGCTCAACACTATTGCCTTGTTAAACTTGTAACAGAAAGTTTAAATTAAAACTGAGGCTACAGAAACTGACAAAATAAATTTCCACTAATTATAGCTTATAAAAGTAACTTCAGGTTCAGGTTTCAGGTCAGCTAGTAGATACAGAAATAGAGACGATATTATAGGTTAGGTGATCTCAAGTTCTTGTAATTACATACAATACATTTATTTTTTTGTATGGGGTCCCATTTTTAATAGATACTACATCAAAAAACAATGTAGCCTAAAAGGCTAATAAGTAATTTATTAAATATTTAACCTAAACTGATAAATATAGAATAGCTAAGCATGTGTCTAATATTACCTATCTTATTGTATCTAATAAGGGGAAGGCACTTTGTCCATGTGTTCTTTGACTGCACTATTTTACAACTCGAAAGGTAACATACAATAAATGCAACAATATTTTTGTCCAGATCAGTTTTCTTAAAATTACTTGCGGTTGCAAACTAAACCAAGCTTATCTATTGTTGGATTTGAACGAGCAATTTATTATTTACAATTATTTACCCATTATAAGTGAACTTGTAAATGAATTCATTTGCCATTCCTAAAGTTATCTACCTATACATATAATGAAAATGTAACGGATAGCTGTGTGTACATGGAAGATGTATGAGTAAAAATATTATTGAGACTTTTATAAGAAATTAAACATCAATGAAAGCCATTATTAGTATTTTTCCCGACTTATTGTCACGTAACAAGTTTTCTTATAAATTCATAAAGCACAGAAAGTTTACAAACATTATGCTTGCGCAATCCAATAATTACATTAAAGTTACAAAAGCCTTGAATAAAAACAAAAAACAGCCCTTTCAAAGCTAGCATTGTAACAGGTTATTTGACTTTGTCAAAAAATATGTTATGGTTGTCAACACCGCAAAACGTTTTATGCTGTTTGTAGCTAACTTAGTGCATAAGGGTTCTCATTAAATTTATATCTTTTTATCGTAGCTAACTATATGTTAAATTTGGTTGAAATCGTTTTAAGATAGAATGTGACGTCTTATTATCATCATTATTATCGTCTCAGCCATAGACGTCCATTGCTGAACATACAGACATCCCCCATATATTTCTAAAAGCACTGGTTAGATGTAGCCTGCATCTAGCATAGTCCTGCTACTTTTATCAGGTCGTCTTTTCACCTTGTCGGTGGACGATCAACGATGCGCGCTGTCTGTGCTTCAACTCCGCAGCCGTGCGATTCTCTAATGATTCGTCGTTGCCATCGTCGACGAGCTCACCGATGTCAAATACTTAAAAGATCGCCCTTGTTCACAAGGTTGTTTTTCCAACGTTGCTTGTCATTTCGTCGTTGTTTCATGGATGTTGTCAAAGATGCATATTTGCTCTTTAATCGCACAGTTGAACTTTTCACTCCCATCGGCCGTCAGTTCTGCGTGCTATGTGGCCTACCCTCTGATACTGCAGCTAGCTTATCTTCTGCTGTGACTCTAGTTATTCTACGAATCTCCTCATTTTTCATTCGATCACGTAGAGAGACCCCGAGCTAACCTCTGCATAGCTCGTTGTGGGACTTTGAGCTTACTTATGAGGCTAGTACTTATGAGGCTAGTACTTATGAGGCTAGTACTTATGAGACTAGTCCTTATGAGGCTAGTACTTATGAGGCTAGTACTTATGAGAGTAGTCTATAATAATGATATCTTAGACTTTCGCGATTATTATATGTTAAAACAATTCACTGAAAAGTATTTGAAACGTCGGGATAAAATAATATTAACTTATACGCGATTTAATCCGTTTAAAGTTAATTACTTTCAAACTCTTTAATAGGCGATCCGAGGTCATATATAACTTGTGGTGCGGGTTTGTTTTGGACAATAAATAAATAAATAAATAAACAAACAGGATCCATCAGGACATGATATTTTAGCAATTACAACTAGTGAAACGGTATAAAATTATGATGGATTTACATACGCACTTACAGCATTTTGAAATATAACTTTATAACTGTATATTGTATAATATAAAATACTGATAAACTGTAATAAAAAAATACTCATATTTATTTTATTAATTGGTTAGGTATAGGTTACACGTTTATTTCTGTTTCTTTTGTCATAGGGTTTGTTACCTTGTAACCATGGAGTTCATAACAAATAGTAATTTATAAAAGTATTGGGTTGAGGTTATTCTTCTTACTTATATTATAAATGCCAATGTTTGGACGGAGGGAGGTTTGGCACTCAATCATGCCAGAATGGCTGAATAGATTTGAATAAAACTTGATATTTATAGATAGATGAGACACTGGAGTAACACATAGGCTACTTTTTCATCATCATCATTATCCATCACGACGCAAATGAAAAGGCGGGGCACAACAAGTACTTATATAATATAAGTAGAAAATATGACAAGATTTTACTTTTTGCACTAATCAGAGTTTCAAAGTAGATGGTATTGACTACGACAGTATTACGTCACGAAAGACTAACATGATTGCATTGCATGGCAGTCATTTACATATTACCTATTTCATCTCAACATCTTATAGGCCTTGACAGGATGAGCGACTTATAAGCAATCCGCCTTCATACCCTAAGCTGTATGCTTAGATATCACACTTTCTGGAGAATCAAGCTGTAATTAGCATCAGGCAAACATAACAGGAGAAAATTAAGGCACCCAAAACTCGATATGAGGACTGATAAAACGAGTGTGGTTGTACGTCTGTATTTTTGCACCCGGACTATGAAAGTACATACACTGGAATAATAACAAGCGAAACTTTGTTCCGACCCACATATTCCAAATTTTCTACTCACCCCAGTACAAATAACAAAGGCCTATTGATGTCAGGAATCAAACTTACACGCACTCACAAATCGCACGTGACCGCAGATTGTAAACTCCTCTCGTTGACCGCTTGAATAAGATCCACTACACATTCGTTGCTTGTAACTTCAATAATTCGTGAACTTTGGACGAGATACCTGGGGCCCAAGTCTCTTAACTATTGAGCCACTTACTTTACTATGCCCGTACGTTTTGATTTTGTCAGTATTTTAAAGTACTATAAATTTCCTTTTTTAGAACTTCAAAAAACTGATAAAATCAAAACGTACGGGCATAGTAAACAATATCATGATTCCATGAAAAAAAAATCACTGAAATCGAACAATGTTAAGAGGTAGAAAAGAGTTTTCTCTTTTAGCATGGAAAGTACTAGTTATGCAATCCTCTTAATCACCTTTAATGACAAATTCGGCAGTATGTTACATCTATGTAGTTCTCAATCGCAGTTGTATAGCAATCGCATAGCAGTCGTACGACTGTGTTATGGTTTGTGAATGTTGCCACGTATAGTTTTTTAAATATATAAACCATATACACTCGAAATAATCTGTTGTTTTCGCCAAATAAAACCAACGTCACTAACTACCGATGCATGCCACTGTAGCAATTCAATCGCAATAGTTTACAGCATACCAATTAAGTCAACAAGTGCAATTAGAATTTTTTTATACCGGCTTCCATTCCATAACTTTGGTAAAAATCAGTTATTGAAGTGTAACTCAAAAACTACTACACCGAATTTAATGAAAATTAAAATAAAACCACACGGGAAGCACCAGTTTCAAACAAAAAAATAATTTTGAGAATCGGTATACCCAGTCGAAAGTTATGAGGTAACAAACATTTTAAAAATAACAGCCGAATTGGGCACCTCCTCTTTTTTTTGGATGTCGGTAGACAACTATCGATAGCAAGCCGCTGGCCCGCGATCGAACCTAAATAGCGAGCAGCCGTGCGATTCTCTAATGATTCGTCAATGAGCTCACCGATGTCAAATGTTTTATGAGATATCGCCCTTGTACACAAGGTTGTTTTTCCAACGTTTCTTGTCATCTCGTCATTTGTTTCACGGATCTTGTCAAAGATGCAACGATGTTTACTCTTAAATAATCGAACGGCTGATTACGAAAACTGTCAGAAACGAAAATGTTCATACTACGAGTATAAGTTGCGATAACGCGGTAAAATTCAGCTAAGTGACGTAGGCACCTGTTTTTATACTGCTTGTGCTTGGTGTATGAGAGCTGCTTTATGCGCATGGATACAATTTGAAAAATTGTATACCGACTTCCATTCTATTCAGTTATTGGATTATATCCAAAAACTACTCGACCGAATTTGAAGAAATTTAAATGGGACCACGGGAAGCACAACAAAAAAGAATTCTGTGAATCGGTTCACTTAGTCGAAAGTTATGAAGTAACAAACATAAAAAAAAACATATCGTCAAATTGAGTACCTACCTCCACCTTTTTTTGGAAGTCGGTAGAAAAAGGTTGCAGCTGAAAAATAGGTGTCGAACAGGTGTCATGATTATCATTCTGTATCTATTACTTTATAACAATTAATGATAAAGAAATAATTTAAAGCTACATATTATGTGTTAACAGTAGAGAGAAGTTAATTTAAAATTTGTATTCCATCGACCCAAAGGCCCTAAATGAGACCCTTACGGTCTCATGTCTCGAGTGTGAGCAGGACCTTAAGTAAAACGCTGTATTGTGGTTAAAGTATTCTCTTTGAAATGATTCATATATCAGTATGAGCTTACAAACCGACCTTTGAAAATGTTTACTATGTAAAGGATTTATGATAAAAGGCAAACTGTATTTTGTGGTTAGCGTTAGCAAAATGTATTCGATGAGTCGACATTTGGCAGACTTGTGATCCTTAGTTATACATTCACAAAATTTGGAAATGTACCAAGGCGTATTTGATATCAAATTGAAATTAAAATAATATAATCCTAGGTTAGGTAATACTTGGCTACGTTACCAACAATAGCAATGACACTAGGCATAGATACCGACTGTTTAACAACTAAAAAACAAACAAAAAGCACTAGTCTTAAAGATCTGTATATTATTATGTAGGTAGAGGAACCGGCCGTTGTATAAAACTTGCAAGCAGGCCTAGAATTTTTTTTTTCTGCAGTCTGTAATGATGAGGTCACCGATGTTAAGTCAAATACTTACTGAGGTATCGTTCTTGTACATATAGGCTGTTTTTCAAACGTTTCTTGTCATCTCTTCATTTGTTTCACGGATGTTATCAACGATGCAACGATGTTTGCTCTTAGAGAATCATACGGCTGTTAACGTTAACGCCAAACGACAACTCCAAAATGTATGGCGTTGATATTACCTGTGGAAATGTCACGTGACGTCACGCTAAGCTTCTAGACAGGACCCGGGAACGTTCTGACTGTAGCGTGTGCGGAAAAACGCCTGCTTGAATTTTGTCTAGGCCTGCAGATCAGAAATGAAGTTGCATTTCTGATCTGACGTGTTTTATACAACGGACGGCGTTTTATAAGTAACAGTACTAGTAATTGATAAAGCATACTACTTTTATAGCAGAAAATCTACTTTTAGAACTCTTTGTGTATGAGTAACTAAGTAACTTTAATTTTAGAGCTCTTTGTGTTTGAGTTCGTCTGGGGAAGTACTGCCACAGCTTTTCTGCCGTGTAGCAGGAATGTTCGCAATACTGTGTTCTGGTTCGGAAGGTATGGTTGCCGGTGAAATTACAAGCAGATGAAACCTAATAACAATTATTACAACGAAGGAAGAAAGGCGAAGTTAGTGATGTTAAATTTGAGGACTTGAGAATAGACCGATTATTATCAAACATATATTCTGAATTGAATTGCCCAGAAGATTAGCCAGTTGAAGTAGCAGTGGGCAGGGCACATAGCACGCAGAACAGATGGCCGATGGGGCCGAAAGGTTCTGGAGTGGAGACCACGGACCGGCAAGCGCAGCGTAGGTCGTCCACCGACACGGTGGACAGACGACCTGATGAAGGTCGCAGGACGACGTTGGATGCAGGCCGCTTCCAACCGGTTCTTTTGGAAAATCATGGGGGAGGACTATGTTCAGCAGTGGACGTCCTACGTCTGAGATGATGATGATGATAATGATTCTGAATTGATATTCCAAAGATCTTCGACGAGGAGTATGTTTTGGGCCACTAAACAATTTTTTAACATTTTGGTAGGTACTTTTTAGGGTTCCGTATCCAAAGGCCAAAACGGAAACCTATTACTAAGACTCCATACTGTCTGTATGTCTTTCCGTCTGTCACCAGGCTGTATCTCATGAACCGTGATAGTCAGATAGTTGAAATTTTCACAGTTGATGTATTTCTGTTGCCGCTATAACAACAAATACTAAAAGACAAAAGAAAATAAATATTTTAGGGGGATCCCATACAACAAACATGTTTGTTTTGCTCATTTTATAGGTAATGTTACGGAACTCTTCGTACACGATTCAACATTCAACATTCTGAAAAATTTACTGTCTAATGGGCGGCAACGCCATGGATGTATCTTTAGGTAATAATCTGTTACAGCTGTGTTGCTTTTGGAGCCGAAATCGAAAGCGTCGTCCGTACAGCCGTTCCATTTCAATCATACAATCTGCGTGAGCAAGCGCGACACGTCATTGATTACGTCATCGATAACGCTCACATCGCGACCACAACGCTCGCAGATGGAAGTTGGGCTTTTGCGATCACTTCGAGCTGTCACTGTCAAAATATCAAATATGTATAGGATTCATCAACGTACCGTAAGGATGCAGTAGCAGTATCTCCCAGCTCAGCGGTGCTATAAAAAAAAAACAGTATTTGCCGCATGAATCCTACTTATAAATAAAATAGGATACTAAAATGAAGTCAGTGCAGACAAATGTGACAAATAAGGTCCTTAACCTGACCTTAGATAGAAGTCATTTTTTTGTACCCAACTCAGGTCTCTCTGGGCCTAAAAACTTCTATATAAATTATACAGCCTCTGCGTGGGTCTCATAAACAAGACGAATGATTAGGCATGATCCAAAAGATCTGTGAACATTTGAAAATGAACATATTTAAGATTAAGCGTACCTATTTGCTTTGGACTTATTAAAAAAAAGCAACTAACTAGTCAATCGTGAAATTATTATTACCATTTTTTATACAAGTAGTGCCCTTTGGCGCCATTCGATTCTAAATTTAATTATTTTTCCACGCATTAAAAATAATTTTCATTATGTTTTCATTTAATTACTAGCGACTGCCCGCGACTTTCTTCGCATAGTAGGCTCGGCCTTCGGCCTCTTATAACCAGGGAAGGTTAATTTCTTAATTTTTTTCAATGAAATATCTTCTCCCTAGAATTAGAAAACATTTTAAAAAAGGATGAATAAAAAAAGCCGTTCTCAAGTTATAGCGCGACCAGTAGAAATAGGGGTTCTTTTTAGATATATAGATTTTTAAACCTCTAAGCTGAGCGAGACCAAACATTGCAAATTTATTATTTACGCCTCGGTGGCCTAGTGGTCATGGTGTCTGGCACTGATTGTCTGAAGACAAGAAGGGTTCGAATCTCGCCCGAGGATGTGTATTTTTCTCATTTATTTATATATTTGTTAATATTATGTAGTTACTTTCTCATCAAAAAACACTAACGCGTTTCATTCACAAATGTACTTCTGAGTAAACTTTAAACATTTCTGTTCAATCTCATGACGCTTTGTCGGCACCATATAACTCCATAGATTGATTGAAAAGGCAATGTAAACAAACCAGTACAATTGCTAAGATAAAATGTTCAAAGAAATCACGATGACAGAGACAGGTTATTGGAAGAAATAAATTTCCCTAGCGCACCTAAAGATTTTCATTACATCTGAAGTCACTTGACCGACTTCTGCCACAAAGGAATCTAACTTTTATCTCTTTAGCGGAGCTGTGGAGCTTTTATTGCGGTCAGCAAAAAGGTTTTTACATCAAAGGAGGGTATAAAATGTCTTGTTGAAAAGTGGCAGGCCCTTGTTTTTGTTTTATATTTGTTGGAAGTTTGAGCTTGATTCCTCGATCGATATCTAGCTGATAATACGTGATGTAAGAATATTTTTACATCCAAGTAGTACTTTTATTTATTCTGTGATTCAAGTACTAAATGAAACATGAAATAAGTAAAGTAGAATGGTTTAGCTACAATTTTTGTGATGGCAGGATATTCAGTGATAATGAGTAAGACATTTTTGTGATGGCAGGATAGTCAGTGACAATAAGTAAAAAAAAAATTGTGATAGGATAGCCAGTGATGGAGTATTCATTTCTTGTGATGGTCGAATGTGTTAGTACACTAGATCTTGAATGCCAACAAGCTTTCAAGGACAGCTGCTGAAACACACCGTTCGGTACATGGCAACAAATTAAGTCTTGAAGGTGGTTACTATACCCAGGCGAGAACTAAATTCCTATTCTTTGGATTTCCTTCTGAAGTTACTATTAAAAACTCAAGTCCAAGGCTCGTCTGCTTCTTGAGCATACGAGTACTTGTAAGTGCCTAACAGCTTCATACATACTCATAATTTATCTGAGATAATTAAGAGGTTTGAAAGAGTAGTGCTTCAATGTTCAACTATTGTGCAAGTGCGATTGCCAATCACACCGACAAACGTGGGATTCTATGACAAAGTTATCCAAATAGTTGTATAGATTACGTCTTCAAACGTTATAGGGAATCTCAAAGAGGTTTAAACCTTTTTGTATGGAAGCTGGCATATCGACCCACCGCCATTATGTTTTTTATTCGAAATCGCGGCGCACCGTTAAAATAGTATGTATACCCATACATACTATAGAACACAGACAAACAAAAAAGTCAAATAACATGGTACCCTAAAGTGTCACGTTTTTTTTTGTTTTTTTTTTTTTTCGTTTTCCCTCCTTAGAGGGTTATGGTCCCGCACTTCTCGTGCATTTGCCAGTGTCAAGTTATTTGTTTAGTAGAATATTCTGGTGATATTAGTCGTAGTCAGTCGAGTCCAAAATGTCAGTCAGTCATGGTCCAGTCAGTCTAAGTCATGCTTTAGTAAAGTGGTGGCAACGTTACCATCAGCTTCTATGG
The DNA here is from genome assembly GCA_917880725.1 of Selenia dentaria. Classification (NCBI taxonomy): domain Eukaryota; kingdom Metazoa; phylum Arthropoda; class Insecta; order Lepidoptera; family Geometridae; genus Selenia; species Selenia dentaria. The sequence continues at coordinate 22,711,080 of OU862893.1, forward strand.
AGTTTTGGAAACACCTCGGAAAAACACGTTTCACCACATTATATCACTTGCCCACACTCATGCACGTAAAACAGCACTTAATGAGAAAAACGCCACCAATTTTAAACATTAATCACTGAAAAAAAGCATAAGTTTTGATAAATAATACAATGGAAAAACGTTGACTTTCCGCGTTTGCGCCAAAACTCAAAAAGTGTCACGCTATTGATATATTTGGAGGTAAACATTGACATGTGAGTACAATGACAATAATTAAAAATAGAGTTATTACGTGTCTATAAGCGTCATATTTTATCCTAATAAACGTTCCCAGGCTAGATTCCCTACTCTTACATTTAGGAATGTTGCATTACATGACGTGTATTAAGCTTGAGATTTAATTGGTCCGGTTTAAGGTTTGCTTTCGAATGAAATCAGAGCAACGACTCAATAAAGCGATATGTTGTGAAGGCTTATATTCATTTAGCTATTGGTACTAAAAGTATCAATTAATCACTGTCCAGCACACTCGGAATTGTTCACGAATATGATTACTGTTATTGGAACAATACAAATTGACATTTAAAACAATCAATTCTGGTTGGTACTCATTTCGGAAAGGACAAATGAACATCGAATTATCATTATTGCAAGTTTATACTTGATGATATATTACAATAAATAAATTTAATGTAAGTATAAAGTTACTGACATAAAATAAATCTACCTATTACAATAAAACTAATTAACTAAAATATTTCTAAATTATAAATAAAAACAGAATTTAAGTCCGTCTACGGGTAGAGTGCCCAAAAAGCTGGCAACGTTACCTCGTTGAATAGCCAGGCTAATACGTTACCCGAGGTAAGTACCAGCTCTTTGGTCACTTGTAATTTCTTTGAGGCGTCTGGACAGCTCCTTTAGTAAACGCCGTGCATCTGGACCCCATCAACCCCAAACGGAAGAAAAATATAATTATCTCCAAGACAAGCATATTTTCTCCGCTTGAGGTTTTCTGCAGATTCTGCTGCAGCACCTGTCGTCCGTGAAGTCTGCTCGAGGTGAGAGGGCGCAGGTGTATCAGCACAAGTTGCGTCCCACACCACCGGCTTCCCATGACTCCACGGAATCAACGTTAAGCCATCAGGCCTCTTGCCATCATCACGTGAAATACCGTTACAATACCGTTTGGCTCTAAAATAGCCGGCACGTGAACGGTAGCAAGGGTCCGACGGATAATGTAATTTAAGGCAGAGTATCTTAAAAGTCGTCCAGAACTGCGGCGGCAAGATAAACCATGACGGCCCAAACGATCTACTTCACCTCCGCAGTGACACAGGTGTGATTCAGTCTTGGAGTTAACCTGACGCAGGCCTACTGCTGAACAACCAGTGTTGGCTAGAAATGTTCCTATATTGACAGATCGTATCGCCTGCAACCAGAAACCGTATTCGCGTTCGCTTGTGGCAAGAAGACGAGTCTTATCTTTCAAATCATTACTGTTATTTATAATGTTTAATGTTTCTGTTTTATTTTACAGAGTGGCTCGTTCCATTGCCTCTGTGAGTGAAGGTTTTTGGGAATTCGCTCCGACAGGCAATCCAAGCGTTTTCCAAATTTGTCGGTTAGGATCAAAAATGGAGATTACTAACAAACAAACTAGATAGGTTGTCGGTTAAGACAAATAATTACCATCAGTCCAGCTAAGTGGACAGCGTAGTTTCGTCGGTTGGTACAGTTTGTCGGTTAGGATTAAAAATCGAGATTACTAACAAACAAACTACGAGTAGATAGATTGTCGGTTAGGACAAATAATTACCATCAGTCCAGCTAAGTAGACAGCGTAGTTTCGTCGGTTGGTACAGTTTGTCGGTTAGGATTAAAAATGGAGATTACTAACAAACAAACTAGATAGGTTGTCGGTTAGGACAAATAATTACTATCAGTCCAACTAGGTGGACAGCGTAGTTTGTCGTTTGGTATAGTTTGACGGTTAGGATTAAAAATCGAGATTACTAACAAACAAACTAGATAGGTTGTCGGTTAAGACAAAATAATTACTATCAGTCCAACTAGGTCGACAGCGTGGTTGGTCGGTTGGTAATAGATGGAAACATTAACGTTAGTAGGTTAGTAGGTACTGTCTGAGAGGAAAAGGTAGCCTAAAAAACCTTGATGGCAGACTAAAATAGCTATTTGTACAATATAACAAAAAAAAAAGCTGATAAACTTAGTTTCGTACGGAGTCCTAAAAATAGGTTTAGTCCCTATATTAAGCCTAAGTATTTACGATGCACTAGATGTTGTGTGTGAAAGCTCAATTGTTTTAACTAATTAATAGACCAACGGTATTACATGCGTCATTCCACGAGCCGTTTCGGAAGAGTGGATATACCTTAACAGTAATCCCATCATAAATTTACCTATCAATATGATAATCAAGTGATGTATCATTGTTTTCACGCTTAATAAACACGTATCCAATCAATTGATTCAGTGATTCGGTTCTGAACAATCACGTTCCTATATTTATTAATACAGTTGATCAATATTTTAATGCGTAATGCATCAACATTGACCGAGTGAGTGAAGCGAACGAAATATCTGCAACGGCTCGCCAAGTTGGCTTTCATCTGTTTGGATGTTAGCATGATTACAGGTCGTATTCTGTAACTGACTTTTGACGAAATTTAGTACCTACACAGTTTGTACAATTTCATAGATTTTTTTAGTGACTAGTGTTTATCAATTGGAAGGGTATTTCCTCTATAAAAAGGGGGAAGTTAGCAGCGACGCTATCTACCGGATGATTTTCATAATATCAATTAAGTTCTCTTCAGCTTTTTACATGGGCAAAGTATAAATGAGTGAAAATAATAGAAATATTAGTCATAAAATTCTGCGAAGTTAGCATAGATTTTTAGGCGCTTGTTTGAGACGCAAATAACTAATACCTGCTAATATAATTACATTTACAAACAGCATCTCCAAGCACTCAACGCCGCTCCAGATGGAAAAATAGACGTAATGCACATTACTGACATAATGATAGTAGGTATAAACTTTGTGAAATTACTATGTATATTATCTAACATGAAGCGTAAATTGGCTTATTGTTTTTCTTTTTAACCACACACGTTGCAGTTCCTGGAAAAGTAGGTAGATTTCTGCGAAATCTATTGTATTATCGGTCAAATATGGCGAATCGCCCTTCAACGGGTTAAATGATTGAAATTACTTTATCTTGCTTATACATTTTATGATTAACAAATACTGTGCGCATTCTTAACGCAGGTGGAGAGGGCTGTGCCCTGGCCACACTGGATCTTTTATTTAAAGACATTATGCTTACCATCAGGGAATTGCCAGTCACTTAAAAAAAATTGCAATAATCTTAGTTTGTATCATAGCCGAAAGTAATATTGTTTAAACTCACATTCTGGAACTCTAATATTTCTTCTTTCCTTTTAGCTTCAGATGATGTTCAGAGATTCATTAAAAAAACCCTAAAAATCTCTCAACACCCATAATCTATCATCTATAACTAGGTAGTGAGCCAGATAAGCTTTCACAGCAAATCTAGTTAAACTCATATCTTACACTTCGTAAATCTGAAATATACTTTTAAAGCATCTAACTCAATAACTCTTTGTCTGCAGTTACGGGTACAAGTATTGGACTGTCACGTAGTTTCACTATTCCATTTATCAAATGCCCTCGCAAAGCTCCTTCCGTTCGTTGCACCCCTTTTGCAATAAATGTATTATCTATTGTACTTTCCACAAATGAGGAGTTAGTGAGGATTTCGTAGCTTGTAATGATCATAGATGAAGGATATGTTTAGAGAAGATTTTTGTTTTAGTATGTGATGAGACTAAGAGCATCTTCTAAGTGAAAGGGTTAGTACCAGTAATCACTTTAGTTGTCGGTCTGCTTGGTGTCGTTCTACTTTATGGTTGATGTCGTCACAAACCAAGCAGCATTAAGTGGGCCTATGCAAACACGAGTATCGAATAGAGCTGTACTGAATTAACTTGCATATTCGTATGCGCTCGTGGATGATTCGACCAGTGGGCCTAGCACGAATAACTGCGTAAGTGTAGCGTAACGTGTCGTTCACGTCAAACAGTACAAACTGACATTTATCTAGAGCAACTGTGACAAAGATAACTCATAGTTTGTACGCCGAAGCATGACGCGTCGACGCTTACGATACGAATTATTTTTCGCAAATTGTTTGTGCTACGGCCTCAGTAGGCCCAGCATGAAAACATGCGTAAGCTTAACATATCCGTATCGTTGACGTACCAGTACAATGTATGAGTTATCTGTGGCACAGCTGAGCTACAAAAATTATAGTTTGTTTTTGTCGCGCTAGGCCTACTGCTCTTCGACAGAAAAGAACATTATTAAATACATTGTTCAAAAATTATAATAAAAATGTGACATATCATAATCATACATTACGTTCATTCCTTTATTCCATGTAGTCAGTCCCACATAGTACAACTAGATCATGGAGCTAGCGGAATATTCTTGTCAAGTTTGTTTATTTTTCATTGTCATACTATCTATTTTATTTTGTGGATGACTGTGTTGATGTATAAACTAACAAGATTTTTTTTTGATAGTTTAGTAGTGTACAGAAATAGCTAGCACATTAAAGTGCATGAAATCCGCCATTTTTATTTTAAAAATGTATGTAGGTACCCTGAAATTTGCGTTATAAAGACGAAACTAATAACGTATTATTTATTATAATCACATACAATCACATACATGCATATATACATACATACACCATACATACATACAAACATACAGGTCAAACATAGACCCTCCATTTGGGCTTTGCCGCAGTTGGGTAATTAACTAAGGCTAAAATAAAACAATAAATTTTCATTTACCTACTCTTTGGTAATCAGTAGCTATTTTTCCAAACCGAATCTTTAGATCAATCAAGAAATATTCTTCAACCCTACCATACAGTCTAAAGTCCATTGTAATCTCTCGGACATAGAGTACGCAGATGTGCAGCGAAATGTCTGCTTTGATTACACCATCGATACACAGATCTAATTATTGTGCGAGTAGGGACCGAGATCGGATCAGCTGTGTCTCTTGTCACAAGATAATGGATTTGAGGACGCCCACTGAATATTTATTTGACTTGAAGGGATTCCGCCAAGATGAGTATTTAATTAGGCACCTACACCTTCTGTGCGTACGAGAATGGAATACTGATTGCTATTGGAGGCAGGAACAAAATGTGGTGTTATTGGGAACAAGTTGTTGGAAGTGACAGGGTTTATTAAAATCTTTTGTGTTGCACTCTCGGCTAAATTAACGGTAGGTACTGGTTAAGCGAATACATATTACACTTAAGGCGCGCTCGTATCCTGATAATAGTAAAATGCAGAATCTTTAAACATCTAACGAAACAGATCGATAATACTGTATGAAAAAAATACTTAAGTTAGAAAAGGAACAGGAAAAGAGTAATATCCGAACAGAATTCATAAATATTACTCGCTCTCTGCAGAAAAAAATCCAGAATAGGTCCACAAAAATAAACTTTCCCGTCCAAACGCGATCGACGCGAAAAAAAGCGATATCACTATTTAATTAACAGGTAATACATACCCAACATATAGTACTAAAATAGTAAGTAGCAGTTTTTCAATTGTGTTAGTATATTATCGAAAATTATAAAGAAAACGTTCAAAATTAATACATTTTCGCATTTACATCGTTCAATCTAACAAGCGATTTTCAACCTTACGTTTACGTAATGCTTTAGCATTATAATTGTTTTAAAACTGGGGTTGGACCGCGCCTTAATACTTACACATACTGATATATCATTTTAGCATCTAGATTCTTGGCTATGTATTACATGTATGAAAGTACAGTTAGTAAGTTCAGTTTTGTTACAATTGCCCGACCTTACACAATCATTTCGTTTTAAAGATTTTAACGAAGACAAATGTACCAGTGGCCATGGATTCAAAAAGGCGTAGCTATTTATACTAAAACGACTGCTCATCTAATCCTGAGCATCAATCAGGTTTATAATTAGAACAGGTTGCCTCAAACAGTGGTTACTGCTATATCTTAAATTCCTTTAAATACCATCTGGACAGCTGGCTGTGTGGCTGCGCAGAAAACATCTTCATCTTGCAAACCTATTAAAACTTTTAGTACAATACATCGGACAATTGTGAATGCGTGATATAATGTAGCTAAGGCTACCTACCCTATAAAATAATAAATTAACAATTAAGTAATTTTTTCTATGTTTAGATACTTGTACTATCTATAATAATTCACTTGCCTTTTTCACATAGGATGAATTCTTACACAAGTACTTTGGCAAAAGCAAAAGTTTTGTCTTGGCAGTTGGAATTTCTCAGTATAAATACCGTCAGAATAGAAACAGTTTTGTTTCGAGACTGTCTCGCTTTTTGTGGACAGTCTGCGGTGGGCTTAAATCATCGGCTTGTAAGCTCGGCCGGGGTCTAATAAATTTATTGGCTGTGAAACGAGAAGTCTAATTTCGAGTTCGATTCGAACGCATTCCGTTTTGTGTTCGAGTGTGATTTAGTGGTACGCTGCGGGTGGCGCAATCAACGCTCGATTGTTACAATGCATTGAAAGGAGTGAGTTAATATACAGATTACTCAGGAAAGGTGTAGGGAAAGGTGTGACATGAAGAACCTACCGCAGCTTAACTGGAAATATCCACAGTTGTTTTAAGTTTAAAGGTTAACTTTACGATATCGTGCGGACACAACTTATGGATGAATTCTTTGTGACTACTATTTTACATTTTACATTGAAAAGGGGAGATTTTATAATGTTTTATATTATATTATTATATATTATCTGTATTCATATATATTAAATTTTACAATTTGTTTTTCCTCTGTAACTGTAATTTTATAAATGTTTAATAAAATTCAACTCGAGTAACAAAGAAAAACATTGTCTTTTTATAACTTTGTCTTAATAAAAGGTTCATTTATACACCCTATTTGTATAATTACCAAAAAAAAATGGGCGGTACAAAAGTGTTAATACATTGTAGATATGTAGTCAAAATTTTTATTACTTCACAGTGAAATAATTATTAATTGTTAAAGTTTTCGAAAATTCCATCTAAAAGTATGGACACCATCTTAACAAAAATACTACATGCCTATGTACAACTTATTAATGAAAACACATCATTCGCGTCAGTGAAAAAATATCTCTCTTACTCTTTCTAACACCCCCCATCCGAGCGTTCGGTGTGAAAGAGATTGTCGACTTTCTGCTTTCGTTCGTTCGTTTTCGGAAGAAACAAAGGCCGCGCGATGGCAGGGCGGAGGGTGCGGGGTTGGTCCGGTGGCCAGGTCTAACGAGCTAGGACGCGAGTTTGCCGAATGTTATGATTATGAATGATACATTTCTATGTAGAAGTTTCATGCATAAACCGCGCGCATGTAGTATATCTTAATGAATAGTGGAAATGCCTAGAATAAAATTTGTAGGTGTGAATCAATCTAGACGTTTGACCAAATATTGATGATTATGTGGGAATTTTTTTTTTAAAGTAGTTTTAAATATTCTTCCCATGTATGTATTAAGTACCAGCAGCATATAGTGCTGTTTTTTTTTGGTAATTATACAAATTAGGTGTATAATGAACCAGATTGCTTCAAAACAATTTTAAAAATTAAGTCATATAATAGATAATAGAATAAAGTTTACAAAATTACCGTATTCGGCGTAAATAAGGTTAATTACAATAATGTATTTAGTGATAGTAAGTATTTTGTTTTTTGTTAGACTTTGATGTCATTTGGAATAAGAGTTTGGTGTTGTTTTTGCTAGTAAAAATAGAAAACCGACTATGCTCTTACTTTGAACAACATAATTAGGTAAGCTTGTATGGTCTACGTTTTAGATTGAAGAGGCAGCTTACTTAGTTACGAGGTGACAAGCAAAATGAATATTATCCGACTTTCATGACCGCGACGACGACTTATTTCCAATGTACAAAATGTTACAGGCGTAAAATTCAATTCAATTCAATTCAAACACACTTTATTGAACATCAATATATGTACAATACAGCATAAGAAAAACATGTAGTACAAATTTGAGGTTGAACAATAGGCGTCCTTATCGCTAAAAGCAATTTTTTACAGGCAACCGTTGCATGGACAGAAATCGTAAGCATAGTACTTCGGCAGTAGCGTCGAAAATGAGAACCAAACATACATCAAAATATACAAAAATTAATACATACTAGTGTCAATAATTATCGTTATAAGTAAACGAGCACATATTCATATCAATAACTATATACCTACATTATATAATGCATTAATACACAAATAAAATACATACACATAATAATACATAATACAATACATATTATTAAAATCTTCTGCGCGAAAATGTATGATGTATAATGTCGATGAAATAAAACGTCCAAAACGCAAATTCTCTTTCATTCAGTTATTTAATATGCAAGATTTCAAATCTCAACTCAGTTATTATCCTAACAAACTACTGTGCTAATAGGCAAAATATCTGAGACGTAGTTCTACGATGCAAAGCAAATATTGTTTAGTTGACCCGCCAGAGGCTTCGCTTGCTTGGTCTTGGTGTAGTGGTGAGAGAGTTATTCTTTAAAATTGAACAAATCGTTTATATATGGACCGATTGACATGAAACAAACACTAAATGTTAAGTGAAGCTTACTACAATATATTAGGTAAAAGCACATCTAAATCGGATAAGCTGTTTTTGAGATTAGCGTGTACAAACGCACAGACAAACAGTCAACAAATCAACAGACAAAAATTCTAACAATCTTATTTTTCATTCTATTTTCGTAAAGTTCCATTAATATTTTTTTTCATATATCTTCCACTAGCTGACCCGCCAGCGGCTGCACTTGCTTGGTCTTGGTGTAGAGCTAGATGTGCCGTTTTGGAACCTCGAGGTCCTGGGTTCGATCCCAGGGTTCGACAGTTACTAGCTTTTTCTGACAAAGAAATGTTGAAGAGTTCTCCGTAGATTGCAATAGACTCGCTTCTTATGAAATAAGAGTAAAAACATGTCTAGTGAACTCCTGGGGTGATAAATATCTGGATTTGAGTTTACTTCTCAATATAATTATTCATCCTTTAAACTTTAAAACACCTAAAACTGATATAGTTCATTTGTATACGACATGTAGGTCACTAACTAAAATCCGGCTCGAAGGACTAGTAATGTATGGTATATCCGTGCGTAAAAGTGTGATAGAATATGAAGCAACATGCTTACGAACCGATTTCTGGTTGCAGACTGGTTTTTTTTGTTACTAGTGTTTTAGTCGCAAAATGACAATTGATGACCCGAACACAGTCGCTACGGCTTAGTAATTCTATAAGCAGCTTCTACCTAATCCGTACCCTCAATTACAGATATTCTGGTTTCTAAGAGATGCTTGCAAGTTATATAGAAGTCTATCTGGGATGTTTTCCATTCGCCCATTAACTACACTTCAATTTCTACATCGCATGAATGGAAACGTGTTCGAATAATCATATTCGAGTGTAGAAGGTAGTTCAAATATTCTGCCTTATATCATCATCATCTCAGCCGTGGGACGTCCACTGCTGAACATATGCTTCCCCCACAAATTCCCAAAAGGACCGGTTGGAAGCGGCCTGCATCCAACGTCGTCCTGCTACCTTTATCAGGTCGTCAGTCCACCTCGTCGGTGGATGACCTACGCTGAGCTTGCCGGTCCGTGGCCTTATATACAATAATGAGAATCGATCTGGTGACTGAATCTATGTAAATCTCCTTTCGATGTAGAATTCCTCACCTTTATAAAAGTTTAAATCCTCAGGTGAGGAAACCTTAAGCAAGGTTAAGACTAGCAAGTTCTTCCAGCGATTTCTTTAGCGAGTTCTTGCTGGTCTATTAACATCACGTGGAATATTTGTAGCACAATTCAAGGTCGCAAGTGACCTTTCTTGCAAGTTCTTGGACGATTGTTTAGATTTGCGATGACTTACAACGATTTCTTGGGCAATCATTCTCAGCCCGTCAATATTGTCTGCAATTTTGTTACACAAGTCCCTTTCGTATGTCACCAGCAAGATCTCGCCTAATTAAAAATATGTAAACTATAAGCCCAACGGAGTGTTCCTTGAAAGCCAGTTGTAATCCTAGGTCTGGTGTGTTGCCTTTCACCGTATCATTAAGGAGCATATCGTGAGACTGTGGACAAACATAAGGTAATTCGTTCATTACAAAAATCATAACTAAATACATTAATGTGGTAAATATTAAAAGATGTTGGCTTACATTGTCATACAGGCAGGAAAGTAGTCTATCAAGTAGCTTTATCTTTCCAACGATCAAAATAACCCATTTAAAATAAGGCTACAGAGGATTCTTGAATATCTGGTTTTATAAACCTGTTATGCAAAGGTGATCTGATCAATGTTTATGTATATTTTGCAATGTTAATTTGTTTACTTTACCATATTACGAGTAGTTTAATGCAAATCTTGTTGTTAAGAATGTCATTGTGTTAAAAGTGAAAAACTAACTGATTTGTATATATGCTAAAATAAAACTCCCCCTAATATTAACATATTTTTTGCTAAATTAAAACACCATTATACTTGGGGGTAATAAGCACTTTTAATGTATATTGCTTTAGAATGAATTAAGTAGTTAACAAAATTATATTGAAAATTTACGTTTTCCTGACCATTTCTAAAGTACGCGCGGCGCCGAGTAAGTAGTACGTCTTATGGGGGATCCCAATAATCTATCTATCCACAGTTTTCCTTACTAGCGATAGAAATTTGACATAACGTCGATACAAATAGTGTCAAATATATAACTCTAGTAAGGTAAACTGGCGATAGATAGAATATTGGGACGGGCCGTTAGAGTAAAGTTGGCGACAAAACGGAGAAAGCGGTGCGGTGGGAGCGGAGGACGCTTGCCAGCGATCATTACGCGAGTGCCGCCAGAGCGGTTGGGGTTGACAGTTTTTTAAATATCATTGTTTTCTGCTATGCGATTCACTAATGATTCATCGTTGGGTTCGTCGACGAGCTCACCGATGCCTAATACTTTATGAGACATCGCCCTTGTACATAAGGTTGTTTTTCCAACGTTTCTTGTCATCTCGTCATTTGTTTGCTCTTAGAGAAAAAAGATGCAATGATGTTTGCTCTTAGAGAATCGCACGTCCGTAGACTACCATCAAAAAATATCTTTCAAGATGCGATTTTGACATCCATACACGCATTTCGCGCTAAACCTGCGTGAATTAACGCTAGTAGGGAAGCGTTCTACTTATAGATACTTTACTTACTTTGCAATTTGCAACATGAGCGAACATCTCATTATTAATAACATCATATTTTTTACCATGTTGTTATTAAAGTATTAGCAAGAAAGAGTGGCATGAAATGTCAATGTCGAATAATAACTGTCTAACTTATATCAATTACTACTTCGAAAGTCAGACATATGGTATTGTTGACTTTTTTGTAGACATTGGCGTCTTCTATAAAAAGGTGCTACATCACTTTGCTCTATAGTTTTCGTAGCGTACGCGATATAAGGTTTTTTTTTCACAACTTGTGTTACATTACTGAAGTTTTCATATGTTTCCCTGAATTTGTGCAAATCTAATATGTCCTATGACCATCAGAGATCAGGGATAATGTAGGATTCTAACGGTGAAAGTATTTTTCTAATTGGTCCAGTAGTTTCGGAGCCTATTCATATCAAACAAACAAACAAACACATCTTTCCTATTTATAATATTAGTTTAGTAGAAGTATAGATAATAATAATAATAATAATAATAAATAGATAGTGTAGAAGTGTAGATGTAGATCTATTAAATATCATTGACGAAAAGTCTTGGGTCTGTGAGTCACTGCGTTAAGGCAAGGGATGCATTAATAAAAAAATATAACCACTGCGGTCTAAAGACATTTACACGTCATTGCTGTCTGGATTCACTTGGATTCCAGACGATGATTAATGTATGTAATTCAAGTTTGATGGTAAATATATGATTATATATATGACGGAGAAAGAACTTCCAGAGTGTTTTTAAAAAGTGTGACTTTTTTTTTTTTTTTTTTTAGAACGGACTAATGCTGTTTGCCTCTACCGGCATTTACAGCGTCACCGGACGGTTGGCGAGCGCAGATGGCACTCAGCCAGATGCGGGCGCAGAGGGCGCACCGCCTAAGGCGAGCGTTGAAGACGCTTCGCCGCAAGGAGAGGAGTAGGCGACTTGCTCAAGGGCACCACTAGGGTACGGACCTCGGCTTGGGCCGTCGCCAGGAGAGAGGGGAGTAGGAGAGAATCGCCCCGGTACATAAGTGTACCGTTGAAAGTGGGCCCTATGAATTTTAACTCTACGACTATTTGGAGAGAATCTAACCAAGACATAACTTTTGCCTCGAGCTCGCCGGCGAGCTCGGTGTTTGACTGTGTTTACCACTAAATCATAACCTTGTGTACCTCGCCTCCTCCCATTTCCGCGACATGGGTCCACACCGCGACCAGGATCGTCGCGTTGTGCACTCATGACTGTACTTTGGGTGGGGCTACAATAAGAATGTGTAATACCTCGCCCACAGCCATGGTGGCTGGGACTACATAGAAAACCAGTGTTACCTCGTCCGCAGCCATTTGCTGGGCCGGAGGATACATCGCGACCGGGGCCGCGGTGTATATTCCCACCCGCACCGTGGCTGGGACTACAATCGTGTGTGTGTGAATTACCTCGACTGCGACTGGGACTGCGAAGAAGATCTCGGCCGGAGCCTACAATGCGATCGGGATCACAGCCCTGGTCGGGTCTACAACCATTACCGGGGTTCCCTTGGGACGACGCTAAAGCTGCCGAAGTAACGGCTGCGATGGGGTCGTCCGGGTCACCCAAAATATGCCTTGGACGGCGACGGGGGGGAAGGAAGTGGGGATCGGTTATGTCAGTGGAGTAGTTCGCCGCTTCGACCACGAGGGGATTCGAGTGGTGGGGAGCTTTGTCGAAGTGGCGGCGGGAGCAGTCTTTCATATACTGCGTAATAGAGGGGAGGGTGAAATCGCAGTGCAGTTCGGCGTTCCGCAAGTACCACGGAGCGCCCACTGCCCTGCGCATAAAGCGATTCGGAATCACTTGAAGTTTGTGGAGGTCGTGTTTCTGAGCATGGGCGAACGCTACAGATGCGTAAGTCATGATTGGGTGGATGCAAAGTTTGTAAAGAGTCGTCTTATTTCTATATATAGAGACATTTGTAGAGTAGATTGCAGTATCATCCGCAAACTGAGCGATCTGAACATTAGGTTCAGATCGTGGGATGTCGCTGGTGTACAGCGAGAAGAGAATGGGTGAGAGTACAGAGCCCTGAGGGACACCTGCGTGAATGGGATGCGGGGAGGAGAGCGTTCCCTCGGTGCGATAGGTAAACGTTCGATCCCTGAGAAAGTCTTGTAAGATGAGTACAAGACGGTCTGGCACACCCAGTTGGTACAGCTTGAATATCAAGCCGTTGTGCCAGACTTTGTCGAACGCTTTCGCTACGTCGAGGAAGACAGCTATGGTCTCTTGGGGCTTTGGTTTCTTATTGAAACCGCCTAGGATGTGCTCCGTTACGCGGTGCACTTGTTGGACGCAAGAGTGTTTGGCTCTAAAACCAAATTGCTCATCGGGAAGGAGGTTATTGGACCTAACGTGGGACCAGAGTCGGTTCACAATGAGCCGCTCGTAAATCTACCCCAGAGAGCTGAGGAGACTTATGGGACGGTAGCTGGAGGGCTCGGCTGCCGGTTTGCCTGGTTTGTGAATACCAATAACAATGGCATGCTTCCAAGTGTCTGGGAAGGAGCAGTTGCTCATAGCCGCATTGAAGATGCTAACTAAGAGATGGAATAGTGGGACTGAGAAGTGTTTAATCACCTTGTTGCTGATACCATCAGCACCAGGGGATTTACGGGTCTTGAGGCTCTTGATCAGAGACACAACCTCGGATGATTTTACCGGTGGGAGGAGTGGGAGGTCAGAGATGGACATAGAGCTTTTACGTTCGACTTCAGATTCCACCGAATCGAGGTGTTTCTGGTCGACGTGATCTACATTTAGAGTACACTGAGCCTCAAGGCTATCAGCTAAACACTCGGCTTTGGCTTCGTCAAGGAACGCTATGGAGAGGGGAGGTGGCCTTATGAGTGAAGGCATTGTCTGTTGTCCGTCAGATTTCAGAGTTCGAGCCAACTGCCAGTATGCCTGGTGAGTTGGCTCAATCTCTGACAGTTTGTCGTCCCACCTTTGATCACGCAGCTCACTCATGCGTTTCCTTACAGCACGCTGTAAATAGCGCATGGTGGCTTTGTTCTCTGGGGTTGGCATCGAGTCATACGCCCTAGTGGCGGCGTTCTTAGCTGTCAGTAACCTCCTCGCACCCTCGGGCAGTTCAAAGCGGCGACCATCCGCCACTTGGACCTGCTTTGAGGATTCACCTTCTGCGGTGCGGAGGTGGTCACTGAGAGCCTCGATCGCAATTGACACGTCTTCTACTGTCTGTATGTCATCGGGGATTCTATCGAGAGTGGGTGAACTGATAGCTTGGAGGGATTCCCCCAGTTGCTTCCAGTTCACTACCGTTCTAGTGATAGGGGTTATGTCCGTCGGGTCGGGGCCTAATTTCAACAATACAGGGCGGTGGTCTGAAGTCAGTTCGTGTAACACTTCTATAGAGCGCAACCGGAGGGTGACGTTCTTGAGAAGTGCTATGTCAAGTATGTCTGGTCGTTGGTTGTCAACATAGGGATATCTTGTGGGCTCCAGAGGGGAGAGAATATCAAAGTTTAAGTGGCTGACCAAGCCTTCAAGGATTTTACCATTACTATTGTTACTAGTACAGTTCCATATGACATGTTTACTGTTGAAGTCACCGATCAGAAGGACGGAGCTTCCTAGAGAGAAGAGGGCTTCCAAGTCTGTCTGTAATAGTTCTTTAGCAGAGGGGAGGTAACATGAGGCTATGATGACAGGTTGATGACCTGACATCGCTAGAAAGCAAACAGAGGCTTCTAGTATTCTAAGTGGTGGAGTAACAATTGGGATACAGTGCAGAGCTCTTTTGTAATAGATGAGAGTGCCACCTTTTGGGGTGGCCACTCTATCATTACGAACCAAACGGTAATTTGCAAACCTAGGGTTCGCTGTACCTGGTTTCAGAAAGGTCTCCTGTACGCATAGGATATCGACCTGATGGGTCTTACAAAATTCGTGAACTTCGTCCTTTTGACTAGAGAGGCCGTCAGCGTTGAAAGTCGCTACGGTGACTGAGTGGGGCTTAATTCGTTTCGGTGTACTATCCATATTGGATGATACCTAAGAAACGCTGGGGAGGGCGTAGCGCCTCACTGCGCTGATTAAACCCGCGTGTGTGAGCGTGGCTCGCAAGCGGTCTTGGTCGTTTGTGGCAGTACGAAGTTTGTGCGCGAATGCACGAACTTCGTCCACGTCTATGACCATCGCGTAGTCCATGACAAGGGCTATGTCGGCCGCCAGGTCAGATTGACCTGGGGCGTCCATGAGCCCAGCCATTGGAGGCCTAGAGAGCGGTGGTTTGGGCTTAGGAGCCGGCGCGCTGGCAGAGGCCTGCGGGCGGGCGGGGGTGTGGGGGGCGCTTGCTTGTACCATGCTCAAGGGCTTGGACCAAGCGTTGCGCGCGGGCGCGGGCGCGGGAATAACAGGTGTTGCCTGCAGTGCGGGTGTAAGGTTAGGCTTAGGGCCGTTGCCTTGTGAGCGGGTAGTGACCGGGCGAGGAGGGGGAATAGACCTCCTAGCCGGCCCACTGGGTGCGCGGGGTGCCTTAGGGCAACCGCGGTAGTTGGCGGTATGTCCCTGTGTGCCGCAGAGGACACAACTAGGCGGGTCTGATGAGTCCCTAGTGCGAGAACACTGGGCTGTCCCGTGATCCCCTAGGCACTTGACGCACCTCGGGCGGGCGAAACAGAAACGGGCGGCATGACCGTATAGTTGGCAGTTATGACACTGGCCAGGTGCTCGGTTCCGGAATGGGGGTTGAACGGTGATTCCCGAGAGGTTCACTACCGTTTTGACTTTAAAAATCGCTTTGCCCTCTGGCGTGCGATTGAGGATGACCAATAGTAGGTCGTAGGGTTTGCGATCTTTGCCACTGTACATCCGGTGGCATTCGCGGACGGGGTAGCCTTGCGCCTTTAAGTCGGCGAGGACACTATCAGTTTGTACCTCCTTAGGTACACCGCGTATGACGACGCGTAGGACTTTCTCTTCTTCGAGAGCATAGGTATGAAAACTTATACTCTCGTTTTTGAGAATCCTGGTTAATGCCCTATGGTCGCTTGGGGTAGGCACCTGGACTTTAATACCCAGTTGGGTTGAGCGGGCGCTAGTGTATTGGATCTTACGATCCGTCAAAAGTCGTGAGACCATGTCCCACTTCGCCTTGTCCTGAAGGAACAGAGGCGGCGGCGGTTTCTCGCGTCTATCTGACGCTCCTTGAGAGGAGACGTCGCGTTGAGACGCGGCGATGCTTGCGGGAGCATCGGAGTGAGCGAGAGGGTCGCGGGAGGAGGGACCGAGAGAGCCTGATGGCTTCGCTCCCGGGGCGGTGCAGGCCGCTTTGGGTGGCGGGGAGGGAGCCTCTGAGGCGGCTTTGGGGACGCGCTTTCTCTTTCCGACGGTAGTGAACCCGTCGTTGGAGATGTTGCCAACGGAGTTAGCGCGGGAGCGGGAGAACTCTACATCCATCTCATTCTCCGAGTTGGATGCCGAGTCGTAGGCACGTTTGTACTCAGTCCGAAGGACTGGAGAACGATCGCGGGGTGGTAGAGGTGCGCGGGGAGCGCGGGGCGCATAGGGCGCAGGGTCGGGGGAGAGAGGGCTATCTAACGGCTTGAACGCCGAAGAACCGAAGGGCGCCCTCGGAGGGAGGGAGCCGGAGGAGGGAATTTGAGAGTCCGTGAAGCGGGGTCTCTCTTTAAAGTCCCTATTGGACTGGAGATACTCGGACAACATGTCCGGGTAGCAATTTGAGACCCACGAGGCGAACGCCTGAGGCGAAACGCCTTGCGGGAGGCTCATAGCGGGGGAGGGAGAGAGTAAAGACATCTCGAGGGGAATACTCGAGATGCGAGTGAGGGGTGAATGCCACTCCCGCCGGGTACAGGCGGGAGAGTGAGTGCCTAGGTATCCCTACTGTGTGCCCTCTGCCAGTCTTATTGTGCAGAGGGATGTGTGCCTAAACGCGAGGCCCTAGCTGCTCCGGGGGCGAGGAGAGAAGACCGAGTAAAACCCGGCTTCCAACCAAACACTTGCCCAGAGAATAGGAGAGTAGGATAGGGTAGGGTGGGAAGGAGATACCTGCCGTCGGCGAGGGGAGACCCCAAGGCCGGTGAAGGCAGGCCCGTCCGGTTTTAGCCGTTCCCTCCCACGCTCAGGAGGGAAAGGCTTGACGCACCGGGTCCGCGCCCAACTGGGTGGCGTTAACACCGCGAAGATCGTCCAGAAGACCACGTGAAGCGTGGATTTGTTTGACTCGACTTTGAAAATTGAAAATTGAAAAATTAAAAAATCGAAACTAGAGGTCGCTCTGAGAAGAGCGGTTTTGATTAGACAATGAACAATGTAGGTGATTGATGTGTCGAAGCGCTCTTACAAGAGCGCGCTTCTTTCGCGACGCGAGCCGAGCCGAGCCGAGCCGAACGCCTCCGTGCGCCGAACGGTACACGAAGCGGTGGCTTGACGTCGAATCTGCACACAGAAAATCCACTATTAGCGAAGTCCAACACTGAATCCTCTTCAATCGAAACGATACAGGTAACCGGCACTAAAAGCGCAAGCACTTTTAGGCCGATCGGAATATTCTCGGGGAGCACTTGAGCGCACGTCCGTCCCACTCGAGCGCGCTGACCGGAATGCCCCAGCTGAGCGCCTACAGTGCGGCCGTATTTATAGGACTCGGCGCACGTGCACGACTTTACAAGTTTGTTGGTAAAGTATTGAAATTACAATTATAACATTAATTTTACATCGTAATCAACTCAAAATAATCAACTGATGATTTATAAACTATTTTTAGGGCAATCAAATGATTAAACTTAATTATTCTCGACGAACTGTTGTAGTTGCGCCGATATATATAATAAATGTCGCATAATAATAACAATTTCAACATACATATTACTCTCGTTACTTTATAATATATTTTTGTATTACAGTTTAGTATTAGTAGAACTCTTTGTGAACGAGTTCGTCCGGGGTAGTACTTCAACATACTTATTTTAACAGGGAAGCAGTAATGTTCGCATTATTGTGTTCCCATTTGAAATGTATACTCCGGTGAAATTACAGGCATATTAGACTGAACAACATAATATCACAGAGTTTTGGGTGCAGATGTTACCGGATAACACCAGGTAGGCCTCGTCCTTGTTTCGTAACCTACGAACATAAAAAAGTGATGTCTGAAAGGAACTTTGAAGAAACGTCTGCACAGCTATTAAGTAGGTTAGGTTGGCAGTTATGTAGGTGAATGAATAAGGATTTTATATAGGACACAGTAAAAATTAACAACACTGAAAGGGTTCTAAAATAAATGTGTTTCTGTTGAAATTTTCCTCATTTATATTTGCACACCTAATTAAATGTTCCATTAGTAAAACCACGTTCATATTTTCCTAAAGTACGTTGAAAGTGCTTTATTATTTCCAGCGTTACGTTCTTAAGCTTAATTACCGCCTCTTCCAGTCTTTGCATTTAAATGTTACTTAAGTGGATGTGTCCATTGTCAGCTATACGGCCGATAAAAAGTCGAACGGCAGGCGGCTCTTAAACACGAATATTGGGTAAGTAATATATGTTCGATTATTAAAATATATATAGACATAAAAAATAACAACTTATGATATACCATTCATTTCGTATACCATACATATAATATAATAATGATCGAAATTCAAAACAAATAACTTTAAATGAAAACCATTTATAAACTATACACCCATGTGATATACTTAGCAAATGATATAATTTTTATATAAAATATAACATATACTTACTTTTTAGTCGAATTTAATAAAGATATATAATGAAACATCGAAACCTATAAATATATTCAAATGTAAACAAAAATTCCTGACTATAACAAAAGAGCAATACTCTCATACACGAATTGCAATACGCTAAACAGTATTTTGTCGTTCTTACTATTGAAGGCAGGGACTATTATTATAATGGTACAAATGCAGTTAGCATAAACAATACCTGAGGTTTTATTTATAAATACTAACCTAACTCAGTATAATTTATCTGCAATCCTCGCTTCGCTAGTCGTCGCACATATATAAGACTGCTGGGTATATCTCTGAATTTCAACAAGATTAATACTTCAACAAGTCGCTTACTTCGAAAAAACATAGTAAGACAAGTCATGGCTTCGGCAGGACATATTATTATGTACGACAAGAGTTTTAGCCCAAAAGTGCTGCGATATATCTTTATCGAAGTGTAGGATACCCTGGCTTATTCTAGCGCTTCGCCGGCCGCTGTCGCGGCACGCTCGCTACGCCCGCTCGGCTCGCGCGTCGTGTGGTCACGATTCAAACCTAACGCTCCTCCTCGCTTCGCTCGACGTCGCACCGTGATTTCGCCTTAGACTAGTCATGAAAACTGAATACCATTAAACACACTGACATCATTTTGTTAACGGAATCATACTAAAATTATAGTATGTCAAATCATCATCATCATCATCATGATGATGATGATTTGATTTAAGATAGATTATATATATTTAGATTATATCGAAATAAAATATGATACTTGAACAGTATATAATATTAGCAGTATATAAAATTATAGTATTACAGTTCATCGATATATGAAGTGCTGGTATATATTCTAGATTATATAACAACTATAACGTATATCAAATAAAATTATATCAACTGTCCGTAATGGAAAAAGTATTTTATATCCAGTGAAGGTTATTAAAATAAAAATATGTTAAATGAATTTTGAATAACAGTCACGCGAATATTAGTATTTGGAACAAAATCGGCCGGTTTCAGGCAAATTGACTAAATAAAGTCTTGTCCACAAATGCAATCATTAACATGTTTGTATTTATGTGCCGTCTTGTCAGGACGGCGCGCTTTAGGTCCTTTTTTAAAAAAAAACACTTAATGGCTGAAAACTAAGATATAATTTCACTGCACAACTTGAGAATTAATATATAGAGAAACAATAGGTGTGTTACTGGACGAGAGTTTGAGTTTGACTGCCTGAATAATTATGAAAAACAGTTTTATATAACGTATATATTGCTTACATAGCGATTACTTACATATTAAGTTTGTTCATAACAGTACGTCAGTTTGTTTAATTAATATTTAGTATGTAATTAGGTTAACGAGTTAACGAATAAAGGAAATTTATTCAAAATCTACAATAATAAGTATTGATGAAATGTTATTTTTATTCTCAATTATTTGTGTATTAAGATATTCAGTGACTATGTTAGTAACATGCAACATTGTATACATTAAGATTATATTTATTAAGAGCTGTTCTTGATCTGTATCCTGATAAATCAACCTATCTAAAACTAATAACAGCTCAATTAGAATGCATTCAAGGAAATAAGTCTTAAGAAATTCATAAGCTCATATCGAGGGTGTGTCACCACAATGGAAGTATTATTGCCATTGTAATTCTATAGTTGACACACAATAGTACGCCAAGTATCCTTATTTGAAATTAATATTATAATATCAGTAACAAAACCCTCTCTAGCCCAGGATAATCAACAGATCAAATAGTTCCGATATAATAAGAACATAATAATCATATGAAAAACATAGGTACTCTAAAAAATCATAATTGATTTATTCAATCAGTACAATGCTCGTAGGCCACCATCGAGTTTCCCAACGGGTAGGCCTTAAGATGATCATGGACAAGACGAAAATTATGTCTAATGCCCATATCGCCCCCCCAATATCAGTGGGAACTTAGTTCTCGAAGTTGCTGACGATTACATCTATCTACCTGGGACAGACAGTCAAACTAGGCAGATCCAAATTCGAGAAAGAGGTCAATCGTCGAATCCAACTCAGCTGGGCAGCGTTCAGGAAATTTCGCGAAGTCTTTTCGTCTAAAATACCACAGTGCCTCAAGACAAGAGTCTTCGACCAATGTGTGTTACTAGTGATGACTTATAGCACTAAAACGTGGTCTTTTACTATGGACCTCATAGATAAGCTCAAAGTCGCACAACGAGCTATGGAGAGGGCTATGCTCGGGGTTTCTTTACGTGAACGAATCAGAAATGAGGAGATCTGTAGAAGAACGAAAGTCACCGACATAGCCCAGAAGATTAGCCAGTTAAAGTGGCAGTGGGCAGTCCACATAGCACGCAGAACAGATGGCCGATGGGGCCGGAAAGTTCTGGAATGGAGACCACGGTTCGGCAAGCGCAGCGTAGATCGTCCACGGACACGGTAGACAGACGACCTGATGAAGGTCGCAGGACGACGTTGAATGCAGACCGCTTCCAACCGGTCATTTTAGAAAATCATGGGGGAGACTTTTGTTCAACAGTGGACGTCCTACGGCTGAGATGATGATGGTGATGATTTATTAGATTTTTTAGAGTACCTCTAGAGTTGAGAGTCGCGGTAAAAAATAGAATAAGAAACAATGATATTTAATGATTATAGTAGTTTTTGTGCCAGCCAGGATAGACTAATAATTTTATCAGCATTTAAAGTAAACAGTATTTAAAATGGCATTTTGAAAGTTAAGTTTTCATTAGGCTTCAACTCTGCTCCCAGAAATGTTCTTGTTTCAGACTGATAACTCAGTCCGCACGACTTTTTATCGTCCTTACAATTTGACCAATGGAAACAAGCTATGCGAAATTCAATTTGTATGCAGCAATAGCATGCTTTGTAAAAAATTTGGTCGAATGAGGACTTTGAATTGCTTTGTGTTTCGCTTCTTTTACTTATTTTCTACTTAGGCACTACTTTAGTACTGGCCAACTTAACACGAGCAGCCACTGGCCATATTAGAATGAAAATATTATAATATATAAATCTTATTTAGCAGGCTGAATAAACTACACTACAAAACTCATTAATGTCGTTCTCTACGAATAAATAATAAGTCAGGAAATGTTACTGCGTTGAAAAATTACCCAACAAAAGTCGTGCTCAAGTAGGCGGGGCTTAAAAGTCGTGTTCAGTACGTCATCAGTCGGACATTTCTCTTGCAAGCGAGTACATGTCAAATCTTCGCTAACATTTTAATTTTTAATATTGTGAACTACAGCTGTGAATCATCGAGTTGCCAGCCTGTGTTGTGATGTGGTGCACGATCCATACAAGATTTTAGTTATGCTATTATTTATATCAAATCTTATATTAAGCATTTTTATGCTGATGATTCTTTCCGAAAAAACATCATCATCATCATCATCATCTATAAGAATTACTACAGAAAATGAACAATTAACGACGCGTCTTCGGACAATCCTTGACAGACGATAGTGCTTTAAAAAATAATGTCAAGTTATTTACACCAATAACACAAACGGTTAGAAGTTACGATACTACTAAGTAAATGACATAATTTACATAATAGTTAAATTATACCTGATAAAACATGCATCCTTTCATAGAGGCTGAAATAGTTGGAGTAAAAATGTGATCCTTTTAAGGATACTTCACACTATTCACCACTGTCCCTGAAAATATTATTCTTTCTACCCAAAGGTAGTCTGGAAGAAATCGGTAAGTAAGTAAGTAAAAGAAGTACCGCCTTTTGTACTACGATGTTCTTTTTCTCTCTTATGTTTTTCTCTTCTATGTTTTACTATAGTGTACAAATAAAGAGTTTCTATCTATCTATCTATTTTTATTCTGTACAAAATGAAATTTTTTCAATAAGGTACAAAAACATATAAATAATCATGTAGCATACTTTGACGCATGTTTCGATAAATGTTAAAAACCGACCAAACGCCAAACAATAAGATACGAAATTTAGGTTAGAATCGAGATTTGAATAAGTAATTCGCTAGAGATATAAGGTAAACAGCATCGGGATCCCAGATGACGGAATCCGATGGATTTGTGACGGCTACCAAGACCAATATTGAATAGTGTGAATATGATTTAGGCTACGACTTAGGATAAAAAAAGAATTATTTATAACACAAAAGTTTTGAGTAGCAAATAATTTAGTTGGTTTCGAAAGTATAAATATCGGGTTTCGGGAAAATCATTTTCTAGAGATATCAAGGTAAGGGTTCTACAACGAAGATCTGACAGATTTACGACGACGAAAACCAATACTGTGTAGTATATTTATGATAGGGAAAATCTTTTAAGAGTTCCTTCCTCTTCTTCAGATACCTCTCCACTGGAGGTTGGCCGTCAACTTAGCGAACTTATCCCTATCTTGTGCCAAGCGGAATAGCAGTTATACGCTGGCTATACCATTCCATTCCCTGATATTGTGTATCTAAGACTTTTTTCTTCATCCAACGCGTCCTTTACCTTTTATCTTTATCCATCATTAGTAGCTGGAAAGGATGATATCTTTTATATTACAAGACGTGGTCAAGATATTCTACTTTTCTCTTCTTAGTGGTCTGCAGAAGTTCATGGCTCTTTTTCAGTGCTGAAGAACTATGACGTTAAATACTTTCCGTGTTCAGCTAATAGGTAGGTACATAGCATTATCCGGGAGCATCACATCTCCAAATCTTCGAGTGATTTTTGTGCTTCAGCTTTTATAGAACAAGCCTCGCTACCGTACAACAGAGCAGCCCAGACTTAACATCGGAGCATCCTCATTCTGAGCTTCAATAAAAGTTTGCGGCTGCACAAATTTTTCTCCATCTTCATAAGGGTTGCTCAGACGATTTCAATCCGAATTTTTGTTCGCTACCTATCCATCGTTTACTCACGCACCAACCGATGTATACATCCGGACTCGCTCAAGGTCCAATCCTGCAACTTTTTAGGTTCTTAGATACAACCAGAGTTTAAGAGATATTCATATTTAACCTTACTCTGAAACTGCACACATGAACTCTGTATCTTCTGTATGTCATGTTCAGTTAAATACCTCGGAATCATTGGCATTTCATAGATTATTTATGACCTTACCGTTTACTTTGACTTTAACTGCCGGTCCTTCTAGTGCTTTGGATGCAGAGGTACATTATAGTATATATTACAGGACTGTATACACACCTGTCTGACTCCACGGAAAATCTCAATTTGTTCAGTTTCCGAACGCTTGACTCTGATAGTAGCGTTAGAAGTTTTTGATAATTCTTATATCCTTGCCATCTAGCCTAACGTCAATCAAGCATGCCGAAACAATGCCGTGTTTTACGCTATGAGACCTCTCTAATACTCTCTATATACAATACAATACTATACAATACAATAGATAACTCTTTATTGCTTACCACAAGAAAAGAATATCGGCGGTCTTATCGCTAATGTCTCATACAACCATTGAATGGAGAGGACAACAATTAAAGTGTAGACGGTGGTGTGCAATAAGATACATTGTCAAAACAAAGTTTAAATATTAAAAAAACTGGTTTAAATGAATAGGTACAAAAAATAATTATCTATTAATTAAAACATAAAGAAGAATTTTAAATACCTACATAATATATACCCTATACGTTATATACCCTATATTACAGACTACAAATGTGTGCTATATTTTCCTATACATGTGAACTCGTACCTTTTTACATATGTCATTCCTCAGTTATTTAGCGAATGGCCTGTCCATGTCAGAAAATGCATTATTGAAAATTTATAAGAGAGGATAACACAAAAACGTTTCATGATTTTGCACACTTTGCCTAAACTCGTACACCTTTACGAACACTTAAGAGTCCATCCACTGTTATAAGTCAAAACTGAAAGAAACAATAATCCAGTAAAATTAGACAAAATCAACGACAGCCATGGTTAAGTTTTGCTCGCCATCTACGTGTGCCATTATAATACATAGATAGGATATGAAGTTTTAAATTTTTTGTGTTTACCTACTAACACTGGTACGACTTATAATAAATCTGTCATTGACACTATTACAGAAATGTTTAAAAAAAAACTTCAACTTACAATATAATCTCTAGATACTTTATAAATCGTGGTCACTGCAAAGCGCTCCTCTGAAATCTTACTAAAGACGAACGTGTTACTACAATCTTTTTCAATCCGTCCATTTCTTTACAGTCGAAATATTTCATCGACTTTATTCACGTTGGTTTGTATTGAGTACAGTAAAAGGGTGATTAAATATTCAGCATTTTTAAAGTTACTTATTCTATTAATAAATACTTCATCTACCATACCTTTAAAGAAAATGTATGTGGTACAGGTTTTATATAGCACGTCTTGTACGAAATTACATCCAGGCTTACTCTTTTTGAATACTGTTATAGTTAACATATAAAATACACATAAAATAATTAATTGAATCACATGAGAAAATAGCTTCACTTGACTGGGTACAAATTAAGATTATTAAAAGGTCTTTTCAAATTAAGGAAGTATCGCAATATTCAATTAAAATAAAATAAAGACACTAGCTTCTGTCCGCAACTTAGTCCGCGTACCGAATACAAATTTTAAAAATATACAATAAGAAATGCTTTACTGTACATATAAAATACAAAGTAATTTATAAAGTAACTTAATGTACAGTACAAAGAGCGGATATTCGCTGAGAGCGATTGTTCTAGTCAAGCTTAGGATTGAAACACTAAAAAGTAATACAGATGGTGTGCATTAGTACTAAGGTAAATTATATAGCAAGACACAATAAGACAAACATATTGAATACCTCATATATAAATTAATAACACGATAAAAGCATTTAACAGCATTTAAGCCCCTGTCTGCGGGTAGCCATACCTACTTAAAAAATTTAAAGGATAAGAAAAAATATAAATATATAACGTTACTTAAAGTCATTGGAATATTATCATTTATAACATCATTGGTATTTAATTATCGTACCTATGACGTTCCAATAGATAAATCGGTATCTCTCTGAAACTACCTGTTGCATTGGGATAAAGATAGATAATGTGAAGTTAAAATTTGTATTCCTTATGTCATATACTTCGAGAACTGAGTTCCCAACTTATATTGGGGTAAGTAAAACATGGGCATAAGACATAATTTTTGTCTTGTCAATGTTCATCTTAAGGCCTACCCGTTGGGAAACTCGATGGAAGCCTTCGAGCATTGTACTGAGGTCTTCCAGTTCTGTACTCGTCAACAACTTCGAAAAGTTGTTGACGAGTACATCTGCCTTCTTCTCGTCTAAAATACCTCAGTGCCTCAAGACAAGAGTCTTCGACCAATGTGTGAAACGTGGTCTCTTACTATGGACCTCATAAGTAAGCTCAAAGTCGCACAACGAGCTATGGAGAGGGCTATGCTCGGGGTTTCTCTAAAGAAAGAAATGAGGAGATCCGTAGAAGAACGAAAGTCACCAACATAGCCCAGATGATCAGCCAGTTGAAGTGGCAGTGGCACATAGCACGCAGAACAGATGGCCGATGGGGCCGGAAGGTTTTGGAGTAGAGACCACGGACCGGCAAGCGCAGCGTAGGTCGTCTACCGATACGGTGGACAGACGACTGGATAAAGGTCGCAGGACGACGTTGGATTTAGGCCGCTTCCAACCGGTCCTTTTGGAAAATCATGGGGGAGGCGTATGTTCAGCAGTGGACGTCCTACGGCTGAGATGATGATGATGACGTTCAGAATTTTGTTTGTGATATATGTGAGAGTGTGTGTGAAGGAGGGTATTTTAGGGTGTGTCTAAGTGTGTCAGTACATTGTTATTACTAAGCGCTTTAACAGTTGATGTATGATTATTATTGTTTTTTTTGTTGTTAAAAGTACTGATAAAGTGTTAATAAAATTTAAATAGGAAGCAACAGCTTTCAAAGAAAAAAAAAGAAATTTGAGAATCGGTTCACCCAATCAAAAGTTATGAGGTAACAAACATAAAAAAAAATACAGTCGAATTGAGTACATCCTCCTTCTGGAAGTCGGCAGAAAAGACTCTTGATGTTGATTTTTATATTTCAAGGTGGTTACATGTTTTGGAATTAAACTAGTAGTAGTTTAATTCCAAAACATGTAACCACTACGTACGCGTAAACATTTTCAGTCATCCCCATTGTATCAGCCAAATGACTGAAGATTTCAAACTCTTTACAAAGTAAACATCAGTCTTTGTGTACAATCCACTCGAGTTTATCAAGGATTGCTTGAAGATCCCATTGTGTATTATAACTTGAATTGTCAGAGCTATTCATGAATCGTAACAAGAGACTCTCGCTCAATCCTCCTTCGTATACAACAATACATACTGTATCACTAAGTAGAGTGTTAGCTTTCAGACGTTTAATTATTTATTTGGTGTCGTTTTGACGACAATGTTTGGATAACTCTTACAAAACGATATTTTGATGCGAAGTTTTAAACGCGGAACGTAACGTTATCTATCCGCGTTCGAGTTTCGATAGATTATCTGTTATAGACGTAATCGTCTTTTCCAAATTTGAACTGAATTTCCGAGGCATAACTCATTTAAATCATATTTTCTACCGACTTCCAAAAAGGAGGAGGTACTCAATTCAAATGTATATTTTTTATGTCGTTCATCATAACTTTTGATTGGATGAACCAATTCTCAGAATTGTTTTTATTTGAAAGCTGGTGCTTCCCGTGTGATCCATTGAAATTTCATCAAATTCGGTCCAGTAGTTTTTGAGTTACATTCCAATAACTGTATGGATTGGAAGTCGGTATAACATTTTTCAAATTGTACTTGTCATATTAACAATGACTTACTATGCTACTAATTCCTGCTAATGTTTTAAACACTAAAGTAGGCGCGTTTCTTACCATACAGCGTTGATTTAGCTGGACGTATTTTAATCAAATTGGATATTAGAGCCTGAAAAGCAAATAATGTAATTTTTTTCGGATAGTTATCCAGCATCACAGATCTAACTTCAAAGTATTAAATAATTTAAAAATATATATAAAATAAAGAAATAGGTATGTGTGTTGTTACTACTCATTGAAGCACAACATAGTGGTTATTTTGAGTGCATTACAAAAATATGAGACTGATTGTTTAAACTTAGCAATATATTTTTAACTCAAAGAAAATAGAAAATAACACAAAATTACTTAGTTAAATATTTTTTCAATACATTGTCCCATGCTGATTTTACAGTCAGTGAATTAGAGAGGTTTCTCTCTAATTAATTGACTGTAAAATCAGTACTCTCTTATCAATACAAATCAGAGGGTATTTATTATTTCATTTGATGTGTAAAAATGTAACAGTATTTTTTGTTGATCGTATACGGTATGAGCCTTTTTATATTGTAACATTTGGTATTTTTTTGTCCGGATCAAGAAACCCTTAGAAGTTATGAGAACAAGTTGTCCCTTTATCTAAACCAATATGGTCCTCGGTCCATTTGATACTGGCCTCGACGACCAGTTTTAAATTTTAAAGGTGAAACTGGTCCTTGGAACCTGCCCCCTAGCACGTTAAAGCGGATGAAAAAAGGAAATAGGTATATAACTTAAAGCAGTCACTTATCACTTATGATTACCACATATGCTTAGGTTAATTATTTATTTGATAGTTCCCATGGGACCGAGATAACCTTATACCACGACGACTTCGCGAACAAAAGCTTATAAATCTTCTAATGACTAATTATTAGGTAAATATGTCAAAGCGATAAGACGAATTCTGTTCTTTAGTAAGTACATATTAGTTTAGTCTGTCCATGAAAATTTCAAGAACGTATGTACAGCCGTGCGATTCTCTAATGATTCGTCGATGCGCTCGTCGACGAGCTCACTGATGTCAAATAATTTATGAGATATCGCCCTTGTACATAAGGTTGTTTTTCCAACGGTTCTTGACATCTCGTCATTTGATTCACGAATGTTGTCAAAGATGCAACGATGTTTGCTCTTAGAGATTCGCACGGCTGGATGACAGATGAAATGAAGAAACAAAAGATACACGTCGTTGTCGGGGCGTAGTACAGAGTGGCCCAGCCGTGCGATTCTCTAAGAGCAAACATCGTTGCATCTTTGACAACATCCGTGAAGCAAATGACGAAATGACATGAATCGTTGGGAAAACATCCTTATGTACAAGGGCGATATCTCATAAAGTATTTGACATCAGTGAGCTCGTCGACGAGCGCATCGACGAATCATTAGAGAATTGTACGGCAGTTTACTCGAGACCACGGTTTTAAAAGGCATTCAAAACGTCACGTTAAATAATTAAAACACTGGTCATTAACTTTATAACTTACTAAATAATAACTTTATTATGGCCTACCGAACAAACCATTATTCGAAATCTGTGTGCTATACTAAAATATTCTTAGTTATAGGTATTATTATCGTAACCTGCAAAAGGCATAATGCAGTACAACTACTCCTCAATAGATGGCGCTACGTGTATTGTTATTTACTTCGTGAGTTTATGCGCGGAGTTACAGAATAATATCTCCGCCATAGGGATGCGAATCTTAGAGGAGAGGAATCCCGACTTACTAGGTAGTAGGCCTCTTGTGCAAGAGGTCGTCTTCGTTGGTACCACCGCAGTGTCAAGTATTCTGGCGAGAAACTATGAAACAACGGTAGTTATGTTAGCGTGTGCAGAACACTGCAGTAAAATTAAAGTGACTCAAAACTTTATGTCTAGGGGTGACGAGCGCAGTACAGTAATGTTCCATTATTTCGCCTTATCATAGTTTAATGGAATCCCTTCACTGTCAATCACCAAATGTTCTACAACACACCCCTATACACAATAATCACATACATATACTATACAAACTGACATTCACACATACACGGTCATTCATAAACACATATTCTTAAGTACGCGCAGCATTCACTTAATATGGGAGGTAATTGATATAGCTGTGTACCTAAATTAAATATTTCTGTTGTAATTTATTTTAAATAATATGGTATTGTATTGTAACCTTATGTATACATAATGAGGTAAGTTCATTTTACTCGTATGTCCGGCGGAGGGCATTGGTATGCCATACCACAGGTCTCACCTAGTTTGGGTATCAATGTATGCCTCTCTGTATAAAGAGTTTGTTATTATTATAAGATTTAAGGATAGTTTGTGTTTAAGCGATGTTTGTTGTTGTTATATTCAATAAATCTAAAATCTAAATCTAAATTATCTGGGTGGCATAGTGACCGTTATGGGCAATAGTAGTGATTGCCATCAGGTGAACAACTTGCCCGCCTTGTGCCTTGAATAAAAAAAAACAGGGATATTATTGTTCTCTATAATTATGAAAGATGTACAGGTAAAAAGTTTTCAAATAGTTTGTAGTTATATTGGTATAAATTTAGCAGTTTTGTAACAATGTTTTGGAATTGATTGATTGATTGTCTTTGATTTTCCACAGAAACTATTTAAACAGGTAACAGGAAAGTTTTACAGTGGCATACATTTTCAACGAGCTTATCATGTTGGAATCAAAGTTTTCAATGGCACCCGTTTGAAAATTATTGACTCAATTTTACTTTTGAACTTTTTATTTTAAAGTTTATATCATATCGTTCCTTATCCATTATTTTTCTCTTATATTCATATCGTAGTGTATAAAAAATTCAAGCGGGTCTATATAAGTAGGTCCTCGTCGACTAAAAAGGTTCTGAGGCACGTATTTGTGACCGTGTAGTTTATTTTTATAAGTAACTGAAAAGTTCCTTTCACTGCTATCTCACTACTACGCTTGAATAATTGCAAATATAATATAACTAGCTGCGCCCTGCGGTTTCACCCGCGTGGTGATAGGTGATGATGATGATGAAATGTACCCTATGTGTTAATCCAGTGCCTCATCTACCTCCATACCAAATTTCATCAAAATTGGTCCAATCGTTGGAGCGTGAAAGAGTAACAAACATTTATTCTATTCATCCAAACTTTCACATTTATAATATTCATCATCATCATCATCTCAGCCGTAGGACGTCCACTGCTGAACATAAGCCTCCCCCATGATTTTCCAAAAAGACCGGTTGGAAGCGGCCTGCATCCAACGTCGTCCTGCGACCTTCATCAGGTCGTCTGTCCACCGTGTCGGTGGACGACCTACGCTGCGCTTGCCGGTCCGTGGTCTCCACTCCAGAACCTTTCGGCCCCATCGGCCATCTGTTCTGCGTGCTGTGTGCCCTGCCCACTGCCATTTCAACTGGCTAATCTTCTGGGCTATGTTGTTATAATATTACTATATTATTATATTACTAGCTGCAATCCGCGGTTTCACCCGCATGGTGTTGGATGTTGATGATGATGATGATGAAAAGTATCCTATGTGTCAATCCAAAGTCTCATCTGCCTCCTCCTTTCATCAAAATTGGCCTAGCCGTTTGAGCGTGAAAGAGCAATAAACACATCAATGCATCCATCCATCCATCTAAACTTTCACATTTATAGTATTAGTAGGAATAGTGGGATAAGTAGGTAGGTATATAATAAAACACAAGATTCCGGTGTATAGTTAAGATTTTATTACAGAAAATAAATGAACATGCACCAATGATTTGATTGGGCATGTAAATAAATGATTGATTAGGTATACGAGTACCTTGAGGTGCTATGTAGCTACATTGAAATACGAAAGCCGCTGTAACTGGTAGTATAAGGCGCTGTGGCATGCGATGGGAGAGGCATATTTGCAGCCAAATACAACTGTAGGCTGATAATAGAGAAGCAAAAATATAGGTACTTTAAATCAATGGTTGTCAAGTAATATGCAGATGACAATATCAGTAAGTAGCTTTTATTTTAAGCTGACTTCAAAGTAATCAACATACGCTTCAATAACTTTCACCGTTCATATCAACTCATCGCTACCTGACTACTGATTCATTGATATTACTCCATCGCTACCTGATAGGGTTGGCGATCGCTATCACATTACTAAAACAGTCACGGTGACAACAAAAAGTGCCGACAAAGCCGCCACTGCGACGAAGACTGACGGCGGCAGGCGACCGGACGTTTTTTTAACGCCGAGTTTGTGACACACTGTTGACAAAATCTACTAAGACTTGCACATTGTGCTAATGTGAGCTATATTAGTTTTCCTAGAGTCGGAATCCTCATGTCTGAGGGTTGTGAGCTCCTCCACCCATTGTCTTTTCTTTTAAGATATTACGCCAGTGTGTTCGGTCACCATAAACGGATGTATCAAGAATGGTGCGGATCTGGTCGGACCAACGCATTGGACTGCGGCCACGAGATCTTTTGCCATCGACTTTACCAGTCACCACAAGTTTCTCGAGGTTATATCCTTCCTTTTTACCGATGTGATCAAAATATTGCAGAATTCTCTTCAAGCAAACGGAAGACAGTCTTGATATTAGTTTTAGACGACGTTATTAGTTAACTATTACTATTAACCGGCAAAACACTCACGTTAGGGATCGAATACGTTGACCCGGTTTTCGAACATATCAGATGCTCATCTACAGGGCGAGTGCACAGCGGCTCATGGCGGACACTAAAGATGAGCATCTGACATGCTGGAAACCCGGGTCGACGTATTCGATCCATAACATGAGTAGTTTGCCGGCGAATTCTCTGAGTGAGCGAAGCGTCTCTGCTCGAACTGGCCAAATTGAATTTCATCCGTCCGTATATTTGTTAAGGGTATTCGTTTGTCTGCTATACAGGTAGTATTTTTCAACCAATGTTGACGAAACTTGGTATATATATTCTAATATTTAGTTTAGTTTTTTCGTCGTCAGCTATTTTTGATTTAGCTAAATAGGGGGGAAGTCTACTGCGGCGCTATTTACCGACCGATTTTTATAAAACTTTGTATATACATTAGGTACCTGACATTAAAAAGGAATTTCAAATATTAGCATAATTGGCAAAGTGGTGTCAGAGTGTGAAGTACTGCGAAAAATTGCCGTTAATAAGACTATGCTCGCGAGGTGTACTATTCGCAGAACTACAAGTGTAATATAATACTAGTAAGAAGTAAGATAAGATTACCCAGTGACTAAACTGCATGTCTGGTTTACTCGATGAACTTTCCAACCATGTGTCACATTTGCAAGAGACGCCTTGTCTTAAAACACACCTGCTTAGAATCTTGATATTGAATTCCCAGACTTCGAAAACCAGTTAAGTGGAGCTCCTGTTTCCCGCAAATCTCTTATTTCTTTACACAAACGCAGAAAGATTGAATGCTCGATACGGTTCATACTACACTGGTGGTTAATGTGTTAAAAAATGATGGCAGACATAAATGGCGTCAGTTTTTCAGTTTTTTCCATGTTTAAATCCGATGTTATATGCAACGTGTTACGTGAATTTGGATGTAGACAATGTTTTGTATTTATAGTCTTCCTTTGGAGATACTCATTAGAACGTTAAAACGTATCATAATTCATGAAGCTGCGTGCACGTGCGCTATAAGCTATTCATATAAAGCAGTTCTTTAGAAAAGATTATGTAAGCTGTTGAACGGAAACCTTACCCTTTGGAAACCTTTTAGAGGCGCCAGTCAAACATTTGGTGCTCGGCTATCCAGTCAGGTGAAGAAAAAAAATGGTATAGAGTTGCGATAAATATGTATTTTCTTAGCTATATTATGTACAAGTAAGTACATTCTTACTGAGAATTAAGAAAAAAAATATGCAATATAGTGACGAGACGAGCCAGTCGTGCGCCTGGTGGTAAGCACTTGCCCTTGACAGTTACAGTGCCACTTCTGAATGCTTGAGTGCTTAGAAATGTTGTTTTGTCTGGTACTGCATTACGCTCGTCACCCCGATACTTCAGGTTTTATGTCTCACTCGCTACAGTGTTCTTCACACCCTAAAAAAAAATGCTTGATATTTGCTTTCCGGCAGAATATATCTGGCACTGCAGTGGTACCAACCCAGATGGCCTCTTGCACAAAAGACCCACCTATTTGATTATTGAAAATACGTTTAAATTTTTTTCTTGTCTTCTATTAATGCTACTCTAAAGGAGACTTCTCCTTTTTATTAAGGAGATGCAGATATTCAATTATAAATAACCTTAATTTATTGGCTTCCAAAGTATTTTATAGATACATTCTCCAGTCATACTGCTAGGTGCGAAAGGGATCATGACTGCCTACTATGATCAAGTTTTAGCTTTGCGTTGGTGCTGAATTAGCTCATAACGAGTCATTCAAGTCCTATACTTCGTTCACTAATTTCCCTTGAGAGACTGTCCTTCTATGTATGTATACTGCTTGACCGCCACCGCCCGAAACATTTGTAACTGCTTGAGAGGTTTCGTGTATGTGTGTACGTAGAAGACTGTAGTTCACTGTGCAGTCGCAGCTTGAAGCAGTCTATGCTGACTGCTTTAGGATGCTTGTGTATCTAGGGCCTGAGACGTTTTCTAATCCAAAAGGCCTTCCACCATCACTCAAATCCCAGGAACTTAGCGCATATTCTTTTTTTATTCTTCTCACGGAGGAAATATATTAATTTGATTATCGCAGTATTATGCACCACATTACTATAGTGATTTGCGTAATAGAAGTCTCTCATATACATGTTAATTTTGATACAATATGTATGAGGATGGAGGCTTTGGTAGGTAGTACTTATTTCAATTTTGGATGATACTTTCATATTTTAGCAACAGATTCAGTTGCCGTCTTACTCCATCTTCATTTCGCTTGAAATCGATCTATGTGCTACAAGTTATCAGGTCTAGTAAAAAGTATAACTGTCAAAATATTCCGACCAAAAGGAACGCAATAAATTTAGTCAACCGTTAAACAATAGGCCAACATTTACTTCGTTATTTGCCTTTACATTAATTCCGAAAACAAAAGGGTGCAAGCTGTGTGTCAGAAAAGCGTTACAAAAGCTATGTATTGATAAAGTCGCGACGGAGTCATTCTAGCAGGTGGCATTGTGTGATATTGAAGCTGTTTGTGGCTGCCTTGAGAAATTGAGAGGTGTCACCAAAGATTATGGCTGGAGTATAGAAGCGGAGTCTAATAAAGCCAGCGTGAAAATCATGCAGACACTTAATTTTAATAATATAATTATTTGTTTATGTTATAAGGAGACGCTACAAGCACGTGGCAGACCTGGTAATAAGTGATAACCTCTACCTAGAACAGACGACATGTGACCAACTGCACGGCGCCCGTAGCCCATGACGTTGTGAAATTTCATTTGTCTGTAATTTCGCTGTCTCTAATGCCCTTTAAACCAGAACACAGTATTGCAAACATTACTGCTTCTTAGTAGAAAAAGGTATGGTGGCAGGTACTTCCCCGACGACGACCTCATTCATTTTACAAATATATACTGCACTGTATAAACCTATGAAGTGATTGTATTTAATCAAGAATCTGAACAAAAGATTGGTGCCTTAAATATCAAGTATTTCATTATTATAGAATACTATCGAACTGTACTAGAATTATACAAACGTTTTGATCCACACGCATTGTTCAGGATATTTACTAACTCAATAACATCTGATATACTTAATCTTAGGCAATTCTGTAGCAGAGATCACCTGCTTCTCATATCAGCGACAAAACTTTTTCATTGATTTGAGATTCTCCTTTTTTGTAAGTAGAAAAACAAATAAAGTGGAAGCGAAACAAACCAATTTTATCAGCCTAAGATAAGGAATGCCGCGTCTGATGTTAATAAAGTCTAATTAGGGTCTGATCTGACACATTCGCTAGTAGAACCATCAGGGCAATAATGTTCTTCTCTATCAAGTAATTCTGAATATGTAGTAGGCAGACTGATGAAAAAGTTTAGTATGATGAAACTGAGACCTGTACATTCAATAGACTGTTATGCTTCAACATATGTACCGAACTGGTGCTTTCGGAGATAGAACGAGATGTTAATAATACAGACTTTGCTAACAATTTTCAACTTTAATATGGATAGGTACATACACGTTACCTTAAAGGTAAGACTAATGTGAAGTCACATAATGAATGCTCAATGCTTTGGAAAGCTGTAAACGTTTTAGTTGAACTTTCAGCAAGGTGACCTTATTTTGATAAAGCTAGAGGTACAATTGGTAATACATACACATACACATTCTGATATACACAGTACATACACTGAGCATTTTGCGCTCATATAGTTTGACTAGCTGTGCTTCGCGGTTTCACCTGCTTGGTGATGGATGCTGAAGATGAATCAAAACTTGCAGCCTATGTACATCAGGGACAATGTAGGATTCTAATGGTGAAAGAATTATTCAAATTCTAGTAGTTCCAGAACCTATTCAATTTAAGCAAATAAATAGACAATCAAATCCTTCCTCTTTATAATGTTATTATTATTATAATAGTGTAGATTATTGGTTGAGTACGCTTCCATAATGTTACAATATATTTTGCCATACTAATTTGTTTAAATACTATAATCTCCGTGTTGCTTATGCGAAGCTTTGCATATCTTTATGTAAACTACTTCCTGTTATCTCAAAATTCTACTGCGTACTCAAACTTACCTCATTATAAGTTCAACTCACCGCTAACTTCACAACTTACCCTGTAAATAACCCAGCGTTACCATAACGTAGGTATCGTAGTGATGTTCTTGCTAGAGCAAAAAGTTCAAACTGCGCTATTAAAATCGTATGAGCTAGCTGTGACCTTCTCCGTTATATTTTCAAGTTCTATTAATTTGCCTCAAAGCTGAAAACATGTAACGAAACAGCTATTTTTTTTAACTTTGTTTACTTATTTATAACTTCAGTTATTGAGCTCTACATAAAAATATAAGTCTTAAATGTCATTTAGCAGTTTCACCCGTGCGATTCTCTAATGATTCGTCGACGAGATCGTCAACGAATCATTAGCTCACCGATGTCAAATACATTATGAGATATCACTTTTATACATAAGGTTGTTTTTTCAACGTTCCTTGTCGTCTCGTCATTGTTTCACGGATGTTGTCAAAGATGCAACGATGTTTGCTCTCAGAGAATTGCACGGCAGCGCTGAATCGTGAACACCAATTACCAGCTATCAAGAAATGTTTAACATCATTTCTTTGAGTGCCTTGCGGTTGTACTAAAACCTGTGCGATTTTCAGGTTGCACATTGCTACGATCACCAAGAAGCTGTCATCCGTGGACAATATCCTTGTTAAATAACTGCTTAAAGATGCTATTTTTCATCAGATAGTAAGTGGTCTACAATGCACAAGTAGAAATTCAATTCAATAAGATCGATGTGATTCGATGTTCTTAATATGAATGATCGATCATGATCCCCATGCCTTTAGTTTACAAATTTTGGCGCAAGACTAGTATGTAACCTACTTTACCTGAAGCCTTAGCGACTCCATTCATGAATTTAAAACACATGAAACTTAAAGCGAGCATACATCATCTTTATCTTGCGGAATACGTGATGTTTTGACTGAAGAAGACATTAGGGGTGGTATAAAACTGTGATAATGCTCAGGGGAGTTACGCGTGAAGTTTGGAAGCTTGAGTTTGTCATTTACTAATGTTTATTTTTGGATAGAATGAAATTTTATTCTCAAGTATCTTATTATCCGACTGCGGTGATAGACAATAGGAAGGTTATGTGTTTTGATATGTAAATATGTATGTCTGTCCGTTTCTATATGTCTGCTTTATTTATTTACTATACAATTTGTTTGTATCATAAACAATTTGTAAAATTCCTTCCACTCTATGAGTGAAGCTACTCAATTTTATTATAATATAATTTTAAAGTACTAAGGCCTGCTTAGCGATACCACATAGTGATGGCGTCTGACACGGATTGTCGGAAGACTCGGGTTCGAATAATTTCTGAGGATGTGGATTTTTCTCCCTAAAATTGCAATGTTTGATACTCAAATGTTCAAGAACCATTCATCATCATCATCATCATCATCATCATCTCAGCCGTAGGACGTCCACTGCTGAACATAGGCCTCCCCCATGATTTTCCAAAAGGACCGGTTGGAAGCGGCCTGCATCCAACGTCGTCCTGCGACCTTCATCAGGTCGTCTGTCCACCGTGTCGGTGGACGACCTACGCTGCGCTTGCCGGTCCGTGGTCTCCACTCAAGAACTTTTCGGCCCCATCGGCCATCTGTTCTGCGTGCTATGTGCCCTGCCCACTGCCAGTTGAAGTGGCAGTGGGCAAGACCCATTGTTGATGATAAATTATTACCCAAGATAAATATTTTTTTTCAATACCCTTTGCTACAGAAGAAATCAAAATATAATGAATAAAAAAGCGCTGTACCAATTATCGATAAAATGTATATGGGTCCACCTGTGAAGTACGACCTAGCAAACAAAATAGAGTCATGAAATCCATTCATAATTGGCTAAGTAGTCGTGTAACAAACATACAAAAAACATGCAGTAGAATTAAGAACTTCCATCTTTTCTACCGACTTCCAAAAAAGGAGGAGGTACTCAATTCACCTATATGTTGTTTTATTTTATGATTGTTACCTCATAACTTTCGAATGGGTGAACCAATACTCAAAATTCTTTTTTTGTTTGAAAGCTGGTACAAAATTTCATCGAATTCAGTGCAGTAGTTTTTGAGTTACACTCCAATAACTGAATAGAATGGAAGTCGGTTTTAAAATATTAAATTATACTTGTTTATTTGAAAGCTGGTGCTTCCCGTGTGGTTCCATTTAAATTTCATCAAATTCGGTGCAGTAGTTTTTGAGTTACACTCCAGTAACTGAATACAATAGAAATCGGTTTTATTATTTTCAAAATGTACTTGTTTGTTTCTAAGCTGGTGCTTCCAGATTGATCCCATTTAAATTTTATTAAATTCGGTCCAGTAGTTTTTGAGTTACACTCCAATAACTGAATAGAATGGAAGTCAGTATATTTTTTTTTAATTGTACCTGTTTTTGAAGTAGTTTAGAGCGTAGATCATTTGTTTTTGAGATTCTTCAAAGGCTTTACCATAATAGGAACTAATTTCCTTGTTGTAAATCTATCTACATCTACACTAATAATATTATTAAGAGGTAAAATTTGTTTGTTTGTATTGAATAGGCTCCGTAACTACTGGACCGATTTGTAAAACACTTTCACCATTCGACTCCTACATTATCTCTGATCTACATAGGCTATAGGATATTTTCAAATATTAAATAATAAATAATTAATTAAAACTTTGATAATTTTACCCAAGGTGTGAAAATAATATCAAAAATCCTTATATCGCGTACTCTGCGGAAACTTTTGACAATAGAGCAAAGTGATGTAAATATCTTTATAAAGAAGACGTCAACAAAAATGTCTGCGATTCCATGATGGGTGATTTGCGAGTAGCGTCAACAGTGATTTCGGCGATATTATCACTTTTTTCCATTCCAATTCAATATCGCGCTTTTAACAGGTGAGATCTGATCATCATTCGGAATGGGTTAAAATCACGTTCACGTTGCTCACGGCGTGGAATACACGCACACACAGACAGATGCTAGCTAGCGCACCACGCACACATCAACAAACTGTCATTTTTGACGGACTGCTCACGGTGATTTCAGCATGTTGCATGTTCGTTGAAATCGCAAAATGGCGTCCTTGGTCGCGTAAAACATGTTGTCGCGCTTTCTTTGATTTGGAATGACGATCACAGCTCTAAAACCGATTTTGACTTCAATCAGAAAACACCTAATGTCTGACTTTTAAAGTTATGTCAAAAGTATTCTTTTAAGGTATTTATTTGGACTTAAATACTTATTCATGTATATGCAATTGTATCGCCGAAAATATTATATCGCCTTATATCGCGTGAACTCAGGAAACTATTTATAATAGAGCAAAGTAATGTACGACAGTTTCATAGAAGACATTCATATCTACTTACTAAAAAGTTCGTAATACCATTATGTCTAACTATTACAGTTATGTCACAATAACTAATTACTCATTTTAAAATATGCAATAGTAGGCCGGCGCAAACTATAGGCCACATTATTCGTACATTGGTATCCTATCCTTATCTTCTATAATAATAATAAAGAGGAATGATTTGTTTGTTTGTTTGTTGTAATGGATAAATGCAAAATCTACTGAACCGATTGTTTCATCAGTAGAAAGCTACTTTTTGCCTGAGTAAAGTACGTCATTTTTGATTCATCATCATCATCATCCGTCACCACGTGGGTAAAAGCGCGGAGTGCAGCTAGTGTGGTAATAAATCAGTAGTAGCCCTAATACGATATTATAATGGGTTCCCTTATAATGTTAAATTAACTACTTTGTTTTTTAATTATTATTTTTAATTATTTTGTTTTTCTTATTAATAAGAAAAACAAAACAATCTTTTGGAAAAAATCTTTAG
Organism: Selenia dentaria; assembly: GCA_917880725.1. Taxonomy (NCBI): domain Eukaryota; kingdom Metazoa; phylum Arthropoda; class Insecta; order Lepidoptera; family Geometridae; genus Selenia; species Selenia dentaria. Next base: position 22,751,618 of record OU862893.1, read on the forward strand.
TGCCCAAATAGTACTTATCAGAGGACCAAGTACATTGTAAGTTGAAATTTGACGTATACAGTAGATACTTTCATGTATCTAGTTCAATTTTATTGTAGCTGGTGGTAGTGCCACGCTGTAACCCTATGGGTTACAGCCGAATGGGCCGGCGCGAAAGGGGAAGTACCACACTCCCACATAACACCAACGCGAAGTTATATAGCTTGCCATCGCGTTTCAGTGGGTCTGTGGGAGGATTCGGAGGCCCAATTACACCCCCCTCACCCTTTTAATTTTCCTTCATATCCCCCTTCCATTCTCAGCCCTACTATTCCTTCCTCAAAGATCAGCAGCCCATCCTCGAGACCTCTGGTATTGCGGATGTCCGTGGGCGACAGTATCACTTACCGTCAGATGACGCCTGCTCGTTTGCCAACCTATAACATTAAAAAAACTCGAGCATGAGGAAAAGCTAAACCTGCATTTTATAACGAAATTTTAAATGATCGGCTATTATATTTTATGTACCTATAATGTATACAGCGTTCCGTACTTAGCTTAGTAGAGATTTAGCAAGGCGCCTGAACCAAGCTATAAAGATTAAGATTTGCTAATGGACACCCTAATTAATTATTAAGATGTAGGTTTGCACTATTATTTTAGCGTGTGAGGTGAGATAAGCCAAAGTGCTGGTAAAGTGCTGTACTCAACTACTTATACAGGTTTTGAATATGTAAAGATAAGTAACACCTAAAATTGACTAAGCCATTCTTAACATACTTTGTTATTTGTTGGATAATATTTTGCTTCTTACTTTCATGTTTTCCAAATGTGGTAATCGGGTGTTGAAAGGAGCTTTTTTGCGCTTTTTAAACGACTTCAAGGAAGGGATTATATGTTCGTGTTTATGTTTTTTTTTGTATGTTAGCCGATTTCTCCCCCATTTGTGGACCGATTCTCAAAATTCTTTTTTTGTTTAGTAGAGTATACTTCCGAGGAAGTCTCAAATTTGGCCAAGCTGTTTGAGATACACTCCAATAACTGAAAAGTGTTGAATATTGATAATTATCATCATTGACGATGAATGACAACCGATTTCTTAAGTAGCAAGGGTCACTAAAAATGCGTTAAAAATGTTACCAAAAAATGGAACCGACTACCGAAGACTAAACAACCTTCAATTCAAGACTTCAACTACTTTTCACACTTTTGGTATGGAAGTCGGTCCCATTTTTTGGTAAAAAAAGTATCTGGAAAGTGTCTTAAAGTGAAGACTGGCCATAAATAAATGATTTTGGAGTTTTGGCGTGAACGCGGAAAAGTCAACGTTTTTGCATTTATCAAAACTTATGCTTTTTTTCAGTATTAATGTTTAAAATTGGTGGCGTTTTACTCATTAAGTGCTGTTTTACGTGCATGAGTGTGGGCAAGTGATATAATGTGGTGAAAAGTGTTTTTCCGTGTTGTTTCCAAAACTCCATAGAAGCTGATGGACTTTTGGATTGGATTAGACTGACTGGACTATGACTGACTGACATTTTGGACTCTGACTGACTACGACTAATATCACCAGAATATTCTACTACAACTTTGTAATACAAATAACTTGACACTGGCAAATGCACGAGAAGTGCGGGACCATAACCCACTAAGGAGGGGAAATGAAAAAAAAAAATGATTTTATAATATTTAGTAATTCTCACTAGTGTCCTACAACATAAATATTTTATGAACTAGATTGTTCTGCTATGAAGTGGACGTTCCGTTAGCCTAGTCGGTAGTGACATTTGAAGCTAGGTATTCCGGTTCTTTCATCTGTCCGTGTTTGTTAGGTTGTATGCAGGTTTTCCTGTATAGGTCGCATTTTACAACTAATCTTGACGAAACTTGGTATGCATGTTCTACAATTTTATAAAAAAATAGGCGATTTTGAGTGAGAGGTACATTTCCTAAAAAGGAGGGAAGTTTGCTGTAGCACTATTTACCGACCAATTTTGGTAAACTTTGGTACACACATTTTAAGTAAGTACCTGACTTTAAAAACGAATTCCGTATATTAATATATTTGGTGAAGTGGTTTCCGAGATTTTGGAATCTTGTGGTTGTGAAGTACTGCGAAAAATTTCCGATGACAATACTTTGTGCTCGCAAGGTCTACAGTGGCCCGAGCACGAACATTTGCTTAAGTGTAACGTAATCGTATCGTTGGCGTATATAGTACAAACTATCATTTATCTAGTGCAGCTGTGGCACAGATAATGCATAGTTTGTACTACGTATAGTTTGTATACGTCAACGATACGATTACGTTACACTTTAGCAAATGTTCGTGCTCGGGCCACTGTTCGTAGCATAGTTGCATTGTCTGTTCATAATGTTTGTACGAGTATAAACTAGCTGTCTCGGCAACCGTTATTCTCTTCCAGTAAAATAAATATAAAAGCTATGTCAGTTTTCAAATTTTATTTTTTTAAAAGGTATTTTTTCCAATTTTCTTCATTTACAAAGCTTTCATTGGACTTTTGGAACATTTAATTAAACCCAAATCGGTCTTACCATTCTCAAAACACAAGCACTTACAATCAAACATCATCTATTTTTTTAATAAAGATATCGTAACTTCTTACAATTGAATTACCACTATTCAGTTCTTATAATATTCAATGATATTTCAAACGGCCAATATTTCTTTCTTAATAATATAACATGTTAGTGTGAAAAAAGTTTGTCTCTTTTGCGTCTCAAACTGATTCTCCCAACATTCTAAGTAATAAATAACACGTGTCCCAGTCCAAGTTGGAAGTTGGACGCTTCCAACTTTCATATTCCATTATAATATTTTCAAGATCGCTCGTAAATTTCCCCCACGTGGTGTTAACTAAGTGATTAATTTTCAAAAGAGACAGGGATGCTAAAGTTTTTCAGTAACAGTGACGATGTAATTATACAAAGAAGATCAATATCAGATTAACTGATAACCAAAGGGTCGGTTTTGGATTTAGATAGTAGATACATAATATATATATCTGTATATCTTATATAAAAAAATGAACCCCTAATTTTCCTGGTCACGTTATAACTTGAGACCGGCTTTACCGATTATGCTAATTGTTATTTTGTTGTGTTAATTACTGCCAGGGGAAGGTTCTTATGAAGTAAAAACCAACAGAAGTTGGGAGAGTATGGCGAGGCCGAAGGCTGAGCCTACTACGCGAACCAAGTCGCCGGCAGTCGCTAGTTTATATGTATATAAATGAATCCCTGTTTTTCCAAGTCACACTATAACTAGAGAACGGTTTTACTGATTTAATTCATTATTTTTTTAACTATAAGGTTCTTACACTGAGATAATTAAAAAAGATATATTGCGAGTGTTTTAGAGTTTATGGCGAGCCTACTATGCGAACGAAGTTGCGAGCAGTAGCTCGAAGTCTGTGAATAATACAGCAGTGTCTGTTTGTAATCTGTCAAAATAACAGTTTTTTATTGAATTCATATGAAAGTCTGCCTGTACCAACGCGTTGGTACAGCGCCATCTAGTTAAGAACTCATTCTGCCAGAGGATATTGTTACCATAATTAAAACGTACCTTTATAAATACTTAAATAGTTTATTACAAAATAACACTTAAATACTCAATAAATTGTAATAATTATTGTTTAAATAAGTGTACAAGTGTATTAGCTTGTAGATTACCTGGAATGTTAATTGGCTAAAACATGAATTAATTTTAAAAACATGTAATGGCTTTATTTAAAAAATATATACATGTTCCTTTGATGCAATCCATCTGCAACACATGTTACTATTTAATATTGTAACAAAATTACTACAGCGTTAGCAATTCGCTTGTCCAGAACACCAACCTAAAATTTATACCTAAAAACAATTTTTAACCGACTTCAAAAAGGAGGAGGTTATATGTTCGTTTGTTTGTATATTTTTTTGTGTATGTACCGATTTTCTCTCCATATGTGGACCATAATTTACTAAAAAAAATACCAAAAAATGGAACCGACTTGGGCACCAAAAAGTGTGAAATGACTTGACTAAGTCGGTACCATGCGCACAATACTGTGATAGTAGATACGTTTGAACTATCATGGTACCGACTTCAAGAAGTAATTTCACACTTTTTGGTGTTGAAGTCGGTTCCATTTTTTAGGATATTTTTTTGTATTAAACTAGGGTGGGTCTTATTTTATTCACTCTAAAATCTTAATTCGTTTAACGCTTGCGAATGAAAGTTCTAAAATTTGCCATTTCTATTCAACTGTGGATATGTTCAGTACAAATTTAATCGTCACGTAACTAAACTGATGTAAAACTACCCACAATTAAATAGAATAATCATATTATTTAGATTTGTCATATTAAGCGTTACACGATTGTGGATTTTGGTAAAAACGAAATAAGTACTAGTATAGTATATAATATATTATAATACTATGATACATAGCCTAAGAGTATTTTAGTTTAGTGTTCTAAACTAGCGAATTATACATAATTATACAACAACATCGAATTATTCATTGAAAGATAATGCCCTAATGCCCGTTTTCACCAACATTTTAGGTAACATCTAAGCAAAGTTAGATGAAATTTTTCGTACTAAGTGTTACCTAACTGGCTTAGGTGTCAATGAAAATAAAAATGAAAATGTAATCGTTTATTCTGTATAGGCATACGGGGTATTTACAAATTGTCTTATTGTCACCTAAAATGGTGGTGAAACAGGGCATAAGTGTTACCTAACTGGCTAAGGTGTTACCTAAAATGTTGGGCATGAGTTTCTTGCCCAATTTTATCTCGAGAGTTTCGATTTATTTTAACTCGACACCAGAGTCGTACAAATATTAATAATTAACGTTCATAGGTACATCTTTGATACGTAAATATAGTTAATGATATTGATTTTATGTATGAAATGTTGTAAGCACTCGGTCTAACTAAACCATATGTTAATAAACCAGAGAATAAAACTATACCAGCTCTAGTGTAGAATGCAAGTTCCAGCCCAGTTTTATGATTAACCCCCTAATTTGATTACGCATAACATTATTCCTGTTGAGATTCACCTTTTATTTACGACTAACATTAAAACACCGTAAAGTATGAATAGAAACCCGCAAAGTGACGTAACGAAAGCCATGTTAGAATACATTGAAAAGTTATTAAAAACTTTTATTACATTTTTGAAATGTTTATAGGTGAAATTTAGTGGCCCCTTGATAGATTAAAATTTAATGTTTTAAAACAATTATGTTTATTCATTTCGACAAACTGCTAATTAAGTACCTAATTCACGTACTTAGAAACTTTGAGTTTCATTTCTCTATTAGCTCTTTGATTATTTTATTCATTAGAATCCAATTTTAAAACTACACTAAGTTTCGATATTAAATGTATTATGAAGTAGTTTGGAGGTATAATCAAGTGGTTCTTGAAACTATAGAACATATTTTCATGCAATGTTTTTGGTTTAAGCCCTAAAAGGCGTTTATATCCTGCAAGGTGATCTTGGCATTGTTATTACACATATGTACATAAGGATAGTTACATAGTTTTTATATTACATTTGCATATACTTCGGATAATTTCCGAAAGTCTCTGATATAGACTAGAAGATAATCCAGTGGCAGTGGGCAGGACAAAACAGATTGATGGTGAAGCTGGAAGGTTCTGGTTCAGTAGAGACCACGGACAAGCAAGCGTAGTATAGGCCGTCCAGCGACAAAGACGACCTGATAAAGATTGTAGGACGACGTTCAGGCTGCTTCCAATCGGTCCATTTGGAAACATATGTGGGAGGCCTATGTTCAGAGTGTCAGCAGTGGCCTACGGCTGAGATAATGACAATGATGAAAACATCGCGTGGCAAACTATTAGGCTCCTTTTGTAGAAAACAAATAGGAAGCATTTACGACATCGTGAACTGTACCGTTGTCTTGAACTTGAGTGTTAAACTAAAATATTATCAATTTACTTTAAACCGTAAGAACCCTAGAATTAATTGCCATAATAGCGCCAAGTGAAAATAGCTCAACGCAATTCAATAAAGTCACAGAGAGAGAGCCCCGGTAAAGTCGGTTGTACAATTTGCTTTATGTTCACAATTAGAGGGATTCCTAGACTCCAACCTGTGGGAGAGTTATTCCTTCGTTAACACTGTTTAACAAGTCATCCTGGTCGCCTTTTTCTTTATAACTCTTGTACGTTCCATGTGGAAAATGTTCCGCAATTTTGTTTTTTTAAGTATCTAAGGAAGTCAAGGCTTATACGGCAATGTGGTTAATTAGAAGTTATTACTTTTATGATTGTGCGCTTGGGCTTGTTAAAGTAATTTTCCCATGGTGAGACCAACCGTGTTTATTAGTTAAGAAATAAAATAGTGTTCATGTCACTTTTGTAGAAGACTAGAGAACTTAGAAACATGGGTCGGAACATAACAGTAATGGAGGCCCTGCTTCATTGCAAAAATGATTCTCAGCAAGTGAAATAGATATTGTAAAATAATCGACTAAGAGCGGGTATAGGCGTTTAGAGCATTCATGATCTTCGGGTTCTCATGGGTCTTCGGTCGTCCACGAGGTTTGGTCTGTAGGTCAAAATTTCCAGAATGAAAACGTTGTAAGCAAAAATGTACCGTGTTTTCTTTTACAGTAGCTTCGCCATACTTATGTGGCAGCGTTGGTGCCACGATAGAACTCGTATTCATAAATAACGAGATATTTTTAGTTTTGCATACCGATCACAATGAAAAACCAAATGGCGTGAAAAAAACGAATCGCTTAATTCGAAACAAAAAATAGTAAACTTGGAACAAATTTGAATTTGAAATATCGATTCGGCAAAATGCCAATTTAGTAAGTAACCTAATATCATGGGCTGCGTTATGTGGCTCCTCCGGGGCTTATATTATAAAAATAAATATAAACATATATAACATAAATTTATAATTTAGCAATTGCATGGTACGCAGCGTAGGTCGTCCACCGACACGGTGGACAGACGACCTGATAAAGGTCGCGGGACGGTCAACCGGTCCTTTTGGAAAATGATGGGGAGGCATATGTTTAGCGGTGGACGTCCTACGGCTGAGATGATAATGATGAGTTGTATGGTAATTAGTATGTAGTATAGGCGTGTGTTTTGCACTAGACATTATAATTATACCTAATTACTAGTATAAATCTATACAGATAATAAAAATGTAACGGATCGCTGTCTGTACATAGAATATCATCATCATCATCAGCCTGTAGCAGTCCACTGCTGGACATAGGCCTCTCCAATTGCACGTTACTTAGGTCAATAGAATATATATGAGAACAAAATATTAATAAACGAAAATAGAATTTAAAAATAAATATTGGTAGAATTTTTGTCTGTTTATCTGTTTGTCTGTGCGTTTGCACACGCTAATCTCAGAAACGGTATATATGATTTAGATGCGGTTTCCACTAATACATTGTGGTGTGCTTCACTTAATTTGTTGTTTCATTTAGTGTTTGTTTCATGTAATTCGGTTCATAAATAAAAGTGCTTATTGAATTTTAAAGAATAACTCTCTCGCCGTTACGGCAAGACCAAGCCACGGTAATATTATTTATACAGTATTCTGTCTTCATAGAAACGGCCGAAACTCGATTTATACCTACGCGCGTCGATATTGGTGTACAATAGCCGTGCAGCCAGTCGCGAATGCGCCGCTGTGACGAACGAACGGTGTAATACTTTTGTAAGAAGTAAGCGTGCGATTTGTGAAGATTTTATTGAATTAAGTACAAGTAGTTACTTAATGCACTTATTGATTATGTTATGATTTCATTTGTTGCTGGATTTGTTTGATTCTTCAATAACGCACCCAGAAACATTTTTTAAATTTCCTCGAAACTATAAAATATTTTTATTTAAGTACCTAAATACTAATATACGTAATTTGTATATACGTAAATGTTTGGTTTGGAATGCACTTCAACTAGGGCCCGCAGACTGTAGCAGAGTGTGGAAACGTTATGTGTATTGGTCTGCGAAGCGGGTGCTTTCAAGAGTCCTCACCGAATTGTCCACGATAACAAGGAGCTTATAAGATGCAAATCAAAGCCTAACAAAACCTCACAAGTAGCCCTGCAAATCGGTTAATCTAACTAATAGGATTAACAAAATGTACTCACATCAATCTTGATGACCAAGCGTAGCATCCGGTAGTCGGTTCTGTTAGGGGAGAGGAGTAGAGGCAAGGAGAGAGTTGGAAAGGAACAGGATGGGAAAACCGACAAAACTCACCCAGGTCTCTCGCATGTGTTTTCTGCGATCTTCAAATTGGGCTGCCCGGCGGTGTTCCAAATTGCAGTGTAGATCCTCCAGTCGGTATAATGTACTTACTCTAACACTATACACACAACATGGCCTACAGCATGATCGAATTTACACATCAATTAATTATTCATTTCAACAACAAATATGGCTCGCAGTCATTTTCTCAAAGCAAGCTAGTATTTCAACTTATTTCAACAAGTTACAAATTGCAAGTTATCTGCTGTCATAGACAATACAAAGTATGAAAGTATCTGTCGGCCCAAGTGTAGCGTTCCAAAACAACACAATATCTAAATGACGTTACGAGCGGCGCCATCTATTGTCATCGTTCGGGACCAAACAGTAAATATTTTTCAGTCTCATATATATGTGTTGTTATTTATTAAATCTACTAAGTAATCAAAAAACAGAACATGTATTTTATTGAACTTTTCCTAATTCATTCACTTGTCTTTTAAAAATAATAGATATAATATTTACAATCAGTAAACTAGAAAGAAATTCAAGCAGGTAAATGAAATTAAAATACTGTACTCGGGCAGCCCTACCGTATGTTTACGTACCGCACAGCTGTAGTAGGTATTCAAAATCAAGGATAGGGCCGAGTTACAATACTGTATAGATAATATTACCGTGACCAAGCGAAGCCGCTGGCAGGTCAACTAGTTTGTTACACGTGCCTATTGGTTAATTGTCAATGAAATTAAAATACTGTACTCGGGCAGCCCTACCGCATGTTAACGTACCGCACGGCTGTAGTAGGTATTCAAAATCAAGGACAGGGCCGAGTTACAATACTGTATAGATAATATTACCGTGACCAAGCGAAGCCGCTGGCAGGTCAACTAGTTTGTTACACGTGCCTATTGTTTAATTGTCAATGCTATCTATGTCTTATTTATGATCCCGGAAATCTTCTTTATAATGTCCACAAACCACTATACAAAAAATGATACCATCGCATACCCGCTCTCAAATCCTTCTAATTACTCAGTCATACAGTACGAGGATATAAATCATAAACACTGCTAGGTGTTAATTTAAAGCGAAATCGAAGAATGTGGGCTGTTCTTCCTATATTTCGTTCAAAACAGTTATGAATCTTAATACAAATCTACCTTTCTAATCAAAGAACACGAATTGCAAAGCGATGTGGAAACGTTATTTCTGTCAGAGTATAAATTTTTAAGCTAACATGGTCAGAAACATTAGAAATATTAAAATTATTTACAAGAAAGCGGAAACTCATACAAAATATATACATGGTAACTATCCTGATAATAATTTGATTATTTATACTGTTAGAGTATGTTCAGAAAGAGAACCATCGCGGGATCGGAGAAAAACAACCAAGCAGGAGTTTCGGTATAAGTTTTCAATCATGGTATGAACACTAGTTTAAGTAATAATACAAATGTTTGATAATAATATGGTATAACGCGCTGAACACGTTATAACCTAAGTAAGTGAGGGCATTTACTGTAATACATAGGTACACACCCAAAGATTTTCGCACATTAAATAATCAAAATATATTTGCAGATGATATGATGGGAAGCTCAGGGACAGATAAAGGGTTATAGGTAAGATATGTTGGTATAGAGAGCGAGACTTGGTGATATTATATAAATTTGCCTACACTTTCTCATTTTTAATTGTATACTTCTCAAACTTTGGCATAAACCGACTCAAATCATCAACTGTCTCTCAGTAATTTGTAGAATCTTTTTGGACATAAAAACTTCATTTTCATAATGCGAAGGGCGGAAGCTATAAAAGCAGAATTGTTTCGCCCTTTCTGTTTGTTGTTGTTTTGGTTCAGGTCACATTTTTGAATATTTTTGTTTCATAGACATAATTATTTAGATTTTTCAAACTGCTGCATGATTGATGAACTTATTATTTGCTTGGGATATTCTGAGTAATGAATAATAATTACACTGGAGGAAAATACCACTTATATTTATCATGAGGTACCATTTGTCACCGCTAATATTTAAATAACCATCTAGGCATGCACTTATGTGGTTTTTATTTGCCTAATGTTTCTGACCTATGAACAGGAACGAAACTTCTAAACTTCGATGTTTTTGTTGAACTACGAAGAGATTTGCTTAACGACTAAAAATCAACACTTTAAAACCGTTCAAGTGCGAAGGTTTGTGTAATGATGTAATTTAGCAATCTCACTTTAGGCGTGAAATCTTGAGCTGTTTTGATTAGCTAAAGTTATATGTTTATATTGAACTTAAAACGTATGTGTAAACAAAAACCGGATCATAAAAGTATTTATAATATTAAATTTTTAAATTTTTACAAGCTTTATTAAATGATAATCATCTCAGCCTTAGGATATCCACTGCTAATAAATAGGCCTCCTCTATACATTTCTAAAAAAGAGGACCTGAAGTGGTCTGCATCCAATATTTACTAATTACCCTAAGAATAATCGTTTGCCCCACTACGGCAAAGGCCAAAAGGAGAGATACATATTTGACCTTTATGTATGTACCTATGTCTGTTCCTATGTTAGCTCATAACTACTCAACGGGTCAACCAATTTTAATAAGTGATGTCGTTAGTTTAGCAATAGTCACTAGGTTTACAATTTAAAAAAAATCTTTGTGGCAGATTTCCGTGGTTGGTTTGTAAAATTTTCATATAAAACTAGAAATATGAAATTCCAAAACATTGCTTAGCGGCGTTAGTTTAAGAATGGAAACTTACAGCTTTTTGCTGAGTTAAGAACAATAGCAAACCTAACCCTGAATACAAATATTAATTTTGTCCGCTGAACCATTTCCCAGAAATAGTGGAAGAAGCGTTTTAACAATTTCCGACTGCTCCTAACGTTCCTAGCTGGTAACACAAACTCGGCAATATTTCCTGGAGGGAGTTTAATTCCGACGTCCGTCCCGCCCACCTGAGAGCGTTATATTGGAGAAGTAAATCATGAGAGTTCCTGACCTGTGGAAAAAGAAAACCTAACGTCAACTGCATACCAGGGCACCATGTACGTGGCAGAGGTATCTTTACTTTGCTTTTCAAAAGTTGTTGTTGCAAAGTTATTTTAGAATCTTTTATTAAACGCCATGAGCACCACACATAAAATAAGTAAGCCTCATAAAAGCAAGATTTCAGGGAATATTTTGTGCTGCCCACGTGGTCCACGAAACAATACAATCCCTGGAAGCCTGATTCTGTTTCTTACCTTTACCTGACCTTTGCCTGACCTGATAACAAAATGTTCTACTTCCCGTAATAATTAAAGATATGATTTTGGTTTTTATGGCATAAAATAGTATGCTCAATGCGCCACATCTCCCTGATACAACACAAGACATAAGGATTCTGATGCTCACCCTGCTTAGGAGTTTTTATTGTCTCCGGCATGATGTACTGTTGAAGGCATAAATAGATACACTTCTTTTCAGCGGAAGTGTCACTAAATATTTTTTAATATCGTTTTTTTTTAGATACACTTTTTATTGCAACACTACTATACAAGAAATAGGATAATATTTTAGAAGAAAAAAAAACATTACATAACTATGAAAAGCTTAACATTAAGTGTCATAAATACCGGTCTTATCGCCTATCTTTTCCAGACAAACATGACATTACAAGTTACTTTCTTACCACTTAGCCGATTTACACGACTACAATGTGGGAGGATATGTTAGAGAACAAAACGTCAAGCATCAAACTTATGCATCTGTGATTGTTATATATATTACATTAGGTGCGTTCGTTTATCTATTAGGGCATTGGTGGCGTTGTCATTGATGGCTCTTTTGTTGAAAAGCGTTCGTAAAGCTCAAAAACGTTATTTTTGCCACTTTTGGCCACACCCTATCCGAACGCTCAACTGAGCATAAGACCTAAAATCGCATGATTATGCTCTCAAATACATAGCTGTCAAAAAACGATCACAAACAACCATGCTCCGCACGTGGATACAAAATTGCAGTTATTTTTACTTGTAAATCGTTTTTTATTTTTGCGTACTTTCAAATAAATGTATGGAACACATTTTTACCAATCAGCCACCTAAGTAGTAAAACTTATCTTCTAAGCTTAGTTATAAAACTTATGGTACATTATGGTAAGTTATAATACTTGGTAAAATGTTTTCATTTATGTGAAACATTTTACCAGAGGATATAATGTTTACGTGTGTGTGCGTGACGAGGCAAGTAAATACAGCACACATAGCGAATTCGTAGCGCGCATTTTGAGAAGACGTGGTTTGGAAACTTACCGTCTAAAGGTAGGTTTCCAAACTTAAAAAAAAACAAGGTTAATTGTAAGACAAATACACTTTATTGTCACCAAAAATAGAAATTACAGAAAAATATGTATCAAAAATAAGTATGTAGAGAAACCTATGAAGAAATAATAGGAAATGTCAGGAAACATCATTCCATTCCAAGCAAGAACAAATTCCACACAAAAAGCTGTCCTTCAAACCAAAACGACGTATGATTCCAAATACAAATTACTTCCGAGGTAACAAATAGACATGTTCGGTGATTGGTTTAAATTCAGAAGAAAAGCAGGGATTGATCCACGCGCGTGCTGTAACGTCTACTATGATAACTGAGTCATAGCGGCGTGAACGATGTTATTGATTTAGCACGACTTTTATTGGGTCATTTTTTATGGCAGTTCCACTTCCTGATATTATTTCTTCGTAGACAAAAACCGGTCTTATCGCTAAGAGCGATCTCTTTTAACCACATAAAAAGGATTTTAGAAAATTTCACCTCTAAGGGGTGAAGCGAGCGCGGGCGTTGAAGATTGATTGTTTAGTTATGATGCAGCTTTAAAATAATATTTTAATCTGTATACCTATTACAAATAGTAGCGGGAGCAATGGTAATACCTATATCATTCTAAATGATCTAATTGCTAAATAGTTAGAAATCCGTATCATGGGACAGATACATATCACAGTATCCCTAATCCCAAGATCCTACACCCTTATCTTCCCCTGTCATTTATAACCTTCGTAGTGACGTATGAGAGGGTTCCGTATGGCATTATTGCAGGGTTCATTTCCTGAGTCTTTGGGGAGCGAAGTGCATATTGTGGCTGATGATAAATCGGTTAGCGAAGTAGACGGTGTCTGGTGAGGTCATTAGCTTTTGTGGTATTCGTAATTTTGTTATTTATTGGCTTATTTGGTAATAAGATATATTTGGCCTTAGATAGATAACAGTTTGTTGAGACACCACATTTATGATTTAATAATAAAAACAACAATGCTGAAAACTAGATGTAATGGATGGTCTTATGGCTGAGTGTAACTCCAGACAACCCATTCGCGTAGGAGTATCAGATAACACACAGACGGTATTCACAAATTCAGTAAAAGCACTATAAATACATGTAAATGTAAATGCAGTATAAAATGCTATGTAGTACATATAATAAAACTGTAGAGGTAAAATTTTTGTACAAAGAAAAAAATTGTAAAACCGAGTTCGCTACGAAGTGGCTGGTACTGATAAGAATTTGGCAAACATTATGTTTGTGATTTAAAATACCTATACTAGTTACTTATATACATAAAACAATTTTTTATCAAAATATGGAACCGATTTCAACAATAAAAAGTGTGAAATAACTTGTAAGTCATGATAGTTCAAAAATACCTATCATCACAATATTGTGCGCATGGTACCGACTTCGACAAGTTATTTAACAATTTTTAGTATTAAAGTCGGTTCCATTTTTTGGTATTTTTTTTCACCTTTTTTCACCCTTGCTACTTACGGAATCGATTGTCACAATTTTCAGTTTTTGGAGTGTAACTCAAAAACTGCTTGACCGAATTTGATGAAATTTAAATGTGACCACCTAGGAAAAATTCGATGCTCGGTCCTGAACCTCGGTGGCCTAGTTGGTCAATGGCGTCTGACACTGAGAGTCAGAAGACGCGGGTTCGAATCCCGTCCGAGTATGGATTTTTTCTCTCTATAAATTTCAATGTTTGAGATCGCTAAAGCAGGCGTTAGTGCTTTAAAAAAGTAATACCACCTAGAAAGTATACTAAATAATACCAAAATAATTTTAAAATTCAGTCCGCAAATGGGGAAGAAATCGATTAAAATACACATAAAAAAAATACATACACACGAATATATAACCGCCTTCTTTTTTGAAGACGGTTAAAAGTAGTACACAAATTATAGGTGATGAATAAATGCCTAAAGAAGATTAGAAAATGGCAGCCTTTTAAGTAAATACAAGGTTACATATTTTACCGTGTCGTAATTTTGTAGCAAAAAAAATATTTATGCAACATAAGACACACAAAGAAGAAGTTTGATTATTTTACATTCACTAGAGCTCAAATAAGACTTGCATTTAATTAACAACAAAACGATTACTTGGCCTGAGTTTAAGTTTAAGTAAACAAAACAATCTGTAAATTGCGAAAGGTTAAAATTATTCAAGACATATCATGGGTGGCACCGGCGACAAAAATGACAGTAGACTAGAAATAGATAATTGAGTTTCTTTTTGCATATTGCCTCAATACATGTGTTTAGACTAACTAATATCTTAAAAGTAAATAGAATAATGATTTTTTTATCTTAATATCTTTGCTTCCGTATCCAATAATTTTTTTTGCGTTAAGTTTCATTGCAATTCGAGTCAGCGCGGGTACGCTACTTAAACTAAATTGATAAATATAGTAGTACAAAGGGAGTACTATATTTAAAGAATTAGTCACAAAAGTAGCAAATAATAATATGATTAATTTCATGTTTAAATTTTCAACACCTCAAGAAAGTTGAGCGCAGTTAATTCAAATTTTCTAAGTGGTTACACATTTATTTAAATTTATTTTAAATTATTTACAGTGTGAAGAGAATAAAGCTGATGGAATATTTTAGTTTGTAAATAATCTAAACTATTATTGTTCATTGCCATTTATTATATGTTTTAAAGTATCAATTTTTCCATTATAATTCTGTGCTAAATTTATATGAACATTTTACCTTATTAATTAAAATGTTCATGTAAAATGTTTTCTTTTTACTATCGTATAGCGTTTTATGTACGTCTGTGCTATCTTTACGCCCCAATGAGACGTTCAAAAAGTAAAGAATAAATATCGTGTTGCATTAGCCTTGTTATGGCCACTCCATCGGTTGTTTGTTCTACGGTTGGAACGGATCACTTGTTTATTTTGTCCATACATCATACGAAATTGAACGCATTAAAATATTTACATGACACCTTTACTGATTGTTCTTGGAAAATTTGGTTCAGACTTCGCGTCAAACATTTTGATTCATCCAAAGTGCGGTGCGAATACTCAGTATGCTTAATAGGTATTACAGAATAGTGATAGTTTAGTTAAGTAACTATTGTTAAGTCTGTGGTTTTGTATATCACTTCAGAGGAATCAAAAGTTTGGTGCGCACAGCAGACGGATATAGAACGAATTCAATTTGTTCGCTGGCACAGCTTTCGGTAATAAATTGAATTAATTACATACAATTGCGGTTTTATTAGAATAGGAAAATGGATTAATGGTGTTAGGATGGATATTTCTGGAGAGTGCATTTAATACAGCTTAGTGTATTGAAAATCATGTAGAGTTTTTCATTTGATAGAGCTGATGACTGTATTTTACGTAAGGTAGGGGCTAATTTCAAATATGTTAATATTAGACATTAGTCTGAATTTATAGTGTTGTAATGTTGATATTAAGTTTGGAGGTTATCTGGAACCGCTTTGGTATTCAAAGTGTGGTTGCTATAGATCTTAAAAGAGCACCAAATTTGTTTGAAGCAGAACAGCCGTGCAATTCTCTAAGAGCAAAACATCGTTGCATCTTTGACAACATCCGTCAAACAAATGAAGAGATAAAAAGAAATGTTGGAAAAGCAACCTTATGTACAAGGGCGAGGGTAAGGTCTTGAATCGAGTCACCTGAATTTAGGGGTGGGAGGGGGGAGGGGGGTGGGGGGAGGGAGGGGAACCCCCCCCCACCATTTTTCCCTGCCGGAATCGCGTAGTTTTTTTAAATTTTAATATCAAAGATCAATTTTTCTACTCTATTTAAACACTTTTACACTTAACTTTGGGGGAGGGGGAGGGGGAGTGGGTAGAAGGGGGGGTTGGGGGCAGGGAACCCCCCTACCATTTCCCCCTGCCGGAACTGCGTAGTTTTTTTTTAAATTTAATATCAAAGATAATTTTGTCTACTCTACTAACACTTTTACACCTAAATTTAGGGGGGGAGAGAGGGGGGGGGGTCAGAGTTGGATTTGTCACTAATTTCGACCTAACCGGTCTGACTTGGACTCCGGGTGGGCTCCCGCCAGAAGCTCTAGCGGTCGCCCCTGAACGTTGCTTCGCCGCATGAAGTCGAGTTGAGCGAAGGGGGGAGCTGGCGAGCGAAGCGAGCCGGCGACCCCCGTAGCGAAAAGAAGGGAAGGACCTCCCTTGAGCTTCTGGCTCCCGCATTATTTATAAACACTCTAGGGGTAGTAGCCACAAGAATAGGTGGAGTCGGGGTGCTCTGTGTCGGTTTTCTGACTACTTTCAACCTAACCGGTCTGAGTTGGTCTCTGGGTGGGTAAGGGAGGAAAATAATTTTAACAAAACTATGTAGGAGTATTTATTTTATTTTGTAAACATAGTTAATTACATTGATCAACTCGACAAAGGGATCTTTTTTCTGCTTGAATAGATCTCGCCTCCACAAATATTCAACTATAGCATCACTAAATCACACGGATTATTATAATTGTCTTTTTTACGTCACATACGTCAAACACCACAAACCTCAAAAATAGCGATCAAAACGTTTCGTTTCACGAACATAAACATAGCAGACGTTCAAATTTATGCAATATTTCCTGATATTGCGTTCCGTTTCACGCATCCGCATGTTTTTCGTGTGAAATTACAGAAACTTTAAATATTAATTTAAAATACTTTCGCGTAACTCCGGCAGCCAAAATCGAATTGGGAGGGTCAAGACTAAGCCCCTTGACCATTCCAAAGTAGCAGAATCCTCAAATTCAGTCGACTCGATTCAAGACCCGACCCAAGGGCGATATCTCATAAAACATTTGACATCGGTGAGCTCGTCGACGATCAGAACCGCACGTCAGTTTGAAGCATCTTGTATGTATCCAATTTGCATAACACCTACTTAAATGTATCATTCTGAACCTAGTACAGTCGCATACATACATTTAACAATTTTCAAAAGTGTCTCAGTATTCAATTTCCTAAAAGTGGACATCTAAATTATTTTAAAATAAAATTATTTATATTATTTTACTACTTAAAACAATCTTATCTACATTGTTATAAAATATAGTACTGTATCACAATTAAAAGAAGATACGCAGATGATCGTTGTAGAAAATCACAGATTATTGATTGATGCAATCCTCAATAAGTACATATTTTTTATTAAGTAGTTCAACCCGTACATGCCTTTGTAGATGCCAAGACTATCTATATACAACTAAATATTTGAGATAAAATATCGCAGTCATAATGCAAACTTTTGAAAACAACGCCGCGCTTCTTTGTACAAATTACGAGTTAGCTGTTCCTATTTTTTATTCTGTTGCTGTACTACAGTTACTAGATAAATTATATTTTGTTCAGAACTCTATTGTCTTACATTTTTTATTATACTTTTTACTTATACAAATTATTGTGCTACGAATACACCTATGGATAAGGCTTGACAAAAGAGCAAGACAACAAAAAACCTGTTCACCTTGCCTTTTGTATATAAACTGAAGTTATTTAAAACTTAAATTTTTGTTTCTTTTTCTGTCAATCCTTCTTCCGTGTCCCTGACTCACATTCATTGCGAATAAACATCATCAGCCAATTGAGTTTGGTGGACCCGGAAATAAATAATGATTTTATCATATAGGTACTTCAATCGTACAATTTTAAGATTGTGATACCTTTATGTGAGATTGGTTTTATTACAGTAACAAAAATAATCACGGTACCAAACTGAACTCGGGTCTCAGCTTAAAGTAATACCGTAGGAATATGATTAGTAGTAAAGAGCACATTAAAAAAAAACCGACCAAGTTCGAGGTGGACTCGCGCACCGAAGGTTCCGTTCATCAGGAAAGAATATGCTCTATTCTTAGCTAATTTTAACTAGGTTAAAGGCCAAATTAAATCTGCAATTTGATCCCTAGCCACGACTATTTCACCAACCGCAAATAATACGTTTCTAACAGTAAATTCGTTTAATTTTATTATTTAACTACATATATGAAGTTTTAAGATTTTCTCTTTATATGTGCCGTAAGGCATCATACATAACATAACATAATCAGCCCATTTTGTTCCCACTGCTGGGACGCGAGCCTTCCTCTCAGAGAGAGGAGTTGGGCCATAATCATCCACGCGGGCCCAGTGCGGTTTGGTGAATAGGTTAGTGGCCAACCCATGTCGAAGTTTTCAAGCCGCCCGAAGGCCTTTGACAAAACCTAACGACTGTTGTCCTAAGACAAACAGCCGGCACCGACGGCTTAACGTGCCCTCCGAAGCAGTTGAATAAAGCCACTAGCGGTCACTCATCCAAGTCCTGACCGCAGCAAGTGTTGCTTAACTTGTTGATCGGTTAAGATCGCCAAGTCAAGCTCCGCTACGAACGCTTCATAAGCCTTCGTAAGCCATCGCTTCTTGTCAAATTTCATGATTCCAGGTTAACGAGAAGTACCCTGTTAGGTATATTTTTGATTCCCTTGTAAAAAGCGCGTAAATATGCGACGTAAACGGTTACACATTTCGATGACGTTGACTTACAAATTTTTGTTTTTTTTTCAGCTGAAAGAGACTCTAGATTTAATATTCTACATATAATACTCGGGGTGTTTGATATAAATTTCAACTTTATACCTTACGTGTTCCTGAGAAAAAGGGTCTTGACAAACAGATGGACAACAAAGTGATCCTATAAGGTTTTCTCTTTCCTTTTGAGGTATAGAACCCTAAAAATATGAATAAGCATTCACAGTGAAAAATATATTTAAATATCAAAGAATCTTACCAACAAAACAAATATAATACAATTTAGATCTTATTTATAACTTTATTTGTAAATAGAAGTTATCATATTATGACTAAGTAAAGTTGACGTTCATAAGTGCGTCTTTGATGCCTAAATTGAATAAATGATTTTGACTTTTGACTTATTTTTGGAATTAAAAGTTTGCTGAGATGTATCTTTATAAATTTTATGAGAATAAAAATAAAGGATTAAATTAATTGGCTGTTAAGAATAAGGTGAATAAAATGTTATATTGGAAAAGCCAACATTTGGTATATCTGAGACTTTACGACACAAATTGAAGGTAATATTTAGAAATCCTGATGGGGCTTCTATTTAATATAACAAGATTTCAGTAATGAACTCAATTAAAGACCAGAATACAAATGTACCAAATGTAAAAAATGGAGAATAATGTAAAATAATAATAAGAAAGTTTCGTAAAAGAAAAATATTAGAAGTTATGAACCAAATCTAAACAATGATAAAGCAAATTAAATAAACACACATTACGGAAACTAACGCATGCATACGAAAGTTGTAAGTATGGAAATACCACTGATCGCGATGATATTAGCATATCGAACCAGTTTTATCACCTTTTGAATGGTTCGGTTGGTTTGTGACGACTAACAAGCCGATCAGGTACCAGATGAATAGATAGAAGGTAACCATGTGGTTATATTAAGTGAAGAGCAAATAGCAAATCGAATAATAAGCTTCACGCTGTAACAGTTACCTCCCAAGCCTAAAGGATTCCAATCCTCTTTGCTCTCATTCTGTCGGTAGTAAGTTATTCTTTTTATAAATCGACAGAGTTAAATTTAAATTTTCTTGGAAACATACACGTGATACGCATTGTGATGGCAGGAAATAACCCAAACAGCGGCTATCGTCGATTTTGTTTAATTTCCCAGATTTGTGCTTCTTCGAGTTTTGACGTGTAATATTAGTGAATTAAGTTCGTAATAGTGCACGAGTGTGGGCAAAGTTTACAAAATAATGCAACGATGCCTTTGTTATTCAACCGACTTCGGAGCAGGTTTTTAAAGTCGACGTGTACGCATCTTTACGTATGATCACGCATAACTTTTGGCCGTATTATTATATTATATTATATTTATATTAGTAGTCCGATTTTGACTATTATATTTTAGTTTGGTAGAGTATACATCCAAAGTGTAAACAAATAACATATATTTCGAACATCGCACGATTTTTTTCATTGTAAAGCATTATACATAAAGAAAGCCTTTATTCATAAATACAATAAACTATTCCAACTTTTTGGAATTTTTCTGATTAACGGACTGTTAAAGTTTATACCTAATATTTAACATGGTTCCGTAAGTGCTAGAAACGGTGCAAACGGGGAGATACTCCTGCCTGTGTTTTCTAACGATTCCAGAAGAATCTACAACATTCAGAATCATGTCCATACTTTATCCTAATTTGACTAGACTTATTGATGGTGAATGAAAATCGTCCCGTAGGTAAGTAGCAAGGGGCACTAAAAAAGGCGAAAAATTTTTTTTTACCAAAATGTGAACCGTCTTTAACGCTAAAAAGTATGATAAGAACTTGTTAAAGTCAGGACCAAAATAGTTCAAAGATACCTATTATCACAATATTGTGCGCTGGTACCGCCTTCTACAAGTTATTTTACAATTCTTTAGTCAAATATGGTTAAATTTTTTAAATGATTTTTTAGTTGTCAATGACCTAAGCAAGTTTAGTAATTATCCAAGGCTTAACTAGAACTTGTCTTAGACAGGAGATGTGACTTAATGATAGACTTATTTTAAATGACTGTGACTTGACTCTGACTACTTGAAAAAATCACTTGATACAACTATAAATTCGACTCCATTTAAAACAGGAAAAATAAAAAATGAAACGTACTTGTACGTAATATAGCAAGCAGAAGAGCTATGAATCTTCTGAACTGGAGCAAACATACAACAAATGGCTAGTGGAATGTCGCGTTTTGTCGCACGTACAATCTGTTGTTGGTAAGTGTTTGTTGTTGCGCACAACATGAGACAAATGGTGCGCAGTTTGCTCCTGACTATGCTAAGAATATACAACAATGTAAGAAAAAAGTGTGTAGTAATGCTACTGAAAGCATGTGTGTGTGCATAAGTACGTAGTCTGGATTCATATGACAAAGTAGCCAAATTTAAAACGATTAATTTTTATTAAATACGAAGTAAAAATGTATTATGCTAATTATTATTGGACAGCCCTATTAAACATACCTATTCTTGGAGTTTGTTTGTGTCAATATGCTCTGCAGTCCCCACGCCACCTGTTCATTCAACTCCGTCCCCACACCCTGCATGTGCTCTCTCCCTGCACCACACCCTAGCCCAGGCCTCGCTAATTGGTATAGCTCCTTTTGCTGGTGGTAGTGCCAAGCTATAACCCTATGGGTTACAGCCAAAAAGGCCGGCACTACCGAAAGAATAATTCCCTCCCCCATTCCGCCTCCTTCCTCCTGGGCAGGGGGAATAAGGGGTGAGGAGGGATGGGGATCCTCCCTCCACCATCACCCCTTTTATTCCTTCCCCAAAAATCAGCAACGTCTACTCGAGACCTCTGGTATTGCGGATGTCTGTGGACGACGGTATCACTTACCATCAGGTGAGCCGCCTGCCCATTTGCAAAATGTTAGCTAGTCTACCTTCTGGACGCCATTGCCATCTTTGGCCTAGTTTTTCATGGAAGTACCCGGTTGAGTATTTGAAAAACGTTAATTACTCATAACTCGGATTTTTTACTACTTACTATGTCACAGTATTTAGGTGCCAAACACGTGTATGGTTTTAGTATTACTACATACTTTTGTTACGCACTTAATAAAACATCATATATATTTTGTATTAGTTTCATATAAAGTTTATTTAGGAGCAGTAGAACACTTTGTGAATGAGTTGAGGAAGTTAACTCGATTTTATTTTCATCATTAAAACTCTTTAACTCAACTTTAAAATAATTCATTTTGTTTATATTTTCCCTAAATGCACAGCACTTAAAAATGTAAAAATTATAATAGTAATTTTCAGCCTAATATTAATATAATTTACTATTTTTACCTGCCGTTTTTTACTGTTTCAGTTGCTTAACTATTTCTGTCTTATTTTTTTCAATAATCTTATCCATTATTAATTAAAAATACGGGATTACTCACGTGATATTTATCGGATAGGTCCGATTATAGTTTCGACCACATTCGGTGGCCTTTTTCAAGGAGTGTTCGGGACGCCCGCGTCGATGACGTCTCGCTTAGCACTGGATTTGAATTTTAACTAATAATGATTGAATACCACGTTAGTTCTTATAACAAAACCTTATCCATGTTGCACGTAATTTGTTTTGTCACTTACGCGCTATAAAACAGATTATGGCGGTTGGATTTCCCGCTTTAGTGAAGATATTTTCAGTACCTATTTGCTACAAATAATTGTAATTTTTGCTCTCTAAGTAACTTAACTGAAGCATTGTTGGACAAGTTCCACAGTATCCGTGTCCATGATGATTGCCCCAAAGCTGTTTAATTGGTACATTTCCCATACACCTCGGTACAGTTAGACCGAGATACAAATCAAAGAACGGTATTGAAATCAACATTAATTGTTCGAGTCGATTGTGTGTACTATGAATACGATAACAATACCAACCTTACAAGCAAATCTATCCTTTGAAATCTGTGTCTTAAGATCTAGAATGGTATACGTTTTAAATCTATCTGCGAAGGAGTTCATTTCATCTTGTATTTGTCTCATCAAAGCTTTTAATTCTTGTCTAAATGAGCAAAAAATAAAAAGGCGATTAAACAGCATCATGTTTCTTTAGAGTAAAATGAACGTCTGTTGATTTACGACTCGGGTTTGAAGATGCTTTTTTGTGGCTGAGTTTATGTAGATTTGATTTGTAGTTAATTTAATTAGTTTCAATGGACGAAGAAAAAAGTTTATTGATTATTCGCATATATTATAACTAGTCGTTTTGCGAATCACTTTAAATCACTTCGATAAATTACTCTGTGCTACACGCACTGTAAGGAAAGCCCGAAAAAATAACCTAATGGTCGTTATCATCCATCATCGTCTCAGTCGTAGGACGTCCACTGCTGAACTGCTAGCCTCCCCAAAATTTTCCAAAAGGACCGGTTGGAAGCGACATGCATCGAACGTCGTCCTGCGACCTTTATCAGGTCGTCTGTCCACCTTGTCGGTGGATGACCTACGCTGCGCTTGCCGGTTCGTGATCTCCCCTCCAGAATGTTCCGGCAACATCAACCATCTGTTCTGCGTACTATGTGCCCTGCCCACTGCCACTTCAACTGCCTTATCTTATGGGCTATGTCGGTGACTTTACATAAGGCAATACATGTTACACTTAAATATATAATAATAATAATAATAATAATAAGTTTAGTGAGTGGCAAGTCACCACCTGCCTAAATATTTTAAGATGAGACTGAAATTGGCAGGTGCCGTAGTCTCGACCATAGCCCACTATCTCCCGTATCACTAATAAGTACATTTCAATAACCATGCCATTTTACCCATTTTTGTAATAGATAACCTGTAACCTTCCATCCAAAATGTTTCTGTTTTTATACTACATTGTATTTTTATATCAAACAGGCCTCTAAGTGTTGGCTACAGCCCCACTTATGCCTTTGTAAAGGACCGGGTGAAACCCGTGAAATTGGTTGAATAAAAATAATAATAAAAATAATGTTTTATTTACCAAACTAAATACATTTTATTAGAATAGAATAGAATAGAATATAGATTTATTCCAGATCATCACACAACATAACAATAAATTACATGGCAAAGATAACAAAGTTATTAACTAAACCTTAAAACAAAACACTTTTTGTAATGTTGTGTGATGTCGGGAATGAGACCCGCCTCAGCATATGCTAGGGTTGAAAACCTTAGCGCTGGTTTTCAGTCGGAACTCATGACCGACTTCACGAACGCCAGTGTAACAATGAGTAGAAAATACAACAAATTATAAAGAAGCATACAGAGTGTGTACAAAACCAAAGGTATAAAAACATTACAAATAACATATCAGGAGCAAGAACCAACTATATAGTTCTATATTTATTAAAACTATTGTAAAATGCTGAATATTGTCAGTGCCCAGTGAGTTGTGCCAAATATCATAACCATCAAAATACGCATGCCAAACTTAAAACTTAACTAATAAATATGGCAAATTTATGTAAACTCCTAACACCAATGTTCCATTAGGTAAAATATAATTTGATTAACAAATAAATAGTAAATAAAGAAGTATTAAATTGCATTCAACGAGTAATTCACATTATAAAAAGATAAGTGTAGATATATCAAAATATGTATCACAAAATATAAACTATAGTACCTACTTGATATGTAATTCAAAGCATAAATTAATGTATACTACATATTGTACTTTCATTATGCCTTCGGGAATTTTTTTGCTTATTTATATTTTTTGTAAATATATCAAGTATTTTTTTAGATGCTTACTAAATGTTTGTAACGTTTTCTGTGCTCTTATTGGGGGAGGGAGATCGTTCCAACACCGAGTTGCAGCAAATCTGAAACTGCCACGAAAAGCTTGTGTTTTGTGTTGTGGTGTCACCAGGCTGTAAGCTGACGCTCGAGTATTGTATAAGCGTTTCTCCTGAGCCCAAGTCAGTTTCTGCCACAGATATTCTGGTTTTTTATAATTAACTATACCAAATAATAGTGTGGCAAGATGGAGCTGCTGTCGTGCCTTCATTTTCATGAGGTTTGCGTCATTGAGAAAGGGCGTTACATGGGAACGAAAAGGGATATGAAAACAGAAGCGAGCGCAGGCATTCTGTACTCTTTGTACAAGGCGCGCTGTTCTAGATAATAGACACGGACCATAAACAATGTCAGCATAATTCAGCTTAGATAAAACTAGGGACTCGCATAATAATATTCTGAGATCGACACTAAGGTACGGTCTAGCATTGTATAGTACCTTCAACCTATAAAAACAATTGCGTACCGCTTCCTGCACATGTTGTTCAAAGCGCAAGCGGCTATCCATAATTAAACCTAAATTTCTAGCTTCAGAAACACATTCAATTGGATCATTATGTATAAAAACCTGAGGGTTATGATCAACGATGTCTGACAACTGCTTTTTAGATCCCATAAGTAAATATTTCGACTTAGAAGGATTTAAAACCATGCAATTACATGTAGCCCAACGCGACAATCGTTTTAAATCTTCATTAATTTTGGCAACCGCGAGATCTGTATCCTGAGGGTGAAAACTGAGATAAATTTGTATGTCATCAGCATAGATGTGATATTGACAATGTTTGATACAATTTATGATATCTGCACTGTACAAAATGAATAAAATAGGGCCAAGAATTGACCCTTGAGGAATACCTCTAAGATTATTGACGCGTGAAGAGGAAGTTATTTTACCGTCTGAACCTGTAATTTCAACAAATTGAGACCTGAGGTGCAAATAATTATGGAACCATTTTACTGTATTTGTATCAAAGCCGTAATAAGTTAGCTTGGATAAAAGCAGTGATATATTTATGGCATCGAACGCCCGTGAAAAATCAAGCAGTACTAACATGGTACCCATGCCTCGATCTTGCGCTGCAAGTACATTGTCTACTACATCCACCAGTGCTGTTACAGTACTGCGTTTACTACGGAAACCAGATTGTGTAAGGGGCAGAATGGCTTCTGACTCGAGATACTTAACCAACTGCTTGCATACAATTTTTTCGAGTATTTTAGACATAAACGGCAAAATACTAATTGGTCTCAAATCAGTTATCGAAGTAACATTTTGTTTTTTTGGAATCGGTTTGATGATAGATACTTTCCAAATATCAGGAAACGTGGAAGTCGTTATTGAAAAATTAATAATTTTAGTGATAGTGCGAAGTGTGGTAGGCAATGTTAGAAGTATCATTTTTAGTGTAAGGTGATCAACTCCTTCAGAGTTTGAGGATAATCTAGCAATTACATTACCCACAGTATTCTCACTTACAATTTCCAATTTAAATACTGATGGTCCAAATCTATTAAATTCAAAGTAAGTGAGTTGAGAAATATTAACATGTTTCCTACCAGGCACATTCAGAAAATGAGAATGAATTACATCAGGATTGCTACAATTAGCGGGCAACTCAAAACACTTATTTCTACCACTGGGTATAATGGCTGATTTTAAGTTTTTCCAAAGCTTTTTGGGGTTTTTTATATTCATATTAATTTTGTTGTCAAAATAAGCTTTTTTCTCCTCATACATAGCTTGAATCACCACACGCTTCATATCTTTATAACACTGCTTTTTGATGTTTGATTTATTAACTTTATATTGATCATGACATCTGTCACGAATACGCATCATTTCTTGAACAGTGTCTGTGATCCAAGGCGGTAAGGACTTTTTTATGCATAGAGTTTTCTTAGGGGCATGTAGTTCAAAAAGATCTAAAATATGTTTATTAAAAGTGGTAACCATATCATTTATATTATTCATTTTCTCAATTGCTCTCCAGTTTATTAAATTTAAATCCCCGTTGAATAAGTCTAATAATATATTGTTGAGGGGCCTGTAGACAATAATATGAGGTATTGGTTTATCTGCTTTAAAACCGAATTCTACAGCAATTATAGCATGATTACCTAATTCCGGAATATGACAAACATTTACTGAGTGAGACTTAGCATCTGTACACACCAAGTCTATTAGTGTTTCACTATGATCTGTAAAGTGCGTTGGCTGTGTAACTAACTGCTTTAGATTGGAATAATTAAGAAATGAAAGTAATAATCTGCTTTTATCGTCTGCGCAAGAAAGCAAGTTTATATTAAAATCTCCCAAAATGACTATACGATCGTAATTACCGAAACTGGTAATAGATTGGGTCAAACCGTCCAAGAATAAGTTAACATCCACCCAGCGAGGGCGATATGCGGTTCCGATGATAATTTTGAGTGAATTCACCCTTATGCTCAGCCACATCTGCTCAACAGATGCAGTCGGTGGGTGTGGACAGGTACGCACATTCACGCCGCGTTTTATGTAGAAACCGACACCGCCCCCACGAGTTCGTAGAGTGCTAGGTCTTGCGGTATGGCGCAGACGATATCCACTGATAGTAGGCGCGCGGTTTTCTTCCCCGTCTCTCAGCCAAGTTTCATTAATGGCCATGATGTGCACGTTGAGCCTTTCCATAGCTACTATAAATTCGTCATGACGAGTACCCAAAGAGCCCGCATTAAATAACCCAACTTTAAATTTTTGCTTAGCCATCATACAAAGGGATCTATTTTCACCATACACACATCAAACCTCAATAAGCTATCTTTGTATCCACAGAACATTTCAATCAAGCTTAATATCATTATTGGTAACATTGAATTACTGGTATATTTTAGAGCGTATTTAAATGATATGATACCTGGTCTTATTTGCAAGCATCTTGACATAACATTAACACGGTTAATATAGCCGTCATTATTGTAAGGACAGACACATAAATATAAGTACTCCAATCCAAAGGTGCGGTTGCGGACACTGTACATTATTATAATAAACCCATGCTGTATCGTATTGTAAACACTGCCATTGAATAATACATAATAAAACATATAGTTTATTTTTATATGCTTTGTTTTAGAAATTTTAATAACATCTAATCCATACTCAGCTGAGGACCAACAACACCACTGCCAAAAATTTTCATCAAATCTGATTCTCTCCGCACTCTAAATGATGCTCTTCCGGTCTCGCGACGAACAAAGATGCGCCCACCTTTAGTCCAGGCGAATCTCCATCCCTGTCGACGGGACTCCTCGCGCACCGTATAAAATAACATCTTGTTCAGCCGAGTGAGACGCTCATTAATGTAGAGACGTGCCGCCGGTTCAACTCTCATGGCCAGTCCCTCCGTTGTGATCTGCCGGCGCACGCGCGCGCCCTGCAGGAGAGCGTCCCGCAGTTGCCTTCGTGCCAGCCGCACGACTACAGGCCTGGGGCGCGGTGGTGCCGCCGCGTCGCTGTCAGCTGTGGGCACGCGCCGCAGCCCTGAGCGCTCCACCGAGACGAAGTCGCGATCCACACAAGTTACACCGAGCTTCTCTGCTATGAGGCTCACGAGATGTACCAAGTTCTCACCTTGCTCTTCAGGGAGGCCAGTGATCTCCACATCGTTGAGGAGCGAGTCCTGGTCGCGGTCGTTTAATTCTAACTTTAACTGCTCGATGGTAGACATCAGTTCGTTAGCAGAGGGGCAAGTCTGCAGCTCCACTACCTTATTCTCGAGATCAGTGATTCGAGACTCTACAACGTCCATTCGCCCTCCGAAGCATGTCACGGCGACCTTTATGCTGGCTATCTCCTCCCGCATGGTGTTAAAATCTTCCCGGAACGATTTCATCTCCCGTAGCATTTCCCGCAATAAGTCGTCCGACGCGACCCCTGAGGAGATATCCAGAGGAGCGGGGTAGTCGGTATTGTCGTTTTTAGGAGTGTTCGCTTTACATCCCGAACAGAGCCACGGGGGGGGTGATCTTCATCTCAGGCGGAATACTCATGCATTGCCGATGAAAATAAGATATACATTTAGAGCACTTCACGCCCTCTGCCGCGTTAGCGAAACGACCACACACGCTGCATTTATTTGCCATTATTTCAATGTAATTCAGTAGAAATACTGCAAATATAACTTTGCAGCGCACTTTATTTATGTATTAGTAAAATAAGTAACAATTTAGGTACAGATTTTTTTTTCCTTTATTTATTAAGGTACAATATAACTTAAAATACTTAATATGAGCCTTAACTGACTTTCACTGAGGGCCCCAAACCAGGCTAAGCCTGTATCTTGGGAGCCCGATGCAAAAAACAATTGTACAAAGGATATATGGCACGCGAGTTCATGAATGAAAAGAAATCAAATAATCAAAAAACAACAGTTATTGAATCAATGAAATGAAAATCGGAGAGAACCATAACCATAACATTTAACATACATACATTACAAACGGCCCTTTTCAGGGCGACAACACTGTCTACTATGTTTCTATCTGATTTGATTCATTCAATTATACCTTAATTTTATTTTACACAGCCGGCTTGCCCTTTACAAGTGGAATTTGTGTATGACATTATAATGATCTGATCATATATAACTCTATGATACCTCCTTACTAATCACTAAATGGTAGATTTTACACGATATGTGTACTTAGATCATATCATACTCGTAATACTTAAACACAAATAGGTGCAAATTCTTTATTAACGTAGTTTATTTTAAGATTTAGGTGCTTTAGAAGCTAATTGGCAATATGCTAGCCGGCGTATTTTTAATTTTGAAAATGTGTTTCTCTCTAAGTGAATGTATTCTTATGAGAAATTAATCTTAAAACACAACACAAACACTTTAGTTCGTCTACTGATCTCCTCATC
This sequence comes from Selenia dentaria, assembly GCA_917880725.1. NCBI lineage: Eukaryota > Metazoa > Arthropoda > Insecta > Lepidoptera > Geometridae > Selenia > Selenia dentaria. Next base: position 22,781,472 of record OU862893.1, read on the forward strand.
TCTTATTCGAGCTTGTAGAGAAAGCCCGAGAAGCTCGTCGTGCGACTTTGAGCTTGCTTATGAGGCCCATAGTAAGAGACCACGTTTCAGTGCCATATTATGTCAACACACATGGGTCAAAGACGTTTGTGCGTATGTTGTGTGTTACCAGGGCCAGTCGTAGTCGTTGGGGTTGGTACCCTGGCGTCTGCCGGGGATTTTAAGCACCCCCTGCCCAACCGTTACCATGGCCGCTACCGTAGACAGGAATATCGGAGCTGCCGGGATTTGCAGGGCCCCTGGTTCTTTTTTCGTTTATCATGGAGGGTTTTACTAATACTTGCTTACTACTACGCTTGGCAGGCAGGTTGGCGAGCCAGTTTCGGGGTGTTGCTGCTGGGAAGGTGCTTCCGCCCATCTTCTGATCCTTTAGCCGCCTTCTATGGCACCCGTGGGAAGAGCTTACGGGGTTTTATTCTAAGCCGGCACCCCGCGGCTATGATTGTATACACATGAAATTATTATATATTTTTGTGGGTTGTATGTATATATACGTGTAATGAAACTGAATGGTTATCGAGGAAAGACGTTTGAGCACCATGCATCATACACTGAAAGGATATAATTCGAAATCTTAAGGAAAAAGATTTTCCTTGATTTTCATGTTATTAAAAAATGTATCAGTCCACCGGTGAAAGATTTAATTACGTGCTTAATTACACTGTAGGTACACATTTCTCATTAATAAAACTATAACATTTTTATGTTCTGTAAATATTAAACTAAATAAATGATGTATAAAGAATTAAATAAGTGTGGCACGGACCTGGAATAAACACAAAATTAATACAGCAGCAACGTACAATGTATATAAGAAACTAAAACAAAAAATGTTTACGTATGACACAATACTATCACGATAGGCAAAATACATATTACTGATACATTCTATTTCAGTGCTACTCTACTCAGCAGGGTTGGCATGCGGCGATAATTAATTATTTACAGGGCTACTATTGAACGTATTGTGCAAATATTTGATCACATGTTTGACTTGTTGTTTGACTTGACGGCCACTAAAATTAATTTTAATTAATACCAAATTACAAAGACGTTACACTACATCTATATACTCCATAAGGATCAGCAGTTATAAAACATCCACACTTTATTAGTTATATTTTTGTTATTAAAATATAAGATGCAAGTGACTACCTTATCCTCTAGATAAACATTTCTACGTCCGTGTAGAAGGATACATCTGTTATCATACACGACAAGCTAGTATAAGTTGGTTTGAATACCTACATACTGAATAGCCGAAATTGAGACTTAGGCTGAGCGCACATTGGAGTCACGACAGTTTTAAGACAGACTTTCCTCACATAGACAAGTCTGTCTTAAAACTAAAACCAAATTGTTTTGCCTATGACACGTCGCACATCAACGAAACTGTTTTGACTATGAGACAATTTTGTCTATGAGACGTTTTATTTGAAGTGTGCGCGTTTTCTTAAGTTTTGTAAAGCAATAGTCTGTGTTAAGACTATCGTGACTCAAGTCTGCGCTCAGCCTTATGCGTCATAAATGAGAGAATGAGTTTGTCTGCTGACCTGATTGTTTCTTCTTCACGCTTAAAGTTCTGATGTGAACAATAACGCAGAGGACTGCCTCATGTGCGTCCAGCAGATTATCTTGAGCTAGTAAACTTACGATCTTCACCGAATCAACACTGATCCTCACGTGAAATAATAGTCAAATGCTAACAACCTATTAATTATACAAAATTTTATACCAGTTTTGATGACAACTGGTACAGATGTATTTTGGAAAAGCAAATTAAGGGTAAACATGTTGGGTATTTCCAATGAGCAACCTCTATCCACACATAGATGGCATCAAATGCACTTTAATATTATGTGAATATGCAAATATTTAGTCACAGAAATAATTAACCCAATGCTGATAATTCGTTTTATTATTTGTCATAAACTCATCTGTGGAATATTGTGTTTAGGCATACAACTGGTTTTAATTCAAGCATTTTATTTTTGATAGATATTGTTAAAACGTCTGGACCTACTTACTTTACTAATTTACTAACTTTTGATACTCGTATAATTAATTTGAATCTATTTTGAAGTATTATTATTATTAGTTTAAAGTGTTAATAAAACCTGCATAGAGCAAACTTTGCAATTTTAAAGTACAATTTGAATAATTTGACACCAACTTCCATTCTATTTAATTACTGGAGTGTATCTCAAAAACTAATCAACCGAATTTGATGAAATTTAAATGGGACTACACGGGAAGCACTAGCTTTCAAACGAATAAATAAAATAATTTTGAGACTTTACCCAATCGAAAGTGATGAGAACAAAAAAACAGTCGAATTGAGTACATCCTCCTTTTTGGAAGATGGTAGAAAATACACATCCTCGGATGGGATTCAAATCCACGTCTTCCGATAATACGTGCCCAACGCTAAGACCGCTATAGGACAACGAGACATACCGTCCGAGCATCGTATTTGAACTCTCTATCTGATTTTAATCGTCATATGGGGACGGATCAGCTTGACAAGCATTATCCAACCGAAAAAAGCTTTTTCCATACACTTCATTTTTGTATTGACGTTGCAACCTTTCATAATATATCTAGCACCAACAGATTTATACTCTATTCAATATTTCAACAATTTTTGATTGGGAAAAATCCCAACACCCGAGTAATAGAACAAAACGCCTTCGCTGACTTCATCGCCTCCCGACCGGCAGAATTCTACAGTAAAAGGATAAACAAACTGCCAAATTGTGCAGATCATTTAGACCAGTAAGTACTTTGAAATTGTTATACTAATCTCTAATTTTATACTTATCCTAACATTAGATCTAATTTTATAAATTAGACAAAATAAAAAAGTCAAGACAGAATGTTGTGAACAAAGAAGTGAGGCCGGGTGAAACTACGCCTCGGCGTGTCCATACATATTTATATACAAAACCTACAACGAAACTACGCCTTGGCTCGTCAGTCGAACTATCGCGGCGCGTGGAAGCAACACCTAAAGTTTTAATTATCATTTAATTTAAATTTAATAATAATTGATAATTTTTTAATAATTTTGATTTAATTTAATTTGAATTACCATGACAGTACCGAGTCACGCACATGTAGTTAAGAAAACCAGCCTCACTTCTCTGTTTACAACATTCCGTCTTGACTTTTTTATTTTGCCTGAGTTTATAAACGTAAGCGTTTGAACTGTTACTCAATCACACGAGAGTAGGGGTAAATGGAATTGGATGTATACATAAATGAGGCGCTGAAATAACACATCGAATACTTTCATCATCGTTATCACCCTCAATCACCACATGGGTGAAACCGCGAGGCAAAGCTAGTATTACATAGAACATACTTTTAATGGTATTGTTCCCATTGCCTTTAATCGTCTTTCGACTGGCGCGGGGCCAGTGGAAGGGTCATTATCAACATCTCAACCTTAGGACATCCATGGCTGAAGACATTATGTCCTTCTCATATATTTCCAAACGGACCGGTTCGAAGAAGTCTACATCCAACATTTGTCCTGCGTTCTTTATCAGGTTATTTTTATATTTACATTTATTACTTATATTTTATATTTACACTTATTACTTATTTACGCTTACACCGTTTATTAAAGAAACGAAAAAAGTCGGGCAGGCAAACCAGTAGGAACACCCTTGAAAAAAAATTACAATTATTAAGAGATTTTACTATTTACTTACCGTTTTACGTTTCTGTTATACATCGCAGGCTTAGTATAGATAGCGTGCATAGATTTCTACTATAAACTCTCATTGATGCAAAATTTGATATATTCCATAAAAGTGAGTTCTTTGGGTCGTTTATTTTATTAATGACCTGGATTTCCATGTCCTAAAATAATTTCTAACTGTGCATTCATGTCGTAAATTTAATAATAGTGTTCGTGGCACTAATGTACGGGAAATGTAAAATTTGTGACAACCAGCAATCATTTTAAAATTTTAAAACATAAAAGACCGTACTGATTTCGATTTAAACCGCTTCTACATGAGGTTGGATTTCCTTCGCAGTCCCAGAGTTAGCGTGTGGCATTCAAACGGAGTTCGTTATTATGAAAATTAGTATTTGTTAATTTTTTTATTAAATTACTCTACTTAAATAAAGTATTGTTAGCATTATAATTAACGAGGCTTAAATTTTTTTTATTCTCTGACTTGATTGCACTATAAAATATGTTTTAAATGTTGTTTTTTTTCTGGTTCAATGTGAACCAATCCCACAAGCATAGTCACATCAGAACTGTCGGGCGTTTTTACTCCGTGAGAGTATTGAGTTAAAAAATATTCCCTCTGCCGTCGGGATGAGAATCCTAAGGAAACCAAATATGACTAGGGGGTAGGCTTCTCGTGCAAGATACCGTCTTGGTTGGTACTACCGCAGTTGCCAGTTAATCTACCGTGAAGCAATAGTTCACAAGCATTCCTAGTACTAGTGCACTATTGCTTTGCTTAGGTGTGAAGGGCACTGGAGCAAATTAAACTACTAGGCGAAAGTAACTCCGACTAGGCGAAAATCTATCTTAATGTCACGAGCGCAATGCTGAGCCGCGTCCACTTATTGCACAAAATATTTTGATATTTAGTGATATGGCAGCGTATGCGACTGATGATAAGCACTAAGTGAACGCGACACGTCGTCGCTTCATATCGCTGCAGTCATGACTTCGAACCCGACTGCAGACGGCAACAGCAGATGGCAACCGCTTTAAAAGCGTTACGAAAGGTTAAGTTTAAACGCTTTTCAGTTGTTTTACTACGTAGATTGGTACCCGCGAGCGGCACTACTGCCGTGCGATTCTCTAATGATTCGTTGTTGCGCTCGTCGACGATCTCACCGATGTCAAATACTTTATGAGATATCGCTCTTGTATATAAGGTTGTTTTTCCAACGTTTCTTGTCATCCCGTCATTTGTTTCACGGATGTTGTCAAAGATGCAAACGATGTTTGCTCTTATGGAGGATCCCAATAATCTATATATTACCGATAGAAATTTGACATAACGTCCATACAAAAAGTGTCAAATATCTATTAAGGTATTAGTAAGGTAAAACGACGATAGATAAATTATTGGGACCGGCCGTTAGAGAATCGCACGGCTGATCTGCGGTCGGGCGACAGTGTCGTCTGCCGCTAGACAAAGCGTCGCTAGCTTCGTGTCGCTAACTACGAATGGTATTTCATGGAAATACATTAAAAATCCTGAACATAAAATAAATCGTTTTACACAGACTTAAAAACGTATTTTAAGATAACGTAATATTTGTTGCTCTTAACCTATATTGCAAGATGTCGGTGTCTCCGCAAAATAGGGCAAATAACATTTTTACTCATTTCTCCTGTAGGTACCAATTCGCTAGTGCAGTATACTAAACTTAAATTTTCTGAACTGTGGTAGATCTTACATTTTTATTTTAGCTTATGCTAAAATCCACATTCGTGTAACACTTAGAATGCCAATTGAGCTATTTTGTAACAGTAGACCAAGGTTTAAGCGTGAAATTCTTGAAATTTCAAATCAAAGCATAAGCGCTGCTCAGTAACCTACATGGTAAAATCGTTCGTACATATAACACGCACCCTCCCACACACTTACACATATACTCACACACTCATACAACACGCACTCTTACACATATATACGCACATGCTACCTATTTGATAAATTAAGTGCTGCATATAGTTTATCTTTAATAGGTATACTATACTTACTTACAGTAGGCTACTATGACTGTCATCTCTTACAAGTGTTATACATTTTGTTAGTAAAATATAAATCCATCAATGGCCATAGGTATAAGATACATGTATAAACTTTGTTAGTTAAGGGCTGTGGATGTTTGTGAATAAATAAATAAAAATAAAATAAATTCTGATATATGATTTATTCAATGTTTGGGTAATTTTATATCAAACATTGCAATGTTTCTCTCTAAAAATTGCAATGTTTGGTGCAAAAGCAGGTGTTAGTGCTTTAAAAAGGTAATGCTATATTTTTTTATATCAGCTTAGATTTATTAGTACGTATTAGCATCATACTTCTAAGGTTTTTTACTCGTAAGCAGATTAGTTAGTAAATTTACCTTCTGTATTGTTTCATGGTAAGCAATAACAAGTTATTGTAGTGTACTTTATTGTTTAGAGAGCACGAACATACATGACGATCGCACTTAACATACCCACGATTGAAAAAAAACTGCGAATTTAAGAGTTGTATTTTCGAAAGCGTTTTTGGACTTAGCATTCACATTTTAAGAACTACTATTATTTACTAAAATAGATTATTAGTTCGCTAATAATTTTGGTGTTCTGAACAATCGAATTACTACTAATATCACTATTTTAAGTTCAAGTTTAGAGAACAGGTAACGAAAACTACTAAAAACATAACTTTGATTAAAACAAACCAACCAAACAACGTATATCAGAATTAGCCAATCAAACACAGTCATCTTTTCAGCTAGCTTCATTACTTATAATAAACTTCTAAATGCAAAGCTAGCATAAATCCGACTGAAAAATTATAATGACTTTAGCAAATTAAATTTTCGTTATCTCTTTGCAATTCTACGGAAGCGCGATAAGATCAGTTCTATTTGCCGTAAAAGCATCGAGGCTCCCCTTACAAAATGGGGTATATACAAAATGGGGAAATGTACAAAATGGGGGAATGCCACAAACCTCAGCTCGTTCGTTAGTCGTTTTACAAGAGCAACATTGTACGGAGATGTCACGCAAATGGTTACGGCACGTGTCATTTTACCCCGATTCGATAACAGCCGTAGCGTTTGCTGTTTACAATCCTATGGACTTTGAGGTGTGGTCCGTTTGTTACCGAGCGTTTTTATAATTTAAATTACAAATAGTCAAAGTATAATTATATTTTGAATCGATGATAGCCCAAGGGTAACAAGGGTCGGGTTCGATAAGACGGCTAAGGAACCGATCAAAACCTCAGCCTTGAACTTTCAGTGTAGGTAACATCGTGATAAAATCCATAGCATAGTGGTACGGCACTTCTGGTGTCGCCTGGTTAGCCACCACCCTCAAGTTTGAAAATCTGTCACTAAGCACCTAAAAGTGTGTTCCGCGGCTGTGTTTGAAGCAAGGCACTATTCTAGGTCTAGCGTGATAAGTACCTTCAACCGCATCATCACTGACCTTCAATTCAAACATTAGGTGTGTGTATATCACAAGTAGTATATGATAAAAATAATTTAAGATATAAAATTCTCGTGTCGCGGTGTTTGTTACCTAACTCCTCCGAAACGGCTGTACCGATTTTCAGGAAAGTTTTGTGTGTATGATCTGTAAGTCCGAGAATCGGCCAACGTCTATTTTTCATTACTAGAAACGAGGGTGACTCCCACCCCTATTTTTTTTTGGAGCGAAGTTCCTTATCGCGCGTTGTGAAAGGGGGCTAGACGGAAAAAAATTCTTACGAAAAGTTGTCACGACACTTTTTGCTATAGTATGCTATGTTTCTCTGTCTGTCTCTCTCTCTCTCTTATAGAAAGCAAGTGCGGCGTCGCATGTTTCTCTGTCTGCCTCTCTCTCTCTTATAGAAAGTAAGCCAGATGTTGTAATCGTAGCAAGTGGCGCCATTTAGTTCCGTAAATTTATACTAAATGGCGACTGAGGTAAAGTTAGCTCGCGGAGGCATTTCATTCACTGGATGTAATATGTAATTTTGAGAAATATATATTTTTGAACACTTCTCATACGCAGAAAGGAGTTTTATTGAAGTAACCCTATACGCGCGATTATCGGAACCTTAAATTGGAATATTTACCATGGTTTTGTATTTTTAGCATTATTTTTTCTGATGAGGAACTTCGTTCCATCCGGGTGTCCCTTGACACCTCTCAAGTTTTTTTATTTTTATTTAATGGTATTCGCATTAATAAATACATACAAATTCAAATTTTCACCCTTCTACTATCAACCCCTGTTTATTAATCGCGATTTGTTTTATATGGCATAACAACGTTAGCCGAATCAGCTAGTACTTAATATTATAAAAATAGTTGTTTTTTATAATATCGTTATTTGTTTTATATTTGTATTATAGTTATATATTAGGGCTAGACATGCATATTTTATTCACACTAATGTTGTTACATAAGTAAAAGTTTGAGTGTACGGACGTTTGTTACATAATCACGCAAACGCTTTTTGTAGAAAATTTGGAGTGGAGATAGTTTGTGCCATAATTTATATGTATTCAGTGACGTAGCTACAGCTGTCACATGTCCGCAGGTAAGAACTAAAAATCTAAACGCTCAAATCATACTCATTACATGAAATGGGTAGGTACATGCTAGTTCAACTGCATACAAACAATAGTTATTTTACTTACCTATAAGTACATTAAAATAAAATTTTAAAAAACGTTACTTATGTAGCGGGCATAAATCTTTTTATAGCTATACTAGCGAATGCCCGTGACTTCGTTCGCGTAGTAGGCTCGACCTTCGGCCTCGCCATTACCTCCCATCATTTCTTGATATTTTTAATGTAAGAACCATCTGCGAAGTATTAGAAAACACTTTAAAATAGATGAATGAAATCGGATAAGCCGTTCTCAAGTTAAAGCGTGACCAGGAAAAATAGGGGCTCATTTTTATATATATTATATAGAAGATGCAGCGTAACTTTCATCTAAAGTATATGATAATATCCTCCTTCATTAAATGATGATAAGTATGAACAATTCAAAAGTTTACAATTACTAAAAAGTTGCTGAAATTTTTGCTGGATAACAAAGTACTTGGAGCGTGCGGCGTCGATTCACTTACTTTGCCAGCAGTTAGAACTAGAGGGCAGTCGTATTTACTAGAACAGATCAAAGGAACAGGTATTTTACGAGACTAGGTGGCACCTATTCCAATATTCGCAATACTAAGTCTAACTAGTCTTCCTTCACAATACGCATTCATTCGTACATCACCTGTATTATCTCTCATACGCTGAAGCCGAAGCTGAAGTCCGGTTGAAGTGAGACGATGCAATACATACAGACATCGTCTTGTTACATGTAGAATTGAGTATCAGACTAGTATTCTTGTGAAAGTAAAAAGTAATTGTATACTTATTTAAAGTCCAGTTTGTGCAGAGCTTGTTATATTTCCATATGTAGGTATTAGAACAAACTTTTCTTTTATTTATATGATTACATTTTTATAAAAGCAGATTTAGTGAATTCAAATCCCATAAATACGCTATCTTCCAAAGCCTACACTTTGAATAAATTGAAAGTATAATATGTTGACAGTCCTAATCTTGTAAGAGTATGAAGGGAAATTATCAGTTGAACATATAGCAAATAATAGTAGTAATAAATAAAAAGTAAAAGGTACCTATACTCTATTTGTTCAAGTCTACTCTTTTATAATTCAAAAATATCTCATGAATCGAATCGAAGTATCGAGTCATTATTTATAGTCTTATGTGAAGACTTTGTATACGACGCTACGCAAATCGTAGGCGATACTAGGTAAGACTATGTGGAACAGGTATTAGGATCACGTATTTGGATGGACTAGGAACAGGTGCACCTAGTCTCGAATTTGCCTAGTACAACCCATCTCTATTAGAACAGAGTAAGAGAGCCACCACACGTACCAGTAAAACCAATCAAAATCCCCGAGAATTGATGATTGTATAGACAATGAACTTTTCCAGCGGACCAAGTATATATGTACATAGTACAAAATGTATATAGTACAAAAATTCTTCACAGTTATAGAGTTATAGTTTATAGTTATAGATGAAGCAATAAGCTTTTTTGACGTGATAACGTCTTATAAATCGATGAACGCCGGCTGCACGCACGGAAAAGTATGACTCATTATCACGTTCCGCCTGGGCCGAGCGGTAATGCAAAAGCGCGGACCAAGCGATAGAGAGGTACGATCGGCCTAAGCGTTCGGATTGTCTTATGAAGTTATCATTGCACGTAATTAAATATCATATAAATCGATATATCTCTTGTCTAAACTCCCGTAACTCCCGCCCATAAGCCATGCAAAGCAATGGAAAAATATTGCCGACAAATTTAGATCGCTCTTGTCCAACCAAGGAAAGAGTACCTTATAATTTATGAACAAAATGGCTTCAATTCAGGGCAATTATAAGAGGCCAATTTACTTTCATGTGATATGTGGACAAAAATTGAGAGAAACGATGTTATCTACCTAGATTATGAAAAAGCTTTTGGTATATTTTAGAATTCGTGGCAAACTACTAAAATGGTAGTGATAAACACGTCCATCGTAACTTTAACTAATTTTTGATTGAGATTACCGTTAAGTGCCAGCTAAGAATCTCCTTCAACTTTTTCCGCGGGTGAAGTAGAAAGCGGCTGAAAAATAGCAACCAGTATAAAATACCATAATCGGTTTAAATTTCAACCGGCTACATAGTACGGTTTGAAAGACAGTCCTTTAAGATATGATAAACAGAAAGACAGAGTTGGCAAAAACATATTATTATTATACTATTACCGAGCTATTTTGAAGACTGAGTCAACCACACATCGCGTACGAAGGCCACAGTTCAGCGAAAACCTACACATGATCACCGGGTGAAGCAAATTAGGTGATATACGAGTGGGTACTAGATGGTACGACTATTCTGCAAGTGACATAATTAATTAAAGTCGAACGGCATCCGAGACCATATATTCCATACGACAGTTAAAATCAACTAGAGAGATATATTAGATGCTCGGATGGGTGCCTCCGTGGTCTAGTAGCTTTCATGCCGTCAGACATGGGTATCGGAAGATGCGGTTTCAAATCCTGTCTTAGGATAATTATTCTCTTTGAAATTTTAAAATACTACCGCATTGCCAGATATACGAAGCTGTAATGTGAAATAATGTACTGTGTTCTTGTCGAAGGGCACTGTAGCAATCACTAAGGGATTGGCACTGAAGAGCTTTTTATCGAGGTGAAGACCACGTTGCAGCAACGTATGGAAATTTGTAGCAATTGTCTTGGCTAGGCGTGAACATCATCTTACGTCTCATTACTTACAAGAATTAAAAATATGTAGTTTACCTTATTGGATATCAAAAGTTTACTTACAATACCTACCTAAGATTTTGACGTATATATTGCTTTATAATTCTTTAAATAAACTATCATAACTATTTAGTAAGAATATTTACCTATTTTTTCCTTTAAGTTCCTGCAGCATTTAAATTAAATCGTTATTCTTGGACAGTAGACAGAAACACTTTATGACAGCAATCTTTTACCACACTGGGTCACAACAAAAGCGGAATGCTTCCAAAAAATACAATAAATTTTATCTATTTAAAACAAACATTTAATTAAATTTTGTTTTATTAAGATATATGACATAAATCTTTAACCACACTGGGCTACAACGAAAGCGGAATGGTTGCAAAAAATACAATACATTTTATCGTTTTAAAGCAAACATTTAATTAAATTTTGTTTTATTAAGATATATAACATCAATCTCTAACCACACTGGGCTACAACGAAAGCGGATTGGTTACAAAGAATACAATAAATTTTATCGTTTTAAAGCAAACATTTAATTAAATTTTATTTTATTAAGATATATGACATAAATCTTTAACCACACTGGGCTACAACGAAAGCGGAATGGTTGCAAAAAAATACAATACATTTTAACGTTATAAAGCAAACATTTAATTAAATTTTGTTTTATTAAGATATATGACATAAATCTTTAACTACACTGGGCTACAACAAAAGCGGAATGGTTGCAAAAAAATACAATACATTTTATCGTTTTAAAGCAAACATTTAATTAAATTTTGTTTTATTAAGATATATAACATCAATCTCTAACCACACTGGGCTACAACGAAAGCGGAATGGTTGCAAAAAAATACAATACATTTTATCGTTATAAAGCAAACATTTAATTAAATTTTGTTTTATTAAGATATATAACATCAATCTCTAACCACACTGGGCTACAACGAAAGCGGATTGGTTACAAAAAATAAAATAAATTTTATCGTTTTTAAGCAAACATTTAATTAAATTTTGTTTTATTAAGATATATGACATCAATCTCTAACCACACTGGGCTACAACGAAAGCGGAATGGTTACAAAAATACAATAAATTTTATCGTTTTTAAGCAAACATTTAATTAATTTTTTTTTTATTAAGTTATATGTTATATGACATCAATCTTTAACCACACTGGGCTACAACGAAAGCGGGATGAGCCCGTCGACTCGCGATTCGCAAAATTTGGCCAATAATACAATAGATTTCGCAGTAACCAACCTACTTTTTCAGGAAATGCAACGTGTGTTGTTAAACATGCCCAACCGTATGTTAGCTGTATTAACAGCTCGGTGACAATAGAAAGCACTAAATCATGCGTATCTGATACCGTAGCACATTTTTCGAACCTAGTGAAAAACCGTAAATTTTAAAAAATAACCATATTGGAATGACGATATTAGTTTAAATTTTAAAAACATTGCTAATCTTTTTTTGTTCATATTCGAATTAAATCTATCCGCTTTCTTTGAGGCTCAGTACATAAAATATTCGGATGACGCACTTGGTTAATTATCATTTTGTGTTAATTCATCTATAACTAAAGGAAATAATGTTGAGGTCAGTACTTTGGAGAAACTTGTGTGTTTTTATATACGTTTATTTTTAGTTAATTAGCATTTGCGTCACTGACAAGATAAATACATATTTAGAATCATACAAAATGTAAATGTTTGGTTTATCACTTGCTTGGATTAAACAAGTTTTATGTATTTTAATTATGCCATAACGACTGTTGATGGATAACGATTTTTTTAAATTGACTAGTCAATACAACAGTCTGACCTAGGAGGCAATAAATAGTAGAGAATTCAACTCTAGGATATAGCCTGCGAGACAAGAAAAAGTCAGAGCACACGAAAAAGCATTTATTTAATTTTTAGTAAAATAAATTATATGGTAATATCAATATCGGACACATTTGTCCAGTTATGGAAGGACAGAACATTTTTTTATTAAGATATTTGTGGATGTGGAAGTTTATTGTATGGAGGGTTTATTCGATAACCGAACTGGCCACCACAGGCATAACACATGAAAAGAAAAAAAAAATGCTAAGAGTTTACCTAAAAATGTTTACGTTCCAAATCCAAATCTCTTTAATCCCTTGGGAGTTTCATACAACATTATATGAATATGCCTTTCTTTACGACGAAATTGCATGATACCTATGTAATTGGACATTGTCGAGTAGTTAGTGTGAAAAAATACAAATCCATTTATATCTTCTTCTTCCCTAAGTGCCTTTACACTACTAGCGGTTGGCAGTTCGCGCACAATATTGTGATAATATAATCCTGAATTATCATGGTACCGACTTCAACAAGTTTTTCACACTTATAAGTGTTGAAGTCGGTTCCGTTTTTTAGTAAATATTTTTGTGTATTACGACGTGTAACGGAGCGAAAAACGAACGTTACACAACAGATACTTGTGTAACGTTCGTTTTTCGCTCCGTTACACGTTGTCGATTCTAGACAAGTATTTTGATTTTAAATTGCAAATTCTTCAGAAATTATTCTGGTTAACTTTTTTATTACAAGGGCAACACCTTTTGTAACCCCTGTACGGAGAATACTCTGTAGTCGACAGTTTCTGATATGAAATTTCCAGTAGGTGATTAGCTGTGCATTAGTCTGTGTCCGAACTGACGTCTTGCCGACAGAGAGTTTCAGCCATTTTTCCACTTTCTTACAGACTGCCGACATTGTCATTATTTTTTTAAATTTTTATAACCATTTGGGATCTGAATTTTGTGAGCTTCGCCCGACATGGTGAAGCGATATTCAAAGGCAGCAAGCCATGAGCTTTGTGAAATAGCTTCAATTTTACCAAAATAATGGATTTTGAGTATCAGCCACATAACCTAAGAAAAACGGTAAATGTGCTTTTGTGTTTTAGTCAAACTACGTTATACTTTGGGGTAAGGTCTTGAATCGAGTCGCCTGAATTTAGGGGGGGAGGGGGAGGGGGTGGGGGGAGGGAGGGGAACCCCCCCCCACCATTTTTCCCTGCCGGAATGGCGTAGTTTTTTTTTAATTTAATATCAAAGATCAATTTTTCTACTCTATTTAAACACTTTTACACTAAACTTTGGGGGAGGGGGATTGGGTAGGAGGGGGGGTTGGGGGCAGGGAACCCCTTCCTACCATTTCCCCCAGCCGGAACCGCGTAGTTTTTTTTAAAATTTAATATCAAAGATAATTTTGTCTACTCTACTAACACTTTTACACCTAAATTTAGAGGGGGGGGTAGAGAGAGGGGGGGGTCAGAGTTGGATTTGTCACTAATTTCGACCTAACCGGTCTGACCTCCCTTGAGCTTCTGGCTCCCGCATTATTTATAAACACTCTAGGGGTAGTAGCCACAAGAATAGGTGGAGTCGGGGTGCTCTGTGTCGGTTTTCTGACTACTTTCAACCTAACCGGTCTGAGTTGGTCTCTGGGTGGGTAAGGGAGGAAAATAATTTTCACAAAACTATGTAGGAGTAATTATTTTATTTTGTAAACATAGTTAAATCACAAACCTCAAAAATAGCGATCAAAACGTTTCGTTTCACGAACATAAACATAGCAGACGTTCAAATTTATGCAATATTTCCTGATATTGCGTTCCGTTTCACGCATCCGCATGTTTTTCGTGTGAAATTACAGAAACTTTAAATATTAATTTAAAATACTTTCGCGTAACTCCGGCAGCCAAAATCGAATTGGGAGGGTCAAGACAAAGCCCCTTGACCATTCCACAGTAGCAGAATCCTCAAATTCAGGCGACTCGATTCAAGACCCGACCCATACTTTGACGTACGGACATTATTTAACGCTAGCTTCTATTTGTTTCAGCTAATGGCGTTTTTCTTTGACACTTTCATATACGTGCCGAATTTATTTTCTCCATGAGTTTTGTTATGTATGTAGCAGGACAGTAAATTAGTACCTAACTAATTTCCACAGTTGCAAGCACATTAACTTTATTTCTTCTTATATATAAAACAAATACTGTCTTGTGAAACTCCGTTACATTTCTTCTTCATATATTAGAATAATCCGATCCATAGTCTATTGTGAAGATCACAGATAATGTTCAGCTATATAGAATATCTTACAAACACAGATAATGTTCACACAGACTAAGAATTTATATTAGAGTATAGAATGGTGACACTCTCCCACGTTATAAATTAAAGCGGTCTGGGGCTTTACGAGTTCTAGTACTGCGTCGGACCATTCTTTCGGTCTCTGCCGGCTGTTGTAGTATTGCCACGATACTCCGCCGTGCCAAATTTTCTGCATTTGCTGACGGTTGTTCTATAATTTCCGTTGGTGTCGTTTCATTCCGACTATCTATGGGTTTTACGGTAGGAGTCTCTTCAGGTTTTGTACTCATTGGTTCAGATGTAGCGGTTTCCATCCTATCCGGGCTAGACTGGATTGGTGCTTCCATTCGAGCAGGAGTACATTCTATGGGAGAATATGTTTCTGCCGTAGAGAGTGGCTTCCTATTATACAATGTATAGTTGTTACTGGCTTTACATGATGATTTCAGTATCTGATTAACATGTCTCTCATGTATCTTACCATCAACGTCAACTTCATAATGTAGTTTACCTTTTCTTTTAACTATGATCCCAAACATCCATTTATTTTCATTATTATAGTTTCTAATTTGGACTCTTTCTCCCAATATAAATTCCTTGGTTGTAATATTTTCTTCTATTTTGTTATTACTCTCTGTTGTGTCTCTTTTTACCAGGTCAATTTTTGTTCTATATTGTCTTTTGAACATCATCTCTGCAGGACTTAGCCCAGTGGTATTATTTGGTGTCTTCCGGTACATCATCAGAAATTTTAATAGTTTGTCTTGTAGAGTTCCTTCTTCATATATCATTGTTTTCAGCTTGTACTTAAAGGTCTGAACATATCTTTCTGCTTGTCCATTTGTTGATGGGTGGAATGGTGCTGTAAATTTTGATTGAATTCCATTACCTTTTAAAAATCTTCTCATCTCTTCAGACCGGAATTGGGAACCATTGTCTGATACTAAAGTGATAGGTAATCCAAAGGTAGTAAATAGTTTTTTTAATATCCTGATAGTTGCTGCTGCTGTAATCGATGTTGTAGGTATTACTTCTAACCATTTTGTGTATGCGTCTACCACTATGAGAAAGTAACTGTTCATGAATGGTCCCGCATAGTCTATGTGTAATCTGCTCCAAGGTTCTTTTGGGTATTCCCAGCTATGAGTAGGTACCTTTGTCGGGTTTTTCTGCATTAAACAGCATGGTTTTCACTCTCTTACCATTCTTTCAATATCGACATCAATATTCTTCCACCAGACATAACTCCGTGCTAATGCCTTCATTTTTACAATTCCTGTATGGGCTGTATGGAGTTCTTGTAATATTTCTGGTTGTAGTTGTTTTGGTATTACAATTCTGACACCATAGAAGATACACTTGTTTTGAAGAGAAAATTCATGTAATCTTCCAAAATCTTTGCCTGACTGGATTTCATGGTACAATTTTTGTAGTTCTGGATCTTTAGCTGTTGCATCTTCTATGGTCTTCATAGTGATAGGCATTGTTGATAATTGGTTTAAATAGAATATGTCATCATCTGTTAGGTTGTCTTTAGGCTCTGCTGAATGTACAAGCCTTGACAAGTAATCTGCATTTGCATGTTCTTTAGTTTTCCTTAGTTTTATCTCATAGTTAAACCCAGCCAGGAAATTAGCATAGTGCACAAGCCTTATCGCAGTAGTTGCTGGTGTCGCCTTCTCCGGGTGTAATACTCTAGCTAGTGGTTGGTTGTCTATTACCAATGTAATTTTCCGTCCATAGCAATATTGAAAAAATTTCTTAAGGCCCCATATTAAGGCTGCAGCTTCTTTATCTAGCTGGCTGTATCCTCTTTCAGCTTTGGTTAGTGATCTTGAAGCAAAAGCTATAGGTCGTTCTGTCCCATCAGGCATTATGTGGGACAGTACTGATCCAAATCCCGTAGGCGATGCATCTGTAGCTAGTGTCACTGGCAAGTTAACATGAAATGGCGTAAGTACCTTTTCTCCACATAACTCTACTTTCAGTTTCTTAAATATGGTTTCACACTCTGTTGACCATATAAACTTAGTATTTTTCTGTAGTAACTTGTAGAGTGGGTTAAGCTTGGATGCTAAGTTTGGAATAAACTGTTGATAATAATTTATCATGCCAAGAAAGGTACGTAATGAGGAAACATCCCTTGGACTTTTACTATGGACAATCTCGTTTATTTTTTCTTGTGTTGGGTGTAAACCTTTTTCATTTATGGTATGTCCCAGGTATGTAACAGATTTTTGGAAAAATTGGCACTTTTTTTTATTCAAGTGTAGTCCATTTCCCTGCAGTTTTTCAAATACAATTTTTATTCGTTGTAGTAATTCTGTGTATGAAGATCCTTGTATGGCTATATCATCGAAAAAACATGCTGTCCCAGGCAATCCATGCAAGGTTTGGTCCATGTATCTTTGCCACAGGTTAGGTGCTATCTTAACACCAAACATAAGACGGTTCACCTTGTAAGTACCCTTGCAGGTACTTATCGCTTGCATTTCAGCAGTGGCCTCATCAGTTTTCATGTGTAGGTACGCTTGATTTATATCTAACGTACAAAAATACCTGCCTCCACTCAGTTTTGCAAATACTTCTTCAACTCTTGGAATTGGATAATTGTCATTTTGTAAATTTTTATTTAATGTAGCTCTGTAGTCAGCACATAGCCTCACTTTTCCATTTGGTTTAGCGACTGGTACCACTGGTGTACCCCACTGAGAATATGTAACTTTCTCCAAAATTCCCGCTGCCTCCAATCTGTCAATCTCTTTTTCAACTTGATCTCTGAGTGCAAATGGTACGGGTCTTGGTTTGAAAAACACAGGGGTAACATTGTCTTTTAATTTAAAAGAAGCTTGATAGTTTTTTATTTCGCCAATCTCTTCTGTAAATAACTTATTATATTCTTTTAATAATCCTTCTAATTTCTCTCTGAATTCTTTTTCTGTAATTTTTTCTTCTTCTGAGTTTATTTTATGGACCTCAAATTGAAGATTTAATTTACGTATCCATTCTCTACCCACAACAAGATCAACATTTCTACCTATTACAAATAATCTTCCATGTATTTCCCTATTTTCATATTTCACTTTTAAGTTGCATGTTCCCACAGGATGTATCATTTCACCGGTGTATGTTCTCAGTTTGATGTTTGTATTTTGTAGTTTAAGGTTTTGGAAATATGTTCGGTAATACTCATCAGAACAAGTTGTGACTGCTGCTCCTGTATCCAGCTCCCAGGTATGTACTTTACCATTTAAATGAAGTGAGATGTTGAATTTATCATTTTGAGTATTACTTTCCATTGGTAATTTATTTATTTCATATATCTCTTCATCTTCAATCTCTTCAGGTAAGGATGCTGTTTCCATTTCCAACTGTCGCTGATCTTTAAAGCACACAGTGTGTATATGGCCTTTTGTATTACACTTTTTGCAGAACAATTTGTCCTTAAGTTTGCATTGGTAGGCTTTGTGGTTATCCTTCCCACATCTGTAGCAGTTTATTTTTTTTTGGTTCTGTATATTATTTTTGTTGTATTTTTTTTCATCATATGTACTTTTGTTGTATGTAGTTTTCTTAACAGAAATTTTATTTAAGTTTGATAAATTTTCTTGTCCCATTTCCTTGCTTTCAGACTTAGATGTCTCAATTGCCATTGCTATTTTAATTATATCATCAAATTTTGTGTTTGGTGATTCTTGTAGTAATCTTTCTTTTATTTCACCATTACGTAAGCCTCGTATGAATTGAACACGCAAATGTGTTTCAAAAGTAGTGTGTTTGCAATTATTGCATACAAAATTGCATTTACCTCCAATTTCCTTTAACCCTGCTACATAGTTAGCAATAGATTCATGTTCATGCTGCGCTCTCAGACAAAACTTGTGCTGTTGAGCCACTTCACCGGGCTCTGGTGCAATGTGATTCTTCAAAACCTCAATAAGTACTTCATAAGATTTTGATTCTGGTGTATCAGGTGATGTAATATTCTTTAATATTTGATAATATTTCGGACCAATACAGTTCAAAAATATCTGTATTTTTGTAGTGGCGTTCGTAACACCCTTCAGAGTGATGTAGTTTTGTAATCTTTGCAGGTAACTGTCAAAGGATTCATTCATTTCATCGTAAGGTTGTAGGTTAATACCACTTATCGTAGTCGTGTTTTGTCCTTGGTTTAGTAGGGCTTGCTGTAAATTAGCTTGTTGAGCCTGAATTCCCCGCATAGTTTCCATCATTGCGGCCAATACTTGCGACAATTGCCCTTCCATTGTACTTCCACGGCCGTACACGTTTCGATGTTTTCTAACCTGTTACTTTGGATCCCATCCTCGTCGCCATTTGTTATGTATATAGCAGGACAGTAAATTAGTACCTAACTAATTTCCACAGTTGCAAGCACATTAACTTTATTTCTTCTTATATATAAAACAAATACTGTCTTGTGAAACTCCGTTACATTTCTTCTTCATATATTAGAATAATCCGATCCATAGTCTATTGTGAAGATCACAGATAATGTTCAGCTATATAGAATATCTGACAAACACAGATAATGTTCATACAGACTAAGAATTGATATTAGAGTATAGAATGGTGACAAGTTTCCCGTGGGAATTTTTCACTTGGAGCGGACCGCCATCTTGGCCTTTCATCTTAGCTTGAAGAGAACATTTCCTCGACTCCTGCTGAGTGTTTCATCGTGCCCTGGAACAAGAATCTCCTCTCCGCGTCATGATATAATCACAGGTTTCGTCTTGGAGTAAGGTATTGTCAATTCTTTGTCTTGTACAAATCGGCGCTCCGCGGCACGTGTAGTTATAAAAAAATTCAAATAATTAATTTCCTTAAAATAAGGGTGCAATAACGATAGCTTAACGTTAGTTAACGATAAAAAGCTCTAAATAGCGATAGGAAAACTTATAGAGCCCCACAGGCCTTTTAATTATTCCAGTATCCGCAAGCGTCCTTCAGACCTTGCGTAATTGCTAAAACGTTATCAAACAAGATATACAATTCTGAATTAATTGTAACGCTTGTGTTCCTTCCCGGAAATAAAAGTTGAACTAAACGAAATGCTTTGCCACTTATTTCAATTTTCCCCCGCCTGAAGATAAGAAGTTCCGAATCTCTACAGGCTGCTATTCCAGGTAATTTTTGTTAATTTTATATATATATTTCCTTTGTGTGAGGTCGCTCTAGGCGCCCGAATTCGTTTTTTTTATTATTTTTGTAGCTAACACAGTAAGCTTATAATACTATAGGAGCGCTCACATAGATACTATTCAGAATACTCATACAAATATTTTATTTTACTTTATTCTAACTTGCTTACAAAAACTTTTCCCTAACAATCTTTATATTATTACAGTTGAAAGATACATTTATCTTTATATTATAACCATTGGAGCACGGAACAGGGAGACATAGTCAATATAGACATTCCCCGCTTGCCTATTATATTCTATTATATTGTACTTACAATTATATTATAACAGTTTGGCGGTAACAAAAATACATCAACTGTGTAAATTTAAATTGTCTAACTATCACACGGTTCATATTATGAGATACAACCTGGTGACAGACGGATACACAGGCAGACAGACAAACGGACAGCAAGTCTTAGTAATAGGACCCTGTTTTACCCTTTGGGTACGGAACCCTAAAAAGGAACCCATACTGGTTCACTTTGTTGCCAGTCAGTTGGTCTGGGAAGACTCTTTTGCTCAGGAGCGAGTAAAAGTTTTGAGTTGAAATTTATATCACATACGAGTACTCGGGTCTACGGTTTTCTTCAACTGTGAAAAAATCAAACTTGTTTACTTGTATTCAAAGTTAAAGCAATCAAAAGATTGTTACCGTTTGTATCACATAATGTTTGCATATTATGCGATTTCATAAGAGAATCAAAAGCGTTGACCTAGAATCATGATTTAACAAGAAGTAATGTCTGCACAGCACATGTAATGAGACAAATCTAAAACTGCAAATATATAGTTTAATACCAAAAAGCAATTTTACTATTACATACTTATTATTTGCAGTTGGTGCGATAACCGTGTCTAGTGATCGAACAGCAAAATGAAGTTATATGGTTTTTTTTTAATTGGTCTTGTTAAGCAGGCGTTAATCCTATTAATGTTATAAATGTGAAAGTTTAGATGGATGGATGGATGGATGTTTGTTGCTCTTTCACGCTCAAACGGCTAGGCCAATTTTGATAACAGTTGGTGATGAGGCTTTGGATTGACACATAGGATACTTTTCATCATCATCATCTTCCATCACCACGCGGACGAAACCGCGGATTGCAGCTAGGTAGTGCTTAAATAATAAAAATATGTTAAGTTTTTAAACTGACAACACTAATGCAAGAATTTACTTTAGAAACGGGATATTTACCATGTATTGTATTTATTTTGAGTTCCGATATTTCGGCACAGTTGCATGCGCCATGTTCTTGAGTAAACTAAAAGATGGCGCATGCAACTGTGCCGAAACATCGAGAGGTCAAAATTAATTCAATACATGCTAAATATCCCGTTTCTAAAGTTAATTCTTGCAATAATATAATAAAAAATAACAGCAAAAGTAGGTGCTACTTTTTTAAACTTTATAATATATATACTTTTTGAGTACTTAATATATATACTTATATATATTAGTAACTACATAATGTATATACTTTCTATCCGCGGAAACGCTTCCAGTACGCCTCAACCTTATCATTTCACAGATCTATTGATATTACTGCTGCCCTTAGGGAATAAATCAGTTTATTATTGATTGGTTGTTAGTAACGCCCCGGTTAATTCAGTTTTCTTCCTCATTTCCCATCGTAAGTCGAGGTTCCCATTTCGGTTGATGTGATTGATGTATCGTGGTGTATTTGTTGTTAAAATGTTATATGTTTGCTGTGTTGTAGCAATGTTTTTATGACATTGCAGCCAGTTGCAGAAATGATCTTTAACTTTTAAAAACGTCAATAAATCTTAATCAGACATTAAATCGTTTCACAAACGAAAATTCTGTCAAAAATTAGTAGTTCCTATAAATTTATCTAAAGAAACGTCAAATTGTCCTTTATCGTTTAAAGTTTTTCCCATATTTACAAGTTTTGTCACCACAAACAAAACTTCTGGTCGACGGACCATACAAACATTATTTATTTGACACCTGCTTGATAATGACAAGCCAACATGTAGTTTGCGTTTTGTTACTGCAACATACGTAGTATCTTATAGTCTGTAGCTGCAACGATATTTTAAAAATTTAATACAAATTTTGTAAAATAGCTGAATCAAAACGATAATGTTCACTCCCAAGAAGGTTGTAACTGTTCGTTGTCCCCTTTTCAAAATATTATTGGAATCATTGTTTAAAGACGACTTTAGCTAAAGGATCATTAAGATGTCAACTTTGTCTTTTGTGAAATTCCATTAAAATAATGGTTTCATTGGATTAACTAATGAACTGCTAATGAAGAGCTTTCTGCAACTGGCTGTATGTGACTCAATGTGCATGTCGTGCGCCTGATGTTAAGTCACTACGGTTTCCCATGACAGTTGCAGTGCCACCCAGAGCATACAACTGTAGTTTTGCGTGGCGCTGTAATTCACTCGTCTCGCCGGTTTTAAAGCTGTTTTCGCCTAGAAATTTCACTTGCTGCAATATCCTTTACACCCTAACATCAGCTTACAGACATAAAATGTACAATAGATAACGAAAATGTATGTCCAGTGTCAGAACCCCGACCAAGCGTCATGGTTGGCCGCCGCTACTTACAGTCCGCGCGCGTCTCTTGCGCGTTACAGCCGGACGGCCGCGAAAGCATAATTGTGTGATAATTAACTGCAATAGCCTAAAAGTTTTTAGCCCCCAAAGGCAAGGAAAAATTTCCTATCACAGGTAAGATAATTCACGTAATCAATTCATTGAAAAGTGGGCACGTTTGGTTTCCATACAATTCGTGTTATTTACGTTATCTACTGTACAATATATCTGTAATGTGAGCTTTTGTAATGGCGTTTCACGGTAGAATATCTGGCACTGCAGTGGAACAAACCTAGACGGTTCTTGTACAAGAGGCCTGCCATCTAGTAAGACGGGGTAATTCGCCACTGACGATTTGCGCCCCGACGACAGAGGGCTTTAACTTTGTCCCCTCACGGAGAAACTGATGATGATCATCAGTATTTTTTATTGTACTAAGTGGAACTCAAAAACATCAGCTCATTTTTATATCATTTTGACGGTTAAATAATAATAATAATAATAAACCAAGAAGCCCTTCAACATGGTTCCCTCCCCAGTTTCTTGACAACTGGTGTCACCTTTTTGCTCTATAAGTCCGGTAGTACCGCGGAAGCGAAGAACTACAGACCCATCACGTGCTTGCCAACGCTATACAAGCTCCTTACATCTATTCTGCGAACAAAAATTAATTCGCACATTGTTGCGAACAACATTTTGGCTCCTGCTCAGAATGGATGTCGGGTTGGGTCCCGTGGTACTAAAGAGCTCCTCCTCACAGACATGACCATATGTCAACAAGTCCGGCGAAAAAGGGGGGTTCTATCGACTGCCTGGATTGACTATAAGAAGGCCTATGATTCAGTGCCTCATTCATGGCTAGAGAGGGTATTAGAGTTGTATAAAATCAATGCAACTCTGAGATCATTCTTAAGCACATGCATGAGACATTGGACCACAGTCCTTTGTCAACCGGTAGGTCGAGGGAGCGTCCCTAGTTCACAGGACTACATAAGGATTGAACGAGGCATATTCCAGGGCGACAGTCTCAGTCCTTTGTGGTTTTGCCTAGCGTTGAATCCTCTCAGCACTTTGTTGGTGGATTCAAGACTGGGCTACCGACTTCGTAAAGATGGTGAGATAATTTCTCATCTGCTGTATATGGATGATCTCAAGCTGTTTGCACCGAAGCACCAAGACCTGATGAACCTTCTGAAAATTACTGAAACTTTCAGTAGTGCCATCAGGATGGAGTTCGGAGTAGATAAGTGTGCGGTCATGCATGTGCAACGGGGGAAGGTTGTAAATTCTTCAAATTTACAACTTTCTGAGACAATTACTCTCAGATGTCTATCTGAAGTTGAAACCTATAAGTATCTTGGTATGTCACAGTCATTGGGTATCATGGATAGAGACATTAAGCAGACAGTGAAGGAGCGTTTCTTCTACCGCTTAACAAAAGTTCTTAATAGTCTTTTGTCGGGCGGAAACAAGACGCGCGCCTTCAATGGTTGGGTGATGCCCCTACTCATATACTCCTTTGGCATACTAAGATGGACTCAGACCGAACTTGACGCCCTGGATAGGAGGGTCCGTCAAATGCTTACAAAACATCGCATGCTACATCCACGCTCGTCTGTTATGAGGCTGTACATCCCACGGAAAGGGGGAGGTCGTGGCTTCCTCAATGCCAAGAACCTCCATAACTGTGAGGTGTCCAGTCTCAGAGAGTATTTCCGTAACACCGAGTGTGGGATACATCGCGATGTCATAGCAGTTGATAGGAGCCTCACGCCTCTCTCCTTGGCAAACGAGAACTGGCGTAAACCAGTTGTGCTAAGCATCGAAGACCGAAGAGACGTATAGAAGGGCAAAGAGCTGCACGGACGATTCTACAAGGCCCTAACAGGACCTGATGTAGACCAGCTCGCGTCAGTGAACTGGCTACGTTTCGGTGATCTGTTTGGTGAAACCGAGGGTTTTGTCTGTGCAATTGCTGACGAAGTTATCAAGACGAATAACTACCGGAAATATATTCTGAAAGACGGTACGGTCGACATTTGTCGGGCATGCCGCCGTCCTGGAGAGTCACTCAGACATATTATTTCCGGTTGTTCACATCTTGCTAATGGAGAGTACTTGCACAGACATAACCAAGTAGCCAGGATTATTCACCAGCAACTTGCACTTCAATACGGCCTTATTGAGTCTGAGGTGCCGTACTATAAGTACGCACCTACGCCTGTTCTTGAAAACGGTCGTGCTACGCTCTATTGGGATCGATCTATAATCACGGACAGGACTGTTGTTGCTAATAAGCCTGACATCGTGGTGATCGATCGATCTCAGCGCCGGGTAATGCTTGTTGACGTCACCATTCCTCATGATGAGAATCTCGTGAAGGCCGAGAAGGACAAGCTCAGGAAGTACCTTGACTTAGCTCACGAGGTGACCGCCATGTGGGATGTTGACGAGACGATCATTGTTCCGATAGTGGTTTCAGCAAACGGCCTTATAGCAAAAAGCCTCGACCAACATCTTAAGAGGCTCTCGCTAGACGGTTGGATCAAGAGCCAGATACAGAAGGCAGTACTCCTTGACACGGCACGTATTGTCAGGAGGTTCCTCAGTCTGCAGCCCTAACCACCGGTAGTTTGGGTCATGCTCCACTGCCGATGGCAATCTAGGATTAGGTTTTTTATAATGTTTTTATTTTATATAGAAATATTGTAAAAAATGTAATTTTAAGAAAAAGAAATAAATAATGTGAATAATAATAATAATAATAATAAGACTTTATTTCAGATTCATGATCCATAAAAAAACAATAAAAATAGAATAAAATAAAATAGTAAAAAATAATATATTAAAATATCAGGTGGCAATTGCCAACCAACGTCGGTAGGTTGCAGTCTGCTTCAGGCGGTCTGCCAGACTCCTTACAATGCCGTTTTTACACCTGTCAACTCTAAAGATGAATGAGGCTATCCTTTTACGTTGGATTGCGTTGAAAGTATCAATGCGCGCGTCGAAGAACATTCCGGACGCGCTGCAGCTCCGGGATAGCCCCATCAGCTGCCTGTAGATATTATTATAGGCGACTCTGATGGAGTTGTGTGACTTCATTGTGTATTCGGTCCAAAGTTGACAGGTGTAAAAGGTTTGACAAAAAGATTTAAATAACGTGGTTTTCACGTCCGGCGCAACGTTGTTGAATTTTTTGGAAATCATGTTGCCCACCACGCACAAAGCGCGTCTCTGACGCTCTATGTCATTATCATCACTTAAATTTGATGTTACGATGTTTAACTTACGCGGTAGGTACAGTCGATTACCTATCTCTATTAAAATGTTACTTTCACAAACTTAAAATTTCTTACGAAAGATAATATAGAGTCACTCGCCAAGTGTCCACCGTCCAAACAGTTAAGACCCCGTAGTGTTTCCGTGCACCCCTCAGAAAAAAGGGCTTAGAGAGAAGTCCTCTCTAACTCCATTGGGTGTTTCTGGGATTCTCTCTTCTACTAGCTAGAGGATTAGGGTCGTCAGGACCGCGGTTGAGTGCCACAGCGTTCCCGTAGTCCTGACATTTAGGCGTCTGGAAGAACACTTCGGAATTTTGATGGGTAAACAGCCTAAATGGGCTAGAAGGCGTTAAAGGAATCCCACATAACCACCTGCCTCGCTTGAAGCAAGTGGGTCCACAAAGAATTTTTCCCGGAAAAAAGTGTCTCTCGGCAAATGAATAAAGATGCGTTCTGGAAATTCATTTGTTTCGTTTTTTTAAAGGCGCGGTCTAACCACAATTTTAAAATAGTTTAAAATGCTTTACGCAAGGTAGAAAATCGCTTGTTATATTAGACGATGTAATGCGAAAATTCATTAGTTTACATGTTTTCTTAAAATATTTCGATATACACTAACACAATTGAAAAAACTGCTAGTTACTAATTTAGTACTATTTGTTGGTTATGTATTACCTAAAAAAATATAGTGTTTACGCTGAAAATTGTGAGAGTTTGGACGTGAAAGTTTATTTTATAGACCTATACAGGATTTTTTCTGCAGAGAGCGAGTAATATTTAAGAATTCTGTTCAGTTATTACTCTTTGCCTGTTCCTTTTCTAACCTAAGATTTTTTCATACAATATTATCGATCTGTTTCGTTGTGTTTAAAGTATTCTGCTTTTTACTTTTGTCAAGATACGATTGCACCTTAATTCTGGCAAGCACTTACATGCTCAAACGTTGTTGCATACATCAACATACTACTTATAGTATACTTGGAGTCAAATCCTTAAAACTTAAATCTGATGTTTATGGAATTGTATCAATTTAATTTTTACTTATACACTTTCTACTCTACACTAATTCTTGAATATAGTTAGAACAAGTTATACAAGTTATAAGTATAAGTCTAAGGTCATTATTAAGGTTTTTATATATCTCTTAACGTATACGTTAAGAGATAAAAACCTTAATAATCTACAAAATAAATAAAGAAAAAACTAAAATAGTTATTGTATAGGTAAATCATTTACAGTTTTAACTTTTATCTTTTTCAAGTCTCATGTATAAGTATATACAAAACTCAAATATGGTCGTAAAATATTAAATACAGCACAGTTTATATTTATACTTATACATATTTTTACGTTACTTTTGTTGAATAGGATCAGCTATTTTCAGATTTCAGATCCTTTCTCTTGGGTTTGAATAAACCAACACTCATTGCCACCACATGCTTCGAATACACTGAAGTGTTGACGTGCTAACGTCCTTAGTATGCATGTGAAGAACCGAAATAATTATTGTTTTATTGTTTATTGTACTACCAACGCAGTGTTTAGTGCTGTTGACAGCTTCATTATGAGATAAACAGGATTTAGTGAGCGAGGATATCACAGATGTAAGTTTTATGATTTGTTCATTTTGGGAATGCGACGCTCTTTTAGCTGCTCTCATCGGGCAAATGCTGTGCAGACCCTGATTTTTTCAGAATCTATCATATTGTTTTTTCAAGGACATTAAATTAAACAAAATAACTACAGTACCGACCTACGACGAGTAAAAGACCTATTTTATACGTTATTTCAACTATTCTAACTTATCAACTATAAAAAAATCGATGAGAATTAGTGGCAGAGGGCCGTGTCTAGAATAACGCAGCAGTCGGCAGGTGCCTCTTATATCCTCGTTTGATAGGCGACTACGACTACCATCGGCAGTGCCAGATAATGAAGTAGTGTGCAAGTACTCATACGTTATAGATTGAATGGCAATGTAGCAAATGTAATTATTAGGTTAATGTGGTTCCGAATGCTAATGTTGTTAATGTTTATCTTTTATATAATTAGTGTAAGTCGTTGTAACGATGCTAATTTGAATAAAAATAAATAAACAAATTGACCGGCCGGTTGGCGCAGCTGGTAGCACCCCTGCCTTCTGAGGTGCTGGTCCCGGGTTCGATCCCCGGACAGATCAAGCATTTGTGTGTATGAACATGTCTGTTTAACCTGTGTCTGGGTGTTTATGTGTATATAAGTATGTATATCGCGGTCATCAGGTTACCGCAGTATAGGCTCTGACCTCTGCCTCGTTTGGTACCTGAAGACCTTAGTGTGGGTGTTAAAAAAAATGTTTCCAAGATTCCAAGAGCGCAAAGCCGTGGCTTGCCTAAAACTTGAATAGATCTTGAATCTGGACGGCACTTTGACTATCATGGGCACACGATATGCTGCCCAAGGCGCGCGATAGCTAGTCTCGCCACTTGGAATAATAAAAAAAACCGGTAATGTATGATAATGTATGTTCTTTATAATGATTCTCAGTCCGCTATAAGAGCCTTTCTTAGAATAACTCTAATGAAACCATTTATTTATTTGAATAACCAATCACACAGAATATTGACTAATTAGTTCTTCTTCTTCTTCTTCTCGGGGTGCCATCTCTAATGAAGGTTGGCGATCATCAGTGCAATTTGAACCCTCAACATCGCAGCTCTGAACAATGAACAGGTGCTTTTATTATACCACTGGCATAAGTTCTTCAGCCAGGATGTTCTTTTACCAGCACTGCATTTGCACTGTTGTTACTAATGTATAATGTAAAATATTATGCTAATTTTGTCGAAATACTAAAAAAAATAGAGAAGTGCTAGTAGCGGAGCCGAAACGCTCGTAGCGGAGCTTGACTTGGCGATCTTAACCGATCAACGTGGTTAAGCAATGCTTGCTGCAGTCAGGAGCTGGATGGGTGACCGCTAGTGGTACTATTCATCAGAGCGTTTCCGTATTTCGGAGGGCACGTTAAACCGTCAGTCCCTGTTGTTTGTCTTAGGACAACAGTCATTAGACTATGTCGAAGGCCTTCGGGTGGCCTAAAAACTTCAACATGTGTTGGCCACTAGCTCATCCACCAAGCCGCACTGGGCCCGCGTGGTGGATTATGGACCAACTCCTCTCTCTGAGAGGAAGGCTCGAGTCCCAGCAGTGGGAACATAATGGGCTGATTATGTTTAAGAAATTTTGTAGTTATAACATATATCGTGAGTGGATTAATCGATACAGCTGGATCCCAGGCATTCTCAACAAACTAAAACATACTGATGTTTTTATTTTGATCTTATATGTATTATTTTCTTCACACGTGAAGGCTATAAAATGATAAATATAAAATTGAAGTGTCTGTGTGTAATTCCAAATTTTTCACTAAATGCATATCTTATCATATCTTTACCTACAGTACCTACTTACAAAAAAATATTGTTGATTTTAACAGGACTGTGCCTGGCCCATAGCTGATGTGATAAGGAGTCATCATCATCATCATTATCAGCCGGAAGACGTCCACTGCTGAACATAGGCCTCCCCCATAGAACGCCACTTGGACCGGCTACTCGCTTCCTGCATCCAGCGATTCCCCGCGGTTTTTATGAGGTCGTCGGTCCACCTAGCGGAGGGCCGGCCTACACTACGCCTTCCGGTGCGTGGTCGCCACTCGAGAACCTTTCTTCCCCATCGGTTATCAGTTCTGCGAGCGATGTGGCCTGCCCATTGCCACTTCAACTTGCTAATTTTGAGAGCTATGTCGGTGACCTTAGTTCTCCTACGGATCTCCTCCAGTGATGACTTATAAGGAGTAATTTAAGCTAATTTTATTCCATCACCATCATCATCATCCATCACCACGCCGGTAAAACCGCGGGGGGCAGATAGTTTTATTACATACATTAAAAATCATGTATCCAAAAAGCTTCCTTATGGGTTAAATGAATATACATCAACTTGATAGTCCGGACTCAAGTTAATCCAAATGACGCTGTGAAAACATCGTTACGGAAATAGAGGCATTTTTTAAATGTAACAGAATACCTAGTGATTAACTGCCATTTTTGTTTTCTTTAAAAGCGTGTATTCCTCTTATTTAGTACATATTGATGTTATCTCAATGCGTAACTACCATAATTATATTCTTTATAATTATATTCTAATAATAAAACGGGTTTTTGACAACATCCATACAAGATTTGCTTTCCGAGTGGGTTCAACACCGATTTCACTATTTTCCATTTCGATTCAATAACGCGCTTTTGACAGGTGCACAGATCACAGAAACAAGGGAGATATGAAAAAGATGCGGGGCCAATGTCGCAGCAATATGCCCAAAATCAGAACACCTGTACGTACAATGCTTGTTCTGTACGTACGAATATTCAAACGTTAAGTTTTTATACCGCAGTGGATTGAACTTATTGAAGCTACCAGAATACGCGGAATACGGCCGCTGCTTGCAACACCAGGTTTTGTACCCAGCACACGGATTGGCATCTCTCTAGATCTCTATCGACAGGTGAGATCTGTCAGCCATTCGGAATGGGTTGAAAACGATCACGTTGTTCGCGGCATGGAATCACGCATTCACAGACATATCAAACGCGGCGTGCACATCAATGAACTGTCATTTTTGACGGACTGCTCACAGTGATTTCAGTTCGTAGCGTGGTGGTTGATATCGCTAAAATGGCGTCCTCGGTGACGTAATGCATGGCGTCACATGGGTCTACGTTATCGGGCTTTTATTGATTTGGAATGACGATCACAACGCCAAAACTAATGTTGACTTCAATCGGAAGGCCGGGAAGGTCTTCAGGTTAACTACGCAGAGCCTGTACTTTGGTAACCTGCTGATTATTTACATGTCGCCGCAGAGTTTTGAAGGCACTATAATTGATGGAAATTAATTATTATTTTCTAATTGTTTTTAATATTAAATTTTGATATCTGAATTCATATTAGAGTTTTAAAGACAAATTGTAATTTTTAATGTTGTGGTATTGTGAACATTTAATTAAGTGTATTAATTTTATTCAAGATTGTGCGAGTACTTCGATGTAAGCCAATATTACTATTTTGATATGCTTTTGATGCTTTAGCTTACCAGAATTGATTTGTAATAGCGTTTAAATAATTCCGGCTTGATTTGGAATCCATGATATGGTTATTTGTAGTGAAATTCACATTACGAAAATGACGATGGCGCCCTCTGCCTCCATTTTAGTGCAACTTGACGTTGCCGCCAAAGTGGCGGCAGGTGGGCTCGGAGATATTATTTAGAATCATTCTGTTGCGGACTTTCAACGGAAAATCATGTGAGTGTTGAACCTTTGTCTAATTTCCCCTTGATTCCAAATTAAATTAGTCCAGCCTTTTATTTTTAGAAAGTTATGCGAGTGAAAGTAAATCCGTTAAGATATAGTGTTGAAAATTGTTGTTTAAACATTAAGCGTTTATTTTGTTAGTATTTCTAATTAAAGTGAATGTTACTGTAATGTTAGATAACAGTTCAAAAAACAAAGCCCTATGAGTTTCTTGTCTGTTCTTCTCATAGTGGTAGTCCTTTGCGAACAGACGTAGTTTTACCTACCCTCAAACCTTGTTCAGATAAATAATAAAAACAAGTCAACTCCTCAACCTTATGTTTTATTCCAACATAACTTGATTAGTACTCCATTAGGTAGGTAGATCTGAGTGACTCTTTATTTAGTGATTTTCAGTAGCAGTTAGTCCTGGTAGTTGGCTTCTATGCTTAAATAGAGATTGTAAAACCTTGAACTTAGTGAAGACCAATGGTTTTACGTTACTTTTAAAATCGACCCTAAGTTTGATGCGACATACATTATACTCATCCAGGCATGTTCATGCACACAAATGTTAGCCTGTCCGGGCTTTGAACCCAGGATAGTGCTCAGCTCAGAAGGCAGGGCTGACACCAACTGCACCAACAGGCCAGTCTTATTTTAATCCCTTTTTATTATTACAAAAGTTACAATGAGTGTAAGTTTATATATCATAAAAGCTTTAATTTGTTTTTCTGTGAACGTCATATTAAAGTTGAATCATATTAAACTCGGAACTCATAAATGGATCTAATCAGGATAGAAGCTAACTAAGTTATGATAATGGAATCCATATCAAGGCCTTGCTGTATTCTTCATTTGGAGGGTCTCAAATGAGGTTATGAGTTAACAATTTAGCAGTTAATTAATAATTATAATACCATAAAATCGATCAGCTGCTCGATTTTATGGTATTAAATTATTTATTGTTTGGTAAAAGCAAGAATTTCAAATCTTAAACTTTTACTCAGAATTGTTAGACCATCAAAGAAAATATATTATAATTACTATATCATTATATTACCAAATCTATTACAGCTAAACGCATGAATTTATTCAACCAATTCTGATATTGGGATGGAAGAGAAGACATTATCGACGTTTTTGACAACTTTATCTATTACAGCGTCGATGATCGGAGGTCCTACTTCCACGACGACATCGTTGGAGTTCATGGCAATTAATTCTTTAGCAGCACGTCCTGGAAAATAAATTTTATTTGTTTTGTAAGTTTGTCTATAATTCTAAAAACATAATTTTATACTAGTAAGAGGAGCGACGATCCAGTTGTTTACTCGATGTTAACAGGTTCCCTGTCCCCCTTGTACCCGGTCTGTTACGCTCATGAATCATATATGCACAATTTTTGATACTTGTTCCGATATTTTTTTGTATCAGAACGTGGCGGGCTAATTTAGTTTTTTGTTTGGGACGTGACAGGACACATCATCAAAATTAAATAAACGAAATAAAATCTGGTAATTTTTATTTATTTTTTTACTGCATGGGGGTCAATTTTGCTGGCAATAAAAATCACAGAGTTTTATTTACGTAATTATAATCATTTACACATTTGAAATCACTATATTTGTCCAAATACACATCAGTTTTTATGGTTTTCACTGAAACAGCTCAAGCAGAAGGCTTTGTTACACATAATGCACTGTTTGTTTACTTGTTTGGCACGAAGGGGATTGCCTTGAGCTGCTTTTATATTGGAATAACGAGCACCGCTTCCGATCTAGTTTTCCGTTAGTTTTTTTTTTTTTTTTCATGAGCGTGGTATACTAGATCCTTTGCCGTACGTTCATGAATCACATGTGTTCATTTTTTTTTATTATAGATAATTTTTTTTACAAAAATCTTCTTTGACTATTGTTTATATACAACTTTTGTTTTGTCACAAAAATAATATTGAAATTAATAAGTGAGCGTAGAACCTTTCAATGACCCCTTTGTATGGGGACAGGGAACCTGTTCATCATGCCATGCTTGCATGTAGAGTAAAATATAATACTTGGGAGAATAGAATTTAAAAGCTGTCGCGTTTTGCCAAATAATGGTACCTGCTTTTAAAACCCACAGTAGCCCTATCACATAGTAGCTTTACTTAATATTTGGCATCGCAGAGGTCCTCACCAAGATGAATATTTGCCGAAGAGCCCTGTAACCTAATATATCTCCTGATTTTCTGGTTGCATACAAACATTACTCAAGCTACAAACCGCAATTTTATACGCATGCGTTATTGCTATCCCTCGCAAATCACCAGTTGAATCAGAACAAAAAAAGCCTATGGTTATTTCTGGGTATAATTTATCTACATTCCAAATTTCAATCCTTTCAATTATTTTGAGCGTCAAGAAGATACTAACATACACACTCCCCCACTCACTCACCAACTTTCGCGTTTATTTATATCTATATACTCTTCATGATTTAAACTTTTGCAGATTTGCTGATGAGCATGAAAATGGCAACTGGATCTCAGTGATGAAAACGGCTATGTTTCGATTGAGTCTGCTAGTTATATAAAAAAAGTGATTGGTGTCGTTGATGAAACAGTGATAAAACTATATGTATAACTATTTTCATCACGAAACATTACAGTGGGCCTAGCACGGATATCTTCGTAAGTGTACCGTAACATGTCGTTCACTTGAAACATAAACTGTCATGTATCTAGGGCAACTGTGACACATATAACTCACAGTTTGTACGACAAAGCGTGGCATATTGACGCTTACGATACGAATACTTTTTCGCAAGTTGTTTGTGCCACGGGCTGAGTTTTATTTTATAGAAGTATGATTAAAATTAAATTATAAACCATTTATAACTATTTCAACACTTGTATTTGGTTGCCATTCCATTCGCGTGGAATATGGTTATCGCAATCTCTCGAGACCTACTACTACTACTACTACTAGATTAGTGTTATTTATTTTTATGTATAATCTATATGATTCCAAATACTTAGAGCCATTTTAGCGTGAACATACAATCGCACTACAGTATACGCACATACTACATCCTCACAATTATCACTTACTCAAAACTTTTCCCAGTTTGTAATATTATAAATATTAGCGATGAAATCGCCACCCATCGGCTGATAACCAAAATAAATGAATAAATGGCATCCCATTTATTCATTTATTTTGATTATGGTGCAATCGTATAGTACACCCATTTATTCTTATAATGGATCACAACATTCCACTGTTATGTCAAATAAAAAACACTGTAATATAAATACTGCAGTGATCACTTTATACACTTTTTTCACATAAAAAAGCATGGAAACGATTGCATAGGTTTAGACATGTAATGATCAACATGAATCGGGCGAAATGGCTCTGGATTTCACATGAAGAATATGCAGTGGGTGGGATTTCTTTGCATAATCTAAGCTGACTATATGAGATAACCACTTAAAGCCAACATAGTAGCAAATATAGTATACACGGTATTAGTCAAATAAAGAACGCAATTCAACACATTTACCTAAAAGTTCGTTTCCATTGAACAAGTTCTCCAACTCGATGGTGGCTTTATCCTTGAGTTTGTATGTGTGCGTGTGGTCCTTGATAGACCAGTGCTTTTGACCGTCTTTGCCGGGAACCTCTGCGAGATGTATGTCAACTGAGATAGCCACCTCTCCTAAAACATAACTATTATGAGTTCTAATGGATAAATAATTAATTACTTAAATCTAAAGCTCCTGCAAGTCTAGAGAAAAATGTAACATATAATCAGACGAGGTTTTAAGTCGCGTATTTTCATAACCCGTGTCAGACGTCATGAATGCTAGGCCATTGAGGTCCCCATTTGAGAATCGAGTTTATCTCTCCAGCAGTTTGTAACCATCGTATGGGGCGCCATCTATTAAAAACTTGAATAATTAGTCAGAAGATGCGTATTCGAATCCCGTCCAAGGTTTTGTAATATTTGGAGGATGTTGCATAATCTGTTTCTCTTAAGTAGACGTTATGGCTTCAATAATCATAAAATAAAACAAATAAAATTTACAAGAAGACTTCAACACAATGTTTTTATTACCACAAACGGAATCGAACTTGCTGAATTCAGTACCATGATAGTTCAAAACTAGGTACCCATTATCACAACATTATGCGCACAGTACCGACTTCGACAAGTTATTTCACACTTTTTGGTGTTGATGTCGGTCCTTTTTCCTCCACTTTTAGTATTTCATACCTATATTGTATACAAAACATTTTTCTATTGTATACAAAAACTGCTAGACTGAATGTAATGAAATTTAAATGGTACCACCTCGGAAGTATACTCTACAAAACAAAAATGAATTATCAAAATTGTACTACTCTGTAAAAAGTTATGCGTGATCATACATAAAAAAAATACGCTTCGACTTGATATCCTCATCTCTTTTTCGGAAGTCAAATGAAAAACTTTTGGTCCTGAGCATACAATACCAAACGTTAGTTACCTAATATATAATAACTTCTGGTTGTTTGGTTTGATAATAGATTTGATCGCCTTACTTATACTTAATTTATGTCAACTTATTTTTTACTATTCACTATTTTCCATTTAATAGCTCCCGTTCGTTGAACGTAACTCTCTTGGTCAAGCGTGCCTACATCTAAATTGGTAAATTGTATCGTAGTCTAAGTGGCTTCGTATCCTGTATTACTGTTCACTTTTAGGTGTTATATTTATTTTGAATTCCTATTCGATCGAGTTTGGTCAATTCTTGATTCATGGGAAACGCTATGAAGTGGTTATGAGCCGTGCGATTCTGTAAGAGCAAACATCGTTGCATCTTTGACAAAATCCGTGAAACAAATGAGATGATAAGAAACGTTGGAAAAACAACCTTATGTACAAGGGCGATATCTCATAAAGTAATAATAAATAATAATAAATAATAAATTTCTTTATTCACCATAGTTTTAGGTACACTAACAACATAACAACATTACAGGTAACATAGGCACTATATGTAATAACTAGCTTTATAAGAGGAAACAAAATATAGGTACGAGTGTTACATGCTATCTTAGTAGCTGACCACAGTTTTTAAACTAGTCAGGTATTATGTTGCACATAGGTAATACTAGATCCCACACTAGGATTCCCTGTGTTGTGGGATGCTAGTCTCTTCCTGTTGTTACAAGAACTGTGATGTAGGTACCACAGTCACCCAGATACAAAAAGCAATTTAAAATACCGCTACCTACTTTAAAAATTTAAAATCTAAACATTTGAAATAAAAGATATGAAATAATCATCAAGAGTAAAAAAATAAAAAAATCTAAAATTATCTCCTGTAGTATACGTAGTCTACCTTCAGTTTTTTTAAAGTAAGTTGATGCATCACTCTTCAATTCAATTCTTTATGAAGGAAACAAAACAAACCCCAAGTATTAATAGGTAGTTATTAGTTAGTTAGGCACTATCTACCGTGATTGAGAATACTTTTATAAGTATACATGAGTACCTACCTACTTAAGTAACTTACGCACAACTTTAAAATTAAAAATAACATTTAGAATACAATTTACACAGAAACAAGATCACAAAATATGTACCTAACTTAAATTCATTTCCTACCTCCAAAAAAATAACGGTGGTTTGAGAAATAAGGTGACTTAAATAACAACACTGGTATTTGTATTATTTTACTAGGATACTGCATAAATATGCGTAGATCACAACGCTTGCATACTAAAAACAAGGAAATTCCGCTAATTAACATTTGCTCCAAACATACCCAACAAAACTTATACGTATAGTTCAGTTGTACATTAGCATTGAGCAGCTTGTTAAACAATGCTTATAAGCGCATACATACTCCCAGTCTGCTGGCTGGACGGAGACTGAGAGAGAGATGTATTAACTACACACACACCACAGCACACAGACATTCGTCATTGGCAACGTGTGCGTGTCGTGGACACAAGCTGTGCTATGTCTATGTTGGAAACCAGTCCATACGAAGTATTTGACATCGGTGAGCTCGTCGACGAGCACATCGACGAATCATTAGATAATCGCACGGCAGGACGGTACACATCGCAAAAACAAAGTCAATGACACAATTCGTGAATCTATGACATTTATACAATTGATGTGTGTAATACTTACTCAGAATAACATGAGCTGGTCCGTTTCCTTCAATTGGTAGCACAAGGAGTTTGCCCTTCATTTCATAATGACCTACAAAATCAACGCTACACTGGAGTTTCACTTTAAGCTTTTCAGGGCCGTCAAACCTGGAACATTTAAAAAAATTAATGCAACACATTTTCACCCCTTAAATGGTCTGCCGTGGAGTAACATATACTATGTTTTGTTACTTGAGTTCTTGGTCATATCACAAAACTTTCGCGCCATAGAGGACTAGCCTAACTCCAACCCTTAGTCACGTCTTTCGACATCGTTATGGGAGAATATTAAACAGGCGAATTCTTATTCCTGGGTTTCATCAAGTCAGAAGGAAAAGTTCAAGAGACGAAATTCCAGTCTGTATCTTGTTGGTTTGCGGGCTAATACCTTAACCAAATAGAATACAAGGTGCTGTTTTGAAAGGGGCTTTTTCCCCTTTTAAAAAATGTCAATAGACATAGAGGATTGATAATGCATGTGCAACCTATTTTCATTAGGTATAGTTTTTATATTAAGATCTTTGGTACTGTTTTGAAAGGGGCTTTTTCCTCTCTCAAAAATGTCAACAGACATAGAGGATTGATAATGCATGTGCAACCTATTTTCATTAGATATAGTTTTTATATTAAGATCTTTGGTACTGTTTTGAAAGGGGCTTTTTCCCCTTTTAAAAAATGTCAATAGACATAGAGGATTGATAATGCATGTGCAACCTATTTTCATTAGGTATAGTTTTTATATTAAGATCTTTGGTACTGTTTTGAAAGGGGCTTTTTCCTCTCTCAAAAATGTCAACAGACATAGAGGATTGATAATGCATGTGCAACCTATTTTCATTAGATATAGTTTTTATATTAAGATCTTTGGTACTGTTTTGAAAGGGGCTTTTTCCCCTTTTAAAAAATGTCAATAGACATAGAGGATTGATAATGCATGTGCAACCTATTTTCATTAGGTATAGTTTTTATATTAAGATCTTTGGTACTGTTTTGAAAGGGGCTTTTTCCTCTCTCAAAAATGTCAACAGACATAGAGGATTGATAATGCATGTGCAACCTATTTTCATTAGGTATAGTTTTTATATTAAGATCTTTGGTACTGTTTTGAAAGGGGCTTTTTCCCCTCTCAAAAATGTCAACAGACATAGAGGATTGATAATGCATGTGCAACCTATTTTCATTAGATATAGTTTTTATATTAAGATCTTTGGTACTGTTTTGAAAGGGGCTTTTTCCCCTCTCAAAAATGTCAACAGACATAGAGGATTGATAATGCATGTGCAACCTATTTTCATTAGATAAAGTTTTTATATTAAGATCTTTAGTGCAGTGCGCTCGTCGTTGCGACCCGCTTCGCAATTGTCGATCGTGATATCGACAACTAAGTACGTTAAGTCTTACGTAAATCCCGTTTTATCATTACGAAATTATAATGAACATGAGATTCAATAAAAATATATCTACTTTAAGGACACGTCATTTAAACGCGTAAGTAATTCTCTCTGTGTCAGTTTGTATCTTTTTTAAGACTGTTTAGTCCTGAAAGGAATGGTTTAGTGACTGTTGGTACGTATAGTGGACTAGGTTGAATGAATATTCGTGCAGTTTACTGCTTATTACATTACATAAAGCTTACTATTGCTGGTCATCATTGTATTCATAGCGTGGGTGAAACCGTGGGGCGCAGCCAGTTTTTAATATCTGCCTGTCGGTATCAAGGCAAACAACCTACAATAAAATATAGCTTATAAATGAGTTCTCGAAATTTTTTCCTGATCAGTCATAATTTATTAAAACTATTACTAATAAAATAATAATACCTAGACAGTAAAGAAGTAAGTGATCAGTATATTCAGCCATCGCGGTGCGAGGCAACATGCTGGCGTGGATGTTTAGTGCGCCAAAGTGAAAACTCAACTGTTCATCAGTTACTGCACAAGCGTCTACACCATCAAACAATAGACAAACTACACGAAGGCTGCACTGAGCGACATGCGAATACAGTATAATGGTGCATGGCGAGCTATGTTTACACTGCCTCGGCACTGCAGCGCGAGCACTATGTTCTGCGAGGGCCGCGTACCCGGGTGGACAGCGCTATTCGCGCGTTCGGCAGCCATGCGCACTGCTATCTTCCGTTCCACCAACACCAACACTCTGGTGGAAGCAGCGAGGGCACACACCCATCACTTGACGTATACTAAGCGTAATTATTATATCGTGTTTTCTATCTGTCATTTAGTTCATATTATTATCTAATCTACATATTTTAGTTATTCTGTAAAATGGATGCATATCATTTCATATTGCTTTTATTGCCAAAAGAGGACACAGAAGACATTAGAGTACACTAGAACCCAGAATTACATATTTGTTATTCTGTGTATATATATGTTGCCTTCAATACCGAATCAAAATAATGCGTGTACGATGATATTAAACACCTTATACAAACTCTTCTTGCACTCTACAGTTTAAATAGAAAATCATGTAGATAATATGCCCTTATTTTCGCGGTCTTAAAATCACGCTATCACACTAATATTGTAAGGGCAAAGTTTTTGAGTGTGTTTGTATGTTTGCTACTTCTTCACGCTCATACGTCTGGACAATTTTGATGAAATTTGCTATGGAGGTAGATGAGGCGCTGGATCAACACATAGGACTCTTTTCATCATCGTCATCATCCATTACCGCAGGTATAACCGCGGGACGCAGACAGTAAATATAAAGAAAAAAAGTACCAAATCACGGCTACGGGATATTAAAAACTAAAAGAATTTACTATTTTTTTTAATATTACGTTTAACTTTGCAAAATACCTTTAATTTACGAAAACATTTTGCTCAAGGATTATGCTTTTATCTTTAGTAGAAAAACTTACTGAATCTTTTTCGCAAGGCAGTCCTTCAGACCAGTACCAGAAATATCCTTCAGGAGAAGCTTCAAGTCTTTTGAGCTGGCATCTAAGATTTTCATCTTTAAGGGATCCATTGTTTCTACACCCAATTCGGGAATACCTTTGGCGAAAATTGGTATGGCTCTCTGTGCCGATGCCTTCATGCATTTTGAATCATCACGCTTACATTTTGTTATAAAAGGAGCTGAAACATAACGACACCAGAAATATCAATTAATGTAAAGGACAATACATGAGTTTTTAGGAGAGCCAAAAAACCATTTTTTTTTACAAATATCATCTGTAACTTTTTGTCATTTTCCCCCATCTAAAATATGTCTCAGACAAAGTTTCTTAGAATTTTCTCTTCTTTATAACTACAAACAAAAGATTTACGTAAACGTCTGCGTTTAGAAAATAGCATGTCCTTTACATTAAAAAAAGTTGGTTAGTTGTCCTTTACGGCACTGCATTTTTCAATGTAAACTATCCCATATTAAAGTAAGCACCAAGTTTAATAGGAAACTACAATACAAACGTACTGTAAAGGACATAAACAACTATGAATTGAATGAAATATGATGTTTGATAAACTATTAAGAACTTGTATCATGTAATTTTGGAATATAATATGTTCTAACTAATAAAAACTTCTCTTAAAAATATATCTGAGTCTGAGGTAGGTTCTTATGAACGTGATGGGAACACTGGATGGAAAACTAATAGAAAGTTAGTCTCTACTAATATTATAAATAGCTAGGGTTTGTATGTACTTATGTTTGTAGCAAATATACTGAAAACTACAGGACGAATTTCAATAATTCTTCTTTCATCATTAGAATGCTGCGAGTAAAATATATTTTTTTTAAATTAAGGATCCTGTCTTTCTTCAAAAATGTAAACTAAGGTAATAAAAAACACCAGGATCTGTAATACGTGGCCGGGACGGGCCTTTAGCAAAAAATAAATAAAAAAACATAGATCAAAATATTTTTTTATTGCAGACTTATTTTAATCAATACAAATATTTGAACACAGTGTCATTTTAATATCAACAAAACTCCCTTTTTAGTCGGGGATTAAAACATAACAGTCATTCTCAGAGATCAAAACAATTCACAATACAAACATTGTATTTCTGAACTTACTGTTATAGAGATAATTAATGTACTTTTTCTTCTTTTAATTATTTTTAATCATCTTAAATCCACAAATAAGAATCAATAAAAATATTTGAATACAGTGTCATTTCAAAATCAACAAAACTCCCTTTTTAGTCGGGGATAAAAAAATAACAGTCTTTCTCAGAGATCAAAACAATTTACAATACAAACATTGTATTTCTGAACATACTGTTATAGAGTATCATTAATGTACCTTTTCTTCTTTTAATTATTTTTAATCATCTTAAATCCACAAATCAATAAAAATATTTGAATACAGTGACATTTCAAAATCAACAAAACTCCCTTTTTAGTCGGGGATAAAAAAATAACAGTCTTTCTCAGAGATCAAAACAATTTACAATACAAACATTGTATTTCTAAACTTACTATTATAGAGTAAAATTAATGTACCTTTTCTTCTTTTAATTATTTTTAATCATCTTAAATCCACAAATCAATAAAAATATTTGAATACAGTGACATTTCAAAATCAACAAAACTCCCTTTTTAGTCGGGGATAAAAAAATAACAGTCTTTCTCAGAAATCAAAATAATTTACAATACAAACATTGTATTTCTAAACTTACTATTATAGAGTATAATTAATGTACCTTTTCTTCTTTTAATTATTTTTAATCAGTCTTAAATCCACAAATTAAGAATCTTCATTTATAGTATAGTATGTCATTAAATCAATTAAATCGTCAAACCTTTATTCATCATCATGTTCATGAGTTGACTCTTCATTGTCAGTATGATTAAGTGTATCTTTTATAATTGATTTGTTGGGAAGACTTATATATTCCCTATGGAATCTTTTAGGAATTATTCCATTGTCACATAACTTTTTTAGATCGTTAAATTTTGCAACGGAAATCGGCAGTCTTTCTTTGTATAGACGCGGCAAATCATCTATTTTCCATCGTTTTATTTCCAATCTGGGTAGTGAGCCTGTTTTATCCAGATCAGAATTCCTGTCTTTTGTCGTTGTCTTAGCTCTTACAGAACTCCTTTTTCCTATTCCTTTACCTTTTCCCTTTTCTTCGTGCTGTCTATATAATTCTATTTCATGAGACGTACCATTCTCTAACATAGTGTATTTTATCTCAATGTTGCTCAAGTTAGCTTTCTTCATAGTGCAAATTCTTATATTTTTGAAATGCAGATCTTTATTTTTCAGAGTAGTTTAAGTGAACACAGAATTCTCGAGATTGTTGAAGTTAATAAAATCCGTATGTTCTAAAACACTAACATTATATGGCGTTGGTCGTTTTCTAGCACTCTGCATAAAATTAGGCCATTGAGAAGGTGCCCAAACAATTATCTTCTTAACTTCCCTTTCAATGACAGCATGCATGCTGTCGACTGGCATGTATGTATGACCCGCCAAAAGGTAATTTATTTGTATTACATTTAGATTTTCAGAGTTCTCTAAGAAGCTTTTAAACATTGAAATGATGACCTTATTTTTATTTTGTCCTGAGCAATTGTCACAATATAATAATAACTTTTTCACTCCTCTATTATCTACTTCTTGCAAATATTTGTATAAACATGTCGCTATTTCGCAGCTTCCTCTTTTACCATCTGCCTCACCCCATGTATAACAATATCCTTTCTGGGTTCTGTTCTCATATACAGTAAAATTATACACAGCATATTTTCTAGCATAGTACAAATGCATACTTTCGCCATATGGTGTTGCTAATACCTTTTGAAGATCGAAACTAGCTACAAGTAACGAATGATCGGATACTTGATTTTGATGAAAGTGGAAGCGTTTGTAAGTCGCCTCTTTTTCTATTAAATGGGTCTCGAGTTGACCAGCATCTGTGCTCATA
Source organism: Selenia dentaria (assembly GCA_917880725.1). NCBI lineage: Eukaryota > Metazoa > Arthropoda > Insecta > Lepidoptera > Geometridae > Selenia > Selenia dentaria. The sequence continues at coordinate 22,825,209 of OU862893.1, forward strand.
TCAGGATTATTTTCTTGCTTAGTGCATAAGAGACATTTGTCTTTTTTTGGAACATGAAATGCGTAGTTATACTCCTTAAATATTTTTATGAACAATTTTTCGCTTAAGCAGACTGCGGATAAACCCTCGCAGTGTTTAGTATACAACCTATATAAATTTGACAAATTTTTAAATTGTTCAGGCAAATATAGTTTAGTAGAGTTTTTTCGGCTGTAGTGGGATGGTAAGGCTGGTAGTGATTCTATGTATGTTCTTGCGTTTGTTTTTGTAGCTTCGTCGTATTTATTTTCAGCTGTACGTGTTCGTAAATCATCTTGGGATAGTCCTTCTTTTGCGTTATTAAGAGTGTACAATATGTATGTTTGGCTTATATCCAATGTCTTCATAATGAGTTGTTGACACACTTGCCTGCGCCCTTCGTCTTCGTTAATATAATACTCATAAGTTAAGGTACGTCTGCTAATATTTTTTGTCTTCTGTCGCTTAACGTCAATTGCTCTAGAACATTGCACAATCCAGTCTCTTTTTTTTTCATTACTGAGTCCCCAAAAAAAGGTAAATATAGATTTCCTTCTCTCTTCTGTAATTTCATAACACTTTCGGCTACATTTTTCCTCTTTACAAGGATTTTCCTGTAATGTTCTCTCTTTTTTTATGGTACCAGATTCTGTTTCATAGGATAAACCTTTTTCTTTTAAACATTTCCGTACTTTGCGCTTATTTTCAGTCTTTTTTTTCTTCCTTGGTATTATTTCCTTCTTCTGTTTGTCTGTGTCATTCCTTCTGGTTTTCTTCCGTTTTCTTTTTTTTATGTCGACTTCGGAATTGTCCGTAGTCATTTCTTTGTCTGACCAACAGTCAGAACTTCCTGCAGAAAAGTCTTCATCTTCGGTATCTGTTTGAAAATCCATGCATGATTTTACAAATTTTGACCTCGTTTGGCGTTTCTTCTTAGAATCCGTAACATTTATGTTTGAATTAATGTCGTTTTCCGTTTCATTTATAATAAAATCATCATTAGGGGGAGTATTTAAACACATGTTAGAGGTACAAGGGACATTTTCTATAGTCAAAACTTCATTATTATGGATATCAATAAATGTTTCTTTTGCAAGTATAGTTGGAGATGTTTCATTTTCAGTAATTACTCGTATATTATTATCTTCGTGCTGTAAATAATCAAGGACTTCTGCGGCAACTGTGGCGCTTTTTTTACAGGCGTTATTTGTGATGTTTACGTAGTTTTCACATGATGTCGGAATATTATGAATATAACTATTCAGTTCTCCCCCTATAACATTAACTTGAGATGATGCACCACCCATCGGAGGTACAGAATCAGAATTAGGCGCGTTATTTCCCGCTGGAGCTTGTAATGGTTCTTCATTCTGTATAATATTTATATTATCTTCTAACAATACGTCAACAAAAGGTGTTTCAGTTACTATAATACTAGGTGGTTCGTTGCAATTTAAACTAATCGAATTTTTGTTACTCATGTTAAAAAAAGAATGAGATCGGGACAAGGATATCGTTGACGTATTTATAATTCCCGTGTCAAGTTCGACATAATGTGCGGAATCGTTGCTGCTATTGATAACAAGGCTGTGTCTGTTTGTAATTCTTGTTACTACCGGTGATTCCCCTTCTACGTCGCTATTTTCTATATAACTTCCGGAAGAATTATTTTGGTTTGCAGCAGACCTATAAACAAAAATAAATAATTAGTATGCCTCGTTGGTCTAGTGGTCTTAGTATATAACTGTAAAAAATATGAGGTCTCGGGTTCGACTCCCGGGTCTTTGTAGCGATAAATTCTTAGTACACACGTGGAGCAGTCTGGAATTGTAGTAGATAAATAGCAACAGGCTCGTAGCCCTGTTACTTAAAATAGCTGGCGATCGTATTATACCTACACCTCTGCCTATCCGGTTCAGGACAAAAGGCGTGACGCTATACGTATTTAATGTGTAAATAATTAGTAAGAACATTAAAACAACTTACAGTAGGTACTAGGACTACCTATGGAACAAGATGTCGAACCACCGTTTAATGTAAGGGACATTATTACACTATAGACGCACTGTTTTTAAAGTAAATAAAGGTCATTGAAGTCTTTTTATATTATTATGTTTGAATAATTATTGAAAATGATCATAATATGGAAATACATATAATACACCTGAGCTTTGTTCATTTAACAACAATATTCGCATCAAAAGTAATTAAATATAGTATATTTCTCGTAAAGAGTTAAATTAATGTAACAGTCTATCGCAAGGATAATGGCCCTTGCATTAATACGTATTAAATACTAAATTACGCTTTAAAGATTCGATAAATAAAAAACGAGAATATTTTGTAATTTGATACGATACGATGGAGCATGACACGACGTGGCCAAGCTAATTTGCCAATTTACAATATAGAAATATAGATATCACGAGTACATAAACAATACAAAGTACCTACCTAAACATTATTGCACACGGTAAGTATTAACCCGTCCGCATCAGCGCAAAAAATAACAATAGATTTATGAATGAAACTTGCCTCGAATGAGGGTTGCTGATCCCAACAGATTAAGTAGGTACCTAACAGTCACGACTTCGATTCTCATTCATCATTTCTCACAGTCGTAACGAATAGCGCATCGTCCTGTGCTGTGCCAAGTAGTATAGTACTTAGTATTAAATAATAATAATAATGTGTTAAAAACTTACCTCTCTAAAGTTCTTTTCATGCTCATTAACTGTTCCTTTCTGGCAAGCAAAGCGAATAGTTTGTCAGAATTGTTAATAGTCTTACTATTTTCACTTTCACTCATATTTATAACGTTCCCTGAACTCACTTGTATATAAGAAACACTAATAAAACATTGAATACTTTAAAAAAACACCAGCGCATCGATTTTAATGTCAATCATAACAATAACAATCCCTTAATGCGCGCGATCGAATATATCGCGCGCGCCGGCCGGTGTAACTGCCCGCCCGTGCCCCGCTCACCCCCTCAACTCGCCCATTACGCTCATCGCGAGCCCAAGAATATTTTTTTATTAGCGTAAATTTTAATGTAAGTACTTAATTGAAAATGTTACACGTATTCTACTAGCTAATTTTGATGTAGTTTAGTTTAAGTGACAATGTCGATTGAGATGTAAAGTTGAAACATTAACGTAAGAAACACGTTATACTTAAAAAATGATATTGTACATTAAGGTAAGGGACAAATTATAATTAAACTATAATTATGTTTGAACGTAAAGGACATGTTTTGAGAATTGTACGAAAACAAGTTTAACGTAAGGGACTGAATTTTATTTCTGAACTATTTACGTTATTTTTCTAACACGTAACAATAATTGCGTCCGTTAAAACATTTTTTAGATTATAAAATCCGTGTAGACCTAAAAAAACGTGTACTGTAAGGGACATTTTTTTAACGATATATAAATGCCAAATATACTAAACTGTAGAGTGCGAAATTCTGAATCGAATGGTATATATAACTCATTTTGGCCAAAATGTCCCTTACGTTAATTGATACTTCTGGTATCGATAATATTGATATCGAATGCATGTTTCTCTGTACAAAAAGTTGCATTAGGTATGTTATTTGTGTCGTTCTTAGTAGTTGCAACTTTAAATATTAAAATACTACGTGTTGCAACGTGCATTGTTAATCAGAATATTTTTGTTGTATGTTAAAGCCTAAATTTCTTAATCATCAATTACAAGTATCATCATCTCAGCCGTAGGATATCCATTGCTGAACATAGTCTTCTCCCATATATTTCCAAAAGGACCGGCCTGCATCTAACGTTGTCCTGCGACCTTTATCAGGCCGTGTGTCCACCTTTTCGGTAGACCAACGCTGCGTTTACCGGTCCATGGTTTCCAGAACCTTGTAGACCCATCGGCCGTCAGTTCCACTGTCACATCAACTGGAGTATTATTATAATATTACCGTGGAACGGTGACTTTAGTTCATCATCTCCTCATTTCTGATTCGATTAAGTAAAGAGAATCCAAGCACAGCCCGCTCCATAGCTCGTTGTGCGACTTTGACCTTACTTATGAGGTACATAGTAAGAAACTACTACTCAGTGCCGACTCCAACTCCAGCCGAGCTCTTTTTCCGAATTGAGTTTGTCTAGTGGGACTGTTTATCCTATATAGACGTATTCGTCAAAGAATTGGAGAATCGAGTTCCTAGCTGATATTGGGGCTGAAAAAAAATATTATATTATTTGTCTCGTCCGTGTTCATCTTGGTTTACCCGTTGGGAGACTCGATTGAGGTCTTTAAGACGCGGTCCAACCCCAATTTTAAAATAATTTACGACGCTTTACGTGAGGTTGAAAATCGCTTGTTAGATTGGACGATGTAATGCGAAAATGCGTTAATTTTGTACGTTTTCTTTATATTTTTCGATATATACTAACACAATTGAAAAAACTGCTGGTTACTACTTTATCACTATATGTTGGCTACGCATTACCTATAAAATAATATAGTGTTATCGCTGAAAATTATGAGAGTTTGGACGTAAAAGTTTATTTTTATGGACCTATTTAGGATTTTTTTCTGCAGAGAGCGAGTAATATTTATGAATTCTGTTTGGTTATTACTCTTTGCCTCTTCCTTTTCTAACCTAAGTATGTTTTTCATAGATTATTATCGATCTATTTCGTTACACTAGATGTTTAAAGATTCTGCTTTTACTATTATCAGGATACGACCGCGCCTTAAGCATCGTGCCGATGTCTTCATAGATTGTGTTATGACCATTGTATCGCAATGTCATAAATATGTTTATGTTTGTAATCGTTGATGTTGATGCCGAGTCCTTGTCATTCTAGGAGCTTGAAGGTGTCTTGGAATTTTAGTTTGAAAATTCTTGTGAGTTTGACACATATTTATTAAATAAATATGTGTCTTAGAATGTAGCGGTGAACAGTTTCGGAGATAGTATGTCTCCATGTCTCACACCTCTTTGGACTGACATGTTGACATGGAATGACACTTCCATGATCTACCGATATTCGATACGGCACCGCTGAAGAGCCTCGAGCACAACCTACGCCCCAAGCGAATCAAAAGTCTTCTCATAGTCCACAAACGCTAAACATAGAGGCAAGTTATTCTTTTCGGTGTCATGTATAACTTGCCTATGTGGCCTATGTTAATATAAGCCTTTTCGGAAACCGGAACCGTTGTTCCGGACGCTGGAAGTCATCAAAACTGCGATGGAGACGGTTCGACTTACGAAAACAGCATATAAACATGGCTCGAGACGGGTATGTAGTTATTAACAAGATGTTGTCATCTTACTTGAAGAATGGCATTACCACGCTTCTGTTCCATGCCTCTGGCGTTAAACATTCAAGTACGACGGTATTACGGTTCTGAAGGACTTCAAATATGGGTGATCCACCCGCATTCATTAGCTCTGATGTGATACCAATGTCACCCGGCATCTTGTAGTATTCAGCTGTTTCAAAGCCATCCCAGTCTCACACAAGCTGATGTCCGGGATATTTTCGGTATTAGTATGAGTATGTATAAACATGTAGAATAAATTACAAATATATACCACACACACACACACATCAACTAAATTAGTTGGATTACAAAGCCATATTAACTATTTTTATATGAACTTAAGATGTTTTAATGACCAAACAATAATGATTCCTAGTTTTGCATGAACTGTATAACAGAAATCGTTAAGGGTAATGAATTATGTGCCATCTACACTTCTACACTGTTATGTATATAATATTATAAAGAGGAAAGATTTGTTTGTTTGTGTGTAATGAATAGGCTCCAAAACTACTGGACCAATTAGAAAAATTCTTTCACCATTAGAATCCTACATTTTCCTTTATAAACATAAGCTATATATATAATATTTTCAAAAAAGTTAGGGATCCATATGAAAACTTCGATAATGTAACCCAAGGTGTGAAAAAAGTATCAAAAAAGTACTCATATCGCGTACGCTGCTCAAACTATTGACTAGGTAATATTTGTCTATGCTTTTGACATTAGAACAAAGTTATGCAGGAACTACAGGGTTCGATTCCACTAACTAAATTTGTTCCAACTGCAATCGAACCGTAGATGATTTACAACCATTTTCTTATTCTGCTATTGAAAAACAGTGCAGCTGCAGTAACGTTTCTATTGATGCCAGCAATCGAATTATATTTACATTATGGTAACTCGATAGATCATGAACACGACGCTAACTCATATTTGTGTTTAATATTTAAATATTACATGGTAGCGTTTACAATACGTTTACCTGACGTTACGTTTCAATTTCTCTACAGATATAGTATAATGGATTTTTGGGTAACTATCGAACGGCAACCGGAGTCGAACTGCAGTTGAAACGGGATGGATCGATGAAAGTTGTGAAACAGTAGAATCGCCTCCTAGTTTTATAGAAGACGTCAATATCTAAGAAGTGCACATTACCATATAATAGTATAAACTATTATATTTATGTAACAATAAATACTTTTTCATTTTGAAATATGCAATAGTGAAGAAACCACATTTGTACCTTGGTATTAATCCTTATCGATTCTAATAATAAAGGAGAAAGATATAGGATTGTACGTTTGTTTATAATGGATACACGTAAAACTAATTCAACCGATTCAAACAATTCTTTCACGAGTATAAAGTTACATTATGCCTTAGTAACATATACGCTATATTTAATTCATCATACATCACCACGCGCGTGAAACCGCGGAGCGTAGCTAGTTTAAAATAAACGATATGTTAAATTTGCTACTGTACAAAAAGTAAAAAAATGTTTTACTATATTGAGTGTTACTGATTTGCTAACACTATTTTTGATTATAATTTTAAGAATTTAGCCTTACAACATAATAATACCATCATAATACTCAGATCATTACATATTTTTTTAAATGTTTTTTAAGTATGTTTCAATATTATTGACAGATGTCAATAGAATTGAAATCATCATTTCACTTCATTAGCTGCAGTTGCATTTCTGATTAATATGATATTTAAAAGATGCTGTGTACTAAGTGTTGGTAATACATGCGTGCGACGCTTTTATAATAATAAAAATAATTGAATTTTAATATGCAATAACTTACCGGAAGCTGAGTAAATTGAAGGAACACACGCTAATAACCCCAAAAATATTAGTTTTGAGAACATTGTTGTTATTTTTTAAAGAAATATAATAGAACAAAGATAAAAAAATAAGGATCGATTGATGAGAAACAAACACAACCGAACCCGGCGGTACTAGTCTGTTATATGTCGACCGCGCCTTTATGACCTACGATTATATAATATTCTATTATAAGCTTATTGTAAATTTGAGCTTCTAAACTCGTTTAAAGTAATGGTGATATAGATTTTAGAAACTGAGTAAGAAGATGGTGTTAGGACTGAATATAAACTTGACACATGTGAGTGCTAAGAATATTAAATCTTGAAATTATGTACATAGTATATTCAGTTACAAAACGAATTGAAAAGCTCGTTTTTGTACACTTGAAGTAGTAACAACCGATTTCATACATTGCGATTAAAACAATTTTTAAAACTTAGAATATAACTGATCACTTGTCTCGCGGTAATTACGAGAGGGTTTTCATTAGTTTTAAAATAATTAAGAAGATTCTTCAAATTTAGCATATTCCATGATTAAATTGAAAATTCAAACTAGCTATGTAAATCTAAGATTGAAACACAATTCCTTCTAATAGCGAATGATCAACTTTCCTGCGAAAAGCAAAAGATTAAAAAGTTTTTACATTCAAAATACGCTTGCGTTTGATTCCTATCTCACCTAATGCGTGATTATGCCATTAAAGATGTACAATAATTTAAGAAGCAAGAGACTCCATTCGTGATTTCAAAAACCCGATCTACCCGTCTCTATCGAGGAGTGTGTTGCTTATTTTGTATATATCTAGCATGCATTTTTTTTGGGAGGATGGTGTACCGTATTTAAACATAACCGTTTTCCAACGGAAGAGTCACTAAGTATTTCTTCATCTTATCATAAATCATGGGACGGCTTCATTAGCTCATGGTAATGCCCAAGCCTTAAAATCGAAATTTTCCAGGTTCTATCCCTGGCCGGGCCAAATATTTGAGCATTGCATTAAATTAGCATGGCGCTACTTACGTCGATGTGACTAAGGTTAAAATGTATGGTGCATTTTAGGCACTCTACAGGTCTATCTTAAAGACGAAAATCTTAACGCTACATTGTGACCGAAATATAGCGGATGTACTCATGCACTGTATATGACTGCTGCTAGCTGCTGTCACCCGAAGCACGAGACCAACGTTTCGGACTTCTTTCTTTCAGTCTTTTGCTTTTCGTTAGTGCACACTTCTGTGAGTTGTTTGTTACCGGTTGTCGGCGTTTCTACGGGAAATATGGCCAAAATACTGCAATACCCGGTGCAGACAGACGGCCGTTTTTGAAGCTCCATTTTCTGTTCCTGGGGGTCGATAAGTTTATCCTATCCGCTGTTGAACGTATTTTAAGCAATCGTTGCCAGCACCAAATTCTAAATGCGCCATCATTTAGTTCCTACTCGATGTATAATTTAGTTCCACTTACCCAGTGATTTGGCTTGCTTAAATTTTAAACACAGTAATAATGCTTGGATGGATAATAGCGAACACTGCGGTGGTACCAGCAGTCCTGCCGTCAAGTATGCCACCTGATTGGTGACCCTGAGATCACGTGTGGAGATTTGTTAAAGTTCCTTGCTACGGACTTACACACATCAAAACAAGTTTGTGATCACTAGCATAAGCTGATGTAATTTTGTAAATTAAACTTAATCAACAATTTATTTATAAAAGTATAGTTTATAATCAATATAATATAAATTCCTTGACTCGATCATATGCGGTGATCCTCCTGGGCATGCTGAGAATCAAGTTATACAGCATTTCTTGTAACCTGTCCCATTCTTGAATAGCGGCTTCCCTGAGCTCTGGCACTGTCTGGGGACGTGGCTGACGGTTCCAAGCAGCACGCGTCCAAAAGTATCTCACGCGTGCTCTATTAGGTTTAAGTCAGGTTAGCCGGCAAGCCAGTCTAACCTTGTGATGTGGCCCTCGTATTCTCGGAGAGCATTGACTCGTTGAGCTCGATGGGCGGGCGCATTATCATCGACCAGTACAAGTTGGTGTCCATGGTTTACTCGTAATGGTCTGACGATTTGATCATAAACAACTAAAAAGACGAAGATATCATAATATAATCTACCGTAGGTAACAAAAAAGATTTCGATTTGTCAATCTGAGGGTAAACTTTTTTTGATGTGTGTATGTGACTCAGCCCTACAAAAACATGCCTCATTTTGCGTAATTACAAAAGTCGGTTTTTGACAGAAAGCCAAAAAATCTACTATTTATTTAATAAATAGAAATACTCGTATATCAAATCTATAAAACTTTTTTTGTCGAGTGCCTGTTTAGCTGCTTCGCCAAATCGAATTTATTCTAGTTTAGGTTCTATCTACATATCAGGTTTTTAAATCGCAGTTGCAAGACTTGTTTTTCTAGTATGACGTCAATAGGTGACTGGAATGAACTGGGCAAGTATGCTTAAACTCTAGCGTCAGTAAGTTCCGTACCACATCTAAACGATTAGGCCTGACCTTGTCCTGAAGTTTTTTCAAAGAAAGGTACAAAAGACATCAAAATTCAAATCATAATAGCATTTTAATACGTTTTATACATTAAGCTATGATTGAAATTGAAATCATAATCATATAATAGACTACCTACACATACACTATCTTTTAACATTTAAAAATAATACAAAATGGATACTGCCGCATTGGAAAACGGTTTTAAAAATCTATTTTGTTTGTTCCGTTAGTAAAGAATATAGTCATGTATTGCATTTTATCTTATCATAATATACCTACGTCTTTCCGAAAAATAATTCCACTAATATTGTAAACGTGAAAGTTTAGATGGATGGGTGTTTGTTGCTCTTTCACGCTCAAACGGCTGTGCCAATTGAATGAAACTTGGTATGAAAGTACATGAGGTCCCGGATTACCACATATGATACTTTTCATCATTATAATAATAATAAGCCCCTAAAATCCTACCTTACGCCCGAGTCGAACATCTGACCTCGTGGGGGGCGGACAACGTGTACAATCATAACTTACACGGCCAATAAGGCAAAGGTACACCCATAAAAATGGAGACTCTACAAATGAAAAAAAATGAGAGAGCCGCTTCCCGGGGGCGATCGCCGGGGCACACCTAGGGTTGGCGCTGGGTGTTCCAGCATGCGAACCGACAGCGGTGACGAGTTGAGCAGGCGGACTCCCACCGATAAATATGCCACAGCCGTCAAAAACCGACTTGACCGACAGACAGACAGTAGAAGCTGTAGGTGACTTACATCCTTTTACCTACATTACATTAATTAACCTATTGTATATATATTTTATATAACATAAGACACAATATTATATATCAATATCATATATATCAATCTTTGGCCGTGGGGTACCGGCTTAGAATAGTACCCCCCCAACTCTACCCGTGGGTGCGTAAAAATCTGCTAAGGGATAACAATCGGAAGGTGGGCATCAGCACCTTCCCAGTATTAAAACCTCAAAACTGCGCTCGCCAACCCGCCTGCCAAGCGTGGCGAGTATTGGCAAAATCCCCCCTATGGATTTGATAAAAAGAACCAGGCCCCCAGTCCCCGGCAGCCCCGCTATTCCTGGCTACGGTAGCGGCCACGGTAACGGTGGGGCAGGGGGTGCTAAGAATCCCCGGCAGATGCCTGGCTACCACCCCCAACGACGACGACTGGCCCTGGTGACACACAACATACGCACGATGAGGACAGACGAGAAGGTATATGAGCTGGAAGAAGAAATGAGTAAGTTACACTGGGACATTGTGGGGTTATCTGAAGTCCGTAGAGCGGGTGAGGACACGATAACCCTAAAATCAGGTAACCTACTCTACTACCGGGAGGGCGTTCAACAGTCCCAAGGTGGTGTCGGTTTTCTCGTCCACAAGTCCCTTACTAACAACATAGTTAAGATCGATAGCGTTTCCAATAGGGTCGTATACCTAATACTCAGAGTATCCAAACGATATTCGCTGAAGTTCATTCAGGTATACGCCGAACGACGAAGTCGCACCCGGATGATGAGGTGGAGGATATGTATGAGGACATTAGTCGGGCCATACATACCTCTGAAAAGCACTTTCTAGTTGTTATGGGGGACTTCAACGCGAAGTTGGGTAAGAGAAGCGAGGATGAGTCGAAAGTGGGGCAATTTGGCTATGGACAACGGAACCGTAGGGGACAGAGGTTGGCCGACTTCCTGGAGAAAGAGGGACTCTTTATGATGAACTCTTTCTTTCAGAAGCCACCTCACAGGAAATAGACCTGGCTGAGTCCCGATGGTTCCACGAGAAATGAGATTGACTTCATTATAACACCAAAAAGCAAATATTCACTGATGTCTCCGTGATCAACAGGGTTAAAACCGGTAGTGATCACCGAATGGTAAGAGGCACGGTGAATATTAATGTCAAACTGGAGAGGTCTCGTCTGATGAAGTCTACGTTCCGACCCACTCGTGCCCATATACAAGACCCCGAGAGCTTTCGAATTGAGCTATCCGATCGCTTCGATTGCCTTGAGAACATCGCTTCAGTGGATGAGATCAATAACAGGTTATTAGAAACTGTCCATACAGTGGGTTCCAAATACTTTTAACCCCACCGTACAGATAGGTCACAGAAACTCTCCAACGATACCCTCAACCTCATCGCTGAACGACGCTCACTGAAAATGCAGTCTTCGCATGATGCTGAAGCATATAGGCTGCTCAATAGACGAATATGGAAGTCCTTGCGACACGACATCCGGATCTTTAATACAAACCGTATTAAAGAGACGATAGAGCGGAAAAAAGGCTCCTAAATGTCTATTGGGCAAAGCCAGTTGACGAAGCTGAAGAGAGAAGACGGCAGTGTAGCGTCGACCAAAGCAGAAGTATTAGGAGAGGTAGAGAGTTTCTACGGACAGCTATACACCTCGGTCGCTAAACCTGTTAGCAGCTCGGTCAAAGACCCAAGAGCCAAGCTGACCCGACATTATACCGAAGATATCCCGGACATCAGCCTGTACGAGATTAGAATGGCCTTGAAACAGCTTAAGAACAACAAGGCGCCTGGTGACGACGGTATCACATCTGAGCTTCTGAGAGCGGGTGGAACACCGGTACTTAAAGTCCTTCAGAAGCTCTTTAATACCGTCTTACTCGAAGGTTCAACGCCAGAAGCATGGAACAAAAGCGTGGTGGTGCTGTTCTTCAAGAAAGGTGACAACACTTTACTTAAAAATTACAGACCCATCTCGCTTTTGAGCTATGTTTATAAGCTGTTTTCGAAGGTCATAATGAACCGCCTCAGTCGCAGGTTTGATGAATTCCAGCCTCCGGAACAAGCTGGTTTCCGAAAAGTCTATAGTACCATAGACCACATCCACACGCTACGGCAAGTTATACAGAAGACCGAAGAGTATAACTTGCCTCTTTGTTTAGCGTTTGTGGACAATGAGAAAGCCTTTGATTTGATCGAGACGTGGGCAGTGCTTGAGTCTCTCCAGCGGTGCCGTATTGACTATCGGTATATTGAAGTGCTGAAGTGTTTGTACAAAAACGCCTACATGTCAGTCCGAGTACAGGAGCAGAGTTAGAAGGCAATTCCATTGCATAGAGGCGCGAGACAGGGACACGTTATATCTCCGAAACTGTTCACCGCTACATTGGAAGACGCCTTCAAGCTTCTGGAATGGCAAGGACTTGGCATTAATATTAACGGCGAATACATCACTCATCTTCGATTTGCCGACGATATTGTAGTCATGGCAGAATCCATGGAAAACCTCAGTACAATGCTCGAAGGCCTCCATCGAGTTTCCCAACGGGTAGGTCTTAAGATGAACATGGATAAGACGAAAATTATGTCTAATGCCCATGTTGTACCTACCCCAATATCAGTTGGGAACTCAGTTCTTGAAGTTGTTAACGAGTACATCTACCTGGGACAGACAGTCAAACTAGGCAGGTCCAAATTCGAGAAAGAGGTCAATCGTCGAATCCAACTCGGCTGGGCAGCGTTCCCGAAACTTCGCGAAGTCTTCTCGTCAAAAATACCTCAGTGCCTCAAGACAAGAGTCTTCGACCAATGTGTGTTACCAGTGATGACTTATGGCACTGAAACGTGGTCTCTTACTATGGGCCTCATAGAAAAGCTCAAAGTCGCACAACGAGCTATGGAGAGGGCTATGCTCGGGGTTTTTCTACGTGATCGAATCAGAAATGAGGAGATCCGTAGAAGAACGAAAGTCACCGACATAGCCCAGAAGATTAGCCAGTTGAAGTGGCAGTGGGCAGGGCACATAGCACGCAGAACAGATGGTCGATGGGGCCGAAAAGTTTATGAGTGGAGATCACGGACCGGCAAGCGCAGCGTAGGTCGTCCACCGACACGGTGGACAGACGACCTGATGAAGGTCGCAGGACGACGTTGGATGCAGGCCGCTTCCAACCGGTCTTTTGGAAAATCATAAGGGGAGGCCTATGTTCAGCAGTGGACGTCCTACGGCTGAGATGATGATGATGATGATGATATATCAATCTTATGTTATACAAAATATATATACAATAGGTTAATTAATGTAATGTCGGTAAAAGGATGTAAGTCACCTACAGAAGCAATAGCCCTATTGAGCCATACAGTTCTAGTACAGCATCTTACAACCCGTCAGTACAGTCATCGCCATCTACATTAGGCCACATTAGTCCCACACCACCGCCCTTGGATGTTGCGCAGGAGGCGAAAGTCTTTCTACCTGCGTCCACCAAGGCGGGTAAAGCAAGGGTGCGGATGAAATGGAGCGAGGAAGTAAACCTATTTATCATGCGCACCTATTATCAAATTACAAAGATAGAAACTGACTTTACGATTTGGACGAAAAGGCTGCACGAACTTTTCTTAGAGAAATATCCTAGTGTAAATGTAGGGCAACAACGCATCTCAGACCAAAAAAGGGCAATAGAAAGAAATAAACTTCTATCACAAAGCATACTAGACAGACTAAAGGAACAGGTGCAAAAACAGTTAGAAGACGAAGAAAATAATACTACTGCCCAAAGCAATGCTAATGACATACTCGTATATCCACCAATACCTCAATCCTCACAATCACTAGTAACCACATCAATATCGCACGAGAATCATAGTGTAAACCCACATACCTCTCATGCAGGTACCCAAACAGAATCAATCACTATATTGCTTGAAAATGATGTAGAAGTATTAGACTTAGCTACCGTGGAAACTAGTTTAACTAACTATTTTATACAAGAAATTAAAAACAAGTTTAGAACAGCTCTTACATTGTACTCAGGAATAAAACCTGCAGCTAGGCCAATACTACCTAAACTAAGATATAGCCCTAAACTTACTGAACTGTTACAATTATACAATCACGACGTTCTTTTAGAGTACCTTTCGCCAGATACGCAACTTACAGACATACATACAATAACATATTGTACAGCCTTAATTATATCAGAAGAACTTAAGTACAAAATAACACACGATACAGAAAACAGAAAACGCAAAGAAGAACAAAGACCTTGGCAACAAAGATATGAGAATGATATAACTAAATTGAGAGAAGACATAGGAAAACTTACACAATACATCAACAACAACAGAAGCAAAAAAGTAGTGGACAGAGTTGAGAAAATATTTAGAACTGTTAGGATACACACACAACATGAAAATAACAATAGGAAACCAGAAGAGTTCTTGGACACACTTAACCAAAAGCTAACATTGAAAGCACACAGACTTAAAAGATACAAAAAATCACAACAGAGGAAGAATGAAAACACTGTATTTGCGACAAATGAGAAACAGTTCTATAGAAATTTAAAGAAACCACAAATTGACACAGCTAACATAAATATAGAGACACCAACAAGAGAACAGTTAGAGAACTTCTGGTCCAACATCTGGGAAGACCAAGCACAACACAATAGAACAGCTAACTGGATAAGTGAAGAAAAACAAATTTGGGACTTAATAGAAGAAATGCAATTTATGGATATTACAGAAGACGAAATAAAAAATATCACAGCTCGTTTACATAACTGGAAATCTCCAGGTACCGACAAAGTTCACAACTTCTGGTTTAAAAAACTAACATGTCTACACAAACCTATAGCCACCAACTTGACAGACATAATACTAGGTAAACAAAATATACCCGAATTCATCGCAACGGGAATCACCTATATGCTGCCTAAAACAAACTACTCCTCACAACCATCTCAATACAGACCAATAACATGTCTACCAACCATATACAAAATATTAACGACAGGAATTACCAGAAAAAATTACGCACATTTAGAACAAAATAACATAATAGCAGAGGAACAGAAAGGGTGTAGGCGAGGCCATATGGGGTGCAAAGAACAGCTGATTATCGACTCTACCATCATGAAACATGCTACTTTCAGAAATAGAAATTTGCACTGTACATACATAGATAATAAAAAAGCGTTTGACAGCATTCCACATTCATAGTTAATACAGGTGCTAGAAATATACAACATTAATCCCACAATAGTTAACTTTTTACGGCATATTATGACCCACTGGAAAACCACACTGCAATTAAATTGCCCCAATAACAATATTACAACAAGACAAATAGCTATTAAAAAAGGAATATACCAAGGTGATTCTTTGAACCCCATGTGGTTTTGTCTAGCCCTAAATCCATTATCACGCCAACTACATAGTGACCGGGCAGGATACCACCTAAAACATAATAACAGCGAAACCATAGTTTCCAATCTCATCTATATGGATGATATCAAACTATATGTACGGAACGAAAAAGAAATGAAACATTACTAGATACCACAACGAAATTCAGTAAAGATATAAATATGCAATTTGGACTCAATAAATGTAAGACTATTCATATAATAAAAGGCAAAATCCGACCCGGTGATTATGAAGTTGACGTCACAGACATTATAACAGCAATGGAGCCAAGTGACCTTTATAAATATCTAGGATTCCAACAACTGAAAGGACTAGATCATACAAAAATAAAGCACATACTAACAACAGAGTACAAAAAGAGAATAAATGCAATCAAGTAAAAGACAACTGTCAGGCAAACACCTAATAAAAGCGCTAAACACTTATGCAATCCCTATTGTAACCTATTCATTTGGAGTCATAAAATGGAGCAAAACTGATATAGAACAAATAGAGCGCACTACACGCACCACACTGACGAAACACAATAACCTTCACCCAAAATCCGCAATAGAAAGGCTCACTATCAAGAGGCGAGATGAAGGCAGAGGCCTAATATACATAAATCACTTATGGAAGAAGCAAATCTACTGCTGAAAAACATTTTTCTTTGCGAAAACCCAAACAAGCGAAATCCACAAAGCAATCGCTGCGAACGATAAAAGTTATACACCACTGAACCTTGAAGAGCAGACGGACGCAGATAACCCGAACAACATAGGCCCACAGAAAAAGAAAGAGTAAAACTGGAAGAAAAAAGTGTTACATGGCAGGCACCCACACGACTTAAACCAACCTCACATAAATACAAAAGCTTCAAATATGTGGCTCAAAACTGGTAGCCTGTTCCCTGAAACGAAAGGATTTTTAATAGCAATACAGGACCAAGTCATAAACACAAAGAACTATAGGAAACACATACTCAAAGATCCCTTAATGACAGATGATAGATGCCGAAGATGCTACACTCACCCAAAGACTATACAGCATATAACAGGAGCATGCCCAAGCCTTACACAAACATATTACACACACAGACACAACCAACTTGCAAGTGTCATTCATCAGAAACTAGAGCTCAAACACAAACTAATAGAAGACACAAACACACCATACTACAAATACATACCACAAACCGTCATAGAAAATGCTGCCTACAAACTCTACTATGATCGCGCAATACTAACTGACAGAACCATTCACTACAATAGACCAGACCTCACCTTGCAAGACAAAAATAGTAAAACTACCTATTTAATCGACATAGCAGTACCAAACACCCACAACTTACAAAAAACTAATACAGAAAAAATAAGTAAATATTCAGAACTGAAAGAAGAAATAACTAGAATTTGGAAACAAAATAAAGTTTACATAGTGCCCATCGTCGTTTCATCCACCGGAGTAATCCCAAATAACATCCATAACAGCCTAAAATCATTAGATCTTAAAGAAAACGTGTATTAACTCTACAAAAAGCAGCCATTTTGAATACCTGCAGAATTGTTAGAAAGTTCTTGCAGCTTGAAGAGAGAACCAAATCAACTAAATTATTTCCCCACCTGCAATTTACTTGGCCAGTGGCCCGTAGTTGCAGTATTACCAGATTTGTAGCTGTGAAAAAATTAACTTAAATATAATAATAATACTAATAATAATAATAGAATAGACGTGATTGTGGCGAGCCGTCGGTGAGTGGCGACACCGCGGATCATGATTCTCCCTAGGGCTAAATGAGACCCCTGACCTCCGGCTTGCCTTAATTGGCCGTCTGGGGGTGGAGACGCAAGAGCAAGTAACAAAAAGCTCCAAGGGTGGAAGTGTTAAAGGGCATAACACCGGTAGTAGCACTCTAGTGAAACCGCAGCACACCTCTCAACACCCTTTAGCCATCCACACCAACGTTGCCCCTTTTGTCACCACTCATGGTGGCCTTTATGGGGGGCCCGTTTAGTGGATGGCAAGTCACCACCTGCCCAAAAAATTTAAAATGAGACTGAAATTGGCAGGTGCCGTGGTCTCTTCCATATCCTACTATCTTCCTTATCACTAATAAGTTCATATCAATAGCCTGGCCTAATAATGTTGGATGAAGGGTAACATGGTACTTCTAAGTACCATGTTACCCTTCATCCAACATTTTTTTCTGTTTTTTATACTCCTTTGTATTTTTATACCAAACAGGCATCTAAGTGTTGGCTACAGCCCCACTTATGCTTTTGTAAAGACCGGATGAAATCCGAGATTTTGTTTTGAATAAAAGAAATAATAATAATAATAATAATAGTAGTCTCGTCCATAGCCCACTATCTCCCGTACCACTAATAAGTACATATCAATAGCCATGCCATTTTACTCATTTTTGTAATAGATATACCATGTAACCATCCATCCAAAATGTTTCTGTTTTTACTATTTTGTATTTTTATACCAAACGGGCCTCTAAGTGTTGGCTACAGCCCCACTTATGCCTATGTAAAGGACCGGGTGAAACCCGTGAAATATGTCAAATAAAAGGAATAATAATAATAAAACCGCAGGGGCGGCTTTGTGGCGAGCCGTCGGTGAGTGGCGACACCGTGGACCCTGATTCTCCTTGGGGCTAAAAGAGACCCCTGACCCCCGGCTTGCCTTAATTGGCCGTCTGGGGATGGAGACGCAAGAGCAAGTAACAAAAAGCTCCAAGTGAGGAAGTGTTATAGGGCATAACGCCGGTAGTAGCGCTTTAGTGAAACCGCAGCACACCTCTCGACACCCTTTAGCCATCCACACTAACGTTGCCCCTTCTGTCACCATTCACGGTGGCCTTTATGGGGGGCCTGTTTAGTGGGTGGCAAGTCACCCAAAAATTTTAAAATGAGACTGAATTTGGCAGGTGCCGTAGTCTCCTCCATAGCCCACTATCTTTTTATCACTTATAAAATCATTTCAATAGCCTTGTCATTTTACCCATTTTATAATAGATATACCATGTCACCATCCATCCAAAAGTTTCTGTTTTTTATACAACTTTGTATTTTTTACCAAACAGGCCTGTAAGTGTTGGCTATAGCCCCACTTATGCCTTTGTAAATGACCGGATGAAATCCGTGATTTATTTTGAATAAAAGGAATAATAATAATAAATTTATTAAGGTCAAACATATAGATTACAGAATAAATGTAAAGGAGCACCTGCTTTCTAAACTAGGCTCGAGACCCGTATTATAGAACCCAGGACTCTTTTGTCAAACAGGAAAAATGCCTTAATAAGTTAGGTAATATACTCGAAGTAACAATAGGTACCTACATTATATAAAATCTACAAACAAGATATGTTGTGCTTATTATGTAAGTGTATTGTATGTGTTAGTGTATTTTGAATATAAGTGTAATTGTGTATTAGTGAGTTGTTAGTATATGTGCATAAGAGGAAGGAAGAAGGATTTAAGGAAAGGGAGCTATTTTCGTGGAACTATTTATTATTATACTATATAATTTAGTAGGTTTTCTGTGTCAAGATATGTCAGTAAAGACATTTTTTTAAATACAGTATTCTTACACCCATTATCATACATCACCACGCGGGTGAAACCGCGGTGCGCAGCTAGTAAATACAAAAATAGGAAATACAAATAAAGATAAATAATAAAGTAGTGAATGCATGAAGAATGATATATAATAGTAAAAAAAACGCCATTTTCAATATAATATTCTGTAACATACATACATACATACATAAAATCACGCCTCTTTCCCGTAGGGGTAGGCAGAGACCACGGATTTCCACTTACTACGATCCTGACATATCTCTTTCGCTTCATCTATACTCATCAATCCTTTCATACATAAGCGTCGGTTTAGGGTACTTTTGACCTGGCCTTTTTTCAGAACGTCTTCAATCTGATTTCGGAACGTTCGCCTAGGTCTTCCCCTTCCAACACTTCACATGCTAATAATCAATCCTGTTATTATTATAACTCTTTTGGGGGCTGTTGGCCGCGCGTAGGATAATACAGTACTCGCTATATTCTTTCCAAACCTTTGCTACTGAGTGTTGTAAAATAAGTAAAACTGGTTGTAAGGTCCAGCTGACTAGTAATCCCTTACAAGACACAGTCGTTTTAAGATGCCACTTGATCGTATCAAACCTAGAACAAAGCCGTGTCAAGAAGCAGCCCGACCGTGTTTCGGTGCAATGTCCAGTGATTCTGTAAAGTACGTAAGTAAGTGTTCTGTAAGGAGATGGGTCAGAACAGTTGCTTCACTGCTGCAGTTCGTCCTTATGGATGCTAACATTAAGATACTATAGTGCAATGTCCAGTGATTCTATATCAGAAGATAAGTCAGAACAGTTGCCACAGTTCAATGTAATGGATACTGCCACATTGATTTCATGAGGAGCGGGATCAGATGAACGTTGTCCACTAACTTAAAAACCTCAGGATGAGCCATCGTGTCGGTTAATGACCTCAGGCGCTTTCAGTATGAAAGGGCACGATGGAAATGCCCGGGGGACCTCAGGCGTGCCCGCAGTTTCCAGTTTAGTTTTTTCCACAACTATGCAACTCATTTGGTGTGTTTCTCAGGTTAAGCAGCATAGAGTTTCTAGAGAGTTCTAAGTTACTGGTCTTTTTCGATTCTCAGATCATCGATCACGTGAATTACTTAAACGGTACGTTACTTAACTTAGCCTAGAGTTGGACACACTGAAGCACAATTCAAACCACGTGCGAGTGTGTACTCTTCTTCTTCTTCTTATTGGATAGCTTCTGTGACTAAAATGTCACAATTCTGCCAGTGTTCGTACATGCTAGTGTCATAAACCGTGAGGAGTTTGTAGGTTGTAACCTAAGAATGAGTGTGTACTCAAAATGACATCAGTTATTGACATCTCAAAAATATTGAGAACGCATTTTACCTTACGCATTATTTATAGATTCTGATAACTAGTGTATAGAATTCTTGTATCTACCGGTTGGAATATACAGCGGAAATTAAAATATTACCAGGCTCACAGAATACATTTCGGAGGCGGTGGATGATAGAGCCACCGCCCAAATACCTTTCACACTAATAAAATTGGTGGACTGGTAGAAAATACTATTTGCTTTCAATTACAGTAATTCTCATATGTCTCATAAAAGATTGTCAGTATACCTAATCATCGAAATTGTGAAAACGTTTGAAAAATATAAACAACTATTCAAACACTTATTCAAATCAATCTTTTAATTCATATTTAGCTTCATCATGCACCAAAATATTACTAAATGACTCAAAACTTCCACATATATTTTTATTAAATTTCTGTATACACTATAGCTCTAAACGTAATTTATAAATACTGAATCAACTACAAAATTAAAAGTATACTTATTCTAAACTCAGGTCTTCATTAGGCACTGCTTCAAAGAAATAATTGATAGACTTTAGGACTTTTGTGACTAATGCTTTGATGACTTTTGGACCGATTTCCATGATGACCTCGTTGCCATTATTGGCTATGAAAGCTCGAGCAGTATGACCTGAAATTAGAGAAACTTGTATTTACTAATATAGTGGATTAGCATTTAAACGTACACCTATTCATACCTATGTACTAATAGCGTACACTTCAAGCTACAAGATAACAACTACCACGCATACAGTGTGGCAGTTGTAAGAATTGTGTGAAGATTACTTGAATCTACATTAATCAACGGGCTAAGGAGTAAAACGCCTTGCCCTAATCTGTGTTTCTGTGTTAGAGGTATAACTTGGGGGACTTCCAGTTAAGATTGAATAGTTATCTTCTAAGCAAGCCTGCTACATCTTCAAATGTATCGTTACATTACATAAAATCAGCCGTGCGATTTTTAAAGGATTCATCGTTGCGTTCGTCGACGAGCTCACGGATGTCAAATCCTTTATGAGATATCGCCCTTGTACATAAGGCTGTTTTTACAGCGTTTCTTGTCATCTCGTAATTTGTTTCACGGATGTTGTCAAAGATGCAACGATGTTTGCTCTTACAGAATCGCACGGCAGGTGAGATAGTCGTTAAACGCTAGCCTATAAATATTTTAAAAAAATGTATCAGCCCCATGCAACTGTACTCATCATTTTCACAATCAGCTTCGGCATGTTTTATTTCATACTGCCAACGCATTGCAATCTAAAAACATTTAGCACCGGTTGTTTGTTGTGTTTTTGTGTAGGAATAATTAATTATCTATATAATAATATTATGAGAGAGCAATTATCTGGCTGTCTACAATCACAGATTTTTGACCGTCCCATAAAATAACTAGATAGGTATAGTGCTTAATATAAATATTGCTGATACTCATTGAAACATCAAAAATCCTAAAAATTCTACTAATTTTCTGTTTTTCACCTTGAACTAGCGATTTTAATACTAATTTGCAGTTTTTCACTTTGAACAAGCGATTTTAACTCGTACAATACAAGAAAAAGTACCTGATAATTTAGAATACTTATATTGACATATAAGTCATTATACACAATTCTTACTTACATACACACAAGTCATACAATAGACAATGAAAACCTGTTGCTAGCAATGGAGATTGTCTGGCCTACGTCTGATGTGTCAAGTACAATGTTTTACTTTAAAATCTTACCCAAAAATGCATGTCCTCCAAAAAGGTTTTCGAAAACGACATTCGATTTGTCCTGCAGTTCGAAACTGTGAGTCCAAGTCTTGATATGCCAATGTTTTTTGCCATCATCACCCTGCTTTTCAGTGATGTCAGCATCAACGCTCACCAATACTGAATCTGAAATTATAAACTTAAATGTTCAACGCAAGACGAGAGAGCAATAAGCATGATATATAAATACTTTGCAATTTTAGAGAGAAAAATAGATACGGGACGGGATTCAAATGTGTTTCATGTCTTCCAAAAATCAGCAAATCAACCGAACGAAGAGATTTTTCAAACACACTAACGCCTTATTTGGTTTGGTCATGCTAAGCAGGCGGTAGTGCTTTAAAAAATCATACAATAAAAATATGAACGATTGCGACATCAATACGAAAGTTAAATGTTTGAAGAAAATTATCTTTCAGCTAGACAATGATGTTGTTTAATAGATATTACTCCGTCCCCATACGTCGAATAAAATCAAATAAAGAGTTAACATTCGAAGCTTGGACGGCGTGCCTCGGTGACCTAGTGGTCATGGCGTGTTACACGAATTTTGGGAAGACACAGGACTCGAAGTCTATTTTTCTCTCTAAAATTGCAAAGCTTGCCGTTGTTTTGCGTTCATGCTAAATCTTAAAACAACAATGATACGTGTCATCATCATCATCTCAGCCGTAGGACGTCCACTACTGAATATAGGCCTCCCCATAATTATCCAAAAGGACCGGTTGGAAGCGGCCTGCATCCAACGTCGTCCTGCGAACTTTATCAGGTCGTCTGTCCACCGTGTCGGTTGATGACCGACGCTGCGCTTGCCGGTCCGTGGGCTCCACTCCAGAACCTTCCGGCCCCATCGGCCATCTGTTCTGCGTGCTATGTGCCCTGCCCACTGCCACTTTTACTGGCTTATCTTCTGGGCTATGTCGGTGACTTTCGTTCTTCTACTGATCTCCTCATTTCTGATTCGATCATGTAGAGAAATCCCGAGCATTGCCCTCTCCGTAGCGCATGTAATTTTTTTTTCTGTATAAGGTTTTGAATAATAACTTAATTACATTGTAAGAATCTCTACAGAATCACACTGCAAAATAAGTATGCGATCAAGAAATCATTAAGTAAATCCATTCTCCTATATTCCTTACTTAAATCAGCATGGACTGCTCCTTTTCCTCGTATTGGTAGAATAAGAATTGAACCCTTGAGCTCGTACTGGCCATCCAGCTTGCCAGAGCAGAGGATCTTTATGAATATCTTCGATTTGGCTACGTCACGTCTATAAACACACAAATAAAATTAGAATATACTGTAAATATGACTGAAATACTAGAGGTGATTCGTATTTACTAGAACAGATCAAAGGAACAGGTATTTTACGAGACTAGGTGGCACCTATTCCAATCTTCGCAATAATAAGTCTAACTAGTCTTCCTTCACAATCAGCATTCATTCAGTACATCACCTGTACTATCACTCTCTCTCTGTCATACGCTGAAGCCGAAGCTGAAGTCCGGTTGAAGTGAGACGATGCAGTATATATATCGTCTTGTTACATGTAGAATTGAGTATCAGACTAGTACTCATGTGAAAGTAAAAAGTAATTGTATACTTATTTAAAGTGCAGTTTGTGCAGTGCTTGTTATATTTCCCTATGTAGGTATGTATTAAAACAAACTTTTCTTTTATTTATATGATTACATTTTTATAAAAGTAGATTTAGTGAATTCAAATCTCATAAATATCTTTCAAAGCCTACGCTTTAAATATATTGAAAGTATAATATGTTGACAGTCTAAATCCTGTAAAAGTATGAAGGGAAGATATCAGTTTAACATATAGCAAAAAAAAAACTAGTAGTAATAAATATAAGTAGTAGCTACTCTATTTGTTCTAGTCTACTATTTTATAATTCAAAAATCTCTAATGAATCGAATCGAAGTATCGAGTCATTCTTTAAAGTATTATGTGAAGACATACGCTACGCAAATCGTAGGTGATACTAGGTAAGACTATGTGGAACAGGTATTTTGATAACGTATTTGCATGGACTAGGAACAGGTGCACCTAGTCTCGAATTTACCTAGTACAAAACATCTCTATGAAATACGCTGCATTAAGATAAACTTCCTATGCCACTCTAATTTTAAACATATACTGCTCCAACTTGATTGAAACTTTCTTAAGTATTACACATTTTAATGTTATTTTGACGGTTTAACAAGTACGGTGCGCAAGTACTCCATGAAGAAGTGGCCCGGACGGTCACGAAACCGGTCGAGATATTCGACTATACGTATCGTGTAAGTTAAACCGTCAAAATAACATTAAAAATTAACTGCTCCAATATTTGTTTT
This sequence comes from Selenia dentaria, assembly GCA_917880725.1. Lineage (NCBI taxonomy): Eukaryota > Metazoa > Arthropoda > Insecta > Lepidoptera > Geometridae > Selenia > Selenia dentaria. The sequence continues at coordinate 22,850,121 of OU862893.1, forward strand.
TGAATGTTGGATCCTGTGATGTCCTGTGATCATGTGAATCCTAAAGCGCGGAACATATATCGTATCGTTTCCAACAATTACTGGTTTTGGTAGAACATTGACATTGAACATGATTTTCGTCTTATCAATGTTCATTTTAAGACGAATCTGTTAGGAAACTCTATTGAAATCGTTGAGCATGGTGCCAACAGCCTCTGCGACTCCGCCATTATGACTATATCATGTATGGAGTATCTGTTGTATGGAGACCTCATTATACTACTCATACACTCAGAATAGAACGCGTCCAGAAAAAAATCTTACGGCATTTATATTATGCTGCAAAAATTCACAAAAAAAGAATGTCATACGCCGAAAAATTAGATCACTTTCGGATATCTTCTCTAGAGAAGCGAAGGAAACTTCTGGACCTAATATTCTTATACAAAGTTCTCAACAACCATATAGATTGTCCACAATTATTAAACCTCTTCAACTTAAGAATACCCCGTAGAATACCACGTCGCCCAGTTTCACTGCTTGTCCCATCTTCTCGCTCAACAGTTTATGGCAGTAACTCTCCGATTCCTAGATTGTGCAGAATGTTAAATGAATGGTTCGGTACGGACCAATGGATATTTTCTCCATTAACTTATATCATTTTCGCGAGCAATTGCTCAAGGAAATTCCAAACTAAGTATCTTGTAATTTGATCTTACTAAACAACAGCTATGTCAAATGTTACTCCTTTTTTGTAAATTTAATTTAGCATGCTGTGTTTACCTTTAATTGGTTGTGCATTTAGCAATATATACCTACTATAATTTTGTTATAGATTAGTTATAAGAAACAATGTAACAATCGATGGTGAATTTCATAAATAAATAAATAAATATATCATCGGCAAAACGAAGGTTAGTGATGTATTCGCTATTAATGTTGATGCCTGATGGACAGTTTCGGAGAGATGACGTCTCCCTGTCTCACACCTTTCTGCAATGGAATTTGTTCCGTACTCTGGTGCTGTTATCGGGCTGACATAGTGGGATTGCTGTATAAACATTTCAACGCTTCGATAAACTTCTATGAATCGAACACTTTCTCTTAGTCCACAAACGCTAGACATGTTGCTATCTATATACTTCTCGGTCTTCTGTATAATCTGCCGTAGTGTATGAATGTGGTCCACAGTGCTAAGCGTATTCGAAAAACGGGTTGTTCAGGAGGCTGGAACTCATCAAACCTGCGTGCGAGACGGTTCGTAATGACTCTCGAAAAAAGCGTGTACGCGATATGGGCCTATAATTCTTCAATAAGGTTTTATCTCCTTTTTTGAAGAAGAGCACCACGACGCTCTTGTGCCACGTACACTATCATCATCATCATCATCTCAGCCTTAGGATGTCCACTGCTGAACATATGCCTCCCCCATAATTTTCCAAAAGGACCGGTTGGAAGCAGCCTGCAACCTGCGTGGTCCTGCGACCTTTATCTCGACAGGTCGTCTGTCCACCGTATCGGTGAACGACATACGCTGCGCTTGCCAGTCCATGGTCTCCATTCCAGAACTTTCCGGCCCCATTGGCCATCTGTTCTGCATGCTATGGGCCCTGCCCACTGCCACGTACATGATCAAGCACTTTTTTAATAATTAAATGTAAAGGTAGCGAAGTACTTACTTAGAGAAATGAGAGCTGTGTACTCCCCCTTATACGAGTATCTTTACGGTTGACACTGAACCCGTCGCGGTAACCTTACAAACGTCACCCTTAACTTACACGATATCTAAACAACCTTCGGCTTTTAAAATATACCATTTTTGAGCTTCCTGCTTAATGCTGTTTAACGCGGTATTGAGTTAAATATACTTAATAAATGCATAGTTTACAATTACTTTGTATACATATCTATAGGTTATCTGTAGATGTTATATAGTTTATTGTATACAAGATGGCCGACTTAGATGGCCCAGTATGGGCAAGTCTGCGAATTTATAAGACATACAAAGATCTCTTCTTAGGAACCATGTCATCGATTTGTGTGACAAGAAGAACATCATTCACAGATTTAAAAAAAACAAATCAAACCCGATTGTATTAAAAAAAACATGTCATAGTCAGTATTTGTTTCTATGAAGCATGATATCTAAAATGAATAAAACGCATTGTATTTCATATATAGGAATGTAACTGTTCAAAATAACGACTATTTTTTCAGTACAACGTTCAACACGTCTAAGTATCTTCTGTTACTTAGACATGTTAGGTAAAATAATTACACGTGTACGTGTGAAGTAATGTTTTACTAGAAACTTCCGATTAATAACACTTAGAATAATATCGTGATCCCTCGGAAACTGCGCGTTATTATTCGGATAAAAGTATCCATGTGTTGTTCCATATTCAAATCCGTTTAGCTGCATCCGTATTTGTTATAAACACACACCCACTACCATACTGACTCTGTGTGAGGGAGGATGTGGGTGATGTTAAACGTTTTTCCATTTATATTGTGATGTGATGAAAGGTTTGTCAAAAAATCAAAATATAAGTGTCTTCCTATTTACACATTGAATACAATTATAAACTACAGAAATGTATACCTAGCAAAATATTTTGAACGTGCAAGTATTGTATGAACCATTAATATAACAATAATTTAAATAAAATTATAAAAATTGTACATTAAACAATTTGAACATGCTAAATATAAACATATACTAGAAATACATTATAAAATACTTTAAAAATGGCTTTTGCTAAAAGAGCAAAATTAAACTTACTCCATTTTTTTCGCCTCACAATTTCCCAGTCCAACTATAGTTGCATCATTTATAACAAAGTGTAAGGTCCCTTCGCTGGCGTTTATAGATTTTATGTGAAGTGGATCTAAAGAAGGTATATTGTATTCAGGTATTCCAGCCGCAAATTTGGAGATAACATCGTTGCTGGTGTCTTTAATGCACTTTGCATCTACAGCTTTGCATTTTGTGATAGACAAGGCTGCAAATAAAGTCGCACTTTTAGAAATTGTGATGTTAATTGTGTTATGAAAAGTATGTGTATATGAAAATCTAATGCAGCTGAACGATGTTATATTTCATTTAAATAAACATGTCAAAACTAAATAAATTGTAAAAATATAAATATTTCCGTAAATAATTTTGTAGTTCGGTTGTATAAATTTATGTTTTAGTAGTATTTTTTTATGTCATTAGGAAACGAAACACGCACACGCTGCATCTGTTGTGCGATTCTTTTAGAGCAAACATCGTTGCATCTTTGACAACATCCGTGAAACAAATGACAAGATGACAAGAACGTTGGAAAAAAACCTTATGTACAAGTGTGATATCTCATAAAGTATTTGACATCGGTGAGCGCGTCGACGAGCGCAACGCCGAATCATTAGAGAATCGCACGGTTGGTGTTAAACGGTAACCTCAGCCGTGCGATTCTCTAAGAGCAAACATCATTGCATCTTTGACAACATCCGTGAAACAAATGACGAGTTGAAAACAAACGTTGGAAAAGCAACCTTGTGTATAAGGGTGATATCTCATAAAGTATTTGACATCGGTAAGCTCGTCAACGAGCGCAACGCCGACTCATTAGAGAATCGCACGGCTGGTGTTAATCGGTAACCTCAGCCGTGCGATTATCTATGAGCAAACATCGTTGCATCTTTTGACAACATCCGTGAATTAAATGACGAGTTGAAAATAAACGTTGGAAAAGCAACCTTGTGTATAAGGGTGATATCTCATAAAGTATTTGACATCGGTAAGCTGGTCAACGAGCGCAACGCCGACTCATTAGAGAATCGCACGGCTGGTGTTAATCGGTAACCTCAGCCGTGCGATTATCTATGAGCAAACATCGTTGCATCTTTTGACAACATCCGTGAATTAAATGACGAGCTGAAAATAAACGTTGGAAAAGCAACCTTGTGTATAAGGGTGATTTCTCATAAAGTATTTGACATCGTTGAGCTCGTCGACGAGAGTTGTTAGAATCATTAGAGAATCGCACGGCTGCTTATACTGGATGTACTTTGTCACAAGTTCACAGTGGCCCGAGCACGAACATTTGCTCAAGTGTAACGTTTACGTAGCGTTGACGTTTACAGTACAAACTATCATTTATCTAGTACAATAGTGGCACAGATAACTCATAGTTTGTACACGATGCGATAACGTTACACTTTAGCAAATGTTCGTGCTCGGGCCACTGTACCTGAGATCTGAAGATGTTAGGTCAATAATTTCATCGGCACTTATACCTTACAAACCGGAACACAGTGCTCCTGCTCAGTGGTACAAATAGGGATGGCGGCAATACTTCCCCGGACGAACTCGTTTACGTTGAATTTACAACAGATGTAGCAAAAGAGACTTAATTTTGTACGAATAAACAAAAACTAGTATTGAAATTATTTCCCAATCACAGTAGAAGATTGTAAATAAGTATTTATATATTCTAAGTAAATGTTTTTAATTGTTTAATAATACTTCCTCAATGGATGCATGTAATATTAAAGACGTCAAATGTGCAAAGAAGGATGACAGCCTCCTTTTACATTTGCAGCCTAGCTAGGCTGGTTCTGCCAGCACTGGTCTTCTTTGAAGCTTGTAGTCTCAGTGGTTTAGATTCCACGTTGAATTAGATATTCAGGGTAATTATTTTATCATATAAATAATATGTGAACCTATTTTATGATTATTTCGTGCTTTTTGTATACGTAATACCTTTTTTACTTCACATAATTGAATGCGCATTTTAATGTATATTTCTCACATTAATAAGTAATTAAAATTGTTAAAATAAATTTACTCACGTGCTGCAGCATCCGCAAAGCATTTAAGCAATAAACAGCATGTAAGCAAAACCACTTGTTTACACATTTTGACGGAAGTTGTCGTTAACTCGAACAACCTGATCCTTTAAAGTAAAACAACAAAATACGACCAGTTATTCTCCTCAGACATATATATGTATATTTATAGAGGCCAGTTGTTTTTTAATTAGTTATACTTTATGTTGATATAATTACAAATATATGACAAGAACGTGCTCACTTCCATGTATGCTTGGAGTTGAATAATGCCCGTGAACTGGTTTATATATAAAAATTCAGTAACAGCGTGATAATTTAACAAATATAATGTCTCCATTATTATTATTATTAATAATCAAAATGTTTCACGGATTTCATGCGGTCCTTTACAAAGGCTGTAGCCAACACTTAGAGGCCTGTTTGGTATAAAAAATACAAAGTAGTATAAAATACAAAATATATTGGATGGATAGACATATATGGTGGTATATCTATTACAAAAATGGGTATAATGGCAAGGCTATTGATATGAACTTATTGCTGATAAGGGATAAAGTGGGCTATGGACGAGACTACGGAACTTGCCAATTTCAGTCCCATATTAAAATTAAAATTGTATTTAGGCAAATGGTGACTAGCCACCTAGTAAACGGGCCACCATCAATGGTGATAAAGGGGCAACGTTGGTGTGGGTGGCTAAATGGTGTCAAGAGGTGTGCTGCGGTTTCACTAGAGTGCTACTACGGGCGGTATGCCCTTTAAGACTTCCACCCTTACAGCTTTTTGTGTCCTTATCTTGCGTCTCAGGCCCTAAACGGCCAGTTAATGCAAGGCGGTCTCATTCAGGGGTCTCATTTAGCCCCAGGGAGATTCAGGTTCCACGGTGTCGCCACTCACGGACGGCTCGCCCCAAAGGACCCCATGCAATTATTATAATTATTTTTAATCCTTATGGGGTTATTTTTAAGCATTGATATGTTCTTAGATTGGTAAGATTTTAATAAAAAATGTATGTAAAAAATCATAATTTCGGCAACAAAATGTAATTACAACATCATTTAATTTTAAACAAAAAATAAATAAAACAATTTTGTTTTCCGAAATATTTACCGGTTCCTTTGGACATTTATGGGAAGGCCAGGGTAGTTTTTCGAAATTTCATTCTTCGACTTAATTTTCGGCATCACCGGTGCTTGTCGACGGCAGGAATTGAGTTAAATTACAACAAAAGACATTGCAAGCCATGGATCCATCCTTCTGGTCAAAATACTTAACACTAAAAACAAAATTCCGCGTTCCTTTACTATACACGATCCATTTTACGATATCATAAAAAAAATTATTAAAGTTTAAGATCGAAAAAAACAAAGACTGACAGTTTTTTTCCAGACTATCAAAAAGGTAAATATACAAGTCAATGCATTGGAATAAATAAATTAGGTGCCATGCCGAAATACATTGCAAAATTTCTAGGTTTACCAGATGCAGAATCATATACAGGACATAGCTTTAGGCGAACGTCAGCCACATTATTGGCTGATTCAGGAGCTGATTTGCTTACATTAAAGCGCCATGGTGGGTGGCACTCTAATGCAGTGGAATCGTATGTATAAGACTCTATACAAAATAAAGCCAGCATAAATATCAATTTAGAACCAAAACCAAAAAAAAATATGTCCAGAACCGCTTCCTTCAACGTCCTTCGATGTCAAGAACGATTTAGTATTTGCTACTTATAATAATGATGAAACACTTTTTCTTACTCCCTACGAGAACAATCGGCAATCTCCAACATTTACTCAAGTACCCAAGAGCAAAATAATTATTTTTTTAATAGCAAAGCGATAACCTATAATTTTACCAATTGCACTTTCAATAATTGTTTTAATAAATAAAAAAATACTATGAACTGAAGTTTTTTCAAGCAAGTAAGTGTGTTGAAAAACGTCGCTATGAAACTCGTGCGCGTTGTTTATTACAATCTCTACTCCATTTAGGCCTGAGATCGTCTCGATTGTAATAAACAACTTCGCTCACTTGTTGCATAATGTACTATTATTTACTCTTCCGCCACGATTGTTCTAGAGTTTTTTGGAATAATACTTCTTAAATAATAATAATAGTTAATAGTTGGTAAATATTATTCAACCCTCTATAATATTTAACAAATACTTAGTGGCTAAGTAAATGTTAAGTACAAACAAACAAAATGATTGACCAACCATAAGATATTACGAGTATGAAACTCAGAATTTTCAAGGTTAGATCAACCTTGAATATCGGAAGTTAACAAACTTATTTGCATATAAAGTTCGAGGTCATGAATTTATTAATAATCAAATAGATGATCATACAAGCATAAGGTATTCTATAAGTATAGCCATAATTTAGCCATATATTTCAAATGGGCAGATGTCAAAAAGAAGTATTTGCACTAACTGCACGACGTGGGAATTATAGTTGGAGAATAGAAGGATTTTTGAAAATACCTTGATATCCCGTTGTAAACTCAAATTATTTTATAATAAATCGTTGATGTGTTTACAATTGTATGCATTCATTTATGAGTCATCTCTTGCTTCCTGCTGGATAAATCCTACTAATATTATAAACGTGAGAGTTTCAGTCACGCTCAAACTGCTGTGCCAATTTCGATGAAATTTGGTGTGGAGGTAGATGATGCACTATATTAAATTCTTTTCGTCTTCTTTATCATCCATCACCATGCAGGTGAAATCGTGGGTGAAATTTGGTTTGTAGGTAGATGAGGCGCTGGAGTAATACACAGGATACTTCTCATCATCACCATCATCATCCATCACCACACGGGTGAAGCAGCGGGGCGCAGCAATTAAAGTACAAAAGTATGAGTCATAATAATTAGTAAAGATAAAAAATGTATGTGAAGAGTATGGAATTCTAAATGCCTTGCAACTTTACTACTTCTGTATTTTTAAAACGCAGGTGAAGCGACTGATGACTACAGCGAGTCCACCTTCGACTGGATTAGTACATAACCTTGCCGCTACAACCAGTGGTACCTGTTCACCCGGTCAAGACAACACAGCTAGCTAACGTAATGCATCACAACAATGCGTGTTTTGCGCAGTTTCTCTTGTGAGTTTCGCTGAAAGTGCATGCTGTATGGGACGCGCAGCGGCACACGCTCTCTGCGGAAATAGGCGGAGATCTCTCATGTGCTCGGCAGCGGGATATCGTGGCAGACGTTGGCCAGCTTCTGAAAAGCGGTGATGGCGCAGAAGGTGACCGCGGACCGTGTCATGGAGAACGATGTTCGAGCTGACCCTCTGCAAAGACGAACACGGTGACGAAGGAGACGGTTCGCACGCCTTGTCTTTCCTTTGTAATGGGATCACTAACAGTGAGTTGGGGGACTCCTCCTCGGCTTGCTAGCCCTACACGTCTAGGAGGTGGGCTTGATAAGCAAGGTCATCCCTTCATGTCGCTGAGACCTGGTTAAGTTCAATCCGGGCCTACTATTGGGACTAGATGGTAAATGGAGCCGAGACCCCATCTCGCACACGCCCCTTTCCTCAAAAAAGCTCATCTTGTGAAGATGGCATCATTTTGTAGCTACATCAAACAAACTTGTATTAGCCAATATGTTCTCTTGTTTATTAATTTGATCTTTGGCATTCATGAAAGTTATATCAGTTTGGGGGAGCTATCGCCTTGTTTTTATGGTTTCCAATTGGTTTCTTTTTTTCTCCTTCTGATTTATATTTGGATAAAGCGTAGTTTGTTATTTTAACCAACTTCAAAAAAGGAGGAGGTTTCTCAATTCGACCATATATACATATATATATATATACAGGCTGTAACAAAAAGGTGTAGTAACATTGAAACCACACTCGCAGATGTTTGGATACAATTGGGACCTAGGTACTGCGTATATATCAGGAAGTAATAAACACTCCCAGTTGTGAGGAACCAAAGTTTCTCTAATTGTTAAATTATAGAAACTCTAAATTAAGTTGTTGAGAAATGAACCTCCTGAAGCAGGTTTATCCCTAAACAACTGGGCCAAAGACGGAAAATACCTTCAGGAAGTAGACTAGGTAAAAAAGATTTAAGAAATAATAAATGTAATATGACAATTTGTAAGTGTTAATTAAATAAATATTTAATTTAATTTTGATTTTGAAGGGGCCTACGCAGGGCCTCAGCTGGGGTACGGCGCTGGGAGAGGGTGCGTGCAAGGTAGGGGGCGGAGGTTAATTAGGAGGTGGCGTGGTGATTGCAAAGCGCATTGACCTCAACGAACTAAGAGTATACATGTTAGGGCTGTTCAAAGAAAATCGGATATTATTTTATTAAGTTTAATATGCTGGCAACCTCTTCATCGAAATCTGCCATGAGGTTCCACAATAATATTGTGAAGTTCACATAATCCATCGTGTCAAACCCCCAGACACAATAGAAATTACTCTGGTGTTATTACAACGTCTGAACGATTATTGTAAGTAAACACATATACTCCATTACGCATTTATACGCCAGTGGCGGTCGGCAGGGGTGTCTAAACAAAATTATGCCACTCATGGTCTATCAGAAGAAATATCCCCATGGAATCTAGTTGGGTTCAATGGTATACCCCATTGCCGTCCTATCCATTGGGGAACTTTTAAGACATCTTAAAATAATTATTATGAATCAGAGAACTGTAGAGTAAAATAAAAACAGTTATTTATTTTAAAAAGTTTATTTGCCGAAGATATTGTAGTCATGGCAGAATCCATGGTAGACCTCAGTACAATGCTCGAAGGCCTCCATCGAGTTTCCCAACGGGTAGGTCTTAAGATGAACATGGATAAGACGAAAATTATGTCTAATGCCCATGTTGTACCTACCCCAATATCAGTTGGGAACTCAGTTCTCGAAGTTGTTGACGAGTACATCTACCTGGGACAGACAGTCAAACTACGCAGGTACCCGCCGATTATGTAACCACTTTACCAAAGCCATTGCTTGTAACTTTAAATTTGGGTAGACAATAAAAACTCCTTAAGTAGGTATTGTTTTTAAAATGAAAAAATAATATAAATAATAATATATATATATAACAATATAAAAATAATATATATATATATCTAAATTATGTTACATAATAATAAAACAATTTTATAATAACTTAACAACATTTTGCATTCATGTTCAAAGCAGATGATCTATGGGTCGTTTTATAAAGTATTTGTTGGCATTATTCATGAGCTTGTTTAAAATTGCTTCAAAAAATGGTTCTTGGACTTCTTTGGCGACTTGAGACCAGTTCTCGTTGGCAAATTTTGATACTGAGGCAGCTGAAAAAATAATTCATTACGGTTAGGTACAAATAAATCTGGTTAGAACCTGTTTTGTGGGCTGGTATAGTAACTAGTAGTATGGGTAGTTCCCATAGTAATAATAGTAACATTTCAACATAATAATAACAATAATAGTAACTTTTTTTAAGATACTATGCTACTTAAGTGGAAATTTTATTTTATGTGTTTTTTTAAACATTTGAGTCGATTCGGTTCCAAGACGAAGCAAGTAATTATGCAGTATTATAATAAAATAAAGTCTCCTTTCAGCTTAATATCCTATCTACAATATTTACTCGTATGTTATATTAACGCATATTTGTATGCTCACAAGGCTGATCACGGCATGAACCATATACCTTATAAGATAAGACAATGATTAAGATCTTGGTTAATAACACGAATAAATTATTTGATTTGACTTAAGGTGCTTTCCCTTCATATCGCATATAGTCATGGGATGTAAGATTTAGTATAGTTATAAGATTTGAATTCATGTACATGTTACTATTTTTCAAGTAATAAAAAGGCTTTTTATTATCGACTAGCTTGCCTAAGGAGCCCTGTGGCGCCCTCGTGATTGCTCCTGAGTGTTACGACCTGCGCCCGCGTCAAAAGTTTGCGCCGAGTTGGGAATAAATGGCTCTTGTGTCATACCTATAGCGAGTTAAGAGACGAAATTTTTGTCAGAGATAGTTGAATAACCAAGAAATCTGATACATAAACAATCATGTCAAATGTATTAGTAAAATGTTATGTTACACGAGGACAAACTTGACGTAGCCGAAAAAATCAGAATTGATGTAGAAAAAAAATTGTAATTTAAAAATTTTACATTAATACCTATAGGTTTTTTGCGGTAATTAAATAGTAAAAACACATATCTATCTAATTACATTCAAATATTTGAATTCGTAGAAGAAATAATATCATAAAAAAAACTTGCAATCTGACCACAAAAATTAAGTTTTATCGATAAATAATGCTTCCCAAGACAGGATTTTGATTTGATATTTATAAATATTTTGAATGTCTAGAACAGAAATATTATTTTTACCTAGTAACATATGCTTAGGTTATTGATAATTACATAAAAAATAAGAGCTACTTTGAAATTTCGGCCAAAAATGATTTTTTTTTCAACTTGGGGGCCCATTTTCTAGACTTAGACATGGTGATTTCCAAAAATTTTTTTTTTGTATGAAATATAAATTTTCTTGTTGGTTTTTTTATTTTATTGGAATTCTTATTAGAAATCCTACAAACCAAACTAGGTTTCAAAGAATAATTATATATCAGAAATATTTAAAAAAAATTACAAGTTTTGAATTTTTAGTACAAGCGAATTTAACTGTCACGTGACTTCGATTTTTTATCGATCCTAACATGATATGGCGTATTTATCATATTCTGAGTGGGTGTAATTACTTGACAACATTATTTCTGTGATATTTTACAATGTAAAAGTATAATCTATTCAAAATAAAGCAAATTATAACCAATCATAACAATGAGAAATTAGCTTACCGAGTGTTGTCGGTTCGTGACAAATTTATATCGTAAAATTTTGATGTCAGAACTTAAATCACATATTTACAGTATTCCTTACACATTCACGATCATATTCATGTTTAATTTGTATCAAAATCATGAGTTCAACCCGATTAATTCACTAAAAACTATAGCACAAAACATAACCTCGCCGCCAAACACAGATGAAAATATAAACATTGATTATATATTTTTTTTAAAGTTCACAGATAGAACATGTCCGTGTGTAGTGTTGCCATAGAAAGAAAATATATTACGCTAAAGAATTAAACTCTATGGTTAAACATTGGGATGACTTTAAAAAATAAACAAAAGAAAAACGCGCGTGACACTTACTTGCAACAATTGTTGCGCCGACACTTTGGACCTCAAAAATCCTTGCAGTTTTGTTGCGCGGGCAAACTAGTCGTTATGGGCTAGTAGCTATGGCTCGACACTTAATTAAACAACATGATCCACACACAATGTCACGTTCATTTTTAACTTTTTTTTCTTTCAGTGGTGTATGTAAGGGAGTTTGCCATAAACACCACGCAGGGCCTTGGAGATCGTAGTTGTACTAATTGTGGACATAAAATAATGATGTGTGCCTGGCGCACACGGAGGATGAAAAATGTCTCACATATAACAGTAGCACTATTCAATTCAATTTAAACTGCATCAATCGTCTAAATACAAAGGATACGCCTTTTCCGTCCAGGCGTAGTACATACAGGTCTTTTTTATTCTAAAAAGTTTACTTGCCAAAATTGACTTTACCTAATATGCCTACATTCACTAATGTTCGCTCCCATTAATATAGTTAGCTAACCCCTCAGTTTTCACATTATTTTTTTTATAAAACTTTTCGTTCTATATACCTAGGTCCTTGTTTTGTCCATTAAACAAGTTCTTAAAGTCAAATTGCACGCTGTCCGTCGGTTCAGCGGTGTACTTATAGCTTTCCACTGTAATGTAAGTCTTGCCGTCTTTTCCGGGACCCACTTTTAGTTTAGCATCAATTGCAATGCGGTATTTGTCTGAAATCATTACACACTCTGAATAAATTAGCACGATTAACATCGCAACAGTTTTGCAGTATTTAAATACCTTATCAATTAAGACGTAACAGTGTGAACAATAATTAAAATAAATAAATAAACAACTTTGAAGTTATCAAACAAAACAGTGGTTGGTTATTCTGTCTGTTACGCTCCGTTACACCATGCTGGCAGCATTCTAATCATATATAACGGCCAGGTATGTCCGTGGGTGCGATTGGCACCAGCAGCCTGTCGTGGTTTAAGAGCGACTGGTCCATTAGCGGTAATAAATAGTATACTAAACTACCACAACTAAACTATCGTAAGATGAATTAATAATAAATAATAAATTTGTATTTTATTACAGAACAGGCGGTACAGGCAATATCGATAGTCAATTTTTACATTAAGCTAGTTTTAGTGGTTAAAATAAAAATTATCGCAGAAATATATTAACTTCATTGCATTACACTCTTATCTTTACTTTACAATAATGGTGGTTATTAGAATGGATACGCGACCTTTACGTCGATACCCCACGCACTTGACCTGCCGATTTAATAACAATTCTTCTTCTTTGGAATAAATAATACAATTAATGAAGAAAAGAACTCACTTGAGACAATACTAAAACCACCATTTCCTTCCAAAGGTAATGACAAAAGAGTCCCTTTAATGTCATACATCCCAGTCATCGTAATTTTTGCACAAAGAAGACTAATGTGCAAAGAGTCTAATTCTGAGGAAAGTCTGAAAAATTAAGGAAGAATTATGGTTAAATATCGTTTTCATTAAGGTCACAATCAAAAACAAATCAGACGTTATTGTTGGCTCGCATTTGAACATTCATTATTAATTAAGTTTTTTACTCTTACCGTTTTTACTGAAATAAATATCACTAGATTATTCTCCTAATAGAAAAAAAAATTGTTAGAATTAAAGAACATGCATATGTGTGTACATACAGAACAAGTAGCATGTAACTAGATGGTAACCTAAGTTGGCTAAATTAGACAGAGCTGAAATTTTTTTGTGCTCAAACCCACACGTATATGTATAAACCTACCTTAATTGTATCTGACACACTGATTTTTTAAATATTGAACCAGAGCCTTGATAGAAATGCGATGTGACTTCTTGTCTAAATTTACTTTTTTTTAAATTATCCATTAATAGAACCGACTTCAATACAAAAAAGTGTGAAATAACTTGTTGAAGTCGGAACAATCATACTACTTATCACAATATTGTGCGCATGGTACCGACTTCGATAAGTTATTTCATACTTTTTGGAATTGGAGTCGATACCATTTTTTGTAAAAAAATATCTCCGTTTTTAATGACCCTTCCTACTTATGGGATCGATTGTCATTCACCATTAATGATGTTATCATCAAGATACGCGTAACACTTTTAAGTTACACTCCAAAAACTTCACCGAATATGATGAAATTTAAATGGACCACCTCGGAAGTAAACAAAAAAGAATTTTGAGAATCGGTCCACAAGTGGGGGAGAAATTGGCTAACATACACAATCATGTAGTGTCAATGATATGTTTACTATAGGAGTTCTTGCTTAATGAAAAATGTCTCAGCACGATACGTACATCATATGTACGTCTACATTTTCAGTAGTTTCGCATACCACAGCTCCCTTCCAAACGAAATTGTAATATTTTGACTCGTCTGCCTAAACACAAAATATTTGACACTGTGGCGGTACCAATTAACACATTTTTATGATACGATAAGCCAGCGTTTGAATAGCTATGTCACCATCTGTTAAGTGATAATGCGGTCTACAATGTATCACGCCTAGAATAAAACTATCCACTCGTGATTTGAAGACACAAATTGCGAGTTGATAGGTAAGATGGCGAAACACAGACTCTGACAATGATTTGAAACTTTTATATAAGCTACACCCATAACATAGATTACCTCTATCTTTGGATAGGTACAGTTAACACACGTCTAGAAATGACCTTTGCAAGCTAGGTCATCCTTTTGCAGGTGCTGAGGCCCGGTTGAGATAAATCCGGGCCTGTCACTGGGTCCCCACACGCCCTCTTCCGTCGCGTCGCCCCCGTGGCGGAAAGAAAGTGCGCTGCATTTACCCCTCAAAAAGATACAGTTGAATATACAGCCGTGCGATTATCTAAGAGAAAACATCGTTGCACCTTTGACAACATCCGTGAAACAAATGCCGAGATTACAAGAAATGTTGGAAAAGCAACCTTATGTACAAGGGCGACATCTCGTAAAGTATTTGACATCGGTGAGCTCGTTGATGAGCACATCGACGAATCATTAGAGAATCGCACGGCAGAACTTACTTCACTTTCTCAATTTGACAGTCCTTAAATCCTGTTAAAGTTGCGTCAGTGAGCTTATATTTGAGATTAGATAGGTTTCCTTCGATGACGTCAAAATGCATTGGGTCCATATTCTCTGTACCTAGTTCAGGATCTTCCTTGAGAAATTTTGAATACACATCTGCGCTAATCTTGTTCAAACAGTCGCTTTCCGTGATTTTGCATACTTTAATAGAAATAAAGACAATATTAACTTATGAAAAATCACACTTACTAATAAACAGAGTTATGTGACACTTATGGGGGATCCCTATAATCTATCTATACACAGTTTTCCTTACTACCGATAGAAATTTGACATAACATCCATACAAATAGTGTCAAATATCTAACTATAGTAACGTAAACCGACGATAGATAGATTATTGGGACGGGCCGTTAGTGATACGATGAAAACATATATTGACTATTCGTAACAATACGAGTACTTACTTGGATTAGAAATCACGTATGAAAATACACCACAAAACACTGTAATATGACTCCAGTAAATCATTTTTGGAAAAATATGCTACTGTGCTACTTCTGCAAAGTTCTAAATGTGAATGCCAATGATATATTAACGCTCATTTAATATAAACGGGTAATTCTAAATAATAAATACATATTAACTATATATTTGACAAGGCTATACGCAAAAAAGGCGTGTGAATAAAAGTTTCATATCATTTGAGTAATATTTAAAACTATATTGTATTATTTTTTAAAATTGTTCCCAGTATTTTTGCCGATGTAGTTTTTACACAAGCTAATTTAAAAACTACCAATTTATTATTAAATATTATAATTTTAGATTTGCATCATTTTCAAAAGGCTTGCCTAAAAGGAAGAAGTCCTTAATTTAACTGCTTTTTAATGTATTACTCGATTTCATCACAAATTTGGAAAGGGTTTTCATGCCCTGTTTATCATGCCATATATACAATGGGTGTTGATTAAATTTAATATTTAGTACACTTTTATTTAATATATCTATCTGTATCCCACTGTAACCAAGGTCGTGTCTGTACATAATAATTAGAAATAAAAACATTCTTGTTGGTATGTAGAAAAATGACAAAATGTACCACATACCTATATTAATATTCTTAAGGATGTGTACAGCAGGAGCATGGATAGAGTCAAGCTAGATTAAACAGGACATTCCTTCAACATATGTCGAGGTGTGAAACAAAGTGACCCCTTATAACAATTTTCATATCTCTATTGGAAGATATCATTCAAGGTCTAAACTGGACAGGCAAAAGCATACCGATCAAAGGCAAAATCTTAAACCATCTCAGGCTTGCAGATGACATTGTCATATTCTCAGATCCAGCAAAACAGATTGAGTTAATGGTAAACAAGCTCTCTGAAGCTAGCCTCAGGATAGGCTTCCATCTCAACACTTCTAAAACCAAAATTATGACTAACAGCTCTCAAAGACCCATAACAGTGGACAAGTGGACCAGTGGACAAAACGACACTGGAATATGTAGAAGAACATACCTTGGAAAAATAATCTCTTTTAGAAAAACAAGGCACATAGACGAAATCCAAAGAAGAATAACAACTAGCTGGGGCAAGTTTTGAGGCTACAAAGAGATTTTCTTAAGTCAAACCTAAGAAAGTATGTAAAAAAGAAAGTTTTAGACTCCTGACTAATGCCGTGTTTTACATATGGTTGTAAAACTTGAATATTTAATGATTACACGAGGAGAAAATTTTTAAAATGTCAAATAGCATACTGAAATTAAAATTAAAAGATAAAATAAGAAGTTCAGAGATAAGGAACAAAAGTAATAGACATGCTCCAACAAGCGCAAAGGCTAAAGTGGCGATAGGCAGGGCACATGGCTCGCACCAAAGACAAAAAATGAACAAAACTAACAACTCAATGGAAAGGTACAAGCGGTATTCGTACCGTTGGCAGATCACAAGAGAAATAGGTGGATAAAATAATGGCGACAGCAGGGAACAACTGGCTAGAAAAGGCTCAAGAAAGAGATGATTGATTGGTAAGCTCTGTCTAAGGCCTTGACCCGAAGAGGGGTCCTCAACAAAAAAAGCACTTCAATTAATATAATGAAAGTATAACCATTTTAACTAAATACCTACTACAATACACTCTCCATTTCATCATCAGCCTGTAGCAGTCCAATGCTGGACATAGGCCTCTCCAATTGCACGCCACTTAGGTCTATCTTGGGCTTCACTCTCCATTTACTAACTCTAATCTCTTGTTATAATATATGAAATGAGGAAATAAAAGGCTATTCTTGTCTGTCTGCTTATTTGCTCGTCACGTAAAATCAACTAAACAGATTTGGTTACAGTTTACTGAAACACATTTACTTCTTTCAAACATATTATTATAGGTTTTTGTTTTCAAAAACCCGGTGGAGCTGGAAGACGGAGTCTGAATCTGAAAAATGTCATGCAATAATGAATTATCCAGCCAGCCAGAACTTTAATCGGACGTCCGAACGCTCAATGATGGCACAAGATCACGTCCGCGGACTGATAGGTGCGCATCTTAGTGTATTATGTAAGCCGCGTCCGACTGCTATCGGACATTGTCCGCGGACGATGTCCGATAGTGTGTTGGCAGCTTGATGCCTGCTTTACAATTATTGTAGGCACCTGGATTTTTCAAGCAACTTCATAAAAGGAGGAGGTTCTGAATTAGATTTTTTTTTTGTGTGTTACCCCATAACTTTCGACTGGGTAAACCGAATTAGATGATTCTTTTTATACTTCAAAACCTGGTGCTTCCCGTGTGGATCCCATTTTAATTTCATAAAATGCGGTCCAGCCATTTTTGAGTTGCACTCCAATTACTAAAAAGTTAAAATATGCAATAGTAACGCAGGTAAAACTAGGCCACATTATTCGTGGTATAAATCTGGAATCTTGTCTGGAAAAGATCGCTCTGAGCGATAAGACCGCCCATTGTGACACTTAATTTTAAGTTTTTTTTATTTGTTTGTTGTATTTTATAATGTGGTGTTGCAATAAAGAGTTTATCTATAAATCGTTAAAATAAAGATAAAAGATTTGATTGGAACAGATAAATGAAAAACTAGATAACCGATTTTAAAAAATCTTTAACCAGTAGAAAGCTACATTGTGTCTGAGTAACATATGCTATATTTGATTCATCATGATCATCATCCATCACCACGCGGGTGAAATCGCGGAGCGCAGCTAGTATCTTATAATTTCTGAATTTTACTACACACCTTCATCATCTCAGCCGTAGGACGTCCACTGCTGAACATAGGCCTTCCCATGATTTTCCAAAAGGACCGGTTGGAAGCGGCCTGCATCCAACGTCGTCCTGCGACCTTCCTCAGGTCGTCTGTCCACCGTGTCGGTGGACGACCTACGATGCGCTTGCCGGTCCGTGGTCTCCACTCCAGAACCATTCGGCCCCATCGGCCATCTGTTCTGCGTGCTATGTGCCCTGCCCACTGCCACTTCAACTGGCTAATCTTCTGGGCTATGTCGGTGACTTTCGTTCTTCTACGGATCTCCTCATTTCTGATTCGATCACGTAGAGAAACCCCGAGCATAGCCCTCTCCATAGCTCTACACACCTTATGTGGGTATATTTACTAAAATTAAAAATGACGTGTAACATTATTTTATTAAGGTTTTTAGCAACACCATAGAAGTTAATGCATGCTGACCAGTCAATCGAGACCCCAGTATTATTATGAGACCGTTTAGCATAGAGAGATCAAGCTGCCATCTTGGATTTATGTGACAGATCAAGATAAAAAGTTTATAGGTAGGAGCTCCGGGCGCTATTCCGCGGTAATATTGAATATTACCGTGTCTATTCTATCCATATATTTCACCGTAATCTGTGCGGTTGTTTGTAAGTTATGCGTGATCAACAGACGGAGAATCATTTTTTTTTTATTTTATATTCCTGATAAGTTGGAAATTTTACGTCTGCCGACCCACATTTTTTTTCTGTATTTACCAAGTACAGAGATTTTATAAGAATGGATATTTTATTAATAATGAGTAAGTCCTCAGTAATTTCGCATAATAAGTTCTTCTGTTCCAACTGTAGCCTTCATCTGTCCGGCCGTTACAAATGCACTAGTTTAGCAACCTGATCTTCCCTCATCCGTTCAACTTGTTCTAGCCAACATAGTCTGTAAAATTTTATTTCACTTCATACAATAGGCCCGACCACTATATTGTTATGTCTAAAAAATGTACCCTTCCGTCTGAGCAGTATGAAAAATAGAAGATACTCGTAGTCGTAGAAAAGGGATTATTACATGATGCTGACATGAAATATAGGTTGTCGTTTAAACTGACATAAGATGAAAGTGTAAATTAATGCAATATATGGTAAATATCCAGTTTAATAAAGTAAATCTTTCATTAGTGACCATGTCAGTTTAAAAACTTTGTCAATAATATATATCGAGAGGTTTGATAAATAATATTTAATTACAATATCTTGTTATACCTATTTATAACTAAGTACGTCGTTATCAGATAATTCATTTGTTACTTTAAAAATTCAAGATTTTTAGCAATTATATGCGTGGGTGGCTAGGTATTAGGATCTATTTTAGTGTGGATAATGTTGTGTATTGTATTATAATTTTCAAATCTGGCTAAACACATGTTTAAATCTACCAATTAGCCAGTCTAGCTACCAATTTTTTATTTCAAACTTCCTACTATAAGCAGCAGGAATCACTTTATTCAATAGCGTTTTATAAAATATCATATTTCTGAATTGCATTTTATATTGTTGTTAAACATTATATATATTATATATAAATAATAAGTACTTAATACTTTTGAAAAAAAGATTTGAGGTGTATATTAGATACGAGTATAACCAAATCTGTAACTTCAATACTTGGTTTGCCTGTCTCATGTACGCGCATCACTTTGAAAATATGAGACAGATTTTGATGGAAGACGTTCATTTGGTGTACGGTCACATAATAATTAATAGTACAAGAGGTCCCATGGCTGTAAATTATACTTGTTTAGCGTTACTAATATTATTCGCATGTTATATAAATATACAAAAGATTTTTAATCTACATACTGTTTTCAGTAATATTAAGATTAAAGAGTTACGAGTATATATTTTTCTTTAGAATGCCCATACTATAAATGAAACTAAGGGACTACAAAGTGAATTAAGATGTAATGATGTGTCAGGCCTAGCGGTCGTCCTCTCAGCAATTATAGTAGAGGGAAACAGTCAAAGTCAAAGTCAAAATCATTTAATCAATTTAGGCATCAAAGACGCACTTATGAACGTAAATTTTTCATTATAATGTACTTTAAAGACTACCGCCGCGTTCCAAAATATATAGAGCCTACCGAGAAGAAGCAGGGTAGATATATTATAAAATGGCGCGTCTGATAAAACCGGAATAATATTCATTATGTCGTGTCGCTTAACGTCGAGTAAACAAGTTGCCTGTCTCCTATATTAACAATATAAAGGCAACAATGGGCAAATTAAATTACCTCACAATCAATTGGCACGATGGTTACATACAAACATTGGGTAACGAATATTAATAAAAAAACAAGTCAGATCTTCAAATTAATTTATTTACTCGCAACAGACACAATTTATTATTATTATTAAAACTAGGCTTACTGATTTGAAGGCAAACTTTGACAAAACAAGAAATAAACATAAAAATCAAAACCGGCTACCACCGCTGAGAAGTATGAAATCAACTGACTCTAATGAGTAACCGCACTCAATGTATGACATTTATTTTCACATTTTGCTAAATCCTACTTAATATTATAAACGCAAAAGTTTGTGAGTATGGATGTATGGATGTGTGGATCTTTGTTACTCTTTCACACTCAAACTGCGGGGGCAATTTTGACGAAATTTGGTATGGAGGTAGAGGTGGCGCTGGATTAACACATAGGATACTTTTCATCATCATCATCATCATCCATCACCAAGTGGGTGAAAAAGCGTAATATGCTTGGGCATTCATAGACACAATAATAAGATCTCCGCCTACGTCAAGATTATAATTATGACAGTTTAGATAAAGTTTGTGTCAGTTTCTGATAGCTTAGTCAAAAACCAAGTAAATTTGACAGCTCGATATACTAGACGTGCACCTTCAAGGGTGATGAAATAATAATGACAGTTTTTTCCATGGTGATTAATTTTATTACTATGTATTTACTGATTGATATACTAAGTATTTAAATTTACTCATATAATACTATTATACTAATTGCGTTTGATCATGTACATATTTTATGAAATTTTGGTATAAAGGTAGATTGGAGAAGATAATAGATAAGTACTAGGTAATGCTGCGCAGACGTAGTCGCGGGCACCAGCTAGTATTTTATATTTCTATTATTATACATAATTTCAAATTCCGCATAAACCTTTAAAATCCCTCTTCTTTTTCAGTCGACATTAATGAATTTTGAAGGTGCATTTATTATGTTTGATATATTACTCGTATATTATCATAATTTATCTTGCTTTTGCATACAGCAAAAAGTATTTTGAAAATCGAATAATCCAGTAAAATGTAATGGTTAATACTTATTTGTGTGACGAAATGAATATTTGTTGTTATTATTATTTCTTCGATGTTTATGATATGTTCAACAAGATAGAGGATACAGAAATGCCAATACAAATATTTTTACATATAGACCTTGGAATTATATGAACAAACTGTATTATTTTCATCTAAACGTTATCGTCTAAAGGAGTGTTTGCTAGAATTTTATTGATATTCTTAAATAAGTTCTTCATAGTCGCCAAGTCGATAGGAGCGTGCAACTGCAGGTCTATAAGAACTTTGTGGTTTTCGTTGATAAACTTGAGGATGGGGTCCGCTGAAAACATAAATTTAGTTTATGTATAAATGTTATTATTTAATTATAGTCTGAAAAAAGAACAACTTATCACAACACATTCCACACTAATTATCTGCAGCTGCAAATTTGAAAATTATGCCTCTACTAATGTAGGTACGTCATAGAGTAGCCGTGCAATTCTCTAATGATTCGTCGATGCTTTCGTCTACGAGCTCACCGATCTCAAATACTTTATGAGATATCGCTCTTGTACATAAGGCTGTTTTTTCAAAGTTTCTTGTCGTAGATGTTGTCAAAGATACAACGATGTTTGCTGTTTGAGAATAGCACGGCTGTTGTCGCCTTTCACAGGCTCTCCCTAATACACAACACACCTCGGGCACTCCATAGAACAAAATTGGCCTACTACGCGATCGAAGTCGCGGGCAGTCGCTAGTTGTATTTAAATGTATATTTTTTATACCTCGTTGTTTATCTCCGTGAAATAGGTTCCCCAAGTCAAAATACATGGCCCCCAATATTTCCGACTCCGTCTTTACTGGCGTCAGCTTCAAATATTTTATGCCGTCATTCTCGATGTACTCCTTTTTTGTGTCAATGTGTATGTGAAAGTTGGCTGCAAAATATATGTTGACCATTAATGACATGTACATTTTAGTAGTCTTTTTGATGTGGTGTTGGTTCCTCAAAGGAAGGCCTGAAAAGTAGCTTCTTATTTTTTAGAGTTATGAGCTTTTTAGAGTCCTTTATAAATATAAATATCACCAGGCTAGCGTTTCACCATTTGCAGCTAGAATACTTAGTTCCCAGGCGGAGTACAATAGCGGTAATAATGTTAATTACATATGAGTCTTTATTCAATCTTTATACCTATACAGGTTTATCTTTATAAATTATTAAGCTTTTTCACCTGCGTGGTGATGATTGATGATGATGAAAAGTATACTATGTGTAAATCCAGCGCCTCATCTACCTCCATACCAACTTTTATCAAAATTTGCTAAACCATTTGAACGTGAAAGAGCAACAAACATCCATCCATCCATCGAAACTTTCACGTTGATAATAATAGTGGGCTTATTTTGCAAAAACATAATTTTGATATTTGACCTTCAACTAGACCAAATAATCACGTGACACTCAAATGCCAAACCGTTTCTGACTCACTTGCATTTAGGTAGAACTTTCCTTGTCCTTCTACGTCAAAATTAATCAGCTTTCCTTCAAGTTCGTAATTTCCATTAAATTCATAATATGGAAATGATATATCAAAACGTAGAGTGCTCGGCAGTATCAATCTGTAACGTCAATAAATTTTTATGAAAAAGCGCTTTTTTAAACCTAAAGTTCCCATCTGAGAAAGAAGGCTTAAAACGCAGCTTTGAAGCTTAACCTTTAAACCTGCGTAAGCTTTGACTTGCTAAAAACAAACTAGTATAAAAAGTAGTCACTAAAAAACTAATTCAGCTGGGAAGAGCGGTATCTAACTTCATGTGATGTGAAAGGATTTACGGCCGTTTTCAATAATCTATCTATCGCTGGTTTACCTTACTAGAGATAGATATTTGACACTCTTTGTACGGACGTTATGTCAAATTTCTATCGGTAGTAAGTAAAACTATGGATAGATAGAATATTGAAAACGGCTATTAGCCACGTTGAATCAGTCCAAACTTATTTTATTTTTAAAACTTACTCTAGTTCATGGACGATAATACCCTTCAAGCCATTAATTCTGGTGTCTCTCAAAATGTACTTCAAATTAGGTTGTTCAACTTCTATCAATTCTTGGAGTAAAGGTTCAAGTGGTTGAATTCCAAGTTTATCGTCTCCAACTATTGCAGTCTTAAATACTGCTCCATCTTCTAGTATATTTGTGTAACATTTGATGTCATCCTCTTTGCATAGCTTTCCAGTGTCTGAAATTCAAGTGTCTGAATCTAATCTAAACTTTGTCACACACAAAAAACGATACAATAATAACCAAAAAAAATTGAGTCAGGTCAGGAACAAAACTCACCTGAATTAGAAAATGCGTATGAAAAAAACCCAAGCAGCACTGTAAAATGAGCCCAGAAAATCATGTTTGCTAAAGTTAATAACGTATAGATTATTACAAAAAATTTAACTGTAATGCTGAATCAACTTAGACACACGCAATATATATTAACAAAATGTTTAGAAATTTTGATAAATAATATTAAAACGCCATTATAAATTCCCCATAAATAAAAAACGTGGGAAATAAAATAAAATTATATAAACAAAACAATTTTGAATACTATTATATTTGTCTACAATTGTCAAACGTTTTTCACACTGTTTTTAAAACGTGAGAGTTCCTGTTTGGCATTATAATATATTGCACTTTGTTTTCTAGTATTAAAAAAAACCCATATTCACATTCATTTAATTTCGAATAAGAAAATACGTGCCTTATAGAAGTATGCAACGTTTTTAAAACTCTAATTGGTGCTAGAAATATCTCTATATGGTGTGTTTGGTAGAGGGACCGACATACCAAATGAGCGTATTCGGGGGCCCTCTTGGAGAATACAAGTTGGCCAAAAAAAAACTAATCAATTCAAAATCCAGATATCCAATTTTGCTTTGCTTGGCCTGAAGGTGTATAGAGACCAAATTCAACTAAAAACATCCTGTCTAAAACAGATTTTACAAATGTTATGGTGGTAAATAGGTACGATTCCGGAGAAAAAGGGAAAATTCACAAAAAAAAGTTAAGAAAAATTGGGGGGTCTGGGATTTTTTTTGGCCAACTTGTATTCTCCAAGTGGGCCTCCGAACACGCTCATTTGGTATGTCGGTCCCTCTACCAAACACCCTGTATAATGAAGCTATAAGGCCTAGGAAGGACCATTCAAAATCAAAATCAAAGAATACTTACAAAATTATCATTTTACATTTATTACTTCTTAAATCTACAAGATCGAAACGCGACCACGACTGAGAAGATCGGCAAGAATCTCAGCGGGTTTGTCTTTTTACATATTTTTTTTACCGCCACTTATTTAACGTATATATCAAATGGTTATTGTTTTTAGCTCATGTGTGTTGCCTTATAAATTAGACCATAATAATGGAATCAGTAGAGCTAAGATACGCTACACTTTGACATCGTAATACACGAGTAGGTAGATCCTGGAGTGGTCAGTCCCAAGCTGTTTTATCCTCCAAGTAATTCGAAATTTTGTAATAAACTTTTTGACACAGTTTACTTTTCATAGTAATTTTAAACTTATGAATCTCGGATAACATTGGGAAGTTGCAGTGCATACCGAAATGGAGGTGCGTAGCTATAACTCGTTTTTGGCCGTTTCAGAATACTGGACATATAATATTACAGCGGCAATGTGTTCTTTGGGCATATTGCTACAACATCGGCCCGCCCCCTTTTCATATCTCCGTTGTTTTTGTGATATGTGGTAGACGCCTTTGAGTATATACCTATCTAGCTAAAGTAGGCACATACAGTCGTGGTCAACTAATTAGGGACATGCAAGATAGTGAAGAACAATAACCGGTTATGTACATACAAATATAAAACCCTATTGATTTCTCAGTAACTATTATTTGCATAATTTGTCCGATTATTATGCTTTAAATGGCTGTAAATAAAAGAATAAATAAATAGAAAAAAGTATTTAATATCAAAGGTTGAACATGTATTCAATTTTAAGGTATAATTCTGTAGCTGGACATTTAATTAAGGACAGTAAACTATAATGAAAAATAGAGTTAAACAAAACTAATAATCTGCAGTATTATAATATCTTTAACAGCTCCATTTTATTACGTGTAAAATCAGTACCCAGTAGCAAAACCTTTGTTAGTAATTACCGCTTGACACCGATGTGGCATAGACATTATCAGTTTCTGGCATGTTTCGAGAGGGATGTTTGCCCATGCCTCACAAAAAGCTTCATTAAGTTCATCTAAAGTTGTGGTACGATAAGTGGCTACTTTTTTCTTGATTTCGTGCCAAAGGTGCTCGATTGGGTTAAGGTCCGGGCTATTTGCTGGCCAATCTAGCACCGATACTGACTGACTGGTAAGAAACGACTTGACTGAACGGGCGGTATGTTTCGGGTCGTTATCATGCTGAAACGTCCATATAATAGGGAGATGCTCCTCAGCATAGGGAAGCATCGTTTCCTCCAATATTGCCTTGTATTGATGTTGGTCTAAGTTACCTGAACTGAACTTTCCTCGCAGGTCCCACTCCACGTCCAGAAAATGAACCCCACATTTTAATGTTTCCACCGCCATGTTTCACCTGCTTTTTTGTGAATCTTGGATTCATTTCCGCTTTTACTGGACGCCGTACGTATTGCCTTCCATCTGAAGAAATCAAATTAACCTTGGTCTCGTCAGAGAATAATACATGTTGCCATTGGGCGTAGGTCCAATGTCCATATTTACGTGCAAACGCCAAACGAGCATTTCTATGTTCTTTGTTCAACAACGGTACTTTGCGAGCCACTCTTCCGAACAACCCTGCTTCTACCAGACGTCGTCGAACGGTCCTCGCTGAGACACCAGCTCTTTCGTCTGTCCCAAACACTTCGTGTTTAATTAAAATAGAGCCTAGAAACGGATCTTTCTTAGCTAACCTGGTTATCATTCTATCTTCTTGCGGAGTTGTTTTTCTCGATCTTTTTGTTCTGGGCACATTTAAATCTGTGTTATTGCGTCTGACATGTTGCACTGCATTGTATACCATAGTTTTTGAACAATTTAAATGTTCTGCTATCCTTCGGTATGGCCAACCATGCTCGACAACAAACTTCATGATAATTTTTCGTAGTGTTGGATCGCAACTTTTATTTTTACCCATTTTTCTTCAAAATATTTTTCAAAACTTAAAATAAATATCGGGATTGCCGCCAAAACTACCACGAAACAATAAGAGAAGAAGTAAAAAAGTATTGACATTCAAATTTTGAAAATAGAACGCAATATCTCAGTGTCCCTAATTAAATGGCCAGCCAGCATTATTTGAACAAATAGCACTACGATAATCTATCAGCTATACTGTAAAGAGGTTTAATGTTTAAGAAGTTGTTATTGTTTGTATAATCGGGCACATAAATGACTAATTATAAGTACATGTAAGAGATATGGAATATGGTTTAGACTCGTTGGAAAATAAAAAATAAATTCACAATTCGCTTTAACCAAAGAGTGTCCCTAATTAGTTGACCACGACTGTATATATATATAAGCAAATATATACGTATATATATACTAGGCACACAGCAGTACGGCGCTAGCTTAGAGAACTTTCTAAGAGCGCAAGAGAGTGTTGGACTGCTGGGGTAGTAGTATTGTTGTGTATTATTAATACTCATTACTAGTAAATACATATTAGGAGTATTTGTTTTCTAGACATCGATATATTTTTTCTATACCATGCCGGACCCCATTCAAAATTATTTTTTGCCGACCCCTGGTATAGGCTCTGTAGATCAAAGAACATTTACAGAACCGCAATGGGTATATGATGCGAATACATTGACATTCATCATTAGGTATGATATATTTGTTTGCTTATTAAAATTATTAATTAACGTAAAATAGCGGTAAGGTGCAAGATTAATGTAACTTTATGCGGGCAGCGGGACCATACAACTATACAAAGGAAGCATTTTTTAATTAAGATTTTTTAATAACGTTATTAATAAAATACGTGCGCACTAGATAATACGCCAAAAATACAAAAACACGCATTTTTCATAAATCCTACTAATATTATATACGCGACAGTGTGTGAGTACATGGATTTATGGATGTTTGTTACGCAGGTAGAAGAGGCGCTGGATTAACACATAGGATACTTTCATCATCATCATCATCCATCACCCGGGCGGATGAAAATGCGTAATATTCTTGGAGCACACAGCATAGACAAAATAGCAAGATCTCCGCCTACGTCAAGTTCGTAATGATGACAGTTCTGTCAATGATTGTGTCAGTTTCTGATAGCTTAGTCAAAAGCACGCTATCATTTTGACAGCGAGTTTGCGATACACTAGACGTGCTCGGCGACCGTCAAGGGTGATAAAATGTAAGACAAATACCGTCAGGGTGATAAAATATGAATTGGAAATGAAATTGCAAATGAATTGGAAATGAAATTGCTATAATAGTATTAAATTTGTAGCTTACAAATTTAATACTATGATAGCAATTGTGTTTGACCATGTACGAGTACATAGTTTATGACATTTTGGTATAAAGAAAGATATGGCCTTGGAGAAAATAATAAACCACTCGAATTACTAATCCTGCGCAGACAAAGTCGCAGGCACCAGCTTGTAACTATATAAATGACCGATTTTCATCTTAGTAATCAAATAGTATTTACATCAATAGTTCTCTATAACGTTCATGCAGAAGTAAACTTTCAACGGTTACCGCTCACCCAATAAAATTAATTAACAACTCCAATTTTATTGAATTGAGGGTAAGTTACTAGTTGGTTTTGATGCGCGTCTTGAAAATATATCATTTTAATTTCAATTTAAATACAATTGTATATTCTCGTAGTAAATACTACTCTATAGTAGTAAGTAAGATGTAAGAAGAGATGACGTAAGCCAAATATGAACCTGATACAGAAATTTAGCAAACATTCTAACTTATTTAGCTGGTCTTGGGTAATAGCGTCAGCGTTATCGAGGATAGGGACTAAAATTGATGGTAATCGGTAAAAAATATTGTAACCTTCTTAGTGAAGAGCAGCAGCAAAGACTAGTTTCAGCTATCGGCGTCACCCAGGATAATTGTTGGTCCATAATAATACCCAAATTCTTGCAGGTGTCGCTAATTTGAATTAATTGGCCATCAAAGATGACTTGCGGAAGACAAAACCAACCAATAAGAGAGACCATTCTAAAACTACCAATGACGATAATTTGTGTTTTCTCTGGATTCACGTTACCGAATAAGTTACTTCAATCAGAAATCCGTTGAAGATCACAGTTGACACTTTCAATCGTAGCTGGCAATCTGTTAGACAAGACTGGATATAGATTTTTGAAACATATGCATATAGGTGTTAGAAAAAAGAGATTTGATTTGAAATCAAACTTATTAAAATGGAAAAAGGGGTGATAAAACGTCGCCCTGAGGAACACCTGCAGTCGTATAACACAATGATGAAAATGACTCATCAACTCGTACACGCTGTCGGCGTCCATACAAGTAACAACGAAACCAAGCAAGAACTGTTGGTACAATAGTATGTCAAAATCTACGTTGTTGAACGCATTGCTGAAGTTAAGTAAGGCTAGAATGGAGAGCTGTCCATCAGCCATACATTTGTCTTTTGTCGTCTGTAACCTTGACTAATGTCAGCATTAGTCAAGGTTACAGACGACATAAGACAGTGCTGTGTCCTGGACGGAACCCAGATTGGAATGGGTTCAGAAGGTTCTTGTTAATGACGATGGTAGTGAGTTATTGGTGCACAAGACTTTCGAGGGTCTTTGAAAGGAAAGGTTGAATGGCAATAGGATGGTAATCGGAAAAATATATAGGATTAAATTTTTTAGGAAGCGGAGTGATCTGAGCTTCTTTCTAGATAGTAGAATATGTACCACAAGAAATGGAATGATTAAGAATGAATAGAAGCACAGGCAAAACCTCATCAAGTTTCAACGTTACCATTTTACGTGTGATGCAGTCACTTCCGACTGCATTTAGCGTACTGGTATTTATGCTCTTCCTGACATCACAATAGGTAAATCGCTTAAAAACTGATATGTGTTATAATAAGCTTTGATTGACAGGCAAATCAAACGAAATATAATAAGCACTGAAAGAGTTTCGGTGCTTATTATATACTTGTAAACGCACTGTTCGCCTTTTTTAATTTTTACCTTTTTAATTTTGCGCGTCAGTAATGACAATTTTTGTCACTATGAAACTGTATCTACTACCATACTTCGTCACACCAAATAACCCATCGAACTTTAGTCAACTCGTTCTCGAGATATCATTAAAATCCGTTCTATACAAAATGCAGTATGTTATGAATTATCTTTATTATTGTTAACTTCACGTAATTAAGTTATTCTGCTATTCGGGGCGAAGACTAATCCAACAAACAACCGGCCAAGTGCGAGATGGACTCGCGCATGCAGATAGCGTCCATCTATGGGTAAGTTAATTCAAAAATATAATAATTATTAATTCATATTGATTGTCAAAATTGACAATCAATAATGTATGCTTAGTGTAGGTATAGTATGTGGCTGTAAAGTCCAATTTTAAAAACATGTTCTTATAGTTTTTAATTACCCACTTAGCTACGCGCGTAAGTTTGAATTTTGCAGTAATGTCCGTATTAATGTTTCGGTTTGATGGGTTTGGTAACTGGTAAAATAACAGGTGCATAAGATTTAATATCTTAATATCTCATGGTGAGCACGCAGAGAATTTCATCTGTTGTAGAAGAGGTTACCGCTTAACACCAGGTGAGACTCGTGCTTATTCACTAATCTATTTTCACGAAAAGCTTGAAATTTATTTATTTCTTAATTAAAATTTGCATTCGTATACATGTCAGGTTAGCTGGATAAGTCTTAAATAAATCATATGTCCAGTCTATACATCCTGTTAGGCCGTTGCAACGTCAAAATTATAATAATTATGTAGCTAATTAATAATGAAAGCTGTTAAAATTAAATTAGAATAACGTAGCAAAACATTCACAATATAATTCCATATTTACCTAATAACTATCTTGATACTATTAGACGTATTTGATACAGCCCCGAACAATTTGTCCTTTTTAAATTCATCAATTTAGTAGTAAAACTTTTGCAATAACAGCGATTTTATAAAAAACAGAGTCATGCTTTATTATAATTTAAATATCGAACGAAGTTGTCCTTCGATATTTGCATTTGTCGACTTAAAACTGTTCGCTGAACCCATTCGTCAAAACATACCTGCTACATAAGCATTTTGGTGGTATGCCTTTTAGACTTTGCGAAGCTGTGTGGAAGGGAGACAGTATGAGAATCTCCACGGTGTCTCAAATCCAATCTTAAAGGGCCTCCGTGTTGTTAATTTGTACACGTTGTTGCTAATGAACCGATCAAAATATTACATTTAATCATAGTGAATTTGAGTGTCACTGGCATAAACACGTTGTTTACGAAGCTTACATGTCCTCTGACTATACAAAAACCGTTTTAAAAAAAGTAGTTGAATATATTTATACAAATATAGAAGAATGTTTTGGTTTGCATTTGTGTTATTGCAGTTGTGTACAGTGCCTGTATTCTGTTTTAAAAGTAAGTTGGTAATTTTTATAGATGCTCATAACAACACCTGCGGTCTTTACCTGGATGCGTAACCTCAAATTACTAATTCAGAGGAGTTCAGACCTCGTTGTCTTTGGGTAACATCTTGTGGTGTTCATTCAAAAGCAACAGTAATTGGTTAAAAGTTAGGTTTTTTTCTCTTTGATAAAGGTTTTATTTCACAGTATGAACGTAATTGTTGATTATGCTCTAATTTCTTCTATTGATAATATTTGTTATAGCTCGTAAACGCGTGGTTATAAACTATGTTTCGTTTTAATTTAGTGGCGATTTTCTTGAAACGTTTTATATGAATGTTTTTATAGAAAAAAAATTTGTTTTTTATTTGTGGCTTGAATCTGAATGTTGTTAAACTGATATTATCATATCGCCGTATATGTATGACCTAGTATTAATATCATGCCTTTCTAAATTTTGAATAGCCATAAATGAAGCACTGTACTGTCTGACTTACCTTGAGTCATAATTTTGGTTCTTCTGGTTGGTTCTGGTTTAATCCCATTTATTTAGTAAATATTATATGTAACTTTCTTATATTGCTCTTTTTACTTAAGCATTGCCTTAAACTTAACTCGCTTCTTAATACTAGATCAGCTGAAGAGTATCCTCCTACAAATGTGGGTGACATGTTGTTTGAGTTGCTTACCCCTTCTCTTAATGTTAACATATATCAGAACAGGAGTTCCGAGTAGAGCATCCGTCATATTTAAGGAGCACATAAATTATTAAATTTTGTGCCAAAACCGGTGTAATGAAACGGACAATCAATAAAAACTGCTACGAGTGCGTCACTAAACATAAACAAAGACATCCTGTTGAAACGCTTAATCAGTTGCGAATCCGGTTAAGAACGAATGATTGCGTGTGGGGGAAATGCTATTGGCAAAATAATATACATATTCTATAGTGGCTCTGAACAAAAGCCCGTTTGGTTGCTTACTCTCACTACAAACAGAAATAACAAAAACCTATAATCACTATCATCCTTTTACAGTATATCGTGTGTTGACTTGTCAGTTTGTTTTTCTTTCACAAGCTCGGGTCTTCGTCTCGCTCACTTGTTGAGCGGGGAAAGGGGGTCAGGGCTATGCCCTCTGCCCCTGGCTCGTCTCTGTCTATAGCGATGGACAGGTCATTTGGTTGGGTATACCATGGCCTCACAATACTGCCACCCCAGTGACCAAAAGGACCATGGTATACCCAACCAAATGACCTGTCCATAGCGATGGACCAAAACCAGTGACCAAAAGGTAACTGAGCGATCAAGGCCGCGCCGGGTGGAACCCCCGCGGAACGGGTGCACGGGTGAAGCCCAGCGGACCGATCGGCTACACAGTCGCTTGCCACTGGGGGCAGCACTGATACAGCCATGGCATCCGAACTCTCATCTATTTCTTCTTCTTCATCCACTCGCGGGACGAGCTCTCTTGCTAGTGGCTTTGATTTTTGTTTCCCGTGAGTGTCGGGAGGCCTCGTGTGAAGGGGTGCAATTCCCCTAAGATGGTGGTGTCTAGAGGTGTCCGCCGTGGTGAACATCTTCAGCGACAGTTTTTGGATGAAGGCTTCCAAAGGTTCAATTTTCAAGTCTCTGTTTATTGTCGCATTCCGCACGTATCGCGGAGCTGCGACAATAGTTCGTAGCGTCATATTTTCCTGGGACTGCAGTTTCTTCCGTAGGTATGTGGCCGTCTGGGCATACCACGCCAGGGCGGCATATGATAGGCGTGGCCGGATATACGTCTTGAATATCATCGACTTGACCCAGAGTTAGCTTGGAGTGTAGGATCGGTGATAGTACTGCGCGAGCCCTCTTCACACTTCCTACGATGTTCTCAACGTGTTTCTTGAACGTAAGGTTTCTGTCTATGTGGACCCCTAGGTATCTGACTACCGGGGTTCAAGGAATATCTTCATTTGATATTTTTAGCATAGTTGGTAGGTTGGCTTTGCTGGTAATCAAAGCTTGTATCTTTTTGACATTAATGGCCATCCTCCATTTCGTTAGCCATTCTGGCAGCGCTTCGAGTGTGTTTTGCAGCTTTTTAACGGCATGTTCCGTTCGTATCGAGGAGGCGTAGAGCGCTGCATCGTCAGCATATAGGGCACGTTTCGCTTGGACTACTAGTGGTAAGTCGTCGGTATGCCACGCATAAAGACTCGGCGAAAGGCAGCTCCCTTGCGGTACTCCGGCCAGTACTGGTTTCTGTGTTGATATGCCATCCTCGAAACGTACAGTGATCCGTCTGTCCGTCAGGAACGACGCAATAATCTTGAGTATTAGTTTCGGGGTCGGGCTCTTACTTATATAGCAAGCCTTCGTGCCATACGCGGTCAAAGGCTTTCTCCATGTCCAGTAGCACCAGTGCTACGTACTCCTTCTTGTTTAGGCATGTGGCCATTTCGTTAATAACTCGCGTCAGTTGTAGTGTTGTGGAATGCTCTGACCTAAACCCGTACTGCTCCTCTCGAGGCGTAATGTGCGGTGTAAGGTGAGGTAGGAGTAGCCTCTCAAAGGTCTTCGAGAGGGTACTGAGTAGTGTGATGGGACGATAGCTGTCCGGCCTCTTAGGGTTCTTTTCGGGCTTAGGGAGCATTATCACGACGCCCGTCTTCCAGTTTCGTGGAAAATGGCCACAGCGTACAATGCCATTGTAGATTCTCGTGAGCGCTGCCAGTGATCGTGGTGGTAGATGCTTCAGTGCTTCGTTGGGTACGCGGTCAATTCCTGGGGCTTTCTTATTCGGCAGGCGGCTAATTACCCTCCGCACTCTGCCTGGTGAGAAGGTAATGTGTGCCTCTTCTGTGTCATCGTCCGGTAGTGTTGTAAAGTAATTCTTCACATGGTCGCTAACCATCTGGGTATGTGTTGGGTCGCTGATCGGGTTGGGCTGAAATTGTGCCTCCAAGTGCTCGGCGAAGATCTCAGCTCGGTCTATGGCAGCAAATTTCAGAAGGCCGTCCTTCCCGATCAGTGGCCTGGTCGGCTCTGGGGTGCGCGATAGCTGGCGGCACAGTTTGTGGATTGATGGTATATCGCTAGCTATTGAGTCTATGTGCTCGTCCCAGCTATGCGCAGCGTGGTCTTCCAGTGCTGTTTTAACGCGCTCCACCAACGCGTTAACTTCGGTTTTCTGGCGTGGGCAGCGAGTCTGTTGCCACAGCTTCCTCTTCTCCCTTTTTTCGCTTATTAAGTTCCTGATCCACGCCGGGAGGTGGTGCACCCTCTCTACCGGCGTGGTGGTGTGCGATGCTGCCTCAAGGGAGGATTGGATAGCTGTGGTCAGCTCTTCTGTCGCTCTTTCTAGGTCTTCGCTAGTATTTATGCCTCGTGGTAATACGCTCCTGCGCTTCTGTCTGGAACGCGTCCCAGCAGATCTTCCGCCTCCTCACGGGGGCGGCAACCCTGCTTGGGAGTTCCGTCAGCGTCAGGAGTACCGGGCGGTGATCCGAGGGCAGGTCGGGTAGCACTGTTTGAGTTGGAGGCGTTCTCAATCCTTTGTAGATAGTTATGTCTATGACGTCACCGTCGTCTCTAACGTGATAGTACGTGGGCTCGTCAGGTCCGATGACGTCGTAGCCATGGTCCACCGAGTCTTGATACAGGATTCTCCCATTCGTGTTAATCCTGCTCGAGTTCCAGTGGGTGTGCTTTGACTTCATATCGCCGGCTATGATTGTAGGTTCATTCGAGCGTAACAGTGTTCTCAGTTCGGTAGGTATCATTGTACTGTTTGGTGGCTTGTACACCGCGAACAAGCGTCGATTTTGACCGGCGATATTCACAAGCACACCCAAGGTTTGAAATGATTGGAAATCTTCCTGTGGGATGAGTTAGTGGATTATCCGTCGGTGGACCATAACCGCTAGACCGCGGATAGCTTGCCCTTCAGCGTTAACCTCATCCTTGCGGTATGTGTGGTAGTTCGCTTCTTTGAAATCACTACCTTGTTTTAAATGCGTCTCACTGACCAGAAGAATATCTATGTTGTGCTCACGGAGGAAGATGGTCAGCATTGTTTTCTTCCCCCTGAGCGTTTGAGCATTCCAATGCACTACTTTAATCCCGTTGTGATCCATCGTTAAGTATACGCATTAAACGTCTTAGTTGCAGTTTCGGCGTCTTCGCCCGACTGAACAGCTTCTAATATTTCCTTTAGGACCCCTATAGTTTGACCCAGGGAGTCCTTTCGTGTAGTAGTAGGAGTAGGCTTTGGTGGCTGCTTCTGCTCCTTCTTTTCATCATCTTTCTTTGCCTTCTTTGGCTTCTTTTTGCTGATTTTTGGGCCAGATCCCGTGGGTAAGTTGGCCGGCACCATTAGTGTCGACGCCGCGGTTTCCGCCACTGTCGCCGGCGTGACTAAGGTGGTCCCTTTTCTATTTGGTTTCGTCAGTGCTACCGTGCCTGCCCTCTTTTTTCTTAGTTCTTTGCGGAACACTGGGCACGACATGTAGTTTGCGGGGTGGGTCCCCCCGCAGTTCGCGCAGGTTGCGGGCTGCTCCCTGGGACGGGGGCATTCTTTGGCCGTGTGCGGCTCGCCGCACCGTACACATGCCTGCTCCCGATGGCAGTTGTGGGACCTGTGTCTAAATTTCTGGCAGCGATGGCACTGCGCTGGTCTCTTCTTGGATCGCCATGCCTCTACGACTACCCCCGGCATCATCAACAACTGGGTTATTTCGTATATACCGGTGATGTTCGGTGTCTTTGTCAGCTGAATATAAAAGATGCACCCTGGGCGTCCCTGTCTTCCTTTAATATTTTTTATATATTCGGGAGAGTACCCCAATTCTTCTAGGGCTTCTTTGATTTCCTGCGGGTCAGTATCCGCTGGTAGGCCTCTAACGGCTACCTTTAGACTTCTTTCGGCGGGCAGTGAGTACGAAAACCAGCTCACATTTTCCTCCTTTACCAGCTGCGTGAGGTACGCCTGGATCGTTCGGTACTCCTGCTCGTCCGTTGGGGTGAAACGGATGCCCTGCCCATACGGGCTTCCGTTCGGTGGCCTGCCGAGCTTAGCCGCGAGCACTTTTAAGTGCTTCGTCCAGCTATCTATTCGCTCCACAATCAGTGGTGGATAGCGCTCAGTTTTCTTGACTGCGGGTGCCACTGAGACTGGCTGCGGCGTTGTTGATGACGACCTCTGACATTTGTCTCGGACCTCTCTGTCTATGGCTGCTGTGTCTTTCGGTTTCGTGACATTTTTGTGTTTGGTGTTCGACCTTATATCTTGCTGGCTGAGTAGCCCGCTAGTTGCGGGACCTAGCGTTGATACCCCTGTGGTGTCTATTTTTGCCGCCTGCGTGAACGACTTTCTTGGTCGCTGCTGCTTCGGCGGTTCCGGCTTCGTTGTCTTAGGGCTAGGCGCCCTTGTCGTGTCCATCTTTGGGTTTATAGGCGGGCTCGCAGAGAGCGATCGCGAACGAACACGGGAACGCTTGGGTATATCGTCTGTGCTCAGTGGGCTAGTCGGCTTGCGACGTTTCGGCCTTACAGAGACAGGCAGCAGTGTTATGATGCCCTTGGTGGCAAATTCGAGTGCGGTGCGGCCTTCATTAGACAGCTCCCCGCCCTCCAACTCCGCTTCTTGTAGACGTAAGTATAACGCCATCCACTGAAGCATTCCCGGCGACAGAGGCCCGGCTGTCATAAGACGGGCGAGGGTGAGAATATCACGCTCGTGGTGCCCCATCGGTGAGAGTGCTTCCTCGGGCGGCGTAGGCGTAGGTTTTTCCGGTATCTTTACGGATTCCGATTCCGATTCCGAATCCGAGGTTCTTCGGCTGCTGTGAGCCTTCTGGCCCTTACAAGGACCTTTGCGGCCTTGAGATGGGCCTGGGTCACTTTGGAGACTAGCGGTTACGTGGCCCTTAAAAGGGCCTTTTTGCGTCGGAGGGGTGGTTAGGTACCCTGTCGGCTGGTGGCCCTTAGAAGGGCCTTTTTTCGGTTTGCCGCAGTCCATGGCGGCGGCTGGTAGGGTGTACTTTGCGCGAGTACAGGAGCGAGTATTACGCAAGCATAATACTCACTCCGGCGTTCGTGGGGCAAACTATCCCCTCCGCAGCCGTGGCCACGGGTGCGATCGTTTAATGATTTCTTTAAGAAATCGTAAGCGATACGCAATGTTAGTGGTCGAGGTTACTCCGAGCGCAGTGAACAAGTACAGGCAATCCTTCTTTCACGAAGCGGCAGATAGATGTGATAGACGTGATTATGCCTGACTGTTGACGACTAGTCAACGAGACAGCACCCGAATGTTTGCAGCGCCGGCGCGAGCAGTCGCTTCGCTTCCCGCACTTTAATGTCAAATTAACAAATTTTTGCTACCTATATCAATGTCACCATTTCACTGATTAAAAAACACGTATTCTCTCGTTGAATGTAGATTGCACTGTGTCGTGTGACAAAGACAAGGTACAAGTTCATTGCCGACAACACACAATAACAGCAGGCGATATGTCGCCGCGTTATGCCGCAGTAACACGTCTTGGCATCATGTCGCTGCAGTCTTGATTCTGAACCTAACTGTAGACACGCGTATTGCATTCCAGTTGATTATGTTTATTCCGTGAGATAAACATATATATAGCGTGTATGATGAAAATTCAACACGTTGTGGGTCCAACGGCGGCGCAAGGAGAGACTTCTTGCTGAGGCAGGCGCAGACAGGCGCAGCCAGCTGCTGCTATTCATAAAATGAACCAACCGCATCAACTAAGGTGCCTTAAACAGCCGGTGTAATTAAAACGGAATACCTGTGTTTTTTTTTTATAGAACCCGAGACTCCATGTAAACTGGATGACATCAAATGTATGACTGATCAAGCACAAGATGCGTTAATTACTGCGGTACTTGGTGATGTAGACAACGACGTCACACCTCTGGATCCAATGAAGCAGGATTTAGTGATTGCTGACTTACCAGGTGTAAGGTTTACTTTGTCAGATTCAACTGTGTCAGGATTCAAGGATGCCGAAATTACCAAAATGAAGTAAGTAATGATAAAGTCAAAAACGATATAAGAAGAAATATTTAGTGACGCTTCCGTTGAAAACAATGCTTATGGCCGAGTTGCGGTGTGCACCACCGTCCCTCTCGCATAAACTGCAAATAGGAAGTATACAGAATAAACAACACAAAAACAACCCAATCAATCAAACACGATTCGACACTAAACAAAGCGACTGAATATTTCTTCTAATATCGTTTTTGATAATGGATTTCCGCAAAGTAACGCCTGAATCAATAAAATATGTATACATAATAATTATACAATTTAGCTCAGATTTTCTCTGTATTGATATATCTCTGATTACTGATAAATGAAGTTAAAATTAAGCTATGTTAGATAATAAGTTTAATTTAACGTACATACACATAAAGCTTAGTAAACTACAATAAAAAATATAGTTAATTAAAATAAGTCAGCTTAGACAATTTATTAGCTTAGTTTAGTTTTTTCAGGTGGGTATACATTTCACATGACTTATGATAACCAATGTTTTTTTTCAGTATTTATAATTTACAACCTGTCCCAACAGACCTGTTACATTAAAAATAACTTATATTATACACAAAAAAATCATGAAAATCTGAACACACCTAAAAGTTTGTACCGCCATTATTTAAAACTACTGTAAGAGCTAAAGAATATAAATTGTATTATTTCAGAATGTCTCTCAAAAGTAGTCTTCTCATTGATATGTGGCTTCCTCGGTATGAAATGATTGGAGATTACGAAATAAATTGCAACATGCTGGCTACACCAATATATTCCAAGGGATGGTACTCCATAAATACAAGTATGTTATCATTATTTTTATTAGGCCCACAGGCACGGCGTCTTCTATGCATGTACATACTTACAAATAAATAAAATTGATGTGTGTGTTACTAAATGCATATGAAAGTAAATACGGTGCCTGTCTGTTTGTTTGTTTCGGCTAATTTTGGAAACGGATCAATTTTGACAGGACTATCTCTGGCAGGCAGATGTTGTTACAAGAATAAACTTAGGCCACTCTTATTTTAGAAATAGTAGATTATGCACCAAGGGAGTAAAGCAGTGTCTTACGTCATGGGCGGTATATTGAACCCTGAGTGTAACGGGGACTCTTGGGTTAAAATTTAATTCCCGAGCGTAGCGAGGGAGTTATGTAGAGTCCTGAGTGAAGCGAGGGGTTAAAGCCGCCCAAGACGAAGACAGGCTTTATCCTCGAGGTGCATACTCTACTTTTCATACCTACTGCGAGACAATAAAAACTCAGAGCTGTAAAATAGCAGTTATATAGTTAAAAGTAAAATACATTAATAGTTAATATTCATATTGGACACATTTGTACCGTTATAGAGGGACATTATATGAAAAACACTGTTCTAGACTTTCGCGGTTGTTAACTAAGTTATAATTAGTACTCACGATTTAGTTGCTTTTGGAGCTCCCGAAATTTCGGTACAGTTACATGCACCACGTTGGAAATAATAACATATCTATGACTTCAACTATGACCTTGAACCGCGAACTAGTATAGATGCTAACGCATGCGCAGAGAGGGGCCGTGCGTAACCCATAGCAACCGGCACACAACAATCGTGCGTTCGTTTAGCAATAAGGGCTAAAATAACTCTTTTTTAGCTTTCAAACACTGAACAAAAAGAGCCATAAACGTCATTTTCATCCATATATTCCCAATTCAAACGCGCTTGTGAGTATTTTTAGCGTTATTTTCGCCAACTTAGGGCTATTCGAACGCACTACTTATAATTAAACCTTTTCGCGCCTTTTTTTCTATATGCTGTCGCCGTACTAAGAGTACTCGTACAATTAACGTTCCAAATCCAAATCACTTTACTCCCCAGGGAGTTTCATACAACTTTACAGCCCCGCGTATGTAATGCCTTGCTTTACGTTGAGATTGCGTGATATGTAATAGAACATTTTCGAGCAGGTGGTATGAAAAAAGATTTAAGGTTCTGCGAAAAACAAAACTAAAGCCTACTATCACGGTCAGCTAGTGCTTAATATGTTTAAAGCTAATAAAAATAAAAACATACTCGTAGTTATATTTTTGTTGAGATTCTAATGATGAACATTCTGTATTATGTAACATTGTCAAGATAATCAGGCTGAAGTTCCAAT
This sequence comes from Selenia dentaria, assembly GCA_917880725.1. NCBI lineage: Eukaryota > Metazoa > Arthropoda > Insecta > Lepidoptera > Geometridae > Selenia > Selenia dentaria. The sequence goes on from OU862893.1 coordinate 22,890,546, forward strand.
GGACGGTGACGATTTTTATAAGCTGGCAGGTTGCAGCCTAATGCTCAAGACTGATGATTTAGTAGCAATTTAATTTTAGAAGCATATTTGAAACAACTTACTTAACTCAAGGCCGTCTTGCATGACAATCATATGTTTAAAAAAAACTGTCTCCATCAACCCCAAACAAAAGAGAGATGTAAAAAGATGTTTTATTTTGATAAGGACGACCGCAGTTGGAACGACGCCATACGTGTGATCCCTAAGCTCATAATATTTTACACTTTTAATTTACAAACCATTTTTCAGACCGGATGAATTTCTATTTCTCCTTGTCACGCTATAACTTGATAAGGGATGGAACTAACTCGCAAATTATTTTTGTTGTGTTAATTATTGTCAGGAGAAGATTTATTATATTTTTTGCAAATATAGCTACAATTTTAAAATTATTATAGCAAAAGCGACATTGAAATCTTGCTACAAACATTTTAACTAAGAAATTAAATAAGTATAGAATTTTCTATGCTTTCTTGTAATTGTTTACAGCTAATGTAGAAATACTAATTGATGCTGAATATAAAGTATACTTGAAAGAAGGCGTAGAATACTGCAAAATTAATAACTTCGAGATTGTAACAAACACTAGAAAAAACATGATCTGGGATGCAAACCTTTACAATGAAGACAAAGAATTAGGTAAGCATAAATCTATCTATACTCATACTTTGCTTGATTTACGGATAATGAAAGGGTTTGATGTGCTTTTTAATTAATTAGAGAACTAGTGGCGGGTAAAAACTGGACCAAAATAGTACAGGACATAGTGAAATGGAAGAAGTTGAAGGAGGCCTATACCCTATCAAGAGGTTCCGATATAATTTAAATTAATAGAACCGGCCAAGTGCGAGTCGAACTCGCGCAGGAAGGGTTCTGTACCATTATCTATAAATACGAACAAAAAAATCACGTTTGTTGTATTTTAATTTATTTTATTTTGCCTTCTTAATTATTTATTCTATTTGTTTTTTTTGTATTTGTTGTTATAGCGGCAACAGAAATACATAATCTGAAAATTAAAATTGTGAAAATTTCAACTATCTGGTTATCACGGTTCATGAGATACAGCCTGGTGACAGACGGACATACAGAGGAACGGACACCGGAGACTTAGCAATAGGGTCGCGTTTTACCATTTGGGTACGGAACTCTAAAAACTAACATTAGAATCACTTAAATTTAGAGTACTCATTCAACTACATAATTTTAAGGTTTATAAGAATAACCAGTAAAAAATAATTTATTGTTATTATTATCAGTGTTAAAAACAGAATATGATATAATTTAAATTTATGATGGAACGTCGACGATAACATGTAAATAATTTGAATTTTTTTGATATACATGTTTGTCAAAATTCGGCGAGTAAAAGTATATAACTCACCTCTGGCCCTGAAATAAAGTTTTTTTATACCTTTTAAAATATAACCTGCTAAGCAAGCTATTCCCTATGCTTTCAGCTGATCCAGTACTGCAACAATTGATTGAGGACCCAAATCTTATGAAAGAATCATTGAGAGAACCAATCATAACGGCTAACTTAAAGACATTCTTTAAAAACTACAATGAAGTAATTGAAAGATTTCCATTTGCTGATATGGTAGAAATGATTGTATGAACGAATATTTATATCGTAGAAAAATTTAATACAAACGAAATAAAATTACCATGGCATCGTCATTTTCTTACCCTTATCCCAGGTACGTAATGGTAGAAGCATAGTAACGCAATCCTTATCGGGAATTGTCGTTGTTGGTACATCATGGAAGTACAACTACCGCCAGTCAAAGATAGACACGAGATGGTATGCTCAACGTGCAAAGGCTATTCGCCGTGATCACGACCGTATACCATGGCCTAATTGTTACTTGCGAATCCTCTAATGCACTCCTATAATATACTAAGGTATGCTGCTATTCTCTGCCCATTTACACCGACTTCCATAAAGGAGGAGGTACTCAATTCGACTGTATATGTTTTTTGTGTTTGTTACCTCATAACTTTCGAAAGGGTGAACCGATTCTCAATTATTTTTTTTGATAGCTGGTGCTTTTCGTGTAGTCCCATTTAAGTTTTATCAAATTCAGTTGAGTAGATTTGAAGTTACACTCCAATAACTGAATAGAATGGAAGACGGTATTACATTTTTCAAATTGCAATAGCAGATTTTAACACCTAACGAAAGGAATAGTCATAAAATAGTCAACATTTTCAAAATAAAAGTTTAGTAAAATGTGAAAGATGTACTGTAATCGTCCCATATGGTGTTTTTATAGTCTCAACCGCCTAGTAACTTGTAATAGTTCCCTTGACACCCTAAAACCCTATAACGCTTTGCTCACTGCTGCTTCGCAGAAAAACGAACACTGCAATGGTACCTACCAAGGGGTTTCGTGCACAAGAGGCCTTCCATACCTACATAGATTCACATTTCGATGACGGAGGCAAAAAATCCGTTCCCTCACAAACTTAATACGGAGTAGTAGACATGCTATTTAGTGGATATCTTGGACACCGCAGCCTATCAGAGATTATAATGGCTCTCAATCAGCGACAGGGCGCCGGATAGTGATGGAATCACTATATAACTTCTAAATGAGATTGTAAAACTAGTAATTTAGCAACTACTTGTGACTGTGGTGGTGTTCTTCTAAAACAGTCTTCATAAAGAACTAGACGCTCATTTCCAGTTAACAGGCTTTATTACAGGTGGTCAAGAAGAGCAATTAGAAATCGTCTCGCTCGTAGGTTTAATGGTTTCCAGCCTCCCCCGAATGAGCACAGAAATGCTTTAGCAACAATCACATCTATACGCTCTGCCAGATAATACTGAAGCCTAAGGCGTTGCACAAACGCAAACACTTTTTCTTGCCTCACACGGCACACCATCACAGGGAACCGTAGTTGCTGTGTCCTGTATCGGTGATCGGATACAGTCGCCCGTTTCTACTACTAGTCAATGGTAATCATAGTCGCTGTGTCCGGTGGCGGCGATCGGACACACCGATCGTTGCTTGTTTTCCGTCAGTCTCACGGTGGACGTCGACGAAGACATATTATCTTTGGTGGTTATGTTAACTATACGTCGACATTAACGTCGTCTTCGCCGACTATATTTATCCCTGCCCCTACGCCAGCCGCGCTCTTGAAACACGCGCTCAGTGTGCGTGGCTTGTTTCGCACACAGGAGACGCCTTTTGGCTGACAATGATGCTGATGAAACTTTAATTTGAACGAATATCAGCAGCATACCATTCAAAAGATGAATTAAAATACACAGTTTATCGTTTAATGTTTGCAACAAGGTAAGGTAGGTAGCTAGTAACAATTTTTTTTCCGAAAACATCTTTTATAGATACCACCGCCCCGAGGGAGCACGGTGGTTATGTGGCAGTCCGTATACCCACTAAAAACCCGGGGTGTTCCTCCAAGCACCTTTATGTCGAGACTACAGGAACGTTTTGGCAATCGTCTGCGGTCCCGGCGACGCTGATGCCAACCCGATGGGGTTAAAGTGGACTAAGCTCTAGCCCCGTCTTCTTTAGGGGCGCACGGGAACACCGCGCGCGCCGCCTCGGGGAGGAAGCTAATTACCTGCGTTATCTCACAAAATTCACATTTAATATGAATGTATATTTAACGCAAGGACATTCAAACTCAAACTCTGTAATTTTATATGGAATATGGTAATTTAGCTTCATGTTAATTTATATAGCTACAAGTAATTTATTCTTAAAATAAGTATTCATAAGTGTTTTGAGTTTCATTACGAATTATTTTATTAAATATTTGCGAAGGCGTTCCTGTCTTGTTTTATTCTGCACATTTTCTAGTTTCATACATAAAACCTTGCAATTTTAGATAGAAAATTGTACCCTCGGACGGGATATACGAATATATCCTATAATATGTTTGATTTCACTAAACAGGCGTTAGTGCTTTATAAATCATATACCTACCTAGTACAAGTATCACTGATGATTATTTTATGTCATCTTATGGATTTTGCACGTTCAAAGAGAGGGAGAGAGGGGTAAGAGACCAAATTGTAACAGTAAGATTTTCTAACTATTATTATTAAACGGCAAAACACTCACGTTAAGGATCGAATACGTCGACCCGGGTTTGGAGCATGTCCGATGCTCATCTTCAGGGCGAGTGCGCAGTGGCGTCTGCGAGCTCCCGGCGGGCACTCAGTAAGATTATCCGTTGCTTGGTAGGCGTTTTTGATGAATGATATTTGATGATGAATATTTGAAGTTTAAATAATTGTTTGACATTTAATTTATTTTAATAATGTAATTATGACAAACTATTTTAATTTATAATTGACATTTTATTAAGTAGTGACTTCAGTAGAGAATATTATATTATTGTAATGTTGATAACGAAGTGGATAGGAATATGAATATTGCACACCTCTAAAGGGGTAAGTTGTAAGGACCATTTGAAGACGACAAGAAGCCGCTGTTGGAGACTTCACCAGACCCCAATGTAAACCCGCTCAACACCAGCCGAAACGAACCAGAGCTGCCAAGGGACAAGTTAGCTCGCCGAATTTCATCCCAGTAACAAAACCCATAGACTACGCGATTAACGCATTCCTCGAGTACCTAGCAATAGAGAAGGCAACAAGAGAAGTCAACTTGAACACTTGCAAAAACATCCTACAAGCATATCGCTGGGCAAACGAGGAGTCACTAAATGTAAAACTTGCGGAGGCGGAAGCGGCCATATATGACAATGACGCAGCCCAGGTCATAAAGGGTAAAATGTCGGATCGGTATATGGCCGCTTACAGCTCCTCGAGTGGGTTCGTGGCACTGAACGACGCAGAAACGCGGCGGACGGGCAAGCTCAAATTCGAAACGACATCACAGCTCGGTGCACAAAGATAATGCTGCAGGAGAAAATCCTTGAAATGTCGGAAACCATTCGAGGGATCCAGAATCCAGCAGCGTTATCCGAACTTTGGATTATGACGAACGTCGAGTGGATTAACGTAGTACCGGGATGCGGCAAAACAACTTGGATAGTTGACAACTTCGATGTTGACAAGGACATCGTAATCACCACGACAACTGAAGCAGCCAAAGACCTGCGAGACAAGGTAGCGCACCGCAAAGGCGACGGAGCAAAATCCAAAGTGCGTACCTCTGTATTAGTCAATGGCTTCACTGAACGCAGAGAAAAACGTTTAGTAATAGACGAAGCTCACATGAACCATTTTGGGGCAATAATAATGGCTGCAAGCTTACTGGAGGCGAAATAAATTGTCATCATCGGAGATGTCAACCAACTGCCGTATATCGAAAGAGAAAATCTCTTCGAGATAAAGTACAGTAGTCCTGAAATCTTGGCGTCTATCAGCCAAGAGCTGTTCTGTACGCGCCGTAATCCAATGGATGTAGCATATGTACTCAGCGAAATGTATCCGGGTATTTACTCGTCTAGATCCCGAGTCCATTCCCTGAAGCTGGAACGGTACACAGGTGTAAAAATCCCAACGGACCTCCCGAAAACCCTATATCTAGCGCTGACACAGGAGGAAAAATCCTTCTTAGTCGGCAAAGGATACGGATCAGGGGAAGGGTCATGCACCCTAACAGTACACGAAGCACAGGGTTTGACCTACGAAACGGTGATCATTATCCAGACGAAGGAGCGAGTCACGAAACTCCGAGACAGCGTCTCTCATGCAGTGGTGGCAGTGTCACGACACTCAGGCAGCTGCACGTATTTTGCCGACGACATCTTGGACGCGATTGGAGATTTCGTCAGGCGGGCAATTAAAGCATCCGAATATCGAATAATAGAGTATAATCTCAAAATGGCGATAAAAGACCGAAATGAAGAGATTGTGAAGGCTTTTGTTCAGTACTTCTGGCCAATAGCGTACACATAAGTATAAAATTAGGAAATATTGTTCACTAGCAATAGATTTATGAATTTACAAAAGAAAAAAAAATGGACTCACTTTAGTTTTTACGCAATTTCCACCATAGCTTAAGAATGTTTATTGTGATGTTTGGAGAACGAATCTCCAAGAAAAATGTAATATAAAAAAAAACAAATCTAAAAAAGGTACGGACCAAAGAGGCTGTAGTGTGGAAGAATAATTAAATAAAATAAAAAAAAGGACCGTTTGAATGATTTATAATTGTTATACCTGTACCTACCTACAATTTGCAATAAAGAATTTTGAATTTGAATTTGAATTTAGCTTTATGGTAAAACTTAGTATTTTACAGATTGCTGCGGTCAGGACTTGGATCGGTGACTGCTAGTGACATTGTTCAACTGTGTGCTTCCGTGCTTCGGACGGCACGTCACACACGTCACAGGTCTTAGGCCAAAAGCCGATAGGCTATATGGAAGGCCTTTGGGTGGCCTTAAAAACTTCGACATGGGTTGGCCACTAACCTATCCACCAAGCCGCACTGGGCTGGCGTAGTGGATTATGACCCAACTCCTCTCTCTCTGAGAGGAAGGCTCGAGTCCCTGTTCATTGTTCATGGACACAAATGTTGGACCTTCCGGGAAACGGTTAAAGCTCAGTAGAAGATGGATAGGAAGTAAGGGTCATGCGCCAGTGTAACGGCCTTTAGAGTGATATCTACCTTCGTCTTGAGCTTTTTGTGAAGGATATCTACAGAATATTTATCTGGTGCCCCCCTGACTAGGTAACGCATCAAGACTGACACGTATCGCTAAGCCCTATACTTAACGATGTGTTCCAGCAGTTGTCTTTGAGGAGCCACTTGTAATTTTAGATTTAGTGTGACCTTCGACCGCACTATCACTAAACTTCATGTGAGATAGTTGTTAAACAGAGTCTACCAAACATGAAAAAGAGATAGGTCATACTATCATGTACCTAATGTATCCCAATATGTTTATACGGACCACGAACCAATAGATTTAAATACGGTAATTTTCAAAAATATGCTATTTTTCCTGTCAGGTGTTTATGGAGCAAAAGTTGTTATCTTTTGTACTGGTGACATTGGAAGTCTCCAGGAAGACGTTTGCTCCTGTAAAAGTACATGAATGTATATAGTGATATCACAAGTCTGCCGTTCCCAGGAATCGTTATTAATACTATTATTAATATTAATAATGACTAAGCCATTAGGTAGTCTTCTACGATATACACTAAATACATTATCATTAAAAATATTCTTAACGTCATAGAAGTTTCAAAATACATAACAAAATTAAGACGATTTACAAACAATAGAAAAAAAATTGTTTATTGCTAACCGTAATTACCAAGTCTTCCGAAAATAATTTTATGTTTGTGCGTATCTAACTTAAAATTAACTAATGTGTCAAAAAGATAAATTTAAGGAAAGATCGTTAGTTGCACAAGAGTGCTGAACTCAATATTATTGAATCTATATATATCAAAATGAATCCATAATTCTCCTGGTCACGCGATAATTTGAGAACGCACGGATCGTTCTCGCTAATTCTTTTTTATTGTGTTAATTACTATCAGGAGAAGGTTCTTATGAAATAAAAACCAAGAAATGATGTGAGTTTATGTCGAGGCCGAAGGTAGAGCCTACTACCCGAAGGAAGTCGCGGGCAGTCATTAGTCTCCTATAAATATTTTTTATTTTATATTTCTAGAACAATGCATAGTTATTGAGTTGGATAATATATTCATTAGCCAAGTGTTACGGTTCAGAGATTAAAAAATAATAACATTGTTTCTTTTGTCGTGCCTATATAAAGAATAATTTTATGCGGAATTGAATAGTTACAGAAACGTAAGCGTGAAGAATGTTTAAGTACTTTGTTTTAGTGTTTCTTCAGTGTTTAGTGACAGTTTTTTGTTTTACTAGTAAGTTATTTTTTAATTTATTGATTCAGGCGTTACTTTGCGGAAATCCATTATCAAAACGATATTAAAAGAAATATTTATTGACGCTTCCGCTGAAAACAATGCTTATGGCCGAGTTACGGTGTGCATCACTCCCCCTGAGTTATTTCACTGTCGGTCTAGCGCTTGATGAGTCAATCTGAGGATGCCTCCCTCCTGTAGAGGCGAAACACGCGTCGAATCGTTTTCGGTTGATTGGGTTGTTTTTTGTGTTGTTTATTCTGTATAGCGTCACTAAATATTTCTTTTAATATAATTTCTTAAGTTATTTATTTAAAGTTAACGTACATTCAAAACAAAGTTAACACCTGATTGACGTGACCAAGGCACTAACTAGTTGGCGCACTGACGCCACAATCTTGTTTAAGAATTTCTTAAAGAGGATTGGAAGTTACAGTTCTGTTATTGAAATCAAAAACATTACACTATTTGTATGTACTACAAAACTTATTAGTTCATAAATTACCAATGTTTTTGTTATGTATGTATGTATATATAATGTATGTATAAATTACCAAGGCATTTGATTTTTTTTTACGTGAGAAAAGTTAGATAATGTATAGAATTTTATTTCAAGTATGAGCGTGGGAAATGTGCATAATGATCAGGTTTGCATTAATTAAAGATAATGCCAACTTAAACGAAGCCATGCATAGTAAACATGTCTTTGAATGTATTTAATTTCTAGAGTCTATTAAATACTTACATTTTGATCGTAATATGTCCCATACGTAAATATAGATCTGATATATATTTTCTCAATTCCAGAACCTGATCCACTATGCAAATCAGACGATGCCAAATGTTATACAAATATTGGCCGAGAGGTATTCAAGTCCGCTACACTAGGTGACGTGGAAGTGGGAACTCAACCTCTTGATCCGTTACATCTCAAATTGACAGAAGCTGAACTACCATCTATTAAGTACACTTTAAAAGATGTCACTATCACTGGTTTCAAGGATTTAATCGTCAATGAACTTAAGTTAGTATAATCTGTATCTATATAAAACTAGCGACTGCCCACGACTTCGTTCGCGTAGTAGGCTCGGCCTTCGGCCTCGCCATAACCTTCCATCTGTTATTGGTTTTTCTTTCATAAGAACCTTAAATAATTAACACAACAAAAAAAGAATTAGCGAGATTGTTCCATTTGTTGTCAAGTTATAGCGTGACCAGGAGAAATACGACCTCAGTGGCGCAACGGGCGAGTGTCCGCCTGCGACACAAGAGATTGCGGGTTCGATTCCCGCCTTAGAAAAAAATTGTGTACGACCTGCAGAAAATTGTTCCGTTGGTCTGGGTGTTTTCTTTGTATAATAAAAAAAATATCTATGGATATAATGTATCGAATATCTTTCTTTAATAGTTATCTAGTACCCATAACACAAGCTTTGAGTAGCTTACTTTGGCGCTAGATGGTGCTGTGTGGATTGTCCAGCATTATTTATTTATTTAATAGGGGTTAATTTTTATATATACAGATACTCGTACGTAATTTGACAGACGACCAATCTTCCATGGGTTTGCTCACTGGGACATAGACTCTCAGAACTAATCGACGTAGCCATCATCATCATCATCATCATAATTTTATCATCTTAGGACAGCCACTGCTGGACATACAATAATACGAGTATACTAAATAATAAAAACCTCATAAATTTCCAAAAGGAACGGTTGGTCGATATGCATCAAATGTCGATAACTATCAGATCGTCTGTCAATCTTGTCGGTAGGACGACCTACGCTGCGCTTGCAGGTCCGTGGTCTCCACTCCAGAACCTTACGTTCCCATCGGCCATTTGTTCTGCGTGCTATGTGCCCTGCCCACTGCCACTTTAAAGTCTTCTCTTCTGGACTATGTCGGTGACTTTCGTTCTTCTACGGATCCTCTCAATTCTGATTCGAACATGTAGAGACACCCTAATCGTAGCCCTCTCCGTGGCTCGTGGGCAACTTTGAGTTTACATATAATGCCCATAATGAGACACCAAGTTTCAGTGCTTAAGTCATCACTGGAACCACACACTAATCAAAGACTTTTGTGTAGATACTGAGATATTTTTGAACGATTGTAGGATGTTAGAGAATTAGTAATATTTAAAACAATGCTTTTAATAATGTTATTTAATTAATAATGTTCAATTAATAATGTTATATATTTAATTATAATGAATATTATTTGTTAATAATCAAGAATTCATTAACTATTCAATTTATTGCCATACTATTTGTTCCAAAAAACCCATGACAAAATCAATCCTTCCTTGGAATCGGAGATATGATTGTAGATAAAGTACTTACTAAAGTAATTGCAAGATTCTGTGCTCATAATTTTAATTTTATTAAGAGACAGTACAATCACGAGGGCCACCTGATTTTAATTGGCCAACTCTGCCTAGAACAGGACGTAAACGTTTTAACTACAGAAATGTATTTTAGACCATAGAAGTGTGGAATATTGCGTGAATTTTGATTTACCTTACAGATTTGTACCACCAAACTCTCTCCGCTTTGATATATTTTTCCCATATTACCAAATGACTGGAGATTACGAAATTGGAGGAAAACTGATTAACTTACCTCTAGAGGGAAAAGGAAAAGTATACGTGAATGCAAGTAAGTAAAACAACATTTTGTAGTCCGACAAATCTTATCTTACCTCTTACAACATAATATAATATGTAAAATAAACATAATAATATTATTAATTGTTATTAAAATGGTTGGGTAGAATGGGGGTTTGTTACTTAATCACACCAGAACGGCGGAACGTATATAATTACGAGTATATATTCATCACATCATCATCACCATCATTAATTACACATAGTACACAAGGTACACGTTAAACTACTTATCCAATTCAAACAATTCTTTCACGAGTATAAAGCTACAATATACCTGAGTAGCATACGCTTTACTTGATTTATCCTCTTCATTATCCGTTACCACGCGGGTGAAACCGCGGAGCGCAGCTGGAATATAATAATGATAACTTTTTGTTATTAAACAAAAAGGAAATACTATAGGTAACTTGATAATTCTTTATCTGAAGGCGAAGTGACGATGTACGGAAGTCTAATAAATACCACTCATGGCATATTAAATTGAAAATTGAATTCCTCGAGATAGCAATGATGTGCAAGCAGTAAAAAGTACTGTGTCAATTTTTGATGGACACTGTAGCAAGTAATTACTGGGCAAAGATACCCAAAACCAGTTTCACTATTTTAATTTCACTATTGTATTTGTCATGAAACACATATTTTATAATAGCAATTTTTAATACACATACATTGACGGATTGTTATTTATTTGATATTTTTTTTAGATGCGCTTGCTTGATTTCAAGTAAAGGATATTGAACGTAGACAATCGCTGAACTGGCAGCGCCTTAACATTCCGCTTTGATAAATCACAGAATTCATGTCCTGTAAATGTTTTTACAAAGATTTGCTAACTTTTTTCGTAAATGCAATACCCATATTTATGCAGCATGTCAATAGTTCGTCATTCGATATAATACCGACGACACGGTTTACGCTTCATCGAATCTAATCTGTACTTATCGAAAATTTGTGAATTGGGGGTTTGATTCCATAGTTGTATAAAAAAATATTGTGGTATATCATACCTAATCAGCCCAGTATGTTCCCACTGCTAGGACTCAAGCCTTGCTCTTCGAGAGAGGAGTTGGGCCATAATCTGGTCCAGTGTGGCTTGGTGGATAGGCTAACTCATGTTGAAGTTTTCAGGCCGCCCGAAGGTCTTCAACATAGCCTGATGACTGTTGTCCTAAGGCTAACAGCTGGGACCGACGGCTTAACGTTTCATCCGAATTACAAAAACCCTTAATTGAATAGTAGTACTAGAGGTCACCCATCCAACCGCAGCAAGCGTTGCTTAACATTGTTGATCGGTTAAGAGCGCCAAGTCAAGCTCCGCTGCGAGCGCTGCTGCTGAGAGATATATAGTTACGTACTAGTAGTGTCGCCAAAAGCACGTTTACTTAATTGATGTTCATAATTTTATGTCTTTTACAGCAAACATTCAAATGACTATTGACACCTTAAAGGAAATATACGAGAAAAATGGCAAAAAACATTTAAAGCTTACAGTAACGAAGTTTAAACCAGAGTTAATGGGGACAATGCATTTGCACATGGATAATCTGTTCAACGGAAATAAGGAATTGGGTACGTTGACTACATTTTATATGTGAAGAAATATAAATGAAATTATGAATTTATTAATTATATAATGAATTAAAATAACTACAACAAAATCAATTTTTTTTTATTATGAAGGTATTTTTCTAATTTTATTAATAACTAGTGACTGCCGTGACTTCGTTCGCGAAGAAGGCTCAGCCTTCGGCCTCGCTATAACCTCCCATATTTTCTTATTTTTTCTAATGTAGCAATCTTCTATAAAAATTAGAAAACTTTCAAAACGTGAGAAAATATAGGAGGTTATAGCGAAGCGGAAGGCTGACCCTACTACGCGAACTAAGTCGCGGGCAGCCGCTACATATAAATCAGAAAAATATCTTCAAATAAAAAAAACAATTGATTAATTTATGTTGTAATTTTTTCATATTATATGTATAGATTATTGATATGTTTGTTAGCCAAGTAATTAAAAGTATGAAAAAAACTTGGAACTATTGATTTTCTTGATGTGAATGAAATAACACTCAGTAAAACCTAATGAACTACCTATGTACTCATTATCACGTAGGTGAACTGCTAGGGTTAAACGATAACTGAGACGCAGCTAATATTATATGTTTAGCATATTTAAAAAGGTAAATATAAGATAATATGCATACAAGGTGTAAAGACCCCTAACTAGTCAAAGCATATAGTATAGTTAACTGACGACTAATGAATTATTATACACACCCAGACACAGGTCGAACAGAAATGTCTATGAACACGTTATGTTTGATCCCGGTATCTTCCCAGGGATCGAAACCGGGACAAGAGGCTTAGAAGCTAGGGATCTAATTGTGCCAATCGGCCCGTCAAAATAATGAATTAAACTTCATATGTCGTCAGTGAAAAGTATTAATAATCAAATTATTTTGTTTTCAGCGGATTCAGTGCTCAAATTCATTAATGAAAATCAGAAAACTGTCGCCAGCCAGTTGCAGTCTCCTCTCATCGCGGAAAATACGGAAACACTCTTCAAGAATGTTAACCAAGTACTAGCGAAAATTCCTTTAGAAGATCTAATTGTGTAACCTTAATAAATTATTTTGCATACTCTAAAAGTGTATCTTTTTTTAGTGCAGTAGAACTCTTTGTGGATGATTCCATCCAGGAAAGTAATGCCACCATAACTTTTTGCTACCGTGAAGCAGTAATGTTCGCAATACTCCGTTTTGGTTTGAATGGTATGGGTGCCAGTGAAATTACAGGCACATGTAACTTAACTTAAAATTAATTAATAAGAATTTAGGTAATTCTTCTAAAGAAAAATAATTATTATCTACTATTTTACTTATATATTAAATTGAACTTTTTTCACTCTAGAATTCTTCGTTGCACTCTGGACTCAACGAAAAACTCGCATCTTAAAAATATGTGTATGCTCCCTAGGCAAAAAATCTACTATTTCATGCCATCTATTCGAAAAGAGACGAAGGGTTCCTTGGTTAGTGCGCTCATAGATAACCATGAGTGCGCTATGAGTCATTTCGGCGCACTTGATAAGTGGCGAAAAGACTTTTTAAGTTTGCTACACAATTTAATAAAAAGTTTGAACACATTTCGCTTCGATAAAGTCCTGGCCGGTAGTAAAAAATCGTGTCTGCCGACGCGGTTTTGCTTAACCAAAACGCGGGAACTTATTCGTTTTTTTATTAGTTTTCACCATTTATTAAATTCTAATTTTATTCACACACATTGAATAAAAGATGAGTTCTATCAGTGCAAATGATAACTGTGATAAACAACTTACTACCATAACCAAACAAAACGAGGGAAAATATAAATATTCGTCACTACTAAAAGCTTCTGATTTTCAGCAGAATATACTAAACGATACCAAAATTATACAACCTCGAGCGACGTCCTTTGAATCCCTCGCTACGCTCAGGATTTACTCCAGAATCAATAGATTAAAACAATCGTTCTCGCCCTCAATATATTATTTTGGTCTCTTGTGACTATCGACTTATATTGGTCCGTGTATTTAGATTAATCGATGACCACTGTATTTGTTCACAGTGACAGTTTACCAAAATTTATTTTTATTGTTTATTTTATATGTGAACTCATATGTTTGTAAATTAGCCATTCCTTAAGCTATTTAGGTATATTTAATTAGTTGTATAAAGTGATATTTACAACCGACTTTCAAAAAGGAGGAGTTACTCAATTCGACTGTATTTTTTTTTAAGTTACCTCATTACCTCATTACTTTCGACTGGGTAAACGGACTCTCCAAATTGTTGCTGGTGCTGCCCGTGTGGTCCCATTTAAATTTCATTACATTCGGTCCATTCGTTTTTGAGTTACACTCCAATAACTGAATAGAATAGAAGTCTGTATTATTTTTTTCAAATTGTTATTGCTGCACTCGTGTGCCGTTACAAATACTTACCTATTAATAATCTACGCTATTATTACTCAATACTCGAAAATACTTAATCAAAAATATAAACAAAATCAGTGATTGACAATTTGGCATTAGTTAATTTTTCCCTCCATCTTCCAAGTCGCTGTTTTGTGGTTCCTGCAGATATTATCAATCCTGTTCCATCATGATTGGTTCGCTCGAAAACAAGTTATACATACAATCATCTAAAAGATACACGCTTAAATAAAAGAAGGTCACATACATAATTAAATGCCGCAAAAAGTATTCTTAACAATACTTATATTATTATTAGGATATATTAACACACCATTTATATTCAAATTGAATGTCGTGGGATTATGAACGAAACCTATAGATTTTAATTACTAATCTTTTTTAGGGTTCCGTACCTCAAAAGGAAAAAGGAACGCTCACAAGATCACTTTGTGGTCCGTCTCTGTCTGCCAATACCCTTTTTCTCAAATACACACAAATACACACACACATATATATATATATATATATATGTGTGTGTTTGAGAAAAAGGGTATTGGCAGACAGAGACGGACCACAAAGTGATCTTGTGAGCGTTCCTTTTTCCTTAAATATATATATATATATGTATATATATATATATATATATATATTTAATACTTATTCTGCTATTCGGGATCAGCCGGGTCAGCTAGTAAGATGAAAAGAAAGAAAAATTAAGTCCAAAAATAGAAATGATAAACACCTACTTAGATTTACTAATATTATAGATGCACAAATATTGGCATTAATATTTATACGATACTAACGTCTCTCAATTGTTTTGCCTTCCCAGAACCTCTTCACTAACACTTACATTTTATGGTATGGTGTTAAAGTTCAAATTGACTTTTAAGTATTATTATTACTATTAATGATTTATTATTATTATTATTCCTTTTATAAAAAAAAATCACGGATTTTATTATTGTTAAGTATTATTATTACTTCATTTATTTGATTATGGTCACGGATTTCATCCGGTCCATTACAAAGGCATAAGTGGGGCTGTAGCCCTCACTTAGAGGCCTTTTTGGTAAGCAAATACAAAGGAGTAAAAAAAAACAGAAAAATGTTGGATGAAGGGTAACATGGTACTTATAACTATTACAAAAATTGGTAAAATGGCAAGGCTATTGATATGATCTTCTTAGTGATAAGGAAGATAGTGGGCTATGGAAGAGACTACGGCACCTGCCAATTTTAGTCTCATTATAAATTTTTGGGCAGGTGGTGACTTGCCAACTACTAAACGGGCCCCCCATAAGGGCCACCATCAATGGTAACAAAAGGGGCAACGTTGGTGTGGATGGCTAAAGGGTGTCGAGAGGTGTCCTGCGGTTTCACTAGTGCGCTACTACCGGCGTTACGCCCTTTAACACTTCCACTCTTGGAGCTTTTTGTTACTTGCTCTTGCGTCTCCACCCCCCAGACGGCCAATTAAGGCAAGCTGGGGGTAGGGGTCTAATTTAGCCCCAGGGAGAATTAGGGTCCGCGGTGTCGCCACTCACCGACGGCTCGCCACAAAGCCGCCCCTGCGGTTTTATTATTACTATTATTAGAAATCGATTGTATGAGAGTATAGAAAAGTGGTTTTTAGACCTTTTCAGTCATTTTAAAAAAAAAAATATTTGTCCTTTTTTCTTTCGTTACAATCTTCGTACTTGATGGAATATTCTAAAAAAGAGTTAGCAAAATCGATTCAGCTGCTTTCGAGATTTGCGCTTAGCAACACATTCAGCGATTCATTTTTATATTATAGATTATTAGGGTTTACGGCCTCTTTCAGCTGTGAAAAGAACAAACTAGTTTTTACCATTGCGGTGAAAAAATATAATGATCATTTACTTCACATGTTCGTATATTTTGCGATTTTACAAGGGAATCAAAACCTGTAGGAAAGTACAATCAAATGTTAATGCACAACAACAAAAACAAAAACAATCAATTTTACAAACATTATAATTTTTATTTTTAGCTTCCTTAAGTTATAAATAAAATCTAAAATGTGTAATAGTTATCATTCAGCACGTTAAACTATTTTTAAATCGTTAGGTACAAGTTTAAAGGTCCTTTACTAGTGACATTTCTAATCATTAGCACTACCATCACACGTTTGTATGTTATACCATTTTTCCAGTGGCATTGTCAGTTAACTTTTTACGGATTTCCACAAAAGGACGCTAGAATATTTACAATTTTTCTCTCTAAAATCACAATCTTTGGTATCTCTAAGTAGGCGTTAGTGCTTTAAAAAAGTAATACTATAAAAATGATGTAGGGTTGTGACATCAATGTGAACGTTAAGTATTTGTATAAAATCTTGTTTCGGTTCGATAATGCTGTCAGAGCTGTTCAATCAGATAAAGAGTTCAAAGTTCGATGCTCGGACCTCGAACCTCGGTGCCCTAGTTGGTCATGGCGTCTAATACGGATTTTCGGAAGACACAGGTTCGAATCCCGTCCGAGGATGTTAATTTTTCTCTCTAAAATTTCAATGTTTGGTATTGCTAAGCAGGCGTTATAAGTAATACCATAAAAAACTATAATCTTTTTGTTCGGATCATATAAGTATGTTAAATTTTTTAAATATACGTCTAGTTGTCTTGTATATAAATAATTTTATATAAGCGAGTATATTTCTGACATTTATGACTGAATCATCAGCGCAGAGCCATACCACTTGGGCAGCAAACTTGGTCGGATAACATAAAATGTTGGTAGCTGATTCTATACAGTAAGCATCTGTTAAGGAACGATTTCTGGAATATTTTACGCCTGTAAGAGGTAAAACGTGCGTTACCTCTGTTAAAATAAAAATAACCTTAAATTATTAATATATAATAAAAACTACGATTTATTATATTATATTTTACTTTCAGAGTATAATTATATTTGGGACATCCATCACATTGAGACAGAAACCGAATAAGGAAATTTCAAAGATTTAATTAGCCTTCTTAGAACACAATTCATAATAATAACTATTATTCTTATTAACACTACTTATATTAAAATTTTTAATTACCCTATATGACTTTTGCAGCAAACTTCCAGTTTCACGTCGACACAACAAAATATATCTACGAAAAAGAAGGCAAGAAACATTTAAAACTTACAAAACTACAAGTAAATTCAGAACTTTTAGGGTTCATGCAATTAGACCTGCAAAACTTATTCAACGGCAACAAGGAATATGTATGATGATTTTAAAATATTTTTATAGTACTGTGGGTCAAGGTCGAAAATTTGCATAAGTATAACGTTATCGTATCGTTGGTATACCGACCAGGTACGAACCATCTTCTTTTGAAATTTCATCGAAATCTATTCCGCAGTTTATGCATGATTTAATAATAAACATCCATACATCCAAACTTGTGAATAAAATATTACTAGCTGCGCACCGTTGTTACATCCACGTGGTGATGGGTGTTGATGATTATGATAAAATGTATCATAATATGTGCTAAATCAAATTTCATTAAAATTGGTCCAGCCGTTTAAGCGTGAAATAACAAACATACATACACACTCATGCTCTTATAATATTAGTGTGATTATGTGGTGGTATGGAAGTACGGAACCCTCAATGCTCTTGTCCGACTCGCACTCGCTGGTTATTTTTTTTCTCCGAGACCCCATTTTGTGAGTACAAACTAAACAACTATTGACGTAATGTGTTTTCAACGGAACCAGTCCTCAAATTTCTAAATGAAAATTATAAAATTGTGGCAGACCTACTACAATTACCTATTGCGTTGGCAAACATGAAGTCACTATTTAAGAACGTCAATAAAGTACTAGCGAAGTTTCCTATAGAAGACATGTTTGAATTACATTCATAAAATGGCTTATTTCATTATACATTTTATATTTTGTGACCAAAACAAGTTGTAAATAAACTTTTTGTATAGGTATGCTGAAAATAAAAGAGCAAAAAGGGGTGTCTACTATATTAATCATAGGGATTAATGTGGAAGTATATTTTTAAAATCATCGAGAACAGATGTTGTTTTATTTATTTAAAAACAAACGACCTCATTGACCGCTTGACTATGACTTTTTTTTTTCTCTCTCTGTATCTGCTATCGGCTCGTCAGCCATGATCAGATTTGTTCTGGGGGGGAGGAGATTTAGGAGTAGCTCCATTGAGCTGCCCTAATAATTGTGGTTGAACTTTTCAGTTTCTTTGATCAAGTGAGAGAATGTCCCATCTCTTTAGGCGTTTTGTGCTTTGGTCATTCAGTAGATTTTTAGCCAACACGTTAGTGTGCTTGTTGAGTCTTTCCTTATATTTTGTGCAGTAGTTGTTAACTTCTTCTTTGACTGTTGGCATCTCAAGGTACTCGTGGATTTCCATGTTTTTCACAAACCAATGTGCACTGGAGACAGTTCTCAAAGCGATGTTCTGAAATCTTTGGAGTATCTCAAGGTTCGAGTTGCTAGCCGATCCCCAGAGCTCTATGCCATAGGTCCAGATTGGTTTTATGATTGCCTTGTAGACCAGCAGTTTGTTGTTGAGTGAGAGACGGGACTGCCGTCCTAGGTGCCAGGAGAGACCTCTGAGTTGTAGGTTTGCTTCTGTTCTTTTAGCCTTGATGTGGTTTGCCCAGGTGAGTCTTCTGTCTAGATGCAGCCCAAGATATTTTACTGTGGTGCTGGTTGGTAGAGTGTTGCTACCCATGCTTACAGGTTCACAGTCTCCTTTCCGGAGAGTGAAAGTTACATGTGTTGATTTGGTTACGTTTGGTTTAATTCTCCATTTTTGCAACCACATGTCTACTTTGTCTAACTGGGTCTGCAGTCTACTGGAAGCCTTTTTTGGGTCGGTGTCGCTTGAAAGGCATGCAGTGTCATCCGCATAGGTTGCTGTTACTACATCATCTGTTTCAGGCAGGTCTGCCGTATATATGGAGTACAGTACTGGGCCAAGTACTGATCCTTGTGGTACTGATGCCTTGATATCATATAGTTTTGAGTAGTCTTCTTCGTATTTTACTTGGAATCTTCTTTGTGCTAAATATGATTTAGGTATCATGTAGAATGAGTTTGGTAGCAATGTTTTAAGTTTGTACAATAGGCCACTGTGCCATACTTTATCGAATGCTTGTTTTATGTCCAAGAACACAGCAGAGCAATACTCTTTTCTTTCTAATGTCTGTCTGATCGAGTGGACTACTCTATGAACTTGTTCCACTGTAGCATGTTTCTCACGAAATCCAAATTGGTGGTTGGGTATGATTTTGTTGGTATCAAGTATTGGTTTGAGTCTGCATAAGAAGAGTTTCTCGAACAGCTTCGATAGGACAGGTAGCAAACTTATTGGCCTGTATGAGCTTGGGTTAGTTGGCGGTTTTCCCGGTTTCGCTATCATGCATATTTGTGAAATTTTCCACAGCTTGGGGTAGTAGTGCACTCTGAAGATAGCGTTGATTAGCATTGTTAGAAATACTATTACTTTTTTGGGTAGTTGTTTAAGTACCTCCCCAGTTATAAGGTCGAAGCCCGGTGCTTTTTTGTTTTCCAAGTTGCGGATCATTTTTATAAGTTCTTTGGGAGTAGTAAGTGATAGAGGCAACGAAAGTTGTTGATCACTGTTGACCATTCCTTCAACTTCCTCTTCGAACTCCGTCAACGGTGACTCGTTAGGGGTGAAGACTTCCTTTAGATGTTTGGCGAAGAGCTCTGCTTTTTCGCTTCCGCTTCTGGCCCATGGGTCATTGGGGTTTGTTCTCAACGGCGGAGTATGAATATGAGGTCTTTTAAACTGCTTTGTTATTTTCCACAGTGAGTAATTGTCTTTTTTATGAGTAGAGAGAGTTGACAGTTTACTCTGAAGAGTCTTCTTCTCATTCTCTTTTATGAGGTCTTTCAGGTCTCTTGATATTTTGTTGTATCTTGTTCTGTCTGTGGCTGATCTACTTAGGTGTAATTGCCTTCGTATTTTTCTTTTTTCCGTTAGCTTGTTGCGTATTTCTAGTGGAATGCTACTTTTCGAAGCAATACCGTTCAGTTCTGGTGTAGCACGCCAAGCTGCGACTTGAATGAGGTTTGTTATGTAGAATGTCGCTTCGTCTATATCTTCTTCCGTTTTAAGTTTGACTTTTAGATTGACTTCTCTTTCCAGGTAATTAGCGAATGATTCCCAGTCTGTTTTGTGGTTATATAAAGTTGGTGTTGGTTCTCTGTATATGGCAGTTGCACTAAATGTTGCTATGATTGGTGTGTGATCAGAGACGGAGTTAAGTGAGGATTTCTTGTTTATATCGGTTGGCCAGTAGGTGGGTTTGCCTGTTCCTAGTGCTGTGAGTTTGAGTTTGTCCATACTCTTTTTTAGTTCACGACCTTTTGTAGTGGTCAGTCTCGATCCCCAATACGTATGCTTGCAATTCCAGTCTCCACCGCTAATAAACCTGTTCCCAAGGGTCTGGAAGTAGCGGTCAAACATGAGCTGTTTTGGATTGTGTTTCGGGGGGCAGTAGATAGCGCTTACATTAATAGGGCCCATTTTCTCTTCTACAGTGATGGTTATAGCTTGCATCCAGTCCTCTTCAAACGCGCTATGGAGATGATACTTTATATTATTTTTTATAATTATTGCTGCTCCACCATGTGACGTGGTGTCGGGGTGATTGGTGCAGTATACATTGAAGTTATCCATTTTAAAACTTTTTTGGTCATTGAGATGTGTTTCAGAGATCAAGGTAATGTCTATTTTGTTGATTTTAATTAACAGTTCCAGTTCCTTTTTGTTTGGTACTATACCATTGATATTCCAGGTGGCGATTCTTAAAGAGAACATTATGGTAGTTAACTGATGAGGGTGACGATAAGGTTCTTAGTTGTGTAATGAGCTTGTCAATTTTTTCTGTCTGGGTTATTATGAGCTCTTCTAGACCTAGTCTGTGTTCTCTGGAGGTATTTTCATCATCCATCCTTGTTTGTGTTCTTTGTGTTCTATTGTTATGATTGTTTTCCATGCTATTTGTTCTCTGAGACAGTAGATTGTCTTCGTTGTTATTTTGAATTCTTTGAGACTCATACACTATGTTGTGTGTTCTCAGAGACTTTGTTAGGTCTTCGTTATTTTTTGTGTGTGCTTTTTGGGGCCCTTTCTGCTCGCACATTGGAGTTAGGCTTTCTTTTTCAGACACTGGGTTCTCTCTTAACCTTCGTCCTTTTTTAGTGCTTCGCTGTAGAGTTCTAGGGATTCCGCAAAAGTCAAATGTCTTGAGGGTTGGGTAGTCATCATTTTGTTAACATCCTTAGATGCGGGTCCACTTACTATGGGTATATCGTCATTGATACGTGGTTCGTACCCTTTTATATTGGGATTAGGCTTGGTGCGTGGTCGTGTTTTGTTTGAGGATTGTTTTCTGGCTAGTATCTCCTGATATACTTGACACCCTTTGTAGTTGGCAGGGTGACTTCCTGTGCAGAGTGTACAGGTAGCTGGGGTGTTTTTGTCAATTGTACACATAGTTGTTTCATGTGTACCAGCGCACTTAACACACCTATATGGTCGCATACAGTTGTTTTTGCTGTGTCCATATTGCTGGCACCTTTGGCATTGGATTACATCGGTTTTCCTTTTTGGGTCTTCTATTGTTACTCTTTGGTTGTAGATAACTCTTATATCTTTAACAAGTTTGTTATTTGCATGCGGGACTATGTTGACAAAAAATGTGTTTAGAGGTTCCTTCGTCCTAGGTTTCCTGGCAGTTACAATCTCCCCTTGTACTGAGTTTCCAGTTTTCTCTATTGCTGATACGATTGTATCTTTGGGTGTGCTAAAGTGGAGGTGCTTAATGACGATTCTCATGCATTTTTGATCTTTGCGAGTAAAAGTATGTCCTATTAAGCCCTTCTTTCTTATGTGCTCAATCATAGCTTTGTACGTTTCAACAGATTTTGAAGAGATGATTAGTTGGTCTTTAGACACTACTCTTTATGTAAAATCATCGTTATCCACTACTTCTTCCATGAGCTGGGTGAGTTTACTCAGATCATCAACGCCATAAAGAATGATTGGTGGTGGTTTTGTTATTCGTTTGGTTGGCATCTCACGTTCCTCTACGTCAAGGAGAGCAAAGCTATTGGATGTTTCTACATCAGAGGTAGAGTTGCTTTCTATGTGACTATGACTATAAACGTAGGATTCGTTACCCATGTTAGGTATTAGCTATGACAGTGTTTAAAATGACAATTGATGTCGTATTTTATGATTTTGATTTCACACTTAGACTGCATTCGATTTGTGAATAGCACGGATTTAGGTCTTAGCATTGACAGCCGTCAAAATGACAAACAGACGCCAAAGTAACTCTGCATCGTCTTTCACAGTAGATGGAAATTCAGGGCCACCTTCAGTAGCTGTCCGCTAGACTTGTGGCAACGGCTGCTGCCGTCAGTCTTAGTCGCCTGCTACCGAACCTCGGAGGAGAGAATAGAAACTGCCGGCACCTATATATGGTACGCGGTACAGTGCCTTCGCTACATTGGTAGAAGTGGTGCGCTCCATGGCCCTCCATGGGGCTCTTATATGGGCATGGTCCCTTAACTCTCAGGAGACTCTGTTTTCGTTTATAAACTTTAATCACAAAGGCTGCTCCATCTATCTCCTTTTTTCTAAGGTTAATCACACACAGCGTCGAAATGTTGGAATAATATACCACCGCCGATACGGAACCTGCTGTATATTGGCAGTTTTAGATTTAAATTAAATATATAAATAATAAAAATGTATATTTGTCACCATCAAATTAAGCAGGAAACTCTGCGACATTCTTTTCTCTAATTTCACATTAGTATTCGTTGTTTTTGTGGTGTATTTTGTATATTAAGTGTTTAAATGTTTTAATGTGTTTAAGGAGTATTATGTTTTTTTGCTAATTATTCTTGTCGGTATAAATTTAATGTTCTATTGTATTCTTTTGTGTTACGATCCGTGATGTCAACAGGCAGCTTCTACGAAAGGTAAGCGCTGCTGGTTGCCTCAGCCGGCATTATGCTGAGTAATACCTATTTAGTCAAATGTTTAATTAAGTATTTGTTTATGTTTTTTTTGCAACAATAAACTTATTTCATTTTAATGGATTTTTATTTTGTAAACTTATATGTAAAGGAATCCTTGCTTGCAATGTTTCAAATATCAAATTTTTTTTTTTTATATCATAAAATACAAATCCTATTTGTTAAATGGAACTGATGACTAAATCATAAGAGACTTACTTACCGTCTCAATGTGAAACAAAATGTATTTATGGTAACGTAGATATTTGGCAGAATATGGGCATAATAGTTGGATCTTTGTGCAAACTCGATTTTCGATTTATTAATTTATCTATTTATTCATTTATTGGCACACACACAAAACAGAATACAGCCAATAAATGGTTAAAATTAAATAGTACAATTTATATCTAGACTATGTTCCTAAATACGTGTACACAACATGGTTGATTGTTGAGCAGTAACTAGTTATGTATTTAAATAATAACAATAAAAAGAAGCAAACAAAAAAATTTAAATACTTTCATCATAGGCCTTAAATACTATATTCCCGATTAGTTTTAAATCTAGGTAGGTTTTGGACAAAGATGTCAATAGTGTCGTGATGTTCTTACAGAATTTCATTATATTGGCGACATATTCTCACAATATGGTTATAAAAGGAAGTATTATTCTTATATACCTGCAAAATAAAAGTTTTGGAAAATCCATCGCGAGTTCTAGGCTTTGTGTTTAAACTGATGCTTGAGAGAAGCGAGGGAGTATAACTTTATAATATAATTTTATATAATATAAATTTAAACTTTATGTATATCTTTAAATAGGCAAACTAGATCGTTATATAATCGTCGAGTTTCAAGGGTTTGCAGTTTATATTTGGCCAGCCTTTCTGAATATGAAGAAAAATTTCGTATGATACCCTGTTTGGAACATAATATGCTTTGAGTTCCAAATTTCATGATTCGACTTCGCGAAACTTAGTTATTCGACGCTTAAACATAATAACAGAAGTTCGAAAAAAAACGTAGTGTAAATTGAATATACGTTCTTATGAAGTATGGGAGCCAATACACGATTGAGCAAACTTGGCTCGATAGAAAAAAAAAGCAACATTACATTCCCTAAATTTTGCAATTTTTCTATCGAGCCAAGTTTGCTCAATCGTGTATTGGCTCCCATACTTCATAAGAACGTATATTCAATTTACACTACGTTTTCTTTATCATATTCGAATTCCCAATGAAATTTACTAGTGAACTATGGATACCTTTATCATTAAAATTTAATCATTTGATTGTACGAAATAAATATAAAAAGTATTAGCACGTAATCAATTGAATTTTCGCATTACGACGTCCATTCTGGTAACCAATTCTCAACCTTATGTAAAGCATCTAAAATTGTTTTAAAATTAGGATTGTACCGCGCCTTAAGCATTTACTTTGTACTCGTTCTATACGTTTTTGTGAACGTCATGGATTAATACTTATTTGTAATATATATATATATATATATACAGGTACATGTGCACTTGCTCATGTCCAAATCAAAGGTAGCTCCTATTAAAACCGCCAAACCATTCCTTAACTGGAGCTCTCAGCCGCCCACTTGTTGGCTAAGCTCATGGCCCATGTCTCGGCCCAGTTATCAGCTCACATCACCGTTCGTCAGCACATATGTTGGTCAGACAGTACCATAGTACTGGCCTGGCCTATATATATATATATATATATGTTATATATATATATATATATATAATTAATATTATTTATAAATAAACTATCTATAGAATGTAAATGAAATAGAATGCAACTCAAACGTTAAGGTGATAAACTATAAATGGAACTGGTATCTTGCCACTAGGACACCAATGTGAGGCATTCTCTAGGAATGTAAAACTATTAGCAATGCTGGATTTAGAAGTAAAAATATTCATCTGTCTTCAATATTTTCTCAATCAATCAAAAATGCGTAGTATATCTCTTTAGTGTGAGCATCAAACTTTAAAGCATTTTAATTTATCAAGCCTTTGAATGGCGTGTGATGTCTATCTATACGTAGTTTCCTATTTAGTTTACTAAGACTATTTATGGGTATGGAAGTGACGACCTATTGTAGAGTAAACTCAAATAATAATTAGTTAACCTAGGTTCACAGAATGTAGATACAAAAGTCATACAATAATAACCTTGACGTGCACCGGCAAACCATCCGTATGGTATCGATGCTGTAATGCATTATTAAAGTACTCACATGGACACAATGCCATTTTTTTGTTGACCTGAAATATTATGTGCCTGAATTCATTATTTAAGTAATCGAAGAGATTAGTGGCATCTCGGATATACCTCCGATGTAATTTTCTTTCTATTTCCCGTGACATAATATAAATACTATAATATGCTTGAGACATTTTTTGAATACAAATAAACTTTTTTTCACCACCTTCAAAGAAAATGATTACCTTTCTCCGTGTCATGTCAATTGGAGATAATTATATCCACGTTTCAGCAAGTCCGTGCTCTATAGCGGGAGTAACGGAACTTATTGTCTACAAGAAACGTAAAAAAAATCATTTTATCTCTTTCTCTGGTAGCCGTGCTCTGTAAGATGGACAAGACAATTATTTCCACTGACAGGTGGATACAAACGGTACAAAGACTATTTCTCTCCGCCGTGTGCTAGGCCTGAGGACTACTTTGTATATCAAACAACGTCCAGCAATGTCCATTAGGGGTTTATAATACTAATTGTGATCATATAAAAGCTCGAAGTTTTTGTCATCAAAATAGTTTTTAAAATACCCTGTAAAATACCTAATAATAATTTATAACTGTATGACGTTTAATAGTTTTATGTACCATGTATGACATCATAAATATTTGCATTAATGTGAATTAGAACTTATATTAATATTGCATATATTTCAATTATGTTCTCGGATTTCATCCGGTCCTTTACAAAGGCATAAGTGGGGCTGTAGGCAACACTTAGAGGCCTGTTTGATATAACAAATACAAAGGAGTAAAACAAAACATAAAAAAATTTGGATCAAGGGTAATATGGTATTTATAACTATTACAAAAATGGGTAAAATGGCCACGCTATTGATATGAACTTATTAGTGATAAGGGCGATAGTAGGCTATGGAGGAGACTTCGGCACCTGCCAATTTCAGTCTGATTTTAAAATTTTTAGGCAGGTGGTGACTTGCCACCCACTGAACGGGCCCCCCATAAGGGCCACCAGCAATGATGACAAAAGGGGCAACGTTGGTGTGGATGGCTAAAGGGTGTCGAGAGGTGTGCTGCGGTTTCACTAGAGCACTACTTATTATTATTATTAAGAACCTGAAACTGTATCACATTAACGGCAAATAAACAAGTTCTATTTCGTTTCATTCAGTCATTCACATTTTAGTATCGAAGTCGGTTCCTATATTTGATAAAAAAAAACCCCTTTTGAGTGACCCTTGCTAATTACGGGCATTAAATTATTAATTTCAATCAGAAGGCTCCCATGGTATTGCAGAAATTTTTGTAGACATTGACGTCTTCTATAAAACAGTTTTTACATCACTTTGCTCTATTGTCTAGTTGCGATATAAGGATTTTTTTTGGCATTATTTTCATACCTTGGGTTACATTATCAAAGTTTTCATACAGATCCCTAAATTTTTGAAAATATCCTATAGCCTATGGTCATATATCAAGGATAATGCAGGATTCTAATAGTTAACAGAATAATTGGCCGTGGGGTACCGGCCTCGAATAGTACCTCCCCAACTCTACCCGTGGGTGCCGTAGAAGCCGGCAAAGTGATAACAATCAGAAAGTGAGCAGCAGCTTTTTTATAGTCAAAAACGTCAAAACTGCGCTCGCCAACCCGCCTGCCATCATCATCATCATCATCATCATTATCAGCCGGAAGACGTCCAATGCTGAACATAGGCCTCCCCCATAGAACGCCACTTGGACCGGCTACTCGCTTCCTGCATCCAGCGATTCCCCGCGGTTTTTATGAGGTCGACGGTCCACCTAGTGGGGGGCCTGCCTACACTACGCCTTCCGGTGCGTGGTCGCCACTCGAGAACCTTTCTTCCCCATCGGTTATCAGTTCTGCGAGCGATGTGGCCTGCCCATTGCCACTTCAACTTGCTAAGCCCAGATAGACGCCTGCCATGCGTGGCGAGTATTGGCAAACCATGATTGACACAAATGGAACCAGGCCTCCAGTCCCCGGCAGCCCTGCTATTCCTGGCTACGGTAGCGGCCACGGTAATGGTGGGGCAGGGGGTGCTAAGAATCCCCAGCAGACGCCCGGCTTCCGCCCCCAACGACGACAACTGGCCCTGGTAACACACAACATACGCACGTAAGGACAGACGAGAAGATCTATGAGCTGGAAGAAGAAATGAGTAGGTTACACTGGGACAACGTGGGGTTATCAGAAGTCCGAAGAGCGGGTGAAGACACGATAACCCTAAAATCAGTTCAGTGGTGCTGTTCTTCAAGAAAGGTGACAACGCTTTACTTAAGAATTACAGACCCATCTCGCTTTTTCGTAGCTGTTTTCGAAGGTCATAACGAACCGTCTCAGTCGCAGGTTTGATGAACTCCAGCCTTCGGAACAAGCCGGTTTCCGAAAAGGCTATAGTACCATAGACCACATCCACACGCTACGGCAAGTTATACAGAAGACCAAAGAGTATAACTTGCCTCTATGTTATATGTATATGGCGTTTTGTGGACTATGAGAAGGCCTTCGATTCGATCGAGACGTGGGCAGTGCTTGAGTCTCTACAGCAGTGCCGTATTGACTATCGGTATATTGAAGTGCTAAAGTGTTTGTACAAAAACGCTAACATGTCAGTCCGAGTACAGGAGCAGAGTTCGAAGGCAATTCCATTGCAAAGAGGCGTCAGACAGGGAGACGTTATATCTCTGAAATTGTTCACAGCTGCATTAGAAGACACCTTCAAGCTCTTGGAATGGCAAGGACTTGGCATCAATATCAACGGCGAGTACAGCACTCACCTTCGATTTTCCAACGATATTGTAGTTATGGCAGAATCCATGGAAGACCTCAGTACAATGCTCGAAGGCCTCCATCGAGTTTCTCAACGGGTAGGCCTTAAGATGAACATGGACAATACGAAAATTATGTCTAATGCCCATGTTGTGCCTACCCCTACATCAGTTAGGAACTCAGTTCTCGAAGTTGTTGACGAATACATCTACCTAGGACACACAGTCAAACTAGGTAGATCTAAATTCGAGAAAGAGGTCAATCGTCGAATCCAACTCGGCTGGGCAGCGTTCCGGAAATTTCGCGAAGTCTTTTCGTCTAAATTACCTCAGTGCCTCTAGACAAGAGTCTTCGACCAATGTGTGTTACCAGTGATGATTTATGGCACTGAAACGTGGTATCTTACTATGGGCCTCATAGATAACCTCAAAGTCGCAGAACGAGCTATGGAGAGGGCTATGCTCGGGGTTTCTCTACGCGATCGAAATGAGATCAGAAATGAGAAGATCCGTAGAAGAACGAAAGTCACCGACATAGCCCAGAAGATTAGCCAGTTAAAGTGGCAGTGAGCAGGGCACATAGCACGCAGAACAGATGGCCGATGGGGTCGGAAGTTTCTGGAATGGAGACCACGGACTGGCAAGCGCAGCGTAGGTCGTCCACCGACAGGGTGGACATACGACCTGATAAAGGTCGCAGTACGACGTAGACGTAGACGTAGACGTAGACGTAGATGTAGACGTAGACGTAGACGTAGACGTAGATGTAGACGTAGACGTAGACGTAGATGTAGACGTAGACGTAGACGTAGACGTAGACGTAGACGTAGACGTAGACGTAGACGTAGACGTAGACGTAGACGTAGACGTAGACGTAGACGTAGACGTAGACGTAGACGTAGACGTAGACGTAGACGTAGACGTAGACGTAGACGTAGACGTAGACGTAGACGTAGACGTAGACGTAGACGTAGACGTAGACGTAGACGTAGACGTAGACGTAGACGTAGACGTAGACGTAGAAGTAGACGTAGACGTAGAAGTAGACGTAGACGTAGACGTAGACGTAGATGTAGATGTAGATGTAGATGTAGATGTAGATGTAGATGTAGTTGTAGATGTAGATGTAGATGTAGACGTAGACGTAGGCGTAGACGTAGACGTAGACGTAGACGTAGACGTAGACGTAGACGTTGACGTTGACGTAGACGTAGACGTAGACGTAGATGTAGATGTAGATGTAGATGTAGATGTAGATGTAGATGTAGATGTAGATGTAGATGTAGATGTAGATGTAGATGTAGATGTAGACGTAGATGTAGACGTAGACGTAGATGTAGACGTAGATGTAGACGTAGACGTAGACGTAGATGTAGATGTAGATGTAGAAGTAGATGTAGATGTAGATGTAGATGTAGATGTAGATGTAGATGTAGATGTAGATGTAGATGTAGATGTAGATGTAGATGTAGATGTAGATGTAGATGTAGAAGTAGATGTAGATGTAGACGTAGATGTAGACGTAGACGTAGACGTAGACGTAGATATAGACGTAGACGTAGACGTAGACGTAGACGTAGACGTAGACGTAGACTTAGACGTAGACGTAGACGTAGACGTAGACGTAGACGTAGAAGTAGACGTAGACGTAGACGTAGACGTAGATGTAGATGTAGATGTAGATGTAGATGTAGATGTAGTTGTAGATGTAGATGTAGATGTAGATGTAGATGTAGACGTAGACGTAGGCGTAGACGTAGACGTAGATGTAGATGTAGATGTAGATGTAGATGTAGATGTAGATGTAGATGTAGATGTAGATGTAGATGTAGATGTAGATGTAGATGTAGATGTAGATGTAGATGTAGATGTAGATGTAGATGTAGATGTAGATGTAGATGTAGATGTAGATGTAGATGTAGACGTAGACGTAGATGTAGACGTAGATGTAGACGTAGACGTAGACGTAGATGTAGATGTAGATGTAGAAGTAGATGTAGATGTAGATGTAGATGTAGATGTAGATGTAGATGTAGATGTAGATGTAGATGTAGATGTAGATGTAGATGTAGATGTAGATGTAGATGTAGATGTAGATGTAGATGTAGATGTAGATGTAGATGTAGATGTAGATGTAGATGTAGATGTAGATGTAGATGTAGATGTAGATGTAGATGTAGATGTAGATGTAGATGTAGATGTAGATGTAGATGTAGGTGTAGATGTAGATGTAGATGTAGATGTAGATGTAGATGTAGATGTAGATGTAGATGTAGATGTAGATGTAGATGTAGATGTAGATGTAGATGTAGATGTAGATGTAGATGTAGATGTAGATGTAGATGTAGATGTAGATGTAGATGTAGATGTAGATGTAGATGTAGATGTAGATGTAGATGTAGATGTAGATGTAGATGTAGATGTAGATGTAGATGTAGATGTAGATGTAGATGTAGATGTAGATGTAGATGTAGATGTAGATGTAGATGTAGATGTAGATGTAGATGTAGATGTAGATGTAGATGTAGATGTAGATGTAGATGTAGATGTAGATGTAGATGTAGATGTAGATGTAGATGTTATGAACAAACTTAATATGTAAGTAAACGCAATGTAAGCAATATTTACGTACTAGCTGACCCGCCAGCGGCTTCGTTAGCTTGGTATTGGTGTAGTGGTGGGTACACCGCTTTGGGATTTCGAGGTGCTGGGTTCAAAACCCGGGTCGGACCGTTATTGGGATTTTCTGACAAAGAAATTCTCAATAGCAGTATGAAGTCTGGAACTGTCTGTGACCCGAAGGTCGCAACAGGTTCGCCTTCTATTACACGGGACCAATAAATATCATCACTCTGGCGAAAAGTAGGTGTTTCAAACACGTATGTGATGTAGCCGTGGCGATTAGTTATGTTGGATTTTAAAATAACATGACGTATTTCATTACATATTGTATAAAGTACTGTAGGGGTAGTAATGCAAAAATATTTATATATATTTAATTATATACAATATACACATCTAACACTCAGGGACCTATTCTATTCATATTTCAAATTTCAATAAAATCTGTGAAGTAGTTTTAAGTCATGCGTAAGCATACAGACAGAAAGACAGACATTATTTTTCAAAAACATCATATTCTTGTTCTGAAAGTAATTTTGCGCCAAGACCCACATTTTGTTTAATTTGCTTCCAAGTACAGACTTTTTGGTCTCTAATCCTTTATTATAAGCATATAGATTAGATTAAACACGTCTACCATCAGTTCAAGGGTGAAGTGTCAAGTGTGGAAGGTGCGCGGCATAGTTACATCGCGCGAGGGAAATCCCGCGCCTCAGCCCGGTTGCCAAAAAACACAAGCAAAGTATGCATCGCGCCTCAGGCCGGTTATCACACCTACACTATATATGTACACTCACACATATGCAAAGCTCAGCTTAGGCTTCGCGGACTGTACAAGGTAAATCGCGGACAATAACAAATACAAAATGAAATACCTATATAAAGGAGGATTGAATCAGATCTGATTATTATAAGAAAAATAAGCGTCTAAAATGGTCCAACATTTAGTTTTTGTGGTTATGCAGTGTATTGTGGTGGTTCTTTGTTATACAAGTAAGTTAATTAATTAGGACTTATTGAAGATACGTTGTTAGATAAGTTGTTGTTTGTCACGCCTTTATCGTGAATACGTGCCTTCAAACGGAGCACTTTCTAAGCAGTAATAATTGCAATCGGGTCCAGGATGTGTGATTGTTTACACTGTCGATTATAACATTAGGTAAGTACGAGTATACTGGGGTTAGATCTGAACCAGCCTGAATTTGAGGAGTCTTCCACTGTAGGTCCCTTGACCCCGTATCTCATGCGCTCCCATACAATTTTAACTGCCGGAGCTGCGTCGAGATATTTCTAAATTATTTTAAAGATATCGAAAAATGCAGCTAAAGCAAATAACCAATGAGTAAAACGGAACGTTAATTCAACTAAATTCTTACGTTTTTTAAGTTGCGTCTGCCAAAATGCGTATAATGAAACGCTTGGGTCGCGATTTTGTTGACAGTGACAGCTTATCTGTCAGTGTCAACAACATATATTACTCTTCCGCCCGCGTCCGCGAAGCCAACCATAGACAAACATAGAATCTCAACTTAACGCCTTTGCGATGCCTCCTTTGTCTAAGTAAGTTGACTGTAATATGTGTACTGTAGCTATATAATAAGTATAATTAATAAATCGATTGCATTTTGTACTCTACTCGCACAAAGTAAAGGAGGCATCATTTTTGACAGTGTACACGGAATACACGGAATACAATGTGTGTTACCGTGTTAAAGTGATAACTTATGGCACTGAAACGTGGTCTCTTACTATGGGCCTCATAAGTAAGCTCAAAGTCGCACAACGAGCTATGGAGAGGGCTATGCTCGGGGTTTCCATACGTGATCGAATAAGAAATAAAGAGATCCGTAGAAGAACGAAAGTCACCGACATAGCCCAGAAGATTAGTTAAAGAAAAAAGTTAAAGTAACAGTAGGCAGGGCACATAGCACGCAGAACAGATGGCCGATGAGGCCGGAAGATTCTGAAATAGAGGCCAAGGATCGGAAATCCAGCGTAGGTAGTCTACCGTCACGGTGGACACACGACCTATACCTCTACCATGAGTTGGCAACATAAATGTCATCTATAGTCGATACTCGATCTCGCCTACCTATTAGGCTTGTGATGACTCGCTGTAAATTTTAGTTCTACAATTGACCGCAAAATGGCACTGTTCTTTTTTTCATATATTTTTTAGCGGTAGTACTCCAAAACTTGAGAAAAATTGTACCAATTTGGATGAAATTTGGCAAGAACATACATCATATCCCAAGGAGGGACAGGATACTTTTCATCATCGCACGGGATACAGTATCTAATATAATGTAAAACAAAAGTAGTTTGTAATTTAAGAAGCAACAAATCAACGTGTTTAATGACGTTATTACGAGAATTACAGATACTTAAATGTTCAATGTTTGAGTCAAAATATCACGTCTGATTTTACAAGTAACAGCTATCACATATTCATTTTTAACTGAATTCAAGTGTTACACATATTTTGATGATACTATCATTGACGGTGAATGACGGTCACTAAAACAGGCAAAAAATATTACCAAAAAATGGAACGGGCTTGAACACCAAAGAGTATGAAATTACTTGTCAAAGTACCATGCGCACAATATAGTGATAAAAGGTACGGACTTCAACAAGTTATTTCACACTTTTTAGTGTTGCAGTCGGTTCCATTATTTGGTTTTTTTTTATGAATTAGGTTCGAGCTAATAATTTGTATATCCATGACTAATATTTTATTACCCACACTCTACACCATTTCCAACAAATAAATTTAATACCAATCAAAAGATTTTATATTTTCAATAAAACAGGGGATTTGATCGAATCAATTAGTTTCTTTAGGGAAATCCAGTAAATTAACATTTTCCGTGGATTGTTAATCTAGTTTAGGAATTTGATCACGTCACCGTTTTTATCATCTCCTTGTACCCAATATACTTACAAAGAAGGCAGAACTATTATATAACTAATATTATGATATTCTTCATTTCAGAGCCTGAAACGATATGCAAAGAAGGCGACGCGAAATGTTATACAAATGTATTCCGAGAAATAATCAAGTCTACAATACCTGAGGATAATGAACTAGGAACAAAAAGTCTTGACCCATTATATCACAGAGTGGTGGAAGGCAATCTGCCAACTGTGAAGTACACATTGACAGATACCTATGGTGTTGGATTTAAGGATGTAATACTCAATGAAATTAAGTGAGTTTATGTATTCGGATATATAGTTTATCAAGAAACTGCTTTAGCGTTTGCATATACATTATGTTTGCACTCATAAGTTGATTAAGTTAGGTAATGAACTTATGAATACAAAGAAAAGAAAAAAAAATATCTAAAATATTTAAAACTGATTCAAAATATTGTTTTAGTTCACGTAGTATTCTATTTACTACTAATTTTGTTATCGTAACTTACCTAATTAAAATTATATATGCAAAAGTGAAATTGTTTGATTGTTACGTTTTCACGCCTAAACGGCTGAAAGAAACTAGAAGATTGTTTATATAGGAGATAGATTATATCCCGTGGAAAGACATAGGACACTTTTCATCATAATCATCCATCACGCCGGGTGCATAATTGTGGGGTGCAGCTGGTAAATTATTAATGCGAATGTTTTGGATGGATGAATATTTTTACATCTGTAAAAATATTCATCCAGCCAAAACATTCGCAATCATGCACAAACAGCGGTCTGGATTTAGATGAATTTTGATGTATAGAAGATTTAGATTCTGGAATAACACAAAAGTACCTCATAGGGTACTTTCATTTTCATCATCCATCACCATGCGAGTAAAACCGCAGATGCATGGTGTTATTTTATATAACACCTCAAAATAATGGTTTACCTTACAGATTTGTCCAACCAAATATATTACGCTTTGACATACTGCTACCATTTTATGGTTTGACTGGAAATTACGAAATTAAGGGAAAACTGCTTGATACTGAAATAGAGGGCAAAGGAAAAGTATTCTTGAATGCAAGTAAGTATAAACAAAGATCAAAATAGTATCATCCTTGGTATAAAGAATGTTTTTGTAGTGGTACAAATTTTACAGAGTTCGCCTGGGGAAGAACTAGGGTAAGTTCGCCAGTTTTTCGACCGCTTCCTATATTCGACCGTTTAATGTACATTTGATGAACAAATATATAAAATAAAATATTCGTCATGAAGATATTTCTAGAATATATTTTATTGGCTACTCAGATGTCAACCCTACGCTCACGTACATATTTTCCTACGACTTACGCAATCATTTGAATGAGAAAAAAAAACGCGGCGTTGGTAAAAAAAATTGAGTTGCGTCGCAGCTTTCACAGTACGTATTGCCTAGTTTATAATCGTTAACCAGTGTTATAGTGGTTGAACTTATTATTGAACTGCTAGATATGTTTATTAATTTTTATTAAGATTTCTGCCATTAAACCAGTGAAATTGCCCCCCACCCCCCGAGGGTTCCCGCCTTGCCATTTGGGGGGGGGGGGGGGGCTCAGTAGCCGTGGCTTGAGTCACCACTGTGAAGCTAAGAGGAACCAATGGGCCTGCCAGTGATAGCTGATAGCTGGCGGGCCCGAGGTGGGACCGCTCCTATGGGCTTTGCCCTCCAAGGCCACGTGGGCCACCACAACTGAGGCAGGCTGCGGTGTCGTATGGGCGGCACCGCGGCTGAGAGTTAAGGTGTCTACATACGATGCAGCCCCGAACGCAACATTTTGTAGCAATCTGCTGCAGTCGCGGTTGTACGTACTCTATACACGTTGCAGCGGCGATTACAATTTCATTCCGCGTTGGATCGCCAGAGCGTACACACGTGTATGAAAATGGCTCAAATGCTGTCCAAATATTAAAAAACGGGCCTTGAAATTGAGTTCGCTGAACTACTACTGAGACTGAGAGACAATAAACATTAATTTTTACTTTGACCATTAATAGATGCACAGCATTACTACAATATTTAAGGTATTATATATTGTAGTATTGCTGTGCATCTATTAATGATTTTGATTATTAAAATCATAATTTATAGCCGCTGCTAACAATCTGCTGGATGCTAGGACGTACGATACGACGTCCAACATGTTGGAAAGGAGTCACAACACGCCTACACACGATTCAATTTGCTGGATCACAGCATGTTGCATTCGAAATTGCATGGTATGTAGAGAGCTTTACGGTGAGCCACTCTCCCTGCCTTCCGCGGCCTTGACAGGGCCGCCACCGTTAGCTATAGGCGGACGCGGTGGGGTCGCAGGGGAAGAGGACTGTCGGTATTGAGAGGCGCCGCTGTCCCTATCCTCTGCGGCCGAAGTAGCAGGCGGTGGGGCTATTCACCTGACCCATCGTAGGGGGACTTAGGGCGCCCAGTCTCGGGGGAGTCTGGCGTCCATTTGCGGGTTTGATCCCCTGAGGCGGTTGCGGCACGCCAAGTGTTCTGGCGTGCTGCAAGAGAGAAGGGTCCGGCAATGGATAGCCGCGGCGGGTTTGCGGTCGTGTGCGAAATCTGTCCCGCGTTCCCGCCAAAACCGGCAGTGATTTTTAAGCAGAAACCTATTAGATATAAAATATATGTAATTTGAAATTTTTAGAAAGTATTTCTGTACTATGTATTGTATGTATTTACTGTA
The DNA here is from genome assembly GCA_917880725.1 of Selenia dentaria. Lineage (NCBI taxonomy): Eukaryota > Metazoa > Arthropoda > Insecta > Lepidoptera > Geometridae > Selenia > Selenia dentaria. The sequence continues at coordinate 22,927,406 of OU862893.1, forward strand.
ACTTATTAATGTTACTAATTAATTTCAATAAGCCTTGTAAGTTTATTATTTATATGGACACAATTGCTTTAAAAATAATATAATATGTTAGTGGTCGGAAACTTGATGTACCGGAAACGACCTCGACTGTTTTACGACCAGTTGTAAAACTAGAGAAAAAAGTGACATAATTTGTTTATTAACAGACTTAGCACCAATCTGTGTTTTTATTCTTTGTCTTATTTTATTTTAGTATTTCATTCATCATCATCATCATCATCATCTCAGCCGTAGGACGTCCACTGCTGAACATACGCCTCCCCCATAATTTTCCAAAAGGACCGTTGCAAGCAGCCTGCATCCAACGTCGTCCTGCGACCTTTATCAGGTCGTCTGTCCACCGTGTCGGTGGACGACCTACGCTGCGCTTGCCGGTCCGTGGTCTCCATTCCAGAACCTTCCGGCCCTATCGGCCATCTGTTCTGCGTGCTATGTGCCCTGCCCACTGCCACTTTAACTGGCTAATCTTCTGGGCTATGTCGGTGACTTTCGTTCTTCTACGGATCTCCTCATTTCTGATTCGATCACGTAGAGAAACCCCGAGCATAGCCCTCTCCATAGCTCGTCATCTTACATTAAACATGAATTAATCTATATAATATATGATTATATATTTGATATTTATGACTGATTCATGAATTCAGCTAAATAAAGAAAAGCTATTCCTAATTGCGAAAATTTAATTAGCGTTGTTACAACAAAAATACTATTCTAATGAACGCTATATACAAGTATATATAACACTATATTCAAAACTTTGATTAACACTATATATATGACTTTTGCAGCTAACTTCCAGTTTCACGTCGACACGACAAAAGACATATACGAAAAAGAGGGCAAGAAACATTTAAAACTTACAAACCTTCAAGTAAATCCAGAACTCTTGGGGACCATGCAATTGGACCTGCAAAACTTATACAACGGCAACAAGGAATTATGTATGTATTGTATTATTCAGTATATTTTAATAGTACACTAGGCCTAGCACGAAAATTGGCGTAAGTGTAACGTTATCGTATCGTTGGCGTATACGGACCCGGTGCCGAACCGTCTCCACTCCATATTTTCCACACCACTTTATTTTTAATTATTGTAAACACGGAAGAGCGGGGACCTCTGGCGCAGGCATTTTAATATGTCTAAAAGAGGACTCCTGCCCATTTTTGTAAACTATGTTGAAGAAAATAAACATTTATTATTATTATTTATTATTTCATCTACTTTCACGCACTTTCTAGTTGTTATGGGGGACTTCAACGCGAAGTTGGGTAAGAGAAGCGAGGATGAGTCGAAAATGGGGCAATTTGGCTATGGACAACGGAACCGTAGGGGACAGAGGTTGGCCGACTTCCTGGAGAAAGAGGGACTCTTTATGATGTACTCTTTCTTTCAGAAGCCACCTCACAGGAAATGGACCTGGCTGAGTCCCGATGGTTCCACGAGAAATGAGATTGACTTCATTATGACAACCAAAAGGCAAATATTCACTGATGTCTCCGTGATCAACAGGGTTAAAACCGGTAGTGATCACCGAATGGTAAGAGGCACGGTGAATATTAATGTCAAACTGGAGAGGTCTCGTCTGATGAAGTCTACGCTCCGACCCACTCGTGCCCGTATTCAAGACCCCGAGAGCTTTCAACTTGAGCTATCCAATCGCTTCGATTGCCTTGAGAACATCGCTTCAGTGGACGAGATCAATAACAGGTTAGTAGAAACTGTCCATACAGTGGGTTCCAAGTACTTTAAACCCCACCGTACAGATAGGCCACAGAAACTCTCCAACGATACCCTCAACCTCATGGCTGAACGACGCTCATTGAAATTGCAGTCTTCGAATGATGCTGAAGCATATAGGCTGCTCAATAGACGAATATGGAAGTCCTTGCGACACGACATCCGGATCTTTAATACAAACCGTATTAAAGAGACGATAGAGCGGAAAAAAGGCTCCAAAGTGTTTGCAAGAGACATGTCTATTGGGCAAAGCCAGTTGACGAAGCTGAAGAGAGGAGACGGCAGTGTAGCGTCGACCAAAGCGGAAGTGTTAGGAGAGGTCGAGAGTTTCTACGGACAGTTATACACCTCGGTCGCTAAACCTGTTAGCAGCTCGGTCAAAGACCCAAGAGCCAAGCTGACCCGACATTATACCGAAGATATCCCGGACATCAGCCTGTACGAGATTAGAATGGCCTTGAAACAGCTTAAGAACAACAAGGCGCCTGGTGACGACGGTATCACATCTGAGCTTCTGAGAGCGGGTGGAACACCGGTACTTAAAGTCCTTCAGAAGCTCTTTAATACCGTCTTACTCGAAGGCTCAACGCCAGAAGCATGGAACAAAAGCGTGGTGGTGCTGTTCTTTAAGAAAGGTGACAACACTTTACTTAAAAATTACAGACCCATCTCGCTTTTGAGCCATGTTTATAAGCTGTTTTCGAAGGTCATAACGAACCGTCTCAGTCGCAGGTTTGATGAATTCCAGCCTCCGGAACAAGCCGGTTTCCGAAAAGGCTATAGTACCATAGACCACATCCACACGCTACGGCAAGTTATACAGAAGACCGAAGAGTATAACTTGCCTCTTTGTCTAGCGTTTGTGGACTATGAGAAAGCCTTTGATTCGATCGAGACGTGGGCAGTGCTTGAGTCTCTCCAGCGGTGCCGTATTGACTATCGGTATATTGAAGTGCTGAAGTGTTTGTACAAAAACGCCTACATGTCAGTCCGAGTACAGGAGCAGAGTTCGAAGGCAATTCCATTGCAAAGAGGCGTGAGACAGGGAGACGTTATATCTCCGAAACTGTTCACCGCTACATTGGAAGACGCCTTCAAGCTTCTGGAATGGCAAGGACTTGGCATCAATATTAACGGCGAATACATCACTCACCTTCGATTTGCCGACGATATTGTAGTCATGGCAGAATCCATGGAAGACCTCAGTACAATGCTCGAAGGCCTCCATCGAGTTTCCCAACGGGTAGGTCTTAAGATGAACATGGACAAGACGAAAATTATGTCTAATGCCCATGTTGTACCTACCCCAATATCAGTTGGGAACTCAGTTCTTGAAGTTGTTGACGAGTACATCTACCTGGGACAGACAGTCAAACTAGGCAGGTCCAACTTCGAGAAAGAGGTCAATCGTCGAATCCAACTCGGCTGGGCAGCGTTCCGGAAACTTCGCGAAGTCTTCTCGTCAAAAATACCTCAGTGCCTCAAGACAAGAGTCTTCGACCAATGTGTGTTACCAGTGATGACTTATGGCACTGAAACGTGGTCTCTTACGATGGGCCTCATAGAAAAGCTCAAAGTCGCACAACGAGCTATGGAGAGGGCTATGCTCGGGGTTTCTCTACGTGATCGAATCAGAAATGAGGAGATCCGTAGAAGAACGAAAGTCACCGACATAGCCCAGAAGATTAGCCAGTTGAAGTGGCAGTGGGCAGGGCACATAGCACGCAGAACAGATGGCCGATGGGGCCGAAAGGTTCTGGAGTGGAGACCACGGACCGGCAAGCGCAGCGTAGGTCGTCCACCGACACGGTGGACAGACGACCTGAGGAAGGTCGCAGGACGACGTTGGATGCAGGCCGCTTCCAACCGGTCCTTTTGGAAAATCATGGGGGAGGCCTATGTTCAGCAGTGGACGTCCTACGGCTGAGATGATGATGATGATGATTTCATCTAAATCTGTTCTGCAGTTTTTGCGTGATTGAGCAATAAACATCTAACTTTCGTATTATTACTAGCTGCGCGCCGCGGTTACACCCGCGTGGTGATGGATGTTTAGGATGATGGTGATTATCAGCCCATTTGATTCCCACTGCTGGGACTCGAGTCTTCCTCTCAGAGAGAGGATTTGGACCATAATCCACTACGCGGGCCCAGTGCGGCTTGGTGCATAGGTTAGTGGCCAACCCATGTCGAAGTTTTTCGGGCTGCCCGAAGGCCTTCGGCATAGCCTAACGGCTGTTGTCCTAAAACAAACAACCGGAACCGACGGCTTAACGTGCCCTCTGAAATACGGAAGCGCTCAGTTGAATAATGCCACTAGCGGTCACCCATCCAAGTCCTGACCGCAGCAAGTGCTGCTTAACTTGTTGATCAATTAAGATCGCCAAGTCGAGCTCCGCTTCGTGCGAGTATAATGACGAAATGTATCATTTTGTGCTAATTCAGCGCCTCACCTACCTCCATACAAAATTACACTAAAATTGGGCCAGCCGTTAAGCGTGAAGAAATAACAAACATACAAATACACTTCATCATCATCATCAGCTCACATTCGTCCACTGCTGGACATTGCTCCATTGCTTCTTGATTCCATCTTCGCTTTCCATCAGGCGAGAGGGTGTCACTTTAATGAACCACAATAAAAAAAACATAGGCCTCTAAATACACGGCCCATACTACGCCTTTGTAATATTAGTGTGATTATTTACGAAGTATGGAGCTCCTGATGCGCTTGTCCGACTCGCACTTGGCCGGTTATTATTATTTTCTTGGAGTCCCCACTTTGTGAGTTACTATACGACTATTAACTTTATGTGTTTTCAGCGGAACCAGTCCTCAAACATTTGAATGAAAATTATAAAACTGTGGCAGATCTACTACAATTACCGATTGCTTCGGCGAACTTGAAGACTCTTTTCAACAACGCCAATAAAGTACTAGCAAAGTTTCCTATAGAAGACATGTTTGAATTACATTCATAAAATAGTTTTATTTTATTTCTATATTTTATATGCTGTCACTAAAAACTAGTTGTAAGGCTGGTTTCAGTGCTCGACCGACCTTCAGTGCATACGTCGGTCGCGCTTGTCATTTTGTATGAAAACTCACAAGTGGTTACAGTGCTCGACCGACCGTACGCACGCGTATATTGCTACGCACTGCGTACAAACACCTTCGGTCTATTGCGTCCGCATGCGTGCCGTCAGTCGACCGACGCGTTATAGAATCATTTTAACGCGTTCAGTGCTACACCGATCGGTGGACAGACCGTACGGATGCGTGTATCATCGTCAAAAAAAGATAGTAAGCAGCAATTAAACAATTTGTAAACGCGTCCACTTTGTATACGGGTTTGTGACTGTATCAGTCCAGCCAGTTTGGTAGACCAGGAGAGCACTGAACGGTACAAACCGATGATCGGTTATGTGTATCGACAGGACCGATGGTACGCGCCGACAGTCAAGCACTAAAACCGGCCTAAGAAAACTTTTTGTGTATGCTTATAATAAAAGAGCAAAAAAGTGTCTACCATAATAATCAATTAGATTACGTAGAAATACATTAACAAAATCATCGCAATAAGATGTTGTTTTATTTGTTTAAAAAGAAACTACCCCATTGACTACTTGACCATGACTATAAACGTATTAATAAGGCTGGGTGATACTAGGGTTAGAATCAAAGAGAAGTAGTAAAAAGACGGACCGAATTTGTAAGAAGGTAAAACTGAGTAACAGCCATGGCGCACATTTAAATATATTTAAAATTTAGTGAAATAGTTATTTTTAATTATAATTTTAAATTTCTAATTTTAATATAGTATTTTTGTATGACCTGCGGGCGGGTCAACTAGTTATATAAGGCTAAAGTAGCCTCTAAAAAGTTTGGTGAGCTTGAAAAAGTGAGACGGTACTTCACGTCGGCCCATCGCCTGCAACTCTATAAGGCTCAGGTTTGGCTTCACATAGAGTACTGTTCTCACTGGGGGTTCTCACGGGCTCCCACCCGGATATTTCCGGGTGAGGGCTCCCTAGTACCAGTTCCTTCTATTAGATCATCTATTAGAGCATTCATCCACCATTAAACACATTCAGAAGACTTATTGAAGTATTTCGAGCAGGCCTCTGTAGAGTGTCCTAGCCGCTTCACTCCAAGGAATATGCTGACGCATAACATAAAATTACTTGACAGATTTTTATGTAATTTAGTATATGGATAGAATAGAGCCCGAAGCTCCCAACTATAAACTTTTTATCTTGATCCGTTACATAAATACAAATGGCAGCTTGATCTGTCCATGCGACTCGGTCTCGTATAAAATGGGGTCTTGATTGGCTGGTCGGCGCGCATGAACTTCTATGGTACGGCTAAAAACCTACGCAGTAACAATAAAATAAAACCAGCACACCGATGCGGGTATAGGGGTAGGGGGGTACAGGTGTATGAATTGTTACAATTAAGAGTGTAACACGTATTTTTATTTTAGCAATACTACCCCTAGAGTAAGTATACTATACACAATGAAATACGTGTTATTTTTAAATACAACATAACAGATCGTCACGTCTATATCCTCGAATGGGTACTAAGCAGCGGTGTTTGAGTCACCTACGTTTTGCCTTTGAGATAATATTTTTTAGTTCCCATGTAGGAGGCGAGCATATTGCCATCTACGGGGCACTGTTGTAGACTCCAAATTGCTATTGAGAATCTCTTTGTCAGAAAAACCCAATAGCGGTCCGAACCGGGTATTCCTATATCCTTCCTAACCCTGAACCTCGAAATCCCAAAGCGGCGCTCCCACCACTACACCAAGACCAAGCGAGCGAAGCAGCTGGCGGGTCAGCTAGTTATTGTAATAATAAACAGTGCTTAACCAAGGTCGTGCGTAAATCTGGTCATGTAAGATAATTAGGAAAATCATTAACATTTTCAATTATACAGGAGAAGGTATTAATTAGAATACAAAACTAAAGTTTAAATTGTTCAAGTCTGTGTGTCTGTTTGTCATGTTTTCTGGATATCTATTTTTAAGCGAATCGTGCAAAACTACTCAAACGAATTTAATATGAAATCTACATCAACATGTACCTACACTAATATTATAAAGAGATAAAAAATGAATGTTTGTCTACCGTTCAGTAAAAAAACATTTGTAGGTACACAAAGTAATTTGCATACATGGTGTTGCCAGCGCAAAACCGGGAGCGAATATTCACGAAACAGTTGGTTCCATTTTGTCAATAGTCTTAGGTACATCATTTCGGATCTATGTGACTTTCAATAGCGTGATTAGTCCTCGTGTCATAATCGAGCTGCTACATTGCCACTAGTAATATTACAAAGAGTAAAGGTTTGTATTTTTGTATGTAAGAAATAAACGTAAAAACTACTAGACCGATTAAAAATTGCCTAAATTGTCACTGAGTAACACAGGCTATATAAAACTTTCATAAAAGCTAGGGATACGTATGAAAACTTTGAGAATGTAACCCAAAGTGTGAAAAAAACATAAATATATCACATACGCTAAGAAAACTATTGACAATAGATCAAAAAATGTACAATAGTATTATAGAAAACATCAATATTTACAATAAAGTACCCAATACCATTATGTCTACACAACTATTACAGTTAAGTCACAATACAGTACAATCTTACTAATCCGGCACTTCGATAGATCGGCACGTCTAATAATCCGGCACCCTCAGCCCACGCCTCCCTTTCCCCTCTATACCTGTGCGCTTTGGTCGCTGCGTCATCGACTAGCAGTCTAACCTCAAAACTTATCACGTGCACGTGCTAACGTATTGTTTCTTTCAAGTGAGACTAGTTTATAGTTAAAAATGTCAAATAAACGCAAACACAAAACACAATTTTTTTTCAAAACACGACTTTTTCATTATAACCCAGTAATCCGAACATTCCAATAATCCGGCACCCTCCGGTTTTTAATAGTGCCGGATTAGTGAGATTACACTGTATCTGCTTTATGATTTTAGAATTTGCTACAGTAATGCCGAAAAAATTATTATATCGCGTAAAATTAGTATATACTGCAGAAACTGTTGACAATAGAGCAAAGTGATTGAACATAGTTTTATAGAGGATATCACTATCTACAAAAAAGTAAGCGATACCAAATGTCTAAACAATTACAGTTATGTCACAATAACTACTTCTCTGTGTTAAAATAAACAAGGCCACATTATTCGTATTATGGTAATAATATTTATCTACTCTAATAATAAAAAGGATATATTTGATAGTTTATTTGTAACAATAAACGTAAAATCTACATAACCGGTACAAAAAAAATATTTCACCTGTAGAAAGCTATAATTATGCCTGAGTAACATACGCTATTATTTGATACAACATCCATCACCGCGCGGGTGAAGCCGCGGAGCGCAGCGTAGCTAGTATATTATATTCTAGTCCAGCTGCATAGGTCTTTGATTCATTGATATCTGTACGAAACGAATATTTATAGACACAGAAGAAACACTATATATAATACTCTTCAAATTTTGTACTTGTTTACTGATGCTGGTATTCCAGAAGTAAGCCCACTAGTGCTTTGAATGGCTTGAGTACAGATCTGAGTTTTTGAATGGGATTTAGTGTTAAATCTCTGCTCAAGTCGAGTTTTACAACTGAGCGTCTTTCTAGAATAACGGCAACATTACAAGTACAATTTGAAAAATTTAATACCAAAGTCAAAGCCAAAGTCAAAATCATTTATTCAATTTAGGCATCAAAGACGCACTTATGAACGTCAATTTTTCATTATAATGTACTTTAAAGCCTACCGCCGCGTTCCAAAATACATAGAGCCAACCGAGAAGAAGCGGCAAGAAACTCGGGGCCATTCTTTTTATATAGATGTTTTTACAATGTTTTTACTTAGGTACTACAAATATTAGCTCCAGTGTGTTGCCTTACAAAAGAGAACATAATAATGGTATCAGTAGGGCAAGACACGCTACACTTTGACATCTTAGTACACGAGTAGATAGATCCTGGAGTGATCAGTCCCAAGCTGTTTTATCCTCCAAGTAATCCGATTTTGTAATAACCTTTTTGACAGAGTTTAGTTTTAATAGTAATTTTAAACTTATTAATAGGCAAATCTCGGATAACATTGGGAACTTTATTATAGAATCGTATACATTGTCCCATAAAAGAATGACTTATTCTGTGGAGACGCGTTACATGTACGGATAGCTTGTGCTTATTTCGCGTGTTGATGGAATGAGCATCACTCCTTTTATCAAAACTGCTTATGTTTTTCTTTACATACATTAGATTTTCATAGATAAACTGAGAGACAACAGTTAGAATGTTTATGTCTTTAAATTTCTGTCTAAGGGAAACTCTGGGAGCCAAACTGTAGATCGCTCGTATAGCCCTTTTTTGCAGTATAAAAATAGAATTAATATCTGCAGAACATCCCCAGAGCAGTATGCCATAAGTCATAACGCTATGGAAATAACTAAAATAAACTATTCTTGCTGTGTCTACATCAGTTAATAGTCTAATTTTTTTAACAGCATAAGCTGCTGAACTGAGCCTACTAGACAATTTTTTAATGTGGGGACCCCATTGCAATTCAGCGTCTATAGTAATTCCTAAAAAGACTGTTGACTCCACAAGGTCCAACCCTGTTCCATTCAATTGTATATTGGATTCTACTTGTCTCACATTTGGTGTCGAGAACTTTATACAATTAGTTTTCTTCTCATTGAGGAGAAGATTATTTGTATTGAATCAATTCACAACTTTAGCTAATGCTAGACTAAACCCACTACCATTCCATTCAGTTATTGGAGTATATCTCAAAAACTACTGCACCGAATTTGATGAAATAGATTTGGATGAATTAAATTGGACTACACGGGAAGCACCAGCATTCAAACAAAAAATAATTTTGAGAATCGGTTCACCCAGTCGTAAGTTATGAAACATAAAAAAAAACATACAGCCGCAATGAGTACCTTCTCCTTTTTTTTTAGAAGTCGGTAGAAAATACATGGATTGGATTAACATAGACTTTACTCTTGAGGTGCTCTACTTTCATACGCGAGACGATAAAACTCAGAGCTATATTAAGGTACTCATATCTTCTCCTTTTTTGGAAGTCGGTAGAAAATACGTGGATTGGATTAACGTAGGTAGGCGTTTAACCATAGATTATATAATATTTAGTATGTGATGTGATGTGATGTATGCTGAAATACACATGAACGATCATTTTACTAATTTGATGGAATTTGTTCCAGCCCGTAAAATAGTAAATTATGCACCGAGGGAGTAAAGTCGTGTCTTACGTCACGGGCGGCATATTAAACCCTGAGTGTAATTAGGACTCTGAGTTATGTAAAGTTCTGAATGGAGCGAGGGGTTCAAGCCGCCCAAGAAGAATACAGGCTTTATCCTTGAGGTGCATACTCTACTTTCATGCCAACTGCGAGACAATAAAAATTCAGAGCTTTGAAAAAGCATTTATTTAGTTAAAAGTAAAATAAATTATCATATAACATTCAAATTAGACACATTTGTCCCGTTATAGCAGGACAGAGTAATATTTTTGAAAGGAACATTTTATGGAAAACAGTTTTATTCTTTCGCGTTTATTAACTCAGTTATGATTAGAACTCACGAGATGTAGACCACGATTTAGTTGCTCTTAGAGCCCCAGATATTTCGGCATAGTTACATGCACCATGTAATTTTTTTGCACCATGTTCAAAATTATATCATTCTATGGAAGCTGTTAAAATAACACCAAACACCGTGTTTTGTTACGAATTCATTACAGATCGCTGCACGTCTTGGGCGGCTTGAACCTCTCGTTTCGCTTAGGACTACACAACTCCCATAACTCTACAAAACTCCCTCGCTTCGCTCGGTAATAATATTTTAAACCCCTCGCTGCACTCAGAAATTAACTCTAGAGCCCCCGTTACACTCTGGGTTCAATATGCCGCCCGTGATGTAAGACTTTGCTTTACTCTTTCTGCATAATCTACTATTCTGTTCTTGTAAGTAGTGAATAAATCAATTATGATTATTGTACACGGGTTAAGTTTTGTGGATTTCTGTTTTCGTATCGCGTATAGGTTACGATAAGTGGGTTAGCTAGTTCAGAATAACTTCGGGCTCAGTATCGAATCTAATAATTATATGAAGCTATACTAAAATATAAAAAGCTTTTGATAAGAAGGTATAAAATTTCACTAATAGCATAATCATTTTTTAACGTTTACACACTCATGTTCCTGCACTACTATTCCCTGTGTCGCGGGAGGCATGAATACACACAATGACATGTCACAACATCCGAGACCTGAGAACACACATCTCTGATCATCACATCAATATTTGCCCTGTCCAGGGATCGAACAGGATTGCTTCCAACTAAGCTAACAGAGTCGTCAAATAAAGCATATCTATTATAATATTATAATTTACACTCGGACGAAGCCGTTGGTTAAAGTTAAGATATCATAGAATTGTATTTTGCGCAATGTCATCAATATAATTATTTCATTAGTACTAATGCCGGATTATCTAATGAAGTGATAATACATGCCCTTGCCAGTTTAGGACCAGATGCTCTGTGTAGATGTTTTGTAAAATATTATGTTTCTATAAGAGGAATAAGAGAAAATAATTGTTTTGATTTTGAAACGTAATGAAAGTCTCTTTTGAATGCGACATGGCTGTTAAGTAAAAGTTACGTTACTAAGTAACGTAATTTAAATATTTGTTTGAGGAAAACTTTACGTCCATACACAATAATAAAATAAAGAATAGTAAAATATGTTTATGGTTAAAAATATATTTTTAATTTCAGAACCTGAAACACCATGTAAAAGAAACGACTTTCAATGTTACACAAACGTAGGGCGAGCCATAATGAACTTTGCAATACTCGGTGATACAAAACGAGGAATTCAAACTCTGGATCCTTTATTCATAGAAGGAACAGAAGTAAAGCTGCCGACTGTGGAATATACATTGAAAGATTACACGTGTATTGGTTACAAAGAAATGACAATCACTGAAGTGAAGTAATTATTCATACTCATAATTTATTAAGATATTTTTGAGTAACCAATAATATTTGCAGAGCTGACAGTTCAGTAACAGAGAAAGCTGGCTGCAAATCAGACGATCACCTGTTCAATTATAATATTTCAGGTTTGAGCTGACGGTAAAAGTTACATAGCGATGAAATCCATATTATGATGTCCAATTTGTTAAATGAGATGATGATAAATGTAATACTAAACAATTTCCAACACTCTCAGATTATGTAAAAAGAAATAGGAGAGACCAAAACAAATGCAGTGAATATAAAGCTAAAACGACTCTTATGAATAACAGTTTAGTGGATATGGGTCTCCTTGTAAATAACAAGTTTCCAAAAGTAATAAGGGACCTAAGAATTCATTTGTTTAAAAAGCCCTAAAAATCTTATTGAAGAGTGTTATTATAAAATCTATATCTTTTTCGCTTTTGACTTTAGTAAGTTGAAATTTCTATTGTTTATATTATTTTATGATCGCTTCCAAATTTATTGATTACATTCATTAAGCTAATATATATTCAAATTCTTACTATTATATTGACTCGTATGAAGTTTATATTTAATTTTATTATAAATATAATGTTCCTTTTCTGTATGCCATCGCTCGATAAATTTGCACGCTTGTGGGCAAAATACGGTCTTAGTTTACCAATATTCTATTCATGACCTGATGTTTAACATGCACATTTGTTGTATGTATAGTCGTATTTTGAGCAAATAAATGATTATTATTATTATCAAGTTATCACTCACTTATTAAGCAACCATTGATCATAAAGCAAAATAATACTCGTATTTATATAAATATAAAAAAAAAACATTTGCCTATTACATTCCTCTGACTAAGCTGATATGATATAATTTATATAAAATTTGAAAATATTATTCAGAAAACTTACGTTACAGGTCTGTCGATCCCTACACACTACGGATTGATTTATTATTTCCATATTTCGAAATAACTGGAGATTATGAAATTAAGGGAAAACTAATGAACACCAACATCGACGGCAAGGGCAAAGCATTTATGAATGCAAGTAGGTATTCTTTTATACTATTTTATTACGATAACTAAGAAATAACACTTCTGTTGCTACGGAAAATATTAGAATCGAAGTGTAGCTTTATAGTTACAACTACTAGACAAGGCCAACGAGGTTCGTCTCTATTGGGTCATCTTGTTATCCTGTGCATCCTGAAAAAGAATCCCGAAAGAAGACGAAACAATTGTCGATCGTGACAGGGATAACGTGCTCGAGATAATATTTTTGGATGGCTGGCCCGCAACATCGTCTGCGTGGAGTATCGTAGTTAGGATTATGGTTGGGATCCCTCGAAAACTACCTAGGCAGATGATTAATCAATAAAAATATATGTTTCTCTTGGGTATAAGCATTCTACTATCCTAATCCGTTGCAAAGGTTTCAGCTTGAAAATATTGAAATATTACAGTGATTAAAATGTGTTCACATTTTAATAATATGGCACGTATTCTTATGATTTTTATGGCATTACCATTTTGCAGCTAATGTTTTTTTTTTGACAGTAGCTTCCCCATCCACATTAATCCTGTGAGCTGTTTCTGCAGTGTTGGTGCAACAGTAAAACTAGATATTATAAACAACGCGATATTTTAAGTTTTTATATTGTAAACTTATATGTCTTGGGTATAAGCTTTACTCCGTTCCAATTCTGTTAAAGCGTTTTAACGTGAATAATTAATAAAATAACACACGCACTTAGCAACTTTCACATTAATGTGATCATGATGTGTGTTCGTTTTTATAACATATTTATAAATCTCATGATTATATAATTTAAAATTTTGCAGCAAATATTCACTTGGTTATAGACGCCACAGAAGAATTTTACGAAAAAGAGGGCAAAACATATTTAAAGTTTGGCAAATTTGAAGTAAATGCATTATTAGGGAGCTTTCATGTGGACTTGAAAGACCTGTTTAATGGAAACAAAAAACTTGGTATGTATATTTTTACAATATTCTGAACCGGGAAACGTAGTTTTGCCATATACATAAAAATCGCGATTTAAAAACAGGGGTTGATCGTAGACGGCGATAAATTAAATTTTATGTATTTTTCAATGATAAATCATAATAAAAACATTGTCCGTAAAATATAAAAAAATATTTAGCTGTGGGTCACCACTATCATTTATAGTTATAAAAATATGTGTGTGTAATGTTGGCCGATTCTCAGACCTTCTGAATATACTCACAAAATTTCATACAAATCGGTCCAGCCGTTTGGGAGGAGTTTGATATTAAACACCCCGACACGAGAATTTTATATCTTAGAACGAAACGAGTACATAGTAAGCATTACTTAAAATTACTTAAAATAAACATTACCTAAATACCTACATACATTACCACGAAGTGCTTACTACTCGTTTCAGATCCTTTTATAAAAATCGATAGACAAGTAAATAAAAGGAGTTTTACTAGTTTTCTGAGATTTTCAAATCCGTTTATTTTGTTGATATTAATTTGCTCGTTTCAAATTGTTACCTTACAAATTTTTCCTTAAAATATGATACTTGCATAGTCATGTAGAAAAAAATGGTTTCTAGAACATGTTTTTTGACAATATATCCTTTCCTATGAAAAGAAGCGTACTGTCCACTTGCACTAACTTTGCAATCAAAAATTGATAGTTTGAGTTGGTAGGCGTAGACTCATTCGTCAAGCTCCGCCGCTCTACAGACTCAAACGGCGTCAAGTAATATTTAAGGATTATAAAGTTTACGGGTGTTAGTTATTAATAGTGTTAGTTAGTACTATACCTAATAACATTTATTATAATAACTATTTAGTTTAACAAAACATTCATTTACTTTTCAGCGGATCCAACCCTCAAATTATTAAATGATATTAAATGAAAATAAGGATGTCCAAAAGCTTCTGAATGATCCCCTAATTTTGAAAAATGTGGGAAAACTTTTGAAAAATTGTAACAAAATACTAGCAGATATTCCTTATGGAGATATTGTGGAAGGAAATTAATTTACAAATTGTTTTAATACTTGCACATTCTACTTTTAGGAAAAAAAAATTATTAAAGACAAATACAAATTAACATAAAATATGTTGTTTACGTTCTTAGCTGTTAAGGGCGTGGAAAATTATATGTGATGCTTAGGTATAATTACGTAATAAATTACTATAATTTTGGACACCAATCAACCAAAAGTACGGGCTTTTCTATATATCAAAATATTTTAAGGTGGTTTTGTATTACTTAGTTTATAACTTTAGTTGCTGACTTCATTGTTTAAAATAAAATAAAATATTATGAAATTTGTTTTATTACTATAAACAAGACGCGGCTAAGCTCACGCGCTTTTCCAACATCCTACACATATCCCATTTTTCCGGAATACAAGATATCCTATGGCTTTTCGGGGCCACAGGGTTGCATTTCATCAGAATTGGCTTAAGCCTAAATGAAGGACACATAAAAAGACGTCGTCTACAGGAAGGCCCAAGTAGATATAGCGACGATATTGGGAGCTTCTCTGGGGGCCGATGAACGAATTAGGCATTTATAATATATAAAATAAATATATATATTAAAAGCAGCCAACCCGTCAAATAAACAAACGTTAAATCGGGGTTATAGCGTGAATTTACTTACCTTTTTTTACAAATTGTTATCTTGTGGTTTCTATAGCAACAAAAATTATAATATTTTTGACAGTAATTCTTAGAAGGCTTATAATTGTCACAAATTTAACAAAAGGGTGCTCATTTGTAAGATTAAAAACAAAAAAAAAACATCTCAATAGTAACCTTGCACTAGTAAAGATTTTAAATTATTTATTTATTTGGTTTACTTACAGTAGTAACAAGAACTTAAAACAAACTATTTCTAGAGTATTCTGCTACGTGCACAACCAATTACAAGCAAACACAGCATGTTTTACATGAACATAAATCATTCGGTCATCATCATAAGTCAATCGGATAGACAATCGGAACATAGGCCTGACAAAGTTAATTGATCATAAAACAAAAAAAACACTGAGTTTAAACATATTGGATAAATTAGTTTAAGATAAAAGACTTCAGAAGTAGATACCTCTTATTATTGTAACTACCTAAATAATAACTTACAATATGTTAACATTTCCAAACCTATAGATATCGACACACTCCGTTGAGGTTAATGTGACGGGCCCATTTGGTGCCATGAAGAGACGACGTAGCTTTAAACACCTGTAATATAATTTCAAATCACATCATACCTCATTTCATTGCATAAATCCTTATTTGTACTATATATTTAAAAACAATTTCTATACTGACCTGCAACGTGACAAATTTTAAAATGAGAGAACAATGATTTAATGACACAGAGGAGACGTCAAGGTTTTTCAATTTTGATTTTGGGAGAGAGAGGATTGGATCACCGATTTCGTCCAATGGACAAAACATTATATGAAGATTCCAATTTGGTGTGTCGAGACACAAAAATATTTATATTTATTCCCTGGAAACCTATAGTTGAGGGTGAGGTGTTGGTTTAATGAGGACTCTCGCCCTGTTATATAAATAAACTATTGGGGGTACCCCGTGTTCTCTTGAGCCCAGAACTGAAGCCTCCGATAAGACATAAGTTATCTGGTACCTTTGGTGAACGTGTGTGTATGGACTTATGGTGAAGCGTTATCCGCCAGGTCATGTATTATAACTTTATTTATTTCCGATATTCCTTTTTATTTATTATAGCTAGCTAGGCCTTCTTCTAGATATTCTCAATGTAAGTAATCATTACATTACAGACCATCATATAATATGTCTAAACCATCTTGATGATTGCATAACTAGCTGCACCCTTGCATTCAATCGCTTCAGTCCGGTAGCTTAGGTATACCAATAGGCTACCAGCAGATTAATCCTGGTGAAAGCCATATTGCCAGTCGTTGAGAAGCATAGAATTCTCGAGGTAACTCAGAAGCTATAATTCGCTACATCACTTTTGAAATCAGGGAAGTTATCGCTGTAGGCCTTTATTTGGAAGGGTCTGACCTATAACCTTTTTTCGGGATAGGAAGAACTAAGGTGACTTTCTACAAATACGGAACATAACCAGTACTGTAAGAGATGAAGAGACGGGTCTGAGACTGCTCAGAAGCATAAAATATATAGTAGAGATATATGATAAAATAACATATAGAAATATGATAGTAATGTAGGTATACACTTGTTAAATAGCTATTTAGCCAAAAAATTATAATAAATTATAAATTAAATTACATAAGCAATGACAATTTAAATGCAATGGCAATCTCAAACAACTAATTGAAACACATAAAAAGTAGTTATATTCAGCTTTAACTAAAATCTTGATATTGATAGCAGATACCTATTTCTAAAGAAAATGCACAAACACACAGCGAATTTATTAAAAACAATGCACGATTCGCTTATCTTTTAAAAGGTTCATAAAATATTATGTCTGTGTGTTCGATAGAACTTATTTTGCAATTTTCTCGGCCAATTTTTAACGGATAAACCTAATACCGACGAAAAGAAATAAATTCTATTTGAAATATTACGTTTGTTTTTTTTTCTATATTATAAAACCTTTTTGCTAATTGATGATAACGCTATACACATATATGCAAAATTATTTATATATAAGGTCTTTGTAAATTAGTGCACAATATTGAGCAGGGTAGTTTGGAATCGAAAACTGGTCATTATAGTGAAAGAAAAATAATATATGTTTTTTTTATTATTATGAATCCATATTCATTGATCCGCAGCTAATAACTATTGCTAATTGATGATAACGCTCTTTACACGTATATGCATATTTATTTATATTGAAGATCTTTGTAAATTAGTGCACAATATTGAGCGGGGTAGTTTAGAATCGAAAACTGATCATTATAGTGAAAGAAAAATAATATATGTTGTTATTATTATTATGAATCCGTATTCATTGATCCGCAGCTCATAACTATTGCTAATTCATGATAACGCTCTATACACGTATATGCATAATTATATATATTTAAGGTCTTTGTAAATTAGTGCACAATATTGAGCAGGGTAGTTTGGAATCGAAAACTGGTCATTATAGTGAAAGAAAATAATATATATTTTTTTTATTATTATGAATCCATATTCATTGATCCGCAGCTAATAACTATTGCTAATTGATGATAACGCTCTTTACACGTATATGCATAATTATATATATTTAAGATCTTTGTAAATTAGTGCACAATATTGAGCGGGGAGTTTGGAATCAAAAACTGGTCATTATAGTGAAAGAAAAATAATATATGTTTTTTTTATTATTATGAATCCATATTCATTGCTCCGCAGCTACCATTGCGCGACTTAACGCACGACGACGCCGCTCCACCACAGAATAGACAACAGTAACTACGCAAGACATACCTACCCGCTTAGAATAGGTAAAACGACGTACGAGCCTAACTACTCGCGAATGTTTACGCAGCTGATGTCTAAGCCTAAACCTACCTATTCACAAAGAATTGCTCTTACTTATTTGTTGTATTTGTTTATTTATACAAATGTTGTGCCTTAAGGCAATCCTTTAGGCACAACAGCAGGTTATTGCAGGTATGATGAAAACGCGCAAAGGAATTATGTTATCACCGCTTTATCATCACCATCACTCTTTCAGTTAGTTCATTACGTAATTTTGTTAAGTAATGCTATTTGCTACTTTTACCATTCAAACGTAACCTGTACTGTTATGTTGTCACACTACCATTTCAAGGCAAAACTTGCCACATAAACTAGCATAATGACTGTATATAAAATTAATGAAAAACAAAATTTCCCACTTAAAATTATATAACTATTGTAATAAAAGAGTACCTAACCAAAGTCATGTAGGTCTGCTAATGTAAGATAATTAGGAAATTCATTTACATTTTCAATTATACAGGAGATGGTATTAATTAGAATACAAAACTAAAGTTTAAATTGTTCAAGTCTGTGTCTGTTTGTTTATTTTCTGGATATCTATTTTAGCGCATCATGCAAAACTATTCAAACGAACTTAATATGTATATACGAGTCCAGCTGCATATAGGTCTTTGATTCATCGAAATCGGTTCGAATATTTCTAGACACATAAAACAAATACTACATATATATACTCTTAAAATGTTGTATACTGATGCCGGTATTAGAAGTAAGCTCAGAAGTGAATTGAATGGTTTGAGTACAGATCTGAGTTTATGAATTAGATTAACTGTTAGATCTCTACTCAAGTGTAGTTTTACATCAGACCGTCTTTCTGGAATAACGGTATACAACGTTTTAAGACATAGATAGGATGAGAGTTAACATAGTTAGGCGGTTAAGCATAGAATACGTAATATTTAGTACTAGCGACTACCCGGGGCTTCGTCTGCGTAGTAGGCTCGGCCTTGGGCCTCGCGATAACTTCGCGTCCTTTCTTGGTTTTTCTTTCATAAGAACCTTCTCCTGACAATAATTAACATAACAAAAAAAGAATTAGCGAGATTGTTCCATCCGCTTTTTGAGTTATTGCGTGAGCAGGAGAAATAGGGGTTCAATTTTATATACATATATATCTATATATATATATATATATTGATATCCTACGACCTACGACTGCCCGCGAATTCGTTCGCGTAGTAGGCTCGGCCTTCGCCGTCGCCATTATATTTTCTTATTTTATTTAAATGTAAGCACCTTCATCAGAAGACATTAAAAAAGTAAATAAAATAGGTATAGCCTTTCACAAGTTATAGCGTGACCAGAAATGGGGGTCATTTCTGGTCATGCTATAACATGATGATCATCTTTTATTACAGACTAGCGACTGCCCGCAACTTCGTTCGGGTAGTAGTATCGGGCTTCGGCCTCGCCATAACCTTCCATCTTTTCTTGGCTTTTCTTTCATAAAAATCTTCTTCTGACATTAATTAACACAACAAAAATTAATTATCAAGATTGTTCCATCCGTTATCAAGCTACTCATAGCGTGACTACTGAAGATGAATATGACATTTTTGAAAAAATATATCTCTATCTACTATGCTCATGCATTTTCGATAAATTAACGTAATATTAATATTATAAAATAAGCGCAAACGAAGCCCCGGGTCAAAGTTAGCATATGGTAGTAATAAACGTTAATATTCTATTCATATGGATAATTACATGATAAAATAAAAAACTATAATGACCACAATACTTATATAAAGAGAAATAGAAGAGTTTAGTCCGGACTACTGCTTTTAACATTCTGAGATCACACACCTAGTACAGACAATGTATAAAACTTTAATTTATGTGTTTTTACAATGTTCCGTTATTGTTCTTTGTTTCAGTAAGTATAGTATATAATATAGTATTTGACTGGCTAGTTAGTATGTAGCCACCCTGCCATCCGAGTCGAAGGTCTTGGTTTGATCTCCAGACAGGTCAAATATTTGTATGTACGGACATGTATGTATATATATTAGTGTGTATCAGCCAGTTGCATAAAATATCTTTAATATTTAAAGACGTCGAAATCTACAATTGATATTAAACTGTTGACAAAAGAAAAATGTGTCAAATTATATTGTTTAGTTAAATTTAACTAATGAAACGTAAAATGATCATTAAGCATGTATTTTGCGTTGCACAACACGCCATCAGAGCCCATTTGCGCTTAATGAAACATTCCATTGAAAGATCAGGAACTTAAATTTTAATTTGTTAAAAATTATCCATTTTACTGTTTTTAGTAGACTATTTGAATAATATATATAAATATATAGTAAAACATGTATATCTATTCTTTTGTCATTGCCCTGCAGAAAATTCCCCGCCACCAAATCTCGGCCATAATGAATTTGTTTCTGATACATGAGGCCGTAGCACAAACAATTTGCGAAAATGTATTTATATCATAAGCGACAATGCGTCACGCTTCGGCGTACAAACTAGGAGTTATACTGTGTCACAGTTACCCTAGAATCTAGATAAATGACAGTTTGTACTGTTTCACGTAAACAATACGTTAGATTACACTTACGCAGTTATTAGAGTTAGGCCCAATGATAGTGAAGAGTTTCGCTTAAGAGGATTGCATATACTTCCGTACTAAAAGAAAAAAACTCTTTTCTACCGCTTAACATTGTCCGATTTTAGTGATTTTTTTCATGCTTTTATATTCTATTTATTTCATACTTTGTAATACTGAAAAAATCAAAACGTACGGGCATAGTAAATAATGAGTGATGATTACAAGAAAAAATAAATCACTGAAATCGGACAATGTTAAGAGTTAGAAAAGAGTTTTTCTTTTAGTATGGAAAGTACTGGCTATGCAATCTCATGTATATAAAAATGTCGATTAAAGAAGAATTATGAAGAATTGCAGGTTTTTAATTTAGACAAATCATCGACCGACTGCATAATATGTGTACCTGCCTATTTATAGAATTAGATGACGTGGCACATACATATGGTTTTCATTTTATATTGAGTCTGAATTCAGAATTTAACGTGATGATCACAATAATGCTGAAACATCTGTGTTATCAGTCAAATTTTAAGTAGCATATCGTCTGCTTTCGTTTCATATGTTTTCTTTACAACTATGTTTTTTTTTTTTTTTTTTTTTTTATGTACAATAGGTTAGCGCTTGACCACAACTCGCCTGATGTTAAGCGTAGTTGTGATCTACGATGGAGCGCGCTTACCTAGAAGATACCGATTCACTCTCGACTTAAAGACTCGTAGATTATATTTATCAGGAAACAGAGACATCGGCAGTAAGTTCCACAGTTTGGCAGTTCGCACAATGTAAGAGCCTGAAAACCGCTTAGTGCGAGTCCCTGGAACTTCAACCATGTAGCGGTGACGCCTTGAGGTGTCTCTGCTCGTCCGGTGATAAAAATGTTCTTTCTACCGAGCTGTAATTCACTACACGTTCACATTTTTTTGAATAAGATTTATTAAAGTAACTATATCACAAGTTTTGTCATCACAAATAAAGTTTTCTTTGTGATGTAAAAACTTGTGATATAGTTAATAGTCAATTCGACGAGTCCAAATACAAAGGGAAACACAATCTCAGTTTGACACTTTGATAATGACTGTACTTTGTTCATTTCTTTCAAACATTTTGGCAACATTATTTAATGCCATTTGAGCTAAGCAATCATAATATGATAACAAATAATTAAATAATTATATTTTGTGCAACGTCACAAAAATAATGAATTCATTTGCACTAATGCTGGGATGTCAAGTGATGATACAGGCCCTGTCGAGTTTGGACTCTGAAGAACTTGTATAGATATTGTATAATAAATTGCTTAGTTTCGAAAGAAGAAAAATAAGAGAAACTTTTCATTTAGATTTTGAAATATAGCTTTCATGCGACATTGCCACTAAGTAAAGTAACGTTACTTAGATTTAAATATTTGTTTGATAAAACTTTACTTCTGACCTACGAATAAATAATAAGTCAGGAAACGTAACTGCGTTTAAAAATTACCCAACAAAAGTCGTGTTCAGGTAGGAGGCGGCTTAAAAGCCGTGTCCAGCGCGTCATCAGCATGGATATTATGTATCTCATTTGCTAACAAATGTTGAATGAAATTTTGAAAAATGGTGGCTCTATGTCAGTTTGACCACTCTAGTAAGCAAAAATGTTAGGAAGTTAATAGCTGGAGCTGACAAAAGTGACATTGAACCGCCATTTTCAAACGCAATAATACAAATTAAGAATAGTAAAATATTTTTATGGTTATAAATATATTTTCTTAATTTCAGAACCTGAAACACCATGTAAAAGAAACGACTTTCAATGTTACACAAACATAGGGCGAGCCATAATGAACTATGCAATACTCGGTGATACAAAACGTGGAATTCAAACTCTTGATCCTTTATTCATAGAAGTAACAGAAGCAAAGCTCCCGACTGTGGAATACAGTTTGAAAGATTACACAGGCATTGGCTTCAAGGAAATGATAATTACTGGAGTGAAGTAATTATTCATACTTATAATAAATTATGCTATATAATGTGTTTGTATGTGTGCTTAAGTAACCAATAATATTTGAAGATATGACAGCTCAGGAGCAGTGAAGTTGGATGAGAATCAAGTGATCACCTGTTCAATTGTTATCTCAGGCTTAAGCTTACAGTAAAAGTTACATTGTGAGGATGTGACCATATTATGATGGTGGCAAGCTATCACTCACTAATTATAGTACATATAATTATCTTAGCCGTAGGACGACCACTGCTGAACATAACCCTCCCCCAAATAATACTGACCATCCCACCCCAATTAATCACTGTCCATCATTTGAATACTAGTCCCACTACACACACATATATATATATATATATATATATATATCCTACTAATATTATAAATGTGAAAGTTTAGATGGATGGATGCATGGATGTTTGTTGATCTTTCACGCTAAACGGCTAGGCCAATTTTGATGAAAGTTGTTATGGAGGTAGGTGAGGCTTTGGATTGCCACATAGAATACTTTTCATCATCATCATCATCATCATCCAACAACACGCGGATGCAACCGCGGATTCCAGCTAGTATTATTATAAATGAGAAAGTTTGGATGGATGGATGGATAAATGGATGTTTGTTACTCAAAAACGGCAGAACGGTTGAATAGATCTGGAAGAAATTTGTCACAGAGATAGATAATCTGGAATAGCAAATAGCCTACTTTGATCATCATCATCATCAATCAACACGCGGGTGAAAAAGCGTAACATTCTTGGGCAAAGCATAGACAAAATAACAAGAACTTCGGCTACGACAAGATCGTAATGATGATAATTCTGTCAAAGTTTGTGTCAGCTTCTGATAGTTTAGTCAAAAGCACGCTATCATTTTGACAGCTTGATACATTAGACGTGCTCGGTTACACAAATGAAATACACAAATATCGTCAAAGATGATGAGTTGTAATGCCAGTTTTTTCCATTGTGATTAATTTTATGTTTGTATGTACTTAGATACTGTATTTTATAATAAGTGTTTAATGATTGATGTACTAAGTATTTAAATTTAATAAAAAATACTAATACTCTTATAAGAATTACGTTTGACCATGTAAATATTTTATGACATTTTGATATCAAGATAGTTATGGCCTTGGAGATGATAATAAGCTACATGAAGTACTAATCCTGCGCAGACGAAGTCGCACTCACCAGCTAGTAGTTTTATAAATTAAAATAAAAAAAGCAGTTGCCTACATATTACATTCCACTTGAAACATAATGTATTCTGAAGTGAAATATATAAATTTGGAAATAATATTTTGAAAATTTACGTTACAGGAAGTACGAACCTAACACACTACAGATTGATTTATTTTTTCCGTATTACGAAATAACTGGAGATTATGACATTAAGGGAAAAGTAATGAGTATCAATATAGAGGGCAAGGGCAAAGCATTTTTGAATGCAAGTAAGTATTTTTGATACTATTTTCTTACGATTATGAAACAAAATGTATTTTTGTTGGTATAAGGAAAATATTAGAGTAGAAAAGTATTGCTTTTAGAAATGTCCTCTATCGAACTGGTCGGCTTAAAATCGTACTCGCCTTGCGGAATCCGTACCACACCGTGAATACAAATTATTTATCATCAATCATCATCTCAGCCGTAGAACTTCCACTGCCGAACAAATGTAAGAGATTCTATAAAATATTCTATAAGGAAGTCCATTGGTTTGATCAGATGAAAATGTCACAAAAGATGTAGACAAGTATGTCTACCTGGGATAGACTGTCCAGTTAGGGAGGTCCAACTTCGACAAGGAGGTCGCACGAAGAATCCAGCTCGGATGGGCATCGCACGGGAAGCTTCGATGCATCTTTTCGTCTCTAATATCTCAGAGCCTTAAAACCAAGGTTTTCAACCAGTGAATGCCATGGAGTCTTATGGCACTGAGACGTGGTCCCTTACTGTGGGCCTCATTAACAAGCTTAAAGTCGCTCAACGAGCAATGGAGAGGGCAATGCTTGGGGTTTTCCTGCGTGACAAGATCCAAAATGAGGAGATCCGTAGGAGAACTAAGGTCACCGACATAGCACTTAAAATTAGCAAGTTGAAGTGCCAATGGATTGGCCACATCGCTCGCAGAACTGATAACCGATGGGGAAGAAAGGTTCTCGAGTGGCGACCACGCATCGGAAGACGAAGTGTAGGCCGATCCCCCGCTTGGTGGAGCGACGACCTAGTCACAACCGCAGGGAATCGCTGGATGCAGGAAGCAAGTTGCCAGTCCAAGTGACGTTCTATGGGGGAGTACTATATCCAGCAGTGAACGCCTTCCCGCTGATAGTGATGATGATTATAAATGATGACATAATGACATGCCCGCAACTTCCACTGCATGAAATATCTTAGTAAAACTTTATGGGATCCCTCGAAAACAACATGCTAAATCAGAATAATCGATGTGCTAATCTTGGGTATAAGCTTTCTTCCATCTAAATTCGTTGAAGCGTTTCAACTTGAAAAAGTAATAAACTTACTACACACTCACACTTATTTTTTATGACATAATTTTGCAGCAAACATTCACTTGGTGATAGACACCACAGAAGAGATTTATGAAAAAAAGGGCAAAAAATATTTAAAGTTTGGCAAATTTGAAGTAAAAGCAGAGTTATTGGGGATGTTGTATTTGGATTTGGAAAACCTGTTCAATGAAAACAAAGAACGAGGTATGTATATTTTTACCGTTTTTAAAGCATATGTAGGTACCGTTTAAAATCTGGTTCTTGTTTATATATGCTTAATTTCACATTGTTAGTTTACTACCTTGTACCTTTATCGACTCTTGCGCGGTTCGATTTTCACAGAGGGCCCGCGAAACGGCGCCCCTCCCGGCGGCCGAGCTACGTCAGCATGTTTGCTCCGAGTTGGTAACAAACGGCGCTTGTGTCATACCTATAGATGCATTTCACACAGTCATGTTGAAAAAATGGCACAATTTTTTGACAATATGTATTTAACTCCCTTCCGGTGAAAAGATGCGAACCCTCCTAGAACCCTAGTGCAAGTGCACTGAATTTACAATTAAAATTGATAGTTTGAGTTTGTATAATTCGGCGAGCTCCGCCGCTCTACATACTCAAAAGGCATCAAGTCATATTTCAGGGTTATAATTTCATGGATATTTATTCATAGTGTTTACTATAAGGACATACAACAATTGATATTTAATTTCTAACAATAATTCATTTGTTCTCAGCGGATCCAGTCCTCAAATTCATAAATGACAATTATAAGGATGTGGCAAGGCTTTTACAGGATCCTTTCATTTTGATAAATATTAGGAAACTAATAGAAAATTGTAATAAAATACTAGCAGAGATTCCTCTTGGAGACATTGTAATCAATCTTGAAGAAAATTAATATATAAATGTTTTGATACCTCTCAACTTCAATTTTGACATAGTATTACTTGATTAAAACTTTCGTAAGTATTACACATTTTAATGTTATTCGACGGTTTAACTTATGCGGTAGGTAAAGTTGAATATCTCGACCGGTTTCGTGGCCGTCCGGGCCATTCTTCATAAGATTGTTTTTGTTTATGACAATATACAAATTAACATAAATGTTGTTCACTTCCTCAGCTTTGAAAGGTCTAGGACTTGTAATTGTAATTGACACTTGTAATAACAAGTGATGCTTTAGGCATATTTAAATACATAATAAATTACTTTATTTTAGAAAACCGACCAAACCAAAAATACTGGCATTTCTATGCATATAACAATAATGTTTTATGGTGGTTAAGTGATATTTAGTTCGTTATATTGATTGCTGACTTCATGTGTTAAAATAAAAATAAAACGTTAAAAATTGTTTTATTAAATTAAATATGACTATATATCCCACATATCTCATTTTTTTTCAGAGTAGAAAGAAGCCTATTTCCTACATTCCTTAAGAATAGTCTTAAGCATAAAAGAAAGGCACACAGACTTACTTGCCTAAGCCAGTAATGCTTATGCAAGAAGAAAAACATATTATTGTTTTATTTTACGTACTGAAAGTTTCATGAATTTCCACTTACTTACAGTACACGGCGATAAATATTCCACATCGACCTTTAGAAAGAGACTATCAGCTAATTTCGGATTCGTAGAGCGTTATCACTATGACACATGACACACTGCCTATTAGACGTTTATCAGTCGTTGTTTAAGTGCGGTAGAGTGCGGTCGCGTCCACTTAAATATATATAACTTATTGTTCGAAATTGGAACGCAATCTTGATGATAGCCATGACCACTAGGCCACCAAAGCACGAGGTCCAAGCATCGAATTTTAACTCTCTATCTAATTTTGACCGTCGTATCGGGACGGAGCGACCTATTGGACAGCTAGACAGCATCATCCAACAGAAAGAAGCTTTTTTTTCAAATACTTAACTTTCGTATTGATGTCAAAAACAAAAGAGAAAAGTCAATGTAATATTTTTTTAAAGTCACCTTATTGTAATGTAACCAGGATGATACATTATCAAGGACAGCTTGTGCAGTTTTAAAAACTTCGTCCCATCTCTCTCCCTGTACAACAATGGCAGTGTCATCAGCGTAACTCATAATGAAGGTTCGCCCAATGGGAAGAGAAGAAATCTCGTATTTGTAGACAAGAAAGAGAGTTAGCACGAGTATATTTACTTGAGGGATTCCACAGGTAACGGACAGGGGATCCCTGAGAATATTTTCCTTTTTTAATATTTTACGTCCTTCCACTCATATCTACGTCCTAAGCAAGCTGAGTTTCTCTAAGCTTCTCTGATTCTAAGCTTTTCAAGTTTATTTTTAATTGAAGCGAAATTCATACCGTTTAAACGGCCAGATTTTGCTTGTTTAGGAATATTGAATAGAATTTTGCCATACCATAGAGCGTTCCTGAGAATTGACCAGTAGAGACCTGACAAAACTATTATCTTCCGTAACTTTGCCAATATTAGCAAAATACTATTATTTTAACTCTGAAACCATGTCATCTACGAGTATATGACGTGGTTTCAGAGGTGAAACGCTTCTATTTCTAGAAAACCATGTGAAACTGGTGTGTTTTATAACCTGCCTGTTTTTCATTATTATATTATTATTACATATTAGGTACAGGTTATTTTTAAATTTTTCATGCTTATAATTTATTTTATAATTTTTTAAATAGTTTTACTGTAATTTCTGTAATATTTATATGTCACTTAACTATATTATTTGGTTGCCGGCAAGGTTTTAAATGCATTCGATCTCTACTTTTCATGCATATAATCAAGTCAGATATGATCCATGGGTTTTCAGTAACCATGCTGCGCGGAATCATTGAAGTCAAGGCATTTGTAAATATCTGTAATCGTATATAACGTTATCAATCAAGTTAATCGTATATTATGTAATCGTTATATACGAATACAATTATCAGTTGCTAAATAAAAGTTATTACTGCTACTTAAAACATTTGAAAAGTCTGTACTTTTAATCGCTGAAGGTAATTCAGCTATACACAGACAAAGTCGCATCCGGATGATAAGGTGGAGGATATGTATGAAGACATAAGTTGGGCCATACATACCTTTGAAACACACTTTATATATGTGTTATTATCGGGGACTTCAACGCGAAGTATAAAGGTAAAAGAAGCGATGATGATGAAGGCAACGGAACCGTAGGGGACAGAAGTTGGCCGACTTTTTAGAGAAAGAGGGACTCTTTATGATGAACTCTTTCTTTCAGAAGTCACCTCACAGGAAATGGACCTGACTGGGTCGCGATGGTTCCACGAGAAACGAGAAATGACTTCATTATGACCACCAAGAGACAAATATTCACTGATGTCTCCGTGATCCACAGGGTGAAAACCGGTAGTGATCACCGAATGGTAAGAGGCACATTGAATATTACCTTGACCCTTGCTAATAATGGGATTAATTGTCATTCACCGTCAATGATGATATCATCAAATTAGGCGAAACACTTTTCAGTTATTGGAGTATAACTCAAAAACTGCAGTATCGAGTTTGACAAACTTTAAATGGAACCACTTTAAAAGTATAATCTACCAAACACAAATAAATGTTTTGAGATTCTGTCTACAAATGGGGAAGAAATCAGCTAACATACACAAAAAAATACATATAGTCGTACATAAAAACTCCTTCTTTTTTGAAGTCGGTTAAGAAAGCTTAACCAACTTAGTGGAGACAAGTTGGGAATGCTTCGTATAACGACAGGCACATGCACTAAAATTGATTATAAAACTAATCACTTCTATGGCTTCGTACAGAGAGTGTCAGTTTATTTGAATTCAACTTTTCAATTGTTGTCTGTGTGAATTATACGAAGCACAAAAAGTACATAATACATAACACTTCTTCTTAAAATCTTGATAACGTATGCAAAAACCATATAAAATATTATTTTGAGTTTACTTAATTTGATAATCATAGTATTGTGTTTACAAAAATTATTTTAAGGATAACTAATAAGAGTTTAAATAAAATGCTGCTTGTTTACTCAATAGTTATTCAGTGTTTATAGAATCTATTATATTTATATGAAAGTATTTATGATAACTACCTTTTACCCGGTTGGTCGATACATGCAAAGAGTACATAAGTAATATAAGTTTGACTTCAAAAGAAAACCGTTCATAAATAATATAATATCCTCGTGATATACTCAGCAAATGAATTATAAAAATATAATTCCCTACATACACTATTTTTTTATACGAATTTATTATAAACTAATCAATTCGTATATGGATTCGCTTCGTCGCACATATGTAAAACTTTGCCCTAGATTAGTAATTTTAGATAACAAATTAAACTCTCTAACAGTCTTCTGGTGCTGGCGTGGTGTTGTAGTCACAAGTAACCTAAACACTCTTCGCTTCGCTCGCCGTCGTACCTATAAATGACTTTGCCCTAGACTAGTCATGAAAAGTGAATACTATATATTAACATAAAAACTTCCGTGAGAACTCATAGTTTAATGGTAAAACCGGCAAACACTCACGTCTATCATCTAGTCGTTATATTCCGATAGAGACCGACTAGATGATAAACGTGAGTGTTTGCCGGTTTTACCATTTAACTATATATTAAGTCTGTTAACAAAACATAATTTTGTTAACAGACTTGTCAAATCATCAATATATGATAATGAAACAAATTAAGATATGATAGTTAAATTATATTTTTCTCCGTTACTGCACCAATCATTTATCAGTGAACGGCGGTGCAATTCTCTAAGAGCAAACAACGTGGCATCGTTAAACAACATCCGTGAAACAAATGACGAGATGACAAGAAAAACAACCTTATGTACAAGGGCGATATCTCAAAAAGTATTTGTCATCAGTGACTGACGAATCATTAGAGAATCGCTCGGCTGAACCGCACGGCTGTATTGAAATAAAAATACGTGAAATGAATTTCGAAAGGAAGTACGCCCCCCGAACGACTAGCTAATGTTTTGTTGCTTCGTAACTAATATATATTTTGAATTTAGATTAAACGACTATTATGATTTCTTACCATTATGTATATTGACCGTTATATGGCTTGGCTGTAGGTTATATATTTTACCTTTTGTACTTACGACCTATGAAGTTATGTATTTTGAACCATTCGGCATTAGAAATGATGCATTAGAACTTATTTCTTTTAAATTAATATATTTTGACCTTAAAAATTTTGATACGTATCCGTTTATTTATATAATTTACAAATATTTAAATATTATGTTTACCAACAAAATCTACATTAAACATTGTAAAACTCACTAATTTAATAAAGTTAATCAACATTACGGAGCGATAAGCGATCTGTGGTTTGCTCACAGCTCATTATTAAAATTGAAAGAAGTCTTATCGTCAACGAACAGTGACTTGAAAGATTGAATATTAAATAAAATTGGTCGTCTGACACATTGATGGTTATACTGGCGAAGTTGGCGAGAACTTGGATGGAACGTAACCACGAGAAGAGATAAAACATCACCACTCTGATACAATACTTCATCAAGAAATAGGCGAAAGGAAAATCAATTTTATTAATCACATTAACAAATCACACAAAATGTGTATCATACATGGAGATCACCAATATATACGATCGGATTGTTATAACAGCTGTAACCATTTATTCAATGTGTTAAGGTCTTGGAACAAGCTCGAGGCCCATCTGGTGTTTATAGCCACTGTAAATGTATATATAAATACGGTAGGTAATATTACCGTGGTTTAACGGTAACTTCTGCC
The DNA here is from genome assembly GCA_917880725.1 of Selenia dentaria. NCBI lineage: Eukaryota > Metazoa > Arthropoda > Insecta > Lepidoptera > Geometridae > Selenia > Selenia dentaria. The sequence goes on from OU862893.1 coordinate 22,958,611, forward strand.
TATAATAAGTGATGCAGTTCGTGACAAGTGAAGACTGTACTGCGTCTATCATCCTAGTCCTATTTGTTAAGCCTCATGTGTCTGTATGTTCATCGGCACTCATACCATTCAAACCGGAATATCTGCCAGCACACTGCTGAAAGGTATCCTCTATATCTATCAGCAATGTGGTGGCAGTACTGCTATTAAACAGCGAAAAGCTACCGAACGTAACGCAATTTACTGAATCTGATATAGTATGTTTGCGATCTTACTCGTTTGTGTATTCGCGGTCTTGGGTAAAGTTTGGTGCAATAAACCTGTACAAATAGGCGTTTTGGTTCTTCAGCGACGAGATAAAAGAAAAGTTTCAACGGAATGGATCGGGACGGGAGTTTTATCAGATTTCGTTTAGGATTTGTTAGGTACATATTTGCGCGGAACTCTAATCTTTACAGCAAAGCTTTTACATTTAATTATTTAGAGCAATACTCCAAAGATCCATTTTTAAATAGACATCTTTAAAATTATTTTAATAGAATGTACCTTTTCAAGTAAGTATGTAATTGGTCTATATAATGTAAATGGAGAGACTAACCAACATTTTCAGATTTTATTATCTATGGGTTGGTGCACAATTTGAAATTCATATAAATTTTATTCGTAAAACATGTCAATTTATTCTAATTTAAGTCATGTGTTTTAAATAGTGTTTTGTTTTTATGAAACCGTGATAGTATTTGGTGCCATGGATAAACTATATATGCGTACAATTTTCGAATATGAGTTCCTGCGTGGAAATGCCACTGCGCAAACAACAACAACATGAAACATTAACAACGTGTACGGGCCTAACAGTGCTTGCATAAACGCGGTCCATTATTGACTCTATAGTTTTAAATCTGGAAATGTTGAGTCGAAGAACGAGCCTCGCGGTCGGCTGGTATCCATTGTCGACAACTACGAATTGAAGGCGATAGTGGAAGTGGATCCAACTGAGTGACAAAACAACATTGAAGCATTACAGCACCTAATCAATGCGCTATTAAAATATTACTCATACGAAGATGTTAGTGAGTGTCTGGTGGACCAGTGCCGGTCTTGTACATCACAGATTCATGCCGAATAGCACCACAGAGACGGCTACTGATCACCTATTGACTGTGACATCTATTCTAAACAATGATGGAGAAGCTCGCAATCCTACCAAATGACACCATAGTGACGGAAAATGTCTAATGACAAGAATTGCAAACAATGATGAAGAAGCTCGCAATCCTACAACCAAGACTTGTCAATCGCTCTTCTCCATTGCTTCTTCACGACAACGAGTAAAGCCGTGAACTCATACTTCACGACATATCATCACAAAACTACAAGAGTTACAGCTGGAAGCTCATCGTCACCCACCGGACCTGGCCTTCAAATTAGGCCTACTTAAAAAATTCAATACCCGAAAGGCAGTACAAAACACTTTCGCTCACTTCATCGCTTCCCGTCCGGCTGATTTCCACAGGAAAGGGAACTGCCATCAAAATGAAAAAATGTATAGGTAATCACGGCCAGTACTTTTATACGCTAAAATTAAAAAAATGCCAAAATTGTTACCATACTAATCTCCAAATTCATTAATATACGAGTACTTTTCATACCACGCTTGACAATGTCCAATTACATATTATCCCAACGAATTATTGTGAACCTCCCAAGGGATCAAAGTGATTTGAATTTGGAACGTTAATTTGTAGGTTAGGTACTCTTAGTATTTTTTTTTCTGTTTATGTGGTCTGCGGGTTGTGGCCAGTTCGATTTTCGAATAAATCCTCTTTTCAACGCCCATAGTAATAATAAACGGTTTTTTTCTGTAGCCCTGAGTTTTTATTGTCTTGCAGTAGGTATGAAAAGTAGAGTTTTGATCTCGAGAATAAAGCCTGTCTTCGTCTCAGGTGAATTAAACCCTTCGCTTCTTTAGAACTCTACATAAATCCGCAAAATTTAAATTAACTCTATAGTTTCTCGTTACGCTCAGGATCCAATATGCCACGCGTGGCGTAACACATGCTATGCTATTTTAGAACGTTTTATACGGAACGCTCAGCAGCTGCTGCCACCTATCCGTACCTAACAAAACTAAAGAGTTGAATTTTACAAATGTCTGTGTCATCAAAAGTCTCTGTCAAAATTTTACTTTTTTTAATGTAGTTTCTTGGTAGTTTCACTGTCAAGTCAATATTTGCCGATACGTAGTATTCTTTCATTCACAAGTTTAAGAGGCGGAACCTGCATACTATATACGCGGGCGATTTTGCGTTGTTTTCTCACTGTCGGAGACGAGTCAACATCTCCTGGGGATGCCTCGTGTAGGGGCGAAACACGTGTCGAATCATTTTTGGTTGATCGGGTTGTTGTTTGTGCGTTGTTTATTCTGTATACTTCCTTTTTGCATTTTGTGCGGGAGGGAGGGTGGTGCACACCGCAACTCGGCCATAAGCATTGTTTTTCAGCGGAAGTGTCACTAGATATTTATTTAATATCGTGTTTGATAATGGATTTCCTCAAAGTAACGCCTGAATCAATAAATTAACTTACTAAACAAGTTTATTAATGAACAAAATGTTGACATATGTCTATTAAATGAATCATGGCTTAAAAGAAATAGCAAAATTCCCAATTTTAATTTAGATAATTTTATTTTCAAAAACTCCACCAATGAACATAATGGAGTTGGAATATTAATTAAACAATATCTAAAATATGACATTTTAAATACATATTTTCATGTGTCATTAGTTTATTATTATCATTAGTTATCACCTCTGTTGTATAGCTTGTATACATCGCAAATTTATGACTACATTGACACCTCAAATATTAAGATTTTACTTATTTACAGTGAAAATCAAAATCTGAATGTAGCAGTGAATAATATAAATTCTGCTTTAAATCAATTACAACATTATTACAACATAATATTAAAATTAGACATTAGCTCTGACAAAAGTTCAGTTTTGGTATTTAGCAAAGATCCATCAGCTCACTCTACTGTAAAAGTAACTTAGAACAACATATCTATCCCTGTTGTTAATCATCATACGTTTTTAGGTGTTATAAAAGATGACAAACTGAAATTCGATAAACATATTATATCAACCGTATCTGTAAAAATGCTATGAAAAGTATAAAATGTTTTAAGATGTTTGGCAGGAACATTTTGGGATTCAGTCCCAAGACACTAAGCATGTAGTATAAGAGCTAGTGTAACTTTGCTAAGAAAACTTAATGTAATTAAAAATATAGGATTTAGCGGAGCAATGCGTACTATACCAATTAACTCTATGAAAATAGAAAATGGCATACCCCCATTAACTCTACGACGCTTGCATATAGCTGAGAAATTCTGCCTTACGGAGTTATCATCGAACAATGATATTGTTCTTAGTACTGTTTCACATCCCACAGCTATTGCTCAGCTAACTGTTACTCCTGAACTTTCAGCCAACACTCTTGTTTCTGGATGTTTACCTGAAGTTTCAACTATAATGACGTATGTTAAAAGTTATTACAAAAATATATATGTGACTGATAAATGGCCTATATATAAATGTCCATTTAATTGCTTGATTGAATACCTAGATATTAAGAATTGCCACATAGAATTTTGAGTCTTTGAAAAAATCTTTGTAAAAATTATGCTCAAACAACTTTTGGCGCACTTCAACGAGCATTCAATACTGCACCAAAATCAGTTCGGTTTCACGAAAGCAAGATCAACTACGGATGCCGGTGTGCAGTTAATAACGTATGTCTTAAATGCTTGGGAGAGCTGACATGATGCTATTGGTGTTTTTTGTGATCTCTCTAAAGCATTTGATTATGTGGAACACCGTATACCGATTCGAAAGCCTTTCCATTATGTTCGTATTCGTGGAGCTGCGCTTGATGTCATCGAGTCATATTTATCTGACAGGATGCAAAAGGTTGGCATAAATGGTGTAAGATCTTCGGGATCTATAATTTGAATGGGTGTTCCACAAGGGTTCATTTTAGGGCCTTTTTTGTTCTAAGTATACATTAACGACTTGCCACTTATGGCCAAGGATCTTTGTGATATTGTTTAATTTGCGGACGACTCATCTCTGATTTTTAAAGCAGATAGGAAAGATAGCACACTAATTCAAGTAAACAATGCTCTATCTAGTATATCTAAATGGTTCTCAACTAATAATTTATATTCTGTATTAACAAAAGAAAAAATGTTTGAAGTTTTCTTTGCCTACTGTTCCATATTTGGAGTCCAACGTTACGCTTGATGGAGTTAAGCTCGTAATGGACAAGGCAACAGACTTCCTAGGCATTAAAATTGACGCAACATTACAATGCACTCACCTCTTCTAAATGGAATGTATGGGAGACTCAGTTCTGCTCCATATGCGGTAAGTACGTAAAATAAGATGTAAAATAAGAGAACTAACAGACGTTCCTACGGCGTGATTTCTATATTTTGCATATTTCCACAGCGTAATGTCATATGGGATATTGCTATGGGGTTCAGCGGCTGATATAGAGACCATCTTTATTCTACAAAAACGTGCTATTCGAGCTATATACGAAATGGGTCCCCGTGAATCTTTGAGAGATTTATTTAAAGAAATCAATATTAACGTTGCCTTCCTTATTTGTATTTGAAAATATAATGTATGTTCGTAAAAAAATACATAAATATAAGTTAAATAGTGATCACCACCCTTTTAATACTAGAAATGCAAATAGGATACCTAGTTTTAGACTTGCGAAGACTAAAAAGTCATTCTTACGAAATTGTGTGCATTTTTACAATAAAATCCCAAAACACATAACTGAAATTTTCAATAAACAAGCAAATTCAATAAGTTGACTGTAAAAACGTTTTTTATAAAAAAAAGCTTATTATAAAGTCTGAAATTATATAGAAGACAAAGATGCTTGGAATACTCCACTTCTGGCAAGCTGTCACTCTGCCACTCATAAAATGTAATATTTGTAGTACCTCTATATATTCTGGAACGTGGCGGTAGAGTCGTTAAAGTACATTATAATTAAAAATTTACTTTCATAAGTTCATTCTAAATTGAATAAATGATTTTGACTTTGAGTAATTGAGAAAAAATATTTTGATTTCTTAGAATTCTTAAGTACCAAATCCAATGTTTATGTTCTCTATACGTATGGCTGGAAGACTGTACAGCCCTCGGATGACAAAACGCCGTAACCTAAAATACGACTATTTGAGAATAACGAGTTCAAAGTGTTTTTTGTCTTTGAATAATTAAAATAATAACTTCATTTGTTACTATATTCCTGGATTTATTTTTATTCTCATATACAGGGTGTTTAATGAAACGATGTAGGGATTTTTGGAGCCGATCAATTCACTAATTATTTTCAACCACATATGCCATACTGAAAAGTGTCGTGGTTTGTAATTTAATATTAATACTTTGTTTTTACTTTTAATGGCAAGAAAAAAAATGTCAGTTCAGTTTTAGGTAATTATGATATTCACAACTCTTAATAAACGAATAATTTTTGATATGTTTAATCTAAGTTTTGTTCAGATTTCAAAACTAGCTAGGTTCATGGCCTTTCATTTAAAAAATAATTGAATTATGCACAAGATTTAATTAGATATTGTAATGTACATTTGCATAAAATTATCATTATTTTTGATTTGAATTACTACGTTTCTTGTATCTAGATTTGGTCAAACTATTCAACAGCAGTATTTTTTATCTGAACTTTTATGCGTAGTTCGAAAAGAAACCGAAAGAAGTATACATTCGACGGGTTAATAAAATAGCAAAAAGAAGATACAAGAACATATTTTCTTATTCAGAACTGATACTTACGCAAAAATCAGCAGAGAATAAGCAATAACTTAAAATTTATAACGTCTGCCTGTCTTCTTCTTCAATTTCTTCTTTAACTAGCAAATTTTCGAAAAAATATCTTCGAAACATGGGCATGGAGTTTGTCATTATCTCAGCCGGAGGACGTCTTCTCCCTAGAAATTTCCAAAAGGACAGGTTGGAAACATTGGTTTTCATAAAAACAATGCAAGTTCCATGCAGTTCTTAAACCTGGCATAATTCAGAACATGACGCTCATTTAGGTAAACTGTTTAGATATTGTTTTCGCAAAAGTAAACGGATAACATTGTTTGGCATTTTAACAATTCACTTTAACCAACATTGCAGTAATTATATGTAAGTTTATAAACAGGTGGATATAGAGCGTCATGTTTACAAGAGCCCATACAAAAAACGGGTAAACGTTTTTTTCTGCGGTTCTTGAATAGAAGGCCTGGGCAGGCCTGCTTTAACGTTGTCATGGTACGAATAAGCCGGGCAGTTTTCTAGAAGTCCTATAAGAGCTCATGGTATGAGGCCCCATCTGTTGTCAAATGTATCATATTTTATGCCTGTGTTTAAGTTTGTTACAAATAGCGCAGAAATAATCTAGATAAAGTTGTCTGAATCTTTGTGTCATTACTTTTCTAGTTCCTAATTATTTATCTCAAGATGTCATAGATTTATTATTTCGGCTGAATGACTTTGTATCCATGGCTAAGTAATAAATTTAAAAAAAAAGTAAAAATTTTATGCGATCATTGCGATTTTTATATTTAAAATTTTGATATCCTGAAATTACAATAGTGCCATTATTGGCATAAAATACATTTATTAAACAGTTGCGTCAGTATTTACAATGTTGCGCTCTCCTACGCAAGAATCCTCCACGCCGCGGCGCCGCCTGCTATCGTCGGACTAACGACGCGTCAGATCAGAAGAGAAAAATGCCGGAGGACCTACTTTCCTCACAGATACCAGAATTAATAGCTAAAATGAATGGGTGGAAAACAGTGTAATTAATGACAAAATCGACTCCGTCATAGAAGGTGAGCTAACCTCACTTTCGACCCAGTCCAATAACATGAAGTACGAAATCAAGAAACTGCGTATTGATTACGCGTCTTTTCAAAGTAAACTTTGTTCAGTTGACGCTGAGATAACCAACATTAGGCTACCATCGAATTCCAAAGTAACTCTCACTCTGACCTAGTTCCAAAAGTACACTTGTTGGAGTCCAACATCCATGATGCAGATTCTTACGGAGTACGCGATGAGATCAATAGTCTTCAGCAGCGGGAACGCCTATTAATTCTCCTTCCTTCAATTATAAAATGCCGAGGCATCACTACTAGGCATTTGGACCGGCCTGGGGATACTCGCAAAATATATATAAACAAGCACCTGACTGTGGAAAATAAGGCTTTGCTTAAGAAAGTTAAAGAACAAGACAAGCCAGAACTTGCCAATACCAGTATGTATGGATTAAAAAATGACAGATTTTTGTGAGAAAAGGAGACACTTGCCCTGCTATACTAATAAGAAGAGAAGACAACCTCAAAAAAATTATATGCATTATGTTTTGTGTGTTATACTAGGATAATAAAATATACATTCTGTGTAATATCAAGAAACCATATATATACATTTCATCACCGCTTGGAAAGGCACAGAGGAAACTCACAAATACCTGTTATTATGGAACATTGTAATTACTGCAGTAGACATGGAGTCATACATTCCAGAAACTAAGTACCTCACAATAGTGGTAAGTAATGATTTACATGCCCCCAAAACATATGTTAGGATAGTACTTCTAATAATTCTAATAATATCTGAATATGTATTGTTTTCTGTTTACACCTGCACCTTTTCTTGTATATCAGTCATATTATGCATTTTGAATGTAATTCTCAGTAATATGCCTACATAAAAATAGTTCTCTACTTACCCATAGAACTTACCACAATGTTACATTAAAGTTTGTGGTTAACTTTAAACAATTCATAAATGAAAGACAACAGCTACATACATACACTTATAATGCATACAGCAGCCAGCGCAATACTGTACTGACATAATAGTGTGAGCTACCTGAAAAAATACATTATTGTATGAAAAAAGAAAAAGACTATATTAATCGAAACTTAAAGTAATAATTGTGTATGTATCCACTACTTCAATTAATTTTAAACTCCAACTTTTTCAGATATAATAAATGTTATGGCTAACTTAACAATTATTTTGATAAGAAAATGCACTAATGAAAAATGCTGTTTAATAATGTCACATGCTAATTTTAAAAAAGCTCAGTGGCTCTGGAAATTGTCATATTATTTCCATACAACTTTTATACATTATTTTACCCAAACTTGCACAGATTTACAAATTTTCATATAGCAATGTTCCTTACCTTAAGACTTGTGATATCAGAAGTAATTGTAGTGATTAAGTGTAGCCTAAGGCATGAACAATTTACATCTCAAACTATATTAAAAGGCTATTAAAACATGTAAATAAAATAACACAGTATTATTGGACAAAATATTATATTGTGCTCATCTGTGGATCCCAATTGGTTCACAACAATCAATATTGTATTACTAGGATGTCTGTATTCTGTTCAATAAGGTTATATAATATCACACACAGTAATAATCACTGCCACTATGCAATAATAGAAAAAATATGGATTTACTAGCTGTGCTAGTACACAGTTTATATGGGTCCAGTTGTAAATACCTACAATGCAAAAAACCTATGTAGTAAATAATCCACATGTCATATTTAGTGGCTTTATGATTTTTATTATTCCATTACTGCATACAAATAATATTACCATTATATTATATGCGGACAACTGCTGGTGCGTCCATCATTGGGAGTGCTCGGTGAGATGCTGAAAATTTGTGAGAGCTTTGTTGCTAGACATGGTCTGACATATAATATGAATAAAAGCTAATACATGGTATTTTATGCCACCGGTAAATGCCCTGAAAATATATCTATTACGATAACCTTAAATGGCTTTAATTCAAACAGAGTTTATAAATTAACTATTGTTTATTTATATATAATTAATTAACTTGAATATTTAGGGCATTTTCTTAGTAACAACTAAATGACAATGTATGAAATGAGAGAGAGTAGGGTGCTCGCCATCTGATATAATGTGTTGGCCTGTAGATTCACCCGATGTACTGATCAAGTCAACATCATGCTAATAAAAGCTTATTGTCAAGGCTATATGCGGTAGTCTATAGTTCAATTGTGCCAAAAGATCACTGGATGAGGACAACGTGTAGGAACGCGTCCAATAAAATCAGTAACGTTTATGCCTGACTAGTTTAAAAAAGTTTATGGTTTGCACATGTGCATTGCAAGCTAACTCTGCCTTTTATGGTATTGCCCAATGACAGACATAAAAAGCAATTCCGTTGTAAAAATCTTTTAGAATTTTTTATGATTTTGTCAGGAATAGGATTATTGTATTTTATTACAATAAAAGTAGCAGTTCTTTTCAACATTTTGATGTTACAATTTTTTTTTTCTTGTATACCTTATAGGTCTACCTCCTTGGTTTAATATTATAAGTAATCTTAACCCATCGACTCGCGATTCGCCATATTTGGCCAATAATACAATAGACTTCGCAGAAATCAACCCACTTTTCCAGGAACTGCAACGTGTGACGTTAAATCAGTTTATTGTATTTTATTATACTAAAATAAAAAAATAGTACCTAGTCCTTTTAACTTTTCCACATGTTGTAGTTCCTACAAAAGTAGGTTGATTTCTGCGAAATCTATTGTATTAATGGCCAAATATGGCAAATCAACGGGTTAAGCATGTTGTTTACTTCTGTTCTGTTCATAAAAACTATGTGAAAAAACTTGTACTTACAATAAGCCTTTATTACACACCAATAAGCAGAGAATAGGCGGGGGTAGCGAATGGTCATTTCACTCAAGAGTCAGGCTCATGTCATGACTGATGATAAGCAAACTGATGGTTTTCATGCCATCATTGCAAAAAAATAGTGTCATTGATGAGCAGAGTGTGGGCAAAGCAAAGGAGTTAGCCGTCACCTTTTTGAAGCATTTTGTGAGGACGGTGTCACAATAATTATATCTACATGTTGGTCATCTGCTGCCTAAAGTGCTTCATAATTTAATTTATTCTCCTTAGTTAATTAATAATTTAGCATAATAATTTAATTTAAGTATAAGTTTTTTGTACTAAAATGTGGATCTCAGTTACCTGAAATAAATTATATATATTGAAAACATACTGTTTTTATTGTTTCTTAGATTTTCATCTGTGAGAAACTATTTATTTTCAGCAAGGATTTCCAAAGATTGTGTAAGCTAAATATAAAAAAGATCAAAATTCTAATGTTTGGCATTTAGACCTTTCTAAAGCTATCTTTCACAATCTTGTGAAATCCCTGCTGATTAAATTATTTTGCTGCATCCAACATAATATGCCTTTAAACATACCTATAGGATGACCAATGCATATAATATACTATACTACTAATATTATAAACGCGAAAGTTTGTATGTATGTACAGATGTTTGTTACTATTTCATGCTCAAATGGCTAGGACAATTTTGATGAAATTTGGTATGGAGGTAGATGAGGTGTTGGATTAACACAGGAGACTTTCATTATCATCATCCATCAAAATGCAGGATGAACCATGGAGCACAGCAGCTGTGTATACAGGTACATATACACCTACATATTTTATTGAACCTATGTTGTACATATATAGTAGCTGCTAGCACATATATACAACATAGGTTCAAGAAAATAAGTAGGTGTATATGAACCTGTATATATATACAATATATTATATAGGTACCTGTGGGTAGGTAGGCATATATATATACCTACATATACATACATACCTATAGGTATATGTATATTCAAATTTTTTACCGTTAGGTGTGGATAGATGGCAGCACATAACCGTTCCTTCAAATTTGACAGAGTTACCAGTCTAAACCCAGTATTCATTGTAGTCTTTGGCGTAACACACTGCTTTACCCACGGTGCATAATCTACTATTATTTACTTCCTATTTGCTCCAAAACGCTTGCGGCAAAACTTCGTGTTCGGCAGACATATTTTTACGGAAAAAGAATAACTTCATTGAAACTTTCGGGATTATTAGAATTTTTTAATATTATCAGTACTAGCGTGGAGGTAGCCGGGTGCCCGAGTGCTATATGAAGAAGTGGCCCTGAAAATCACGAAACCGGTCGAGATACTCGACTAAACCCTAAGGATTAGATACGTTAAACCTTCAAAATAATATTATAAAGGGTAAAGTATAGCCATCATCATCATCTCAGCGAAAGAGAGTATGTCTATTTTTTAGGTAACCATACTCACTGTGTTAGAGGACGGAGTTTAAGATTCCTTCCTCCGCTGTCGGGATGCGAATATTTATATACGGATGCTTAAGAGGAAACCTGACTTACTAGTTGGTGGGTATGTAGCACGAACCTGGCTTAGCTTTTCTACGGGTATAGTGTTTACAGATTTTGAGGTAATCTTCGGTAAATGAAATCCAAAATATTTCGATAGCACAGGTGGCAGCAGACCGGGGTGCGGACGAGCGTGCGAGCACTGTCTGTCATTCATTTGCATAAAAAATACATCAAAAACAGCCTATTCGGCCGTTATTGGTGCTTAGTGATGGTTGACATGCGGGGTCGGTTTTACGCACCCATGCCGTCTCTATGCATTACTAGAACTATGTATTCTGCGTGTTATTGTAGCCACCTGTGTTCTTAATCATTTAGATGAGACCTTAGAGAATTAGGTATTAAAAAAATTTCGGTAATAATTTGTTCAAACATAATTAACCCATGATCTTCCCAGTGCTGAGACTCTAGCTTTGCTCTCAGAGTTAGGCTTTAAACTACCACCCAGTATATCTAACCTAAAAATCAACCCATGCCGAAGTTTTCAGGCCGCCCGAAGGCTTTTTTCGACATAGCCTAACGACTGTTTCTCTAAGACAAACAACCGGGACCGACGGCTTAACGTGCCGGAACGGCACGGAAGCGCTCAGTTGAATAATGCTACTAGCGGTCACCCATCCAACTCCGCAGCAATCGTTATTTTACACTGCTGGTCGGTGGTGAAGATCGCTAAGACAAGCTCCGCTAAGAGCACTTCGCTTTGTAATTATTTTGCTTTGCAATTATAAACAGTAAAACTTTATTCCTGTAGATTTTGAATAGTGTCGTATAGGCCAGTTTTTAAGGAGATTTTAGAAAAATGTCCTTGTTTCTTTATCATGTTTAAAAAATATAGACTACCCTTTGAAATCTAGGTCACTTGATGCTGTCAAGGCTAGAATTAGGTATGTAATAGAATAGTATAGTTATAAACATGTAAGATTGAGTTACCTACGTACTACCTAATGTTCGGTACCAATATTATTACAATAAGATTTGATACAGTCGATTTGCCTTGTATATTAAAATTTATATTTAAATAATCATAATAAATACACACAGTATACGTACGTATTTTCCTTTTAAAATGTATTTACCTACTCTAAACGAAGCAGCTCAAAAAGAATATCTTTAAAACACTGCCATCTATCTGCAAATCTGGGAACCTCTTACCTCGAAAGCCTTCGTGGTTGCAAATAGTTGCCCAAATTTGCGCACTTTACCAAAAGTTCAGTTTAAACGAGATTGGGGTCCAGTTGGAATCATAAACTAATAAGTAATAGGAACTTTTTGGTTGAATAAAACGAAGTTACGTAAACTAATTAAATTAGACTTGGAGGTAGGAGAGGTTGGATAAAGTCTACACTGTTAAGGTTGTTTATTTACACGAAAACATTAATTTATGGCGATATACGAGAAAGTGTTCTTAACACTCAAACCTTGTCATCTGAAAATATTGAATAAAATGTTGATATTAATAGAAAATAATAGTACGTTTATGGTACAAGTGTGTAATGTTGATGATTACCGCTGAGACCCGAGAGTCTTAAGAAAGCCAAGTACGGTAATCATCGATAAAAATGTTTTGCAATGGCGGGAAAAAATAATTAGTTTTCCTATGCGCGCGCATCTAACGGTGGCGATCGGCGATTGGGGTTTCTTTTCTTTTTGGCTTATTGCGGATAGCGTTTTAGCCACGTATAAAATGGGGAATGTCAAGTTTTCTTTATTACAGAGAAAACAAAAGTGGAAGTTTTATGTACAAACATGTACAAGTCGAAATTATCTATTTAAATACGAAGTTGCATCAAATAAGCCACTTGTGAATAATAGCAATGAAAAAGTCACAGTTTGATTACAGGTGTCATTATGTGTGCCTTAGTTGAAATAGTTATATCTACACCCATGGTTAAATATACATACGAGTATGTATATATAAATAAATAATATAAATATGTATATATCTACCTATTAATATATCTATTATATGAAAATGAACCCCTATTTCTCCTGGTCACGTTCTATCTTGAGAACGTATGGAACAATCTTGCTAATCCTTTTTTTTGTATTAATTATTGTCAGAAGAAGGTTGTTATGAAAGAAAAACCAAGCCAAGAGGTCATGGCGTGGCTGAAGGCCGAGCCTACTACACGAACGCGAACGAAGTGGTGGGCAGTCGCTGGTATATATATAAAAATGAGACCTTATTTCTCCTGATGACGCTATAACTTGAGAACGGCTTTATCGATTTCATTCATCTTTTTCAAATTTTTTTTAAAACTTCCTATAAGGTCCCTACTTAAAAAAAAAATAAGAAAAGATGGGAGGTCATGGCGAGGCCGAATGCCGAGCCTACTACGCGAACGAAGTGGCAGGCAGTCGCTAGTATATAATATAATATAATAATAAATATAAAACTGCTAATGCGATTGCCATACTACATGTGGGCACAGACTAGTGTGTGGCGTAAGGCTTTCATTCTATTATGATAAAAGACATGCTCTCCTTGTCACTATTTACTTATTACCTTCTAACATTATTAACGTATAATAGGATCCGTCCTCATGTCATCCGTCTTCATGTCTTAATTCTTTAATTATCATTCAGCAATGACAAGAATTCTACAATCATATAAGGGTTTTAGAATTATTTTATATACACGCCTGGTGATTTAATATTTTTATGTTTTATATGTCAGTTTTCAATACATCAACAGGCGTTTAAATTGCGTTTCTAAAAGCTTTTTATGATATATTACAAAATCCCATTAAATGTGTTCAACAAAGAGAAAGAACGAAGCTACGCTTGTTGCGAGATGATGTGTGGCCTGCGTACGCGCATGTCATTCATTGTTTGGTAAGCCCACAGGGCTGGGCGTTGTGCAAAAAATGTGGGAACTGACAAATGATTTTTAGGGATGTGAAAATAAAGCGTAACCGAAATCGTGTCGATTATTATTAAAATTCGATTTAGAGCAATAATACCGTTGTCTACCTCAGACTGATTACGATTCTTTAACTTGTTAAAAGCTTGTTATTATTACTCCGTTCATTTATAATAAATGTACCTACTAACAAGTTATTAATTTGAAAGCTACATTTCAACTAATCAAGGCTATCCACCAAATGAAATATAGGGAATTAGGGTTCAAAGTACAAAATTTCCATTATGTACTGAAAAATAGAAGCATTTTTGTACCTAGGGTAAAATAGGTATATTTATTTAATCACAGTATTTATATAAATATTTCTACCATCTAATCGAAAGATCATTCAAACCTTTGCGATAGAATTCTGGGGACCTGGACTCCACAAACTATGTGAAGGCATTTTGTACTGCTCGCGGGGAAATAAAATGTTTCGCCTTCCACCATCTCCTTCAAGGCATCGTTATTTACCTTAGCGGCTGATCTTCCTCTTCAAGTCGTTTCCACTATCAAAGCTTCTTCTTAGTTACACTATGACTTCACTCGTGCTCCATCAAGAACAGTTACGACTATAACCCAAAATGATTACACGTCAAATTCTTTAACTATTTAACAATTTTATAGGTATAACCAACGACCACCTTTTTTAAAATTTACCCAGCCAATCTTAATGGTTTTGTACGCTCTAAAGTCTGGTGTATACCTAGAATTTAAAACAATTTTTACATAATACTAAACTTACAACCAGTTGATCGGTCGATAGTCTACGCATATTTTTTCTAAATATTTCACTGCAAATATAATCAAACGTCACATACCTTATGTCATATTTTAACCAAAAATATCGATATTTCAATATCCCATCTTTCACTACTCTAAAACTCCGCCGACCCGCCACAATAACGCGCCTACCTCTCCCTATTGATACCCTTGTCGACAATAGCATGGCAAATAGGCATTATTATCTATGCAAGGACCCACTCTATTAATACGATAGGCTAGAAGACGATTATATATGGACCCGAGCGTGGGTATTGGAAGTATATTTAGCAGGTAAACTTTATTGGAAGCGTCGAGATAAATCGTAACGTCACCTACGCTTGTAGGTATATCTTTGAAAGAGTCAGAAGTATATGGCTGCAAAGATTACGATAAAACGCTCCCGGTTGATATGAAACAAGTAAGTTCAAGGATACGGTGAAAAAGCAAGTCTCTGTATAAACTATTTTATATATATATTTATATATATACTGTGATACTATGTTTATATACTATGTTTCACTAAACGATAATAATATATTATCGTAAGTCTTACTATACGACTTACTTATATATTTTATAATTTCATATTTTAAAAATAGCAAGTTATAAATCATTTTAGTAATGCACATCGCCAAATGCATCTTCAATAGTAAGTATATATTTTGATATCCAACCCAAGACTACCTGTAAAAAATTGCTAATGGTGATAAGACCGCCTGCTGTTCGATTTGTTCTGTAGACCTTATTTAAAACTGGTGTTCATCAAAGTTGTATTGTATTAAACTGCAGGATAAATAGATCTGTGAATGTGTGGTTACCATTATATTATATAGTTTTCTCAAATATTCTTGGAAAAAGCATTATTTTGAAAACCTTCGAAATATATCGAAATTGCTGTACTTGCCTAATACACCCGAGCAGCGGTCGGCAATAATAATATGAAAATCCATATCTGTCGTGGTTTAGCGGCCAAATAAGTTACTAAGTTATATTAAAACTGAACGACATTTTACTCCGAAACATGGCATGGCAACCAAGGAGGTAACTTGTCAAAGGGTTTATTTTTCAAACTGGCTTGCAAAAAGAGAGCTATCTATTGAATAAAAACCACAATTGACACATTAAGGCGGGAAAAATTATTGTTGTATTATTGTTGCAAAACTTATTAATCAATGACGAACGACGGTTCGTCATTGATTAATAAGTTTTGCCTAGGTGTTACAAAACCATAGTAACATGATTGTATGTGTCTATGGTTAAAATCTGTAATAAATATAGACTCTGTGGAAAAATTACGAAATAAGATGGAGTTTTATTCCTCACCGAATTTTCATAAAATAATATAGTAGAATCTGCATAAAACTAATTAATCATATCATCATTTTATTGATTTCAAAGTATACGCTCTCTAAATTTATACATTTATGCATTCGCTAGACCCACTGCTAAAAGCAGTTGGACCAGTTTTCCTTAGGGACCTTTTCAATGTATTCGTGGAACGCATTCACCGCCGATTCAGGACCTCTAAGTTTTTAATTTAAGGAAACACAAATAAGTTTAAGGTGCGCGAGGTCTGGACTGTAAGAAGGCTATAGGCAAGCAAGTCTTAACGTACCAATCTGCGGTCACTGTGCTTTGATCTTCAAACTATACTGTTTTGTAATTTCTTGTTTTTCCGATAAATCTTATATTTAACTATTTTCTTAGATATGCTACGATTTTTCTTAACTTTGGTCGGTAAATCTTCAAAAGGAAAGACCTATTCTCCTGGTTGGCTTTTTCTTTCCAGTTTAAAGCAATACACCCCGGTTTTGTCACCTTTCACGTCATTATAGACAGCCAATGACTATCCTGCATTACATTTCTGTTATTGTTCTGTACCACACAGATGTTTCTAGTCTTCCGTTAAATCATGCAATCCACTGTCCTGGTCGTAGTCCACGTCCCGAGTGAGTGTCAGTAGCCGGCGCGACGCTCTGCAGCACGTGCTGCATGTGGTGGAGATGTGAGGTGCGCACTCACCGTCCTGATCGTAGTCCACGTCTCGAGTGAGCGCCATCGAGTGCAAAGCTTCTGAACCTTCAGATGCACATGCAAAATGTTTTGCACTTGGCTCATTTCAATGTCTAAAACAGTACGAATTTGCTGACAAGTATTTTTTGTCACTTTCAATCAGTTGTCGTACGGTATCAAAAGTGCATTCTGTACAATGTTATGGAGATGATAACGTCCACGTCGAAACTCTTCGAATACACAGAGCTGCGACATGGGTCTTCATCACCAAATGCCAATTGAAGTCTATCGCAACTCTCTTGTTGACTTAAGACACAGCGAAAGCCGTAAAAAAACATGAAACGAAAATTTTCACGAATTTCATTGTGATAGCGACACACAATTTTATAGAGGGCACCACGATGAAAAAACAAATAATGATATTACACTCGAGAGCAATGAATCCGGGTCACTTAAAGAATCCTAAAAATCTCGGAAACTAAAAATGCTAGGTTAATGCAATAAATTGTATTTATTAGACAATGTAATACTCCTTAAATGAAGGTATTAAAACTTCTTAGTTATTGTAAAGTTATATCATAAAAAAATCTTATATTGTAAAGTTATATAATAACAAATTAATAATATCTTATACTATACTTATCCCGGACACTAGGTACTACTTAATTTGAATTTTCGCGAATTATTTGACAAAAGTAAATACTTTTCTCAAGGTACACATATGTTCAAGCCATGGCCACAACTAGGCATTGATAGACTAAGACAAGCCTTGGCCGCAACTAGGCATTGATAGACTAAGACAAGCCTTGGCCGCAACTAGGCATTGATAGACTTAGACAAGCCTTGGCCGCAACTAGGCATTGATAGACTAAGACAAGCCTTGGCCGCAACTAGGCATTGATAGACTAAGACAAGCCTTGGCCGCAACTAGGCATTGATAGACTAAGACAAGCCTTGGCCGGAACTAGGCATTGATAGACTTAGACAAGCCTTGGCCGCAACTAGGCATTGATAGACTAAGACAAGCCTTGGCCGCAACTAGGCATTGATAGACTAAGACAAGCCTTGGCCGCAACTAGGCAGTGATGGTTTCCATTAAAGTTGAATTACGAGTTTATTAAACTACAGTATAAAAAAACTCTGTCTGATAGTGGTAACTGTTATGAGTAGGCGTGGCGCTAAACGTCAGGTTAAATACTTAACCGTCTCCCCAATTTTTTGCTAAAATATAGAATTATACGTAATACGTAAAGTAAGTATTTGTATGTAATCAGTAAATAATAAGTAGTAAATGTTTGAGTTTAAATGTTCTGTACCGATTGAAAAGGTACAAACGAAAAGTAACGTAAATGAAAATAATCAATAATTATGCGCATTATTTTAAACATCTGGTTTTCTACGGGTTATTTTATCCATGACAACTGAAATTCATCAATAGAGTTTATCTTTCCATGACGCTCAAAAGAAAAAATAACGTGCAAAATAAAGGACCATCATTCCACGTCATGGCTCACACAAAGGAATTTTTGAACCGATTGTGCAATGATCAAAACAGACTATAAATAAAACACGCCTACCATCCTCTGTTTACCGGATGTACTCATAGTATGGAGCTCAATGTATTGTCAAAGAGAGCGAAAACAAAGAAGTGAATTGTTGAATGATTGAATTTGTTTTAATTATTGTTTTTGTTATATTTCTCAGTACATACGTAATTTATAAACGTATATCTTTTATGGTTATTGATAAGCAGACAGATAATTAACTGCAAGAAGAAACCAGCTTAAAAATAAAATAAACTATGTAACATAACACGGTGATAGTGATTCTACATGAGAATTCGTTACACAATCACAGTGTATCATTCATATCATAAGTGCCTCATGACATGAAAGTCAGGATGCACTTTATTGCATACATTATCTGAAGAAAGAATATGGCGCAAAGATAACCTTTTCAGTGACAACACCTAAGTGAAATATTAGTTACGTAATAATGATTTTATTTACTTGCTTTAATATGAATATATTATCTGAGCTGATACTAAAAAAAAGAAATATTTTTTGGATGTTTGTAATGAACTATTGGAGACACGCAAAAACTACTGAACCGATTCAAAACTGTTTTCACCAGTAGAAAGCTACTTTACTATTAAGTATTAGATGCTATATTTGATTCATAATCTTCATCCATCACCACGCGGATGAAACCGCGGAGCGCAGTTAGTCTCATATAAAACAATAGGCACAGAACAAATGATAGTATTAAATCTTGGACTAAATTCATAGGGCACATTTAGAACGGCACACTCAAGTAAGTACAGGGGCGTACTTAGTGGTGCGCCTGAGCAAGTCTCATACTCTGTCTGTCAATCGGTGTCTAACTGTATAGTCTTACTTGCGTCTTAAGGGTTTCCATCGCTACACTGCTGCAGATAATATAGGTATCTCCGGTATTAAACAACATGCAAGGATTTCTAGGTAGTTGGGAGCAGCAGGTTAAATTGATTAAGTATATTTGATAATGTACATAAGTAATAATTGTATGTATTGGAGTGTGAAGCGCCGTCTCTGTATATTATAGCAAAAAAATCTTCATGTGATGCTCCAGCCAGTACTAGCTGCCGTTCTTAAGTCCATTTATTTCCACGTTAAATTCGTCACGTGATAATAAAAAGAAGATCGTTCCTTAAAACGAACGCAAATAAAATTGCATAACTGTTAGTAACACTACTTATGAGAAATCAAAATTTAGGCAGTTTGATATTGTACCGGCATCATGAAATTAACTAAACTGTACATGTATATATAATACTTAATGTGAGTGAGTTATATACAACACACTGGCTAAATAAAGCATTTATATTGTGAGATATTTAATTCGATTCAATGTAACGACTTCAAACGGAGAAAGATAGGATTGTATTTTAAAAACTAGTCATATCTCGGAACAATGACACGAAATGTTAAGACTTAGCATTATAAAATAAAACATTTCTTGCAAGCGCAAAGGAAGTTTACTATTACAAAAAAATCGCGGTCGGAACCCAAAGCTTTCATACTAAGATTAAGCCCCGAAGATAACAGAGCCCCAAAGACGGCCAAATGTGTGCCGTACAGATTCCAGATTGAAAGCCGATAAACTCACTTTTGAGGTTAAAAATATTTTTTGAGTGAATTATCAAGTTTATCGTGGATCTAAGAGCACGTGTTTTGACTCGCTATTATGATTTGGCAGGCGCATATGCGGCGGTTTTCAATTGTCTGTTACGTTTGTGGTTGTGATCTTATCTGGAATGACGGAATGCCATTTGAGGTTAAGTAAGCACATGGCGAAATGATTTACAAGATAGAAGATTTGCGAAAACATCAGGAGTCATTTCGTAGGTTAAATTAAGAATGGTTTCGTCAATGGGTATGATCATAACGATAATGGTGAAGTACACATGTTATGTTAACAACACTATATATTCTTTTGGTAGAACATTACAAAATCTTCTACCATAATATTTGTGAGATCATCAGGGGCCATTTCGTAAGTCGTAACGTGATATTAAAAATGGTAGGAGATTTTTTTTGGCTTTCGCGATTCTGTCTAGTTGAACTAAACAACTTTAAACGGATTTAATCTTAAATTTTACTTAGACTTTTTTGTGAACACTTTTTAATGATAAAATAATAGCTAATGATAATGGTGAAGAACACATGTTATGTTATCTACTCCATGTCTTCTTTTGAGAGCAATATAAAATATTCTATGGTGGCATGGTCACCATCGGATGATCGATTATTATAATTGTGTAGGCAAGATCTTTCATCTCCAATCTAAGCAATCATAAGTGTAATGAAGTGATCGTGCACATCAGCTGCCGACCAAGTGGTTGACGGTACGAATTCTACATTGGAATTGATCACCTGGAACTGTACAGATGGAGCGTAATATCATAAATAAATCTACAGCATGAAGGTAGGATTCTTTTTAGTATAGTTACCCATAACAGCTCTAGTATAATAAGTGTTCTACTTAACATCCTTGCGATACAAAATCTGCCACTCAATAATTATGTGTGCGATAGCAGCCATTTAAGGACAATCACCTGTTTAGGTCTAATGAGCTAGTCTAACGAGCATACAAGTTGTCACATATGTCAAGCCAACACGCGGCGATCGTTGTCATACTTTTTCTTCTTTTTTTCCACTTTTTGTTACTTATTACACTGTTTGACGTTTTCTGTCAGTGACAAAAGCAAGTAAAATGGACTCTTGTAGTCTACTTTGTAAAATTTTATTAGAATTGTTGTGTATTAAAGGTCGCGGGACGAACCTGGATGCAAACTGCTTCCAACCGGTCCTTTTTTCGATAAATTGGGAGGCATATGTTCAGCAGTGGACGTCCTACAGCTGAGATGATGATGATGATTATAAATGTTGTATATTGTTTGTATATTTTAATTTTCGTACTTTGTTTTTTAAACATACATGAGCATCAGATTTTAGCTGATGATGTTCATGATGTCACGGATATGGGTACCGACTGTAAATCAGTAACTAATATGCAATTAAGGTCATAGTTAAACGCTGACCTATATTCGTGACGGCAAGCAATATTTTGTAAATGTAACTGTTTTTATCGTATTATTAATCACATATGTTTAATCGAATTTTGAATTTAGTTTAATACTTATGCTATAATTTTATTAAAATGAAGCGTATGTCAAAAAAAAAGTCGTCGTAATTCATACAAAAACTATCCAGGTTTTCGTGGCACTTGCTGTCGCTGTAGAAAAACCCATATTTTGTTATAACAGTATTTTTAAATCATTAATATCGCAAGCTAGTAACAGGTTAAAGTATGTTTTGATTATATGGAAATAATTCCGATTTTTTCTTTTTTCTATTTATGTGTTTCGTTACACGAACATAAACAATATTTATGCTATATTTATACTTACGCCTCATCCTCCTCATAATCTGCCCATTTTGTTCCCACTGCTGGGACTCGAGCCTTCCTCTCAGAGAGAGGAGTTGTTCATAATCCACCACGTGGGCCCAGTGCGGCTTGGTGGATAGGTTAGTGGCCAACCCATGTCGAAGTTTTCAGGCCGCCCGAAGGCCTTCAACATAGCGTAACGACTGTTGTCCTAAAACAAACAACCAGGACCGACGGCTTAACGTGCCCTCCGAAGCACGGAAGCGCTCAGTTATAAATGCTAATTATGCCACTAGCGGTCACCCATCCAAGTCCTGACCACAGCAAGTGTTGCTTAACTTGTTGATCGATTAAGATCGCCAAGTTAAGCTTCGCTACGAGTGCTTCTCAAGCTCCGCTACGAGCGCTCATCCTTCTAATATAACAAAATTTTCAAGCTTAACTTCAAATAAAGAATTAATTACTCGCAATGAAAACTAAAACATTGTTTTGTTTCTGTTTTAATGGCAGGTTTTACAATACATTGTAGACTAATACTTTTATTAGAAACAAAGCCCAAAGTTGCAGCTTTCGATTTTTTCATAAAAACGACCTTTTCATTCTGACACGAAACTAATAGCATGTCAAAAACACAAAACGTGGGACCCAGCGACAAATTGTCTACCACGATGAATTCAATATCCTTTAAAAACATGTCGGACGTAATCGGAATCAGGTTCCGAGTCACAAAACTTTGTCGCTTTCGTGCTAACTTAAGCGACAACTTCTCAATCAATTTAAATTTCTAGATTTCAGAGTAAAGCTTTTCATAGATTGAGAAATTTATCAAAGTCTTTTGAGCATTTCCATGTATATAATGGCGTTAATGAATACTAACGTTTATTTATTTCAACGTTTCTGTCCTATAAAGCGTCGTGTACCTGATAGTAAGCACCACGCATGGTCATCACAGTTGCAGTGTCACCCAGAACTGAGTACTAAAGTTTAAGTAGAATAACTAAAGTCGTCAGTGGAGTTATATTTATGAGTCTTTTTCGTTTAGTAAGTTCACATGCTACAGTGCCCTTCACACCCTAACACACCCTAATGCTCTTGAGAAGGATACCAACCTCCGTTGGTAACTGTCTTCCGTCTCACCTCTTATACCATATAGTCGGAGGAGGGACTATTATTTAAGTCCGTCCTGCTTCCATCAAGGTGTATACTTGATCGAAGCCGTCCTGTGACGGAAATTCAGTCTCACAAAATTTTTCAATCTGACAAAATATTACTAATTAAATGAGCTCGTTGATTCTTGATTTAGCAATATAATATTCTACTCATACCACCTACAATATAATCTACACTACGAGAAAAGATTTCATTGTTTGTTTTACGCTTGTTTCTTTCAAAACGAATCCACCGATTAAAATCTTTCACCAGTAGTTACCTACAATATTTCTGAGCTACATAGCCTTATTTGATTCATCATCATCATCCATCATTTTATTGTATTTGTTTCTTTAATTAAACACCAACATATATCATTACATGATAAACAAATGCAATGTGATATTTCTTATAAATGAACTATTACTATATTACCGAACACAACAAAACTATTTATTTATGCAACTTCAACTGAGGATCTCCAAATACCGAGACGCTCTGATAAATTCATCTAAAGAACACCATAGCAGCACAGACAACGTGTGTGGTGCCTTTTGACGCGTCGATGATTAAAACCACGATAACGAGTTAAACGCACCAAAAGGTTATAAGCGTTATAAAATTCCATGAAGTAAAACATCACGAACTTGCATACCGACGTTATTCTATGCTTGACGATGATCTTAAATGTCTTGTTCCTCCATCTTTTGTAGATTAGTCCTTTCGATGAATGTACTTATTATCTATTTAATTACCTGACTGATTAAAAGCTATAACATGAGTAAAAATAACATCAGTTATAACCTGCTTATTTTTTAATCGACATTCTTTAGAAAATTGAAAAGGAGCCTATGTGACTGCTTATTACATCCACTATACTATATGATAGTGAAAGTCCCGTTAAATTCCGTCTAGCTATTTCGAAGATTAGCCGGAACAAAATGACAGACAACCATTTTAAGTATTGTTTTTTTTTTGGTATAATTACGCTTGATAATAAATAACATTTATTAATAAGCTGTTCTTTTTACTTTACTTCAATTTGGTTTAATATGCTGTCTATTGTCATGAGTGTATACAAGTTCACAATTAACTTAATTTATGTAACAGATGTATTTGATTTATGTTGTTTTCTTTAAATGACAGCGAAGCTTACACTAGATTGCTCTCGTACAATACTTACAAGTAAGGTTGCTATCTAATCTGGGTCCTTATATCAGCCATCTACAGCATCATCATACTAACTACTTTAATGCCATAAACAACATGATTGAAGTAAGACTCTTTACGTGATTTGTTTTATCTTGAGCAGTTTATGTAATAGTTCTGATATTTTATTTTCCTTTCCTTCGCTTTAAGTAAACAGAATTACCTTAAAGTGTTGTAATAATAAAACAGGATTAACATGAGACATATGCGTTGTCGATATCACGTCACGATCGACAATTGTGTCGGCTTCGTCCGGAAGCCTTCTTCAGGATCTTGAATGCGATGCGCTTGTCTTGTCGTTGCTTCCCACCTTACCTCTCAATGAACTTTTTGTTTTATTGTACCAAAGAATGAAAAAAATATTGTATTTTTATCTTAATCATCATGCAGGCCTCGTTGTATTCCATTCTTGGAAGGCCTCTTCCTTTTATTTCCATTCCTGGCGATCTTGTGGCCGGTGCATCCAGTCCCGGCCTGCGTGGCTTGGCCCTCCTGTGTCGGCTCTGGGTCTCCACTCAAGAACTTGCTTCATCCATCGACTCACATCCATTCTTGCAATGTGTCTATTTGTATATTTTACCAATGTGTATATAAATAGCGTTAATAAAGTCACCGGGAGTCGGATTCTCTTTATCATGGAAGATACACATACACATAATAACAAACTACATCCCGACAACCAGGGCTGACCAGTATTTGAATTACTTGTAATTTAAATACGTAATTAAAATACAAATACGTATTAAGTATTTGTGTTTCAATTACTTCTTTAAAATTTAATTTCTTATTCGTATTTCAAATACCTGACGCCCAGGTATTTAGATATTACAATTTTAAATACTTGTGGCGTCAAAATACATTTTACATTTAAATACACTTCACCTTTATATATCGGTTGTGAGTGACCTGCAGAAAGATTATTTTCTTTCTCAGATTTTGTTTCACTCCAACAAGAGGCTGTTTGTATAACAGAATATTTAAAAATCTAGTGTTCATGAAAGGAAACTCTGTTTTTACTGATTAATTAATCTTGTTTTCCTCCACTTTTCAGCCCGTGCTGGTCTAAGTTACTTATTTTGTAATTTGTATTTGGTATTTCGTATATCAATTAAAAATAGCTAAAATTCTGTATTTTGTATTTATATTTCAAATACCTTACTCGAAGAAATGTTGTATTTCGTATTTTATTTACCTGCGATGAAAAGTTTTTTTTTGTATTTTTTTTGAAGCAAAGAATGTATTTTGCACAGCCCTGCCAACAACACATATTTCTGCCCATCACACAAATATTTGTTTTGACTAGGGATCGAACCTGGGACTCCGCGCTTCGAAAGCACGAGCACCACTAACCGAGTTAACAGAACTGTCGTGATATATTATACAAACATCGCATTCATCAACAGAGACAGATGCAACAGCATCATAATTTGTTGGAATCCAGAAAATTACCTACAAATAGAATATTATATACAAATATGGTTTTGTGTGTTCTTTTTCTATTTTTGATAATTTTCTGGATTCCATTTTACAACAAATACCCTTTAAGTAGCTTAAAAATAAAAATATTTTGGCGCCAAATCGAACGGAAAAAGCGCGCGAAAATTCACTATTTAAAAAATAGTGCGTGCCGCAAACGTTTGCAGGAGTAAAATCGTAGTAAAACAGCTATATTTTGTTCTATTTTATATCTGTAAACGGCGTAAATTTACACTGGTTACCCAGTACATCTTCCTTTATTCTATTATTATGTTATCTGTTTCTTTTTGGTTGATATGGGTTTTGACTGCGGTACACCGGTGTACCAGCGCCGCTTTGTGCAATGTATAGATTTGGCCACCGGTGTACCGGCGCGTGTTTATAGGTTAATGAAGTGTTTGTACAGCAATGACATCTTTGTGTTGCTCTACGTGTTCTGACGTTATTATGTAGCACAAATTGCGATTTTTGTATTAAAAGGAAACATCAAATGAATATATACTTTTATCGACAGTACGCCGGATTGCGTCTTTCAGAACTGTCAGACTAGAGTTACGATATATGGATGTAAGTTACTCAATCATGATTTAGCAGGTGAAATTACAGGCGCATAAGAATTAAGAACTCAGAGTGATGGGCGTAGTACAGTTCGTCACTTGTAACAAATACTCTGCCTATAAATGCATCGTTATAGGCAGAGGTCTTTCAGCTTTATAAAAACCTGGGCTGCGTTCCAGCAATCCACAGGACAAGTCAAAATTTGGCAAAACTGCCGGTCCACGACGTCTACAGGCCAAGATATGCACAGATCAAGATTTTATCACGCCCGTTTCACAACACCCTGGCAGAACAAGTTTTGTCACGATTGGCCAAAATTTGTCTACCTTTTGAGAGAGCCAAATCTTGGTCGGCTGTCAAAGTGACAGAGTATTGATAGTGATAAAATATTTAGTTCCATTTCCACGACGAATGGACAGGTTTAATTAATTGTATTAAACTCAAAGCGCGTAAGTATATATTCTTGACCGGCGGAGAGTAATTAATATCCAGGAATTAGTTTAAAATCAACAAATGTAACACCTAAGTTATATATGTCAAACTCGTTTTTGACAGATAATGCTAAAAGACGTTCTAGCAACGCTCGATCAAATCTTGGCCGAACCGTACTTGGTTGAAAGCTTGCTGGAACGCAGCCCAGACACTATAGAAAATCTATTATCCTGGTTAACAACAACTGAGGGGAGTCGATCGACCTAATGCTATAAATAATAACGATATGAATTATTATAAAAATATGTTTCATTTAAATTTTTATTAAATTAGCAAGTGTACATAGTATGTAACAATTATAGTTATATTTTATTAACCCTGGTCTCCATACTAGGATTCCTTGTGTCGTGGAGATCCTCACAAATTGATTTCAAATGTAGTTAGCATTACAAGTATAGCTTTGATTGTTTGCTCTGCATATTGATTACAATAACTTAAATAATAAAATAATACAGTGCAGTCAGATTTTTATATAACTACGCAGTTGATACGTCATTCAACATTATAAATTATTTTAAAGAACATAAGCAAAAATAAATCCTGAAAAAAGAAATATGTTATTTGTGAATTATGTATAAAATTTACATAAAGTAATGAAAAAAACTTGTGGATAGGATCCTTTTAAGTTATTTCATTTTCATTCAGTTGGTTATTAAAACAGTTTAAGTTATATGCCCGACTACTATTATTATCTGTTACGTATAATCTACGCAACATTTATAGTTTTTTTAAATTCTAAAATAATTTCTGAATATCTTACTGAGAACTCACATAAGTCGTACCAAGAAAAACAGCTGTTTTGACAACTCCACTAACTTCAAAGTGTTCGCTGAATAAAGTTTGCGTCAACAATCTTGATGATTCAGAAACGTCGAAACCTAGTAAACTCAAAATTAATAGAAAATGCATAATGATACATGTGTATCATTATGCATTATATTATATCACTAGCTGGTGTACGCGGCTTTGTCTGCGCAGGATTAGTACTTCGAGTAGCTTATTATCTTATCCAAAGCCATATCTATCTAATAAAGATATATACATATATATATATCATAAAATATTTACAGGTTAGGTATATGAGTAAATATAAGGACTCAGTAAATCAATCAATAAACACTAATAATAAAATGCAGTATCTACGTATATACAAATATAAAATTAATCACCATGGAAAAACTGTCATTACATTTCATCACCCTTGACGGTCGCCGAGCACGTCTAGTGTATCGAGCTGTCAAAATGATAGCGTGTTTTTTACTAAGCTATCAGAAATTGACACAAAATTTGACAGAACTGTCATCGTTATGATCTTAACGTAGGCCGAAATCTTGTTATTTTGTATTTGCTGTACCCAAGAATATTACGCTTTTTCACCCGCGTGGTGATGGATGATGATGGTGATGAAAAGTATCCTATGTGTTAATCTAGCGCCTCATCTACTTCCATACCAAATTCCATCATAATTGGCGCCGCCGTATGACCGTGAAAGATTAACAAAGATCCACACATCCACACATCCATACATCCATACATCCATACTCACAAACTATCGCGTTTATAATATTACTAACTGCAATCCACGATTTCACCCGCATGGTGATAGATGATGATGATGAAAAGTATCCTATGTGTCAATCCAAAGCCTCATCTATCTCCATATCAAATTTTATCAAAATTGGCCCAGCCGTTTGAGCGTGAAAGAGCAAAAAACATTCATGCATCCATTCATCCATCCATCCATCCATCCATCTAAATTTTCACATTTATAATATTAGTGGGATTAGTGGGATATAGTATAGGATTTATTATATTAGGTATTATGTATAAACATCAGGAACACTGTTATATTGAAGTTTGAATACTGTTGATACAGTGCAAGCGTGGAACTGCTATTGTACGAATATCCTTGCGGCTGACAGAGTATTTATATAAACAGTCCTGCCTATTGTGCCACTGTATTATAGAGAAAGTCCTTTAATACACCGAAAACAATTTTGCACGAATTGTTGTACACACCTATTATTCGTTAGTTGAACGTGTTATTTAGCTTCAAGACTTTGTATAGGAGCAACAATACCTTCAAATTGAAGACTTTGTTAAATCGATCCGGCTCTGACGATTTATATCTGTGTAGAGGCTGTCCATAGACAAGATTAGCGAGCGCTATATTTATAAGTAAAACATTTATATTTGTACTAACTGACCCGCCAGCGGCTTCGCTCGCTTGGTCTTAGTGTAGTGGTGAGAGTTTCGAGGTCCTGGGTTCAATACCTAGGTATAACCGTTATTGGGTTTTACTGACAAAGACATTCTCAATAGCAGTCTGGAGTCAGGAACAGTACCCCATAGATGGCAATAGGCCCGCCCGCTTTTTTGGTCCTATTACATAGGATCAAAAAAGATTATATCTCTGGCGAAACTTGGGTGTTTCTAACACCGCTGCATATCACTTCGAGGATGTAGGTGGGGCGATTTGTTATGTTGTATTTAAACTGGCATGTATTTCACTATGTATTTTATAAAGTACTCTAGGTGTAATATTGCAAAAATAAAAAAACAGTGTTAGATTCTTAATTATAATTATTCATACACCTCTACCTATTATATCTATTATGTATTACTGCTAGTAATACACGTACCGGTATGCTGGTTTTATTTTATGATTCTAGCGAAAGTTTTAAGCCGTACCATAGAAGTTCATGCACACCGACCAGTCAATCGAGACTCCAGTTTTATATGAGACCATTTAGCATAGAGAGATCAAGCTGCCATTGGATTTATGTGATGGATCAAGACAAAAAGTTCAACGTTGGAAGCTCCGGGCTCTATTCAATCCATATACCAAACTTTATCTAAATCTATGCAGCAGTTTTTGAGTTATGCGTGAGCATACAGACAAGCAGACATTTTTTCAAAAACGTATTCTTGTTCAGTAGGTCATTTTACGTCAACAACAATATTTTTGGTCTCTACTCGTTTATTATAAGTATAGTTTAACAAGGACGTCACGCAATAAACTAAAATGCTGTTCTACAAAATCAAAAGGAGAATGGCAAACCTCTGTGTGTTTGGGTTCCCCACATACTACATCCACTCTTTTATCAGAATACACGTGGTATCAAGAAAATTGTATAGTATCATATAATCTACTGAATAGCGTTTCGTTATTGCCCACAAGCATCTTCTGCGTATTAATTTTATTGTTTTACATTAAGGTTTTTTCATTTTTCCCAACTGCTAATTAAATATAAATATATGAATTATTTGCATCTACTAATAATAAATAAATTTGGCATAGTTTCAGTCTCCGTGGTTTTCATTCTCAGTGGGTTCTGGTGGAAATTGTGTGTTGTTGTTTTTATGATGATTATTTTCGTACAGAAATATTAATATAATATTGATTTTTCTGAACAGAATTCTAGACTATGCCAAAGTGATAATGAACTCGAGTTGAGTGAATTGAATGAGGTTTTGACATTTTTAAATATTACATTACATGGTTAAATATTGCCCTGTTTTACCGACTTCCCACAATGGAAAATGTTGTTTTGTCTACGCGATTTTTTTGTATGGCCACTCATAAATTTTAATTATATTGTTCGATTTGAACTTTTGTTATGTATGTCGAATATCGTGCCCTATTTTAGTGTCATCACCATTGGCTCAAACTTTTTGATTTATGTCCAATAAGTAAGAAGCCATTCTATAAATGATATTATAGTTTCAAGCATAGATGTAGCTAGGTAGTATCGGAAGTCGGTTTCGATTTCAAATAATAATGTATTATGCTACAATAGGTATCTTCCAGTACCTATTAGTATATGACTAAAAAGGCAGTCATTACGGTAAAGTCATGCATTTACTTTCATGTTTACGGCCGGAGTAGCACGTTGGCACAGAGCTCGTGCTCATGCTAGATCAATGCAAAGATAAAACTTTCTAGCTGTTACTTTCAGAGTTGTAGGGTTCTTATAACTCCATCTAATCGCACTAATACTCATATAAATGCAAGTTTGTCAGTGAGTGTGTATATTTGAACTATTTCATACAGTAACTACTTAATGGATTTGATTACAACATGGAATGGAGGACAAGGTTTGAGATACCATCGCTTAAACCTGGTAACAAACATCAGGCAGGAGTTGTTATGTACGCCTCGAAACCCCATAGATGTCGCGATGAGGGAGATATACTCCGGTATATTATATTAAAGCAGATAGATTTTTATATATTCTGGTATATATGCTAGCGGCGGCGTGATTTGACGCCATCTTCCTTCAAATATGGTTGAGGAAGGCAATAGCTGGCACATGCGTCAACTCATGAACTGGTAGTAGTTGCGGAGACCGGTCTGGTCGGCATGGTTGGTGCGTCTTGAGGAAGTAGATAAACTATGATAATTCTAAAATATGTTTTTTTTATATGTGAATCATCATCATCATCATCATTATCAGCCGGAAGACGTCCACTGCTGAACATAGGCCTCCCCCATAGAACGCCACTTGGACCGGCTACTCGCTTCCTGCATCCAGCGATTCCCCGCGGTTTTTATGAGGTCGTCGGTCCACCTAGCGGGGGGCCGGCCTACACTACGCCTTCCGGTGCGTGGTCGCCACTCGAGAACCTTTCTTCCCCATCAGTTATCAGTTCTGCGAGCGATGTGGCCTGCCCATTGCCACTTCAACTTGCTAATTTTGAGAGCTATGTCGGTGACCTTAGTTCTCCTACGGATCTCCTCATTTCGGATCTTATCACGCAGGGAAACCCCAAGCATAGCCCTCTCCATTGCTCGTTGAGCAACTTCAAGCTTGTTAATGAGGCCCACAGTAAGGGACCACGTCTCAGTGCCATAAGTCATCACTGGCAACACACACTGGTTGAAAACCTTGGTTTTCAGGCTCTGAGGTATTGGGGACGAAAAGATGGATCGAAGCTTCCCGAACGCTGCCCATCCGAGCTGGATTCTTCGTGCGACCTCCTTGTCGAAGTTGGACCTACCTAATTGGACAGTCTGTCCCAGGTAGACGTACTCGTCTACAACTTCGAGTGTATCGTTTCCAACAATTACCGGTATAGGTGGAACATGGACATTGGACATGATTTTCGTCATATCCATGTTCATCTTAAGACCAACCTGTTGGGAAACTCTACTGAGGTCGTTAAGCATGGTGCCGATATCCTCGAGCGACTCCGCCATTATAATTATATCATCGGCAAAACGAAGGTTAGTGATGTATTCGCCATTAATGTTGATGCCACATCCTTTCCAGTCCAAAAGTTTTAAAACATCCTCCAATGCGTTAGTGAACAGTTTCGGAGAGATGACGTCTCCCTGTCTCACACCTCTCTGCAATGGAATTTGTTCCGTACTCTGGTCCTGTAATCGGACTGACATAGTGGCCTTGCTGTATAAACACTTCAACGCTTCGATATACCTATAGTCAATTTGGCATCGCTGCAAGGACTGCAGTATGGCCCACTTCTCGATAGAATCAAAGGCTTTCTCGTAATCCACAAACGCTAGACACAGTGGCTGATTATACTCTTCGGTCTTCTGTATAATCTGCCGTAGTGTATGAATATGGTCTACGGTGCTAAAGCCTTTTCGGAAACCGGCTTGTTCAGGAGGCTGGAACTCATCAAACCTGCGTGCGAGACGGTTCGTGATGACTCTCGAAAACAGCTTGTACACGTGGCTCAAGAGCGATATGGGCCTATAATTCTTCAATAAGGTTTTGTCACATTTTTTGAAGAACAACACCACCACGCTCTTGTGCCACGTTTCCGGTGTTTTGCCTTCGAAGATGACAGAATTGAATAACTTCTGGAGGACTAAAAGTATCGGTCTACCACCCGCTCTCAGAAGTTCAGTCGTAATTCCGTCCTCTCCTGGCGCCTTGTTGTTCTTAAGCTGTTTGAGAGCCATTCTAATCTCGTACAGGCTGATGTCCGGGATGTCTTCGGTATAGTGTTGGACTAACTTTGCTCTGGTGTCCTGAGCTGCTTCAGTAACGGGTTCGCGCGTCGAGGTATATAACTGTCGATAGAAGCTCTCAATCTCTCTCAGAATCTCAGGCTTGGATGAAACGATATTGCCATTTTCGGTCTTCATTTTTGTCATTTGGCTTTGCCCAATAGACGAATCCTTTGCAAACACTTTAGAGCCCTGGTTCCGCTCAATTGCTGCCGTAATACGCGCAGTATTATAAGCACGCAAGTCGTGTCGCATGGACTTCCAAATTCGTCTATTGAGTTTACCGTAATCCGACATATCAACTGCGGACTGCAGTCTCATTTCGCTCCGTTCTGCCATTATGAGAATATCTTTACATTATTAACCCGTCGCCTGTCGCGCGGACACCATGTGTACGTTTAAAAAAGTGCTAAGCCATGTCACGCATACACAAATTGTATAGGTACACATTTTAGACCTCGAGATTGTAACTAATTTTATCAGATCCAATACACTCCACCGGTATAAACTTGCTTTTAGTTGGTCAAACTATTCAATAGTAGTAGTATTTTTTATTTGAACTTTTGTGCGTAGTTCGGAAATTCACCAAATAACACTAGACACGGCTTCTTTACCTCCACTTTAAAACAAATAAATATATTTCAGTGATATTAGCCGCTACGTTTTCGTGATCCCTCTGGAACTATCCGTTAAACCAGGGTCCATCGCGAGCTATAATATCTCCAATATAATATCTCCTTTCCAAATTTTAACCAAACCTTTGGCGCGTTTCAGCGTAATAGAATTAACAACACACACGCTCACTACATTTTCACCCGCACTCATTTCACATTTATAATAAGTGCGAGTTGGTTAGTAGTATCATAAATATATATAGTATCAGAGGG
This sequence comes from Selenia dentaria, assembly GCA_917880725.1. Classification (NCBI taxonomy): domain Eukaryota; kingdom Metazoa; phylum Arthropoda; class Insecta; order Lepidoptera; family Geometridae; genus Selenia; species Selenia dentaria. The sequence continues at coordinate 22,992,327 of OU862893.1, forward strand.
CGCACCGCCTAAGGCGAGCGTTGAAGACGCCTCGCCGCAAGGAGAGGAGTAGGCGACTTGCTCAAGGGCACCACTAAGGTACGAACCTCGGCTTGGGCCGTTGCCAGGAGAGAGGGGAGTAGGAGAGAATCGGAGAGAATCGCCCCGGTACATAAGTGTACCGTTGAAAGTGGGCGCTATGAATTTTAACTCTACGACTATTTGGAGAGAATCTAACCAAGACATAACTTTTGCCTCGAGCTCGCCGGCGAGCTCGGTGTTTGACTGTGTTTACCACTAAATCATAACCTTGTGTACCTCGCCCACAGTCATTACCTCGGCCGGAGCCTACACCGTGATCGGAATCACTACCTTGACTGGGGCTACAAACGGAAACACCTCGCCTCCCCCCATTTCCGCGACATGGGTCCACACCACGACCAGGATCGTCGCGTTGTGCACTCATGACTGTACTTTGGGTGGGACTACAATAAGAATGTGTATTACCTCGCCCACAGTCATGGTGGCTGGGGCTACATAGAAAACCAGTGTTACTTCGTCCACAGCCATTTGCTGGGCCGGAGGATACATCGCGACCGGGGCTGCGGTGTATACTCCCACCCGCACCGTGGCTGGGACTACAATCGTGTGTGTGTGGATTACCTCGACTGCGACTGGGGCTGCGAAGAAGATCTCGGCCGGAGCCTACAATGCGATCGGGATCACAGCCCTGGTCGGGTCTACAACCATTACCGGGGTTCCCTTGGGACGACGCTAAAGCTGCCAAAGTAACGGCTGCGATGGGGTCGTCCGGGTCACCCAAAATATGCCTTGGACGGCGACGGGGGGGGAAGGAAGTGAGGATCGGTTATGTCAGTTGAGTAGTTCGCCGCTTCGACCACGAGGGGATTCGAGTGGTGGGGAGCTTTGTCGAAGTGGTGGCGGGAGCAGTCTTTCATATACTGCGTAATAGAGGGGAGGGTGAAATCGCAGTGCAGTTCGGCGTTCCGCAAGTACCACGGAGCGCCCAATGCTCTGCGCATAAAGCGATTCTGAATCACTTGAAGTTTGTGGAGGTCGTGTTTCTGAGCATGGGCGAACGCTACAGATGCGTAAGTCATGACTGGGCGGATGCAAAGTTTGTAAAGAGTCGTCTTATTTCTAAGAGACATTTTACTGTTTTTGCCTATGAGGGGATTAAGACGACCCATAATGAAGGCCGCCCTATTGCGAAAAATCTGGATGTGTTTCGCGAAAGTGAGTTGGCGATCAAGGGTGACGCCCAGGTATTTGGCAGATTTAGCCCAAGGGATGGGTTCGCCGAATAGGACTATGGGTGACGGCATGAGATTCCGCCGGGTCTCAGTGAAGTACACTGCTGCACTTTTGCTAGGATTTACTGCAATCCGCCATTTACGAAACCATGCACCGATTACGGTGATGGCTCGTTGGATGGCGCATCTCTGCCTGACCTTGAACCAGCCAGTAGAGTAGATTGCAGTATCATCCGCAAACTGAGCGATCTGAACATTAGGTTCAGATCGTGAGATGTCGCTGGTGTACAGCGAGAAGAGAATGGGTGAGAGTACAGAGCCCTGAGGGACACCTGCGTGAATGGGATGTGGGGAGGAGAGCGTTCCCTCGGTGCGATAGCTAAACGTTCGATCCCTGAGAAAGTCTTGTAAGATGAGTACAAGACGGTCTGGCACACCCAGTTGGTACAGCTTGAATATCAAGCCGTTGTGCCAGACTTTGTCGAACGCTTTCGCTACGTCGAGGAAGACAGCTATGGTCCTTTGGGGCTTTGGTTTCTTATTGAAACCGCCTAGGATGTGCTCCGTTACGCGGTGCACTTGTTGGACGCAAGAGTGTTTGGCTCTAAAACCAAATTGCTCATCGGGAAGGAGGTTATTGGACCTAACGTGGGACCAGAGTCGGTTCACAATGAGCCGCTCGTAAATCTTCCCCAGAGAGCTGAGGAGACTTATGGGACGGTAGCTGGAGGGCTCGGCTGCCGGTTTGCCTGGTTTGTGAATACCAATGACAATGGCATGCTACCAAGTGTCTGGGAAGGAGCAGTTGCTCATAGCCGCATTGAAGATGCTAACTAAGAGATGGACTAGTGGGACTGAGAAGTGTTTGATCACCTTGTTGCTCATACCATCAGCACCAGGGGATTTTTTTTTTTATTTTTTTTTATTTTTACTTTATTAGGAAAAGCAAACAGCTACATTATAAAGTACATATAAAATAATAGTAATATAATTCACATTTTGACTATAATGTAGCCCACAACGCTATTCACAGATTAACAAAAAATATATATCTATTAACTATTAACTACCGCCAGAAGTACCACATAAGATTGAAAATAACAAAATTAATTATGATATAATAGTTGCGGACTGAGCGAGAGAGTTGTAAAACAAAGTCATAAACATTATGAAGTAAAGCGTAGAACAAAGAGTATGTGCTTACTAAGTTAAAATATATATATATATATAACTAAGTATAAAGTATGAAATAATTGAATGATTATATAACACAAGGTAACAATAAATGAATGACAAATAAACAATGTTATTGCTCTGTAAGTATCATATGAGCTTTTTTTTTAAATTGACTCAAACTAAGTGCAAAGATATCAATACTAACAAACATGCTATTGTATATCTCTACCATTCGAACAAGAGGAGCACGACGCCCACTATTTGTTCGGCACCTACTAACAGCAAACAAGAAGTATTCGCGAACCGCTCTCATGTGAGTAGATCGAGGCACAATATAATATATTGAGTTTACTAAACAGTTGCAATCAAAATAATTGTTAACAATTTTATAGAGATTCGTTACTTCTAAATATAGTCGTCTTGACTCAAGACTTAGCATGTTGTACTTGATGAGCAGTTGGGAATAAGTCAAATACTTTCTGTGGCATCTATAATGCATAGCTTGTAGATACTTGCGTTGCACTCGCTCAATGGCATCAACATATTTACTGTAATAGGGGTTCCAAATAGGTACCGCGTACTCAACGTACAATCATTTACGGGTCTTGAGGCTCTTGATCAGAGACACTACCTCGGATGATTTTACCGGTGGGAGGAGTGGGAGGTCAGAGATGGACATAGAGCTTTTACGTTCGACTTCAGATTCCACCGAATCGAGGTGATTCTGGTCGACGTGATCTACATTTAGAGTACACTGAGCCTCAAGGCTATCAGCTCAACACTCGGCTTTGTCTTCGTCAAGGAACGCTATGGAGAGGGGAGGTGGCCTAATGAATGGAGGCATTGTCTGTTGTCCGTCAGATTTCAGAGCTCGAGCCAACTGCCAGTATGCCTGGTGAGTTGGCTCAATCTCTGACAGTTTGTCTTCCCACCTTTGATCACGCAGCTCACTCATGCGTTTCCTTACAGAACGCTGTAAATAGCGCATGGTGGCTTTTTTCTCTGGGGTTGGCATCGAGTCATACGCTCTAGTGGCGGCGTTCTTAGCTGTCAGTAACCTCCTCGCACCCTCGGGCAGTTCGAAGCGGCGACCATCCGCCACTTGGACCTGCTTTGAGGATTCACCTACTGCGGTGCGGAGGTGGTCACTTAGAGCCTCGATCGCAATTGATACGTCTTCTACTGTCTGTATGTCATCGGGGATTCTATCGAGAGCGAGTGAACTGATAGCTTGGAGGGATTCCCCCAGTTGCTTCCAGTTCACTACCGTTCTAGTGATAGGGGTGATGTCCGTCGGGTCGGGGCCTAATTTCAACAAGACAGGGCGGTGGTCTGAAGTCAGTTCGTGTAACACTTCTATAGAGCGCAACCGGAGGGTAACGTTCTTAAGAAGTGCTATGTCAAGTATGTCTGGTCGTTGGTTGTCAACATAGGGATATCTTGTGGGCTCCAGAGGGGAGAGAATATCAAAGTTTAAGTGGCTGACCAAGCCTTCAAGGATTTTACCATTACTATTGTTACTAGTACAGTTCCATATGACATGTTTACTGTTGAAGTCACCGATCAGAAGGACGGAGCTTCCTAGAGAAAAGAGGGCTTCCAAGTCTGTCTGTAATAGTTCTTTACCAGAGGGGAGGTAACATGAGGCTATGATGACAGGTTGATGACCTGACATCGCTAGAAAGCAAACAAAGGCTTCTAGTATTCTAAGTGGTGGAGTAACAATTGGGATACAGTGCAGAGCTCTTTTGTAATAGATGAGAGTGCCACCTTTTGGGGGGGTGGCCACTCTATCATTACGAACCAAACGGTAGTTTGCAAACCTAGGGTTCGCTGTACCTGGTTTCAGAAAGGTCTCCTGCACGCATAGGATATCGACCTGATGGGTCTTACAAAATTCCTTTAGAGAGGCCGTCAGCGTTGAAAGTCGCTACGGTGACTGAGTGGGGCTTAATACGTTTCGGTGTACTATCCATATTGGATGGTACCTAAGAAACGTTGGGGAGGGCGTAGCGCCTTACTGCGCTGATTAAACCCGCGTGTGTGAGCGTGGCTCGCAAGCGGTCTTGGTCGTTTGTGGCAGTACGAAGTTTGTGCGCGAATGCACGTACTTCGTCCACGTCTATGACCATCGCGTAGTCCATGACAAGGGCTATGTCAACCGCCAGGTCATATTGACCTGGGGCGTCCATGAGCCCAGCCATTGGAGGCCTAGAGAGCGGCGGTTTGGGCTTAGGAGCCGGCGCGCTGGCAGAGGCCTGTGGGCGGGCGGGGGTGAGGGGGGCGCTTGCTTGTACCATGCTCAAGGGCTTGAACCAAGCGTTGCGCGCGGGCGCGGGCGCGGGTACAACAGGTGTTGCCTGCGGTGCGGGTGTAAGGTTAGGCTTAGGGCCGTTCCCTTGAGAGCGGGTAGTGACCGGGCGAGGAGGGAGATTAGGCCTCCTAGCCGGCCCACTGGATACGCGGGGTGCCTTAGGGCAACCTCGGTAGTTGGCGGTATGTCCCTGTGTGCCGCAGAGGACACAACTAGGCGGGTCTGCTGAGTCCCTAGTGCGAGAACGCTGGGCTGTCCCGTGATCCCCTAGACACTTGACGCACCTCGGGCAGGCGAAACAGAATCGGGCGGCATGACCGAGACAAACTTTTCAAAGTTTTTATTCTTATATAATGAGATTCTTCTTCTTCTTCTTATGGTGCCATCTCCTACCGGAGGTTGGCTATCATTAAGACTACTCGGACCTTGGAAGCTGCTGCCCGAAATAGCGACCTGTTGCTCATGCCGAACCACGTCCGGAGATTATTGAGCCATGAGGTAAGTCTTCTGCCTGGTCGTCTACGTTCCTGGATTTCACCTTGCATGATCAGTTGAACAAGATCGTATTTCTAATTGCGCGTAACGTTACCCAGCTACTGGAGTTTTCTAGTTTTTATTGTGTTTAAGATCTCTACTTTTTTATTTAGCTTATGTAAGGATTTTTTTAATTTTTATCTATATCCATAAAGACAATGGATATAGATACAAATTACAAAAAAAACATCGTATATTTGTTAATTGGGTTACAAAAATTAAGAGAATAATGATGTTAAGGTTACAACTTAAAACATATATGAGAGATATTTTTACACGATATAAAATAATTGCAAATATTGCATAAGCTATACTTTTATATGTGTGCATTAGGTGTACGCTACTGTATTCCATATACATAAACTCTAGTTTAATCATCCGTTAAAAGCTCACGCATTTTAAATTTATTTGTAAAATGTCCCTCTTGCTGATGTCCAGAAACAAATGCATTCGTACTGTTGTTTTTAATTAATTTAAGTTGCTGTCCACGTCTTAAAATATTATAATCTACTCGCAGCTACACCCACGCTGCATACGTGACTTCGCGGCACGTGTATAACTTTTTAATTCATTCCTATAGTTCATCTTTCTGAGGGCAGGTAAGTGCATTTTATACAGTTTTCATAAAACGGTGTCTAATAACAGTTGTTCGATTAAATATTTACCGTAAATTACACATAAATGAGCAATATGGTTTATTGATTTCAATTTCTTTTTACCACAACCAATCAAAATAATATTGTTAATTTATCTGCACTTTCTTTAATGTGAATTAATTGAAAAATAAATGATCAAGAACATATTATCTATATAAATAGAAAGGTTTCGACCATTTGCTTGGTATAGAAGTACGCTAGTCATTACGACTATTAAACACCTGTACTGTGTTACAGTTTAAGTTGATATTATGTTGATGAGTGCTGGGGACAGGGTAGGTTAATGTAAGCAACGAACCCACTGATAATCGTTCAAACACTCATCTTCATCATAATCATCTCAGCCGTAGGACGTCCACTGCTGAACCTAAGCCTCCCCCATGATTTTCCAAAAGGACCGGTTGGAAGCGGCCTGCATCCAACGTCGTCCTGCGACCTTCATCAGGTCGTCTGTCCACCGTGTCGGTGGACGACCTACGCTGCGCTTGCCGGTCCGTGGTCTCTACTCCAAAACCTTCCAGCCCCATCGGCCATCTGTTCTGCGTGATATGTGCCACTGCCACTTCAACTGGCTGATCATCTGGGCTATGTCGGTGACTTTCGTTCTTCTACGGATCTCCTCTTTTCTGATTCGATCACGTAGAGAAACCCCGAGCATAGTCCTCTCCATAGCTCGTTGTGCGACTTTGAGCTTATCTATGAGGCCCATAGTAAGAGACCACGTTTCAGTGCCATAAGTCATCACTGGTAACACACATTGGTCGAAGACTCATGTCTTAAAGTTCAAATACCGATTTATTGAAAAAAAAAATTATTTTATATGTATGTAAGCTGCTGTCTAAACAAATGCACGAAATACCTAAAAGGGCGTAAGTAACGTTATGTACTTCACTAAATTAGCGAGTCATTGACATTGCTTATTGTGCGGTAACACGTACAACCTAATATAAAATTACATGAAACATTATATATTTGTTATACATACTTAAATCCCCAACTAGTTTTGAACTAAGCATCATCCTTATCCCTTTGAAAATGTTCGATTTAATTATTTGTTGTATCTATTATCTGAACATGGGTTCCTGTGCGCAATTGCTATCATAAACGAGCATTACATCCGATTAACCATATACGCTTGAGCTTCCATTGTCCCCGCATTTAAACGATAATCACCTGAAACTCAAGACCAGAAGAGATACTCAGGTGTCTAATTGAGTTGGTCACATTGTTACCCAGGGCACGTTTGACAATTAATTCGAGTCCGGCCGTCCGCTTCATTAGGGGGTAGGGTATGCTATTCGGCAAATTAAATAAAAGCGTATGTATTATGCATTGAATATGGTCTCCGTAGTAATTTTAAAAAAGCTTAAATCTTTACATGAATTATAGCTTTCATCGAAGGGATGGGAAGGAAGACGCAATTCCTTCCTATCCCTCCGATTTTCAAGTACACTGAGAAACTAAAAATTTTATAAAAAATATAATGGAAATATGTTAATTTGTTATAGTAACTGTTACTGTGTCGTAGTTAGATATATTGTTTAGGGCTAAAAAATATGTTAACAGATTGCTTTACTCTCTTTTTTATAAAGTACTAGCTTATCACCTCCTCATTATATAATAAGATTATTACGAGTCAATGAATTAGCAAAGTCTATGTAATTATGCTGTGGAATTAGCATAGTGGTATTCCTGAGCACAAAACATCTTCTAAGCAAATGTCCACATTACTCGTTAGCTGTTCCATCGTTAATAAGTAAATAATGTATAGTGCAATTAATAATAATAATAATAATAATAAACCCGCAGGGGCGGCCTTGTGGCGAGCCGTCGGTGAGTGGCGACACCGTGGACCCTGATTCTCCTTGGGGCTAAATGAGACCTCTGACCCCCGGCTTGCCTTAATTGGCCGTCCGGGGGTGGAGACGCAAGAGCAAGTAACAAAAGGCTCCAAGGGTGGAAGTGTTAAAGGGCATAACGCCGGTAGTAGCGCTCTAGTGAAACCGCAGCACACCTCTCGACACCCTTTAGCCATCCACACCAACGTTGCCCCTTTTATCACCACCTTTATGGGGGGCCAGTTTAGTGGATGGCAAGTCACCACCTGCCTAAATATTTTAACATGACTAAAGTGCCGTAGTCTCTTCCATAGCCCACCATCTTCCTTATCACTTATAAGTTCATATCAATAGCCTGGCCATTTTACCTATATTTGTAATAGTTATAAGTACCATGTGACCCTTCATCCAACATTTTTTCTATTTTTATACTCCTTTGTATTTTTATACCAAACAGGCCTCTAAGTGTTGGCTACAGCCCCACTTATGCCTTTGTAAAGGACTGGATGAAATCCAAGATTTTGTTTTGAATAAAAGAAATAATAATAAATTAATTTGCAATTAGCACGATCATGTGACTTTGCGGAGATATATAGAAATAAAGTATAGATTTCGAATTGGAATTTCCTAACAGCACTATAATAAAGGGTCTTCTGTCTTTCCCATCGCATAGATCTGTCTATGTATCTCCATTGGGTTTGAAAGCAACTGCCACAGATTATATAATATACTCTACGCTACACGACCCAAATATTGTCACAATGGACCCGAGAGCACGGACAATGAGCTGCGTATAATTAATGACTGCGACCACGAAATGTCGCTGTTTTGCGCTGGCGATGAAGTGATGCCAGGACAGCGAAATAAATTGAGAAGATGCAATCTGCTTGCGTTTTTTAAGGAAATTATATGTCACATGTCTAAGCTATCTGTCTGATATGTTACGTCTACTCAAAACAGTACAAAAGTATATTGCTGCCTACAACTGTTATGCTTAGTGCACTGCAATCTTAACTCAGTGGCTTCATAAAATGAACAGCATTACGGAAAGTAAAGTCTTTCCAAACCTATATCTCACGCACATTTCTGCTTGAGTTTAAAATCGGCTGGCACTTAACTGATACACAATCATCATAAAGCCTCGTTTTACTCCATTCTTGGATGTACTAGGCCTCTTCCCTTTTTTCCATTGATCTTTAAATTCAGATCTTGTGCATGGTGCTGGATGCACCGATGTCCCGGCCTGCGTGTCGCCTAATGTCATCAACCCAGCGCTGCGGTGGGCGGCCTCGCCCTCTTGTTTGGGCGCTGGGTCTCGAACTCGCCTCACCCATCGGCTCGCATCCATTCTTGCAATGTGCCCTGTTGATGTCTACGTTTTCTTCGTGATTGCGGCCATTACGTCACTTACGCTAGTCTTGCTTTTCTACCGACTTCGATTCTCATTATTCTTTTTTTGTTTGAAAGCTGATGTTTCCCATTTAAATTTCATCAAATTCGGTTCAGTTGTTTTCGAGTTACACTCCAATAATTAAATAGAATGGAAGTCGGTAATGAATTTTTCAAATTGTACTTGTTATCTATTCATATCGTTTCCGGTCGTGCAAGGCCATAGCTCTCTCCATTCCGCTCTGTGCGACCCTGAACTTATTCATTAGTGAGTGACATGGTTTTTCAACTGTATGTGAGCACGGGCATGACACACTGCTTGATTTTTTTTACTTTTAGATGGAGAGGAGAGCTATACACAATAATAAAATTTAATTCCAGTCTACTGTGAATTTTAGCGTTGGTTTATAAAACATAAAATAGGTAAATATTTGGTAACCACGTTTCCATAACACTAAAGCCACAAAACAAAATAAAATGATAATTTGATTTTGACGAAACGTTTATTGACTCGATAGACCCAAACTTTGTTGGAATATGTATGGCAAAAAAAATCCGCCCTACTCCAGTAAGTATTACGAGAGTATTTCGATTTCTTACGTATTTACACTACAATAGTCCTTATTGTTTCATATAATATTAAAGTATGAATGACACAGTTCAGTTAGTCACTACTCTGAGTTCCGATTGGATAGAGCTCAGCAGTAGAAAGCGCACACACCTGTCATGCAAAATAACGAACCAAATAAGTTAATCTTTATAAATCCTTAATTACGTCACCCATAATCTAATAAACTTAGAGGTTACCAGTTGAAAAGATAATAATAAAAAAAAAAATTTAAAAGTATTTAACTTGATTACTAATTAAATCATCTTCTTCTTCGTTGCGCTATTGACAGAGCGGTCGTGATCGTCATGTAGTAGTGTTGGTGGGGCCAGAAGTTATACGCCTCACGATGTTTCGCCATTTTTGTTCATAATTAAATCATTCACTTACTTAAAAATCTTAAAATATACTCTTTACTACGAATTCCAAAAAAAGGAGGAGGTACTTAATTCGACTGCATTTTTAAATGTTTTATACCTTATAACTTTTGACTGGGTGAACTGATTCTTAAAATTATTTTTTTGCTTGAAATCTGGTTCCCGTGTAGTCCCATATAAATTTCATCAAATTCGGTCCAAAAGTATTTGAGTTACACTCCAATAACTGGTTTTTACTAAAGTAATAGAATGGAAGTAGGTTTAAAATTTTTCAAATTGTACTTGTCTACCGACTTCCAAAAAAAGGAGGAGCTACTAAATACGACTGTTTTTTTTAAGTTAGTTACCTCTAAACTTTTGACTGGGTGAACAGAATCTCAACATTATTTTTTGCTTGAAAGCTGGTGGTTCCCGTGTGGTCCCAATTAAATTTCATTAAATTCGGTCCAGTAGTTTTTGAGTTACACTCCAATAACTGGTTTTTACCAAAGTAATAGATGGGAAGTCGGTTTTTTTTTTAAATTTTACTGCTTTTCGTTTTAGTTTCAAACCCGCTCTATAGTTTCTGTTCTACTCGCCATCCCACCGAGCGGCTCATATCGTTAGATTAAGATAAAACTAAAACAATAATCCTTTTCATTCTTCCAGTTCTTTATTTCAAGCCACTATGAATGGAATAAGCTATGTCTTTATAACATTGCCAGTTGAATAAAGGCATAAGTTCCTATCACAATGGTAAAAGTAATGTTGTTTTTCTACTAGTATCATAGTGTATCGTTCTAAAAATCAGTGTGGGTTGCATAACATTGCTTCTTTTGTTAGTATGTAACTATTAACTAAAGGAAATGCATGTGTTATATTGGAACCCTCATTATCTTTAGAAATCTAGCCTTAGTTCTTTGGCGGTATAAACAAAAGAGTATTTACAATGCGTAAATATGTGTCTGAGAAAAGGATGTGTCTATTAATGTGAGTTTGTTTGCATATATTTTATAGGTATTCATCATCATCATCAGCATCATCATCTCAGCCGTAGGACGTCCACTGCTGAACATAGGTCTCCTCCATGATTTACCAAAAGGACCAGTTGGAAGCGGCCTTCATCCAACGTAGTCCTGCGACCTTTTTCAGGTTGTCTGTCCACCGTGTCGGTGGACGACCTACGCTTCGCTTGCCGGTTCGTGGTCTCCATTCCAGAAGCTTCCGGCCCCATCGGCTATCTGTTCTGCGTGCTATGTGCCCTGCCCACTGCCACTTTAACTGGCTTATCTTCTGGGCTATGTCGGTGACTTTCGTTCTTCTACGGATCTCCTCATTTCTGATTCGATCACGTAGAGAAACCCCGATCATAGCCCTCTCCATAGCTCGTTGTGCGACTTTGAGCTTATCTATGAGGCCCATAGTAAGAGACCACGTTTCAGTGACATAATTCACCACTGGTAACACACATTGGTCGAAGACTCTTGTATTGAGGCACTGAGGTATTTAAGACGAGAAGACTTCGCGAAATTTCCTGAATGCTGCCCAGCCGAGTTGGATTCGACGATTGACCTCTTTCTCAAATTTGGATCTACCTAGTTTGACTCTCTGTCCCAGGTAGATGTATTCGTCAACAACTTCGAGAACTGAGTTCCCAACTGATATTGGGATAGGCACAACATGGGCATTAGACATAATTTTCGTCTTTTCCATGTTCATCTTAAGGCCTCTCCGTTGGAAAAGTCGATGGAGGCCTTCGAGCATTGTACTGAGGTCTTCCATGGATTCTGCCATGACTACAATATCGTCGGCAAATCGGAGGTGAGCGATGTAGGTACTCGCCGTTGATATTGATGCCAAGTCCTTGCAATTCCAAGAGCTTGAAGGCGTCTTCCAATGCCGCGGTGAACAGTTTCGGAGATATATCTCCGAAACTGTTCACCGCGGCGAGATATGGAGACGTTATAACGTCTCCCTATCTCACGCCTCTTTGCAATGGAATTGCCTTCGAACTTTGCTCCTGTACTTGGACTGACATGCTGGCGTTTTTGTGCAAACACTTCAGCACTTCAATATACCGATAGTCAATACGGCACCGCTGGAGAGACTCAAGCACTGCCCACGTCTCGATGGAATCAAAGGCCTTCTCATAGTCCACAAATGCTAAACAAAGAGGCAAGTTATACTCCTCGGTCTTCTGTTTAACTTGCCGTAGCGTGTGGATGTGGTCTATGGTACTATATCCTTTTCGGAAACCGGCTTGTTCCGGATGCTGAAATTCATCAAACCTGCGACTGAGATGGTTCGTAATGACCTTCGAAAACAGCTTATACGCATGGCTCAAAAGCGAGATGGGTCTGTAATTCTTAAGTAATGTGTTGTACCTTTCTTGAACATCAGCACCCCCACGCTTTTGTTCCATGCTTCTGGCGTTGAACCTTCGGTTGAACGGTATTAAAGAGCTTCTGAAGGACTTTATGTACCGGTGTTCCACCCGCTTTCAGAAGCTCAGATGTAATACCGTCGTCACCCGGCGCTTCATTTTTGTCAACTGGCTCTGCCTAATATACTTGTCTCTTGCAAACATTTTGAAGCTCTTGTTCCGCACTATCGTCCCTTTAATACGATTAGTATTAAAGATCCGGAAGTCGTGTCGCAAGGACTTACATATTCGTTTATTGAGCAGCCTATATGCTTTAGCATCATCCGAAGACTGCAGTTTTAAGGAGCGTCGTTCAGACATGAGGTAGCGGGTATCGCTGGAGAGTTTCTGTGGCCTGCCTGTACAGTGGGGCTTAAAGAACTTGGAACCCACTGTATGGACAGTTTCTACTAACCTGTTATTGATCTCGTCCACTGAATCGATGTTCTCAAGGCAATCGAAGCTATTGGACAGCTCAAGTTGAAAGCTCTCGGGGTCTTGAATGAATGAATATGTACATTAATATTCAATGTGCCTCTTAAGATTCGGTGATCACTACCGGTTTTCACCCTGTGGATCACGGAGATATCAGTAAATATATGTTTTTTTGTGGTCATAATGAAGGCAATCTCTTTTCTCGTGGAACCATCGGGACTCTGCCAGGTCTATTTCCTATGAGGTGGCTTCTGAAAGAAAGAGTTCATCATAAAGATTTCCTCTTTCTCCAGGAAGTCGGTCAACCTCTGTCCCCTACGGTTCCGTTGCCCATAACCAAAATTATTCCACTTTCAACTCATCCTCGCTTCTCTTACACAACTTTGCGTTGATGTCCCCCATAACAACTAGAAAGTGCGTTTCAGAGGTATGTATGGCCCGACTAATGTCCTCATACATATGCTCCACCTCATCACCCGGGTGCGATTTCGTCGGTGCGTATACCTGAATGACATTCAGCGAATGTCGTTTGGATACTCTGAGTATTAGGTATACGACCCTATTGGAAACGATATCGATCGTAACTATGTTGTTAATAAGGGACTTGTGAACGAGAAACCCGACACCACCTTGGGACTGTTGGTCGCCCTCCCGGTAGTAGAGCAGGTTACCTGATTTTAGGGTTATCGTGTCCTCATCCGTTCTTCGGACTTCTAATAACCCCACGATGTCCCAGTGTAACCTACTCATTTCTTCTTCCAGCTCATAGATCTTTTCGTCTGTCCTCATCGTGCGTATGTTGTGTGTTAACAGGGTCAGTCATCGTCGTTGTCGACGGAATAGCGGGGCTGCCGGGGACTGGGGGCCTGGTTCTATTTGTGTCAATCATTGGAAGGGTTTTAATACTCGGCACGCTTGGCAGGCAGGTTGGCGAGCGCAGTTTTGGAGTTTTTGACTCGGAAGGTGCTGCTGCCCACCTTCTGATTGTTATCCCTTAGCCGGCTACTACGGCACCCACGAGTGGAGTTAGGGAGGTACTATTCTAAGTCGGCACCCCACGGCATTGTTTTTATATTAAGATGTGATTTTTCATTTGTTGGGAGAAGTGACTGTATAAGAAAAATGTAAAACATTTACATACAACGAAGAGCTTTATTTACGTGTTTAATATGTATTTCATTATGTTACTTTAAATTTACTACTTCATTATTGAATAACTTTACGAGTGACGAGACAGGCAAGTCGTTTGCCTGATTGTAAACGATCCCTTCTGTTAACGAAAGTTGTAGTGTTGGCCAGATCTTTGATCTTCAATATACTAGGAAACACTGCACCGCGCTCTTCTTCCTTATCTTCATCTTATTATCTTTATCATACATCCCTATAGCCTTAGAATTAAAAACCTGTACTAATGAAATGCATTTTAATTGTAGTACTTATCCAGAATTCAGAAGGTATGTCAGTGTTATAGAACATTTCCTATAATTTATATCCTGTAAACCCTTAATTTACATTGCTTTAAGCAATCGGTAAAAAGTGAAGATTACAGGTATGAAATTACACGAACTTCAATAGTTTTTCAATCGCGCGACGTATCAGTTTTAAGATGTGTCTTGAACTTAAGCATACACTATTTCAAGAACTGAAGACCTTTCTTAAGAACTGGTAGATATCGCAGTTGTACAAAGAATGTGCCTTATTTTCTAAGCAGCTATAGTATGTGAGCAATTAAGTTTGAAAAGCATGATTGATAAGATTGTTACATGAGCTGACGTAAAGACTTGTCTTCTGTGGGACATATACAAGGAAAATTTGCGTAATCGTAACTTAATTGTATCGTTAAACATATACAGTACAGACTATTATTTATCTAGAACAACTGTGGCAAAGATAACTCATAGTGATAATAAATTGACACCATATTATCACGACTTCCACATCTCATCTCTAGATTTCATAGCAATATAAAATAAATATAAGTAACATCAATGTGTATTCCATTTTTAATTTTAATAATAATATATTGCACATAATTTTACTACTATAACACATTTAATTACTTAAATCTAAAAGTTAGTTCCAACGGCTCAAGAATTTAACTGCAAGGTAATTTTACACAACAAGAAAACTGTTTAATGAAATGCAATTAAAAGTAAATGAAACGTCAAAACTGACTAAATTGGAAGTGAACTCCATTACCTGCGGCATAAACAGCAAAACATTAAGCTTGCAGTTAAACACGAAGAGAAAATAACCCAAGTGGTACATAACAGTCTTAATGGCTTTTTTAAGAGAGAACTTTGACTCAAGTTTATTATTTTATACAACTAGGTACATTACACCACGGAATTATTATTACTTTAATAGCTACTTGCGAGTACGTCATAGTCAAACAGTAATAGGAGAAACAAGTAAACAAAGTAAACTACTTTATGTTTCATCAGTATTTTTAATTATATCTATTTATGATATGTTATTCAGTAACTAAACAAACGTTCACCACTCACACTTCCACGTTATGGTTCATTGTATCGCGGTAAGCATGGGCACACAAATCACAAAAATCCAAGGCCTGAGGAAAAATGTTTCTGCTCATAACACAAATATTGGCTATAGCCAGGGATCGAACCCGGGACCTGACGCTTCCAAGGCAGGGTCACTACCAACTACGCTAACTGAGCCGTCACTTGTTCGTTCCGTACTTCAAAAGGACAAGTACAAATTGAAAAATTTAATACCGACTTCCATTCTACTCAGTTATTGGAGTGTTACTCAAAAATTACTGAACTGAATTTGATGAAATTTAAATGGGACTACACGGAAAACACCAGCTTTCAAAGAAAAAATTACAACAAAAAAAGAATTTGGAGAATCGGTTCACCCTATCGAAAGTTACGATATGAATAACAAACATTAAAAAAAACAGTTGAATTGAGTACACGAGAGAAAAATTATTAAAAATTCTTAAATTTAAAAATTATTAAAAATTAAATTAAAAATTATTAAATTTAAAAATTAAAAATTAAAAAAAAAACAATTAAAAATTATTAAAAATTCCTTTTGAGAACACGGTAAAAAAAATTTTTTTTTTTGCTTCACTTTGTTGTACGTATTTTCGTCTGTCTGTCAAGACCCTTCTCAGTAACACGTAGAAGTATTAAATCCAAATTTAAATTAAATGCTCAGGGTGTAGTTACGTTTAGCTGCAAAACAATCAAACTTATAAGTCAACGCAATCAAAAGTTATGACCGTTAATGTCCGTCCTTCAGAAGCTCTTTTATACCGTCTTACTCGAAGGTTCAACGCCAGAAGCACGGAAGAAGAGCGTGGTGGTGCTGTTCTTCAAGAAAGGTGACAACACTTTACTTAAAAATTACAGACCCATCTCTCTTTTGAGCCATGTTTATAAGCTGTTTTCGAAGGTCATAACGAACCGTCTTAGTCGCAGGTTTGATGAATTCCAGCCTCCGGAACAAGCCGGTTTCCGAAAAGGCTATAGTACCATAGACCACATCCACACGCTACGGCAAGTTATACAGAAGACCGAAGAATATAACTTGCCTCTTTGTTTAGCGTTTGTGGACTATGAGAAAGCCTTTGATTCGATCGAGACGTGGGCAGTGTTTGAGTCTCTCCAGCGGTGCCGTATTGACTATCGGTATATTGAAGTGCTGAAGTGTTTGTATAAAAACGCGTACATGTCAGTCCGAGTACAAGAGCAGAGTTTGAAGGCAATTCTATTGCAAAGAGGCGTGAGACAGGGAGACGTTATATCTCCGAATCTGTTCACCGCTACATTGGAAAACACATTCAAGCTTCTGGACTGGCAAGGACTTGGCATCAATATTAACGGCGAATACATCACTCACCTTCAATTTGCCGACGATATTGTAGTCATGGCAGAATCCATGGAAGACCTCAGTACAATGCTCGAAGGCCTCCATCGAGTTTCCCAACGGGTAGATCTTAAGATGAACATGAACGAGACGAAATTTATGTCTAATGCCCATGTTGTACCTACCCCAATATCAATTGGGAACTAAGTTCTCGAAGTTGTTGACGAGTACATCTACCTGGGACAGACAGTCAAACTAGGTGAATCCAAATTTGAGAAAGAGGTCAATCGTCGAATCCAACTCGGCTGGGCAGCGTTCCGGAAACTTCGCGAAGTCTTCTCGTCAAAAATACATCAGTGCCTGAAGACAAGAGTCTTCGACCAACGTGTGTTACCAGTGATGACTTATGGCACTGAAACGTGGTATCTTACTATGGGCCTCATAGATAAGCTCAAAGTCGCACAACGAGCTATGGAGAGGGCTATTCTCGGGGTTTCGCTACGTGATCGAATCAAAAAGAGGAGATCCGTAGAAGAACGAAAGTCACCGACATAGCCCAGAAGATTAGCCAGTTGAAGTGGCAGTGGGCAGGGCACATAGCACGCAGAACAGATGGCCGATGGAGCCGAAAGGTTCTGGAGTAGAGACCACGGACCGGCAAGCGCAGCGTAAGTCGTCCACCGACACGGTGGACAGACCTGATGAAGGTCGCAGGACGACGTTGGATGCAGGCCGCTTCCAACTGGTCCTTTATAAAATCATGGGGTAGGCCTATGTTCAGCAGTGGACGTGCTACGGCTGAGATGATGATGATGATGATACCGTGATTATTAAAACAAAAGATTTATGAATGAAACTGACGTATATTTACGTCTCTGGGACGCAAAGGGTTAAGTAGAAGGGAATCAAAATCAATAGGGTACTTCCTGTTAACCTAGAACCATGCAATTTAGCAAGAAGTATATTCTTTCAAACTTTTTTCTTGAACAGCCTGCTTGCTGATTGCCTCTACCGGCATTTACAGCGTCACCGGACAGGTGTCGAGCGCAGATGGCACTCAGTCAGATGCGGGCGCAGTAGGCGCACTGCCTAAGGCGAGCGTTGAAGACGCTTTGCCGCAAAGAGAGGAGTAGCCAGTAGGCGACTTGCTCAAGGGTACTACTAAGGTACGGACCTCGGCTTACAAACTTATTATTTCCGGTTGGTGCAATAGTCGAGTCGGGGGATCGAACGGCAAAGTTTGGTTTGTCTTTCAACCTAGTTTGTCTTTTAGTTTAAGAAATAATGTTAGATGCTCTCTTAATGTACGGAATGTTCCGGTATGGCCGGTTTTATTTCAATAACAGTTTTGAAAAAGTAGCTTTAAAACACTGGAACACTTCATTTTCAGTGACGATATGGTTAAAGTTAAGCCCAGAACAGCAAATGTTCCTCAAGAACAATGTGCCAGATCAAAATGTAACATTAGACGTGGTTGAGGATAAAGTAAAGCTAAATATAAAAAAATATGAGGTCTAAAAAAGAGTATCAACAGTTGGAGCTCGGGAACATGTACTCGTATGTGGCTTTGACTGGGTTTGGACTCTTATATTAGCAATGCATGGAAAATGTTCTTCATAAGCATAAAACAAGTCACTGGTGAGTACTAAGTAAATCTACGTAAAAACTGCAATCTCTTATTATATGAGAAGCTCTACTTAAAAGATTTGAAGAATTGATAACAAACAACTCTGAATGTGGGTCTTCAACATGATATACGTACATAAAACCCAATACAATTATGGCATCACCATATCACCTTTAGCCATATAAAATTAACGTATCCGGTCCAAAATACTGGATCAACCCTTTAAATTAAATCCTTCTATAACCCTAATAAAATCTAAAGTGAACTAACCCCTGACTTCCGTTATCAAGTGTGCAGGTTACTTCATAATTAATTTTATTAGGGTTAAACTGAACATATACGTGTTTGGTAATTAACCATGTAATGTTAACTAGAACTATTAAATTTTTGTTTATAATTTCCATATAGATAGTGTACATAATTGAATTAAATTATAGTCAAAACTTTGTAATCTAATCATATTACTATTGCGTGCATAATTTTGAAATATGTGATAGTATTATTCACTTTCAAATGTATAAGAATAGATATGGAACATATTTTATTTGCAACATTACAATGTCTTATACAAGAAAAAAATGTATAATATGAAATCAAAAATTAAATCGATAAATAGCACAAAACATGTAATTAATGTCACAAATTGGCACCAACTCGGCATAATACCAGCTGCTCGTCAGCGCTGATCTTCCGTTGCAGCCATTTGGTAAATTCATTTATATAAGGCCATTGTTAATTAATGCACAATATCGAATGGGGTGGTTTGGAATCGATAACTGGTCATTATAGTGAAGGAAAAAAACATGTACCTACTTTTATTATTATGAACCCATATTCATTGCTCTGCAGCTAATATCCATTGTGCGACTGATCGAACGCCGCTGCATCACAGAATAGACAACAGTGACTTAAACCCTACCCTCTGGCAAATTTTTACGCAGCTGATGTCTATGCCTACACGACGGCTGGCCCGGGCGGGTCATCGTCCGCACGTTGAACCTATTCTAAGCGGGTAGGTATGTCTCGCGTATTTACTGCTATCTATTTTGCTGTGTAGCGTTGCGTCGGGTCGTGCGTCCTTCAACTGTGTTGCTGTGCTTTCAGTTGCACTATGGCTCTCAGACGTGAAGCGGCGAATATGGGTTCATAATAAAAAAAATATATGTAATTTTTTTTCTTTTTATTTTCATGACTTGTTATCGATTCCAAACCACCCATTTAATATTGTGCACTAATTAACAAATACCTTATATACTAGCTAGTTAGCAATATGAAATAGATGCCTATTTCATATTGCTAACTATCAGCTTTAATTTTTTTTTTATATTATATTTATTACTTAATTTTATAGTTTTTGAGATAAGCAACACTACCGTCAGCGTTCTGATTTCGAACTGATCTCTCTGATATTAAACATCACTTCTCCTCTTGATTTAACTAATATCTATAGCGATCTTCACGTCGAGTACACTACTCGAGGTGAAGATCGCTACTTCGCTATCACTGTTCTACGAGTACAATACTCAGACTATAGATTCTCGGTTCTAGTTAGCCGGGTCATCTGTGTAACAATAATGTCTAGGTTAGCAAATTTTGTTAAAATTCTATTGAAGGGCGAATACCGGGAAACATTAGCCTTAATGTTTGTCTTTTCAAACATTCCTATTCCTAATAGCCATAAGAAAATGATAATTTCATATAGCTTCTTCTATATTTTGACTATTACTTATGTTTAGATATAGATACCTATCATAGTGGCATACAGTGGATCAATATTAGTTACTCAGCATAGCTATTTATTCAACGCGCATAACACAACACACAAACAACACGGGGGCGCAATCGGCATTTTTGTAAGCGTGACTGATATGAATTTTATTCAGAATCAGAATCAGAAAATTTTATTGAAATAACTGACACAATATCTTATGCTAGGTGTTATTGCAATGTAGTATAATATATCAGTTTACCCTCATCGAGTGTTCAACAATCTTGGTAAGGCATAATACAAAAAATAATAACAAATTTTACATTGAATTCATAACTTAGCATAAAACATAATGGATCTTAAAATTAATTACTTAGACATAGTCATAAATTTGTCAATAATCATTAATATAATTTAGGTTTATCTACACAATTAGAATACAAAATTGGAATTAATATGAAATGTGTAGATGCAATAAATGAAGTGTCACTATTCTAAATTAACCAACCCCAGTTCAATTTATGTCAAAAAGGCAGTCTTAATACTCATAAAATATCATGTAATTTGAGACAATAATAAGTTATAGTGGCACCTGACGCGTTTAATGTTTCATTGAAATTATACCATGAAATATGAACCAGTTTCTTATAATTATCATCAAATAACACAAGTAACGTAATAAAACCACCACCTTCCGTGAGCGCCATCTTCCGCATTGCAACGCCTTTGATGCCCTGTTTACCGCTCGCTGCGGCTGCTTAATAAAGCAAAGGTGTTTAATTGGCTGACAAACTGCTGCGAAGCAATTACGTGTTGGTAGCGAGCAACGCGTCAATCCAGCGATGTAGAGATGGGAAATGCAGATGTGAAAATATCGATACGGAAACGACTCTCTTCCAAATTCCAACTACTAAGTCACTTGTAACGATATTTTGAACAAGCCTGCAGATTTAAAGAAATGCTTACAATATTTTGTTTAAAGTCGGTATTTTAGACTTTGGGCGTTCTTTATGGGTTGATGTTACAATCTGTTACCGTGGTTGCCCATGTAATGCAAGAACTTGAAAAAATATAACATTAACATTCCCACACTAATATTCCCTGGTCAGGGATAGAATCTGGAATCCCGCGTTTCCAAGGCAGGGTCATTAACAACAACAAGCCAACGGGGTAGTCCACCTTTGTTAGTGACGATCACATTTATGAGATTACTGTTGCATTCCTTGTCAAAAAAAATATAATTAAATTTATTTATATATCCAATTATAAGTAGATATTTTGAAAATTACTTTAATATTTACCTAACACGTTTTAAAAAAAAAGTATAATATAAAAGTATTTATAAGTAAGTGTAATTTTTTTTATTATTTACAAGATACCGCTATATTATCACAGTCTTATTAACTAAGACTGTTATATTATCTAAATTCTTTGATTTGATTTGAATAGCTGCCATCACGCGGAACATTAGTGAAGTAACAACACAAGAAAGCTATAGTAAATTTTAAATTAAGTCCGACTGATGATTATTTACTTCTTGAATGATAATAAAAAAGAAGCTTCTAAGTTTCTTATTTACTTCATACTTGATATCTGCTTATTTTAAAACGTTTTTGAGAACCTTATACTTAATCAAGAATTGACAAGTGCTATTTCTTAGGCTTTTCGAATGTTTGGCGTTTTTATTATCCCTTGCAGTCTACAGCATAACTCATGTATGTATTTACACCAATATCAGTAAATGTCGTGATTATATAGATATTTTTACTTTAACATCACTACTTGCCAGCGAATTTCGCCTACACTTCAAGTGTCAAAGAACAGCTTTATACAGCTCCGCGTCGCGGTTAACAGTTATTATAGCGCTGTAAGCAATTGCTTTTCTTCACTGCAAGCGTGGATCTACTCTACATATATTCCTATTAAATGTTATATGCCATCCAGCGCGGAAATGCAGCCAGCGTCATGGGCACCTTTGCACCGGGTACAGTACGGGGTGGGTTATTTAGTTGATTTTATTTTTTGACTGTTGTGTTTGTTTATTTATGTTTTTAGTGACTTATTTATGTATATTGACATTTATAAAATAAAGATGTGGAATTTTAATTATAAACAACGTTTCGAATAAAAAAAATTGTATTCAATTTTTATTCTACTCACTGAGAAGATGGGTTAAAGAAGCTGTCAGGCTGATGATCGTGAGAGACGAAGAATCTTATTTTACTAGATAGCAGGTCCTTGCACAATATATGTTTTGGTTATTATTACTGCAGTAAGAGCTATTCTGCCGTGAACAATAGCACATAAAATAACCATACAGAGAGACAACTTTCACGACACGAGGCGATAGATTACTACATGCTTAGGATATTACCTACACAAGACTCATACAGATCACAAGTAAAGTTGCTAGACGAAAGAGACTTAAATAATCAGTATCAAGCTGACGAGCTCAGTTCATTGTTACGCAAAACTTTAGTGGTCGGCTCTGGGTGGCACTGCAACTGTAATGGACAGGCGTAGCGCTTATCATCAAGCTCACTGCTTTCCCGCTTATATAACGGTGTCCCGAAACTCAATGATATCCTGGTACGGGGTGAGAGGCCAAGATAATACCAGTAATGAAAAAAAAAATAAAAAAAACATGTCACTTAGCTAAGCGCTACCAGACATTTTTCAAAAAAGTAGGAAAAAATTACAGTGATTTTTTTAATAATGTTATCTCAAATAATAGTGTCATTAATCGCAACCACAAATCAAAGTAATAAAACATTGTAAACTAAGTAAAATAATTTAAGTTTTGACGAGTTAAGGTTTACAAAATTATTGTCAGTTAACTTTGACACTGCATTTTGGAAAAAAAATATTTTGTTTCTTATTTTTTATAACTGGTATACCTTGGCCGCTCACCCGGTACCAGGTTGTCGTTGACTTTCGGGATATCCTGTATATAAAATGATGGTACAAAAACCCACCACGAGCGATTCAAAGTTCAAACTCTCATACACATGGTAACATACTGCAGTGCACCCTTACAAAAATATTTATGTCATATGTAATTATCCTTAGCCCAACCCATAGGTACATACTCTTTGGTTTTTCTATAGTTTATTTCTTTTCCTTTATCAATCAACAGAGTTTCCACTATAATATAATTAACTTAGTTTGACATTTGTATGTATTGCTAATAATGTTAATGGTAGATAAAAATAATGTTTTTGTGTGATATTATTAATCTTATAATCCGTGAATAAGGAATTTTTCGTTATTATTGGGCTGCAAGATTTTGTTTCTTGCAAGATTACATGGTTCTTGATCAATGCGAAGTACCCTATTGATATTGACATACAGGCAAGTTTCAAAATATGCGACTTAATCCTTCCTATACCGTGATAATTAAAAAGAAAGATTTATGAATGAAACTGACGTTTATATACGTCTCTGAGACGCAAAGGGTTAAATGACTTTATATTTAATCCGTCGACTTAGAAACTTTACTATTACAGCTAGAACCGTGGAGCTAAGGAAAATTGATATTATTTTAACTTCATACCTCTATGCGTTCGTAAGAAAAAGGGTCATGACAGATAAACATACAGACAAGGAATTGATTCCATAAGGGTTTCTTTTTCCACTGGAGGTACTGACCCCTAATATGACATATCATGATTGTATTGCTGAACATTTTTAACTATAATCGGCAAGTAATTTCTATCAGTTCTATGCTTTTTTACAGCTATCACTTTGTTTTTATAGCGTCTATTTATTTCAGTTTCAGTTTCTGTATCACTTTTAGTTCAGATTAACGATGCTAGAAAGTTTTTTACAAAATTAAGAACGGTCTTAATACGTTACCTTTTTAAATACGTTTACAAGAAAATATATATTTAATTTTCGATCATAATACATTATGAAGTACAAAAAAATTATGAAATCGACACCCTTATGTACGCTTATACACTTACAGCAATCATACACATACAGGAAAATGATGGGGGAGGCATATGCTCAGCAGTGGACGTCGTAAGGCTGAGATTATGATGATACACTTACAGCTACAGCATGCTGCCTTATGTATCTGGCATCTCATTTTGCACAAACACTTTCGGCCTTACCTATAACCGCAGGTTAAATTTAAATGACGTCACGTAAGGCACAGAACAGTTTTGCTGCGCGCACGACTAAATAACGTCAAGTTTAAGCAGCGTTTATAAGTAAGGCCCTATGTCTTCATTACTGGACCCTATATTTTATTGTATCCTTCCAACACAAATTTGTCCATAAACTTGACTATTTACGATTTCCTAAAGGTTTCCATGAACGCCAATAAAGAATACAAGGAGTCCATGTGTGGTGCTAACAAGCCAATATTGTAAAGATTAGTGGGCAGCCTGGTTATAAGGGCCTTGTCACATTGTTAGCAATTATTAGTCGAATCGACATTATGTCATTGATATTTTATTTAATATTCGGACCACTGCACTCAAGAGACCGTCTAAGTTGGTATCACCACTTTGCCAGATATTCTATTTACTAAAAGGGGTGAAGCGAGCGAAACCGCTAGCGTTACCATCAATCACACACCAATTTCAAGCGACATGTTGTTTTTAACTGACTTCAAAAAAGGAGGAGGTTATCATTATTGACGGTGAATGACAATCGATCCCGTAAGTAGCAAGGGTCACTTAAAATAATGAAAATATTTTTTTACTTAAAATGAAACCGACTTCAATACCAAAAAGTGTGAAATAACTTGTCGAAGTCGGTACCATGCACACAACATTGTGATAAAAGGTACCTACTTTTGAACTATCATGGTACCGACTTCAACAAGTTATTTCACACCTTTTCGTATTGAAGTCGGTTCTTTTTTATTGGTATGTTTTTACTCGAGTATAATTATACACGTGTAGTAAATAACGAGTGATATGCTTAGCACTTTAGCCGAAAACCTAAAATCGTAATGTTCTTAATTTATTAGTCAGAATGGAATTCTAAAGTATTAAAGTTCAAAACATGTCGCTCGAAATTGGTATGTTATTGACGGTAAAGCCAGCAGGCTTCGCTCGCGTCACCCTTTTTAGTAGATAGAATATCTGACAATGTGGTGATACAAACCTAGACGGTCTCATGCACAAGATGCCTCTATCTATGCAGTCAGGTTTCATTAACTCTTACAATTCACTCTGATGGCGGCGGGAATGGGAATATCCTCTAGTTCCATCCACACACAGAGTAAAAATCGCTAGCAAAAGGGCGAATCCCTAGAGAATGGGGCTAAGGCAATGTGACGTCGTATATCAAGAGTATGTGAATTACTGTTATGATCCCTTTTGCAATAAAGGTGGCGGCTTTAGGCGTATTTTAATGTCAAGATTTTCGTTATACATGAGAGGAAATAAGAACTATTTGAAATAACAAACTGATGTAAATGTTTAACATAAGGAAACTGAATAACACAGACTAAAAATAATTATAAGTTTTAAAAGCTAGCTTTGTAATAAAAATATGTCATTTACTATTAATAATCCCGGGAATTCTGCCTTCTGCCTGGTTATTGTAATCCCTCAGGAACTACTCCTTAAATTAAGATAAAAATGTGTTATCCCTATGCATAAAGTATTTCCATTTTAAATTTCATCCAAATCCGTATAGACGTGTCAGTGTAAACAAGTAACAAACTATTTATAGCTAAAATAAATATATAAATGACACACACTCAGAAACTTTCACATTTATAATATTGTAGAAAGAACTATTGAAATTTATAGAGAGAAAAATTCCATCCTCGGATGGGATTCGAACCCGCGTCTTCTGACTCTCCGTGTCAGACGCCATTGACCAACTAATTCCATCCTCGGACGGGATTCGAACCCGCGTCTTCTGACGGTACTGTGACTCTGACGGACGGAGCGACATTGGACAGTTAACTGTCCAATAGATGTCGCTCCGTCCCCGCAAGACGGTAAGTCACATAGAGAGTTAAAATTCGATGCTCGGACCCGAACCTCGGTGGCCTAGTTGGTCAATGGCGTCTGAAACGGAGAGTCAGAAGACGCGGGTTCGAATCCCGTCCGAGGATGGAATTTTTCTCTCTATAAATTTCAATGTTTGAGATCGCTAAAGCAGGCGTTAGTGCTCTAAAAAGTAATACGATAAAAAATTGTAGAACTAATGTAGAATGCTGTACATTAGTGTGACCAATCAATCAATTGAAATATTTATTTGTTAAACATGTGTTTACATACTCTTAGCATGTAAGGTCTTATAAAGATAGGTAGCTCATACATGTTTAAGATAAGGTGATTGTAATGTTTTTCTTATTACCTTGGTGTAATATATAAAAAATTACAATCTAATATGATTATTACTAAAGTATACGAGTTTGTTGTCACTTACCGTCGAAACAGCTGAACAAATGTTGATGACAATTGATATAAATTATAAAAAAATATATTATTAGATAATACATAACAACAAGCATAGTTATTTGTTAAAACCTTACATGCATAGCTTTTGCTATCTACAGTATCAAAATAACAACATTAACCCTTCACAGATCAATAGACATCGGAATGACAAAGCAAATTAATAATACTGGGAAAGTTTATGAAACAGCCGTAGCGAAGTTTCCAATAATCGAACAGCAGATGTCAACAAAGACGGTAAACTTCCGAAAGAGTTGGGAAGTAATATCGTACTCCCACGGGCGAGTCAATAATAAACAAAGAGGGGGCGTTTGATACACTTGTAAACTAATAACCCCGCCCTTCTGAACGTTTCTAACTCTACGAGTCGGTTCTTATGTTGACGAAATAGTTTTGGTGCTTCGGATGACGTAATCATTTGAAGAAAAAAAGGAAATGCATTTATTTGACCAGCCGTGCGATTCTCTAAGAGCAAACATCGTTGCATCTTTGACAACATCCGTGAAACAAATGACGATATGACAAGAAACGTTGGAAATACATTCTTATGTACAAGGGCGATATCTCATAAAGTATCTGATCATCGCACGGCTGATACTGACCATAACAACATCAAAAATGACAATCAAGTACAACAAATTAAATGTACACAACCTTGAAAATAACATTTAAACAAAACAAGATAGATCGCTGCCATGTGCAGTACCGTCCAAAAGGGTTAAGAGAATATATTCTATTGAGAGTAAAGTTTGGCACCGTAATAACTATCTGAAAAAAAGTTCATTGAATTTAGCAAACTTTTTTGTATATTATATACTAACTGGGCACCGCGGTTCTGCAGAAATGTATCACACATGATATTTTTTTCGCATTATTGAAGTCCTAGGAATCCAGTTGACCTAATGAACATAAAACAGCCGGATGATTTTTTCCATAGAGCGCGAGAGTAACAAACATCCATCGTCCCAGACAGAGATTGTTTCGAGTTTAAATTTTAGTATCTACTTTATTCACATTAAAAACACTCTATTATAATACCAGTACGTCCTCGATGGCTTCATTAATATTATGGGAACTCCTGAATTGAACCGGAAAGTCTATAGTCAAAAAGTTTTATAGAACCGTTCTATCTTCCCCTACCCTCCTTTCGGTATTAATAAACAATAGACTTGTGACAAATAAGCTGCCGTTGGAAACAATTGGCCCAAGAATTCCGGCCGGAGGAGGGTGACTTGATTGAATTTTTTCGAGGTTCCATTTTTGTTACACGATCTGTACCTTCAAATTGGTTTTATTCGATAACCTGAGATCATGGACATACGAGTATTTCTGTCTTCTTATGTTATGCGTTGTTCCGTGGATTTCTTTTTGATTTTTTTTCTATGTGATAAAGTTAGTTGGTTTTCTGTGAATAGGAAAACACATGTTTTTTCCATAG
Organism: Selenia dentaria; assembly: GCA_917880725.1. NCBI lineage: Eukaryota > Metazoa > Arthropoda > Insecta > Lepidoptera > Geometridae > Selenia > Selenia dentaria. The sequence goes on from OU862893.1 coordinate 23,020,345, forward strand.
AGTGACAAGTAAGTTTTTTGTGCGCTTGCCCATAAAAGTTGCAGTGTCACTAAGTGTTCAGCCGTAAGATTCTCTAATGATTCGTCGTTGCGATTGTCGACGAGCTCACCGATGCTAAATACTATATGAGATATCGCCCTTGTACACAAGGTTGTATTTCCAACGTTTCTTGACATCTCGTCATTTGTTTCACGGATGTTGTCAAAGATGCAACGATGTTACAGAATCGCACAGCTGAACTGTAGCATTGAGTGACACTGCACTCGTTAGCCCGTAATTCACTTTCTACAGTTACTTTTACATCCTATAACATTGATGCTTGCACTATTGCTTCGCGGCAGAATGTCTGGCACTGCAGTGGTACCAAGCAAGACAACCTCTAGTGCAAAACGGCTACCACCTGGTAGGTTAAATGTGTAGAAAATATTATTATTTATATGATGTTAAATTACGTGGTCTCCGTTTTAGTAACTCCATCCATGTGATGCCAGAAATAAAAAAATAACCTCTACCTAAGAAGTTAAATAAGAAATTGTGATACACACTATTAAAAAAATGCGCAAAATTTTGTGATAATAGTCAAATACTTTTGAACTTACATAGTACGGACCTCAACAATTTATTTCACACTTTTAAGTGTTGAAGTCGGTTATATTTTATGGTAAACATTATTTTATCGTTTTAGTGACCTTTGCCACCTACGGGATCGATTGTCATTCACTGTCAATAAGGATATCACCAAGATAGGCGAAACACTTTTTAGTTATTGGAGTGTGACTCATAAACCGCTGCAAAAATCTCGAAGGGTATACCTACTCTATCAAATAAAACCGAATTATGAGAATCGGTGAATAAATCGATGAACATACATAAAAAATACACACAGTTAAACATACTCGTAGAACCTCTTCCTTTTTTAAGTCGTTTTAAACAAATCAATAAGTTGCTGGTTTACTTGTTATTATTTCACGCTTAAACTACTCAATCTACCGAAACTTGGCACAGAGATATCCTTCCCGGAAAAAATAAATTAGGACATATTTAAGCCAGAAAATGTTGGATAAAATGCACGGGCGGATAGCCAGTGCTACCGTCACCAAAATTCGAAAGGTTAAGAAATATAAAAAAAAACTTTAAAACTACTGGGCCAAAAATTATTTTGCCGTTAGGAAGCTACAATATCACTGAGTAACATAAGCTATATATAATAGTGTCAAAAAAGTTAGAGGTCCATTTAATTACGTCCATAATGTAAACCAATGTGTGAAAAAATACCAAAAATATCCTTATATATCGCGTACACTGCGAAAACTATTGATAATATAGCAAGTGATGTACTATAGTTTTATAAAGGACTAGCAAACCCTGCGAACTCCGTTTCGCCACCAGATGGCTTTGTTTTATGTAACATTTCGTTTGGCACGATCTACTTAAAATATTGGTTTGTAGTACATGCTATGTATCAGAGATGGCGCTGTATGTGAAAAAAGATTTTCCCGCTTTTCTTTTTAAATTTTACCTGAATTTTCTTTACTATAAACCTCACGGAGCCCGAGACCCTTCCAACGAATACAAAACCGTGGAAATCGGTTCGTGCGTTCTGGAGTTATAGCGTCAGGAAGGAAAACTCGACTTATTTTTATATAGTAGATATCATCTCTAAAAAGTAGGCAATACCATAATAAATGTGACATCCGTGTCAACATATGCAATATTAACGCCGGTACACACTAAAGGCCACATTATGCGTACTTTGGTGTTAATCCTTTTCTACTCATATAATAACGCAAAAACTACACAAAAAGTAAAAAAATATTAGTAAAAAGCTATATTGTGCCTGAGTGACATATATTTTAGCTGTAGTTTGTAGAGTGGCAGTAGTAGTTTTAGTGGAGTAGCTATATTTGATTCATCATCATTATCATCCATTACCACACGGGTGAAACCACGGAGCGTAAGTGCATTTCACATCCTAACACAGTAAAACGCTTAAGCACTATCGATTCGTGACAGAATTTCTGCAGTGGTGGTGGTACGAACCAGGACGGCTTCTTGCACAAGAAACCTACCACTTAGTCTGACTTGGGTTTCCTTGCCTTTTACGATTTGCATCCCGACGTTGGATGGAATATTCATTATTTTTGGACATCAATCATTCTCACGGATAAAACTATAAGAATATACAGCATGTAACAAAAAGGCGTAGGAAGTGTGTAGTATTGAATGGTGTGTCTGTGTATATGACATAACCTAGTCAGGATTTACATGGCAAAGCATCAAAATTTAAACCGCTTATATTTTTTTGTACAGCCCTATAACACATGCCTATTCTCGAAGCTCGTTGGGGTCAATGCGCTCTGCAATACCCACGCCACCTGTTCATTCAACTAATTCCTCCCTGCATGCGCGCTCTCCCCGCGCCGCACCTTAGCCCAGGCTATTTGTTAGGGCAGCTAGTCTGCGTTCTGGAAGCCATTGCCGTCTTTGGCCTAGTTTTTCAGTGATGATCCTGCTTGAGTATTACAAAAAGTCAGGTTTCTCATAACTCGGAATGTTATTACTTTTTAGGATTCAGTAGTTAAGTCACAATTGTATGCAAGCTTCTGCGTGTATGGTTTTAGTGCTACTACGCCTTTTTGTCACACACTGTATATGTATATAAACTTGTGATTGGGTAGTGTGTATACATTACATGTTATCATCATCATCTCAGCCGTAGGACGTCCACGGCTGAACATGCCCCCGCTCCCCCATAATTTTCCAAAAGGACCGGTTGTAGCGGCCTGCATCCAACGTCGTCCTGCGACTGGCGCAGGGTCGTCTGTCCCCGTGTCGGTGGAGGACCTACGCTGCGTTTGCTGGTCCGTGGTCTTCATTTCAGAAACTTCCAGCCCCATCGGCCATCTGTTATGCGTGCTATCTGTCCTGCCCACTGCCACTTTAACTGGCCAATCTGTTGGGCTATGTCAGTGACTTTCGTTCTTCTTCGGATCTCCTCATTTCTGATTCGATCACGTAGAGTAACCTCGAGCCCTCTCATATCTTGTTGTGCGACTATGAGCTTACTTATGAGGCCCATAGTAAGAGACCACGTTTCAGTGCCATAAGTCATCACTGGTAACACACATTGGTCGAAGTCTCTTGTCTTGATTAGGATTACATGTTATACTTATAACATACTATACTCGTACTTTATATAATTATTACTAATTTTATATTTTTTATATAAAATTCTTACTGTATTATTCAATAATAACAAGGAGTAGAACTTACGTAGGTATTTGAAGATTATATTTTTTAGTAATTTTTAAACTTTCGCGATTTGAACACATAGTTATATTATATTAACGGGGCTTAATCGCGTTAGTAATAGTATTTATTTACCTCGACGTTTCGATCAAGTTGCATTGATCGTGGTCACGAGCGGACTGAAGAGGCGGGTGTCACTGTCTTGAAGTATGGAGATACTTTTTAATATACCCCCAACAGTTGTTATAAAAAGTCATTGTCCCGACACACAACACTAACGATATCGACAGATTTTTCTGAGGATAAATCGCGACGGGAACACTTTTTAATCACCGGATTCCATGTTGCCGCCAGTTTGAAACCACGGTAATGTTATCATTACTGTGATCACGTAATTAATTAGGTTGGGTTAGCTCGAGCTCCCGGCGCTCGCACGAAGCCACTTTGTACTCGGCCTGTGGGCCTAGCACGAATGAAAACTGCGTAAGTGTAACGTAACGTGTTGTTCACGTGAAACAGTAAAAACTGTCATTTATCTAGGACAACTGTGACAAAGATAACACATAGTATGTCGCCGAAGCATGACGCATTGACGATTCGAGTACTTTTTCCCAAATTGTTTGTGTTACGGCTTCTGCGCAAAATTGCTGAAATTGAGCATCTGACAAGTTCGAAATCCGGATCGATGCCTAACGTGAGTGTTTTGCCGGTTAATAGATTAGTATAATATATTATAGATAGATTAATATAATTTTTGTTATAATCATAATTCCTACCTACTTTCAAAACGTGTCAGTATTGCTTTAATGCAATGTTTTAACAGGAACTTATAAGATAACTCTCTCTATATAGCTGCGTGACCTAAGTTATTTTTCCAAATCTTTTCCAGACTTTACGAAAAAGTAAACATTTCTGCTTCCACTTAAAAGAAAAATAAATCAATGAATACGACATTTTCGCATTTAATAATAGTAATAATAATATTCATACATCAATTAATCATCATTTATTACCACAATTTTACATATATTAGGTATTACAATGATTTTCAAAATCCCACCTGTACCGTGGGAGGTAGTCTCTTTCATATTGTTAATTTAATAATACAACATATCACTAATATTTTATACTAATGATAATTGATAGATGTAACATTTATATAATTTAGAAGTAAAGTTTGAAAGTAATTGACAAATTATATATATTCCTCAAAAACGTGTATTTCAATGTATCGTATTTAGTATAGTGTTGCTGCTTATATATATATATTATATATAGCCATGTCAGTTCAGTCAGTTGCATTTCCACTAAGACATTGTGCTTAGCATTGCACTGCGTTGATCATTCCGTAAATGGATGAACTTTTTGACGTGATGTAAGCTAAGGAAGACGTTACTTTTTAGACCAATCAAACAATGGGACCAGCATCGTCTCGGTAGGCGCAGCTGAATGAGCTAATTATTTACAATTTGACACGCAACCAGAACCTTGCCCTCAAAAAACTGTTACGTGAAATCACATTTCCGAACTTCACTTTGTCCCGACGCCCAAAAAAGTAAACAAAGGGTAATAGGGAACTGTGCTCTCATCTTGATTGATTATTTTTAACTCAACTTGAAAAATAAATAAATAAATACCACTTTAAATGTAAGGTTTTATCCGGAACTTTTAAATGGCGAAAGCCTGGTAGAATTTTAAATTGTCACAGTCGAACTTCGTATTAAATCCGGACGATAATGATATTTAAAATAATTCTCTTTAAAAAGCTACAACGCAGTAGTGTTGTGTTGTGTCAAGACGATGCGTTGGTCGCGTGATCGGCTCGCGTGTCTCATGCCAGGTTCAAATTAAAACCCAACCGATAAGACACCGTGCACCTCACGACAGTCGCCCAACGCGTCTCTTTTAATTACGCACCCTACACTAAACTTATCTACCCCTTTCAAATTAAAACAGAAAATACCAATTTGTTTAGAAAACATGTCTGGAGAACGCTTCTAATTAGGAAAATTACGGGCTTAGAAATAGGCCATGTTATTACCGTTTGAAACTTGACGTCGAGTTTGTCGTGTCAGAATTTGGTTCGTTAAAATGGTTGAGGAAATATTTTCTGAGCAAACAACATCCGACAGAATAAAATTAATGGTATCGATTAACAGGCGTCGCCGCCGGCGAGAGATCGCGTGCGACTGATGCGAACCCAGACACCTCCTGTGCCTGGGAGCTGTCCATGTCAATTTTAATTGGGCCAGTCCTTTTGCTCTTGTTGCGATGCGGAACGTGATTGTCCCATCCTTATTTTATGTGAGGGTCACGAAAATTAATAATGGGTGTTTAGTTGTTGCAGTCAAATGTTCGATTGCTTTGAGAAACGCTGAAGGCCTTTACTTATTGAATGAGCTGTAATTCTTGCAAATTGCAATAATAAAATCACATCAAAATATTGTAGAACTCAATAAGAAACAAAGGTTTCAAATGCTTTACCTTTTGGTCACAACATTTTTGAGACAAAAAAAGTAATAATGATGTAGCAGTGTTGTTTTTATCTCACTAGCTCAGAGTTATGCAATAATCACAGCCATAACTCTGCATTATAAAAGCATCAGAGTTTAAATATGGCGGCGTGATGATCTAATTTCATGGCGCGTGGTCCATTCAACGCTCGATTACGTGCCAGCAAATTGGATCATTCATTGCCTGGGCTAAGTCTCGGAGCGTCTTCAAGCGTTCTATTGTCTGAAGCCTCGTCTACACTGAGTCACAAGTTACAATACAAAATGTTGCACGACTTCTTCAGGAAATTTAGAACACGTTATATTTGTGCCAATCGATTTGTTGTTTTTTGTAACAACTAACGTGGTTTCCACATGTATTTTTAATATATTATAAAAGGTGACACTCACGTAAACAAGTCGCATCGTTCCAACTATAGCTTCAACAACGTTGGTGATATTTTACAAGAAGAGAACGCTCACAGTCAGAAGTCAGGAGCTATAGCGAGAGTTTTGCACTGTCTTTGAATAAAATACTAAATATGCTCAGTTCAAACCCGCCACAAAAATTTTTACCTTAGAACAATTCTTATATTTACATTGATTATACTAATATCATAGATAAGGATAGATGTGATAGGTACATAAGAAACTTAGAATAAATATAAAATAAAGAAATTTTTATATTAGTAATCATGTAGCATTACTTTAGAACTGTACGTTCTATAACTATCTCGACAACCACGTTTTTTGCCTGCTATCTAAAATGTCTCATGTAATAAACATTAAATCAACAACACAACTATGTTAAAAATTAAAGGAACGCTAACATACTAATAACACGGTATTAATGATAAGTGATCATAATATATTTTGGATAAAACATTTTACTACATTATTTTTAAAGAAAACTTAAGTATTTCTAACAAGATCCTACCTTAAGAATGAAAAGCGTACGATGAAAGGTTGTCATCTTATCGCGTCGTCTGAAAACTCCCTAAGCCCCAGAGCATTTTGCCGAGTTCTATTGTCTAAATGAGACTGTTATCTTAGCAATAGTATATACTGTATTACAACTCCATTCAATGGCCTTTCAGGAAGTAAGCTTCCTTAGGTATTGTGACGATTTATTTTGATTACATTCGGTACCTGGTACCTGAAGATTTGTAGTTTTTTTCCAAACGCGACCACTGTTAGAGCTTCATTTTGTTTAAACGTGACAATGACTGAAGATTGCTGTTTTGTTTCAAGATGATAAACAATAGAGCTTTAAGAAAAACACATTTATTATCTGTGCCAAATTTGCTGTTGGCATCAGTGCAATAGGTCTCTTGCTAAAATACACATAAAGTTACAAGTCTGACGCAATACCTCTCATGTGAATCCTCATTGGTAGTATATCTCCTACCTTTCAGGTCACAAGAACGTTGAGATCGATATGAGGCTTGTTGTACACCTAATTTGCCGCAAATAAAATGCCCTGCTGCATTTAAACTAATCTGAAAAGATGTTTTTCTTTATTCACATATTGCTATCATGCAAAAATATAAAACAGTTCTAGATTATAATGCCATGAAGTATACGGCACAAAATATAAATTATTTTTTGCATTTACTTTTGCCTACTAATCGTTCTGTAACATGATATAATAAATGCAATAAGTATCTAACTTCATTGCTTAAAACTTAATCATTCCGAAATGCAGAGTCTAAGTAGCAAAGAGCTAAGTCTCAGGCTAAACTATATACTATTTATAACTGGTATCATTTTAATGACTTATATATTATTCGTTACAAAAACCTGCTACTTTTATATAACATTCTCTCCCGTAAACGCCGAGTCGTAGCCAAATACCTCAAGGGAGTCATACCGTCTTACTTTATCGACGTTCAAAGTTGTAAATTTCAACTCTATTTCGCATTGAACTTATTCGTAGTGTCCTTGCTACGATTGGTTTTGTTCGATGTGGTGTACTTTATCTGTATTTTATTTAAATACACTTGAACAGCGCTCGAATTATATATTTTATATATATTTTTATTCTTACGTTTCGAACACTTTTCAGTAAACGTGATTGATTGAAACGTGATTGATGACACGAGAAGTAGCTATTTAGATACAAGAGTAAGGTGTAAATGGCTGGATTCTTTCCTAAGGAGCCTTAAATAAATTATTTAATAATTAAACACCCTAATTTTCTGTTCTAAATTCCATCTCAATCGGTGCAGCCTTTTCGGCGTGAAGTAAGTGAAAGTAACAAACAAGGTACACACTAAGGGCCCCTATGGTTCCCCGCGAATAAATGAAACCTTTTGTCGTCTGACTATTAAATGACTTACAACGGATTAAATCTCGTGTATATTTTTATTTTAATGGTTTCAGTGGCCAATAGCGAAAGCCGAACATATTAACAGGTTATCCCATATTTAAATCCAGTGTATAAACTATGTTCAATAACAATTGACTCAAATTTGTTGAACCATTTCAGATGACAAATATACACTACATATTCATACATCAACTTTTTTGTAAGTATTGTGGTTCTTGATATACTCCCTACTTGATATACCCTACCAACTTAGAACATCAAATCTTTAAGCTTACCAACGATAAGTGGGATAAGAGCAAAATAATGACTACTGTCGCCGATAATTCTGGACATAGAACGTACATAACTACAGTATATTGATTCAATTCAAAACAGTAGGCTCGGCGAAACGAATAAAAACAAAACCACTTGGAAACTGGATCTCAAGTCTATTATATTTTATTGGACTGCATCTGTACCATTACGCCATCTCTAAACATATAATTACGAACAGTGCTCTTAAAAGCTAATAAAGTTATATAGATGTAAACAAACTACTGCGGAAGAGATATAATAAAATTAGACTAGTTCGTGTCGTGGCTTTCATCGGCAATACAATTCTTGTTTCATTGTGACGCATACATTCCATGATATCATAATGCAAGGCAAGGAATGTGAGGCTATGCCCACCTTCCAATAACGCATCGTCGTATAAGACGCCTAAAGGATAAAATGGCTAAAGTGTCTGTGTCAACAGTGTCTGTGTGTCCATCTTGTCCTTTAGTCAAATTTTTCGACATCTTATTTGTTGGGTAAGATCAGTCCAATTTGTAAGCTGGAAAGTTAATTTCTTTTAGTTTATGAAAAGTTGTGAGCTGGTGGTGAGCAAGGTAGGTGCAGAGCCACCTTACCAGTTTTGTGATTCATTTTTCAAACTTTCTCATTTTTAAATGCACGATATTCTTAGATAAGCCTAATCTTTAAGAAGTAAATGAGTCTAAAGTTATTAACTAAAAAGTTAATAAGTCTAAAGGCGATCAGTCGGTAATCAGATATCACAAGTAGTTAACTAATTTTATAGAAACTTGGCACAGCAAAATAATTTCATCATATTTTCATCAGCAGTACATCCACTATAAATTTCATCTTCCCCAAAATTTACATCAATAATTAACACTTTTCAGTTATAATTTTTAACCGGGATTCACTAAATACATCTTTCTTTTTCTGAATATTTATTCTATTGACATCAAACTTCCATCTGTGCATTTATATTTCAGTTATGTCCACTTTTCTTACATCTGGCTCTTTTTGGTTATTATACATATTATTATTTTATCATGTACTATTATATATAGTATATATCACGACTGGTTTCATGACGATCTACACTTTTCTCGTTCATAGACATTTTTGGGTCACTTGTGATCTCAGACACTTGACTTTTTCTTGTCTCTATTTCGTACGTCCTGAATGTATCTGGCACCCGTTCTATTTAAATTTTGAATTAAAAATATTGTGTTAAGATCAAAATATCATAAGATAGAATTAAAGTAAACCAGCTTGCTGCCCTAACTTGATCCAAGTAGAATTAACGTTTCACGGTCCGTCAGAAACTACCCGCTAAACCAGGATTAAAAAACCTAAAAAAACTTTGGTCGGTCATTCCAAATTTCATTCAAACAATCCGAGCTGTTCACTATGAAGAGTAACTTACATACACACTCACTCACTTAATCACTCGCAAACTTTGGTTTTATAATTAGTGTACAGACAAACAAATAAACATATGATACATATTTATACTACGAGAGAGTAGAAATCATAGGCCGAAGAAAGCAAGACGTGTGACGCAACTATGAAATTCCATTAAAATTCTTCCTAATTGGGATGCTCCACCGATCATAAAACTTGTAAAAGTGTTTCACACTTTAAACAAATAATTTTAATAGTACCGGAACATTTGATTGTCACGCCAACTATTAAAATGTATACGATATAGTATATTTTATTAGACACGCGCACACATATCAAACAGAATTATTTATAAGTTCGTTTTATTTATTACGAATACCACTTGTGTAATTATTTTTTATATATATTTGATAGGTGTTTGTCCCCTACCTCATATATATCGATGCAAGAAAACGAATTTGCCATAAGCCAAAACCCAACATTTCACCGGAGTAAAAAACTTTTAAAAAATGTTAGAAAAAAATCATAATTTTTCATTTATCTTTGACAGAAAGTTGATTGTTGAAAGATAGTTTGTTAAAATAATATTCATGAAAAGCAATGAGATTATTTTTTCATACCACCTGCTCGAATTTGACCAATTACTCGTACATATCACGCAATATCAACGTAAAGCAAGGCATTACATCCCCGGGGATGTAATTTTGTATGAAACTCCCTTGGGTGTAACTGTAAAGTGATTTGTATTTGGAACGTTAGCTGTAGGAAAACTCGTAGTAGCATACAGAAAAAAAAAAGAAAAAAGGCGCGATTGTACTGTAATGCGTTCGAATAGCCCTAACTTGGCGAAAATAACGCTAAAAACGCTCTCAAGGACGTTCAAATTGGGAATCTATGGGTGAAAATGTCGTTTTCATACCACCTGCTCAAATATGTCCAATTACATATCACACAATATCAACGTAGAGCAATGCATTACATCCACGGGGATGTAATTTTGTATGAAACTCCCTTGGGTGTCAAGTGATTTGGATTTAGAAAGTTAGTTATAGAAAAACTCTTAGTACGGAGACAGCATACAGAAAAAACAGGCGCGATTGTACTATAACTAGTGCGTTCGAATAGCCCTAAGTTGGAGAAAATAAGGATGGTATTTAAAAGTACTTCAATTTATTCCCATTTCATTTACCTAATTTTGCCTGTGTTCCACCAAATATACTGAATGTGCACCAAAATATGTTCATTAAAATATGTCATAACGAGCATCTATTTAACAACTGTTGCAAATTTGTAAAAATAGTAATACACCTAATTTTAAAAACAAGCATTTATTTTTTTAGTTTTACTTCAGATAATGCATTGCAAAATGTATTTGAATCAAACACCAATTAATGTCCAATGTAGCTTTATTAATAAAAAATGCTAACCTAACCTCACCTATTTTGTGTAACATTCAGGAATATTTGGTGCACGATCAGTATTTTTCGGGGAAGAATAAAGTAGTTATTTTTACAATAGAATATTTGCAGCGCGCTACAATAAAAAAGTGTTATATCTTGGTGTTAATTTGGAATTTGTTTGATGTAACATATTTTGTTGGCCGAGTAGTTTAATTATAGTAAAACAATTAAACGGGTTTAAGATCAATATTTTAGAAATGCATACATAGATGTACCTTTAGATTTTTGGTGAACACAAAAATATTATCCAGAAAATAATGCTTAAAACGCTCTCAAGGGCAATCGAATTTGGAATCTATGGGTGAATATGTCGTTTATGGCTGTTTTTATTCCACGTTCGAAAAGCTAAAAAAGGGCTATTTTTGCCACCAAAATTGAGTTTTACGAACGCTTTAACAAAAGACACTAAAACGCCACCAATCCCTTCATTGCTAAAAGAACGCACCTAAAGTGCGTGATTGTTGTACACCGCGTTGCTATGGGTTACGCACGGCCCTTTTCTGCGCATTGAAGGTCATAGATGAAGTTACGTGCTGCGATCTGGTGTTATTCAACTTTCATAAAATATTATTATTTTCTACGTGGTGCATGTAACTGTACCGAAATATCTGACGCTCAAAAAGCAACTAAATCGTGGTCTTCATCTCGTGAGTACTAATTATACTCGTAACTTGGTTAACAACCGCGAAAGTATAAACAGTGTTTTCTTTATAATATGATATTACTTAATAATAAATCGCAATTTTGCTGTAAGTGTTAAAACACCATTTTTAGTGACCTACAGATAGAACAAGGAAACTTTCAAAATTTTACCCTATTTTCAAAATTTTTTTCATCGTAGCGATGTGAGACCCAGACCATTCGACAATTTATTTTCGGAGTCTAGCTGCGTGTTCAGTCTACTTACGCCATTTTTGCTAATTACGGCAAATACGTTTTCTTACGTAGATATATGCCTCAACAGGATCATCACTTACCGTCAGTGATATGGTATCACTGACGGGTAATGAGGTTCCTGTAGATGTTGGCTGGTAGCACGGTGGGCCTACAATGGTAGTCACTATTGTAGGTCTACCAGAGACACCTGCCGGAATTGAAAAGTGCTAAGGCACCGGTTTTTCATATACCTAATATCGGGTCTTGTCCCTAAAAATTGAAAAGTTATTCTCATTCTTCAGATCTCATAAAATTTTGTATGGCATTTACCTTCTATTCATTTTCCACTCAAGTCTGCTCAAACCAGAGTGGTAGCTAGCCAAGCAAGCACTTTAGAATGTACCATTCCAAATGAATAATGACTTTTTAGGATTTCAGACGACCTTTTACGAAGTCTACCATCCGTATGTCTGTCAGATTGTTTGCCTATCCTACTTATAAGGAAGTGTTCAAACTGTGATAAGATGTAAGATTAAAATGCTTACAAAATATATATGATTTTAATGTAGGTAACAAAATAATAAAACATATAAAAAGTGTTAAATGGTTATCTGGAAGGGGTAAGGCCAACCATTGTTCATTTTAAGCTTTTCATTCCAATGTAATTTTTTTTTTATTTAATTCAATATAGCCTATTTCTTTATTTGTTATATTTTGTACTGTGGTGTTTCAATAAAGAGTTTATATATCCATATTTTTATCTAAATGAGGAGTCTTCATGCAATATAATAAAATATACTGTTTTTGTTGATGTATTCGTAACGTATAACTTGAACTTGAATTGTTTGTAATTCTAAAGTAAAGTGCCAATAGTACAAACCGGTAAGTTTTTGTGATGAGAAAATTTATTCTTACTGTTCTATACTAATCCGTAACGACCATAAGATGTTAGTTAGTTCATAAGTTCACTTCTATTAATTCGATGAAAAATTCATTTCAATTCATAATAACCATTCGTAAGAGACGTAAAAAGATGTACGAAGTAATCAGATGGTTAAACCAAGTCACACGTGAAGTATTTAAAAGAGAGCGGAAGACATTAATCATAGAGAAGACACCGGTGTATCACGCTTTTGTAAAACTCGTCATCTAGATGTGAAATATGTGGAGAATGCATCATTAAGGGAAGCCCTTCCACCTTATATCAGAACAAGAGTCAGTATTATACACAACGTCTAAGTCAAGCCACGCACACAGATACATACAAAACAAACTTGTAAATTGATATATTGCAATTCTGTAATTGGCAGTTTACGTCTTTAAATAACTAGCATGTCACAAAGTTTTGTCAGTAATTCATACGGCACCAGTATTTTATTCAGATTTCATATAAAAGTGAGAAGTTTTCAGAATTTATCGAAGGATATTTATGCTGTTATATTTGTTTATAAATGATAAGCTAAGATTTTAACGTATTACACCGTTTCGTTTCTGAATCTAGCCAAATACTAACAATCCGTCAATGTTGAGGTTGGTAATTTGTTCATCAAGTTGTTTCCAATAATACTATGAATGAATTCGTTCAGAATTGCCTTGAATTTTTTTTTTCTTATCCACTTTAATTATATACGTCCAAGTATATTTCACTGTAGTCATCTCAACCATACTTTCATCGTAATCATCATAACCATACTTTATCAGGTCATCTCTCCACTTTGTAGACCGATGACCTACTCTTCACTTCCCAGCCTCCGCGAGGAACTTTTTCAGCTCTAACATCCATAAAAGAAAATCCGGTGTAACATTTGCCCCTACAACTGACTAATCTGCAATTATTTTCGTCAACGGATCTATTAAGGGTATAGACCTTGTAGTAAAACCGAGCACAACTCTCTGTATAGTTTTTTCAAAGTTGTTTTACTGATCTCTAAATGTTTACCACAGACAAAATGTAGTTACTGCCTTACCTACAGCAGAGACTGTCACTCAAATCTGTCTATCATCGACCCTTTTCGGTGCGGGTAAAAATATAATGTTCATTAGTACGATGTCAACAGAGGGTTAGCCAGGTTTTTTGAAGATGTCCCGTAAATGATGAGTGGCTTTATGTTGAGAGTCTGGCAGAGCATGTTATGACAACTAAAACAAAATACTTTTTCAATTCGTACTGCACAAACCAATGAATAATAATCAAACAGAAACTATATTTTCTCTTGCTGTTTTATGTAAAATGAAAACAGCGGACAGGCCGATGGTAAGCCGTCTTTATTCATATATGTATTTATTCATATATATATGAAGTTTTTTGCTGCCGATGCTTTTTAAGAACTATATTTAAAGTTACTGCAAAATATGCAATAGCGCAGGAGGTAAATAGTTTATTTTTATTTTAATCATTCTTTGAGTTTATTTTTAGGTGACACCTAAGGCAAGCTAGTTGACATTTTTGTTAGTGCCGCTAAGTGTTATCTAAAATGTTGGTGAAAACGGGCATAAGTACCATAAACACAAGGAAAGAAAGCAGGTAAATCAGTAAAGGCATGCAAGTATTTTATCCCACACTAAAACAAAACGTATTCTTTCGTCATGGCCAAACTTTTGTTTTGTTCTCACTAATTGAGGGTCTCAATCTTAGCGTTCCGTCAACAAATTAAGCCGGCTATACATTGCGTGACGCGCGTGACTCCAGCACGTGCTACGGACGTGACGACGATGTCCGTGACAGTGCGTACACGCCTTTACGTAACCATCAGATTAGGATGAGGTCCAGGTGAGCACAAAAGGTTGAATGAGTTATAAGATGCAGTAAATTTACTTACTTAACTTGAAAACTAGGCCAGAAGACACGGCACGTCTTGGGCCAACTCTTTCACGTCTGTAGAATTTACCCTTTAGTCAATCCTTACAAATGATTTCGAGGTTGTTGCCAATCAACTGACATACAAGGTTGTGGCTTAAGCTCCCTATTGTATAAGCTAGCAAGCACGAAGAATGAAGAAGCAGTAATTTAGACTTCATTCACAAGCTGTAAAGTCCAGTTTGCAGTTTGCAGTAGGTCAATATCCAGTAGGTAAATTCATAACATTATACAACGCTCTCCTTGTTGCAGCTCAAGTAACTGAAAAAAATCCTTGTACTTAGTGATGAAAATGTTCCTTAGTGATAATTACTCAATATTATTTTAATAAAACTAGAACTCCGTGATGAGTTCAGGTGTTAGTAATGAATGCTTGCCTAAAGTGTAGGCGTAACGACCAGTGTCGTGCACCAACACTCCTTGACATTGTTGTGCATATGTTGTAAAATAGAAAACTTTGAGGATCTGCATCCAAAGCAAAGGCCTAGTTTGGGCCAAACACCAAAAACTCTCTCCAGACTGGCCAAGACCGAAAATAAGGTCGATAAATATATTGGTTGTAAAACAAGAAATTAATCACCCTCTTATTTTTTACTTTTGTTTATTATGACTTTTTAGAATATCTTTTAAAATAACACATTATGCAATATTTCCACCCTGTCAGGAATACAACCCTGGACAGACTGGGAGACGATAATATTACACGATCCCAAAGTACCAAAAAGATCCTTCAAAAATTTGTTTAAAAAACGACGTGCCAAAAAGTGTGAAATAACTTGTTGAAGTCGGTTTTTTCTCCCTTTTAGTGACTTCTGCTAATTACCGTCATTGTTTATACCGTTATAGAATCATCAAAATAGGCGAAACACTTTTTAGCTATTGGAGCGTAACTCAATAACTGCTGGACCGAATTTGATGAAATTTTAATGTGACCATTTCGAAAGTATAGTCTGCCAAACAAAAAAATAATTTTGATAATGGTTCTACTAATGGGTGAGAAATCGGTGAAATTACACAAAAAAATACATACAGCCGACAATAAAACCTACTCCTCTTTTGAAATTGGGAAAAAAGTACCTGAATCACATAAATAGCTTAAAGTAGCTGTCAGTTCGAAATAATTCAGTCTCATGTAAGTAATATCTCAATCTTGCATACAAGCAGGAGTAAAGCTAATTAATCTTACTTGTCTTCAACGCGATAGAATACACGCCATATTATAAGGTGCTGGGACCCACAGACAGTCGTGAGGTAATTTATTATTGCGTTAAAGGAATTTGGTGTTGCAGACGTTCAGCTTTTTGAGTTATTTTTCATGTTATTTATCATAACATTCGCTGATCTATAGAGCCTAGTTTGGCTTAAAGTGGCAGATTGATTTATTTGTATGAATATCAGTCTAATATTAATTATAAAAAAAAATCTACATACCTTACTTTGCATACCTATTCATAGTCTGATGTAAAATAAGTATAACATTTTTTTTATAATTAAATAAAAAGTATAGAATAAATAAAACCGATTGTGTGTTTTATTGCATTGTAAGTTTACGTCAATATTTGATGATTTGAATTTTAATGAGCTCTTACTCCCATTTTATTTAAAAGGCTATTATAAGTTTTATTTCCAGTTATAATAAAAATATGGTCCTCAACTAGTGATTTAATTAATTATGCGGTTCGTTATTTCACCTTCTTTAAGTTAAATAATACGTAATTACATAAAACTTTCTATTAACTTTACCCAATTACCGTAGGTAAGTACTTTACCGCAAAGCACTCGGATGCTTTAACTGGTTAGAATAAAGTGCAGAAGCAAATTTGTAATTTATTCATTTATCACATATACTATACGCTTTAAATTCACGGTAGGCCTTACTATACAGCAATTTATAATTTTTGCATATCCAGACTGATCGGCCATAATTTGTTGATTACTCTCGTTTTAGTAAAATTAATGCTAATGCTATTACGTAAGCCTAAAAATACTTTTCAAATCTTCGTATATAATTCTACTTCTTGTTGGCATCAAGTAAATATTGAGTGATACTAAAAATGTTGCCTCAGAACCCGAATCTAAGAATGATTTTGTCTAGTAACTCCGATCGAGGAAAATTTAGCTTAGTTAGCTTACTTAACATCAAACTTTGTTTATTCATACTCTAACTAAAGAAAATAAATATTTGATGATCTATTTGGCCCATTTACGCTTACCCAATCATGTACCAAAACAAAACGGGGCAAACATTTTCACTAACGTACTTGTGAACAAAGTGACTTTTACAAACAAAAAAGGCATGACTCATGACCTGATCCGAGTCACGTACAGGGCACGCGCTTCATTATTTAAGTACTAACTCTTACCGAATCTGTGGCTTTATCACTATCACGAACCACACCGACCTCCGGCGTGGACATGATGACTAATTTAATTATAAGGCCTTTTGAAGAAACTGAGCATTTACGGGACATTTTGTGGTACCTCTAATCGTATTAAGTCGCTTATGCGTAGGTAATTTAGAAGTAGCGAATGGAATAGGCTCTTTTCTTGAAGGATATACCTTCAAGAAAAGGGCCTATTCCATTCTCAAAAGCAGGCAGCGCATTCTCGAGACCTCTAGTATTGCGGATGTCCGTGGGTGACGGTGATCACTTACCATCAGATGAGCCGCGTGCTCGTTTGATAACCTATCCCACAAAAAAATGGCTATCAAGGACAGCTGCTGGAAGACTATTAGGTGCTTAGAGACGGATTGTGTATTGCGGATGTCCGTGGGCGACGGTGATCACTTTCCATCAGGTGAGCAGGCTGCTCGTTTGCCAACCTATCCCATAAAGAAAAGAAAAAAATGGCTATCAAGGACAGCTGCTGGAATACTATTAGGTGCTTAGAGACGGATTGTGTATTGCGGATGTCCGTGGGCGACGGTGATCACTTTCCATCAGGTGAGCAGCCTGCTCGTTTACCAACCTATCCCATAAAGAAAAGAAAAAAATGGCTATCAAGGACAGCTGCTGGAATACTATTAGGTGCTTAGAGACGGATTGTGTATTGCGGATGTCCGTGGGCGACGGTGATCACTTTCCATCAGGTGAGCAGCCTGCTCGTTTGCCAACCTATCCCATAAAGAAAAGAAAAAAATGGTTATCAAGGACAACTGCTGGAATACTATTAGGTGCTTAGAGATAGGTTGTCAATGTTAATGATGATAGTATTGAGGATGTCCGTGGGCGACGGTGATAACTTTACATCAGGTGAGCCACCTGCTCGTTTGCCAACTTATCCCATAAAGAAAACAAAAAAATGGCTATCAAGGACAGCTGCTGGAATACTATTAGGTGCTTAGGAACAGGTTTTTAAACTTGATGACTTGGGTGGTTGCTGGCCAGACGAACACTAGAGAGTGGATTTCATCAAAATGTTAGCTGAAACAGAAAGCTCAAACCCGAAGTAGTTAGGATTGAACCAGCAGCCGTCGGAATGGCGGCTGACTTTCACTACATCTGGGCTAACAATGCTTCAAATGCTTGTTAGAGGCTACCATATCAATTATAAAAAAACAATACCTAGTATCCAGTATTTTATTTTTATCTACCTGAATCTTCTTTCAACTCTTATTTCAATATCTTAATAATAGAAGGGATTGAGAACACCGTCCAGTCAGACGGTACTACGAGACCTGCCATCAGCTCTCCACCCGGTACTTCTGACGCTGACGGAGCTCCCAAGCAGAGTTGCCATTCCCGTAAGAAAGAGGAAGATCTGCTGGGACGCCTTCCAGAGAGAAGCGCAGGAGCGTACCAAAACTATACTTATACGCACACCAGATGACCTAGAAATGGCCACTGAAGAGTTGACCGCAGCTATCCAATCTTCCCTCGAGCTTTGCACACCACCATTGGGCCTTGTAGTATGGCCATTTCGGGATCAGTACCTTGTTGCACCGCCTCTAAAATTTCTTTTGATACGCCAATTGTCTGACCCAAGGAGTCATGGCGGGTATTTTACAGTTGGTGAAGCGTCAATTCCAGGAACTTTATAAAACGCCACGGTCATCCATACTTTCTTAGGAATTGAACTCTTTTCAAAATAATCGTCCGCATAGACACTCGGTGTAGGCTATTTACTCGCCTCACCAGCAGTCTTTTTCATATAGCAAATCACTTATAGTTATTATAGTACAGGTCTTAGAAAGAAAAATATTACGTAAGTACATCATGTGACGTCACACCAAATGTTGAGTATTTATTTTTAGCAGTGAACCATTTGATAACAAAAAAACCGTGTAAACAACAAACATTTTGGAAGTGTCTTATGTAACTATGAAAAATAGTATAGCGAGGTTGTAAACGAAAATTTACCAAAAAAAAAAATTTACAAATATTTTTTTTCCATAATCTCCTGATCAAACAGAGAATTTTCAAGTTCTAAATCGAGCATTTTATGGATGTCAGGGTAGGTAGAATGTGTTTCCAATAATGAAATACCCATACCTCTCGAGACGTGTATTTACGTGCTAGAATTTGCGGAAGGCGTACGTGCATTCATATTTTATCGTTGAATTTTATCGATGGACATTTACCAAAGTTACGGGTAGATTTTGGGAAATTTCTGCTGTTCTCACACAGAGTTTTCTTTTATGGTGTCAAGTGAAAAGTTGTTGGCAAAGAAAACAATTTGCGGGCAAGACGTAAGGCTTCATGCATATAATAGTTATAGTGTCGCCCAGAGCTTTAAGGTCACAATAATATGGGACAGCATCCACAGAAGGTCTTCAGGTCTAAGCTGGCAAAGCAAATAATATAGTACTATGGTAACCTGATGACTGATATACATATTATAAGGTTCTCGAGTGGCTAACACGCACCGGAAGACGTAGTGTAAGCCGGCCCCCCGCTAGGTGGACCGACGACCTCGTCAAAACCGCGGAGAATCACTGGATGCAGGAAGCAAGTAGCCGTTCCAAGTGGCGTTCTATGGGGGAGGCATATGTTCAGCAGCGGACGTATTTAGGGCTGATAATGATAATAATGATGATATACGTAAACACACCCAGACACAGGTCAAACAGACATTTTCATGCACACAAATATTTGACCTGTCTGGAGATCGAACCCGGGATTAGTGGCTCAGAAGGCAGAGTGTCTACCAACTGCACCAACTGGGAAGTCAAGTATTATGCGGCACGGCACTGATCTGCCGCCTTATTGTCTAACTTGAATGAGAATGAAATGTCACTTCATTCACATTCCTATTGATGGTTCCAGCCAATGGGCTTGCAGGGTTTCGCCCAATGGGACTCAAATTTCAAAATGAAGCCTATTCACATTCTCCATACAGATAGACGTTAAGCCAGGTGGTGATTTAGATTTTGAGACACTTGCACCCAGAAACTTCGATGAAACCAACAAACCACCGCGCTAGGATTTCTTGTGTCGAGAGAGGCATTGACACAATAACACATCACTAGATCC
Organism: Selenia dentaria; assembly: GCA_917880725.1. NCBI lineage: Eukaryota > Metazoa > Arthropoda > Insecta > Lepidoptera > Geometridae > Selenia > Selenia dentaria. The sequence goes on from OU862893.1 coordinate 23,040,756, forward strand.
AAAACCCCAGCCATGGAACTGGAACCGCGCTTTGCAACTGTGCTAACAGATCCGTCTAAGCGTCACATGACAAGAAACTTGTGTATTTTATGCAAAACATATCATCATTTGATGGAATGTGTAAGTAAGTGTAAGCGTAAGTGTGTGATCCGTGTTGTTCACGTGAAACAGTAGAAACTGTAATTTATCTAGGGCAACTGTGACATAGATAACTCATAGTTTGTACGCCGAAGCGTGACGCGTTGACGATTTCAATACGAATACATTTAAGCAAATTATTTGTGCTACGGCCTCAGCCGTTACTCGTTGACGAGCTCACCGATGTCAAATACTTTATGAGATATCGCCCTTGTACATAAGGTTGTTTTTCCAACGTTTCTTGTCATCTCTTCATTTGTTTCACGGATGTTGTCAAGGATGCAACGATGTTTGCTCTAAGAGAATCGCACGGCTGTTGTCAGATGTCAGCAAAAAAATGATCACCCTAATAATATAAAGGCAAAAGTTTGTTTGTTTGTGTATGTTTGTAACTTCTTCACGTTCAAACGGCTCAACCGATTTTGATGAAATTTGTTATAGAGATAGATGAGATGCTGGATCAATACATAAGATACTTAATCTCATCTTGGCCATCATCATCCATCACCACGTAGGTGTAACCGTGGGGCACAGCTAGTAAATAAAAATAATGTCTTCAATAACCGTTCAAAGTCAATTTTAAGCGACCAGCGACTACTTAATTCCTGTACCAGGAGTCCTGCTCTTCCATAACATAGAAAAAATAAATTTGAAGTGTATGTACGAGTGTGAAAGAACGCGTTCGTGAGTGTGCAGGGGGGTAAGGTATGTATGTGTGTTCATTAACGTACATACACATATGAGTTGATAAACTACGAGTATATGGTGTTACAGTTAATAAAAGCTTTGAATGATACTTCTATGAAATCTATCCACCCGACGGGCCATTACCATTTGTTCTATTTTCGGTCACAAGTTACCTTTCCCATGCAATGCCCGTCTATTTATTTATTATGCGTTTTAAATTGTATTTTCATTCGCACGGGCGAACATCAAACGCAATGTTTGTGGAAGGCCGAACTTTTTTTTTACGGGCGCGTTTGTGCGTATTGTATGCCGAAGACACATAGTGTGGACGTGTTCTATTTGTTTTTTCACAAGTACAATATTAGTGGTTTGGGTGTGGTGGTGCGTTTTATTAACATTTTTGGGCGTACGAAATTGTTTGTATTGCTTAGTTTATTTTGATATATTTACCAACTTCGTGTCTTTCATGTTTGTTAATTAGCTTATTTACGTAACATGCTTTATGGAATTTCATTCAATGCATACCTATTTAAATAATTGTACTTAGTTGTGTATATCTACTTTTCTTAAGATTAAGTTTGTAGGGATAGGGCTACTCCGTCATAGACGTATTATTAGCTTCATTACGCGTCTTACTACTTGATAGTACATATTTTTTTAATAATAAGCATTATAAATATTGGATTTAGTTATTAAAATCGAATGCTTAGTGGACAGGTTAGGGCATTTGTGCTATATATATAAATCGGTTGCGTGTATTTATTTTATACCGACTGCCAAAAAAAGGAGGAGGTACTCAATTCGTCTGTTTTTTTAATTATGTTTGTTACCTCATAATTTTCGATTGGGTAGACCGATTCTCATTCTTTTTTTTTGTTTGGAAGTTGGTGCTTCCCGTGTGGTCCAATTGAAATTTCATCAAATTTACACTATCAAATAGACACTACAAATAAACAAAGCGACCGTCAACCTAGATTTCAACAGTAATTAAATTAGGGATCTACCTATTCCCCATGCGTGTTCATGCAAATTAATACGTAACGAATGCTTCCCCCATCGAAAAACTTTAATTAATCAAGATTAATAGCTTACAGTTTAGCACTACAACCCTAAGGAATAATGACAAAGAAAGGGGCGCAAACAAATTTGTTGTTTATTTTCCTTAGGGAAAAAAATTATGACAGGAAGTAAAATGTAAGACATTAATCTGTTTTATCGTGAAAAATTAACGCGTTTGAACAGATTTTTAATACAAAGGACGACAGATACATCCTTAAAAATCTGTTGTTAAGTCTCCTACTTCTAAACAGAATTAGCTGATTTTTATAGTATTACTTTTTTAAAGCGATCTTAATCATTGAAATTTATAGAGAGAAAAATTCACATCCTCGGACGGGATTCGAACCCGCGACTTCTGACGTAAGACGTAAGTCTTCCCGTAAAGCGGTTAAATCAGATAGAGAGTTAAAATTCGATGCTTGGACCTCGAGCCTCGGTCATGGCGTCTGACACGGATAGTCAGAAGACGCGGGTTCGAATCCCGTTCAAGGATTTGAATTTTTCTCTATAAATTTCCGAATTAGGATAGTTAAACAAAAAAAACATGTTTAAGGGGTGATTTAAGGAAAACGATTTTACAAATGAACGACCCCTGTTATTATATTGTTATTATGTTACTGTACTGTTATTATATTACCCCTGTTATAGTCATTGGTATACGTTTTTGGACTATCATGGTCACAAACATTAGACATATTTTGTATTGAAATTCACGTGAGTTAGATACATATTCATCTATTAATAGTACGAGTATTAACCGGCAAAACACTCACGTTGGGGATCGAATACGTCGACTCGGGCTTCAAGCATGTCCGATGCTCAATTTCAGGGCGAGTGCGCAGAAGCGTCTGCGAGCTCCCGGAGTATGCAGTCAATGTGAGTGTTTTGCCGGTTAATAATAGTAATAGTGGGGGAGTTCTTTGGGGGAGGCATATGTTCAGCAGTGGACGTCTTCCGGCTGATAATGAATAGTAATAGATTTATTAGACATATTCAAATGATTAACGGGATAGTTACCATGTATGTTTTCTATGTGTTACCACTATTTTTCGCAATGCCTCTCATAACAAACGAGGACGGGAGAGGGTAGACCGCTTCGTCTGCTCGTAGACATTCAGCCACCCGCAATTTCTATACCCTATCTGAAAATCAGCGTTCAGATCTGAACATTTTGTACTGAGATAGGCCTTTTCAGCAACTACTAACTATTAGAAATTGACCCTACGAGTACTCTCTGATTTTATGTTTTATTTTTATTTTTACTTTTTATTTTAAGTATATTTTTTTTTCTTACTTTTAGCGTGTTGTCATTAGGCTGAATAAATATATTTTCTTCTTCTGTCTTCTTCTAATTCCTCATTAATCCATGATCATGGCGCTTGCAACAGTGTCGAAATATCGGAAAGTCATAGAAAACATACACGGTAACTATCCCGTTAGTAATTAGAATTGTTATTGGTACTGCCATCGAAGTGAAGAGTTTTAGGTTCGATCCCTAGCCTGAAAAAGAAGAACAAGAAATTAATATGATTTTTTAATTAATATATTATTTTAAAAAATGTGCGTCAAAAGTTATCATTATCCCGTGTCGTCCTCGGTTCATCTAAGCGAGGTCAAATATTACGATATTGCCCTATTAATTAGGCAATATCGTAATATTCGTTTAACCAACTTCAAAAAAGGAGGAGGCTACATCTTTGTGTGTATGCATCTTTTAATGTTTATGTTAGCCGATTTCTCCCCCATTTGTGGACCAATTCTCGAAATTCTTTTTGGTAGCGTATACTTCCGAGGTGGTCCCACTTAAATTTCATAAAATTCGGTCTTGCAGTTTTTCAGCTACACTCCAAAAACTAAAAATTACTTCGCCTATCTTGATGATATCATCCATCATTGACAAACGACCCCGTAAGTAGCATGGTCACTAAAAAGGGTGAAAAAGTTATATTAACCAAAAAATTTAACCAACTTCTACACCAAAAAGTGTGTGAAATAACTTCAGTTTTATTCTACGATTATTGTAATTTTTTTGTACTGTGGGACATAAATGTTTACGTTTAACTTGTACTTATTATCTATTTAACTGCATTTCTACAGTAAGTGTAAAACGTAACAAAACCGGCAGCGGCAGTACTAACTCATTTCATATTCTGCAAGCCACTTGAATTGCAATCTCCTTGAAAACAAAGAAACTTCTTGCCCCTTCAAGGGTTCAGGAGGGAGCGTATTAAATTTGCATTAGACGAAATTGAAATACGCCCTTCGATGACTGGATACAAGGGAAGACTAATAATGTCGTCAATTGGGATCGGGTAGAACTGCAAGTCACGGTGTGTCTGGTTGATTAATCGAATCATTTTTCCCCTCCCACCTTCAGAGAGGTATTCAGGGTAATTTGTCAATTGGCATCGTCAATAGTCTTTTTTATTGGTATGAGGCAAGTCTTGCTTATGACAGTTTATATGACTCCACGAGCTTTTGGGCTAAGGTTGCTATCAGACGAGAGCGGTCACGCGTTCACGCGGTCAGTTTTGCGTTCGTTGTGTTGTATTACGTTAAATAGATATAACCAAACAGGAGGCGTTCTGACCGCGTCGGTCAACTGTGGGTAGACTGTGGGTATATCTATGTAACGTAATACAACACAAAGAACGCAAAACTGACCGTGAAAATGCGTTGATTGCTCTCTTTTTAATTGCTATCAAAGCTAGGTAGTTTAGGGTGTTCCCTAAACTACCTAGCTTTGCACTGCGTTCATCACCTCGAGATACGGTTTTGTTTTTATTTCGTCTCGTTATTTTACTTACTAGAGTATTTTTTAACTTTAACACACTGGTTGTATAATGCTTCGAGTATTTGAGTTCGTATCTGGAACTGTAATAATATTACAATTAACAATACAATATAATAAATATTATTATTAATAGTATACTAATGGTAGCAAGTCAAGCAGCAAGCAGGTCGCTTGTACAGAACACTAAACTAAAATCGTCTAAACTATCCACTAAAATCCACATTCGATGTGATGAAATATGATTATTCTATTCATTTGTGGGTAGTTTAGATCTGTATAGACTAGTTAAGAATGCACGAAGTTACATGACAACTAAATTTGCACAAAACATAACCATAAATGAACAGAAATGGAAAATTTAAGAACTGTCATATGCAAGAGTTATATGAATTTGGACTTTAACTTAAACATATTAAGAACTATCAATATTGATTTTAAAATAAATTTTAGTTTTCTAGTTTAGATTGTCTGAACAAGCCAATTACTAGCAATAACCTACGAAGAAATAATATCAGGAAGAGTAACTGCCTTAAAAAAATTACCCAATAAAAGTCGTGCATAATAACATAATATATATAAATAACATCGTTCACGCCGCTATGACTCAGCTGTCCCTACAAATTCCTCACAGTTTATCACACTAGCATGTACGAACACTGGCAGAATTGTGACAATTTACTCACAGAAGCCATCCAATAAGAAGAAGAAGACTCAGCTGTCATAGTAGACGTTGCGCGTGGACCAATCTCTGCTTTCCTTCTGAAATTTAAACCAATCACCGAACATGTCTATTTGTAACGTCGGAAGTAATTCGTATTTGGAATCATACGTCGATTTGGTTTGAAGGACCACTTTTTGTGTGGAATTTGTTCTGAGTTATGTTTCCTGACATTATTTTTTCGTAGCAAATGACTGATATAATCCGGGAGAATCTTCACTTTCAATCAATGTCCATAGCAAGTAAGTTTGTGTGAGCTTAAAGTAATAGTATCGTTGAAGAGTTTCTCTCTCTGAAATTGTAAGGTAACAAAGAAATACATATTCTCGGACGGGATTCAAACCTGCGTCTTCCGGCAATCTGTGTCAGACGCCATAACATGATATTAAATTTCGATGCTTGAACCTCTTCCCTCGGTGGCTTAGTGGTCTGGCGTATTACACGGATTTTCGGAAGACTCGGTTTCAAATCCCGTTGTTTAGTATCGCTACGCAGACGTTAGTGCTTTAAAATCATATTATAAATATATCAGCTACCTGCCGTGCGATTCTCTAATGATTCGTCTATGCGCTCGTCGACGAGCTCACCGATGTCAAATACTTCATTAAATATCGTTGGAAAAACAACCTTATTACAAAGGTTGTTTTTCCAACGTTTCTTGTAATCTCGTCATTTGTTTCACGGATGTTTGCTCTTACGGCCTTATTAATAAACTTGGCTTACACCCGGAGTAGTTAAAACATCTATCTGTCAATTTTTCGCTTGCAGTAAATGTCACGCGTGAAAGCAAGACAAAGCATGTTACGCCTAATATAGGTTTACGCATCGTTTATTAATAAAGGCCTTAGAGAATCGCACGGCTGTACCACAGTTGTTCTAAATAAATGATAGGTTGTACTATAAATACCTACATCAATGATACGGTTACGTTACATGTAGGAAAATTTTCGTTCTAGGCCCATAGGTAAGACTGCAATCTAATGCTTGCTTATCTTATCCCTTCAAGGGTCGATGTCATTATAACAATGAAATTTCTATTGTGTCTGGCCATGCGACCTTTGATGCATTATTTAATGTAAAATAAAAATTATAGTACTAACAGAGAGGGACTCTTGAAACCAAAGCCTCATACTCAATAGTTAAGATAATGATTAGTATGTAATATGGAGTGTGACTTCTATACTTAATAGACTTAGCATGACCCGTGACATATCCTAAGCCCCATAGGTTAAACTTGACCGTAAAGTTCTGGGTGGCCTACTTCAATTCATGTAGCAGTTACCAGCCACGCCAAATATAAGTAGTAAAAAAAATATTGCACATAATCGTACTATCTTCGTATAGTATCTTTACATTACTAATCCTAATCTGAGGTAACACCTGTAAAACCTTAAAACCACATCACTACAAAGGATTTATTCCCTTTCCCACAGACTTATGACTCAACACAAGTAAATATTACGCCAAAACAATGTATATTCCAAAAAGTGTTAATGCAGGGACAGATAAGGGTCTACCTGGAGGGACTTCACCTACAGTGAATGTAACAGTTTGTATGGAATTAGGCGTAATACCGGATGCTCCTAATGGAGCTCTAAGTAAATTGTTATTAAGCATTATCTCTTGCCTAAATGTTGTAATATGAGGGTTTTGAATAGAAGAAAGGATGAGAGATGTAGGAAAGATATGAATATTTAAGATTATATGGTTAGAATGACTTATCAATTTTACCACACTAATAACGTCTTATAGATTTTAAGGACTTTTTTGTAGAAAAAATATTTTAAGAAATGAGGTAAAACAGAAAACGCGATGGTATAAGGAATAACCGATAGGGACAGTATCAGCAGGTGTATTTAAAATGGTTGCAAATAATAAAAAATATAATATAAAAACATGAAGGTTGTTGAAAAATATTCACTAACACTTTGTTTTATAAAGAAGGTGCTTGCTTGTGATTATAACCTGTATCAGACTGTCTTTTAGTCTGCACAACATATACATTACCGGGTAGGCAATAAAGTAAAATAAGATATAATGCCTAGTTGCGGCATCAGATCTGGCAAATCCACAGATATTTTTTTTCGAACAGTCTAATGCTGTTTGCCACTAACGGCATTTACAGCGTCACCTGACGGAGAATCCGCATCCGCATCCGCAAATCCACAGAAGGTTCCAGTTTCATTATGAAGCTTGAATCGTAGTTTATTAATTCGACAAAGTTTCACAAGTTTGCAACTTTAGAGAGAAAAGTTACACATCCTCGAACAGGATTCGAAGCGCCCATCACCGTGGCACCCATACGAGGATCGAATTTAACTCTATATAAAAATTTCGTGTATCTGCAATTATTATCTCTAAAACTGGAAAGTTTAATCTCGCTAAGTACTAAAATCGAATATCAAAAAAAAAATATAAATATTCATAATATTCTGTCTATTCGAAGAGGCGAATGGAGCTTGTTACTCTTATAAATTGTTTAGTTTGTTGTCTTACATAATATGTGAGAGCTACAAGTATTACAGGTAACATGGGGTTGTATTGTTTTCAAGATACATATTTAGGACCCTTTCTCATGTGATATTCTTTTCTCTTCTTATTATTCACCTACGGCAAAGTGTTAAGTTAAGATTATTCTCTATCGGGTACTCTGGTTGCTTGGGTTTTTATAATAAACCCCCTTAGCCCTTAAATATATGCCTACAATGAGTAAAGATTACGTTTTCTAAGAGTACAGTAATAAATGTGACACCAAAACCGTTTACCACAGGTTATGTATATACGCATTATATATGTGGCAGTTGAAAAGTAGGTAGTACTATTCTATTATGAAAGCAATTTACGAATCTTATCTTTAAATATACTAGGACGCGTTGCCGCAATATCTATAGAATTAAAGTTTTTATTATATGAATCCACCAGTCTATGAAGTGGAGAGCGTTTACCAGCGTTAGTGCGGCAGCAAGAAGTAGCAAACAATTGACAAGGGTTACGGCAGTGCGTTCTAGAAGGTACTCTATAACACAGCTTATTAATTATAGAAATACAATCATATCTACATACAGGCACAGGTCATATAACAAAACTGATTCAATCTGCTTGCGTCTTGATTCCAGATTTACAAGTTCATATTTATTGAGTAATTGTTCATAGGATAGTCGATTATGATAACATTTGTATTGCATACAGGCTAAAAAAATTTTTTGAACTCTTTCAAGAGCTACATTGTATTTGTCATAATATGGATTCCAAATGGACACAGCATAGTCTAATTGAGAGCGAATCAAAGTTTTATAAAGATAAAGATAAGTCGAGGGGCGTTTAAATTTTGCTGATGTTCTTATAACCATTCCATACATTTTAAATGCTTTATTAATTATATTATCTATGTTTTTATACGAGTAATGGGCAACTTTAAAAAAATATATTATAGGTTTGAAATCTTCACAACCTTTTGTTTAGATTTTTCCCAAAATAATTCTACGATTACTTCACACTACTAAGATACACTATTTCTAAACTTCATTACCAAATTATTAATTACTCAATTATTAAAACATAGTCTCATCTGCATAGTACATTTCCTTTTGGAAATCTATACGGGAGGCCTAAAATCAGCGTTGGACGTCCTACGGCTAAGATGATAATAATGAAAATAGTAAAAACATAGTTCTATACACAAACCACAAAAATAATAAGAAATTCTTACTGATAACTCAATTTAATGATTTCATCAAGACGAAAACGCATAATAATATTACAAGTAGGTATTTTCGCAAAAGATATGATCCGATTTGGAAAAATAAAGATTATGTTACAAGTTGCACGTAAAAGTACTTAAAATATCAATTGATCACACTCCTTGTGATATAAATATCCAGACTCTATTATACTCTGTCAGTTTCTTCTCAAATACCTAATATGATTTCAAATCATACAGCTTCAAAAAGTCTAAACGGCAACAGTTTAAAGATTTGTCGTTGGTATAACCATATTTCAATCAGCCGTGCAATTCTTTAAGAGCAAACATCGTTGCATCTTTGACAACATCCGTGAAATAAATGACGAGATCACAAGAAACGTTGGAAAAACAACCTTGTACAAGGGCGATATCTCATAAAGTATTTGACATCGGTGAGCTCGTCGACGAGCGCTGATTAAAAATAAAAGTACGAATATTATATAAAAAGTTATGTAGTAGGCTATTACGTCCCTACTGCTGGATCTCGAGCCTTCCTCTTAGAGAGAAGACTATGGTTCGTAATCCACCACGCATGGTGTGGTTAGGATAGGCTAGGGACTAGCCTAGTGCCTAGCCGCCATGTTGCAACAAAAGCGCTCAATTAAAAATGCAAGTAGCTCTCACCCGTCCAAGGTGCGACCTCAGTAAAACTAGTTTTATCTTCGTTATCTGTTTATAACAACAACGCAAGCTTTACTGCGAATTTCTTAGAATAATTGTAATATTACTGTAACTTTAAAGCATACAAATGAATAAATAACACACAATAATTACACGAGTAAATAATGCGAATGTAATGTAATGTCCCTACAAAGCTGCTATTAGACATTATCATTTAATGCTTTCTTGTTAAACCTATGACGTTGAAACTAGTTATGAAAAAAGTTATATGAAGTTTAAACTTACAATATAATATGAATCATATGGGCTTGTAGCTAAATTCAATTCCAAACTATTTCAAAAAACCATGCCGGTTTGGGGAGGTCTGTAGCTATGTAGCGTAGAGAAATGAACCTAGCCTAGTACTTATTTTATGCAATTAACATCATTTACCTCGCAGCCATCGTAAACTTAAAACCAAGCTAACAAAAAGTCTGTCTGTTCTCTGTTTAAAACCACAATATACGGCCAGTCCACAAATGCAGACCACGAGCGAATGTTAGTGTGGCTGTGTAATTGAGACCGCATCCGACTTTAGCCCAATAACATACTCAGAATTCTGTATATACATACTTACACTCGTATTTATAAACAAGTAATTAGTCGTTGCTAAGTAATTTCTTGACGATAGAATACTTCAATATAAAATCTTATTCTACAGTCGCGCAATGAACGTTCTTAATACGTATATGCTAGTAATTACATAACCCTATCAAAATTGGATGCATATTTTTACACTTGTATCACGTTGTGGTCATGGAATTTTAATTTTTACAGCATAATAGATCCTTCACAATTCAGACTTGTGTGCGAATGTCATTTTTATACTTCACTTTTGCAATAAGAACGAAAAATGTACGTGTTCTCATTGCTTAAGCAAAAGAAATGATGACTATTACACGGCTAAGAATTTAAACCTTTGATATTTTTAACTTCAGGCACATACTAGTCTATAGAATTAAAATCGTTGCATAAGTAATTACTTTTACTTAAGTAATTACTTTTACTTAAGTAATTACTTATACTTGTTTATAAATACGGCAGTAAGAGAGAAACAGTGAAATATATTATACCTTCCGCCGTTGGAATGCGAATCGCAAGACGATAGGAAAGCCGACTAACAAAGTGTTAAAACTTCTTGTGTAAGAGGCCGTCTTGGTTGGTACCACCGTAGTGCGGAAACAATCCCGTGTTAGACAGCGGTAAATTTATTGGACAAATTACATTCATAAGCCAATGTCTCAGAATAACAAGATAAGAAGGGCTATTATGTATCTTAGTTGCTAACAAAATATGGTGATTGAAATTTTGACAAGTCCAGTAAGCAAAAATGTTAGTAAGTTCATGACTGGAAGTGACAAAAGTGACATAGAGTCGCCATTTTTTCAGTCGGCCAATTAAGGAACTGTGATACATAATATATGTATATGTAAAGTTATAGTATATACATACTTTATTATTTATTAATATTCTTCCTAGAATATCTGTTCTATAGAAACTCAAGTTTTAAATAAAGCACTACCATACACACTTCCATATCACACAAAGGTTAGCTGGAAGAAAGTTCGCCTATGTACTTTTAGTTTTGTGCAATAAAGAATTTTCTATCTATCTATCTATAATAGCCCTACAGTGCAGTGCCACGCAAAACTTCTTCAACTGTCAAGAGCAGACGTAGTGATCAGGCGGACGACTTGCCCGTTTTGTCAAATGCCATTAATAAAGAATATAACAGAGTGGACATATTTAAATCTGTGTTATTATACCTATACATAATAAGTCTATTCAACTATTATGATTGGGATGACGTATTGTAAGTTTGTATATACATACTCGTATATATCAGCGTATATATACATATATACGTATATATACCTATGTTCAGCAGTGGTCGTCCTACGGCTGAGATGATGATGATGATGATATATCAGCGCCGTCGTATCGCAAATCACTGTATTCATAACGTAGTAATGTAATCACAATATTTGGCTACTCTCGACGCATAAACATTTATTGAATCAGAGAGATGATGATTTAGTGTTAGAAATGATACGATTTTTTTAAACATAGAACATTTCGTTGTAATATCTGTCTGTCTGAGTGAGTGTCTGATACCTTTAAAAAATTACACAGTATGAGTTATTATGGCGGATATTGAGATATAGAAATAATAAGTAACCCAAAAAATAATTATTAGGTCGTCATACGTGTATATATATACAGAGAGAAAAATAATACATTCTTAAGTCAAACTTAAAATGATTATAGTGTTAACTTAAAATGTTAAAAACCATTTAGCAAAATGTGTCCCAGTGTAATTTGAACTCGCGCTAAGGATAAACAAATTACCTACATTTTATTTACTTCTTTCTACGCGTACTCCCCAAACACAAGCACTTTCAGTGATAAAAACATTAAAGCATGACAAAACATTTAACTGAATTTTGAATTTTCGTTTTATAGTCTATTTTTGAACGTAAAAATTTCAAAGTGCCTTTCATAACAGCTTTTATGATGTCGTCGACGGGATTTACGCTAATGATTTGTTAAGGGATATTCAACGATGAATTTAAAGTACTGAACTTTAAATTTATTAAATTCAATGAATAGTTTATTTTTATTTACATTTACAGTTTACCGATAATTTACATTATCATTTAAGAACTTATAATTAAAATGAAAGATACATTCTCTGATATACTTAATGTCTTATTTTTATCACATTTTGCACTAAATTGAAACGTCCTAAAATACACAATTTTAACAAATATTAACAAATTATACAATTAATAGAATAGTTTACAACCCTGCGCCTGGTTTCGTTCAAGTACAAATATAAGTATATAATAAATAATAGAAATCTTTGGTATAGACAATTACCAAAGAAATAATTTTAATTTCACGCCCAAACTATTGCACTTGTTCGATATTTTTAAATGTGTACAAAAATACAATTACATATGGGCTACATTTTATTTCGAGTCAATATTCTTTTGTGATATTTATATATAGAGCGGGTGAGGCTGCGAGGCGCAACTAGCACTAGATAGTCTGTGATGATTATGCGGTTGAAGACGATGGCTTGCGCTAAAAATTGGACTTGCCCTAAGATACAGTGGTCGAGAATCACTAGTGCTCAGTGAAAGATTTCCAGGCCATAGTAACTACATTAAAACATGTTAATCTTTCAAAGCAAATTGTTTTTAGAGTTTCCGAGTGGAACTTAATATAGTGATCATACTAAAACTATGGTATTATGACTACACCTAGTGCTGACATCTGTGAGTGAGTGGGTTGGTATTTTATTTTATTTTCAGTGCCTAACGCGACGGAAGAGCTTTTCGTTGTGCATAGATCCGTTTTATCATTTACACATATAAGTTTTGCTAAAGTAGGTATTGGTTAACTGTGAATTTTTTTCAACCCCATATTTCTTATATCGTAGCTATTCAAAATAATGCATGTCCCAGGGTTCGTATAACTTTATTCTTTGCGATACTATTTACATATAAACAAAGAATATCTTCTGCATAAACATACCTTTACAAATAAAAGCCTGAATTCCAGTGTCACAAAGCACAATGCAGTGACTTCAATAGCGCTTTTCTGCGGCATTCATAAAACAAACTGGGATGCTACTACGCACAAGATGTCGCTACGAGTTTCACCAGGTAGGTTTGAGCTTACGAGGGGCGCGGGAAGCGAGACGGGGCTAGCTTGCGCGCCCCACTGCCACTTCCACAACACGAGCGTTCCGCTTGTCAGTCCCAACGCAACCGCGCCGCGGAAAGGTCGCGCCACACTCCGCGCCGGTTTCTACAACTCGCAATAAATATTTAATAACACAAACTCATCCTGTTCAACTAAACGTCATATCATGAGTGAAAACTTCGATCACATTTAATACGGAGGACTTCTACCATGATCTACGCTATGGACCACAGTGTAGTGAAATACTAGGAAGTTTTTCTACGGCCCTAGTGTGTATTACGGACTTTGTTTCGGAAATGGTGATATCGACCCACGGGGTGTGTTTATGAGACGTTTTATAGTGAAATGAAAAATCTGTGATAATGTACGCGTTTGTGACCGTGTTTTGTGCGCTAGTGCAAGTCGCGTGGACCGTACAGCCCTATGGCTCGGACAAGTGCGTCCGAATCTCGGAGAAAGATTCAAATAGCAGTATGCTCTGCAAGATACGTACACTCGATAGAGAAGGCAGCAGTATTTCTACGGTGACATCAAATATCAGACAACTATCTATTGAGTGCAACCACCTGCTCTTATTTGAAAGTTCTCTGAGGGGGAACTACTTTAGCTCAGTTACAAGTCTTACGGACCTCACAATTACTAACTGCAAGTTCGTACACCTACCCGAAAACACTTTTCAAGACTTGAAGCAATTAAGGAGACTAAATCTGCGATCTAAGAACTTTGAATGGAGTGCTACTAAGAATTTAGAATTGTCTTTGAAAACCTTCAATGGATTGTCGGAACTTCAGTCGTTGGATGTTGCCCAAAATAACATCAAGTTTGTCCCTTCCGGTGTATTTTGCACGCTAGAGAATCTGAAAATACTGAATTTGACTCACAATAGAATACGAACTGTTGGACAACTTGGATTTGGTCTAGGATGCGGAGCAAGTTTACACAGCTTAGATCTTAGTCACAATGAGATCAAAAGTCTGCAAGAAGAATCCGAGCTAATGAGACTGAGGAGCTTGCAGCATTTATATTTGCAAAATAACAATATCACTGACATATCAAGTGAAGCATTTAATGGACTTGTTTTTATGAGAGTGCTTAACATATCACATAATCACCTACATACTTTACCAGAAGGACTATTTGCTAACGCTAGAGGATTAAGAGAAATATACCTTAACGATAACACACTTTTTGAGTTAGCACGAGGAATTTTTCATCGATTGGAGCAATTGGTTGTTTTAGACATATCAAGCAATCAGCTAACAAGCAACCATATTGATGATGGAACTTTTTTGGGACTTATTCGGCTAATTGTTTTAAATCTTTCCAACAACGCACTGACTAGAATCGATGGAAAAACTTTTAAGGATTTGTTCTTTCTTCAAATACTGAATCTGAAGAACAATTCAATTGGTTACATCGAAGATAATGCATTCCTTCCTTTGTACAATTTACATACGCTAAACTTAGCAGAAAATCGTATACATACAATCGAAGAAAACTTATTTAATGGCTTATTTGTTCTGAGCAAATTGACACTCAACAACAATTTGCTTGTGAATATCGACCGCAAAGCATTTAAAAATTGCTCAGACTTAAAAGAGTTGGATTTGAGCTCAAATCAATTATTGGAAGTGCCCCAAGCATTATGGGAGCTACCGATTTTGAAGACACTCGATCTGGGAGAAAATCAAATATCTGACTTCAGAAATGGATCTTTCAAGAACCTCAACCAATTAACAGGATTACGGCTGATTGACAATCAGATTGGAAATCTCTCTGTCGGAATGTTTTGGGACTTACCGAGCTTACAAGTACTCAATATTGCAAAGAACAAAATTCAGTCGATCGAGCGAGGGACGTTCTCCCGGAATTCACAACTGGAAGCTATAAGACTCGATGGTAATTTCCTGTCCGACATCAATGGTGTTTTCTCGACGCTCGCTAGCCTTTTATGGCTTAATCTATCGGAAAATCATTTAGTGTGGTTCGATTATGCTTTTGTGCCTAGTAATCTAAAGTGGTTAGACATTCATGGAAATTTTATTGAACATTTGGGTAACTATTACAAGTTGCAAGATGAAATTCGAATTAAAACTTTGGACGCTAGCCACAACCGTATCGTGGAGATATCATCTATGGCTATACCGAATAGTGTGGAACTTTTGTTTATAAATAATAACTTTTTAAATAATATTCATGTGAACACTTTTTTTGATAAAAAGAACTTGACTCGAGTGGACATGTATGCAAACGAACTTGTGCATTTAGAATTAAATAGTTTGCGTTTATCGACAGTGCCGGGAAATAAAACTTTACCGGAATTTTACATTGGTGGTAATCCGTTTCAGTGTGACTGTACAATGGAGTGGCTTCCTATCATAAATAATATGACCGCTATGCGACAACACCCGCGTATGATGGACTTAGAAAACGTATTGTGTAAAATGACAAATACTCGAAGCGGAACGCATGTGCCCTTAACCAACCTAAAGACGACAGACTTTCTTTGTAAGTACGAGACTCATTGTTTTGCCATCTGTCATTGTTGTGATTACGACGCGTGTGACTGTGAGATGACCTGTCCTCAGAACTGTACTTGTTACCACGATCCATTATGGAACACAAACGTAGTCGACTGTTCGGGACAATTGTCAATGGAAATACCACACAAGATACCGATGGATGCAACTGAAGTATTTTTAGACGGTAACAATATTCGTGAACTTCAAAATCACGTTTTTATTGGGAGACAAAAGATGAGATCATTGTATGTAAATAATAGCAATGTTGATAATATTCAAAACAGAACTTTTGCTGGCTTGGGTGCTCTACAGATACTACACCTAGGCAACAATAAGTTGAAAGAACTTAAAGGGTACGAATTCCAACAATTGAGCAACTTAAAAGAACTGTTCCTGCAAAACAATCTCATCAGTCATATTGCAAATATATCATTCCTGTCATTAAAATCTCTTGAAACTTTACGCCTTGACGGCAACAGACTGGTAGACTTTGGTGTATGGACTTTTAATAATAACCCCAATTTAAAAGCGCTGTCACTCGGTAATAACCTCTGGTCTTGTAAATGTCGCTATCTCCAAGAATTGACTGCTTACCTGGCCGAGAACGCGCAAAAAATCATCGACATAACAGACGTGTGGTGTTGGAATGGCGAAGCGAAACCGCCACAGAAAAAAGAACTCAACTTAAACGGTACGGCCTGCAGCGATTATTATGCTGATAATTCAGTCATCGGAAATATGTTGGTGTCGAACTATGTTCCCATGATGGTCTCTACTCTCACCGGCTTTATGCTAATTTTATTGGCTCTTGTCGTACTATTTCTCTTTAGAGACTCTCTCAGAGTATGGCTGTATACAAATTGTGGAATAAGATTGTTCGCGTTCTCTGGAGCTTTTGAAGAGAGTCAAAAGTTATATGACGCCTATGTGTGCTACAGTCCGAAAGATGAAGAATCTGTCGTGCAGACGTTAGCGACGGAGCTAGAAAACGGAAATCCATCGTACCATCTATGCCTTCATTATAGAGACATTCCACACCTTGGTGCACAGTACATGCAGTGCTCACCGCCGGCTGTTGAGACTGCGGAAGCATCAAAACGAATAATCATCGTGCTAACGAGAAATTTCATGCAAACCGAGTGGTCCCGTTTCGAATTCCGACAAGGACTACACGAAGCACTAAAAGGGTGCATTTATAAGCTAATACTTATAGAAGAATGTGCCGTGGTGGGAGACGCCATGTGCGACCCCGATCTGCGACCTTATCTCAAAACGGGTTCACGATTGAGGTGGGGTCAAAAGAGATTTTGGGAACGACTTAGATACATGATGCCAGATACTTCGCATTCAAATCACAAGACGCGAAATCATAGTTATAGAAAGAGCATAAACACCTACACGTTAGATTCTTCGGTGCCTAATGGAGGGAATAGGTCAATGCCTTTTCCGGGTAAATCACCAGTGTTGGGCGTTATGCAGGGTGTGAACGCGCCACCGGATTACGGAAGCGAGGTACGGCAGTCACCTTCCGCTGTGAGACAAACGCAAGGAGTCGTGTACGGTCCAGATGGCAGGCCAATCTCTGATCACATTTACTCCTCTATAGACTCTGATTACTCGTCTTTAGAACAAGGCATGGCCCCGGGCAGACGGCGGGACATGCGACAATGGCCCCCGCCGCCACCTCTTGTTGACACAGGCAACTCTGTGCAAGCCTACCTAGTCTAAACGGGCCTTTTGCCCACCTTCCAGTCAAATTGTACATACATGTAGAAATTGTAGATGCTATAATTAATGCGCTGTAAATATTGTAAATTACTAGATTGTAAGTGCTATACCAAAACTATGTAAGTGATTTATGCCTGATCGTTATCCTGTGTATAGAGTAAAATTTTAAAGACTGCTGTAGAATAGGATTATTGTAAATAGCAAAAGCAAGTGATCAAACTATATTATTAGTGATATGGTGTTATTTATACAATAAAAAATAAAAGTGATGAAGATTTATAATTTGATTTTTATTTAGAAATTCACCTTAGCTCAAACACAATCAAAATATTAGATAGGTAGATCTTTTTTTGTAAATTCTTTACGAAAATACATTCTTTCCTTTATAAACAATGATATTCGTTCTATTGAAGGACTCTAAGGAAGGAAAGAAATATATATCATCAACAATATTCACTTAGTAGGTATACATACACCATCATGTCTGGTTATATCATATATATATATAACAAAACAAATAACAGATGTAAGAACTAACTTTGGTAACTCTTTATTTACCATATGTTGTACCGGTTTGTTTTAATTCAAGCGTTGAATATTTTGTCATAGTTACACGGCACTAGTTAACGTGGCATACGCAACTATGACCCATGATAACATAATTGAAAGAATATATGACGTTAATTATTTTATTATTAAACCTTCATATAGTTTCATTCGGTAATTAAAACGTAAAGTCTACATTATTGATGACGATACATTACATAAATGATATACTCACACACATTTCAATCACGAAAGTGCAAAAACAAACGAGTTGTAAATATTTATGGCATCCGGCAATTTAATGAAATTGAACACATTTTCGAATGAAACATTATCAACGCAAACAAACTCATGAGTTCATTAAATAAACTATATATAAGTTAAATTAATTAACCAAAGTAACTATCTGTATATGAGGTAATCTTTCTAATGGTATAAACTTTTATTTAATGGTACAAATTATAATGTATTATGAAACATTTTAATGAATAAATATAAAAACTAAAATGATTTAATCAGACTTTCTAGATTGTAAAGCGCATACATATTTTACCTTGACTTCTATCTTTTAAATAATCATTAAATAGTTTTTAATAAAATGAACAACGATATCCAACGGTTTTACACAAGAAGAAAAAAAGTATGTAAAGATATTAAGATAAATAATTACTATTTTCGTATTTATCAGTTTGTCCATATAATTGTGGAAAGCCCGAGAAAATATGCATAAGCAACGTCTCTGGCGAACGTTAGTATTCCTTTAAAATATTTTGACTTTACTGCTTAGCTGCTGCGTTTTGTAAATTCGACCGTGTGCAATAAGATTATTACAACCTCAATATTTTAGTCGATATTGTAGTCATGGCAGAATCCATGGAAGACCTCAGTACAATGCTCGAAGGCCTCCATCGAGTTTCCCAACGGTCTTAAGATGAACATGGACAAGACGAAAATTATGTCTAATGCCCATGTTGTACCTACCCCAATATCAGTTGGGAACTCAGTTCTCGAAGTTGTTGACGAGTACATCTACCTGGGACAGACAGTCAAACTAGGCAGGTCCAACTTCGAGAAAGAGGTCAATCGTCGAATCCAACTCGGCTGGGCAGCGTTCCGGAAACTTCGCGAAGTCTTCTCGTCAAAAATACCTCAGTGCCTCAAGACAAGAGTCTTCGACCAATGTGTGTTACCAGTGATGACTTATGGCACTGAAACGTGGTCTCTTACTATGGGCCTTATAGATAAGCTCAAGTCGCACAACGAGCTATGGAGAGGGCTATGCTCGGGGTTTCTCTACGTGATCGAATCAGAAATGAGGAGATCCGTAGAAGAACGAAAGTCACCGACATAGCTCAGAAGATTAGCCAGTTGAAGTGGCAGTGGGCAGGGCACATAGCACGCAGAGCAGATGGCCGATGGGGCCGAAAGGGTCTGGAGTGGAGACCACGTACCGGCAAGCGCAGCGTAGGTCGTTCACCGACACGGTGGACAGACGAACTGAGGAAGGTCGCAGGACGACGTTGGATGCAGGCCGCTTCCAACCGGTCCTTTTGGAAAATCATGGGGGAGACATATGTTCAGCAGTGGACGTCCTACGGCTGAGATGATGATGATGATGATGAACCTCAATATTTTATAAATTATGTTTTTATATCAATCGATGACGAGACGATTAAGTAAACACAGTAACGCTTGCACACGACTGTTTCACGGTTGAATAACTGGCAAAGGTATGGCACTTCCCCACTCAAAATTTGCAAAGATATCAAGTAGTCTTTGTGTTAATTCAGAGGTTAAATGTAGGTAGGCCATTTTATTCAGCCGTGAGATTCTCAAATGATCGTCGACGAGCTCACCGATGTCAAATACTTTGAGATATCGCCCTTGTAGACAAGGTTGTTTTTCTAACGTTTCTTATCATCTCGTCATTTGTTTCACGGATGTTGTCAAAGATGCAACGATGTTTGCTCTTAAATAATTGCACGGCTGATTTCGTCGAAATCCGTTCAGGCCTTTTAACATTGGCCAACATACATTATATTTAATTACAATTGGCATTAATATGATCTGAAATATGATTAGTATAATAATGAATGACAAGTTCAGCTTTAGCCAAAACCATTTAATAATCAATTCGTATTCAATAGCTATATTTTAGGTACATTTCTAATTTCGATTTTAACTACATTATATCATGTTAGCTGAAAACCTTTTCATAACACATTTATGGATTGTTTATAATAAATTTACTACATTATTATAAATAGTAAATCGCTCCTGAAGCACCATACTTTTTATTTTACAATTACTTATGGTGGTGTTTCTCAAGGAACGGCAAGCATTTATATACCACGAAATTCTTTATAGAGAATCATGTAGCTCAGTAAAGTACTATTATTCACCATAATCGGAAATTCACTTTGGCTTGTATCCAGTCTTCCTCTGTACTGAATAATGCTGTTCAAAATTCGTCTCCATTACGCTTGATTCAGTGTTATTGTTGTGTTTTCGTGTTCATTTTGGCGGCTTGGCTCTTGTGTACACAACACTATTTTAAACTTGAATTGTTTCCGTGCACACAATTTTGTAGTTGAATTAATTTGGGCAATCAGATAAATCGTCTCTTTATTGTGTAGAGCATTGTGGTGTTTTCTTTGAGCTTTGATTTCTCTATTTGAAATAATAATAATTAATCATTTTTGTATTATATATTTTATTTTATTTTTATTATTATCATAATAATTCATCAAAATGGGGGACATAACATTTGTCGTAAATCATCTTCAATGTACTATTTATTAAAGGACGCGAAACACCACCGTTAAACCTGATAGTAAATCCTAATATAAAAACAAACACAAATATTCACATAGATGTTAGTTCCAAACATAATTACTGTATAAACGGTGTAACAAGGGTTGACAAAAATTAGTTTATTTATCTCAACAGTTTTTTTTTAGCTCTGATACATAAACTAAGCAAACATCTGTATTTTGGGAAAGTTAATAGCTGCCTTTGATACTCTAATTTATTTTGTGCATATTTTTAGGTACTATTACCACAGCCTATGTAACTTATATGCTGTGCTATTACTATTTGCGGTGCTTGTATTGTGCCTTCAGCTTCAACTTCTTTTATTATAGCCTCTGTGGGATATTTACGCCTGCGGATGGAGTGGTAAACAAACTATACAGAGTAATTGGTGACAATAAGTAACTATGTAATAAATAAGTAATAAAAAGCTATGACTTTGGCCGTGGACCCGTGCTTGAAACCATTTGGAAAATATGCGGCTTAATACGTATAGTTTCATTATAATGTAATTTCAATAAGTTGTCTCTATTTGATTGATAGCTTAAGTCTAAGGCTCTACACATTCAAGACCTACTAAAAGTAGTTTCTTTTTAGTTTGTACTTGCCATAGCAATTGTTACCTTATCTGTGGTTGTGCCACCGTTAATTACACCAATTCCATCTAGTTGGTCTAATAAAGACGTCATTAATAAAACTGGATTGGTTATTACTTGGATTATTTAATACCGGATGTTTATTTAATAACTATAAATGAGATTGAACGGAAGTAATTGAATTTAAATACGCAAATTAATTATTAGTCTTGCTTTGTGGCTTTTATGAATTAGCCACCACAATTTCGTCGGTGTCACGTAAAGTGTTCGAATTAATGTAAACAAAGCAAAACTTTGGGTTGTGATTTGTTAAAGTCAACAATACTAGTCAGAGAGAAAACAAAATATTTAAGACCAATAGGTCAACAATAATATAATTAAAAGTATTACTGGCTTAATAAAGCCTGTAATACTTTTAATTATATACTTGCCTTTACCTCTTCTTTTCTTAAGAAATCGTTTCTCATTGTATTTTAATTTTAACCGTTAAAATTTGGATGATTCATAAATAGAATAGATAACTGATCGTTATAACTCTGTTATTCTCAATTTGATCTGTAAACACGTAAAATTTTAATTTACTTTAGATGGATTTGAACATCATCATCACCATCATCTCAGCCGTAGGACGTCCACTGCTGAACATACGCCTCCCCCATGATTTTCCAAAAGGACCGGTTGGAAGCGGCCTGCATCCAACGTCGTCCTGCGACCTTCATCAGGTCGTCTGTCCACCGTGTCGGTGGACGACCTACGCTGCGCTTGCCGGTCCGTGGTCTCCACTCCAGAACCTTTCGGTCCCATCGGCCATCTGTTCTGCGTGCTATGTGCCCTACCCACTGCCACTTCAACTGGCTAATCTTCTGGGCTATGTCGGTGACTTTCGTTCTTCTACGGATTCATTTCTGATTCGATCACGTAGAGAAACCCCGAGCATAGCCCTCTCCATAGCTCGTTGTGCGACTTTGAGCTTTTCTATGAGGCCCATAGTAAGAGACCACGTTTCAGTGCCATAAGTCATCACTGGTAACACACATTGGTCGAAGATTTTTGGATTGGATTTGGATTTGAATGAATTATGTAATAAAACTATTTTATACCGCAGATTAATACATATGTTATTTGTATCACAATTCAACTTGTAGTAGGTACCTGAAGGACTGTAATGACCTTAAAATATGAGGACAAAGTTACGTATAGTAGTTAATCATTCATGGTTTATAAATTCTCTGGATAAATTAAATTTTACCAAATCATAATCAGGATTTAATTTTGTTATATCCACTAAAACATAAGATCACTAAAGCTAAAAAAATTATTTTTGTTATTTTTATTCCAAATAAAACGAATACTTGGTAGTTGCAAATTAATAATAATGTAATACATACAAGCAATACAATAAAGCTTAAATAAAGTATGTACGCACACTAATAATTTATTTAATTATTGTGTGTACATACTTTACTGCTTTACTCATTAGATTGTATCAATAGTATATGCTTAACTTTTTATAAAAACATTCCTTAAAAGCCTCCGCAAAACAGACAATTTTGTTTAGTATATAATCCAATCCATCAAATCCAAAAGACCATGAAATCATCTATCAACAATTGTTTTTTAGGACCGGATGCGACATCCGTTAAGGCGCGTGACCAGAGTTATCACTTTAGCGGCTAAGCGCGAGCCGACCTCTTTGAATAACAAATGCGAGTTTAAATTATTAGACACGTACAAACGGACTGACAATGTACTTACCAAGTACAAAAACGTTGGTTATCTATTTTTAGACTTCAGATGTAAAATAAACAGTTTACGCAAAATAGAAGGTGCCAAATAAAAATTTGGAAATACACACCTATCTATACCTAGCTGGTATGTATTTACATTACCACTTACTAATCAATGATATTACCTAATGAAAATACTAATCAATTCAAATACGAACCTAGTTCGTAATGACTGGTGTATATTACAAACCTGATAAGATTAATAGTATATTTTATTACAAGTGGGGAAAGGCTGTCATTGCAAAGAGTTCGGACAAATGTCTATGACAGTCGGAACAAGTTGCAATGACGGTTCCGCACGTGTACTGAACGACTATTTTTAATACAGTTGCGAAAAAATGATGCATATAATAAAATAAACTCGCAAAGAAAACTTCTGGAAAATGGCGCCAACCGTAGAATATAAGCAGATATTTTTTTTTTCTTCACCCATTTTGGTAGGCAAAGGGAACTATTCCCATACAGCCAAGTCTTCAGTAGAATTTTTTTATTGATATGAAATGAAAATGAAATTTAATGAGATGAAATAAAATGAAACCTAACCTAACTCATTGAATCAAATCATTAAATCTGATATTGAAACAAATTAGTAGCTTCTTTTTAGAAATATACGTATTTGCATGAATCATAAAAACTTCTATAATTTTTTTTAGTAAAAACTTCTTGGTTGGTTGTTATTTTTATTAGACATTATTTTGACAGTTGGGAAAGAGAACGCACGAGTTCGGGAAAGGTAAAAAAAAGCACGAGTTTTTAATAGCTCACATCCCGAACGCTATACGTCCCTGCAATACGCCACTTTTTGAGCAAATGTATTAAAAAATTATTATTTTGGCAATGGTATGCATCGTCACATCTCGAAATGCCAGCCGCCACGAGTCCAGATCGGAGCAAAACTCAGCATTGCTGAGATAACGATGTCAATTGTAGCGGAGGCCGGGGCTGAAATTAACAATACCGTAGCATGTAACCGACTCTTTTATTATTTACTTCGAATGCTTCAGTTTATCAATAGGCAACGTGAAATTAATTTACCAGTGAGAACGTGTAGGCCTTAATATTCTATAAGACAAAGCTTGGTAGCTAGTGTAAAAAATAAATGTGTTCACTGATCATTCGTCTGTGATTTCTTTTGCTTGGAAGTGCTTACAACCGTGTTAAGGGGTTAGATCAATATTGACGCTACTTACAGCTGTATTATTAACAAGTAATTTCAATGAAGTCATTACGTGAGGATAGAATAAAGGTTTAACATAAAATCCAATTCTGTAGTCGAGTGATAACGTTACTTACATAAGTAAAGTACGAGTAAGTATCGACCATCTATGGACGTTTCATTCTGGAAACACTCAGTTGCTGCGTTTTGTTCAATGTGAAAGAATACCGAAATGCAGATTATTTTAATATCACATTGCAAATATAAATTATACTCGTACTAAATTTTAATTTTTAATTCTAGTAAAGTACTATAAAACTAATTTATAGTAATTTGAAAGAGATTGTTAGGAGAAACAGAATGTCTGACATAACATAACCCCACAAAAATTGGATGTTTCTTTTACACTTTTATTTGGTTGTTACCATTGGATTTTATTTTTATATCATTTAGATCCTTCGTCGGCCAGTAGTTAATATCCCATCAATTTCATTAATGTTTAATATAGCCTCATATTCAGTCTTGGTGTTTTTAAATATTCGGCTATCATAAGTACTGCTTACCCAACAAACTACTATATCATATATAATTAAATTAAGGCAACCAACGACATGGACATTTATTGAAAAATAACCTTTACTGTTCCGGTACAGTTCTGTATTAATAATAGCTCTAGGTTTACTGATTTAAATATGGGTTCAATCTATTTCACTTCAATAGTTTTCAATCCTGGTGCTCTTCCTACACGACCAAAATTTTCAAAGTCAGTTTTTGTTTTCTTAAATTTCATGGAAACTTATTGAAATCTTGCATTAGCAAGGCCAATGCTCAAGTAACTCTTCTACTCTTTACATGTTTAATAATACTACACACTGGATTATTAAATATGCATGGTGTCTCCACATAAAATCTGGAAGCTACCAGTGGCATAAAAACTTAATGCCGTTATTAAATGTCACAGTGGACTTACAGGAAGCCCTCTTTCAGTCTCTGATTGTAAAGAGTCCGCAAGCTTTGGTAAAATCAGTACTATGACAATAATTTAGAAGTAATTTTTTTTTTAACTTATGTAACTGTATAATCGTGTATTGGATCCATAGGTAATTAATTAGATATCACGAAAGTAAACTTTGTGACTTCTAGGCTTAAGAACTTCAATCACCGGTAATATATTATCGATATTATATATTAGCCCAAAAGTAACTTCAATGCTTTCAATTGTTTTCATAGAAACATACTAAGATTGTTTTATGCAACTTCACTTTAGCGCATTAAAAGCGAAAAATTGATGTGTTCTCAATGATTAAGTATTTGGTGCTATTACTCGGCTAAGAATTCTAACCTTAGACAGTTCTAATTTCAGGCAAATACTAAACTATAGAATAAAATCGTTCCTTAACTAATTACGTTTACATAAGTACTATATACTGTACACTTTTACTTGTTTATAAATACGGCTGTTAGTACTATTTTATATTAAGACTTGTTCTAATACTGACGCGTTAAATCAGGATATATTTTGCATGTCAGTTCCAGTCAGAATCAACACATCACATATCGAAATACAAAAACTTCTATACATTACCCATATCCGTCATATTATAAGTCCCATTTCTCCATTAATTTCACTAGCCAGTACCGGCTGCTGGTTAAACCCAAGTTGGCCTTTTGAATAACAAATGCCCTATTAGCTCATAAGACTCGTACGGACTGACAATGCTTGTTTTGGAGAGTTATGGTCGACGATTGTGTTATTTCGGGAGGAAGTTCATTGGCTTGCGTTAAGTAAGCTTTTGGACACAGCATTATATTGTATTGTCCTTTATTATACTGCATAATAACATGCCTAACGGAATGAAAATATATATATACATTTTAAATAGGCATTAGTATAAGTTAGTCGTATATAGATAGGTACAGGCCAATGCATAAAAGTTCTAGACAGGTAAGTTAGTTGTGTTACAGAGTCTTATGGGATAAAGCGTGCTCCACGTTACTATGTTTTTAGGGTTCCGTACTCATAAAGTAAAATGGGACCGTAATTACTAAAACTCCGCTGTCCTTCTGTCTGTCCGTCTGTCATCAGGCTGTACTATCTTATGAACCGTGATAGTTAAACAGTTAAAATTTTCACAGACGGTGTAACTCTGTTGCCGCTATAACAACAAATACTAAAAAACCGGCCAGGTGCGAGCCGAACTTGCACACGAAAGGTTCCATACCATTACCTATAAAAAAATCATTAAAATCATGTGTGTTGTATGGAAGATTTATAGATAATTGTACGGAACCCATCATGCGCGAGTCGGTTTCGCAATTACCTGGTTTTATTTATGATTGTAAGCTATTGCTTCTTCACTATCAGACTTGATCATCAGTGGTTATGCGATTAAAGGCATAAGACTAGTCTAATGTCTTCAATCGACCAAAATCAACTAAATTTGCAACTGACTCTCAAGTACACCTGTCGGAACATACCGCGAAGTGTTTGTTGATTCATTTCTAATCATGACGGTGGTAGCTAGCCAACGAATAGCTAGAAAATGTTCCAACACCATGCTGTTTAATTTTCTTACTATGTTACCTTTACAGCTGGTTCTGGACTAGTAATAAAAACGAATAAAAATACAGAAGTTATTCGAGGCTTTATAACTTTATTGAATATGTTTTAAACAAAGATAATAATTACTAATGATTACTACTAGTTCAGTTAGAATTGTTTTATTGTAATTATAATAACATACTTTACTTCGTACATTTGAAAATTTTTTACTGCTATATTTAATAGTTATGAAAAAAGATGGCCACGTTGAGTTCACAGTACGCATTTGGGTTGATATTCTCAACAGGTAAAGTCAGGAAAAGTTGTCACAAGTAACTACGGATTTGATTCAGTTATAGTTTAACTCATTTGAAAGGTGAACGTAGACAGAGGGGAACTGACGGGATTTGATTAAAAAGTTGAAAGTTGTTCAGCCAATTTGATGCTTTTGTACAGTAATTACTACTCCTTTAACTACATAAGAGTAACTTTTGTATAAATACAACGAATATAAGTCATATAATAAAAGATGGACTCTTATAATAGTAACTAATTTATCCATACTCATATATTAAAAAACTTTGTCACTATCGCCGTGTGATTTTCTAATGATTCGTCTTTGCGATCGTCGACGAGCTTACCGATGTTAAATCGCACTTGTTCACAAGGTTGTTTTTCCGATGTTCCTTGTCAACTCATCGTCGTTTCACGGATATTCTCAAAGATGCAATGATGTTTACTCATACCTACGGATATATAGATTATGGAAACCGTTCCATTATCTATCTATCCATAGTTTTCCTTACTACGGATATAAATTTGGCATAACATCCATACAAAAGTGTCAAATATCTATCCCGATACGGGTGAACCGACGATTGATAGGTTATTGAAACCGGCTGTTAGAGAATCGCACGGCTGTTTGTTACCTTATCGCGCTTAAGCGGATCTCGGTGAGGTTTGGAAAGTAGATAGGTTATATATAACCCTGGGAATTAAATAAGATAGAATCTTTTAATTATTATCATATATCACAACTTGGGTAAAATCGCGGGGCGCAGACAGTTAATATTATAAACACGTTTGTTACTAAGTCACTCGGTTTCTCTATCTATTTGTTACCTTATCACGGCAAAACAGCTGAATGGATCGCAATTTTATTTGACAAATAGATCAGATAGATTATACCCCGGGTTATTGCTGTAATTTCCTTTAGGTTATGTTCCTTAACTCCCAATTTTCACTCAAATGCATTTAAACTTATTTTCTAGCATCACGATTTTAATAGTGCATATTCTCCGTATTTCAAAAACATTCGTAATTACCTGCTACACCAGCATTACCAAAATTTAATGATTTTGTACAATTTTGAGAACAATTCCATAGTAATCTTTAAACTCGAAAGGCAAATTTGGCACTCAAAACGGTTCAAATCGATTTGTACAATACTCGTTCAAACTTGCAAGAATGTTATACGAGATCGTGTTTATACAAGTCGAGAACTCGTAAGCAAAAATATTTCATAATACTATATATTTCACCGTGTGTTCACACGTCGCCGTTATTTATCGCCTAGGGATAATTACTTGTAAATCTCCTATGACATACTCGTAGGAGAGAATTCAGTTCTTGCCTCTATGTAAACAATATGATACGATAATCTTATGTCGATTATTGCTTGCGATAGTAGCGTATGATTTCTCGCCAAACAACGTTCGAGAAACTCTCTCCAGCTAAATGGCTCTTTAGTGGTTCTCTGGTACAAATATAAAAAATATAGTTTGGTTATTGTTCTTAGGAATCGTACATAAAGATAAAGGTTGCCCTACCTGCTGCTTTAGAGTAAGTTATATTTCAGCAGTCAGTGTCTTCCCTGGCTAAGTATTTTAACAATTAGCAAAAATAGGAAAATTTCTTATGGACATTGAAATGAGCAAAAAGTGTGGTATAAGCTAACGTGGGGGTCGTAGTACTTTTTAGTCCGCGTATACAGTTGCAGAAAGTAGGTATTGGTAAAAGTGTAAGCGTGCACGTTTATGCGCGTTCTATTATAGCCTAAACGGTTTATGGATTTTGACAAATGTCTTAGATTTGTCTTAACCTTTCAACTGACTTACGATATAATCTCTCTCTCTCTCTCTCTTTAGTGGGTCCCTCATTACTAAGAATCATGGTCATTGAATGTATCCGAGCATATAATATCTCGCCATCGGTTCCGGTTCATCACTATGTGATAGAACTTCCTTGAGGAGGTGGCCCTTTTTACTTGGCCAGACCATCGTGTTACGGATCAGCCACTTGCCCTTTTGCCTTCGATGTTTCAAGACAGTCATCCCCTCTCCGCGTATGGGACGTTGATGGATTATGTGGCCGAAATACAATCAGTGGAGAGAATACATACATTGGTGCGCTTCACCGCACGTTGAATCCCGAGAATTCGTCTCCAGCACCATATTTCAAATGCATCAATTTTCTGTCTTTCTTCGAATCGATGTAATATCTGTTACAAAATAAAGTTTTAAAAATCACATACCTTTATACCACTCATCATCAGAATCTCTTCAGAAAGCTGCATGTTATGCATGCTGCTGACACTTTACTATGGCACTTTATAACTTTTCTATTCGAACGATATAGTAATAAAACTGCTACTACATTCAAAAGTACAGTTACAAATAAGTCAATTTCTGTCGGCTATAAAACGTCGTTTATGGCAGAACACATCACTCTAGATCCTGTTGTAAAATGCATCAGATACTTTGGACTTTAATTGCCAATGATACAGTTCGAAATAATAAATTTGGTGGATATTAAGTTTGATATACTTAGGGTAGAGTACACTGCCGAAATTTATTGCAAATATTTAACAATATAGATTATTTGATCTTATAGATATTACAAATACGGATTAATGTTGCATGTTCATTAGAGAGTAAACTTTTCTTAGTTATACTGGAAACATACATATACGCACACACTCTCTCTCTCACGCACACACTCACACACCTTCACTTACAAGTGCGCGATACACACTTTTTCGTATAATGGACGCTCATTGCATCCTGTTTTATTTTTTACGTTTTCTTTTTTTACTCTGCGTATATTTGATTTGTTCTAGTAATAAAAATACCACATTATTTTACATGGTTAATAATATGATTTTTATGAATTGAGAATTAGAAAACTTAGACGTCGTCTACATAAAATTATAAAACTATTGGTGTCACATAATGATCTGATATTGAGTGTTGCTTTTGCAAAACGTTATAGTTTTATTTAATTTCAACCTTGAATGATCAGCTTTATAGTCGGCGAATATACTAATACAGTACAATACAGTTATCTTGCCACAAAACTGGTTCTGAATCTAGACATTTATATTTTCCATCGATTGGTACATTCTTATTTTTTTTTGCAAATTGCCATGCAAAATCGCCGTGATTGCTAAATAGAAGCATTGTGGTATCCAAATTGATTTCAATTAATTTAGAATATTTGATTGATATATTCGATATCGATTTATTGGCTCTTGAAACTCTTTAATTCCAAATTGTAGGATCACGTTGGCCATAGGCGAATACAAAATGTTTTTAAATAATAAATGTAACGTTTCATTTAATTTATGGTATTCAAGGCTAAATATACATAAAAGTGGTAAATTTTGAATTGTTACGTAAATTTCAAGCTATATTAAAACATTTCCGTATAAGTAAATGTCAGTTCAGTAATTATTGTACAAAAATAGTAAAAGCACATGTGTTATTTACTTTCTTGCATTAAATCATTCTTTATGACATGGTTTTGCTAACGAAATCAAAATTATATAGCACCTCTATACTATAGAACAGCTTTAATATAAGGTACGGCGTATTGAACAGTAAACAAGGGTATAAAACGCCTGACGAAGAGCTCACGATGAGTTGGTGATGATGCGGATAAAGGTGGAAGCAGACTGTAGAGCTAACAAGACGACAAGCTCTCAAAGGATTGCCAAAACATACAGCTGTGACCCGCCAGTGGCTTCGCTTGCTTGAGCTATGGGATACAGCTGCATTGAGAATCAATCAGTTAGTCAGGTCAAGTAATATATCATCATCATCTCAGCCGAAGGACGTCCACTGCTGAATATACGCCTCCCCCTTATATTTCCAAAAAGACCGGTTGGAAGCGGCTGCATCCAGCAGTGAAAATATATATACTCGTATATCATGTCTCATACAAACAGATAAGCCGAGCTTCATTTGACGATCAACTCAAATTTTTACTGAATTTTAAAGATTTAACTAAAAATTAAAAAGAAGCGCTAACCTTGTTTTTCTTAAATAATCAATTATTTTAAACAAATTTTGCTAGTCAATATTTGGCTCGGTAACTGCAAGTATTTACAACGAGCGAATACGCTTAGGCTTACTAGGTAGGCATATAAAAAAACACGTTAGAAATAAGTAAAGTTAATGAAATAGTACTAAAATTAAGCTTTTAGGATGGACAAATAAAGTAAAGAAAACAACGGTACTCCTTTTGTAAGCAGGGGTAGATATTCACTGGCCGAGCCAATAGCGCCCGCTCATAAAAGAAACTGAGCACTTACGTGCTTTGGAGTAGTTTAGTAAACAACAGACATATTATAGTCACTATATAGGCTCTACTTTAGGCCATGACAGAATTATTCGGGTAGACTGAAAACTCTGACCCAGCCAATCCGCTATATAGGTCTGCGTTGTAGATTATGGCATGGCAACACTCCGTGAATTGAAAGGTCATTTTCCAGTAGCAAGAAGCACTAGTGCACTTGCTAGACTATAAGTCTATTACGTCTTCTAGAGATCCATGTGCTTCCTTACGGGGAGAGGTTGCAGTAGACACTCAACGGGTTAAAGAAATTTCGAGAAGTTATGTTAAAGTCTCTTTAAGTATTAACAAATGCACGGTTTATTTAGCCAATCGAGCTATCATTAATATTCGCCATGACAGAGCAATTTCAAAAGTTTACTGTAAATTACCAATGCTAATGTTTGAACAACAGGTTGGTAAATAACATTTACGTGGCGTGGGAATGTTTGGGTTAGAAGTGGAAATTTCTACGTCTATTGGAGCACTGCATTTCACAATTGGACAGTATGCTTGTTTGTTTAGAATAATCGATTTATAAATTACAAGAAGGTAGAAAATTTGCTTACAACTGTTGTTTATACGTTGAACATATACTATTTTAAATGCTTCTTAAGCTTATCTTACAGACGGTGTCTATAATCTATTGATCTACAGTTTTCCTCACTACAGACTGTACAGACAAAGTAAGTAAACTCGGGGCGACGCGATCCAAGTACTTTGCCACAGATACAAATTTGACATAACGTCCATACAAATAATCAAAGACATTGAAAGAGATATGTCTTTGCAAATAATGTCAAAAATCTATCCCTAGTAGGGTAAGCCGACGATAGATAGGTTATTGAAACCGACTGTTAGTTGGTGGTGACATTTCAATTGTCTAAGACAAGTGAAAAACAGACACAGTTGACAAAGTTGGGCAAATATGGTGGGCAGTTTTAGATGTTGTGTGTATTCTTGCCTCCCGCGACACAAAAAGTCTTGCTGCTGTAAAAGTAAAAGTAATTACTTAAGTTTCACCATTTCCTTTATAAAGCAATGAGAACACGTACATTTTTGTTTTATTGCAGACGTGAAGTTGTATATAAATAACATTCGTACACAAGTCTGAATTGTGAAGTAAATTATGCTGTTAAAATAAAAATCCCATAACAACAACCCTACACAAATTTAAAAAGATACATCACATGTTGATAGGGTTATGTTATGTCATTACTTACTTAAGCATTTACTTTAGCAAAAAACGTTCATTGCTCGACTATAGAATAAGACTTTATATTGAAGTACTCTATCGTCAAATAATTACTTTATTGAGAAATAAAAAAGTAATAACTTTTTTATAAATACGAGTGTTAGTGGGAGGTATGAGTATGTAAACGTTAGTTTTATTATAAACGTGGGTTCCGTGCTAGTTATCCTAGTAATACAGCACGATAGTAAGCGTGCATGTTTCAATCAGTAAGCGGACTTTTAATATGGAACAACAAACACACAAGAGCGTGTACTGAGGTTGCCTGATGAATGTTATACATACTTATATACATATAAACACCCAAATACAAGTGTAGCAGATATTATGTTAATGCACACAAATGCTTGAAGATCGTATCTTGATTGAAGATCGCTTGTCTGAAGATCGTACCTGGAACAAGCGTCTCAGAAGGCAGGGATGCTACCATCTGCGAGAATCGGTCAGTCATAGATTGTAACCTAATAGTTACATTTAGTCTCGAAAAATCCATACATAATTGTAATTTTACTCATAGGCAAAGCCATACGCAGTTGGTTATTAAATACTTATGACTACTAAATGTTTAGACTTCTCAACCTATTTGTTTTTAAGTTTTTTTGTTTATAACTTGAACTAATCCCCTGATGTAGTAAAACTTTGTAGTAAGTGTTTTATTATTTACTTGTTACTATGCAGTATTTTAAAACATCATGTTATCTTAAATTTTTCAAATTGGAGTTTATACTACATTACACATAGGTACATATTTGAAGAATAAATTCTCATATAAATATAATTAAATATGAAGATCACTTGCAAACGAGTGTACACCGTTGTATCATAATATTAAATTGCTTAACTGAGTCTTTTCTGTGACTGTCTCTATACCATACTTTATTATTAGCATAATGATGGTCAGAGACAGTAACGTAGGTGGTCAACAGCTGTGTCAACTATTTGTTTGGTTACTTTTTGAGGCATGAGGAGTAAACTTCAATCTGGCAAGTGTGAACGAACACACGAGTAGGTAGGTACTCACATCTCATGTAGAGTTACATTATGACATACTTTCGTGTTGTGTCTTTTCTTTGATTAACCCGTCGCGTGTCACGCGTACACCATGTGTACGTTTAAAAAAATGCTAAGCCATGTCGCGCGTACACAAAGTGTATATATACATTTTTAGACC
Organism: Selenia dentaria; assembly: GCA_917880725.1. NCBI lineage: Eukaryota > Metazoa > Arthropoda > Insecta > Lepidoptera > Geometridae > Selenia > Selenia dentaria. The sequence goes on from OU862893.1 coordinate 23,074,987, forward strand.
TCGAGTTTGTAACTAATTTTATCAGATCCAATACACTCCACCGGTATAAACTCGCTTTGAGTTGGTCAAACTATTCGAGAGTAGTATTTATTATTTGAATTTTTATGCGTAGTTCGGAAAATAACCCGAAACAACTAGACATTGGACGGGTTAATGGAAGAAAAGTTAAACAGCAAGTTACAGAAACTACTAATTATACGTAATAATTAGAACATCGTTCAAGAGGAAATTGGGCTCACACACCGAGGGTTCCATGCCATAATACTATTATATCAAAACTAAAAGTAGTACAAACTAAGCTAAAGGACAAACTTAACTTTGCCTTTCGATCCTTAGAAACTATTCTACTATTTCTCTATTCCAATCTTTGCTACTACTATTATTGTACCAGTCGCAAATAAGTTTGTAATGAGATATAAGGTTTTACTCGTATTTAACATCTTGAATGGCCCCGAGTTTCTTGCCGCTTCTTCCCGCGGTAGCCTATAAACGTTTAAAATTTACGTTCATAAGTGCGTCTTTGATGCCTAAATTGAATAAATGGTTTTGACTTTGACTACTCGACATTTCAAACGTTATTCAACATTTTCCGGTGAAATGACAGAGTAAGAGATCTTACTAGAAACATTGCCTTTCAAACTAAAACACAGTATCCTTTGCACACTACTGCTTTAGGGTTGATAAATGGAAAAGGCGTGGTACTTCCAGTCAGACTCTGCGAATCCATCCACTACAGATAAAAATAAAAAAAAATAATCTCACATGAATGTTTAAAAACTATTCTCACATAATAAAAGGCCCATTCAAAAAGTCAGCCTTTCACATTGCGGTTTATGAAATTTTAAACCATGCGTTGTAAATGTAAAATACGTTAGATCATATTTGACACGCTCCAGTAGCATACCTTGTGTGTCATTTACTTTCTCTGCATTTTAGAGAACATTGTCAATTCACAACACTTTCCATACGTTTGAGTAAATTATATGTTGTGGTAACAATTATCTTCCTCAGTCCTACGGAATAGTGAAAGTAGAGCTGGTGTGATTAAAATTATTAGTATTTTTATTATAAGATTATAAGGTGATGAGACGGACATACGGATAGCCATAGGCAGTTGGAGCCATAACTAAAGTTGCACAGCACTGCAATCGTTATCCTGAAACATATTAGAGTCTGATTTGTCCAGCCGTGCGATTATCTAATGATTCGTCGATACGAGTACGTTTGTTGACGAGTTCAGCGATGTCAAACACTTTATGAGATATCGCTCTTGTACACAAGGTTGCTTTTCCAACGTTTCTTGTTATCTCAACATTTGTTTCACGGATGTTATCAAAGATGCAACGATGAATCTCTTAGAGAATCATACGGCTATAGTTTCAAACTTCGTTCAAACTTCAAACAATAAACAGAAGTACACGCACACTACGACTACGAAGTTTAAGGTGCGTGCTGCCACAGTACCTTTTACATACCTAGAGTGTAGCACAGGAGGCCTCCCACTTAGTACGCTGATTTCCTTCTATTTACGATTTGCAGCGTGAAAGAAAAACTACTAAAATCCGTTCCATAACAAAGCACATTCATGAATAAAAGGTATTTCTCGATACGTGACTCAATAGTTTTCTTTTTGTAGGTACTTTAATAATTTTCATTTTATGACCGACCATTTTGAAACATTATGTTAGACATTTTGAATTGTATAGCTTTATCACGAAATTTATTTATCACTATGTAATTATTATACATTTACCTCGTTACATGCCATGGCCTAATTGACATTATTTCAATAGTAACATGTAAATAAAATAAACAATGAATAACGGAGTTTGTAAGTATCTCTATTATTCTACATAGGAAAATTTGTGAACTGTGTCTCATCAAGAATACTTTAAAAGGTTATGTAACGTGCACAACTTTCTTCAAAATACGAGTATTAAATACTTTAAAGTATTTCCTTTGTCAATGACATGTTTCACACAAATTTTTGAGATTCATTACGTGTTTTCAAGAAAATATTCACTATTCACTACTTAGATTTTCTTGATAGTGCGTCTAATGTTTCATTACTCTCATAACATACGTGACAATACATTTAATATATACCTACTCAACACCTTGCCACGCATCCATATCAGTCATTTCGTATTCTATTGCAGCCCGTGAGTGGTCACCGACATGTGCTAATTGTCACCTATTTAGGTGGCCGGATTCGGTCACAACCCGTTTCAACGTACCGACTAGTATTAATTGTCAGTGTCAATTCGTTCGATCGGTCAGAAATCTTTTTAGATAACCGTCTAGCATTTAACTCATACTCGTGGCGAAAACTATTTCCGGCTACCGTTGACTTATAAACGTATTCTGCCGCAAATCTAACGTAACGTAATATTCGGTTAACGAAATCAATGAAACCAAATACGGTTGACGCCTTCGGTCACCGACCCAATGTAAATGCGCCATTGAACCTTATTACCATAACCGTTGCTCTTTTTGCCACGTCAGCAACTAAGTAAACAATTGACTATAAAATCTTCCGTACGTGCCCCTCACCAAAATAGAAAGCCTCGACGGGTCCATTTTAACGTCCCGTTTCTAAGAACATTATGTCTTATTTAAGAGATACGACAAAAAATAAAATAGCTCATGCCGTCAAAGAATAAGGCGAAATAGGCCATAAACGCTCACCCCGGTCTTAAGACAAAAGCCGGACTACTCTCGCAGAAACATTGTAAAACGTCTCAAAGTTTATTGCGACATTGTTACACATCACCATTTTTTTCATTTCGTAAGTTTTGACAGCGGAACAATGGTAATTTTAGCTTCTGTTTTATAATGAGCAGCGCGAGAAAAGGACTTAGGCATTTTGGGCTCCCGTCGGTCGGCTGTTGTTTTCAGATAATGCAATGTTTCTCAAACACTGCATTTAAATCTTTTGTGTTGTATCTTCATTTGTTTAAACAGCTCATCTGTATTCTTAACACAAAGTTTCTTAATAATTTGAAGAATATTAAAGAAATAACATGCATTTAAACAGTTTTATTCAAATAGGTATGTGTGTGTTTTATTTATTTAAATTTTAATAAGTTTTAGGTAAAAAGATCGTAACTTTCATAAACTACAGGATTGAACTAATCTAAAATATAATCATTCTGTTCGAACTACAATAGCGAAAAAGGAAAAATCGATTTATTTGCGACTTTTCACGACAGATCCATGTCTATCAATAATGTAAGTACGTAAAGTATCTAATTTGAAATCTTTTTGAAACATACACATCGCGTGAAACATGTTTCCATGTGTTCTGTACACAGATTGAGTCATAAACTTTCATGGCATCTAAATGAACCCGTCCTACCGACACTATAAATATACAGAATTGAAAATTTTATTACAAAAACATTAAAGACAAGTGTTATTAAAATACCAAGAACTGTATTTAGCTCGGCGACTTGAAAGATAGCGCCGGACGATTAAAGCTTGGAAAAGACCGAAGGGGTATATTTAATAGCTTTTTTTCCGACATTACATATGCAGAATCGTCAGAGCAGAACTGAAGTTAATGCGCGAACACACGGAGTTTTATTGCTCAGTGGCATCCGTGACGTCCTGTTTATGCCAAACAAATCCTCTCTCTTTAGAGAATTAGGTAGCTGTCGGTGGAGTTCAATAAAATTTAATTTGCCCATTGTCTCAGGGTAAAGAAATAGCGAAATAGAAAAATATCTTTATGGTAGCGGTAGCTACCGAGGTTTATTGTCACGGGAATATTGTATGTCATAAAATGCATCGGAGCATCGTCGCAGGAATGACTAATGGTTTTGTCATGTGCTACTTAGTTGACAGCATTGTTTATTATATATATTATATAAATTATTATTTATATATTGGTGATATCGGGTCAAAGGTTCATTAATTTAATTACAGATTACATAAATAAATTAGATCAAATACCCACATTTAGATTCTATCACTACGTATCTGCAATAATTATACGTTAAAGGATACAAATAATTGTTACGGTTTCTCTAAACGACCATGTTATGATAGCCTGCGTAAAAAAGTTTGTTCATTTACATTGAACATCACGAAACAAACAACATTTGCTGTCTTTTATTTAGTTAGTTTTACATCTACCCTCATTAAAGCATACCAAAACTGGAAAGTGCCACTACGAGCACATGTTTGTCTATTCATGCCTTGTTTATATGAAAACTTTGAGCCGATTGCGTCCCAATTCTGCCGTAAATCATTGAAGTAGGTACTACTGTTGCTTGCTACCAAAGTTGGGCACTTCGTTTTATGATTCTTTTGTTTTAAACTTTTATTGGCTCGGTCCGTTCCGAAAACTAATTTATTCAGGACCTTGGAACTTGGGCTACTCAGAATGTCCGTTTGCTTTTCCTTTTTATGTTTTCTCTTCCGAAGACCTGTAAACTGTTGTATCAAATAGGTTAGCCGAACAAGGACTTTGTTAAAAATAAAAAACTTTCTTTTTACTTTCAAAAGACAATAAAGACGTTTAGATTAAGCTAGTAAATATTTTTTTCCACTATTATAATGATAATAGTTATTATTATTATTTGATAAATGTAGATAAATGTTAATGATTAAACTATTTATCACTGGGTGACGAGTACAGTTCACTACCGCGCGGAATTACCTACAAACGAGCGTCTTTCCCGTTTCGTCACATACTACTTAATAGTTATAATACATATTCGTAAAATTACCGATTGTTTTTTTTATAGATTTTTACGTACATGCTTTTTCATCCAGTCCAGTGCAAGTCAAAATCAAATTTTCATAAAGCTGTTAAGACTTGACCATGCATTGGGATTGTTGTTGCACCCGGCCTTCTCTAATGAAAAAAACACTCTAGTATTTGCAGCAGTTTCAACAGACTGTCTAAATACATACAATGTACGATATGTTGATTTAGAAATAAAATTGTATGATTCTTTACTATTAAGTGTTTATCTCAATGAGCTCACACAATTTTACAAGAAAAAGATGTAACACGTAGCTTTATGACTGGAAATGATATTACCACATTCGACTAATAAGCTTGAGGTTAATAACGTGACAAACTAGCTTATATTGATCACAACGTACAACCTTATCTAAGTATTATGTTGAAATGACATGATTTTCGGCAATTTATACAACCACTAAATTACCCACTTTTCTCGACAAAACGGCCTCACAAGGTCATTCGCCTCCATAATCAATTCAACGAATGGCCCTTTATCAAAATGTAAGTCACCAAACCGATAGTTTACGATCTGGTACTTTCGTAACGTTAGATACTTTTATCTCTTGATTCATTTCGATATAGTGCATAATAAAGTTTTATTTGTCACACTTTCTATAATATTCATAACGTAAGAGAGAGATAGCCTATGTGCGTGTTCAATGACACTCATATGACAGTTAAATGCAATGTCACAGATTCGATAATAACTGCTAAGTAACTTATGGTAATCACTAGTGATGTGAAGTGCGTATCCGCATTTAAATAATCGGATATCAAAAACCATGACGCGACCCGTGACCAAGTTAATGTCTTCATCGAACGTGATGATCCTAAATTTTGGTATTGAGAGCCGGATATAATTTATATTAGAGTATTTTATGTTATAACGATTGGCTTAGGAATATTAATATGTAATCTAGTGTAGTGCAAAGATTTAGTTGCTATTAACTATTATATTGTGTTAAAAGTACGCATTTAGTCCTTATTTTTTTATTATTATGACATGTTTGGCAAGTTGTACATGCGATAGTAAATACAATGTTTTCCAGTATTAATTAAGCAACGCCACCCACCGATTACTTTGGGCTCCCCGCCACGAGACATCGAGTCTTTTTAGTTTCTATGTACAATAACTTTAGACAATATTCGAACGCACTTCAATATATAGCGTTGTAGGCTGCCAGATCAAATTAGTCTGCAAACTACTACGCGTAGTGGGAGGAAGAATAGTAATCTACGGGGCTGGCTATCAAAGGTACCTTCAATGTCCTCGGTATCAAGGATCTCAAACAAACAAGCTATTGCCTCTCAAGGTCATCTCTGACAAGAACTTCCTACCAATAGACAAATATAAATCAAAATAAACTTGCCAATAATTCCCGGATGCGTCGCACGTAGCAGGATCAGTTTTGCTTATCGGTTCTGTTAGTAGGAAGGGAGATAAATAGGCAGGAAGGAGAAGGAATCAAACAGACAAACTCGGCAGTCCTTCTAGATCTTCGATCCAACTTGGCTTCGGTGTCTCCAGTCCAGGGTGTTCCAACCAATTAACACTAACTAAATCTAACACTCAATAGTAGATTGAGCTTACTACCGAATTTACTTCAAATAATTACATTTAGTATAGGTAGTTATTAGTTAGTAGTGTTAGAATACTATTGTTTCGAGATAAAATATCTGAAACTGCAGTTGCACCAACCAAGATGAACTCTTAAAAATAAAGAGGCCTTCCACCTTGTAACTGGTGTTTTCTGAATACAGTTATATCTTCCCCGGTAGAGGGGAGGACTGGGGGAGGCATATATTCAACAGTGGACGTCCTATGGCTGAGATGATGAGAGGAGACGATGATTATGAAACTTTGATATTACATTAAATAAATACATAATCAGCCTATTATTTTCTTACTGCTGCGACCCGAGCCTTCCTCTCAGAGAGAGGAGTTGGGCCACAATCCACCACCCGGGCCCGTGCGGCTTTGTGGGTCAAATAAATACGACATGGATGGATGAACTTGAATATAAATACTTGATGCGAATTTCGTTATCCGACGTACGACACCAAATAAAGAATCTTGTATGGTGTTATTGCAACCTGGCAATATTCGTATTACCAAACTGAAATAAACACTGCAGTGACTCGTCGCGGGTTATACTTATTTTATAAGCATATCCTGCATACAGCATTGAGTGGCATTGAAGGTGTTGTTGATATTGGTGCAGTGTAGCATGTGCTGCGTGGTCAGCTGCACCACCCCAATGTGCTGGAGTTGCTTTTGATGCTTGCAGTGAGGCAACGCAGATTATCTATGTTTTGGGTGCCGACGCATAGGACAAATCTGCTGGAAATTAGGATAGTATTTATTCATATAACATTTGTGTCTCACTACATAACTGTTACAAAAATCAATAACAATTTTAAACAACTTTAATTGGTATACTGTAAATTTTTTCTATGAAAATGCTTACATAGAACCAAACAACATAAAAGTAAAATCTAGAGTGTGACGCGTAACAATTTAACTGCAAAGTATATCCCTAATAGCCATAGAAATAACCAATTAATCGAGCGCTGATTTTTTAAGCTTACCTAATGAGTTTTAACTTCGAAAGTTATTAAGTCAACTCGCCGTCATTTCGAAGCGGACGATCAATATAGGTGTAATAAGTTCTATTGATGGGCAAGTGGGCGTTCTGAGGCGGCTTGGATCCGCTACTAGAAATGGCTTCTGTTCATCCGATTAGTGTTATGATTTATAGCCACTTATTTATCTTCTTAGTACGAAAAGGGAATGGGTATATTGCGAATTTCAATATGGAATATGTAAATTTCGTTTTATAAATGTTATTCATGTTGTTCCTTGGTGGACGTAATCGAAAACAAACTTGATAAACGAGTCTTAAAGCTGAAGCAATTGGAATCTTATTTTACTATTGATGTAGGTAAGTAAGTAATATCGACGGTACCATAAAACTAATCATAAAGTTTATTATATTTAAATGTGATCTGAGTTTGGAGATCGGTTAGTGTAACACTATGAAAGCGTAAAAAGAACATGCAGTACCTACGCCAAACCCGGCCGTTTCGAGTCAGTGCTATGTTATGGCCAGTTCACGCCTTCTACCTGAGGGTATAAGACAAATTAAATACAGTTTTCAGATTGGCTGACACTTTTATAGTGGCTAGCCAAGTGTGCATGGTGAAGACTCTGACGATATACATGGCAGGCAATAGAGTGGAAGAGTTCGGCCAAATACCCCAGATGTAGATATTTATCGATCTCCGACTTAAATAAAACCGCAACAGTACTCTCATTTCTGTGATAAGATCCGAACGGTACTGTATATTTTAGAATGGAATTAAACAGCTATATCTCATTGTGACATAAACGTAGTGCTCCTAAACCTTAGAAGCTTGAAGTTCTGAGTAGCACAGCCCATTCAACTAGGCATATACCAAATTTCATTATTATGTTTCTGCTCAAAATTATTTTTTGTATATATAACCATGCACTGCCCGGCTCTTCCTCTTTTTTCGTTGAACATGATCAACGGGTTCCCTTGACAATATATCTCTAAAAATAAAGACAGCATAAAAAGTCATATAAAATGACCGATGTATAAAATTTTATATATGAGACAGAATTTGATGTAAATGTTGTAAATTGTAAAAAAACACTAAAAACTATAGTACTAAAACTCTTTAGATCAGTTTGCGTTTCTGTGTTTGCTTTAGACAGTTATGAATAACTTACCTTCATTATAACTTTAATGGCCAAATACTTTACTATCGCTCTCGGGCAGCTTTTAAAGCATAGCGTATGAGCTAATATGTGGTCCTAACATTGTTGCAAATTAGAATGAGCCCGAGGTACTAATCTTGAGAACATGTTAGCGTGTTGAGTTTTCATTACACAGCTTTCGATTCTACCCGTAATAAATAAGTTTGGTACCGATACAAGCCTACAAGTCTATAGCATAAACAGATAGATAACATTATTCTCACCATACCATAAACTAATCTTACGTACATAAAATATTAATTTACTTTATTTACTATTATATTAATTATGAATACCTTAACGTCGATAAAATCTTATATTTTACATTGCCTCAAAAACAATTTTCCTCGCTACCAGTTTTACATTATTTTTAAACAATATTTAATGCTGCATACCTAGTGACATGGTTCTTCAGTGTTTATCTTATCTGGAAAGTATTTGTTGTCTTCTACAGTTAAAAGCACTAGTACCATGAAACCTTCTCTAAACAGTTCCAAATTTTAATCACCAAAAATCATCTATACTTATTGTGTACAGCATGGTTTATGCATTTTTACTTTACAGTTAAACAGTTACCTATGAATAATATTGTCCTTTAAAAAATGTTTACCATGGTTTTAGGCTTAGCGGCCATTATGTAACGCTAGTTAATATGAACGTAATTTCAAAATTTTATGAAACTGCATTGGTGAACCTATTCGCTTTAATACAAAAGTAGCAAGTATCACAAGGTCCACCTCGTGACTTGGTATAATTTTTTTTCTCATATTGCCTCGTCTTGCCTTTACAGTGCGACACAGGACTTTTAGATTAAGTATTAGTTCACAGAACTGCTTGTGCCCGTCACCCAAAGAATCAACATTTTGCCTTATTTCCCCAGTAATTTAACTACTGTTAATGAGCTTTAACCTAAATACAAAAGAGCTTTCCCACTAGAGATCTGAGTACGAATATCTGAAATCTGCGTTGGAACTACCAAGACTGACATTTGCTGAAGTGTCCGCCATCTTATCTTCCATCTAATACGTTGTTTAAGATCAGCCGGGTTTTAGATACACAGCCAAACACGTGTAAGATAAAAGTAGCTGGGTACCTAAAATATCACAGAATAACTAAACACCAATATGCAAATACTACAGTCGTGAGTATTCATTCTCCAAACCACATCTCGTCATGTCTCACTTTTGAGAAATATATCGGTATATAGGCGTGAAATCACTCCAGCTTTTACAGCCTGCCTTGCAATTCTCAAATGATTCGTCGACGAAGGCGTCGACGAGCTCACCGCTGTCAAATACTTTATGAGATATCGCCCTTGTACATAAGGTTGTTTATCAACGTTTCTTCATTTGTTTCACGGATGTTGTCAAAGATGCAACGTTCGCTCATAGAGAAACACACGGCTGTCTTTGACGCTAAGAATCGCTCCCAACTAGGGTTGCCATCTCTAAAATATGACAACCAAAACAAGACGCGTGAAAACCCCGGATTTTTTAACCCAGAACCCGGACAAGTCAACAGATTTTATTTACACATTGTCAGTGTAATAAAAATTTCATAAATTTTATCCTCAGAACATCTCAGAATAAAATTAAATTTAGTCATCTTTATCATCATTTTAAATGGACCTAACAAAACAGAATCTTATTACAGTTTGTTACAAAATGTGTAATCAGTTAGATTTTTTATTTTAGACTTTACATTTTTAAACCCGGACTAAAAATTAAACCCCGCCCGGACGCTCCCCGGACGCCCTCTAAACTAGGATAAATCCGGGGAAATCCGGACGGATGGCAACCATACTCCCAACGAATGAGAATCTGCCTTCGCTTACCTCCAAGTGCATGGACTCATGAAACGTCAGCTTAGCTTACCTCAAATTTAATTTTATTCTATAGGCGGCACCGTGTCGCACTACTATTAGATATTCTGTGACTATAGTCCTAGATTGCATCAAACCATTATTCTGGTATTGCTGTGTTGGGTTTGAGTTACAACCTAAGGAAAATTAATGGGTCTCATTGGCCTACTAATTTAATTATTATTAGCTATCTCAAGGTTGTAACTGCAATGTAATACCGTGAAGAAGTTTGAGGTTCGAATCTTAGGGTGACACTGTAGTTATTATGAGCAAGTGTGCCGTTTGGCACCAGGCGAACGATTTTGCCATGTTATTGTTTTTTGTGTAACATATTATTAATGGAATTTTCAGAGAACGTTTATATTATACTTGATTAATTTGATACGAGCTGTATACTTATATTGAAAAGATTTGACCCGACTACTACTAGACTATTTGACCCGCCAGCGGCTTCGCTCGCTTTGTCTTGTTGTGTGGCAATAGAGTTACTCTTTTATTGATTGACATAGTAACAAAAAACGAAATGTTAAGTGAAGCTTACCAAAATATATAAGTGCTAACCACATCTAAATCGGATAAGCCTTTTCTGAGATTAGCGTGCACAAACGCACAGATAAACAAACAAACAGATATACATTCCAACTATTATTTTTTTAATCCAGTTTCGTTTATAATACTCTCAATAATATTAGTTCTCATACATCTTCCATGACGAGACAGCGATCCATTATTAATTACGTTTTCAACGTAATTAATAATGGATTACGACGTAATTACGTAGTTTATGTAATTTTAATCTTATATAGGTTTATTTCTCTAATCTAACAACGTTTTCAATACACCGCCGTCTAGTACTGTATCATACATTCTATCCATCCAAATGTTGTCTGGAAGAGACTGCTTATTAGCGATAAGACCACCTATTGTACAACAATATTAATAACTATATATTTAATTTATCCATGTATTATGTACTGTAAAGAATTATCCATCTATACTATCTATACTTATAATATAATATTATAAAGAGGAAAGATTTGTATGTATGATTGTAACGAATTGGCTCAAAAAGTGATGGACCGATTTCAAAAATTCTTTCACCCTTCGAAAGCTACATTCACCCTGAGTAAATAGGCTATATAAGATGCATCATCGTTAACCGTCAATAGTAATTATAGACAGAATTCATATGTGTGGAGAGCGAGCAACAACTTTAACAACTTATCTAAACGCTTAGATATTGATTTGTTTTGTACAAGCATAGCGTCCGCTAGGCGACTGATGAGCAAAGAGTTTTTTGGCTGATATATTTATTTTAGCTATCTACTACGCACTGCGTTGCGGTTATTCGTGTTCACAATTAGTTATAGTATTAATTTATGTAACAACTATCCGTGAGGACCTATAATTGGCATAATGTTTCTACCGTCTCTGTTATAATATTATATATGTTGGTCTTCCAGTAAATAAATAAATAAATAAATAAATTATACATCACCGTGCGGGTGAAACCGCGGAGAGCAGTTAGTTATAATATAATATATTATAACTTGCTGCTCTATATATATAATCTATAATAATATGTCACATAGAAAATAACAAGAGCAGAAGTGAAAATCAATTCAAACATTATTCAAATAACAAGCGCAACAAAATTAGAGTTTGAGCCTGAATTCCTTATAATATCACATTAAAACGGTAAAATGGTACAGACCTTGACTATAATGAAATAGTGGCCGAGAATGAGGTCTAGCGTGTAGTGGCAGAACCGGGTAATTCCTTGTCATTATGGTCTTATTTATAACCGGAGCGCAGGCGCTGGGGCCAGCCATTGCATGTCGTACATGGGCATAGAGTAGAGAAACAGATGGGATAATTTTATCAGAATGAAGACCGCGGCAATAGTAATGAAACGAATCGTACAAATGAAAAAAAATGTGAAATATATTTTAAAGAAACTTTACTGATACTTGTTAACCGACTTCATAAAAGGAGGTTGCTCAATTCGCCCGTATAATATGTTTTTTTATGTGTATTCACTATAACTATATACTCGTATTACGTATAGATGAGATAACTTCGACATTTATAAACCAATTTTGATAATTCTTTTTTGTTTGATAGAGTGCTGAACCCTATATAAAATTCATCAAATTTGGTCAAGCCGTTTTCTTCAATAACTAAAAAGAGTTTCACCTATCGTGATGATATCATCCTTGACGGTGTATCCCGTGAGTAGCAAGGTCACTAAATAGGATGAAAAAATTTTATATCAAAGAATAGAACCGACTTCTACACAAAAAAATGTGAAATAACTTGTCGAAGTCTATACCATGCACGTAATATGCATTTGATTTTTAGGTGCTTTACAGCTATCATGGTACCGACTTCAACAAGTTATTAAACACTTTTTAATCTATAAGTCGGTTCTTTTTTTTGATATTTTTTTTACTGTACAATTTGTTTTGATCACTGGTAATGGCAATTAAAAAATAAAACTAGATCCAGATTTATCCAGATAAGTCACGATAAGTCCTAAATAGTAATAGTCCTAAAGGTGAGGAACCTGCAAACTGTACTTAGTTTTAGACTTCATTTAAAGAAGTACTCGTACGTATATTACTGAATACCAAAAGAAGGAGGAAATGATCAAACACGATACGAGTGCAAATGGGCCAAACCAACTGTAAATACTCAAGTGTAGATATTGTATTCAAATAAGTAATAAGCTGATGATAAAAAAGAAATGTAAAGTGTGGCTTAATTATTTTTGTTTAATTTTTTTTTGTTGTTTTGTTGATTTATATTAATATTAATTATATATAAATTTTGTACTGTGTGCATGCCGGTACGTGAATTTACCAAATAGCTCCAACGGATTATGCTGAGTTGGTGCCATTTGTGAAAATTATATAATTTCGGCTTTTGATTTTATGGTTTAGATTTTGTTTAATTTTTATTTTTTCTTGTTTTATGATTTTTTGTAATTGCAATGTCACAATTAAAATATTTTCTATTCTAGTCTGTTCCAAATAGTTATGAAAATTTATGATAATGGATTCAATTCTCACACGGGCTATTCGATATTATGTGCCACCTCTCCGGACTGTACTTACTATCATTAATCAAGCCTTTACACATCTGAAGGGGACCATTCATGTACAAACTCCAACATTTCGCTGATATTGTTTTTAGTCATTTAAAGACATCAAGATGACATGAGAACTTTAAATGCTAATCTATCAGATGTTTGCCACCTTATACTATAATCAACTTTCGACATCCCTATTGAAAGATATACTCGTAGTATAGCCAATTTTGTAACTTGCTCGACTGCATTTGTAAGTAAATACATATAAACTTGTAATTACAAGTAAACTAGCGAATTATATAGCCAATTACAATAATAATATAAATAAAGTTAGCTAAGCAGTTGTCTATCATAATTGCAGCAACCTCTGTGAGCTTTCCTAACTGTAGGTGTTTTACTGCTTCTATGTTTTACCTTCTATATTCTATCCCCGTGCAACGTAACGCCAGCGGCGGTACCTGTTCTGTAGAGAGCAGTCATACGTCATTGGACGGACTCAAAATTATTCCAACATTATATAATAAATCATAGTAAACCGGTAATTAAGTCAGTCATAACCAGAACCTCACAATAAAAATAGTTTATAATTTTTTCACATTAAATAACGATTTCGGCCGTACGGCTCCGTCTAAATGATCATCGATAAAAGATTTTTTGTCGGTTGTGTTTTACTTTCTTCTATGTAACCTTCCAAGTATGAATGATTGTCTGTGATTTGAGAATTGGTGTACTGAGCTTTATTTAGCCGTTTTTGATGATGGTGATGCTATTTTGAATACCTATGTATTGGATTATCTTATAGGTATTAAGGGATCAATATGAAGGTATACTATCTCTTAAGTAACGAGATAAGTAGAGCGACAATATGTCTGCCCATTTCAGCTGAATGCCACCCAGAGCGGTCTAAAGTCTTGTATGGAACTGCATTGCACTTGACATCTTGCAGCATTCATAGTTTTTGTTCATTATATGGCTTTCACTCCTCTATACAATATTGCTTACCTACGGATTAATGCTTCGCGGCTGAAAATATGGCACTTCCGTGGTACCGATCAAGCCGGCCACTTGCTCAAGCTGCCTAGTAAATAAGCATTTTATTAACTAATATGTCACCGAAATTGTACGGTATTGTCACATTGGGTAACGATTTTGGCCGTACGTCTTACGCCTCCGTTGAAAGGTAAAATAATATTAATTTTGATACAAATTAATATAGCTGATTTTCTGTAGGTGAGATTATGAGCAATATGATTGTGGTCCGTAGTTGCTGATCTTGCTATGGTTAAAAGTTTTGTATTAATAAGTATATTTAATTTAATAACTAATTAATTAATAGATTAAAATAGTTATAAAATAATAATTATTAATCTTATTTGTTTAATTATTTATAATATGAGTTTAAAACTAATAAAAAATTAATAGATAATATATATTGCTTATAATTAATTTATCGTAATAGATGGATATCTTATAAAGCTGAATAAGGGATAAAAAATGAGAAGAATGAGCTGGAGTGTACTTCTGATTCAAAAGTTGGATGCTGCTGTATTTTAGGGGCACAAGACTACTCCTAGGCCTACTCTAGACGAGATCCATGGGTGGGCTGAAAGCATACACTAAAAAAGGATTATTGGAAATGTTTGTCCCTAAGGGGGTGAAGCGAGCATAGCCGCTGATGGGTCAACTAGTAGTTATTATATTATAAATTACTCATCACTCTCACAGATATTATAACAACGTGCTTTATGATACACACTGCAAGTGATTGTACATGGCTTACTTTCCACAAAATTGTATTTAATCAGTTAACGTAATGTGAACAATTTTAATATTCATAGACGCATAATTTAACCATATCCCAATAATTTTACTTTAATATCAATATTTTGAATAATTTTAATTACAAAATGATATCATTGCTGTTTTATAATTTCCTAGGACGTTTTCGTTATGTAAGTGGAATTAATAAAATTTTATTAACATCAAATGAAAAGCTTTGATTTTGTAAGTTATGAGCGTTTAATGCGTGATAAGCTAGATTTATACGAATGGCCAAAAGAGCAAATAATTAAAAGTGTAATAAAAGAAGGAACTAATGAAAGTAATAAAAGGAAGGGCTTTTGTGCAAATTCTTACACTGTCGGCATTTTTTCTATATGATTTTGTAACAAGCTAGAGACTCCACCTGGTGTTAAGTGGTAACCTCTGCTTATAGCAGGTGCATTCCGTTACAAGCAACGAACCCCAAACCCAAACCGATGAGAAATGAAGTTGTTAAAAGTCTCATATCCCTGTAGCTTCACCGTCAACTAAACCCTTCAAAACGGAACGTATTAATGTGAAAATAACTAGAGCAGGGGTGCACATGGTATGGTGGCAATCCTTCCCGTACGAACTCGGTCACAAAGAGTAGACTGCTAGAAAAAACAATGGTATGTAGGTATATTTAATAAAATTATCAGTTCGTACTGTTCAACATGTCTTTCTTTAAGTGCCTCTCCTTTACTGATGGTTGGAAGTCAGCTTCTTAAATGTTTCCTTGTCAAGGGCCAATATGACAATTGCTCGACGGTCTCAATCCCTGTCTACTCCCTGATTATTACGAAGCCAAACATCTTTCGTGGTCCTGTTTTACGCTTCCTGGGTATATTTCCTATCATTATGGTCTGCAGCAGGGAATACCGATCATGCCGTAGAACATGTCCGAAGTAGGCGATCTTTCTCTGTTTGACAGTCCGGATAAGTTCGAGGTTCTTTTCCATACGATGCTTACGTGTTAAATATTGACCACTTAGCAACTCAAGTATAAATAAATTTTTAACTGTATGTATCTACATTTATGGCCTACGTGGTATCAACCAAGCCTAGGTACTAACTTTAAAAGGAAAAAATATTTTTTGCAATTTCATGTCTCAAATTGTCTAACTACTAAATGCACGCTAGTGTTTTTTTGCCTTTGTTGATCAAAGAAATTAATATACTTTTAAATTGTATTATTATATAACTTAGGTAAGTACCTAAATGTATTCTCTACACATTCCTCTGACTTTGTAATTGACATAAACATCATACCATAGCTAGCCCATCTCGTTCCGCTGGAAGCCGGGTGTTCCTCTCAAAAGGGATATGGGTCATTATCTATTACGCGGGCCTTTTGGCCACTCCAAGTGCCGGAGTTTTCAGACCATCCGAGTGCCTCCGACAAATCTCAATGATAACTGTTGTTCTAAGAGAACAACTGCAATCGTTGGCTTCTCGTAAGCAAAAGACGCACTCATTTATTATATCATTACGTATTTGGGTAGTACCCAAATACCCTAATCCTTTCCTAATAAAAATGCGATAAACAATAAATATTATAAAAATACTTTTAAATTAATCCTTAATTAAAGTTTATTAAGAACATTAAAATATAGCAAAGAATGAAATATATGTATGGCTTAGTAAAAAAATAGAAACAAAATTCACCCTTTTTAATGACCCTTGATACTTACTCCAAGATAGACCTAAGTGGCGTGCAATTGGAGAGGCATATGTCCAGCAGTGGACTGCTACAGGCTGATGATGATGATGATGATGATACTTACTCGATCGATTGTCATTCACCGTAAACATAAATATCATCAAGATAGGTGAACCACTTTTCAGTTATTGTAGTTTAACTCAAAAACCGCTCGACTGAATTGCATGAAAATTTAAATATACCTCGAAAGTTTACTCTTTCAAATAAAAAAAAATGTGAGTCGGTCTACAAATCGGTACAGGTACGTGAATAGATTCTATCTCCTCCCTTTATGACGTCGGTTAATGACACTTTGTCATTAGCTTTCGAATAATATGCTACGGTCTGAAATATGTAATTTTTACACATTTTTAACTGACTTAAAAAAAGAGGTTTCTCAATTAGACCATATATATATATGTATATTTTTCTTTTTTTATGTGTTTTCGCGGATAACTTCGTCGTTTATGAACCGATTTTTATGATTATTTTTTGTTTGATATAGTAGGTATACTTCCCTTAAACATTTCATAAAAATATGTAATTTTTATATTTTTGTCGATTAGTTTTTAAGTTACACTCCAAAAACTATATTTTTTGATAAAAAATTAACTATTTAAAATTAGAACCTACTTCTACACACACAAAGTGTGAATTAAGTTGTCGAAGTCGGTACCATGCACGCAATATTGTGATAATAGGTACTTTCGAACTATCATGGTACCGATTTCAACAAGATATTTCTCACTTTTTAGTGTAGAAGTCGGTTCTATTTTTTGATAAAACTTTTTAGCATTACAAATTGCCATGGAGCTGTTCATATAACTGTTATACGACCCGCTTTCTTTACGGCCCGCTGAAGAACAGAGAGGCTAGTCCCGCTTCGACCGCTTCACTATACATAATACCAATGTACAACATTACAATACAGTACAATAATACATTACAACCTTGGGATGGATAGAAATTAATATATTACAATTGACGTAAGGTGGTGTAAAACGGAAATAACTAAACAACTTAACTGAATACCTAGTTGATTGAACTACATAAGGACCATATTATAACTTAACAAAATTTTTGCTTATTCAGATACAAGGTATTTCATAATAACAGCATTCAGTTTCTAAGTACTTTCCATAACAAAAACAATTTGAACCAAGCTTACCAATAATCTCTCGAACACAATCTTCAATTGTTCGCTTCTAGCTACCACCACCGTCAGAGTATGCTGACGTCAGAGATCTTTTGCAAATGAATAGCGATTATTTATCGCCGAACAGAGGCTCGAAACAATGTTCAGAGAGAAGCACAACTCGTTAATTATAAACAAACACGTTCAGTAATGTTATGACTATGTTAGTACGGGAGCCCGATGGGAGGATGAATTCCTAAGTTGGCTTTGAAACAACTAAAAGATGTAAGTATAGTTCAGTAGATAGGACTTTAAAAACTTACGTGGTTATCACTAATTTTTACTTAGATACACAAGTAATACTTATCGGATACGTCCGACCATAGTTTCGATTCGACACATTCGGTGGTCTTTTCTACCGACTTCCATACAAAGGAGGAGGTGCTCAATTCGAACGTATGTTTTTTTTTATTTTTATGTTTGTTACCTCATAAGTTTTGACATGGGTGAACCGATTCTGAAAATTCTTGTTTAAAAGCTGGTGCTTCCCGTGTGGTCCCATTCAAATTTCATCAAATTCGGTCCAGTGGTTTTTGAGATACACTCCAATAACTGAATTAACTGAATTGAAGTCGGTATAAACATTTTCAAATTGTACTTGTACAAGATATTTTCGGGACGCCCGCGTCGATGACTTCTCGTTTAGCACTCCTAGCATCGTGGTCGTAAGACTGAAGTGGGATGAAAACGAACTCTGGTAATAATATTAGCGAGATATAAACAAATTATTTTTTTATTATTTATAGTGCGTGAGATGAAAACGAGAGGTTAGAATGGACGCAACCCTAGGAGGTGCAAAACGAGATGTTATCGACGCGAGCGTCCCGATGAGTAATATTACGTGAGTAATCCCGTATTGCAAGTAAAACGACTTATATAGTTAATTACTATTTGAGCAAGCCAGTGGGAGAAGTTGGTAGCAACCCTGCCTTCTGAGCAGCTGCTCCCAGGTCCAATTCCCGGACAGGTATGGACATTTGTATGGATGTACAAGTCTGACCAGTGTCTAGGTATATGTATGTAAATTATGTATTTCAGTCATCAGGTTTCAGTCATTCAGAATCTGCATAGTTTTGAAACCATGAGTGGATGCTGTCCCATAAAAAACTTACAATGTTGAAGATAATAAAAAAAAATTGTAAATACATAGTAACATTGACGGGACAGGCAGAACTACGAACGTAAAATATCCACGAGGCTACCAGACATCTGCCTTCAACGATTTCTTGAGTATTTTGGCAACGTTGCTAGGAAGACTGGTGACTATCTAGAGAAATTTGTCATCACTGGTAAAATCGAGGGGAATAGACCCAGTGGGCGAAGTCCAGTGCAGTGGTCTGATCAAATACATACCAATTTTGATAAGAAAAGTACACAAAGCCATTCACGACGCCAAAAAAGGTCCAGATGGCGTATGGTCATCGAAGAGAAGGCGTTCCGTGGAGGGGGTCACGACCCTCAGCATTGACGAAAATGACGTAAGGAGGTATCTGTGATAAGTTTTATTTAATTCTAGACATTTGTGACCTGCAACATCGCCTACGCGTTTAATGACAATGGCGCAGGAAAGTTTTTCCGGAATAAAATGCCTAATTGTGTCAATCCAGGGGATAAATAAGTATACATGTCAAATTTAAAATTCCGTTTACACGTAAAAAAATTACGAGTATATAATAACAAATGTAGTACATAATTTTATAATTATATAATGGTTTTTTTTCCCTTAGCTCTGTAGCAATGGAGAAATTTATAAAATGTATTATTGTCACAAAATTTAGTTGAATGTATTGTGTATCTGTATTTTATTTGAATTACATTTTAAATTTACTATCAATTTGAAAAAGTCTTCACAAACCTTATTCTTTTTTCATAAATTGTATTTTTTTTCTAGCTATGTAGTATGTGAAACGAAAAGCACTTGTGAAACTAGTGATTTCTGTTATTTGTTCCTTATAAATATATCTAGAAAATTGTAATCTCTTGTTTTATCCACTTTAGTCGGCGCTTTTGTAGAAACCTGAAAGAACCATTGTCCAAGCACCGGTTCGAAACAGAACAGTGTTGAATATCGGATATCCATAGTAATGTAATATTATAAGTGGAACCACTTGAAGTCAGGATAAGTGCTCGTATGTATAGAAAATAAAAATAAAAATAAATATTTTTATTAATATAACAAGTAAGGGTGAATCGATCGTTAGAATGGGACCGAGACTGAAACAAAAGAAGTCAGGTCGCATGGAACTTTGAAAAATGTCGTGTTCTACTCGGCATTAATTTAGCTAAGAACGTAATAACTAAAAAAACGATATTAAAAGAAATATTTAGTGACACTTCCGCTAAAAACAATGCTTATGGCCGAGTTGCGGTGTGAACCACCCTCCCTCCTGCACAAACTCGACAAACTTGACACGTCGTGCGCTAGACCGACTCAGTCTAGCGCTCGACGTGTCAACATCTCCTGAGGATGCCTCGTGTACAGGCGAAACACGTGTCGAATCGTTTTTGGTTGATTGGGTTGTGTTGTGTGTGGTTTATTCTGTATACTTCCTGTTTGCAGTTTGTGCAGGAGGGAGGGTGGTTCACACCGCAACTCGGCATTAACATTGTAACATTAACATTAGTAACCGCAACATAAGCATTGTTTTTAGCGGAAGTATCACTAAATATTTCTTCTAATAACGTTTTCGATAATGGATTTCCGCAAAGTAACGCCTGAATCAATAAATTATCTAACGTCATAACTTTTTACATATAATTAATCTCGTTCTAATCAAATATAACCGTATAAAACGCCATTATTAATATCGCTATGAAGAAAGATGGAATTAGGGTGTAACAGTTAACTCAACACAGTAAATATTTTTTCTAATAGAGAATAATTTGCGAAACAGCGAAATCTTTATTTAAATAGAACATAACTCACGTGAAAATACTTTGTCTGTATGACGCTTTGACGATCATCTTTTCATGTCTGTTTAGAATCATATCGAAGTGTGCCGCAAAGCTGCCACAAACTTGTGTTTCATATTCGCTTTATCCTATCCAACAAAACACTACGTGCATATCCATTTGTTCGGATATCCCTTACATGAGCTGAAGTAATGACTTTGTTTTACTACCGAATGCTCATTGCTCATCCGACTCTACTGTGCATTTGCAACAGGGTTGCTCAGAGATTACAGCCGCTTTACAGCCGATGTCACCTTGTGAGTGATTGAATTCCTTTTGGTACGAAAGTCATTCTTTTACTTTTCTTTGTTCACTACTACTCGTATATCGACTACGGCCGCTTCGATGGAGTAAGCGCCTTGCTACGCTGTAATGGCACAGGGAACCTTCTTTGAGAAAATTTGGAAGAGTTTTGAATAATTTTCAGTAATACTCTTTAATGCAAATAAAAATATAAAACTATAAACGCCTTGCACGATTAATGTCTAAAGCCAGTGTCAATAATATCTTATCTGTATTGATTTACATAATTAATATTTTTTTATACATCTGATACCAGAACAGATTATAAAAATCATTATGGTTATTATGTAATAACTAAAATCAGTAATACTGGCTCTTCCATCTCCGCCGGTGGATTCGGACATAGCCTCAGAGATATTGCTCTGCGGTATCCATAAAGGATTTCCTCCTCCCGAATCTCAAAAAGAAATAATAATAATACTAACTAACTATTACTGAGTGAAGTCGAAGTTTTAGCTTTGAAAACTTTTTAATCATATAGCTTCACTATAATGGTTTATAACAGAGTCTAAACGCTTATATAATCAAGTTAATCTGAAACCCTGAGAACCTCCAAACCAAACATCATTAGAAGTGAAGCGAAAATATTGACGCACGTAATGAATTTATTATCAGATCGAATCGGTCTACAAACAAAGAGGTAGGCACTATCGGCATTCAGAATTATCTCTGATTTCGTGACACTAACAAGCATTATCTTATTCTATCTCCAAGCAAGTCTGGTACATAATCACCCACTGTTCGGAGATAAGCGATCTATAAACTGCCAGCAGCTGTTTAATGGATATTGAGCTTGCATAAAAGAATTCCACTCATTATGGAAACATTGTAAGAAGTTCGACAATGTATTTATTCACAACGTAATATTCCAAATATGAATTTCAAAAATATTGTATAAACACGTATTATTTTTCGAGGATAGGTAAAATTAAAAAAAAAACATTACAGTGCAATATGTCCTTCGATTTTCAAACAACTGTACCATAAAATAACTTTTTAATTTTTATAGCACACTTTTACATTTTAATTTATTAGCACGCATGACGTAGAAGAATAGTGTCATTGTCTATGAAAGCGTGCGCTGCGCAGTTATCCGCAATGAGAATCTAAATACCCGCCATACCACATATTTTTTCCGTTGCTGTGAGTTTGGAATAAAACACAGGTTCTTAAAAAATATGTTACTGTATTGTAAAATTAATTGTTATGTTACTACAGCTTCATAATTAATTTTCAAATATAATTATTGCACCATTTCATAATTTGATCAATTAGCATAGTAAATATTTAGTTAAGTCATTTTCCACTCTTGTTTAATTTCAAATGTATGAGTGACGATATTGTCAAGTCGTGCGCCTGACGATAAGCATCACGCTTGCCCATGACAGTTGCAGTGTCACCCAGACTTAGAACTTAATTTTCGTAGCACTGTATTAAGCTAGTCGTCCTGATAGATTTTTTAAGTTTTCTTCACCTACTAAATTCGCATGCAAAAGTGCCCTTCACTCACATCATATTATTTTTTTGAGGGGGCGAAATGCTGTCCACTTCCCTTCCACCGCGAGGGTGACGGAAAGGGGTATGTGGGGCTCAGACCCACTAAAACCCCCCCGTGAGCAGTCCTCCACCATGGTGGGGCGAGACGGGGTCGCTCTGGCATTCACTATCTCGCCCCAGCGGTATGCCCGGATTGATCTTAACCGGGCCTCAGCGCCTGCGAAGGGATGACCTTGCTCACCAAGGTCACCCCCTAGACGTGTAGGGGCGTGCTAGCCGGCGAAGAGTCCCGCGACTCTTCACCAGTGACCCCACTACGGAGGAAGGAGGAGACGTGCGAACCGTCTCCTCCTTCCTCCGGTCGTCTGCACCGGAGTGGATCAGCTCGGCCATAATTCTCCCTGATCCACATCCTACCACAATAAAGCTTGACCACATCGCTAGAATATCTGACAATGTATAAGCATACCTCGTGTATACCATGTGTTATGGTAGATACTAACAATATGTTATTTCATATTATGTTAAGTTAGGTAATTTCCTAGGCTAATAATTAGATGGGGCAAGGTCATACTCAGTGATTTTATAATCTCGTTCATTTTAAGTTTCATCTGTACCTTCTAAGTGCCAATGCGCTTGAGTGAGAAATAATTTTTACCATAAAATAGAACTGCCTTCAAGGCTAAAAAGGTGTAGTAGTCGGTGTACCATGCGCACAATATTGTGATAAGAGGTATTATTGAATTATTCTTCGACATACACACTTTTTGTGTTAAAGCTGGTTACATTTTTTGCAAAAAAAACAATATACCATCGAGTGACCAGATGCGTGTAAGATTCAAGATCATATTCTATGCGGATGGTACCATAACAAAGCTTGTAATTTCATAAGCTCCAACTCTCAGTTCTGAGCCTTTTTTCGTTTTATCATTGTTTTAATTATTAAGCGGCTTTTAGACGGTCAAAGATATGCTGTTCCCTTGTTTCCTTATCTTGAGTACGAAAATCGTTTCAATAATTCATTCAAGCATAATTTGAAGTAAATGAAAACCGTTGAACGGCTGACTGTATTACATTGATAGCAACGATACATAATAGCATCTGTGGGTTATAGTCAATTTAGATAATTTTGATCGTACGACGTAATTGTATTATTTTACATAAATTTTTTTATTATTCCACTTCCGAACCAATAAAAGTGACAGGGAGCGGTGATTAAAATACGGTACCAACCAAGGTTCTAATCGAATCATAGTATAAATGACGTGGCATGGCGCGTGCTCCTTTTAAAAAAAATTAAATATATATTTTTGTACCGACTTCAAAAAAAAACTCATAACTTTCGACTGGGTGAACTGATTCTCAAAATTATTTTTTGTTTGAAAGCTGTTGGGCTGCTTCCCGTGTGGTCTCATTTAAATTTCATCAAATTCGGTACAGTAGTTTTTGAGATACACACCAATAACTGAATAGAATGGAGTTCGGTATTATTTTTTTCAAATTGTACTGTTTAATAATATGGACAACATCCATACAAGGTCTTCAGGTCCAATTAAGCACACCTTGAATATTAGCCATTCCTAACCAACCAGGTAACCTAATGACTGATATACATATTATACATACTTATATACCTGATCCCGAAAATGATCCTAGAGCCACGTTAACACGCCATTTCACCGAAGACTTGCCAGAAGTCAGTATTGGCGAAATCGAGATCGCTCTTGGACAGCTTAAAAATGGAAAAGCCCCTGGAGAGGATGGCGTTACAACAGAGCTACTAAAAGCAGGAGGTAAACCCGTACTGAGGGAGCTCCAGAAGCTTTTTAACGCTGTCCTGTTCGAAGGGAGAACTCCAGAGGCGTGGAGTAGGAGTGTGGTCGTCCTGTTCTTCAAAAAGGGAGATAAGACCCTGCCAAAGAACTATCGACCCATATCCCTTCTAAGCCACGTCTATAAGCTGTTTTCAAGAGTGATCACGAACCGTCTTGCGCGTAGACTCGACGAATTCCAACCACCGGAACAGGCTGGGTTTCGGAGCGGATACGGCACCATAGACCACATTCACACAGTGCGGCAGATTATACAGAAGACCGAAGAGTATAATCAGCCCCTGTGTCTAGCATTCGTGGACTATGAGAAGGCCTTTGACTCGGTTGAAATCTGGTCTGTTCTGGAGTCCCTGCAGCGTTGCCAGATAGATTGGCGATACATCCAAGTGATGAGATGTCTTTACGAAACCGCCACCATGTCCGTCCAAGTACAGAATCAGCAAACAAGTCCCATACCGTTGCATCGAGGAGTGAGACAAGGGGACGTTATTTCCCCGAAATTGTTTTCAAATGCAATGGAGGATATGTTCAAGACGCTGAACTGGAAAGGACGTGGCATTAATATCAACGGCGAATACATCTCTCACTTGCGATTTGCTGACGATATCGTCATCGTGGCAGAGACGCTGCAGGACCTGCAACAGATGCTGAATGACCTGGCTGACTCTTCTATACGCATCGGCCTACGGATGAACTTGGACAAAACTAAGGTCATGTTCAACGAACATGTTCTACCGGAACCGATTGCGATACACGGTGCCGTTCTCGAAGTTGTTCAAAAATATGTGTACCTCGGGCAGACATTGCAGTTGGGAAAAAACAACTTTGAGAACGAGGTGAATAGAAGAATTCGGCTGGGCTGGGCAGCGTTTGGGAAGCTACGTCGAGTCCTTACTTCGCCGATTCCACAGTGCCTGAAGACGAAAGTCTTCAATCAGTGCGTCCTTCCCGTCATGACATACGGAGCCGAAACGTGGACACTGACGGCTCGAATGGTCCACAAGCTCAAGGTCGCTCAGCGGGCTATGGAAAGGGCTATGCTCGGAGTTTCTCTGAGGGATCGCATCAGAAATGAAGTGATCCGTCAGAGAACCAAGGTCATCGACATAGCCCACCGGATCAGCAAGCTGAAGTGGCAGTGGGCTGGCCATATTAGCCGTAGAACCGACAACCGTTGGGGTAAACGAGTTCTAGAGTGGAGACCGCGTCTCGGCAAACGTAGTGTAGGACGTCCTGAGGCACGGTGGAGTGACGATCTGCGCAAGACGGCTGGCAAAAACTGGATGCGAGAAGCCCAAGATAGACCTAAGTGGCGTGCAATTGGAGAGGCCTATGTCCAGCAGTGGACTGCTACAGGCTGATGATGATGATGATGATACTTATATATATACACAGATGAAACAGATATATGTACATGCACAAAAATATTTGATCAGTCTGGGGATCTGAAGGCAGGGTTAGTAACTTAGTACCAACTACGCCAACCGGCCAAATATTGTAATTTATACGGAAAATTATTGATAATAGCTATGCATGTAAATTTTTTTTTTATTATTGTTTTTTTTTATTGTTATTGTATTTTTATAAGTAGGTATATAACAAAAATTGTAAAAAATGTTACAATGTTGTCCGTTATAGCAAAATATTGATTAATATGTTACTTAATTATATTATACACTCGAGAGCAATGAATCCGGGTCACTTAAAGAATGTTAAAAATCGCGGAAACTAAAAATGATAGGTTAATGCAATAAATTGTATTTAATAGACAATGTAATACTCCTTAAATGAAAGTAAAAAAAATATGAGTCACCATACATTTTATTAACACAAAATTACATAAAGAAAAAAACTGCTGATCTCTCCTTAAAACAAAAATAGGAAACATGAAATTTTTGAACTTTATTACGATTTTCTTGAATTTTAATACTTCGTATTGCCTCCTCGTGCTTCCATTACTGCGTTTACGCGGTTTGGCATGCTGTACACCAAGTTCCTTAAACGATTTTGGGGAATATTCTCCCATTCCTCTGTGAGAGCAATTTTGAGCTCACGAAGCGTGATTGGGGGAGGGTTTCGTTGTTTTACGCATCTGCCTAGCGCGTCCCAAGCATGCTCGATCGGGTTGATATCCGGGCTGCGCGCTGGCCACTCCATATGAGTAATGTTCATCTCTTGAAGGTAGTCATTCACAATCCTACCTGTATGAGGTCGGGCATTGTCATGCATAAATATAGCATCCTCACCTAAATTGACTATAAATGGACCAACGTGATCATTGAGGATTACTTCCACATATCTTTCGCTAGTTAAAGAGCCGTTTTCTATGATCACCAGCTCTGTGCGACTTTCAGAAGAAATTCCGGCCCACACAAGTACAGACCCACCACCGTAGGCTACTTTTTCTTCGATGCATGCTTGCTTGAATCTTTCCCCTGGTCTTCGATACACTCTGTGTCTTCCATCGTGCTTGTAGAGCATAAATTTTGATTCGTCGGAGAACATAACTTTTGACCAATCTTCAATACTCCAATTTACGTGGCTCTGGGCATATCTTAGTCTTGAAATACGATGCCCACGCTCCAGTTTAGGGCCGTTTGCAGGTCTAAGGGGTTTTAAGTTAGATTCAGCAAGCCGACGTCTTACTGTCCATGCACTTGGGTTACTTCCTCCGAGGCGTCGAAACTGATTTGTGAGTTCAGTTCCTGTGAGAAAGCGATTTCGAAGCATGGTGTTCACCAAGTATCGGTCTTCTCGTGCTGTGGTACACCTGGTTCTGCCCGTTCCTGGTCTGCGTAGGTTAGAACCAGTTTCTTCGTAACGTCGGAGAACTCTTTGTACTGTTGACAGCGACACACCGACAGTCCTGGCTGTATCGCGCTGACTCCGGCCGGTTTCCAGCATTGTAAGTATTCTGGTGCATTCTTCAGGCTTAAGCGACATAATTTCAGCTTGAATAATGAATATAGAGCACTATGAACATGGTTTATGTACCCACATAAATGACAGATTACAAACAAAAGCAAAACCAAATGCTGTAATTTCGTAGTTCCATCTTCGAAAGTGGCCCTTTTTCAAATTTGATTTTTTTATGATATAACTTTACAATAACTAAGAAGTTTTAATACCTTCATTTAAGGAGTATTACATTGTCTATTAAATACAATTTATTGCATTAACCTAGCATTTTTAGTTTCCGAGATTTTTAGGATTCTTTAAGTGACCCGGATTCATTGCTCTCGATTCATTAACTATTTAATATTTTTAATTTATATACATTAGGCCAGTATTTTCACTCGCTACAGTGCCCTTCAAATACACTACTTAGTTTTACTACGACTCACTATCCAGAAGGATACAACTTATAAATACAGTTAGTAGTTATAAACAGCGCAATGTGTAATCACGTTGCACTGTTTGTAATCAGTGTACAATAAAAAAAAATATAGGTTACTTTTGGGTCATGGATACGCAGTACACTTTAACTCGTAAATGGTAATACTCCAGAGGTTAATACTTTTGCGCTCAACATTCCTCGTCACAACATTGTTCCCTAAGGCCAATCTATCATCCAATTGCCGGCATCAAACAAGACAGTTGACATAAGCAAATAACTGCTTCCTAGATAATAACACTGAGAATCCAGCCCACAAGTGTCGTGGCTTCTATTGCGGGATCCGTTATGATGTGGACCCATGCAATTTGCGCGAACACCTTGACAAAGTCTAATAATATTGGACCTCCATTTGAATATCTACCTTAACGTGTTGGATATACGTTTCAGTTTTGATAAGACTGTTTTGGAAAAATGAAGTATTTTTGATGATTTTTGCACGACTGGACTATCAAAACTCGTAAGTGTTGTCCACATTGAATTTCTCGTCTTGATGTTATAGGTATAGAATGCAATTTTGCTCTCGGGAATTGTTAAAGCTGGTGCACTTTTGCATGCTTCAAATCCAGTTGACAGTATGAACGAAAATACGTTTCTTTCAAGTTCGGATCTTAAATCATTGTTATACGATAGATTTTTCTTTGTGGGTATTAAACGGTGTACTTACTTGAAAATGTTTTCCATCGCATGCAAGCCCGTGTTATAACGGGGTGCAGTTCGCCTAAGGAGATTGTCGTTTATGTGAGAAATGGAGTATACTTTATGAATATTGAGTTTGAGACAAAGATACATTATAATTTAAGTGCATGCCTATGTATGACAGTTCCTAGCATATATTATCTACAGCTTTTAGTTCAAGAAGTAAGCCTTTCGTGACTGTTAATAATAAATCGTAATGCATAATGTATGTAAGTTATGTAATAATTCGCTGTTATAATTACTAGTACCTTGGGGAAATTTAATTTGACACCAAGATTTGATCCAATTATCAAAATAGGCGTACATTGTCAAGTTCATGAGTGTAAATTGTTTTTCAAAATATGTGCATGCATTCTTGACTGACACTATTTATACTCTTAGGTAGACAAAGTATATACCACATTCATTTTGTTCCACTTCTTATAAGTTTATCATTTAATTACACATATGTACCTGGTTCTTGTCTGTACCAAGTTGCATACGTAATTAATCAGTAATCACTTGTGTGGTCGGCTCGATTGCAACCCATTGAATGGAAATCGTAAGGTGACACCATTTTGTTGCCAAATGTGATGGAATGCGAATTGTAAGCTATACGTACGAGTTGTTTGATTCAGTGTCTCTTGACTGCTGAACTATGCCGTAGTAAATTTTGCAGATACGTATAAGGTTTACGATTGAGCTAATAGAGAATTCTTATAACGATAAAGTTCTTAAGCTTCAGATTCATAGTCCAAATACAATAGAGGATCATGTCTACGAACAATAGATTTAACCGTATATACATTTCTAAAGTAGTGTTTATAGATTCTTATTGTGTTATGGTTCTAGAATATATTGGACAGGTTTTTTGTTCATTTATTAAGTGCCAAATGTTAGTCGGAATTGGCCACCCGCATTGATTAGAAATGTTTTGATTGCCGAAACATTTGCAGCGTGTTCCAGTACTAATAGTAGGTAATTTAGCTAATTGAGTCTGCTTACGGGAGGTCGCAGATGTTATGCGTTTTTGTGTTATATTTAGTAGAGACTTTTTAGCACCAATCATTGGTAAAGCTTGACATTGTAGAGATTTTATGACGTTTCAAAGAAAAACCTTGATGGTAGGGTTAAAGTAAGGTTTAGGCTACGAACTTATTATTTCTTCGTAGGGTATAAATAGGTTCTATCTTATATTACTCTTTCATGCCCCTCTTATAAACAGAAAACTATGTTTAAAACCGTATTTCTGTTAATACATATTTTTTGAAAATTATTTATACACAATAATGCACACTCAAATTAGAATTTATAGAAAATATTTTATTTCATAAAAAGCTGAGAAACACATTGTTTCTGTGACAAATGTATGCATCTCGGAGCCTTTTTTCAAGGCCGTTATTCCGCAACCTCATGGTAGAAAAAATATTTACTAAAAGAATATTTTTTTACCTTTGTCGTTTAAAGCTCCCTAAATCTTAATTCCTTTAAATTTGCCTTTCTATAAGTGCGATAAGTCGTTTTTATCAATTACAAACAATTAAAAATCAAGCTAAAATTGTAAATTTTTTTTAAATGTTTTAAAGTCTTGTCTTTGTAGACTTCTAGTTGCTAGTTTTTCTCGAAACCTTGTTTAATGATAATGGAAAATGTCTTCTTGATTGAGTATTTAAAAAAACGCAAGAAGCAACGTTAAATGCAAAATCGGTTCTAATGTATGTCGTGTGTATTGTATAACTTCCCCAATTGTCATGAAGCTTTAGTCTACTGATGTGACCACGAGTTTATAATTGACATTTATATTTGACTAGCTGACCCGCCAGCGGCATCGCTCGCGTGGCCTCGCGGGATATGGCTAATTACAGTTTTTAATGTCCCACGGGAACTCTTTAATTTACCGGGATCAAAAGTATCCTATATGTTGACCAGGGATATAAGCTACCACCATACAAAATGTTATTTAAATCTTTCAAGTCGTTTCGAAGATTATCCCGTACAAACAGACATACAAATAAACAAACAGAGAAACAATTTTTTTTTTCTGTACTGAAATTCGACCTCTACAGTTTTATTATATGTAGTGATTATATTTGAGGCCGGGTCTAATCGTCCGGGCTGGAATGGGCCCGCGGGCCGTACTTTTCCTATCACTGCCATAGAGCCTATCTGACTGATAACATACACCAAATCGTAGGCTATGGCATGCACTCTACACTTATATTTTGTTTTCTAACAAGTCCAATTTGAAAAATTTTATACCGACTTTCTTTCTATTCAGTTATTGGAGAGGAACTCAAAAACTACTGGACCGAATTTGATGAAATTTCAAAGGGACTACACGGGAAGCACCAAATTTCAAACATAAAAGAATTTTGAGAATCTGTTCACCTAGTCGAATGTTATGAGGTAACTAATATTAAAAAATACCATCATATTGTCGGTATTGTAGTCGGTAGATAAAATATTGGTTACAATTTTGCTATTACATTACTATAAATAGAGCATACGGAACACTTTATTTACAGAGATGCATTCATCATCCTCATCGTCAGCCCACATTCGTCCACTGATGGACATAGGCCTCTCCTAAAGTACGTCATAGAGCTCGGTCTTGCTATTTATGATAAGGATGCATTTGGCATGTTCTGTTTACGAACTAAATATTATTCATGATTTTGGCGCAATAGTGCCGTGGCGGTGCCGGCTTAGAATAGCACCCCCCCAACTCTACCCGTGGGTGCCGTAGAAGCCGGCTAAGGGATAACAAATCAGAAGGTGGGCAGCAGCACCTTTCCAGTCAAACACACACAAACTGCGCTCGCCAACCCGCCTGCCAAGCGTGGCGAGTATTGGCAAAAACCCCTCAATGGATTGGACAAAAAGAACCAGGCCCCCAGTCCCCGGCAGCCCCGCTATTCCTGGCTACGGTAGCGGCCACGGTAACGGTGGGGCAGGGGGTGCTAAGAATCCCCGGCAGACGCCCGGCTACCACCCCCAACGACGACGACTGGCCCTGGTAACACACAACATACGCACGATGAGGACAGACGAGAAGATATATGAGCTGGAAGAAGAAATGAGTAAGCTACGCTGGGACATTGTGGGGTTATCTGAAGTCCGTAGAGCGGGTGAGGACACGATAACCCTAAAATCAGGTAACCTACTCTACCACCGGGAGGGCGACCAACAGTCCCAAGGTGGTGTCGGGTTTCTCGTCCACAAGTCCCTTACTAACAACATAGTTAAGATCGATAGCGTTTCCAATAGGGTCGTATACCTAATACTCAGAGTATCCAAACGATATTCGCTGAAGGTCATTCAGGTATACGCACCGACGAAGTCGCACCCGGATGATGAGGTGGAGGATATGTATGAGGACATTAGTCGGGCCATACATACCTCTGAAACGCACTTTCTAGTTGTTATGGGGGACTTCAACGCGAAGTTGGGTAAGAGAAGCGAGGATGAGTCGAAAGTGGGGCAATTTGGCTATGGACAACGGAACCGTAGGGGACAGAGGTTGGCCGACTTCATGGAGAAAGAGGGACTCTTTATGATGAACTCTTTCTTTCAGAAGCCACCTCACAGGAAATGGACCTGGCTGAGTCCCGATGGTTCCACGAGAAATGAGATTGACTTCATTATGACCACCAAAAGGCAAATATTCACTGATGTCTCCGTGATCAACAGGGTTAAAACCGGTAGTGATCACCGAATGGTAAGAGGCACGGTGAATATTAATGTCAAACTGGAGAGGTCTCGTCTGATGAAGTCTACGCTCCGACCTACTCGTGCCCATATTCAAGACCCCGAGAGCTTTCAACTTGAGTTATCCAATCGCTTCGATTGCCTTGAGAACATCGCTTCAGTGGACGAGATCAATAACAGGTTAGTAGAAACTGTCCATACAGTGGGTTCCAAATATTTTAAAGTCACCGACATAGCTCAGAAGATTAGCCAGTTGAAGTGGCAGTGGGCAGGGCACATAGCACGCAGAACAGATGGCCGATGGGGCCGAAAGGTTCTGGAGTGGAGACCACGTACCGGCAAGCGCAGCGTAGGTCGTCCACCGACACGGTGGACAGACGACCTGAGAAAGGTCGCAGGACGACGTTGGATGCAGGCCGCTTCCAACCGGTCCTTTTGGAAAATCATGGGGGAGGCCTATGTTCAGCAGTGGACGTCCTACGGCTGAGATGATGATGGCGCAATAGTAATACCAGGTTGACTAGCCAGCGGTTTCGTTCACTTGGTGTATGAGATACGAGCCACAGAAATATTAGAATTTACCCCCTTAGGTGTGATCGCAGATCACAGAAACAATATGTGAGTGACGTTTTTAAAAACCCTTTCTTAATGGATTCTTACAATATAAACAGCATTATTAGGCTTTCTATATTGTACTATGAATGGCATGAAACTGCCAGGACAAGAAACATGACAAGTATTTATTTTTGTATAAGATATATTTTATAACATATTTTAACCGCAAAAAATGGAGCTAGAAAAAAGAAACAGGTGATACTTTTGACTTCTTGTTAAGCTTTAACTTGTGTATAAACTTTAAAATTCACAAGCAGTTGTGTAAAATCAATATTGCATGTTAAATGATTAAGCAGAATTGTTGTTTTCCTATCACATAACGGCGATTTATACTGCTGTAACTATACGATAAAGTATTTACATATTGTACGAAGACAATATTATGCTAATCTAAAATCAATAAGTCTATGCGGTTATTTAACCCTTTGCCACCCACAGACGTAAATTTACGTGAGGTTCATTCCTAAATCTTTTGTTTGATTTATCACGGTATAGGAAGGATCAAAAAAAAAAATGTATACTATATGACCTAAATAGTAGCCTATGTTCGCAATTTTAAAGTTTTGTCTACTTTTACGCATTCAATGAATGTTGCTCTCGAGGACGTTTATGTAAACAACCACTAATTCTTGTGATTTTCAAATACATATTACTATGATACATAGTTTTACAGATATTAAGGCTTTGAAGTTGAGTTTGAAATTGAAATGATTTGTTGCTTATCAGGAATGTAATAAATATAATGGTATTTATTTTGATTATTTGTGCTTTGGTGTTAAACCTTATCTACTCTAATAATAAAAAGGAATGATTTGATAGTTTGTTTATAACGGATATACGCAAAAACTACATTACCGGTTCAATAAATTCTTTCACCAGTAGAAAGCTATGCCTGAGCTATATACGCTATATATATATGAGCTATATGTATATACGCTATATTTGATTCACATCATCCATACCCGCGCGGGTGAAACCGCGGAGCGCAGCTAATATTTGAATAAAGAAATGCGTTCAATTGAATATAAACAACATTCATATATATACTCCAAGCAGTTTAATTATTATTATAATTATTTTAACCACATACATCTTATTATAACAGTTCGATGCAGTTTTCACGCAGATATGTGACAATAAACAGTTTACTGTTTTTATTACGATGAGTTTAAATACCAAATATTAATTAGTTTAAATATCAAATATATTCCATCGAAAGAAAAACAGTAAACTTTTTCTTGGTTAAAACATGCTTGCCAAGTTATTCCGATATCTGTCAGACTTTTGTGCTTTGGCCTCAAAATTATTATTATGAACAATGTCTATTAATTATATTGCTCCATGTCCTAAACACACATACTAATGACGAAGTTTTGGGTGGGTTAGCTAAAGCCCATAATACACTACTTGTAATAGAAGGTACAATTCATTGTAAACTACATTTCACTTTTAAGTTTGTTCGAAAGAGATTTGTGTGATCTGTTGAAAACTGAGCTACGGTAACACGATAAATCCAATTTTTACACATTTTATTTTTACTTGTAATTGCCAATTAGCTATTTATACAGCTGTAATGCAGTTTGACATCTTTTACAGCTAATTGGATACCGTATCACAGTTTTCCAAATTTAGTGAAGACTTAACATATTAAACAGAAATAAAAAGGTTTTACTTCATCCTATATTTTAATAAAATAAACTTTAATTCATTTTTTTTAAAAGGGTTGCACTCAACTGTTTTAAAAGTTATCGAATTTTTTATAGCCTAACCGCTTCACAAACCCGCTTTCTTCACAGTTACTTAACTATATATTATCTATATTATATTATGTTGTTTAATAATAATAATAATGATAATCTTTATTGGTGTTCTTACAAAACAATTTGTACATTAATAATATTTACTTACTTATTTAACATTCTGTGGATTACCACAGTTGCTTGTAGGTACCTTGTACGTATTAACCTATAAACACGCGCCGGTACACCAGTGGCCAAATCTATACATCGTACAAAAGTACCTACCTACAAGCAACCGTATCCATTAATATAAAAAAAATTCACAGTTATTATAGGTACTTAAGACAATATAATTTAAGGTAAGTAAACAAATAGAAGCACATGTAGGTACTACATTTATGGTTTGATGACATTCGGACAAGAAAATCTGATTCCTGAATGTCATGTTTACAACAAATAACTAAATTTGTTTAAGGTTTTTATTAAGAAAACACGATGCAAGGATTGAGTGGCATCAAAAAAAGCCCACTAATGCAGAAATCTAGAATAATTATAAATAAAAAGTATAACCTCGGACGGTATTCGAACCCGCGTCCTCCGACAATCCTTGTCAAACGCCATGTCCACTAGGCCACCGAGGCACGCCATCCGATTTTTAACTCTATTTGATTTTAACCGTCGTATTGGGACAGAGCGACATCTATTGACAAGTTTGACAGTATTCAAGATGAGTTTTTCAAACATTAACTTTTGTATATATGTCGCATCGCAACCCTCCATATTGTTATTATTATATTATGGTTTTTAAAGCACAAAGCACGCGCATGCTTAGCAAGACCAAATTTGGAATTTTAGCTAGATAAATACACGTCTTTGGACGGGATTCGAACCCGCGTCTTCTGAAAATCTTAGTCTAGTCTTAATCTTAGTCTTAATCTAGTAATGCTTGTAAGCTGGCACGACGGTAGTAACCACAGACTTTTAAAGGTATCCCTTATATGGAATCTACCAGCTGGAACAGCATTTCTGCACGCCGAGATCAAAATATAGGTTTTTTCTTTATACAATTTAAACAAATTTCTTCCTACTATCTCATCAAGCTTAGTAATTACTGCTACATTTATCATGGATCACCGAAGTACAGAATAGACTTATCAATAACCCGCGGGCTCAAAGTACTTGGGCTGATTGCAAACATAGACTATGAAAGCAATTCCGTTTAATCATAATGGGCGATTCAGTGTAATGCCTTCATCGGGCACCTGCGTCGGAGGTCTGACGGATCTTGTAGCCGGGAGGAAGATGTGATAGGTAAATTGTGTAAACTTGGCAAACATGCGGCAAAGCCGATAGCACGGCTGTTTTTCTTTGGTAGGTACTTCTTGTTGAGTGGAGAATGGATACAACATACGGTGATTGCTTCTAAAAATGAAGTAGTAACGGACGGTACTAAAAATAGGACGGTATTAAAAGATATTCCATCCAACGTATAAGAGGTTAGAATTCCAACTTACTAATTGTAAGGTCTCTTGTGTAAGAGGCTGTCTTGGTTGGTACCACCCAACGTGCTAGGTATTCTGCCGCGAAGCAAGCCTGTAAGTATTTCTGTGTTAGGGTGTGGACACGGTAATAAATGTAATTTCTGGCCGAAAAAGTCCAGAAATCCAATGTCTCGGGGAGTGGCAAAACAAAACGCGAAAATATATACAGTTTCCAAGTTCTGGGTGGCATTGCAACTGTCATGAACAAGCAAAGTGCTTACCATTAGGCGCACGACTTGGTCGTTTTGTCACTCGATTGCATGATAAAAAAAGACTGGTAGAGTTTGTCTATTCCTATGAAAAAATTTAGAACTTTGTCGTCAATAATTTGCTATTAGTAAGTATTCAAATATAAATCTAATCAATCTCATAACTACAAATCCATTAAGTTCATTTTATTCATTTATCTGTGATCGTGCATCTTCTTTAACAATTGAAATGCATATTTTGTAGAAGAACTCACAAAAGTCACAAAGAGACATACTTATAACTTCCTTCTTCGGATTGTCAAAGTATACATAATATTCCAAAAATAACTGGTTGAAGCAGCTGACGTCACGCGCTGAGTGGGGTATCAAACTGAATTACACGTGGTCATTTTGTCCAAATATTGGCCAAGTTCAGCCAAAACAAAAGATACTATAACTGCATACACTCAAGGTTGTTTTTGTTATGCGCAGACAATGCAGACATTGGTCAAATACGGCCATGTTTGTTCCACGGGGGAACTTCGGTAGCCGCGCTTGGGTGGCTCGCGCGCACGCGAGCGATGCGCGCGAAGCGGCGAGAAGGACCGCCTCTCTGTGCCCGCGCAAGTTGTGTAATCAAAGAACAGTTCTACAGATGGGACGTGGTATAACTACGAGCAGCTAAGGCCCATAGTCTAACGTAGTCTTAAATAATACAAATGTTCGTACCTAACCAGTTAAGAATCTCTTGAATCTGTTCTTGACTCCATATGGAGGCAAGTAGTTGTGTGCTTTTTCGATACATTATCATTGGACGATAGATGAATAGTATAACTATTATAAACAACTTGTAATATAAACAAAGGTGAGATAATTATAGAGGTCAAATGCCAAACCCAAACACATCTATCATAAAGAAATAAAAAGTTTCAAAAAGTTATCTAGTTTCATCCGAAACAATTTCGCTTCGCTCAACTACTAAGCTAAATCATCTGTACTTGCCACTTAATCTCTGACCTTGGTCACCCATCCCCACCACGGCGCGCGCACATGATTCTCATCTCCATAATTACTCCAAGCTCATTGGTAACTATTAAGCCCATGATAATTCATGAGTACGAGTCTTTCTTAATTAATGAACCTCATGTGGGCCGTCAGATAAACGTAATGGTACTTGATGGTGTTCTTTAAGTTTAAATGTTTTGTGCGCGATGTGGTAGAATCGAATTGATAATGAAGTCGCATAAGGGTAAAGATAATGCATAAAAGCTTTAATCTGTCCGCATCAGGACAAAAAATAACAATAGATTTATGAATGAAACTTGCCTCGAATGAGGCTTGCTGATATGAACTAACGCGGCCATTCAACATACAATATGAGACTCAGGGCTGCGTCAGAAGACCACGATATAAACAAATTAACTTTATTGTATGAAATTGTATTATTGTTCTTCTCAAATGAATATTCAATATGTGTTCGCAAACGATATGGAATAGAAATACAATTATTAGGAATCGTTTAGAATTCCGTACAAAGAGTATAGGACGTTAAATAATAAAGCCTATGTTTTTCGTTTTCTACCTGTATATGTATCTTTGTAACTCAAAATTATATGTAGTATCTACTTTGTTTCTTAAAGTCAGAAAAAATATCTAAAATCAACAAATGGGAATACCTATTAAGGACACTAATTTGAACGTATTTTTACATTTATTTCTATTGTAAAAGTTTTAAAAGTAGTAGAATATACAAATATTAATGACGTTATGCATCATGTAGAAAATCTTAAGTAATACAACAAATAGCAAAAAAAAATGTTTAACATTAATCGGGTTGCACTAAAAATAATTATATAGACAATCATATTGTGCTGGTCATTATCCACAATGCCGGACCATTGCGGTTTGATGGATATAAGCTAATCACCCCGAGACTCTTTCGCCGAATAATTTTACATGCTACAGTGCCCTTCACATCCTAACACAGTAATGTTTTCGCACTATGCAGTAGAATACCTGGCGCTGCAGTGGTACCAACCAAGACGGCGTCTTGCACAAGATGCCTATCACCTAGTAAGTCCCGGTTCCTTACTTCTTACGATTCGCATTACTATTGCGGATAAAATGTTCTTAACTCCTTCCCCTCACAGATTATGTTATAAGGTTGTCTGGAAGAGTTCGCTCTCATAAGACCGCCTTTTGTACATAATTTTTTTAGGTATATATTTTTCTGTAATTTCTATTTTTGGTGTCAATTAAGTGTATTTGTATTGTATTGTTATAGGGTGACTACTGATCAAGTTGACGTATGGGAGTCCCCAATCGTGCGATTTCGACGGCACTTTCTGCCTCACACTACTACCACAGCCTATAAGGTTTACATAGACTGTATGGACTATGTGGAACCAGCTGCCACTTGAGGTGTTTCCGAACAGATACGAGTTGGGAGCCTTCAAGAAAAGAGCCTATTCCTTCTTCAAATGCCGGCAGGCGGCAACGCATTCTCGAGACTTCTGCTATAGTGGATTTCCGTGGGCGACGGTGATCACTGACAAAAAAATGTTATTATAATTCAGCAAGTTTCACACTGTTTAATTAAGTCAGTTTTGAACGTAAATTTTATCAAGTCCCAACGACCTTTTATGACCTACTAGCCTACAGCTAATCATGGGTACATACAAGCATTTTCTCATATATTAAGTATTTTATACGGTTCAGTATCAGTTCACTAAATTTAACGACCCAGAAAGTTCTAACGTGTCCCTTGTGAAATGAGTCATATGTGTTATTCATGATATGTAATGCGTAAAGCTCTGCCACAAATATTTCGTTACAAAGAAACCAATAAATTTGTACAACAATAATGTATTGTTTCAAACTGGGTGACGTCTGTTAAATCAATTCAATGTAAGCATTCCTCAGTGCACAGAAACCTATACAGTGTGTTATGTATATCAGCGAGCACAATGTATGTTATGTGCATTAACACATCCATCGAAGAGCAGAGGCGTGGAAAGTATAGAAAACTAGCTGCAACTCGCGGCTCTTACTGCACTAAAAATGCTTAAGGTTTTCATTCTCAGTGGGCACCCAGATGACCATTCATCTGGGTGCCCACTGAGAATGAAAACCTCGGAGAATGAAACTATGCCAAATTTATTTATTATTAGTATATGCAAATAATTCATATATTTATATGAGTAAACCTATTTAGGTTTACTCATATAAATATATGAATTACTCCCTATAAATATATGAACTACTCATTTGAGTAAAACAATAAAATTAATACGCAGAAGTTGCTTGTGGGCAATAACGAAACGCTATTCAGTAGACTACAAAATACTACTCGTATAAAACTTTTTTGATAGTACGTATATTGTGCCAAAAGAGTGGAAATGACATGACAAAGTGACACCAATAGTTATTTCCTTTAGTTTTGGATTCGTACGTTTTGTACATTTGCCATTTCTCAAGATAGTTTTACCATGTTATCACATAAAATATAAGTAATTGCATACATATATAGGATAAGGATACCTAATGCCAAGCACCCGTTTCTCTATTACGATATATTTCTTTTGAAAAACCCAGTCAGATATCTTAAGCTAACGAATTCTGCCTATATAACCTAACCTAGAAAAAATATCAATGCTGATAACTTTTAAACCGCAAACTGTAAAAAAATATGGTACAATTTTATAATATCTTAGTCTTACTAACTACTACTGGTGTTGCTTGGTTTCCTTTCTTGTGGGACGTGGGTCCGTCTATGTAGGGTACCTAAAACACACAGAGGTTTGCCATTCTTCTTTAGTCATGGAGAAAGCCACACTGATGCGACAGCGGGGAGACAGAAACCACCAACGGCAGAAGGCGCCGGGACGGTTTCGCTTGATCCTGTGTACATACGTACTTAGAACGAGTATTTATCTGTGGTATAAGTTATCTTCATTATATTTTACTGATATCCGTTAATCTGTGAAGAAGTGACAAATGCACACGTGTGAAATTGTTTGAAATTTGGAACAGAGACAGGTTATATTCAGTAGTAACCCTGCGTAAATAAGGCTTTGTTTATTGTGATTGAACTGCCGTGCGATTCTCTAATGATTAGTCGATGCGCTCGTCGACGAGCTCACCGATGTCAAATACTTTATGAGATATCGCCCTTGTACAAAAGGTTGTTTTTCCAACGTTTCTTGTCATCTTGTCATTTGTTTCACGGATATTGTCAAAGATGTAACGATGTTTGCTCTTAGAGAATCGCACAGCTGGTGATTCTCAAAGAATTGCAGTAATAATTTTACAAGCGGATGAAGTGACGGACAGAAATATATCTGGTATAGCAATCAAGTAGTTAAATGATTTCTTTTACTCGATATTAGGACAAAGAAATTGCACAATTAATGAAATATTTATACTACTAATTACTGATAATATGTAGTTTTTTTTGTATACACAGGTACAAAAGGTCTAATGTGGGCGTAACTGTTTTATTAAGAAAGTGGAAGATCCTAAAAACAATCCCAATTTAGTTCAAAAGTTTTTTGTTTGTTTTATATGAGTTCAAGTTATTTTTTTTAATTTGCTACATTTACTTAACTTATCTGAAGTAAGATATTTTGCGGTATAAAATTAAGTTAAGGTTTTTTTTAAATAGTAACGACTTATATTAAGCAAAGTTAAGTACCGCAAACTATGCGTTAGTTTAGTGCCTACTCTTATTATAATACAATGAACCGATGTTTTAAACACCTACCGGTTGTTTTTCTTACTCATTTTTCACATATGCTCCGTGTTCTTGGTACTTCGATTATGACATAAATAAAGACCATAAACCTCAACGTAACATATACATACCATGCATTTTAGTGCGATTATATTTCAAAGTATTTAAAAAAAAACACTGTTTACGATGAAAGGTTTTAGTTTTTTTTTTTTTTTAGTTTGAATATGAATCAACTGGTTTAACCAGTTGATTCATATTCAAAATAAAAAAATATAAAGCATCAAAATATAATATAATTTTAGATAAATATGTTGGGGATAAGCAACAGCTCTAATATAACCGTTATTCACGTGATGCGGATTAACACTTTTTTTTTGCGGCCGCGACGGTCTTGGTTGAACTAGCATAAGGCGTAAAACCCTTTATTTGCCAGCTTAATAACGCTAGCAAATAAAGGGTTTTATTACTAAGCCTATTTACTTACAAGATACATCGTCACTTTTTCACTATACATCAGGGGGCCTACTTCCACCTTTTACAGAACTATCATAAA
Source organism: Selenia dentaria (assembly GCA_917880725.1). Classification (NCBI taxonomy): domain Eukaryota; kingdom Metazoa; phylum Arthropoda; class Insecta; order Lepidoptera; family Geometridae; genus Selenia; species Selenia dentaria. Next base: position 23,116,905 of record OU862893.1, read on the forward strand.
TCAGGAGCGTTTTGTATCAAGTTTAGAATAATCATACTTACTATCGTACTCCCATCGACACAAAACGGTCGAACATATTACTTCAATACTTTTTCCATCAACCAATAGAAACAATGAACGGCAATATATTTATCATCAGTGGGCCGAGTACGAAAATCTGCTTAAATGTATCGTTATCGTATCGTTTACGTATTCACTAAAAACTATGAGATATCTGTGTCACTGTTGTACTAGATAAATTACAGTTTGAAATAAATACGTAAACGATGCGATTACGTTACATTTAAACAGATTTTCGTGCTCGGCCCACTGTGCTAGTTTGGTGGTATTTGCTTCGTGTTTTTGGTGTGGTTTAAGTGGTGTGTTTGGCTTAAGATAGTGTTTAAACATTGAAAAACATTTAGCTACTGCTACAACTTCTGCAAAATTCAAACGTAAAATTATACTTAGAGTATGTCAAATATTACACTTTTGTTAGCTCTGAGCTTATTTTACAGAATAGTAAATTTGATAACAATAACGGAAAGTTGAAAGTACTAAACTTTTAACTAAAAACTAAGATACTATCGTCTATGCCGTTGTCACGCGTCAACATCAAAATAAAAGTTAAACATGGTGGGGCCAAAGAATGCCGAGCCTTTGTCGGCACAAAACGGCACAGGTTGTAATTTGATAAAGTCGGACCGCCTACAACACGGACCTTTTGCTTTGAGGGTGCCCACGCAACCTTCAATCTAACCCAGGAAGTGGTAAGGGTCTTGGATGTGGCTGTTAGTAGTGAGTGTAAGAATGAAATTTCTAGCTTATGTTATTGAAATATAATTATATAAGTAAAGTCAAATTGATAATTACATTGTGGACAGCTGTTAGATAACTTGTAAAAGTACTTAAAATAAATATATTGCATCTTAATATCTTTTCTTTGTTATATTGATTTTAATAGAATAAAAATGTATATTTATTAAAATATTGCGTTTTGGCAGGTGTATCTTTCATATTCTCTTCTATACTATAATATAATATTATATCTTTATAATGGAAAGATTTGTATGTATGTTTGTTACGAATTGGCTCAAAAAGTACTGTACCGATTTCAAAAATTCTTTCACCATTGGAAAGCTACATTCACCCTTAGTAACATAGGCTAATAATATTATATTTATCATCATAATCATCATCCATCACCGCGCGGGTGAAACCGCGGAGAGCAGCTAGTTTGTTATAAATTTAGTTAACTCAGCTATTAGAGTTTCATAGAAATTTATATGTACTACTAATAATACTTAATATGTATGTGTAATCTGTGTTTCTTTGTAGCCGTGATCTATTTGTGTAATAAACTACTCTTCTAACTTCCAGGACGGTAGTCTATAGGAATAAAACATGTTTAACTAACATATGACTAAAGTTAATGGTGTGAAGAGTATAACACACAATAAGTGAAATAATTTTGTATTTCAGTCGGTAGATACATCCTTAAACTTTAATATAAATTATTCTTAAATTTTGTCAAATACATCGTAATGCGTGCAAATGTTTATCGGTTAAGTACCGCATCGCCTGCAATATAAAATTTTCATACTCCTGATTTCCTGCCCCTAGATTGTACGGTTCGAAATTATACAGGTTTAATGAAATCGACATTAATCCAAGACTATTTGGAATAGTCTTAGGCTCCTGTCATTATGTTGTTAAAGAGAACGACAGTACTTAAATTCGTTCGGAATTTCGGGATAATTATTGGGATAAGGTAATCTTTTTATTGTTTCGTAGTCACCTTTCTTTTGACTAGAATTTGGTTTTGGCAAACCTAGAATCTAGATAAATTTCGTCCTTTTTATCGATTTTACAAAATTACCTACCAGTTACAAAATATTTACCGCGAATTTCATTTTCCTTATATTCTTCTATTTTACTTTTTATCCGTTCCTTTTATAACAAGTACAGTTTGAAAAATTTAATACACGGTATTAAATTTTTCAAATTGTACTTGTTCTCCACATTAATATACTAAGTATGGAATAATGGTCCTTGGTATGGAGTACATTGTATCGATCGAATCGGTTCGATCGATCGAGAGAATCGGTTCACCCTAACGAAAGTTATGAGGTAACAAACATAAAAAAAAACACAGTCGAATTGAGTACCTCCTCCTTTTTTGGAAGTTGGTAGAATAAAGAAATTAGAACATTTAACTACTCTATTATTATCAGTTTTAATTCTCTCTGAAAGGAAGGTGGATCATAAGAGGCTGGTTACTTTACGTTATGTTATGAAATTATGACAAAAGTCATAATGACTTGATCATCGTTATCAACGTCCGTATATAGATAATTATGGATATGAATATAAAAAGTAGTTAGTATGTCTAATCTGTTACAGTATAAAATCAAATATCGTAATTGCGGTAATCTGACCACTAGTTTAAGTACTTAATGTTTATACCGCACTGGGAGAGTGTGGATTATGATCGATACTCATCTCTTTGAGAAGAAGGTCATAGTCCCAGAAGTGGGAACAAAAAAGATGATAAGTAATAATACGTGCAGTGCCTGTTGACATCACCATGATCCATCCTCATTGACGGACGAGAAGAACAAGCTTAGCAAGTATTTTAGCTACGCTCAAGAGTTGATCGACATGTGAGATGTAGACGCCTTGAAAGTTGATTCGGCAAAAGTCTTTACAGCGAAAAGCCTCGACAAACACTTTAACCCTTCATATACCGTGATAATTAAACAAAAGATTTATGAATAAAACGCACGTAAATGTTCGTCAATGGTACTCAAAGGATTAGGAGGCTATCCCTAGACTCTTGGATCAATGACCAGATACAGAAGGCAGCTCCTTGACACGGCACGTATTGTTAAGAGGTTCTTCAGTCTGGTAGGCCTCACTTATTGTACTTTGACTTAAGACTCTTAGGTTTCCATGGATATTGCAACCGATAGGCCTAGTCTGAGTTTGTTGCACTATTCACAGTGTCTTCATCATCGTTCAAATAAGAGCCAGATTAATGAGAAGCCCTTATTGTTGTAGATACGGCACAAGGTCACGTGACGGCGATAAGCTTGGTGATAACACCTTATTAGGCCTTTATGATATTAAAAATAATTTACGTGAATAGTAACTTTCTTCGTGTTTATCGTAAGGATTTCTCATATGTATGTTTTGTTAAAAAAGCATCACCTCTATCTTTTTTCATTAATGATTATTAAGGTAAAAAGGTAAACATTCTGTGCTCGATATTTTGCCGTAAAACAGAGCAATAATGTGTTTTTTTGTGAAAGACCCCTGCCCTGCCCATACAGCCTGGTTCTTCCTTGTTATTTAATTTAATATATTTCCTGATTGCTGGTTCAAGAGACTCAAAAACATCGTTTCTCGGTGACCAATGTCGTATAATGCCATTAAAAGTTCAGTTTAAATAATAATGAGCAGGAGGTATTCACTTCCAAGACTCAGCAATGGACTTATATAAAATAGACATATTAAATTAAATAGTAACAGGCAAAAAAAACGTACTCATAGGTAGTCGATCATTTTTAAATAAGTTTTTTTTTAAATCACACCTAATAAAAACGAACCCTTCTATGAAATTATTTATATAAATCATAAATCCATTTCAACATAAGTCGATCTTTGTTCAAATCCAGTTTGTGGCTGCAAGTCCCTACCAATTTTAAAAAGGATTAAATTTAAATATAATTTATAGTACTTATAACTCTGTACTTTGGTCCCTATCCGTATGACATTTTTTACGGCATTATACATGGCTACACTATCACGGAAATCATAACAGTTGTATTGAATCTGGAACAGTCTTAAGGAACTGTTTTGTCCCGAAATTTAACATAACAATAAACTGAATTAATTCTGTCGGTTTGTTCTCAACGACCCTTATCTACATTATTTCTCGCAGACAAACGCTAAATTGCCCTAAGCCTTAATCGTTAACATAACAAACTCAGATAAAACTCAGTCAAATTTGTTTAATACATAAATATAAATCATTAGTTTAAGAATGTTATTAGCTAATCGCTCTCAGGTAAAAAAGATTTTATTGGAACTGACCAGAAATAGGATCATTATTTTAATTATAGAGTAAATACACTTTCAAAACTAATTTTGCTCTAACTTTTTATAAGCCACTTATGTTCGAGCTAATTCCAACGGAGAGTGATGGGACTAACAGTTCAAATATTATTATAAATTCAGGTAGAAATATATTTTGTGTCTAAAATATTTCAAGTAGACATTGGATTTCGAGTCATGACAGCACAAAAATCCAATAGTCATGATAAGAGAGGGGACAACGTGGTAGGGAATGACAAGGATTATCTACTCTGGACTCCCCAGGACTTCGTAATCTTCCTCCGACAGCTTTCACTCATAGCAACCGACATCATACGCAGGATTACGCTGTCGTTGATGTGGAAACTGATACAAAGCTCACTGAGCCACCTTTAATCACCTGCGCTTTTTGAGGATTTTGAGGGGTCCAGATTGTTTACCATCCTATCAAAATTTTAACACAGGAATTTATAATTTTGCATTATTTTTTTTTGCGGTGTGATTGGTTAAAAGAAATAGGTACAATTTTATCTCTATAAATATCTCACTTTAGGAACTTTGAGAACATTAACTTTAGGAACATTATAACTAATATATTTGAATGAAAAGTTACGCATGAGCTCTGTTGTAATTATAATATATCAGATGAAATGTTTGTGATATAATTATACATAAAATTATTGTTAAATTAACTTATTTAAAAAGTATTTAAAGTAAAAATAAAAACTAATCTATAAACTTATTATGGCCAAAACGCCCAAAAAGTTTTTGTCCAAAATAAGTGCCATCATTTCGGTCACCTATCGCCTCATACCAAACAATTGTACAGTTATATTAAACATAGGTTTGATATATTGATTTTAGCGATGTAACAGTAGTATAAATAAGGTGTAAGGAAGGTGCCAGAAAAAAATAATTGTCATGATAGTAGTTATGACAGGTTTTCTAGCTATCAATCAAAATGAATCCTACAAAGTTGTATCTTGTACCAGGAAAGTATGAGGTGCAAATATGAACACCTTATTTAGTAATGTCGGAAACAAACCAGTTACCAGTAGCCTGAGAAACTCCTAGTCGCTCCAGGGAAGTAAATCATAAAGATTCATTCTGAGCATATCTGAGATTTGATGAACGAGCGTGGTTGAAGAAACAGCGATGCATAACATGCCCGTGTATCGCAGTAGACGGCAGCTTGAAGATTACAAATCTCTCATCTCATGCATCATTTACTAGTGCAAGCGAGATGCAAGATATTGTTATTAGTCAAACGATACTTGATAGCCCCACGGCATCTAACTCTCGACTGCATAAAAACCAGGGAGACGTCCAAGTAACACGCACGCACTCATAGGTCTGATTACACAACATAGCACGCACACATGCACCCTCGGGATTAACGTCAGACAACCCGTTTCCTGTTACCTGCTCCGGAGCAAAAAGACGTTGCTCAGTAATTTAGAATTAATTTCACATTTGAAATCAAAACACTGGTTAAAATCACATACCTATGGAGAGCGTTCGGAACGAATGAGATTGGAACTGGAATCGTTCAACCGTTTTGAAGTCTCTATTTCCTAACACCAAAAATGTCTCTAACAAATCCATGCAGTGGACGCAATCTACGGGACTTAAAACAAACAATTACTTTGGTTTATTTGAAAAGGAGAGCAAAAAGCGGAGCAATCAAATCGGTGCAGCTACCGTGCGGCAAAAAACTTGGGATGTGCTCGGTCTCTGTAACGGACCGAAGCACCGCCAGACGTAATAAGGTAGCCGCCGAGAGCTTGGCAGATCGTTTCTAGTACCACACAACTTTCACTCAATGATATTAGTACCTATGTGGCAAGAAATTTATTAATTTGCTTTATGTGACTGGCAGATCGAGCAAACTGCATTACGCGGAGCGTGCATGATAATAACAAACAAATATAACTGAAAGTGTACATATCATATACCATATAACTATAAATCTCTAAATATATCTTTGAATATTTGTACAGTAACAAATGCATCAATCATGGAAATACAAAAGTTAAATCTTTACCTTAAAAAGCCGTGATCGAAGATCATCAGCTGGTAACCCGTAATTCCCGTAACAAATTTCACTCAAGGTGACACACTTTCAACGGAACAGATCTACGGGCTATTGGTACCGACTATACCGTGGCGAAATGACTACGGAATTTCATAAATAACGCATAAGATCTTTGAACAATAAATAATATGATTCGATGCGCTCGAACCAGCTGCGCTAAGGAGCGCGCTGAATCGCACGATTTGATACGCGCCTCCATCAACCTCGCTTTTGTCAAAAGCCAACCTAATAAAGTTTAGCAGATGTGATTTTCTAAACAAGACACTAACAAATGGAAGCACGCAGCGCGATAACACCAGAGAAAATGAACGGCGATCTTCCAAGGCAATTTTCTCTTTCACATTATGATTAATGTACTTATCCACGCGATTACATGTTTATCTTTACAACGCGCAATTTATTTCAGTCTCGCAAAAAGATAATGGGTTACGACGTGAATATTTTACCTGTGCTAATGCTGTTGAAATAATTTAAGAATGTGATTCGATGTTCTGGTTAGCGTGTAGGGAATTCGGCTACATAAATCTTAAAACAAAAAAGTAGAGACTATTTCTTTGGACTATCGCAACACGATCGATTGGCAACGAATGTTTTAAAAGCAAAGTTCGCAAGTTGAATCTCTTCTCGCGAATTCCACAACATTGTGATATGGACAAAGAAACGGACCTGCATCATTATAGCCTATTGTAGCGAATTTGAAATTTTTCAAAAGCGAATTCGTCAAACGTAAAACAATTCGATACGCGTTCGAATTTGTTGTTCGGGCTTCAATTCAATTTCTTCGTCGTCCAAACCGCTCGCGTGAATTGGGTCATGTAAACGGAACCGCCCTTTTGGGACCGAAACGTTATTTTTTTCACACAGATTGCGCGTTCTTTGATCTCCAGAATGTGTGTGTTAAGCGTTTCCTTCGCTTTGTGTCAGCGCTGTGTGTCGTCGTACCGACGGAGCCAAAACGACACCCAGCGGGATGTAAAATCAAAAACAACCAATTCGCAATGATTTTCCTCCTCTAAAAAAGGGTGGTGTTTATTATAATATTACGTTACTTTTTACATCAGATACATTTTATTTTACTATTTCAAACGTCTCTTAAGCACGAAATTTCCAATTGAGGAAAATGCTTATTACTTGTTTCAAAGTTAGAGCTTGAATTTCGTCAGAGAGTAGGTGAGAGAGCAAAGGTGTCAAGAAGTTGGAATTTCATTCTTGACACAGTTCCCTGTTATGAACATTACTTCATCCGTGCCGAGAGAGTTTAGCACGTCGTAAACTGTAGGATCCATTACGTGGGGGCACGAGATTATACCAGCCTTTCTTTATGAGTTGCCGGTGAACATGGTCTAATATTTTTTCACTAAAACTTCTTTTTGCTGATTTCCTGGGGTTTTCTGAGATAGTAACTGTATTGAAACGAGTTTTCATATTAGATTATATGTAATGCTACTATATTGAAAATAAGTTAGCGAAGCTTCTATAATAAACCATGTTAGACAAGTATTTTACAAAGAGAAGAATAAAGGCTTAACTATTTTCTACATATTAGTAGCTGTAGTTCAATAATTGGAATTAATACATGAAAAACAACTTTAATAATTTCCCTTTTAATGATGAAAATAAACTAGTTAAAGATTAATTAGTCCACAACGTAGATAGATAGATAGATAATACTTTATTGTTACACACATAAGATTACAATATAATAATAATAATAATATATGGGACAACACTCATACAAAGGTCTTCAGGTCCCAAACTAGGCATAGCCTGTACTATGGTAACCTGATGACTGATATTACATACTTACATACTTATGTATAATAATAAATACTTATATACATATAAATATATAATATCAGAACTTAATTATTAGAAATACAAAGATAGTGTCACAATGGGCGGCCTTATCACTAAAAGCAATTTCTTCCAGTCATATACGTTATATACGTATATAAGAAACAATATATACATTAAATACTTTTATATTATATTTGTAATTTATACATCTCGAGTGTTTTAATATGTTATGATGCGGTTATATCTGATGGTTTTATCTCACCATGAAAATATATATGAAAGTTTGTATGGGTTCTATGGACTAAACGAATTTAGAAGAAGGACTTTGTTTGGATTGGTTGTGGGACATATCATTAACATAACGTCACACAACACAACACTCGTTTCCTGGAGCCTGGATCACAGGTATCCACTTGCTACAATCCTGGCCTATGGCATACCTCTTTTGCTTTATCTACTCGCACCACATCCTTCATACATAATTGTCGGTTCCGGGTACTCTTGACATCGCCTTTCTTCCGACCATCTCCGATTTGATCGGAATACTGCTTTCGCCGTGGTCTACCTCTTCCCTTTACTTTTTTGTTTGTTCTTATAAGAGATAGTATGATATTGATATAGACTACTTTTATATACCCCGTTTCATGGGATAGTTTCTTGCATTGCAATAATAGAAGATAGAAGGATTGCAATAACCATATTCCACGAGGGCGAAATCGCACGCATAAAGTAGTTTAGGTACATATTAATTATGTTTTAAAGATAAAAGCAAAATGACAGAAAATACTGAAGGAATGTAGGTAGTACTAGACTTTCTCTTGGAAAGCAAGTTGGCAGGTAAACTGTTGGAGATTTAGTTTGTGCATTTCGTGCGATGCCCTCGTTCAGTCGGTAGTTAGATAGTTACGAGTGGCGCATAGTGGCGAAGCTAGACTAGGTCGTGTTGAAGTGTGGCACCTCATAAAGTGTTAGACTTGTTAGGTAACTGTAGAGTTCTGAGGGATAACAGCCATTTGACTTAATCAGCGCAAGTCTTTGTATGAGCTGGAACTTTGAACAATTACGGCTGAATTTATTATTTATCGGGACAATAACGTTCAAAGAATCATTCATATATTATGTATGATACAGTCGCCCTTTTTTTATACATTAACCTTTTTTTCTTTTCTACCGACTTCCAAAAAAAGGAGGAGGTACTCAATTCGACTGTTTTTTTTTAATGCTTGTTACCTCATAACTGGTCTGGGTGAACCGATTAACAAAATTATTTTTTTGTTTGAAAGCTGGTGCTAATCGTGTAGTCCCATTTAAATTTCCCCAAATTCAGTTTAGTAATTTTTGAGATACACTCCAATAACTGAATAGAATGGAAGGCGGTATAAATTTTTTTCTAATTGTACTTGTCTTTAAATGCATAATTAAAGTTTTTAAGTAATTGGTTAATGCAGCTATATGTGTTTAAAGTACGATGGTGCTGGCATACCATGTTGAGAAAAACCTTAAAATTAATATTGATTTAGAATACTATTGTAAATACTCTTGACTGCAAGATTTCATCAAAAGTGGTTTTGGCTTATCAAATAATTTACTTCTAAGGCGAGGAAAGCACCAAAACTAAGTTTCATAATTTTGTACACTTTCACACATCATATTCCACCATTTTTACACATCAAAATTCAAAAAAACACAAATCTAGGAATAAATAAAATCATCGATGGCCATTTTCTTTATATTTATTTTAAATTTATTTACTAGCTGCACTCTGCTGTTTCTGATACACGATGATGATGATGAATTAAATATAGCGAATGTTACCGCGTATGGGCCTCATAGAAAAGCTCAAAGTCGCACAACGAGCTATGGAGAGGGCTATGCTCGGGGTTTCTCTACGTGATCGAATCAGAAATGAGGAGATCCGTAGAAGAACGAAAGTCACCGACATAGCCCAGAAGATTAGCCAGTTGAAGTGGCAGTGGGCAGGGCACATAGCACGCAGAACAGATGGCCGATGGGGCCGAAAGGTTCTGGAGTGGAGACCACGGACCGGCAAGCGCAGCGTAGGTCGTCCACCGACACGGCGGACAGACGACCTGAGGAAGGTCGCAGGACGACGTTGGATGCAGGCCGCTTCCAACCGGTCCTTTTGGAAAATCATGGGGGAGGCCTATGTTCAGCAGTGGACGTCCTACGGCTGAGATGATGATGATGATGATGTTACTCGGGCATAATATAGCTTTCTACATGTGAAAAAAATGTTTTAACCAATAATAGTAGTTTTACGAGTATATAGTATAGTTTTTGCGTTCATTCTTTACAAACAAACTGTCAAATCTTTCCTCTTTATTATAAGAGTAGATAGGGATTAACACCAAGGTACGAATAATGTGGCCTAGTTTGAACCGCCATTACTATTGCATATTTTAACATGGAAAAGTAGTTATTGTGAAAATATTATATCACTCAATGATAATGTAGCTTTTTAACGACAAAAGAATTTCTGAAATTGGTCCTGGTATTTTTATGTTAATTTGTTACATACAAAAATATCATAATACAAAATATTTCCTCTTTATACCTTATATTAGCTACGCTTCGCAGTTTCACCTGCATGGTGATGGATGATGATGATGATGATGAATCAAATATAGCGTATGTTACTCAGGCATAATGTAGCTTTCTACTGCTGAAATAATTGTTTGAATCGGTTAAGTAATTTTTGCGTTTCCATTACAAACAATGAAATCTTTCTTCCTTATGAATTTTTATTTATTCTTCTTAATTAGGATTATATACCAAGGTACGAATAATGGGGCTTAGTTTTTACTGGCATTTTTTTTACATCTTTTAACGTGAAACAGTAGTTATTGTGACATAACAGTAATAGTTAAACATATGACACTGCAGACATTTTTGTAAATAAAAAAATAAAAAAAAATCTTTCTTCTTTATAGTATTAGTATAAATGACTGACTAGCAGACCCTAGTGCTTTTGGCGAAAAATGTATAATAGTTAAAAGTCATAAAATCTAGATCTGTACAATTTTCATAGTTTGGGCGATTATGAGACAATTATGAGACATGCGACGAATGACTTAGATAATATATTATATTATATAGCTTCGGAAATATTATAACTATAATAGCGATTCGAGGTTTATAGATTAAGTTCTGACAGTAATCTGTCTCACCAATTATTGGACTACTTTTGCCGTATGTTTTTTTTTTTTGGTTGAAATTGATTTTTGATGAAGTACCGGTCAAAAGGTATTTATGTTGACGATACTTTTGGTCCAAATGTTTATTAAAGAACGATTATTAAAGAAAATAAGTGCAAAATAACCTTTATGAATTAAAAATAATCTAGATAATAGCCGTAATTTTGTCTACTTATAAATTATTGTGTGCCATATTTGGTAAACGTTTGCTTGTGTACTTATATAACAAATTTATAGCACGCATTGGAAAAACAGTTCATTATGAGCCTCTGAAAATAAGATTAAGTAAGTTAGGTTTCTGTATTTATTTTTGTATACGTCTCGTTGTAATTTTCGGATGGATTTTTATGTCACGCTAGAACTCGAACAAAATGTCGCTGGTGGCATATCTCTAAAGATCTGTGTATACATCACACTTCACATTAATAATATAGAGGCGAAAGTTTATGAATATGTTTGTATGTTTCTTATTCTTAACGTTCATACGGCTGGACCAATTTTGGTGAAATTTAGTAAACACTCAAGATACTTTTCATCATCATCTTAATCATCTATTACTATTATACCGCGCAGGTGTAACCGCGGGACGCAGCTAGTATTACATACAGTATACTCACTTTAGACCAAGACTATATTAATATTGAGTAATTATCTACATTTCTTATAAACTTTATCTTTAAGTCACTTTCAATGTATCACTTTACGACATTCAACGATCCACGCTCATACATTAATTTCCTCACAATATTAGACTCGTAAATAATTACAAGAAAGTCATATCTCACAATTTTATTATTTCGGCATGGACATAAAAAGTCACCTTGGTGGTTCGTTCCCGTGGGGTCTGTATGGAACAAACGAACAATATATTATAAAGCAAATGTCGTTGTCGGGGGCCAAATACGCATCATTGTTGTGTGAGGTCCTGCCTTTCGGCTCAGGTGACGTTACAGCGTTACTAATTGGACTTCGATTCAACAAAAAAATATCTATGATTACAAGAACCGAAACGTGTAAATGCAACTAATTCTTTTGAATCATTTACGAAGAATGTTTGGAGAATACACGCTGTGTGCTAATTCTTCTAATTTCGCCCTCCACGGGGCAAGTTTCAGTTCTTCCTCGAACAAAAGATGCACTGTTACGAGTGTCAGAAGTGTAAAAATTAATGGCTACAACCTTTTATTCGTCTCTTTTGTCTAGAACAAAGTTGCTTTGTCTATTTCAGAGTTAATAATGGAAGTGTTTAGTGTCAAAGCTTTTGTTGGTTCCGGAAAAAAATCTCGTGATGAATGGGTCGCGTGGCGTGTGACAAGATATTGACGCGTGATTTTTTTTCGCATTAGTCAGTTCTAAAGCGGAAAGGATTTTAACGCTAGATAGGCCTTGGGCTACTACATATCTCGACTAGTGTTAAGTAATGGTGCAGCTTAAGGCGGATTACAGCTGCCGTGCGATTCTCTAAGAGCAAACATCGTTGCATCTTTGTCAACATCCGTGAAACAAATGACAAAATGACAATAAACGTTAGAAAATTAACCATATGTACAAGGGTGATATCTCGTAAGTATTTGACATCGGTGAGCTCGTCGACGAACGCATCGACGAATCATTATGAATCATACGGCTGTCTAGAAGACCTCTGTTTAATTATGATTTTCACGTCATCCAGATTTAATATAAACGGAACTAGGGTGCACGCGTCAAGAACGTTCATTTACTTACTGTGTGCGCGGGCTTTTTTCCGCAACCAGACCGCTCAACTTTAATCATATGTATTATGAATGTAGAAACAAATCACTTTATGCCTTTCGATCATGTAGTTATAGCTATGTCGCATTGTACTCAGACTCCCCGAAATGAATATGGTACGACTATTACCACATAATAAATAATAGTACACATAAAAACCTAGTATTCTGACTATGAGTAGAATACCTAAAATCTTACCTCAACAAGAAATCTTTTGCTAATGAGCTGTTTAGATTGTAGGGTCGTCTTACAAAGTTGATGGCCTTTCTAGCTTACGTATCATATCTATTCTTATGCTTAAGGGTTATGGCATAGGTATACGTATAAGGTAAAAGGTTAAATACTGTAGAAATATTGATATGAATTTCGTGGTATTCTTTTTTTAAACAGGACAAATGTGAGTCGCACTGATACAATGCGGATTTAGTAAAGCAATACGACATTATAAACTATTTCTATCTTGTTTTTATGTCACTTTATTATGCCTTACAGCGAATCCGACATTCTCTTGGCATTTAATTGCTTTACTTTATAGTTTTTACCATGATCACGCCAAATTCGACTTATTGTTTCAATACTTCATTGTCATCTTCCTTTTCCTTCACCAATAACTCGGGAGAGTTATTAGATATATGTTTAATAGTTACCATGTATCTACAATTTGTTGCAATTTCCGATATTTTGGCATTGCCAGCGCCGTGATTACGGAGGAACTGAAGAATCGCGCTGCAAGAAATCTTGGCGCTTGCAATGCTGAAATGTCGGAAGCTCAAAAATATCCTCCTCCTTGCGTCGTATTTCCTCAATGCTGAGGGTCGTGACCTCTACGGAGTAGTTTTTGGTAGACCACATCACGCCACGTTGATCTTTCCTCGGCAGCGTGAATGGCTTCACATGCGGTGGTGTTGAGTACGGTAGGAATTTGGTGTGGTCATCTCATGGGGGATTGACCCTTTGATCTTTTTCCTTCCATCTTGCTGGTCAGCAACAATTTCTCCATGTTGTTGTCACTCTTTCGTGCTGTATGGCCAAAGAAGTCGAAAACTCTTCGGAGGCATGTGGTGTGGAGTCTTGCATTAATTGTTAGTGTAGCTAGTATAGATTCATTGGTGCGGTGTTTAATATCTCAAAAATATATATGGTAACTATTCCGTTAATAATGTGAATATTACTAATGTGTGTAACCGTTATAGATTAAAAAAAAATATTTTGATGAGTTTGTTGTAAAAAGTCCCCACATAAATTACATAGCATAGGTTCCATAGCAAAAATAATAATGATATCTTACCACCGTAGGAAATTTCTATCCACATAACAGTTTTAGCGTCTAGAATTCAGAATTCTAGATAGTTATAATAAAGAAACAGGTTGGAAACAGGAAATGCGTGCAGTAAATGACGAAGATTTACATTCTGACGCTCTCTAGTGAGATCTAGTTCAGTTATTTTACGCTTTTTGCTAAATAACTGTTACTCAACCGTAAACATCGATCTTCCTGTAATTATGGCGCTGTTACAGCGCTTGTAACTATGTGAAATCTTATAGCGAATCTGTCGAGGTGTTTATTAGAAATCACATGCAATTAATGAAACTTAATTACTTAATTATTCAGATATACTTCCTACGTTATTACGGTTCTTTTATATTATATTTTTCTTTTCAAAAATAACAATTGTTCCGAACAATTCAGAGTAAATTAAGAAACAAATGAATAATCAATACTAATTACAGTTATAATATCGATATTTTAAATTATTTGTGTTGATAGTGTATTTATATAGTTTTATACGTGTAAATTGTTATTTTAGAGCACATCTGCAAATAAAAGTAATAGAATTTTGTAGTTATATTGGATTTGGTCAATGTAAAAACGTCTGGCGACAAATTTTAAGTTAAAATGTTGATGTAGTATCCGTGCAGGTCGAAAATTCTGTAGGCTGGCAACCTACAGAATATCGGTTGATAAATTACTAATTAAAAATTGAATACAAAATACTAACAATATCCTTTTCGTGGATAGAAAATACGACTCACTCGAACAATGAAAAAAAAACAATAAAAACAACGAGAATGTTGTTTTTACCTATAATGTATATAGGCTGTAAGTTTTCCTATGAAAATAAAAATAAAATAAAAAAACAATTCCGCAAAAGTCCAAGCCTTTTTTAAAAACTTGGATTAGTAAATCCAGTTTATAATTACAAATTAGTTAGTGTAGCATGATGTAGTTATAACTACTCTCTGTCAACAAATAATATACATTTTATTTTTCCATACTAGTAAATCAAATAAAAATCACCGTTCCAAATATTATTCATACTAGCATTTTAGAAATGGATGATAAAAATACCTTGCCTAATTAAAGTCCAATACAAAATGTCTCAAACATGATTTACAACCCAAAACCTATTAATGACTAATAAAGGATTAAGGGAATCGAAGCACCGTCTCAACGGCCATAGAATTTTTTAATATCTCTAAATCATCCGACCGAACAGACATTCTTAGAATCCCTACTAAATTATAATAATGTCTCCATAAAGCAAGAACCTATCTAAATTATATTTTGACATAGAAGCGAAAAATGCCATCTTTAATCTTTTAGCAATATATCTCTCATGCAAATTTTACGCTATTTAATCTGATCTGATCTTCCAAGAACGATTTCGAAAAGTTTCGATTTAAAACAATCAGATTCGTGCAAAGAATTTATTCTGACCTCAACACATTAACAGGAACTCTTTTGGATTAGCATAATGCGTAGAGATGCCTCGAGAATTCATAAAAAAAGTATTTCACTAAAGAAATATTACTCTATCCATCCAGAATTTTTATAGCCAAAATGCAATAGTAGTTTATGCAACGGTCATATAATAGGAGTTATTAAAACACGAGTGTAGGTTTATCGCATAAGGCAAAGCCGAGTGCGATGATAGTATTACCACAGTCTATGTTAACCTTATTTATGCTGTGGTATTACACCAAGGTATACCTAAGCTTTAATACCTAATTATATGCCTTTGCATACACTATTTTACACACAGCACATTTTTGGAAAAATATTAAAGGTGTAAATACATGTCGTCATCTCATCTTAGCAAGGGGCGACTTACGGCCGAGATGATGAAATCGTCATGACTTCGATAAGTACCTAATAATTGCTCAAAATGCATGCAAAAAAATTTTTAGAGTAATTAGTTTGAAAACATATTTACATAATTAAACAGTGCATAATATTAGCAACACTATATAAGTAACGGAAAAACAAAAAACAAAGAGAATACATTTTTCCAAGGCAAGCGGTTGCAAAAAAAGTTCATACTTCTTATCTTAGTAATCTTTTCGAACAACTTGTTTAAGTTATTAATATGTATATGCTATAGAAAAAGAACAACTTGATGTAAAATATTACTTTAAACATGAATAATTGCAAGATAACTAAAGAAATAGACGTTCGTAAACTCATAACCCCCTTATTAGGATTACCTGTGTCGTAGGAGGCATGGGCAATTCACAAACTTTCAAGATTCGTGTATAAACATTTCAGCTTATCTTACAAATATTTGCTCCAGTCAGGTATTAAATCTCGGGACTCGCTTGCAAGCTTGTGTAATGTCCCTGCCAATGGGACCAGCGTATACGTAATGATTCTGTTTCTTCTCCATTACGCTCTTGACAGAGCGGTCGTGATCGTCATGAAGGTAGTGTGGGTTGGGCCAGAAGTCCGCACACTTGATTACGTCGGTCCATCACATCAGTAACCTACCGCGCGGTCTGATGCCTTCCACTCTGCCTTGAACGACTAGGCGCTCAATGGAGTCGTTGTCTCGCCTGGAATTTTACGTAACAGATAAAATTTATAAAAACAGAAAATATACCATGGAATGCTAATTCATTACGATTTGAAAGGGTTTTACTTATTAAACTTGTTACACATGTCACTTCGTTTGTTATGACCTATATCTAATAAATTATTGATGACCTAATTGACATATCTGTAACATGATTGGTTATATTATCTAGAAATATATTTAATATTTTTAAAACTTTCGAATTTTGATGGGTGCCTTGGTGACCTAGTAATCATAGTTTATCACTATTAGGCAGAAGATGCGCGCCGCCGGTCCGGAGACATAATTTTTTTCTCTTTTTACACCATCAAGTTTCGAGATGAGAAAGTCGTTTGCCTGTCAATGCCACCTAGAGCTTCTCATGGCCCTGCTCCGCGCTCGATACCTTGAGACTGGTCTCAGTCTCATCCTCTCGGTAGGTACTCCTTGCGCACAGTTCTTACGCGGTGGAATATCTCTCACTGCAGTAAATCCAACCAAGACGACCTCTTAAACTAGCGACCTATCACTTAGCAAGTCGGTTTTCCTAGTCTCTTACGATTCGCGCCCTGACGGCGGGAGTGTTTTTTTTAAATTCCGTCCTGTATAATATTTTTTTACATAATATCCGATGTGTAAAATACTTCAAAATGAATCTAGGCATTTTTCATGAATTATCAAATATAAACATTTTATGCTGTAGGATCTATTGCAACTATTTAGACCATACAATCAATTTGTTTCCATTTAGAAGAAAATGAAGGGTGATGAGAAATTAATATTAAGACTATCTAGTACAGTAGTGGAGTTTATTGGTAATACCATCGTCTTTTATGAGACATTTGAACGTTATTATCGCAGAATTAGCGCTTGCCTCGTTGAGTTCATAAAGAGGTTAGTTATGAATATGACTGAGGCATTATGCAAGGTGCACGACCACCCACATTGGAACACTTGTATGCTCCATTGTATTGACTGACTGACTGCCTGTGTAATGTATGACAGTTACTTGGCTTTGTTGAAAAACTTCTATCTTATATGAATTGTTGTTGTTTCAAAATAGTTAGCTTTGGGGTTGTGGACGTAGAATTTTTTTAGACCAAAATTTAGGGCTACTTGTGGAAGGCTAAGATTCTAAGTTTAATCCAAATCAAATTAATAAACAAATAAAATTCTACGTTAAGTTTTCATGGCAAATGAGGAACAATTATGACAGGGGACAGTTTTTCCAAATAGTCTTTTTTGTTATAAGTAGTTTTATTTTAATATAAAATGAAACATTGTCAAAACTTCTACAAAGTAACTTACTTTAGAGGATAGAGAAACTCCTAAAGTATAGCCTTGAGAACAATAATTTATGCTAAAATGAATGTATATATATTGAAATTATTATTATATAAGCCCATTATGAAAAAATAAGGATCTTGACATATGGTGGATGGGCTCTTTCGAAACTGTTAACTTTATATGTGCGGTAACACTACAACTTGTAACAGCTACGTAATAACCCCAATCCGAAAAAAGTGTCGTACAGATATTGTTGATCGTAAGTACTGTCATTCATGGTTACAAAAGAAAAGCTCCGCACCACAAAATACATAACTGAAGCGCTTTGTGTATACGTCGAGCCGCTTTTTGTTAATCTCATTTGGTCTGTGATCGAATGCACGCACATCACGTGCTATCGCGATAAACGAAATTTTATCGTTTTCTTTTCCATGCTTTTCTATTTGACGGAAGTCGATTTGAAAAGTAATTGAAATAATGTGAGCTTATGTACTGTTGTTTAAATGTACGTTTCGTCCTGACTACCTAATGTAATGCGGTGTGTCTGTGGGAATGCTACGGAAGCCGGCTTTGTGATTAGATTAGTGTGAATGAGTGATTTTGTTTGACATTTTGATGCGTTGAAGATAGAACTCGTTGATGGTACGTTTGTGTAACTAACGCATTTGAAACGCACTTCATTGTTGGTTGAGATTTACCTATTTATAGGTTGATAAATATAGTAGGAAATTGTAATTTTTCATCAGAATACTCAACTCTTAAAACTTGATCATAAGAGTTGTATGTTGTAAAATAATATTATTATTATTAAATTATTATTAAATCATTTATTTCGAAACACATAGGAATCATATTACAATAATAATTAAATTCACTAAAAACTACAACACAATTACACACAACATTTACACACTAAAATTAAACAATTATATTACATTAATGATTACAAAAAAGATCAATGTCAACCAAAAACAAAACAAATTAAAATATATTGATATCATTATATTAAAATTAAAATATATCGCGTTCTAAAAATTATTGAGATTTAGTCCCGATAATTATTTCCTTTTATCTTAAGGCAAGAGTTTTAAGTGATTACTTATGGCACGGAAACGTGGTCTCTCAATATGGGCCTTATGTGTAAGCTTTAAGTCGCGCAACGAGCTATGAAGAGGACTAAGCTCGGGGTTTCTGGAGGATGAGGAGATCCGTAGAACAACGAAAGCCACCAATATAGCCTAGGAGACAAGCCATAAAGAAGTAATGGGCAGGGCACAAAGCACGCAGAACAGATGGCCGATGGGGGCGGAGGGTTCTCAAGTGGAGACCACGGACTGGCAACCGCAGCGTAGGTCGTCAAACGACAAGGTGGACAGATGACTTGATAAAAATCGCAGGACGACCTTGCATGCAGGCCTCTTCCAACTGGTTCTTTTTGATAATTAGCTATGTTCAGCAGTGAATGTTCTACGGTTGAGATGATGATGATGATGATGATATTTACAAGATTGTAGATAATGCAAAGTAAAATATCACACACACATTTTCTTACTAGCATTATTATATAGTATTCCGTGTACCGTTATGAATATCTAACGTGTAGATGAATAATGTTTATAATTAATTATTGATTACTCGTAACTAGTAACAAAACAGCCAGTTAGCACTTGACTCGGAACTAATGCCGCGTCAATCAATGGAAGATCAGTGTTACATTAAGCATATGCCGCATGCGTGAATAACTGCATTATGAGATCACCCCTACTATACATTTTTGATGAATCTTGAGATTCGTTCGTCTTGAACTCGAAACGTCATTCTGACTACACGTCGTTACAATTCCACAAGCTTCTGACAAGAACAGCCGTGCGATCCTCTAAGAGATGACAAGAAACGCTGGAAAAGCAACCGTATGTACAAGGGCGATATCTCTAAAAGCATTTGACATCGGTGAGCTCGTCGACGAGATCGTCGACAAATCATTACAGAATCGCACGGCTGAAACCAGAAAAAAAATACCATAAAAATGTTTTAGGAATAGACTAAATAGGTACGAAACAATGTTAAAATATTATCACAGTCATTACTAATATTAGATTTAAAGTTTTTTTTTTATAAATACATTCATATCATTATCGTATATAATACACATTTGTCGTATAAATATTGTTTAAAACTATTTTTAGTCTTTTTATGTAAGATAAATGAAATGATTACAATGTATGACCGTACGTACTAGCGCGAACGCAGCCGGGTGCGCAAGTACTTCATGAAGAAGTCGCCCGGACGGTCACAAAACCGGTCGAACTATTCGACTATACCTACCGCGTAAGTTAAACCGTCAAAATAATATTAAAATGTATGACCGATCGTGAGAGTAGAACATATCGTAGTGGTTAAAACATTAGCCGACCTATAACGCACGACCTATTTATCAAAGTCGAATTAGTAGGTGACATAAGGGCGTAAAACATATGGCGTGTAGCAAGTCGGTCTGTCTGTAAACTGGGGTATTATTATATCGAATTAGGTGCTGGTGCGGCCAGAACTGCGTAGTAAACTACTATTGAAAATCATATTAGCGACATATGTTATCTGGTGTGATGACATTTTGAGGATGGTGCTGAAGCTCTTAACTTACGTTAACGACACCTATAATTTTTATCTAGATGTTAAGTATATTGGAATATTTTTAATTACCAGATTTTTTTCATATAGGTATATGGAAACTGCAGTTTATTTACAAATCTCAAACACAAGGAAAGCTTTTACTAAGGCATGATATTGTATTTTTTCTAGGTAATAAAATTTTACTATTACTACTAAAAATTTACTCTTACTATGGGCCTTATAGATAAGCTCAAATTCGCACAACGAGCTATGGAGAGGGCTATTCTCGGGATTTCTCTACGTGATCGAATCAGAAATGAGGAGATCCGTAGAAGAACGAAAGTCACCGACATAGCTCAGAAGATTAGCCAGTTGAAGTGGCAGTGGGCAGGGCACATAGCACGTAGAACAGATGGCCGATGGGGCCGAAAGGTTCTAGAGTGGAGACCACGGACCGGCAAGCGCAGCGGCGGTCGTCCACCGACACGGTGGACAGACAACCTGAGGAAGGTCGCAGGACGACGTTGGATGCAGGCCGCTTCCAACTTTTCCTTTTGGAAAAAAATGGGGTAGGCCTATGTTCAGCAGTGGACGTCCTACGGCTGAGATGATGATGATGATAATAGTAAAGTAACAGTAGAACTCTTTGTGAATGAGTTCTACTATGAGATTGCCACCATGTCTATTACTACCGTGAAGCAGTAATATTCGCTTGACGTCCTTACTTTATACTTTACACCCGTAGATAATATTACCGTGACCAGGTGGACCTCATGTGCTAGTGCTGTATTCAAATTGCAAACAAGTCAATATAATGTTTATAACACGAGATGCAAGGTGATACATCACTGCAACCAAAACCTACAGAGGATACGAAGAATCGAGTAACCGAATCATATTTTAAAACATGCATAGGTATATTCGCGTCAAGATCCAACGCAATAAATCAAGCAGGGATATCGCGTAATGGACACCGAGGACGTCCCAGAAGAGACATAAATTCGTTTTTGTAAGGTTTTTTACTAAATCATTTTGTTGTAACACGAGTATCGTCGACAACGTATCGGTGACTAAATGAGGTAATGCTGTTTGTTTAAATTCGTTTTGTTCCTTATATCTTTTTGCGGTATTTGTTTGCGATTTGTTTGTTTGAATTTTAAATACAGATTAAGGTACGAGACTAGTGAAATTCAATTAAAAAATAATAATATGCTGATCTACTGCCGAGTTCAGGCCTTACTTCTTCTACTTAAATAAAAGTAGTGGTTCATTTTGTAATAAGTTGTTGTTGTATAAATAAATCGTACAATCTTACTGAAATAAACAATTAATAATAATTTTTCTTCCCAATAGACAAATCCTATTGGAACTTTTCTCTTCCATATATGATCCTAAATTTGTGACCTAAGTAGTCTACCGATAATTTCGACCCTGTACATTCATCCTATGATGCTATCTATATGTATATTATTTTGTATTAATAGTATGGATAGTAAAATGTGCCTAAGTTGATTGAATCAAACTTTGTTGCCAGTCACTTTATGAGATCGAACAGGGTACTAGCTTACAAAAACGAAAAAATAATAATTAAGTTCTTAAGATAGAGGATAAAATTTGAGATCTTAGACCAGAAGTTTGCATTTTCCAACTGACACAACCATATATTCATACTGGCAAATCTAGCCGTGAATATAACTAGCGGTCCCGATGGAATTCAAGCTGTATACTTGTTGAAACCCGTACACCTGAGCCGTGTTTTGTTTGGAAACTTCTATACTTCTATCTATTATATCCTATTTATATCGCAGGATACTAGTGCCTAAAAACTGGATTGCTTCCATTGAAATGAACTTACGAAAATTTCTGCAACTCTATATCTTGAGTTATTCTATAACTCCCAAAGTTATTTCTAATGCTCGAATCAAAACAGTTCAAGTATGAACTGCATTTTCACTTTACGCCAAAAAGCTTGAGTTTGATCCTCAAGTCACTAACCAATAAAGAACCAGGCGTATTTCTTCACTAGTCAGAGTCAGTTTAAAACGCCATTTACTTTTTTTTCGTGACAATCATTGAGCACCTGAAGCTCTATGGAGATTTCTGATGTCTACTTTGAACTTTACAATATATATATATATAATACACACACATCTAGTCTTAAGTTAACTTGGCCCTTAAAAGTTGGGTATATAAAATGAGGCAAGGATTTACTTCACGCCCGGGCAGTTCCTAAACCCTTATCAAGAAGCATAACGGTAACTCTGCTCATGCTTGAAGCATTCTTCTCACTTCTACCATAGCTTAAATATTACGTACCTCTTTGATGGTTTGACCAAAGTACGAAACTGGAAGGTTTGCTGGAAGGCGAACTATAGGATCGTTGGCAACGACTTACTTGAAACTATGCATAAGAGACTTGAACATCGGGGCAGACTTGCTCCTATATTCATTATGCGCAATACCAGCGAGGAGTAGTATTGTTTGAGTCTGTTGACTCTTGTTGCTTTCAAATGTCAGTGAACACATACCTATCTTCTAGGTCAAATTAAAATTAAAAACGTAATATTAATCTGACTCTAAGAATAAGGTTAATAGTTGCGTTGGTCCGTATTTGTCCTATGTCGTCTCATCACATGACCTTTTTTCCTTTACTCATTTACTTTATATTCTTAAAAAAACAACAGTTTACAATTTGTTTATTAATTTCGTATTTATTTCTTATATTCGTGCTATGCGTCTTCTCAACTCAACCGATGTCAAAGTTACTAGAAGTATACGATACCTAAACTATAGCTTCAAAACTTCAATAAAACATCAAGAAATTATTTATATTTATATACTGCATATATATTTATTTCTAGATTTAAACATAATGGCCGTATCTTCAGATTAAGACGAACATGATCTTAATTAATAGCTATACTCAAAAACACTTTTTGGTATTTATTCAAATTGAAGCTATAATATCTGAAATTGTAGTGTAATTTTACATATTTCTTTGGAGAGATGATATCAGACCTAATAATTTAGCTTTATTGTCTGGTCTATTTCGTTTCGAAAGAGTTATGAAGGTAACGGAAAGTTCCAAGTGGTATAATTTCTGTGTTCAATCCATTTTTAATTTAATTATAGGTGAAGTATTTTTAGTAGATATTTACAAAGAAATGTAACTTTTGTAAAAATATTCGTTATATAGGACTTAAAACTGAAGTTATGGATTGATGAGTGGTGCTGCTGATCTTACTGTTTTTGACTAGCGTAAATAATACCATCATATGTACGACTTGTTTGTCCAGCCTTTTTATCGTATATAATAGAAAAATACAATTACCTAATATTCACAAATCCATAAACATTTTCGCTCTTCAAAAATTACTAGTTTTTTTATATAAAATATAGCAATAGGTACTATCCATAAAAGCTGACATTATCATAAGCCTCATCCCGAAAATACATCTCTGAAAACAAAAGACTTTAAAATAAACGTGATAGTGCTCAACGTTCAAGCTATTCATCATTCACTTCACTGACAGTGTAGAGTCTTGACAGTCTCAAGAAAAGATCCCTCTTCACTCACAAAAGTTTGTTGAAACAATGCCAGTTGCGGATCAGTGACAGTGAACGAAGATAGTAAGCATGCCAATTACGGTGGTAACGTGGTTTGAACACGCGAGCGCTCCAATCAATTTTGTATACGAGCCTCCATGTTTATGAGCTCGACGAAGATCGTTTATCTATGCAATGTACCACTTCCTCCATTCCACGTTTTGTTCGATCATATTTATTGCGCCCCGACAAAGTCCCATTACTTAACAGAGCTTTATACTCCATACTATAATCTCCATTCTCATTAGAGAATACATTTGAAGCTCTACATTCTCCATCTAATCTAGCTTCAGTAATTCTCTGATAACGTTTTAGAATGTCTATAAGGCATCCAAATGGTTTCTTTGTTTATGTTCAATTAATTTATTGTTAATTAAAATCCGTTCAAACGAACGAATATTTCGCTTTCAGATCTGTATCGTCTCCTGGTCTTAGGTTATTGCCAATAAAAGCTATTTCATTAGCAGCAGTTTGTTATCTTGATAATTTGTTGAAAGCATGGACTAAAAATACAAATAAAAGTTAAACGTAGTCAAAAGTGAAATCGTAGACTGTCGAGTTGAGATTGAAATGGTGGTCCATGTTGGGGATTTTAATGTCTTTATAAGTGCTGTCTGACACAGAACTAATGAAACAGCCATTTTATTGATCTACCTGCCAGGTGACACGAAACCCGTCGCCCTTTAGACTGCATTATGTTTTTCTTAAAATTATTTTCTATCTTACTCTGACGCCGTTCTAGTGCCCTTGAGAGAAAAGGACTTCATAATTATTATTCTGTGCATTAAGTCGGGCACATTTCATTTTGAGACGACCCCCATCATTTGATAAGCCGATGAGACGTTTTTAGCATTAATACATTAGGCAACGAAAAATATTTCAATTATTTTCGAATTAGGTTTTTTCAACGTCTACCAATTGGGCTTTCCGTTCGAAAGCTCTTCTCCAGAAGGTTTTGTGACAAGTAAATGACAAGGCTCGAAGTTCGTTAAATCGACTTATAAAGATAATACTCGTATTACAAGCGGACATGTATGTATGCGGCTGATTTTCAATAATTCTAGTTGGTGGCTTATTTTAACGAGAGAGAGTTTTTTAGGTGCTAAGAGTGCAAATGTTTTATTTTAGGCTTCAAACGTATTAGAGCATGATTTATATATATTGACTGGTTCATATTCATAGTCGTATGTAGTCAAACTTCTTCTGTGCGTCACTTGGTATGTTATATCGAATTGATAACCGCTGCCTTTTTCAGTTACGTAAGTATTTATATAGCATCTTTAGAAAATTACAAAAAAAAACTTTTTAAAAAGAACCGTTTGTACCTCGGGATATGATGTATCTCCTTGCAAAATTTTATCAAGATCCAGTCACCTGTTGAGGCGTGATAGCGTAAACAAATAAAGAAACAAACTTTCTTTCACATTTGTACTATTAGTGAGGATTATAAAACTATTTACTTACGAGTACCTTTATAAAATACCAGACCGCAGGTTCGTCCTTTTTTGAGTGACTACAATGTGGTCGCACTGCCTCTCCGCTACGTATGAGACGGATGGGGTGTGTGGGGCACGGACCCACTCCATTCTTCTTCCATTATAAGCGATGTTCGGAGAGCACTTTCAGCAATTGGAAGGTCAGCGATACGAATGATCACCTCACTCACCTCCAGAGGACTGAGTGGATCCATTTTAACTGGTCGGAGCCTCCTCCGAGCCTAAGCAGGGTAACCTGTGCTTGCCTTCGCATGCGTGTGACATTTTCTCGCTCTGGAAGAACTCCTCGGGATTTCTTTGCTGCCGCACCGCAACGATAGGCTTCGGTGATGGTCTCCGCTTGGAGCTTCTAGGGTAGATCAATAGTCAGCATGCGACCCACCGTATATGTAACACGTCACAGCAGTGTCTTATTGTAGCAACTGAGGCGTCAACCCAGCCCGGTACCCTGTGAAGGACGGACTACGGAGTATTGAAGTAAAGCATAATTGATAACAAAGAAAAATTGTAAATTCTTCTTTAAGCTTACAAATTCTGATTCATCTGTTCTCCATATCAAATTAAGATAAGAAATCAAACATTATCAGTTATCACGTATTTGACAATTTCATAACTATTTTATGGGGATCAACGAGCCCGCATGCCAGACAATTGATGCAATCATCGCCAATGAGATTTTGGGGGTGTAAAATACATATATTTTGATACAGTAACACAAGCGAAGTTATAGCTTTCTGAGCTTTATACGTGTAGCTAATACAAAGCACGTTACGTATGTTACCAAAAAGTAGTAGGTACGTGTTAGTTATCTATAAATTTTTTAATTACCTGTTCTATCTATAACCGTACCTCTCGTCATGCAGGCCCGTCCGCTGTTGTTGTAACCATGGTATTAGTGAGCCTTGTACTTGTATATGGAACATGTACGTTCAGCGGTCGACTTATTATGTTTAAGACATTATAATACATGAAATTTAGAAGCTTATGCATGCATTGTTGTTTTATGATCCTCTTTACATAAATCAACACACGAAATGTTTGTTTGGATCATATGAAATGAACTATACATTTACATCATCGTTGTCAGCTCAGCCGAATTTGCGAATTTCTCCCTGACAGGCCGAAGTTAAAGAATATTTTTTCTTCCGTTGGGATGAAATCGTAAGGGGCGAGGAAAACCAATTTACCAGGAGGTAGACTTCTTGTGCAAGAGGCAGTCTTGTGGTTGGTACCACTGTAGTGCCAGATGTTTTGCCGTAAAGCAAGCGCGTGTGAGCATTACTACGCTGGGTGTGAAGGGCATTGTAGCAAGTGAAACAACTGGGAAGAAGAGATTCAAGGGCCAATGTGTTTGGTAACGATCGCTGTACAGTGCCACATAAAACTACAGTTCTAGGCAATCGTAGTGCTTATATCTAGGCGCTTGACTTACACATCTAGTTCTCTCTAGTTACTTGACTGCATAAAAACTACAGCGCAAGTTTTGCTACTGCAAGATGAATTTTGCTGTCACAGAACGGAACTGTAATTGCATTGGCCACAACTAAATTATTTTAACAACTATTCGATAATAACTTCATTTTGGACGTCTGCGGGCGAGCCAGACGGTGTCGATTGAGATATTTGACTAGGGTCGCTTTATTGCCATTGGTAAATGAAAACTAAATTGTTGACTTTATTAAATTTTACTCACTTATTATAATACGCAAGATAAACATAACTTTGTGGTCATATTATGTATTTGGCTTGAGTAAAGGAAAACCAGCCTGTGCTGTAACTTTTCTATGCAGCTATTGAGAAATAAGAATCGTTACTAGATTTTTATACAGTTTATATATAGGTAATTAAAAAAACAACCTTTTTTTTCTTATATAGACCTAGATATAGATAGATATAGATACCATCTGACCAGTGAATATGCAAATTAGGGTTGAAGTCTCATCGAAGGAAATAGTAAATCTTAAAATTGCAAAGTATGAATTTCTCTGGAAAGTCGTTAATACTTTAAAAACGCATACCTTATATAGTCATATCATACCCGAAGTTATTTCACTTGGAGTAGTTTCTAATCAATTTTGTGAGCTACTTACTTAGCTACCTACACAACCAATTTTTCTCATCTGTGGGACAAGGCTCTTCCTCTCGTGAAAAATAGTATGGGCCAAACTACACCGGGCGAGCCAGCTGGTGTAAGCAGCTTTCGAACAGTCAGAATGCCTTTGACATGATCCTAAGACAGGGTGTTACAAACTCTATGAAGCATAAAAGCACTTTGGTGAACATGCCAATTAAATTGGTGTCCGTGGAGGACACAGCAAGGTAATCTCTTAATATAGTTGATAAGTTTCTAAATAATAGATCAGCTCAGAAAGACATATTTGGCAGCACGTCTTCCAATTTGACTCACAGCTACTCATTAATACGTAAAACAGCTCTCCTCAATATAAATTCCATGAAAAGGGTAAAAGATGGAAAGAAATAAATAGATAAGAAAAAACTTACACCAACACCATAACGTTCATAACGTCATAAATAACGACACTTATTTTCATTCCAATCTGAATTTCGTCCGCACCAAGATAAAATCTGTCCGTGTGTTTGTTTGTATACTTATTTGTTCGGTTATAACTCAAAGTCCATTGAATTGCCTATTGTACGGTTTATTTCATTGTTTAGAAAATTTCAGCAAAATGTTTACTATCAAACATTATATTATGTGGTTTCGCAGAAAGATTGAATTAAGTAGAAATATTTGAGCAATGTCGCAGGGCGAAGTAGTTCTTGATAAATAAGCTTTTATTCGAGTGCACAGATAAGTAATCTTCGGTGGGTGACAGACACATAAATCAAAAGCTGTGAATGGGCCGGGCCCTAGTTGTACGATAAAAGTTTTTGTGATGCTCAGAATTGTGTTACAAATGTTGTTTGACACGGAACAATTTTTGTTTCTTTTCAACATTATTGTGTAGTTCAGTAATTAAATAGTACTCGTTATCCTTGCAAAAATCAAATGCATTAGTGTGTATTATTTCTTACAAGACCCAATTTCTAGGGTTGGTATAAGAGCAGAGGGATCTTTACTTGATAGTTGATAGTTGTAGTTGAGATATATCTCAACTAAAACTATCAACTACAAAGTGACACTATAGACAGGTAGCGTATGCCTGTTTCCTTGCCTACGAGGGATTCTTCAACGGAAAGTTCTATATTATTTATTGAAAATATCTTATATGTTTTGTTAATTTATACCTACTGGAGTTCAGACTATCTGGTCAGTTTTTTAATGTTTTTTTTTATAACCGCTACAGTAGGTTAACCCAATCGAGTTCAACATAAAAAAATACTGTCCTTGTAATGTATTGAAGACAATGCATATAATGAAATTAAACGAAACATTGGTTGATACAAATTTATGATAATAATAAGTAGATAAATAGTTTGTAGTGTCATTCAGTGTTTATTTATTAGCCTAATTCAGCGTTAGTAAAGGAATGTCTTACAAATGGCTTTGAGCAAACAAGTCGTCAAACCGCCGCCGTTTCGGGGGTGTGGTTGACCAAACCAGACTAGGGACAACCTATATATACTTAGCAGTATGGTGTAAAACTTTGTAATAAAAAATATAACTTAAATTACACTTAAAGTTACTACGCGAAAATTTGTAAGTGTATTTGTATGTTTGTTACTTCTTCACGCTCAAACGGCGGGATTAAATTTGATAAAATTATTATGGAGGTAAATGAGACGCTGGATTGAAACATGGGATATTTTTTTTTTGTATATTGGTTTGGTATTTAGTGAATTCTAGGTTTTCATCATCAGCATTGATTACCACCCCACACGTGTGTAACAGCGCGGGCGCAGCTGGTTAGGTATTTAAAATCCATCAAACTGTTTCTCCTGATTTAAGACGAGATTCACTCTAGTAACACTAATTCTTTTTGGCAGTCGGTTAAAAAAACACCCACCCAACAGTTGTAAGTTGTAACACTTGATGTAACATAATTATATAAAATCATATCACCATTATCATGAGCCAGAAGATATGCAACAAGTTCTCCGGAACTTGTTGCTGCGACACGTTCCACACGCCTTCTCAACACATCCTCTCTTTTCCTAAATCCGTGGTTTAATCTTCAGGCTCCACATATTTTTGGATGAGATGTTCACATAATTTCCCTAATAATCCGAGTCAGATTATGTCAACTTTCATCGAAGTTTTAAACCTAACTAAATTAGATATATTTGATTTTTATTTATACAGTCATTTCTTAATTTACACTATCACGAATACCATTGAATCGAACTCAGGAATCAAGTTTCAATTTCTGGACTAGAATTTTGTTGCTGACAAAATTGCTACAGTGAAATCTAGACAAAAGCGTGCAATGTGTGATAGAATCAAATTTACTTGTAAAGATACTGCTTTTATACTACGCTAGGGGAGCGCAGACAACGACATTTATTTGTAGCCACAAAATGTACGTAACTGTCTCTCAAGATTTATTCCCAAACATGCCGTAATCTCTACTGTCGTGGGCGTAAACGCATTTGTTCGTCGAGAACCGTGATATACTTGCCCTTGTATATTTTCGGTCGAAGCATCTTTGATAAGCTCGCACGGACTCCATATTCTACGATAAAGGAAAATATGTTAATTCCAACGATACGAAAGAACCAATATGACCTACTAAGTGATTGGGTTTCCGATGCGGCCGCGTGTTTTGAATTCGAACGGACCGACCGCTTCGAAGATCACTCCAATGTTTACAAATTGCTTGATGGGAGAAAAAAATCAATGGGATTGAGATATTCATTTTGATTAGATCTGATTTAAATAAGGTCTCGATAAGAATATCTCCACGGGTAAAGTTTTTATGGTTTCAAAACACCGTATAAATTTAGTTTGGATTAATAAAAAGGTTTATGTAACAGCAAGCATCATAAATGCGAATAAAGTAGGTCAAATAAACCAAATAAATACACTTAGTGATACAAAACATTGCTGAAATTGATGCCTTTCTCACAATATGGCGCCACTAAAAATTTCCATCTTTTATGAAATATTGAGGATTAAAGCGAGGTTTCAAAAAATCTAATTTTAATTAAAAAATAAGCAAACGGTAATTAATTTCAACGGTCGCCGTCTCTAATACAATGGTGTACAAATTAAACGCTTAGACTCGAAATGCTTGCGGATAAAACTCTGCCCTTAACTTTACCGTCTTTAGTATTTATTTTTTTCCATTAAAGTTATAATAGCTGGAAATTAATTCTCCTTTACTGAAACAATTCCGTTTATTCTTTTACCTTTTGAATTATTGCTTTGTTATAATTCAAGCCCTGAATAAATTTTCACGGAATAAAAAAGGAGATGTTAATTGCGTTCCTGTCTCTGAATTCTCCGATAAATTAATTTGGGGTTTAATAAAGTTGAAATGGTTCAATACCGGAGCGCTCAGGGCGTTGTTTTATTTGTCAGCATATCGTTCTAAAATAATTAGAATGGGAATTTATAGATGTCATCGGTGTGACGTGATTTAGGGACGCCTTCCTTAGAGTGTTTCCGCATTGTTTATGAAGATAAGTGAGATCCATGTCCTTTATCATCAGCTTCAACAATATTTTTAAGTTAACGTATTTAATTTTATATATTCGACTGAAACTTTCAAACTCTTTTTTTAAATGTTGTAGGTATCGATGCTCGGACGGATCGCCTCGTTGGCCTAGCGGTCTGACATAGTTTGTCAGGAGATGCGATTTCTAATCCCGTCCGAGGATATGTATTTTACTCTCAAAAATTGCAAAGTTTGGTCAGCAGGCAACAGTTAGTACTTCAAAAATCATATAATAAAATTATAAAGAGTCGTGAATCAGTACGAAAGTTAAGTGTATAAACACTTCTGTTGTTGAATTTAATGAGAGAGTCAAATTCAATTTCCGGACGGATCACGTCAGTGGCCTTGTGGTTATGGCGTCTAACACGAAATTCGGACGTTGTGGGTTCGAGACCTGTCCAAAGATGTGTATTTTTCTATGGAAAATTAAAAACTTTAATTATATCAGAATTATCATGATCATCTCATCCGTAGGACGTCCACAGCTGAA
Source organism: Selenia dentaria (assembly GCA_917880725.1). Taxonomy (NCBI): domain Eukaryota; kingdom Metazoa; phylum Arthropoda; class Insecta; order Lepidoptera; family Geometridae; genus Selenia; species Selenia dentaria. The sequence goes on from OU862893.1 coordinate 23,148,775, forward strand.
CATAGATCTCCCCATAAATTTTCAAAAGAATCGGTTGTAAGGCTATCAAACGTCGTCCTGCCACCTTTACCAGGGGGCCTACTTCTTCCTTTTAAGAAACTATCATTAATAAATATATAAAGAAGCGTTTTGTTAAGCTTACAATAATTATACTTACTATCGTACTCCAACCGACACAAAACGGTCAACCAAATTTAATGGAAAGGTTGCAATATGACTACTTTAAGAGGTGGGAGTAGAGCCTTTGGTTGTCTGTCCACCGTGTCGGTGGACGACCTGTGTTGCGTTTGCCGGTCCGTCATCTCCACTCCAAAACCTTCCGGCCGGATGTGCATCTGTTCTGCGTGCTTTGTGCCCTGCCCACTGCAACTTTAACTGGCTTATCTTCTGGGATATGTCGGAATTTTAAAAGTTATACCCCAAGAAAGCATAAAAAAGAAAAAGCGGATGGCGAGAAAAAAACTAACAACGGCGTCAACGGCAAACATGGATTTTATTTAATATTCGTAGATTTGTGTTTCTTCGAGTTTTGACGTGTTAAAGTGGTGGATTATAAACTGTCGAGTGTTTAAAACGGTGCAAAAGTGTATCTTATGATGAAACATTGTTTTGTGTTTTTCTATATAATCGCCAGATATAGGTTTAGTCATAGAATAAGTTTTAGTAATATAGTTTATGCCACTGTGACTTGACTTTGACTACTTGAATAAAAATTTCAAGTATTTAACTAAATAACTCGAGCAATGGCAAATAACAAACGTACGATTCCACTTGTAAAGAAAAAGAAACATATAAAAATGTTACAATATTGTTTTAGCGTATTAGTGAAGAAGTGGCAATTGTGAACAACTGCTGTAGGTTAAAGCCCATCACACACGATGAAGATACTATAAAATATATACTATCTTAGAGCAGATTCGGACATATCGCTCACCATATAATTCAATGAGCGACCACACACGGTGAATATACTATAATATTTTACCTTAGAGTAGCTTAAGATGCCACCGATATTCGAAAGGCATGTTAACATACGCTAAGACTACTGCAGATCATGAAGACATCTTAAGATAGTGTCCGATACTGATCTTAAGATCAAATACAGGTTGTTGACAAAACCGTTGCAGTAAATGGACGTCTGGTCTTCAGTTACCGAACAAATTTATATTTTCACTATAAAAAGTAATAAAGCTTCACATTATCTTATGTACCTATTTTGTTTCGAACCAGTAGAAATATTTTTTTGTAAATAAAAATGAAACTAACGTCTGACTAACGCGAATGTGTCAAACAAAGGAAATAATCGAAAATTGAGACATTCTATCTACTAACCGAACTAACGGTATGACAATTTTACCTTAGTAGAATTTAAAAAAATGTTCTATGGGCCTAACCTCCGTAGGGTTTTCTAGATTGTAGGAACTACGTATAGATCAATCAAACTAGGTAACTACTAAATCGATGTTAGTATTCTTGATGAAATAAGGCTATGTTATATTATTAGACTAGCTGCAGCCGCGACTTCGTTCGCGTGGCCCTTTATTAATTCTTTCAGTATAAATCCCATCAAAATTGGTCCGGCCTTTTTAGAAAATACCCAAATTATAGAGGCAGACAGACAAACAATTAAAAAACTGGTAGGTATCGTGCAAATAACCATATGAAAGTGCAAGAAAAAGCTGTTTTTTCTGAAAGATCATTGTAAAGTTTAAATTCACTACGGTGTTTCCTGTGTTATTCATATTTTTCGTTTTTTACTTTTAGCTAGTATGACGGTTAAATCATATTCACAGTCCCAATCATCATCTGAGGAACTGTCCAACAGGTCTAGCAACAAAATACGAATCATCGCAATATAAAAAATATGAACACTCTGTATATTACAGTGTGAACGATCGAGACGTGCGGCTCCCGAGACTGACTCCGATAGAATTTACGCTTGCTATATATTATAGTATCTGCGCCGTGTGTGGTGGGTTAAGTTAACATAAATTTTATATTCGACGCTATAATATATATTATCTTAGTCGTGTGTGATGGGCTTTATACTATTGACGCTGCTTAAGCTCCCTACCCCATTGTATTTTTATTTGAACTCTATAAAGCCTTCTTGTTCGTTAGCATGAATTTATTCTTAATGTTAAGCAAAGCCCGTAGCCCCACAGTGGGTACAAAATGACTTAGATTAGGTAGCTACCCACTATTGGGTTACGGGCCTTGCTCTCAAATAGAGAATTATGACCTATAATCTACCACCAGTCCCCAGTGTGGCTTGGTAGATATGCTAGTAGCTATTTTTATTAGATTTAGTTTTTTTATTTTTATTTAGATTGGTATTTAGTCCTATTAACGAAGTTTTCAGAGCGCAAGAGTGCCTCTGATGTGGCATCTTTCTAAGAAAATCGACAAGACTCCGTGAAGGGAAGAAGTCTAAGAATATTCGGAAGAGGGGAGGCTCTTATGCAAACGGCCGTCATGGTACCACTTCAGTGCCAAATATTCTACCCATAGGTAGAAAACACTAGGCGACTGTTCAACAAATGTCTTGGGATGTAAAGTGCAGTGCAGTAATATTCAAAATTATAGTTCATAATAACATTCAAAACTAAAGTACACATTGGCAATCCGATCAGTCATGCTCAGTCGGTAGCGTCTTCCCTCAAATATGGTTGAGGAAGGCGATGGCTGCCACATGCATCAACTCGTGAACGGGTGCTGTCTGCGGAGACTGGTCTGTTCGGTGTGCAATCGTTACTGTGTCAGGGTGTGATAGGCTTTGTAGCAAGAGACATTACTGGGTGAAATAGACTCGTAAACCAATGTCTCGGTGTGAAGAGCGCAATTGCCACGCAAATCTACAGTCCTTAGCTCCGGGTAGCACTGCGACTGTCCTAGGCAAGCGTACTCCTAACCATCATACTTGCCCGTCTTGTCTACTATTGCATGGTAAAAACACGCGAAACTCTAAAGTAAAGCCAAGTAGGCGTAGGTGTGCACTCGTAGTATCCAAGTATAAAAGCTTTGCGTTACCAAGATGAACAGTGCATATATAGAAATATGTATATTTTGATAGGTACTCTGATTCAAACAATAAAATCCTTCACGAGTTTAGAGCTAAGTACGTTATGCCCGAGTAACATACGCTATATTTGATTCATCTTCATCATCATCCATCACCACGGACGTGAAACATTCACTCTAGCGGTCTTGAGTGAATTGCCTGCAATACTTACATTTTATTTTTAAACACAACAACAAATAGTTTCGCCTATATATGCTCAAAAATGGAAGCAGCGGTGTCTTAAACGCCTACGTTTAGCTAGAGGCAAGTCTATTGAAAACTACGGGCACTCTTTCAAAATTTCTTTATCAGAAAAAGCCAGTAACTGTCCAACCCGGGGATCGAACCCAGGACCTCGAGGTTCCAAAACAGCACTTCTACCTCTATACCAAGACCAAGCGAGTGAAGCCGCTGGCGGATCAGCTAGTGTTTTAATAAACGTGAAAAATATTCTTCATAGGCATGTTTTTTGCGGTTATTTTCAGATAATATGACATTTGGTCGTTTCCCAAAATAGTAACTTGACTTTTGATACCACGATTACTGTCACTACATTTAAATGTTTGTTTTGACATAGAATTTCCGTGTCTACAAATAAGAACTTAAAAGGTTTCCTTTATTAATGTCCACCTACATTGACCTTTTCATGATACACTTTCGTATTGAATGTGAATAGTACTCAGGGACTTTAATATTTTATTTATATAATCGATATTACTGTGTGGGTTCACCCACACAGTAATATTGTAAATTAAGTATAATATATATATATATATATATATATATGTATATATATATATATATATATATATATATATTATAATACATATTATGATATTATTATATAGAATACATATTATCAGTGTTCACCAGGTAGGCTCCTAGCGCAAGAGGCAATCTTCGGTGATATCATTGGCAGATAATCTACCGCAAAGAAATAATGTGGAACTGTGTTAGGTAGGAAATATAAAGGGCACTGTAGCAGGTAAAATAACTGGGTGAATAATGTAAAAAAAACAATGTTATGGATGACGAGCGTAGCATTTGCTATCAGGTAGACCAGGTTGTCCGTCCCGTCATTTCATATTAAAAACACAGGTTATTTTGTGGTTTTTTATAATTAGTGATAAACAATATATACATTTTACTTTAAAGATCAAGTAAAGAGGCTTTACCTCTCAAGTTGATTTCAATGTTATTTTAGTTAGTCGCTTGCATTTAAAAAAAATATACAATATTATATGAATACGTTTCTTATAAATATGTTTTGGAATGTGTATGTGATGTGTATGTATTTATATATCTAATATATATGTATTTATTTATTTATATAAAGTTATGTTTGTGTAGTTATTTATGTTTATTATGTAATTTTAATATTATTTAGGTTTACTTTTGACGTTGTTTTTCAAATACATTGCCGTCGATTAGTGTATCATAATTTATCTCCATCCAAAGGTTGTCTGGAAGAGATCGCTTATAAGCGATAAGACCGCCCATTGTACAACAGTATTTATAATTGTATATTAAATGTATCCACGTTTGTTTTATGTACAATAAAGCGTTGTCTATCTATCTATCTACATTGTTAACTTTCTGCACAAGAAACAAGATTAGATAAACTTATTACAAAAAAGAGACATAATATGAAAATATGGTTTAGATGTGATTCGTTACATGAATGTAATCGTTAATGAGTTTATAAACAATTTACCTACTAGAATATAAAGCAATATATCTACAGGTCTGGGACTTTTGGCAAAATGTCAGCATTTGTAGTGGACACCTTATCGTTGCTAACACGTTTTGTGCAAAACACTTGTGCTATCTTGTTTTGCAACAAACAACAACATTCTCTTCCTTTTATATATCCTGGACCTAAACTGCGATGTTGCTGCTAGTTCACAAAAGTCTTGAGAGAAAAGTTCATCTGGTTTAACAGAATACTACATCTATGTCACAGTAAAATAAATATTACAGAGTATAAACTTGTGATGTTATATATAAATCCCGATTCCTATATGGAAAAGTATCTTAACACATAGGATACTTTTCATCATCATCATCCATCACCACGCGGGTGAAAAAGCTTAATATTCTTGGGCACTGCATAGACAAAATAATAAAATCTCCGCCTACAAGATCGTAATGATGACAGTTCTGTCAAAGTTTGTGCCAGTTTCTGATAGTTTAGTCAAAAGCACGCTATCATTTTGACAGCTTGATACACTAGACTTGCTCGATGACCGTCATGGGTGATGAAATGTAATGACAGTTTTTTCTATTGTGATTAATTTTATATTTGTATGTACGCACGAACTGCATTTTATTTTTAGTGTTTACTGATTGATTTACTAAGTATTTAAATTTACTAATACTATTATAGCAATTGTGTTTGACTATGTAAATTTTTTATGATATTTTGGTATAAAACATAGTTATGGCCTTTGAGAAGATAATAAGCTACACGAAGTACTAATCCAGCGCAGACGAAGTCGCGGGCACCAACAGCTAGTAATATTGTAAACGCGAAAGTTTGTGAGTATGGATGTGTGGATGTTTGTTACTTTTTCACGCTTAAATGGCTGGGCCAATTTTGATGGAATGTGGTATGTAGGTAGAAGAGGTGCTGGATAAAACATAGGATACTTTCCATCATATCATCATCCATCACTACGCGGGTGAAAAAGCGGAATATTCTTGAGCACAGCATAGACAACATAACAAGATCTTCGCCTACGACAAGATCGTAATGATGACAGTTCGGTCAAAGTTTGTGCCAGTTTCTGATAATTTAGTCAAAAACACGCTATCATTTTGACAGCTCCATACACTAGACGTGCTCGGCGTCCATCAAAGGTGATGAAATAGCAAAAATATTTATTAAGTAAGTAAGTAGGAATAGTACTACATACCTGCTATATTTTATATAAATAAGTGTTAAATTATTGTGTTTAATTATTGATAAACTAAGTATTTTTTACCCGATGCAGTCGCGGGTACCAGCTAGTCTTCTATAAAATGAATGAATCGTCGGCGGTAAGACCACACATGGGCATGTGTGCTTCAGTTTGTAAATTGTAATATGGCTCTCAATTGTAAACGTTCTATGTTGACTGGTGTGTAATAAATTAAACCTTTTTGCATTGTGTCATTTATGTAGAACTTGAGCCGCTAGCGCCTTCGCTCGCATGGTCTTGGTGTTGCGGCGCCCCACGCCTCCGCGCTCCCGGCGAAACCGTGTGCTAACCGCTGTTTGACGGGCGGTAGTTGCGCTGAGCGAGATCAAGAGTGCGAGGGAGAGAGGTGATTGCTCCGTCTCTGTCTCGCCCTATGCGCGCGCTGGTGCACCCGTCTCGTAGTGTGCGTGTTGTAGTGTCGAAGAGTGATGCCTGGACCTGCGGGGTCCGAGGATGCCGGGGGGGTTAAATAATACGGCTGCCTTCTCTTCGAATTGAAGGGGCCCAGACCGTCCAAAGAAACAACGAAATTTCCCCGGCTCTTCCTATAATGCTTCCTAGTATTCCTAGCTTCCTAGCTTCCAAGTATTCCTGGCTTCTTAGCTTCCTAGTATTCCTTGAGTCTTGAGTTGAGAGAGAGCTTCCTATTTGCGAGTAGGTATCCGATTTTCACTGCATAAATCGCCTAATTTCTTAATCGCTTAGCTACCTCGGTGAATTACCTTACAGAGAGCCCCTAAGCGCGCCGTGAAACTTGATCGTTTTTCGCCTAACGTTTACTTTGGATTGTCTGGTTTTTACCCCATAACTTTATTATTCCTTCTTAGATCACAAAGTGTCTTACATAGTTAGATTCGGCGTGATGCGCCCTATCTTACAACATATAACTTAAGCTATATCCTGCCTAAACCATAGAGATACAAGCCATTATCTCTTTGAAAACCTATTTTTCGGGTAATAAAACAATGGAAAACATTTTCCCCTGCCTATGTTTTCGAGTCTATGTAAAATGTTTTTATTTTATATTATTCCCTACCTAATTACCTATCTTTTGGCTATTTTTCCCTATATCTAGGTCTCATATATTTCCTGTAAAAAACCAATATTCATAAAAATTCTTAACAATCTTAAAAACGTCATACTATCGTTACTAAGAGACCTAGATTAACATAGTTTGGAGTTCTAAACTCCTCGTAACCTAAACTATCGAATTGCACTTAAGATATTTCAAAATATAACAATTAAATTTCAAGTTAACATTTTCAAGGGGCGAACGAGGGCCATATCGCTATTTCACTCACTCGTAATGCTTTGTCTCGCTCGCGCCTTGCTTACAAGTTTTAAGTGTTTATATCAGTAGATGCGTCGCTGACATCCTCCCCCTCGTGCGCAGCACCGACTCCTGGCTTGGCGACGCCGTTGCTCGACGCTCCGTTGGCGGGTGACTCGTTGTCTCGTCCTCCATCGTCTCGAGCTGGAACCAGTAGCACCACCTTGGTGCTTGGGCGCCTCAGGACTCCTCCGGTAGTGCGAACGTCTATGACTCTCGTGTGGCCGTCCGGTCCAGGGTAGACACGGACGACTTCTCCTCGTGGCCATGTTCCTCGTGGTAGTGTGGAGTCCACTATGAGGACTGTGTCTCCACACTGCAGATCACGGGTGGTGATCTTTCCGTCGACTTTTCTCGGGATCAGAGTTGGTAGGTACTCTTTCACCCATCTTGCCCAGAAGTGGTCGATGAGCCTTTGAGCCACTTTCCAGTCTCGTCGTTCACCGAAGTCTTCGTTAGTGAATGCCCCCAGTCTTGGCATGCCACTTGATCTTCCAATGAGAAAATGGTTGGGCGTAATGGCTTCTTCATCTTGGTCTTCCGCCACGTCGACTAAAGGCCTGGAGTTGACGATGTGTTCGGCCTCCAGCAGTAAGGTGTGTAGAACCTCTTCCTTCGGGAACTTCTCCTTGAGCGTCACCCCAAGCGCCGTCTTGATCGACCTCACCAAGCGTTCCCAGGCCCCGCTCATGTTAGGTCCGCCTGGTGCCGTGAATTTCCAACGCACCCCCATCTTCTCCGCTTCCGTAACGACCTCTTCTTTCTTCAATTCTTCTAGGGCTTCTTTCAACTCTTTGTTGGCCCCCACGAAGTTTGTGCCGTTGTCGCTAAACATTGATTTCGGCATTCCTCTTCTTGCAGCCATTCTTCTCAACGCCAGGATCATCGAGCTCGAGGAAAGAGATGCAGCAAGTTCTATGTGGACAGCCCTGGTCGTTAGACACGTGAATAAGGCTCCCCACCTCTTCTCGTGACGTCGTCCTACCGTGACGATCATGGGACCGAAGTAGTCTACGCCGGAGCTTGTAAAGGCTGGCTCCCCGTAGCGTAGTCTTTCTTCCGGCAGGTCTCCCACTGGTGGTCGTTGTGGTGCACTCCTGTGTAACTTGCACCACTGGCATTGATGTGCTGTCACTCGTACTGCAGATCGAAGCCCCAGGACCCAGTACCGCTGCCTCACTTCGTTCATGACCGTCGCGTGATTTCCGTGGTTGAAGACAGTGTGGTAGTGCGCGATGAGAAGTCTCGTAACCTGATGTTTGCTGTCTAGCACGACTGGACGTTTGAAAGTCGAGACCAGTCCTTTCACAGCGTCGATTCTTCCCCTGACGCGTATTAAGCCGTCTTCCATGGTTACGTCGATTTTACTTAATTTGCTGGATCTGTTCATCGGTTTCATCTTCTCTAATGATGAAATTTCCTCCTTGAAGCTCTCCTCTTGGCTCCTTCTGAGCAGAATTTTCTCTGCCATCTTCATGTGGCTGTCTTCGATAGGTAGAAGTCTTCTTGTCTCTTTCACTTCGTATCGTATTGACTTCTCCTTTTCCTTTTTCTTATATTTTCCCCACGTAGGATCCGCCCTCTCGTGTCGTCTTGAAATGTTCACTCGTTGAGTTTTCCGTTTACACATGTCGATGAATTGAAGTACCCTCGCCGTGGCCCGCAGCAAACGATTCCAACTAGAATACCTCGTTGGATCTGGAGTGCTGAACCGGTTGACGACCTTCGTTACTGTGACGATTGACGTTTCTTTCTCTTCCCCTGTTGGTTCCGCCTTGAAATTGCGAGGTTTGGGCCAGCATCCTTCATCTTCCTTCAGGAACGCTGGACCAGTGAACCATCTATGTTTACCATTGAACTCGTTAGGGACGTCTCTCGTCGCGTCGTCAGCAGGGTTGTCCTTCGTCGATATCCATCTCCATTCGTGTGGTTTGGAGGTATCTTCAATCTCGGCAAGTCGGTGGGCTACGAAAGGCTTGAATGTCCTTGGATCCGACTTGATCAATGACAATACTGTGCTCGAATCCGTCCAGTATGTCTTCTTAGTCACTTTGACATCCAATTCTTCCTTGATAGAGTGCGCCATCCGAGTCCCCAGTAGCGCGGCTTGGAGTTCTAGCCGCGGCATGGACACCGGCTTCAATGGAGTGACCCTCGCCTTTCCTGCTAGTAACGTGACGTCGTAGGGGCCTTCGTCGTTCCTTTGTCTCCAGTACACGGCACAGGAATAAGCCGTCTCGCTCGAATCCGTGAAGCCGTGTATCTCCCCCTCCTGCCTGCAGTGTCCGATGCACCTTGGAATTCGAAGGTCCTTCAACAATTGCAGGTTCGTCAGGTATCTTCTCCATTGTTCTTCATTTTCTGGCGTAACTTCATCGTCCCATCCGACCCCGCTCCTCCATATATTTTGCAGAAGTCTTTTTCCCTGTATGAGCACGGGTGATGCCAGCCCCATAGGGTCAAAGGTTGACATCACGGCACTCGTGACTTCCCTCTTCGTTGGCGTCTTGCCTTGCTCAACTACTTCTTGAACATTTCTCAGAGTGGTGCGAAATCCCATTTCGTCCTCTTGAGTGAACCACCTTAGGCCCAATGTCTTTTCTTCTTTCGATCCTAGCTCAACTTCCTTGTTCATTTCATTTTCATGAGCTATTTTCTTCAGTACCGTCGATCGGTTGGATGCCCATCCTCTGAGCTCGAAGCCTGCTTTTCTATGGATGGTATCCACTTCGCTGGCGATTTTCGTGGCTTCTTTCTCCGTTTGGAAACTGTGTAAGTAGTCGTCCATATAATGGTTCCTTTCTATGGCTTGAACCGCTTCAGGGTGTTGCTCTCTGAAGTCTTCCGCGTTTCGGTTCTTCACGTAGATCGCAGCGCTTGGAGAACAAGCTGCACCGAATATCACTGACGTCATTCGATACTCTTTCGGTTTTACTGTACGTCGATCTCCTCTCCATAGGAACCTTAGGCTGTCACGATCCTCTTCTTTTATTTTAACTTGAAGAAACATTTCTTTGATGTCCGCCACCAATGCCACGGGATGTTGCCGGAACCGTAGTAATACTCCAAACAGGGACTGAAGTAGGTCTGGCCCTGATAGGAGTGCGTCGTTCAAGCTCTTCCCTGCGAACTTTACGGCTGCGTCGAACACCAATCTCCTCTTCTTCTTCGTAGGATGCGTGACGGCAAAGTGAGGCAGATACCATTTCCTCGACGACAGTGATTCTTGTGGCGCTTCCTCTGCGTAACCATTTTCCAACAAATTTTCGACTTGTTTCTTATATTCTTCTTTGAAGCCCACGTCTTTATCCAGCTTCTTTTCGATGCCCCTCAGTCGGCACTCTGCAGACTTGTAATTCTCTGGCATCGTTTCCTTTTCATTCTTCCAAAGTAGTCCAACCTCGAAGCGCCCGTTATCCAGCCTTCGAGTGGTTTTCTTCAGTATTTCGATTGCTTTCCCCTCAGCATCCGTGCTTGGCCGGCGTGGTTGCACTCCCAATGATTCTACGGAAAAGTGTTCCCTGATGAGCTTGTCCAAGTCGTCTTCTCGGGTGGAGATGTGCGCGCAGGTGAGGAAGTTGACCGGTTTGTTTGCCCCCGAGTCGGATCCATGGAGTACCCACCCTAGGTACGTGAGTGATGCGACGGGCTGATTCTTCCTCCCTTTGCGTGTTCCTCGTGATACGATCAACTCCCAATTGTCTTGGCCAATCAAAAGCTCCGGCGATTCTTCTTCGTAATACAACTGGTCGGCCATTTTACTGAGATGTGGTAGCTCCTCGATCTTCTTTTTGTCCACCATCTGAGGCGTAAGGTGTAGATTGTCGATTGTGCGTGCCCCAGTGATGAGCCTCTTCCTGTCTTGATGGATCCCTTTAATCCTCAAATCCACTTTCATTGAATCCCTCGTTGTGATGGTTTTTCCTCCCACCGTTTCCAGAGTGAGGGCTTCCTTGGGTCCTTTTAATCCAATTTGGTCAGCCACTGACGAGTTCAGCATGGTGACCGTTGACCCTTCATCCAATAGCGCCAAGACCCTGGCACTTCCTTTCGGCCCGTATAATTCCACGGGTACCATCTTCAAATACGCCTTCTTGGCTCTCGTAGTGTTCACTTGAAGAACGTTATTTGTCACTTCACTTTCCATTTTAGATGACTGTTCTACGTGCTTCGTTTCGTGTAACAGGTGATGATGCCACCTCTTACATTCCTTGCAAGCTGGCTTCTTGCACTCTTCTTTCCTGTGACGACCTTGAAGACACTTGAAACACACTTTTGTTTTCAATGCGATATCCCACCGCTGCTTCGTCGATGCGTCCAGGAACTTCTTACATTCAACGAGTCTGTGACTCCCTTGACAGTGTGGGCAGGATCCTCTTTCCTGCTCACTCGCGGCGTGTGCGGTTTCCCTCCTCGTGTATTGTTTCTTAGTTGCACTTTCTTGCATTGCGTATGGTCCGCATCGGTCCGCTTCACGATTCAGAAATTTTCCCAGATGTATCAGATCCACGTCTTCCACCGCAGCAGTGTAGTCGAACCACCTGTATCGAAGTACTGCTGGCATTTTATCCACAATGATCTTCAACATTTCGGGCGACTGAAGATATTGCGGTTTCTTCAAACCCTTCACGGTTGCCACCACATTGTTTACTTGGCTAGCAAACACGCACACGTCCCGCGCACTTTCGCTCATTTTCGGCAGGCCCCTGAGCTTCTCCATTTCGGCCAACACCAATGCATCCGGTCTTCCAAAGCGTCGTCGAAGTGCTTCCATCACTTCCTCCGGCGCACACTCCGAATACAAGAGGCTCTTCACCGCCTCCCGTGCTGTTCCCTAAATGGATTTTCTCAGCCTCGCCATATTTTGCACTGAAGAGAAACTGGCTGCACTATCCTCGTACACCGTTTTGAAGGCGAGCCATTCACCGTTGCTTCCATCGTAGAAGGGTAGTTCACTCATGTATCCCGGAACTGTTGCGCTTCTCGATGACGCACTTATTGCCTTCATGATAGCTTCGGCCAGTTCTCTCGTCCCTCCAGCGGTCGTATTCGAACGATCTTCGTGCTTGACTGTTTCACCCTTGGTAAGCCCCTCCCCGGACTTGCCTTCCGTTGGACGCCCCTCCCCGGACATCCTTTCCACGGTGTCAGCCACCCACTTCTGGACGTTCACTTCCCGATCCACTGGTTCCTGTATTACGGAATCATTGTCTTCCAGCTGCAGTAATTCCAGGCGGGTCCTCGCCAATGCAGCTGCTGCTCGTGCCTCCTTCAGTTCCAGTTCAGCCAACTCAGCACGAGCTTCCAATTCCTTCTTCCTGTTTCTGCTTTCAGAAACTATTGATGCAGGCCTATGCGGATCCTTTGACCTCCTCTCAATGCTCTTGTGCTTCGGGTCTTCCTTGTTCTCAGCAGGAGCGCCTTCCTTGATGACAGTACCGGTCGTCGTGGTCTCGTACGACGTCCCCGACGGATATGTTCCCTCCGTTGTGGTACCCGACGTTCCTCCCGATTCACCCGTAGCACCACTCGACTCTTCTGTTGTCGGCGTTGGTTCCCGCCGACCGCTTCCTTTGTTACTCCTTGTAACCGGCATACTTCCGATGTGTATGCGTCCTTTTCACTCTTCGAAACGCCGCGTAGTTCACGCACTGGTATATCCGGCTCGAAGGACCAGCTGTTGCGGCGCCCCACGCCTCCGCGCTCCCGGCGAAACCGTGTGCTAACCGCTGTTTGACGGGCGGTAGTTGCGCTGAGCGAGATCAAGAGTGCGAGGGAGAGAGGTGATTGCTCCGTCTCTGTCTCGCCCTATGCGCGCGCTGGTGCACCCGTCTCGTAGTGTGCGTGTTGTAGTGTCGAAGAGTGATGCCTGGACCTGCGGGGTCCGAGGATGCCGGGGGGGTTAAATAATACGGCTGCCTTCTCTTCGAATTGAAGGGGCCCAGACCGTCCAAAGAAACAACGAAATTTCCCCGGCTCTTCCTATAATGCTTCCTAGTATTCCTAGCTTCCTAGCTTCTTAGCTTCCTAGTATTCCTTGAGTCTTGAGTTGAGAGAGAGCTTCCTATTTGCGAGTAGGTATCCGATTTTCACTGCATAAATCGCCTAATTTCTTAATCGCTTAGCTACCTCGGTGAATTACCTTACAGAGAGCCCCTAAGCGCGCCGTGAAACTTGATCGTTTTTCGCCTAACGTTTACTTTGGATTGTCTGGTTTTTACCCCATAACTTTATTATTCCTTCTTAGATCACAAAGTGTCTTACATAGTTAGATTCGGCGTGATGCGCCCTATCTTACAACATATAACTTAAGCTATATACTGCCTAAACCATAGAGATACAAGCCATTATCTCTTTGAAAACCTATTTTTCGGGTAATAAAACAATGGAAAACATTTTCCCCTGCCTATGTTTTCGAGTCTATGTAAAATGTTTTTATTTTATATTATTCCCTACCTAATTACCTATCTTTTGGCTATTTTTCCCTATATCTAGGTCTCATATATTTCCTGTAAAAAACCAATATTCATAAAAATTCTTAACAATCTTAAAAACGTCATACTATCGTTACTAAGAGACCTAGATTAACATAGTTTGGAGTTCTAAACTCCTCGTAACCTAAACTATCGAATTGCACTTAAGATATTTCAAAATATAACAATTAAATTTCAAGTTAACATTTTCAAGGGGCGAACGAGGGCCATATCGCTATTTCACTCACTCGTAATGCTTTGTCTCGCTCGCGCCTTGCTTACAAGTTTTAAGTGTTTATGCGTCGTAGATGCGTCGCTGACACTTGGGTTTATCGGTGGAAGCGCTACCGTTTTGGAATCTCTGCGGGCCTAGACAAAAGACGTTTCTGTAATCGTTAACGACAAAAGACAACTTCAAAATGTATGGCGTTGACATTACCTGTGGAAAAGTCACGTGACGTCGCGCTAAGTTCCTAGACACATTTTTGTCTGTAGCGTGTGCGGAAACACGCCCAATTTTGTTTAGGCCTGCAAGGTTGGACAGTTGCACAGTTGGGATTTACTGACAAAGAAATTATCAATAGCAGTCTGGAGTCTGGAATTGTGTCCCATAGATGACAATAGGCTCGCCCCCTATTACACGGGAGAAAAAGGTTATATAAAGATTTAATATACTTAATTGCTTAATTATAAAATACTAAGGTACTTAATGCTGTATTGCTTAAAATCGCTTTGTGAATAAGCCATCATTTCTCGTTAAAAGTAAAGGATAAAATTAAGGTTATTGTGGGTTATTCCTAAGAGATAGACATAAACCACCGACTTTTTTTTGTAAACCTTTTTAAGGTGTACAATACTGTAGTAGATTATTTTGATATATCTCATAGTAATTGTAGGGGTAATTGTTTACCATAACTACACCAATACATTTTCTTAAATTATGCAAATTCAAATTCAAATTCAAATGTAATTTAGAGTACAGGTAATACAGTCATGTAGTGTTACAGTGTTAATATTGTTCGCTATACTCCACCCTTATTGGGTGTGCAAATTACTAATAGAGCTAATTACAACATTTATTAATTACAAAATTGCAATTATGCGCCTTAGATTTCATAGTACCTGGGGCTTTACTATCAGTTTCGTAAAAACCATACAAGTTCCGTGCGGTTTTTAAACCTGACATAAACAGTTTTGAATGAAATCATACCATGACGCTCATTTAGGTGAACTGTTCGAATATTGTTTTCTCAAAGGTGAACGGATTATATAGTCTTTGACATTCTAACAATTTATTATAAACAACATTGCAGACGCCTAGACGTTTGTAAGCTAATAAACTGAGTGGATTTAGTGCGACATGTTAACGAGAGTCCATACAAAAAAAACAAGTGACCGGTTTTTCTGCGGTTCTTGAATAGTAGGCCGGCCTGATTTAAATTTATCATGGTACGAATAAGCCGGGCAGTTGTCTAGAAGTCCTGCTTTAAGAGCTCATAGTAAGGCCCTTGGCCAGAGAAAAGCCTCGTTAGTGTTGGGCTTTTCTTATAAGTCTTCTTAAACTATCATTGAGACGGAAATGTTTATTTATCTGAGGTAAACCACAAGATTTGCTACTGTGTGTGATTCCAGTCTCACCTTTTCTAGAGAGTTTCCGCACTGACTTTCCTTCTCTGTGTTCACGTATACCGGAACTTCTGAATCAGATAGCAATCTTTCAAAATGACAAACTCCGTGCAGCAACTTATTCATTCGTGCTCGGGTAAAATTAACTCGATTGGAATAACGAAAGGAGTGTTATTAATCAATGACGGGTCTAACAAATTGTCGGTATGTGGAAGATTTCGGTTACTAAAAATGTTAGGGCACGCTTTCTTTGTGCGTTTTGGACTGCTTTTTACCTTTTTAAATTATTTTATTATCATTATTATGGTGTTCTTCTCCGTGATTCTATTGTAACCCTATTTTGTTGTAACTGTGGGACCAAGAGAAAGGTTTATTGAACTGATTGATGCCTCGAAAATACTTTCACATGTAGTCGAAACTTGACGTTACTAGATTATTCCTCATTACAGACGCTGTCGTAGTATTCACAATAGCATTATGTATTCCTAATAAACTCGCATGTAACAAGACAAAACATTGTTGTTAAAAACATTGGATTATGAATTAGAACGACTGTTAGGAATTGTTATTATTCTCTCTCTTTTATTTTGATGTGGTCATATGTCTACGGTTCTCTTTAGCCCTTATATAATATTTATATATATATCTATATATAGTTTTTTCACAGTTTAGGGTATCATATGACGAACAGATCACGTCATGTGCCCGATGGTAAGTACTACGTTTGTGGGTGACTAAAGTTACTGATAGTCATGCTCATTACTAACACGAAAGCACGCTATTAATGAGCAATTGCTACTTAGTGGTATGTGTGTCAAAGTGTTGCTGGTAATTAGCATGCTTATTATGAGCATGCTCAAAATTTAACGTCGTTCGTTTTTAGGGCATGCTACCTGCTGCGCGGGTGGAAGGGGGCGTGCTTTGAGCGCGTCTGAACAGCATAGCTTATTAGAATGCTACTTGCTATTATCGATGTAGCAGTAGATGTGTGTCCACACACTACTTCGTGCCAAAACGTCTCTCTAGGGAGATGAGAAAACATTGCAGTTTGCAGTTTGCAACAAACATTTAAAATGAGTATAATATAATATAATATAATATAATATAATATAATATAATATAATATAATATAATATAATATAATATAATATAATATAATATAATATAATATAATATAATATAATATAATATAATATAATATAATATAATATAATATAATATAATATAATATAATATAATATAATATAATATAATATAATATAATATAATATAATATAATATAATATAATATAATATAATATAATATAATATAATATAATATAATATAATATAATATAATATAATATAATATAATATAATATAATATAATATAATATAATATAATATAATATAATATAATATAATATAATAATACGCTTTTTTAAGCAAATTTGTATTCAGCTCAAGAGTATGCTCGTTTTACGCATGCTAATAAGCATACTATTTTAGTAGCATGTCTATGAGTGTAATACTTTGCGCCACCCGCAATTAGTATATATTTTTTAAAACCATTTACCTTACATAGTCAGGTTTTTATTTTCATTGTCACTTTTTTTCAATACAATAGTTATTATGTTCATTTATTTTTTACCTGCCCTTAGTAAGGAGGAAATAAATATATTTTTATACGATAGATACTAGTTTTTACTGTAATATATTTAAATTAAATTTATTTAAGGTTAAATATATATAATAAAATATATTTATTATAGTTTTATTATCTACTCTCAGTAGCTCAGTTAATTTTAAGTAGTAAGATTGTGCATAATGGTAGGCGCTTTAGTTTAAATAAATTAGAGTGTGGTACAACTTAAATAAGTTTTATCACACTCTATGTAGGTAAGGGTCCCTCTCTATTAATTCATGCAAATAAATTGTACAGAGCTGTTCAATTATATATAATTATAATAAAATATGCTATTGGGTGAATAATTCAAAATATTTCAATCCACAATATTCTACATAATATGAGGGAACTTATAATCAACAATAATGAAACAAAACTTGTATAAAAGCTAAACAGTCAAGGTAACTTTAGTATCTTTAATAAGCTTGATACAATATGTTTCAAAGACGGAATGTAGGTTGGTGAAATAATTTATTAACAAAGTTTGTACCGCGTGGTTTTGTAACTAGCTCTACTAATCCGTCTGAAACTTTACCCCTTCATTTCAAGTAGCTTCCTTTATACAGTAACAGTTCCGTACAAGTTAGGACGTGGAGATTTTATCTACATCTGTACAGACAGATATACATGCATACATACATATACAGATAAATAATAATTAAGTGTATGTTCGTAATCACAAAATATAATAAAAATGTAGAGGTCGAATTTCTATACAATAAAAAATATAAGCTAAAAACCGAAACAAGGGGATGTAAGGACTGAAATCAAACTACTTTTTTTTTTCTCAAATTGTTTGTTTCTCTGTTTGTCCATATGTCTGTCTGTTTGTACGGGCTAATCTCCGAAACGACTGGACCAATATAAATGAAATGTTGTTTGGTGGTAGATTATATCCCTGGTCAACATTTAGGATACTTTTGATCCCGGTAAAATAAAGAGTTCCGGTGGGATAGTTAAGAAACTGTAATTAACCGTATCTCGCAAGGCCATGCGAGCGAAGCCGAAAGTTTATACGGTAGTGACATAAAAAAAAAACATTTTTTGTAATTTGTGTCTGTCTGTCTGTCTGTCTGTCTGTCTGTGTGCAGGCTAATCTCTGAAACGGCTGGACCGATTTTAACCGGACTCTCACTGGCAGACAGCTGATGTTAAAAGGAGTAACTTAGACTACTTTTATATCATCATCTTTCATGATCATCCATCACCATGAGGGTGAAACCGCGGGGCTGGCTAAATAAGGCTGGTTTTCTTTATACATCCCACTTTAAAACTACTCTGGTAGCGCAGTTGATAACGCCCATGTTTTCAAAAAGAAAGGGGGCCCCAAGGTCAAACAGGACAAATGTTTGTGTGTCGAGGTATATATTTGCTCTCTTGTTATTGTGTGTGGCCATGCCTGCCACGACACAGGAAGTCTTATTGCAGAAGTTAATTATTAAAATAACATCCGCAATAGGACTTCCTTAATTAGATTTTTTATAAAAAATTAAGTAAATTTTACCTACCATTAAGGCACATGATTTACTTGCTAACCGAGTTGAGGAAATTATCGAAGGTAGTAACTTTGAAATAACGTCTATACTCGTGCATGATACAGCAGGGCATGTTAAGCTCAGAACTTAGGTCGAAAATGGAAACTTAAGCACATCTATACATTAAAAAAATTATCTTTATTTCCCTTGAACGTGCTCTTGCCTTAAGTGCCTTGACGTACTTTGCACGCGTGACTGCAAGGAACAGTTCCGCTTATCATTTTTGTTGTATTGATTATTGTCAGGAGAATGACAGAAAAAATGAGTCATGGCGAGGCCAAAGCCCGAGCCTACTATGCGAACGAAGATCGAAGATCGGGTAGTCTTTAGTTATTAGTTTGTTACTCTATCTGCAATTTCGAGATAAAAATTACACATCCTTGGATGGGATTCGATCCCGTTTTTATGTTATGTTAGATGCCCGCTGGGCTCCGAGGCACCCATCTGAGCAACGAATTAAACTCTCTTGTTGATTTCATCATCGTAAGTCATGTGTAGCGATTTCTTGCAGAGTTTGAATCCTGTACGACATTGAGATGTTTGGTATCGCTAAGCAGCCGTTAGCTTGGAAAGCATATACTCAAAACATAATAATAGGAATAACAACATGTACAAACAACAAACAAACATGTTTCAAATTACTTCGCATCATGCTATGCCTGTTTTATATTGTTTTGATAAATGGAAATGGTGAAATAGTTTCTACTGGAAAATTAAGGCAGTATTGAAGGAGATTATTTCCTTTTTAATCTAGAACCTTTTTAATCTCAGTAAAGATAAAAAAAACATTGAAATAAAACCAGATCACATAAATAAACTTAACCTGAAAATATTTTTCACACACACATGCAAAAGTTAGCGAGAAAAAAAGCAACATACAAAACACTGTTGGCTATACCATGACGCATCCGGAATTTTTTAGTCATATTGGAAAAGTTTACTCAGGCTTAGGTTTTGGTTAGTAGAGAGTTAGATATCTGTACGCATTGTTTATAAGCATTGTTGCGGTTCTTAGTCGGTTCCAACTTTTCGTAATATGTTTATTACCCTTTTTAGTGACACTTGCTAATTACGGGATCGATCATTTACTGTCAATGATGATATCACCAAATTACTAAAATAGGCGTAACACTTTTCAGTTATTGGAGTGTAACTCAAAAACTGCAGCTATTAATAATTTAACTAAATGATATTTAAATGGGATCTAACGGGAAGCACCAGCTTTCAAATAACATATTTGTTATATCATCAAAATCGGTTCACTCAGTCGAAAGTTACGAGGTAACAAACATAAAAAAATACAGTCGCATTTAGAACCTCCTCCTTTTCTGAAGTCGGTTAATAACAGTAGTCATTAATAACATTGCTTTTAGAATAAACTGGCTTTGGCCATGTTGGCCCAACTTACCACTAGGTGCCAACGGCAGTGCTATAACCACCAAGGGGGGTCTCGTGGTTCTTAACCTCATCAACGGAATCCTGGGTCGATTGCACACTCGGTCGCGATAAAACTCTTTGGAGAGATGCTTGAATGTCTTGGAGCTGTCTCAGAATCGTCTCTAACTCATTAGTATTTTGTGTATTTTGTAAGTAGGCTGCTGCGATCAGGCACAAAAATAGCATGACTTTGGTTATCTGAAAAATTATTTTTAATATGAAACAGGAATTACTCACGTAAATAATTCAGATCTTTATAATAATAATTCATATCCACCAAAATACATACAGCTTTATCTGTAGATATGCATAATACAAGTTTCACCTTACCTTTGTCATCTTACTGAATTTACCGTCATCTGTGAGAAATCGACACAAAGAGCTTTGGTGCTATAACAGCAATAGTCCTGCCATTGATAACAAGATCAGCTTCATTGCTATCGTTTCTGCTTCCATTTAGCTTGCGGATTTGCTCGGACTACGCAAGTTAGACCAATAAATACAGGGTTATAGCTTGAAGGAGCCTTAACCCTTCCCTTAAGGCTTCTACAAGAGGATTACAGTCATCATTCATTCTCGTCCAGGTCGCCTTAGGCTAAATCGGGAAATGTGGATGCCGGTTACTTTTTGTATGGTAAGCGATTTTGTTGTTCGCGTCTATCATTCATGAGAAAAAAGGGAATGGAAAAACTATCTAAAAAGGTTTTTGAAGTGAAAACTTCTTTAGGCGCGTAAAAAAAACATGGAACTCTCATCATTGTCACCGAAAGTTTTCCATGAGCTGTATGTATGTACTGTGTATGTTTACTTTTTGGATGAACAAAAGCGTGAAACACGGGTCACCGTCACCACACGCTTAAATAATTACGCTTAAGTATTTATTTCTATCGGCAATCCCCAGACAGCCCCGCATGTTTTTATATATGAGTTAAAAAACGCATACAAGTCATGTATGCGGATGAATTGTGAAATTTTTACACAATTTTGTGTAGTTTAACATTCTTCAGTCTTCCCGTGAACATGGTGCATGTATCTGCACCAAAATATCGGGAGCTCATTCCACAACCTTACCACGGTAAATATCCCGTTAATAATCATATATTTTCTGTGTAGTGTTCTTATAAATGCGAATAAAAATTGTTTCGGCTATCAACGATATTTGTCTACAACTTATTATTGATTACTAAATAAACAGTCTTTTGTTTTTATATTTCCCAACAAGAAATCCTAACGTTCTAAATTTTTGATTTTTAAATAAATAATAATTGAATTAGTTTTTTGCACGAAATCCTATCTCGTTGTAAAAGTTTTCAGAAGCTATATATTGGTATCTTTAAAGGACATTACGATCCTACTCTCGGAAAGGCTAAATGCACAGACCATATATTGGATATATGGTATGGCTAAATGAGATCCATTATATCTTGAACAAATCAGTTAAGAGCCCCGTAAATCACTGATCAATATACCTTCCAGATAATTTACTGCCAATAAAATGCCTAGGACTAGGCTCTAAGTATGAGTAATGGAATTCAGTCTGAAACGAGATTTATTTCTACGAATGTTATCTTCAATTGGTTGGTAGGAAAGAACAAGCCCTAGTTACTTGAATCATTTCCTTTTTAACTAACTTTAATGAACTTTTTAACTAACTAAAAAAAAGGAGGAGGTTTTATGTTCGAATTCATTTTTTTTTTAAAGTATGTTCGCCGATTTCTCCCCATTTGTGGATCGATTCTCAAAATTATTTTTTATTTGCGAGATATACTTCCAAAGCCCCGTTTAAATTTCATCAACGTCGGTCAAGCAATTTTTGAGTTACACTCCAATAACTAAAAAGTGTTTCACTTATATTGATGATATCGTAATTGAGGGTGGATGACACAATCGATCACGTAAGTACCAACGGTCGTTAAAAAGAGTTAAAAAATGTTTACCAAAAAGTGGAACCGAATTCAACACTAAAAAGTGTGAAATAGCGTGTCGAAATTGGTACCATACGCACAATATTGTGATAAGAGGTACTTTTGAACTATCATGGTACCGACTTCATAGTATAATATACGAATAGTATCTTGCTTACATGAATGAGTATAGCTCCATCGCTTACGTGATATTCATCGTAAAATGTAACACAGATTTAAAATGAATGTCTACGATGATGTCTTGGTTGGTACTTTGCAACATCAAATATTCTACCCCGAAGCAATAGACCAACAAAACAATACAATACAATACAATACAATACAATACAATACCATACAATAGAATACAATACAATACCATACCATAGAATAACACTTTACTGACACCAAAAATAAACTAAAAAACAGATTAGAAATATATCATAAAGCCAGGTACGATGAGCGGTCTTATCGCTTAAAGCGATCTCTTCCAGACAACCTTAAGATGGCATAGATATTATGTATAATTACTCTAGGACGGTGGTGTGCATAATGGGAATATACATAATTTTAAAATAAATCTTACATAAACTTACTGCCTAATTATATATATACTATATATATAACAAACAAACATACAAAAATATATACATATTTATTCTGGCTTACATATAGGAACCAGGTAATATTGATGAATATATATATATGAGAGATAGAAATTTTTGACTTGGCTTTTTAAATTATTTGAACCAATCAGGCACAGTAGTAAGTAAAATTAAGTAAGCGTGTGAGGGCCAAAGGTTGAAGGGTACTTCAGCAAATAAAATGCAGTGTCAAGAAAAACTTTGTAGCACAACCAACTTGCGAAAAAATATACGTATCGAAAGCGTCAACGTCACGCTTCGGAGTACAAACTATGAGTTATCTGTGCCACAGTTGCCCTAGATAAATGACAGTTTGTACTGTTTCATAAAAGTCACGTTACTTACGCAGTTATTCGTGCTAGGTACACTTGTAGAGGTTGGCATTGGAACTGCTATAGCTATGCTTGTTTGTATATCGGTTGTATATTGCTTACTCTTATCTGCTCACTATCAGGAACACGAATATCCTGTAACATTATGGTAGGTTTATTAATAATATATGCAATGTTTTTACTTGTTAAACTAGTCCCTTTCAAATTGACATTATCACGCCAACGCTTCATCTTTGACTATTTATTTAATTTATTATTGTCATTTTAAAAGCATTTGTGTGGCCTTTTAGGATGAACAAAGCTGTCAAATAATTTATGATGTTTTACTTTAACGGAGACGAGCACAAAAGATTGTCATTTACAGATTCTTAAACGAAACAACTGTAGACAATCGGTTAGTTTGACAAGCATTACGAAATGTCAAAAAGGATTACCAACAACTATATTTTACCAATACAAAGCAACGATTTACAGGAATTTAAGCTTTATTACTTTCCTCTAGAGCGTTTTTAAAGTCTCTAAATCGCACAGTTAAAATTGTGCGAGCACACGTCCTGTTTCTTTAGCTGCACCCCGCGTCTTGTGAATAAACTATTTCTATTATCTGTTCAGATTTTTTAGTCTCAACTCAATCGAACGGAAGAATTCGCAAAGAAAACGTTACTTGTGTAAACAACCCTTTGCAGACTGGCCTTTTGTACTTCGATTGACATTTTCATAAACCGGCTTTGCTAAAGTAAACATAGTATTGAGGTTTCCCAATCTGACGTTATTATTTCAAGTGCTTATAAAGCAACTTTGTTCCCTGATCTTTGAGAAATTCAACGTAGCTTTTTAAATTTTAACCGTCATGAACTCACATAACGTGACACAACTTGCCACCAAATGGTCCTTTTTTACTATCTTTTATTGCTACTGAGTTAAGGTTAAATATGGCGTGGTTCAAATTTGTAGGGCTGAATAATATAACGTATGATGTAAGAAGCATGTTTTTCTTATGTTTGTCTTCGAAGGGGATTACAAACACACATGGCAAGTTCTTCAATCGATGGCTCCCTCTCTAGATGACATCAAGACTATTTGTCTTTGGAATAACTTGTGAATTTCTACAGTGAGATATGAGTTATTGCGTTATTCCCTTGAAACATAGGTTCATGTATACACTGCAGCCGTGTTTCTTGTATGCAGAAACGATTTTACTTTGGAAGTTTTATTTTAAACTAGCTGAACCGACGCTATCATGTGGGCTTAGTACGAAAATTTGAGTAAGTGTAAAGTTATCGTATCATATACAAACTATAATTTCTAGTACAACTGTGGTACAGATATCTTATAGTGTGTACCTACTGTATACGTCAACGATACGATAACGTTACAAATTCAAAATTTTTCATGTTAGGCTCACAGATAAAATAATTAAACAGCTCCATTAGTGACCTTGCCTTCCGAAGTACGGAGTCCCAAGAATGATCCCTGACCGGTAATGAGCAATAAAGTAAGTCCTGGGATGTTTTATTCTGTTATTGTGCGTGTCCATTCCACACACGACAATTAATCTTGTAGCGGAGGTATCTGTGTGCAAGCTTTATTAGAACCAGTACAGTACTAGACAAACTTTAATGTACCTAGTATACGAGTACAACTCACAAACTATTGTGCTAGGGACACTTACGCAGTTGTACGTGCTAGGCCCGCTGTTCTATACGAAAGCGCTTACCTTTTTATTCCGAATTTTCCAGTATCCTGGCATTTTCTTCCTTTTTTTAATAACCTCCTTCATTTTGTTATCAATATAATAATGCCAAATTAACGATTGATGATACGAACGATATGGACAAACGATTAAACAACAACAACAACAACAACCGCAACAAACAGCATTTTATTGTATATATTTCCATGTAGAAAAAAGTTAGTTACATGTTATTTTAGAGAAAATTAATTGTGTTGAGAAAGTAATAGACAGTTACTCTTTTCCTCGATCAAACATAAAATTAAACTAATAACTTTAGTCTTTTTCTCAGTATAAATAAATTAAATATAGGTATTTATCTACGAATAAATAATAATTATTTCTTCGTAGGTATTTATATAAATAATAAAACTGAGTGTTGTTGGCATGTTGGTTAATGCATAACTTGAGGATAGTTGAACCGGTTTGGCATTATTAAATGTTTGTAATGATGTACAGAAGGTTTAAAAAAAAATAATCAAACAGACTGCGATTTTTCGTATGGAACATTACGCTTAACATGCAAATTTGCGTCAGTGTAACGTAACCGTATCGTTGACGTGTACGGCAAATAAGTAAAAGAAGAGTCGTAAAAGTAATTATATTCACGATAATGATAGAAACTAGAAGAGAAACCCCCTTCTAAAACTTTCGCGAATTGAGACACAATTATTTCTGTTACAAAGAATCAAAACATCCGCTCACTCTACATAAACATTAGCACTCAATTCGAATACCTCTAAAATGCATTACGAAATGGCTGGATGTAAAATTTGCGCCCGCGGCTACCGCAACAAACTCACGGCTCGGTTATTAAAACGACTACACTATGTCATTATTTTCCAAACAAAAAAAGAGTGAATCGTAACAGTCCAGCAACATATCATCGGTGGAACTGGCACTTAAACGCGTAGTTTCTATCATAAATCAAAGATATTAAACCGGAGTGCGGAACCTCTTTTGAGTTCACAGTATAAATCACGGAGGCGCAAGAAGACCTCTGGATGCCACACCAATAGGGTCTTCGCGAACATGTACTAAATCACATGCGATAAATATGTACAAAATATCTATCGTGATAAAGTATCGTACAACTTGAACGAATGTAAGTACCACAAATATAATGTGGCAGTAGTATTTTAGTGCGGTTTGTATTGCAGTGCGGGAATATATACTTTTGATCTACATCTGATTGACTGGTCCGCAATACCATAAAAGCCTTTTTGTTCAATATAAATAAAACTAAAAGAAATTGCGTTTTTGCTTGACTGTTGCATCTTCTCAGAGATTTTTTTAACTGTGTCATTTATTTTAATAATATACGTAATTACTCACTGTAAGTATTAATTTTACATTTAGGTTTGAATAGAAAAACATACTTTTAGTCATTTTAATATGTATGAATAAGCATATAGAATATTATACCTATAGTATTTGAAACAGTATTTATATCAATAACTAAATTAATTATTAGAATCCAGATACAAAAATGTGTCTAAATGTAGGTCTAATCTGTGACTATGTTGAATTGGACGCCTAATTTCTGACTGTTTTTATGGCAATCTATGCAAAAATGTCCTACTCAAAATTGTTGCATAAATTACCTATTTTATATCATTTGATTTCAAACGAGTGGCAAACTTATGATGTTTTGTTACTTTTAAATCTGAAGTCCCGTTAAGTCATTAGAACAATGATAAAAGAAAAGAAGTGACGCCATCCAACACTGAATTTCAGACGTATGACGATCGCATAGAGTGTTGCAATTTGGGATGGGACGGTAAAGCCTTTACGATTTACGGTATATATATTATATATATATATACCGTATTATATATTAATATATTATATATTAATATATGTATATATATATATATATATATATATATATATATATATATACTTACTATCGTTTTTGTAGAGAAAATAAAGGTTTTTGTAAAGCATCTTACAAAAATTATCAAATAAAAATTATGAAAAAGCCTCTAGTTTTTGGATGGATCTACATTAGTACGATATTATTGTTTATTATTAAGAGCTGTAACAAGGTTTCTCTAAAACTGCGAACAGAATTGAAATCGGTTGATTACTTTTTTTTGTATTGAATTTTAAAGTAGTAAAACTGGATTTTCCAAAAAAAAATAAAAAAAAAGAATATCACAGAAATGATTCATTTCCGGATATCACAATGTACAGTCATATTGTTGCAAATGGCATTCCCTACCACCCCTTAAAAGGATCCGGTCTAATTACCAATAACCCTGTATATATATATATATATATATATATATATATATTATACCTTTACGGTCGTAGATTAGATAGAACGTTTTAGCAGAACATTCCTGATATGGCATAACAACAATCAGCAAAAAACCCATTGATTCCCGTTTCTTATAATGTTTATGTATCCTATTTTATATACTCGTACTTAAGTATCAAAAAAAGATCAACAATAGTTGGATATTAGACAAGTTCGAACTTCATCAAAGCACAACTATTTAGAATTAGTGATTATATATAAGAGTTGCTATTCATATAATTATTTGTACTAGTGACTCCCGCGACTTCGTTTGCGTAGGTTTAGTAGGCTTAGCCGTCGGCCTCGTCATAACCTCAAATCTTTCCTGGATTTTTGTTTCATAAGAACCTTGTCCTGACAATAAGTAACACAACAAAAAAAAATTGCGAAATCGGTAAAGCCGTTTTCAAGTTATAGCGGTACCAGTAAAAATAGGGATTTATTTTTATATTATAGACTAGCGACTGCCCGCGACTTCGTTCTCGTAGTAGGCTCGGCCTTCGGTCTGCCATTACCTACCATCTTTTCTTTGTTAATTTTTCGTAAGAACATTCTCCTCACAATATCTAACAAAACAAAAATTGAATTATCGAGATTGTTACATCCGGTTTCAAGTTTTAGCGTGACCAGAAGAAAAAGGGCTTTATTTTTATATATAGATAGTGAGATAGACCTTTTATATATAGATAGAGGCCTTCGGCTTTGCCATAACCTCCCGTCTTTTCTGGATATCTTTTTCATAAGAAGCTTCTGATAAAAGTTAACACAACAAAAAAATTACTAGCGAAATAGGTAAAGCCGTTCTCAAGTTAAAGCGTGACCAGGAAAAATAGGGGTTCATTTCTATATAAATATACTCGTAGATAGATATGTAGATAACAGTGCCCGTCAAACTCAGGCAGAACGTCATACTTTTTAAAATACTTTCTGGAAAACCTTAATTCTGCCATAAAAATCTATATGTATTTGAATAGATAACACCATAATTTACTGACGAATATGTAGGTACACGAAAGTGCAGGTACGAATGTACACGACAAGGAAACAAATATAAGGAAGAGGAAGACAATACGTATTGAATAAGGAGATAAATATAATAAACAAAACTACATGCGGCTGTGAGCCTTAGTACCAGTTTTTAACAGCAATATACTGAAAACTTCTAATTCCTTTGAAATAATGTCTACGCTTTTTTTAATTAGTAAAAAGTAAACAACTTGTTTAAATCTAGACCAGCGGTGACCGGATAGCAAACAGACCTTTATACTTGTCTCCGTAGACAAATTTATAAACCCATATTTGTTTATCAAACACATACCATCTGCATGAAAATAATCAAAAAATATTACTTTCACTACGCACTAGTGATTGGTACGTGCTTATTGTGTACTCCAGTTTGTTACCGTCACCAATAACCGCAATTTTATGGACTCTCGATTTCATTCGTCTAAACATTAGAATAGGTTTCTTTGTTAACAAACTATCTGTGTTACATGTTATATTATGTACTCGAATTGGCTAACTTGCATTCCAGCATTTATTGGATTGCCTAACATTCATACATTAATACCTCGCTCGACACAGACCTTTCCTCTCTGGGATAGTGGTAGCCATGCGCTAATGCAGCAGTGCGATTCTCTAAAAGCAAACATCGTTGCATCTTTGCCAACATCCGTGAAACAAATGACGTTAACAAGAAACGATGGAAAAACAGCCTTATGTACAAGGGCGATATCTCATAAAGTATTTGACACCGGTGAGCTCGTCGATGCGCTCATCGACGAATCGAATCATTAGAGATTCGCACGGCTCATTGGACGATATGGTAGTGGCTATTCGTATCAGAGTTTTCAAACCACCCAAACACCTCAGATGTTTAATGACTATATCTCCTAAGACAACTATAACACTTTTATGTACCTTTGTAAAATGAATAATTTTCTAGAGGATACCGCCTTGAAAGAGCCTCTCAAACTCCGCAGATTCACACAAAGATATTATAACTCAAAACTCACTTTCTATATCACGGTCGATTCGAACAACAAAGGCTCGCGACACTCGACGGTTCGACACAAAACCTTGTTTCGTGAAAATAGTTACGTAAAATATAGATATCGTTCACAATATCTGTGAACACGTCAAGTCATTGGTTTTTGAAGTGTTTTGTAATAATGGTTTCCTTGTTTGGATCGTGACAAGATGGATTTAAGATAAGCCACGGCGGTGGTGGTTAGCGATAATTTGTGTTGTAATGTTGGACTACGACTATATGTAACGACAAAAAAGCAGTTCTGTTCTGTATTACGTACGTAATTTGGGGTTTATAGAAAACAATAGCAAACTTCCTTGTGTAGAGTATTCACCGAAAAGATTATACATAAGATGGATTACTTGCAAAGGAGCTCGCGTTTTCGTCATCACCAGATCAACACGGTTAAGCAACGATTGTTGCGGTGACGACTTGGATTGAATTGTGACCACTAGTGGCATTTTCATTTTCCTTGCTTCGGATGATAAGTTATAGAAGTTCCATATACCCCCCGCTGTGCATATAGGTTTATGTTAGTGGAAGCTTTTGATCATCCACCGCAGGAGATGAAGCAATGAGCTCTAAGCTTGGCCGCGGAACTCATACGGCGCTAGGGGTTGTATTAGTAATATGAGTTCTCAAAGTGATATCATCCTAAAGTCTACTGACGAAAGTTGAGACCTACCTCCTACCTATCAAGAACGAGTATATGTATAGTGTTTTAGGTCGATGAGTATGGCCATAAATGCTATAGAACGTTAAAATAGGTATCCAACTCAACAGGTACACGGCGATCTACCTAATGGACTAATGACCGGGGGCTCGGAAGTTTTTTCGTATGCAATAGGCCGCCCGCGCAATACTAGGTATTACATACATACATACATAAAATCACGCCTCTTTCCCGTAGGGGTAGGCAGAGACCACGGATTTCCACTTACTACTATCCTGACATATTTCTTTCGCTTCATCTATACTCATCAATCCTTTCATACATAAGCATCGGTTTAGGGTACTTTTGACCTGGCCTTTTTTCAGAACGTCTTCAATCTGATTTCGGAACGTTCGCCTAGGTCTTCCCCTTCCTACACTTCCGTTTACTTGTCCTTGTCCTTGTGGTTACTAGGTATTACATGATGATAATTCGCAATTAGTTCACAATTATGTACTGCACAATTACAATCAATACAAACAAATAACTATAATATGTACGGTCATCCTTCGCTGGTCCTAAAACGTGGATTTTACAAGATATTATTTTTCTTCTTCTTCCTCCTTAAATTGACAGGGCCAAGTGTAGCTAGTCAAGTGAGGTTAAAAGTTGCGTTTTATTTCGAACAAATTAATAACTAGTTATGTCAATTTTTGGGCAGCCTGAATAGTTGGACACTGGATTGGTTACTAACTAGCTTATCCACTAAGCTTCACTGCGCCCGCGTGGTGGACTTTGACCAATACTCTGAGAGAAAGAACCAAGTCCCAACAGTCGGAACATACTTTACTTCTACAAAAGTAAAGTTTCATTCATTTTGTCTATTTTTGCTTTTAATAGTTCAAAAGCGGTTTCGGAGGACTATTAGACCCTTTAGTGCTTTATATAACACGTGCGAATGACGCACAAAAACTAATTTCACTTTAACAGAAAACAGTCATTGTTGTAAAGACGTAAATGTTTTCGTTTCAACAATAGGGATAATGCAAACTCTTTAGGATTATCTTCATTCTTCATAGCCAAAGACGGGAAACTATTATTTACTCTGTGTCTGGAGCTTTAACAAACATGACGTCGGTTTTTGTGAATGAACCAATACAGATTAGTAATTTTACGACAGCCAATTGTTGTTTTTAATTATCCAACTTCAAAAAATGAGGAGGTTATATATTCTATTGTATATATGTATTTTTTTGCGTATGTTCACCAATTTCTCCCCTATTTGTGAACCGATTCTCAAAATTGTTTGGTAGAGTGTACGTATCGATTTTCGATTGTAAGTTTATAAGTATCATCATTAGTAACCTGTGTTTTATTTTCTTTCAGACAGTGCTGGCGGCTAACGGCATCTCTATTCCCTACTAGGCAAGGGTGCGCCCTTGTCGTTGTCTAGCGCTTTATGCGCCCTTGTTGTCCATCGGTTGAGTGCTGCGTGCACTCACCAACAGTCCAGTGTTGCTTTTAATGCCCGTTGTGGCAAAAAGCTATATGTCCTTACTAGAAAAAAAAGACGTTGTCCCGTTTAAATTTCATCAAATTCGGTCTAGCAGTTATTGAGTTACACTCCAATTACTGAAAAGTTTTACGCCTATCTTGATGACGGTGAAAGATAAACGATCCCGTAAGTAGCAAGGATCACTAGAAAAAGTATAAATTTTTTTTAACAAAAAATGGTACCGTCCTTAACACCAAATAGTGTGCAATAACAATATTGTGATAATAGGTACTTTTGAACTATCACGGGTACCGACTTCAACGAGTTATTTCACACTTTCTGGTGTTGAAGTTGGTCCCATTTTTTGGTATTTTTTTAGTATTCATATTTCGGGGTAACATAGACTGATCTAACCTAGATTGCGATTAAGATTTTTTAACCGCGTTCAAAAAAGGACAGTCTCATTTCGGCTTTGTTTTATTGCGATTACTCTGCAAAGTATAAATTGATTTGAAGATTATTTTTGTTTGGTAGGCCATACTATACTTATACTTCAGGGGTATTCTCATATACATTTTATCTAAATGGTTACTGCGGTTTTTAAAACCAATGTATGTTCGTAAATTTCGTCAGCTGTGAACCGCTTTTATTTTTTTTAATAGTTACACAACACACAATACAATTGTACAATAATTTATCATCAACAACGGGTCTTATAATTTTGACTATCAATAGCAGAATGGAATTCAGTTTCATTTATGTTCAAATTATATATTATTATGTGTTCAAGTATAGTACGAGAGGGAGTCACTTTAATAAATAACAGTAATAAAAAAAAAAAGTGTTCAATTTTAGGATGAACAATATCTCACAATAGTTTTTTATAGTTGTTGTAGGTTGGTGTTTGACTACTCTCTCTCTTGGTGATTTAGTAATGATCGAATAATATTCTATCCATCGTAGAGATGCGACTCGAGCGAGAAAAGTCGACTAGTTGGCAAATTTCTTGAGTAAGAGGCCACCGTGATTGGTACAACAATTATAAGTGATCTGCTCACTATTAGGCACACAAATTTGCCGACTTGTCATTAGAAGAAGAAAACTCTCTTATTTTAACCGTCATAGAGGGCACGAAGTGCCATCTATCGAACTGCAGTACTAACTTTCAGTGTACTAAATTACAGTGTGGTCTTACTAGCTGTTAGTGATTTAAAAAAAACATATGTAAATATTTATACGTTTACAAGCTTTTAAAAAGATTTTAATAATTGTTATCATTATAAACCTGTATTATAAGCCAAATAAAGTACATATATTTAGTATCTATAAAAAACTCAATTACATGCTATACCTATATAACATATGTATATTATATTATTACTCATTTAAATATAATTTACAGAATGTTAAAGGTAAAAATAAAACCTAATCTATAGGCGGCGGGGAAATAAAATAAATATAATACATTTTATTATATTTCCAAAACAGGTAGATTAACATAGATTAGCAGCAGCGCCAAATAGAACGAACGACTTTTTTCAAAGAAAAAAAGACAACTTTTGATTTCATTGAACGATAACTCGCAACTTATAAAATTTTTACCGGTGGATTGCCGCTTCCAGAAATTATACTGTAAATAGCCAACGCGGCCTATAAATGAAATGATTTTATGCAGCAAATCACAACCTCTCAAAGACTCTACCGTAAAAAATAGAGCAACTACCAAGAATAATCTGAAAGAATCAATTGCAGGTGCATTTATTTAAATTTTTACAGGTGTTTTACCTTACAATACATAATTAATAACGTGACACATAATAACTGTGTGTGTAAAATATTACAAGCATGCCTCTTTATAATGTCACAACTCTTTAAACATTCGCACTATTTTAATAAAACATTTCATGACAACCAAGTTTACTATATTTCCTTCGTGTGCGCTCTTCAAGTATCATTCCTTATAGGATTTAATCGCAAAATGCACACAGATAAACATTCTTCATTAGTTAGGTATTGTAATTGCAACGCAAAAATATTTTTTATACTGTACATA
Organism: Selenia dentaria; assembly: GCA_917880725.1. Taxonomy (NCBI): domain Eukaryota; kingdom Metazoa; phylum Arthropoda; class Insecta; order Lepidoptera; family Geometridae; genus Selenia; species Selenia dentaria. Next base: position 23,182,006 of record OU862893.1, read on the forward strand.
GGTACATTTATGTATTTGCCAATTAAAAGTAGTTCCTGACACCAAATTAATTGCCCGTTTCATAGATTCAGAGCACCTGTTTCAACGCGATATGACCTATAAAATCACTTATTCGCAACGCTGGCAACTGAGCCTAGTAGACTTATAGCGCTCTCGGTAACTCACAAATCTTTTAAAGCTTTATTTACAGCCACTGCGTTGTACGCTTACGTTCATAAATTGAAAAATATGTAAACGATACCTGATATTCAATGTGTCGTGTGGAAAAAAAACATGAAGCTGTCATTTTTAACTTGAAATAGATGGCGCTGTGGCAGCGCTAACGCAGATAAATCGCAACGAATTGTTGTACCTATACAGTAGCTTATCTTCATCTTTATAAATAAAAATAAATCTATATTTCCCTTGGTCACACCATAAGTTGAGAACGACTTTACTGATTTCGATGAAATTAGGCAAGGAGCTGGGTTATATCCCAAGGAAGGTTATAAGATACTTTTTATCATCATCATCTTCATCATAGATCACGAAGCGGCTTAAAACGCAGGGCGCAGATAATATAAAATAAGATTACAAACTTACACTTTTAGTTTGAGTAGTTATCATAATATATCGACGTATGAGGAAATAATTTTACTACTAAAAAGTTAAGATTGCCCTTCAATCAGACTTTTTTCAACTCCAGTACGCGAGTCAGACTCGGATCAGTCTAGTTTTTATAAAGCAAATATGTTATATACTTATTACTATAAACGCAGGTGTCATGAATTGCCATTTGTTAGACCTTGATCACTGTCTAACACTAAAGTGTTAACGTCGATAAATCGGTCGGAAGGCGCCGGTACATTGCCTTCCTTAACGACCCCCACGGAATCAGTTTAGGGTTAAAGGTGATTTTCTTTCGATGTGTACAAGCCGAAGGAAGTTTCAAAGGTGATATGATTTTAGGAGAAAAATGTTTCGTAATGTAAGATATTTTGGTAGAAAGGATTGAAGGCAATGGGGTTAACTGGCATTGTTTCCTGTCTATTGAAAAAGTGTCAGACGTTAGGTAAAGTACATTTTTAACCGGAGCAGTCAGTACGTGGATACTAAATACAAAAGTTATTCATCAATGTATGGATCAAGGGCGCTCGTATAGACGGTAATGATTAATTCATGTAATATAAAAGACTGACCCTTTAGCGAGCATGTGTTCCCAGGGTTGATGCCAATGTAATCAGGTGCCTTACTTTTATGCAAGAGTTGGTCTTGGGGTACCACTACTATGTCAGATATTCTACAAGAGATATTCTCCAAGCAGGAATGTGTTAATGTGCTAAGGTTTAAATGTACTTACTGTAGTAGTAATTAATATGCTTGAAGTGTAGGTGAATAAGTTGAGTAAGTAAGTATATGTGGACGATAAGCAAATTGCAGTCATATGCAGAACTTTCAAACACATGGGCAGGGTATACTTCCATCCATAGTACATACAAATACATATACTTCAGCTCTCGCATCTTGCGGTAGCAGATGCATAAAATATATACGCAAGAGATATTTACTGATCAGAAAAGCAACTGACCTACATTGGAGCAATCTCAAAAGCTCGTCTATGAAAAGATAACTTAAAAATTTAGATGAAGTTGTAGTTACATTAATGGGTATTTTATACTAAATACTATTTTTTTATATATCATTACGTTGTCGCTGCCTATGTTGTGTGATTATAAGAAGCAAATAATAACACAATAGGTAAATATAAAACTATTACAAGTTTATTTTTGATATGCTCGCTAGTTGATTGATATCATTTCGACACCCATTTCACTTTTCATTTGGTTACGCTTGGACTGTCTCTCAGTTTCCAATGTTAAGAGGATTGCATAGCTAGTACTTTCCGTACTAAAAGAGAAATCTCTTTTCTACCTCTTAACATTGTCCGATTTCAGTGATTTTTTTTTTCATGGAAACTTCACATTGTTTACTATGCCCGTACGTTATGATTTTTCAGTAATTTAAAGTACTATACATTACCTTTTTTAGAACTTAAAAAAACTGAAAAATCAAAACGTACGGGCATAGTAAACAATGTATGATTCCATGAAAAAAAATCACTGAAATCTGACAATGTTAAGAGGTAGAAACGAGTTTTCTCTTTTAGTACGGAAAGTACTAACTATGCTATCCTCTTAAGGGAGGTAAATAGTGAGACGGAGGTGGAATTCATCACAATTCTATCTTCTCCAGATGTCCTATGTGGGGTTTGAATCAGTGATGGCTTTATCGGCAGCCAATCTTCATTATCAGCGCTTTAAAATTGCCTTTGTTTTACTTTAAGGTACTCTATGTAACATTAGTTCCATCTGATTATAGCCTCGAGCTTAAGGCTCAATTCTATTGACCTACTACTTTGCTATTAATATTACAAGCCTACAGCATCACATAAATCGACGTAACAAAACTATAAAGTTGTCAAGGTATTCAACAATGGTGTATATGAGGGCGTCGACTACGTTGCCGACCGTTAGGTATAAGTAGATTAATGTGCGTGCCACATCGATGTGAAGAACGATCTTTGTGGGAACCCTACTATGAACATAGAGTGAAATGTGAGAGAGATGGGTTAAAAAGTTGACAGATTGTGGTTTAAGCAAGCAAGTAAATTTGTTAGAGATTTGAATTCTTTAACAACAATAATTTTCCTCTACATAGTTATTCGACAGTTTGTATGGCACTCAATAGATTTATAACGAATTGGAAATTTGAAGGAAATGTTAGATATGCTATAAAACTTTACAGACTGAGGATTGAGTAACTCAGTGAGCTTGTTCTACGTTTGAATTCACTAAACACTACTTTGTCTTTAAGTGGTAACTTATATCCTTGATCGTTGATCGAACCAACTGATTTTGGTAGTTTTGTCTGTGTCGCAATAAATACATGTGAGTCATAGTAAATCGTACGTATAATGGTTATTATGTTTGACGATACCCTACTGGGTTTACCGAACTAAAAGAAGCTAAAAGAATGACGTGAAAAAGTTTTGTAAAAGTGTCCATGATAAGTTACTTCAAGTGAAGATACAATTAATAACTAGATAATATTTTTACGAATTAAGTATTTCCCACTGCATGCTCCTTTAATCTGTCCGCATCAGGTTTACGCTATAGCAAAAGATTTATGAATGAACTGGGGGCTTGCTGATTCGGACGGGTTAAGGTAAATTTAGAAATTCATCTAAAAATAAACAAAGCATACTCGTATCTATTATCTAAATCATTACATCAATATTTAAAAAGTTTTAATAATTGCATTACATAGTTTGCTTTCTTTTCAAATTCTATTATTATTTTAGTACGCAAACTATTACTTTTTGTTAAAAAAACAATCAGTCATATTTTGGTCTGTCATTGAATAATACAAATTGTGAGGAAAGAAAACTGATGTTCAGTTGGGGTCATATTATACATATTAGTTCGTATAAATTAAAAGCTGTATGTCACAAACATCTATTCTACGTAGCGTCAAGCTATCGTCCTTTTGTCTGTGACACTCCCTCAGTATTTGATTTATAGGCACCCGCGTTGACTGCTTGTCTCTAAGAAGGTTTATTAATGAATTTATTTTAACGCTAATGAAGAAGTTACGTTCAGGACAAGTGAAACTAATTTATCTGGAAACGTTATTTGAAGCTCATAATTCTACTCTAGTTGTCGTCTAGTTTAATTTTGTCGCTTCGATGATTTATAATCGTTGCATGCAGTCATTAAGATAGACATAAATTTTGGAATGTCATTGTTCATCTTCACATGGGGTTGTTTCACAATAAATATATACGCCGCAAAGAAAGCAGATCCGTTAAGCAATCTTTTTTAAAATTAAAACTAATTTAAAATTTATTTTATTGAAGCAAAAGAAGAAATAAAACCTAATAATTGGTTTTAAAATGCGTTTCTTTGATAAGACTGCAGGCACATCGTAATATCTAATTTGTAGTTAGAATAAGAGAAATAGAATAGATCAAACGTAATTGTTCTTCATATAAACTTTACAAAAGAGGAGTACAGGCTATAGTAACCAACCCTAGTATAGAAGTTTTTAAGGTATCGTTTGCTTGGTTCCTCCGATATAGCCTATAGTGACAAACTATAGCAAATAATCGGCAACGATGGCTTAATGTCCCCATCAAAGCACGAAAACGTTTTTGTGAAAATATCACAGGCGGTCACCCATCTATGTCGTGTTCCCAGAAAAGGTTACTTAACTTAACCTTAATCAAATAAACAACTTCTTTAATTGTTTATTCCTAAAATAGTGACTTGATATTTAATTGTGTTTTTAAACAATCGTGGTTATAAACTTTAGAAACATGATCATAATTTATGCGATAGTAACCAAAGTATGTTTTGGCAATCGCCATGATCACGAATGAACTGATATAAAACCAAATAAAAAATATACTTGACAACTATCCCATAAATATGTAATAAGATTATATCTAACAGTTATATAATTGGTGCTTTAGTAGTTTTAATTATAGATATATTACGCTTAATTAATTTAGATGTGCAATAAAATCTGGAATTCAAATATTCAACAATCAACATTGCTAGTATTTTTTAACCAAATATAAGGACATAGCATTAACTACTTAAAGCAAAAGCTATCGACAAAAGTCTCATTGTTATAACGTGCTTCATACATTTTATACACACGAGTGACTGCATATTGCAATTGAGCTCATCCAAAGGCTGGAAGCTTAATGTTTTCAGAAGATTAATAAATCCTTTCTACTGAATAGGCAAGCGTTCTTAATTCAAGGGATTCATATAGAAATGAGGGCTGTAAAGTTAAAGCCCAAGGAGAGTGCGCGCAATGAAAGTTCGAAACCTTGACGATGGTGGTCAAAATTAAACTATAAGAGAATATATATATATAACTGTCGTTCTTGTTCAATGGTTCTTCCTATGTAGACCCATTAAAATTTCATCAAATTCGGTCTAGTACTTTTTGAGTTACACTCCAATAACTCAATAAAAAGGAATTTGGTATTAAATTTTTCAAATTTACTTCTTATAATAATAACGTTTATTAGGAAATAAAACTTATGCTAATTACTTACAAAACAGATTACATCTTTTGGTTTATATATTATAATATAGTACTCGTAAGTTGGGTGATGATCACTGAATCCCACACTAGGATGGCCTGTGTGGTGAGATTCAGTCCCTTCCTTTATAATTACTCCAATGATCTTTATATGGATTTTATACATTTTTTAAAAGAATTTTAAAATAATTATAGAACGTATGCTGACTTTGTACAAAATGAATAATACTTAAATAACAATAATTAAACAAATTCTGAAGCAATAATATCTCAGGTTTATCTGTGAAAAATAGTGTATGCCAGGAATTCTGTTGGATTTTGCCATTTTGGTGGGAAAGTGTAACAAAACGTCATCCGCCCAAACAGACATACTTTAGCGTTTATTAATAGTTTAATAGTGTAATTGTGGGAGATAGTAAACTGTGCCTTTGCCTTCGTCCAAAACAGAGATAAGATATATACATTTTCATTTGAAAAACTCAATACCTTAAAACAAATTTATCAAATTGTCTAGCTATCTAAATAGCTTTATTTTAATATATATATATTAAATAGTCAAAACTATAAACCCAATCGAAATGACTTTCAAAGAATACTGTAAAAATGTCCAACTCAAGTAAATTGAAAAAGTAAAATCGTTTTCGTAGCCCCATCAAATTTTCCTAATGCTTTTTGCACACCTTCGAACACGAATTCCCGAGAAACAGTTGCAGACTGAATTCGAGCCGGAGTACGCTCGGAAGTCTTGGAACATGTGAGAATGCGAGGCAAATTCAATTCTTGGCTCCGAACCCATCCACCCGGCGAAGATTTAGGGTTCATTATAGTCGGCGTAAGTTATTTGCTCATGAACATCTGGAGTCAAGTGCAAGACAGTGATTAAGGTTCACGGATAGCCTTCAATTTTCTTCATACATTATGCATGTATTTAAAAGCTAGTTGTGGCAAGTTATTAACTCTGGTACATTCAGTTCATTGTTTTTCTGAGTTTATAACATGACACATAATATCATCACGACATACGTTTCACTTCTAAGATACTGACCTTCCTCTCTGATAAAGTACAGGCATCATAATCCACATTCTGCACGTCTTCTCAGCTATAGCTATCACTTTAAGGATTGAACACCTGTCACGAAGTACCTTAAAGTTTTGTTTTGGCAGTTGCCCTTAATAGCTTAAGTCACAAAATTTGGTGTAGATCCACCTTCAACTAATTAATCAGTAACTAGCATAATTCTTATACAAAGTACAAAATAAAGGTAGTTTACGAACTGTCTGTATATTAAATAAGAATAAAATGAGAAAAAGAAACCCGTGTAACGGAATTTAATGCAGTTTTCATCATCAGTTACATACATTTTCACCAAAGGTTAATAAGTTATATATATACATATATATATATATATATATATATATATATATATATATATATATATATATATATATATGTATAAGTCAAATAAAAAATTATGTAAGTAGAAAACACAACTTTCAAATGGACACCTCTTTTCCTAATTACACCCGTGCAAAACCGGCAGGCCCTACAGGTGTATTTATGAGATCAAACTGCAAGTAGCTAGTTATAGATAAAAAAATACAAAAAATACTTTAAAGCGATATTTGGCCAATAACACAATAGATCTCGCAGAAATCAACCTACTTTTCCAGGAACTGCAATGCGTGTGGCGTTTAAAACCAAAAATCGTTAGTCTTTCGGAAGGTATATATAACATTATATACATATAAATAATAATATATATTAGAACGTTATACATCGAAATGTATAACGCATACCTTCCGAAAGACTTTACCGATTTTCATAATTGTTTTTTCGATATACACGCGTTATTTATTTCGGAAGTTCTACATTTCGGCAATTATTTTTATTTATAAGATAAACTGTAGCAACTTTATGCACTGCAAGGATCACTGCTTTGTGTCAGAAACGACCAATTTTAGAAATTGTTACCCACCTCAATATCTGAAATTGGAAACTTTATTCGCTTTTGCTGATTGAGCTGTTTCGACATTTGCACGGCCGATGTTTTATTTGAACGTTTGCTTTACTACTGTATTGATTACTGTAATCGAAATTCGCTGAACTGTGTTTAGTTTGGCGAAAATGAATTGCTCTTCAGGCGTATTTTGGAGATCAAACAATTTTTGGTTGATGGTGGGTTTATTACGAATAAAATAATATAGCTTATTTATTATTATAACAAAATTTTAGCGTAAATTTAATTTAGATAATGAGTGTAACCATGCCTTCCGTAGCACAAGGAACCACTATATAAGCCTAATTTATTTTTCAATGGGTAAAACACCTAAAAGGACATGATAATTGCATCTGCCGTTTTCTGTAATCATCGGCAATATAATTTTAACAAAGTACTGAAACCACTTCCGAAAAACAACGCTTAATATGAACGGAACTTTAGTAAAATTCTGTTTGCATAACCACTTAAATTGTACACTATCCAGTACAGTATACGTTATACAGAGGTCGTAGCACAAACAATTTGCGAAAAAGTATTCGTGTCGTAAGCGTCAACGCGTCACGGTTCGGCGTACAAAGTATGAGTTATCTGTGTCTCAGTTGCATACATAATAGTTTGTACTGTTTCACGTGAATGACACGTTACGTTACACTTATGAAGTTATTCGTGCTAAGCGCACAGAAAGGGGTACAGTATTGAAAACAGTCTGGCAGTATTTTTTTTGTGCAACTATGTATTCGTTTCCTTGCCACTTTTTATGTTACTTCAGTTAGTTTAGGAACACTGCTTTCTATGTATATCTATATATTTACTTATCCTGCCTGACTTTACCCTTGATAAAAAATACATATTTAGTAGCTCACTTTGATATGCTTGCAGCTGATGCCTTTTATGTTATAAGCATCCACTATGAAAGATTTTTTTGGAAGTTTCACCCCTACCGGAGTAAAATTCAATTTGTTTGTGTGGCTTTGTAACTCAAAGACCAATCGAAGAAAGCCGTTAGTAGGTTAACTATTTCTTGATATATTTACACTTTAAGAGGAACAAACTCCTCATTACCAACACATAAAACTGAAGAAGAAGAATGATACTTTACGTATTCGCAAAGTATACATCCCATAGAAACCATAAAACGAATGGAGATGACGTCGGAAAACTTATTACATTAAATTTCTAAAGTATTTTCATGTTTTGCACTAAAATGACAGTAAATTATCACAATAACTTACTGCTCAATAAACCAAAATTCTTGTCACAAATACGCATCAAACCATGACACTGTATAGAGAACATATCAGCTTCACGGTAGAAAAAGATATGGTGGCTGTACTTTCCCGGACAAACGTATTCTTAAAGATTATTCAGCTTATACAATCATTTAGCTTGTACACCTGTGGCACAGATAAGTCATATAATAATTAAGGATATATATATATATATATATATATATATAATAAGGCATATATTATCAATGTGCTCGAACTTAAAACTCAGCTAATTTGGTTCCTCTGGGAGAGAAACGGCTTGTCCCGGAGGAAGACTAACACGGCAGTTGTATTTCATAAAGCAACAAATTCATCTCTTTAGTTTTAATACTTGATTTGGTTTACTGTCGCGAGTTCACTGACGCGTGAATTATTTCTCACTGAGTCTTTGACGTTCGCCTTTATTTACGAAGCTTTGGAAGCATCTCAGTCAGCACATAAATTTCTATAATATGTGACGAAGTCAAAATCCCATCAATGAAGTTGGAACATCAAAGAGTCGGAAACCGTTCTGAACATTGAAGAAACGTCCTGCAGTTTCAAGAATTTTCCCTAAGATCTCTGACTGTATTAGTTAAAGTTATCTTTACCTCAGTAGGTATACATATTGAAATATATTATGCTCCTTCGAAATTCTACTCCTAAAGTGGTTTCAGATCAAATAAAAACCGGCTAATCTGTACCATTGATCTATAAATCTTACATACAATATACATAACTTATTTGCCGTTTGTTGAAGAATGGTACGGAACACTTCGTGCGCGAGTCCGACTCGCACTTGACCGGTATTTTAATATTTGTACCGGCAACAGAAATACATTAGAAAACTATCGCGAGTTATGTTCATAATTACGCTTAAAACCGGCTAGGACTCGCGTAATATTTACCGGAAATATTCTCCGACCAGTTTCGAACTTATTTGAAGTTCTTCTTCTGGGAGTCACTCTTGTGCACAGCGGCGAGCGCGGGCCACAGCACGTAACTGGCGCTGCGACGGTCGCGCTGTGTCTGTCAGATTTACGGAGTACTGTCTCAAAAGCGGGTTCTTCGTTTGGCGTGGTGACTACTATCTACAGGTGAACGGTGTGGCCATGGGTTCGCCGATAGCTCCAGTGGTAGCCAACATCTTTATGGAGTGGTTTGAGGCTGCTGCATTGACTAATGCTTCTATCAAACCTAGATTCTGGTGGAGATACGTCGATGATGTGTTTGCCATTATTAGTACGGATGCACTTCATGGATTTAGTGCGTACTTAAACACAATACACCAGAAAATTCAGCTCACAGTTGAGATAGAACAAAACGGTAGTCTACCTTTTCTAGACGTCCGTGTTATCAGGAAACCAAATGGTAGGTTGTCGCACTCCGTATATCGGAAACCGACACACACAGACAGGTACCTGCGAGCAGAGTCAAACCACCATCAGTCACAACTGGCGTCCGTGGCGCGGTCTCTTATTAATAGAGCGTTACAGATATGTGACCCTCAACACGTCGACGCTGAACTTAAACATGTTAGGAGCGTCCTGGAGATAAACGGTTTTGTCTGGAAGCAATGTACTCAATGGGCCAATAAAAGTAATCGACAACGACCACTTACAGCGGAACGGTCTCCAGTCTATCTGCCTTTTGTGAAGGGAGTGACTGACAAAGTTGGGCATTATCTGAAACGGAAGTTGGGCATGAGAACGATTTTTCGTCCACCCGGGAAGCTGCGACAGCTTCTTAGATCACCCAAGGACAAAGATGCCCTTAACAGTCCTGGTGTTTACAAGATCCCATGCGATTGCAGAAAGTCGTATATAGGTGAGACCCGACGCAATGTTTCTACCAGAGTAACCGAACATATAAGAAGCGTCAAAAACTTGGATACCGTAAGATCGGCGGTGGCAGAGCACTCTCAGATCGCAGGTGCCAGACATTATATTCGGTTCGATAAGGCGACTATATTAGCGCGGGAGAAATTCTGCGTCCCGCGTAAAGTACGAGAAGCCATCGAAATAAGACGTCACCCCAATTTCAATCGGGATCGTGGGTGGAATATACCGCCGGCCTGGATACCAGTGTTGAACATTGACAAGATGACCTCGGAGCTCTGGAAGTAACAGCCCTATATACCAAAAAACGGTAGTGACAGTGACACTGAAAGTGACATTGACGTAAGTGACAGTTCGGACGGAAAAAACCTGACAGACACAGCGCGACCGTCGCAGCGCCAGTTACGTGCTGTGGCCCGCGCTCGCCGCTGTGCACAAGAGTGACTCCCAGAAGAAGAACTTCAAATAAGTTCGAAACTGGTCGGAGAATATTTCCGGTAAATATTACGCGAGTCCTAGCCGGTTTTAAGCGTAATTAGAAATACATTATATGTAAAAATTTTACTGTCTCACTATCACGGCTTATGAGATACAGCCTGGTGACAGACGGACGGACAGACAGACAGACGGACGGGCGGACAGCGGAGTCTTAGTAAATATGGTCCCGTTTTCCCCTTTGGATATGGAACCCTAATAAAAAAGCGGATCGTGTGCTAAAATCCACATTGTGAAAACTGAATGGCTCTTAATGAATTTCCATTTTGCGAAGTAGGTTGGAAAGTCGTAATTGGTGGCAAGTCGGATCGGTGACCGCAGGCCGCTCTAGGCGTCTGCACCAATTTTAGGTTTATTGTTTCGATAATTAATTGAGGAAAGTCGAGAGATTTAGATCGAAATTCACGACCAAACAGCCGATATTGCTCGAAAGTTTGAAGTCGGGCGGTATCGGTCCTTTTGAACTGTTATTTTAGAGTTTTCGGCCAATTAAGCTTAACTTTTTTAGGCTATTCAAATTTACACTTTGGTATTCGAATAGCAAAGACGAAATATCTCATGACTCGTGATAGTTTTTTTCTAACCAGCCGTGCGATTCTCTAAGAGCAACCATCGTTGCATTTTTGACAACATCCGTGAAACAAATGACGAGATGACAAGAAACGTTAGATAAACAACCTAACAAGGGCGATATCTCATAAAGCATAGAGTAAATTATATATATGTATAAAGTACTTGACATCGATAAGCTCGTCAACGAGCGTATCGACGAATCATTAGAGAATCGCACGGCTGGACATTATGAACAGATTACAAGCTTTATGATGTTGTAGTAGATGTCAATAATAGTAAATTTTTTGTAGAAAATGTACTATAATTTGAAAACATATGTTGTGTAGAAGTAAATACACATTTCTAATGAGTAACACGTATATTTTTGTAGAAAATCGGTAATAAAAGTGACCTTTTGGCGTTAGTGAATGATTTATCCGCTTCAATTCTTATTCATAACGATACAATGCATAATTCAGTAGACAGATTAACCGTGCTCAAGATAATCGACATTTATCAAAACCAATAAATTGCAATTTGACCTTTCTGAATAATAGCGCTAATCAATTTCAACGATACGAAAGATATTCCGTTTTATCTACAACGAATATTTTCATAAGACAAATCACGAACTTTGAACTATGGAAAAGCGTATAAAAATCTAAATTGGACGCGAGCTTCTCTGGGTAATCTTTGGAGGAGTGTTTATCGTAACATTGACTAATGTGTTCATACGCGTTTTGACTATCAAAGATAACTGTTATACCGTTTATATGGACTGCTGCTCTATCACAATTTCTACATTAAGACGATAAATCGTGTCCACTTATTATCGAGCCGTGATCAGTCATTAAGCATTACTTTGGTGTAGTGGTTCTCAACCTATTATATTAAAAGGAAAAGTAACCCATACAGGATCACTTTATTTTCTATATGTCCGTCTGTCTCTCTGTCAAGACCATTGTTAGTAATTTTTAAACTTTCGCGATTTGAACACATGTTTTAAATGTTTTTCGGGACTTATCACGTGTTATTTAATATAGGTAAAAATATGTACCTTTCGCTCGACGTTTCGACCATGTTACAATGGCCGTGGTCACGAGCTGACTGAAAACTGCGGGTGAAATTGTTGTTAAATTTTATAAAGTTGAAATTTATATCAAATACTGGGTCTACAGTCTCATTTAACTGGCAAAAAATCAAACTTTTAACCAAATCATTCAAAAAATATGACCGCTTTTGTATCATATTTTGCAATTTTACAAGATAATCAAAACCTTTAAATGGTACTTTATGAGACATTGCTTTTTCCAATTTCCTCATGAGATATTTGGGTAAAAAGCATGTAAAGGGAAACATTCTGAAAAAAAGTAAATATGTAATTTCATAACAAAAAAGTGTTTTTATAGTTACAAACTTATTATTTGCGGTTGTTGTAATAATCATGTCTAGGGTTCGAACGGCAAAAATAAGTTTGCCAGTTAAATAAATAAACAGTACGAGTTGTAGTCGCGCACCAAGGGTTCCGTACAAAATCATCGGTAAGGTGGCTTACGCGCATATCACAGTGTACTGGACATCGCTGCGGAATGCGACGCTGCGGTTTTAAACTTTTACTGCAATATTTCCAGCTTGATAATAGATCTGTTTCAAATCCTCCCACATTGTCATAACATATCTCTTTGTTGTTTCTTGCGACCTATGACTCAGGGCTAATTTAGCAAAATACAGTCTCGCTCCCTATCAATTGAGACCAAGAACATAACTGTCAAATGTTGGGTGTTTGTACACTTCCGCTTTCTTCCCAAAAGCGATATGTAATGTATTTAGACTGTAATAACTTTCATGCCATGCGATTATCTTATGATTCTGCTTACGGATGTCAAATCCTTTATGAGATATCGCTCTTCATAAAGTTATTTTTCCAACGTTTCTTGTCATCAAAAAACATTTGTTTCAAGGATGTTGTTAAAGATGCAACGATGTTTGCTCTTAGAGAATCTCACGGCTGCAGACGGCATTTTCCTTTTCATTATATCTGTCTCCCTTTTTCACATGCATCTAACTAAACGAAACAATAATTATACTTTTTCCTTCGTCATAATCTTTATTGGCAGTTCATTCCACCAACTACAGAACTTAGGACTTCCCCTTTACCACCCATCCCTATCTTATGCAGATCTTGTTCCCAGTCTGCTTCCTATCGTGACATCTTGATACAATTAAAACTACAAGTTACGCGACATTGTAATGGCGTACATTTGTAATTAAAAATACGACACAAGAATTTTAAAGCGAAATGTGGCTTGAATAATGAATGCAATATCATTACGTAAAATTAATAGCAGCTTTACAGGTGCGACCTATTTTTTCATGGCTATTCGGGGAATGGATTATTATTGGGAATAATATGAATGTTCAGAAGGGAGGTAATTTTTGCTGACGCGTATTATGTTTTGTTTGGCCACTCATACCTAATTTTAGATTATCACATTTTGATATATCTTTTGCAATTTTGGAGAGAAAAATTACAAACTCAAACGACAGGATTCGAACCCGCGTCTTCTGACTACCCGTATAGTAAATTCAGGTAGAGGCAAACAGCAACTACATACATCATCATCATCAGCCTGTAACAGTCCACTGCTGGACATATACCTCTCCAAAGTGCGCCACTGAGCCCGATCTTCGGCTCTGCTCATCCGCAGTCACTGCCAGCTTTCGCAGATCGTCGATCCATCTGCCTGAAGGTCGTCCCACGCTACGCTTGCCGACACGTGGTCTCCATTCGAGAACTCGTCTATTCCATCGGTTATCGGTTCTACGACTGATGTGACCAGCCCATTGCCACTTCAGTTTAATAATTCTTTGAGCTATGTCGGTTAGTTCTCTGCCGAATCACCTCGTTTTGGATTCGATCCTTTAGATAAACTCCAAGCAAAGCTCGCTGAGCGACTTTTAACTTATGCGCCAGTCTCACCGTTACTGTCCACGTTTACATACATAAACATACATAATCAGACCATTATGTTCCCACTGCTGGGACTCCTCCTTCCTCTCATAGATGAGTTGGGCCATAATCCACCACGCGGGCCCAGTGCGGCTTGGTGAATTGGCTAGTGTCCAACCCATGTTAAAGATTTCAGGCCGCCCGAAGGCCTAGACATAGTCTAACGACTGTTGTCGTAAGACATAGAACCGGGACCGACGGCCTAACGTGCCCTCGGAAGCACGGAAGCGCTCAGTTAAATAATGCCACTAGCGGTCACCCATATAACTCCCGACTGCAGCAAGTATTGCTTAACTTGTTGATCGGTTAGGATCGCCAAGTCAAGCTCCGCTGCGAGCGCTTCGCAACAGCAACGAAAAAAAAAATGCAATATGAGATGATGAGTACCAGACAAAATCTGTTTTCTATACTTATAATAAAGGAGTAGAGGCCAATAGTCTTTACTTGGAAGAAAACTAAAAAAATGTGTGTCAGAAGACGTAAAATTTCATATTGAACAAGACTATGCCGGTGTTGAAAAAAATTAGCCTATTGCCTATCAACAAACTTGACTTATTGCCATATTCCATACTCCGGACTGGTTTTGAGATTTATTTGCCTGATGAGATGAAATTTTGCGAGTCAATGAGTTTACGAATGGTTTGAAAATACAATTGTTCCCGGTGGGTTTTGCTGCTGTCGGTATGTCACGGATTTTCTTGACGCGAGTGAAGCCGCTGGCGGGCTTTATATAAAATTTCTCATTTTAGAAATTTGCAGTCTTAGGTACGTATAAACGGTGCTTAACTTTAAATGACATTATTTAGTACTGCGCAAGACAAAATTGTTCTGCGGCGTACTAAGTGACGTTATTTAAATTTAAGCAGCGTTTATAGATACCGGTGTAATCTTATTATACAATTTTTATACTACGAAGAAATATAGTCAGGAACTGTAACTGCGTTAAGAAAATGACCCAACAAAAGTCGTGTTCAAGTAGGCGGGGCTTAAAAGTCGTGTTCAGTACGTCATCAGTCGGACATTTTACTTGCAAGCGAGCACACTTCAAATCTTCGCGTACATTTTCATTTTTATCATTGTGAACTACAGTTGTGGATCATCATGCCAGCATTCGTTGTGAAGTGGTGCAGGAGCAATACACGATTAAAATGTCCAGGGATCACTTTTACTAGTAAATAATAGCAAAATTATAATTATTCAAAGATGTTCAAATACGTCAACAAATCGAGATGGTCAATACTATGCAAAATAAAGTCAATCAATTTATATTTAATTTAGGATGTATATTTTTCTTCAGGACTAAATATTGAAATGTATGTAATGTGCAATGGTTTTGCTTGTTATGTTTTATTTTCGCTTGCTTGCCGATTCAATGCGGCAAAATAAGTGCCTAGCTGCCATTAAGCAAAAAAAACAAGAGTATGACTGCCTGTGAAAACCAGCATAGTTATACTACGTTAATTTTGAATGAAAACAATAAAATTATAGATAATAAAAAAATTATGGACCATGTTACACAAAACTGCAGTACCTACCTACCAGTTCGTACAGTAAGTACCTACTGTACCTACTATCTTTTTATGCTGATGATTTGTCCCGAAGAAACATCAACATCTTTAAGAGCCTTTATTCTGCGCAGCGCTGCGCGAGTTTAGGTATTTTACATTAGCGAGTTACTTGCTAGCGCGCCCTGCGGCAGTGGCCTTACCGCTTGACCAAAATAGTGCGCATTAATATTTGTATCTTTTTTTTCATCTACTTTGGGTTTTATGTCACAAAAAGACGTAGGTCAAAAAGGTGAAATAAAATATCATGCAGGACACATTTTATTTTTAATATCGACATAAATTAACATAAAATGATAAATATTAATCAAGTACATGTTATCTACAAGAGCATAGACTAGAAAAAAGTAAGATTTAACTCATGTACCTACCAAAAAGAGATGAGAATAGCAAATAAAACAACCATCAAATAGTTCCTGCTACCAGTTTCATCAGGTCCTGGTCACCAGCTAGAAAAAAGGTATCGCGAAGACGATTTATACGATTCCAAACACGGTGTGTCTACTATTAAACATCACATAGTTCCTGCTACCAGTTTCCGACTCCAGCATGGATTCCTGGATACCAAGTATAAGCATAAGAAATTTGGTTAATAGCAAAATACTAGCCCCTCAAGATCGATGTCATTATAACAATGAAATTTCTATTGTTGATGCACTAGATGTCATATACAATTATTTGTTAGAATCCCACTTAGAAGACGTTGGGTCTTCGTCTCGCTCGAATGTGCGGTTCAAGCGGGGAAAGGGGGTCAGGGCTATGCCCTCTGCCCCTGGCTCGTCTCCGTCCACAACGGTGGGCGGGTCTTCTTGGTTGGTATGTATTACCACGGCCTCACTGTACTGCCACCCCAGTGACCAAAAGGTAACTGAGCGATCAAGGCCGCGCCGGGTGGAACCCCCGCCTACACGGGTGAAGCCCAGCGGACCGATTGGCTACACAGTCGCTGGCCACTGGGGGCAGCACTGATACAGCCGTGGCATCCATACTTTCTTCTATTGTCTCGTCCGGATTGTCTTTGGGAAGCAAGTCCCTAGGGTATGGCTTCTGTCTTCTGCCCTCTTGATGATCGGGCGGTCGGGTATGGTGGGGGGCTATGCCCCTGATGTGTGGCAGTCTTGACTCGTCGGCTTTGGCGAACATATTGATCGCCAGTCGCTCGACGAATTTTTGTAGCGTCTCTTGCTTCAAGTCTCTCGCTATTGTTGCGTCCCTAACGTAGCGTGGGGCGTCAACGATAGCGCGCAGCGTTAAGTTTTCCTGACCCTGTAGCTTCGTACGTAGATGGGTAGCTATCTGTGCGTACCACGCCGGGGTGGCGTAGGTGAGTATTGGCCGGATATACGTTTTGTATACCATCAGTTTCACCCGGTGTGGCAGCTTCGACCGTAGTACAGGCATCAGGCGTGCGCGGGCACCTTTTGCTCTTCCCACTACGGTATTGACGTGTTTTGTGAACGTCAGGTTGCGGTCAATTTCTACACCAAGGTATTTTACTACCCGGGCCCATGGAATCTCCTCATTGAGCAGTTGCAGCTGTGTCGGCAGGTTCGATCTTCCCGTTACGAGGGCTTGGGTTTTGGAGACATTGACTGTCATCCGCCACTTCTTCAGCCATTCAGGTAAGGCGTCCAGGTTCTCTTGTACTCTCTGGACGGCGGCTTCTGTTCGGATCGAGGAGGCGTAGTATGCGGCGTCGTCTGCATACAGGGCAAGCTTGGTGCTGCCTATCAGCGGGATATCATTGGTATGCCAAGCATACAGGCTGGGCGAGAGGCAGCTTCCTTGCGGTACCCCGGCACGTACCGGCTTCTCCGTTGATAAGGCCTCCTCGACTCGAACTGTGACTCGTCGGTCCGTTAGGAAAGATCTTATCAGTTTGATCATGGGCTTCGGCATCGGGCTCTTCGACAACTTGTACAGCAGGCCCTCATGCCATACGCGGTCGAAGGCCTTCTCCATGTCAAGTAACACAGCCACAACATACTCCTTCTTGTTATGGCTGGTGGCCATTTTATTGATGACCCGCGTCAGTTGTAATGTGGTAGAATGCTCTGCCCTAAACCCGTACTGCTCCTCTCGAGGTACAATGTGCGGTGTTAAGTGCGGTAATAGCAACCTTTCGAAGGTTTTCGACAAGGTGCTAAGCAGTGTTATTGGTCTGTAACTGTCCGGTCTCTTCGGGTCCTTTCCGGGTTTAGGGAGCATTATAACGACGCCAGTCTTCCAAGTCCGTGGGAAATAGCCACAGCGCATAACTCCGTTATAAATTCTGGTGAGCGCAGCCAGGGCTCTTGGCGGGAGATGTTTCAAGGTTTCGTTAGAAATCCTGTCGAGCCCTGGGGCTTTCTTGTTCGGTAGGCGCCTTATCAGCCTCTGCACCCGTCCAGGTGAGAAGATGATGGGCGCCTCCTCTTCTTCAGTCACGTCCGGGGGTGTAGACAAGTAGAGTTCTACCTGTCTACAGATGGTGTCGATATGGGTGTCGTCACTGGTCGGGTTGGGCTGAAATTGTGCCTCCAAGTGGTCCACGAAGATCTCAGCTCGGTCTGTGGCGACAAATTTCAGAAGGCCGTCCCGCCCGACCAGTGGTCTAGTCGGCTCCGGGGTGCGCGATAGTTGGTGGCAAAGTCGGTGTACTGATGGAAATTTCGTTTCCACCGAGTCTAAGTGCGCTTCCCAACTATGCGTGTCCTGTGTGAGTCCTGTAAGGCGGTCTTAACGCGCTCCACCAGCGCGTTCAGTTCGCTTTTCAAACGTGGGCAGCGAGTTTGTTGCCACAGCTTCCTCTTCTCCCTTTTTTCGCTTATAAGGTTCCTGATCCACGCCGGGAGGGGTTGCGCCCTCTCTACCGGCGCGGTGGTGTGCGATGCTGCCTCGAGGGAGGATTGGATAGCTGCGGTCAACTCTTCGGTGGCCGTTTCTAAGTCCTCCGGTGTGCGTATCGGCCTCGTCTTTGTACGCTCCTGCGCTTCTCTCTGGAAGGCTTCCCAGCAGATCTTCCTCTTCCTGGCGGGAATGGCAACTCTGCTTGGGAGCTCCGTCAGCGTCAGGAGTACCGGGCGGTGGTCTGATGGCAGGTCCGGTAACACTGTCTGGCTAGGCGGTGTCCTCAGTCCCTTGTATACCGTGACATCTAGTACATCACCATCGTCTTGATAGTGGTAATGAGTGGGCTCGTCTGGCCCTATGACGTCATAGCAATGGTCCACCGAATCTTGGAGCAAAACTCTCCCATCGCGGTTTGTTTTGGTCGAGTTCCAGTGGGTGTGCTTGCAGTTGAGGTCTCCAGCAATGATGGTGGGTTCAGTGGCGTGTAGAAGCTTTCTTATTTCTTCGGGTTTGAGTGGGGTGAGCGGCGGTTTATAAACCGCGAACAAGCGCCGCGTCTCTCCGGCGATGTTGACAAGCACACCCAAGGCTTGAATGGACTCGAACTCTTCTGGTGGGATGAGTTGGTGGATGATTCTTCGGTGGACCAGTACTGCAAGGCCTCGAAAGGCGCGCCCAGTCTCTGTCACCTCGTCTTTACGGTATACAAGGTAATCCCACTTAGAAATGTTACCTCAATAAGTATCAGGAAGTTTTGAGCGCACTAATATTTAGTTGTGCAAGCGCAGGCGTCAGAGCGATACGTCCTCTGACCTCTCTAAGAAGCCTCAGCCGCGTCTGACGATTCGTGACTGGCGCGACCAGTTTTATGATTGATTTTAAAAACGTGTGTGTGTAGAAACCGCTCGGCAATAACAAACTAATAAACAATTTCTAAATGTAGTCTGTGGAACTTGAACTTGTTAATCAAATAATGTTCTATTACATCAGGTAAGAATAATTGACATAATATACTATATCAATCATTATTATGTGACCCTTCAAATACTCAGCAAAAACGCGAATTGGCGCTTCCAAAGCGTTTACGCTCTAAAGAGATACTACAGACAATGAACAATAAACGATTGCCTACAGTTGTTATGTAATATAGGTAACTATATAGCATTAAAAAACAGTTCATTGTTTGTTCAAATTAAAGCACGTTTAATTTTTCAAGCTAAAGAAAATTCATCCTCTGCTAATTTTAAAGTGCTAGTTTAGCTGAGTTGCTAATTAATTTGTCAGTAATATCAACACAGTGCTTTTCTAAAGTAATTCTATAAATTGATTGAATTTCTTCACTGAAAAACATCCAGCTGGCAAATAACGTCTTATTTTTTTTAGTAAAATGTATAAGCCTAAAATGTTTCATAATCTTTCTTTACTACATTGCGAAGAATTTCTTCTAATGTCTTCTAGCCAAAAACTTAATAAATTAATCATATTTCGCGAGACATACGAGATTTACGATTGATTTATTATTGAGTTGGTCCAGTCCACTTGTTGCATAACATCGTCCACGCCGCTATGACTCTGCTGTCATTGTAGACGTTGTAGTACGCGCGTAAACCAATCCCTGCTTTCCTTCTGAATTTTAACCAATCACCGAACATGTCTATTTGTAACCTCGGAAGTAATTTGTATTTGGAATCATACGATGTTTTGATTTGAAGGGCCACTTTTTGTGTGTAATTTGTTCTGAATTATGCTTCCTGACTATTATTTCTTCGTAGTTTTTATACTAAAAAACGGAACCGACTTCAACACCAAGAAGTTGGTTCCGGTTTATTATTAAAAAAATCACCCTTTTTAGTGACCCTTGCTAATTACGGGATCGATTGACATTGACTCAATGATGATGTTATCAAATCATGAAAAAAGACAAAATACTTTTAAGTTATCAAAGTGTTACTCAAAAACTACTAAACCGAATTTTATAATGTTTAAATAGGACTGCCTTGAAAGTATACTGTACTACTTATGGTTGTCTGGAATAGATCGCTCTGAGTGATAAGACCGCCCATTGCGACACTTATTTTTAAGTTTTTCATTTGTTATTGCATTTTATAATGTGGTGTTGCAATAAATAGTTTATCTATCTATCTATCTACCAAACAAAACATAATGTTGGGAATCGGTCCACAAATGGGGGAGATATCGGTGAATACACAAAAAAATTCATACAGTCGAACATATAATCTTCTGTTTTGA
This sequence comes from Selenia dentaria, assembly GCA_917880725.1. Taxonomy (NCBI): domain Eukaryota; kingdom Metazoa; phylum Arthropoda; class Insecta; order Lepidoptera; family Geometridae; genus Selenia; species Selenia dentaria. Next base: position 23,202,889 of record OU862893.1, read on the forward strand.
AATCGGATAAACATATGATAAATTATCTTAAATAACTTCATTTTATTAACAGTATATTAGCATATTTGAAAACGTTTGCATTGAACCTTACTTATTCGTTCTAATTTGTTCAAGTTTGCTAAGCTTACGTTGCAACGGTCACTGTTATTTCTTAGGTTCTAGTGTTTTAGAACAACAGTCATTAGGCAATATCGGAAGTCAAAATACTGATTTCTAAAGGGTATAAATGCTTCGCCCACTAGGTGGCACCACGATAATATTGGTACCACTGACTAGTTTCAACAAGTTCAGCCCTATAAAACAGATCGAAACGAAATACCCGATTATACCGACCGTGAAAGGTAAACCGTCAATTTAACATAAAATATATCTACTAATCCACAATGAACCCGCGTGGTAGATTGTGGTAAATCCTCTCTCCGTGTGAATTCCAGTCCACGTTCTATGAGTATAATTGTTATGGTATATTTTTTAGTACCTTATAGGATTTTAAATGATATCTCTGATGCCACTTGACTTATCAAGAGGTCAAGTTGGTTCTAAAACACGTTGTGAGTCATCACACACACTCTTTCGAATATACTGTAAAACTTTGAGCACCTCAGTGGCTATTTTGGTAGATTCGTCCGTCCAGTACATTTCTTCAGAGATTAAGAACACCCACGTGTTTTATCAATAATCCATTATGCGTACAACAAACAATGAGAAGTGTTATCGGACGCGCTGCTATCGGCTTGCCATGATGAATGGCCGCTGAGGCACATTAGAAAATGTCAATAAATAAAAAGATATCGAACCATCTTGGTAACTTGAGATTGGACGGTTATATAAATACTGCATGATTTAAGATTAAGAGAAATTCCTTGCGAGTACGACTTTGTGCAATTGTGATTATAGTGTTCTCTGATAAGACTGAGTATGACATGAGCTTTACCAGAACCCGTTTAGAAAGAAGAAAATATTATTATTTGCTGCACCTCATACGGCCTTCTCCGGGATATGATCTTTTGCCAAGTTTAATTGACATCGGTAAAGCCGTTCACGCGTGATCCGATGACCAAGGGAAATAGGGATTTATTTATGTATCTATAGATATATCTATTTGTATCATACCAAAAATACCTCTAGATATGGCAAGTTGGCCAAGTTGTAGTGTTGCTTAATCTAACTCTTTGCAAAATGATTTAGTTGCTCGCCTGATGATTAAAGGTCACGCCAGCCCATAATAGCTTATTTCCACTCAGAACCTAAACTGTAACAGTTCAAAACTAGAAAGAAAGAAAGAAAGAAAGAAAATATATTTGTGATGATGTAAAACAATATGACATTTTGCCTAAAATATACATAAAATTAATGAATAATTTTCTACACTACACAATCTATTGTTTCACTACAACACAGCCCCAACTCAGCATAAAGCTGATTGCGTTAAAGCAACCAGCGCTGGTCTTCCGTTGGGGCTGGCGATGACGTCACACACGACTGCATAAGAGCGCATTTTGTAAGAATACAAAACAAAACAAACACAACACTGCATGGCAAACTATGCATGGCAATCCACTGCGCTCGTCACATATAAGGTGTTAAATCTACCGCCCTATAATTTCACTGAAAACATTTAAACTGAAACACAGTAATATTTGAACACTACTGCTTCACTGCACAGACGGTTGGATAATAGGCAAAAGTGTAGCAGTAAGATTCTGCAAAAGTACTACCACAATAACACACTACACACACAGGTGCTGTGATGACTGATAATACAATATATACAAGTGGGCAAATACAATACGAGTATGAGGGCGCAGAAATGTTTTACACACAAGTACAATTTGAAAATGTTTAATTAATTTAAAACCGAATTTCATTAAATTTAAATGGGATCACACTTGAAGCCCCAGCTATCAACCAAAAAAGAATGTTGAGAATCGGTTCACCCAGTCGAAAGTTATGAGGTAACAAACATAAAAAACAGTAGTATGGAGTACCTCCTCCTTTCTGAAAGTCAGTAGAAAAGCGGCTTCAACCCATCACTAAATATCAACAGCTAGATTTTGATTTGAGTACCTACTTCATTAACCAATTATGTTTTTAACAAAATCTGCCTATTTATTTGCCGATTTATAAACATAACATTTTATTTTCAGAGATCGGCTGAAAATAACTTCTAGACTGTTTTTATTTTTACATCACGCTAAAATAACGAAATAAAAAAAAACAACTCTAGCTAACAAATTAAAATATCCAAAATACGGGCTTAAGCTTTCAGTACCTACATACAGTTTTAGTATTCGCTATTTACTAAACATTCGACTTTTTATAGAAGACTAGGGACGCGCGCGAAATTGTTTCGAACAGTAGGTAATTAAGGCCGATACAATCTTTGCTAGGGGCAACTTCGCAGCCCGTTTTAGATGAACGATAATTTCAAGATCTCACTTTGATTCACAGTGGGAAAATGTTTTTATTATTTGCAGATCTACAACGTATTACAAAGTATTCTTAAATCCTCATCATCATGTTTTTTCCTACAGGCTTATTCAGAAAGGCTTTAATTTCATTGTAGCAGGTCAAAAGTAGCTATGCACTTCTTTTACACGATTAAAAGACGTTGATTTGCGTTCAAACTACGTCTACATATATGCAGGCTATCATGCAAACTTATAGCCGTCCATACTGGTTTTTATATAATTGCTTTACGGCTCTATTCCATCATCATCATCTCAGCCGTAGGACGTCCACTGCTGAACATAGGCCTCCCCCATCATTTTTCAAAAAGACCGGTTGGAAGCAGCCTGCATCTAACGTTGTCTTGCGACCTTTATCAGGTCGTCTGTCCACCCTGTCGGTAGACGATCGGTCTCCATTCCAGAACATTCCGGCCCCATCCTCCATGTGTTCTGCGTGCTATGTGCCCTACCCACTGCCACTTTAACTGGCTAATCTTCTGGGCTATGTCGGTGACTTTCGTTCTTCTAGGAATCTCCTCATTTCTGATTCGATTACGTAGAGAAACCCCGAGCATAGCGCTCTCCATAGCTCGTTGTGCGACTTTGAGCTTACTTATGAGGCCCATAGTAAGATACCACGTTTCAGTGCCATATGTCATCACTGGTAACACACATTGATTGAAGACTGTCTTGAACAAGTAATGTTCGGACCTATATAAGGTAACTCATCATACTATTAATTGAGTTTTGTTTGAGATTAATTTGAGATACATGAATTTAATTTTCAGATACAGTTTTTGCTTGTTTACATGTATATTCGTATGCAATATAATTAATTTTAATTAGAGTGTACTAAGTGCTCAAGGGCTTTTCTTACATGAAATAAATGGATTTAAATAAAAAAAACTTGAATGTAAAATTCATATATATTCTTGAACTTATTCTGACATCTATACTTTTAAACGATAAGTTTTATATTTTTAATTTGATGATCATCCGAAACCTTGATGAAGCAATATAAAAAATCCCATAATAGTGACCAGCTAAGTTAGGTTTCGTCTTGTACGCTATCACGTAAAAATGTTCTAAAAATCATACATAATACCTATATACCTTAGCATATGAACTGAAGGGTAATAAACTTCATCCCATCCCAACATTCGTTGTGTTTTCATTTTGATCGGAAATATTCCTATTCCTACTACATACACAACGATCTTAACTACGAGTACCGATTGTTGTTTATACTTCTTTGCAAACGGTAACATAAGTACTTTCACAGATAATTCCGAACAACAATAGAAATTGATTTACAAACATCGAAACAACGATCAAAAGCATAACCAACAAATGAAATGCTCGAACAGTTTGTTGAAGCAAATTGAGCGTAGGAGCGGACCTGCATTATTCCAACATAACTTCGCTTATCGCGCCGACCGCTACCGGTTTTTCTATTAGTAGAAAAGTTGATAGTCTTATTGGTTTCAAATTGTTTCAAGACTTTGTGAAAGTGTTAGTGCATTAATAAAAGCCTTATACAGCTTATATTTTCTTATTTCACTATTTTTTTATAATTTGTATACCATACTTATAAAGAGTTATAAACCGCCCCGCGGTTTACCCGCGTGGTATAAATAATGATGAATCTGAATCTGATGATGATGATGAAAGTATCATATCCCCTTCCATGTGATGTAATCGAGATCCTTACTAAATTTCATAATGTATCGTTTAAGCATGTTAAAGTAACAAACAGGCACAGAGACAGTGACAGAGTGATAAAGTTAATAAAACGTTTTTAGCATGTTAGTATGAATGATACGTAAACTGATGGTGAACTGTATAACATTAAATATTTTGTAGGTTCTGTTATAGTCCACGTTATTCGAGCATTAATTAATTACAACAGGATGTTTATTTTCGAAGACACCGACGCGCACCATTGGCTTCAATAAGGGCCAAGTTAAAAGTCCATTACAAAGCTTCCTAATTAACCGTAAATTTCAAATAAACATTATAAAACAATCTATGAACTTAACGGTACTTTAATGTATCCGCTTAAATATTCAAAGTACATTACAGTACATATAAACATTCAAGTTTTTATTTAACATACGTTATATTAAATTAGACTTATATATTTAATATAGTGCTAGCAAGTGTCTACGACTCAGTCCGCGTGGAATAATAATGTCTTGACCCCTCAAGAACTACTTGTTAACCACACACGTTGCAGTTCCTGTTGCTGAAATGTAGGTTGATTTCTGCGAAATTAAGTGTATTATTGGCCAAATATGGTAAATCGCGAGTTAACGGGTTAAATCAGGTTGAAAATCAACCTATATGTGAATTCTGCGTGTTAGGGATCTCAATTCAATCATAATCAGCGCATTATTTTCCCACTGCTGGGACTGGAGTCTTCCTCTCAGAGATAGAGGTTGGGCCATAATCAACCACACGGACCCAGTGCGGCTTGGTGGATAACCTGGTGGCCAACCCATGTCGGATTTTTCAGGCCGCCCGAAGGCCTTCGACATAGCCTAACGACTGTTGTAAGACAAACAACCGGGACCGATAGTTTAACGTGTTCTCTGAAACACTGAAGCGCTCAGTTGAATAATACCACTAGCGGTAACCAATTTGGATGAGTCTTGGGTCCTGACCGCAGAAAGTGTTGCTTAACTTATTGATCGGTTAAGATCGCCAAGTCAAGTTCCGCTACTAGCGCTTCCATATTTAACCTAAATACATTTCAGCATTAAGAAGTAACGAAGACAGACACTCATTTACTTACCAATTAAAGGATTTATAACATTTTAGTGTGTTTCTAAAATTACAATGCGCGTGCGACCGTTGAATGTTCTTTTAATATGCCTTATGTACATGTATTTATATCTATGCGCACTTATAATCAGCTAGCTTCAAAGTGTGTTTGAGAATGTTCAAACGTTATGATTGTATTAAAATACTAGCTCTACCCCGCGGTTTCATTCGCATGGTGATGGATAGTGATGATTATATGATGAAAAGTATCCTATGTGTTATTCCAACACCTCATCTATATACGATGTATCTACACCAAATTCATCCAGTCTGGTTCAGCCGCCCATCCAACTATCCTAAAATTCGCATCAATTATATTACTAAATAATTACGGTATAAGTATTTTCTATTCAATTGTTCGAGTTACAGCTTGTTTTCTAATTCCGATCTAATACTACAATAAATGTAATTTGTTAAACATATATGTGTTAAATGTTTAACACATAATAAACATTCCAAATATTTTGAAAGTACAACAGTTCTGGTATATAGTTTTGTCCGAGATAATCCCGAAACATTTTTAGAACCTTCACCATGATTACTTCTCGCTAACAAAAAAGACCGCACAAAAGATGATTATATCCTTATCAATAAAAATCTTTGCCCAGGATGGATCATCCTACCAGCCTTCTACCACATCGTTAAGATTTTATCCCACTTCTGACGACTAATCTTTACTTGCTTAACTACAATGGTAGGGAGAAGTAGGGTTGAATAATAGGACCATTTTTTACTGTTTAGGTATACGAAACCTCTAATTCATAAATATGTGCAGTAAGGGAACTTTAAAAGTCAACTATTTGATATGTTTAAGCACCCTATTTCCATTTTTGCACGGGTCTTAGCGTCTTCGCTAAGGGTCATAAACATACTCCCCCACGTGGACCTGGCGAGTGCGGTTGGCGTATACACTAGTGGCGGCGAATTCTAGAACGAGTCAGAGCGTAACGAATGTTGATATCGGATTTTGGTCACATTTCAAAGTATTACTTTAGTTTGTTCGCAATTGGGTTGTTTATATTACTTGTTAATAGGTTGTAAAATGATAAAAGTACCTTCAGTTTTTTTATAATAGAGATGTGTTTATTGTGTCTATATTTATAAAATAGAGATAATGTGACGCTTTAAAAAGCTGTAATACTATGTCTTCCCTGGTCTACCGTTCTTGAAGGAAGTTTATACCTTCACACTAACTAGTTTCTTAGCGCTTTAGATCACGTATGGAGGACTAATGCTCGATTAAAAGATGTAATTTTATTTGTATAAAGTTGAGTTACTAGTATTACTTCACATCCAACCTCCAGGGACGTAATGTCGTGTCTCATATGACAGATCGATCCTGTTGCCAGGGAAAAAATATTGTCACAGGAATACGGATGCTTGAATCATTTCTCATGCGTTTTATTAGAATTATTACATTGTGACGGAGATTCTATTGAAATCTGTGTAGAAATTGTCTTTTTGTTTTGAAACTTCCTGTCTTTGGTTTGATATTGAACGTTTATGAAATGATTTTTTAACGAAAATACAGTATTGATTAGTCAATATTTTGGTTAAGTAAAATCTTTTAAGTCTTATAGGTTACCAATTAAGCACACCGTAGTGATATATTTATTAATAAGTTCATCGGCTTGAATCAATTTAGCCTAAACTTACTACTTACATCTTATTATTTGTGAGAGTATACAAAACAAACAAAAAATATAGACATAATACGAGACTCACATTTCAACTTCATTAAACAACCATTTGTATCCTAGAAGCTTGTCAATGTCAGTATTTATAATATGACGATGATAATAAGGATTAAAAAAGTCAGATCATTCCAAAAAAAATGCCAAGCATGCCTCTTGATAGCTACAGTGCCACACACCGACCAAAACATTGTATAACATCAAAACGGCTTATGATACGCCTAAAGCTAATTTAGGTAGCATTGTGAACCTCACAAGAGGTACCTCTGAATAAGATTATCACGAGACTAAAACCCGTTGGGAGTCATCGGTCATAAATCATAACTCATAAAATGAGACTGACAATAACCTCTATCTAGAAACGCTTCCTAGACAAACAAACAAAGAAAAATATGCCATGACTTCTTAAAGTTAAGCTTTAGAATCCTTTGCAGGTGCAGCTGTGATTTGGGACAAAGCTACATACACCCATAGTTAAAATGACAAGCGAACTTAATATTCCGTTTGATCTGACCAATTGTTGGTATTGTGTTTACTGACGATTTTTAGAAAGCAGAAAAAGAACGATCCGAGCTTGATAAGTATGAAGTTTTCTGGGGTTACAGGACAAACATCAATCATGGTAGACGTCATTTCTTTTTCGGCTAATTCAGCGATTTTAGTCGCGTGGATGATCAATTGGAAATCGTATGTAATGAGGCGTGCATGGATGTGTCAGTGCCATTTGCTTTTTGCGTTCGTGTACCTACGGTTATTTTAAATGACAGCCATTTATTCTTATTCAATGTTTTGAATTCACATATTTTTTATGTTTAAAATTGTAAATCGATGCAATTAGCTTCAAAGAACGCGTGGGCATCAATCAAAATATTTTATGATTAGAGACGACGGCTGAATTATTAATTGGCAGTTTCTGTCAAATAAAAATCAATTTGAACATAAAAATATAGTGATTTGATATTATTGAATTGACTCCATTCCTTTTAATGGTTCGCGTTAGAGATCGAGAATGCAATCATTATCGATAGCTATTAAAAGTAACAATGTCCGACCACGGAACGCTATTCCCTCACAATGCTCTGACTATCAAGCGACGCTTGATTACTTATCCTTATCCGAAACTCTTTTTATGTCTCCTACATTATGTCCCGACTAAATTGGAATTCGTGTACGTTATTGTGGCCTGGGGAATTAGATCCGCCGCATTCAAAACTCAGGCTATCCTATTGAGACCTCTCGGAAGGGAACCCAATCTGATAAGGCAGATCGTGGATAGGGAGCCTTTTTCTTTGCGCAACACCTTTGTCATGACAAAGGGGCTGTTTTGCCTCAACTGTGGCATGTGAATGGGCTTGCAATAACACGTCCTGGCGTAGCTCATATCCCGCGAGATCGGCCTCAGATATACTCCTCTCTCTAAAGATTTATTAATCTTTCTCGTTGGTAGGAACAATGAACGCTTTCGGTAGGCACCTGGCTGGTTTTTTCTCGTCACTCAAGTGGGCTCGAATCGTGTATTCAGTTTTTGCTCGCCGCTCAAGTGAAGTAAGTGGAAATTGGAGAGCAATTGTGGCTACTTGGAGTATACGCTTGTTTGGAAATATGAACAGTACTTGCAATGCTCTTTAAGATTGTTTATGCAAGTAAATTATAAACTTTGTTTGTTTAACGTACATAAAAGTATCTTTCGAAATGCATACACCTGTATTAATATTATTACTACCTACAAGTTATTTTTTCCTATACATCCCGACAGTTAATTCAAGTTTTACTTGTTAACATGCCTAATCTATTAACAACACTACTATTATTATACTATACTATTTAAATATTCAAAAATAGTTCTAGACAAATGACAATAATTAATCTTACCAATTCAAAATAATATCATGTTCCGAAAATTATAAAGCATATTAATTTACTTCTTAGAACTTAATACCTACCGAAAGTGTATTCCCAACGTGTCGTCCGGTCAAGTTACGCGTTTAATTTGTCTAGATCGCGTGTTATGGGACAGCTTTAATAAATAAAGGTTTTTAATCTTGACATCGGTGGGCTCTAGGCAGAAATTCTTACACGTTCCTTCGCTGAATCGTTTCTTCTTCATTTTATTTTGTTTGTTTGTAGTGTTATCTAACTTTAAAATAAATCAGCTTGTTACGAGTAGTAATTAAATTTTGTTCTTTTTTGAGAACTGTACATCAAATTTACAATGTTTTGTAATGGTATTACTTTTGCAGAGACCGCTTGGGGTAGCACTACATCTTTACCAGTTGTTTAACCATGTAGCAGTAGTGTGCAAACGTTACCGTGTTTCCTTAAAGGGCAATGTTTCCAACGAAATCACAGGGCAAGAGATTTAACATCTTATCAGGGTGACGAGCTCAGTGCATTGCCATGGAGGGGACTTTGACGCTTAACATCAGGCAAGCGTCCTGTCACCGATTGAAATTAAAAGTGGCATTATGATGTCGTTATACACATTTAAAAAGTTACCCCATAATATCTTTAATACAAAAGTCAACTATAAAAGTGCCCCTGGCTATGAACATAATAAACTACTAACATTGTTCATTATTTAGAAGACGTTAACTTCAACAATGTTGAAAATAATAGTACAGATAACATCATAGTTACTACGTGAACATAAAATGAGTTTATGAAGTGAACAATGACACCAGCTGCATACATCGATGGTTAGTTGATAAGAACCCACATTTTGGCAAATGTGTCGCCGCGGGATGCCGTCACAATATTTTAGTATCTACAACTGTATCTATCTATGTGGTCGAAGAGTTTGATATAATCTCTATTTATGATATTCTTCAGAACATCATGTGGAATTGCTTGTTATTCTATACGTTATAGGTATCTATTGTCACATTTATTATATTCTAATAAAGTGCTGTGCATTATGGAATTTCAAAAAAGGGGTTTCAAAAGTATATTGTAAAATTATAACACCACTTGTTTGAACAGTTTAAATGCCTTAAAGCGCAAAAATAAATAAAATGTTGTTACTATAAAAATATAAAATGAAAACAGTGGATTATAAGTCAATGTTGCCACAAAACTTATTTGTAGAATTTATCACAATTACAAGTACGGTTGGTAATATCTATTTTTACAATAAATCCGCAGTGAACATTACGTAATTTCTTTGAACATTTTTGATTGCTTGTATCACGAGCCATCCTTCCTGCCTTACCTTACTCTATCTTTTTTTGCTTAAGCAGATGTTGTTTAGCTTTAAAAGCTTGCATATCATTTCACTAACCACGACTAGGGCTAAACAAAATCAACACATCGTTGTTTTTCAGAGGTAGTATGAAATTTTGGGGCCAGGGCGAGACATCGCATTAGACCGTCACGTAAGGTCCTGTATCTTATTCAACAGGTAATTTGTATCGTAATAATGTTTCTCAATCTAAACACAGCAATATTTCTTGTGCACTAATATTTGATTATAAATATCTGGTTCTGTCTATTATCTAGTTATTCTGAGCTATGGTATTAGACAGACTGTTTTTAATGTAAAAATTTGACCAAAACTAGAATTAAATAGTTGGATACAAATATTCCAAATACTTCGATGACTTATTAAAAGTCTTTGGTTAGACCCTACAACAGTCCTAAGTGAATATTGTTATATGTTTATATTGGATGATTGAACCGAAACGATTTGGTAGCAGTCGTTAACTGTAACTTGACTTAAAAAATGAGTTACTGCTGACTTAAAGTGTCAAGATAAACTGTACCTAGTTCATTCAAAACACAAAAAAGGGAGTCTAAAGTTGATACTATGTCACATGTCCAACGGCTTTTATTCTTATAAACGTCGTTTCGCAAACAAATACCATAAATTATACCACAAAGTATTTCTGTTTTGATCACTCCTTCTGTCCCCATTGTACAAAAGGGGACGTGGGATAACTCAGAAATGCACTTGGAAAAAAACCGGGTTTCATACTAAAAACCTCAATCTATTGTGATATACTAAACTGCCTTTCGGAAATTTATTGTCGGAGAATGATATGATGTCTTTATGCCCAGCTTCTATTGTGAGACACTTATCTGATCATCTCCTTTTTTTGTTCAATGGTTTTAATGTGGTTCTTATATTTTCAACAATTTTAAATTTTATAATATTGTTCGTGATGCATGTTTTTATTTATTTTTAATCTCGGCAAACAATTTTACAAAGATGTGACAGTAATTGTTCGAGTCTTTCGCGATACTTATCTCAGTAATTTGCTATGTAAAATTATGCATTGTAAAACTACATATAATTTTAGGTACAAGTAGTAAAGGGTCGACCAAAAATATAATTTGACAAAGTACTCGTAATCAAATGCTAGAAATATTAATGTATAATAATAATGCAAAATAGATTAATGTCGTAACAAACTGGACCTTTCTACAGAAAACGCAGGCAATGAACACCGTGTAAATATGAAATGACTAGCTGCGCCAGACTTCGCTCCTTTTATCTAAGAAGTATGAAGCCATTTCAAGAACATCCAAGAAATCAATTAAATTTACCTTAGTAGATGCGTACAAAATGAGAGGCAGCAACATTTCAAGTTAGTAGTTTCACCAGTTTAGACTTAGCGTTGATGAATCAGCCTGTCTATCCGAACAAGTAATTATATATATAGATACATATAACTCACAAGGGCTCTTATGTGTAAACTCAGAGCTCGGGGTTTCTCTACGCGATCAAATCGTAGATCAAGAGATCCATAGAAGAATGAAAGTCACCGGCACTGACATAGCCCAGAAGATTAGCCACTTAAAGTGGCAGTGAGCAGGGTACATAGCACGAAGAATAGATGGCCAAATGGGTTCGCAAGGTTCATGAGCTGATACCACGGACCGGCAAGCGCATCGTAGGTCATCCACCGACGTAGGTGGATAGACAATCTGATAAAGGTCGCAGGACGACGTTGGATGCAAGCCGGTTCTAACCAGTTCTTTTTGAAATGTATAAGGGAGGCATTATGTTCAGCAGGGGACGTCATACGACTGAGATGATAATGATGATTTATTTTACGCACAAAACTAACAAAATCCTGGACAGATTAACTAATGTAAACAATACATTTATAACGTGTATTTTAGTATATTTATTCAAAATAGAAGCTAACCACACCACGTGGAAATGAGTTAAGAGCAGGCACCGTTCAGATAGCGTCAGAACAGTTTGCGGTCGCGGCAAATCTGTCGATTAGTATTCTGCGGTGGCGGCCACTGTCATCGGTTTATCGCTCGCGTGATTCCAATATAAAAATACATTGTTATAAACGATACCTATTGTTTTGTGCGGTTTTAGGTTGAATATATAAGATTGCAGTTACTTAAGAAAACAACCATTTTAATCAGTAGGGTCTATATGCCGCTATAACAGCAGTACCGGTGGCGGTCAATGAATTTAAATCATAATTAACTTATAGGAACAGTCCAACATCTATATTGAAATGCAATTCTACTATTCTTGCCTAGTTATAGTAAACTTTGAAACAAGTATACAATAAATTAAATAAAGTTATGCATTAATGTTATATAAAGTAATTTTGATACATAGAAAATCAAAGTAAACCCGCGATCATCAGTTTATGATAGTCATGGATCAAAACTGACTCAATGAAACCTAATTTAAATTAAAACGTATGCAATTACGAGTAATCAAATCGGATGCCTAAGAATACAGCCACTATCTACAGTAATTAAGACCACAGCTTTTAAACCGAACAGACGTTATTAGAAACCGGTCAGGATTTTACTATTGAACGTTTTAAATTGAATACTAAATGCTATTTAAGCTAGCCTTATCTATTTGACGTCTATAGAATTTTATCGGGTCGATTTTATAGTCTTTTATTTGGTAATAAGGGGAAGAAAATGTTGATGATTCAAGTGTTAAAGAAGTATATCACGCATTTTATTGACAATGGAGACAATATCGCTTAATTAAAAGTATATAAAATGGAGGATTTATTTTAAATGCGCATTAAAGAAAACATTGCATTAATTAGATCGTTTTAAATAAAAAATATTTAGATAAATAAGTTAAAGATTAGATATATATTATTGTTATTTATCTAGTATACTTTTTAATATTTATAACTCGGACTTTTATTAAATAGATGTGTTGTTATTTTCTGGTGTTATTATTCTCAGGGCAAAACGATTTAAGGAAAATTACTTAATGTTTACATCTTTGATTGTTACAGAATTACATAAAGTCACATAAAGTTAGTAACTTCTGAATAAATAAGCTTAGTTTAGGTTCTGCAATGCAAATCGTTATCACATTCTGACGAGCCGTTTGTATAAAACTCACTGCACATCAAAATACAGAAGACATTACCATATCTCAAACACACAATTGTTCTCTCTTGCTAATGCTTTCTGTTTCACCATACCTCAACTTTGTTACTGGTCATGACCGAAACGTATCAGAAAATCGTATTTCTGATACCAAAAAAGTTATACTACACAATCTTCGACTTTATAACGAAGACAATACGGAGTATTGAAGCAAATTTTGTTGTAACCAAAAGTGTTTGGTGCTGTTAAAATGTATGCATTTGAATAATGTAAACCTGACTCTGTGGAGGCTCGAGAGATGACTAGGCGTAATACTGAATCAAGAATGAAGAGATGTATGGTTTCAGATGCTGATGTTGATATTGATAGGCTCAATATGACTGTCGATACTGATATGTTATAACGTATGAGCTGATATATTTTGGTACAATAGAATGTGAGGATAAGGTATTGAAATTTAGATATCGATATTGTAGGTTTAAACTATTTGTATTATTCCGTCACTCCATCTTTGCGGGCAACAGGCATACTTTTTATTATACTCGAAGTAACAATCAATTAAATATTGTCGATACAACTCGTATTGAAACAAGACAGACTGGGATGTTGTTCGATAAACACTCCGGATGCTACGGTGCGAACTAATGTTTCCGGCCAGGACGCTTCTTAACCCCTAATCAATGAGGACACGAATTACCTAGAATGTATGGAAATTATTTCTAATACATTTCCTATGAATAGATGAATCACCGGATAGGTAAGTCTGATCACGTCATCCGGTAACATCCACACGAATCCGACGGCCGATGGACGATCCCCGATCCCAGGAGCGCGCAGGTTACAAATTATTCCACCCACATACTTGTGTAAGTGCACCTGAATCAATCAAAACACACATTCGTTCCGCCTTTTATTCGTGTTTTATGCACATTACCTTTATTGAATCTGTTTTATGAACAGTGAAATCGTAATAAACAATTTGTATGGCAATCAATGTCGTGAGCTTATATATTGTAACGTTACTTTGTCTTGTATTTGCTTAGTTTGTTTATTGATAATTATACCATTTAGTGCGGTCGTGCGTATGTAATAAATAACTTAAGTGTTTTAGCAATAGTATTGTCAGAAATATCCGTGTAAATGAAATGTAATTTAAAGCGGTTAATCCCGTAATGATATTTGTATCTTCATGAATATACAATTTCTAATAAGGTAAACAAAATATAAAAAAACATTTATAACTACTTTTACCACTTTAACCAGCAAATCGTCGTAAATGCATTAGAACTGATAACGCGGTTCTAAGGCATTTGCGACGATTTGACAAAAATGTCGAAAAAGTTACCTTAAATATTTTGCATTTAAGAATTAAAATGCCTTTTTTAGGAAACCCAAAGTCCACGCAGCTTTAGCCGGGACAGATAGCTAGTCATTCATAAACTGATGATTACTACTTTAATGAGGCTTCACTCTCCAATACTAATTTTATGTTAATAGTCATCAATAATTCAAAGATCAACCATGTCATACGAAGCTTGTTCATGGTCGTTATACATGATTGCTAGTCCGTACTTAATCGTAGGTGTATACTTACGCGATCTAGTTTTCTGTAATCATTTTTAATTCGATGTCAATGAACGAGATGTATAGGAAACTCTATGAATATTAGAACCGTGTCGATTTATTAGGTTTAAAACTTATTTGACCCATAGGAAATTATTCCCACAATGGATATTTTGAAATTCTAAGAGCTTTATTGTCTAGATTTCAAAAACATCCTATTTCCGTGCTCATTTTGTATCGCTGTTCATATTTTACATTGTTTCCAAATCTCGATCCAATTTTAGTTAATTGTTAATACAACAAAGTACTAACTGACTTTTTGTTAAAAACCTATATGTTTTTCCTAAATCCATAGCTTATATTATAGTTTCCATACGAAATTATCAGTTAGGTATTCAAAGGCATGTTTAGCTTCTCCGAACGAAGAAAGTAAACCATTACTAATGTGTTACATATTACGAGTACAGTATTTTAACCAACCATAATATAATAAAACGGAACTATCCAAAACGTTTCCCATGTGACATAGCAAGTAAGAGAAAAAATTAAAAGATCAAATGAACATTTTAAAGGGTGACAGAAGTTATGCCCGTGACAGTATGTGACGGAGGTCTGACAACCTATTTTTGAAAATATAACACAATAATGGCTATGCATAAATATTTATGTGGCTTTAGATTTAAATGTTACTTCTAAACATGCCACAGTTTTATAATCGGCTTACCAGTGACCTTTAATAATTCCATTTTTTATACCATTTTCGTTTTCCGTAACCTCAGTACAGTAGTTAACCTTGATATCGTATATATATTATATATTATAGTAAGATACGAGTAATATTTTATTATTAGTAAAAATTGTCTCAGTTCTTACCTCAAAAACTATGCCAGAAACAATTACTGACATATTATTGTTCACCGTAAAAGTTGTTTAAATAATAACTAAATAACGTAGTATTCAAATAAGCTCTTTAATCAAGATCTATTTTTATTATATTTTTATCTTTTATCTTTTAACGAAAAAATATTAATATTTGTGGGAGTTTAATAAAAATTCATGTTAAATTTAATTTATGGTTGCGTTTTTGTCTGTGGTAAATTCATTTGCGAACGAAATATTATGTTTAAAAGTAATGCAGTTGGCTCAATTGACTATCCGCTCCCCGCCACTGACGAGTCTGGCTCAGACACAAAAAGGCCGCGCAGCTTGTCGACAGATCAGAAGTTGTCCAGCTACGGACACGGCACGACTAGTGCTCTGAATTGTCTCTTCAAGGGTCAGGTAGGATAAGTTTGATTATTAATTGTTATTATGTTATCGTTACTATGAATGTTATAAAATGTAAGTCAATTAATTACTTATATCACAACATAATCGCCGTGGCGGTGCCGGCTTAGAATAGCACCCCCCCAACTCTACCCGTGGGTGCCGTAGAAGCCGGCTAAGGGATAACAAATCAGAAGGTGGGCAGCAGCACCTTCCCAGTCAAACACACAGAAACTGCGCTCGCCAACCCGCCTGCCAAGCGTGGCGAGTATTGGCAAAAACCCCTCAATGGATTGGACAAAAAGAACCAGGCCCCCAGTCCCCGGCAGCCCCGCTATTCCTGGCTACGGTAGCGGCCACGGTAACGGTGGGGCAGGGGGTGCTAAGAATCCCCGGCAGACGCCCGGCTACCACCCCCAACGACGATGACTGGCCCTGGTAACACACAACATACGCACGATGAGGACAGACGAGAAGATATATGAGCTGGAAGAAGAAATGAGTAAGCTACGCTGGGACATTGTGGGGTTATCTGAAGTCCGTAGAGCGGGTGAGGACACGATAACCCTAAAATCAGGTAACCTACTCTACCACCGGGAGGGCGACCAACAGTCCCAAGGTGGTGTCGGGTTTCTCGTCCACAAGTCCCTTACTAACAACATAGTTAAGATCGATAGCGTTTCCAATAGGGTCGTATACCTAATACTCAGAGTATCCAAACGATATTCGCTGAAGGTCATTCAGGTATACGCACCGACGAAGTCGCACCCGGATGATGAGGTGGAGGATATGTATGAGGACATTAGTCGGGCCATACATACCTCTGAAACGCACTTTCTTGTTGTTATGGGGGACTTCAACGCGAAGTTGGGTAAGAGAAGCGAGGATGAGTTGAAAGTGGGGCAATTTGGATATGGACAACGGAACCGTAGGGGACAGAGGTTGGCCGACTTCCTGGAGAAAGAGGGACTCTTTATGATGAACTCTTTCTTTCAGAAGCCACCTCACAGGAAATGGACCTGGCTGAGTCCCGATGGTTCCACGAGAAATGAGATTGACTTCATTATGACCACCAAAAGGCAAATATTCACTGATGTCTCCGTGATCAACAGGGTTAAAACCGGTAGTGATCACCGAATGGTAAGAGGCACGGTGAATATTAATGTCAAACTGGAGAGGTCTCGTCTGATGAAGTCTACGCTCCGACCTACTCGTGCCCATATTCAAGACCCCGAGAGCTTTCAACTTGAGCTATCCAATCGCTTCGATTGCCTTGAGAACATCGCTTCAGTAGACGAGATCAATAACAGGTTAGTAGAAACTGTCCATACAGTGGGTTCCAAGTACTTTAAACCCCACCGTACAGATAGGCCACAGAAACTCTCCAACGATACCCTCAACCTCATGGCTGAACGACGCTCATTGAAACTGCAGTCTTCGGATGATGCTGAAGCATATAGGCTGCTCAATAGACGAATATGGAAGTCCTTGCGACACGACATTCGGATCTTTAATACAAACTGTATTAAAGAGACGATAGAGCGGAAAAAGGCTCCAAAGTGTTTGCAAGAGACATGTCTATTGGGCAAAGCCAGTTGACGAAGCTGAAGAGAGGAGACGGCAGTGTAGCGTCGACCAAAGCGGAAGTGTTAGGAGAGGTCGAGAGTTTCTACGGACAGTTATACACCTCGGTCGCTAAACCTGTTAGCAGCTCGGCCAAAGACCCAAGAGCCAAGCTGACCCGACATTATACCGAAGATATCCCGGACATCAGCCTGTACGAGATTAGAATGGCCTTGAAACAGCTTAAGAACAACAAGGCGCCTGGTGACGATGGTATCACATCTGAGCTTCTGAAAGCGGGTGGAACACCGGTACTTAAAGTCCTTCAGAAGCTCTTTAATACCGTCTTACTCGAAGGTTCAACGCCAGAAGCATGGAACAAAAGCGTGGTGGTGCTGTTCTTCAAGAAAGGTGACAACACTTTACTTAAAAATTACAGACCCATCTCGCTTTTGAGCCATGTTTATAAGCTGTTTTCGAAGGTCATAACGAACCGTCTCAGTCGCAGGTTTGATGAATTCCAGCCTCCGGAACAAGCCGGTTTCCGAAAAGGCTATAGTACCATAGACCACATCCACACGCTACGGCAAGTTATACAGAAGACCGAAGAGTATAACTTGCCTCTTTGTCTAGCGTTTGTGGACTATGAGAAAGCCTTTGATTCGATCGAGACGTGGGCAGTGCTTGAGTCTCTCCAGCGGTGCCGTATTGACTATCGGTATATTGATGTGCTGAAGTGTTTGTACAAAAACGCCTACATGTCAGTCCGAGTACAGGAGCAGAGTTCGAAGGCAATTCCATTGCAAAGAGGCGTGAGACAGGGAGACGTTATATCTCCGAAACTGTTCACCGCTACATTGGAAGACGCCTTCAAGCTTCTGGAATGGCAAGGACTTGGCATCAATATTAACGGCGAATACATCACTCACCTTCGATTTGCCGACGATATTGTAGTCATGGCAGAATCCATGGAAGACCTCAGTACAATGCTCGAAGGCCTCCATCGAGTTTCCCAACGGGTAGGTCTTAAGATAAACATGGACAAGACGAAAATTATGTCTAATGCCCATGTTGTACCTACCCCAATATCAGTTGGGAACTCACTTCTCGAAGTTGTTGACGAGTATATCTACTTGGGACAGACAGTCAAACTAGGCAGGTCCAACTTCGAGAAAGAGGTCAATCGTCGAATTCAACTCGGCTGGGCAGCGTTCCGGAAACTTCGCGAAGTCTTCTCGTCAAAAATACCTCAGTGCCTCAAGACAAGAGTCTTCGACCAATGTGTGTTACCAGTGATGACTTATGGCACTGAAACGTGGTCTCTTACTATGGGCCTCATAGATAAGCTCAAAGTCGCACAACGAGCTCTGACCTACTCGTGCCCATATTCAAGACCCCGAGAGCTTTCAACTTGAGCTATCCAATCGCTTCGATTGCCTTGAGAACATCGCTTCAGTGGACGAGATCAATAACAGGTTAGTAGAAACTGTCCATACAGTGGGTTCCAAGTACTTTAAACCCCACCGTACAGATAGGCCACAGAAACTCTCCAACGATACCCTCAACCTCATGGCTGAACGACGCTCATTGAAACTGCAGTCTTCGGATGATGCTGAAGCATATAGGCTGCTCAATAGACGAATATGGAAGTCCTTGCGACACGACATTCGGATCTTTAATACAAACTGTATTAAAGAGACGATAGAGCGGAAAAAGGCTCCAAAGTGTTTGCAAGAGACATGTCTATTGGGCAAAGCCAGTTGACGAAGCTGAAGAGAGGAGACGGCAGTGTAGCGTCGACCAAAGCGGAAGTGTTAGGAGAGGTCGAGAGTTTCTACGGACAGTTATACACCTCGGTCGCTAAACCTGTTAGCAGCTCGGCCAAAGACCCAAGAGCCAAGCTGACCCGACATTATACCGAAGATATCCCGGACATCAGCCTGTACGAGATTAGAATGGCCTTGAAACAGCTTAAGAACAACAAGGCGCCTGGTGACGACGGTATCACATCTGAGCTTCTGAAAGCGGGTGGAACACCGGTACTTAAAGTCCTTCAGAAGCTCTTTAATACCGTCTTACTCGAAGGTTCAACGCCAGAAGCATGGAACAAAAGCGTGGTGGTGCTGTTCTTCAAGAAAGGTGACAACACTTTACTTAAAAATTACAGACCCATCTCGCTTTTGAGCCATGTTTATAAGCTGTTTTCGAAGGTCATAACGAACCGTCTCAGTCGCAGGTTTGATGAATTCCAGCCTCCGGAACAAGCCGGTTTCCGAAAAGGCTATAGTACCATAGACCACATCCACACGCTACGGCAAGTTATACAGAAGACCGAAGAGTATAACTTGCCTCTTTGTGTAGCGTTTGTGGACTATGAGAAAGCCTTTGATTCGATCGAGACGTGGGCAGTGCTTGAGTCTCTCCAGCGGTGCCGTATTGACTATCGGTATATTGATGTGCTGAAGTGTTTGTACAAAAACGCCTACATGTCAGTCCGAGTACAGGAGCAGAGTTCGAAGGCAATTCCATTGCAAAGAGGCGTGAGACAGGGAGACGTTATATCTCCGAAACTGTTCACCGCTACATTGGAAGACGCCTTCAAGCTTCTGGAATGGCAAGGACTTGGCATCAATATTAACGGCGAATACATCACTCACCTTCGATTTGCCGACGATATTGTAGTCATGGCAGAATCCATGGAAGACCTCAGTACAATGCTCGAAGGCCTCCATCGAGTTTCCCAACGGGTAGGTCTTAAGATAAACATGGACAAGACGAAAATTATGTCTAATGCCCATGTTGTACCTACCCCAATATCAGTTGGGAACTCAGTTCTCGAAGTTGTTGACGAGTATATCTACCTGGGACAGACAGTCAAACTAGGCAGGTCCAACTTCGAGAAAGAGGTCAATCGTCGAATCCAACTCGGCTGGGCAGCGTTCCGGAAACTTCGCGAAGTCTTCTCGTCAAAAATACCTCAGTGCCTCAAGACAAGAGTCTTCGACCAATGTGTGTTACCAGTGATGACTTATGGCACTGAAACGTGGTCTCTTACTTTGGGCCTCATAGATAAGCTCAAAGTCGCACAACGAGCTATGGAGAGGGCTATGCTCGGGGTTTCTCTACGTGATCGAATCAGAAATGAGGAGATCCGTAGTCACCGACATAGCTCAGAAGATTAGCCAGTTGAAGTGGCAGTGGGCAGGGCACATAGCACGCAGAACAGATGGCCGATGGGGCCGAAAGGTTCTGGAGTGGAGACCACGTACCGGCAAGCGCAGCGTATGTCGTCCACCGACACGGTGGACAGACGACCTGAGAAAGGTCGCAGGACGACGTTGGATGCAGGCCGCTTCCAACCGGTCCTTTTGGAAAATCATGGGGGAGGCCTATGTTCAGCAGTGGACGTCCTACGGCTGAGATGATGATGATGATGATGATCACAACATAATGGATATTATTAAAAATTTTATATGAAAAGTACTCTTATTTTAAATTCAAATGTCGGAATAATAATGCTTTTATGATTGATTTAATTATAGTGGTTATAAAGAACGATGTGTTGGTTTATTTTTATTCTTAAGCTCCCACATATTGAAATGAAAATGAAAAAAATATTGATTGCTGTTTTATGTTAACTGTTTTATGGCAATAGGAGTACGCTCAGCACTGAACTGTGTTAGCATTTCGCTAACGCAAGGCTGGTTTTCAGCGCAATCCTTTGCTCGAACATAGATCTTAATCGAGAGTGCAGTCAAGAGGGTAAAATAACACACACATATTTATTATATATATATATATATATATATATATATATATATATATATATATAACTCAACGCTTGTGAACTGCTGATAACAATTTATGTTTAGAAAACACGTGTAGAAGCTATAGTTCTACGCATTTTAGGGGTTCTAGGTGCTGAACGACTTCAGTGTCTCCAATAATACAGACAGCGAGACGTTGCAGTCTGTCAGTGTTGCAGCTATTATATAAATAAAACTCTTATCTAATAAAATAATGAATGAAACTTCGCATAAAGTAGTAAGATGAACAACACATCTAGACGGGACCATCCTTACCATTTCAATATTCACATTGTTCTTAGTGGATTGGATCGTATTGTCTCATCGAATAGATATATTTATAGAATAACGTCATCCCAACACTGCATGTGAAATAAAAGAGGTGGCGGGTCGAGTCGCTACATTTAAGTACTATAATATAACTATATAATATAATATACTATTTAAGTATATTTTACACATTGTTTTTTGTGACAGCGTAGTTACATAAACTGCTGGGTGTACTGTCGAGGGCTCAGCTACTTGTAATGGACTGTAAGGGGTTCTTGTGAAGAATACTAGGTATAAACTTTAACGTTATTTATTTCCTGGGTTTTACTATGTACAATCGTTACGTGTGCACAGGCTGATGGCCGATGGCAGAAGGAAGCGAATACAAAAACAAGGCTGCCACACTAACAACAAAACATTGATTTTTACTATTATAACAAATTATGTTGGGTTGCCAACAGGTTGGGGGCCTGAATTTGCTTGATATGAAATAAGATTTGATTACAATGCAAGTGAAATATCTTATGCTTACATTAAATGTATAAACTATAATTTTGACTCAGTGGTTTACCTTTTATATTTCTATTTCCTAAATACATAGGTAGGAAAGTAATGGCTCATTTACATGTAGCTTTTTAGCTTTAGAAAATTTTGACATTTATAGAATGTATTTACTTTGTGAACATTTACAGTGCAGCAAATTAAAATTAAGTTATGTAAAATTAAGTACTTATGGAACTAAATAAATGTGTTATAAATGTTTCTTTTACAACTTACTTGTGCAATTTAGCAACCAAAAAGTAAACAAAAATGAATAATATTTTTACAACTTATTGTGCTATCTTCTTAGCAATAAACAAAACTAAACAAAAGTATTCTTTTCTTGTAATATATCATGCTATTTAACAATAATAAAAGTTGACTTATCAGCTTTTTATAGATAGACTTATCTTCTAAGCTATCTAAAACTATGAGTTTTTTACATAAAGGCTACCTAATGTTATTCTAGCTTACATCTAGAAAGTTATTATGTCTAGGTTTATTACTCTATAGGTAATATCGACACCCCAGATAACGAGCGCATGTAGGTTTTTCCAGTAGCTGTTTTTACTTCAAAGGCACGCACCTTGCCATCGGCTCCAGGAGAAACCTTCACGACCCTGGCCATAGGCCAAAACAAAGGGGGTGTATTTTTATCCCTAAGGATTACAAGTGTACCTACTTTTATGTTAGGTAGGTCATCGCGCCACTTTGGACGACATTGAAGCTCATTTAGGTAATGTTTATGCCATACCTTCCAAAAGCTCTGTTTTATGCTTTCTACTTTATTCCAAAAGTTTAGTCTACTTGTAGGAACATCAGTTATGTCAGGTTCAGGGTAAGCTGTAAGTGGACCACCAATAATAAAATGGCCAGGTGTCAAATAGCTGAAATCTGTTACATCAGATGATATAGGCACTAATGGCCTAGAATTTAAAATTGCTTCTATTTGGCATAATACAGTGCTTAATTGTTCGTATGTTAATACAGTTTTTTCTAACATTTTCTTAAGTAAATTTTTCATACTCTTAACGGCTGCCTCAACCAGACCAGCAAACACAGGAGAGTAGCTTGGTATGAAATGGAACTTAATCCCTTGCTGAGCTGCATAATTTTGCACCTGTGCTTGATGCTCTGTCGAGTTATGCAGTTTATACAAGTCAGCTAACTGGTTCCTTGCCCCCCGGAACGTCCCTGAATTATCACAGAAAACTTCTGTAGGCATGCCTCTACGAGAGATAAACCTTTTAAAGCAGGCCAGGAATGTACTTGTTGACAAATCTGAGGCCAATTCTAGTCCTATTGCTTTCGTAGAAAAACAAACTATTACAAGGACATACCCTTTTGTTACAATGGAACGACGAACCCTTGAGTTTTTTAATTGTATGGGCCCTGCATGGTCAATTCCAATTTTTTCAAACGCGCGTGAGGCTGTTACTCTTTGTCGTGGCAAGGAACCCATTAGCTGCTTTGCTGCATCCGCCTTCATTCTGAAACATGTTAAACATGGGTGAGTGACTTTCTTAACCTGTCTCATTCCATTTATTAGCCAATATCTTTGATTTAAAATGGAGAGCAAACATTTAGGCCCTGCATGCATGAGTCGTAGGTGTTCATGCCTAATTATAAGGTCTGTGTATCGTGAACCCTTAGGTAAAATTATAGGATGTTTTTGAGAGTAAGGCAACTGAGAATTTTGCAGCCGCCCTCCTACTCTTAGCAGTCCCTGCTCATCCAGGAATGGATGCAGGGGCTTTAGGTTTCCCTTCACATTTTCACCCTTTCGCAATGACTTAATTTCATCATTGAAATAAATATTTTGTTCATGTCGTAGTATTACATGAAGTGCTTGACTTAGTTCAGTGCTAGAAAGCCAATTTGACTGGATCTTTGTGCCTTGCGGCTTTATATTATTTATGAAGCGCAGAATATAAGCTAAAATGCGCTTAATTTTATTTAGGTCAGAATATTTTTCTAGAAAATTTAAAGACTTGCTAGCGGTTTGAGTAATGAGTACTACATTGTCAGAGAATGCAGAGCTAGGTTTCAGTTCAGGTAAGGTTGCAGGAGGCTGAAAGTTATTATCAAAATTATACTCCCTGTTTTGCAGGAAAGCTGGACCCTGCCACCAGAGCTGATAGTTGACAAGATGCTCGGGATCCACACCCCTACTTATGAGATCAGCGGGGTTGTCTTGGCTTTGGCAGTATACCCAGCTCCAGCTATTAGACAATTCCTGTATTACTCTGACTCTGTTCGACACATAAGCTTGTAATTTAATTACCTCTGTGTTTATCCATGCTAACACTATTTGTGAGTCAGTGAACATGAAAATACCATTTATTTTAATTTTTGTAGAAAGAGTCTCTGTCACTCTGGTCATTAATTTTGCTAGCAATAAGGCTGCATTAAGCTCCAGTCTAGGTACTGTCAAAGGCTTTGTAACGGGATTAATTCTGGATTTCGAACAGAGTAAGAATAATTTTGCATTACCTGTGGAATCAATCACCCTGCAATAGATGCAGCACCCGTAGCCGGTTGAACTAGAAGCATCAGCAAACCCTATGATCTGTATGGTTTGAATGTCGCTAGAAATAGGTATATTCCTATTTAGATTTATAGTGTTCATCTTATTTAAGCTGTCAGTAAACTGAATCCATTCATTTGCTATAACATCAGGCGCATTCGCATCCCAAGCTGTCTTCTCAAGCCATAGCTGTTGCATGATTACTTTGGCCTTGACTATGATAGGACTGACGAAGCCTAGAGGGTCATAAAATCTGGATATTTGACTGAGGATCTCTCTTTTCGTAATATTTTTGCTATTACCAAATTGTTTAGGAGCCTTAATTGTGAAGCAATCTTGTTTTGTATCAATTGTAAGTCCTAGTGCCCTTATACTACAGTTTTCTTTTTGTAATTCAATGTTATCAAACTGTTGTTGACTCGAGGGGATATCAGTCAAAATTTTGTCATTATTGGCTGACCATTTGTGAGTGGAAAAGCTGCCCAATTTGAGCAGTTTCTGTAACTGGGCTTTTGCTTCTAGCATGGTACATAGATTTGAATTTGAATATAAAATATCATCTACATAAGTACAGTTTCTTAGTATGTCAGAGGCCAAGGGCAGGTCATCTTCATGCTTGTTGGCAAGCTCACTCAGACAGCGGATTGAAAGGAAATTAGAGGATTTTAGACCATAACTTACCGTGACAAGTCTTAGGCACTGGATCGCTTCGCTAGGGCTATCGCGCCACAGTATGTTCTGCAGTGATGTATGCTCCGGGTTAACTAAAATGTTTCTGAACATTTTCGTAATATCGGTGTTAAATGTGTAATCACCAAATCTGTACAACAGTACTATATCAAATAGATCCTTCTGAACCTTTGGACCATTCAGAAGGATGTCATTCAATGATATCCGTTTATTTGTTTTCATGGAACCATCAAATACAACTCGAGTGCGAGTAGTTTTGCTGTCTTCGTTTACCACTGCATGATGTGGCAAAAAATAGATAGGGTCTTTGCTTAAATCATAGGATTCAATGTTAACTACTTCTGCATGACCTAATTTTATATACTCATGTACAAAATTTTTATAATCGCTGAGCATATTTTCATTTTTGTGAAGTTTTTTCTCCAAAGTTAAAAATCTAGAGAGTGCCTGGTCAAAGGAGTTACCTAAAGTGTCGTTGACCTCATCTAAGGGCACTTTCAAGGGCAAATCTACTTGAAATTTGTTATTTTCTAGTTTTACAGTTGTTTGAAAAATATTTTCTGCTACATCATGCTCAGAAAGTTGCTCTGGAAATATTTCTGGTACCTTTTCTACCTCCCAAAAGTTTTTTAATAAATTATTTACTTCATAGTTATGACAACAATGGAGCGAGGTCACCTTTTTTGGTTGTTGTTGTGAAGGCAGGGAACCCGCTATGATGTAGCCAAATTCAGTATTGACAAGTCGTGGTGATCGATGGTTGGATGACACTACCCGGCTGCTTGGATCAGTGGACTCCTGGCAGGCGCTCGGTAGCGGCTGGGCCCCGGCCAGCAGGTTGCTGCTGAGCTGCTCTGTTCGGAGTATCTGGAAAAACACATCAGCACCTATTAGCATATTTATGTCAGAGGGTGTATTCCAGTCTTTGTCCGCTAATTCAATTCCAGGGGGTATCTTTATGGTTGCTAAATCAACCTTTGTTTGTGGCATGCGACTTGTAATTTGTTCAACTACATGAAAATTGATGGATGTTTTGAATTGAGATGTCATTGAGTGCACTTCTAGGGGAATAGAATATTTGCAATTACTAATTGAATTCACTACTCCTCTCAGGCTGGTGCTATCTTGCACTGGTGTTAGCCCCAATACATCCACAACCTTGCTAGTAACTAGCGAGGCTTGTGAGGCAGAGTCAAGTATAGCCTTGACTCTTACCTCCCTATTATCGATAGCGATAAGTTTCACCCTAGCTGTGGGAAGTAAAACATTGCTATAGTTTCCTGCCATCAGTGTGACAGGTGCAGACTTTTGTCTGTTATCATCATTGACATGTACCAAAGTATTATGTGGTTGCTTACAATGCCCACATCTGAAATGAAATTTACATTTCCCTTGGTGGGAGTTCAAACATGTTACACATAGCTCTTGGTCCTTGACAAATTTCATACGACTATAGGAATTTAATAGTTTAAATTTGGGGCAAGTAAAAAGTTTATGCTCACCTTGACAATAGCGGCATTTTCCCTTTGACTCTTTGTTTACCATAACTGCATGCACAACAGCAACCCTTCCTTTCGCCGCCACTGATCCCAGCTCTGCATTTTCCAATGCCAGGGCACGTCGCTCTAAAAAGTCTAACATGTGGGCCACTGTGGGTTTCTCTGCCTGGTCTCTTTCGAGTTGGTACGCTCGCGCTGTATATACATCTATTTTGCGGGTAAAAATACAAGTCAAAATAGGGTCCCATGCATAGACTTTCGCATGTAGATTTTTTAGGGCACCTAAATTTTGTTTGATAGTTGAAACAAATTGCCTAATTTCACTGGAGCTTGGTTTTGCTATGGATTTTAAATCTAAAATTTGGCATACATGATCGTTAATAATTTTGTTTTCATTGTAATACCTTGCTTCTAATAGAGTCATTGCTTCTGCAAAGCTTGAACTTGATATGGGCAAGTTGTTTATTAGCGCTAAAGGTTCGCCAGCTAGAAATGATCTCAAATAATGTAATCTTTGTATGTTGTCTAGGGAGCTATCGTTTACTATAAGCGATTTGAACATGTTAATAAATGGAATGTATTGGCTGCACTCACCTGTAAATGTATCAATCTTAATTGTTGGCAGTTTAATTCTGCTTTCATTGTTGGGTGGCATCGAAGCCCCTTGTTCTTTCGAACGGCTAGTGATAGCCTCTTCAATAGCCGCCTTGCATGTATAAAATTTTTCTTCGACCTCAGCGAAGTTTTCACTGTCGCTGGCCGTATAGGCCATAATTAATTTATTATATTTATGGTATTCATCGAAGAGGCTCGAAAGCCTCTCCAATCTTGCTTTCAGTGATGCTAATGGAGCAGTTTGGATCTCATTTACGTTTTGAGTGAAGGCGAGCAGTCGCGTGATTGACGCTTTTACATAGCCACGCTCCCTATTTAACTGCTCCATTTGTGTGTCGACATTGTCTTTTTGCATTTTAATTACTAATATTGTAGCCACACCACACCACTAGCTAAATTCACAGTTTTTAGTACTTATTACACAAATAAAATGGTTTTTGCAATGTGAATTGAAAATGACAAACAAGATGGCGATTTCACAAGAAAAAATGCCGATTGAACGAACGTCTTAGCTGCGCTAGCGTCAGTAGCTTAGCCAACCTTATAAAGCTAAAAACTCACGGACGAATTTCACACAGCTCACAGAATGTGTTGCCACTTGAACTTATGATTTTTACCACGTATTTTTTACAAGTGGGTACTAACTTGTTAGCAATTACCTACATTTAATATTGTAACCTGAAAATTAAACTTGAGATTAGTTAGTTTATGTAGGTACTTGCTATTTGCACTTGACCTCAGATGATCTTCGTCGTCTTTCCCGCTTGACCTTGGATCTTGCGTGTTTCGTATGTTCGTTGCTTGGAGATCGCAGCGCGATGACATTTGTGGGAAGTTGCCGCCACTCACGCTGATAATCTGTTTATAATCTTTGCAGTACTGGTTCTATTTTCTTTCGCCGTACTGTTTTTTTTTTGTATCTGATACACCAGATTTTCTTGCTTCTTGTAGGCCGCCTTTGTCGCAGGCAGTGTGATTTGCAGCACGTTGCAGCTATTTTTGTAGTAAGTTCGCCGCCGCACACGCTGACACTCCTGGATGCACACGGTTCCCGTTGATGATTTGATGAGTGGGATCGCAGTAATTAGCCAGGGTCGCGCACCAACTCAGTTGCGAATCTTCTCTTCACTTTTAGTTTTGAGGTTATGAAAAGGCAGGCCGCACCGCACCAGTCTCGTCGACTCTTCACGGTTCGAAGGATCACTGTCGAGGGCTCAGCTACTTGTAATGGACTGTAAGGGGTTCTTGTGAAGAATACTAGGTATAAACTTTAACGTTATTTATTTCCTGGGTTTTACTATGTACAATCGTTACGTGTGCACAGGCTGATGGCCGATGGCAGAAGGAAGCGAATACAAAAACAAGGCTGCCACACTAACAACAAAACATTGATTTTTACTATTATAACAAATTATGTTGGGTTGCCAACAGTACAAACATGAAATTTTGGCAGTTAAAGATTTAATGTTTGAAGCGTACCCAAAGTAAGTAATTCAGGTAGTATTGTACCCATCTATTTACAAACTAGAAAACATTTAGGTGTAAAATCTCCTGTCATTTAAAACTGCCTTTTTAATTAAATTGACTATGGTGTAATATTTTTCATAAAATTATAGCATAAGGTACCTTTTAGACAAAATATGTAGACCACAATTTTAGTACAGCAAAACCGTAATTACTAAATAATAGCTCTCTTATCTTAGAAAGCAAAACTACAGCCACGAACGGGAATCAAACCTGCATTTTCCGACAATTCGTTTCGACGTTTGGGTCTCGCTTAGCAGCCGTGCGATTCTCTAAGGGCAAACATCGTAGCATCTTTGACAACATTCGTGAAACAAATGACGAGATGATAAGAAACGTTGGAAAAACAACCTTGTGTACAAGGGCGATATCTCATAAAGTATTTGACATTGCTTGTCGATGAGCTAGTCGGCGAATTATTAGAGAATCGCACGGCTGCATCTTCCGATAATTCGTTTTGAATTTTTGGTCTCGCTAAGCAGGCGTTAGTGTTTTAAAATAAGACGCTTACAAACACACTTCATTTGTGAAATGAGGTGTCGTAGACAAGTAGTTTTGAAGTTATTAAAGAACTGATGGACATACATACACATGCTGGTCGAAAACATAACCCAATTTGCTTCGCTGTACTCGTGTAAAAAATATTTTTCACGTTTTCTGTCCTTTCCCGCTTTAAGCTCACACCTTGTAAACTTGAAAGCAACAATAGTATAATAGCTTAGGCGAGTGCGTAACATGTGAATGCTCGACACATGCAGACACGGGGGTGGGTCCGCGAGATTTGTAGTTGACAACTGAAATAAAGTATGTCACTTATCTATCTCAGTGGAAATAGATAGCGTTGATGTTTGTGTTGGTATAGCAGTGGGCAATGTTCTTTGTTGCTTAGAATAAGTCTTATTTTTAACCATGAATTATCTATTCTGTAAAAATCTAAATTTTCTGTTTATAAGTCAAAATAATAGCTTTTCTACAGACTTCCAAAAAGGAGAAGGTAACCCATTCGATTTTTTTTTTGCTTGTTACCTCATAACTTAAGATAGGATAAACCGATTCTTTAAATTTTATTTTTGTTTGAAAGCTGGTGCTTCCCGTGCGGTCCGATTTAAATTTCATCAAATTCGGTCTAGTATTGTTTGAGTTACACTCCAATAACTGAATAGAATGGAAGTCGGTATTAATTTTTTCAAATTGTACTTGTTCTTAAATGCATATGGCAATATCATAAATAGTAATATTTACATGAGCAAACGCAATTGCTATAATAGTATTATAATATGAGTATATTTAAATACTTTGTAAATCAATCAGTAAACACTAATAATAAAATACAGTACCTACGCACATACAAATTTAAAATTAACACCATGGAGAAAACAGTCATTACATTTCATCACCCTTGACGGTCGCCGAGTACGACTAGTGTATCGAGCTGTCAAAATAGCGTGCTTTTGACTTGACACAAACTTTGACAGAACTGGCATCATTACGATCTTGAGGTAGGTGGAGATCTTATTATTTTGTTTACGCTGTGACCAAGAATATTACGCATTTCACCCGCGTGGTAATGAATGATGATGATGATGAAAAGTATCCTATGTGTGAATCCAGTGCTTCATCTACCTCCATACCAAATTTTATCAAAATTGGCCCCGCCGTTTGAGTGTGAAAGAGCAACAAACATCCAAAAATCTAAGTAGTAGATAGTAGGAAGGATGTTTGTAATTTTAAAATAACATTTTTATGTATCTGTCTGTATGTTCCCACTACAGGGACTTGAGCCTTCCTATCAGAGAGAGTAGTTGGGGCAAAATCCACCACGCGAGCCCAGTGTTTCTTGGTGGACAGCCTAAGATCTGTTAAGATCGCCAAGTCAAGCTCAGCTACCAGCGCTTTACAATCTGCCTACACAATATAAACCAACTACCGCGATGTCACGATACAAAAAACTGACCACTTCTAATTTTGAAGTGTTATCAAAATAAACGAATCATGAGATGGGAAACAATAAGTATCTACTGCCAACTCCTTCTAAAATCTGTCGAGCGACGAGAATATCGTACGTATGGAAAGTATTGATGATAGATCGTCAATACTTCCCACACGTAAAGACACCACAAAAGGCAGTGTAAGTGCATGCGTGTGTATGTTTGTTCTTCACATCACACTGCTGGAAAGGCTCAATTAATTTAGAAGTCATACTTTGTAATTTATATTATTTATTTATTGCATAAAACAAACTGATAAAAACATATAATATCTGATAAATAAATAACTGATAAAGTTGTGCGCCTGATGGAAAGCATTACGCATGGTTGTCTGGAAGATATCGCTCTGAGCGATAGAATCGCCCATCATACCACTAAATCATAAGAAGTTTTCATAAATGCGTATTGTTTTTGTTGCTACTATCGTATATCTAGGTTTGTGAAATTTTTTGTAAATTTTTTATGAGATAGGTTGGCAAACGAGCAAGCGGCTCACCTGATGGTAAGTGATACCGTCATCCACGGACATCCGTTATACTAGAAGCCCTCGAGGATGCATTGCCGACCTTTGAGGAAGGTTGATAAGAAGGAAGAGATAGAAGGGATGAGGGTGGAGAGGGGGGAGGATGGAGAAGGAGAACGGGGAAGGGGAGAATCGGGCCCCCGGGACTTCCCACAAACCGATGAAACGCAACAACTAGCTATGTTACTTCACGTCGGTGTTATGTGGGAGTGTGGTTCTTCTCCGGTCGTGCCGGCCCATGGCACTACCACAGAAACATGACAAAAACAGAAACTATAGTGTTGCAATAAAGAATTTATCATCTATCTACGTTTACCCATGAAGTTTGCATGAAAACTGTACTTTAGTGTAACAATGCACTGTGCCCGTCACCCCGAGACATTGGTTTTTAATGTGTCCGCATCAGGACAAAAAATAACAATAGATTTATGAATGAAACTTGCCTCGAATGAAGCTTGCTGATTCGGACAGATTACGTCTCTTGCGTCCAGTACTTCCACTTGCTACAGTGCCCTTCACACCCTAACAGAGTAATGCTTGGGCACGTTTGAATTTGAAGTTTTAACATTGAATTTCTGATTGAATGTCTGGTGGTGGTAACCAACCAAGATGATCTCTTGCACAAAAAGCTTACCTAGTAGGTCGGGTTTCCTTGCTTCTTCGGATTCGCATCCCGATGGCGGAGACAATGTTCATTAACTCTGTCCCCTCGCGGGGTTAAGGTACTCAGAAATCGGATGTTAAATTTTAACGTGTAATTCCTAATGGTCGAGATAAATATAACCTTGTTTTAATGCTCACTGGAGTCAGTTTCTACGTTTTATTTATATTTACATTACGTTAAATCAAAATAGAGAGTAACAACTCGATGCTCCGAGGACGTGCCTCAGTGGCCTAGTGGTCAATGTGTAAAGTGGTGGTGTAATGTGACAGATTGACGGAAGATGCGGGTTCGAACCCCGCCCGAGGATTTGTATATTTCTCTCAAAAATTACAAAGTTTAGTCGCTTAGCGGGCTTGAGGCTTTAAGAAGTGCTTTAAAAGTCATATAAAAATTATAAAGGGAACATCAATACGAAAGTTAAGCAGTGTTTGAAATAACTCTTCTTTTGGTTAAATAATGCTTTGAAGGTGTTCAATAGATGTCGCTCCGTCTCCGTACGAAATCTATTTCGTACGGAGACGGAGCGACGGACTCTCTAGAGATAAAATTAAATGCTCAGACGACTTACCTCGGAGGCCTAGTGGTCATGGCGTCTGACACGGATGGTCTTAAACGCGGGTTTGCATCGCGTCCGAGATGTATATTTTTGTTTTGAAAATCACAAAGTTTGATCACGCTAAGCAGGCGTCAGTGCTTTAAAATTTTTATAATAAATACATCTTACAAAGTCTGTATATTCGTTTATTTGTCGTACGATGTTACAGTCTCTGAGACGCAGTACAAAGACTTAGAGGAAGCTTACTGTTTCTTTCATTCGTAACCAGTGGGCAGAGAAATTGCCTCAAGTCAGGTAAGCCGCTTTCTTTGATAGATACTTGAAGAGTCGAACCTAAGTACACAAAAGAATGCTTTCCTCGTACGTGGACTTTAAGGGGATTTTAAGATTTACGTCTGATAAACTATGTTCTGAAAAGCTAATGTTTACTTCATAACTATTTTAATACAATATTCTAGTAGTTTTTGAGCTATAGGCAATTTAAAGCAGGCCGTGTAAACATTTTGAACTTATCATTAATATGATGAGTAAATATAAAATTTTGTTCCCGCAGATTTGACCCTAGATAATGTTGCTCTGTTATAAGCTGTTTATATGCTAACCGTTCTGAATATTGTTTTTAATGTTTTTAACTGTACCACTTCATACATTAATTAATACGAACATATACTTAAATAATGTTATAAAACTTGTACAATATTGCCACCCCAGCTAAAATCGTGACAAAAACGACTTATACAAACGAATTTACTAACCCTTTGCGTACCATTGACGTACATTTACGTGCGTTTCATTCATAAATCGTTTATTTTAATTATCACGGTATATGAAGGGTTAAATCTCTGAATGGTTTTACATTGTGTCCAAATAAGCACTTTTTAAATAATTCAAAAAATCTCTAAACTGGAAAATAGCCCAAAGGAAATGAGACTCGGCCGCCAATCCGACGGCCACAGCATCAATACCAACCTATTCCTGCACACCATTTCTAACTATCGCCAGTCATCATAATCAGTTCATCATGTAGTTATGTATCCACTGCTGGGACGCGAGCCTTTCTCTCAAAGAGAGGAGTTGGCCATGATTTATATTTTCCTTCGGCATAGCCTAAAGATTATCTTAGAAAAACAACCGAGACCACGGCTTAACGTGCCAACCAAAGCTCTGAGTGTAATAATGCCGCTAGCGGTCACCCATCCAACTCCTGACGGCAGCAAGTGTTGCTTAACATTGTTGATCGGTTAAGATCGCCAAATCAAGCTTCGATATTGCCAGCCGCTAGCAATAGAATGTATACACTTCATGAAATAGTAATTAATAATATTATACTCAGCGAAATTCAGCGGAATGTAACATATTGTAAGAATAATTTATTTTATATATTATTAAAATGTAATAAGTATTAAGAAAGTTAGAAAATAATGAAAGCATTGCAAGCATAATCTTCATTTATTCCACACCACTTCCTTATAACGCAATTCCTTGCATAATCTCTTAAGGCCTTATTGGATACTTCTTAATATCATACTTATTTTTCCAATTCGATGTCATCTACAATTACAGTCTTACAATTACAGTACCTGTTTGAAATCTGCAGGCGCTATTTTTTTAGGAATTAACTCAACTACGTAAATAGTTAGGCCACACATTAAAGCCCAGAAAATCCCTCATTTTGAATTTTAAGCATTATACATTTTTAATCCTTCCTATACGGTAATAATTAAAACAAAAGATTTATGAATGAAACTGACGTATTTGTACGTCTCTGGGTCACAAATTGTTAAGACGACTCGACAAATCTAATGATGTGTCACTTACTAAAATCTGTTGAGGCGTTGAGTAGTTACGAGCGGATATAGGCACATACATACATACATACATACACATCTCCATTCTTAAATTTTTATTGTATTGCCTTGTTAATGATTTAAAAATCAGTAGTAATAGTTAAGTATTCATCATCATCATCACCTCAGCCGTAGGACATCCACTGCTGAACATATGCCTCCCCCAAAAATTCCAAAAGGACCGATTGGAAGCGGCCTGCATCCTTTCCTTTATCAGGACGTCAGTTCACCTTATCGGTGGACGACCTACGCTGCGCCGGTCCGTGGTCTCCACTCCAGAACCTTCCGACCCCATCGGTCATCTTTTTTGCGTGCTATGTTGCCTGCGTACTACCACTTCCACTGACAGTTGAGTATTGCTGTATAATAATTAGTTACTTATAGTCTTAAAGAGAAGCGTTTAGGGAATTGAGGACGCGTGTGCGCTAATTCACTTTAATGTTTTGTTTTAATAATTAATACTAGTTTAAATAATAGTGGATACATTGGAATAAAACAAATTTGTTGCAAATTTATTGTTTTATATTAAAAAAACGTTACGTAACGCCCGACAGAAGTGATAGCTTAAAACTAGCCTAGCCCTGTGGGTTAGAGTGAGAGAGGATGCGTGAGAGAAAGGGAAGCCAGACAGACGGGCGCCGTAACGCGTTACATAACGAATCTGTTTACCCTCCCATACAAAAGCAGCCATATAAAAATCGGAAGTTATTTCATAATTCACCGTAACGCAACGACAGTTCTCTTTTCGCACAGACTCAACTATACTTTAGTACTTTCTTCTCACTACATTTAAACCGCCGCCGCTAGATTATCTGTAAATTCATCAAATTAATCATTATTTAGCGGGTGTACTTCTATCACTTGCCAACCGCTGTCCTTAATCACGTTGGTGGTTTCCTCTCACCGTAATTCGCAACTGTTTTGAGGAAACTCACGATCCGGGCCATTGACCTGTATTTTCTTTGTATAACGTCGAAAGAATAAATTGAACGATAATGCGGGAAAAATTTCAAGGAATTTATGTGAATCTACGTACATTTTTGACTTAATTAATCTAATGTTTCTTGTGCAACATTTTATAAAGAGGTTTTTTCCCTTTATGAGTGATTATACGTTTTTTTATTTCTCGAAATAATTAAGTAAATAGTTATAGTTGCAACTAGTAAGATTTTTATTGAAATAGTCAGGGTCAAATCACATTCATTTATATAGGGATTTTATGAGATCATTTATGAGATAGAAGTGTGAGGAGAGTTCCTCACACTTCTAGACGCGACGTTAAAAATAAACAGTGCAATTGATGAGGTAAACTAAAATATCGTTTTTTTTTCAACTTTCATCATAATTGATTTTGTTCTTCTTCAACTTTCTCAAGTTTCGTGCACCGATACGAACGTTTACGGTTAATACTCGTAATCGTCAAAACTCGAGAAAAACATGAATACGTAAAAATAAAACAATGTCAATGGCAAGATTTCAATATCATTAAAGATTTAAGAGATTAAAAGTATGATATTTATATGTTAAATTAGGATTTCAAAGTAAGTAAAGATCTATATTCTAGAAAAAATTTAATACATATTATACTGGGTGGCGCAAAAGCACTGGCACTATAGACTTAGAGCACTGAACCAAATAGGGTCATTACTTTTGCACCATTCTGTGTAAAGAAACATATTAGAATCTCGGCTTGAGTAGAGAATTGACAGTATTATGTCATACAAAACTAGTCTAGTTGTACGACTGAATATCCTTCTGGAAATATAGGATTTCCAGCATCCAGATTCCAGCAGATGCATGCTCAGCCGTAAAATTTTAATTAGGTTACAAATCTTAGAATAATAAAATTCAAATGTGATTTTTTTTAAGTGAGTGGCTGATGTGAGTATGCGACAGAGTAGAAACGGCTCAACAGATTTGGATGAAGTTTGAAGGATTTACATATATACTACTTACTTTATGCTGTAGCCATACAATATAAATATATGGGAAAATAATAAGTTGAAAATATATTAGGTTTTTTACAATTTAGTTGCACCTCTAACGGAGAAAATATGCTTGTCTTGGAGGCAATTATATTTTTGTTCCGTTTGGGGGTTGAAACTATGGGTTTTTGCGGGGTCCAGATGCACGGCGTTTAGTAAACGAGCTGTCCAGACGTTTTTATCTATAATATATCTATAATTTAGTGTAATAATTACTTTTATTGTAATAGGTAGATTTATTTTATATCAGAAACTTTGTACTTAGATTAAATTTATTTATTTTGTTGCTAATACCGAGTAGCATCACCTTAATGAGCACTATAAGAGATACACAAAAGTACAACTGTTTTGTGCTACTAAAATGTTTGACGGTGTATTTGTTAACGCTACTCAAAACACGTGTGCACTTAAATCGATCCTACGCATTAGATCAAAACGCTTATCGATCAATAACATCGCTTCCCGATCGGCACACTCACATGCTTTTAATTAAAACACTCATGATAACCATCCATGAAACCAGGTGTTATACATATTGGGGATGATGCTCTCCACCTCACACAATGCGTAATGACTCTCAAAATTCTGCAGGAACCACAAAACAATCTGGGCGATGTAGATCTTTGGCAGTATACAAGTTATAACAAAAGCATTCGTTTTATATATTTTTCTATATTATTTTACCAACATCCTTAAACGTATGGTTAAGTCTACGAATAATAAGACTTATTATTATTCGTAGGGTTAAGTGCCTTTAGGCTATTCTCATACAAAGAGTTTAGATAGATAGATAGATAGTTAGATAGATAACACTTTATTGAGACACCACATTTATGACTTAATATTAGACAATAATATAAAAAAAACAATGCCTAAAAACTAGGTGCAACAATGGGCGGTCTTATCGCTCAGAGCGATCTCTTCCAGACAACCCACTCGCAGAGGAATAGGTATACAAAAAAGAGTTTAATGTATTTTGGATCCATTGTAACATCTTGCGTCGTGTGTGTTTTGTTTTAAAACGTTTGCGTACTTATTAATTTGATATTCAAATGTGTGACTAAAAACCAGGCAATTGGCAATAATACGTTAATAGAAATCAAAATTTAAAATTGTATTATGGCAGAAGTTTTAAGGTTTTAACACACTAACACGAATCTGTTCCAACACCGCTCCCACCAAACACCGCCCTAAACTAAAAGGACTGCTCTCAATGCACGCGACGACAGGTCATAGGCATCCAGCAATCCACCCGCCGGCAGCTAGCAGATGTCCAGCTGTTCACGCGCCGCCGACCGCTTTCGCTTTTTGCGATAGACACAGTTCGTGATCAGTTTCCATTGAAGCAACGCGGCGAATGCTAGCAGTCAGCACGCGGACACCTCGCAGACCGCTTGCTTGCAACGTGTGGTAAGCGAGGCGTCAACTACCCGAGCAATCTGACGGCAGCAAGCTCGCTGACAGCGAGCTGTCGGCTAATTTTGTGCTGCCAATTTAAATTATATCTAAAATCTAAAGAGCAAGAAGAAAGGGCCATATTTAAATAATATTCTTTTTGCTGGGTGGGAGGGGTATCGTTTGAGTGGGCTAAGACCCTAAATCTTCTTCATAATTACTGTTATGAAACAATGTTCAGCTCTTTATTAAAAAAAAACAGTTATGAATCATTTACCGATTGTCTATTATTTAACAGTAGACCTCTTTGTGAATGAGTTCGTCCAGGGAAATACTGCTACTATACCCTATATCTGACGCCAAGCAGTAATATTCGCAATACTGCATTCTGGTAGAAATAATATGAGTGCATGCTGGTTTGCGCGCAAAATTACAGGTATATATGAGACTTTATAAGTGAATATTTCAGGGCTGCGGTAGCAGTGTATTTTGGCGAAATGCATCTGTTAAAGGCCTAGGTTACCGCTTAGTACCAGGTGAGCATCGCGCTTGTATCGTCTCCTAATATCTTAAAAAAACTTTTATTACTTATAATGGTGTACCGAAACGTACGCAAACGCACTTGCGTTGCTTGCGCAGAACAAACACAATCCACGCGTACTTACGCGTGGATTGTGTTTGTTCTAGATGTTTGTCTGGAGACAAGACTCTGTTTTACTTTGCGCGTCGGGTCTATTAAAACAATTTAGTAGGTCCATTGTTCAAATGTAATAGACAATCCCGAGCCGGCGCCCCATGGCGAATTATAATGAGACAAAACTGTATAAAGGAGTGATATAACAAATGAAGCTATCACATATCTATCAACATATGGCGCGAAAACATTTCACAGTATGCAGTTAAGATCCGCTATTCAATTGTTTTTTGCAAATGTTTCGGATATAAAAAGAACATGCATTTCAATCCTATATGGGCATGTATCGTTGAGTTAAATTAGTATCTATAATATTTGTGGTTAAAGTATATAGTTTAAATTAAAAACATTGAGAAATAAGACGTCAAATTACACGCAACAGAAGCACATTGTTTCTTTCAGTAAAAAAATATAAAGTATCCACCGAAACAATGAGCCGAACAGTTAAACAATACGCTCCAAAGAAAACAAGCTGTGACTACAAAAATAAATATGTCCCAAAGAAAACAATGCCCAAAACACGATTGGTATTAAAATAACCTCGAGTTGATACTTCAAAATGTGACTGCTCACTGCGTGCGGTAGGCAATGTTAAAAGGCATTTGTAAAAGTGGTTATTATGTTTTAACGCGCCCACACGCAACCTCACGTACGTGCCTCACAAAGGGAATATTCAACTACGAGAGAAATAATATGGAGTTTAATTGGAAGAAAATTCGTTTCGTACATACTTTATTTGTCCTTAGAAATATATCCTTCCTCCTCGAGTATTTAACATTTCGCCCTCAAATTTGGCAGTGAAACAGAAAAAGGACAATATACTTGATAAATCTGTCCTGAAATTTAACGATTTATAAAAAGTCGGTTGTCGGTCCGACCCCTAGAGGACATTTCGAAAAAGTAATCTATTCCGATAAGCCAACAAGGAGACTGTTCATTTTTATTTTGTCCGTTCCCTGAGGCTTAGAGCATCTTAACAGTGAGGTTTAAATGAAGGGCTACTGGCGGGAAAAAAATAAACACCGCTGCTTTCTGTTGGACTCTTTAACTTTAATAAGACATACTTAAATATTTAAACAATTTACCAGCCCTCGATCGCAGCTCAGTAAATATCGCATAATGTTTTTATATGTAGAAATTTACACCATTCACTAAACCGAGCGGCAATAGCTGTTTCATACTCGTAACTGAACCATGATCTACACTCTGTGACTACTTGGTCTCACTTGAGCCATTATAAAATTATGCTTGTAATATACAATCTTTATTACCGTTTTGTGCACAAGCAATCACATTCAACAAAATCGAATAATTATACTATCAACACTATGTTTATCTATTTACCTTTTATTGACACAATTCAAAAACATGGTATTCGAACTTTGATAAAGTCACGGAGAACAGTGAAACACTCATACTACGGTCTCAGATTTAGAAATTCTTACTTTCTAATGGTTAGCGAAAGAAATATATAATCATGATTGCAGAATATCTGACACTATGGTCCTACCAAATCTTACAAAGAAAAACTAAGAGATAAGTGTAAATTCCGCCTTAAGTCATCTAAATACTCGCTTTCAATTTGGATTTTCGTTAGCCTGTTAAAGCTTTCGCTTATGGCACACACCACAAATCCAGAGGCATGACGATGCATTCGCCTCCAGCACAGCCTTAATCTCCGTACGATGTGGCCGCGATAACGTTTGTGTGGAGAGTTCTTAGTAAGTTCTAAGTAACGTACTTATGTAGCCAAGGATAGTAAGTTAAATACTCAATGTCTCTTTGTTCTGTTCTAGCTTTCTATAATTTGTTCTATTGTAGTATTTTTTCAACCACACAATATGGTCTCTTTCAAAATATCCATACATATTTTTTTTTAATTTATATCCTATCAAGGACTACATTAGATACATGACTTGGCCATCTCGACTATGCCTACTCATGTCATGACAATGCTTCGAAATTAAAATCACCAAGACATTGATATCTTTAGTCTCATTCACCCACTCATTTTAATTGCTATACAATACCACACTTTATATTCTAACACAGTAATGGTTGCGGACATTTACTTCGCGGCAGACTATTTGGCACTGCCACTGGTGGTACCAATAGAGAGCCTCTTAAACAAGAGGCCTTCCACGTAGTAAGTTGAGTTTCCTTCCTCAAGGGTCTTGAAGCTGTTTCTGCCAATATAGGAATACTTGGTGTTATCTATATTAAAATACATATCGATCTCTCTATCTGCTCTCCACAAATTGTTGGATCCTTTAGCACTGCGTAGAGATTTTCTATCCCTTTGCATTTTCTACCGTAACTACGAGTATCACGGGGAGTGTTCCGAGAAACTGTTCGCTTTAATACTTGCAGCTGAATTTCGTCAACGGACGTTCCGACAGAGCATGATGTTCCACCCATTTCAAATCAACGTCTTGCAGTCCACTACTGTGCGTTTCTTACGGCATTTTCTGCCTTGCACTGAACTTTATAGAAACAGTGGGCTGAGCACGAAAATCTGTTTAAGAGTAACGTAGTCGCATCGTTAACGTATTTAGTACGAACTGTCATTTATCTAGTACAATAGTGGCACAGATAGCTCATAGTTTGTATTGAATACGTAAACGATACGAGAACGTTACACTTAAACAGATTTTCGTGCTCGGCCCACAGTAGCTAGTAGTAGTACATCTGAAGTATTCCTTAATCGATAAGAATTACAGACCTTCAAAATAAGATGATATTCCCTTCATATAGGCCGGCAACGCATATATACTCGGGACCTCTGGTGTTGTGGATGTCCGTGGGTGATGATCACTTACCACCAGGCAATCCGCTTGCTTGTTTCTATCATAAAAAAAGGATTTGATCTCTGACTTCGGAGGGAATCTATAACTCTAGCCACTCACGAAGTAAAGATATAACTAACATAATATGGCTAGAAACATTTTCGGCCTTACGTAATAACGCTGCGTAAATTTAAATAACGTCATTTAGTACGCTGTAGAACATTTTTCCTTTGCGCACTACGAAGAAATATTATTTCTTCGTAGTTTGCGCACAACTAAATTTATAAGCAGCGTTATAATACCGTATTGGCCTTAATAATAAACTTGGCTTACACCCGGAGTAGTTAAAACATCTATCTGTCAATTTTTCGCTTGCAGTAAATGTCACGCGTGAAAGCAAGACAAAGCATGTTACGCCTAATATAGGTTTACGCAACGTTTATTAATAAAGGCCTAAATGATAAAAAATAACGTTATGAGCTATAATATTCGAATCGCTTTGACTGAAATAGTGTTTGTCAAAAAGTATTCATGTAGTTACAATACTTCACAGCCTTATCATATTATAACATCGAAATAAAAAAGTCCCACCCACCCAATACATATCCACAAAAACACCCATAAACCCGAAACAGTAACAGTAACGGAAGCTTAAAAACCCCCTTTTACATATTAAAATCGACCAATGACAGTTAAAATTCATTGGATTCCGAATGTGACCCTCTGCTGGTCCCTAAATAAGGGCATAATGCCCCATTTAATAACAAATTAGATCTCACCGCATTAATAAAACAATCCAAAGGTTTTCCTAAAGTCCCTGACTTTGGAATAACGTTTCTTCGAAACACATTTTGGTTAGAAACATCGCAGCGACATACTAGACGATATGTCTCTTCAACAACTGTCCGTACCAATTGGTCACAATATTTTCAGTACTTAGATTAAGCCTCGAGTTATGTAAACAATATGCAAACTGTGTTTAGGTCTACTGGCATTGTTTTTTTTCTTTGTATGTGAATTCGTACATTACTTATTTAGGAAAATATTTTAAGTTGATACTCAAAATTCTTTTTTTGTTTGAAACGTGGTGCTTCCCGTGTGGTCCCATTTAAATTTCATTAAATTCGGTTCAGTAGTTATTGAGATACACTCCAATAACTGAATAGAATGGAAGTCGGTATTAAATTTTTCAAATTGTACTTGTTTCAGTACTTAGATTAAGTCTCGAGTTATATAAACAATATGTAGACTGTGTTTAGGTCTACTGGCATTGTTTTTTTTTTCCTTTGTATGTGAAGTCGTACATTAGTTATTGAGAAAAATATTTTAAGTTGATACTCAAAATTCTTTTTTTGTTTGTAAGGTGGTGCTTCTCGTGTGGTCCTATTTAAATTTAATTAAATTCGGTTCAGTCGTTTTTGATGCACTCCAATAACTGAATAGAATGGTAGTCGGTATTAAATTTTTCAAATTGTACTTGTTTCAGTACTTAGATTAAGTCTCGAGTTATATAAACAATTTGCAGACTGTGTTTAGGCGTACTGGCATTGCTTTTTCTCTTTGTATGTGAATTCGTACATTTGTTATTTAGGAAAATATTTTAAGTTGCATCAAGCGATATTTTTATTCAAGTAGTTAATATCAAATAAGAGTCTCATACATGTGTCTGTCGTTAAGTCACTGTTCTGTCTAAGTCACGTTCTAGTAAAGCAGGTGGATACATTACTAACTTCTAAGGCGATTGACGAGAATAACACAGTAAA
The DNA here is from genome assembly GCA_917880725.1 of Selenia dentaria. Classification (NCBI taxonomy): domain Eukaryota; kingdom Metazoa; phylum Arthropoda; class Insecta; order Lepidoptera; family Geometridae; genus Selenia; species Selenia dentaria. The sequence goes on from OU862893.1 coordinate 23,246,250, forward strand.
AATTATGAGTTTGTACACTTTGCCTACACTCGTGTATATTTACGAACACTTACAATATCAGTATGAGTCTGTACACTTTTTTTTACACTTGTGCATAGTTACGAACACTTAACGGTTAATAATCCGCCACTATTACACGTGAAAACTATAAGAAACATGTATGGAATGTATGTAGGAAAATGAAACTTTTTTTTTAATTTAGCACCGTTTCTTTATAATAAATGAAGTTTATCGGTTAAAATAAAAACATTTACCTTACCCAAACTGAAGATAGTACTAAAAAAATGGCTTAAATCACACGGTTATGATGGAATTGCAAAATTATTAGAAAATGTACATTAACATACCTTTATTTATTTATAAATAAATAAACATACTTTTACTGTTTTTATAGGCAAACTTACATACATACCACTCACACATGCACACACACACACACGCACAGACACAGACACACATACTTACATACAAACACTACAGTAAAAAGTAATAATGTGTCTGTAATTTAAATTTACAAAGCTATGTAATGAGAACTTATTATTGTAAAACCGTGCTTTTCAGGGAAGACCTGCCTTTTGGACCACAGTTATGTTAACTAAAACAAAAGGCAGAGTACTAAACTAACACCATATGTACCTAACTAAATTTTGCAATAAAGATATTTGTATTTGTATTTGAAACAAAATCAAAGACAGCCATGTTTTGTTTTTTACCGCTTTCTGACAGATGTTTGGTTTTTTACCGCTATCTGTCACGCATTTTTGTAAGAAAAATTATTCGAAAAGTGAATATAAGAATTGAAATATCAGAGCATCAAGCAAAGCTTTGAAGCTTTTAATGACATTGCAATTTTTACGGCTGGCGTGACATACAAATGGCGTATTCAGTATTTTACACCAAAACATAAAACAACTTTGGTTTAACCGTGACCTAGGTCAGGGACAATTCCATGGTGGTGGCCCATTAATAATAAGCTAATTGTTCATATTTACTCCTCGGAAGACATGTATTAAGTAGGCACATAACATTATGGCTGCCAACAAATCATTCTTGTTTTGTATTAAAGAGAACAATACGATATCTCCGAATATAGGATGGTTCGCGTCGGTCCCTATAATAAATTTACGGAAGATTTCGGTTAATTCCGATAATGTACAACATACTGTGATATTTAATTAAATTTTTTTTAAACCGCGGCTTCACCCACGTGGCGATGGGTACTGGTGATGATGATGAAAATAAAAGTAGATTATGTTACTCCTTATAAAATCAGCTATCTGCCAGTGAAAGTCCCGTTAAAATAGCTTTTCAGTTTCAGAGATTTTAAAATTTACACAAATTTTAGACAAAAAATTTAAAAAAAGTTTATATGTAAGTAACGCATGACTTTCAGATTATACAAAAAAAAACAGATTATACATTAGCGAAAAGCTGTTAAGGCCGAGCCTACTACACAAAGTAGTCGCGGGCAGTTGCTAATATTTAATAGAAACGGTACTTCTTAACAAAAAAAATGGGTTAATCAATGTTGTAATTTAAGACGTCTTCGATTGTAAAAAGCGAATAAAACAATTCAAGCAAAATAAAAATAGCACGGGCCTTGGAGAAGCAGTAGAGTGTAGCATAATAAAAAAACATAGGTTGCATTGCTACTAAATGCCACGTCAGAGCTTTTAAGTATTGCTTTGGTGTTATCATACATACTATCTTAGAGGGTCCTCCGCCCACTTCCTCCAGTGAACTCCTTGCTATGATTACATTTCCAAACGTTCTGCTTCAAGAAACGAATAATATCATATGTCACGCCGCGGGATGCCTTGACATAGTTCTGTGTTTTGATAGCTTAATTCGGGGTATGGGAAATATGATACTTTAAGGGATTTTTAAATAAATAAATTTGAGCAATGGCTATCGAATGTTTAATGTTAACATAAAGGTCATCACTAGGAGGTAGGTCTCTTGTGGTCCCACGAAAAACATTGGTTCTAAATTCTAGGTGGTTTTGCAACTGTAATGAGTAGGTATGAGCAGGAAACACTCGCATCGGAGCTTGACTTGGCCATCTTAACCGATCAACAATGTTAAGCAACGCTTGCTGCGGTCAGGATTTGGATGATTGACAACTAGTGGCATTGGTCAATTGAGCGTTTCCGTGCTTCAGAACACGTTAAGCCGTCGGTCCCGGTTGTTCCTCTTAGGAGAACAGTATTTAGGCTATGTCGATGGCTTTCGGGCGACCTGAAAACTTCGACATGGGATGGCCACTAGCCCATCCACCGCGTGGTGGATTATGGCCAAACTTTTCTGTCTGAGAGGAAGGCTCAGTCTCAGCAGTAATAGCATAATGGGCTGATTGTGTATGAGTGAGTGTGGTGGTTTCCATCAGTCATACTAATGCCTTGTCACTTGATAGAATGAAAAAATAGTAACTTTTTTTATTCATTGAAATTTCTTATATTATAATTATAATAATTACTTATTTACCCGTATACATGCAACCTTTATAGGACAAAACCACCACTTAAATCACCATCATATTAAACTTCTAGGCCTTTATTAATAAACGTTGCATAAACCTATATTAGGCGTAACATGCTTTGTCTTGCTTTCACGCGTGACATTTACTGCAAGCGAAAAATTGACAGATAGATGTTTTAACTACTCCGGGTCTAAGCCAAGTTTATTAATACGGCCGCTACAGCATTGTCACGTTGTATTCACCTTTTGGGAGGATGGCTTAAACTTTACCACGATACTCTGTTGTTTAATTTCATAGCTGATTTAAAAAGATGTAATGAATAAAATCGTGGGGGTAAGGATACTAATACAAATATATAAAATTGAAGTCTTTATTTGTTATATCAAAATAACAGCTTTTAACTAAATGCATTTATACAGTACTTTCTCGTATTACAAACTACAATTTCGTCTATGTCTGTTTTTTTCAGTTAATCCCCGAAACGGCTAGACCAGATTTTAACGTGGATTAGATCAGATAGCTGATGTTGCATAAACATTTATCCTACAATAAGATTGTGAGCATAACTTTTTTCATATAAGGTATTTATTAATTAGTGCACAATATTGAACGGGGTGTTTTGGAATCGATATGGGGTCATGTAAGTAAAAGAAAAAAATACCAATTTTCATTATTATCAACCCGTATTCATCGCTCTACGAAAAAACCATCAACCAGTGCGACTGAACGCACGAGGGCACAATTAATGAAAACACATCACAGAATAGACAACAGTAATTTCGCGAGACATACCTACCCAGTTAGAATAGTTGAACGATACGCACCTACCTATTAAAGTCAACGTTGCCCCGCCGGGCCCGCCGTCGGACGCTAAGTTTAGGCATAAAGATCAGCTGTGTAAAAAAATAATAATTCGCAAGTAGGTAGGTTTGTACGTCGTTGTACCTAATCTAAGTGAGTAGGTGTGTCATCTTTTCTTTGATGTAGCGAGACGGTCGTGTGTTTATTCATAAGGGTTCATAATAACATAATATGATAAAAAAACATGTATTATTTTTTTCTTTCACTTATATGACCAGTTATCAGAACCAAACCACCTCGTTCAATATTGTGCACTAATTAACAAAGACCTTACATTATCGAGCGACGCCATGCGAGCAAAGCCGCGGACAGGCCAGCTCTTACATAATCTTAATATAAATTATATACCTAATGTAGTGCTTTGCCAAGGATCAGCAAACAAAAATAATTTAAAAAAAAAATCTTTAATTTAAAAAAAAACGCTAGTCTAATTAAGTACAAAATATGTATTCACCAAAAACTGTTACAATTTGTTTAAAGAAATTACCCTCAATAAGTTGTTTAAACTTCCAAATCAAATAAGTATTGCACTAAATGAGACATACTAAAGAAACAACTACAAGGTGCTTTAAAAATTCTTACTACTCGTAAAATTAGGGAATAATTTGCAACGATTTGATCTGAATTAATTAAAAAAGCGAGCAGGTATTGAATTACCTGACTTAATTCTTTGAAAAGACAAAGATATTCTCACGCAACTGGCTATCTACACAAAAACTTGCGATGTTCACACTTGCCGCAGTTTTATAAAAAGTCAGTTTCAAAAAGCTTATCGTTATTTCTTATCTTGGTACATTAGTTTAAGGTTGTAAGGCTGACGTCGACTTCCCATATGCATTTTAATCCCCAAGAGCACAGCAAATTCATAATGAAAAAGAATTGCATAAATTAAAATCATTCTTACATTATCAAAACAATCTCATGTGGAATATTTTGTTGAACCAAGGTTTATGAGAGGTAAAGGATCTGATGAGAATAATAATTAGTCCTTGAATTATTGTAATGAGTCATTCGAGATAAGCTTGCTCAAAAACAACAACGTTAGTTCGCAGTTGTTTTATTTCGATATTGTATTAATTATATAGATATAAATTTAAAAAAAATACACACATTTTAGCATTACTAGCCTCACTATTGCTCATTGTGCGACTTTGAGCTTACGTATGGGGCCCATAGTATATAGACCACGTTTCAGTGCCATAAGTTATCACTGGTAACACACATTGGTCGAAGACTTGTCTTGATGCACTGAGGTATTTTTCACGAGAAGACTTCGCAAAGTTTCCGGAACGCTGCCTAGCCGAGTTGGATTCGACGATTGACCTCTTTCTCGAAGTTGGACCTGTCTAGTTTGACTGTCTGTCCCAGGTAGATGTATTCGTCAAGAACTTCGAGAACTATGTTCCCAGCTGATATTGGGGTAGGCACAACATGGGCATTAGACATAATTTTCGTCTTGTCCATGTTCATCTTAAGGCCTACCCGTCGGGAAACTCGATTGGGGCCTTCGTGCATTGTACTGAGGTCTTCCATGGATTCTGCCATGACTACAATATTGTCACCTTGGCTGTTTTAAACTTTAGTTTAAAAGTCTACACTTGAAATACCTTATAAGTAAATCTTTTTAGCATTAGTTTTAATCAGTGTTGGTTTTTTTAACAGATGATTACAGACATTTAATAATTACTATCAGACCGCCTACGGTTTTAAACTATAGTCTACATGACCACCTGTAAACGGTTAATAATCTCATAATACACAAAACCTACTAGCAAAATACATATACAACAATATTCAGAAAAAAACATGCAGCCATGCAAAGGTGAAAATGTGTGGCAATAGGCAGAAAATATAACATTTCTTATATAATTCCAAGCATCTGAAAAGAAACTCCCATTACATACTTGATAAATCATTTCGCTGGTTTAACTACTTGTCAAAAGTTTCTACCACTTTTGTATTATCTACTTCAATCGAACGAAACACCACAAAGTTGTTACAGTCTATAATCAAAATGATAATGTCTTTTAATCATATCATACATCGTCATAATATCCTTTATACTAAGCAAAAGGCTCTTTTAATTTGACTGTTTCCTTTCTTTAACATATATTTATGAAGAACAAAAAAAAACCAATTCGTGTACATACAAGATCATATACTTATATAAAAAATAATATACGATAGTAGGTATGCCACGCTTCTGTGAATTGCGAGTAAAATTCGTAATGAACGCCTTACGTTTTGTCGAACAAAATTTCCGTCAGTTTCTGTAACTTATCTATACACGGTTTTCCGTATTAAAGATATAAATTTGACATTATTTCCATAGATTTTGTGTCGTTGTGTTATTTGTAGTAAGGTATAGATGTTACATACACTGGCTATTAGTCAATTGTCCTGTGCTAATATTATGTCACCCTCTTTCGCAGTTTTACTATATATATTATATGAAGATATATAGGTTGTGGTGGTTAATGAAATCCTAACGAGTTCCACACGTTATATTTGTAGAAACTATGAGAGGTACGCCGTGGCACAGTGCTTTTTTAATTGTAAATGTTTACTAATCTTTAAAACATTTTACTTAAAAATAATGATTTACCAGCTTGCCGTTCTTTATTTAACCAAGCTAAAAATCTTGTTGAACTACCCATTAGTCCCGAGATACAGATTTATTACATAGTTTGAACTCACCTTTCACATCAGTGATATGTAAATATATCTACAGCTACTGCTAGGTACTAACCACGAATTGAAATAGGTACATTTTAGTTTTTATAACATTTCTATATTTTCTACTATGACTCTTATTTAAAAGTTGAGTTAAAAGTTATTTAATTTTTCAACAGTTTTATTCCACAATGCAGTACGTGCTAAAACAAATACGCCTCCGAGCTCCGTACATATCGTTTGCCTTACACTCAAAATCAGTCGAGTACCGCGATGATATCAATATAAAATATAGACATGAAAATCACATTGAAAGACGGAATATTAATTTCAAGTTATCATCGCATTTTGGAACCCCTGGAGGGCATCGCGAGAACACGACAATAAAGTGTAAAATTTTGGGCAATAAATTAGTAAATATAACAGTTTGCCGCCTCCGTCTTATTGTTCTTTGTGTGGAAGGATGCAAGTTGGCAGTTGTGGTCGTTTTTGATATGTTATCTTTTCGAGGCGAAAATATTTTGAGAGGTTTCGCACTTTACGACCATCGTAACACAATACTTTTCTTGTATCTTGATTTCTTCAACAACATATCTAAGTTTGTTTGATGCATTTTGCACGGTTTTTAAACTCCCAAGAAAAATGTATATAATTTTTACATGAGTGTTAGTTTTATGGTTAGCAAATATATATTTTTTAAATTTATTTACTAAATTAGGAGACAGTTTAATTAACAAAAAGGAAGCGCTTATGCAATTCCTTTGTCTATGTGAATTCAATTATTTTTCAAGCCTCTCAAGTGATCTGCGTGCGTTTCTCTAATGATTCGTCGTTGCGCTCGTCGACGAGTTCACCGATGTCAAATACTTTGAAGATATCGCCCTTGTATATAAGGTTGTTTTTCCAACGTTCCTTGACATCTCGTCATTTGTTTGACGTTGTCGAAGATGCAACGATGTTTGCTCTTAGAGAATCGCACGGAATGGTTAGATTCCCTGCGTGGTCGTACTACATTTGCATTGAGACATTGGCGTTTTTTTTGGACTAGACTCGTCACACCGAGACATTGGCGTTTATTGGCGGACAGATAAAATGTATACCAGCTGCTCAGTAAGTTAACTTACCACAGCCAGCGACTAACATAGTAGTGTTTGCATACTACTGTTTTGAGGCAAAATATTCTGGGAATTAGTCGTTGTTCTGTTTTTAGCTAGCGACTTCATAGTAACTCGTATACCTTGGCTTCTCGCCCTGTACCAGGTTATCAGTGAGTTTCGGGGCACTCCGTATATAGGCAAGTATATGAAATTAAATATGATTTGTTGTGGATATTTTTTTATTTTTCTTCACCCAAATAACTCAAGCATATTCTCCTCAGAAATCTGATAATGCGTAGTACCTATAATATATAATAAGATATGAAAAACCTCTCATCAACAAATAACGCAGAACTAACACTTGCTAAACTGAGCGCAAAACATTCATTCTATGTTATTTCATCCGTGCATCCGAGGGGCCTACCACAAAACTCATACCAACATTGAAGTGATACTAAAACAAAAGTCAGGAGAGATCCGCTCGTATATCACATAGTTACAAGCCACAGTGCAAACATGAGTAAGAGGTTGAGGAAACAAATTTTGAAGTGAAAACTCCTTGAGGCGCGTTAAGCACATTTTGGGTGAAAAAAAAACATGGATTTAGCGTCATCGTCATCGGCTTATTGGGTAAAGAAAAATCAAGGAACTCGCGTCATCGTCACCATCATCGAACGAGTTATCTTAGATAATGTAGTTTTGAAATGAAAACTTCTTTAGGCGCGATAATGGTTACTATGACTGCCTATTGTTGTTGATTTTGTATCTCAAAAATATTTCGAAAAGTTTTCACTTCTTCGGCAGTCCTCTAAAGACTGCCCCGTAAGTTTTTTATAAGGAAATATGTTTAATTACAATGTCTCATAGAAACTAGCTTTCTTACTTGCCATTTAACATAATTATAGTATATTTACTAATATATAGTATATGTATTTCAAATTCAGGACATAAACAATAACTTGCCTAACAAAATAAACACCAAAATTCTTATCGTTATTTATAAGTTATGAATATTCGTAAGATTAAATTAAATCATTATTTATTTTAGGTAGGCGACAACAAGTGATATTTATGAATGCAAAGTGTTTTGAGAAGTATATGTTCGAATATTTTCTTAGTTCGTTTAATAGCCTTTAAAGATTTTGTTTCATATAAAGTGGTTTAATTTTTATCTAAATCTATCTCCTGTGATTTTATTAACTAAACTGTCTCAATTTATCAAAAGCTATGATATAACATGTTATATATTAAAAAAATGAGAAACATTCCCTTCTTATATAAGTATATTCTGTGTCAGGGCTATCCCGGCGCGCGGCAAATAGTCCGTAGTGGTAAATCGTGCGTTGAAACAATATCAATGCGGCTGCAGTTCCATTACAGAATGGTCGATTGCTCGCACGAGGCACGCGTTGCGTTGTGACCTTTCGATAAAAGGGACATGTCAACATGATGGATAGAAGTTCTGAGTAGTCCCCCTATATTTAAACTATTTTCTCTGCGTCTTGTACAATTTGAGTACAAACGCGTGAAAATTAGTATATATATACTCGTATTATCATTTCTTAATAAATCTAATATGATCGATCTTCTTATCTTATAGCTACTTACGTATACAAGTCTAATGTGATATGAAAAGTAATTATTCCTGTTAATTACATGCAAAGATTTAAAAACATTTAAATACGATTTTGCAATTTTAGAATGATAAATGACACACCTTTTTCGTACGGCGTCTACTGACAACCCGTGTCGGCATGCCCGCTAGGCCACCGAGACACTAAGCTTGAAGCACCTAGTTTATCTCTACTTGATTTAACCGTAATATGGGGAGGTCAAAGTCAAAGTCAAAAACAATTATTCAATTTAGGCATCAACAACGCACTTATGAACGTCAATTTTCATTATAATGTACCTTAAAGACTCTACCGTCGCGTTCCAAAATATATAAAGCCTACCGAGAAGAAGCGGCCAGAAACTCACGGCTATTCTTTTTATATAGATGTTTATAATGTTTCTACTTAGGTATTACAAATGTTGGTACGTTTATTCTCTCTGTAATTTAAAAATTAGATTTCGCTAAGCAGGCGTTAATGTTTCAAAAATCAATATAATGACGTAATATAATAAATAAATTAAACAAGTGCGTCTCGGGGCACCCGACAAAAGTAATAACCTAAACTAATTTAGCGCTGTGGGTTAGAGTGAGAGAAGGTGCGTGAGAGAAAGGGAAGACAGACTGGCGCCGTAACGCGTTACGTAACGAAATGGTTTACCCTCCCATAAGAAGTTATCGCTACAAAAATAGAGTAAGAAACTTTCCTAAGTTCTCATTTTATTCAAAGTCATACTGTTACGTAGTTGATAACTAGTAAGATTGAAGCTATTTCAGTGTGAAACTTCTACTAATAAAACATCTCTCTGTATCGAGTAAAACATCTGGAATTGGCCAAGTTTTGTAACAGAACTAGACATTCAATTTGTCTTTCTTTTATTTCTTGCCAAGTAAACAACAAAGACATGAAATTAGTTCTCTGTCTCAATAAGGATACTTAAGAGGCTAAGACACTTCAAAAGAACGTAGTAAATAACTTGTTGCGACATGGTGCTTGAGCGTGAAAATATTTTTGTCTGTTGTCCCTTTGTTTATATTTCCGTTATAGAGCTAAGAAAAATAGCGAGTACAAAGTTTCGGTCGTCAAAGAGTCAGCCGACCGTAAATTGTCGTCGAAAACAGTAGTTTCAAAACATCCGGAATTTGGAGAGGATATTCAGTAATTAAAAACTGGCGAAGCGCGAGCTGGACTTTGCTTTATTAGAGTCCTGTACATTAATGTTCAATATTCGGTATATATTCTATTAAAGGTTAAGAATGTATAATTCACATATTATATGGGTCGAGTCTAGAACACATTAAACTTAATAAATATTAATAATACATTCAGTTTATAATTATTTTCTATAACAAAAACAAAAAAAAAACATGGTCGGACATATTGTTATGTGAAAATACTATTTCTAATGTTCAATTCTTTAATATAATATTTTGATATTGAGATTGTTACTAAATACGACATATATATACCCAAATGTATGTATAATTAATATAAGTTATCTCAATATTTGTACGCCGTAAGGCAAAACATGCCGGAAACTTTGTTACAACCTACAAATTTAGATCTCCACGTAACCATGTTTTGACATATAAACTGTCATTAGTTGAATAGATAATTCTAAGTTTAGTATAATACTATAAATGCGCAAGTCAGTTTGTTTGTTTGTTACCCACGCTTTCACGCCTAAACGGCTGAACGGATCGTAATAAAATTTGGCAAGAAGATAGATTATATCCCGGGGCAGAACATAGGATATTATCTGCATCGTCACCAATGTCATAAAAAATCTATTTTTAGTAAATATGTGATAGTTCTTATTATGTTCAAGCTTAAGTTCAAATTCGTATAATGCTTGCAAATGACAATACTTAAATTTGCCGTTTCTGTTTAATTGTGGGCATGTTTAGTGCAAATTTAATCGTCATGTAAGTTCGTGCTCTCTAAACTAGTCTAAACTGATGTAAAACTACCCACATTTGAATAGAATAATAATATGTTTAGTTTATAGCAATTATAATTCTAAGTGTTACAAGAATGTGGATTTTAGTGTTAACATAATAAGAACTACCATAGTTTAGTGTACGCACAAGCGAATCAGTACCACTAAATATTTTTTTAGCAGCGCATTTAGACCGGGAGCATGGTTGTCCTAACTAATTTTTAAAACATACTTGTAAAGTGAACGTTATACCTAACTATTTAAAATAAGCTTTACAATAAAAATTAACTAGTTAAAACATCGTCAAATTTAATATATACATAAGATAAGATAAGATTAATTAATTTGTAAAACATGTGTACAGGTAGTCATACAGGGATGTGCATGTAGGTCTTAAATTTAAATAGGTTTCAATATGTTTTGCCTGTGTAGGCGTACAAATCATCGTAGGAATCTTACTACGATGATTTGTACGCCTACACTTGCAAATAATATAAAAATAATAACTGAAATAAGTTTGTCAGCATTCAAATTAAAACTATATAATAAACACAATTATATCATAGATAATAGAGAACATTTCTATCACTGTCTGCGGGTAGGGTACTTAAAAGCTAGCAATATTGGCGTTGAAAGGCCAGGCTAATACCAAAACAGATATAGCATTGGCTACTGATTACTGGTTGGTCGAAGTAACCACCAGCTCTTTTGTCATCTGTAGTTTATTTAAGTTGTATAGCTTATTCTATCAGGTTCATCTAATAAATAATCATCTATATTATAATTACATAATTAGTATCTAATCAAATACCTAACTAAACTTCGTGTAGAGGTAACAAAAGATGTTTTTTTTTTCAATTCGCGGAAGGTTTACTCGTTATGAACAACCGGCAGCCACTAAAAGAGCATTTGACAAACCATATTGGATTTAATCACCAATTCACACGTCTGTCTTGTCGTTACTACTGTCATTCAATGCCCCCACAAAGTAGCTGCAATAGGTGCTAGAGCCACAGATTAAAAAATAGTTAATAAGTGCTCGGACTTGGTATAACCATATAAAACCACTACTATGGGTATAACATACGATTATTGGCAAAAAATGGTCAGCGCTGTAAGAGCTTTTTGATGCGATCCACGCCGCTTGTTTTCCACATGGACACGATTTCATTAGCAAGGTTATAGATGTGCGAAAACAAAGGCGGCATATAAAAAAACTGAGTGAGACTGATAAAAGTTAAAATATCTAAGAATATGCTTACGTGGGTAACTGAGTTGGAAAATATTTAATTCATTAAAAAATACTCTATTTCTAAATACCAATCTATATTATGCATTGATTACTAGTTCGTTTTGACAGATTTGACCTGTCCCTTAGGAAATAAGTTTTTCTAGAATTAACGGTTTTTTAAGATATAATACTTATAAGGTATTCTTACGACTTTGACTCCTTTATTCTTGCGCCTTTTACTACTATATATCATACCACAACACTGTGCTATATCTACTTTAAAAAATGGCACTTGTAAAGCGCAGTTTTGCTGGCGTTAACAATGATCAGTTTTATTTATTTGTGTGTGTTATTTTAAAACAAAAAAATTATAATATAGTATTAATAGTAAAGAGATTATTTGTATACCAAAGGTGGCAAATAAGCCAATATTCTGCCTGATAGAAAATGGCCACCGTCGCCTATGGATATAGGTATACGTGGAACACTCGGGGCATCACAAATACTTTGCCGACCTTTGAATACTCTGTTGACTCGCATTTGTAGTAAATAACCAATGGAATATCCATATTTTGTACAATAATGTAATATTATGGAATGTTAATAAGGTTCCCATCGAATAAAATGACACTTGATATAATCTTTAACATACACTATAGAGATATGAATAGAGTTAAAATGTGCAACAGTAGGTAATGCATAACACGCTAAACAATACCTATAGAGTGTCAATATTTAACATTACAGATAAATATTAGATACTCGTACATGATTATCTAAGCGGTCTTAGGAAATTTATTGGAGACGCCTATGTTCATCAGTAGACTCCCTACGAATGCCATGGTGATAATGATTTTTGATTATTGAGTTAGTTATTACAAATAAGAAATAAGAATCATCTGGTGGAAGAAATATTATATATATAATATTTGACAGGCCTGTTGGTCTAGTGGTTAGTGACCCTGACTGCTATGCCGGAGGTCGTGGGTTCGATTCCCACACAGGACAAATGTTTGTGTAATTAGCATGATCATTTGTTCTGTGTCTGGGTGTAATTTATCTATAATATGTATGTATTTAGAAATATATAAGTATGTTTATCAGTTGTCTAGTACCCATAACACAAGCTCTGCTTAGCTTGGGACTAGATGGCGTTGTGTGATAGTTGTGGAATATTTATTATTATTATTTATTATTATTATCTTAGGTATTTTTAGTCAAAATAAACAGAAAAAAGCGAGTGTGCGAAGGATGCGTGTACTGGCAGTGGAAAATGTACGTAAAGCACTCTCGAAAGGGTTTCTCTGTTTTTAAGTTCTATGATTTTCAAAGCACTAAAGCCTGTTAGTGAGATTAACCTTTGCAATATCAGAGAGAAAATTTACACACCCGTCCCCATACGAACGTTAAGATAAACTAAAATTCCCTCGGTAGCCAAGGGGTCATGGCGTCTGACACTGATTGTCGGAAGACGCAGGATCGAATCCCGTCTGAAGTTGTATGATTGTTGAAAAATTGCAAAGCTTAGTTTATCTATTTTTAGGTTGCGTGATCAACCAAATTAATATTATAATTAATATTAAAGCCCAAACATTTCACTATTACCACTGCACACTGTTGTACCAAACGTTAGAGTAAAGTACATCGCGGCATGCAAATAATATTACTACTTCTCAGTTCTCTAAACTACAGTAGTTTCGTCAACCGAGGAATATTCAATTTGCGCAAGTTTAATACGTAAAGGCTTACGGAAGCATATCTAATTTACCTTCGCGAATTAGTTTATTACCATAATTTATTTCGTGGTTCACAGTCACCTAGATCAATTTCTATGGGAATATAAGAATCCAATAAAAAATCTTGCTTGAATAACGGTCTAGTTCAAACTCTTTATAAAGTTACCAGAAACTCCTAACTACTCGCAGCTTCTTATATAAAAACTTAAATACCATAGTCATTGCAAAATGCCGTATCCAATCAATGGTAAAGTTTTTTTCATCGCATTCTTAAGCTTGAACCTCGGACATCCACTGTTTTTGCCGCGTTCGACCGTCCGACTTGTCCAAGAGGTTTTTGTCTACCCGCAAACGACGAACTGAATTTTTTGCTAACTCCAAACTCATCACTACACGTCAAGTGCCCATACATTTCGGTAGGTGCTTACTTATGGTCGTCGTAATTGATTGAATTCACTGTAAATAAACTTTTTTATACTCAATTCTTTTCTCGATCATTGTTCGCTTAAAAAATATACACCGCCGTTTACGTATGCCCTGTTTTTGTCGGTAAAAACGCTCAGCTCAGCAGCAATCAGTTTTTGTGTTTTATTCATACTTGAGAATGGAGTAAAAACATTTTTTGAGAATTTTGATTTGGCACTTATAAGGACCTTCCCTGAAGCTACGACGAATTATAATTATTGTAACTCAAAATGTTCTACAAGCTCTATTTAATAGTTATTTAATCACTGACTACTGTTAGAAATACGATTATAGTGCATGGATTCGCCCTTCATTATATATTATATTGGAAAATGTATAGGCAGGTTTGTAAGATTTTTCGTGTTATATTTTCAATATGCTGTAGAATAAAAGAATTTGAAAATGCATATGCATTAATACAGTTTCAAAATCATATTATTTCTTTATGTACACTTAAATGGACGTATGCACTTAAACAGGGTTGCATTTATCATTAACTAGTGAGACAAGATTTTACCTTTATATGTTTGCGAGTTGTCCCAATAAGAATTCGGAATTCCTGTTCGGATAACGAATCGATATACTGATAAGTAAATCCAATCAACGCAGAAAGTAAAGAGGCGTTACGACGTGAGTAACGTACGATATATCGATTCAAAGCAAACATTAAACAATCGAGTTTTCATTGATTCCAATCGAATCATTCAATTAAAGCGCGCCGATTCCGTTCAAATGGCGATCGAGATCAATATCGCAGTTTTAATAAAACAGATGGAGAACTGGCTTCCATATCCGGTACTTGCTTATTTTTTCCCTCAAAAAAAAACTCGTGCCCCTCTAAAAAGCAATGATAATAGAAACAACGGGAGTGCCGCCGTTCTAAAGGGTTATTCGTGTTTTTATTTGTGCCTTTATAGAGTTTTTTTTTCGGATTGTGTTAAAAGGAAACGAGTCGAAATTTCCCCATGAGCGTGGGTGAAAAAATAATGTGCACGAAGTCTGTCGCGATACCCTTGTGCCGGAATATTTGTATATCCTGTATCTGTTTTGCATGTTATCGACATCTAAATAGCAAGTAAAGTTATATTTTATGGGGAAATCGATTTTAATGTGCGGATTGGGGTTTCGATATTGTAATGTGGTGGTGCTGGCCATTTTTCTTGCTTATGTTATTGAATTGATGTTTTGTTGTCGCTACGTGGTCGTAAGAACGTTATTTTTAAGTAGGTGTTATATAAACTTATATTTACTCTCGGTCTAGAAGTTCTTTAAATGTAGGTATAGATAACCTTTTATGTATTTTCAAAGTATAAGTAATGTTAAATAGCTTTGATTAATATCGCAGCAATAATAATGTCTTAAACTATTATTACTAACCGCCAAAACGCTCACGCTAGGGTCGAATACGTCGACCCGGCTTTCGTGGTTGTCAGATGCTCATCATCATAAGGGCGAGTGCGCAGCGGCGTCTGCGAGCTCCCGGCGGGCACGACGAAAATTTCAATAATAATGTTATCTTAGATACATTTTATATAATAATATAAGATTACAGAATAAACTAACATAATTAAAGGTAAGTTTGCCAAGATCGATTCAACAGTCAATAATGTATACAATGCAATTAGAATCATACAAAAGGCATTTAGTTTCTAAACGTCAGGTTTTACTACACCGTGTTATGGGTTATGCGTATATTACTGATCACAATGAAATCTTAATAAACCTAATAACAAACTATGTGTCAGGGTTTTTAAAAACTGTACGTTACTTCTCCTATTCAGTTCAATAAATCTTTGTATAAAACCCAAGTATTCCATTAAGAAGCCAAACCTAATTGGTGAATAACGATCACGCACATTGGCGTGCCCAGTCTTGGTGACAGTTCTGATGCTTAATTAAGTAAAATATGGCATCGGAGCCGCCTTGTTGTAAAAGGGGCGGGTTGGTTTGCGTAGATTTCAAAGGGCTAATTGCAGCAACCATATTTGAGTAATCGATAAATAATTCATATTTTAGTAGTAGATTAAAAGTATTGAACGATAATAATTTGTTTTTTTTTATCTATATCGAGCAGTGCTAGGCAAAAAGTGACTTAATGTGCTTAAGTTTATAGTTGAATTGCCCAAACAAAACCGTTTTTTGTAAAATACAACCATCACTTTGCTCGAATACTAAAATTTACTTTTTAAGCTAGCTTTTCCCGCTGATGTCAGCTAACCTAAAGCGCCGGATTCCGCTGGTATAATAGACAGGCTAGTAGATTTAAGAATGTACAGTAAAATTTTATTATTGACCTAACTAAGGAAAATACCAAAAGAGGATTACGTAATGGCCGAGTAATGGCATTGGGCCTACTCTGCTACCAGGGGTACTACAATTCCCGATTGCCGCTCCACCGCCTCCGCGTGTTGGTCTTCCCTTCTTCCCCGACGCCAGGATTTGCCGCTACCCGACAGAGCGTATTTATTCGTACGCACGCGCTGCACATTTCGGTCCACAATCGCAACCTTACCCCGACCCAGTTATTTCGTGCTGCTACTTATTTTAGCTGTTAATATAGTTAAACTTTGATTAACCTTTTTGCTGTTTCCTTAACTACCTACTTCACAAACAACTATTATAGGTAGACGGTAAAAAGAGTTACAGTGTTTAGAATGTTGACTTAGATCGCTCACAATTTAAAATCGTACACAGGAAAATGGCACCAATCAGTTAAAATACTAAATGAAAGAACTCTGCAACAGTCCCTTTTGAGGTATGTACCAACCAAATTACCATATAATTTGCGTACAATCATGTCATCATCATCATCTCAGCCGTCGGACCTCCACTGCTGAACATAATGCCTCCCCCATGATTTTTTAAAGGACCGGTTGGAAGTAGCCTGCATCCAACGTCGTTCTGCGACCTTTTTCAGGTCGTCTGTCTACCTTGTTGGTAGACGACCTTCGCTGCACTTGCCGGTCCGCGGTTCTCCATTCCAGAACCTCCCAGCCCCGTCGGCCATCTGTTCTGCGTGCTATTTTGACCTGCAATCTACATCTACGGTATACAATCATGTTTGTCAGATTTATTGGAGTTGAAAGGCAATTAAATCAAATTATTAGGCCAATGATATAAATGTGATCGTTCCGGCATTTTATTTCACTTAAAAAGAGTAATATATAATTTGGTATTATGAATGTACTAGTAACTAAAGTAATCTGTATTTCATTGTAATGTATGTAACAATATGAATTCTCTAATATTGTTCTTATAACCTTGTACAAATTTTGTGATAAATGAATCTTATTAGACTAAGTAGGAACTTACAATAAAATTATTTGAAGAATCTCTTCTTATATCTAACTAGAAACTACTTAATCGGAAAATGAAATTCTTATGTTGTTGTTTCCAACAGCGATACGTTGGTTTCTTTTAAGTTATTTCTACAAAATGATAATGGTTTTAATCTCTGTTACTTTGTCTGCTATATGGTTCAAAAAAGGCAAGTCATGCTATTACACATTATATCTAGTTGATTCAACTCATAGATAAAGGAATAATAACCGTGTATATAAAAAGACTGTAAATACTGGTATGAAGATCTTTCAAGTTTTTTTTATTCAAGTGTTATTCTGTGTCAAAGGGGTGCGAGTATAAAAAGCATAAAGCGGGTCCTTGCCCCGATGACGGTCACAACACAACGAGTTTTATTTTATACGACAAGTTGACGGATAGCGCGTAAAACACTACCGTTTCAAATGTCAAAGAATAGCTAAATGGTGAGAGAAGGGAATATATATAATGTAACTTTTTTATAATATGGGACAAGGTGAACTTACGCGCAAGTTCACTTTACAAGGACGTTACCACTACGCGATTGATATCAAATTCGCTAGCATATCACGTATTTGATATCTGGCAACATCCTGTCTTTGTATAGAAAACATACCAGTAAAAGGTTTTCGATTCTATTTAAGGTGCTGTCATATCATGATGCCGATAAAATGAGGGTTTTTAAAGCAGTTTATCTCATAAGCAGCGATTTAATTAAAACTACAAAAAATAATATGACATTTCTTAGACTTCTGAGTACACATTGACGGAATTAAAAACATATTATAAGTTATAACATACAAGATTACATTAAAAATATTCAAACATACTACCAAATTTCACCTATAAACAATTGTATGTAAATGTAAAGCAGTTTTTCTCTTTATTTACTATTGTTTTTGTCATGCATGAAACACATATCATAAAATAGCAATTTTTTATTCACATACATTGCAGTATTATTTTTATTTAAGAGTGCACATTATTTTTTATGTTTTTTTAAGGTTTTAAGAGATGCGCTTGCTTGATTTCAAGTAAAGGTAATTGAACGTAGCCAAGCACTGAGCTGACAGCGCCTTAAGTAAAAACACGAGTAAGCGTTCGCGGCCTGATTGTAAGGGCTACGTCTCTTATGACATTTGCAGCGCAATCACCTTAAAGTTTTGCGTAGCACTGTAACACTCTGAGCTGTTCAGTAAACCTTGTTTTTTACCGACTTCAAAAAAAGGAGGTTTCTATTGAATTTTTTTAAGTGTGTTTACGGATAACTTCGTCGTTTTGTAAACAGATTTTGATGATTCTTCTTTTATTTGATAGAATATACTTTCGTGGTAGTCCCATATAAAATTTATCAAATTCGTTTAAGTAATTTTTGTGTTACACTCCAAAAACTGAAAAGTATTGAATTTATCTTGATGATACATTGACGGCGTATCCCCAAAAAATAGAACCGACTTTTACACTAAAAAGTGTAAAATAACCTGTTGAAGTCGCAACACTTGGACAAGTCCTGACTGCAGCAAGTGTTGCTTAACTTGTGACCAGATGGCTGACCACTAGTGGCATTATTCAAATGCTTGCTTTAATGTACTTCGAGCACATGTTAAGCCGTCGGTCTCGGTTGTTTGTCTTAGGATAAAAGTCGTTTGGCTATGTCGAACGCCTTCGGGCGGTCTGAAAACGTTGACATGGGTTGGCCACTAACCTATCCACCAAGCCGCATTAGGCCCGCGTGGTGGATTAGGGATAGATCCGCTCTCTGAGAGGAAGGCTTGAGTCCCAGCAATGGGAACAAATGAGCTGATTACGATGATGATGATATTTACTTTTAGAAGTCCAAGTTTTTATAGCTAATGTTTAAGTTTATCCTAAATGATAAGTATGCTAACATGCGCACTAAGTTTAAATCAAAGCATGTCTACTGTAAATCATCACTTAATCTATGCCAACTTGGGCACGGCAAACAGAGAGTCGCGTGACAAAACAGTACGGCACGCACACTGTCAAATGATAACTCCACGTCTATCAATTTTCAGAGGAATGGTGCGCGCTGGTGCTTTGTTTATTACGGTTTCGTTGATAAGGTCCCAAGTATAGCTATAATACACGCTTTGGTACCTTTCCATAATGAAAATCTGTCACCCTTAATTAATTTTTTTTTCAGCAGAGTCAAAAATGCAATGCGATAAAGTAACTTGATTGAAACTTTCGTAAGTATTAGACGATTCCTACCGCGTAAGTTAAACCTTCAAGTAATATTTATTAGGCAGTATAGTGCTATATGTGGTGAAATATGATTAAATTTGAAATATTGATTTCATTGCCAAATGGTAATACATTTCTTCAAATTAAAACAAAACACGTCTCAGTGGGATTGGACTCTAACAACGAAAGTTCAGTAGATTAAGAAAGCAACTAACATTATTTCTTTTACTAAAAGACAAACTTAACTTTGCCGCTCGATCCTTAAGCACAGTTATTGCACTAACCGCAAATAATTAAATTGTAACGATTTGGATTAGTCTGTAAGTTACATGTGCTAAATAAATAAATAAATAAATAAATACATTTGTAATAGTAAATTAGCTTTATTTTGTTTCTAAACTACATATTTACCGTTTACCCATTACATGCTTTTAAGACAAAACTTCAATCCAAATTTCATGATTTTAGGTCAACTGAAAATAGCCTATAAGTTCTGATTACATTGTGAAATCGCAAAATATACGAAAATATAGGGACATCAAAGATCTTATCTTTTAACAGCATTGACTCACAATTTTGATTTATTCAAACTGGAAGAGACTGTAGACCCGAGTATTTGATATAAATTTCAACTTGATACATCGTTTACACGCGTACCTGAGAAAAAAGGATAGACGGACAGAAAAAAAAGGATAGAAGGATAGATGGACGGATGGACAAACGTCAATACAATTATTCCACAAGGTTTCCTTTTTTCTTTAAGGTACGGAACCCTAAAGATACATGGCAAAGGAGACCCAAATCTTGTGCTGACGAGTACACTGTCGGGTGTTTAAAAGTTGAACATTTTAATGATACAGCAACTGCTATGAATAAGCTGGTTTTTAAACACCTGTTTAAAAACCAGCTTATTCATTATCAGAAGGACTTTGTCGCTTATTATTTTTAGTGCGTAACAGGCGTGCTTCATAAGGTTTTCGTTTTATGTTTAAAGGCACATTGGGCCCATATCAGGATCTTCATAGGATGGCATGCTCCAATTTCGTGGCTAGGCGTGGATTAAGCGGGCGAGGAGAATAAGATCGTCACACTGAGATTTATTATTACAGCACCTAGTGTTTAGAGATCAACTTGAATTAACTTGGGGACAAGGTATTCCACATAGTAGCGCGAACCCTGCCACGACCAATTATAAAGTGAGCTCCTCCGAGCCACCGAGCGTCTCCGTGCGCAGAAGACGAATTCAATGATATGTCATTATCACAATCTACCAAACTGTTTAGGCTGACAGATAATATTAGGATTCTTGGATTCTTACATACACATGTAAACATTAAATCATACATGCATACAAACTTAAATACATGGTAAATATATACATACATATAACACACATGTTATGTGCCCCAAAGCATAACCATTCTTTTACGTAATAACAATGGTCGGCTTACAATATCAAATTTACAACCTAATGAAGAAACGTCTAGTTTAAAACGCGGCGGAGTAAATTCACCGCAAATGGGACGATACGTCCTCATCATCATTATTAATGGCAACAAATTAAACCTTGTTTAAGCCCCGCACGATTTTTCTCTCCCATTAAATGAAATACACAGAATACTACTTACTGAGCAAACAGAAGCCGCATTTAAAATTTTATTGTAATTTATCCGCTCACCGATTCGTCATCGAACAATAAAAAATAGTACAACAATGAAAATAAACTCTTGCAGAATCATTAGTTTTACGAGCGATTTTTGATTCGAATAAATAAAGTTTAGTTTTTATTGTATGTGTAATTAACTCGGATGTAGGTAATAGAAGTACTTAGTTTAATAGTTAATTACTTAGAAACCCGTTGACGATATGTTTACGTAGGCTTGTCTATTTGTTACATTGTCCCACTCATAATGAGATCCTTAGAAAAACCATTGTAAAAACCTGATGTTTTTGAACTACATGGCACCAAGGGTTTTATTTTGTCTTGTATAAATTTAGTTTTGGCAGTCATTCATAATACAGTGCTTTTGGATGGCTCCGTTTGTTCAGTTGGTAGTTACACCTTTGAAGTGCGGGGTCTCAGGTACTAGCTCTGCAGCTCTAACTACCGATAGCTTTAACTGCAGTGCTAGATCATTTGCTGCAAAGCAAAATTGCGTAAGTTTTTTTTTATGGGATAGGTTGGCAAACGAACAGGCGGCTCACCTAATGGTAAGTGATACCGTCGCCCATGGACATTCGCAATACCAGAGATCTCGAGGATGCGTTGCCGTCTTTGAGGTAGGAATAGTATGGGTGAGGGTGGAGGTGGGATTGGAAAGGGGAAAGAGAGGGGGACGGGGGGATCGGGCCTCTGGAACCTACCGTAGACAGACTGCAACGCAATAACAAACTATAATACTTCACTTCGGTGTTATGTGAGAGTGTGGTACTTCCCCGGTCGTGCCGGCCCATTCAGTTGTAACCCCTAGGGTTACAGCGTCGCACTACCACCGGCTAAGTGTTACTGTGTTAGGGTGTGAACGGCACTGTAGAAAGTGAAGTTACTGGCACTGCACCTTAACATAAGGTACACGACTTGCCCGTCTCGTCACTCAATATCATAATAATTGATTCGAGTTTTATTATCGATCTTATATATCTTATTTATATATATATATATATATATATATATATATATATATATATCTCACTAATATTATAAATGTGAAAGTTTAGATGGATGGATGGATAAATCATATAGTATGTTTGTTACTCTTTCACGCAAAAACTATTGAATTGATTTTAATAAAATTTGGTATGTAGATAGATGAGACGTGAAATAACATATAGGATACTTTTTCATCACCACGCGTGTGAAACTGCGTGGCGCAGCTAGTTATAAATAAATCACATACATTTTAATACAAATTGTCAAGTTGATGTCTGGAGCTAAATTATAATTTAATTTTTATTTCGTTACTTCATAAAAAAATAATTAAATCTTAAGTCAAATCCACTCGTAAACGTACTCTGTGTCCTTCATTTCATTATTTGCAAACAAAGAATGTCTGAAACCAAAAATGTATTTTCCAAGATGGTAAATCTGGACTGTTAATTTCATACGTCCCCTGAGGCGAGCTTTTCTTAATTCGTTTAGGGAGACTTAAGCTTTTACGTGTTAATGAAAAAGTTGGTTTTTGATGGCGAAACAACAATTTTTAAATTGATATTTGTTGTTGCTTTCTCAGCTTAAGGGATTTGTTTCTGGAAAATAAATATTTTTGATGTATTTTTACGAATAATTATCACGATATGTGTACTTAGATAATATCATACTCGTAATACCTAAACACAAATATGTAACAGCAAATTATTTGTTAACATACATTATTTTAAAATTTATGTAGGTACTTTAGAAGCTAATTGGCAATATGCTAGCCGGCGTATATTTTTAATTTTGTAAAATGCGTTTCTCTCTAAGTGAATGTATTAATATCGTATTTCAAGCATTCTCAAAATTAAGCTCTATTAACATAAACTACAGAACACTAACAGAAATAAAAGATCTTTATTGAAGCAATGCATTGCATTGATGCATGCATGCAATGAGTTCTAGAGTGGAGACCGCGTCTCGGCAAACGTAGTGTAGGACGTCCTGAGGCACGGTGGAGTGACGATCTGCGCAAGACGGCTGGCAAAAACTGGATGCGAGAAGCCCAATATAGACCTAAGTGGCGTGCAATTGGAGACGCCTATGTCCAGCAGTGGACTGCTACAGGCTGATGATGATGATGATGATGATGATGAAGCAATGCATACAATCTAAGCTGGGTTAATAATAATTGGCATATATATATATATATATATATATATATATATAATCTTAGGCAGCCTTAAAAATAAATAAAATATGCCTATGAGATGACGCAACACGACTTAACTAGCGAATTAATATCTAGATTCTCTAAGCTGTCGTAGTTTTTATTTTGTTCAAAATAATCCACATCCATATAACACCTAGAAATATTATTATAAAGTATTAGCGACTGCTCGCAACTTCGGTCGAGTAGTAGGTTCGGCAGTCAGCCTCGCCATAACCTCCCATCTTTTCTATATTTTTCCTTTTTTAAGAAACTTATCCTGACTATAACTAACACAAAAAAAATTGCGAAATTATTCCATCCGTTTACACGTGATGCGATGACCAAAGGAAATAGAGATTCATTTATGTATATATAGATAACTATTCTTTATAATTTTGAACTGTTAGATCCGTTAAGGCACGAAGATATACGACAGCTAAATGTTGTAACATACTCACATTTCAATCAAATGAGATGATAATAGGGGAATTCTAGCTTATCAAGTATAACTCTAATAAGGTTGTAGGTTCCTTGCAGATTTTCGAAGAGCATGTTGAGTAAATATTCAAAAACGTACAATTATGAATACAACACCTACAAACAATTAATTGTTTTACCAGTGGGATAGTAATTCCGTAAAAGGAACCCTCGATTCTTACATCGCTGCTTGTTTTGAATTAAAACATTTCCAGGAACTGAAATTATGAATACAAAACCTACCTAAAAATAAATTTTCATACCAGTGGGATAGTAATTCCGTACAAGCAATTATTCATTTTGTAAAAACTTTTTGTAAAATAATGTTTATTCGCTTTAAATTAGCACAGAAACATTTGTAATTTTTTAAGGCTAAATGCCTAATATTTTGTTAAAATAAAGTAAATATCCGCAGCAACACGATGATCCCCTCGATAGGGCTGTTTTCAGTTATATTATGTTCTTACAGTGTCAGCAGTTTCAGGGTAAACAAGTTATAAATACACTTAAAAAACTTTCACCTTTATAATATTAGTGTGAAGTGTGATGTGATGTGAGTATTGACATTTATTTTAAAACAATATTACACGTTTTATAATGGAACCTCAATAGTGGTTGATCTACAATGCGAGGCTTTGTGTCATTGGCACTTTTGCTGCGACAACATTTTCTTAGCATCTCGATGTATGGAGATATCTTTATCTTATTTGTTGACATTTTTCTTAAAATTTGAATTTAAGGGTGCTGTCAGACAGAGGGGTCAGCGCGTTCACAGTCTACACACAGTTGACTAACGCGGTCAGAACGTCTCCTGTTTGGTTATATCTATGTAACGTAATACAACACAACGAACATAAACCTAACCGCGTGAACGCGTGACCTCTCTCTGTCCGATAGCACACTTTGTCTTCGTCACAAAGCATCCTTTCCGTTTTTCATTACTATGGAAAGTTTTATGCATTAATAAAACTGTATTTAAAACCAGCTTTTGTAGAATATTGTCTTATTGTAAATAACGACATAACATTTTTTTTTCTAAATTTACGCAGTAATTACACATCCCTCTCAGTAATAGCTTTCTGGACGTTTGTAATAGTATTTACTACTGTAGAGGTTTAGAACACACAATCATTATATGGACACTTTAAAGTTAAGATAAAAATATATGTAAATTAATGGACATACAAAAGGGCGATATTAGCGGTAAAAACGATTTACTGATGAACTCACTGGGTGAAGAAACTCAAAACGTTTATAAGATAGCGTGGACAAAAGACGTTGAACAATGTGTTGTAGAGTAGAGGAAAAGAATGTAAGTATTCCAACGAAGGCTACTTGATTATTAAAGCTTATGATGAAATTCGGATACATAGTCTAACTCCTACAACTTCCTCTACTTACACAAACCAAATATAAACCTGAAAGAAAAGTTTTCGAGACGATCGAAGATCAACTCCATTACAAATTACCTCATATAAAAGTACTTTCTGGGAGAATTTAGCCCTGCTGTATTGCGGTTCATAAAACAAGAGAATTAAGTCGTTACTATGGCTCAGTTAGTTTACTTCGCATACTTTTACAGCCAACGGAGCACATGGAAAAAAAAAATCAAGTTGACTGTAATGTCTCATTAATTAACAAATCATAGTTAGACATTGACTAAGTACCAGTGGCGACTTTTACAGACCAATTTTGATAAAATTGGGTACAAACTCTAAAGAGGAATTTTTCATATGAGCATAATTGATCAAGTGGTTTCCAAGGTTGTAAAATCCTGTGAAAAGTTGCCGCTTATATGACTTTGTACTTGCGAGGTCTACTGTTCGCAGAACTACAAGATTTTAGAAGACAGACTCTTGGAGTACTCTCCACTTCTGCCAAGATGACATGTGCCACCTCTTTATTTATTATTCTGCCAGTATTTTAATATTGTGAAAGCAATATGAAGATATGGTTTTATGCCGCTTCGTCTTGTTAGTGGTTATATTTATGTTGAATAAAATCGGTCGATTAATAATGTTTTTATTAATTTTACGGACGTTTATTAAATGTATGGCATTTACATTATTTATTAAAATTAATAAGTGCGTTTCGAATGCTTAAATTGAGTAAATGTTTAAACAATTGAATTGGAGTATTCGAAGATGCAAACAAAATTAAATGTACCGTACAAATATTATTATAATTTTTCCACTTCTTCTTAATTTTGTATTCTTATTAATTATTTTAGTTATGCTTAAATTCAAACTGATGTAATATAATAATTATATAACATGGATTCGTTTTCAAAGTAGCACTTGGGTTATAAATCATCACATTGATCCAACTAATATTATAAATGTGAAAGTTTGGATGGATGGATGGATGTTTGTTGCTCTTTCACGCTTAAACGGCTAATCCAATTTTGATAAAAGTTAATATGGAGGTAGATGAGGCTTTGAATTGACATAGGATACTTTTCATCACCACGCGGGTGAAACCGCGGATTAAAACTAGTAATATTATATATATGTGTGAAAGTTCCTGAATAAGTGTGAATGTGACCGTTTATGTTTATTCCTTATTCACGCTGAAACGATTTGGATGAAATTAATAATAGAACTACATAAGAACAAAAATGTTGGTACACGCAATAAAATAAAATGAAAATGAATCAAAATAATATTGTACTTAAACAAAGTCCAATGTATTATGAAATCATAGATTAAGATAACCCTCAAGTCCACTCCCCGGTAACTTGAAGCATTTAAAACATTGCAAAAATTTTCCTATAAAAACTTATTCCATGCATAACGTGTGGTGCTACGAGTAGAAACAGTATGTGCAATGCAATGAAAGTGACTTTACTCAGTAAGGGGATGGAGCTACAGGATGTTCCCTGGGTGTTTAAGTGGTAGGACTCATGTGAAATATTCTATAAATAAATAAATAATAATAAATAAATATTCCACAACTATCACACAACGCCATTTAGTACCAAGCTAAGCAGAGCTTGTGTTATGGGTACTAGACAATGTTTGGTTGTGACCACACCATAGCGTCCGACATTCTGCCACGAAACAACAGTACGCAAACATTACTGTGTTAGGGAAGGGCACAGAGCAAGTGAAATGACTGGGGGAAAAAGACTCGAATCTTGGGGTGACGAGTACATTCAGTGATGAGCTCAGGGTAGCTCTAAAAATGTTATGGATAAGCGTATCGCTTCTCATCAGATGCACAACTTGCCGGTCTACTCACATGTATGTAAAATAAATTGAAAAAAATTGGGGGGCCGTCTTTTGGGACTGCCGATAGAAGTGAAAACTAAATAACTTGAAGCGTTCGGTGACGATGATGCGAGTTCCATGATTTGTGTTCATCCAATAAGTGTTGCTAGGTTCCTTACAAAGTTTTCACTTCAAAAAAAAATGGCTAAACCATACATTTATAACATATTTATTCCTTATGTAAGCGTTTGTCTTGAAATCTTAATTTTGCACAACAGCTTGTTTCTTTAGGACAAAACATATTATAAAGAAATTTGTGACTTATGTGTGTATGTTTGGTTCTTCTTCATGCTAAACGGTTGAATGGATTTGCATTAAAATTTGGAAGGATGATTGTTTATGTCTACAAACAACACACATGCTATTTTTTAACCTCTTTTTATTTACATACTTTACAAAACATATATATTTTGTAATATTAGTATACTTACATGTTTTCTTTTTTGATTAAAAGAGTAATACCTGAGGCATCGCCATAAACTATTTTCACGTAAACAAAATAGCGGCCAAAAGCTAATAGTATTATATAAATAATAATGCCGCCTATTTCGCTACATTTTTAACCGTTTGTAAAATAGTTTATGGCTGCAAATTTTTTACCCTCATGATTTGTTTTGATATCCATGATAATAAAAATATACAATCTGAATTGAATAGTTTTCAGTCAGTTAAACTACTACACAAAATAGTTACTTGTTTTGTGACTACTACTTGAAGAAACAAACAAAATATTATATAATAATATGTATAAACAATCAAAATATACAGGGTTTTAATTTATTGTAGGTATTCGATAGAATAGAGTAAAACTGTTGATAACCACTTTTGATCAACCAATAAAAAGTACATAAAGACTATTTAATTATTTTAGTAGCTTACCCTCGTATGTTTTAGTAATCCTGACAAACACAAAATGCAGTACATTTTTATCATCGCCGTTATTCAGCTCCTATTTTTAGCTGCATAATTAAAATAAAACAAAATATCAGTAAATAATAATTTATAATAAATATTCAAGAAGTTAGAAGAACCCTTACTGCTTACATTTTGGGATCTCACACGAAGGAAGGTAGTGTGCTTATGCGGTTTCTTTGCGTGCAGGAAGTTATGAATGAATCAGGTGGCCTGAGCGTTTAGGGCGTCTAAGATTTTTTGCATTCCCACGGTTGATGAAGGGTTGAAATATTAAATGGGTATTGGTGATCGACTTATTTACGGTGATTTGAGTATATACGTTGTGTTGGTTTGTGTAAACATTGCAATTATTTTTTAACGAATGTAGTACCTATAGCAAAATCTATTTAATCTTAGTATTGATTGCTTAAGTATTTAACGTATAATAAAGTATATTCATTATATTTTGTGATAGAAATCACAGTATTATTTTGAGTAAAAAACGTATCTTATTATACGTAGTTTAGAAATCTTACCTAATCTAAAAATAATAAACAAAACTCATCAAATTGGTATCTCAATGTGAAATAAAATGATTGTTTCAAATATTTCTTATGTTAACAAATATCTGTCTCAACGATTTGCCTGTAGATAAATGACTTTCAAAGAAGGCAAGACATTAATATGTCGGATACGAAAAAACTATTTTCAGATAATATATAGTCTATTATTTTTTTAGCTTCTCCTTTAGCGTTGAAGCTGTTCGCCTGTGGAACGCTTTACCAGTGGAAAATAGATGTGCACCTTCCTTAGACACTTTCAAACAACGTGTCAAAGCGTTTTACCTCTCGCATTAGCTACGTATTGCATTGCTACAACTTGTTTTAATTCTATTATTTATTAATTAGCATATGTAATGTTATAGTGTATGTATTTTTATTATTATATATGAATTATTTTCGTGTATTTATTTCTATAATGTTATATATAGTGTATATTATATTATTATATATAGTGTATATTATATTATTATATATAATATAGTATATTTATATGTTTAATATATATAATATAAGTTGTAACTTAATTTTAAATGTCTTCTATATTGTACTTGTTTTATGCACCACCGTTACTTGTATACATATTTCTTTACGTGCATGATTGTCTGGAAGAGATCGCTCTGAGCGATAAGACCGCCCATTGTGACATTTAATTTTAAGGTTTGTTATTTGTTTGCTGTATTTTATAATGTGTTGTTGCAATAAAGAGTTTATCTATCTATCTATAAATAACTCATTGGCTTGGAAACATGAAATATTATACATCGAAAAATTCAGTAAAAAAAACTTTTCACTTCATATTTAGATAGCCTATCAATCTATTGAAAACGTCGTTATAGCTCTTATAAACATGATTATGCTTACCGCTTCTAAAGTACCTAATAGGAATATTGAGTGGTTTAGTTGTCAGGTCTAGCTTTCAAATTTTTCGTTTCGATGTTTTGCTTATTTACTTGAAATTTCTCATATATACGTCATTTCAAGACAAACAACACCACGTACAGATCGAAGCACGGAAGAGCTCCGTTAAAAATGCTACCAGTGGCCGTCCAACCAAGGCTAGGCCGCAGGAAGGTTTGTTTAATTTTTTACAGCAGCTGAGAGCAAAAAGACAAGCTACATTGTATTACAGGTCACACTTGTGGAAGTAATTCATTGCTCTGCTTCTTTTGCCATGAATAAATAATTTAATCTCGCACATGCTTTTCATTAAGGTTGCTTAGTTGGAATTCTTCTAAAAAAGCGACAATATTGAAGTAATTTTGGCATATGGCAGGGCTACTTTGACGGTAGTGATTTATTAACAGTTGAATAATTCTGGGTCAAGTTACACGAATCCTGTTATAAAACGTAACGGTAGCACATTGAATATTCAATAGAATATTTTATACCAAAGTTTAATTTAAAATAAAGATAGGAAATTATGGAAAATGTATTTTAAAACTATCTAGAGTATGGTATAATTTGGTTTGAATAAGCAAAGAAAAATAGATTATACTTTTTCGCCAGTTGTCATATTTGGTCAATAATACAATAGTTTTCTCAGAAAACATACTACGATATAGGAAATACGACGTGTGTGCTTAAACTAATGTTATGTTATCTATGACTTTTGTATGTAGAGGACAATAAAAATTCCCAGTAATGTCTGCCCAATTACTTTCCGACCTAACGAAAAGGTAAGGGCCGAAACCATTATAGGTATATAATACATGTTTAAAATAATATTTGTTATTATGACAAATTAGATATAAATGTTATTTTTTTTTATAAATAACATTTTACTTACTATCTACGAAGAGGTATCTGCATCTTAACAGCATTGCTACATTTAAATATAATGTACACATAAACGTTGAACATGAGGCCAGTTGGTGTTTAAGTTGCCTCACAGGTGGCGTTGGTAATAACGAATCGATGCGATGGAATAAATCGTTAATTCAGATTCTTCCTACATTTGCCAACATCACAGCAGTCACGGCACTGCACGTGGCATAGAGGTTCTAAGGGCGCAGTAAGATTCGCCCTAGCGAACGATTCTGCAATGCTGAGTGCTAATAAGTCCATCAGAAGGAGTGGTAGAGGGAAGCTGTTTCGACAATTCTGATTCGTAAAATTGTGATGCAGTTTTTATGTTTGAGAACCAACTATAATCATCGTTTTAACCTTAAAATTGTATAAGAATAAAACCAACAAGCGGCACGAAGACAAATCACTTCCTTTTTCCCACACACACACATATTTTGATACTGTACTCATCACCTGCGACCATTAAATTTAAGAGCCAGTAAATCTTTTATGAATTATAATAAAAATCGCCATATTAGTGAAATATCACGCGCACGTAATAAAATATCAGCATAAACACCATTTTTATTGTTAAGAGGTAATATACAGTGATCGGGAAAAATCTATGCATAGTTAATGCTATAAAATATTAGGACACGACGCTATAAAGAGCAAGCTATTAGGTTCTGAAAATAAGGGCTGTGGCACAAATGTAGTACGTTTCGTCTGACTTTTATAGGTAATAAACGGGGATAATGTGTTGGAGTAAGCGTATTTCGGAATGGTCCGAATTTAGACCGGAGGCGCCGGCCGTGCTCGATATTAGCCGATATGTAGCCACAATCGGTGCAAGTGTTTTTGAGCCGTTTACACGTGCCGATGCGAGTAGTATGTTTGCGAAAGATATTAGGAACGATATATAGTTGGTGCACCATTCACATCGTCAGTCAGAAGACGTTGAACATTATGCCATATATCTTTGAACGTTGCAATGCTATTTGAATAGCTATTTGGCACATTGGCTCCCCGTCATTCTCACGATGCCTTTAGTAAAGATAAAATAAGAGGAAGACCTCTTCTTCCGACAATTCTTCCTCCGGTTTGCGGTCACCTCTCGGTAATCTTTTGTCTCCATTGATTATTAGTTCATGAATCAATGCCCAATGCTACGACATTTTGCAAATACTGAGACTTATGGCGAGCTGCATGGGCCAAAACAATATTAACCATATTTATTTAACCCGTCGCGTTTCGCGCGTACACCATGTATACGTTCAAAAGAGTGCTATGCCATGTTGCGCGTACACCTAATTCATACACATTTTCATACCTCTGGCTTGTAACTAATTTTATCAGACCAAATGCACTCCATCGGTATAAACTTGCTTTTAGTTGGTCAAACTATTAGTATGTAGTTTTTTTTATCTGGACTTTTATGCGTAGTTCGAAAAGATATCGAAAGTTGTAGACATTGGATGGGTTAATATAAAACTGAATTTACTCACGTAATTAGCCGACGTTACGAAAGCAAAAGATTCTCTATAGCACTTTTGTCCGAAGCATTTTGGAATACGCGTCACAAGTATGGAATTCATGCTATGACAAATAAATCGCTCGGATCGAGCGAATTCAGATGAAATTCATTATGTTTCTGTGTTTCAGATTACAAACTCATTATAAATCCGAAAATTACCTACAGCATTGCAAGCAGCTCCATCTGTTACCCTTGAGCCTGAGACGTGATATATCAGATATTATAACCTTTTTAACAAAAATAGTTTCCAATCAAATTGACAGCCCAGACCTCGTTTGTAAAATTAATCTATATGTTATAATCTCCATAAATCGATTTAATTTGATCCACTCCTATCTTTGTCTATTTTAATACCAAATATCTACAAAATTCAATATTGTACAAAGCGAGTAGCAAATTTAATTAAATATGTAAGAAAGATGAAACAGTAGACTAATTCAACACATGTAAGCTCAGTGAGGCGGTTCCTTAGTGACGAACTCTTTGAACAGTAGCATTTTTGGATGTATAATATCTTGAACCAGCTGTTTTGTCATACCTATTTCTGTTTATTGTGATTAGTATTACGAATGCTCACGCTATTTGCAACTTTTAAATCTGTCTCATATACGTGAAGACCTATAATTGGCTCTCTGGTGCTTAATTTATAAGATACGACGATATTATGTTAATATAAGCTGTAGGACTTCCTATAGAGTATATAAATAAAGAAACGTAACACATGTATGATTTTGTAACTGTAGGAATTTAGAACACCTTACACTCCAATTGTCAAATCGACAAATTGGAGTTGATGTGTGAAACTCATTTGACACTTACCGTGTTGAAATTTTTTACTGCCATGCCGCTTTATAATGGTAATCAAAATAGTTTCATAATAAAAATGGTGTTAGTGACATATTAGATATATATAGTAGACATGTTTGTATCTCGAGTTGAAAAAAAATCATAGCCTGTATAATGACATAAGACAGCATTAAAGGAAAATCAGTATAATAGCAGATTACGAACTGTTGAACAAAATAAAAAAAAACTATATACTTTTATTGACATATACATTGTTACACAGGTTTAATTAATACATAGGCTCCCGAACTAGTGTAAATGTGTTTCAAGAGCCTTCTCACATGAAATACTGTATAATGTCTTATGTAGATCCATTATATTTTACATCAATAATAGCATTTACCCTTCCAAACTAGTCAGGAGAAAGCTTTGCAGCGACTAGGTGAGACACCTTAGCCTAGGATTCTTTGTATTTAGGGAATCCCAAATTACCGTGATCTTGTTCGCTCAACTCTATGAACCTGAAAAGTACTAGTCCTTCTACTACTACTACCTAATTTCTAACAGTTAAATTTTGTTCACCGCCAGTTGTACTGTACCCTTTATACCTTTAGGTAAAAAATGCTTGCACGATTTTTATTAAAGGCTAAATATTTAGTAATGCGGAGGTAAGACCAATTCTTACACAAAAGGCCTTCCGTTTTAAGTCGCGATGGTTTTATATTAAATAATGTAGTTTTTCTCAAATAAAGGTCGTATGTTGTGAAAGTAATTTAATTCCAACGCCACTGTGGTTACAGACTGATATCGAGGTAAACTTCTCGAAGGCAATTCCACTGTTTGCAGGTAATTGTTCACATATATATTCTATCAGCCATTTTTCTGTTGTGTATGCTTAAATTGTACATAAAAATATTCATAATATAAGTATACTTACAAAAACAAACAAATTTACTTTCGGAATCATTGCAAAAAAGTAAGAACTAGATTTCTTAAATACTGGGCCAAAATAACCCACTACTTACTCACAAATATTGTTTTAAAAAAGTTTTGTGCGTTCTAACAGTTGCTCTTCATCGTCACTTCTCTTTATCAAGCAATTTCTCCATGCATCCAGATAATAACCTTAAAAAGGACCTATATTTAATTATCGTAGGTAAGAAAATAAAAAAAACAGTATCAATAACTTGCCCTGCTCAACGTTGTTATTTTGATATCTCATATGAACGACTCTTAAATCATGCATGGTTTCTGAATCAGAGCATGGGTGTTTGGAAAAATCAATCAAATCTGTCGTCTTGTTGTTCAGAGTGACACTGTTTTCTAAGTCAAATGGTCGTGAAATATTGTCATATGCATTTTTTCGTATTTCTTTATATGATATTTGCAGTTTGGTTGCATCACTAAACTGCAAATATATGTTACATATATATAAAGAGTTATTCTATCTACCTATATATATATCTTTAATTCTAAGCTAACCAATTACTTTAATTCGTATAAAATATATAATTACGGTTAATTTCAATTACAGAATTAAAATAAAACATTATAATCAACTAAAGGTAAATAATGACATCGTTCTATTTCTGCCTTTTATTGGATAAGTAGAAGATATAGAATGCAGATCTAATACGATTATAGTGCATTGTATTTAGATAGTGCAAAACGTATTAATGATTTGTATAAGAAAGTCTAAAACAGACTTAGGATATCCATCAAATATTTGGTAGTAATGTAAGATCTAATAGTGACTGTCATATGCAGATGTACAGCCGTGCGATTCTCTAAGAGCAAACATCGTTGCATCTTGGACAACATTCTTGAAACAAATGAAGAGCTGACAAGGAACGTTAGAAAAACAACCATATGTACAAGGGCGATATCTCATAAAGTATTTGATATCGGTGAGCTCGCCGACGAGCTCGTCGACGAATCTTTACAGAATCGCACAGCAGAAGAAACAGTCAGACGGACATGAATATACTATAAAGGTCCCTTGGGATGGTAGGTACATTGTTTTAATTTATGTGTAATTAAGGAGATACTGACAAATATTAAAATCAGAAAATGACGTAGGTTGAAAGTGGCCTTCCCTAGATTACCGGCTCTGTTTTCAACCATTTACAGCCAAAGGGCATTACTTAGTTACTTTTGAAATTTTAATTTTATGAAATTAAGAAAATGGGTGTGCAATTTTAGTTGAACTGGTAATTAATTGTATTTCTGGAAATAAATATGCAACAGTAGTAAAATCTCCCGTCATTTGAACTATCACAACAAAAGTCACACAAAAGTACAGTCAATGTAACTAATACGCTAATATAATAGCTCATACTATACTAATATATAAACAAATAAGCTAATATAAAAACTAGCAGCTTTTCCCAATAGTGAACTATTAGGAAAAGCTGCTAGGATAGCACTATCCAATGAGGAGTACAGGAGAAGCATATAAATACTCTATACTTACAATATAAAATATGTTAGAATGCTATGACATCTCTACACAACGTAAAAGTACCCAAACGCCGCAAGCAACATAATATAGATGGAAATCTTTATGGGCATCTACAAATACGCGGTCCCTTAGCGTTGCTCCCTACGCTATAAAACCAGCATTACAGACGGTAGATGCTTTAATGACGTCATATTTTCCACTATGTTTCGCAATCGCCGTTAAACGTATTGATAGGGCTCCAGAAAAGACTCTATGGTGGTTAGCAGTCGGATAAGTAAAGTTCGCTTTATGGGTTGACTGCTCAAGAAAGATTAACACAAACAAATGATTGCGGTGAGTATGAGTATGTCACAGCAATAGATTTTAGATTTTAAAGTATTTTTTAGTTTGTTAATTTTTAAATTATGTTCTGTGTGTATGTATAAATCTTAGTGTATATGAGTCGTTAATACCTGAAATAATGAATTAAATTAAATTCAACATCTATCAAAGAGTTAGTGCTTTAAAACCGATATTATAAACATGAATAGTATAAAAAAAAACATTAATAAAATTTAAAAAATTAAAATTTAAATGATTCCAATAAAGATATTTTATTGGAATCATACTATAATATTGCAAAGAGGAAAGATTTGTATGTACGTATGTAATGAATTGGCTCAAAAATACTAGACCTATTTCGAAAATTCTTTCACCATTGGATAGCTTTATTCACCCTGAGTAACATAGAGTAATATAATATTCAACATCACCATCATCATCCATCACCGCGCGGGTGAAACCGCGGAGAGCAGCTAGTCATTTACATAATCGGAGTTTCTCTAAATTACAAAAGCGAACAACCTAAGACTTAATTGAATCTAAGCTATGAACAAAATGAACAGATAATCCAAATTGATAAATAACAACACAGATAAATATATAGTAATTAAAACACTTATAGTAGTTTAAACACTATACACACTATTTAAGATTTATTGATTACTAAATTGAAAAACATATATGCGAGGATATAATTACAGAATAACAACTTAGTTATTTACAATAGTATATAATATAAATTTAATTATTTAAATGGAAACCTCTATTCATTTTGTATTGCTTTTTTAAAAATCATGTTGCTATTAGTATCAACTGCGTAGATAGTTATATGAAGTTGCGACTACACTGTTTAGAATGTCGGACTTTTACAGAATAACTTAAGTAATTTCTATCTGTAACCTTAACAAAAAATTAAAGCACATACTTGTAACGCAACTAGATTTAAAACCAATTTGTGAGGAACTGATCTCCACAACACAGGGAATCCTAGTGTGGAGACTAGGGCTTACAAAAAAATAAATAACTGAAACTGTATCATATTATGTAAATTTACTGGTTTTAAGAATGTTGTAGTCATTATTGGTGGTTGAAATAAATAAATAATTTTTTTTTTTTTGTAATGTTTGTACCTAAATTATAGTTTTTTTTTATGTTAATCTAGCTTTGTATTGAAGTGTACTTCTGTGTGAATCTGATTAATTAAGAATGTGGTAAATTGCTCATAAATTAACACTCTTGCCAAAACCTTGAACTATCGGGGAGATCATTCGTCGATGTGAATGTACCTATTTAAAAATGCATATGAACTTTAGCTTCATTCATGTTAAAGTCTTAACACATCGTATATATAAATTATATCCATCCATACATACATACATACTACATAGATCACGACATATGGGGTTTCATACCTTACATAGATAATATGCTAAAGCGTAATCGTATGGTAGGCCCATCATTTTAAGTAAAAAACATTTAAAATATGGGCCTTCCATACGATTATGTTACATTTTCACAAATTTTCGTGCTAGGCCCACTGTTTCTATATAAGGTTAGTATTCTACGAAATCTACCTTTACGTTTACTGACTCCAGAAATGAAACATAAAATTATGTATGTCATTTAGCCGAGCAATATACTACACTTTTATTATTGACTTTCATATTTTGTATAGTAAAAGTTGTGGTTCTATGAATTTGACAGTACTCAGGAATATATATTTTAGTAGGCATCTACCACAATTGTGAGTTTATCTGACACCTAATTTTTTTTTACCTTTTGGTAAATTAAATTGGAACCGACTTCAAAAATTCTAAAAATTGTTAAATAAATTGTTGAAGTCAGTACGGCGATAATTAAAAAGAACCCTACTTATTATCACAATATTGTGCGCATGGTACCGAATAGTACCAACTATGACAAGTTATTTCACACTTTTTAGTGTTGAAATCGGTTCTTATTTTGGTTAAAAAAAAAACACCCTTTTTACCCTTTTTTGACCTATGCTACTTACGGGATCGATTGTCATTCGCCGCCAATACGATATCATCAAAATAGGTGAAACACTTTTAAGTTATTGGAGTGTGACCCAAAAATCACTTGACCAACTTTGATTAAATTTAAACTATAATTAATCAAACAAAAAACTAAATATCAAAATCGGATGACTTCGTAAAAAGTTATGCGTGATTATATATATATATATAAAATATAAACGTCGACTTGAGAACATTTTTTTTGGAAGTCGGTTAAAAACTCAGATTAATACACTCAGTATAAAATCGAGCTTACCTTAAGTAAAGCGAAAATTTGAGTATCTAGATCAGCTCTTCTTAATCTCTACAATAATATGCTGAATTACGATGTAGAATAGAATTCTATAACCCACTCAAAGAGACTTCATAAAAACTGATTATACATCTTTATGTAAAGTATAATTACGTCCTGACTGATTGACGATTAATTCACGCAGAGGCTAAACTGCTGAGTTTACAAACTTAACATTTTGATAGTATTTAGTTTAATGTATTTTTTGTTGTAAGCCACAACGGAAGGTATTTTGGAAAATTCACCCTAAGAGACAGAAGCGACCGGAGACGCTGTGAGTCACCTAGTAAATGATATATCACCATACGATACTTCTAAGTTTGCAGTTGTAAAATTTATCTAGCATGTTAAAGTAAAAACTTGTGTATTTAGATCTAAACAGGCATACACGTAATGTTAATTCTATAAATCATTTAATTTGACAGCAAATAGAATAAAAATATTGTCATTTGCCTAATTCTACGCCCGTTTTTTTATATGATGAGGTATTCTTCATCTTCAGAATCTTCGTTCTCTTATATAATGATAACGGAGAATATTTGGGATTCCAGTTATTATTTAGTCTAGTAAATAGTTTTTCACTATGATTATTAGATAATAATAACGACATTTGACATTTTTTTTTATAAATATCATCATTCACTCTTCGTGCAAATGGATCTTATTTCAAAACATACTTGTAGTTCATAAGTTCCCGAAAAACTTAAACAAAACTCTACTAATAACTTAGTACGGCTCAACAGTATACTACGAGTATAGCAATTTATTTAGATACGTTTCTATGATATGTATGTTGAAATTCCAATACACACTGTATCATCTGAGACAATGGCCGCTTGATTGGTTTAGTTACACAGAACCAACTTCCGATCCCTGACCGTCCGGCCGGAACGTGACCGTACTGCATGATCAATTTGACACTTTTTTGAACCTACCATCTCCTTACTTCGTCTAATGAAACCAAATCGCTGGGCAAAACTAGTCTCTAAATCCACGCAATAGAATTTACAAGTAAAACAAATTCAGTGCCGTGAGTGAAGAATAAAGTTTGTTGTAAGATGGATACGAAATACCCTAAAAGAATTATGCATACGATATCATTTTTTCAGACACAGAGTTTCAGTTTCTACTTTTGCAAATCAATCGCTAACCAAGATAAATGGTTGTGAGAACGTTTTGAAGTTCCAGCTTAATTTGTTTAGAAGGCAGAGAAAGGCATCGTCATTAATCATTCTCAAATAATAGAGAACTTTATGAAATATTAATATCTCAGTGAAGATCTCGCTACAAACAAAATTTTGAGAAATAACATAACAAATACAGTAATTCTTGCAATCGTAAAGATTTGTATCTGCTGGCGAGGCGTGAGAGTCTTTAGAGGGAGTTAGTTTTAATTGGTACACACTAGTAGATTTTTTTAAACCACATTACAACTTAATCGCTTTGGGATTGGCGGTTAATGAGCGGAAAGGTTGTAAGACTTATAAGTTGTAAACGAATTAACGACGTGGGTAGTCTGCACCTACCCAAAAAACTAACCACATGTTTCCTCAAACCAAAATCGGAAACTATCGAGCTAATTAAGAATTGAGAAAACTATTCGATCATTCGAATGTAATGATTTGTTAATACATTAACGCGCGGATTAATAACATTCGGTAGGCCATCAAATGGAATGTTTATTAAACTGTACTAGATTGTGAATGATTAAAGTTACAACACACTCAATAATTTTGGAAGAAAAAAACATAGTCGATGATACATAAACAAAATATGCATGCAGGAAATTATTGAATGATGATATTATGCATCCGATAAGATCAATAATGTCATTTATGAGAAACTTAATCGAATAATTGATTATAATAGAGGAACAATAAAGTGATTAGTTTAACAAAAAGAAAGACAATGAGTTATTATTCATCGGATAGATTTCTATTGTCGGGTTTTAGATAGCATAAGAAGTTTTATCTGACAGCTCGGGTCATTGACCGATCATTTTCATCGTTTGTTTATACGACGATCGAAGTTTGATATTAAAACCTGTACAAACAGTATGAGCAGTACGTTCTAACTTATATGAATCATAAAACCCTGAAGTATCCTCCAAATTTAATTTGGAGCACAAAATCATACTATACTTTAATAATAAAAGCTGTTTAAAAACAATTTTATGTTAAGAAAAAAAAGGATCAAATGAAATTTTCATATTAATGGGCTAGGTTTTGGCTACATATAGTAATTCACATCGGACAGCCGGTGATGACGCAGTCAAATATTAGTCGCAAGTCTAATTACCAATGGGACTAACATGTTTCAGATGGAAGCGCACGAACTAACAAACTTTTTTGTTTGACCTGTCTGGAGATGGCACTGGGCTAGCAGCCGTGCTATTTTCTTATGATTTGTCGACGAGCTCACGGATGTCAAATCCTGAGATATCGCCCTTGTACATAAGGTTGTTTTTCCTATGTCATCTCGTCATTTGTTCACTGCTGATTTGCTGTCAATTACGCCAACCTGCCAGTCAGTGTTTTTAGTTTAGCTAAACTTAAGTAATTTTTTGTCCTTATACCAGTTCATTATACTCTTCGAACATAAATGTAAGCATCACTGTACTATCTTTACTGTTAATATATTAATGATATTAATCTCAGACGATGAACAGTCAGATTTCTCGACTCGATACTCAAAGGTTACTTCCAAAATTATATTTATAATTTGTCATGTTTGTGTTTGATAAATAGCTGAGTACACCATTTTGTTTTGATCATTATCACTTGAGTCATTATCATGTGAACTTCGAAGAAATTATCGCCTGGAGTCATTATGTTGAAACTAATTTGAATGCTTCAGATTAAGACATTTATCCTAAATAATGGATACTACAGGTTCAACTGTTTATTCTTGGATTCAATTAAAAAGTTGGGTAGGAATTGAAATTTTTCGCTTTTAACACTTCCCTGCTTTTCTAATTACCACATACTTGACTGGGAACAGGTGACTGGGGCTGCCAATTAGGTTTAAGAAATGCATTTCTGACTTTGTGGGAAAACAAAGTTTTTCATGAATAATTAGTAGTAGCTGCGCTCCGTGGTTTCACTTGCATGGTCATGGATGATGGTGATGAATCAAAACATATAGCCTATGTTTATAAAGATTTTTTCCAATTGTTTAGCTAAAGAAATCTTTTCTCATCGTAACACATATTATTAGTATTCAGGGGTGATGTAGGATTGTAATGGTGAAAGAATTTTTTAAATCGGTCTACTAGTTTCGGAGCCTATTTAATTCAAACAAACAAATTACAAATCTTTCCTCAAATCTTTATAATATATTTATATATAACGATTTACATAATGAAAGTAGGTAATATATAATGAAAATGTTTTTTAAACCAATGACATATTTTTTTTATATAATAATATAGTATATAATAATGTAGCTACACAATTGTATCGTTTCACATTACAAATGTATAACTTTACTAGCTGCGCGCCGCGGTTTCAACCGCATGGTAATGGATAACGATGATGGTGATGAAAGTATCCTACGTGTTAATCCACTGCCTCATCTATCTACCAACCAAATTACATCCTTATTCGTTTAGCTGTTTAGCGTGATTGAGTAATAAAAAACTGTACATACAAATATTAGTAGGAATAAAATGTTTAAGCGAAATTTTATAAAGCTTCAAACATGAACTTATCTTAAAAAATATAAATCAATATTAATATACACTTGTGATAAGCATCAAAACTAAAAATATGCAATCTAGCATAATCAACATTGCATAAGGAGTAAATATGTTATTAAATAACAATTGTTAGGTTCTTAGATACATTATTTCTCTTAATAACTTATTTGAGTACCTAGGGTATGTTAGTACGATCTTCACCACTGATCCAGAAGCGCACTTAGGTAAACTTTATAAACTTGTTCTGATCAATACTGTTTAAACTTGTCCACGATTAACATGAAAACCATCCAACCAACCAGCAGCTAAGTAGCAGCAAAATATACATTTTTGAAAAAAAAAAACTAATTTCTAGCAGTACTTGAACCGTGAATAAATGAAGAAGATGGTTAACAATAATTATAGATAATTAAAATTGTAAGGTCTGCGTTCATAAGCATAGGCAGTCCAATACGTTCCATCAGCTCAGATACAGGTCATCTGGTGGCCCATTGAGGATTCCCAAGCGGGCTCGGTGCGGATAGGCCAGATATAATGTCGGATTTTTCAAACCTTCCAAATCCCTCTTTATGTTACCTAACAACCGTTGACAGGTGCTCTAACAAAAACACTGGAACAGGCAGTGAAATTGCCCTCTGCAAAGTTGAATAAACAACTACTACCGTTCACTGGACTACTTGAATTGCCAAGTAGTGACTGCAGCAAAATTTGCTTTGTACTATATATACTTTTTACCCTTATTAGAAATCAGAAGTCGAAAGGTTTAAACACAGCGGTAATATTAACCTTAAACATATTTATTTTTACAAGTACCAGAACATTAGTTCAATAACCGACAATCATTACGACAGTGGCCGCACTATACAAAATCGCGACACGGAATGACGTAACCAAGGTATTATGACGACTTCGGAAATGTTGATTCGTCGAGATCTGGTCTTCAGGCGAGATCTGCGCTTGCAGATCAGCATCTTGCCAGGCCTCTGCATGCGGGATCGAGCTGGATGGGGCTCATATTTTTGTAAACAGCGTTCAATGTAAATTGCTGGGACAATCGGTAGGTATTAGTCTATGTATATGTATAAGTCAAAACTCTTAACCGGTCAAAAGTAGGTACTTGTAAACAGATTTTGCTTGTTCAAAGTACGTTTGAATGGTTAGGAGTTTAAATGTAACATAAACATGGTAAGTAAGATATGCCTGATTAAAACCTTTTTTTACCCTACTGAAACAACTAAGCTGGAACATTTGTTTTTTTTGGTTGGGAGAAATGCAGTCCTCCGCTAAGGTGGGGCGAAAAGGGATCGTGCCAGCATTCACCATCTCGCCCCAGCGGTAGGCCCAGATTGATCTTAACCAGCGCCCGTGACCGCAAGGGGTAACCTTGCTGACCAAGACCACCCCCTAGACATTTGAGACCGTAGGCCCACATTCGTGCTTTCCGTAGCGTCTGTGCCCGGAAAGCACCTGTACCAGTCAGAAGTCAGCGACCCAAAATGCCGGCTCACCCACCTCCAAACTAAGCAAGAACTTAAAATCTAAGCTAAGTTCAGAATGACTAAGAAGCAAGTTTTATGAGGACTTCGTGTACATTATTGTCTATATTATTGAAATTTGTTTCATTTGCAATA
The DNA here is from genome assembly GCA_917880725.1 of Selenia dentaria. NCBI lineage: Eukaryota > Metazoa > Arthropoda > Insecta > Lepidoptera > Geometridae > Selenia > Selenia dentaria. The sequence goes on from OU862893.1 coordinate 23,289,458, forward strand.
TGTAAACAATAATATGATTTATTCAAATTTAAACAGATATAACTTTATTATTAGCAAACATTAAATAAAAATATCTGTAGAAAACCGTAGGTACGTTATTACTATACCTTGCGCTACTGAATTTTCTGTCAATACGTATTCTCCTCATCCAATCTACGTCTTTATTTTTGCACACCAACTAAACAAAAACAAAAGAAAACCAAAGCCTTTCCAATGAAGTAATTACTATAAAAGAATATAGTGCGATACAAAAAGTAAAATTGAGTAATAAATGCAAATGTGATGTGTACACGTAGAATCTCGTTGGTCTCTGATACTTGTTGCAAGGCATGTGTTTAATTTGAAATGGGTTCTAGTGAAACACATTAAAGTTTCGCCTTTGATAGACTTAATTAAACTCCAGCTGTTTGCATAAGTGAAGGTATTCGAGATCTACGACTTGGGACTTCTGTTTGAGCTCACGACGAGTACAACGTTGATAGGGCATGTTCTATAGATACAAACATATGATAGAAAGATATATGCCTGTTGATTGCAGAAACAAAATTAAATTTAAGACCACGAAATTGATGTTAGTTCTTAGTCTTTTAATATTCACTGAGTTGACTGCAGAATTTATAGCAGCTTCGATATCCTCCTCAAAAGTAATAGAGTGGCAAGGTCTATAAGGTATGTTGCTAAGCTTTTTTAATAATATTTCGATGGTTGGTACTAAAAACATTGGCTTAATAATTGTGAAAAAGCTTTTTTTGATGGTCAAGATATGATCTATAGATGACACAGACATAAACAGGAACACATATCTTCTGACATAGTGAATCCACATATGGGTTCGACTCCGGAAAAAAACATCCTGAAATTTTCTTATTTAAAAATAAATGATAATTAATAATAATAAATTATATTTCTGTGAAACTATTGGACGGCGCAAAAATACTTTCACAGATATATTCTGTGACAACACACACAATTTCTTTGCACGTGATTGGTAAAGCATGAAGTAAACGACAAAAATATATCAGTATTTAGGCCCACACTTAATAAGTTGTTTGGCAGTAAGCGGATTACGTCCCGAGCGGTTGCGGCACGCTATAAATTACGGAATCTTATAATTTTTTAGTCGATGCCGATACTCGTAACGTCATAAATTGAATATCGTTAAATGTACGCCAGTTGGATGTGTGCTTAAGTAGGCATTATTCTGGGATAAAGTCGTTATACGCCTCTCGGGGTTTGGTTCGGATCGAACGTAGTCAATAAAGTATAAACAGTATGGTATGTTCAAAGTGTATTTTCTCTTTTCAAAATAATGCTCAGAAAGAGCCTAACTCGGTCGCACAGAACGCGTCATTAATCGAGGGAGAAAACCTCTGCGACTATACTAAGACAATTTTGGAGAAAGAACAGGTCGTAAATATCACAAATCAATTAATTTAATTCAAATCATTATTCAGATCAAATCGAACTGGACTACAGAAGAGAAGACAATTATTATTAGAAATTTGTGCAGGCGCAGGATAAATTTCGCTAAGCGATATTAATGACGCTCCTTGCACCAATACGTATATTAATAGAGTATAATCTTTTTACTTGAAAATATTGCTCAATAAAGCATTTCCATGAATTTTTCGATTTTAAGTAAAAGAATAATATTTGTGTGTTGATACATTTTAAATGGACGACTTCCTCATACTGTCTTTACTGTACATTAACAGTTCCTGTATGTAGTGGATAGTCGTGTCGTATAACTTTACTGCCTGAACCCGTCTAATCCCTAGAGTGAGAAGCTTTAAAATACCAAGATGTACTTGGTGTTCAAGGAGTTTTTAAGATTAAGACTCATTTTTATTTAGCCCTTTGGTTGAAACACTAGGTGCATTTACTCAACACTTGAACTTCATTTATTTGCTGCTTATCTGTTTTTTTTTCTAATAAATCAAGTTTATATCAAAAAAAGTATATATTTATAACGTATTATAGTATAATATTTAGTATATCAAACCATTATCATTATTCACCTAGGTTTCGGGCATGTTCGATACTCATCCTCAGGGAGCCTATGCTGCATGACTGCGGTGACTACCAGTTGTGTATGAATATCTTTCAATCTCATGACAATTTGGAAGGAGCTAGTATCTAGTATTAAACAGACGAAGGGGATATACACACTGCATATACATATAGTCAGTCTTTTTTATCAGTACATTGTGAAGTTTGTTCAGAACGGAGTTTTTTTGTTAAAGCGTAAATAATAGTTAGTCACTAATAATCCTATTAGTAAAGCAAACTTAATGACTTACTAGGTTTTTTGTTATTTTGGAACAATAAAAAGAAAAATATAGGTTACAAAATTATAGTATACCATTTTTGCGTTTTTCGTAATTATGTGAATTCTCGCGTGGTAACATGGTTCGCTGAATCACCTGGAGGGCAATTCTAACTTCACGACATATTATTTAAAGTAGTAAACTTATTTCTCGACTTTGTGTCGTATCACTATGCAGGCTTCTTTGATTTCTAGATATGTATTAAATTATATTTAAGTGATTTTTTGAACATTGAGTTTTTTTTGAGTTGAATTTGTATATTTTGCATAATTATATGTTACTTAAGACAAGGCTTACGAACTGCGACTATATTACCGTAATACACAGCTACGTGTCGTCTCTTTCGACCGTCAAAAAATGCACAATGTTCGAAGCAGTCATATTTTGGCAGTATTTCTACGCGTTAACACACTTGACACTAGTTTACAAAAATATAAAGTTTAAAATTATGGAATGCTTACTTTTTACAAAATTAGTGACTTTTTATTGTTTACAAAAAAACTTAACAAGTTAAAACTTAAGTTAATACTATAAAGAAGATCTATCATGACCGACTTCTTGAGCTGATTATCTTCAGGATACTAAAGCGTCATGGGAAGTCGTGTCAGTTTTCATCAGATGAACTACCTGTCCGTCTCTTCACTTGGTCTAGTAAAAATAATACAGCAATGAATTGTAAAAGAGTAGTCTTTGTTCAGAACAGTAAACTTGAGAAGTAATTTTTAGCCCAATAATCCATACATAAACAATTTTCACGCATCTTAATCAGACTATTATCTGTAGGACAGAGCTTTGTTAAAATAATACACCTGACAACGAATTTGTTTATAAGTGGCAAACAAAAAATTGTAGAAATTTCTGTGTCATTACAATGAATATCGATCTTTTTAAAAGGACCCAACGCACGCCACAGGGTACTTTTGTAAACTATAATAGTCAGTTTTTATCCGACTTGGCACAGTTTAGTTCTGCGATTTGACAAATACAGCTTTATTGTTCACAAAACGTGCTACTGTGCAATAAAATGAACAAAAGATGGTGTCCAATGTCATACTTCCAAATGTACGAAGACAGCGTGGTATTTACTAAGCTAAATGCAACGCTCGATTGTTTCACCCAGTGGGAGCTCGTTTGGACAGGAATGTCAAATTCGACGAGTTTTATTTTATGTTCGGAAATCTAGAATGTTTCCTTGCCCCGTGCTTGATAGACTTGGCTAGGTAACTTAATTCTAATACACAACGCACACTCACATCCTGAAATATACAAATACTTAATCATTGGTTCTTCGGTTTGTAGTTCTTAGAATTTAATTCGGTGATAACACGGCTCTGTAAACAACAAAAAATTCTAAATACGGTGGCCAAGTTAATATATATAAACCAATACACACGAGCACATAAAATATTATGCAGTAGTCTCTACCTCTGTAGGTTACAGGACTTTAATTAAATAAGTTATATAATATAATCTAATATTTTAAATGAGCAATGTGCAGTAATAAATCGATCCAGTTAGATTTCATTTTTAGACAAAGTCATTTTATCCATGTTTTTGGGGAATGAAAAACAATAGTTTGGTTCGATGCGTTTAAACTAGATGGTGTAACAGTCGCATTGCAAAATCCTGAATAGAGGTGACCAGATTCTCACGGAATATGTGTTGCTATTTTGCATTCGTATCTAAATCGAGCAAAGCTTGGTCATCCAAGTACTATTCATCTATATAACCTGTAAAAGATATGCGGCTTTCGACATACAAACTCACTGGTAGTATAATTTAGTGTTTATTACATGCATGTATAATTAATAACAAAGCATAATAAAGTTACGCAAATCGTTACTCATTTACATTGGTTTTTTTTTTCAAACAAGATGTCAACTCTGACAGAAAAACAAACAGAAAATTCTTCAATTGAAATTAATATAAAAAAGTTATACTTATGTCCGTTGCATAACCTATATATCTATATCATGGATGTGTGATTTATTTGTGGATACTACAACGATTATTCATACGAAATCAAGTAAAATGAATAGCTAAATGTCATTGTCATAGAAACTAAGGTTAGAATTACCCCTCTGTTCATTTGTAATGAAGTAATCAACTTAATGACGATGTTACTTTGTCTTTTTGCAAAAAAAAGTCGCACACATTTGTTTTCTCCAATGAAATCTCATTGTTGGAAGCTCCGTTACTTCTAATTCAGTGCCTCTAATTTACCTTAATGGCAACGATTACTTACGACAATATGTAGGTACAACGTATGAAAGTGCCTATTCTTAGGTCACTTGAGAACCGTTATAAGACTTTAGGTACAAAATATGAAACTTTAGTTAAAAAGCTCTCAATTTGAACCGAAGTTAGAATTATAAATTCATTGGGTTCAACAATTTTATTGTTGTTTTGACAAAACTTCCTTAAAGTTTAAGAACCTCAACGGAAAATATTCTTATCATGCGACATGCTTAGACTCTATGTGTAGTATGCATAAGCAGTGTGATATGATAAGTAGGTACCTACGCATTTTTAAAATAACTTTACCACAGATTACTGAATAAGAACAGATACTTCACTCAGTAGAAAATTTCCAATACCTATTACGATAATAGCCTACTCCCTCGCGTCAACAACCACTGTATGCTAAAATGCGCCTAAATGCTCAAGCGTACAGCAGTGATTGCTTCGCACCGCGCGATTCCACAGTAATCGCAGGGCTGCCTCTTCGATAAAATTAAATTAACATAACTTTTTATCTATGTTATTGAGAACTGTGAATATGTTCTGACGTTTATGTGGCAGTTAAAAATTTTATAATTTATAAAATATTTAACCAACTTAAAAAAAAGGAGGTGATCAGACATACAGGCCAAACTGAGATGTTTGACTTGTATGGTTTGTAGGTATGTATGTTTGTGCGCGATAATCTCGCGTTTGGCTAAACCGATATCGATGCGGTTTTCAGAAAAGGATTTGTTACATTTAGGAGAACGTTTTAAAATAAGTATAATACTTCTTAGTTTGATGATGATCTTCGGAGATGTTCACTAGAAATGAAAAAAAAAAGCCTTAAAAAAAGAGAACCGACTTCAAATAAAGCACTAAGCCGTAAGTTATTTTATTAACGAGTGTAACACTCTCACACAAAAATACATAAACACTGCAGTTTTCGAAAGTTTTCACGCGAAAACTCGATGGCCTTCAAAATAAAAAAATATATCTAGTTCCTAGTTGTACATATCTAGGTGTATTGTACTACTACCAATTATCACGAATCAAATTTATTTAGATTAATAAATTTGATTCGTTTTCTCGCAACAAGTAACCTTACAACAGACGCGGCTTGTTCTAAGGTTTTCATCGGGCGTAAGAAAAAGAACTCTCGCTACACAGACTTAAAGCGCATTTTGATTCGTTACGAGCGCGTCAAGGACTTGTAGGCACATTTTTTGAAGGTCACGTCCGTGCTTTGCAATGTTTTATGAACATTATTGCAGTTGTTAGTTTAGCAGTTTATATTCGAATGTTTTCTTTCGAAGAGTGCATCTTCTGTACCTTGTACTATTAATTATTCTGTGGTATAACGTTTCTATGCAACAAAATTATGTAAATCTGTGTCTGAAAGGCAAGCTAATGCTTAGTATATACCTATTAAACTGTCAAATTCTAAGTGGATACCGGTGTCCGCACACCTACTGTCTTTTAATTATGTCTCTAATGACGGTATGTAAATGGAAAAAAATTTAAACGACAAAAACTAGTAATAATTTATCACTTACCATTCTTCATTGACAGGTAAATGGAAAAATGTTAGGTGTTTATCCCTTCTTTTGCTTGATTTACACCCATCTACAGCACATAAGGCACCACACGGCATCGTAATACGCGTACGAACGAACAGCACTATTAAAATTGAACGGCGTGCGCGCGCTTCGCTTGCGAAAACCGCACTGAATTTGAACCGCCGGCGGACCGAGACCGCTCGGCTGGGCGGTAGGCAGTTATAGCGCGCAAATACATGGAGTGACGGAGGCCTGACTTTACGAGCGTCTCCAGGTTATATTATACGCGTAGTACACTACCTTCGAACCTTTATGATTTAAAGCTTTGGATTGCATATTTGTTTAAGATATTTGTATATTTGTTCTGGAACTAAAACGTACTATTAGATATACGCATATTTCTTCTAAACTCGCTAATAAAAAGAAGATTACGGAAAGGGCTTGGTATAGGTCAAGTTATGATCATTTTAATTGTCAGTTAAGGTAACTTAATTTAAAAATACATTAAAAGTAGGAACAGATTGAGAACACGTTTCAAGGTATAATGTAAAAGTTCAAAGGGAGACGCATCAAGGGTATTATTAAATAATCCGACAGATTCATTTTTAAATTTGTTGACGCTCGAGTCACGTTTCAAGGATTTCGGGAACTGCTTCAAAAACGCTATTAGGTCGATCGTTAAACTTTGAATGAGTGACATCTTTAACCATACCAGCTTAATGGTACGGCCGAAAAACTGTGCTATTTGGATAAGCACCTTTGTGTCTGTTACATACGGTTTCTTATATAAGATGCTCTAAGATTCGAAGTTACAAAATAAACTTTGTATTCATAAGTTGTCGAGTGCACAGTTACGGTATACTTTTTGGAGCATCACTCGCATTTGATGCGTTATAAGAAACGTCGAGGATTAATTTTAGTTTTAATAGGAATTTAGATGTTTGAAGTTGAGACTTAAAAGTTCAGTTCTAAGTCCGATTTATACGACTTTTATTGGGAAGAAGTTTAAACTGCACATATTTAACTATAATTAGGAAATGATGCGTGCACCTGTATTTTATACTTAGGCATATCAAAATATCGCAATTTTTATTGTAACATAGTGTTTTTGTGGTTGAAATACAATCACGATCCAATTCAGTATTCAATTATAAATTGTAGCAATCTTATATTGAAGTACAGTTGAAGACTCCCCGATATAGGAGAACCATCTTACCTAACCCGTAGGCTCGCCAGTGGCCATATTTGGCCAATAATATAATAGATTTCTCGGAAATAATACCTTTCTAGGAATTGCGACCGGAATGTACACTTAAACGAAATATTGCTAATGGTATGTAATAGGAATAGAAATAAATAATGAACCAAAGGTTAAGAGTTCATACTTGAGAACATTAAAACATTGACTGTAACAAGAATCTGCTTGTAAACATAATTATATTTTACTCTTTCCGCAATAATCTTAGAAAGTAGCTCTGATGTAAAATTGACGTGAAGAGACGTGAAGTTTTGAGTGAAAGAATTGAGTGAAGAGTTCACAGTAAACGCTGATAACGCTAAAGATATATATGTAAGCCTGGATGCACTGCTGAACGTACATTTGGAATACGGGAAGTTATACGTAGACACAGAAAAAGCTGTACAACTGCTATAAAACTGTTTAGCTGTCGGTTAGCCGCACACCTCTGCGGCTAACCGACGTAAATAATCAAATGCAAGGGTGAACAAAGTATTATAAAGAATATAAAGAAGAGACAATCAGAGTGACTCACGGACGGATCGACATAGATTTCTATCTGGATAACCATAGAAGTATCCCTATATTAAGTTAATTTTTATGACTGTTGCGCGATCTTTACTGCCGTGCGATTCTCTAATGATTCGTCGACGAGCTTGCCGATGTCAAATATTTTGAGATATCGCCCTTGTACATAAGGTTGCTGTTCCAACGTTTCTTGTCATCTCGTCATTTGTTTCATGGATGTTGTTTCACGTTTATGTAACTATACGATTTATTTAATTATTTATATATTTTATTTAATATATTTCATTATGTTCACTGATTTCATGCGGTCCTTTACAAATGAATAAGTGGGGCTGTAGCCAACACTTAGAGGCCTTTGGAAATGTTTACTTGTTAGTGCTCCTAAGTGTACTGTGTTCAGGTGAGGAACTGGTCTTCGATCCCTTCAAGCTTGAGAGTGCAATATGGGGATTCCAGCAATCTTTTATCCACGCCCGCCGAGAGCGGGTACACTTCTATACTACACGTCTACAGCAATTCCTAATTTAGGTAAGAAGAGTTACATATCTCTCTCTCTCTCTCTCTCAGCCGTTGAACGTCCACTGCTGAACATACGCATCCCCCATGATTTTCCAAAAGGACCGGTTGGAAGCGGCCTGCATCCAACGTCGTCCTGCGACCTTCATCAGGTCGTCTGTCCACCGTGTCGGTGGACGACCTACGCTGCGCTTGCCGGTCCGTGGTCTCCACTCCAGAACCTTTCGGCTCCATTGGCCATCTGTTCTGCGTGCTATGTGCCCTGCCCACTGCCACTTCAACTGGCTAATCTTTTGGGCTATGTCGGTGACTTGCGTTCTTCTACGGATCTCCTCATTTCTGATTCGATCACGTAGAGAAACCCCGAGCATAGCCCTCTCCATAGCTCGTTGTGCGATTTTGAGCTTTTCTATGAGGCCCATATGAGGCACCACGTTTCAGTGCCATAAGTCATCACTGATAACACACTTTGGTCGAAGACTCTTGTCTTGAGGCACTGAGGTATTTTTGACGAGAAGACTTCGCGAAGTTTCCGGAACGCTGCCCAGCCGAGTTGGATTCGACGATTGACCTCTTTCTCGAAGTTGGACCTGCCTAATTTGACTGTCTGTCCCAGGTAGATGTACTCGTCAACAACTTCGAGAACTGAGTTCCCAACTGATATTGGGGTAGGTACAACATGGGCATTAGACATAATTTTCGTCTTATCCATGTTCATCTTAAGACCTACCCGTTGGGAAACTCGATGGAGGCCTTCGAGCATTGTACTGAGGTCTTCCATGGATTCTGCCATGACTACAATATCGTCGGCAAAGCGAAGGTGAGTGATGTATTCGCCGTTAATATTAATGCCAAGTCCTTGCCATTCCAGAAGCTTGAAGTCGTCTTCCAATGTACCGGTGAACAGCTCTCTAACCTGCCGGGTCGAATATCATTGTATTGTTTCTTACATATGAAACAATACAATGATATTGAACCCGGCAGATTAGAGAGCAACATGCAATGACAGAATGTCAACCACCTTTCGACGGTAGTAGATTATAAAGAATTGATAATACATAACATAAACATTCATCTATTCACATAAAACAATTTAAATTTGAAGCCTCTTGTCCTCGGTGTAGCGTTACACTGTGATTCGAAGACCAGCGCCTTCTCCCATTTATGGTTCCACTTAACTAAAATTATGTCAAAACAGAAATACAAAAGAAAAAGAGAAATGAAAATATCAAAGCTTGTAGTGATGATAGAGTTTATTTCCATTTTATTTCCCTCTTTAGCCTACAAAGATCGAACAACAGTTCTTTATACATTTTAGGAACGGAACCCTCAAAATAAGAAACTGAAACCGATCCAAGCGAGCGTCTCCACTCTTAAACACGCTGTTCAAAAATCAAACATCTATTAAATTAACCCGTATCGGTACCTTTATAGAAAAAGGGTTGTCTACTTTGTTTCTCAACATTTATTTATCGATATAGCATATAGGAGATTAAGCTATAAAGCTGGGTACGATGCTGAGCGCTGCGGGAAGTCAGCCCGAGCATTACATTTTACAACTATTAGAGGAGGCATGTAGGTTTATGATCCAACAACACAGACTCAATAACAGTAACTACATCCAGTACCAACGGGAACACGCCATGATACCAATAACAACTGTTTGAATTCAAAGTTATTGCATGTATTATTTGTTTAAAGCCCTTCTTTCGGTGCTTAAAAGTGAAATAAAAAGACGTCGTGCATTGATTTCAAAATGCTGTATTCAAAGGGAATATCAATGATGAATAAACATTGAATATTGCGGTAGTACTTTGATGTTTTCTGGTTGTTTCTGTTTAAACTTTGACGTCGCATGTAATTTGATTCTTATTTTATCAGAATTTACAATACTTCAAAATTTACACGGTTATACTTACGAACTTTTGCTTTGAGGAACCACGGAGGAGGAATCTGAATAAATGACCTACCACCTAGTGCGATGGGATTCGCCTCTTACGGTTCGCATCCCCATAGTAGCGGTGGGAAACTTTAACTTCGTTATGTCACAGAGACGATTATGTACATGCATGTAACTGGTGTCATTTCTTAAGCATTAACGCCTACATTCCTTTGGGGATCGGTAAAGTATAGAAACACCGCCATTGCGAGTCTAGTGTCATTTTATTGACTCGGCTTTTAAGTGATGCATGTGGGAGGATATGAAATAGTTGAACTGTACAGTTAATTAACAATTGTAGAGATCGGTGTTCGTTCTCACTCTTGTAACAGAGCTGATTCTCAGCTGACCTCAACCTCAATTCCGTTATATCACGTGACTAATTCGTTCTCCTTATGTTCAGTGCGACGCCTGCCCATAACAGTTGCAGTACAATCCCTTTGAGGTTGAATGTTTTGCGCAGCACGTCACTACGCTAGTAGTCTAAACGAGCGTACCTACTTGTTCAGTCTCATTCGTAGTCACAAGTACCAAAAAAATTTGATCGATTCTTTTATTTTTTAGGACATTAAGACTTATGGTGAGCTTGACTCGCTATTGCTCTTATATTTATTACACTAAGTTGGTCAATTGCAAGTATTACTTACCGTTATTACGATAGAGTAAAACTGAAAATGTTAAAGAAAACTTGTTTGTTTTGAGCTTAATTTTATTTTAAACATGTTTTTTTTAGTACCTCCTCTTAATGTGGTTTTAATATTTGTTTCTTTTCAATTTACTTTTTATATCTTTTAATATATCAGGGACATTTAAAAGTTGACTAGTTCACTACAAGACTATAGAACTGTGTTAGTAAAGCCTATGTCTGCCTATTATCTTTATGTTAGCCGTTACTAACTCTAAATATGCTATGTTGTTCAATGTAATCAGCCCATTTTGTTACCACTACTGGGACTCGAGCTTTCCTCTCAGAGAGAGGAGTAGGGTCATAATCCACCACGCGGGCCTAGTTCGGCTTGGTGGATAGGTTAGTGGCCAACCCATGTCGAAGTTTTCAGACCGCCTGAAAGCCTTTGACATAGCCCAACGACTGGGACCGACGGATTAACGTGCCCTCCGAAGCACGAAAGCGCTCAATTGAATAATGCCACTAGCGGTCACCCATCCAAGTCCAGACCGCAGCAAGTGTTGCTTAACGTATTGATCGGTTAAGATCGCTAAGACAACCTCCGCTACGAGCGCTTTGCTATGTGGTTGTTTCTTATAAAACCCATCAATTAAAGAATTATATATTAATCTAAGTCATATTTAATTTAAACTACGATGATATGCAAAAGCAGAGAGAAAGCTACAGCGTATTTAAAAGTAAATATTCAGGTCACAATATTTAACATTCTATCTACAGAAATGCGTCTACATATTGCGCCATTCTGAAACAATTCCCATAATGTTTGAGATATTTCTGAGGAATGCGCTGTTGAAAACGGAAAAAATATCAGTGGTATTTTTCGAGAAGCTGTAATTATACTCTCTTTTATTTGGTTTATTTTAAGAAGCGTTCTGAAATATCGTCTCAATGCGGTTGTTTCTATATTCATTTGTTTTAATATGGTATTTTTATTGACCGAGCGAGCTAAGCGTCTCTGCTTTCAAATTGTTTTTCGTCTGTCCATATGTTTGTTATTTGTTGGTCTTCCTGTACAGGTCGCATTTTTCAACCGTAAAAATGAAAACCTTTAAAAATATTTAATATATTTTTTTAAGTTTACTGTGGCTACTACTCAGGCTCACGGAATGTTGGAAGAAGAAAATTGTCCTGGCTGAAGAACTGTTCAGGCTTGCTCTGAACAAAGAGGAATTTAGAACGATGACGACCAACCTTTAGTAGTGGACAGGTACCCAAAGAAGAAGTGGCGCTCTTAACCAACTGATTATAACCTGACTTTAAAGAGGAATTTAGAATAAGAGCATAATTGGTCAAGTGGTTTACGATAGAATATGTTGTGAAGGACGAGTACTTTGAAAAATTATTGTTCGATGGTCTTCCTACAGGTAGACCATCATCATATAGGTCAGGATGCAGGTTGCAGTTTTCAACCAATCTTGACGAAGCTTGGTATATGGATACCTGGTATATGATTTTACTATTTAATATGTTTTATTGTCGCCTTCGACCGAAGATGTGGGAAACAAAGTGACTGATGCGCAACCGCTGGTACTATTATTTAAATAATAGTCTGTCACTATTTAAGTTTCCCCAGATTCTTTAAGCTACCTATCTACAATTTCCCTTACCTTACGAGGGATATAATATGACATAATGTGTATATAACTTATGTTGAATATATCTAGTAGTAGTTTTTTTTTTTTATTATTATTATTATAACTAGCCTCCAGAGACACCAGGGTCCGTGCCATTTTTTAGTTTTTTTTTACAAATTTATCAAATCTAAATATAATAAAAAAAGACAACTATACATACTTAATTAGAGGACATAGGATTACTAAACTAACTAAAAAACTTACTAAAGGGCTATATCGTTTCTGAGTCTGCATCAGCATTAAGAGCAGACCGGTCTCCTCAGACAGCACCCGTTCACGAGTTGACACATGTGGCAGCCATCGCCTTCCTCAACCATATTTGAGGGAAGATGGCGACCCGCCATACGACGCCACCGCCTGCCGACACCTTTTCGTGAGCGTGTCTGCTCTGTATGCTCATACTTACTCTTTGTCAAATACAGCTAAACTTAAAAAAAAACTAGTAGTATAGTAAAAAAATACTTGTAGTATTGCACTGAAGCAGGGCTAGTAGTAGGTTAAACTGCCAATAGATAGTTTATAGAAATTGAGAGAGTACATTATGGATAGGGCCCCTAAACTGTGGACAAACTTGGATTATCTATATACTTATAAAGGTAATGATTGCGATCCGAGTCTGAAAATTTGTTTAATTGTGTAAGGCATAGGCTACTCTTATATTATTTATTTTACAATGACTACTTACTAATTCCGCCTCGCGGTTTCACCCGCTTGGTGGTAGAAAATTATGATGCCATAAGTAAGTCCTATGTGTTATTCAGCGCCCCGTATATCTCATACCAAACTTCCTAAATATTTTTTTTTATTCATTGTAACTTTCGTATTTATCATATTAATGCGATTTTAATACAATTAGCTTACGCCCGTGGCTACGTTTACTGAACAGCTGATCTGATAGTAACTAAAAGGGTATTTTATATAAAAAGCAATGAAAGAAAAAAACATAACAAAATATAAAATACTTGCATCAGACATTAAAAGTAAGTTCATAAGCACAGTCTCGACTTCAAACTTAATACACTCTTACAATTTTATTTAAAAATACGTCACTGAGGAAGAATAAAAAAGTTAAACAGCCATCCCTGGTTATGCACCACTAGAGACTGAAAAACTTGCAGTCTAACTTATAATAAGCGAAAATTTTATTTCACTCGCTTGGTTTATACTCTTTCAGCAGATTAAGTACTTTGTATAGTAAAAGCGAGTATAAAATTAAGATTTATTTTTTACTGCGGAAACCTTTTTGCCATATAATAATATATTAAATAATGCCATGTATTGTTAATAGTAGTTTTAAGTTTAAAGAGCGTTTACTCTATGCGAATGCCGCTCAGTGTGATAACAATAAAACAAATTGCAATCTAAGTATCCTATCATCTACCTACTATAAACGTCACATTCTTTTTTAAACCATTGTACCAAAAGGACAAGTCGTGCGCCTAATGTTACGCAGTCACCCAAAACTTAGAACTGTAGTTTTGATAGATCTCTGCGCTCGTCACCCCTGGTTTTTGTGTCTTTTTCCATCCAGTAATTTCATTTGCTACATTGCCCAGGGTGTGAACCCTAAAACAGTAATGGTTGCGCACTATTGCTTCGCGGCAGGCTTATACCTGGCACTGCGGTGGTACCGATCAATACGGGATCTTGCATAAGTGACCTGCCAGTTGTTTGGGTTTTCTCGACTCTAACGATTCGCGTCCTGATGGCACAGGGAATATTCTAATCTCCTCACATAGAAACATATTGACACAAGCGTCACGATCTGAAGATTATCGGAGAAAACGGGGCCGACTCCAAACACACACTGACAGGTATCATCATCATCATCTTAGCCGTAAGACGTCCACTGCTGGACCTAGGCAACTCCACCACAAATTTTCAAAGGGACCAGTTGGAAGCGGCCTGCATCCAAGGTCGTTCTGCGACCTTTATCAGGTCGTCTGTCAACTTTCTCAGTGGCCGAACTACGATGTGCCTGCCGGTCCCTAGTTTCCACTGCAGAACCTTTCAGGCTCCCTTGGCCATCTATTCTGCGTGCTATGTGGCTTGCCTACTGCCACTTCAACTGACTTATCTGCTGATCTATATCGGTGACTTTAGTTCGTCAACGGATCTCCTAACTTCTGATTTGATCACGTAGAGCCCCAAACATAGCCCTCTACATAGCTCGTTATGCGAATTTGAGCTTTCTTATGAGGATCACTTATGAGTAAGACAGATATATGAAACACTAACTAAGAAATAGTTCGCCATCATTTCCCAAGACTTATCTAGTATTTACTGACAATACAATCAGGAAAGTGTATTTAATTTAATACAGAAGAACGTCTGTCGAGTTGTCTCTAGAGTCTTAACATCTTTACCGACCATCTACTTTGAATAAGATAAGAGAAACTATCTAGTTTCCTCGAACGATAAGTGTCTGAATTCCAATTCCAATAAAACTTTTCTATTCAACGAGACTACTGTTTCAATCTGCGTGAATCAAACTTGCGTTTGCTTTCCATCTGGTTCACTAAGCAGGGCTCTTTGTCTCTTTCGTATTCCTAGATGGAAATACAGATAGGGACTTTGACAATTCTATCATGTAATCAAGTGTCTTTTTCTGACATTTTTACCCGACAGCAGCGAATCAAAAAGGCGGGTCATGTGTTTAGCCTGTAAGTATGTATGTACGTACATATGTTCGCTGGTAACTACTAAATGGCTCAATCGATTTTGATAAATGATACAGCATTATGTTGGTCTTGATGGCGCGAATGTCACTGGGTACATATAATTTTAATAACTATTACCGTAGTCGGGTTATAAAACTTTCAGTTTGTTTCTGTGGGCTATTGTTTAAGTCCTATTCTTGAAAATTGTCAACGGAAGAATTGACAGTTCAAACATACATGAAAAGATCGGTACAAAATTTTCGTTCAAGGAACCAGGAACTGTAATAGTAACGTTCACACACACAATAACACATCACAAACATCCAAGACCTGAGGACAAACTTTATACTCATTACACAAATATTTATCCAGACTAGGGATCGCACTTCGAAAAAATAATCGACATCTAGCCAGATCTACAAACCAAAAGCTTTCTTAACCATTCACTTGGCTATTCATTAGACAAATGGAGAGATGAATTTTATGAAATTTTGATGGGTATTAAAAACACTATCTATATATATATATAAATGAACCCCTGCTTCTCTCCGGGTCACACTATTACTTGAGCACGGCTGGAGCAATCTTGCTAATTCTTTTCTACCGACTTCCAAAAAGGAGAAGGTACTCAATTCGACTGTATTTTTTATGTTTGTTACGTCATAAGTTTGGAATGGGTCAAACGATTCTTAAAATTCTTGTGTTTGAAAGCGGTGCTCCCCGTGTGGTCCCATTTAAATTTTCATCAAATTCGGTTTGTAATTTTTGAGTTACACTCCAATAACTGAATAGAATAGAAGTCGGTGTCAAATTTTTCAAATTGTACTTGTTTTGTTGTTTTAACTATTGTCAGAAGAAGGTTCTTATAATGTAATAAGAAAAAGTTAGAAAATATGGGTGGTTATGGCGAGGCCGAAGACCGAGCCTACTACGCGAACGAAGTCGCGGGCAGTCGCTAGTATAACTATATAATCAATTCTTAAACTGTAGAGTAAACAAAAACTAAGCGAATACATTAACCCAGTAACGTTGATTCGATTCGAATCGCATTTAATTAAGGGGCGGTCTCGCTGTCACGACAAACATGGCGATTTGAATCGTCCACACTGATCGAGAACTCACGATCCATTTTATCGACTGAAACGCATCAATACACTCGTTCGGTGTTCAAGCCACCGGTAACCGTACACCGATGCAACACTAATATGGACCGGAAAAGATTTTATGTTAAGCTTGAGTTTCAGTAGAGCGAAAGTTCGTAAAAACAGCCATAAAATGAAATTTAACGCTTTATTTGTTTGAATTGTTGTCCATCACTAGTCTCAGTATTATTTTGGGCATCATCAAATAAATGTAAATATAAACTTGGGAATGTGGACTGAAGATCGGTTTCGAATTTTCAATGCTTTGTGATAAACAATCATCTATTATGTAGCTATTTACGTAATACAACTGCGTACAATACTTACCATTGAGTTTGATGTTTTACACAATTGCCTATGGAACTTTATCGTTTTGAATGATGAATATAAAAATTGTTCTAAACAACAAAGATTTTAATGATATGATGTGCCGTAAATTGTTACCTTCAAATACTTTAAAAGAAGTTAAATTTTAGAATACACTCTTTGGCATATTTTTTAATCTCTTTGGCAAACTTTCTTTTGAAAAATCTTGCATTATCACGCCTGATACATGTTGTATGATGTATTATATGTATTACGTATTCAATGTGGCAACGCGGTGATTATTATAGCGTATCAGTAGTAGCCATCAGGGCCATAGAGTATATAGTTTATACTCTATGGCCCTGATGGCTGCCGTCTCTTGTAACAAGAAAGCCAAAAACGGATTTCAACCACGTTGACAAAAGCAAGGCTTGTTTCATTTAAAACATACACCTGCCTCTTGGTATATCTCATAACAATACATTTCTTCAAAAACCAATCATACATTTTTACATACTCATCTTATTACTTAAAGTTTTCCTATTACCTTATTGCTAACACGCGCTTGTATGAGTTTCAAAAAGTCAAAATCATAAGTTACTAACGTACGCTAGCTTAAATATAAACAAAAAAATCCTTAAGATAACTTTAACTAAACGGTGCGTTAAATCGGCCACGTATGAGCTTCCATCCCAGATATAAAGATTCGTGACTGCAGAATCACAAACGGTAGCCAGCGTCGGAAATCAAATCCAATTTAGTTCATTTGCTTGCCAGTAAATTTCGCATCTATGTTGCATTGAAACGATTGCCTTCGAATGAAGTTCCCAGTAGAACATTTTCAGTGTTTTCGATAGCCGTTACTGTTTGCTTTTTGTATATCACGTAATATGCAAGGCATTTCAAAAGAAATAATAAAAACTTTAATAATTAATAGTTTAGGATAAATCTATTTAATTGTTTTTTGGGTATGTACTTGCTACGATGTTCCACATAACGAACTAGAGAGACGAATTCGATCTTCGGATTAATGCCTCAGTGGCCTAGGTGGTCATGGTGCATAACTTAGTCTTTAACTTCCTCTTTAGTCAGAAGACGCGGGTTTGTATCCAGTCCGAGGTTATAATTTTTCTCTCTAATATTATGAAGTTTAGTTTGACTACGATCACCTGGATTGTGATTTAAAAGCCAAGTAAAAAAAGTCAAATATGTACAGCATGATAATATTCGTACCAAATCTGACGTCACATCTCAAATGTTAACAAAACTGAATTAACAAGTACAATATGAAAAATTAAATACCGACTTCCATTCTATTTAGTTATATACTTGATATATTATATATCAAGTTGGAGTGTAACTCAAAAACTACTGAACTGAACTGAATTTGATGAGACCACATGGTCCAAAATGACCAAAGCAGCTTTCAAACAAAAAAAGAATTTTGAAAATCGGTTCACTCTATCGAAAGTTATGTAACAAAAATAAATCAAAAACAAAAAAACGTACAGTCGAATTGAGTGTATGAGTACCTTCTCCTTTTTTGAAAGTCCGCAAATGGACGAAAAAAGGATTCAAGTATTTCTTAAGATTAATACAAAAAAAAAAACTAAATCCGATCTCAAATGCGGTTGACATACTAGCGTAACTTTTTACATAATTCTAATTTATTTTAGCCGTGCGAGGGTTGCTCTTTAATTAAAAGTTGTTCAGTAGACTGTGAAATCTTGTCAAATGTTCAGTTGTCAGATAAATGTATTATGTAAGGTTATATGAGTGGACAGCCGTGTGATTCGGATGGCGCGTTACATTTTTGTTAAGCTCCGTTTTTGTTAAAACGAATGTTCGAAAAGCTATACATCTTTTTTTTAAGGCAGTGGAACACTTTGTGAGTAAGTTTTTCCTGGAACGTACTGCCACCATACGTTTTACTAACTTGAAGAAGTAATATTCGGAATACTGTGTTCTAGTTTGAAGGGTAATGTTGCCGTTGAAAATAAAGGCACATGAGACTTAACAACTTAATGTCTCAGGTTTACAAGTGCAGAGCAGTTTGTTAATTCACCAACGAAATTCATGTGTTCTATTAAAATTGTATTTATTGTAAAAATGACAGTTGCAGTGCCAGTCAGAGTTTAGAACTGTGGCACTGCTTTGCCACGTTTGCCCAGTAATTTCACTTGCTACAGTCCAGGCGTTGTATTCGATGAATAGCTACCAGATTAACGCAAAATAGTTTTTACATCGACTTTATACAATAAACGTCTTAGTTTGTGCTTGTGCTTTTTATCTTCTACTCGTAGTTAAAACATAAAATTATATACGGTAATGATGTTGTTTATATTAACAAGTACAATTTGAAACATTTAATACCGACTTCCATTCTATCCAGTTATTGAAGTGTATCTCAATAACTACTAGACCGAATTTCATGAAATTTAAATGGGACTACACGGGAAGTACCAGCTTTCATACAAAAAAGAGTTTTGAGAATCGGTTCACCCAGTCGAAAGTTATGAGGTAACAAACATAAAAAAAAAGTGCAGTTCAATTGAGTACCTCCTCCTTTTTTTGCAAGTCGGTAGAAAATATACTGTTATTGGTCTACAACTACATAAACCAAATACTGTCACAACTTTACATCCTTAAAAGTGTCGGCAACTCAAATAACATAATCAGGCATGTTCTTTTCAGAAAACTGCGCCATGTTTTAACAATTAGGTTCTTACAACATTCTTCTAATTCAAAGTACTTTTAATGAAACAATAACTAAATACTCGTTAAAATTCGATGCTCGGACTCGAACCTCGGTGGCCTAGTTAGTCAATGAAGTTTGACACGGAGAGTCAGAAGACGCGGGTTCGAATCCCGTCCGAGGATGTGCATTTTTCTCTCTATAAATTTCAACGTTTGAGATCACTAAAGCAGGCGTTAGTGCTAAAGTAATACTATAACTAAATACTCTCTGCTTCTTCTGATACTTTTAATGAAACAGTACCTTAAGCTGTAAACTTTGTAAGTCCAAGTAAGTTTAATCCAAATGGGTAGCAGTTGTTCATATTATGTTTTCATATGTGGCTTTTAATTTTTTTTTGTGGAACGCCTTCATAGTTAACGGACGCGTTGAAATGTCATACTTAGTTGATCTCTTATCTGTAAGCGACCAATATTTGAAGTTCACTTTTTTTTAGATCGCTCGATAACTCATACATACTTACAACATTAATATTGTAGCTACTAATGCCTAAAACAAGAAATATTGTATTTATTCATAGTCTTTTACTTCGTATGATAATTAATGCACGAAAGGTTGTCAGAAAGAAAAGAAAAAAATGACATATAGTATAAGTATGCTAATTGTACTACCCTAAATTAAGAGTATATACAGTAAGATATTTTGTGTATATTTGATAAATGAAAGTGTAACATAGAATTATTGTATTGTTTTAATAAGTTTTATATTACATAAAAAAATGCTGAAATTAATAAGCTGGTCTTGTTAATATCTAATCATGAATAATGCAAAAAGTGGCTGTATAAGTGCACGAGCGGTCACGTCATACAGAAAAAAGGGTGAAAATTTTTAACACGGTGTATGTAAGAATATATTTCATAGTATTAAAATTGTAGAACCGCTCCTAAATTCTTTTAAGAAGTTCTTCGCTAATTTTGTCGCAAAGTTTATTTACTTCTAAAACATTTTAATTTAAAGGAAGAACCTACCATCAATAATTTAGAAACATCTTTAATATCGGACAGTAACATGATTCGGATATCTACGTAAGGAGTATCGGTGCGCCTTACGTCGTTGCACACCGATCTCTAAAACATCGATGCATCTTTGACAACATCCTTGAATCAACGACGAGATGACAAGGAACGTTGGAAAAACAACCCAGCCGTGCGATTCTGTAAGAGCAAACATCGTTGCATCTTTGACAACATCCGTGCAACAAATGAAGAGATGACAAGAAACGTTGGAAAAGCAACCTAATGTATAAGGGCGAAGTATTAACATCGGTGAGCTCGTCGACGAGGTCGTCGACAAATCATTACAGAATCGCACGGCTGTATACAAGGGCGATATCTCTTAAGTATTTGACATTGGTGAGCTCGTCGACGATCGCAACAACGAATCGTTAGAGAATCGCACGGCTGGTCGTGACAATATTGAGTGCAAAGAAGTGTATGGCTGGATAAACCCAACAATCAATTTAATTATGTTAAATTGTCCTAGATTTGTGTTTCAAATTTTCAGGTGTCAACATTTTATTGTATTAACCGCCAAGTCTTCGTAACGATGCAAGAGTGTACAAAAGTGTTCAAATTCGCGAAACTGTATTTACTTCGCTTTCGCCTTAGATAGTTTTTGTTATGCATCCACTACTTCACCAGGACGTGTCTTAGTCTAAATCTCAACTATCAACTAAAAAACTAATTACATATATTATTTGCATGAGGATGTACTTAAAAACGTACAAGACAAAAAGGGGGCAAGTAGGTCGTATTCGATAACATGTTCTTCTTGTTGCCACAGTGCAGTGGGACAAGCACGAAAGTTTGTTAAAGTGTAATGTAATTGCATCGTTAACGTATTTAGTACAAACTGTCATTTATCTAGTACATTAGTGGCACAGATAACTCATAGTTTTACTGAATACGTAAACGATACGATAAAGTTACACTTAAGGAGATTTTCGTGCTCGGCCCACTGTATAGATGCCACTATATAGACCGCCGTATAGATGACTTCAGTACGGCATTGGATTTCATTCGTAAGTCATTTGGTGCTGTGCCACAGTCAGTGCTAACGTCTCTCCGCCTAATACTAAGTTTTTTTCTAATGACCGGTTCTATATTGTATTTATCACATATCTGTCTATCCGCTTTTATCAAATAATATTAGCATATTGCGAAATTTTTTTAATTTGTTTTGGTACTGTATGATTATTAAAACCTGTTATGTTATGGTTCCTCTGAATATATTTGTGTAGGTAACGGAATTTTAATTTGTTGTGTTTTGATAAGTGTTAATGGTTAGGCCGTTCTTATTAAATAAATAAATAAATCTACCGACGGCTTGCAAATATATAAAGACGAGTTCCATACGAATATTGTCAAAATTCTGGCTCAGCATCCACTATGCCCGAAAGATGTCTGGTAAGAGAGAGTGGTGATAAATATGACATAGAAATTGGCCGTAATGCGATGAAACAGCAACGATTAAGTAAATACGAGAATTCTTAAGTTAACAGAATAATTAGAAATCTAGCATAATGTTACACACTTCATTGATTGAAATCACTTTCAATGTCTTTGGAACTACCTATAAAGTGATAGATAGTCCAGGGTTAACAAGGGTCGGCCGTCGGAAAGAGGGTTACGAGATTGATCCCCACCTTGAGCTTTCGGTGAAGGTAACATCGTCATGAAATCCGCAGCATGGTGGTAGGGCACTTCTGGTGTATGCTCGGCTAGATTTTTTTTATAGTGGTTCATCAACTTCTCGTTCTCGTTCAAGTGGTTGGTCAACTCCCTCTCACCTGATGGAAAGCGAAGATGGAATCATGAACCAATGAACATTAGTGCCGTAAACTGCACAAATCGCCACCCCTCTGATGACCTGACATATAATTTTTCTCAGGGTCATAGCTGCAAGGAAATACGTACGCGGATACGTACGTACGGAAATGGGTTGTCTGGAAGAGATCGCTCTGAGCGATAAGACCGGCCATTGTTGCACCTAGTTTTAAGCATTGTTTTTTTATTTTATTGTCTAATATTAAGTCATAAATGTTGTGTCTCAATAAAGTGTTATCTATCTATGTACTCGTATCTACGCCGGCAAAGCATTCCACAATTCATTTACACGATAGAGGTAGGAACTGCCAAACTTTTTGGTTCGTGGTAAGAAGTTTTGAACAGCCGTGCGATTTTTTAGGAGCAAACATCGTTGCATCTTTGACAACATCCGTGAAACAAATGACGAGATGACAAGAAACGTTGGAAAAACAACCTTATGTACAAGGGCGATATCTCATAAAGTATTTGACATCGGTGAGCTCGTCGACGAGTGCATCGACGAATCATTACAAGACAGAGTCATCAGTACAAGAAACATATGTTTAGACACAGTCGTTACTCTAGGTATAGTGTGATACCATCTGCGATGGCATCATCTCTGATCGTCAAGTGAGATAGTTGTCTAACACTAGACTATCATGTCTGAAAAAACACAACGGACAATTTAAAAGACTTGTGTAATTAAATGTATTAATATTAAATTAGTAAGTTGTAGTAAATACGTACTTCATTTAGTAATTTGTTTTAATGTTCTTATGACATGAATAAATAAAGCCTTATACATCACAGATACTAAACTTATTCAGAAATTAGAATGGGGCATGAAAACCGCCATTCTGTTAAATTACGTAGGTTCCGCAATCGTAATAACCCTGATATAAATATTTCAGTTCTTTATCAACAATATCAAAGGTCGTTTCTAGCTTATTAATGTGCGGGAGTAAATTAAGAACTAAAAATAAATAATGACCAAATGGTACAGTTATTTCCCGCCCTACTTACCTTCAAAAGATTTTATGCGAACACTAACAATCTGGAAAATTGCCTACTAAATTACGCCAAATGCCTTGGAAATTTATTGTTCCTTTGGATTTTGTAATTAAGAAGAAGACGAATTGTGTAAACTAATTGGCAAGTTTAAAACTCGTCGTAAAAATGTTCGAATGGAAACGTTCTGTGGACTAATTATTAAGGCTTGGGTGAACATAAACTTTAATATTTTGTCAGAAATAATGTGGAGAGCCGTTTGAAAGCACGGTATTTAAAAAGATAATTATTAGGTATTGTAATTTTAAAATACGTTTAGCCATTTTTCAGTTTGACCCCCTAATGCGTGGCCCTTCGTTCAAGTCAAAATTAACTGAACGGTATTGTTTGCTAGTACCGTGAGCACAAGGAGTGAAGTTTTGAAAAGCTATACCAAATTTCAAAATTTAATAAATAGTGGTTTTGCATTGGCCGACTTGGTGAGTATTTATCACAAGGTACAAAGAGTGTCAGGTTTAAACTTTAAACTCTGTTAGTGAATGTTTGTGTGATGATCATATAAAAGTTGCCTTATTAATTAACATTTTTGTCACACTCTTGTTCAAAAAGCTAAGATGCTTTATAATATTGCATATTGCATATAGAGTTCATTTAAGTATATAATCACACTACCACACTAATATTATAAAGGCGAAAGTTTGTGAGGGGTTATAAAATATTCTTTCCACTTTTAGAATGTGAATTGTAAGAAGCGAGGAAACCTGAGCTCTTGTGCAATTAGCCGTCTTAGTTGGTGCCACTGTGGTCTCAAATATTCTACCCCGAAGCAATGTGTACAGTGCACAGGCATTACTGTGTGAGGGCGTGAAGTATTGTTGCAGGTGAACTTACAGGGCTAAAGAACTTAAAAACCAATGGCTCGGGATCATAAGTGCAGTGCGACGAAAAAGAAAATTCTTGGCTTTGAGTGGGACTATGAATGCCTGAAAGTACTTCTCATAAGAAAAATTTAAACGTACTTTCAATCATTATTAGATTTTTCTCACATCACTAAAATTTTAAGGTTATACCCCTAATCGGATTAAAGACTTGTTAAGAGCTTTCAAGGTCAATCAAATTCTAATATTAAAATTGCCTATAAAAGTGTAATAAGCTAGAATACACAAAGTGTAACTTTTAAAACGAACTAACCGTTACAAATATTCTCGTCTCCAAAGCCGATTAGTATGTTATTTATACATAACTCTGGTAGAGCGGTTCTACTCTACGTCCAAGACTGTACGCATATAGAGTTATAAAGCGCAAGAACTCTTATAAATATAATTCTACATTACTTCAGGCATGCATTCTAATCATCCATCAACCAAATCATCGCTTTCTATTGAACAATATTGTGGTCAAACAAAGTAATTATTGAAAATATGTATGAAAAGTATTAAACTGACATTCTTTTTCTTACTTTGATCGCTCTTATGAGTATGAACTTAAAACCTGTACAAACAATTCAAACTGTTAGCCAGGAGAGTTTTAGGAAGTTGTCTATCGTCAAAACTCGGATTTTCTTACAATCTTACCTTCACTGGAAATTGAAAATTGAGATAAGGTTCGAATTCCATGATGGCCAGAACAGTGGTCAAACCTTATTTCTCGGGTACGAGAGCCAATATCAATTGATTGATTTACCAAAACATGGACTGTGTAATCATAGATGTTTCTTATCGTGCTGCATGCAAATATTTCTATCGCAGACGTGTTCATGACGAGTTAATAGGTTAAAGAAGACGTTGGAGGACGAGCTAACGGATAAGCTTAGGTAGGGCTACATAATTACTTTACTTCTTAGTTGTGTATAAACAAAATATACTCATATAACGTTGAAATCGAAATAACATAAAATAAATAATCCTACATAACTGAATAAAGGTTTTTTTTTATTTTAAACTCAAACTCATATAAATAATGCATGTATTGCTTGTGTGCCAGGTTAATATATACATTGCAGGTCTTGTTGCCTAAAGTTTTTAATAGGTACATATCGCATAATACTCCAACGCTCATACGCGGGTGTGCAATTGTGCAAAAAAGAGAAGCGGTTCATTTCAATACATTATTATTTTTAATAGTTACTAGCTGCTCTCCACGGTTTCACCCGTGCGGTGATGAATGATAATGGCGATGATGAATCTTATATAGCGTATGTTACTCAGGGTGAATGTAGCTTTCCCATGGTAAAATATTTTTTGAAATCGGTCCAGTATTTTTGAGACAATTCGTTACATACATACATACATACAAATCTTTTTATAATATTAGTATAACTACAATACGACTAAGCACAATATAATAAGACTATTGAAATTATAATTCTTACATAAATCGTCGTTCCAATAAATATCTTAAAACTCTTCTATCACTGACTAGCTCTGTGGACACAGTTGTGGCGTCTTGCGTAACTAAATACCTATCTGAGTCCGTCAAATCGCAGTTGTACGAGTAATAATCGGATTATACTAAATAGAGTCGGTAACGGTATAACGTCTTTACCTTTGCTCTACATCTGGTTACATACCAATTTATAATCAAGTTAGTCCTTAGTTATGAGCGGGAATTGATAGGAGAGATATTTGTAATGGGTGTTTTTACTATACGGAGCAAAAGTATAGGGCTACTAAGGTTATCGTCGATAAATACAGGAACAGGGATATTTTTATCATATATTAAAAAGAGTACACGGTTAATGGACCTCCTAGAAGTATTTTATTTAAATTTTAAATACGGTCAGTGATCATGCGTCGATGATGAACACTAGCTTTATCATAAAGACTGGGACTTGAGAACGATAGCTGTAATCTAAATAAAGCTTGACAACAGATGGTAGCTGATTACTAACATAGAGGTAAGAAAGAAGAGAGGTAGATATTGCTAGAACGTGATCTACCACTGAGCTATAAGTTGTTATTAATTAATTTATTCCAAAGAATATTTCTTTTACCAGAAATTCAAGCCATTTATATTATTCAAACTTGCAATCTCCAGACCAGCGGCCAACTTTCAATACTACTTTGTTATGTGATCACTCCCAAAAGCGTACCTAAATGTAAAATCTGCACCGACAGAAAACGTCACAAACTCAGAAGTTATTAGTATGAACAATTGAGCAGTCAAGCGCAAATTTTCACTTGATACCTGTCGTCCAAATCTTGATTGAAGTTTATACCTTATCAAATTATCAGAACATTCAATAACAGGTTACCTTGTGGTTACTCCAAAAATGTCACCACCAACATCAGTCAGATTTGTCACTTCAATTCCAATTGAATGTGCTGATTAGCCAGATCTGACCGCAAAATCTTAAAGTGTTACCAAAGTAACGTTACAACGCCTTTATAAATAGGTGGATTTACACAATTTGTAATTTAATACTGACGTGTGATTGGGAACTAGATATTTAAAAAAACTTGTACGTATAGAATTAAAAAAAAAAATTGTTAAATAATCAGTGCGAGGCGAGACGCAATCACGAGCGTTCTGCACTCTCCTTGAAAAAGACCACCGGATGTGGTTGAAACTATAGTCGGAAAGATCTGACTTTTTGTACGTGAGTAAATCCCGTTTTTCATATTAAAAATGTTAAATAACAGTTAGGCCACAGATACAAGAGCAGCTTGAAATAGGCAGCATGGACTGCTTCAAGCTGCGACTGCACAGTGAACTATAGTCTTCTACGTACATACATACACGAAACTGCTCGAGCAGTTGCAAATGCTTGGGGCAGTTGACGGTCAAGCAGTTGCTAGGGATACACTGACTGCTCGAGCTGTCCAATGCTCTCGCGCAGTTACCTCCGCCCACGCTCTTCATTCCACGTCGTGCGCGTTTCCCGCCCCTGAATTGAAATCGTGACTAGTTGAGCAGTTAATACCAACTGATCCAACAGTTATCAATGGCAGCTTCAAGCTGTTGACTATGACTGCAAGAGTGACCTGTGTATGTTGATCACTGGCTATAACTGCTCGAGCCGTCCGTGTATTTCCGCGCTTACTGTTATGAATATATTTATATGGAATTTTACATGTAACTATATAAACTAAAATATATAATACTACATCAAAGCCCGAATTAAGTGGAGATCGATCCCTTTGTCGTATCATCGACGGCCAACCCTCGTTAAAACTTTTTTTTTGACGCAGAGTAAATTATGGAGATACCACTAACCCAGGAGGAGCATGGTTGTTATGCGGGAGTCCGCCAGAAGGGCAGCATACCCACTAA
Source organism: Selenia dentaria (assembly GCA_917880725.1). Classification (NCBI taxonomy): domain Eukaryota; kingdom Metazoa; phylum Arthropoda; class Insecta; order Lepidoptera; family Geometridae; genus Selenia; species Selenia dentaria. Next base: position 23,317,059 of record OU862893.1, read on the forward strand.
ACTTCTGCGGTGTTCCGTCACTGCCGTTCCGGGAACGCTGAAACGCTTTCTTATACCACCGCAAACCCGCCGCGGCGCTAAACCCATCTCCCTTGCGGCATGCAAGAACACATAGTGCGCCGCAACCACCTCGGGATACCATCCCACAAATAGACCCAGATTCCTTCGTGTCTTGACGCCTGTAGTCTTCCTACGATGGGTCAAGTGGTTCAAGTGGCCTGCTACTTGGACCGCAGAGGATAGGAGAGCGTCGCCTCCCAATACTGGCACTCCTCATCCCCTGCGGCCCCACCGCGTCTGCTATGTAAATGTGGCGGCCCCATGAAGGCCACGGAAGGCAGGGACATAGCAGCACACCCTCTTCCGCGGCCTCCAACTCTCAACCGTGACGCCGCCTATGCGACACCACAAACCATCTCAGTTGAGATAGCGCCCATATACCAACGCAACCTACATACGACCGCTCGCATGTCGACTTGGAGGAGAAAGCCCATAAGAGCTGCCCCTCACCGGGCACGCCAGCTATCATCACTGGCAGCCCCATTGGTTCCTTCCCCTTGGCTTCAACGTAGCTTTACCCTTTGGGCTACAATCGCTTCAAAACACTAGTAGTGGAACAGTTAGGTATAGGCATATTCAGTAACGGGCGGTTCTAGCTACTTAAAAGGTGCCGAATTCAAAAACTTATTAGTTTTTTGGCTGGCCCCAAATTAGATAGCTCTTTAAATAATTTTGAAACTCACAAGTTGGATAATCTATCGCTAAGCACCATACAGTGTATTCTAGCAGCTGTACCTACTTTACAGCCAATTGGTATTGTAGGTTACGTGCGATATCTCTTTCGACCGCAACATCACTGAACATCAAGTAAAATATCGATCAAACACTAGCCTATCAAACGTTTTTTTTATTTTTTATTTTATCGATGCGTGGTTTAGGTGGTTCTACGATGTATCGGCTCAAACATTCTCTCACGATAAAGCGAAAAACCTTCTTATCTACCATATCAGCATTGGAAACTTGTATGTCTAGTTGATTGCGAAACGCGCTGTTATCAAGAGTTTCTAGAAAGATCACTGTTTATTTTGGTCTTAGATTCAAAATTATTCAAAAAGATATTTTATCTAATTTGGGACTCGCTTACAAACTAATAAGATTTAAAATTCGGTAACTTTTAACTCCACTTTGCAGAAATACATTTTTGCTAAAATCAACTTATCTTGTAAACAGTAGGGCGCATAAAGGTTCTAAATTTTAACAGCCACACCACCGGCGACCAAATCCCTTCAGAATACATACATAAAAACATAATTCGTATTACGTACCCATAGCTATACGAGTATACGACATTGTGAAAACGATGGGTACAGGTTTATTGGAAAATTACAATGAGATACTGCGACAGGTGTAATGGTGTTTGGTGAAATGGGTCGCCGATTGTGATCTTTGGGACTTATTATAGGGGTGATATAGAAATGCTGTTCTATTTTCAGATAAAAAGGTTTTGAAATATATATTAGACATTATTATTTGACTACTGTCGATATAATTATATGTCACATATAAACATTTGCCTCTATAAACGGATATTAATAATGCAATTATGTTTTAATAATCAGCTATTTGAAGCGATGACAGCTTGGGGGTATAAGTTTCCGCCGCCATTTCGTCGACCCCTAAGCCTAAGGTCGTTACCTTAGGGTTGAGCTTTCGATAAATCTAACGTGGTTATAATCCACAACATGGTGCTCTCTGGTACCCCGTCTGACTAGCTAGCATCCTCGTGATTGAGAATCTGTCATAAAACCACTAATGAAGGTGTGTTGCAGCAGCAATCCTTAAAAAGCCAGTTGCCATTGTAAGTATGATGACAAACGTATTGAGTCTGTACGGCACTTATGCTCGCAAAGCCAGATCTGTTAGACTTTGAAGATATGTCGCTGAAAAAGTAAAATTACAGTTGGCAAGAAAATAGCCATTTTACATTTTTTTATGCCAATCGATCCTGTTTCTAATTCTGATCAATAACTTTCTATGGGACTAACCGTCGTTGGAGTACTCAAAAAGTCACATACTGCAAAAAACTTTTCCCGTACATTTTGTATAAGCATGGACAGAAGAAATAGGAGTTCATCCTACTAATATTATAAACGCAAAAGTTTGTGAGAATGGATGTATGGATGTTTGTTACTCTTTCACACTCAAACGGCGGGGCGGGGTAGTGGCGATTTTATACAACATTTTAGTTTTCAGCAAGTAAATGGCCTCAACAGAGTGCACACACGTATTCCTAATACATCAATAATTCAGTGATGTGATACGCCAAAAGATATTCACTACAGTAAATACGTGACTTATTTAACACCTAAGCTACTCTTCACACATCTAAATTCTGACCAGACACTGCCTTGAACCCAATCTCGTAATCAAACATCGTATGCTGCATCGGTTCTCTCTGAACGATTTAATGGCTACCTACTTGAAACCAGTCTTTGAAGTGCCGGTGAATGCACAAATTTTTATTTTAGCAGTATTTCTTAAATACTGTTTTACAGACGTATTGAGTTTGTACGGCACTTATGCTCGCAAAGCCAGATCTGTTGGACTTTTAAGATATATCGCTGCAGATTAACGATCGAGATTTTTTTTTATAATTAAGAGATGTGCAAATTCACGAACATTATAAAAAAGACTAAAATAATTTGCAGATCCGACGTTATAGTGCTTATTAAATGGTTCACATACATAATCTATAAACAATTAATAAATACCAGGTCTATTTCATACACGGACTAACAAATACTACTTGTGACTTCACAGTCAACATGAATCAACAAAAAGGGGATGATTGTTATACAAATATATACTCCACCGTACGAACGATAATAATGAGCCATCTTTATTAATTTATTTGTAATCACTGTATTAGTAACATAAAAAATAGAAAACGTAGATCGTTAAAATTAAACAGTTAAAAACCGCATCTTATAATAAAGCCGTGTGTCCATACTCGTCCACATGCAATACACACTCAAGAGTTGGCATTTGCTTACGCAATAATAAAAGCCATATTTTAAAGCTATAATTTGCGTTGCTGAAAGAATGGCTGCAAATTCACCTACAGTCTCTTCTCAATATAAGTGTTAGGGTGGATCTTCATAAGAAGATGAATGTTTGCGATTACGTTTCATGACAGCCGTAATTTTTGCGACTTGTATAGGTATACAAGTTTCTTGGTCTCTGTCCCAAATGGTTACAGCACGCGATGAGGCGTGATTCATACGTCCAGTCCGCATTTAACTTATCACGCGTTTAATTGGGTGTTACTCTGCTGTCACTCAAGATAACCCTTTAACGGTATCTGGATCGGGATCGTGAAATCTGCATCTTGGTGCAAACGACGTGCTATTTTTTCGATACCTAGGGTTAACAAAAGTCTAATCTGGAACCCAGCAGTAATTTAAGTACACATCACAATAATAAAAAAAAATATAACAAAAGTTGTAGATAGGGCTTCATGACAAAGCTTTGGATCTGGTACGTCTACCATCTATTAGTGACCGGTGGTATTTGTACCTTTATGACAGTAGAAATTGCAAAATAATCTTGGAAGACCCATGACTCCTTCCCATAGTTTTTTGTGTTGAAGTAGGTTCCATTTTTTGCATAAATCTTTTTTTTCTCTCTTTTTAGTGACCCTTGCTTATAACGGGGTCGATATCATTCACAGTCAATGGTGATATCATCAAATCATCAAAAAAGTCGAAAATTGAAATCGGACCACATAAAAAGCACCAGCTCTCAAACGAAATAAGAACCATCGAAATCGGTTAACCCAGTCGAAAGATTTGAGGTAACAAACATAAAAAATACAGTTGAATTGAGAACCTCCACCTTTTATTGGATGTCAGTTGGAAAACGATATCTGTTACATGAAACTGGTCTTATCTGTTTTTGATTTCGAGGCAACCCTAATCTGGAATTTTACACTAATTGACAGAATACGCCCAATTCGATTTATTTTCCGTGGATTTCTAATAAAAAAAATAACTTTTTTAAGTCAGCCAATAATTAGCAACTGGCACTTTTATAAACGAAGAGTAAGAAAATTATAGGTATTCGAGGATAGGTAATTACACAATGTTTAGATCAAAATAATTGAATGAAATTTGAATTTAATTGAATATTTCGAAAGTATATTAAAAGTAAAACGTTTAAAACTAAGTTGTGGTAATTTGGAAAATGAAACTACTCAAACAAATCGAAGCTTGTTTCATGTACTTACATAATTCGCAAGAGTAAGGTGTAAAAGTCTTGAGAAATAAGTAGTTCTCACTTACCTTTTCAAACTAGAAGTACAACCTTATAGATTCTAGGTTTAATTGTAATAATTATATTATGGTATAATTATAATATTATGATTTAAATTATTAGCATTAAATTTTCCAGCAAAAAACAATATTTTAACATTAGACTGTAAACATATTTGCTCAGTTGGGGTTCAAACTAGCGTTTAATCAGAACGAATTAATCTAGTTGTAATCATCATACATGTTGACGAGCAGTTATCCGTTGGATAGTTTTATCAGAATACGCGCCCAGTCCCACGAAATAACTGTTCGCTTTGTAGAGTTTAGTTAGACATCACATTATGTCGAAGAGTTTTAAGGAAACCAATTTCGCACTAAATACAGTTTTTGAATGCTTATTTTTATTATGAGACCTTATCAGTGCAAGCGCAATGTTATCTGCTATTGGTCAATGCATCACTATTTCCATTGCTCTCAAAGATATATCATTTTACAATCAATCATTAAAATTTACGACTAGGATGTTGCAAACTCATGTAACAATAATCCATATCTAATAAAGTCACATCAAAGTCCACCATAAAACATAGTCTATTTACGATTGAACTATAAACTGATCTTATAGTTTTAAGTTCCAGCATCTCGCCTCACAAATTGAGTTTTATTAGGGAATGAACGGTTTACGACGCGTGATATATGGGGAGTGAATAAAGGATACATACAGGCATTGCCATTATCAGACTTGAACCATGCCGCACGAAAAGCAAAAACTAGCAAGCACGACTAAATCTTTCAAGACATTTGTACTGAACAACAAAGAAGCCTAGAGTGATCATATTAAATTTTGGCCAGCCTTTGTAGTTTAAATAACGAATGATTGTAGTTAGAAAGATATACACATCAGATAAAACATGCAAAATATCAAATACTTGCGCATGTAGATCAGAAATACGGCGATGCGATATCGCTACGGTTGAAATTCTGTGTTTTCACATAGGTACAATACAGGTGTATTCAAGCATTCAAGTGACGAGGTACTGGCAAACATAGGTCTCCCTCATAAACTTCCAAAAGGACCGGTCATAAGTGGCCACCTTGTCGGTAGACGACTTACGGTGCGCTTGCCAGTACGTGGCCTCCACTCCAGAGCCTTCCGACCCTATTGTCCATCAGATCTGCGTGCTTTGTATCCTGCTTCCTGCTACTTCTACTTATACACAACTTGTGTGCTTGAGATGTTGGATTTTGACCTTCATATAGTCATCTTTTATTAATTTTTATTTGTTTTATGTCCTTCCTTATTTTACTATATCTTATATTTGAATGTAATAAAACAACAAGGAAGAATAACCGAAATTCCACAAGACAGGCCAACCCTAGGTGTGGGATTCAGAGATAACTCTTACTTTATTAAAACTTGTTCTATATTGTCTTCGATGTTTTATGTTTTTGTTTATTTGAAATAAATTCGTTTTTCATTATTGTTTGTTTATTATCGTCATGGCTATGTAAGTATTTGTATTCATGTATGTCGGTTATAAAGGTAAATGTGAAAGATTTGTATGCAAAACCAAAACGTATGCAGACTTGCTTGCCCGTATGCCACATCTGTAACAGTACAAAGTTGGTTAAGAACTCGTCGATCATCCTGTTTGCGAATCGTTTTTCGGAGAGACTTTGTTGCTTCTATTCAATTTCATGTTCACCCTGATTCGTTTGAAGTTGTTTCCAAATTTTTATTAGAATTCATAGGAATGTGATCGACTACAGTTCCTCTGGGACAAACATTTGAACTTGCCCAGAGAAGACGTAGGGCAATATTTTTATTTAGGGATTAAAATATTGTCTTCTTTCCATCTAAATATATTTGAGAAGTTGTCTAAGACGATGATACAGTTGTGTGTAATCACAATATGAATAATTTAATACCGACTTCCATTCTATTCAGTTATTCAAAAACTACTGGACAAAATTTAATAAAATTTAAATGGGACTACACGGGAAGCATCAGCTTTCAAAAAAAAGAACTTTGAGAATCGGTTCACCCTATCGAATTATTAGGTAACAAACTTTAAAAATAAAATACAGTCGAATTGAGTACCTCCTCCTTTTAGGAAGTCGGTAGAAAAGGTAAATCTGCACACACATAACTGCACATATATAATACATAGATGCACTGTTATAATTTGCGTAATATTTATTATAATTTATCTGTTACAAGACACACAAAAACTTTATATCTTATATCTTCTTTCTATTAGTTAGCCCATCAGAAATTCTATCTTGATTCTTAATTTAATATACTTATAAATTATATGCGCTTTAAGGGATAACATTGCCAGTTGAAACGTTATTTTTAGTCTTGTGTAATTTAAAGGAAAATAATTTTACATTTTCTGTTGAAGGTTCAAAAAAGCGTATCTTCTATTAAAAAGCGATTCTTTTTTTAAATTTGTATTTTTTGTTATTATATTTCTAAAAGCTAAAGTACCTAAAATTTATAAAAATATACTACTTAAATACCATCCAAGCACAACCGTCAACATGAAAGTATGATAAAAAAAAACATTAAAACTTATATTAAACATTCAAGCGTTCTACCCGCGCCTGTCGCCCATCTTCGCGACCGCACCGCCAAATTATACAGCCGTGGCCCAAAGTACCCCATTACGAAGGAAATGCGCATTAATGCATCTCATTCTCTATTTGTCAAATTATAGGCTGAACCGTAGCTATATGAAGCAGTGATAAAGCTTTACACTATAGCTGAGTGACGCTGAACTGAGCTGAGCTAGAAACAGCATAAGTATATGGTATTTTCTACAATATAAGGTAATACATTTGAATTTGAATGGAAGTTGGCTCTCAGATTTACGTCTTGTGTTAAAAGAATGATTAGTTCGTATTATAGAATTACTAGTATTGAAACATTTCTGTTCAATAATTTAATTAATGTGTTATAGTTATACTAGCAGAGTAAACAATTGTCAATCGAACGTCAATAATTAGAAAAGAGTTGCGCCCCGCAGTTTCACTTGCGTGGTGATGGATGATGACGATTATGTAGATGAAAAGTTTCATATGTGTTAATCCAGCGCCTCATCTACCTCTATACCATAATTGACCCGCATTATCACCCGCGTGGTGATGGATGGCGATGATGATGATGAATGTTTCTGATGTGTTAATCCAGCGCCTTATTTACTTCCATACCAAATTTTATCAAAATTGTCCCAGCCCTTTGAGGGTGAAAAAGTAACAATCATCCATACATCCAAACTTTCGCGTTTATAAAATTAGAAGGATTGAAGTCATTTACTTATTAATGTACTCTTACTATTGACTGACATTTCACAAGTGAATCGTTAATGCATGTGTTTATTGTTCATTATTTAATAAATAAATATTTTCATTGATTTGTTAATTTTGTTTACGATTTATTTGCAGTGTACGTGGGTGCGTTGCATGGAGCTAATACGTAGTACATGACTTTCTCTTGCATTCGTCATTATTCTATAAAACCCACAAAAATAAACATTACCGAAATAGCGTGAGCTTCTGTACTGCGAAAACAGTGCACTTATGTGGTAGTAATCTCACGAAATAAGATAATGGTGGCAAGTGAGAGTCCGCTGTCGTGAGTCGCCTTTGGCTTGTTATGAAGCGAGCTGACATTCGCGAGTTAAAGGTGAAAGTTTTGGTATAATGTTACAATAATGGCACCATAATGCGTTTACTATAATAGAACTACGTATAGGGTTTGATGGAGTGTGTCTGTAATACAAGCTTGAATGCATTCCCGTCAGAGGTAAATACGAACACAGGTTGCAGGTTTTATTGGGTCTAAAAATAAAATCGAACGCTGATTTTGCGTATAAACGTGTAGAAGGAAGGTTGAATGCTACTAATTAATGGTAACATATATAAATTAGTTATTATTGTTGGTGATGTAAGAACAATTTTATGATGGAAGTAAAAAAAATGGTAAGCTGGTAATCAAAATTTTATAAATAAATAAAAAGTAAAATGAAAACCAAATGTGTGCATAACGAATACGCGAAAAATCACGATCGTGAGATCTTTTAGACAGGCGTGCTACATTTACGTCCGCATCATCACTAACGTCAGATGATTGTCAAACGCAAGCCCTTCTTTTTGTTTTATTTATTTATAAAAGTGAACCCCTATTTTCTGTTCACGCTGTAACTTCAGAATGGCTTTACTGATTTCATTCATCCTGTTTTTAAATGTTTTCTTATACTTCATAGAAGGTTCTTACATAAAAAAAAATAAGAAAATGTTGGAGGTAATAGCAAGTCCTCAGGCCGAGTCTACTACGCGAACAAAGTCACGGGTAGTCACTAGTATATACATAAAAATAAACCTCTATTTGTCCTGGTCACGCTATAACTTGAGAACAGATGGAACAATCTCGCTAATTCTTTTTGTTGTGTAATTATTGTGAGGAGACGGTTATTATGAAAGAAAAATTAAGAAAAGATGGGTGGCTATCGCGAGGCTAAAGGCCTACCCTACTACCTGAACGAAGTGGCAGGCAGTCACTAGTAAGATATAAAAAAATAGATTTTCTTATCTGGGCAAGTGCAATGAACACTTTGATTTATTCAGTTTAATATGAATACGAAATATTTTTTTTCGAGTGATTATTACAATAAGTGTATGCATGATTGTAAAAACTAGAAATTAAACAATATGTAACCGTAGTGAAAACACTTAAAACTATTTGAAAAAATAAGAAATATTTCTTATATTAAAATAAGTCTTACCAATACGACTTAAGTCTATAGTTAGACGTTCTATGTATTTGTATCTGTTTATTACAACGAAGGTGTCTCCATCTGCATAGTAAAATTAAACAGCTCCAAGTAACCGTTAAGCAAGCATTAGAGAGAGAGTAATCAAAATAAAATTATATTTATTTGAAGTGATAGTCGTGAATTCGGTTCCGGCACTAATGGCCACCCGGCAGGTGGCGACGGTGGACGCGAACACAAAAAGACTAAGTGAAACGGCTGTGCATTGAAATGTTGCAGGGTTCCGTGACGAAAAAATTAAAACCATAAACTTAAGGTGTCAGTACATGTAATCTCTCTACTGCATATACTTTAGGAACTCTATGTGTGTAAAACGTTAACTGATAACTGATGATTGTTCGATTGTCGTTAAAAGCCATACCTGCAAATTTATTGCAATAAGACAATTTGAGTTTTAGGCTTTTAAATTATACGAGACATCGTAGCCCTCTCAACTCGTCTAGACATTGTTGAGAACAGTATTACAGAAATACCCTCAGTTGTTCACTTCGACCATTTTTATTAAGCCTAAGTAAATGCCTTGCAAAATTTACTCAGATCTATACTCAAGACTGTTGAGTACTCGAACTTCTGGAATACCGGCCTAAGCCTAGTTTGCTAAGTAATTTTACTCGATGCACCTTTAAACCTAAACGCAGCAGACTTTTAAAATTTTTAACAACATTTAATTAAAATGTTGAACACTTCTCGTTATTATCTTCAAACGACATTCAACTAAAATATAAATCATAATTATCTCGTCTAATAACATTTAATTGTTTAATTAAATATTTCAATACTTTATCATTTTAATTCATGTGTACTTAAGTATTTAATTTTGCCTTTGTCCTTAATTAGCAAACATTCATTCATTGAAGCGTTAATTAAACACACTTTTGAACTTCACAGAACCCTAAAGAAAATTTTAATATGCTGATTCGAGGAGTATGACAAAATTGACATTATGACGTACTGAAAAGGACGTTCATTTGTTTTAGTTATACCAAAAATGTTTATAGTAAAAAAACTGATGCGTCACGTCGCAGCACCAACTTTAATATAATCAAATTATCTCTGTGGAACCCTAATAAAGATGTCGATTCACGCGCCGACGAAACGAGTGTGACCGATTTGACATTATGTCATCAACAACACCTGCGATGGTCGAAGTAGCTACGGTTGATCTGGAGTTTTGGTTTGTTTTACTAACATATTGTTTAAATTGACTGGTAACCTATGACTGGCCCCATTGGTTTAAAATAATGTTCGCAATCAGAAGTCAAAACATTTCATTGCTTTTACGTAACCAATAAAGAGGTTAAATGTGTATGTACAAATGTTTTCTTATTATTGATTTTATCCTTAGGTTTAAAATCATGCACGTGAAGGACTTGGCATACTAAAGCTACTACATAAATATGAGACTGGTAACTCCTGCATTTTTATCAGCCGTGCAATTCTCTTAGAGCAAACATCGTTGCATCTTTGACAACACCCGAGAAACATATGACGAAATGACAAGAAACGTTGAAAAAACAACCTTATGTACAAGGGCGATACCTTATAAAGTATTTGACATCGGTGACCTCGTCGACAATCTCGTCGACAAATCATTAGAGAATCGCACAGCTGAATACGGAAAAGTTCTGAGTCAGTTTCAAATTCAATATTGTTTGATTGTTCTATCTAAAATCAAAGTAATACAAACATAATCTTATATGATTTTTTATAATTCCCAGCAGTTGGTTGTAAACAAATTCTGACGTGTGTTTATTTTTAACCCACCTTATATCCTAGCTAAAATATGTAATTTATACAATTCATATTATATAATGAACATACAAACAACAAACTTATTACACTTGAATCGCTTTTTCTACATACGGTCATACAATATTAACGTTATTATATAGGTTGGGTCATTTAAATCGGTCAGTATGGGCAAGTCTGAAACTATAAAGGTGCAAGTTGGAAGCCGACTTCATGAAGCCGCGGCAAACGACGTATCGCAGCGACACTACTGGTTTCTATGTATTTATATGAAACACCATTCGTAGTTAGCGACACGAAGCTAGCGTCACGTCGTCGAGCGGCAGACGACAATGTCGCCCGACCGTAGATCAGCCGTTCGATTCTCTAATGATTTGTCGATGCGCTCGTCGACGAGCTCACCGATGTCAAATACTTTGTGAGATATCTCCCTTGTACACAAGGTTGTTTTTCCAACGTTTCTTTCCATCTCGTCATTTGTTTCACGGATATTGTCAAAGATGCAACGAAGTTTGCTCTTAGAGAATCGCAGGGCTATAGTGTGGCTCGCAAGTTCCAATCTACGTAATAAAACAACTGAAATGCTTTTAAAGAATCATCTGCAGTTGCCGTCTAAAGTCGGGTTCGAAATCATGACTGCAGCGACCTAACGCGACGACGCGGCGACGTGTCGCGGCGACACGAAGCGACGACACGTCGTCTGCGGCTGCGACGTGTAGCCGGCTACCAACTTGCACCTTTAGACATACAAGTACAAAGATATCTTCTTTTAAACCATGTAATTGATTTTAGTAAAAAAAAATCTGCAGCTAAAGATTAAAAAAAAGTACTCAGTTCGGGCATCGAACCCAAATTGAAGAAAGTTGAATCTAAACGACCCATCCTGTATATATATAGTATATATTTTTACACATCTTCAAAGCAAACTGATTATCCATAATTAAGTAAAACTAGCACCGGCTCATGACTTTATATGCTTGGAATACGGCTACTACGATCCTTTGCGAAGCACCTGTTGTTTTGCCATATATAAAAAATAAATGTATAAATCCTGGTTTTATACTATCATGGTCATACCAAATACAAAGAAATCAGTTGTACCGTTTCAGCGTGAAAAATAAAAATCGTACGTGAATGTGAATGCACTGTCTCATTATCATATAAAAGTGATAAAAATGCCTTCTTTTTATCTCAACCCCCTACAAAATAAATTTTGCTATAATATACCAATTCAAATTCATTCGACTATTGAAACAAGAAGTTGAAATTTAACACCACAATCAATTAACATCTCGCGGGTGAAAATAAAATAATGTTATTAGCATACTTCTTACATAACGTCTAAATTCGTAATCCCAAGTATAATTTCAGCTTAATAATTAATTCACTAAGACCAATCAAACAAGAGCCTTACAAAGAGTAAGAAAGCATTAGATAGTAAAAAGAAACCAGGTCTCTGATAGATCAATTTGTATTGGTGTCGTAGTACAGATCATAACATTCAATCAGCTGAGTTCATTATCAGTAACAGTTTGAATGACATTTTTCTATGTACCAGTTGTTTTACTTAAAATTATGATAGACATCAAAAATAATGTGACGGTTTACATATTAAATTCTTACGCTTCGATTGGAATTAATGGTATTTAGTTATCAACGCTGTTTGTGACCAATTAATAGGTTTATATCGTATATTCACACTGGTACCGTTATCGAATCGAATAAATAAAGCAAACTTTTTGTGTGGGAGTTTTCAATCTTTGCATACTTTATTTAAATAAATACCAAGAAAAGAATAATCAAGTGATTTACATGAAAATTATGTGTTTGTTCTACTGTATACAGATTAGGTACTTTATTTTCAACTTAAAATCATATATTTTATAAATTTTGTATATCCTTTTGATCCATAGATAATTCTACTAATATTATAAATGCAAATGTTTGTGAGTATGGATGTATGGATGTATGGATGTATGGATGTATGGATGTATGGATGTATGGATGTATGGATGTATGGATGTATGGATGTATGGATGTATGGATGTATGGATGTATGGATGTATGGATGTATGGATGTATGGATGTATGGATGTATGGATGTATGGATGTATGGATGTATGGATGTATGGATGTATGGATGTATGGATGTATGGATGTATGGATGTATGGATGTATGGATGTATGGATGTATGGATGTATGGATGTATGGATGTATGGATGTATGGATGTATGGATGTATGGATGTATGGATGTATGGATGTATGGATGTATGGATGTATGGATGTATGGATGTATGGATGTATGGATGTATGGATGTATGGATGTATGGATGTATGGATGTATGGATGTATGGATGTATGGATGTATGGATGTATGGATGTATGGATGTATGGATGTATGGATGTATGGATGTATGGATGTATGGATGTATGGATGTATGGATGTATGGATGTATGGATGTATGGATGGATGGATGTATGGATGTATGGATGTATGGATGTATGGATGTATGGATGTATGGATGTATGGATGTATGGATGTATGGATGTATGGATGTATGGATGTATGGATGTATGGATGTATGGATGTATGGATGTATGGATGTATGGATGTATGGATGTATGGATGTATGGATGTATGGATGTATGGATGTATGGATGTATGGATGTATGGATGTATGGATGTATGGATGTATGGATGTATGGATGTATGGATGTATGGATGTATGGATGTATGGATGTATGGATGTATGGATGTATGGATGTATGGATGTATGGATGTATGGATGTATGGATGTATGGATGTATGGATGTATGGATGTATGGACGTATGGATGTATGGATGTATGGATGTATGGATGTATGGATGTATGGATGTATGGATGTATGGATGTATGGATGTATGGATGTATGGATGTATGGATGTATGGATGTATGGATGTATGGATGTATGGATGTATGGATGTATGGATGTATGGATGTATGGATGTATGGATGTATGGATGTATGGATGTATGGATGTATGGATGTATGGATGTATGGATGTATGGATGTATGGATGTATGGATGTATGGATGTATGGATGTATGGATGTATGGATGTATGGATGTATGGATGTATGGATGTATGGATGTATGGATGTATGGATGTATGGATGTATGGATGTATGGATGTATGGATGTATGGATGTATGGATGTATGGATGTATGGATGTATGGATGTATGGATGTATGGATGTATGGATGTATGGATGTATGGATGAATGGATGTATGGATGTATGGATGTATGGATGTATGGATGTATGGATGTATGGATGTATGGATGTATGGATGTATGGATGTATGGATGTATGGATGTATGGATGTATGGATGTATGGATGTATGGATGTATGGATGTATGGATGTATGGATGTATGGATGTATGGATGTATGGATGTATGGATGTATGGATGTATGGATGTATGGATGTATGGATGTATGGATGTATGGATGTATGGATGTATGGATGTATGGATGTATGGATGTATGGATGTATGGATGTATGGATGTATGGATGTATGGATGTATGGATGTATGGATGTATGGATGTATGGATGTATGGATGTATGGATGTATGGATGTATGGATGTATGGATGTATGGATGTATGGATGTATGGATGTATGGATGTATGGATGTATGGATGTATGGATGTATGGATGTATGGATGTATGGATGTATGGATGTATGGATGTATGGATGTATGGATGTATGGATGTATGGATGTATGGATGTATGGATGTATGGATGTATGGATGTATGGATGTATGGATGTATGGATGTATGGATGTATGGATGTATGGATGTATGGATGTATGGATGTATGGATGTATGGATGTATGGATGTATGGATGTATGGATGTATGGATGTATGGATGTATGGATGTATGGATGTATGGATGTATGGATGTATGGATGTATGGATGTATGGATGTATGGATGTATGGATGTATGGATGTATGGATGTATGGATGTATGGATGTATGGATGTATGGATGTATGGATGTATGGATGTATGGATGTATGGATGTATGGATGTATGGATGTATGGATGTATGGATGTATGGATGTATGGATGTATGGATGTATGGATGTATGGATGTATGGATGTATGGATGTATGGATGTATGGATGTATGGATGTATGGATGTATGGATGTATGGATGTATGGATGTATGGATGTATGGATGTATGGATGTATGGATGTATGGATGTATGGATGTATGGATGTATGGATGTATGGATGTATGGATGTATGGATGTATGGATGTATGGATGTATGGATGTATGGATGTATGGATGTATGGATGTATGGATGTATGGATGTATGGATGTATGGATGTATGGATGTATGGATGTATGGATGTATGGATGTATGGATGTATGGATGTATGGATGTATGGATGTATGGATGTATGGATGTATGGATGTATGGATGTATGGATGTATGGATGTATGGATGTATGGATGTATGGATGTATGGATGTATGGATGTATGGATGTATGGATGTATGGATGTATGGATGTATGGATGTATGGATGTATGGATGTATGGATGTATGGATGTATGGATGTATGGATGTATGGATGTATGGATGTATGGATGTATGGATGTATGGATGTATGGATGTATGGATGTATGGATGTATGGATGTATGGATGTATGGATGTATGGATGTATGGATGTATGGATGTATGGATGTATGGATGTATGGATGTATGGATGTATGGATGTATGGATGTATGGATGTATGGATGTATGGATGTATGGATGTATGGATGTATGTGTGGATCTTTGTAACTCTTTCACGCTTAAACCACAGGGAAAATTTTGAGGACTTTGGTATGGAGGGTAGATGAGGGGCTGGATTAACATATAGGATACTTTTCATTATCATCATCATCATCATTATCCATCACCACGCGGGTGAGAAAGCGTAAAATTATTGGGCACAACATAGACAAAATAACAAGATCTCGGCCTACGTTAAGATCCTAATGACAGTTCTGTCAAAGTTTGTGTCAGTTTCTGATAGCTTTGTCAAAAGCAAACTATCATTTTGACAGCTCGATACATTAGACGTGCTTGGCGCCCGTCAAGGGTGAGGAAATGTAATGACTGACTACTAGAATGACTACTAGCGACTGCCCGCGACTTCGTTCGCATAAGTAGGTTTGGCCTTCGGCCTCGCCACAGCCTTCCATCTTTTCTTGATTTTTCTTTCACAAGAATCTTCTCCTGATAGTTAACACAACAAAAAAAATATTAGCCACATTGTTCCATCCGTTCTCAAGTTATAGTGACCAGGAGAAATTCGGAATCATTTTTATATATATGCACACATCAAAAAAGTTTGTGATCAGTAGCATAAGCTTATTAGATTTTTTTTTTAAGTTGAACTTAATCAACAATTTATTAAGAAACGGTTTATATTCAATATAGTATAACCTTGTGATGTCGTATTCTCGGAGAGCATCATTGACTCGTTGAGTTCGATGGGCAGGCGCATTATCATCATCAGTACATATTGGTGCCCATGGTTTACTTGGAATGGTCTGACAAATCCATCAATAACAACTAAAAATACGAAGAAATCATACTAAAATCTACCATAACAAAAAAGATTTATATTTTTCAAAGTGATCACAAACTTTTTTTGATGTAGATAGATATCGTCGCGTAGTTAGTGTGTAAAACATTTAATTACCTTTGGTTTTTTGATATTGTATTTTTTTATGCAACTACGCGTAGAGACGGGCAAATCGTGCACGTGATGGTAAGCGTTACCATTCTCCATGACTGTTGCAGTGCCACGTGCTCGTGATGTTAAGCGCTACATTCTCCATGACAGTTGCAGTGCCACCCAGAGGTTAGACAATGTTATTTTATGTAGCACTGCACTGTGCTCGGTACCCCGGCGCATTGGTTTTTGTTTCTCTTTTACCTTAGTTCACTTGTAATTTCACTTGCTACAGTGCCCTTTACGCCCTAACGCAGTAAAGTTTTCGCACTATTGCTTTGCGGTAGAATATCTGGGAGTGAGGCGGGACCATCTAAGAAAGCGCTTTGCACTGTTGAATTTATATTATAATAAATAATTTACAGTGAAAATATTTTTAGTTCTTTATAAGTGGATTCGTATATTTGTACATTTGCCATTCCTTATGATTAATAGTTAAAACATAGTTGCTTCAAGGAAGGATTTTGTTCAAGTAATCAGAGTCAAGTCACAGTCACATAGTCTGTCATTAAGTCACTGTCCTGTCTATGTCACGATCTAGTAATGCGTTGGATGCGTTGCTTAAGTTTCTATGACGATTGACGTGGAAAATACAAAATAGTGTATATAATTCTGTCCGATTTGCCTACACTCGTGTACTATTATGAACTTGGTTAATAATCTAACACTATTCCACGTCAAAAACTAAGAAACATAAATAAAAAAAAAAACAACGATAGCCATTTTATTGGGCTTTTCCCCGCCATTCCACATCAGTAAATATTATAATAAATGCTTAATTTTAAAAACTTTATACATTTATAAAACAAAGTCGTGCTAGTTACACCATTTAAAACTCCAGGACGGCTGGACCAATTATATGACTTTTATGTTATTCAATTTTGTTTTATCTCGGGGAAGGACATAGGATACTTTTCATCATTATCATCATCCATCACCACGCGGGTAAAACCTCGAGGCATAGCTAGTACTCTATACTAATATTAGAAAGAGGAAAGATTTTTATGTAAGTATGTTTGTAACGAAATGGGTCAAAAAGTACTGGGCCAATTTCAAAAATTATTTTACCATTGGAAAGCTACACTCACCCTAAGTAGTATAAGCTATATAAGATTCATCATCATCATCATCATCCATCACCACGCGGGTGCAACCGTGGAGAGCAGCTAGTTTAACATAATAATATTATGTAATTTTTGTCTGCTGTTATTAAGCATTAGGTATTCAATAAAAACACAAGTATCCAAGCAATATCTATTGAGAAACTGACATTTTTGAATTTATTCACAATAAAACGATTTGAAAACATTATATGTATAAATATATATGAAAACTTTTACACTGTCGAATATAAATTTGTGAAAGCTGAATTAGCACGCTATCAACCCTCCACTTATTTGACATTACGAAAATATGTCTTATTGCATGAGACCAATTGCAAAACTCACTCCCTATACTGCTGTGTAAGATCCCCTCGGAGAAACGATCGAATATTATAACCTTCTTTTAGGTAGAGAAGAGAGTGAATGTTTCTCAGCGGGATATTTAAATTAAATTAAGGTATAATTTTGTATGGTTATCATCATCATCATCATCTCAGCCGTAGGACGTCCACTGCTGAACATAGCCTCCCCCATGATTTTCCAAAAGGACCGGTTGGAAGCGGCCTGCATCCAACGTCGTCCTGCGACCTTCCTCAGGTCGTCTGTCCATCGTGTCGGTGGACGACCTACGCTGCGCTTGCCGGTACGTGGTCTCCACTCCAGAACCTTTCGGCCCCATCGGCCATCTGTTCTGCGTGCTATGTGCCCTGCCCACTGCCACTTCAACTGGCTAATCTTCCGAGCTATGTCGGTGACTTTCGTTCTTCTACGGATCTCCTCATTTCTGATTCGATCACGTAGAGAAACCCCGAGCATAGCCCTCTCCATAGCTCGTTGTGCGACTTTGAGCTTATCTATGAGGCCCATAGTAAGAGACCACGTTTCAGTGCCATAAGTCATCACTGGTAACACACATTGGTCGAAGACTCTTGTCTTGTATGGTTATCAAATCCACCTTAAAAAATAACAAACTTCCACAATGTACTGGATTTTAAGGTGTTTTTTTTCACGACTGTGATTTTCGCGTAGTCATGGTGGCATTTTTTATGAGACTGCGTAATTATAATTGAAAATTCTGCCCACATACATCATGATAACTGTCTAGATATGATTGACATCAAACTGTGTTAAATTATTTTCAACCGACTTCGCAAAATAGAGGGTTCTCAAGTTAACGCGTATATTTTTTATGTATGAACACGCATAACTTTTTACAAAGTAGGTAGGTAATTCTTGACCCTTCTTGATCCAATTCGATAATTCTATTTTTGTTTCATTAAATGGGACCCAACGGCCTACCCGTTGGTTTGGTCTTAAGATGAACATGGCTAAGACGAACATTATGTCTAATGCCCATGTTGTACCTACCCTAATATCAGTTGGGAACTCAGTTCTCGAAGTTGTTGACGAGTACATCTACCTGGGACAGACAGTCAAACTAGGAAGGTCCAACTTCGAGAAAGGTCAATCGTCGAATCCAACTCGGCTGGGCAGCGTTCCGGAAACTTCGCGAAGTCTTCTCGTCAAAAATACCTCAGTGCCTCAAGACAAGAGTCTTCGACCAATGTGTGTTACCAGTGATGACTTATGGCACTGAAACGTGGTCTCTTACTATGGGCCTCATAGATAAGCTCAAAATCGCACAACGAGCTATGGAGAGGGCTATGCTCGGAGTTTCTCTACGTGATCGAATCAGAAATGAGGAGATCCGTAGAAGAACAAAGGTCACCGACATAGCTCAGAAGATTAGCCAGTTAAAGTGGCAGTAGGCAGGGCACATAGCACGCAGAACAGATGGCCGATGGGGCCGAAAGGTTCTGGAGTGGAGACCACGGACCGGCAAGCGCAGCGTAGGTCGTCTACCGACACGCTGGACAGACGACCTGAGGAAGGTCGCAGGACGACGTTGGATGCAGGCCGCTTCCAACCGGTCCTTTTGGAAAATCATGGGGGAGGCCTATGTTCAGCAGTGGACGTCCTACGGCTGAGATGATGATGATGATGATGATGAAATGGGACCACATCCCATTTAAATTGCATTAGATTTGGTCTAGCAGTTTTTGAGTTACACTCCAATTACTGAAAAGTATAACGCCTATCTTGATGATATCATTATTGACGGTGAATGACAACCGATCCCTTAAGTATCAAGGGTAATTAAAAATGAAGATACCAAAAAATGGAACCAACTTCAACACAAAAAGTGTGAAATAACTGGTCGATGCCGGTACTTTGCGCACAATATTGTGATAATAGGTACTTTTGAACTAAAATGGTACCGACTCCAACAAGTTATTTCACTCTTTCTGCGGTGTCAAAGTCGGTTCCATTTTTTGGTATTTTTATATAATTATTACCATTTACTTACTTTGTTTTCGTCAGTTTGTACGTTAATTAGATCAATATTTAAAAATGTTTAGTTATCTACTTATATGTTTTAGTCGTGAGGGAAGGGAGTAGAATATTCAATTCGCCGTCGGGATGCGAATCTTAATTCGCATTGAAAGAAGCAAGAAATCCCGTTCTACTAGGTGGTAGACCACTTGTGCAAGAGGCCGTCTCGATGGGTACCACCGCAGTGTCAGATAGTCTTGCCACAAAGTACTCAAACATTACTGTGCAGTGCAAAGCGAGACGCAACCGCGAGCGTTCTGCACTCTCCTTGAAAAAGGCCACCGGATGTGGTTGAAAGTATAGTCGGATAGATCTGACTTTTTTACGTAAGTGAATCCAGTTTTTCATATTAAAAATGTGTACAAACCACGTTAGTTTTTAATAATAATAATAACTGTGTTAGTTATGAAAGGTACCATAGCAAGTGAAATTACTGGGCGATAGAGACTCAAAACCAATTTCTCAGGGTGACTACCCCAGTGCAGTACTACTCAAAACTACAGTACTGAACTCTTGGTGGCACTGCAACTCACATGGAAAAGCGCTTACCATCAGGTATTATTACTATTACTACTTGTGCGTCTTGTCACTTAATGGCATAAAACTCACAGCATGCTAATGGATGCGCGTGGTCTACGGTGCAGACAAGGAATGTATTTGACAAAGGATAATCTAAAAATGTTAACGAGTAGCCTCAATAATTGATTAATTTATCTTTGAAGAGTCTATTAGGTACTGTCAAATTATAAATAAAGCTACTTACCTACTAACTACCCCAGGGGACATTACTCTGGACTGAAGATTATCTATCAGCCATCATCGTTTCAAACGTAATCTAAATTCTTTCAAAACCTTTACATATTAAAATTGACTATTTCTTCTGGTCACGCTATAACTTGAGAACTGGTTTACCGATTTCATGTCATTTTAAATTATATCTAATATTTCGTAGAAGGCAAAACATTAAAAAAAAATAAGAAAATATGGGAGGTTATGGCAAGGCCGAAGGCCGAGCTTACTACGCGAACAAAGTCGCGGGCAGTCGCTAGTAGTCAATATAAATTATTGATTTGGCGCTTTCCGAAAATCCATATTAATGCAAACATGCATAAAATATATTTGTGTTATATGAGAATTCGACAGTATTGGAAGAAATAATAACATAGCACATAGTACATTTATATAGCTGATATCTTCGGTTAGTAGGTTGGATCGTAGGTATTCTAGGAAAGAGTGAGATGAATATATTCTTCTGTTGTAGGTATTATTTTATTTAGAAGTTATTTACGTGTAAAACATGCAAACATTTATGCTTACCTGGTACCGGCTGGGCTATTATGTATCTCAGTTGCTAACAAATGTTGAATGAAATCTAAAAAAATGGCTGCTCTATGTCACTTTTGTCAGCTCTAGTCATCAACTTACTAACATTGTTTTTTACTAAAGTTGCCAAAACTGACATAGAGCCACAATTTTTCAAGATTTCAATCAACATTTGTTATCAGCTAAGATACATAATAGCCCTGCCAAATTGAAATCGCTCCCCGCTCCGCTTATAAAATATGCTCATACTCTTAACGATGCTCACACCAGCACTCTTGAGACCAACTGGGAAAGCTAACAAGCCATTCATACAGTTTTTTCCATAAACGACTTACGTTATATAAAGAAACAACCCTCTAATGACATACACAATTATTTTGTAATTGGGCGCTTAAGTTCCGTATGTTTGCCCATTTAAATTGCAAATAAGAATGATTTATTTAAATTGCAATAAATGATTTTATTAGTTTTGCTAGAGATGAACCCCTTGAGGTTTGTTTTTGTTAAGAGCCAGAAAACACTCGAGTCAAATAAAACATTTGTTACGTTCGGAAACAAACAACACTTGATCTTTCTGTGATGACTGACATGAACAAATCGTGAAAATGCATAAATTAATACAAATTATATATAAAAAGTTAATCATTACAATTATTTAATTTCGTACTGTTTCTGGAATTTCAAAGTTAATTAAAAATTAAGTAGGTAACAAGATTATGTACAAGTACCTAGGTAAATTACTTTATCCAAGATCAAAGCCAAAGACTAAACAGTACAGAAATAGCAATCAAAGCACGAACATTATTGCAAACTAGCTAGCATTACGGAGCAGATGATTAATTAGGCTTCGTGATGCTTAATAGTTATGTGCGACTGAAACAAACTTTTGATACCGAAACAGAATGTTCGGCTTCGACGTTTCGGCAAAAGTTTATACTGTTGCCAAATGGTGGTTATGGTCAATTTGCTGACACTTTGTTTATAAAAAGATGCAGAGATAGGTCAGATTATTTGGTATGATTTGGTATATTATTTTCGGGTATATACCTTATGATAGGTTTAAAATTTGGATTATATTACACACAGCCTGTTTGTATGATTGTTAGATTTAATAAAAATAAACTTGTGATTACATATGTAGTTTAACGTTTGGCAGGTTTTCGTCCAAAAGCGTTCTTAAGCCGAAACAAAGTTTTCGGTCACATTAGCTCAACTCAATAGTTAGTGCGAAATTATCTTCTGGTGATGTATTAATAATGATAGGGTATTTATAACGGTGCTAGAGGTAATGGTCTGTGTATTTTGGGATTGGATCGTTTTTGAATCGTTGACCTATTTTATACATATTTATATCTATTTTATTGCGTTATCTGGTTTCCTGTCTCCAATTTTAACTGTAGATAATTTAAATATTGTTGTTATAGTTTGTAGAATAAATATAAAATCCAATTAATAAAAAACCATGATTGTTCATGCAACAATTATCGCGTCCGATATACCACTGACATAACTACTAAACGTAAGTCATAGAATTACTTTGATTTTTTATACGTTACATAATAATACGTTCGGATTGAAAACAAGCGCAGAATACTAGAATAATTAAAAAATATTATGTATCATGGTGACTGACTGTTAGGCATGATTATACTGTAATAATATATCAAATTAAGTAATAGTATTGTTAAATAATGCGTCGACTTCAGTTTGAGTACGATGACGATAAATATCCTATGTGTTAATCCAGCACCTCGTCTACCTCCGTATAAAGTTTTATCAAAATTGGCCCAGTGGTTTGAGCGTGAAAGAGTTACATACATACAAACCTTCGCGTTTATAATATTAGTACAAGTAGGATAAATAAACACGTCCGCGTGCGTTCCTCTTGAGGTATGGCGAACGTTGGCGGGGGCGAGGTAGCACATTATACAAGCACACTGCTACAGCCTGAAACTTGTATTATTGACATTTATGATAGTAGTAGTAAAATTACTCGTATTGTAATAGCTATTCTTGAATTTCTTTAAAACATAATACTTGACATTTCAGAGTCAAGAAGTAATTAAGATTAAATTTACTCTAAGAAGAGCTCGCAAAAAACTAAATCTGTTTTATTTTTGTAAGTTAAAGAGGGTAGTTGGAAATAAACTTAATCAATTCTTGCGACCCGCGCGGAGTGCATGCACGTTGCTCTCTAACCTGCCCGGTTCAATATCATTGTGCTGTGTCATTTGGAACCCTTTTCATCTAACTAGTGAAGTAAAGAATTCCCGTTGAAGTGCTGTAAACTAAGGAGACAATATTGGATCACCATGATACTGACTGCGCAGGCTTGCCGTGCCTTGTCTGCAATGGATGCTGCTGCTCTCGGCGGGCGTGGGTAAAAGGTTGGTGGAGTTTCCATATTGCACTCTGAAGCCTACAGGGATCGAAGATCTGCCCTTCACCTAAACTCACTTATACAGTCCACTTAGTATACGTATATACCCTTCTCAAATTGTGTAAAGATCGCACAAATTCTTCGTTGTGGTTTGATCTGTGCATTTCAATCCAAAAAGAGACTGTTGGTTTAGAAAGAATATTTTTTGCAAACGTTATTGATGGTATCATTTATGAATTTAGGCCTGTTTGGTGGGAGATACCACCACAAGATGATACATTAAAGAGATTTTTGAAGTGAAAACTTCTTTAAGCGCTATAATGGTTTTTATGCCTACCTATTGTTATTGTTGTGTCTTAAAAATAATTTAAGT
Source organism: Selenia dentaria (assembly GCA_917880725.1). NCBI lineage: Eukaryota > Metazoa > Arthropoda > Insecta > Lepidoptera > Geometridae > Selenia > Selenia dentaria. Next base: position 23,341,308 of record OU862893.1, read on the forward strand.
AGATTTCACTTTTATCGGCAACCCCTTAACACTGCCCAACATGATTTTTTTATCAATGCAGTTGATCAATAACACACTTATGATGCTTTTTCTCCGTATATATAATAAGTATACAGGAGAACAAGAATCATATATAATATCCGAGCCTAAAACCTACTTTTTAGTCTCTATATTCACTCTGAAGGAATTTATTGTTGTGAAAAAATACCACTGCATAAAAACTGAGCGTATAATAAAAACGAAAATAAATAACTCCGTATTCTACACGCATTCTTACATTAAACAAATTGAAACGCCCGCAGCATACTTCGAGTACGTCCCTTTGAATTTTAATACTGATTGACGATTCACCCCCACTTATGGGGCCAACTTATATTTCCCTGGGGCTTCGGGCAGTTTCACGGTAATCCCTTTCTGAATCAAACATATGTCACAAACTCAGACTCTGCTGTCTCTGTCAACATACTTACAATTGATAGAGAGGGAGATATTCATGCTAGGAACGTCTTGCGCAGGTATATTAATACTGATACTGGATGAAGTAAACATATTCCCAAGTCTCCCAATAAGGTAAAGTAGACCCCAAAGTTCTAGTCTCCCCTAATAAGCTGTCGCGTCTCACCTTATAGTTAGTGGCAAATAGACAAAGATAAGTTAAATAGGTAGAATTGACTTGGCCATTATTAAATAAGTGGTTCTTTACAGAATTAAGTAAGATGGAAAGAAATCAATAGTTGAGATTATTTTTTACGCAGGTTAATTATATCATAAACGTAGTAGGTACTGCCATTTCTTTTCAATGTTGACTACCATGAATCATTTCAGAAATAATGTGTAACTTTTAAAATTTGTCTGTTTTTTATCATTAATCTGGGTAATAATGATGGTTTACAAACAATAGCAAAAATATTACAAATAATTCCCACCAATTCCTAACAATGCATAACAATAAGCCCATTATGCACCCATGGCTGGGACTCGAGCCATCTCTCTGAGAGAAGAGTGGGGCCATAATCCACCCCGCGGGCCCAGTGCGGTTTGGTGGATTACCTAGTATAGCGAAGTTTTCAGGCCACCCGAAGGCCTTCGACATAGCCTAACTACAACTGTACTAAGACAAACAAAAGCGCTCAGTTGAATAATGCCCCTAGCGGTCACCCATCCAACTCGCTACCGCAGCAAGCGTTGTTTAACTTGTTGATCGTTTACATTTTTATTCAAGTAGTTTGCTATCAGTAAAGTTTTTTATAAAAACATTTTACTTAACTGTGAAACTTAAGTTTTTAAACAGCTTCCAGATACATTTCAGGTCTGCGCCACCTAATCTTTCAACCAAAAAGGTGAGGTCACGTGATTAATGTGCGGGGGTCTCACAAGCCCGCGATCATCAACAAGTTGCAAATTAATATTGTGGCAATAACCACCCCCGGGCATGTGCGACACCTCGGGAGGTGACGTGTTTGCTCAAGGGTTGATAAAGGAGGAGAGGGAGTAATTGGCTATATTACAGTTCATAGTTAATTTACTTTAATTTTGCGTAATTGTGTTTGTCTTGTTTCAGTAGCAATTAGCTAATCTACATTATTACCAAGATGTTAACCTGAAATGGGTTTTAGATAATGTTTCTGAGAACTTATGAGATTGTAAGTATGTTTGAGGATAATAAGAAAAAAAGTAAAAATGAAATCTTATATCTATATACAGGTTGTTTGGTAGAGGGACCGACAAACCAAATGAGCGTGTTTGGAGGCCCACATGGCGGGCCCCCGAGCACACTCATTTGGTTTGTCGGACCCTCTACCAAACACCCTATATAAAAGTTAAAAAAAACAATCAACAAGCGCTCAGTGATTATGAAATATACAAATTTAATAATGAAAGCGAACTTAATAAGTTACACAGCCGAATAAGTCAAGACGCTGTTTAGAAGCCGCAGAAAGAGGGCACGTGCAGGGTAGGGGGACGGAGGTGAATGAATAAGTCGCTTGAGGATTGCAGAATAACGAACTCCGAAAACAGGTATGTTTAATAGGGCTGTCCAAATAAAAAAATCGGGTAAGAGTTTTTTAACAGTGTATGAAAAAATATAAGCGATTTCAATGTTGTTTCCATGTTAAGCTGACAAGGTACATATGGATGCCTTTCAGTATTACTACACCTTTTTGTTACAAGCTGTATTGGTAGAGTTTATTTTCTACCAACTTCCAACAAGGAGGAGGTACTCAATTCGACTGTATGTTTTTTTTATATTTGTTACCTCTTAACTTTTGATAGGGTGAACCGATTCTCAAAATTCTTCTTTTGTTTGAAAGCTGGTGCTCTCCGTGTGGTCACATTTAATATAAAAAAATTCATCAAATTCGGTCCAGTAGTTTTTGCGTTACACTGTAATCGCGGAATAGAATGGAAGTCGGTATTAAATTTTTCAAATTTTACTTGTTTCTTAAGTATTCAAGTTAAGTTTTTTCATTATGTATTCAACGTTAAAAGGCCAATAGCTCTACAAGGTGCAATAGTATGTCAATCAAGCCAGAAAGTCGAAATATGTACCACGATAAGTTTTTTTATTAGTAGCGCTTTCCCAAAAACGAGAGACCAGGAGTTCTCATAAACATTGTGCCTACATTAAACATTTTATATTTAATCAACGTCAATTAAAACAAACTGATCAAACCCAACCGCCTATTATTAACGTACTGTCCGTTCTTATTTTCTCAACAAATATTTAATTGGCTTCATTAAAGCCGGCGAGATGCTATCACCCATCTCACCTACATGTGTTTCTTAGTTTTTTTCTTTCACACGTCAAAATATCTTAGGTTATCTGCTTAGATCAGCGCGACGCGTCAACGGGCTACAGACCTGGTTTATTCAACGCGAAATTCAACCTTAAATCGCATATCTTTAAGAATCACAATAATGAATTTAATTCCTTGATGGACAATGAAACGAGTAGAAATATGGTGATAGCATCGCCTGTGGTAAAGCAAAAACTGAGCAAGTACGAGTCGATGGAAATATGGTGTTCATTTGTTTTGCCGTTAGTTTTTGTAGTGCGGGTGGTATCTGTGTTAGAACATTTAATAAGCCTGTTCCTAGCAAGTAAAAGGAAGTAGATGCAAGAAATGTAAATACTATGAATTTAATTGAACATAATTGATAAACAAAACTATTTTTGATATATATATTATATTTTCGAAAATGCATCATTTGTTAAAGCAAATCCCAATCTGTCTGACGTAAGTATACTACTCGTAATACCCGTAGTAGACGAGATATAACTAGACAGCCGTGCGATTCTCTAATGATTCGTCGATGCGTTCGTCGACGAGGTCACCGATGTCAAATACTTTATGAGATATCGCCCTTGTACGTAAGGTTGTTTTACCAACGTTTCATGTCATGTCGTCATTTGTTTCACGGATGGTGTCAAAGATGCAACGATGTTTGCTCTTAGAGAATCGCATGGCTGATCTCACCTATGGCTAAGCTGCTCTAATGCGTAATAGTGTTTTCTGCATAGCTCCGATCGTACAATAAAATTCCAAAAGCCATTAGGGAATTAAGATATGAAGCCTTTAAAAATAAACTAAAGAAACTGCTTTCTGAAAAGTGTTATTATGAAATTACAGACTTTCTAAATGATAGGTTTGAATTGTACTTAATATCTGACATATAAATGAATTCAGACTATAAATATCATGACTTTATCAATTATTAAAATTTTAAAATTAATACGCCATACCAGGCAAGGACATGCGCTCCATATGTTTAAATGTGTAAGATCTTGTATACTGTTTTGTGTGTGTATACATACTATGTGCTGACAAATAAATGAATCTTGAATATAATTATACTGACAAATAAAATGATTCACTATTGGCTGTGATATGACCAACAATAAAACAAGCTAAAAGTTTCTCTGCTCGATTATGGAAATAATTAACCCGCACATTATAGCGCAAAAAACCAGCACTTTCCTCAGAGACACTCGTTTCATTTAATGGCGTATCGTTTGTCAAAACCGGTTGAGCCGTTGAGTAGTTACGGGCGGACACAGGAACAGCCCTATATACATACAGGGCAAACACATAACCATCCGTTTAGGCTCTGCTGCAGTCGGGTACAAAGTGACAGCGTGGACTGTCAGATGATTGTTATCGCTGTTATAAATCTGTAACAGTAAGTGAAGCAGTTGTTCTCACTTTTTTAAGTCGATAGAATCTAACATTTATCTCTTTACCTATTAGCAACATTATATTACTGAAAACAATTACATGTGTGAGATACACTTTTATATTTTACTATGATCTATCTTTCAGTTGAATAAATGAATACTCACAGCCAACGTAAATAGGACTTGAAACTGCCAACTTTAATAATAGCTAGCTGGGTTATAATATTCACTGCATTACAACATATCAATGTATTACTAACAGTGCAAACACATTATATTTGTACAACACGATGTAACAGAAAATAAGAGAGAATTTCTATGTAAGATCTTTTTATAGGTTTGTTTTCCCAGATGCAAAATGGTGGTCTCAAATCTCTACACCGACCACACTTTGAGTAGCACCGACCAATCTCCTTCGTTTGTTTATTCTTTATCCACGCGACATTGGCGAAATTGCACAACCCCGCACAAACCATATAAATAAAAAATCCATTAGTCTATTTTGCAAGTACGATAATTTTACCCACTAGATTGCATTGAACTGTTCCCATAATGATCCGCTTTCCTATTCTATGTCAACGGTTTGTAATAAAAACAAATGCGCTAGTAAAGTGCGCAGGCGCATTTCCTGAACGTTCAAATAGCAGCATTGTGATCGTGTCAAATAACGAGGTTGGAGTAGGGTTGAACCTTTTAAGGATACTGAAAGCTTTGTTAAGAATATGTAACAAAATATGAGTAGCTTTTATTTTAATAAAACGTTTAGGTATTCTGAATGTTTTTAATATCATGGCGAGGAACTGAAAGACAAGATGCAGTCAATTTGTAAAGGTCATAGGAGTCACTGTTACACTATCGTCAGTGTGTATAAGGACAATGCCATTGCATGATCATGGTAATACATAATACAATACCAAGCTTTGGCCAAAAATCAGGGTGGAATAAAATTTGTTTAGAATTGTTTAATGCATTTTCGTTGTTTTTCTTATTCGGTCACACATACTAGCCTCTTTACGCAGTGATTTGAAAATATATTCTAAAGATATAGCACAAAAATTTACTGACCTTATCAGTGTACTTAAATTGTAGGTAAATCTTATAAAAGTTAGGAATCTTAATGTCTACGTGGACATGTGTTCTGAACTATCAGCATTACCAGGACTAGTTATAAAGGTTTTGATTACAATCAAAAATTCCTGTAATATCTTAATTCTTTTAACTACGACTTGACATGGCCTGGTGTAACCGGTTTCATTACACGCTTTGTTTTCCTCTAATTTTACGAGAAAGTCCTAAAACCGGTCAACTTGTAAATAGACAAGTGAAATATGAAAAATTTTATACCAACTTCCATTCTATTACTAAAAACTACTGGACCGAATTTGATTAAATTAAATGGGAAGCACCAGCTTTCAACCAAAAAAGAGAATCGGTTCACCCAGTCGAAAGCTATGAGGTAACAAACATAAAAAAATACATACAGATGAATTGAGCACCTCCTCCTTTTTTGAAAGTCGGTTGAAACGAATAACAGTACTGTTTATTATCCTACTAATATTAGAAACGCGAAAGTTTGTATGTATCGATATATGCATTGTTGTTATTATTTCACGCTCAAACGGATAGGCCTATTTTGAATAAATTTAGCACGGAGGTAAATAAGGCACTGCTTTAACACATAATAATACTTTTCATAATCATCATCATCATCATCATTCACCACGCGGTTGAAACCTCAAGGCGCAGTTAGTTAGCTAAGCTATTTAATATTTCCAGAATTATTTAAGGCGTTAGATTTGTCCACATCAGTAACACGTAGCACCCAGAGCTTAACCCTATTTTCTTCAGGTTATATTTTATTTATTAAAGTTAAGTTGTTAAGGTGTTTCTATTACATTTATGATTATAGCCTTATCGGCTTTAAACTAACAGTAAAAAATATATTTTTTACACTTTAATAGTATAAACTAGATAAAGTTGATGTAAAGTCTAACATTAGAATAGACCTTTACCTTCCCCATATATCGTTTCAAAGCAAACGGAATCACTTCATTTATATGCATCAAAGAAATTGCTGCAGACCGGATACTCAAAAAAGTTTCAAACTTAATTATACAAAGAGAATTGAAGCAAACGAGGTATTTGCGCGCAACATAACATTAGTACAAACATTGTGAAAAAACAGTTTTAGGTCCTGCACATACTCAGCCCGAAGAGTCTTGATACTGTTTCTGTGGAAACTAATTTCTTCATAAGTTGTGTTCTATTACCATCTCCATTAACAAACCATATAATTAATAATAACGATGCGTATATATTTTAGCCGGTTTTTGTATTGTTGATATTGAATCATCCTTGTTATTTTAGGTACATTATTTTGGTAACTACTTTGTTCTTAATCCAAATTATAACAATAAAATTTGTAATATTAGGTATATTTTAGAATATACATATTTTGTTATTGCTTGTAATTGACAACCCCACACGACAACTTTAAATTTTTTTTTTTAAATTTTTAAATGTGTATATCAATACATTGAATCTAACCTCCGGGATAATAGTAGCCCTGCTTATGCCTCAGGTACCTATGTATTTAATAGTCATGGTTTTATAGTTTTTGGTGTGAAGGAGGAACAGACTATTAATAGCCATTTTATCCACACCTGATACGTATTTCCGATATTGCTAGTATATTAGTATACTATTAGTATATTAGTAGAAGATTCAACTTATTATCAACATAAAATTATTATTAAACAGCCCACGTGATATACATACACAATATCAAATTACCTTTTGTATCAGGAAAACACAGGCCATCACATCTAATGAACTTCAAGACCTGAAAGGTGAAAAGGTTAGATTTGAACGCATTATGAATGTGGAAGTAACACATTTAGAACGAAGTTGTAACTTCAAGCACATCAGTATCACATGTTTATAGAACTTTTAATGTTACAAGATTAAATGGATCCCCATTTTATCAAAGTAAGCAAGATAATGACTCGAAATGAGTATGAATTTAAATTTAAATCCAGAGTACGATCTCTGAAACCTAAACTGATACCTATTATTATTATTTGTACACATTCTACGTAAATAATGTCTCAAGATTGTTTAGTCTCTCTACTCATAGAACCTCGGTAAAGTATTTTAAATAGTGTTCCTTCATCACGACATCCTGGCACATAAAACATTCGCTTACATAATGAAGGTGTAATTTATGCAGACAGAAAAGTATCTGTCTTCAGCGTTGAAACAGACCACACAAATGGTATCAGCCTGTTTCTAAATAGAACTGTTTTGTTTCTATGTACAACTAACGGCGAATTGCAGTATTCCGTTTTATGGCCTAAGACTTGATAAAGAAAGTAGATACATTTTGTGGTTTTTTGAATTTGGATGCTTTTGAACATGAAGACTAAATGCAATGCGATGTTTAGACTGACTGATACACAAGCACTTCTGCTCCCTAGAGGGCACGTGTAGCTGTCAGTCATTTGCCGCCTTAGGTCAGTTAGTCGTTAGGCCATATAGGGACTTTCGGGTGGATTGATATCTATAACTTGCCACAGGTCTATCAGTGAAGCCGTACTAATTGACAATAGTGAGGACGCCCAGTGTTTTATGTGGCAATAAATGCGATGTTACTATTTTGTGTTGCGTTATTATGCTACTAATGCAAGGTTCCAGCAGGTAGCTGGAGATGAAAAGCTGAAGAGCAAACTCATAGACCTGATTCATGAGAGAACAATGTCCCGAATCGTACGTAGATTTTTCTCATTTACGCTAGACAGTTTTCTCGTTAAAAATGAACACATTGTATATATACCTATTATGGTATGTTATGTATATTTATTTACCTATGTTTCTTTAGTTAATACCTTTTTTTTTTGACCCGGGAAAATCCTTTATGGATACCACTAGCCCCGGGGGAGCATGGTGGTTATGTGGGAGTCCAAATACCCACTAAAAACCCGAGGAGTTCCATCTTCTCGACATGTGACGGGGGCACGGGCCCGCTATTGCATTACACCGCAGCTACCGTCAACGCCGCTGTCCGCCTTCCGGCAGACCCATCTCTGGGGAAGTCGTCCTTTGCGACTCCATTCGCGATAGATGTCCCGGAACTCGTTGGGCATCTACGCCTTGTGAGGGCCTATGTCTAGTGGGTGTCGGATGCCCCCGCATATCTTTAGTTTGTACCTGGCCTACCTAGCTAATTACTCAGTTAACCCTATTTCTACAATAAAATTCAATAAAAAAAACACTTCCGAACAATAAATACAATTTGTTATTTTTTTGGTTACATTATCAGCTCATTATGTTCCCACTGCTGGGACTCGACTCGAGCCCAAAGAGAGTCTTAGAGAGAAGAGTCGGCACACGACACATTGCCGCTTGATGGATTGTTGGTTAATTCGCGTAAAATTTTATCAAAATTCAATGAAAATTGGTAAAGTGGAAAATTATATTTGCTGTTGGTATCCGTTTTGGACAGATGGTGGGTATTTTATGAAGGAGTCCACCTTATCTTCTAATGATTCAAGGTCAGGCTTTGTAGGCATTATAGCTTCCTCATAAAACACTATAAACTGCTAAGTGAATGTGATGACTCCACCACCAAAAAATCCGGAACATACACTTTTGGAAGTTTGTAAAAATCAGTAGCACTAGAAATATGACAGGATATACTTACGAAAAATATGAAAAATATTCGAGTACGTTAAGTATTTTAGGAAGTAGACTCAAAGTTTCCAGTCTATATTATCAAGAGGTTGCCAGTTATTTACACTCGCGCCGCAAAGTGGTTCCGTACAAGCTGGTATATTTGCATTTCATTACACACCTCACCTCCGCTGCTTGCGTGTTCTGTCCCTACGAATATAGTTAGCTGAACATCTGCTTAGTATGTCTGTATTGCAATTATTTGGGTATTTATATATTATTTACAGACTTTGTTACCAGAACAGGTGTTACATTCTGAAGCAACTACAGTCTATCTACTGTCCTACAGATCATCATCATCATCTCAGCCGTAGGACTTCCGCTGCTGAACATATGCCTCCCCCATAATTTTCCAAAAGGACCGGTTGGAAGCGGCCTGCATCCAACGTCGTCCTGCGACCTTTATTGGGTCGTCTGTCCACCGTGTTGGTGGACGACCTACGCTGTAGATACTTGATTATTTACTCTATATTTTTGAGTTTTGTTTTCATTTTTAATGCAATTAACAAGCCAAACCGGGCAAGTCTTGCAATTGGTGCCAAGTCCAACGCTTGCCCACTACAGTTGCAGTGAAACTTTGCAAGTTCTATCGTATTACAAATGTTTCTTTTTTTAATGCTTTTGTATAAAAAAACCTATTAACTCATAACTGCATTACTTTTTACACGACCCTTATTATTACCCGACTAGCCTAGTTGGTATTGTAGTGACCCTATTTTCAAATCAAGCGGTATAAAGTTCGATCCCCGATAATCGCGGAAAATATTTGTGTGATGAGCAGAAGTGTTTGTACTCGGGTCTTGTATGTTTGTCATATGTGAAGTTGTGCGTCCATCCTCGCGCGACACAGATAATCCTAGTGCGGAGGTTTGAGTGTGTGAATATTTATTCTACTTTCTGCTAATATTATAAACGCGAAAGTTTGTGAGTATGGATGTGTGGATCTTTGTTACTCTTTAACGCTCTAACGGCGGGACCAATTTTAATGAAGTCTGATATGGAGGAAGATGAGGCGCTGGATTAACACATAGGATACTTTTCATCATAATCATCATCATCATCATCGTCATCCATCACCACGTGGTTAAAAAAGTGTAATATTCTTTGGCAGAGCATAGACAAAATAACAAATTCTCGGCTTACGTTAAGAGCGCAATGATGACAGTTCTGTCAAAGTTTGTGTCAGTTTCTAGCTTAGTCAAAAGCACGCTATCGTTTTGACAGCTCGATACACTAGACGTGCTCGGCGACCGTCAAGGGTAGGTCAAATGTAACACAAATACCGTAAAGGGCTTTGAAACGCAATGACAGTTTTTTCCATGATGATTAATTTTATATGTACGTAGGTACTGTATTTTATTATTAGTGTGTACTGATTGATTAACTAAGTACTTAAAATTATTTATATAACCATGTTAATATTTTATGACATTTTGGTACAAAGATAAATATGGCTTTGGAGAAGATAACAAGCTACTCGAAGTACTATTCCTGCGCAAACGACGTCGCGGCACAAGCTAGTTTATTAGAATTCATTTTATTTAATTTGTTTCCTATTTATATGCATTTAAGGCATCATTTACTTATTTCTAAAAAGATACCTTATATACCTCAACATTATTTCTGTGGCTATTTTCTAGTCACCGTTAAAAGTATAGTTCAAAAAGTTTTACATGAACATGGTCTTTTATGTAGTCATTTTTCGAAAGCAATGTTAGATACTATAGAATTAATTCCAATGGTATCATTCCATTTCCAAACCAAATAGTACACAGACAAAGTCAAGGGCTATAACAAGTTCTTAAATGCTAATACATACACCTAAGCAGCAGTATAATAGCAGTATAACCATAGGATGTGCTGCAATGTTGTGATGGCGCGCCGCTAACTTGCCACGTAATTTATATCCACCGCTATAAGATATAGAAACTATGTGACGTAGAACATACCAGAGCAGTATAAGGCTGGGTTGCACCATATTAGCAGTTATAGTAAAGGTTTGTGTCAAATTTAACACTAACAGTAACGCTGACTTTAACAGTTGTAGCAAAATGAGTTGCACCAGCGAATTCATTAGCTTTGTTAAAGTTAAAAGTGTTGCAAGTCAAATGAGGCGTGATTTAGCCCAAGTTCGAAGCGGGTAACATTTTTAAATAAGGCAATACTAAACATGAACGTCAAAACTCGTTTCTAGCGCTGTCATCAGTGTCACTTCATTTCATTGATGTCAGCTCGGTGTCTGTTAATTATAAATATTTTTTTCAAGGAAGCTTAGAAATATTTCTAATTTATTAATCGTTCGGGTTCTGGTGCGCTGTGGGAGATAATAAAAAGATGGATAACAATTTGCTTGCAAACATTCAAACAAAGTAAGTACATACCTTTTTATTGCTTTATCTGTAAAGCGTGTTATTTTTTGGTTGAACAATTTACATATCCTTGTTACGCCTTTGTATAAATTAATTTTTTATTGTTTCAGGGAAAGAAGTGTAAACTTTACCAAAATAGAATTGGACAGATTGCAAACACTTTTAACAAAATATAAAAGTATTTTATTTTGCAAAAAGACAGACGGCGTTAGTTCAAAACAAAAGGAAAGTGCGTGGAGTAAAATCGAATGCGAGTTTAATGCTCTTACAGACACTCCACGTACAGTAAAACAACTAAAATATAAATTTGAAAATTTGAAGAGAACAGCAAAGAAGGTAAATAATATTTTACCTAAAGCTTTATGTATTTCCTTTAAGTAAATACACAAACCATTTTTTTAATGTTTACAGGGAGCTAGTAAAGAGCGCCAAGAAATGCGTCGCACTGGAGGAGGGCCACCACCTGCACCGCCATCTGGTTCCAGTAGTGATGCTACAGACTGGCTGAGGGAAATTATACCATCATCAATTGATGGAAATATGGCAATTTATGATGATGATGTCATATATCAAAAGCCTACTGTCTTTGTAAGTGCTAGTATATTCCACATTTACCTATTTACTTTTGTGTCATTCTAAAATAAATTGCACTTATGATAAAATTCTATTAACAGCCTGCAAAAAAGATGGAAAAAATCAATGAAGTGGTTGAGGACAACACAACTCAAGAGTCTCTTCTGCCAAAGAAGGTATTATTCACTATTATTTTGTTATGCATTGTTAATACTCCGTTAACGCTCTGCCTGTCCCACCAGGGAATACATGCGTGACTTTATGTATTGTAGTTCTAGGAAAATAATAAGATCTATTCAATATTCTATTTACAGCCTCGTCCGGAGATCATTACTATGGAAGTAGTCGAGGACTATATGACTGAGGATGCTCATCTTCTAAACAAGGTATTATTTACATTTTAAAATAAAAGCACCTGACATGTCAATCAACCTACCTATCACCATAATAGGGCAGGCATGTTGACATATTATTGTTTTGAAGCCAGTAATCAATATTGTTACTTCTCATTTCATTTATTAGCCATAATTTACATGTAAATATACATAGATCTTTAATTAGGTACCTACATAAATCATTGTAAATTATACCCATGGGGTGTACTTATTTTACAGATTCCTGATAATGAAAAAACAAACGAGGCTACCACTAATGAGAAGTGGGACTTCGATCCGAGCACACCCTACAGCTCTCTCAAGAGACCAATGTCATCACCACTAAAAAGTAATCCTTCCTATTATTATCCTATTAATATTATAAACGTGAAAGTTTGTATGTATGGATGTATGGATGTTTGTTACTCTTTCACGCACAAACGGGGGGGCTAATGTTGATGAAATTTGGTATGGGGGTAGATGAGGCGCTGGATTAACACATAGGATACTTTTCATCATCATCATCATCATCATCCATCACCACGCGGGTGAAACCGCGGGGCGCAGCTAGTCCTATTAATATTATAAACGTGAAAGTTTGTATGTATGGATGTATGGATGTTTGTTACTCTTTCACGCACAAACGGGGGGGCTAATGTTGATGAAATTTGGTATGGGGGTAGATGAGGCGCTGGATTAACACATAGGATACTTTTCATCATCATCATCATCATCTAGCTGCGCCCCGCGGTTTCACCCGCGTGGTGATGGATGATGATGATGATGATGATGAAAAGTATCCTATGTGTTAATCCAGCGCCTCATCTACCCCCATACCAAATTTCATCAACATTAGCCCCCCCGTTTGTGCGTGAAAGAGTAACAAACATCCATACATCCATACATACAAACTTTCACGTTTATAATATTACTTTACTTTATAATATATTATTACGTTTATAATATACAAGCTACTCGAAGTACTATTCCTGCGCAAACGACGTCGCGGCACAAGCTAGTTTATTAGAATTCATTTTATTTAATTTGTTTCCTATTTATATGCATTTAAGGCATCATTTACTTATTTCTAAAAAGATACCTTATATACCTCAACATTATTTCTGTGGCTATTTTCTAGTCACCGTTAAAAGTATAGTTCAAAAAGTTTTACATGAACATGGTCTTTTATGTAGTCATTTTTCGAAAGCAATGTTAGATACTATAGAATTAATTCCAATGGTATCATTCCATTTCCAAACCAAATAGTACACAGACAAAGTCAAGGGCTATAACAAGTTCTTAAATGCTAATACATACACCTAAGCAGCAGTATAATAGCAGTATAACCATAGGATGTGCTGCAATGTTGTGATGGCGCGCCGCTAACTTGCCACGTAATTTATATCCACCGCTATAAGATATAGAAACTATGTGACGTAGAACATACCAGAGCAGTATAAGGCTGGGTTGCACCATATTAGCAGTTATAGTAAAGGTTTGTGTCAAATTTAACACTAACAGTAACGCTGACTTTAACAGTTGTAGCAAAATGAGTTGCACCAGCGAATTCATTAGCTTTGTTAAAGTTAAAAGTGTTGCAAGTCAAATGAGGCGTGATTTAGCCCAAGTTCGAAGCGGGTAACATTTTTAAATAAGGCAATACTAAACATGAACGTCAAAACTCGTTTCTAGCGCTGTCATCAGTGTCACTTCATTTCATTGATGTCAGCTCGGTGTCTGTTAATTATAAATATTTTTTTCAAGGAAGCTTAGAAATATTTCTAATTTATTAATCGTTCGGGTTCTGGTGCGCTGTGGGAGATAATAAAAAGATGGATAACAATTTGCTTGCAAACATTCAAACAAAGTAAGTACATACCTTTTTATTGCTTTATCTGTAAAGCGTGTTATTTTTTGGTTGAACAATTTACATATCCTTGTTACGCCTTTGTATAAATTAATTTTTTATTGTTTCAGGGAAAGAAGTGTAAACTTTACCAAAATAGAATTGGACAGATTGCAAACACTTTTAACAAAATATAAAAGTATTTTATTTTGCAAAAAGACAGACGGCGTTAGTTCAAAACAAAAGGAAAGTGCGTGGAGTAAAATCGAATGCGAGTTTAATGCTCTTACAGACACTCCACGTACAGTAAAACAACTAAAATATAAATTTGAAAATTTGAAGAGAACAGCAAAGAAGGTAAATAATATTTTACCTAAAGCTTTATGTATTTCCTTTAAGTAAATACACAAACCATTTTTTTTATGTTTACAGGGAGCTAGTAAAGAGCGCCAAGAAATGCGTCGCACTGGAGGAGGGCCACCACCTGCACCGCCATCTGGTTCCAGTAGTGATGCTACAGACTGGCTGAGGGAAATTATACCATCATCAATTGATGGAAATATGGCAATTTATGATGATGATGTCATATATCAAAAGCCTACTGTCTTTGTAAGTGCTAGTATATTCCACATTTACCTATTTACTTTTGTGTCATTCTAAAATAAATTGCACTTATGATAAAATTCTATTAACAGCCTGCAAAAAAGATGGAAAAAATCAATGAAGTGGTTGAGGACAACACAACTCAAGAGTCTCTTCTGCCAAAGAAGGTATTATTCACTATTATTTTGTTATGCATTGTTAATACTCCGTTAACGCTCTGCCTGTCCCACCAGGGAATACATGCGTGACTTTATGTATTGTAGTTCTAGGAAAATAATAAGATCTATTCAATATTCTATTTACAGCCTCGTCCGGAGATCATTACTATGGAAGTAGTCGAGGACTATATGACTGAGGATGCTCATCTTCTAAACAAGGTATTATTTACATTTTAAAATAAAAGCACCTGACATGTCAATCAACCTACCTATCACCATAATAGGGCAGGCATGTTGACATATTATTGTTTTGAAGCCAGTAATCAATATTGTTACTTCTCATTTCATTTATTAGCCATAATTTACATGTAAATATACATAGATCTTTAATTAGGTACCTACATAAATCATTGTAAATTATACCCATGGGGTGTACTTATTTTACAGATTCCTGATAATGAAAAAACAAACGAGGCTACCACTAATGAGAAGTGGGACTTCGATCCGAGCACACCCTACAGCTCTCTCAAGAGACCAATGTCATCACCACTAAAAAGTAATCCTTCCTATTATTATCCTATTAATATTATAAACGTGAAAGTTTGTATGTATGGATGTATGGATGTTTGTTACTCTTTCACGCACAAACGGGGGGGCTAATGTTGATGAAATTTGGTATGGGGGTAGATGAGGCGCTGGATTAACACATAGGATACTTTTCATCATCATCATCATCATCATCCATCACCACGCGGGTGAAACCGCGGGGCGCAGCTAGTCCTATTAATATTATAAACGTGAAAGTTTGTATGTATGGATGTATGGATGTTTGTTACTCTTTCACGCACAAACGGGGGGGCTAATGTTGATGAAATTTGGTATGGGGGTAGATGAGGCGCTGGATTAACACATAGGATACTTTTCATCATCATCATCATCATCATCCATCACCACGCGGGTGAAACCGCGGGGCGCAGCTAGTCCTATTATAATATTATAAACGTGAAAGTTTGTATGTATGGATGTATGGATGTTTGTTACTCTTTCACGCACAAACGGGGGGGCTAATGTTGATGAAATTTGGTATGGGGGTAGATGAGGCGCTGGATTAACACATAGGATACTTTTCATCATCATCATCATCATCCATCACCACGCGGGTGAAACCGCGGGGCGCAGCTAGTGTATGATAATCACAAATAGGCTAAAATATGTAGAGGAATGTATTTATATAAGTGCTCTTCTTATTGACAGGTCGAGCTAAAAAACGAAGAACTGCAGATGATTTAAACACAAACGTTGTCCGGCAATTGCTGCGGGAAAAAAAGTTATCCGTGATGGATAACCTACAGGAGCTGGAGCTCCAAAGAATTAGAGAGTCCATCAGGCACACCCAGGAGCTCCATGAGCAAACGCTGCGCCACAATGAGGAGCGGCACAAATTAGAAATAGAAAAATTACAACTAGAGATAAGAATGTTACAAAAATCTGATGAATAAATGTGATTTTTAAAATTAAATAAAAATAATTACTTTATATTCAAATTTTTTATTGTTTACTTAATGACGAAGCCTATTGAAATAAGTGTTGATTAATTGAGACCTGTTACGATCGTCATTCCTTGCCACTGTATAAACGATATTATCTTCCTCATTAGTTGGTTCATTGTCCTGATCCATATTTGGCGCCAATAATGGTGGCATAGGATCCTGATATTTTTTGCAAATATTGTGCAGTACAGCAGTAGCCACTATGATGGGCTGAACTCTTTCTAGATAGGTTCTTATTTTCATAGACAGGGCAGGAAATCTTCTTTTCCAACATCCAAACACCCTTTCTACTACATTTCTTGTTCGGATTTGGCTCTCGTTGTAAAGCTTCTCTCCGTCAGTAACTGGATCACGCAAAGGTGTTAGCAAATATGGCTTAACTGCATAGCCTTTGTCACCAACCAACCAGTATCCATTAAATTCGCCATCTTCCAGTCTGCCCTAAAATTGAAGACAAAGCATTTTAAAATTTTGACTCTGGTAGGTAATGTATGGTAAGTATGTATTAATAAATAAATGTTTTTACCTTGATGGCACTGGAGTTAAATATATGGCTGTCATGGCTGCTGCCAGGCCAACGTGCAACAATATTAGTAATGTACATTTTTGCATCGCAAATAACTTGAACATTCATAGAAAAAGTCAATTTTCTATTTCTGTAATTTTCTGCATCTGGGCCACCTGCAAATAAAGTAATTACTTATGTGTCATCTCTTCTAATTGATTCCTTAACATATATGCCTCATGGACTAGGTTGTTAATGTGTTAATAATATACCTGGAGACTTTATCGGTATATGAGTGCAATCAATTGCTCCAATTACTTTCGGGAAAGCACTTAAATCATAGAATTCTGTTGCTGTCCTCTCCATCTCCTCCGCGGTCTGTGGCATGGATATCCACTCTGCTCGCATGCTTGCAATTGCCCGGCTCACCCTATATATTATGCGTGATACTGTAGACTTATGAACACCAGCTGTATCGCCAACGCATCTTTGGAATGAACCACAGGCATAGTATTCTAAAGCGATGAGTACTTGTTGTACTGGAGTTACTGCTTTATTTCTGAAAAATAAAGGTACCATAAAGTAATTAATAAACGTAGGTAATTGAGAGCATTTCAAAAATATGATAACAAACACCCATAGGTAGTACCTACAAGGAACTAAAATAGACAGTCACTACATAATTAAGTAAAAATTAAATACTATGCTAGAAAAGGAAACTTACTTCATCGTAGGATGCTCTAACCAGCGGTGTAATCGTAAACTCAGCCACCTAGCTACGTTTTTAGAGACTCGAAATCTCGCCAAGAAACATTCGTTGTCCCATGTAGAAAAACGATCGGGTCTAGGTAAGTACACTTTTCTTTTTCTATTTACAATGACAAGATCATCGATTTCGTCTTCAGAACTGGTTTCCGCGAGTATTTCTTGGAGTAGGGACATGATGTTTAGAGGTTATATTCAACGCGTTTGACAACTGACGGATCATTTAACACAAACTATAGCACTAACCAGCGAAAAGTGAGCGGTTACCGTTATGGTTAAAGTTATGACGTCATTTAACTATTTGTCAAATGGTGCAACTCATTTTTGGCCTAACCGTTACTTTAACTGAAGTTTCGATGTTTGTTAATGTTAAAGTAAGATGGTGCAACCCAGCCTAAGTGTTTCAGCTTGATTTTGTTTAAGATAAAATTATAAATGTTGAAAAATAATTCAATTAATTTTGTCCACACTTATATGTCCAAGTAGGTTCAAGTCAATAGGATTATTTTACAGTTGTCTTCGTGCACACTGCAATGCCAGGTTTTTGCGGACAGTGTTGTGATGTGTGGTAGTGTAAGCGTTGCTGCACTTTATTTTGAAGGGTATCAAGTAACAAGTGAAATAATGACGTGAATGAGGCTCGATACGAGAGTGTCTTTTGAGATGCACTGCACTGCTGTGCAGAACAAAAACCTTCAGGTTGCGCAGCCTCATGCGTGCTTGGTTTTGTAGAGTATGAACTATCAATTAATATAACTAGACGAATGGTACTCGACAAGAGTCGTGCATCACATTCTCGTGCACAGCATTTGTCCTTTAGAATACCACATTTTTTTTCAGAAATATGTGTTTTTAACCGCCCCGCTATTCATATATCGTAGGTGTTGCTGTGTTTTCGTATGAAGGTTGAAATACAACAAATGAAATAATTGTGTTAATGGAACTCGATAAGAGTAGATCTTGGTACACAGTGCAGTACCATGAAGAGCTTCTCCTTGCGATTACACATTCAATAATTAAAAGAAATGTTTTATTGCATAGACTTTGCTGTGTTTGTGTTTGAATGGTATCAAGCAAGTGAAATAACGGAGCAAATGCGACTCGATACGAGTATGTTTAAGGCCTCGCTGCAGTACCGTGCAGAACATTAAAACTTTTAGGGGCACTACTCCTCGTAGTCGTATTTCAATATTACCATTAAATTTGCAAGCAGATTTTTAAGCAAATTATTTAATGTACATTTTTAACGGGTCTTAGTATTATTATTAATATTATTAAAAAACGCTCCTCATTTATGATAGTTTCGTAAAAAGTGGGAGTGGGTGTTGACCATCCCCCCGCTGGGAATGTGACGCTTAGATCAACTACCGGAGAGATGAAGCAACGGGCTTGAAGCCTGGCCCTGGAAGACATAAGGCGCTAGGGGTTATAATATTTCACAAATAAAATCATGAGTTCTCACCTATCAAGAACGAGTATATCCATAAGCCCTATTGAACTATAGAATAGGTACCCAACTCAGCAGGAACACGGCAATCCAGCAGTGCAAGTACCGAAATAGTCCTTAAATTTGTCGATTTCTAAGATCGATAAAAAAATCGTATCGCCCCTAGCAAGTATGTAAGGCATAGCGGCAACTTATACGATCGTCAAATTGTCGACAGTATTATCGATTATTACAGATTCTTTGCATTCATTCCACAATACGTCCTTCTATCATTTGAAGATTTCTACCAGCATTTCGCTCTTCTACGATCAAAGGAAAGCCCAAGTATATTTTTTATAGAAAACTAGCTGCACCTCGAAATTACGCCCGCATGGTGATGGATGATGACGATGTTGATAAAAATTATCCTATATGTTAATTCAGCGCCCCATCCAAATTTGATCAAAATTGGGCCAGCCGTTTTAGCGTAAGAGATTAACAAAAATCCATTCATCCATAAATACAAACTTTCGCGTTTATAATATTAGTAAGAACAAACGCAACTGAACAATATCCCCTTTCTCGTCGCCAGTCGATAAGCTATATCGAGGTCATTTTCAAAACTGACAAAACAATCATTGAAATCGATCAAATAGACGATCTCAAATGTAATTTAACAGTTCCATGCTAGGGTTATCGTTATAATCGTAAAAACTTATCGAATTTGCCTACCGATCGCTTAATTATGTTATTTACTTGCGATGATCGACACAAGATCGATATAGCCAGTTTTTTTCGAAGTATAACGAATTCAAGACTCAAATTGATCTAACTATTGATTATGATCTGAACTATTGATCGGTATGTTATTATTCGGTACTTACACTGCTGGTTAGGTCCAAAGTTCTGGAGTACTTGTACCCCGAACTTGAACAATAAAAGTCGGGGGTATAATATTCGCCCGCGCACTCCCTATTACTTACTGTTCATAATCAGCCCATTCTCCCATTCACAGGAAAGCTCGATTCCCAGCAGTGGGAACATCTCAATGCTGGGAATCGAGCCTTCCTCTCAGAGAGAGAAGTTGGGCCATAATTCACAGCGCGGGCCCAACGCGGCTTGGAGGATAGGCTAGCAGCCAAGCTAAGACAAACAAACGGGACCGACAGCTTAACGTGCCCTTTGAAGGACGGAAGCGCTCAGTTGAATAGTATCTCTAGCGGTCACCCATCGCAATAAACGTTGCTTAACTTGTTTATCGATAATCACCAAACCAAGTTCCGCTGCGAGCGCTTCACTTCTTTCACTTTTTTCACTTACACTTTGACAATCACTTAATACACAACTTAAATCAATTCATACAAATTACAACAATAATTATATAATAAAATACGGTCAGCTTTTTACTGCTCACAAACCGAAGATTATAAGAGACACATTTTTCTTTTTGTTTTTGACAGGATCAAGAGTCAAAGTCAGGCGAGGTTAAAAGTTGCGTTTCTATTCAGAACAATGATGTCAAATACCTAAAGTCCATGTAAAATGGCAGATTTCTGCATCAAAGCAATACATTATATTAAAAGCATTAAGTTCGCGACGAGGGCGTATTCAGTTTAGTACAATGTCGATAAAGTTCTGATATAATTTTTGATATCGCTAGGGAGGCGCTTTGACACTACCTCCTCTGCCGACGTCTTAGTCAAAGAGACTGTGTTATTCATTGAGCCCTTATATTGTAACATATATGTGAAGGTAAGCGTAAAAGATAAAGGTACTTATAGAAAGATGTATCCAATATCACATGCAAGGCTGTCTAAACAAGTATAACGACAATCTGACCACACAGGCATGACCTATGGGAAAATCGGTTTTCCGTGTATTGTAAATCAGCGTCCTATATATTATTATACTAGCTGTGCACCTTGGTTAGAACCGCGTGATGATGGATGATGATGATGATGATGAAAAATCCTATGTGATAATCCAACGCCTCATATAAATTCATGCCCTTTTTTTTAATTTATCCATCCGTTTGAGTATGTAGAAGTAACAAACATACAAACACACTCACAGACATTC
Source organism: Selenia dentaria (assembly GCA_917880725.1). Taxonomy (NCBI): domain Eukaryota; kingdom Metazoa; phylum Arthropoda; class Insecta; order Lepidoptera; family Geometridae; genus Selenia; species Selenia dentaria. Next base: position 23,362,461 of record OU862893.1, read on the forward strand.
GCCTTTATAAATGTATGATTATACAACATGTTAATGAGAAATTATTAAAAATATTCGTAGCTAGGAATACTTATCTTTAGTTTTATTGTGACGCAATGTTGTAAGCACATTCAAATCTTAATTAGAATGGCATTTTTTTTTAATGTAAGCAACTATAAATAAATAAAGTACGAAATTTAAACTTAGTGTAGTTTTCTTAAAACCATGAATATATTGCAATATTGGACAACCATTTTTTGATGAGACATTAATAAAAAGGTTCTTAACAGGAAACCTACTTACTACTAGCTGCACTCCGTGGTGTCACCCGCGTAGTGATAAAAGATGATGATGATGATGAATTAAATACAGCGTTTGTTACTGAGGCATAACGTAGCTTTCTACTGATGAGTTTTTTTATCAGTTAACCCGTGAGAAGGCGCGCTATGAGCAATTTGCTCACACAAAAATTGATTGAGAAAGTTTTTGGTGTTCCTGACCACAGATCGTCCCGAGCTCCTAGGTACCTTCCTAACTATTCAACCCCTCTCCCCTCGCGCAATTCACGCATCGCTCAGTCCCGCTGCTTCCGCGCAGTGAAGCACTTGTGGAAGGCCTGTACTGTCGTGCGGCAATTTGCTCATCGCGCGCCCATTCGCGTAAGTATTTATTTTTCATATAAAAACATGTTATTGTGTTTTTCTTGTGTATTATTATGTTAATTTGTATTAAAAAAAAATTATCGGGTACATAACTCTTACGTCATATTTTAATGCTAATGTTTTATGTTATCAGCTACAACACACGTGAAAAATGTACGATCTGTATAATGCACAAAATCTTCGAAATTTCTTCGTGGTTGAAAGAGGATTCTAAACGAGAAGAGAGGAAACTTTTATATTACTTAAGACAACAAAAATGTAAACGTTGTATAAATTTTTATATAGGTTTCTGGTATGATTTTGGAAATAAATTATTATTATAATAATTATTTTATTATTGCCTTGGATTTCATCCGGTCCTTTAGAAAAAGCATGCACTTGGTGCAAGCAATTACTCTGCACCGATCACATAACGTATATATGTTCAATGAGTTTTGAGAGGCACACTTGTCTTGATCTCATGGATGAGTGAAATTATTAAATTTAGTTTTCAGTTTTTTATTTATCGGATTTTTTTAAGACTACCAAAGACTGTAAGTCCAAAATTAATTAATTTGTTATTTGAGGTAGAAATTCCTTTTATTTTTCATAGTTTTAATTAAAACTCTTGTTTTATATTAAATTAATGTTGTTTTATTTATTATGGATCAATTTATAGCCAATTATAGTAATGTTGCAGAAATATAAGCATTTAAAGTAGTGTGAGCTATTTGCTCGCGCGCGCCTATCCGTGTAACAATATTAGGCGCGCCTTCTCACGGGTTAAATAGATTTTTCGTTTATCTTTTTACTTATCATGTTACAAACAAACAAACAATAAAATCTTTCTTCTTTATTATTAGAGTACATAAGGATTAATACCAATGAACGAATAATGTGGCCTATTTTGTACCGGCGTTGCTATTGCATATTTTAACATTAAAGAGTATTTATTATGCCATAACTGTAATAGACAAAATTATATTGCAGACTTTTTGTAGATATTGATGTTTTGTATATAACGGTCATAATAGTCTCCGAAGTGTATGCGGTATAAAGGTTTTTTGGTATATTTTTCACACCTTGGATTCCATTATAGAAGTTTTCATACGGATCCCTAACTTTTTTGAAAATCTTCTATGGCCTTTGTTGATCAGGGAGAATGTAGGATTCTAATGGTTGACATTGTATCTGCGGAGGCTGTTGGCCAACTACCTCCAGGACCGCAACGTCTTGGTAGAAAGACCCGATGGGTTGAAGCGCCATCGCGTCTCTTGCGGTGTACCACAGGGGTCGGTGCTAGGACCGCTCCAGTGGAATATTGGCTACGTCTGGGTGCTTCGCGGGACACTTTCCGAAAATATGCGGGTAGCGTGCTACGCAGATGACTCCCTAGTCGTAGCCAAGGAGAGGGATCTCAGAGAGGCGCTGAGGTTGGGCACCGTGGGCGCCACCCTCATCATCGACCGCATACGTGCGCTGGGACTGGAGGTTGCCCTCTCCAAAATCGAGGCCCTGTTGTTCCATGGACCTCGGGGAGGATTTGGGATCAAGGTTTGGGATCCACTTCGCCCGACTGGCCCCGAGGGTCGTGGGAGCCGCGACCGCCTTGGGAAGGCTAGTGCCTAACGCGGGTGGCCCATACGCCAATTGCCACCGGCTATACTCCGGAGTACTTCGGAGTATGGCTCTCTACGCGGCACCGGTCTGGGTGGACGCCCTCAGTCGCGACAATAAGACCCTGCTGCGACGTCCACAGCGAGTCATCGCGATGAGGGCAATACGTGGGTACCGGACGGTGTCCTGGACGGCAGCGTGTGTGCGTCACACGCATGCGGCAGCAGGCGCGAGCCACTCTGTTGCAGAGGTGGGAAGTAGACTTGGCTCCGCCGGTCCCTGGGCAGTGGACGGTGGAGGCCATCCGTCCGATCCTCCAGAGGTGGGTGAAGCGTTCTTTCGGGTCGCTGACCTTTCGATTGGTGCAGGTACTCTCCGGACACGGATGCTTCGGAAAGTACGTGTACCAAATCGCGATACGGGAGGCGACCCCAGCCACGCTGGAAGTGTGTGCTGCATGGGGCCCGCAGCGGCACACGCTATCAGGGGAAATAGGCGGAGATCTCTCCCTGCCGAGCGTGGTGATCTCCATGCTCAACAGCGAGAGAGTGTGGCAGGCGGTGGCCACCTTCTGCGAAACGGTTATGGTGCAGAAGGAGGCCGCGGAGCGGATCAGGAAGAACGATTTCCGAGCTGACCCGCTCCGGCACTCCGACCGGGGGAACGGAGGAGACTGTTTGCACGTCTCCTCCCTCCTCCTTAGTGGGGTCACTGGTGAATAGTCGGGGGACTCTTCGCCGGTTTGCACGGCCCTACACGGCTAGGTCCCTTCACAGTCACTGAGGCCCGGTTAAGATCAATCCGGGCCTACCGCTGGGGCGAGATGGTGACTGCTAGCGCGACCCTGTCTCGCCCCACCTTGGCGGAGGACTACTCACGGGGGGGTTTTAGTGGGTCTGAGCCCCACACGCTCCTTTCCCCCCTCAAAAAAAAAAGCATTCTAATGGTGAAAGAATTCATCAAATTGGTCTAGTAGTTTCGGAGCCTATTCAATTCAAACAAACAAATAAATATTTCTCCTTTATAATATTAGTGTAGACTTAGTTATCTTTAGTTATATTTAATAATAAATAAAATGACATAATATAATTTAAATCTAGTTATCAAATTTATTAGGTAGATCAATTGACATTGCTGATATAAATTGTTTTAGTAGGTAGCCATAAATAAGTATTCCAAATTCGACATTAGTGTAGAAAATTTAGTACTGCATGTTAGAAAAGGGATTGCTGAAAATTTTAATTAAATATAAAATTTCAATTCAATTCAATACAACAAAAAAATATTTTCAAAGATAACAAGGTGAAATGGACGTGTTACAAAAATGTTTTAAATTGTAACTTTAAACTAGACTTAGTTAACTTTAGCCTTCCCTCCAGCATACCTAGTATGTATGTAAGTGTAGATTTTTGTAGAATCAGTATTATATCATATCGTATAGGAATAATGCCCTTTTACATTATAAGATCAATTTAGTAAGCTATTTTAGCGCTATCAGTGGAGACTTATAATGACTCCGTGTTACTATAAGAAGTATTAATCAATTGTATTAGTCGATAGTCTTCCTAAGATTAAATAAATAAGAAATGTATGTTGGAAAATCAACGTTAAGGCTATGAAATTGTTTACAACTATCCTAATTAAATAAATAAATAAATAATTTATTTATTTTATTATCTATACACTCTAGGTCCTATGACAGTGCTGCTGTACTCCAACTGCATCATCCAAGTTGTCCTTCTGTTGCAGATTACTTACTTTACAACTGAATAAATTATTTGTTTATGGTATTAACTTAACACAAATAAACGTAAAGAGAATCTGGTATGGAGGCACTTCAACATTCAATGTTGGCGATGACTTAAAGAAATATTTGAAAGTTGATACCATAATAAAAGTGAGTTAGATAAAATCAACGCTAGCTCTCTGCTAACTTCGTTTTCGATAAACTCATATCTGAAGCCAATATCGACTTTAGAAGTTCAGATTTGTTGAGCGAAATCATTTCGATTGAAATGCTTTTATGCTAATATTGGGGAGAGAGATAAAGATTATGTAACGGTTTATTGAATGCCAACCTACCAACTGATCTAAATCTAGAATTTTACACGTAGAGATATGATGGAGGACTACGATGCATGAGTTGTGATATTAGAGAGTAAACTGTAATTATACGGTGACTGTCGAATACAGAAGCTTTAAATTATTGCTTGAAAGTAATAGTTTGTAAAAGTGGTTTTCCACTGTATTAACCGGCTTAATAAAGAAGGAGATATTTTTTTATTTGGCAGATTATAGGCCGAGGTGGTCCCATTAAAATTCAGTCCAGCAGCTTTAGAGTTACAATCTAATAACTGAAAAGTGTTCCGCATTTTTTGATTGTTTGATTTTTGATGATTTGATGATATCATCATTGATCCCGTAATTAGCAAGGAAAATGAGTGAAACACATTGACCCGTTCCGTTTTTTGTAAAAAAAAAAATGTTAGAACGCATTCATTCACCTCTTATATTATCTCTCAATATAACACTACTGAATCTTAAGCTCCAAGCGCTCGCAGTTGAGATAATTGAATGAAAATGTTCAAATCAACCTTGCTGCGGTCTCTATGGTCTCTTGGATGGACGAACGCTAGTATATTTGCAACTGAGCGCTTAACTGTTTTGGAAGGCATGTGAAACCGACGAGTTGTTATCATAACTAGTATTATTGAAAAGCACTGAAATTCTTACACATGCTGGAATCTAGCCAATTCATCGATCTGAACTAAGCCTAGGTTTATGTAGCATAGTCACAAACGTTTCAAATATTTACACAATTAATTATTATTAATTTATTTATTTTCAGATATATCCATAAACTTATCATAAAATAACACTTTCATTAATTAACTCATTTAAAACATGTCTGAAATATTAAAATTACAATTAAAATTCACACACACGGTCAGTACGGTCACAGATAATAATAATCATATTACACACAAAAACACAAATTACAATTTTTTACCCAAGAAGGTGTCCATCCACTTATTTTGTATAGGGCAGTCTAGCCTGTCACTTATCGTCTTCAGGATGCTGTTACGGCTGCCTCGCACTCGCTTTCATAATGAGGCAACCTTCTTACGGATAATCATAATTAATGGTATAGTTACTATCAGTTACTACGGATCAGTTCGTCCGTGATCATGGCACTAGCTACAGTGCTGAAATATCGGAAACTCAAACAAAATATACATTGTAAAACCATCTTGTTAATAATGTGCATATTTCTATCGTGATTATAGCACATATTAGGGTAAGGTCCTTCTTCTAGCAGTGGAAATATGAAGGTATGTATAATTCAATTGCAAAAATTTTCTTTTGTACTTAAAATTTTGTAACAAAGATCATTAAAACTAATTAGAGTTATTGCGGTTACGAAGGGGTTACCTCCGCAAAAAAAAAATACTTTCGAGTTAAAGACAAACGCCATTACAAATAAACGTTGCTTAAACGTTACTACTCGTAACATCCCTTGCCTTGCTTTCACGCGTGATATTTACTGTAAGCAAAAATTGACAGATGGATGATTGAACTATTTTGTGTATAGCTAAGTTTATTACTAATGCCGGAAGGGTTTACCTCCGCTAAACTTGACTTTTGACTTGATATGATGGTATATAGGTACATAGGTAGCCACGGTTTGTGTTCATTTTGCTGGTTAAGTACTATGACAACAATCATTAACTAGACAATACTTCAGAATCTCTGAGAAATAAGGAATTTTTGAAAGGTAAGAAGGGCTGTCATACTATTATATGGCTTCTTGTTTCAAGTTTGCATAATCATCATCCATCTCTTTGCCACTATTCCAATTGTATGGGCAGGTATATTTTTGAAACTATATGCGATATAACAATATCTTTTTTAAGTTTATCTCTTCAGAGTGTTGCATTTGCAAGCGGGTCATGACATGAATTAGCGATCGATAGTTTGCGACGCCAGTGCTATTAATATATAGACTTCTACCCCTGGGCGAAAGTCTCTATAAAGTCAGCGTCGCTATAAAACCGCCATCGGTCGGTAAATCACCAAAACATGCAAATTTACTTTAGCTGCGGCCATCCTCGTAACGAGCTGTGCTATTGAGAAGTCCTAGAGTAGTGTTTAGTACTAGATAGATAGATAAGATAGATTAGATAGGTAGATAGATAGATAGATAGATATATAAATAGATAGATAGATAGATAGATTAACTCTTTATTGAAACATCACAATACAAATATATGTTACAAATAAAGAAATAAGAATAAAATTAAAAATATTTCACAATTAAATACTTAAAATTAAAAGTGTCATAATGGGTGGTCTTATCGCTCAGAGCGATCTCTTCCCGACAACCATGCACGGAAAGAAATAGGCATACACTTATTAAGGCGGTGGTGCATAAAACTAGTGTACTAAACACTACATATAGTATACTAGTGTGATTATTTAACGATTGTAGTTAATGCCCAAAGTTATGTTTAAATATTTAAGCTGAGTTTTCATCTGGAAATCTTAAATTTTCATCAGTCCGTATGCGTCCGTCCGTCTCTTGATGCTGTTTGGTTGCAGGTATATCCATCTATACTATTTTATAGTTTTTAAGGACGCTAACTCTTGCTTATATGTAGAAACTTCCATCTCTGCTATATCAGCATTAGTACGTAGTAGTACCACGACTTTATGAGTTTGTCTTTTCTTAAGCTAGTTCTTACAAGACCAAATCTTCTTCTCTAAGTTCTTATATGAGGATATGTGGAATGGATATAATACGATATCTACTATTTAATTGCATTGCTTAATTATAAATGTAGAAATGCAATATACATATAAAAACGCTCAAGTACGCCATAATTGGTAAATCTGTTAATTAGATCATTCTTAAGCATAGCTCGACTTCTCTATGGTATAATAGAAGCGCATATATTCATGGAAATAGCGCGAATATTCATTTTACGAATATTAATTTTACTCACATGCATCTACTATCTATGTAATTATTCATACTCATTACTGAGAAACAATAATTCATTACAAAAAGTGGCTTCTAAATATATGTACCTACATACTTACCTACCTTTTCATAGGTACGTAAGTACCACCAAGAGACTAATGCAGATAGATGATTATAAATATAACGTCATTGACCTAACCATCACTTTGAAATATCGATTGTTGAATTCAAATTCGAAAGTGTTACTAAATATAGGTAATATCATTGGTAGCACCCCTCAACTTAGCAGCAAAGAATGGGGGCCCAACTGTCAGTTATTGTATATGCGTGGCGTAAGCACGATTGCATGTTGCATTGTATTCTGTCGCAAACTCAAACACAAGGCGGAATAACCACGTCCATCATTATTGTGTGAAATGACGGGCATGGTCATTTTTCTGTTTCCGTTTTTGAATCCTGGCTGGGTATTGGTTCCTAGGTTTTTCATTAAGTGTGAAATGAGATATCCAAAACTGTGTTACTGTATTATTTTGGTTGGTATGTTGTACTGATATTTATATTTTCTTGTCTATTATATGAGGAACCTTATAGTATAAGTACCTACATTATATTCATTTTGGTAGATTAGGATTATGCCATGAAAATGTAAACAGTACCATCAAAAATCATAAGAGCCTGCTTTCCCGACATTAGGAGCTGAGCACGGACCGGTACAAATATAATGGTACGAAATGTGGTAATATATTACACTATACATGAAATATGGAACGTAGTGGTTACGTGGTTAGCTTCGTCCAGATTTTTAACAAAAAGAAACTGTATGTGTGATGGATATTTAATTGGATGTATAATACTAATGACTATTGTAATGCAAGTAATAACAGCAAATACAATATGTGCGTCCGTGTACGTACGTACCTATATGAGAAGTGAACACGTATAAGAACTGATAAAACATTCCGCTTAACTCCTTAGTGCCGTTCGTGGGGTAGTTTTGATACCTAGACTAAATGATATAACTGTACTCTCGTCTTAACATGACACATGTATTGGCAAGTAAATAGGTACACGGTCCACACACTAACGGAAAATAATATATTCATTTATGTTGGTGCAGGTGAAAGGAGGTGGCGGAGAGGGAGCGGGAAATATTTTCTGAACTCCTAATCCGCAAAAAGAGACCAGGGCGTCGGAGGTTAATCTTTCACGCCCTCCTCCGACCTCCATAGTTGGGGACTGGGGCGGCGTATGCGGGGGCGTCCGCCGTCCAAACATCTGTGTCCCCGAGGTGGCGCGCGCGGTGTTTCCGTGCGCCCCTCAGGAAGACGGGGTTAGAAAGTAGTCTCCTCTAACCCCAACGGGTTGGGATCCTCTGCTGGAGGATCAGCGTCGCCGGGACCGCAGACGATTACAAAACCGTTCCTGTAGTCCCGACATGAAGGCGCTTGGAGGAACACCCCGGGTTTTTGGTGGGTATACGGACTCCCACATAACCACCGTGCTCCCCCGGGGGCGGTGGTATCTATAAAAGATTTTCCCGGGATAAAAAAAAAAAAGGTGAATGCGTGGTTATTTCATTTACAATTCTCGCCTTCATACAGACTTAGCTCGAATCGAATTCTTGGCACTTACAATACAAACTATAACATTTATGTGTTATAACTATAGCACAGATAACTTACAGTTTGTACTATATATGCCGATACAATTACATTACAGTTACCCAAATTTTCGTGCCTCAAGCTTAATAAACTGACATAATCATTGCCGTTTTACTTTACTAAAAATAGACCATAATATTTTTGCGCCCTTATACATACCACGTAATGTGGGTACTCGTTTCGTACGTACTAAACACGTGGCCAATATGTGTATGCAAAGATTTCCTGTACTTTTTTTGTTTAAGTTACCGACAACACGGTAAATCGAGAGGCAATTCAAGACCACGGCATCAGATAATTAATCACCCGCTCATCACACTGTCCAATAGCGTCGGCGAGCACTATTGGTACACGTATTGGCCCACGAAATGAGGAGCCAATTTATTGATTTGCTGTCATTTTTCGCAAACTCCGAAATGAATGAATGCGACACAATTGCTACCAACAACAACCGTGCATGTTTCATGGTAAATCAAATCAGTACACAATCTATGATACAAGGGAGTGATTTCGTCATGGGAAATCAGGTTTGTATTTCATGTAGGTGTGATCGCACATATATTGGAGAAGGGTAGTGAGGTTACATTGTAAAGTTGGTATACAAAGTATTAGTCATACGTATATTGGAGAAGGATAGTGAGTGAGGTTAAATATTAACGTTGTTCAAACATTTTAATGCAGATTATTTATACAAGAAAGGAAGTGACGAGTTGGATAAGATCTTTGCTTGATCATAGGTGCTGCTCTGACGATCTGCTCATGACAATTGCAGTGAGACTGGATAATAGGTACATCCGTACAGGTGATCCGTACGAGCAAAAGTCACCAACATAAACCCAGACACCCAGAAGATAGCCAATTGAAGTGGCAGTGGGCAGGGCACGTAGCACGCATAACAGATGATCGATGGGGTCAGATAATAATAATAATAATAATAATGATATATAATTCAATATGACCTTATTGAGTCTGAGGTGCCGTACTATAAGTACGCACCTACGCCTGTTCTTGAAAACGGTCGTGCTACGCTCTATTGGGATCGATCTATAATCACGGACAGGACTATTGTTGCCAATAAGCCTGACATCGTGGTGATCGATCGATCTCAGCGCCGGGTAATGCTTGTTGACGTCACCATTCCTCATGATGAGAACCTCGTGAAGGCTGAGAAGGACAAGCTTAGCAAGTACCTTGACTTAGCTCATGAGGTGACCGCCATGTGGGATGTTGATTCGACAATAATTGTTCCGATAGTAGTTTCAGCAAACGGCCTTATAGCAAAAAGCCTCGACCGACATCTTAAGAGGCTTTCGCTAGACGGTTGGATCAAGGGACAGATACAGAAGGCAGTACTTCTTGACACGGCACGTATTGTCAGGAGGTTCCTCAGTCTGCAGCCCTAACCACTGGTAGTTTGGGTCATGCCCCGCTGCCGATGGCAATCTAGGATTAGGTTTTTTACAATGTTTTTTATTTATTATTTTTTATTGTATATAGAAATATTGTAAAAAATGTAATTTTAAGAAAAGTTAATAAATAATGTGAATAATAATAATAATGAAGAATAATGAATAATGAGAACCTCGTGAAGGCTGAGAAGGACAAGCTTAGCAAGTACCTTGACTTAGCTCATGAGGTGACCGCCATGTGGGATGTTGATTCGACAATAATTGTTCCGATAGTAGTTTCAGCAAACGGCCTTATAGCAAAAAGCCTCGACCGACATCTTAAGAGGCTTTCGCTAGACGGTTGGATCAAGGGACAGATACAGAAGGCAGTACTTCTTGACACGGCACGTATTGTCAGGAGGTTCCTCAGTCTGCAGCCCTAACCACTGGTAGTTTGGGTCATGCCCCGCTGCCGATGGCAATCTAGGATTAGGTTTTTTACAATGTTTTTTATTTATTATTTTTTATTGTATATAGAAATATTGTAAAAAATTTAATTTTAAGAAAAGGAAATAAATAATGTGAATAATAATAATAATTTAATAATAATAATAATTTATTTTGAACAAATAAAGCACAGTTTACAAAAAATATACTTAGAATTAAGGTTATCATGGATATGTTATGTGCAGTAGGCACTAACTAGATAGTTCCAGATTGGAGACAACGGACTGGCAAGCGCAGCGTAGGTCGTCCCTCGATAAGGTGGATAGACCTGATAAAGGCCGACGTTGGATGTAGGCCAATTTCAACCGGTCACTTTGAAATTTGTGGAGTAGGCTTATGTTCAGCACTGGACGTCCTACGGCAGAGATGATGATAGTAGGCACTGTGATTTCCACGTTACACATAGCTGTTTCGATCTATACGTTCAGTAGTTTCTACTCGAAGTTACTACAGTGCCCAACAAAACACAGAAGTATAATAAAATTCAATGACCATCATCTCCACTAATTGCTTTATTATATAAAACAGTAATAAAGTAGCTGCTCGTTGTAGGATCTACCTTTAACTACAACAACTAAATGAACAACACTCAAAACTATTTCAATCACATTGCGGTCTCATTTACATGCCCTCATATTCCGTCGTATTTATTCATACCAGTATCAAGCTATGAGTATGCAGGGATGTCCATAGAGCAAAGCCATTAGTCAATTACCTATCATAGATTAGCACATCGCCGGCCAGAGATTAATGACCCCGGTGCATCGGATGCGGCGGCAGATTAACACCGGTTGTGTGGTATAACTGGAATTGATATAACTAGTAGTTCTATAAGCGTTATATATATATGTGTGTATAGTTAAGTTAACTTTGAAATGCTTAGAAATTATCAATTGCATTTGTTACTTGTTGTGTCATATTATATAATGGTATGTTCATTTTATGTCGATGTACTCGTGCAGTGAAAAAAATAATCTTTACGCTCTACAAGTTGACAAAAGTAAGTTACATGCCATTTGCCACCGTTGCGGCGATTTCAAAATAAATAATAGATCAGGGGACGAGTGGGAACGGGGACGAGTGGGAACAGGGTGCGAATTTCAGGGGACCAGTGGGTCCATACCCGATAAATGATAGTGTGTGCTGTATACCTACGTCAATAATACTATTACCTTACAATTACGCTATTGTTCGTGCTAGGCACGCACTATGAAGAAGAAAACAAATATTTAAGCTTGTTTTCAAAATGTATATAAAGAAATAATTCGTTTTTAAAACTTTATGATGTTTATTGCGCAAAAAACTTTACGAATAAAAATATAACAAAAAAAAACTGATAGCAAAAGTTACTTAAAATTTATAAGGAAGAGTTTTCTTAAACCGTAACAGCATAATGTCCACATATTTAACAAGTATCTGCACTCGACTTTGTCCGTGTGAAATAAGGATATTGCGATTGCTCGGGAAATACCCACTGAATCAGAATAAAACCTTTTAAGTAAATGTCTTTATTCTAACATGTCTTTATTCTAACAAACATACACACTCACCCACAAACTTAATAATAGTATATATAATACCTGTAGGACAATTCAAACAAGTTTGAACTTCGAGTGAGAAATTAAAAAATTGTCGCCAGTAAAACATTTCGCCCTTGACCTAATTTCATTCCTTCCTTATAGACTGATTTAATCTCAACAAAGTTCCAGTCCAATATGGAAGCAAAAGCGCTGCGATTTCATATATAAAAATATCAAACTCCCAGAAATCGCAAAATTAATATCCAACCCAATAAACATTGAGGTACACTCACGACGAAAACGTAATAAAATTACACGTCATATGAATCGTGATGATAACGTTGGAATACGCTCAAAGCGGTGCCTTTTCTTTGATATTACTTTATTTTGGAGTTCCGTGGGTGTAGAAAGGCTTATTGGGATGAGCCGGGTATAGGCAAGTACATAATGATAATAAATTGAATCTCCATGTGAAGCCGAGATATCATTTAGATAACGTTGTATGGAGGTAACATGGCGATCGGTATTACGTAATACAATTTTTAAAATGATGTCGTATGAGTAACATTTAAATAATTCTTGTTAGTTGAAATGGGACTTAAAAAATAACAATTACTCATAGACTTATTAGCATAAAATGCTGCAAATACGTCATGATATGGACGTCTTGCAAGTATCCCTCAATTACGCTTACGTCTTAGTGGGAAACATCAGACCACAGAAATTCAAACCTAGGCACCTACCTAACTAGGCAGGTCCAACTTCGAGAAAGAGGAAAATCGTCGAATCCAACCCGCTCTACGCTGGGCAGCGTTCCGGAAGCTTCGTGAAGTCTTCTCGTCAAAAATACCTTAGTGCCTCAAGACAAGAGTCTTTGACCAATGTGTGCTACCAGTGCTGACGTAAGGCACTGAAACCTGCTATGACCACTGAAATCTTAATATGGGCCTCGTAAGTCGCGCAACGAGCTATGGAGAGGGCTATGCTCGGGGTTTATCTACGTCTTCGAATCAGAAATGAGGAGATCCGTATACGAATTAAAGTCACCGACATAGCCCAGAAGATAAGCCAGTTGAACTGGCAATTTGCAGGCCACATAGCACGCAGAACAGATGGCCGATGGGCCCGGAAGGTTCTGGAGTGGAGTCCACGGACCAGCAAGTGCAGCGTAGGTCGTCAACCGCCAAGGTGGACAGACGACCTGATATAGGTAGCAGGATAATCTATCTCCATACCAAAATTCATCAAAATTGGTGCCGCCGTATAAAAAAATACTATAGATAGTAATAAACATCCATACATACAAACTTTCGCGTTTTTAATATTAGTAGGATTTATATATTATAATTGTAATACTTGCTTTGCTCATTTCGTCTATGTAGAATGGGGTTATCTCGATTTATCAGGAAAATAAGGAAAAAGTAGCCTATCCAAGGTGTGCAATATTATATTTCAAACATTATCTTAATCTCTTGAGCCATCATAGTGTGAATAAGTAACAACAATAAACACTCATTCACCACCCACTCGCTCACTCATAAACATTAGTGATTAAATTTACGTGATATTGATTACTAGCCGCACCCAGCGGTTTCACCCGCGTGGTAATGGATGATGATGATAATAAAAAGTAAAAAGTATCTATGAATGAAACAATGAGACACTTAAGTACCTAGGATAAATTTCATCACAAGCCGTTCTGGAGTTACACATGGTGTAACTAACGCGACTTTGTTTTATGTACACATAGATTCTTTGCATAAGTTTTTTTGTTATAATATGGTATACGTATAATTGGTATACAAAAACTTGTTATATTATTGGGCTTAGGTAGTTCTTTACCAAAACGAAAATACTCATTAAAGTATCTCCATTTTCAAGGCAACATTTTGAGATAAGATCGTAAGTCAGTACGGTCCCAATTGAGCCATAATCGCTATTCGCGATAACAGTCGGTCCCTTTCACCGTGAGCGTGATTATGATGGCCCTCGCTACGTCATCGATGACGTCTTAACTGCCGCCATATTGACGATTACATGAACCATGTTCTACACCATAATCGTCGTAAGCGTTCTGTCAAAAGTGACAGGTGTTTGTTTATTTCTACAATGTCTTAACTGGTGTCCCTTCTTTTTAATGTAAAAGTTGTAAAAGTCGGTCCATCCATTCCATTATTTCTTTTTAATCCACACTCCACATAGTTAACCTTCACACTATGCACGATATTTTTATGAATTTGTTTTTCGCGCGCAAATGGTTCGTTATTGCTACAACTCTGGTCCGAATTAACAACACGCTTACAGTGCCACGACCTGTCAAAATCACGATATTTGTCTCGGACCACCTTTGGTAGACGATAGCACTGTGAGCAAAATTATCGCAAAACGGATCACGGCAAGTGTTGTGTAGGTACAAGCCTACTTATATATATGTGCCTATATTATATAGTATCACGTAGTGGTAGATAGATTAGTTAAGCATCTCAATGTTTGAATGAATAACATCAGAACATTTTTTATGTGAAAGAATATCTACCTTATGATTTTTTATTTACAATTAAACACATTTCAATCACAAACTATAAACTTTAATTAATTCTTAAACATAAATCATTTAAATAACAAAGAATAAACATAAAACAGAATTGAACTTCCCAATACAACTAGTACCGGCTACCAATTGTTGATAATAAAAGTTGTTTACGATGTGAAATTAATTAATTTTAGTTTCTTTCGATCACATTTTAATAGAAATAAACATGTCGTTCTCTAAAATAAACCGTGGAGAGGAAGTCAGAAAAGCACTTACTTGCACATATATTATTAGCAAAGAATAAGGCGATGGATAATTTAAGAACCAGTTCGTAATATAATATACTTAGTTGTTTTATATCTTTTTTATTTTTCCTTTACCTATATGTCAATGTTTAAAACATTGCACACATGCATATTGCATATATATAAATATAACCATTTATTCGATGCATGATGAGGAACAAGATAAAGAATAGAAGAAACATAAGTACATATTTGCAAAACAGAACTAATGAAGAACACAAACAAGTTACAAAAGCATAAATATTCTGCATTCTGCCTACAGCATGTTGCATGACGCTGGTATTCCGCTCTGACGCTCATCTTTCACGATAGGTTATATTATCTTCATAGGTTTGATATAGGTGCATCATTGAAACGAATTTGATCTATTTGTTTTATGGCTATAATTACAACATTAGGTTAACATTATTCTATATATAATATCCTATTTTTGTTAAGATTATTACAAACTAGAGTTTGACTGAAGTGATAGCTAAACGCAACGGTATACCAACGTTGCACCAACCTACGCTGCTGTTATTTTATACTCAAAGCTTCTGGAAGTTAACAAATTCTTGAGATTTAGGTGCTTTGTAGACGACGGGGCGGGCCGAGCCGGTCAATTTCACAGCGAACGATAGCGCAAAGGGAATCCTATACTACTAATGCGCATAGAGGGCAAAAAGACCGCGTCGCTAGTGAGCGGCGTGCACTGACGACTTTATTATTTCGCGGTCAAAAAGACTGCCCCGCCCTGTCGTCTGCAAAGCGCCTTACCCACAAAATATACGCGCTCACACACAACACATACACATATCGTTGGTTCCACACAAAACAACTTATGATAATTACAGACAAGTCACCCTAACCGATTTAATATAAAGAATCATGTTACAATAACAGATTAGCAGAAAGTTTTTTAAACGTACCACTTTGTATTTTTTGTAATCTATATATATATAAAGCGAAAAGTCACTCACTCACTCATCACGAAATCTCAGAAACTAGATACAAGTGCTAGGAATGTAAAATTTTGCATGCGGTTTCTTTTTAGGACGTAGGATCTCACTAAGACGGGATTTTATGAAATTCAACCCCTAAGGGGGTCAAAAGGGGTGAAAACGTTTGTATGAAACTCCTTTGTTTTTGAATTTATAGTTGTGAAAATTTGTATTTGGATAGGTCATTAAAAATAAAAAATGTTTGGCCTAATTTAACATACAGTGGTGAAAATTAGCATTTGGACAGTTTAAAATGATGATTTCAATATTTATTGACAGGGATGACTTAAGGGGGTGAAACGGGGTATATTTGATTTTCAAAAGTTCTTTGCTTTTGGAGCTGCAGTGATGAAAATTGATAACTGAATAGGTAATTCAAAATAAATAGTGATGCTTTCAATATTTTTGTCAGGGATGACTTAAGGGGGTAAAACGAGGGATGTAAAAGCTACTACATATTATAAACTGTAGAGGTCAAATTTCTGTACAATGAAAACTATACTAAAAACCGAGCCAGGGGATGTAAGAAGTGAAAAATAAGTTCAAATTGTTTGTTTCTCTGTATGTTTGCCTGTCTGTTTGTACGGGTTAATCTCCGAAACGACTGGACCGATTTAAATGAAATCTCGTATGGTGGTAGCTTATATCCCTGATCAACATAAATAATATTTTTGATCCCGGTAAATTAAAGAGTTCCCGTGTGATAATTAAAAATCTTTAATTACCGTATCCCGCAAGGCCACGCGAGCGTAGCCGCTGGCGGCTCAGCTAATGATAAGATAACCTTGGTTCGATGTTGATTTTAATTATTATTATTATTATGATATCTTAGTTTGGGCACCAATGATCTTAAGTTCCACTTTTCATTTAACTGTAAAGTCTGTTTTAAGTGTTTATTTTACGTTTTTAAATATATTAATAAAAATCATTTTATTTTCATACTAACAGGCTCATTAACGTGTAGAACTGACTTATGTTTAAAATATTAGTTACTATTTCATATTATACAACCCGCGGTTTCACCCGTGTGTTAATGGACGAGAAAAAAAACTATGCCCTTCTCCAGGATATAATCGATCTCTATTCTAAATTTCATTGTGATCCCTTTAGCCGTTTAGGTGTTAAACCATAACAAACCAACAAGCTCACTTCTACATTTATGGTACGAGTATTAAAGTTAGGATTTATTTAAATATATTTTGTTATCAATGTATGTTTATTGGTGTGTTTCATTTCAAGCACTTAGTAGATAATCGAAATAATAAATTGGAATTATAAAAGATTATCTTCTAAAAGGACAGTCAGGTCGATCGTGAATGAATACTAAATTAACATGCTGATTATTTCTTTATCATTCATACATAATTCTCATTTGTATTGCAAATTAATACCCGGACGCACTTACAGTTTGTTAAATGATTGCAAGCTCATCGAACTTTGCAGCTGACGGCTCTCTCATAGGGTTTATACATGGAACATTTGTGGCAGTAGGTTAACTTTTATATTTCTGTATGAAGTATTATATATTATGTTAGTTTTTTTTAGAATTGCGTATTAGCTTCGTGACCCTATTGCTGAGCTAACGCTGCCTGTCAGTCTGTATGTCTGCCTGTTGTCTATCTGCCTACCCTTAAAATCACTATCTATTTCATACCAGATTCGCTAGCAGGTTTTTTACAATATAAGTGATTTATCGCAAATTTCCCAACTAAGGTTATTCCACAAATCGCCATTGACATTCCGTATCAATGGCGAATTGCGAACTTTTCTTCCACAAATCCCCATATACGTCTCATAGAGCTGGTAATGTGTTTTTTTTAATAAGCCGCATATCTCACAAATAATTAATCACATAATTATATACAAAATTTAAGACACAATAAAATTAGGAGACGTGCTTTTTTACAACTTATGATTTTGCTTTTTCACCGTTGTGCTTTGTATGATTACCTATCTATAAATTAAACTAGTAAAAAAAACTAAACAGCGAAAGTGGGGAAGTTTCAGTAGGGGTCGCGCTAAAGATAAATAAATACACAGGAAATTCTCAGTGCGTGAATCCGATTCTCAAAAGGCTAGTTTTATTTTCTATTTGGCATCCTTTTTTTATTAAGGCGCGCTCGTACCCTGATTCAAGAAAAAGCAGAATTTTTAAACACCTAGTGTAACGAAACAGATCGATAGTATATTATGAAAAAAATACTAAGTTTAGAAAAGGAATAGGAAAAGAGTAATAACCGAATAGAATTTATAAATATAACTCTCTTTCAGCAGAAAAAAAATCCTGAATAGGTCCACAAAAATAAACTTTCACGTCTAAACTCTCAGAGTTTTCAGCGATAACACTATATTTTTTTTAGATAATACATAGCCGACGTATAGTACTAAAGTAATAACCAGCAGTTTTTTGAATTGTGTTAGTATATATTGAAAAATATAAAGAAAACGTACAAACGCATTTTCGCATTACATCGTCCAATCTAACAAGCGATTTTCAACCTTGCGTAAAGCATCGTACATTATTTTAAAATTGGGGTTGGACCGCGTCTTAAGCTGATTATTGTTCTGTATCACGTGATGTCAAATGTCGATGCGGTCAACGATATAACACCCACTTCTATATTTTTATACGAGTTACTACGTAACTCTTTGCGATTGTTGATTATTAAAATATTTTTAAGATAATGGATGGTTATATGAATTTACAGCTTTAAGCTTTGTTTAATATAACTATATTTATTTATAGAGTTCCTTTTTATTTTCTTTTAGTTGTGTAGGAACTATACTTGATAGTTTAGGTTAACAATGCAGTGTATGTTGTAGGTGTAGAACCTATTATAAAGCGGTCGTAGGTAGAACCATTACAGCTTGCCTGAAATATCTTTGTGTCAGTAGTTAGTATATTAACAATCATCTGTCCATCCATCGAAACAAACAGACATACTTTCATGTTAATATTAGTGTGAATATTATAAAAAGTACGATACAAAAGCATCAATCGTAGATCGCATCATCTCACATCAAGTCAAATTGTCGTCAAACACCATTATTTATATATTTTATAAATAAATATGATATATTGGCTATAGGTTGGATGAAGGAAAGAACTGACATAGTGAAGGCGAGCATGTATGCGCACAGTACAGAATCGATGCATGCATGCATGGTCAGCAAAACTTGCAGTCCAAGTGTAGGTAAATGAGGGTCCTGTATACTATGCGCATACAAGCTTCTCCTTCACTGCTCCAGTTTCCTTCCTTACAAAATGTTGCGGACCATGCATGCTTGCGTGGCCCTGCTTGCATGGTACCTTGCGGTTACCATGACACTCGGTGAAACATTATGAACTTTCAATGAATGCTTCCCAAAGACTTATCCTTGCAGTTCTAGGCAAATTCGTCTCTCATATATTTTCTCATACATTTTGGGTAGACCTCAGTCTGTTAAAATGTATCAATTTCGGTCTTGGAAGTCTGGTTACTGCAATGTATGGAGTTTCCTCACTGCTATGTTCTCATTGTTACTGCTATTTATGCACGGCACTGTAGTTAAGCTCAATTTTGATTTTGTTTTATTTACTTATGCAAATTGTTACGATATTATTATGGGGGCGGTTTGAACGCAAGTTTATTGATAAACAAAATTTGCATGTTTTTACTTTCGAGTGTTGTTCTTAGAACTTCAAAATTGAGCAATACAATTTTCTTGGTGTTATTATTTAACAGTGTTAAGAAGTAAATATAGATGTAACAGTATTATTTCATGATATTAATAACTACCTACATGAGAGTCGAAGATACTGTAGACATAATAAGATTAGAAACTGTGTATTTCCTTGTAAGTCCAGTTATTTCGGTACTTTTATAAAAGAGAGTAGATCTTTTCATCTTTTTTAGTGACCCTCTATTGGTATATATGCTCCAATTTCGGTAACCTATACTAATAGAAAATACGATAAAATATCTTTTTTCTTAGAGCAACTATCGTATTAGTACCGTGACTATTTAAAAACTAACAGTACCTTTGTTATGTATAAATGTGTAAGGTATATGAAATGTATAAACGGTTTTATAAGCTGTCTGGTAAAACTTAACTTAATGTTTCTAACAAATGGCATAAATCTGTCCCCTTTATCTGTGCATAAAACAGGTTAAAAACTAACAAGTGGTCCGACCCGCAATAACGGAGCTATTCAGGCATAATCGCGGATGGCAAGCAATATGCGAGCAACATGCGTTAACAATACGTCGTAATGACTGCCACTATGAGCTGTCATATAGATTCAGTGACAATCGGGGTGAGTTTTCGATATCAGACATTGTTGTAATTTAGTAATGTTTACAATGTGTAGAAGCTAGCGGGTGTGATACGGATAGAGTCCATTATACTACACAATAGACAGAATACAGAACAAAACATAGAACAACGGCTCTTGGGAGCTGATTATATGTGCTTTTGATACGAGATAGTATATTTAATTTAGCAATGGTTGTATGCTATGGAAGTTGGCAGATGCTACACGGAGAAAGTCTAGTAGACTGAAACTTGAAAGAACATTACACAGTAAATATGCTATTAGCCTTTCCGCATCAGCAAGCCTCATTAGAGGCAAGTTTCATTCATAAATATATTGTTATTTGAAGTTGTTTTTTTAAAGAACGTGTACACGACATGTACAATTTATTTAATATCATAACTGACTTTACTTTCGTAATTAGCCGGCGTTATCAACCAAGGTTTCGGGCATGACCGATGCACAACCTGATCTGCGGGAGTTTACGCTCAATCAGCGGTTGACGCGGCGATAACGTCGACTAATTAGGTGTATAAAGTCGGTATAATATTAAATACATATGTGTCAAACTCACGAGAAATTTTAAAATATGTATAACAATAGTATGAAACGGTTTATACTGCTCTAATAAGTAAGTAGACAGCGGCCGTAAGATGTAAATGCAAGAGGACGGGACGTAGATAGCAGACAATGATAAGGACAGCATACACGTATGAAATATGAATACAATACACAATAAATCAAAACAATAAAGTTAATTTGCAGGTATACAAAACTAGAAACGTTACATTTATTTTTACTTGTTATAAATTATAGTATAATTCATATTTAACAGGTACTTGGAATATCCTGAAACATCTTATATACTTATAATATGTGCACACAATATCTAAAAATAAGCTTAATAAAAAAACTTTTATGAAATGTTTTTCACGCCTCTGCTTTTCACTTCTGCCACCACCAAGGAATTAGTACCATAGGCCCACGTAACATGAACCGACATACATATGGTCTTTATTCCGCGCCCCTTCATCCACAAGGGCAAACGTAAAATTTATGTCGGATCCCGAAATACCCAAGTTCAATGTTGACATTTATATTAAACAATACATGCTGCTCCATTGTTCCATGATATTTGGCTTTCGAATCAAATGTCGTTGAAATGTTGGTAAATTGGCAATTTTGGATATTGTTTCGAGGAAAATGTCGCAGATTCATTATGTTCCGAGGAAACAAAAGTTTTTCCTTGTCATCTGAGGGATTACGTGATTTCTTTGTTGTATACCTACAAAAAAGAGATTTTTGAACAAAATTGTAATTGAATCTTTACAAGTAACAATAGCGTTTTGTAGAAATTCACTTATGTATGAAGTTATTTTTATACCTGTTAATCCAAAGCTTGGTATCATGTATTGACTTTATTATTAGATCATCACGCTTGTTTCGTTGAATTAAACCGACACTTTTATTAAATATATGCAGTTTTTAATACATGCATACTTAATCATCTAGAAAGAAAATAAACCGTAACAGCTGTAAAGCTAAGCTAACCTCTTAAATAATAATCATGTGTGACAAACCTATGATTATTATTTAGGAACTGATTTGAATTTGCGTGATATTTGTGGTAGTTAAAGTTCGGATGAAAGAAGTTTGACAGACACAGCTAGACCCTTTCAGCGCCCGCTACTATATAGGCCGCGCTCGTCTATGTAAACAATAGATATATCCAGACGATGAATTTGAAATAAGCTCAAAGTTGGTCGAAGAATTCATCCGGTAAATGTTACGTTAATAGAATAACAAATGTCTCTTTTCTATGACAATAACTATGGATAAAACTTACAAATCCTTACAATTACTGCACCTAGAAATAAAGAAGTAAAGTTATCAAGGACGAAAATAACATTATGACAACCAAGGCTGATCTGATAGCGATGCTGAAGAAAACCGAAATTCCATGATATGGGCCTACTTAGGCATGATGGCCTAACGTAAAATCATGGCAATGGTAGTTAACCCAATACACAATTCTACACCACGTCCGTGGTAGCGATCTAATGCTGGCTGATGGACTAAGTGACTAGTATGATAATATTGATTGTATACTCGCTTTAAACTGTTTAACCGGGTTATACAAAGCTTGCTGTGATCAATAATTAGATCGTTGACCGCTAGTTGCATTAACTGAGTTTACTACTACTACTAAATATTACTGCGAATAAGTGCTAGTTGCCTGATCTTGCCAAGTCACACTGAGTCTGCTTTGTAGCGTTCATAATCTTTTTCTAGAAAGGAAGACGATTCCCTTGCCTAAAAGCTTATTTTACGCCACTAAGTGACAAATTTTGTGCCTGATGCTAAGTACGCTTGCCCAAGATAGTTGCAGTAGATTGCAGTGCCACCCAGAACACAGAACTGAGGTCTCGGGTGGCGCTGCACTATGCTTATCACCCCGAGAGTTTTTGAATCCTTTTCGCCCAGCAACTTCACTTGCTACAGTGCCCTTAAACACAGTAATGCTTGCGTATTATTGCTTCGCGGCAGAATGTCTGGCACTGTGGTGGTACCAAACAAAACGGGTTCTTGCCCCTCAGCCGTCGTTTACCAGGTTCCTGGTGCAGCTGAAGGCTTATGAGGCCTACCTCCTAGTAGATCGGGTTTCCTCTTCTACGATCCCGACGACGAAGGGAGACCTGGGAAAGCGACGAAACCTTAGGGTAAGAAAGTTATGTCTTAGACCTATATTATGTATATCCGCTCCCGATTTTGATTTATGGTACGTCACTAGATTTGTCTTGATGGCGCGAGTGTCACTGGGCCATGGCCAGACTGCGTCTAAGACCAAAAGGAGGGTGGGTTATATTATGGGCTTTATGGCTTAATATTATCGAAGTCAGTTTTTCTTGTTTGCAATGCTAGTACTGTAAAATAATATGAATGAACATTACTAAACTTCTTAATTTCGCTTTATTTCACCAATTGTTATTAAAGTAAACCATTAAAAATGTTAATGGACTGTTTTTCACAATTAAACCCCCAATATCCTGACTTAATTGCCTTCAAGCTCAACAAAGACATCGCATTTGACAAATGAAGAGTTAGCGTGAGCAACTAAAACCACCCTGTAGCCGTTGATACAGTAACTGCTACGTGAGCTGCGTCACCATATACATCATAAACAGTACAACAACTTATTTTAAATATTAGGGATTAACCTATGAAATTAATATGAAAGAAAAAATATTATATGAATATTTGTATGAAAGTATAAAATTTAAGTTAATATAAGGTAAGTTTGGTATTTTTTAAATTTAGCTAATTAAAGTACTGGCCCAAATTCTTTCTTTTGCCATTTTGATGAAATGTTTTCCCCTTAACTGTGGAAGTCTGCTAGATGGGAGGCGGTGAAGTCAGCGAAAGCGTTTAGTACCTACTGCATCTAGGGTGTTGAATTTTTACCCATTTAAAACACTGTCTAGTGCAAGCAGTATTAGGCCCGTACACGTCGGTAAGGTTTCGTGTTGATTACGCAGCGGTATTTTCATTTCTATCTTAAAACAAATGACTTAATTTAAAATATAAATAACACGGCTTTCGAATCAAATTTTATTGAATCGAAATCGCGCACCAATCTACGGATCATTACGGAAATCTTAAAATGCTAGTTTTAGAATCTTCAATTTCTTAGGTTAGTTAGGTCAACAGAAATAAGTCATTCTTTTATGGGACAATGTATACGATTCTATAATAAAGTTCCCAATGTTATCCGATATTTGCCTATTAATAAGTTTAAAATTACTATTAAAACTAAACTCCGTCAAAAAGGTTATTACAAAATTTCGGATTACTTGGAGGATCAAACAGTTTGGGACTGATCACTCCAGGATCTATCTAATCGTCCCCCCCGAAGGGTTCTCGCATTGACGTGGTGGGGGGGCTCAGTAGCCGTGGCTTGGATCACCAGGGTGAAGCCAAGAGGAACTCAGGGCCGCGCCGGCGTTGGGGTGCGCTGGCCGGCTCAGGCGGGGCCGCTCCTATGGGCTTTGGCCGCCAAGTTCACATAGGAGATGCGGGGTCTGGGCGCTTTGGCGCAGACTCGAGGAGGTGGGCCCGGGCGCTTTGGCGCAGGCTCGAGGAGGGGGGCCCGAGCACTTTGGTGCAGGCTCGAGGAGGTGGGGTCCAGGCGCTCGGCGCAGACTCGCGGAGGTGGGGTCGCGGGGGGGCTATTCCCTGTGACTGACGTAGCAGGCGGTGGGGCTACGTATCCGACCCACCGCAGGGAGACCACGGGCGTCCAGACTCGGGGAAGTCTGGCGCTCATTGTTGGCGGGTTTAGTCTCCGAGATAGTTGCGGCGCGCCATGTGTTCTGGCGTGCCGCGAAGAGAAGGGTCCGGCAACGGACAGCCGCGGCGGGGTCGCGGTCGTGTGGAAAATCTGTCCCGCGTTCCCGCCAAAAGCGGCAGTGACGGAACACCCCGGGGTTTTGGTGGGTATACGGACTCCCACATAACCACCTACCTCCCCGTGGAGGGTGGTATCCACAAAAGATATCCCTGGGAAAAAAAAAAAGGATCTATCTACTCGTGTACTAAGATGTCAAAGTGTAGCGTGACTTGCCTAGACAACTAACCTAAGTAACTAGTCTATTGGCTATAGCCAATAGACTAGTTACTTAGGTTAGTTGTCAAGATGACTCAAGGTAAAAGTAGAAACTAACGTACTGCCCGCTCGTATATATTCTCAATGGTAACAAAATCGGTCTCCCGCGCCTAGGTTAATCATTTTATTCAACAATATACAGTTACAGAATTATTATTGACACACCGACGCCAGGGGACGATAAATTGAATGTATGATTGGAAAATCGATACACGCTCTGCGTTATATAGTTTTGAGGGTCTATTTACCAGTGAGCTAATATTAGAAGGTGAAATGGTTTATGTGGTGCTTCGATTATTTGATATTTAAATTCACAATGTTTTAGGGAAAACAATATTGTTGAAGCATTCGGTACTTGGTGAATTTGCATAAGTCAGCAACTACGAGTACAATATTTTAGTTTAACAAAAATACATCCGTACCTGCCCTGCCCGAAATATTTTTAATGATCCCGTAGTATTTACTATATTTTCCAATTATTCCCAGTGTGATCCTCAAACCTTAACTACTTGCTCGCTACGTTGTTCAAGCTGCCAAGAAGTCTATCTGTGCTATTGCTTAGAAGTATTGACTGGCTGGTTGGCGCTGTTTTTAGCACGGTTATATGCATATAAGTAAGTATATCAGTTATAACTTTGATACCTCATCAATACGTTCTGAAAGGAGAATGTTCGAATACAGGTCCCGATCTTTATGTCGGAGTGTCTGATCAAAGTATTATTCTAAGTTTATTTTATTTTTGTATTCTTTTGTCGATCACGACCTATTTTTTCACCCTAGCATTAAAATTGATTTTAATGTGTACTTTGATAAATTATTTACTTCCCGATTTCAATACTACCTACCACAGATGCAATAATGACGTGCACTACCCTATACCCAACTTCCAGTTGCCAGTTAAATATAGTTTCCATTAAATCTAAAATCGATTTGAAATAGCTGATTCGGTTACTAATTTTTACAAGTTTTTGTATTAGTTTGGCCGCTTATTGATAGTCTATCGATTAGGTAGCAACATACCGGTTATATTTTTTCTGCTGGAGCGGCGGAAGCCGGACAATTTAGAAAAGCTGATAGTGGTCGGCCACGTGGCAGGAAATAGAAGTAATGGGAGATCACCAACCCGATGGACCGATACTGTAAAACAGGCGTGTAAATCCACCATTCACACATGCATCCAACTTTCTCAAAACAGAGAAGCCTGGAAGATCTTAGTGGGAAGAACCACTTGTGATGACCACGACTCTCAGCCATGAGGCAACGACGTAGAAGATATTTTTACTTACCTACTTATGCGCAATCAGTACTTTTGATAGAATTGAAGACTATTCTATCGATGTTTGAAGTATCGCAATACTATTTTATAGGTGTCTTAGCTATAGATGTCTAGCTAACAGCTGGGTGTGCCGCTGGGTTTGTGTGGATATGCCATAGTAACGAGCAGAACAATGATGTACTTTAAATGGGCAGAAAACATATTTCATGCAATAAAAGATTAAGATAAAGCAAACATAGAAACATGGTGACGGCCATAGTATGCCATGGCAGCCTGAAAGCGTAATCTTAAGTCGTTAAAAGCATATACATAAACGCCAACACATATATGCCATTAACTATAATAAATTGAAAATAGGCTCGTAATTATGATAACATCACCTATAATCGGTAGCATAGAACTTCAAAGTGCAATGCCATCCATCAATAGTATTACTACACATACAGGGTGTTTGGTAGAGGGACCGACAAACCAAATGAGCATGTTCGGGGGCCCACTTGGAAATTACAAGTTGGCCAAAAAAAAATCCCGACACCCCCATTTTTTTTTATTTAATCAGTTAGTTAGCTCTGTTTTGTATCCAATTTTGCTTTGCGTGGCCTGAAGGTGTATTAGATACCAAATTCAACTAAAAACATCCGGTCCAAAACAGATTTTACAAATGTTATGGTGGTAAACAGGTACAATTTCGGAGAAAAAGGGAAAAATCACAAAATAAGTTAAACATATTGGGGGGTCGGGGATTTTTTTGGCCAACAAGTGGTCCCCCGAACACGCTCATTTGGTTTGTCGGTCCCTCTACCAAATACCCTATATATCGTTACCCTATATACTGATTTTTTAGTAGTAGGATATTTTGCGAACATCCGCCCGGCTATCACCTTCACGTAGAGACTCTTTCGACAAGATATCCAGTATACTGTATTCCGGCAGCTGCTGCTTTTGACAAAAATATATTCTATCTATATAATATATGTTTCATCATCGATTATATCATCACTTACCAACAGGTGATGTAGTGGTTAATGGATATCCTATAATTCACCCCACACCTCCTTCTTTTCATTTTCTTTTCTCCTTCTTTTCTTTTTCTCCTATTCATCATCATTATCTCAGCCGCAGGACATCCACTGCTAAACATATGCCTCCCCCATAATTTTTTAAAAGGACCGGTTGGAAGCGGCCTGCATCCAACGTCGTCCTGCGACCTTTATCAGGTTGTCTGTCCACCGTGTCGATGGACGACCTACGCTGCGCTTGCCGGTCTGTGGTCTCCACTCCAAAACCTTCCGGCCCCATCGGCCATCTGTTCTGCGTGCTATGTACCCTGCCCACTGCCACTTTAACTGGCTAATCTTCTGGGCTATGTCGGTGACTTTCGTTCTTCTACGGATCTCCTCATTTCTGATTCGATCACGTAGATAAACTCCAAGCATAGCCGTCTCCATAGCTCGTTGCTCGTTTTCTCCTATTACATCCCTTACAAGGTAATTTAAGCACAATAACTGTATTTAAATTTTGTATTAGGTAGATAAAATGACAATTTGTCACAAGGTTATGACACAAGCATAATTATTATCACCAATCCTCAATGTTAGTTACGTAAAATCGATATAGTTGAACTCGAGTCAAACCTGTCACATCTGGCAACCTTACGTTTTGTCTGTTTTAAGAATATTCTGTGCATTTATATCATGTCAACTGTCAAGTCATAACGTAGTATCTTATAGTCTGTGGTCATAGTTGTTGAGTTTCGAAATGTTTTCTGCTTGATCGAACACTGCAGCGAGTTGAATTTATAATTATTAATTTACTGATATCAGTGAAAAGTAAAAAAGACAAGTATAGGTATATATTGTGACGCTAAGTTTATACAGGAACTTAATTTGTGCATTATTGATTTATACAGTCAGTATTATATGATCATCTGTATGAATTTTATATTTTCTAACCGGCACATAAAAATTAAATGACTCTTAAACCAGGGTAAAAAACTGCAAAATTACAGCTGATTCTAAACTAAGACCGCTTTATAAAAAAAAACAAGACAACAATTCTTAAGAGACCTAAATTTCTCAATAGAATGGGCATTCTCCTTTTTATTATTGGTATGGTAGTAAACATAAACTTGTACGTACATTTAATATTTCAGATAGTAACGAGAAGAAACGAAAGAGAAAGCGGTGTAGAAGATATGAAAAACGAAGCTTCAGTTAGTTTAAATGAATCCTCTGGTCATATGTGCAAGTATTTTATAATTAACGAAATGCAATGTTAATAATTATGTCGATGTGGGGAAGTGGCTAAAGGAAAGATAAAGTGAACCTTGCAGGGTTGCGAAGATGATGTGTAATGATGGGTACATGTTCTCTCTTATATTCTGAGATAAGGGATGTACTGAGGGAATTTTAACTTAGTTAGTTAGTTTTTTGTTTAGTTGATCTTTTGTTTTTAATCGACTTCAAAAATGGAGTAGGTTCTATGTTCCACTTTAATATTCAACGATTTTACCGCCAAACGTTTTGTTCGGTACGGTAATTCCAATTTATTCCCATTGTCACCAAGTCAGGATAATGATGTGATCCCTATGAAATCGAGGGCAACCATCAAATTTATTAGCCACTTATTTGATCATACATTTCAATCTCTAATCATCTTATATAGATGAGCTGATGATGAGATATAATACTCCTAAACTATTAGAAGTAAGTGGATAGTTAATAATAGAATGGAAGTCGATTTTTATATTTCAAATTGTACTCGTGTCTCTTATCTTTTTCAATGTAAAAGGAATAAAATTCACCAAGCAGCAGTCTACCTACTTTTTTCTTTAGAGATTTGCGATTTCTGAAAATTGTATTCCAAGTTACCTTGAGGGTACGTAATTGAAAAGTAGTCGACTTCTGAGGAATATTATCTGACAGGATTGTAATGTTTCAAAATATATTGTGGCAAAAGAGAAAATAAGGCCGATTTCTTGTGAACCAAATGGTACAAAATACAACTATTCTAAGACAAATGTCCTTAAGTTACTGTACAACAATCTCTAGTAAATCTCAAAAACTCTTGAGTTTAATTAAACGTCAAGATCTAACTGAACTCTTACTCTTGAAATATACTTAGACTTAGGTCTTTTGTTACTCAATAACAACACACAATAATTTATTATTTAAAATATGAAACCTATAATATAGTATATAGTATAGTATATATAGTAGGTATTGAAGGATATATTCTTCAATACCTACTCACTTCTTAACTTTACTGAATGTGCTGTAAATAAATAGATGAGCATATACATTTTTGTATGTTTGGGCATAACTCAAAAACTTTTTTGTCGATGGAATTCAAATTTTGAGATATAACTTATGAATGGGCGACAGTAGACCCAGTAATAAAATGCTTTTAGGTAATTATAATAAAAACACACTAATATTAAAATAACTCTCTCTCTCTTTGTATCGGTTAAGTCATTGTCAGTTAGATAGGTATTCATGGCATTTAGTATATATGTATTTAGATTATTTATGTCCTTGAATAATATAAAGGGTAGGTACTTTTTATAGTCATCATCATATTTCATCACTCGGCTCGAGCTGTTAGTATAAAAAACTCAGAAATCAAGATAACCGTCTGAACTGAATACTTCAGCAAAATAATATCAGACTACTCAATCTGTCCATGTCGCCGGAATGAAATCAATTTCAGAGTTAGTACCGCATCGAAAAATCGAGTACCGTTCTTCATTAACTCGATTTTATCGCCGAAGATTTTTAATAATTGGAACTCAACTCAGATTTTTGACGGGCGATTAAAGATTTTTAACTTTCTAAGATAAATCTCTTTCCTGATATTGAGTTCTGCGAAACCGTTATCGGAATTGCCGAGTAGCGATCTCAGAAGATACATCGCCCTCAATTACTTGAACTCCCGAACTCTTGTACAAAATGTAACAACAAAGATTTATTATTACTTCGCTGAAATCGAAATAAAGTACCAAGAAAACGTATTATTACAACTCGCTTTTAGAATCAATTAAATTTTCTACCCGAGTTTATATCTTCAACCACTCTTGAACAAATAATAAGAATTGATTTAAACTGCGTGATCGAAACGATTACGATCCGGTATCGAGTTGAACAAAAACAAATCGCATAATAAATTTTGTATCGATTTACATCGGTGCGATAAAACAAACACTGCATAATTTTTAAATACGAAACCTATCTGCCGTATCTTATCTACGAAGTTCACACTTACAATCGAACCCATTCGTGCGGCTTTGCATTTATTGTTTTCATATCAGCTAAGGCTATTATGAAGCGCGCCGCGTCTCGTGAGATTTTATCTAGCTAAATGTTTCGTGGATAAAATTGGTCGCGCTCGTACGAATCGGTACTCGATCGTGCGATCGGTTCCCGATATCGATACGTGTACGATCTTATCGATTACGTAATTATAGTTTTACGGTTGCGATATTCGAGAAAACTTTGCATATGAATAATTTAATTGTATCTAAATTAGTGGTAAAGTAACGCTACAACTGGTACAATCAAACACTGAGAAATGGCTTTCGATTTCAATTCTGACGGATTCTGTTTCGTATTGAAACAGTACAACTGGACACAACCTAATTGTATCAAAAATCACAATCGAAAACTTAGCTTCGCGTCTTAAGTACGTTCATAGATTTGCAAATAGGTTTATTGAAACACATACTCTTTGATATATTATAAACTTTTTAACATATCAAAGAGTATGTGTGTCACATTTCTCGGAATGAAACAATTATTTGAATAATTCGATTAAAAATCGATGCCTACTCAACTATTGTTACTTCTTATTTCTTCGTTGGTTATTTCATACAGCAACGTATGATGTTGGTGGAGCATGAAATCGAATGACAGGACCAAAAGTATCAAGACTTAGAAATACGGTTCTATCTCGAATGTGATACTGACACGATTGTTATTATTGTAGATCTCCAGATTAAGAAGACAAAGGTATCTTCATTTACTATATCAACATGCAAAACAGCACAATAATGAAAAATTACGTTATCAAATATATGGTGTGAATACATAAGCATGATCAAATATAAACCTAAAATTAGCTAAAAGATTGAAAATCTATTTGTGACTAAAATAATTTCTTCTAGTAAATACAGTAGCGATGACAAGCAAGATACCTACAGTTTATGATATGAGAAAATAAACTGGTTTCTTGAAGTCGTTTACAGCTTTGATCATGGTCGTGACACAGAATGATATGTTTTCTTAGAACTAGATTACTAACATTATAAGAACAAATATTTTTGAGATTAAGATAAAACGTTTTATTAAATACTAAGAAATTTTTGGCGCAGAATTTATTACAAAAGTTCTCAAATAGGTACTTAAAAGTACAAACTAGTAAATAGTAAAGACTTAGAAACCACCGCGCGCCAAGCGCGGAGAAATTTTTTCTTTAATTTTCAATGTTTACTCAACCCTACCTTAGAATAAAAGCTCATTATGTACACGTCCTAATGTAATTGATATTGTAGTGTGATGAGGGTTGAGGTGTGTGAGGGACGCAACGAGCGCACCACACTCAATCTTGAAAAAGGCTTCCAGACGAAGCCGAAACAATTGTCGATCGTGATATCGACAACGCGTAAGTCTCATGTTATTCCGGTTTTGTTATTACAAAATCAACGATCATAATGTACACCACTAAAAGTATTCGATATTCAAACTTACCGCCGTACAAATATACTCTACATAAATTATAAGGTCTCAATATTGCCAATCGGGCTAAAACCGTCTACTGTCATGTAGACCATATGGCGAAGCGTTAACAATGGAATTAGTCGTCATTCAATGTGCCGAGGCAAATTCACAACATATCTGGATAAAGTGTAGCAAGTGCACTCGTCTAGCTTGAACACACTAGGGTGACACTTTGAGCCCTTCCTTATGTGACAACATGGAGCCAGGGGCGCTTGGGATACAATAGAGGCGATTATTGGTGCGTTTACCCTATTCATGCGCGTTGTAGTTATTTTCAAATTCATGAAAAAATGCTCAATAAAAATTGACCATAAACAATTTGTAGTTTGTTAAAGAATAAAATAAAAAGGTTTGATTACGTAAATACATTATAGGTAGAGAATTCATTTACTAATTTAACGTTTCAAATATACGCAAGAATGATGATGTTAATGTATCAGAATTATTCATTTGAATTAATATATGTTTTTTTTTTTTTTTTTTTTTTATTTGGTCTGCCAACAGTAATTACATGTTTACTAGTCTAGAATCTTATGGTAGGAAAACTTAAGTTACATGTAACACCTCTTACAGGCAAACACAGCTTGCACCTAATATATTAAAACTAACGCGTTAAATAGCAAGGTGGAAATGGAGTTATAATAAAAAAAAATAAGAATGGCAAAAGTGAAAAATGACAAGAAACAATATCAAATCAATAGTACCATGTTAATTGTGGTTTTACGGGTATTGTGAGTTATTTAACACAGTGGAACGTATATGTGCTAAGCTATCAAAATAAAAGTCTATGTCAAATGAATTTGCTAATTTAACTAACCGAGCTATAGGTGAATTACTACCGAGGATAGTCTTCCGAAAAGGCCCTGAAAATACTTTGATTTTCTGACGAGGATATCTAGCTGGGATTTTGTATTTAACTTTTTCAACCAGTGGGGGACAGTCAATGCGATTTATAAGTAGCTTATGCCAAAATTGTATATCTAGGAGGTCTCTTCTCTTATGAAGGCTAGTGACCTTAAAGTGTTTCAATCTATTCTGGTAGGACACTGATCTACGTGCAAGGTGGGTGCTCCTGCCACATGAATCTAAAAAAGTCTGTAAGATATGCTTATATACAACTAGCTGACCAGTGCTGACCAGAGTCAGTGGCTTCCCTCGCATTGTCTATGGACTCTATGGGATACAAAGCCACATATATAAATTAAATCCTTCTTTAGTGTCCCCTTTAGCTTACCACTTCATATGAATTAACTGCCAAAATTTTATGCCTGTAGCCCCGTTTTAGACTCTGCATTAATAAATCAGGAATGACAAGTAATTATGTGCATGATAGATTATTAAATAAGGCTTACAAATTAACGAATCTAATATAAATCGGAACGAAAATCAAAACTGTTGACAATGAGACTCGCTCATCGATATGCCGAAAAGAAATAAATTCACCCACGAACTCGGCTTGATATATTCAATGAAGAGATTTTATGAAGAAAAAAAATCATTTGCATCTCAAAAGCGACACCGGTTAATGGGACCGTTTCAAATGCGGAGCACGTCGCTTCTCATTCTGCTCGTGCCCTTATGCGTCACTTTGGAATTAGGTAAACTGTCCATACTTAGGCTAAGCTTGATAAATAATTTCATATTCATCGTCAGAATATCCTCATTGCGACCATAAATAACCTAATGATCATAAATGAGGTTGGTTCATTAAATTTTTCAAATACTCATCTTGCATACAGATATCACCTAGAACTCTACATGTGACCTATGAAATGCATGCTACTTTATTCTGAGTGCCTCTTTAATACTATCAAGTAGGTTCTATGATTCCAGTCTTATAAAAGGGTAGAGTGTGATATGAATTGTATATGCGGAAGTATTGAACCTTCCACGAATTGATTTGTAGAAATAAACCCGCATTTCATTTTCATCTGCCATATTGTCACTTCCTTTTCCAATTCACTTGTTGTGAGATTGTAGGGAACCTCACGTTATTCTAATGTTATTATAATCATAATCAATTTATAAATAAAGCCAATTTACACGTCATAGTTAAAAACAATATTCTTAATTGAACAAATCGCCAATTTGTGAAAATTGTAAGTGAAGTATAATTCAGGACTGTAAAATATATAAAAAATAAACTAGCAGCTATGTCATGTGCATTCATCATTTATATATTATATAGATCATTAAGTAGCAGTGAAAACAGCAAATTTGACATTGACGATCCTTGTGGTTGCACAATCGATGACCGAAAAGGATCAGACTTTTGCCACCATCGCGAACTAATATTTGGGATCTATGTTGAAGTAGTTAATTAAAATAACTCATACAATGTAACGTAGATGCCATAATGCCGTTGTTTGCATGCAAGAAGAGTTTGGTCTGCAACGTTAAATGCTTTTGAAAGGCAGCAGCATATGTCGACTACTAGGTGCTTGACCTTATGTGCAGCTATGTTTCGGTGGACTCGTTCTCGTTTGAGCATTGTTGACGAGTGGCCTTCCCGGTAGGTATAATGCCTAAGTGATAGAGCATTGGTAGAAGTCAAAAAGCTAGTCAATCCCAGAATTATAGAAATGGGTCTGAAGCTATATATCCGCTATCGTTAGGTAAGGTAAGGGTACCTTTGTAAATAGAAGTTAGGTTACTGAATTTTAGAGGTTCTAGGTAAGTCATTAATACAGCGATTAAACAGCTCAGCTAATATCTACATCTACGCTTATAATATTAGAAAGAGAAAAAAAATATTTTTTTGTATGTAACAAATGAACTAAATAACTACTGGACTGATTACAAAAAATCGTTTGTCGTTACAAATCTACATTATCACTGAGTAGCATCAGATTATAACATATTTCAGATATTATCAAAAAGTTAGGGATCCGTATGAAATAATGTAACCCAAGGTGTCGCGCAATATCGCGTACGCTGCGAAAACTATTGACAATATAGCAAAGAGTGAATATAGAGTGACAATAGAGAAAGTACTGCAATTATAAAGAAAACATCAATATCTACAATCCGCGATACCATGTATCTCACTATTACAGTTATATCACAATAACTACTTGTCTGTGTTTAAATATGCAATTAAAGGTACAAACTAGGCCACATTATTCTTACCTTGGTGTTAATGCTTATCTACTCTAATACTAAAGAAGGAAGATTTGATAGTTTGTTTGTAACAGAGAAACGCAAAAACTACATTACCGGTTCAAAAAACTCTTACACCAATAGAATACTATATTATCCCTTAATAGCATACGCTATATTTAAATCATAATCATCCATCACCAGCCAGTTGTTAATAAATTTAAAATATATTAAATAAGAAATTGCCATTGACACGTCTGTGTTGCCTGCTGTTGATGCTGATGCTGTTAATGCCTGATAAATAATAAATAGATTATATTTATTATTTATTCATTACTTATTACAAAACCTTCGTTTTCAAATCGTCTCACCCATTTTTATTATATTTGGCTAAATATAAAAAAAATATAATAATTGAAATAATACCTTGAATAACAAAATAGCTATTGCAAGACGATACGTACACGATTACAGTAAACAAAATGTTTGTTAATTCAGGTTATTTCTGCGGCTTCGAATCTTATAAACCAAGCGAGTAAAACCACTCAACTGGACTAACTAGAATTACAATATCTATATAAGTAAAATAGCTCACCGTGTACTGTAAAATATCATCACTACATATTATAAAACAAAGTCCTTCGCCGCATCTGTCTGTCTGTTCGCGATAAACTCAACAATGCACTGCACTGAACTGCAATGATTTTCATGCTGTTTTCATCAATGGATAGATGAAATCAAGTTTCAAGTAATTCTTGTTCTTCTACGAATAATAGCATTCTGACGCGAAACAGGGAGTTTTCAAACTCGTCATCTGAGAACGGCTTGATGCCGTATTTGTTAATTTTGCACTCAATTTTTCGTGCGGCCTGGGCCCATAACCTAAACAAATTATTAGTGTCTTGGCTCTGGAGCAGAGCAGTAGATTATAAATAATGAATCACGATAATTTTTCAAGTATTTACTTCAGGTTTTATTTCTTACACAAACAAATTACAAGAAACCATTTCAGCTCAAACTAAATCGTTCTAACCAAAGATAAATCAGATTACGATAGATAACTATTAACAAGCGGTGTTACCACAAGTTAATACATTCACACAAAAACTACTAAATAGATTTTAATGAAATATGGTATGTAGAAAGATGAGACGCTTGAGTAATAGAATACTTTTTCGTCATCATCCATCACCAAGCAGGTGAAACCGGGGCACAGCTAGTATCTAAATAAAGCACGTTCATACACGATCAGATCATTCATGATGATATTAATCAGATCAACATAATTAATGATTTAGGCAATCGAGACAGCCGATTTGACATAGGTTGGATTTGAACCGTGATGAGGGTAATATGACCTCATTACTTTGTGATTAGGCTTATGTTTATTCATTGTCTAATTAATCTTTTGTACACGAGAAATAATTCTAAATTTATAAGGATGATAATGTTTAAATGTTAATAATTATTATAGACTTGCTAACTTGAAATTTTTTTGTTTGTCAGAAGAGTATTTACTATAGTTGAATCAAGTCAAATTTGTCTTAAGACACCTAAGAATCACAGTCATATCTTAAGTCTCACTATTAAACGAGGAAAGATTTTAACAGTAAGACCTGTAACTATTCTAAGGAAATATATTTCTCTACAAATGACAGGGTTTGGTTTTCTTAGAGCAGGCTTTAGTGCTTGGCGCAGACTCGAGGAGGTGGGGCCCGGGCGCTTTGGCGCAGGCTCGAGGAGGTGGGGTCCGGGGGGGTTATCCCCCGTGGCTGACGTAGCAGGCGGTGGGGCTACGTATCCGACCCACCGCAGGGAGACCACGGGCGTCCAGACACGGGGAAGTCTGGCGCCCATTGTTGGCGGGTTTGGTCTCCGAGGCAGTTGCGGCGCGTGATGTGTTCTGGCGTGCCGCGAAGAGAAGGGTCCGGCAACGGACAGCCACGGCGGGTTCGCGGTCGTGTGCAAAATCTGTCCCGCGTTGCCGCCAAAAGCGGCAGTGACGGAACAACCCGAGGTTTTGGTGGGTATACGGACTCCCACATAACCACCTACCTCCCCGTGGTAGGTGGTATCCATAAAGGATTTCCCCGGGACAAAAAAAAAGGCTTTAGTGCTTTGAAAATCATGTGCTATAATTGTAAAGAGTTTTAAATTAGTACAACTATAATTTATCTGAAAAGACACGTCTTTTGGTCAGATATAGCTCTCGAGTTGTTCAATAAACGATCATTGCGCCCCGTATATACCGGTTAAAATATAAGATAGATAGATTCGCAGGTGCCTCAGCGTCTAAGTATTCAAAGCTTCTAAAACGGTGATTTTAATACGCATGTTTCATTCGAATCCGAGAAAATAATTTTTAAGATATAATAATGAATTCAAAAGTTTAGTTGTGACAGTATATATATGTAAGTACTTCAAAATATCATCAGAAAACAATTTTAATAGTTCTTGAAACAAAACATAACTTATAAAAACTTTACTACATAATGGTTTTCACTTTCATTGGTTTTTAGTTCACTATAAACAAAATTCAAGTTGCGAAATTGATATATAACCATAAAGTAGCAAACAAAACATACAATTAGCTTTCGCAATAAAAGGGTGAGTTCACAATAGCAATCTGAGTGCGGACCACGTTTGGTGAGTTTACCCTATCTGTGGACGACACAGACGTTTTACATGTACAGTGCAAAATGGATTAAGTTATCTAACTTTATACAAATAAAACAACTGCAATAATTAAATTTTGTGATTTATTTCTAAACAGTCTTCACTTGAGTTCTAAATCCAAAGATTTAAATGAAATTGCCCTTTACTGTAGAAAATATTAAGATTTCAGTGTTTAATTGGCACAAAATGGTTGCTCTGTTGCAGCACATTCTTTATAATCCTATCGCAAATTGAAGCCATTCCTCTCAAAGAACATAATATTTAGAAAACGGGTTATCACAATACAAGTGTTCATGATAAACATTTACATTCTGGTAACGATCAGTACTTACGTTTGTCGCACAGTACGTACATATACGCACAAATAATTACAGACACCATAATTTCCAGGTAGTTCTTTATCTTTTAGTACTTATTCAACTGCGTATTTCTTCTCACTTAAAATTTTTTTCTAGGATGTTTTTATTATAAGCCCGAATGTGTATATTTCTTCCACTTATCCTGTTTCATTTCTTGCTTGGTATTACTTATTTATTATGTGAATACGTCAAAATGATGAGAAGAATGAAATAAAATGACTTGGTTATCGTTCTTTCTCTCATACTCGTAAGTAGGTGTGGTTTAGAAAGGTATATTGCCTGTTCTCGCACAGTAGTAGCATTTGCCATTACTTACATTTTAATCTCAAGACTATCTGTCTACTCTGTCTACTCCTGTAGATACGCCACACTGTTAAAACACTTTTTTCGTGACTAGTAATTAACAATAATGATTTGTTACACCCAAAAATCTACATTTACAATGTATTTAACATGACTGCAACCGCCCATGACGTAATCACTCGGTCCAAATTCCCGCCCGCGGTTCTGTTAATTGTTTTAATTTCTTTGTAATATTAAACTACTGAATTACTGATAAAACACTTTATACGTATTATAAAAAAATAATATCTTTTCAGCTAAAACACTACATTATTACAATAATACAATGGAATATATATTTGTCTGTGGAAACACTAGACCATATTCAAAATATGCTGGTATTCATATAATACTCATATATTTCGAGTCCAATATTATCATTAATTAGAACTATAACTATTTAATATATGTCAGGAAGGAAAGTAAATTATTGTTATATCTCATACACCTCTACTGGTTTAGCCTTTTCTACATTCAATAATATTTGTTGTAGTTATAGACATAAGCAGTTAAAATACATCGCGAGTGAATAAACCTGAAAAATGTATGCCATGAAACTATCCGCCTTACTTATAAACGCTGCTTAAATTAAAATGACGTTAGTTAGAACTGTGCAAAGGATAATTGTTCTGCGCCGTACTAAATGACGTATATGTTTAGACACCTGTGAGCCTAGCAAGTATTGATTTCCAGTAGAGGTAACTAAATGTCAGATACAATTTACCTTCTTTACCAGAACATTGATGGTTTACCCTTTACATTATAACATCGGTATGTCGTACTTGCAGATTTTCATGCTTTTGACTCCTACGTAAGTTGTCAAAGTTAAACTACATACTAAGTCTATCTTGCTTGATTTTGCTCTTGTTTTTTGTGCTAAATTGCCAAAATAAGACAAGTTTCATTACTGTATTTACTTTACACTTAGCATTAACCCCATCACAGCCAACGTTGGTAACAGTTACCCTAATTTGTTATTACTGCCAACCGCCTGTGTACTTGCGGTTGCGTTATGCTAATAATACTAGGTCTTCGCAATTGACAACGCCCTTGAAGCTGGTATCATTTTTACCCCCTAGCAGATGTTTGGGTAGCACGCAATGGGTACCCACGTGAAGTGGCCTGTTCGTGCTCGAAAAATATAGGCCAAGTACTGAGCATCGTTGATGAAAAAGGAACATAATTATGTAATAAAACTTTATTCAAAATAGCTTTTATTGCGCATTTTGTCACGGATGTTGCTCAATGGTATATCCTACTTCCTACTCGTACTATCCTTCTTCCGACTAATAATATAAACGCGAAAGTTTGTGAGTATGGATGTATGGATGTGTGGATCTTTGTGACTTATTAACGCACAAATGGTTTTGATGAAATTTGGTATGAAGGTTAATTAGGCACTGGCTTAACACATATGATACTTTTCATCATCATCATCATCTATCACCAAGCGTTATATGATTGGTCACAGCATAGACAAAATAATAAGATCTCCGCCTACGTCAAGATCGTAATGATGTGTCAAACTTAGTGTCCGTTTCTGATAGTTTAGTCAAAAGCCAAGTCATTTGACAGCTCGATTCACTAGACGTGTTCGGCAACCGCCAAGGATGATGAAATGTAATGACAGTTTTTTCCCATGGTGTTTAATTTTATTTTTTTATTTTTGCTTACTGATTGATATACTAAGTATTTAAATGTACTCAAATAATACTATTATAGCAATTGCGTTTGACTATGTATGTATTTTTAGAAATTTTTGTATTAAGATAGATATACCCTTGGAGAAATAATAAGCTACTCGAAGTACTTATCTTGCGCATATAGTTGCGGGCACCAGCTAGTTCTTAATAATAATAATACGCTACTGACTTTTATCAAATTTTGTGTAAGTTTTTTTTTGATAGGTTGGCAAACGAGGAAGCGGTTCACCTAGTAAGTGATAACTTCGCCCACGGTCATCCGCAATACCAGAGGTTTCGAGGATGCGTTGCCGATCTTTGAGGAAGAATGATAGAAAGGAAAAGATAGAAGGGGTGAGGGTGGAGGTGAAGGGGTAGGAGAAGGAGAATGGGGAAGGGGGGAATCGGGCCTCCGGAACCTCCCACAAACCGACGAATTTCAATAGCAAGCTCATGTTCCTTCACGTCAGTATTATGTGGGAGTGTGGTACTTCCTCGGTCGTGCCGGCCCATTCGGCTGTGGAGTTACAGCGTGGCACTACCACCGAGAAGAAGTTTACAGTTATGCCTAATACATTGTATAACATATCGTTACATTTGTTAGTATACAATTTAAAGCTCCTTTGGCCTAGTTGGGAGTGAAGTGCCTTCGAATGACTGGGGTAAATATTTACTGTGTAAATATATTGTTATTGTATATACTTATAAACAAACAGTGCTTTTCCAAGGTCTGGTCCGAATAAGCGAGACCAGATAAAGTTGGAGATCGAAGATCGAAAAGCTAGTATACTTTATTTTTCTTTGAAATTCCAGGCAATAATGAATCACGAAAAGCGAAATATAGCTTTATTACTTACGGATGAAAACCGCGGTGTTCATTTATAATGAACTCAAGGTATTTTGGGCACTGGCATTATAAAAGAAAATAATCGTAAAAGTTTAGAAACAACATTTGTGTGATGAGCAGAAATAAATGATTTGATATTTGTTAATGTTGGTCCCGCGACAAAGGAAATAATATACTATAGCGTGAGTGTGAGTTTGAACGTTATTAAAGTATTGATAAAACAAACTCGATAAATAGACCTCAAATATTATAATTATTACATCAATTACTTCATCCTACTAACAATATAAACGCGAAAGTTTTTTATGAGATGATGATGATGATCATCACCTCATAAAAAACTTTCGCCGTAGGACGTCCACTGCTGAACATGCGCCTTCCTCACATATTTTCAAAAGGACCGGTTGGAAGCGCCCTGCGTCTATCGTCGTTCTGTTATCTTCATCAGGTCGTCTGTCCACCTACTACAGCATCGGTGGACGACGTAGGTACGCTGCGCTTGCCGGTCCACGGTCTCCATGCACCCCAGAACCATCCGGGCTCAACGGCTACTGCCAATTCTACTGGCTCGACTCCTATTAACCCATAGGATACTTATCATCATCATCATCATCCTCATGCATGTAGTAATGTTTTGATTAGGCTAAAATCCAAATTAGTAACACTTTCGAATGACAGAACTAAAATTTGATATTTCTCTTCAAATGTAGGCATATTTTAGACAGTTTAGTCGTCACGTAACTTGGTGCTCGCTAAACTAACCTAAAATAACCCAAAATGGAATAGAATAATCCTATTTTTAGAAGTGTCATAACTGTTAAGTGATTTTAAATTGTTAACAGAATAAGCAGCACCATAGTAAATTATTAGTTAGGTAGTTTAGTGTAGTTTTTTTGAACAAGGGAATCGCTACCAATATAAATAAACCAACAGTTATGAAATGTAAAGTTCCATTATTTATGGAATGGCAAAGTCTTCTACCGTATCTAAATCATATGCATTTTATAACAGCACTAACAACTCCTTCACTGTGCATACATCATGGTATCGAGATAAAAGTTATCTATGTATCTTTATACAAAATTTTATCAGAACCCGCTGAACTTTTACATATATAAGTTTCAATAAACATAACGTAAGCGTAAAACCGCTATTCAAAACTAGCCAGGTTTAAAAGTAGCCTAATATAACTCAAGTATTCTTTATGACGATTAGCAAAATATTTATCTGTTCCATAGCTTACTTCTAACATCAAAACTCACACAAACAAACTTTATCGCTTTTTAATATTAGTCTAATTTCTTAATCTATTAATCTTCTAATACTAAAAAAAGGGTTCACCACTGTGCGTTGTTATAATTAGGTACCGTCCATCTAGTAAATAATTTCTTAAATTATGCATTGTTACAAAATTATTCATCTAAAACAAATACTTTAAGAAATATAATAATTTGATGTATAATGACTAACTTTATTTACAAAATTTAAAAAGTTAATTTAAAAGTATTAAAACTAAATATATATATTATTGTATTTAATTATAATTATTTAATAATAACTTATATTATTGGTTGTAATTATTTATTACTAATTATTACTGAAAATGTTTCACTGAAAGTTCTTTTATTATTAAAATTTAAAAAATTATGAAAATTATTTAATATGTTTTACTTTATTTATGTTTATTTGTATAGATCGTACGTATTATATCTAATACCCTTATTTGGCGCACTTATTTTTATAGTCGAAGTATACTTTAGTAATAATATTATTTTTTAAACAAAGGGCTCAAGTTTTAGACGCCATCAACTAATGATATTACTTTTTTTTTAAT
Source organism: Selenia dentaria (assembly GCA_917880725.1). Lineage (NCBI taxonomy): Eukaryota > Metazoa > Arthropoda > Insecta > Lepidoptera > Geometridae > Selenia > Selenia dentaria. Next base: position 23,405,416 of record OU862893.1, read on the forward strand.
TTGTATGGTTTATAATATCGTACCCAAAATGATCCTTATAGAAACTGACCTTCGCCTTAAACATATATCTTCCGAGGCCTTCAACCATTTGCCGTCGTAATGTTTTCGATAAGAATGCTCTCAGAGCAATATTAATCTTTGTGTGGTTCATCTGTTATCGCTCAAACTTGCATGTATGGTCGAATGAGATAAATCAAAAGTAAAGGAGTATTGGGAAGGGACCACACTGTTCTACATCATTATAAATATTTTATACACAATTTATAAATAAAGATAAGCAGAAATGTTTGTACTCGGGTCTTGTATATTTATCTTCCGCAACAAAGACAATCCTAGTGTGAGAAACAAAACATTTATAGCAAACTTCATAAAAAACAAAATATTTATAGGGAAATGTTATATAATATTGAAAAAAATATATCGCGATATAACAAATCTCATGCGGGTAATGTTGCTAGGTAAAGGTAGGTATGAAATGAGTGGAAGAAGTTTAGATATTGAGCGTATTTTGGATTCTAATGAGTAATGGTTTATTTATGCAAAATTAAAATATGATTTAATGTCACTGTTCCTTTTAAAAAATAGTACATTACGTCATTTTCTACAGAATTTATGATTCAAAACGTTTTCAATTATTTGGCCAAGAGGATAAATCGTAACTCATCCAAATCCATTCGTACTGCGGTTTGAATCATCTTTTCTCAGACTTTTAATCATAAAAATAATTCTCTCAATCTGTTTCTACGAAACAAAATACCTCGCAAAACAACACGACAAAATACTATAATTTAGGTATGTTCTCGTGTATAACATTATCTATACTAAAGTACGTTTATGTATGTGTTATAAATTGTAATGCATTATTTGCATTTCACTATTTAAAAACAGTATGATAGTCTGAAAGATGTAACGAACATAACGTAATGTAAATCATAATGAATACTCACAAATTATTTGACACCAAATAATTTATAGACTTAATAACATATTTATTTAATAAAAATTAACCTGTTTATACACTTATCAGTATTAATCAAACGAAAAATAAAATACTATTAATAGGACAGTTATTAATATGCATTTTATAAAATTGAAAAATAATACAATTAATACTAAAGTCATGTAATATTCATAATACCTTAAATTTCATATTTGCATAAACACACAAGCAATACTTGATTCAAAACGAATATATGCTCAATAGCTTGGATCATTATTAATTCGAATAACACGAATGACATATTTATGGACAAAAACATTTATATTTATAGAACCAAATACCTGTTTGTAATATATTTTACCAGAATGAAAAGTATTTGGCGATATTCGAGCCTTTCATTTTAATGAATGACCTTAATGTAGTTTACAGAGTGTGGAATTGCGTTGCATATACATTTACTGTCTATAGGAGGTTTTTTCACCTTCTTTTTGTTTTGTTTTTTTTGTCACCTGTTTAGGTGTAGATTGTATAAATTAATCAACGCTGAAATGTACCTTACTAACATAAAATTAGGTTAAGTTTGGTTTTGTCATTCTACTATACATGGTAGTCATGTGTTTTAAAAATATTGAAATACAAAGATGATTCCCAAAAAAAATAAGTTAAATAAATATGAGCAATGACTGTGACAGAATGAATTAAAATATTTATTTTTTCGGAATATAATAAAACAAATATAGTATAAAAGAAGAAAACTTGAAAATTTTTATAAAAGCTGTAGGTAATCTTTGAGTGTTATGCCTTATCACTGCCAAATTTCATCAAAACTGTTACTATAGTTTAGCTATAAAGGAACCTGACAAACACACAGATAACTTGCTTTACTTGCTTATTTACATGACAATACGTACAAAGGACGATACTTTTATTGAAAATCTATTTAAGTTTATTTATTTGGTAACTAAAGTAACTACTTATTATTGTATTGAAGTGTTGTGAGTATTGAAATAATCAATAGAGCGTCTTTGTAACAGAGCCTTAACACTACTTAGCAACACGATAAAACCGAATCAATAGTGCTCTCGTACCGTGCCAAGATGTAATAAACGCATGAAAAGTGAACATAGCAGGATCATTTGTTCTACGCTCGTACAACATTACCCCCGCAACCGTTATTACCACGACGTAGAGCTCAGAATGATAGTACGTCGTGATAGGTCTTATGTAAACATGTCAGTGCTAGAATGGAATTAATGATGCCAGTATTGCAAATCGTTTGTTTCGGAAACTTGTAGCGTGGCAGACGGTCTTTGTTATGTGATATTTTCTCACACAAGTTTTATATAGATTTTTAAGGAACAAGTTACGAAACAAGTACCTACATATAAAAAAAATTAAACCGACTTCCATTACCTATATTTAGTTATTGAAGTGTAACTCAAAAACTACTGAACCGAATTTGAATGGAACCACACGGGAAGCACCAGCTTCCTACATAAAATATAAATCTGATATTCGCTTTACCCAGTCAAACGTTATGAGGTAACAAAGACAAAAAAAATACAGTCGAATTGAGTAACTCCTCCTTTTTCGGAAGTCGGTAGAAAAACATTGGTATCCCACTATCAGCCCAGTACACTCCAATGATAGTTTTTTCTCCAACTGCACATTAAATGGAATGATCTTCTTTTTATCCAGATGCTCCAAGTCACCTTAAGCGCAGGAAGAAAAGACTTAAAAAATTTGTTTCAACTCACAGAAAATAAGTATGTACGTAATTTTTTATTTATAAACCAGGTTTTAAATATCAAAGAAAATGTTGGTAAATAAAACAAAAATAAATGGACGTAATTCATAAGGTTATATTTCAGCGTTATACTGATTTTAATAATAAACATTTAATAGTTTTTAACTAACACCCAGAGATAAACCTGATAATTACAAGGTCACAACTGAATGTGAAATTACTATTTCTGAGTTCCATAAAACTTCATTATATGAATATACAGGGAATTTATTCCGCTAACATGAATTTATATTTTTGTCCGCATAACACTTATTTACTGATTAAATATATTTTTTTTAAAACGCGCAGTTTTCCAAAATATTAATTATTGTGATTTTAGTTCAACAGGCAGTACCTCAGGCGTGCTTACAGATTTGATAAGGTAACTTGTGGTTGTCTAAAAGAGACCGCTCTGAGCGATAAGACCGCCCATTGTGTCATTAACACACTTAATATTAAGTTGTTCATTATTGAATAATGATTTTCTATTATATTATGTTATTTCTTTGTTGAAATAAAGAGTTTATCTATCTATCATTCGTGTGAGTGTTCAATATTGTAACTTATATGGCTATACCTTTTGATTACATTGGCTTATAAGCTTCATCCAAGCCACTACTTCATATTATACCTCTGCTTATTCCTAAGAAAATGGGTCTTAACAGACAGAAAGACATACACATTGAATTCACATGGTCCCATAATAATTAATACCGATATCGAGTCTTAAAAAGGAATTGCTAAGACCGTTGTTCCACTTAAATTGAGACCGCTTTTCGCTACAATTAGGTCTATAGTTGAAAAACTATGGAAGTGAGCGGGAAGGAAGTAGTGAGAATCTCTCAATATTCTAAGTATATTGTAATTGTAATTATTAATTATAAATCTACCAGATTGTTGGTTGACGAACCTAACCTTTATTGGGAGATTGGGTCTTCACTTGACCAAATCTCGAACTATGGAAAGTTTTGTTTATCATTTCCTCATATTGAGATGTACTATTGAGTGCCCCTTTGAAAGTAAAAACCGTCCCGTTACCCATCCGAACTAATTAGTCCTTAATGGGTAAATATCCCCCTTCTTGATAAGTGCTAGTCCAAACATAAGTCAAGTCCATTTTTCATGTCCATTCATCAAGGTCTCAAACATCAGTTACAAACTAAATGTTACAAATTTCAAAAACAACTAAAAACAATAAATTGAATAATATAGTCACACAAGATATAAGAATAACATAAATTAATTCATGAAAATTATATGCAAGATTTATTTATTTACTAGCTGACCCGCCAGCGGCTTCGCTCGCGCAATTTATCGGGATCAACCAATATCCTATATTTTGACAGGGATATAAGCTTCGACCATACAAAATTTCATTTAAATCAGTCCAGTCTTTTCGGAGATTAGCCCGTACAAACATACAGACAAACAAACAAACAGACGTACAGAGAAACAAAAAAAATAAAAAAAATGTTCGATTTCACTCCTTTCATCCCCTGACTCGGTTTTTAGCATTTTTATCCATTGTAGAGAAATTTGACCTCTACAGTTTTCTTATATGTATAGATTACTAGATACAATAGTTAAAATAACTAATATTATTTTAATATACAATTATAAGGTGAGGCGACCTTCTGGCCTACTTTTTTTTAAAAAGATAGTATTGCCATCCAGCAGGGCAATGCTGCCAGAATTTTAGGCATTTTGGTCACTTTGGCCACCTTGGGGCTATAGAGTTTATTTTTATCTATACACGTATTTTAACTTTTATTAAAAAATTATATTGAGCGCTTGCATATAGATTTTTATTAATTTATTAATATGTTCTAAACTTATCTAATTTACTTATGCAATACAATTACACAAATTAGTCAAACTGTTTAAAAATATAGGGTGTTTGGTAGAGGGACCGACAAACCAAATGAGCGTGTTCGGGGGACCACTTGGAGAATACAAGTTGGCCAAAAAAATCCCCGACCTCCCAATATGTTTAACTTTTTTTGTGATTTTCCCTTTTTCTCCGAAATTGTACCTATTTACCACCATAACATTTGTAAAGTTTGTAAAAACTAAAAACATCCGGTCTAAAACATACTTTACAAATGTTATGGAGGTAAATAAGTACAATATTGGAGAAAACGAGAAAATTCACAAAAAAAGTTAAAAAAAATTGGGGTGTCGGGGATTTTTTTTGGCCAACTTGTAATCACCAAGTAACGATCACGATCATTTGTCCCACGTCCCCGAACACGATCATTTGGTTTGTCAGTCCCTCTACCAAACATCCTGTATAGTGAAGCTTTCAAGTTACAATAATTATAAGATAAATATATACTCAAAAAAATTAATAAAAAAATGTACCTTTGTTATGAATCCATAGCGGCGATTCATGATTATTTCATCATAATATTTTTTAGCTATTTTTATTTTCTACATGGTCATTGAATTGGACTGTTCCGCAAGCAAATCAACTTTGTAATAACGGTAAAAGTACTTTAGCTTTTTTTTGCCAGTTTCGCAAGCCGTGCGATTCTCTGAGAGCAAACATCGTTGCATCCATGCAACTTTTTATACTAGAAACTTTGACAACATCCGTGAAATAAATGACGAGATGACAAGGAACGTTGGAAAAACAACCTTTTGTACAAAGGCGATATCTCACAAAGTATTTGACTTCGGTGAGCTGGTCGATGAACGCAACGACGAATCATTAGAGAATTGCACGGCAGTGGCCAAAGTGGTCTATGTATATAAGATATACTTAATACGTTGATTCAAAAGATTCAGGTTTAATCCTTACCCCAACAATATTATGTTTGTATTAGTTTTCGGGTAGAATTATAAGTTACCAAATATAAATAATTTCACATTCTTTCAAAGAGAGTTAGATCACCTCAGCGACGCGTACCATTAATCTTACTTTTATTATAAATATTTGCAAGAGCTGATTGAATGTTTCCAAAGGCACCAATCAATACGTATCAAGCGGAGTGATAACCAGTAACAACCCATTGTCCTGTCTAAGTAGCAAGTGGCTGTCGCGCGATTTGTCTAGCGATATCTCGCAATATAAATCACTCAATGGCAACTGTTCCATCTAGAACAAAACGTAGTACTTATGTTGATAATGTACAAGGTTACATTTCATTAGCCAGAATAGTCTAGGACAATAATTTCAATGAGTATGTATCAATAAGTTCAATAACTTGTTAGTAAATTAATAAAATGGACAGCTACACCACGCGTGTATACTGGCGCTGTCATGTAGAACAGTAGGGCAATTATGAATCTTAGTTGCTAACTAATATATCGTTAACTAATGTTAATTGATATCGAAAAAAATGGCGGCCCTATGTCACTTTTGTCAACTTTAATCATTAACTAACTTACATTTTTGCATACTGGAGTTGTCAAAACTGACATTAGAACCGCTATATTTCAAGATTTCAATATACATTTGTTAGCAACTAATATACATTATAGCCCTGCTGACTACAAAATATTAACACAAAGAAAATAAATCCTCTCTATAAATTGCAAGCATGGAGTTACCTACTACAATTACTAAACTGACAACCTCGTTGACCTGGATGGTAGTGATGCATTTGAGGTGTATGCTTGGAGGTTCGATGTCCGTGGCAAACTGTTGTGTGATAAGCAGAAATATTTGTCCTTGGATCTTGGATGCTTTTGATAAAGTAATGCATGTGATACACAAATCTAGTTTCGAGATGTTAACGTCTATATGTCATTGAAAATACTATTGAAACACAAACAATAGTATTTTTTTGTATAAAGTTTCTATGGAAAATGTTAAAACTGATACAGGGAGAGAGTTCTATATTCAAAAAGTTGATTGAGATTTAAAATTTTGTGCAATGATGTTTGCCTCTACCGGCACTTACAGCGTCACCGGACGGGTAGCGAGTGCAGATGGCACTCAAGCAAATGCGGGCGCAGAAGGCGCACCGCCTAAAGCAAGCGTTGAAGATTCGACGCATAGAGAGGAGTATGCGACTTGCTCAAGGGCTCCACTAAGGTACTGACCTCGACTTAGGCAGTGGCCACTATAGGGAGGTAGGAGTCGGCGAGAATCACCCCGGTATCTGAGTGTACCGTTGAAAGTGAGCCCACTCCATGACTATTTGGAGAGAATTTATCTAAGATATAAGCTCACCGGCGAGCTCGGTATATGACTGATGCATGAAAAATAGTCATGTTACTCCTTATAACATCTGCTATCTGCCAGTAAAAGCTCTTTTAAAATCGGTTCAGCCATTTTAGAGATAAGTCGGAACAAACAGGCAGACATTTACAAATATTTTTTTATATAAGTACCGTACATAGTTTCATATGCATTTAGTGAAAAGCCTTTTAACTTGGAATTAAAAACAGACTTTTCAAATTTTATTTATCTGCATAAAGATATAACTATTCAATACATTACAAATATGTAAGAGTTTCATATCTATGGTACTAATGCAACTACCTTCTACCGTTTTAGTAAATCAACAATGCAGCTCCTAAATCAGTCGGGGGACAGAATACATTTACATATAAGAGGGGTGACAAAGAACAAAGGATTTCGTGCTGTTTTATTTATTTTCTTTTTTATTCCTTTTAAATACTGGCCGATACGATATCGGCAAAGGCGGTGCCGGTGTACCGCTGGCTGTAAATCATGAAACCTTTGAAATATATTGTGCCCTGTGCCATACATTTTTCGCTCACAATAATTTATTCACGTGCAAGATAAAAACTGTAGTGATGTTATCGAGTGAAGAATGTGACAATTTATAGATTAAATATAAGGATTTACTACCTATCTACAGTTTTGTGAAAGACTTGCCTTTCTTCATTGTAGTATATACTTTACCGGGATTTTTTATCATAACCTAAAAGAATTGGATAAAAGGACATACGTAGTACTCGTATATTATGCTAATAAACACTTTGGCTTATACAAAGTCTCCCAGGTCCGCGGGAGGCCGGACATATTAAACCATCACAAACATCCAAACCTCAAACCCAAGAACAAAATTGTATGATCATCATAAAAATATTTTCCCCGAGCTCAATTCGACCCATGAACCTCGCGTTTCGGGTACAAGCTACGACGATGTCTCAGTAGTAGTAATGCCTACCTATATAAACTTACTTACCTTCTATCTAGATATTGCTGAAGTTCGTTTGTGAACGAATCTAACTTTTATATATCTATGAGCTCGGTTTGCTCTAGCTGTCCCTGCCTATGGGTACGTACTGTGTGGTAGATAATAGTAGAGAAAAAAATGGCTGTACTGATGCTTGAAAGGAATTAAAACAAGTAACTTATCCAAAAGTGTTTATTTATTCGAAATATCACAACAGATATGAATGTTGTTTTTGGAAATACTTTTATATACTCAAAATATTTTTTTCAAACTTACACAAATATGTAGAGTGATGTGTTGAATCACATGAATCAACAGTTATCAATGCTGGCCACCAAACTTCTGAGCGTGTATGTGGTAATGTGGTACTTCATGTGGTAGCCACCACATGAAACACTATTATTTATTATGTGACTACACTCGCAATTATTTGTATGGTAGACTTATGCCGGAATTAATCTTTACAGCATCTTGAATCCTAACACATACGATAATTGCGTAGGTATACTGTACAGATGATAGACAAGCTAGTTGCCAAACAACCGTATATATGAATTAAGATAACCCTCAAATTTTATAGAAAATTAGTGAACAATATCAAATCCGATGAGGCGATGGTGAATAATGGATATATTAGTGAGGTTGATATATGCCGTATCCAAAAACATTTCATTAGCTATCAACAAAAATTTACTAGTCCTTTTAATATTATCAGTAAGGTTGATATATATGCCGTGTTCAAAAAACATTTCATTAGCTATCAAGTTTACCAGTCCTAGATTAGATCTTATATTTTATGAATCCTTCGAAGATAAGATTTTTTATTAACTATGTTGGTTTTTTTTACAAAGAGGTAGAATTCACTGTGAATTTAGTTTTATTAATATCTGTTCTTAACCAAACATCCAGGTTGTAGAGCTAGAATAATACAGCTATAGAGTTGTTTACTGTTTTGGTAGATATATTATTTTCACTCAATACATGTAAGTAAGTTTGTTAAGGTAGTATTATAAGTATATATTACCTACAACAAATAAAGGAATTTTATAAACGTTTCCGTACCCTAATTTAAAAAAACGACCACATCGAGTTTTATTAATGTTACTGTGGCCTTATTAACAGCTACACCCAACACCCACTACACAACCAATTACCACCTAACTTAGAAAAGTAACAAAACCACGCCAATTAAAGTCCTGTCTATGGATTTATACATGGATTAACCCTGTATGAAATGAAATATCATTTTAATTAAACATAACATCATCTTTTAATGTAATTTTGACGGTTTAACTTACGCGGTAGGTATAGTCTAATATCTCGACCGGTTTCGTGACCGTCCGGGCCACTTCTTCATGGAGTACTTGCACACCCGCACTACTTATACAGTACTTGCACGCGAACGCAGCCGTTAAACCATCAAAATAACATTAAAATGTGTAATACTTACGAAATTCTCAATCAAGTTATAACATAATTTGTAAAACTTTATGTTAACTTTGATATAAGTTTGTTTTAAAACTGCAGTGACACTTTTATAAGTGGGACCAGGATAAGTGAGAAACTTATATAACTGGAACTCATGCTGAGGTCCCAACACTTTGGCACTGAATAACCTCTGTTAGTGATACGAAGCAACCCTTTAATTATGTGGGATTCGTTCTTTCGATTGCATAGTTACCACTATAACTGAAATAACATGTATTATGATCTCTATAAACAGACCCTATCTAAATGAGACAGATATTTATTTATACCTAGATATACAGGCGAGCGAAGCCGCTGGCGGGTCAGCTAGTGTCTAATTAATATAAATAATCATGAGTTAACGGGATATTTACCGTGAAATTCTGATTACACGGTAAATATCCCGTTTCTAATTAACTCTTGAAAATTGACCGTAATGTTTAAAAAACTTATATAATTTAACATCATCAACCGCAGGACGCCCGCACTGCTGGATAAAGGCAACCGCAAGAGTTTGTCTGTCCAGTTTGTTTGTGGACGACCTACGGTGTGCTTGCCAGTTCGTGGACTCCACTTTAGAAGCTTCTAGCACCATCGAAAAAGTAAGTAAATATCTATAAGTAGACATAACGCTAGTAGTCCTTACTAGCGTTGATTCACGCAGGTTAAACACGAGACGCGTGTAGGGATGTCAACCTCGCCACAAAACAAGTACACAACACATCGCATCTACGTTTTGTTGGTAGCATACCTAGGTACGCAACAGAAAACAATGGTATTTAAAAACTGCCAACCCCTACGCTCTGCCGGCACTTACGAAATAATTGCCGGCAAGCATTCTCCGCCCCCACCCGCCGCCTCTTCCCAATTTTATAGCCTATTTATCGTGATGATGTTCTACTTACTCGGAGCCGCGCGGTCTAAGTACTTTGTCATCGGTCATCTATCTGGGTGATATGTGCCCTGCCCATTGCCACTTCATTAGGCTTATCTTCTGGGCTCTGTTAGCCTAATCCCTCACATCATTACATTGTATATTAAAGAATTCAAAGAATTCAATTAGAAACTTCTTGAATACAAGATTTGAATGTTACGGCGTGTGACCGTTTCATTTTCTTGAATAAAGTACACAGAAGCTTTTAGGTCGCTATAGCGTTGAATATGATTACGGTTATACGGAACATGGGTCCTCATAAATATTATAATAATGTTTCTGGCTACTGAACTACAATTTAGATAACACGACACTGTGATACGAACTCCAGACGAAACTTCGACGAGTTGTAATTTGATAGTGGAAAGCCAGTTTTTTGAAGAGATACCATCCATATATTTGGTTATATTAATACAAATTGTATAAATTTTTGACGTGCATTTGATAAGCTAATGCGTGATATTTATAATCTCACCGCGGTTTTGTTTAATATGCAAAAAAAGTATTTTGTTAAATAGTTAGTTGTAAATATATATACAAAATTATGGCGTTCAATAAATTGCTATTTCTTTGTTTGAAATGATCGGTTACTATTGTTCTATCGGTTATTATTATTATTGTTATCGGTTAGTATTGTTGTTTGATAATTAAGACCTTACTTCATACGGGGGTGATTTATTTATATCCGAATTCCAATGGATATTCCAATTGAAATGACAGAGGGCAGGGCACATAGCACACAGAACAGATGGCCGATGGGGCCGGAAGGTTCTGGAGTGGAGACCACGGACCGGCAAGCGCAGCGTAGGTCATCCACCGTTAAGGTGGACTGACGACCTGATAAAGGTTGCCAGGACGACGTTGGATGCAGACCGCTTTCAACTTGTCATTTTGTAAATTTGTGGAGGAGGCTATGTTCAGCAGTGGAAGTACTACGGCTCAGATGATGATGATGATGATCGTCCTCACTCACATTTAGCTGATTCTTTAGTATTTTTTGTTATAGCGACAACAGAAACACGTCATCTGCGAAAATTTTAACTGACTATCACGGTTCATGAGTGACAGCCTGGCGACTGACGGACAGATAGACAGACGACGGACAGCGCAGTCTTATGGCCGGTGCCAATACTCTATCTATCGCCGGTTTACCACTCGAGATAGATATTTGACACTGTTTGTATGGGCGTTATGTCAAATTGCTATCGGTAGTAAGGAAAACTGTGGGTAGATAGATTATTGGGATCTCCCATTAGTAATACTCCAGTTCCGTTTTACTCCTTGGAAACTTATGTCTCGCGGTAACAATCGCTGCCATGCAAAACTACTGTGTTAAACTCATAGTAGCAGTGCAACTATTCATGGTCATGTTACCATCAATCGTACTATTTGTCCGTCACGTAACCTGATAGTATAAATAATATATTTAAACATACTCAATAATACAATATAATTATCTCTCACAGAGTTAGCTCATAATTTTACCTTCTGTACAAATATATTTCTACTGATATAGGTATACACATAATCAAAACAGCCATTCGGAATAAATAAATAATGTATCCGTGCCCATTGTTGCTTATCAGTGAACCCTTCCATTGTAAAGTTCGGACAATATGTCATAATTATTTAATTAATGCAGGCCCACCCCAGGTTATCGGCGACCTTAATTCAACGCGGCCTACATGAAGAGAATTCGGAACGACATTTGGGCATTCCCGAACGATAAAACGACATGCTACACAATATTTAAGCACTTGTCCTACGGTTTGCACGTTCAGTCCCTTTAGCTAGTTAATATTTTGTAGTCTGTGTTTTCTGAAGGTAAAGAAACATGCTTATAAATGTGAATGTTACGTCTTACTTCCACGTGTATCCCTTCTAACTGTCATATTTTTTCAGTTAGCCTTCGATAATAAGTTTTTTGTTCGACACAGTCACATCTGTTTGTACTCACACATTACACTGTCTTATATTTACCTTAATTCTCACAGGGTTATGTTTTCGGATGTGCGAATATTTATCTTACCACTCGATGCCTAAGCAGGTATGATTCAGCACAACTTACAGGCTAAACAGTTTGATAGATTTTGAAATTAAAGTAGATATCTTTAATTCATCTCTATTCTTTACTCTTGCGAGTTACATTTTGGATTTCCAATAGAGGAAAACCAAAAGCTACCAAAAGTAGGTATCACAAGGGTCCTCGTAACATTAGTGTGTTATGTGTACCCTTGTATTGTACAGGCGAAAGTTTGCAAATAATTGAGTTTGTATGTTTGTTACTTGTTCACGCTCTTTGGTTGGACAAATTTTGATGAAATTTGGTATGGACGTAGATTATACGCTGGGCCGTCAACATATATCACTACGCGGATGTAATCGCGGGGCGCAGCCAGTTGTTAATACGAGTATATTGGAAAGTTATAGAGCTATGAGAAACTAATCGTTAGCATCAATATAATAAAATTATATACACTACTTCAATTAGAACTTATAACAAATTAATTAGCTAACTTTTGGATTAATATATGCCGAACCCATTTGGATGTATTTTGTATTAAATTTTTACAGCAATTTGCCACTTCCTAATCTAAAACATCATATTATGACTGACTGTATTTCAAACTGCTAATTTAAAACTAGACTCTTAAAATACTTCGCAGACGTGGCCAGAAGAGACGCTAACAACTTAAAAAAGCTCATTGTTGTGGGTCACGTGGAAGGAAAACGCAGTCGTGGAAGATCTCCCACCAGGTGGACTCACATTGCCAAAGAGATAACAAAAGCAAATGTATCATCTGCTATGCGACAAGCCGAATGCCGCAATTCTTGGAGAAACATAGTTTAGAAGGCCATTCACGATGGTCACGACCCTCAGTCATGAGCAATCGATCAAGAATATAACAGTGAAGCTCATTTTTTTTTTTATTTAGGCTTTTGTTACATTTGTTTAAAAATTTTAGCTTAGGGATAGTAGTACCTACATTAAATACCTACCAACATTGGCTATAAAACATTATGAAATCATTTATAAATTCTGTATAGGCCTACGGGCTACGGCCTACTTACAAATTGTCATATTACATTTATTAGTTATTAAATCAACAACCGGATTGGAACGCGACCACTACTGAGAAGATCCGGCAAGAAACTCAGCGGGCTTGACTTTTAACAATTTTTATCGCCAAGTTCTTAATGTATATCGTTCATTTTTAGCTCTATTGTGTTGCCTTAAAAAAGAGACCATAATAGCGGTATCAGTAGGGCAAGACACACTACAATTTGACATGGTAATACACGAGTTGGTAGGTAGATCCTGGAGTGACCAGTCCCTAGCTGTTTTATCCTCCAAGTAATCCGAAGTTTTGTAATAACCTTTTTGACAGAGTTTAGTTTTAATAGTAATTTTAAACTTATTATTAGGCAAATCTCGGATAACATTGGGAACTTTGTTATAGAATCGTATACATTGTCCCATATAAGAATGACTTATTCTGTGAAGACGCGTTACATGTACGGATGGCTTGTGCTTATTTCGCGTGTTAATGGAATGAGCATCATTCCTTTTTTCAAAACTGTTAATGTTTTTCTTGACATACATAAGCTTTTCATAGATAAAATGAGAGACACCAGTTAGAATGTTTATGTCTTTAAACTTCTATCTAAGGGATTATCTGCCATTAAATACATTATACCTATGAAAATTTGCTTAAGCAATTTACCACCATTGCATTAAAATTAATAATTAATAGAAAGGTCATTATAAGTTTAGTATTTTATTGTTTAATTTAGTACACAGTTGGTAACAAAGTATTAGGCTCTTTGGTTAGCAATATTTTGTAAGGAACAAACATCTTGTAATTACCTAATTAATTTCCGTCGATATTTCATAATTGTGTATTAGATAAAATAAATCTTATAATAGTAATTTTTAAACTTTCGCGATTTGAACACATATTTATATTATATTAACGGGGCTTAATCGCGTTAGTAATAGTATTTATTTACCTCGACGTTTCGATCAAGTTGCATTGATCGTGGTCACGAGCGGGGTGAAGAGGCGGGTGTCATTGTCTTGAAGTATGGAGATACTTTTTAATATACCCCCAACAGTTGTTATAAAAAGTCATTGTCCCGACACACAACACTAACGATATCGATAGATTTTTCTGAGGATAAATCTCGATGGGAACACTTTTTAATCACTGGATTCCATGTTGCCGCCAGTTTGAACCTTGATCGAAACGTCGAGGTAAATAAATACTATTACTTACGCGATTAAGCCCTGTTAATATAATATAAATAAATCTTAAAATGTTAAATAGTCTAGTATTTAACTCTTGAATCGGGCACGTCCCATGTTTACTTACAAGTGGTGGGTAGTCGGGTTCAAAAAGAAAACTACATACATACTATTTAACCTTAAAGCTTGTTGCACATTTAAGATTATTAGCCAACGTTTTCTTATCTGTGTTCATTAAAATAATAATAGCATCGATGCGCAAATGTTCCGAACTGCGATCATGTCTACCCACGCCGGTCTTAATTATTCGATTGTGTATACATGAACATGCGTGTCAATTGTTCTTGTTTGTTTTGTTTTATTGTCCTCTCGGTGTATGCTCACTTTGTTTTGGAAAGTCGAGCTAATTAGGCGGCTAATTTTCGATGTACTCGCAGTCTTGTAACGTCGTGTAGTCTAAAGAATGGGACGACAGCGCGCGTTGGCGGCAGGCAATGTATACAGGATGTAAATGGTATGGAAGTCTGTTTTGTAGTACATTGCAACTACTAAAGATACAAGAATTATCCGGAAAGGAATGGAAAATATCTAGAGCTGTTCGTAATGTTTCTAGTGATTTTTATCTGCTTGCATTTTCATCAAAACGGTACATGATCACTATTTTTATGGTACTAATGTAAGGTTTTATCTCCGAAATTGTCGAAAGTTAAAACATACTAAGGTTTGGACGTAAAATATTAGTAACAACTGTCATTCCCGTTTTCCAGCCGTGCGATTCTCTAATGATTCGTCCACGACCTTGTCGACGAGCTCACCGATGTCAAATACCAGATATTGCTTTTGTGCATAAGGTTGTTTTTCCAACGTTTCTTGTGATCTCGTTATTTATTTCACAGATGTTGTCAAAGATGCAACGATGTTTGCTCTTAGTTCCTCTTTGTGAGATTACTGTTAAATATGACACTTTTCCTATTACTGTAGCAAGTGAAATTACAGTAGGCCTAGCACGAATAACTTCGTATGTGTAACGTTACGTGTAGTGCATGCGAAACAATACAAGCTGTCGCTTATCTAAGACAATTGTGATACAAATAACTCATAGTTTGTACGCCAAAACGTGACGCGTTGACGCTTATGGTACGAATACTTTTTCGCAAATTGTTTGTGCCTGTGAGCGAGTATCTCACGAGAACACGCTATAATCAATGACTCGGTACCACGCAACTTCATCTTGAAGTTACAATGCAATTGTTATGGTTATGCGTTTTGCATTAAAAACTCATCGCGAGTTTCGTTTATAATTATTATTTAAGAATCGGCTAGGACTCGCATGATATTGGCTGGAAAATTATTGTAAACTGTAAATTTTTTAAGCTTATTTGAAGTTCTTTGTCTAAGAGTCACTGTTGTGCACAGCAGAAGGCTACAGAACGTAACTGAACTTAAATTTCCAGTACTTACATATCACGCGAGCTCCGGTTCTTAAAAAATTAAATTGACCAGGCGTGATGCTTCTATCAAGCACATAACTTGTTCGTGACGTCACGTGAAGTACATAAAAAATAAGTCTACCTATATAAAATAATGAAAAAAGCATGTGATACAATAAATGTGCCTTAGTTTATGGACTCTATAATGCATCACATGTTTGGTACATAATGAGGCAGGGCAAATAGTGCTCTATAACATGATTACAATTTATTCACGGCGACGTTACTTTGACCGGAAGCTCATACCTGAGATAATATTCGACAAAGCAATCGTCGCTTTCATCGATCCGGTCGATGGCCGAACCTCACTACCATTAGGCTATTATCGCTTACAATCACAAAAATCATAAATATAGGCGCATATTTGGATCTAAACATATAATATTATTATTAGAAAATAATGTACAGATATATGAAACTTTAAATAATTTAACTTTCACATCAACCAAATGCAAAACCTAATCCCATATTCAGCAGAAACAGTTTCCAAATCGCTCTATCAGACAATACGAAACATCAAAAAGGTCAAGTTCGTCAAATGTAGAGTGGTTACGATATCTAAGTCAAAGGGCGGGGGATTCAATCATGACTCCCCACGACATATGGGCCGATTCGTGACAAATGTCACGGTCATAATGAATATCTACCGTTTCGATATGAATGTGGAACGAGTGACTGGGATATTTATGAATTTACTGGCTTTGTATGCATAATACATTCGATTCATGTGGTGCTCTACAATTGTCGACACAAAGGATATCGAAACTAAAAAAGAAACATCGGTATTATTGAAATTAAACAACTTTAACAGGATTAAATCACATATAATTTTATATTTTTTGATCCCGAACACCGGTGGTTTCGAACACTTTTCAGTGAACATGGTCACGGATAGACCGGTAGGGTTATTATGTATTTCAGTTGCTAACAAATGTTGATAGAAATCGAAAACAAGTACAATTAGAAAAATTTATTACCGACTTCCATTCTATTCAGTTATTGAAGTGTATCTCAAAAACTACTAGAATTTGAAAAAATTTCAATGGGACCACGCGGGAAGCACTAGCTCAAACAAAAACAAATTGAGTTTCGGTTCACCCCAGTTGAAAGTTATGACGTAACAAAAATTAAAAAATGTAGTCGAATTGTCCTCCTCCTTTTTTGGAAGTCGTTAGAAAATGGCGACTCTATGTCACTTTTGTCAGCTCCAGTCCTCAACTTACGAAAATTTTTGCATACTGGAGTTGTCAAAAGTGAAATAGAGCCGCCATTTTTCAAGATTTCAATCAACATTTGTTAGCAACTGAGATACATAGCCCTGCATATAACAGTTGTATGTTATAAAGTTATGGAAAACGTGACTATGTTCACTGAAAAGCGTTTCACACGTCGGGATAATATAACATAAAACTATATGCGATTTAATCCGCTTAAATTTTCTTAATTTCAATAATAACGATGTTCGCTTTTTTAGTTTCGTTATCCTGTGTGTCAATTGTAGAGCAGCACAAGAATCGAATATATTATCCATACAAATCCAGTAAATTCAATTTCAATTTCAATGTGTAAGAATCGCGAAAGCTTAAGAAATAGTTATTATATTTACTCGGTATTAATTGGTCATACTGACAAAACGGGCAAGCTATTAGCCTGATGGTAATGTAACGCTTGCCCATGACTGTTGTAGTGCCGACCAGCCGTGCGATTTTGTAATGATTCGTCGACAAGCTCACCGATGCCAAATTCTTTATGAGACACATACGCCCTTGTACATAAGGTTGTTTTTCCAACGTTTCTTGTCGCCTCTTCATTTGTTTCACGGATGTTTTCAAGGATGCAAAGATGTTTGCTCTTAGAGAATCGCACGGCTGAGGAAGCTCTAGTCGGTACTGCTACTGCTATTCACCCTGAGATTGTTTTGTCACATTTGCATTAGTTTTACATAGGATATATAATGGTCCTTGGTTTTAACAAGGATTATACTATGTTTTAGTAACTGAAACGCATACCAATAATGTTCTACACCTACAGTCGCCTGCAATAAGAATTATACATTCTGTAATGTTTAAAACTATGATACAGATATTCATTTTATAACAGTATCGATAACCACTATTTTAAGCAGTCAAAGAACATATATTTTTTTAAATGTAAATTTTTATGAAATTGAATGCTGGGGCATTTTTGAAAATTGTGGAATGTATACGTCTTATTGCAGGCGACTGTAGGTATAGTAATGCTCACACACATCAGCTAATTTTAAATCACCATGGTACTTATTAAGACAGATATTTGATAAAGAGTCCATAACAGGCAAATCGATCGCCTGTTAGGTCGTTTGTTAGGTTTTCACGGTATTTCAATATGTTCATCACCCCAATTAATTAGTCCTATCCGCGCAGTATTTTCACTTGCGACAGTGCTTTTTATTATTTCTTTAACTTTTAGTTCCAACAAACGAATGCTCAAGGGCAGAATATCTGACACTGAGTTTTTACCAATCCATCACCACCACCAACGGACTTTTCCAGTTCTACTATCTAGTATGAGTAATTTTCATCCCACGGTACCACTCAACGTACCTGTTTGAGACTTATGAACGCTTTTCTTATCAGTTTCATGAAAAACTGGCTACTAAAGGCAGGTAGTACATATTTTGAAAGAAGTTCTTTCTATAAGTCATTTCTCTCAATAATATTTTCTATCTATTTCTTACCAAACTCATGCCAGCTTTGCAAATTCCTAAGCGAATTCATTCCATTTTGCCGATGCAGCTCTCCCTATAATTGGTTCCGAGATATCGTCGTCATTACATCACAGATCTTCCGCTTTTTATACCGCTTTTTCCGCTTTCATTCTCTGATCTCAGCCGCGAACATCGTTTGTTTTTGATTCAATTACTTTTTTATGCGCTGATTGTTATCTTCTTCGAGATGATATTGTTTGTCTTTGTGAATAATGAGATAGGCGGGTTTGTTTCTAAAACCGTCGATGGTTCGCCATATTAGCAATATTGGTTATGGTAATTTATTTTACTATAAACCACACCACTTTCTCATTAATCATTTGTTTAAATTGTAATTATTTGTGGTTTTTAGTTTACAACTGGTTTTTCTTAAGTTTATTGGCGTTTTTCTTACCTCGGCTGATGTGTTTGCGGTCTTTGATGAATTTGACCTACTTTAATTCACTTGTTACTTGATGGCACCCAGATTATGTCTATGAGGCCAACACATACTAGTGAATTAATGTAGTATTTTGACATTATCACGCACTTAGTGTAATACTTTTTAGAGTATATAAGCCTATTATTTTTAGGGTAAGATTAGCCAGTTGAAGTGGCAGTGGGCAGGGCACATAGCACGCAGAACAGATGGCCGATGGGGCCGAAAAGTTCTGGAGTGGAGGCCACGGACCAGCAAGCGCAGCGTAGATCGTCCACCGACACGGTGGACAGACGACCTGATGAAGGTCGCAGGACGACGTTGGATGCAGGCCGCTTCCAACCGGTCCTTTTGGAAAATCATGGGGAGGCCTATGCTCAGCAGTGGACGTCCTACGGCTGAGATGATGATGATGATTTTTAGGGTTTCGTACTTCAAAAGGAAAATGAAACCCTTATAGGATCACTTTGTTGACCATCTGTCCGTCAGTCCGTCTGTTTGTCTCTTTGTCTGTAAAGTCAATTTTTTTCAGGAACACGTTAAGTTATCAAGTTGATATTTATATCAAATACTCGAGTCTACGTTCTCTTCTAGCTGTGAAAAATCCAAATTGTAAATCAATTCAATAAAAACATATGACTATTTATTTCACATATTTCCGCATATTTTACGATTAACAACGGAAATCAAACCTATAAGATACTTCCTGTTGACCTAGACTCATGACATGTGTTAAGATGCAATGTCTTACAGCACATGTAAAAAAAATTAAAACCGTAAAGTATGTATTTTTATAACAAAAAAATGGAAACTATTAGAAACTTATTATTTGTGTTTAGTGCGTGGCTGTATATGTATCGAACAGCAAAGGTTTGTTTGTCAGAAACTATTAAAGTTACATACCAAGGTACCTTCCAAATAATTTTGTATGGAACCCTCGGTGCGCGAGTCTAACTCACCACCGAGAGCTTAGAACTACAGACAGAAGTTTTTTGTGGCACTGCACTACGGTTACAGTTTAAAATTTAAATAGGTATATAGCGTGGCTACTTTAAATAGTATTCAAAGTATGTATATTTATGGGTTATGGGGTTACTGAATACCGTTCATACAGCATCTCAAACTACACTAGATCAGTTGTGCCAGCAAGCCAAGGCCATACTTCGCTATGTGAAGGAGTTAGGCTGGCTTGAGTAAATGCTGGCAGGGGGAATGCACCAAACACCCCAAGCGGGACGTCAGTAGGGCTCATATCGCCCCAAAAAGGAATAAGAATAAGAACAAGATAGGTTATGGGTATACACCGATGAATATCAAACTATAAATATACAAATAACTATAAAATTTTACAACTACTATTTTAACTAGCAATGACAACGATCTTTTACAAGTTATGAGTAACAGCATGTTAATTTGCAAACATAAAACCCTGAACAAAAGCCTATAATTCTAGTAGCCCTACACAACCTTCAACAACATCCAGATAACCTCCGATTTTTCTCTCTCCAACCTTGTTTAAATGTTTTAAGACGTTATTCTTAAGGACACCGCATTACTCATACAGTATCGCTTCTCAGATCGGTATTTCACTAAATGAACGCTTCTCAAACGATATTTATAGCTGTGGTGGACATAATTTAATAAACAAAGCAGGCTCCAGCCGACATTTTAATGCCACCTCAGGCATAAGATCTGATAATGGATCATAACTGGTTTCCAGACTTGGTAGATAGCATTGTAAGGAACTAGAACCGCTTCGTTACAGACTCCCGGTAAAATGCGCCGTGGCTCCAATCTCTAAGCGAATGCCCTATCTGCGTTCGAGCTATTAATAATACACGGCACTATCTGATATGCATTGAACGCGTATTTTATACAATGTGAAATATTTTGCAACCATTTTTGCATATAAATTATTGTTGGCGAGTTCGCACCATTAATTATTCTTCGGACGCTCTTACATTTGTGTCCTAGATTTTAATAATTCATTAAGGTTATATTTTCCACATTAATCTACCACATTAAAACGAGTGATTTTATATCATTAAACAAATTTTCGGAATTCAATTCTATAACATCGTTAAAATTAGTGTAATTGAATTGAGGTAAGGTATAGGTATTCATTAATTCAATACCATTTATTAATTCATTTACAAATACATTTTAGTTACAGGGTATTACGAGTATTATACAGTTAATATTAAACTTTTCTTTGAGTAATTATCATTTCGGCAATTCTATTTCACTATTCAATCCGTCAAAACACATGAATTTTATTAACAATTTAGTAAAGTGCACAAATTTTTAAACAGTGACAACACTTTTCGGTTGAGGTAGTTCTTTTATGTCATTTTGTTGGTAATAGTACAACAAGGTTACAACATAAAAAAGAACAATAAATCCCAAATACCTCACCCGTGCGCATGACAAATGACTGGCAGTCTCATAGTCTCATATCATCCGAGATCCGAATCAGACGTGCAACAAACGAGAGTATAAACATTTACATTTGAGCCGTCCAACGGTCAAGAAACGTGCTTCATTTCGAGCTTATCTAGCAGGCTTTGTTTCCTTGACAGGTGCATTAGCGGTATCACACAGCAATTAAATGCATCGACGATGCTGAATCATCGTGAGTCTGCCGTTCGTCTAATTCTTCTTCGTGATGCCGAAATGTATCATGATCAAACGATACAGTTTCATAAGACTATCCGCTTGGAGTACAATCGTCATAGTTTGATTTAATCGTGGAATTCCTTTGTTTTGAAATGGTTGTTGGCCTGGCACAAGTCAAGGTCGAATCGATTGGTTGTTATGAAACTGTGCTGTCATGTTAAAGATTTTTACCAAGCTTTTGAGTAAGCAATATACTCGTACATAGGTATTTAGCTTTCTATTTGTTACATTTTAAAGTGCCGTAGTAAAACTACGGGTCTTGAAGAATTTCATTTAATTCAGAAATTGTGTAGTTTCCATTATTATCCATGTCAGAAGGCGTATATATGAACAAACAATGAGTTTAACCCCGGATCTTAAAAAAAAATTAAAGTAGTTGATAAAGCTCGCAGTAGAGTTAGCCTATTGAAGCGTTCGTAGTTGACGTACCCTATTAATTAGTTTCGAAACTGTTGAAATAACTTTGCTTGCTTGTAATTTTAATATTACCGTGACTGGGCTGTGGGTGACCGTTAATGGTAACTGAACTCGGCTCTTCTTCCTTTCAGATATCACACCGTCATAAGGATTCCCAGCATGCTAACATCATATTGTGATATAATGATTATTTTAATGACTTTTGTGTTTTTCGATTTACCAATCTCGGGGAAAGACATTGGATACTTTTCATCATCATTATCGTTCCAAGCGGGTGAAACTAAGGGGCGCAGCTAGCCGTATTTTTTTAAGATTTTTGTGTTTTTCGATTTGTCATATCTCGGGGAAGTACATAGGCCGTATTTTTTATGAGTTTAGTGTTTTTTGATTTGTCAATCTCGAGAAAGGACATTGGATACTTTTTATCATCATTATCGTACATCCCCAAGCGGGTGAAACCACGTGGTGCAGCTATCCGTCTATTGTTAAAAGTTTTTTTGTGGTTTTCGATTTTTCATTTCTCGGGTCCTTCACATTGGATACTTTTCATCATCATCATCTTCCATTGTCACGCGGGTGAAACCGTGGGGCGCAGCTAGTAGCTTATAGATGTGTGTATAGAATGTAGTTTACAGATAAAGTACAGCGCACATATACAACAGACCAATTTGCTTTAGAGAGCAACAGAAAAAGTAACTTTTTTCTGTATTTTGAGTACTTTGGTGACAATAAAGTGTTTCTATTTTTTGGACACCAACACAGTTTTTTTACTTTTGCGGTATCTATGTAGGCTCTTTGATTCGTTGGTCTTTTGTCTTCTGTTTTTCATTTCGAGATAGTTTCAGTCTGAAATCTGTATGAAAACTCATAGGTAGTTTCACCACTTATAGAATTCCTAACCCAGCCGTCTAAACCAATTTCTAGCCTAAAAGTCTAAACCAAAATCGTCATCATCGACAAACACGTAATTGCCTTTAATTTGTTAACCTCATTCAAAGTATATTAGCCGCCATATAATTTGAAAAGGTCACCGTACTTTGTACCGCATTCATTTTAAGATTACTTCGGATTAAATATCTCGATTCTTATAAAGCGATTTGGGCGGAAATGGAAAGGCTAAGAGCCTAATAAAATACAAACTGATGCCCCCCGGTTATTCCACTGATATTTCGGATAGAATTGACTATTAAATGTACATATTTTCACGCACTTCGATATTAGAAGTAGAGTGTCTAAAAAGCAATTTTATAGCTTTTAAATAGCAGGTAACAGTTCATTTCGGCTCTGTCGTAAAACTTTACCTATCAAAGTACTGTCCCATGTGATGTTACTTAAACTGAGTGGGATGGATCTACTTTGATGTCTTTTGACAAAAATTGGGTATAAAATAGGCGTGACTCATTAAAGTTTTATGATCCAGTTAAGAGTTGAAGAAAAAAGCGGCACTATAACATTGAAAGCGTTTACGTAAGGTTCCTTTTATGACAAGTTCTTCCATTTAGGTTATGTTTTAGTAATTTGTTTATTGTTGTGATTTATATTTCGTCCTATATATCGTAAGAAAAATGTTAATTCAAAAAGTCTATCGTAGAAATCAGAAAGAAACTGATGAGAAAATATGAGACGCTTAAGTAGGATTTTGAAAGTAAGGGGAATCCATAGAGGTTGTGTGGCTCAGAAGTGGAAAAATGTATTGGATATTGGTTTATATGAATACTAGCTGACCCGCCAGCGGCTTCGCTCGCGTGGCCTCGCAGGATACGGTAATTACAGATTTCAATGGGTCAGATTTCAATTAGGGGTCGAGTTTTACAAAATCCCGTCTTAGTGAGTACATAGGTCCAAAAAAGAACCCCATGCAAAATTTTAAACTTTTAGAACTCGCAGTAAAGAAGTTTCATACAAACTATCCACCCCAAAAAACCCCTTAGGGGTTGAATTTTTTAAAATCCTGCCATAGTGAGCACCTACGTCTTAAAAAGAACCCCCATGCAAAATTTTAAACTTTTAGCACTCGCAGTAACGAAGTTTCATAATGAACTATCTACCCCAAAAAAATAATTTCATAAAATTCCGTCTTAGTGAGCACCTACGTCCTAAAAAGAACCCGCACGCAAAATTTGAAACTCCCAGCACTTGTAGTTTCTGAGATTTCGTGATGAGTGAGTGACCTTTCGCTTTTACATATATAGATGACTATGACCAACTTATGAATAATGTAGTACTATGATGGAGACAAACCCTCACTTTCTAAATCTGTAGTAAAACCTTATTTATAGAGTGAACAGCAGGCCTAGAAAAAAATTAAGTAGGCGTTTTTCCGCACACGCTACAGACAGAACGTTCCCGGGTCCCGTCTACGTACTTAGCGTGACGTCACGTGAATTTCCACAGGTTATGTCAACGCCATACATTTTGGAGTTGTCGTTTGGAGTAAATGTTAACAGAAACATCTTTTGTCTAGGCCTGTTGAAACCTCATTCGAGGTCTGAAATTCTTATCCATATGAATATTATAAAAACGATTCTTACTCTTTCATTATCTCTCTGTCTCTCTGTCTGTTTATTACCTTATCACACCTGTGGATTACATCTCGGGGAAGGACATACAATACTTTTTACATTTCATCACAACGCGGTTGAAACCACGGATCACAACTAGTATCCTTTAATGCATCAAGTGTCAAACCTACTAGACAATAGAAACTTCATTGTTAGGTCACGAGTTGACACATGATTTCTTATACTTGCGCTTGATTGTAATCCTGCTAATATTATAAGCGCTAAAGTTTGTGAGTATGGATGTATGGATGTGTGGATGTGTGGATCTTTGTTACTCTTTCACGCTCAAACGGAACATTTTGATTTATTTTGGTATGGAGGTGGATGAGGCACTGGATTAACACATAGGATACTTTTCATCATCATCATCCATCACCACGCGGGTGAAAAAGCAGAATATTCTTGGGTACAGCATAGACAAAATAACAAGATCTCCGCCTACGACAAGATCGTAATGATGACAGTCCTGTCAAAGTTTGTGTCAGTTTCTGATAGCTTAGTCAAAAGCCAAATCAATTTGACAGTTCGATACACTAGACGTGCTCGGCGACCGTCAAGGGTGATGAAATGTAATGACAGTTTTTTTAGCATGGTCATTAATTTTATATATGTATGTACGTAAGTCCTGTATTTTATTATTAATGTTTAATTAGTGATATACTAAGTATTTAAATTTACTCATATAATACCATTATATCAATTGCGTTTGAACATGTAAATATTTTATGACAGTTTGGTATAAAGGTAGATATGGCCTTGGAGAAGATAATACGCTACTCGAAATACTTATCCTGCGCAGACGTAGTCGTGGGCTAGTGTAAAATAAACAGTTTGCCATCGATAAGTTCAGGTAAATTTGTTGCTTCACGTAACACCTGTATCTTCTGGTTGACTGGTAGAAGCTTTCCAGCAGGAAGTTATTTTTGAACATTAGTAGGTGCTTGGGTATAAATAAATTGTAAATGACTTGTTTTTTACATAGGTTTAGGTTAGGTTTAAAGACATTTATTCTCATAACAAGACAATACAGTCATTTCCATGAAAACATTAATTTTAAAAATAATAATAATACAAATATTAGGTACATCGTGTTAATATGGAAGATACTCATTCAGATTATTTATTTTGTTGTGCTAAAATGTAATTGTGAAGTTTAAATTTAAATACGTTGAACGAGTGTACAATTTTAATGTGTGTGGGTATTTTATTGTACAGTTTGCTCCATCGTAAGTTATTGTTTTCCGACCATAGTTCGTACGGATCCTTGGCAAAACTAAGAAACTAGCTCGTCGGGAACTTCGTTTAGTAATATATTTATCTTTAAGAAGTTTGTCTCCGTGTTTATGGTTTTGTCCAGAATTTTCCTGATTAAAATGCAAGTATTAAAAGTATATAATTGATATATGTTCATTATTTTTGTGTCGGTAAATGGGCACATTTTGGGCTATACCTATTTTATACATATCAGAATTTCAGATTATACAACATGATTCACCAGAAACAATGAGCAGTAGAACTCATTGTAAATAAGTTCGTCGGGGGAAATACTGCCACCATTCATATTTCTGCCAAGAAGCAGTAATGTTTGAATGTATGTGTTCTGTAGCTCTACCATGAGTTGGCAACATAAAAGTCATCTAAAACCGATACTCGATCTCGCCTAATTAAGCTTGTGATTGGCGTACTCCCTATCAGTTTTAGTTCTAGAACTAACCGCAAGGTAGCACTGTTCTTTTTTCATACATTTTTTGCGGCGGTCGATATCGAGCATCAATTGGTGTCAATATAAACTCATGGTAGACCTACTGGTTTGATGGGCATGGTTTTCGGTGAAATAACATACACATGAGATTAACAGCTTCATATCTCAGGGCGATGGGCGCAGTGCAGTTCGTCACTTGTGTTGTGACGAAATGCATCTGTTATAGGCGCAGGTAGCCGCTTAATACCAGATGGCCCTCGTGCTTATTACGTAGCCTAATCACATAAAAAAATATAAAAAAAATATTGGTGGTTACTTAATTAACTAGTTAACTAAATGAACAAAATAAAAAACAAATCAAAATAAATCATATTTAAATAGACAAGTTTTTGACCACATAAAATATATCATCATCATCATCATCTCATCAACATAAAAACAAGCGTTAAGCCAAAGCTTAACGCTTGCCCATGTCAGTTGAATCCGAAATTTTGTAATAACTTTTTTGACAGAGTTTAGTTTTAATAGTAATTTTAAACTTATTAATAGGCAAATCTCGGATAACATTGGGAACTTTATTATAGAATCGTATACTATGTCCCATAAAAGAATGACTTATTCTGTGGAGACGCGTTACATGTACAGATAGCTTGTGCTTATTTCGCGTGTTGATGGAATGAGCGCTACTCCTATTATCAAACCTGCTAATGTGTTTCTTTACATACATTAGATTTTCATAGATAAACTGAGAGACAACCAAAAAATGGAACCAACTTCAATACAAAAAAGTGTGAAATAACTTATCGAAGTTGGTACCTTGCGCACAATTTTGTGATAATAGGTACTTTTGAATTATATAGTAGCAATACCGACTTCAACAAGTTATTTCACACTTTTTGGTGTTAAAGTTGGTTCCATTTTTTTTTAAAGAATTCTATAATGACCAAAAACAAAAGTCTTACTGTCAATTGCAGTAATCTTACACCACAACCTGCAGGTTCCCTTTATCTTTCGATTTGTTATAGGTAGGTTACCTATGCATTTAGCATCCGTTAATAGCTTGGTCAGGGCAAACAATATATCGAGCATTGCATCTATAAATTCTCAAAGATCAGGGCACGCCGTGTTTGGTATAGGCAACTTGTGGGAGCGAGGTCATGTGCAAGGAAATGTAGGAGGGCAAATTGGTATGCAGATTTTGATTGTATTTTGCTTTGGAAAATTAAGATATTGAAAGGTTAAGTTGGTACATTTGAACTTACTACCCATAATTAATAAAGGAAGGTCTTCAACAGTTTTATTTCCATCTGTACTTTCCTAAAACATTTGTGCAACAGAATTGAATTTAAAAACATACCACTTATTTAATGTATTTTTCTTAAACGATGTATTATTTATAACAATGGTTTCTTAGCCCATAAAGAACTATAAGTAACCACTTTCACTTCTAAATGTATAAAAGAAAACCATATCACGGTTTGACAAAAATTTTCAATGATCAAAACCAAGCATCACCGCATTATTATCGACTCTTCAGATGCACAATTTTTGTTTACTCACTTAACATTAAAGGTCAGCACAAGTGAGCAATAAATAAGGTATTTAATCCAATGTGTGTGGGCCAAGCCTTAACTGGTGGTACGACTCATGGGAAAGCTCCGGATTACCAAAGTTACTATTTATTCGGTACTTGAATCGTAGACGAGCTTGATACGAGAGGCAGGTAGCTTATTTTGGGAACCATAAGATGCGACAATGACAACAACTTTTTACATAAATTGAATTGAAAGAGTTCCAAATTTGTGTTATTTTGACAACTTGGGATCAATTTTCCGTGTATTTCTACTCTCTTAAAGAAATATTGAATATCGTTGTAGTAAATAAAGTCAATACGATTCCGATTTTGGATCAGCGTTTTATTTACAATGCTTAAGAATCATTGAGTACAGTTGTTTTAATGTACAGCACATTGGAAGATATAACAGTATTAAAATAAGCCATATCGCGTTTGTATTAATAAAATTGCAACTAAGAAACGAAAGCCGTGTTGGCTTATCTTCACGGTCGAACAATAAACAGGGACGTAAAAATCCTAAATAATAAAATCAAGTTCAAAAATAAAACTCCCACCGCACAATATAAAATGGTAACCCGATAAATGCGCGCCTCGAAAGCTATAAACAAACGAAAATATGAATCGAGATTACAGAAATACACGAACTAAGGTAGAGCAGTACAGGTCTAGAGCGTGGGACGACTTAAATGGTAGTGAAATGAAGGTACAGTATGTGAGACATTGCATCATTTGCAATTACATGTTATTGTACCTTTGTGCTATTAAATGTCCGGTGGTACGGCCCCAGTAATAATAACGTGGTATTGTAAGCAAAATAAGCTAGCCGCTTCTGTCAATTTAATTATTTTCTACCAATGACAATGTATGGTTTTATATTAATTTTCCTTAGCTGTTTTACTTGCTCTTTTATTTACTTATGTTCTACCAACTTTCAAAATGGAGGAGGTACTCAATTCGACTGTATTTTTTTAAGTTTGTTACCTCATAACTTTCGACTAGGTGAACCGATTTCTAAAATTCTTCTTTTGTTTAAAAGTTGGTGCCCGTGTGGTCCCATATAAATGTTATCAAATTGGGTCTAGTAGTTTTTGAGTTAAACTTCATTAACTGACTCAAAGTAATAAAATGGAAGTCGGTATTACATTTTTCAAATTGTACTTGTTAATATCACATAATTTTACAATATCTGTGATTATAGAAAGTGCTTACGAAGAGTGTAAATGATATAAAGTATTATTCGTAACAAGATTGGAAATAATCCTAGAATAATCTTACTTAATATTGTAAATGCGACTGTTTGGTTGGATTGTTCTTATTTGTTACTGATTCATGCCAGACCGGCAGAAAGGATTTGTATGAAATTTGGTATGTATATAGACGAGGTTCAAGAATAATACATAAAATAATAATAATAATATGGGACAACATCCACACAAAGGTCTTCAGGTCCCAAATTAGGCAGAGCCTGTACTATAGTAACCTGATGACTGATATACATACTTATATATGATATTAAATACTTATATACATATAAACACCCAGACACAGATCAAACAGACATGTTCATGCACACAAATGTTTAACCTGTCCGGGGATTGAACCCGGGACCAGCGGCTCCGAAGGCAGGGTGCGACCAACTGCGCCAACCGGCTTGTCTACTATAAAATACTTTTCAATGTCATCATCATCATCCATAACCACGTCACGAACACGTGAAATCACGGGTACGACTACGTAGCTAGTAACTAGTAGTTCTGCGACCAGTAGATTCTTATCAGCAGCAACTTTTTGCAGTAGGTACTTCACAACCTATTATCTCGGAAACCGCTTGACCAATTATGCTCATATTCGAAATTTCTATTCACAATTTGTTAGAAATTTTAAAGTCACCTTATGTGTGTACCAAATTTTATCAAAATCGGTCGGTTAATAGTGCCGTAGCAAACTTCTCCATTTTTATCGCTGACGACAAAAAATATATTAAATAATAGAACATGCATACTAAGTTTCGTAGAGATTGGTTGAAAAATGCGACCTAAACAGGAAGACGTACATACAACCTAACATACAAACGGACAGATGAAAGTCAATTTGGCCAGTTAAAGACGAGACGCGTTGATTGCTCGGTCAATTATTGCTGACGGCGTTTCTGTAGAGGTTTTTACAATTTATCTCCCAGTAATTTTATTGACTTCATCAACGGTTTGTCCCTTCTATGAAAAAGATAGGGATATGGAAAAGGGTCTAAAGGTCCTTTTCTCTAAAAAGGTATTATTATTTTCTATTAACAATGACTTTTGCTTGAATTGTCTCGATAGGAGATATATTTTTGAAAAGATCTGATAGTAAAATCATGTACTAATCGTATGAAAGTTTTAATTAAAAAATGTGTAAATAATAGGATGCGTCAGCGTAAACTAAGCCTTTAGAACGTCGTTCAGTCTTGAGCGAACTATTTGAAAAAACGAAAAACGAACTAAAGTTGCATATCTATATTTTTTCTGAAATCAATGGACTGTATGCTATTGATTAGCCGTAAATTGAAGTTATCCCACGTTCATGAGGAGCGTGGGCTTATAATTATCAGCCTTACCAAATTAGTTGTTTTTGTGTGCTCACGGCATCATTAGCTTACTCTAGAGCAGTATCAATATACCAAAAGATTACCACCTCTGACCTTTCACTGGTGACCTGACATTTATCCATTCAATCAAAAGCCGTCCACCATCATTGAATTCATTAATCATTCTGAAGGCTACGCGCCTAAGCAATTTGCCTGCAAAAACAAAGGCGGTTAAAACATCGTGTTGTAATCACGAAACCAAACATCCGTTAATCCTTAGCGTAAGCAGGCATAGAGTAAGCAAATCCTTCAAATAATCCAGTCTGAAAAGCCGTCAAGTCTCTGTCAACACTTGGCGTACGCGATTTCCTTAGCAAAGCGTCGAAGTTCTCAACGTATTTACATTTTCACACATAAAGTAAATTCCTCGTATCCATCTAGAAGTTGGTGTGCGGGTAACGAAAATAGCGATTCATCACAAGTTTTAATCTGTTCTAGAGTTTGGCCCACTTGTGGTAAAAGCCGTGTCAGACGAGCGTTTACAACGTTGAATTAAGCACAGACCTAAGTGAATTGTGTTAAATTATTGCCTTATAAAGCTATATAAGTTTTTAAACTACCATGGTCACTAATGCAAGAACTATCTTTAGAAACCAAATTTTAAGTATTTATCAGTTCACTCGTGAAATGTGCCGAAATATTGAGAGCTCACAATAAATACAATACATGGTAATTATCCCGTTTCTAAAGTGAATTCTTAATAAAGCTAGGACAGGAACTAAGTAGAACCTAACCAATGCAAATAAATGGTTGCTTCGCCCTAAATACATATCACGCATATATTTTTTACAACTAAATAAATTTATATGACGGCTAAAGCCATAAATCAATTGCAATACTGTATAAAGATAACAGTTTGCAGCATCGGTCGCACACCTAACCGTACAAAAATTTTGCTGAGCGCAGTGGTAAATAGTGTTCTTTAAAATTAAACAACATTTATAAGTAAGGCCGATTCTCTTTAACTCCACACAACCGTACTGCTGTTTGACTCAACAGTAGGCAATGAATTGCACTAGAAATTAAAAAAAAAAGTTGTATTTAAGTTGATTTATTTGAAGTGATAATGCAAGTTTGAAAGAAGTTCAAAAACTTCTCACTAAAATGCTTACAGAAACATGTGTGCATATGGTATTTCTTCTGGCTATATCAAATTAAAAGACAATACGTACAGCCATCTTTAACGCTGTATAGTTGCTTATCGCTTGAATAAGACGTTATACAATTAGTGGCACTCTATTATCGTTTAAGGACAAAAAAATTATAATTCCACTTTTGGGTTGAGTCCGTGGCGTCACCTGCGCGGAATTCTGATTATTTTTCCATAATAAACTTATCAAGTATAATACTAAGTTAGAGCTTTTAACATCAGCTAGCAGCCAGTGAAAGTCCCGCCCCGTCGTCTGAAATCTCTTCAGCAGTTTCAGTGATTATTCGCACACGGAACAAAACTTTAACTGTTATAAATAGGTACCATATTATTTATTATATGTACTATATTCATATGCATTTATCTGCATATTTATATGCACTTCAATCCTTTATCTAATATCATTCTATTGACTTTTTCTGCTTTCGATTAGGTACATTATTTAGCCCAATTCGCCCGGTCACTACTTGTTATAGCAAACTTACTGATATTACCATTAAGAGTCAAAGTAGGTAACTAGCAAACGCTGATACCGTGGTGATATCTATAGTATTACATTTCAAAGCACTAACGCCTGCTTTAGCGATCTCAAACATTGAAATTAATAGAGAGAAAATTTCACATCCTCGGACGGGATTCGAACCCGCGTCTTCTGGCTCTCCGTGTCAGACCATTGACCAACTAGGCCACCGATAATCTGGTCCGAGCATCGAATTTTAACTCTCTATTTGACTAACCGTCTTGCGGGGACGGAGCGACATCTATTGGACAGTTAACAGTACCATCCAACCGAAAGAAGCATTATTTAGAAATACTTGAACTTTCGTATTGACATCGCAAACCTTGTGATTTTTATAGTATTACTTTTCAAAGCACTAACGCCTGCTTTAGCGATCTCAAACATTGAAATTTATAGAGATATCTATATAGTGGTGATATCTATCACAACCTCGCGATTTAATGGTTTTTATCCTGGATTTTTCCAGATATAATTTTAATTTGTATTACTGTAAATTTTTGATAACATATTATATTTCAAAGAGACCAACATTTTGTTTTCAATTATTAATTACAACCCAATTCAAGATATTGGTTAATTAATTATTAATCGAGGCCTTTATATTGCGAACACTACAAAATGTATTATTTGAAGTGTGCTAAAATATACTTCTTAATGTAAGGTAATAAGGTGACTCAAACCAAACCTTCTTGGACTTAGTCAATAAGCAACCCACTGTCTCGCGACAGCCAATAATAGCAACCTTTACGTTAATCTTGATTTTATTTAAAATACACTCGAATAGTTCCTGAGTACTTCTCTCATAAAATACAGCAAACAATGTTGAAGCAGCTCATTTGTACTACAGTGGGGTCTTACATCAAAAGACTAGCAATTATCGACCAATATGGTAGTTGCTGGATAACCACAATGTAGCTTTGCATAGCTTTGGAATTGTTTCCTTTGGGGATGACAGTCATTCGAATGTCGATGAGGTGACTACCAGCCTCGGTAGTGAAATGAAGTTAAATGTATTTATTTAATAACTGACCCGCAAGTGGTTTCGTTTGTTTCACACCTTAAGGGGAGAAATTTCCTCAATTCTAGTGGACAGACAACATGCAAGTTATCAGTTGGTTACTATAATATCATGTTTGTAGCGTCAACGATTAAGGTTCAGTGGGCCGAGCACGAAAATTAAGTGTACTCGTAAAGTAATCACATCGTTAACGCATTTAGTAATCGTTAACTCAGTACAAACTGTCATTTATCTAGTACAATAGTGGTACAGATAACTCATAGTTAAGCAAATTTTCGTGCTCGGCCTACTGAGTTGCTCAATAGTAGGTAGGTATCTAATTATTATTATGGATCTACGATTTATTATATCCATCTGAGTTATAACTAGGAGCAAATTTAGGAAAGTTGACCAGTATTTTCCGAAATTTTAGGATAAACTTGCAATGACAATTACATTATTTTTAACTTTATGAATGATATATTTAAAGTTCCAGCACACGAGAATGGATTGTTTGGCTATCAAAATATTGGATTAGATCATTTTTGATTCTATAATATTTTTGTACATAATGTTTATCTATGGGTCACTTAAATCTACAGTAAAGGCTTATTGGCAATTCGAATACAGTAATTTATTTTAGTAACGCTAAATAATGTTTTCTTAGCTTAATTTTTTAAGACATGTATGCATTAAACGCTCGTCTGTTTTTCTACAATTTGGCATGCAATATTTAGACGCGGGTTATCGCAGCTTGCCTCTCCGCCCAACTGCCTAAAATATTTCACCTGAATACCTTCCAACAAATAAAATATTTTAACATCCATTGCGTGACGGCATATAGCACGCGACACAGAAATTGATTTATACCCGACGTTATTATGGCGACTTTTGTTTTGTGAACGGAGAATTCGGTCAATTAGAATTATGATTGCGTGAAAAAAAAATAAACAAAGACCTTCGCTCACATCTGGCCACAAACGCTCTTTTACAACTAGATCGTGTTAACGTACAAAGGTGCTTGTGATTTACGTGGTTAATTTGATGATTTATTTTTGTTCTTTTTATACGTTTTCGGGATTCGGGTTAACCTTGTATTTATTTCAACGCCAATGGCTTCGTAATATTAAGTAATATCATACGAGTAAAAAAGTTTTCAATACTTTTGTGTTTTTAGCAGTGTTGAAATATTGCGTTGGTAAATACTTATATAATATAGGTATAGGTATATATTTAATTACGAATTATGCTGCGAAGTGGGGGAATAAGGTGGAACCTGCATTTGAGAGAACTGCAGAACAGCTTAATGGAACGTATCAGATAGCGGGAATAACAAAGACGGTAGATAGGTTTTCCCTGCAATGCGACCATACAAATGTTTGGAAATATAGCAATAATAGTAGTTTATGCAACTGTCATATAATAGAGGGTATTAAAACATGAGTGTAGTTCAAAATAAGATTACAAGAGTGTTTTAGTACCCAATTATATGCAGTTGCATACACTACTTTATTTAATCTCATGACATTTTTGCTACTAAAGTTTTATCCAAGAAAATATTACTCAAATTCGTATGTACGAAATAGCGCCAAAATGGAAAAGGTCTTCTTCTTCTTCTTGTTTGTATAGCTTGTGCAGCGTAACCACAATTTTGCCAATATCAGTGGAAAAAGTCTGTTATTGGTCTTTTGGCACGTTGCTTTAATAACTTTTTTTAATTTTCTTCAAGCATGTTAATAAAATATGCCAATAAATGTCTGTATTTCATTTCATAATTAGAATATTACCGGATGAGATTATATAAAATATTTTATTATATATTATATCTTGCGACAGGGATCAACCTTACCTACCCAATAAAATAATTACTTATTGCGATATTACATAATACGTACATTAACTTTTATGTTTAGATTATTATGTATCTTGATGTTATATTATGAAAATGATATTTTAATCCATCTGTCGTGTTCAACAGATTCCAGCACACGATAAAAAATGCGTCGCTTTTTTAAATCAACGGTATTAAAAGCTATTTTAATATTGATAGTCCATTACAGTAAGCTTCTACTTTCGTCTTTTGTAACGCGATACCGCCCGTCAAGTTCTAATTGATGCTGTCAGTCAGAATAAGCGGGCTCACAATACTGATAGTCTGGTGTTCGTTTAATCGTCCCCTGGGAATCTTTGGTTATTCGATTAAAGAAATGATCTTTTTGTATCATGTGAAAAGTCGCTTATGTCACATGTGTCTGATTCCAAGCACATGATGTCATGCATGTAGTATACATACATATAACTTTCAGAACATTTTCTCAAACACAAGCTGACCCGATAGACGTCATATCCCAGGAGAAAACATAGGGGAAAACATACAGGTTTTCCAAAATAGTTCTATGTTTGTTAACCTTTTAATATTTTTTTCCCAAAAAACTTATCCCGATAAGAATAACACGTAATATTAAGATGAATTCACCATCATCATCTCAGCCGTAGGACGTCCACTGCTGAACATATGCTCCCACACAAATTTCAAAAATGACCGGTTGGAAGCGGCTTGTATCCAATGTCTTGCTACCTTTATCAGGTCGTTTGTCCACCTTGTCGGCGGATGACCTACGTTGCGCTTGCTGGTCCGTGGTCTCCACCCCAGAACCTTCCGGCCCTATCGGCCATCTGCTTACGTGCTATGTAGCCTGCCCACACCACTGCCACTTCAACTGGCTCACAAACATTTAGCTTAAATCTAAAAATGGCACTGCAACTGTTATGAGTAGTTGTGGTGTTTACCACTTTGCGCATTACTTACCAAATAGAAATGACGTGATTAAGAAATGTGATGACTTCTGCTTTTCACCCTAATTTTATTTCACTAGTAATAATTACTCATATAATTAATTTATTTTTCTGTTAACAAGAGAACTATTTATAATAAATGTAAAATGTTGGTATCTATCAAATTTTGGGCTTTAAGAGCCAAGAGTTCGTACGTGTACCTTTATGTTTGTTACCTCGTAACTTTCGACTGGATGAACCGATTTCCGAAATTCGGTTTTGTTTGAAAACTGGTGCTTCCCGTGTACCATGTAAATTTTATCAAATTCTGTCCAGTAGTTTCAGAGTTACACGCCAATAACTGATTTTTACTAAAGTCATAGAATGGGAACGGTATTAAATTTTTCAAATTGCACTTGTACTCAATGTACTTGAAAAAGTCAATTGAGTACAAGATACGGAAAAACATAAATTTGCCGATTTAGAAGAAAGTTATAACTTGACATACTGCTCTTACATAATTATACTATTACTCTTACATTACTCAACAAAGTTGAAAAGATCACTCCCTAAACACAATAAGCCAAGGCGCACTCGATCCCAACTTTACTTACCAATAGAAAACTATAATGGAAAATCAATAGTTACTGCATATTACTATCCGAACTCCGGACTGTTTTTCGATTTGCCATAAATCGCAAGTTTAATTGTCCGAGAAATAAGGGATTAAGAAGAAGAGATTAAGTGGAATCTTCTCGATACAAGTTTAGCTTCCAGTAAGCAATTCTGAAACTTTGTAGACCTTTGGGAGCAAGAAATTTCCCATTCGATTGGTTATTTTTTTTGTATTGTTTGGTTACATATAAACAGTTGTCTGCCTGTTGTGACAGGTTTACAACAGGACATGTCAGTACATATTGCAGTATACAAAAAGTTTGCATTTTATCTATACTAATATAATAAAGAAAAAAGATTTGTGTGTATGTTTGTAACGAATTGGCTCAAAAGTACTAAACCGATTTCAAAATTTTTTTCATTATTGGAAAGCTACATTCAGCTTGAGTAACATAGGCCATATAAGATTCATCATCATCTATCACCGTGCCGGTGAAGCCGCGGAGAGCAGCTAGTTGGTTATATTTCGTTATTTGGATGCATATTTAGGCTCTATGTACTTTAAGTTTAAAGAAAGAAAGAAAGAAAGTAAATGTTTATTTTGGACATCAAACCACACCACAGAAAGCAATGTAGAATAATGCAGAAAAGACAAGTAGGTAAAATACAAATAACCTTAGTTACTACATTACAATAAGTATATTTATTAACATTGTTTAATATTATAGGTTTTTTTATAAAATATATTATGTAAACAATACATAAAAAAGAAAAGAAATTGCTGTCGTGTGCGGCCCAAAAAAGGTCCTGGCTCAGCATAATGTTGCAGGCGATCCTACAGCGCTGATTTTCAACCAAGGCCTAAGTGACACACAGACACAAATAAAATTAACTAAGTATAGTAAAAGAAAATAAAATGATTATTGATTAACTACTTTTAGCGGGATTTCCTCAGAAATAAGGTTATCGCGATCCCTTATAAACTACCCGTTAGATCAGGACAATAAAAGTCTATATGATAATCCCGTGAACATAAATTAAGTAAATCTAAATCTGTTCAGCCGATTTTGCGTTATCGACATTGACATTCAAATTACGCTTACATTTATAATATTATTACATTTATATACTAGCTGCAATCCGCGATTTCACCCGCGTGGTGTCTGATGATGATGCTGAAAGTATCCTATGTGTCAATCCAAAGCCTCATCTACCTCCATACCAACTTTCATCAAAATTGGCCAAGCCGTTTGAGCGTGAAAGAGCAACAAACATCCATGCACACATCTATCCATCCATCCAACCGTCCATCTAAACTTTCATATTTATAATATTAGTAGGAAGTAGGATAGTAGGATTATGATTAGTGTGATTCTATTCCTTATCTTATTGGAATAATAATACTTCATGTCACTCCTGAAAAGCAGTTTTAAAGCAAATATTGTGCTTCATCCAGAAAACTCACTTTCCTGACATTGTATGCGTATTTAATATCACCATTATCACCAATGTATTGTTTTTTAAAGCTATAATTTCGCAATAGACCAAGATAGCTAACTAATGGCAAGTTTCAAGCCTGCTGGTGACAGTCACTGTGGCACTCAGAACTTTAAGTTTTAGTTTTGTGTAGCAATGCCATAGTACTATTATTTATTCTGAGGCAATATTCTGTGTTCATCATGAAACTTTTTCATAGTAATTAGGAGGAGTAATTATCTTCTTGCCAAATTTCTTTACGATCCGTTCAGGCGCTTAGGTGTGAAAGCGCATCTAAAACAAACAAACAAATTCCGCTTTAGTGGGTATTGAGACTAGATTATTAACACAGTATTTGTATCACTTTATACACAACAGTTCGATTTCAATTTGACCTTTAAAAGATTAGATATTGCATTTATCGTGGTCGTTTACAAATTAGTCTAAGCGAAGCTCTTAAGCCGGCAACAATGCAAAAAGTCACAATTTTACAACAGCCATAAAACATTCAACTCCTGTTTACGTGTTTTGAAAGCTAAACCTAATAAGGGTATTAAATTTATACGAGTATGGCCCAACAGGACGTCCAACAATGACGTAACGATTCCGAAGTATGTTTTCAAACACCAGGTCGTATAATTTTATAATACTTGCCCACAAATATTATTCTACCCGTAAATAGGGAATGCTCTACAAATTTCAACCTTGAAGCCAGGTCGGAAGTTTCAAAATTCTTGAATAGGCAACTCTTAGTAGCAAAGGTAGATGTGGCCATTAGAAACCAAACGGTAATGGTATGACCATCTTTGTCAGTATTCCCTCTAATCCTACCGATACTAACTTCTAACACGTCGCATTCAAAAATCCAGTAATTCTAAATATTCGGCCAATAAAATTTTATGATACATTTCTTCTACAATATCTATAAAATTAAAGAAACGGTTTTTAAGGAGAATTCTATTATGAATAGATGTGATTAAATTTGAGTCGTAAAATGGTAAGTCTCTGTTTACGGGCTTGTTAAAGCCGATCAATTCGCCGGTCTGTTGGTACTTTTTATGATGAAATTGCTGGTATCTCATAATTTATGAGCAGTATAAATTTTACTTATTCTATAAAAATGTTGTACTGCAAGGAGATTTAATGTGTTACTTCGTTAACGGCTGTGCAACAAAAGCTATTATGTGCTGAAAACATTACCTAGCAGAAGGTACCTCTAGTCCATTACTATGTACTATCTACGCTAGGTAGTACTTATAATGTAAGCTCATTTCATATTATTTATTCAATTATATATATATATATATATTTTTTTTTTTTGATATACTGAAATAATAAATAACGTCTACAGTCTACACACGCATACCCCTGGACTAGGAAGCCCTGTGTTGCGGAAGCCAAGGAAACACACTTTTACACTTTACCTACTTCCAAAACCCGAGAGCAAATATTTGTGGTCGCCTCACAATTATATGCTAAGGACAGGAATTGAACCAGAGACCCCACGCTTCTAAGGTACACCCTACAAACTAAGCTAATTTAAGATATCTATCTATACATATAATAAAAATGTAACGGATCGCTGTCTGTACTTTATCAACGTACATGAAATGAAAAGCACATATGTTTGATATTTTGTCTGTGTAGCTGTGTGTCTGTGCGTTTGTGCACGCTAATCTCAGAAACAGCTTATTCAATTTAGATGTGTTGGTTTTTACTAAAATATTGAGATAGGTAACATTTAGTGTTTGTTTCATGTCAATCGGTTCATAAATAACAAAGTTATTGAAATTTAAGGAACAACGCTTTCGCCACTACACCAATACCAAGTGTGCGAAGCTGCTGGCGGGTCAACTACTTTATATAAGAAAAATGCCTATGATCGTCTGTACCAGGGTTGTCAAACTTTACAACTTAGAGTCCACACGGATTGTTTTTCAAAGCTCCAAGAGCCAAGAACTATAGCTATACCATGAGTTGGCAACGTAAATGTCATCTATAGTTGATACTCGATCTTGCTTACCTATTACGGCCGGTCCCAATAATCTATCTATCGCCGGTTTACCTTACTAGAGTTAGATATTTGACACTATTTGTATGGCAGTTATGTCAAATTTCTATCGGTAGTAAGGAAAACCGTGGATAGATAGATTATTGGGATCCTCCATTAGGCTTGTGATTGGCGTACCTACTCGCTGTCAATTTTAGTTCTACAATTGACCGCAAGAGCAAGGTGGCACTGTTCATTATTTCATATTTTTTTTCGCGGCAGTCGATACCGAGCTTCGATTGGTGTCAATGTTATAAACTCATGGTATACCTACTAGTGAGCTTATCATAGCACAACAGTTCTGAACACTTGATGTACCTAAGTAAATATACTGACTATTTAATTTCAGTAATTTCTCTATTTAGAGACGAGCCAAAAAGTGCATAGTTGACTGATGAGCATCTTCTGATAATTGACAAATTATATTTTACCAACAACTGCAAGAAATTATCAGTGGAATAATTGCTGGCTGGATTGGTGGTGGTCGCTGGCCTGATTGGTAGTGCTCGGACTTGACCCGCGGGCCGTATTTTGGAGCCCCTGATCTATACCAGAATGTAACGATATATCACTATTAAAACAACGCAAATATAAAAAGTATAAGGTGAGAAATACAGATACATTAACCCGTTGCGTGTCGCGCATTCACCTTGTGTACGTACAAAAATGTGCTAAGCCATGTACACGAGTATATACACATTTTTATACCTCTCGTTTGTAACTAATTTTATCAGATCAAATGCACTCCAACTGTATAAACTTGCTTTTAGTTGGTCAAACTATTCAAGTGTAGTATTTTTTATGTGAACTTTTATGCGTAGTTCGGAAAGACACTGAAATAAGTAGACTCTGGACGGGTTAAAAGGCTAAAGTCGTACTTCAGGGATTACTGTAAATGCAATTTCATATCATATAACAGCTACGCGAATAAATTCAACGATGTAGACAGGTCTTCCTCTCGGAGAGACGAGTTGGGCCATAACCCACCGCGCGGGTCCAGTGCGGATTGGTGGATAGGTTAGCGGCCAACCCATGTCGAAGTTTTCAGGCCGACGACTTTAACGACCGTTTTCCTAAACGTGCCCTCCGAAGCACGAAATCACATGAACCGTTCGTAGCGGAACTCAA
This sequence comes from Selenia dentaria, assembly GCA_917880725.1. Lineage (NCBI taxonomy): Eukaryota > Metazoa > Arthropoda > Insecta > Lepidoptera > Geometridae > Selenia > Selenia dentaria. The sequence continues at coordinate 23,446,862 of OU862893.1, forward strand.
CTTGGCGATCTTAACCGATCAATAAGTTAAAAGCAACACTTGCTGCGGTCAGGAATTGGATGGGTGACCGCTAGTGACATTATTCAACTGAGGACAACGGAGGTTTCAATACTACTGCAAATACCTAGGTATTTTACTAAAAACGTAAAATATAATCATTAAAGTATGATGAACTGTACAAACACATACAAGTAACGCAGCGTGTCGTCTTGAGCCGTGACCAATTCATAATCACCACATCCCGCGCGAGCCGATATTTACCAAACAATTTGTATTCATAGTAATAACCATCTTTATTTTATGCATAGACATTGGAGATTCGTTAAATTGTATTTTTCTTAAATGACATTGATCCGAAAGAAAGGGCACTACACATGCTGGCTTTAAGCTTGTTTCGTAGTTTACTTAATACGTGATCAAGTACGAATACAACGAGTCGTAAACCAACAATACGTGATTCTGCTGATTATTATAATATTTTGGTAACTATAAATTCTGCTAACAATTGACCTCGCGAGCACAGTCTTATCAGCGGAAATTTTTCGCAATCTGAGCTATCGCAGTTGAAATATTGGTTTAAAAACATGTTGCGATTGAGATTTTGGGAAATATTATATTTCTAAAATCGCCCAGTTAATAAACTTTACAATGTATTATATCGACAACTACTTGACCAATTATGCTCATATTTGAAATTCCTCTTTATAGTCAGGTACCTAATGTGTGTACCACACTTTATCAAAATCGATCGGTAAATAGCGCCGCAGAAAACTTTCCCCCTTTTTAGGAAAAGTATCCCCAATCCAAAAATTACCTATTTATAAAATTACCCCTACCTGGACAAGACAAAACTGGAAACACGTACAGTACAAAGTTGAACGATGTCCTGCATATCTGCCTTATGTTAAAGGAGTGACAGACAAGGTAGCTAATATCCTACACAAGTACTCTGTCAATACTATCTTCACTCCTTTCAAGAAGATCTCACAGTGGCTACGGTCACCAAAAGATAGGTTTCCGTTGGAAGTACCAGGTGTATATAAGGTTGATTGTAGCTGCGGTAGTTCCTACATTGGTCAAACTAAACGCACTGTTTCTTGTCGCATAAAGGAACATATCAGAGCAGTTAAAAATAATGACTCCCAAAAATCTGCCATCGCTCAACATCTCCTGGAGTCAGGTACAAACCATTGGATCGAGTTGTATAATCCCCAGATACTTTCTACAGAACGCCACTACATACCAAGACTCGTCAGAGAAGCGATTGAAATCACGAAGTTTAAAAATTTCAATCGTGAGGATGGTTTTCAACTGTCGAACGTCTGGAATCCAGTGGTACGATTGTGTAAAAACAAAAACAGTAATAGTCCCAAGGTTCGAGCTGATACGGTTAGTGTTGTGTGTCGAGATAATACAAAAACTAACAGTGCGAACAATAGTAGTGGTCCCTCGCATAGCAAACGAGTACGGAAGAGGGTAGACCGTTTCGTCTGCTCGTAAAACATTCACCCACTCGCAATTCCTCAGTTCATCCGTGATCATGGCGCTTGCAACAGTGCCGAAATATCGGAAACTCTTAGAAAATGTACATGGTAATTATCCCGTTGATAATTTGAATACCTATTATGTTTGTGACCATGATAGTTTAAAAACTTATAATTATTTATAAAATTACCTAACTATTAAACAAATATATTGAATAGTAAAACATGCATACTGAGTTTCGTTAAGATTGGTTCAAATTGGTGAGACCTGTACAAAAGAACCAAAATTTAACCTAACAAACATACGAATAGATGAAAGTTAATTTGGCCAGTTAAAGCAGAGGGGTTGGCATTAGAATAGCCCAACACGAATTTGGTGATTTTAAGAGTTGGATCTTATAGATAATAATTTTCTCTACGCTTTGGTATCAATTTTAGAGCGAGGAAATGTCTAGTTTTCTAGAAAAACTAATTTCAATTTCAGATTTTTGATTCGACGATTCTCTATAAATGCGTGTAACGAAACGACTTGGTGCAATGAAAATGGTATTAAAATAAATATTTTAATTATTTGAACTATTATTTTATTGCTAATTTAATTTACAATACTTAATTACATAGTTTATAATACTTGACATCGATTTTATTAAATTAGCTTCTGTTGCAAATACTTTTTTTAAAGAATGGAACGTATGACCGCCATTTTATTTTCCATAGACGATCGACTACGCCGCCCGCGCCGCGCATTCCGTTCCTCTTCGAGTTACGTGAATGTGCTCTGTTCGCTCTCCGTGTTTTTCATTGTTTTGGCGTGGTATTTTGTGTTAATTTTTCGACGACTTTTGCCTGCTCTCTGGACTCCGATTTCTTCTTCAACTACGACTTTTGCCTGCTTTCTGGACTCCGATTTCTGTTGAACCACGACTCTTGCCTGCTTTCTGGACTCCGATTTCTGCTTGAACCACGACTTTTGCCTGCTTACTGGACTCCGATTTCTGCACGATTGATCTGCCTAGCGACATGGCTAATATTCCATCAGCAGATGAACCAACGGCTTCCACAAGCCGTGAAGATGCAGTACCAGTAGCTTCTACCAGTAGAGGTGAGTTAACTATTCATTTATTGTAATCTAAATTATTTCGCTTGATAAACCACAAAATATGTTAATCAAATGCTTGTTTTTCATTTTAGATGATTTTGAAGAAGAACCCGCATTTAAAAGGCGGAAATACGTGGGTGAAGTTTTACAAACGTGGAATATTGTAAAGCTGGCGCGTATGTTAAGTACACATGAACAAGGACTGGTTTTTGCCGAAGAGCAAGGCTTAATCTTGAAAACTAAGAAGTGTAGAATACACAAAAATCCCATGAAACTTGTTTTCAAGAACGACAAAACTATGGGCACATTTGTGTGCAGCAAGGGTTCCTGTCATAATAAAACTAGAGTATCTAGAGCCCAAGGAACATGGTTTGAGAACGTAAAACTAAAATTGGGACACATTTATTATTTAATGTACTGTTTTGCATACAACTACTCGCATGACATGGTAATACACGAAGATATATTTAGAGAAGAACATTGTTTGTCCCGGCCAACCATAAGCGATTGGTATAACTACTGCCGGGAAGTTGTGGTAATTTACCAACTGGAGAAACAAGAAGTCCGGGGCAAAATAGGAGGCCCTGGAAAAATTGTGCAAGTAGACGAAAGCAAATTTGGGAAGAGGAAATTTAATAAAGGTATTTATATAAGGCATTAATCAATTTCATTATTTTATACTTGTATTTTCAATTTAATAACTGTTTTTTAATTTTTTTCAGGGAGACACATTGAGGGACATTGGGTCCTTGGCCTCATAGAAGATGGTTCAGAGGACTTGCGGTTGGAGGTGTGCCCGGACAACATTAGGTCTGCAGAGGTGCTAATTCCCCTAATTCAAAAACATGTAGAGCCGGGCACAACCATCCATACTGACTGCTGGAGGGCTTATGATTGCCTAAGCCAACATGGATATATTCATAAAAAAGTCAACCACAGTGACCCTGACAGTCCATTTATAGCCGAGGATGGGACACATACTCAACGAATTGAGTCTCAATGGCGGGTGGTTAAAAGATTCTTCTACAAGAATAATTACAACCACCCGGGCAATTTTGCAGACTCAATTGTTGAGTATTTATGGAGGAGATCTGTGGAGGCCAGTAAGAAGGATAAGTTTTTCGAACTGATAAAAGCTGTGCAATATGTATACAAAATATAAGTTAAATACTTTCTAAATTTTGTTTTATTTTTGTCCTAGTTTTGCACCTATATGATTTATTTCTAATGTAATTCAAAATAGCTGTGACCATCAGGGCTAGCACTCTTATTCGAGTCAAGGGCACTCTAACTTGAGTTGGTTAGGTTCAAAATAAGAGACAGAGCCGACACAGAGCACCCCGACTCCACCTAGTCTTGTGGCTGACACCCCTAGATTGTATATAAAAAGTGCGGGAGCCAGAAGCTCAAGGGAGGTCCTGAGAGGAGCGAGCCAGACGAGGTTGAGCGGAGCGACGGGGGGAGGTGGCGAGCGAAGCGAGCCGGCGACCTCCGTAGCGAAGCGAAGACCGAGTTTGGCGAAGTGACACTCAGGGGCGACCGCTAGAGCTTCTGGCGGGAGCCCACCCAGAGTCAAACATAGAACACACCAAAATAGTCAGTACTCCATGTCCAATCCATTCATATTTGTAAGTAAATATAGTTAAATTCAATATATAAACGTTATAAATTTGAGGTTAAGTTCAAAGAAAATTCAAAGTAGTTTTTCGCAAAAACTAGGCATTTCCTCGCCACGAGAGTAGTGTCGGAGGACATCCCCCTCCCCCCTCCCTCCCCCCTCCCCCTCCCCCCCTTAAATTCGTGTTGGCCTATTCTAATGCAATGCCCCTGCTGCTAAAAAATAGACCTTCCTCGTATAGAGAAAACTGTAGACTACTAGTAGACCCATGCAGGCCATAATATACCACGGAGGCTGCAACTACAGTAGTAGTGTTAAAGATTTTAGCCTGCAGGTCAAACCAGCAGAGTTCTTAGGAAACAACCGACACCTAAGCACGGAAACGGTCAGGTCACCCATCAAAGCAATAATCGCTTCAATCTTTGCGTATCGGAACTGAAGGATAGGTACACAAATTTGCTATTACGACACTCTACAGTTTTTTATCCAATTATAAGTGACGAGACGGGTAAGTCTTGCGCCTTATAGACCCCAGAGTACTGTAGTTTTGCGTAGCACTGTACTGTACTTATCACTCCGAGTCTTTGGTTTTCAAGTCCCTTTCGCTCAGCAATGTCAATTGCTACAATACTATATTATTACTATACTATTGTTCTGTAACGCTTGTGTGCTTTGCACCTTTATGGTGGCAGGGCTCTTGGACAACAGTACCTAGTAAGTCAAATATATACGCAACTTATACAGCATCATAAACTTATGTTTAAAACAATTAAACGTTCTTGGAAACTCTCTGAAAATATACACTTTAAAAAAATCATCGCCGTATAACAGCAATTATGACCAAAATTGAAATGTATAATAAAAATGTAAACAAAATTTCGACTTGAGGTGGCTCTCAAAAGTTACCTATATTTGTTAATCTCAGTTTGTGCCAACATATCGTCAAAATGTCTCAATTAGTAAGGGCCAATTCACGCATGCCTTTCAAATACTATGTTTATGACCACACACCGCATTACAGAATAATTACTCTGAATTTTTAAAACTTGAAACACACATAAGCGAGTAATGTAACTCAAAGCGCGTTTAACTCATCTTTTAAATTACCCTTTGTCATTTAAAGAATTAAGTATTGTATAACAAGACTTTGAAATAAAATCAAATCAAATAATTTATACACCAAAATTTAGGTATATAGTTGATGTTCAACAAATAAAAATCCTGTCACATTCTACCATAACAATAGTCGTTCGTAAACTGTAGACTGTATACTAGCACTAAAATTTTGAAATTAATTTACAATTGAATTTACCATAATACCTTTATAAAAAAACGAATTTGTCGTTCGTGAACTATGTAATGAGTACTAGCACTAAGATTTTAAAAGAAAGTTACAAGAAAAGAACTTCATTCTAAGCAGCTAGTTGCTTAAGCATCAAACGGTTTGGTAGTAAAGTAGGTAGTTGGGATTGCAGTCGCTTCAGTCGCTTAAGAATGTCCAGGCAAGATGAAGATAAATATATGCAAGAAATTTCATTTGCGTAGGTTTTACGAACTCTCGTTAAATATTTATTTATATGAAAGAAAAAAGTTGGCCTTCTCAACGTTCTCGTATATTGAGTACTCATAATGAAGTCTTTTCAAATTTGTTTAACTTTGTGTCCTTCGAGGATAATGTTCGTTGATTTTTTTTTAATCGTTTTTTGTTGTAATTAGCAAGTATGAATGTTTGTACAATCGTTTTAATTTTATATATATTATCATATTACACGCATTCTGTATACTGGCAACTAAAGAAATAAGTATGACATTTAAGGTATACCCATCCTGGGTATACCTTAATAATATCCATATTGTACGAAAGCCCAAATCACAATTAATTTCACATAGGTACGAGTTCATATTATGTTGAAGTAAGTTAATCAATGATAAATAACAGTAAAATCTCTACTGACGTTGTGTGTGATGTAAGAGAGAGAAAAAAGTATGCTGTAGAATACTAATAAAAGAAGATTTTAATACAATAAATAACTGCTACTGAAGTGATTTACAAGCATTTTCTTTAAGCTTGTTGTCCGAGCGAGCGAAGTGAACGAAGCGTCTTTGCTTTGACTGCCCAAATTGACTTTTATCTGTCCGTATGTTTGTAAGGTTGTTCGTTGGTCCTCCTATACAGGAGGCCAATTCTGTTATTTCACAACGTTCAACAATCTATATCGCTGCAACTACAGTTCAACTCCAGTTGTCGTTCGATACTTTGGCAAAAAGCCATTCTACTATTTCTATACACAAATTGGATTGTAGGGTCACATAAAAATAACATAAACTATACTTTTTAATAAATATATTATTGACACTAATATATATTCGAATATGAGTTAACAACGCGTTTCTGACCTATCGAGTTAGCACACAACATAAAGTTTTTGATCGATCGCTGGGACAATAGAAACGTAACTGCAGCTAGACTGTTTTTCGATAGCAGAATAAGAAAACGCTTTAAAGTCGCCGTTCAGCTACGATTCGATTGCAATGTAATTAGTGGAATCGGCCCCCCCGGTCGCATTTTTCAACCAATCTTGACGAAACTTGGTACGCTTGTTCTACTATTAAGTATTTTTTGTCGTCAGTGATTTTAAGTGGAGGGTACTTTTCTTAAATAAGGGGAAGTTTGCTGTGGCACTATTTACTGACTGATTTTGAATTTAGTACACACTTTAGGCACGGGACTTCAAAGAGGAATTTCGAATATGAGCATAACTGGTTTAGTGGTTGCTGAGATAATAGGTTATGAGGTACTGCGAAAAATTGCCGCTGGTAAGAATGTGCTCGCGAAGTCTACTTTTCGCAGAACTACTAGTTTAGTTTAATTCCTTTATTGTTCAAGTCACTTGCAACTCACATAAAGTGAGTAATCTATGTAAAGATGTACTTATTCCTTACAAACGACGAAATGATCACGTCTTGCGCTTAAGCACTATTCCTGCCGTGCGACTCTGTAATGATTCGTCTCGTCGACGAGCTCATCGATGTCAAGTAGTTCACCCTTGTACATAAGGTTGCTTTTCCAATGTTTATTGTCATCTCTTCATTTGTTTCACGGATGTTATCAAAGATGCAACGATGTTTGATCTTAGAGAATTGCACGGCAGCTCAATAACTGGAGTAGCTTTAGAAATTACAATGTTATCGATTCATAAATTAAAGTTGACGTCTACTTTAGTAATAATTGTGGTAGCGATATTCTTCAAAAAGCTTTTAGCCAATTTCTTCCCTAGTTGTATTCGGTTTTCGGTTAACTGCTTCAATATGATACATTTTATATATTACCTACATTATGCACGATACTGAGCGATATGGCTGTTGGACAAATTATTATATTTGGAAATATATTTTCAAAATTATTTACTTTTACTTTCATATAAATTCATAATAAAAATATACAACATATATCTACATCTACATTATTAGGTATTATAAAAAGAAAATAATTGTTTGTTTGTTTGTCTGTTTAAATTGATTAGGTTCCGAAACTACAGGACCTTTGAACATAGGCTATAGTCTATTATCAAAAATATTAGTGATTCGTATGAAAACTTCGATAATGTAACCCTTATAGTCTGTGATGTAACGCAAGGTGTGAATAAATACCAAATAAATACTTATTCCTCCTTAGCGTACGCGATGTATACTGCGAAAAAGGAATAAGGATTAATTTAATTATTAATTAAACTTTTGACAATAGAGGATAGTGACGTACTAGAGTTTTATAGAGAACATCAATGTCTACACAAAAGCACAGTATAAAGATGCAACAGTATGGAAACTAAGCCTAGTTGATCAAATAATTATCTATGCCCCATTGAAGCCATAGGGTTGTCACTTTGTTAATGTTTTAAGGTATTGTTTTTTTTTAATAAAACATTTGTTGTTCTGTAGACATTAAATCTAGTTAATTCTAGTTTACAAATAAAATGTATGTAGGTGTATCATGGCGTCGGTTAATCTTGATAGTTTAAAATACAGAAAACAGTTTAGTATTGACACACAACCACTTGTACTGGATGATAGAAAGATCTTGGGATTTTTGTACACTAACTTATCATTATTGCATAACCTTTTACAAGTTTTGGCGGGTGTGTACGTGAGCCGCGGTAGGGCATGTAGGCGCTGCAGGTGGCGCGGGTGCAGTGTTCATGAGCTCTGTTTTCAGGAGTTTGTCACGCATTTTCAGGCTGAACCGTACTGCGTTTCAACCTCAAATGCGTTTGATACCTTGTAATTAAAAAAACATTACATAAAAAATACTTTTATTCTTCATAAATTACAAATTACTGACTCCAAAAAAAAGTTGATAATTTCGCCCAGCCGCCATCTTCGATTTCAATTTTGTAAGCGCTATCAGCTGCAACGCCCTCGAAAACCATAAAAACGACACCCAGTACGATATTGTTCATATTAATATTATAATCTATTGCAGCCGCCATCTAATTTGTATTTTGTGTTATGTTTTGTGAATTTATTATTATGTATGATCGATCATACAAGAACGCTATTACAATTTTAAAACACATTGCAGTCAGTCAAGTGTGACATTTTATATTTTAGATTATATAAAAAAAGGTTATGATGTAAAAATAGTTTGTAACACTCACTACTGACGGCACCGCGAGAACCGCTTAGGGGTCTCGTCGTTGCGCATGTTTATGTCAGTGGGCCGTTTCGAACGATTGAAGGTAGTTTCCGTACTGTTCTCTACATATCTACTGTGACAAAAGTCCGCAATACTATTTGTCTTACTGTTACAGTTATGTCACAATAACTACTTTTTCATGTAAAATATGCAATAGTAACAACGGTAAACTAGGCCACATTCTTCGTATTATTCGTACCTTGGTATCAATCCTTATCAACTCTAAGACTAAATAGGAAAGATTTGATTTTTTTATTGTTTGTAATGGATAAACGCAAAAATACATAACCGATTCCAAAAATTGTTGCACCTGTAGAAAGCTACATTATGCCTATGAAAACGTCGTAATAATTATTTTCTAAACACTTGTTAAGAAATTATGAAGTTCTTATAAACAAGGTATTTTTCATGTTATTTGTCTTAACAGATAGCAAAAAGAGGGGTATGTCTAGTTCAGTATTGTAACATTTTCATCTAAGATATTTAAAAAGTATGCAAAGTTATTAAGCACTAAACTGCGAATGCTGCTGAGGTAGCAGAAACAACATTCGTATTGAATAATAGGTTAGGTGTTAAATACATTATATGTACTTCTTACATAATATATAGCGTCTCTGTAAGTACATAACAGTTGATAGTATCATGTGCCTTTAATGTCGACGGTGCATATGCCCTTCAAACCAGAACACAGAATTGCGAACGTTACTACATGGTAGCAAAAATAGATAAGTTATAAATAGTTCTACTTCTGAAAAGAAATAACACGATTGCGGTTACATTTAAACAAATTACACCGCTACAGCATCGCAACTGCGCTGGATGTGGTGAGTGGTGTTAGGTTTATCGCACCTAACCTTGTAAGTTGTACTTCATAAGGAAAATCATTAACAAGTAATGACCACATATTTTGATACCATACAAAAACTCGACACGTGCTGTCAAATTAATAGGCAGAGTTGTATAACATTTTCGCTATTTCCATCACACACAGCGCGTTATAAAAGTCATGGACTGTCATGGTCAATGTACGAAGTGATATGTCGCTGTAAGGTACAAGAAGCAGCGATTTACATTTTTAATAATGTTTTTAGTGTATAATTTCATTTACAGTTTTATTTTCTTACGCTTAATATTATGAAGATCTACTTTCTAATAAGTATCTACTTTGTATAATATTATTTTTAAAGACAAAAGTGAAGAACCATTATTTTAGGTGAAACGTTTCATCCAGTAGTTCATGACTTGGATACATTTTATCCCAGAAAAATGATTGCATGACCGTTATTGTCCACGTGCATGTAGATACATGCAATAAATAAGATGCAGTGCATATGATGCAGAAAATAAGATGCAGTGCGCAGATCTTTGAAAGGGTTTTAACTTAGGTTAACTATTTTAACTTAGTTTTACTACTTCTAAGGTTGGTCAGTTTAATTATGAAATACTGCTTAATAACACTATTTTAGTCATAATTATTACATTAATTAATAAATAAATTTCGAAACTCATTTTTTTTTTAGTTATTAAATAATAATGTTGACCCATTCAAATCCGCGCACTCGAAATCCATGTATCGCGGGAGGTATGATATATATTATATTAAATTAACACATTACAACTTTCAAAAGCCGAACAAACATTCCTGCTCAAGTTACAATTATTTGCCCCGACCAGGAATCGAACCTTGTACCTCGACAGGTTGTCATTATCACACTTCATAATATTGTAATATCAACGGCTATAATTGTAAATTAAACAAAAATGTTGTTGTACTAGAATATTTGTTACCATTGATCCTTGATAATACAAATTCAACTCTATAGTCTTACTCAAGCATACGGAATACTTAGGGTTTCAAGAAATTATCATGTTTATTTTATACGCAGCTGCGTGTTACGATATGAAATCGAGATTTTTTAATCATTTTTAACATTTTGTATTTTTAATGTTCGAACTCTACTTATAATATTTTCTTATTAATACTAGGCTTTCTCATGATCAGAAATGAAAATAACGATGTTATGTATAAAGAAAAGATTTTACGTATAAAAAGTTATTATTTCAACTTTAAAAAAAATCGCTGTCACCTTAAAACTTAGAACCAAACTAAAAGAGAAGCAGTGATATGGCTCTCGCATCATCGGTCAATTACAAAAAGGTAATCCCGTGGAGGCACTTAATGAATCATTATGGCCGGCGGCCGTCGGACGCGGTCGATGCACGATTTATAGTCGGCTTACGATAAATTGAGTTTTATTTTTCGGTTAAAATGTTGCCAACGTCTGACAAGACTCAGTGACAGTGAAGCGGGGCCCTATGGGGACGATTTGTTGTGGAGTTGTTCTCGCCGAGAAGTATTTAATAGGCTCTTTCGGGTAGATATAAGGGAAGCCATTTTACTTTAAGTTGATTTGAATAAAGATAAAAAAAAATTTAACTATTCATGTCGCAATTCCTAGAAAAGTGGTATTTTATTGGCGAGTTGGTGAGTTGGGTTAATATTCAGTTCAAACATATAATATAGAGCCTGACAAATAAATCACTTATTTTCTATTAAAAACTATTTATAAGGTAACAAAAACCAAATACAAATTGAGCTATAAAGCTTTCGTATTTTTGAAGATCACTTCACTAGCACTTAGTAATTATAACTGATTTATAACCTAGCTTCACGTTTTCTAGAGTACTTCCTCAACTATAGACCATAACGAACCCAGTCTCGTCGACTCGGAGTCAAAGGCGATGCGCGTCAACATCAGTCATCTAACCCGGTCTGACCTCGCCTTTATTCCGTGAAATGTAGGCGTCTGTGATGGACACCTGACCGGTGTGGCATCGGCCTAATGCTGGACGTGTTTTGGGAGGTGAAGGTTAAGGTTACGCAGCAACTTGTAAGTAATCTATGAGTAGGTCTCTATTAGAATATATGTACTTCCTTTTACCCATAAGGGTTAACGCACACCAATCAACCCGGTACCGTGTCCTCATCGCGTCGCCTCGTTGTCCACCTGCCGTCAACACCTATGTGGTGCCGGTACGGAGTTGACTAGTGTGCGTTGATGTATGGAGTTCCACACAAAGAATACAGAACGGCTCGGGTACCTAAATATAAAATTAAAACTAAATAAAAAACACTTGACCTTTTATTTAACAATTTTATTTCATCAATACTCATCAAAACAATATGAAATGAAAGCTCTATGATGCATTGACTAATGTGGATCAACTTGCTTTATAGTACTTAATGTTTAATAATTCTTTTTTATTAACGTTATTTGTTGTGAAATCTACTCGTACGATAAACGTTAATAAAAAAATAATATTAACGCTATTTCATTGGACTTCCAACAATATTCGCATCAACCTGCATGGAGCTGCTGTAAGTTGGCCAACATAGCTGAACATACTATAAAATCACGCCTATTTCTGAAGGGGTCGACAGAGACCACAGTTTTCCACGTGCTACGATCTGAACACACCTCGTTCGCTACATCCACATTCATTAACCCTTTCATACATGTGCATCAGTATAGGGTACTCTGGATCGGGCCTTTCTTCAAAACGTCTTGAATCTGAATTTGGAGCGTTCGCCTAGGCCTTCCCCTTACAACGATTCTATTTACTCGACCCATATACACCCGTTTAGATAGTCTCCTTTCATTCATTCTTTCGACATGACCAAACAATCTTTACATACCTGTCTCTATTTCACTACACTATTCACTACATCTTCGTTCACACTACAACGTTCCGGTAATACACTGTTGCTCATCTTAAAATACTTGAAATGGAATTTAATGTATTAACTATACATTAAGAAGGGCTAGTTTTCGGTAAATAATTCGCAAGACCTAGTCCGTCTACTGACATAACTCTAACATTGGTTGGACCAATTATTATTGTTTAAAAATAAATTTAAAATATTTACTACCAATTTTTATGAATATTTAGTCAGCACAATATCAAAATAAACCCATTGTAATTGTGTTTAAGCCAAAATATTTTTTTTCATTTCTTAAACTATTTCAAACCCGGAATGCTCACGGCAACCGTTCCAAAAGAGACACAGAAACGCTAAAATAACTGGTATTTTATCCAAGTAGCAACCAAATAAAACTTTGTTATAACCTGTTAAATAGTTTACAACGACTGGGCAAGTTATGCTATAAGCACTTTTATTAGTCGGCTTTGAAATGTTTAGTAACCGTCTGTTCTTTCTTTAAGTGTTTCAATATATCTATAACTAAACTGTACGAAAAAGCTCTTATATTTCCAGTAAATAATACAGCAAGCTCGAACAAAATTTAAATACTTACGTGAAAGTATCAATAAAAACTAAAAGCTAGGTCTAGATCAAAATAATACTAAAAAATATTGAAACCTCGGTAACGGCATTTTGAAGTTTTATATGAATAAAAAATAACATACGAACATAAAGTGCGGAGAGTAATATAATTTTAAAATACATTAGTTTTTGCATTTCAGCAACAAACATTTGAAATGTGTATTTTCATGAAAATAAATTCAATAACAAACTCCATTTGCTACATGAAAATTAGGACTCATTTGCTTAAAAATGCGTCTCGTCTGATAAAACATTTCTTATTGCGTTTTGAATATTTATTTTGCCAAGTGGAATCACGAATAACATTAAATTTACAACGAGCTCGCTTTTTGCCAAAGAGTTCACAAAATCGTCGTCTAATTAATTATTTATTAAGCTTTTAAAGAAACCCAAGACTGAGGTAATGAGCGTTGCGAAAAAAAAGCGCCGAAGCAACTCTCAATTCTAAAGAAGCTAAGAGTTTGTATTTGATTTGAAGAATTTTTTTGGTATCCAAAAAGGCGTACATAAGAAAGAAAGGGTCAAAATATAAGGAAAAAAGTTACCTTAATTATAATGAACCGGTACTTGATTCATCAACGAACGTATAAAATGGTAAAATAGAAAATAATCTTATATTCGTATTTTGCATGTACACGTATCTGGGGAAGAATGTTACTCATACCTATTAAAATTTTAGTATACCCATATACCCAGGCACGGCAATGGACCATATTTTGTAGTCTGAAATTGGAAAATAAAAAAAAATAAAAAAAAAATATGCGGCTTTCTATTCCGTAGACAGACTAAGGGAGTGCTAACAGGAGACGCATATAGTTTACAGCTATAACAACAAAATCGTGAGAAGGTTATTTTCATTCACAATCATCACATCTCTTCTTAATCTTACTCCTGGTCATACCACAGAATAAATAATAGAATATACCGATATAAAGAGCGTCTTCAATTTGGTCAGAATTTAGAGGCTGAGGTTTTCTCTTCCATCAGTCCCGTCTTTAATTTTCATGTACTATCTTTTCTACATGCGCAAACCATCACACATATCTTAATTTTCTTCACTCCAGCTTCATTTGTTTTATATTGATTATTTATCATGTTATTCCTAAAACACCACAAGAACCTACTTCTTTTCTTCTATATAAGTGGACTCGTGAGTTTGCAGGATGTACGTGTGTATGTGTGTGTGTGTGTGTGTGTGTGTGTGTGTGTGTGTGTGTGTGTGTGTGTGTGTGTGAGATGTGTGGACGTATGACATTTCTCAAGTTAATTATGACAATTCTTATAGATGTGTAATTGTTAATTAAGTAGTCAGAGTCCAATTACTGTGACATAAATAAATATGTCATTTAGCCATTGAAATTTTAATTTACGTTCTAGTTAAACGCATACGGTAGATGCATTATTTTAAGTTCCTAGGGCGGTTGACGAGGAAACACAAAATCAATGTTTCATGTTTTTTTTTCTGTGAGGGCGATACTGTCTTAACTTTGCTGGGATATATGCCCATATAACTTAATTTATTTAAATAACCGTATATCATTAAGTTATTCGGTTTTTTATAGAAGTCATTTTTCTTTACAATAAATTTACTTTAAAATTTAATTATGTTTCACCAGCGACTTTTTCATAGTTACAGGTAAATGTATATTTATATAATTTTTAATATGAAGAACGGGATTTACTTACGTAAAAAAGTCAGATCTCTTTCCGACTATACTTTCAACCACATCCGGTGGTCTTTTTCAAGGAGAGTGCAGAACGCTCGCGGTTGCATCTCGCCTCGCACTGCGGGCAGCAGCACGTAGCGGGCGCGATGACATCATGCCGTGCGGGGGGCGGGGGGATATCTGTTGCGTCAGCGCAACGAATCGGGAGTCCTCTTCATCGCTGGTATCGTATTCCGTGCTGTATATATATATATATTTAAACTTCTTTTATATATATACTGGTGGCCGTATATATAAAAGAAGATGTCCTGACTGACTGACTGACAGACAACGCACAGCCTAACCTAAACCAATGATCGTAGAGACTTGAAATATGAAGGGTGTATTGACCTTGATGCGTAGAAGTGTACTGAATGGGTTTTTCGAAATTGTACCCCTGACGGGGTCAGAAGGGGTAAAACATTTGTATGAAACTCATTTGTTTTTGAAAATTTGTACTTGGATAGGTCATTCAAAATAAAAAAAGATGTACTCATTTTTTTTTGGATAGTGGTGGTTTAAGAGGGTGCAATTGAGGGGTGAAAGTTTGTATGAAAAGTTTTTCGTTTTCGAACATGCGGATGTGAAATGAGCATTTGGACAGTTTAAAGTGATGATTTCAATATTGATTGATAGGGATGGCTTAAGGGGGTGAAACGGGGGATAATTTTTTTTCAAAGTCTTTGTTTTTGGAGCTAAAGTTCTGAAAATTTAGTAATGCTTATGAATGCTTTATGAATAGTAATGTTTTGAGACTTAAGGGGGATTAACAAGGGATGTAAAAACTACTACATATTAAAAACTGTAGAGGTCAAATTTCTATACAATGAAAAATATGATAAAACCGAGTCAGGGAATGTAAGGAGTGCAAAATAAGTTCAAACTGTTTGTTTCTCTATATGTTCGTCTGTCTGTTTGTACGTGCTAATCTCCGAAACGACTGGACCGATTTAAATGAAATTTCGTATGGTGGTAGCTTATATCCCTGATCAACAAATAGGATTCTTTTGATCCCGGTAAATTAAAGAGTCCCCGTGGGATAATTAAAAATCTGTAATTACCGTACCCCGCGAGGCCACGCGAGCGAAGCCGCTGGCGGATCAGCTAGTATAAGATATAGTGGTAGCAACCTACCACTATCTTTTCGGAAAATCACCAATGGTAAACCTTGGCAGATCTATGATGTGTAACGTTCACACATAGATCTTTAAAATATTACGATTAAACATTAAATCAAGACATTGCGTGGTTGACCTCACTTTTACTTTGAAAAACTTATCAGTGAAAACATTAAAACAAACTGCGATTATATTTTATATTTAAATTTTTTGCTATCAGTGATATAGAAGTGTAGCTCGTGCGTTATCCTAGGCTGCTGTGTTTTATATGATAGGAATAGTTTGATGAATCACATTATAAAAAAACTAATCATTCACAATTATGTGATCCATAGCCTAAGGATACAGCTAAATGTATGTTATGAACTGTCCAATATTAGTAGGTCTTCATTGATATGTTGTTTGTGTAGCAAGTGAATGTATAAGTAGAGATCAAGATATGTTGGACGTTATTAATTTTTACGTAGAACTTTGTAACAAACAAACATTATATCATTAAAATAACTATTAGGGATAATACACTTAATAATAAAGGAAATATACACTAATATTTAATGCAAAGCAGGATGTTAGGATTTTATGTTTGGATAAAATGTATCTAGAGATCGATTATACTTAGGATTATAAAACATTGGCATCCTTTTGATTGCCTTCCATGCGGACGAAATCAGATACTATAACTTGATTGAAACTTTCGTAAGTATTACACATTTCAATGTTATTTTGACGGTTTACCGCGTAAGTTAAACCGTCAAAATAATATTTAAAGTAAAAAAAATTTAATTAATATTGAAATTTCGGAAAGTATCGTTACGTGTACAACTATCTACAAAACCATCAACTCAATACACACTGAAGTAAGACATAGCTAGATAGATCCAACACTGACTTAAGATAGATCTATCTAACTATCTATTTATGTCTTATGTCAATTCTGTAGGTATTATACATACGTTTTATTCAGCGCGTTTTTCCCGTAGTCACATTTTATGTTCATCCAATTGGAGCGTTTAATAGTTGTGAATCCTTAAGTCGAGAACTGTGCGGCATTTTTAATAGTGATATTCTCAAAATCCTATACTATAAAATCGTCTACAAGCTTCAAAAACTGAACAGCCCGTCCCTTACTCACTCGTATATCCCATATCCTTTTATGTTTTTGATTACAGTAGGATGTTTCGAAAAATGTACGCATGTCATTTGTCAGCGTGTCGTTCTCATGACGCGAAGTAATTTACGATATCCATGGCATCGCGTTTGCTTTCAGTACCCGATTTATTCGGCAACGGAACGGGATATTGGTGGCCTATTTTCTGTGACGTCTCTGTGAAAATGATAACTGATAGAACCGTACATATAAATACTCGCATATAAAATAGATTTTACACTCGATGATATGTGTGGAAATAACATGTATCTACAGAATACTCGGCGAGTTGTTGAGTGAAAACTGAGTTTCTCTAAAGGATCGAATCCAAAACGAGGTGATCCGGCAGGGAACTTAAGTAACCGACATAGCTCAACGAATTAGTAAACTGAAGTGGCAATGGGCTGGTTACATCAGTCGTAGAACCGATAACCGATGGAATAGACGGATTCTCGAATAGAGACTACGGTTCGGCAAGCGTAGCGTGGGAAGACCTTCAGTCTGCCAGATGGAGCGACGATCTGCGAAAGCTGGCAGTGACTGTGGATGAGCAGAGCCGAAGATCGGGTTCAGTGGCGCGCATTGGGAGAGGCGTATGTCTAGCAGTGGACTGTTACAGGCTGATGATGATGACAGATATACAATTTATTATGTAACATCAATTTCTGTTTTGATTTAGAGGTATGTATCTAATTGGGTATAAAAATGCCAGTTAGCCTAGAGCAAATATAAATAGGTCAAGTCACCAGCTAATCCTACCATCCTACTTTAGTCGGAAAATTTAAGAGAAATTAAATAAATCACAATATGACGTATAACGATCGATACTCATATAGTAGACATGAAACTATTGCCATTTTTTACACTACCCATGTGGAATAATTTCGAATAGTCTAACTCCCAAGCCAGGAATTGTACAGCAATTGAGAATGAAATAGGAAAAAATATACCTGTTAATTTCGTATGAAGTAAAACAAATTAATGGTTATATCGGAGAAAAGAATTTCAATAACAAGCTTCTCAGTAGATATTAACTTGTTTTATCAAGTGAAGTACTGGTTGTTCTTTAAAAGAATTTTCATTTAAGCAGGTAAGAGCCTATATTAATAATCAGGTTACATAATAATTCAAAAGTATTAAAAAACGAGCATTGAAACGTCTGGAATACTGTACAGTTTACTGACTAGTGAGGTGAATATAGTGTGCCCTTACAAAAATTAAAAAGAAGTTTTCTTTTGTTTAATACGTATTGTATATTCATAATAAAGCTGTTTGAAATAAGCACCAACACGACTTGTGTTTGGTTCGGGGAGTTTGCCGCCGCCATTATCTGGGGGCCGATTCCACTAATTAAATTGTAATCGAACCGTAGCTGAACGGCGACTTTTTTGCTTAATCTTTTTCTGCTATCGAAAAACCGTCCAGATGCAGTTACTTTTCTATTGTATATAGTAGTGCCAATATATATTTATTAAAAAGTAGCGTTTATGTTATGTTTACGTGACATTTCAATTTGTCTACATAAATAGAAGAATGGCTTTTTGCCAAAGTATCGAACGACAACCGGAGTTGAACTGCAGTTGCAGCGGTATAGATTGTTGAACGTTGTGAAATAACAGAATTGGCTTCCAGGCCTACTTCTTAGTACCATAAAATTGTATTGTCGCCGAATCTATGTCAAATTTAAACAAAACAGTTTCCAGAAAGTGGTGGACTTGATTAAAAGTAGATTACATATGCCTGCAAACCCTAACGAATTGAACAAACCAAGTGAGTTAATTGCCAGCCATAGGATTTTATAAATATTGTGACCAAAAACTTTATGCCGCTTATATATTACAAGGGTCCTTATAGGTACAATAAAAAATAAGACCAAAAGAAAAACATCAATAATTTAATATTATATAAAATACTGGAACAAATCTCTAAAATGGAAATAAGAACAGGATAAAAAGACATGTAAACGTTTCTTTGTAAATAAATACTATAATAAATGCAAAAGTATATCTTTTGATTCTCATTATATGCAAGACTAGGAGCAACTGGTTATAGATACAACCTAAAGGGAAGTGTCAAATACTCTGTTTTAAACTATCACGGTTGTTCACTAAAGTTATATGATTATTAACGGGATATTTACCGTGGTAAGGTTGTGGAATGAGCTCCTGATATTTCGGCGCAGTTACATGCACCATGTTCACGGGAAGACACTGTCTTCCCGTGAACATGGTGTTCTGTTACCACGGTAAATATCCCGTTAATAATCATATAACTTTAGTGTCAAATACTACTTTTAACTCAGAATAAAACCTTACTTATACCTACTGGGATACATAGTTGTTTTCTCCGTGCGTGGCAGCCGCGGGATGCAGTTTCAAATTAGTTTTTGTATGCAAGTAAGTATCGAAACGGTTAATTGTACAACTTTAGCATTACACTTGCTCATGACACAGTGTCACCAAAATATTCGAAAACTTGTTCGACCAGTAATTTTACTTGCTACAGTGCTTTGCACATCCTAACACAACAATGCCAGCACACTATTGCTTTCCAGTAGAATATGCATAAAAATATTTCATACCAAAACAAGACTTTAGTCTTGATTCACTCCCATCACTATTTATAACGACTTGCCCCAGTACTCGCACCCGTACCAGTAACTTATAATCTGCTACAGTTAACAATCACATTGAAGCAAATTGTCCCCGCGAGCTGTCTTCCGAACACGCATTTAGAACTTACACGCTCGAGGCTGCCATACTGGGGCTCGTGTATTATGATCTTAATATTATGGTATCAGATTTTAAAGATGCCTGTACTGGATTCGGAATGTCATTATTTTTTTTTTAAATTTTAGCATATGGTGACGACGTATAGGTAGGTAGGTACATAATATATTGGATACACATTTTATTTAGTCTTTTCCATTCTAAGATTTTTTATTTATTTATAACGAGTATACATAGCAACATAACATAATTTTGCCAAACTGCGTAGCGGTTTGTAGGCAGATGCTAACTCTCATGACTAATTACGACTATTTACACGTACGTGTAGGTAAGTAGATATATTATAAGATTAGGTATATACGTAATAATATTTCTGATACATAATTCATTATATCATTTAAAACAAATATACTAATATGTATTGTGCTCTGGTAGGCAATCTATCCAACAGTAACTTTTTCAGTGCTATTTTATTTCTCAACTTGGTTCTGAATTGTTTTTCGAAGTCTGATACTTTTTTATGACCATTTCTAAGATATTTTTTTTTAAATCTTGCACGCCCGATGTTACCATGCTGTGGCATTTGTGTGTTATAGTTTGTGGTATCAGATTTTATATAAAAATCAACTTGAAAATGTCTTTACTTCTAAAGAATTCGTGAAATATAAATTGGGTGCTTGCTGTTCATATCATTCTTTAAGTTTGAATATATCTCAAATATATATTAACTGCGCTTGTCTGTTATTCTTACGAGAAAAAAATTCCTTATTAAATGTATGTACTCGTAAAATCAACTTCTATTGATTTGACAACCTTTATTGATTGAAAATGTGCTGAATATAATAATATGCTACCTACGTTTTGGTGTAAAAGTGAAACAAACATCTATCAGTTCATTGCCAATCCATCAATCCATACAAGCAGAAATAATATTTTTTATTATTTGATTTTAAAAGTACTAACACCCGCTTAGCGAGACCAACCTTTGAAATTTTAGAGAGAGACCCATCCTCGGTCGGGTTTCGAACTCGCATCTTCCGACAATCTGTGTCAGATGCCATGGCCACCGAGCTAATCCGTCCAAGCCTGTAGCTCGTTTTAACCATGGTATGGGGACGGAGCGACATCTATTGAATAGTTTTACAAGCTTTATCCAACCGAAAGAAGAATGTTCATAAACATATGATTTTCGTACTGATGGCGCTATCCTTCATACCTTAATGGATTTTTCAAGAGTCAAATTATCCTTGTCAATTATGCTGATGGCGCAATCTAATATTCGTAATTGCTTATTATACATGCTGACTTTATACCAATTACGAAAAAAGCTTTTACGACATCATGGTACTCGTATGTTGTTTATTAATTATATTTATAAATATTGCTGAACTACAGATCCTCACACAATTAAAAAGCCAAGACAAAATGTGGTGAACAGAGAAGTGAGGCAGGTTTCTTAACATGTAATGCGTGCATCGTTGCTGCCATGACAACTCAAATAAAATTAAAATTAATAAATAAACATTTAATTTTAATTAAATGATAATTAAGACTTTGCGTGTTGCTTCCACGCCCCGCAATAGTTTGACTGACGACTCAAGGCATAGTTTTCTACCGACTTCCAAAAAGGAGGTGGTACTCAATTTGACGGTTTTTTTTTTCGTTTGTTACCTCATAACTTTCGATTGGGTGAATCGATTCTCAACATTCTTTTTTTGTTTGAAAGCTGGTGCATCCCATGTGGACACACAACATTAAATTTCAAATTTGGTCATATAGATTTTTGAGTTACACTCCAATAACTGAATAGAATGGAAGTAAGTATTAAATTTTTCAAATTGTACTTGTGTTGACCGTGTTGTATGTAATTATGTATGTACACCGCGAGGCGTAGTTTTACCGGCCTCACTTTTCTGTTCACAACATATTTATGTGACGAGCAGAAATATTTGCATTTGGGTCTTGAACATGGACACATACAGTTAAACATCGCAAGTTTAACTGTATGTGTCCATGTCTCGCGAATCAGGGAATCCTAGTGCAGGTATAATAAGTGTGAAGACGTTAAACTATAGTTTCAAACACATCAGTTCTTTCCACAGATCGCAGTCCCTATGGTTCTTTACAATCTTTTCTTTTTAACACTTTTCAACGTTATCCATTTCGTAAATTCATTGCAAGTACGGTACTTTGTCGATTGATAAATTCGACAATTCGAAGTCGACAGAATCGGTTTTTATTAATTATAAATATCATATTTGACATGTCGATCGATGAACTCGACAATTCGACGTCGGCAAAATCGGTTTTGATAATTATAAATGTCATATTTGTTTAGAACAAGTGACTACCGCCGCCTTCGTTCGCGTAGTAGGCTCGCTCTTCGGCATCGCCATAACCTCCCATCTTTTCTTGGATTTTCTTTCATATATATACATATATATATAGATGGATTATTATTTTTTATTATTTATAATTTATTTATTAAACGTTAAAACCCCTTTTATCGATTTTATACCTCGAATTTTTCGATCGACAAGGTGCCGTTCTTGCACTGATGTTTCGCCAATGATAGGTAGGTACCGAGCCTTAATGTAATCATATACACGTCTCTTACTCATGCATCACGAATAACACATGTATCCCACAGTTTTATTGGAGCTTTGGCATTATAAATGCTCACTTATAGCATGCCATGCAGGTGCATGTTTCATACGACGTTTACTACATAATAACTTGAAAATTGCAGGCGACAATTACTGACTGCTTTAGCGTTCTACAGTAAACGTTTACCATAAAATACATTAAAACACCTCATTGCATTTGGTGATATTTAAGGTTGTGAATTCACACTCTATTCTATTTATTTTTTTTAACCTTTTTAAATCCATTAGATTCTACGTGTCTTCGAACTCAATCCAGTGATTCAGGAGCATATCAGGGCCGTAAAGAACAATGACTCTCAAAATCGGCCATTGCCCAACACCTTTTGGAATCGGGATTGAATCACTAGATTGAGTTACATAACCCTCAGATAATCTCGACTGAACGCCACCTAGATTGGTAAGGGAGGCAATCGAAATTACCAAATATAGGAACTTTAATAAAGAGGATGGGTTTCAACTGTCGAGAACCTGTCAAGAAAGAGTCCAGTGGTGTTTAACAATAGGTGTCAAACATATTTTAAAGTTGTATTATAGATGCTTGACCACAGATTTTATATCATAAGGGTAGCATCTATCCAGGCGAGCACTATGATACGCCCCATCATCGTCATCGACTAAAATATATACTAGGAAAATCATCATGCCTTATATTTCCTTACTTACCTTTGTCGATCATCAGCCGATCTTCCATGATCTTTAATTCCTTCAAAAACATATATATATATATTTAGATAACATGGTGATGTATCCTGTGCCGTCTTTATTGTAGTCTTGTTAGTCCATCTAAATGCACATAAATAAAAAAATTCAACACTAACGAAAAGTGTATACTCCCTAATAACAGTGGAGCTACAGGAATAATTATCCCGCAAGAAGAGTACCTATATTACTTAAATATACACCGTAAACTGTAAGAAATGCATTGTAAAGACATAACTGGCCATTCTTACAAACAATGGACCGGGTGCTAGCGCCTCAAGCAACGAGCAAATGAAGCGTGCTCTCACGTAATAAACCGACCAATTTTCCAGGATCCTTACCTACACGTTGTAGTCCACTTATTACACACGTTAGGCTCATTTAGCGAGAAATGAGGTGGGTCAATATAAACTAGTTCTAGTGGTCGTGAAACAACAAAATGTCATGAACGCAGAAAACTCGATGAAAATGCTGTTCCGTATTTAAGTCCGTCAGCAGGAGGAAAATGTAGATAATGGTAAGGTGTTGCTTGTCTTCCTTTTGTTCCCGTCGTTAAAGATAATTTTCGCGGAATTCTATCATGTACGGTTTTTGATGAAAACTGCGGAAGTAACTTCAAATTTAACAGAAGCCTAATTTTTTCCCTTGCTTACGTCATCTATTTAACTCAAGGCGATCAAGACGTAATATTACTAGTAGTTTTTATGGTGGTTCATCAAAGTGACTTCTTCTCGCCTGATGGAAAGAAAAGATCAATAATGGAATCAAGAAGCTATGACCATTAGTACAGCCGTAATAAAACGAATCGCTACCCCTTTGATGACCTGACAGATGCTTTTTCACGTTTCAGCTCTGCGAACGGTAGACCTGGCGATTCTCAGTAATTCACAACCTTTTATTTCAGAAAGTACTAGTTAATTATGCTCATATCCAAAATTCATCTTTAAAGTCAGGTTGTCACCTAAATTATGTACCAAATTTTATTAAAATCGGTCGTTAAATAACGCCGCCGCAAACTTCCCTCCTTTTTAGGAAAATTACGCATCCAACATAAAATCAACGACGACAAAATAAGTCAACTAAATAGTAGATATACATACCGAGTTTCGTTAAGATTGGTTAAAAATACGAACCGTACAGGAAGACAAACGAACAACCTAACAAATATACGGACAGATGAAAATCAATTTGGCCAGTTAAAGCAGAGACGCTTCGCTTGGTTTGCTCGCTCGGCCACTGATACCCCTTTTAATTCGACGTGTATTTTGATAACCTGCTGAAGGACTATCATAAAATTTCAACACAAATGTGTTTTTATATGATTTTAAAAGCATAACGCCAGTTTAGCGAGACCAAACTTTGTTATATTAGAGAAAAAAATTAACATCTTCTGAAAGGCGTTTCCATATAACAGTTACAATCAAATAGAGTTAAATTCGATGTTCGGACAGATTACTTTGATGGCTTTGTGGTCATGGCATCCGGTACGGGTTTTTGGAATGACGCGGGTTCAAATCTCTTCCGAGGATGTACATTAATATATGAAATAAACGTTAAGTGAGATCATACAGCGGGCTCTATACTCTCAGGCTCTTAAATGAAGCAAGGCAAATGTTTTGGCAAGTTTTTTCGTCGTTCAGTTTGGAATGTCAAGCTTGGGCTTGACTTGTCGTTCTATACTTGGTTCAGTGTAATGCTATACTTAAGGTTTGATCACACAGCGAACGGCGACGCGACGTTAATAGTTGTAATATATTAGTTAATGTACAATATGCCACACAAATCTGTAGCGCTCGGCTCGACGGCGCGGCGAGGCGTGCTCTGTATGAGGAGAATACTTCGCGCCTACGTCGCGCTCCGCCACGCCCGCTGTTTGACCAAACCTTAAACAGTGACAGGAAGTATGATGTTTATATTTTTGACCTCAAATAATTCTTTATAAAAATACGAAATCACTGATTCCAGCCCTAGAACTACCAATATAAGAGGTACTTATTACTACTAATACTGTAATTAAATTTGACAAAAAGATATGCTACATCTCGCGGACTTTTTATCATCATCAACCATCAACACGCGCGTGAAACCATGGGGTGCAGCTAGTAGTATAAACACATACAATTATTAAAATCAAAAGTTTGTTTTTCTTTTTATGCACCCATCTCAATAAAATTGTATGCGTCCATGGTGAAATTCAAACGGAGTCGACTTCCTAAACTTGAACTAAAGAAAAACTAGAATGGTCAAAGTTCGATGAACTAGTAAGCACTTATTTATACAAAATTACAATTAAGCTACACATTACAACCACCAGCGTCATTGAATACGATCAATTTAAGGTCCGAAAATCAATTGTCCTGCTTTTTCGTACCATAACGTAAAATAATCCGCATACTATACGGCGTTATATACGGCGGCCGGCGTTGCGGCTTAAAGTTTGTCGGATACAAAGCTGCATAACTGCTAAGCCATTTCGTTCTATCGATTTGGTACCATAATGGGACACCGTCAATTTCAGAAGGTTCTGTTTTTGTAACTTAAAAACAAAGTATTATGTGATGAGTTATCCTCTTACACACGTAGTGTGTTAAAACATTCTGTATTTTTTATTGGATGGTAGTTTTAAATATATTCCTAGAATTTTTTCGCAATTTGCTCCGAAACTACGTGTTAGTTAAATGTAAATGCTTCCCAGAGGTATCATACAGGTTGCTTAATCTACATCGTGAAATATACTTATTCGTGTTTATTGTTGTGCTCTCAGTTTTATTGCTAGCACTTTATGCATTCCTAGTGTTAGTTTGTTATACCTATTTTTTATAACGTAGACTTATTCGTTTGTACATTTGCCCATCTTCAAATTATTTACGTTATTATTTATATATGCGTCAAGTGATATATTTAACCAAGTAGTCAGAGTCAAGTTATATTAAAATTTACATAAACAGGTCTGCGATGATGTCAATGTAAAAAGTCCTGTTCTAGTAAAGCGATGGCTACAGGAGATACGTCTCGTCTATCTCCAGGAAAATATAAAAAACAATATTTATGATTTTGTGCACCAATCCACCCCAAGTATACATCAAAACTTGAAGAAAGAAACCTAAGAAAATCAGTGATTGTTGGGTTTTTTACCAACATTCTTCAGTTTCTTGATTTAATTTTCATGGTACTCGAGACTTTTGAAACGCTATTCATACTGAAAAGCTGAAGTTTAATGCGACACTGCTATGTTGGAGTCACTATCGTCAAATAATTTAACTTTTCACAAGTAAGATACCCGTATGAAGTGAAATGCATATAACAGTGATTGAGGAGGGTTGCGAAATCAACACGATGGTTGAGTATTTGTTGATACAATTATTTCGATACAGCTCTTCAAACAATTTGAAAATGGCTATATATCACAATGCATCGGTTAAAATTCATAGAGAAATAAATTTCATCTTTGGACTGGCGCCTTCGTAGCTTAGCGGTTAGGGCTTTTGATATGAGTAGTCAGACGCGGTTTTGAGGCTTCTCTGAGTATACAATTGTTTCTGTCTCTAAAATTAATACGTTTCATTTAAATTTAGAAGAAAAGTTGCGATTTCAATAAGAATATTGAGTGTTAGTAAAAATGTATACATTTCCTAATCAGGAAATTATATACCATCTCACGCTTTAGTCATGTTAGTAAAACTCACGGTCATGATAACTTTTTAATTATTTAAATGCAAGTTGATTATTAGAATACGAATGTCAAGTTCGATAATAATTATTTATGAAAAGTTTTCATTGTCTTCGCCGCAAAATTTAGAGACCTTTCATAGTGATCTTTCAATCACTACGCACGAGCATGCTTTTGATACGTGCACAACAAACCCTTATTTGAAAACCAGACAGAAAAAAATAGCAATTTGCAGCTTATGTAACCGATGTGACGTGAGTATATTCCAAAGTATTTTAACTGTGAAAACATTCGACGCAGCTATGTCGCTATATCGGTCCGCTTATAGGATAACTAACTAAAACTAAAATTTTCTAAGCGTAGATTAAGGCATAGTAACATTGGAACTGACACAGTCGTTGGATGAGTTAAAGTCTTTACTTATAAACAAAAAAAATAGCAATTAGTTAATTTTTTATATAACGTATTAAAATATGACAGTTTTATTAGAAGGTATAGGATTTGTGTATATAATTCCAAAGCGAATCGGTACCAATTTCATAAATTACTAAACATACACCATTCATACGAGATCCAAAGATACGAATGAGACAACATCAATCTTAATAAAAGTACAGTAGTATCTTAATCAACTAAACAAAAGGCCTGCTACTGGCCAAGGTTGCCATTTATCACATAGCACTTGCCTTTATCCTTGACACAATTAGTCCTTTATATCGTTCACTGTAACCTTTTCGTATGTATAAAGAAACAGTAGCTAATCTTTGTAATAATAAAACAGGATTAACGTGATACTTATGCGTTGTCAATATGACGATCGACAATTGTTTTGGCTTAGTTGGGAAGCCTTCTTCAGGGTCTTTAAAAATTATAATGAACGTAAGTTGCAATAAAAATAAAGTAGCTAATCTTGTATGATACTATAACATTAGCATTCTTGTGTTATAAATCGAATTTCACCATGCGCTTTTAATTAAAGATATGGCCAGGGCAATACAACATAAACGCAATGATGTAAACCATTTCGGTGATAAAACCGTTTTTAAATACAGTGCATTCAGCAAGGAGTATGATTTAAAATGTGATAGGTGGTTTATCATATATTATTATGTACGGATATTTTAACATGTACGCTGAAAATAAATATTTATAAAAATAATTATTTAAAAATAACGCAAATAGATATATACAAATATTAATTCAGTAACGTCTTCTCATTCTTGATAGGTAGAAACAGCTTTAGGGCTTGTTTTGTTGGTTTTTAAGTTACTGATTCCAAATAAATACATAAGGAAACCAGCAGTTCTGAACTGTAATTGTTGATTTTATCGATTAAAAAAATTAAATACTAGGTAACTTTGCTTAAAAATAAAAATAATCATATACAGCAATACCTGCAATTGTTTGCATAATTGAACAACTTACAAAACACATACCGCCTTATAATGTACTGAGCTACATCTCTGTATGTTGCTTCCACAAAGCTTTTAGTTTACTCTTAATTCAATCAATCCTTCCATAGAAAAATAAACTTTATTGCACAGTGATAAAGATATATAAGTATGGAGATATTTCAGGTTTTTCTGACTAACGATTTCACTTCATCTTTAGCTTTGAGCCATTGTTCACCTGACAAGGTTCGCGATAACATAAAATACCGTATGAATAGAATGTCCGTCCGTCTATCTTCTATCGTTTTGATACACACTGCTGAAAAGTTTCGGAAACGTGTTACTCAAATCACTATTTATTTTATGATATTTTTTTGTATAATTATGAAGTCAGAGTTATAAAAACATAAATTTTTCTATTTATCCAGCATACATACATCATGCTCATTTTGGCACGTTAAAATTTTTCATACAAACTATGAATAGTACTGACAGTTAAAACAGTTCTTATATAATACTGTTCCGCAAATAAATTGGCCGATTTCATCGATCGTAATTAGTATTCGCCCTTCGACAGATGTGCATTGTCAGAACACGTTTCATTGGCATCTTGCGAAGCTTGTTCATCAACATTGTTCGTAGTTGTTCTTGTATTGATTATAGGCATAGTATTGTGTATCTGATAGGTATTTTTAAACTTTTACATAAGTACTAAATTTGGACTAAGGGATACAAAATACAGTTTGTAAATTTATGTCTTTACCCCGCGTAAACGTTATAAAAATCATTATTAGATTATACGTTTACAGGATAATACGTTTATAGAGATTATATATTTAATGTCCATATAATCTATAAACATGATGTTGATGATATAAATTTTAATAATAATTTTAGATAAAATCAGTTATTCAAAAAACTAGGTACTTTAAGCTTAGTAATAGTTCCATTATCCAAACTGGGGAGCAATTCTACTATTTCACAACGTTCAACAATCCACTCCGCTGCAACTGCAGGTCGGCTCTGGTTGCCGTTCGATAATTACCCAAAAACCATTTTACTATTTCTGTAGACAAATTGGAACGTAACATCACGTAAACGTATCGTAAACGCTACTATATAATAGTTAAATATTAAACAGTAATATGAGTAAGCGTCGTGTTCATGATCTATGGAGTTACTATAATATAAAATATTCTATCGCTGGCATCAATAGAAACGTAACTGCAGCTGCACTGTTTTTCAATAGCAGAATAAGAATGTGTGTAAAGCAGCTACGGTTCGATTGCAGTTGGAACAAATTTAGTTAGTGGAATCGGAACCCTGGTCTGTATCGGTTCCTAAAGTGATGTAATAAATTGCGTCGAGATCATAGTTTCCGACGACAGCTGGATAAAACTTTGTTCCAAACTTATAATAAAACAAAATAAGTAACATTTACCTGCACTTGTAGACTAATAGTAAATAATAAAAGTATATTCAAACGTATAACATGCAAAATAAAGCAAAGTTTTGTGGTCTCTGGTGTACTTTTACGAGAGACAGGAGTAATTTAATGTATGTAAAGCAGATATTTATTTATGTCTTGAGCAATTGTTATTTACGCTTTTACATAATAATTTTAAGATGAATATTAACCGTTGACGAAATCCATTGCATGGATGATTCTGGCTGCATTCATCAAGTTTCTTTATTTTATTATGAATACATTCTATTTGTATTCCAAACTTTAGGTCAATTGAACACTGGGAAATGGGTCAAATTAAAAACTTTTGATTACATATAGACAGACATATAGACACAGGTACATGTGAAATTACTAAAATATTGGAAAATACCGATCAGCCCGAGACTGTAGTTCTTTCGTTGAGTAGTCTGTCTTGTGGTAAATGTAAGAGTTTTCATATTATGACAAAAATATAATAATAAAAGTTTTAATACAAAGTTTTGTTGTCATATTTCTGATAAAGATAATACGATAAAATAACAAAAATGCCAATACCTTATATAGTTTTTTATGCGTATTAACTATATAATGTGGCGAAATCATGCAAATGTAAACTCTTGCTAAGAAAATTTTGAACGTTTGGTTAAATAACTGGCGATGGTCACGGAAAATGTTTCGGCCAAGCAATAAGTAATGGTATTGTAGTGATTTTAATTACCCCATTTTATATCTGACGTTATAACATAAAATCAATTAAAGTCATTAAACTTCCAATTCGATTGCTATGCTATAATAATTATCAACTGTTTTTTTTATGTTTGTTACCTCATCAATTTATCATTTTTTTAAGTTTGTTACATCATAACTCATAACCATTGGGTGGACCGATTCTTAAAATTTTTGTTTGTTTGAAAGCTGGTGTTCCAATGTGGTTTCATTTAAATTTCATCTAATTCGGTACAGTAGTTTTTGAGTTACACTCCAATAACTGATTTTTACCAAAGTAATATAATGGAAGTCGGTATGAAATTTTTCAAATTGCACTTTTAAGATTTTTGATGTCGAGCTCCTGATTAGTATTATGGTTCCATTTTTATATAATAAAGAAATGATAGTTTTTCTAGTCTAAAAAACATTTTCTTTAAGACAAATACATGTCTGTTCATTATTCACGTACTTACCTCAATAAATATTTTTTTAAATATAATATTCCTAGTATATTGAATTTTTTCATTACTCTCTAATTTAAGCAGTCGTATGTCGTTAATATTTACACCAATCTCTTGCAACCATATGATTAGCTTATTGTGTACGGGCTACCGTTTCTTTTACAAGGCCGATGTAATAAGCACTATTGAGATATAATTATAAGTGGTTATACGTTTTGTATTATAGAAAAGGCTTACATAATACGATTGGCAGTTTTATTGTCAGTCGGAATATTAGTAAATCAATATTTAGATGTTTCGTAATGACATTTAATTTTGTATTGTGGTCGAAGTAGAATGAAATTGAAATTCTGTAATTTGATGGGCGTTGAATGATGTTAATGATGGCGTTTCCACCATGCTATTTATAAAGGTGACCTTTCGAAGGCTAATGTTAAATGATTCTACGTAATTAATAAAAACCTTAGCATTTTAAAATGAGGTAAGTAATACAAAAACTAATGAATGATAGTGGAGGGTAAGCATTTCATCTGCCTAAGACTTACGAATAAGATGTACAATTGTGACGAAATATTATCTTAGCACTAGCTGACCCGCCCACGGCTTCCCTCACATGGTCGTTGGAGACGAAGCCACAGAAGTTATTGGAAATTGACGGCCGTTTCCATGACTGAGATCTAGTTGACTTTTCTACTCATCGAGCGTACACCTCAACATTAGCTGTTAACATCACAAAGATCTAGTTGACTTTCTTCTCAGCAGCAGACAGACGGCACCCTCAATAGTACATGTCTAGGCCCAACACGTTACTATACGTTATATGATATTTTATTCTTTGCTATAAGTTAAAAGTTACCTCGGACAATTTCATCCAGTCCATGATTTGCTCGCAACCCTCGAGAGCAAAATTTTTAAATACTCGGTATCCTGTTTTTTTTTATTATTAATAAAACTACGCTCCACAGACTCCAGGGTCGGTGCCTTTTTTTAACTTACAGATTTTTGACAACTTACTTATAAATTTATAACATACAACTAAATACATACATGAGGAACATACAATTTTTTTTTTTATTTTTGTTTATTTGACATATACAACATACATATAACATAATACACTTAAAGTTATTGATACATTTTGTTCTGAGTTGGTGCAAGCATTCACAGCAGACCAGTGCCCGCAGACAGCACCCGTTCACGAGTTGACGCATGTGCCAGCCATCGCCTTCCTCAACTATTTCTGAGGGAAGATGGCGACCCGCCACACATGCCACCGCTTGCCAACACATTTCCGTGAGCATGTCTGCTCTGGATGCCCGCACCATCTCTTTGTCAGTTATAATTTCTTAACGCTAGCTTACATACAATTCGAAAAACTACATATATTACAGCAAATGGATTAGTACATTTATTGTGAGCCCACGTTGCCCACTTTGCGCTGAAGCAGGGCCTCCATCACCACGCTGTTTCGATCCCTGATTGCCATCTTCAGGTTATAGCCGTAGATGGTTTGCTCGCTCGCAACCGTCGCTTGCCTCACAAACCGTCCGATGGCATCATCATCGGTATCCTGTTCAGAACAAATGAGTTATAATATTGTAATTATTGTGGTATGTATATCATAAAATAAAAATTTTACATCATTGTAAGGTACAATTACAGTAAAGGATATATATATTATAATATATATAGAATAAGATTTCATAAAGCTTTTCTAGTACCTATTTCAGGATTTCAAAAATAAGTATTTTTGCGAATCTTTAGTTCACTAACAATCATTGTATACTTAAACATCTATCTTTATTATCTTGATTATGGTTGTAAACTTACTCTAATCTGTATTAACAACAAAATATTGTACTATAATACACTAATTAAAGAGAACCCTGTGTAAACTCACTGATGTAGTACTACATACGTAGAAAAACGTAATACATCTCACTTGATGCAAATATAAGCATCTATCCAAACAAAATAAGGAATGGCAAATGTACAAACGTACGAGGCCATTTATAAAGAAAAAGCTTTGACATGAAGTTTTTCTTACACCATTATCTGTAGGCATTATATGGAACTAACTATAATATAAAAAAACATTACACAATACATTTAAAAAAAAGTTTTAGGTTTTAACACCTTCCTATATGGTAAAAATATTGTTTTTTTTTCTAATTATATCATATTTTATGTACAGACACGACCTTGGTTACTGTTCTATTGTATGTATAGAAGATATATGGATATCTAAATCTAAAATAATACTAGTTCAAACAAGTATTTGGATGCAGTTCAAACTGCAGCTTTATCATGTTTGAATTCTACCTGAAACTATGTCAAATTATTAATTTAGTTCTATAATTTAGCCTCGAAGAAGTAATTTCTTTATATTCATAAAATTACTTTAAATTATGTCAGTTACAAATACGAGTACAACCTAAAGTATTGATCAGAAGTTGTAATATTATAAATCAGAAGTAAGTACAGATTGCACAATAATTGTACCGATAGCATACAAAATATAATGTTGACGAGGTAAATGGCGGTTATTGAAGAACAGATGGTGCTATGGTTGACGGAACAGGAATCAGCGAATTACATGTAATGCCTTCTAATAAGTGGGACATTCTACTGTGGGAATCATCCAACTGTGTACAAATAAAACTGTTTTACTTAGCTAAATAGGTAAAATTATCAATGATGAATGCACAGAGTAATGGCAAACGGAACTAAAAATTTAGGCATACTTACGCATTGCTTTTTCTTTGTGTTTGTTAATTTTATCAGACTAATTCGGAACACTCTGCCTGGATTTGGCTGGACTTGCCTAGTCATTTTGTATGGATCAAGTAGATTAAAACAAACCTTGCCGCAGACAGTGCGACAGCACTTGGAATAAACACTAGTGAAATTTATATCGAAGGGCACGTTAAGCTCTTGGCCTCGCTATAATTATGTGTATCTAATCTAACTATAAAAAAATGTTACATCAATTATTGACTGTCCTGGTTTGGTTGGTAAAATTTTCTTTTACACACCATATAGGTCATATCGAAATAGTCCACTTTTCTACATACCTTTAGTTTCTACAAATTATAGGCAGAACAGTTTTATTTATCGTGCAACTAAAACTTTTTTAAATTCATGTATTAACACAAATCTTGACCTTGACTTATTTCATACTAGCATAACTTCATTACGGAAGCAAATTAATGATAATTTTTTTATCATTTATGAATACTAAATTGCGGTATCTTCTGTTAGTAAATAGTAAATACCTAGTTGTAATAATAATAATAATCGGCAATTATTTAGTGCAAATTTTCTTTCTTTTTATTGTAGGAGTTGTGTTTTATTGTAGTAAGTAACCTTTCATCTAGAAATAAGTTATTTTAATGCTGGAAGTGGAGATTTCTAAATGATTTTTATGTTATTATTTTAGTGCCTAAATATACTTTTGTAGTCGATAGTGTTCCTAATATAAAATAAAATAAAAACTAAAATATAAGAACGACGCTAGAATCCAAATTAATCTTCAATTGTTTAATTTACGCGTACTATCTGATATTTTCAGTTACCTAATTTGTGCTTCAATCATTATTTTTGTCGGTTTTGCGAGCTGATGGTAGGCATATTTTTATTTATTTTTGTTTTACCTTTGAAACAATCTGTAAATTTCTTTACAATATAATGTAAGTTCGGTGAAATGTGAGCTTTTAATTTGCATGTTTTAGTCGCACCGCAAAACATTTATACGAGTACAACAGTCGTGCATACATGCTCAAAAAAGCAACCGTAATTAAAAACGGAACACATTTGCATCTTTTGAAATAATTGCGACTAGGTTTTAGCGGTAGTAACTAACTGGAAATTGGTATTGATTCGCTTATACACCAAACTAAAATTCTCTAAACTATGGTAGTTCATATTATGTTAACACTAAAATCCACATTCGTGTAATACTTAGAATGATAATTCTAAACATATGATTATTGTGTTCAAATATGGGTAATTTTACATCAGTTAAGACTATTTTAGAGAGCACGAACTTACATGACAATTAAATTTGCACTAAACATACCCACAATTAAAACAGAAACGGCAAATTTAACAATCGTCACTTGCAAGTATTATACGAATTTGGACTTTACCGTTAACAGAATAAGAACTACCATAATTTACTTAAAATAGATTTTAGTTCGCTTAGTTTGGTGTTCTGAACAAGCGACGTATTACCATTACCAAGATACATTAAGTTGATTTTCCCACTTCAGAAATTAAGCGTCGCATTATAATATGCATAATTATCTCAGCTGTAGAACCTAGAATTAATCACCATCACTGCTGATCGTAGGCCTCCCGAACGTAGGCCTCAAGAAACGATTATTCCGAAGGAACTGGTGGGAAGCGGCATGCATCCAATATCGTCCTGCGACCTGTCATGTGTCAACCTTTTCGGTGGACTAATTCAAGACGTAGATAAAAGCCGAGAACAACCCTCTGCACAGCCAGTTGTGCGAATTTGAGCTTACATGGAATATTAAAGATTTATTATATTTATGATTTATATATATATATATATATATATATATATATATATATATATATATATATATATATATATGTTACTGAGAGGTATTATAAATGTTGCAAGCCGTGCGTGCGGTGCGTTCGGCGCGGGCCAATGGACGCGTACCTTAATTACTAATTCACCAGAACGGCTGAACTAGTTTGGATGAGATTTGGTTTGAGTTGATAATATGCTGTGTTATTCCAGCGACTCGTCTATGTAGATATACGAGTCGCTAGAATATACTTATACTTTTCAGGCGGTTTTGCAGCCAGTGATATTAAACGCAAGGTTGTGATTGAGTATGTATATATGCTTCTTACACGCTGAAACAATGGAACGGATTTGGATAAAAATTTATAATGAAGATAGATTATTCCCAGTTGCGAGGGCATGACCAAGACTTACTACTCATACAGATATAAGTAGTTGGTCCCTAGGGACCACGAAAAATTGTGTCACGCGTAACAACGCGAATACACTACTATTCGGTCTACTATTTAATCAGAATCATTATACCTTCTTTAGAAATAACACGATTTGAATTATACGTTGTGCAACAAACATAAAAACCCAGAGACATTTTTTACATTTTGTAGAAAATTATAGTAATCAAGGTTTGCGTGCGCTTGAATAAGGGTGGAAGTGATAAGGTGTCAAAACTATAATTTCCATAGGGGAAGGGTTATTTAAAAGCAGTTAGCTGACAGGTGGTATCTGTTATTAAGTGTCAGATAAAAGACGTTTTGATTGTTGAGTTATATTAATTTTCCAAAATAGTAATGAAATAATATTAAATATTGAATTTTATTTGATTGTATGTCATCAGGAGTTTAGTCTAAGTACCTGCTACCATTTTTTTTTTTCCTCTCTCTGTATCTGCTATCGGCTCGTCAGCCATGATCAGATTTGTTCTGGGGGGGAGGAGGAGATTTAGGAGTAGCTCCATTGAGCTGCCCTAATAATTGTGGTTGAACTTTTCAGTTTCTTTGATCAAGTGAGAGAATGTCCCATCTCTTTAGGCGTTTTGTGCTTTGGAAAGCGTTTTGTGCTACCACATTGAAGTTTATTTTATTGGTAAGTATGTCTACAGATGTTAGGGTTGTATGTACATTGCACGTTGATCGTGTGTCATGAGAGATTTAATCTATACGTACCACAGCAGTGCAGCTCAAAAATAAGAGCAGGTATATAGTTTATTAGTTATATCTTATTGCGCACACTCCTTCATTGTTATATCTAGCCGATACTTCTATAGTATACGGATGCGAGGCCTAGCGTGTAAAGGAGCAACTCAGGAAGGCCTAAAGCTCTGTCACTGTCGATATAGGTGATCGAGAAGCTTTCAAGTACCTAAACGATTCAATCGCTTATTTGAATTTTCGATCTTACAGAGATAGTCTGTTTGGAAGAGACAAATTGTGACATTTTACAGTGGACTATTACTTGTGAATAATCAAAACACGTGGAGGCTTATTATTGGACATGTTCGAAACCCTCATTAGCATAAAGTTTTCAAAGAAGAACTCAACTTGACAACGGTCTATTAGATAGTATAAAATCACTTGTATAAATTAAGTATCTCCTTCAAAGTGTCGTTCTATACGAAAATCAGACGCGCATTGAGAAAGACTGACGGTTTGTTTAGCGGCTACAATACGCTACGCTAACGAGACTAGCGTCTGAATAAAACATTGTTACGTCACTGTTTTGTACATAAGCGATAGCGGTTAGTTAGTGCATTTCGATGAAAATTATAATTTATACAGTACGACTAAATAGTATTCTCTCACTACCTTGTGATCTTTACTGTAAAGGACAGTTATCACATATATAATATACATAGAAGATTACCCAGTAGTAACATATAACATAATATTTATATATATATTAATAGTGACTGACTGGTAGTGTGCAGAAGAT
The DNA here is from genome assembly GCA_917880725.1 of Selenia dentaria. Taxonomy (NCBI): domain Eukaryota; kingdom Metazoa; phylum Arthropoda; class Insecta; order Lepidoptera; family Geometridae; genus Selenia; species Selenia dentaria. The sequence continues at coordinate 23,484,333 of OU862893.1, forward strand.
GCCTTTGATGTTGTATTTGAAGCGAAGTATGATGAAGCGCTCGCAGCGCAGCTTGACTGGATGATCTTAAAAGCAAGGCTTGCTGCGGTATGGAGCTGGGTTGGTGACCGCTAGTGGCATTACTCAACTGACCGCATCCGTTCTTCGGAGGGCACGTTAAGCCCGGTTGTTTGTCTTAGAATAACAGTCGTTAGGCTATGTCAAAGGCCTTTGGGTGGCCTGAAGACTTGGGTTGGCCACTATCCACCTATCCACCAAGCCAAAGTGGACCAGTGCTCCTCTCCCAACTCCTCTCGCTGAGAGGAAGGTCCTAGTCCTAGTAGTGAGAACATATTGGGCTGATGGTGTTTTATGTAGTAGGAAACCACTAAGGAAGGGTTTTTAGAAATATTGCCTCTTAGAGGGTGACACGATGATGATGAAACCGTTGGCGTGTCAACAAGTAGGTATTACGTCTATTTATTACATACTCTTATTTATTATATGACTGGTATTTGCATCTTTTGGTAGTTTCACTGACTAGACTAGACTTTTGTTAAATTGAACTTTTTTCGACATTTTCTATTAAAACAATTAAATTGCCTATACGCTGCTTGCAAAAATGAATCCTATCCAACAGTTGTTTGATGTTGATTCTAAAAGAATTATCTATTATTTGACTCATTTTTTGGTTATACTGTTATTTAATAAATTAAAAGATAGCATATTTAGCAATTTTCAGGGAATTTTGCCTATATGTACTTAATTTATGTGGTATTTATACATATTACTAAAATGGATAGTAAAAGAGCACGAGCACCACGCCATTTATTATTACCCTATATATTTTAATACACGTTTTGGACAAACCCCAGATATATATAGATACACCAAAGCAAAGTAGATAGAGTAAATGTCGTGTCTGTCTGTGAAAATTACTAGAGTGCCATGGCCTTATTTCGAAATCTTAGTATTACACATAAATATGAAGTATAAACATCATACAACCTTTTCCCCATCTATGAAGGTACATTTTCCAGATGTAACCAGTTCGTTATCTTTACAGTAAAAATGAATCCTTATTTCTCCTGGTCATATAACTTGAGAACAGATGGATCAATCCCGCTTTTTTTTTATGGGTTTATTTATTGTCAGGAGAAGGTTCTTATGAAATAAAAACCAAGAAAAGATGGGAGAATATGGCGAATCCGAAACCCGAATCTACGTGAACGAAGTCGCGAGCAGTCGCTAATTGTTCAATATTCGCATTTGATATACAGCTATATTTTAAATATCATACCTACTTACAAACAGTCATACACAAAAATTTAAATTGGTTCTGAATGTTTTTCAGTTTATGAAGTGATGATGATTCCAAGAAGTATTGATAAGCTCTTAGAAATACCAATTCACTGTTAAAGCTTTCAAAGTTTATAATAATTTCTACAAAGCCCTTTTAACTTGTCCCATACGTTAAACGGCAACGACTTTGCACAATAGACTCAGTTTGGATGTAACCTAAATATCGGATTGCAGTACCACAAGCATGCCACATAAATGACGCTATTTTTGTATGCTAATAAACTTCGGTAATCTTTACATCTAGTCGCAACGCATAAATTACTTCTTATTCTACGCAAGACTTTCAGCGCGCTAGTTTGTCATTATATGCATTAAATAAGAATTAAAGTAAAAATACAGGTTTTACAATTGGCTGATGTGTTATCCGTGATTATACCTACATATTTTCACTGATACTTGGCATTTCAATACCGCAAGAGATAGGATTGGGGTATTGATTTAAGATCAAGTCAAGTCAATCAAGTGAGGAGACCTCTTGGATTAGACGATAGAAATAGTTGATTTGGCAGTTGAAAAATCAGTGAACAGAGCATAGCATGCAAAGCTGATAGTCGATGGGACTGAAAGATTCTGGAGTGGAGAACGCACGGATGGAAAAATAAAGACGTTTCGTGTCCCTTAGTTTTATTTACATTAGCAGGGTAAAGTACTAATTTTACGTGTGTTTTTGAATATATGTTGATAGCGTCTAGTGAAATATATTAACTGTAATTCTGCGGAGCAATAGATTTCTATTTTTTTGAAATCTGACAAACTGAAAAAAAGTTGTGAGCAATAAACCTCGAGGAAAAATGCGTTGGGGAATATTTTTGCGACAGATTAGTGATATTATATAAGGAAAATATTTATGGACTATGACAATGTAATATTTTTCAAATTATATTTATATTAATAATTATATTAGTTAGTACCATATACTTCTACTTATATATAAAAAAGCTATTATCTTGCAGTTTACTATGATTGATGTTAATCTTTCAAAAGATAGGAATGCGCAATATTTAATGTGGCTTCGTCTCCCGCAGACTAACAGAGCGAAGCCGCGGGCGGGTCAGCTAGTTTATAATATTTGTACGAAGTACCCTTGAGTACTGCTGCAATATTTGGAGCCCCCTATATATCACAAATACGCAAGAAATAGAAAAGATACAAATCAAATTTATAAAACATCTAAACTACCGCTCTCAACGCTTTTGTGCAAGCTATAACGAATCTTGTAACTCCCATAACATATTAGCACTGAAAGATAGGCGATGCCTTTTAGAAAATGTCATTTCTACAAAATGGCATTCACGGTGTAATCGACAACCCTGAGCTCACTCAGCAGGTTCTGCGGCTTAACGCGCCATCCATCCGCACTAGGCACACTCCATTGTTCAGTCTCCCACGCGTACTAACTATTATCAAAATTCTATTATATATAGAGGTCAAAATCTTTATAACAAACGTTTCAGCTCAGTTGATATTTTCCACAGTCAAAAAATTAAGTTTAAAAACAGTATTATCGACATTATTAAGAGCAGTACATAGAACATAACACATAGCCTATCATATAGACACACGCACACACACACACATACTCACACACACATGCACTCACACACACACAAACGCGCGATCCCTCACGCACGCATGAAACGCTAAGTCAAAAAAAATAAACGCTGTAATTAAGCGTACGGCGCAGCAAGTGTATCTTATGAGCAGTACCTACTATAATCATATTGATGCTTGTGGAAAAATCACGATTACCAATTTTAATTTTTTATTTTTAAGTAATTCCGTGTAACAAAATTGTAAACTCTCTTTAATCAGAGGTACTGAACCTGCTCTATTTGTAATATTTATAAAAGTAAATCCGTAATTGGATGTAAGTTACAACTAAGAAGCGTATTTAAGATATTTTTAAGATCTGTGGATTTTGTAATTAAATAAATAAATAAATAACATCAGCCTACCTACTATAACTTTAATAGGTAGGTCCTTATAAAGGTTGGACGGACAAACAGAGTCAAACGGTCAAACGAAGACTTACTAATAGGTTCCCTTAATCTCGCATGGAAGTAACAACAGATGAAAATGTCGCTCTTTTCAGAAAACGGTTAAGAACGTTATAAAATGTTTAGTCTTAAATCTTCAACAGATGACATGTATGACAGCCTTTAGATTAACTTACTCGAAAGGATGTTAAAGCGCGCGTTTGCTTCAATTAATGACATTCTGATCTATTTTTAACATGCAGCTGGCTGCGTCGTGATAACTAGTTTGTCTGGTATTAAATAGTCTATTTATTAATAGGTTTGATGATGCTATGGCCATTAAGAAATGTTTTATAAAAAACTGAACAGTATTTATTATAAGGGCATTTATAACTAAAAGTTGTTCGCTTTACGCTTGTACGAATAGGTATACATTTACTTCGTCGGTGGTAGAGTTGATAAATTTCGCCTTAGCTCTCATCATGAGAATCGTAAGAATTCAGATTTAGTAAGAAGGCCAAGACACCGGCTTGGTTGGTACAACCGTCTCAGTGTGAGAAGTAGTATTGTATAATCTACATTTTCGCACTACTACACTAACATTATAAGGAGATAAAAATTGTTTGTTTACTTGTTTGTTTGAATTGAATACGCTCTGAAACTACTAGATCGATTTAAAAAATTCTTTCAACTTAGTATCCTATATTGACCCTGATGAACATAGGCTACATGATATTTAAAAAAATTGGGGATCCATATGAAACATTCGATAATGTGACCAAAGGTGTGAAAACAATTCTTATATCGCGTACGCTGCGGAACCTATTAACAGTAGAGTAAATTGATTTACTACCTTTTTATAGAAGACGTCATGTCAAAAAATATGTCTGCAATACCATATGTCAGACTTTTAAAGCTATGTCAAAGGTATTCTTTTATAGTTATTATAGTTATTTTGACATAAATACTTTTTCATGTTTAAATATGAAATTGTTTCGCCAAAAAATCCTTATATTGAGTGCACTGCGGCAACTATTTACAATAGAGCAAAGTTATGTACTACAATTTTACAGAGGACAATAATATCTACAAAAAAACATGTAGTGCCTTATGCCTCACTATTATAGTGATGTCACAATAACTACTTTTCACATTAAAATATCTAATAGTAACGCCGGTACAAACTAAGCCACATTATTTGTACCTTGGTAATTAATCCTGATAATAAACATTCCATTGTTTGTTTGTTTGTAATTGCAACACGAAAACTACATAACCGAATAAAATAATTCTTTCAGCAGTAGAAAGCTACATTATGCCTGAATAACATACGCTATATTTGATTTCACCACGCGGGTGAAACCGCGGAGCGCAGCTAGTCACATATAAAGCCACACAATACATGATATTCAAACGCGTATACACACGTCACAAAATATCATTGAACACACCACGATACATTAAATACATTATTGGAACGAAGAAGGGCTAGACGGAAAAATTTCTTACGAAAAGTTGTCACGACACTTTTTGCTATAGTATGCTATGTTTCTCTGTCTGTCTCTCTCTCTCTTATAGAAAGCAAGTGCGGCGTCGCATGTTTCTCTGTCTGTCTCTCTCTCTCTTATAGAAAGCAAGCCAGATGTTGTAATCGTAGCAAGTGGCGCCATTTAGTTCCGTAAATTTATACTAGATGGCGACTCAGGTAAAGTTAGCTCGCGGAGGCATATCATTCACTGGATGTAATATGTAATTTTGAGAAATAATTTTTAAACACGGGAAGTGTTTAATACGCAGAAAGGAGTTTTATTGAAGTAACCCTATACGCGCGATTATCGGAACCTTTTGTATTTTTAGCATTATTTTTTCTGATGAGGAACTTCGTTCCATCCGGGTGTCCCTTGACAACCTCTCAAGTTTTTTTCATATATTTTCAATGTAAGTCAAATACATATAACAAAATTAAAGAAAAAAAATATAAAATTAAAATGAAACTATATAAAAATCAAGAAGTATCAATTTGTCCGTATTCTTTACTGACAAATTTAATCAAAACAATTTCTGTTATTTAAGCGTTAAAGAAAAACAAACAACAAACTGATTACATAAACACTCACTGACAATATACGTATAAATAGATAAAAACTCACACGTGCATACGTATACACACCATCACACACTCATAACCACGTAAATATACAGCCCACTTAAGAAAATGCAAATTACATGTAGTGACATTTTTCCTTTCACTTTCCATCATTACCTACATAGGTAGTCTCTTTACTAAAACACGTAATATTATCAGAGTATCTTTACAATTTTATTCACGGCAAAGTCTGAATTGCCAGCTTCAATGAACATTGTCACGATATTTATTGCTGTCCTTGAAGGCAACTGACGATTGGCGAAGCAAACTAACCGATATTATAAAAGGCAGAATTACTTGCAATGAATTTGCACAAGTAATTTTGGCTTTTCTTCTGCACTGCAGATGTGACACTTTTAGCGCTTTAATTATTATGCCTACAGGGATATGCATTAATATTCCATTCGTATTATAATGTCGGTTGTTATAGGTATAATTAATTATCTTCAAAAGGTTTTCTTTGTGACATCTGTCGTTTTTACCGTAATTGTATTTATATCAACTATTCAAAATTCGATGAAAACTTTTGGAAGAGGGCCGTGCGCAGAGGTCACGCGGCAGTCGCGCCCGAATCTGTCGCCAGGGATCAGTCAGGGATGCGTATTAATGTTTATGATTTTAGTACCTATTCAGAAAAATCAACAAATTGAACTCTTTATCATTAGTTTATCATTTTATCTGGATTGAGTAAACTTTATACAATAACTATTAAGCAAAACTTACTAGTAGTATTCAAATTGTTTTCTCTCAATACCTTCAAGATGTGACGAGGAAACCTGTCTTACTAAGTGGTAGATTTCTTGTGTTAGAGAGAGAGCCTTGAATGCCATCGCCATCTATTCTGCTGCGAAGCAATTTCGCGAGCATTTCTGTCTTAGGTGGAAGTGCACTGTAGTAAATAATATGAGTGGCCGAACTATGCCAACAATTTATGTGATGGGTGCAGTACAGTGCCATGAAAAGCTTTAGGTTCTGTATGTGGTAATGCAACGTGATCAGGTGTTGTGTTTACCACCAGGCACACGAATTACCCGTCACATCTCTAAATAGTATAGAAGTAAGGTGTGATTATTTTTGTAAGTTTTACTGTGACTTCCACTTGGGACTATTAAGGAAAACGCTTGAAATTATAATATCATCAAGAGAGCACAAAACAAACTTTTAGAAATATTAAAAACGAATTTTTAGGGTTCCTATTAGTAAGCCCAAACTGGCCGTATGTCTGTCTGTCCGTCTGTCATTAAGGCGCATCCATGAACGAATGATCGTCAGAATCTGGTCCTAGGCATTAGTTAAAGGGGGTTTGAGAAGCGACTGTCGACTGCCGCGTGACCTTTGCGCTTGGCCCTCTGCCGCTTTTTCTTTTTTTTCTTTACACGCTAATCCACAATCGATGTGAATTTTCTCATCGATTATGGATTAGCGTGTAAAGAAAATATAAAACAAATAAACGTGTAATAATTCAATTGTTTAATGGTTAATCCATTAGTGTAGTTAATTACTTTCACGAATATTTTAAACATTTAATATGTAAAAAACAAAAACATGTCATCATATTCTTTATTTCGTTCCTTTCGCAGGTCGGGGTGTACAGATCTGTACAGACAATATCAAAAACTATGTTCTAAAACGCAATAATAGCTTCTAAACGTCAGGGTCTGGGCAGCATTTGCTATGGGCCGCGCCTTAAAAGTATGTCTCAAGTGCATGACAGGCTTGCACTTGGGATATATAATATGTATAAATACATACAACAAATATATCGTGTGATGGTAATTGATGAGTCATATTTGGTGTGAAAATAAAATAATGTTTGCTAGTACAGAAGTACGGAACCCTCGTTGCACGAGTCTGCTCACTTGTGCCGATTTTTAAAACTAAAATAACTAAAACTTGTCAATCGATAGTGATATTTTTTAGAAAGTTATTATATGAAATAATAAAACTTACTTATACGTTAGTATAGGTCATAATAAAGATACAATACGCGTCAACTTTTTATCATCGTTGGAAAAGCTTCTACTTATGTGGTATTCGGTTAAAAACATGTCTCTTTTATTTCTTATTGCTCGGCTATTAAGTATTTTTTAAATCAAGAAGAATGCACTAGAACAAGAACGCCATCTTTATTTTGAATAATTTCACTGACTCTGTCGCGCACCCCAGCAATTATTGAACTTCATATTGCAAGTACTGTATAATTAACAGGTTTTGCACCAGGGTAACCATCTGCCCGTTTGGTTTTAAGAATGTATTTGGAACTAAAAGCAATAACACTCTTAGGCGATTTAACATAAGGTTCAAATCGTTTTAATATTATTATTAACCGTGAAGAACTTATTTTCTGTTTTTGATGTATAACAACGACTTTTGTCACTTTAAAAGTCTTTAACGTTTTTCGCCCCAAGACGGCCGACAAACACATCATTTAGCAAACTTTAAAGTTGTTAATATTTCAGAAAATAATAAGTATTTCATCGAAGTAATGATAAGTGTTGTGGAATTTTGCTAATTATTTACAGGGAATTTTATGGCGAATAGGTCCACCAACAGACTCACTTTGAGCGTTTGTCAGTTTGTGTGGGCGGATGTAAATATCATAGGAAGGTTTGATAAATGTACTTGAAGAGCATGTTGGGCCCAGGATCTCGGCCGGAAATACAAATATAGGCCTATTAATAATAATTATCATGAACTAAAAGCCATGTCATTTTATAATACTGGTTTCATGACATGCCTATGCATCATATAGATACGTATTATTATTAACAACCTCATAGGCTAGTTGGTACACAGCTTTAGAAGCGCGAGTCATACGATCGATCCCTGACCAGGGCAATAGTTTGTGTGAAATGTGTGTTCTTAGGTTTTGGACATTTATAATTTGTTTAAGTATGAGTCCATATGCTTCCTGCGGTAAAGGGAATCCTAGGTATATGAATTTATGAACGTCATATATAATTACGTCCGTTCTATTGTGATAATTGGCGAATACTGGCTAATGGGAGTTATTACAAAAAAATACGTTTTTGATGTTTTTTACTTTTCTTGTATTGAAAGACTCGCGAGGGTGATTTTTTTCTTGAAATTTTAATGTGTAGACTTTAGGTAGAGCTCCTTTTACCTCTTTAATATATTTCATGAATTTATTAATAAAGTATTTAAATGTTTGTGAGTAAACAGTTTGTCTGCTAACCAGGGTGCCAGCTTAATACAGTGGCATACTAAATCCTTTGTTTTTACCTCGACTTGTACTCCAACATATAAGAAAGATGAAAGAATTGATTTTAGTAGGGATCAGTTTTATGGTTGTAAAACTTTACAATGCAAAGTGTCCAAACAAATAAAAAAAGAAACCTAACTTCTATGTTTTAGAGCACCTACCGTAAGGTCAACCGAGGCAAGTGTGACAAAATCATTGCTACGAAAATTTGACTTTCAATATTTCTACGTTGTAATGTTTTTATATGAAGATTTTTTATTCCTTAACATTAGTTAATGTTAATGTATTTTGTATGATTTAGGTACTAGAATGGAAGTCGGTATTAAATTTTTTCAAATTATACTTTCATCCACTAAATCAAACTAAACATTAGAATGACAATTTCGCCCTTACGTTTTTTAATTCAAGGAATAGGTAATCTTTGATTATTTAAAATGATATCTCGCGAGGTTATACAAAACTATAAATTTTGACTCATAATTTAAGAGGTTAACGGCTACTATTCAGAAATCACTTATACGCAAATATAAGCATCACGATTCATATAGATAAATTCTTCTTCTTTACGTCGGTTAAAAAAATAATTGCAGTCGCATCACTAGTCATGGTATCCTCGTATAAGAGGACTGGGGTAAATGTGACACTGTCACACTTACCCATTTAAGGCAGGCATGCGAGGTAAGTGTAACAGTGTTAATATTTTAAATTATATTAGAGTTTAAGTCACAGAAACATACACCTACATTATTATTTGTCACTCACCCCAAATCTCTTTAAAATAACAAAATATGAATTAAATTAAATATAAACGTCGCCTCAGTCTTCATCGACTTCGGTTGCCAGATGATTAGTTCTTCTAAATGGCGCCTGTCAAAAAACAGTTGAGGATATGCTTTATGCCGATACAATAATCAATGGCGTAAAAGTTCCTCCGTCGCCGCGTCGTTCAGTAGATAGCGCACAAACAAAAGACGTATTTATGGCGCGTAAATTGAATTTGTTACACTAACCCCACGGTCACACTTGCCTCGGTTGACCTTACCTAAAGGGCAAAACGGATCATCGGCAAAGCTGCAACTTTACTCTATACTGATGTAGCTTCGTTGATTTGTATGTAAGTCACGGGTAGCTCGTCAAATGTATTACCGACCAGACATTCAATATTTTATAAAGACTGTATCTTAATTCTCAACAAAGTATAATAAACGTATCCCGTAATAAATATACCCATCCTGAATAATCCTGATAGCCAAATTGCTGCATCGGCGTGCCCAACAAATCTTTTACGATAAATTTCGCCCATTATCGTAACTATGTGTAAAGATCTCATTAATTTCTCGCCTCATAAAGCTATCGATGTTGACAAACTACTACGTTATACAAAGAGGTGTGTGAGATTTTTCGTTATTAATAAAATTTTGTAAAATGTAGGTATATTAAACCCATTTAACGCAACAGGGTATCTCTGTTCCAAACTTTATCTTTTCGGTAGTTTAAGCGTAAAAAAAGATAAATAAACGATAAACGGGAAAAATATGTTCGTACTTGTAAATTGTCTATGTTTTGATTACTGACAATTTATATCTGATTACTTCTTTGCCATGCCGTGTCGGAAGTAAACGATAATAAGAATCAAATTATACATGCTTACTGGATTCGAATACCACCCGCGAAAAGTAGTGTTCAAAACTGTGTATTCAAGGCTCTCTCGATTTAACTATTCGCTATAAAAACCCGTTTTTCTTTCTTCTTTACAAACATAAAGTACATAGAGTTTTGCTCACAGCATGTAAAAGATTATTTGAATCACGAAGAATAATGTCGATAAAATATATTATAATTTGCGATGGTATACTTAATTATTATTAAAAAAAAATCTTTTTACAAAACAATGAGTAAGTTTATAATTATTTTAAACGAAAATATAATCATATTAAAAATTATAATACCTATATATATTACATAATGTATATTTATTATAACTTATCTTTTGTGTATTATTGTTATGAATAACGTAGAGAAGCAAATTTTTTTGCAATATTTTTTTAACCAAGAAATGCAATCGACTTCGACGCTAACAAGTGTAAAACTTGTTGAAGTCGCTACCCCGATAGTGCAAAAGTACCTATTCTCACAATGATATGTTGTGCGCATGATCCAGATGATTTCGACAGGTTATATCACACTTTTTAGTGTTGAAGTCACTTGCAATTTAGGAAAAAAAATCTTTAAATTTTTTTCTACTTACGAGATCGGTTTTAATTCACCGTTGATTATGTACGATTTCATCGAGATACAAACTATTTTCAGTTATTTGTTTGTACATAGAAAACCGCTTGACAAAATTTGATGAAATTTAAATGTGACCACCCCGGCATTTATACAAAAATTATCGAAATCGGGATAACTCAGTAAAAAGTTATGCATGTTCAAACATTATAAAATAGGTACGCGTAGACTTGAGAACCTCCTCCAATTTTGGAAGTCGGTTGAAAAGCAGTTTAATTACTTCCGATCAGCAGAGAGAGTTAATGAAATCACGATCGTGATCAAAGTGAGTTGCGTACCAGTAGTAGGTTATAAAGTTTGGAGCCCCGCCGCCGCCGCCGTTTGCCACCGCGCCGGTAAATGCATTTTGTGAATTATGGGCGGCAAATGTGGTGAGTGGCCAAATTGTTGGCGCACTGTAACCAGACGAATCCTTCACACCTGTGTCTAAACTAAATGGTACTTTGCACTGAAGTGTAGTGTTATTGCTTTTGCGGATTTGATTTAGGAATCTATTGAATTTATTAGAAATATTTTCCGCTTCCATTTCAGAAATGTATTATAGGTTGCTTTATCAAAGAAGCACAAAAACATGCCGCAAATACGACTCAATTGGAACGTCATCGTTTCTGTTCGTCTTAGTTCATATGTGACATTGCTTCACACGCGACGTATCGGTAGGTTAATTCAAATGCAATCAAATAGAGATATCTTTTACTTTATACATAAACTAGCTGCTCTCCGCGGTTTCACCCGCGCGGTGATGGATGATGATGATGAATCTTATATAGCCTATGTTGCTCAGGTAAATGTAGCATTCCAATGGTGAAAGAATTTTTGAAATCGGTTCAGTACTTTTTGAGGCAATTCGTTACAATCAGACTTACATACAAATCTTTCCTCTTTATAATATAGAATCATATCCTATCTACTAAGAAGTATAGATGTTATACTTCTTAGTAGATAGGATAAGAAAGTTTACTATAATTGATATGTATGCAGCGAACACATTTGAGTCACAGCGAAGTAGGAGCGTGGTATATAATAATATCAAAACTATAATATGTATATAACATTGTTTTAAACTATCACGGTTGTTCACTAAAGTTATATGATTATTAACGGGATATTTACCGTGGTAAGGTTGTGGAATGAGCTCCCGATATTTCGGCGCAGTTACATGCACTATGTTCACGGTGTCTTCCCGACATTCTATAATGAGATGCCTCATTAAAGTCTTAAGTATCATCATCAATATTAACCCGTTGACTCGCGATTCGCCATATTTGGCCAATAATACAATAGATTTCGCAGAAATCAATCTACTTTTCCAGGAACTGCAACGTGTGTGGTTAATTAAACGAATAAGTAAGCGGAGTAACCGAAGTGCTAGAAGAGAACAAATTATGGCAAAAATCCCACACTTGAAGGAGTACAACTCTACAACAAGATACCTTCGAAAGTTAAAAGTGTTAACTCATTTTTTATGCATTAAGACCCAACTACCTGAATATGTCAGCACTGAAATACACTTTTATGTAAATGAATGGGGGGCTACTATAGTGTTAAATGTAAAAGACGACATGTCGAATGTATACTTTTTATTTATGTTCGAGCACTGTTCTCAAGTGACAGTCATGTCTTATTGGGCATAAATGTATTTAAACCTAAACATTAATAACTATATGCTTACTATCACAGTATACATATTAGTATTACTACACAGTTCCCTAAGTCTGTGAATATAGTTATCATCCTTACATATCAAACTAAGGGCTAGTTTACTTACTCATACAAAAACACCAGAATAGCTACTCCCATAAAATCAAACATGGTATTCGCAAAAAATTCGCTGCGTTGTTTTACCATTCAACGTTTCTCGTCCGCCACATGTCCTATATCAAATTCCTTTGTCTTAGAATTTGTGTTTGGGCCAGATAGTCGAAGATTTAATATAGTAATACATAATCAGCCCATGATGTTACCACTCATGGGACTCGAGCCTTCCTTTCAGAGAGAGCAGTTGGGCCACAGTGTACAACGCGGGCCCAGTGCGTCACGGTGGATGAGCTAGTGATTAACCTATATCGAGGTTTTCAGGTCGCCCGGAGGCCTTCAACATGGTCGACGGCTTAAAGTGCTCCCGAAGCAAGGAAGCGCTCATGAATAATGCCACTTGCGGTCACCCATCCAACTCCTGACTGCAGCAAACGTTCTTGTTGATCGGTTAAGATCACCAAGTCAAACTCCGTTACGAGCGCTTCAATATAATAATAACAATCTTAATTATTGAAAATGTAGTTTCAAATATATAAGAGTAATAATGGCGCTAATTAAAATCTTAGGTTCATACAAAACGTGTGATACCCGAACAAGGCACGAAGCTTGTATCTTCGGGCTCTATAGCGATAATGCTAAAATAACGCTATTCAGCTGTAGGTACTCTTAGACATTAAAATATAATATAGTAAAATTACAAAATCTGTTCTTTTAGCTGTACGTGTTGCAGACTTGTTTTGTGTGTATGAGAGTGTGTGAGTGAGTGTACTGAAATTGAGTGTTGGTCTATATAAAATTATCTGTGTTGTCATAAGAAAAATTCAGTCACTATTGTCTAACAGTTCTTTTGTATGAGAACATGAAACACTCGACAATATTGTAGTTTTATTGACAAACGTTACTATCATAGAAAAGTACCAGACTAGTACGTTCGCACTGCTGGGACTTGAGCCTTTCTTCCAAAGAGAGTAGTGTGCCGTAACCAACCACGCAAACCCAGTGCCCATGACGTGGATAGGCTAGTGGCTAGTAAAGCTGAAATTTTCTGGGGACCTAAACAAAAGATGTTTCTGTTATCGTTAACGCCAAACGACAACTTCCAAATGTATGGCGTTGGCATAACCTGTGGAAATGTCACGTGACGTCGCGCTAAGTTCGTAGACGGGACCCGGGAACGTTCTGTCTGTAGCGTCACAGATTACTGGTAGCGTGTGCGGAATCACGCCTATTTGAATTTTGTCTAGGCCTGCAGGTCACTCGGATGGTTCTGACATACCCCAACGACTGTTGTCTTATGACAAACAACCGTGTCTGTCATTCTAAAACCGTAACCCATGTTCAAGCAGTCCGGTAAACATCCGGTAACCATTATATTCCTATTGCAAAGTATTAAGACTCACATTACTTCGTTTGGTTAAAAAGTGAGAGGGAATCGCTTACAAATCGCATTTGGCATTTTATTTGTCACGTACAAGTTATTCCATTGCCACACAATTGCAATTGGTATTTAGTTAACCCTAGAATTAGAGACCTATAGAATTGGCAAAGGTGCCCGGCAAATCTATTGAATGCCAATGAAAGTACAAACACATTTACATTCATTAGTAAAACCAGCATATCTAGCTAATTCATAATTATGCTAAATTCTGCATAATTTGACAAACTTAGATGTTTATTGTTCAAACTTTTTGATAGATTGATATAAATACTAAATTTCAGACTAAAATAAAATATCAAATTAAGATTTTAATGATATAAAAAACTAAGTAGTGCAAAAGGCAGTGTTGTCACAGCGATTTTTTCCAGACTAATTATTATTAACTGTTAATAATATTATTTTTCAGATACAGTGGTGATTAGTATCAGCGTAAATATACAAAATAGTGTCTACAATATACCTAGATACCTATTTATACATATACATACCTAACTATGTGATAAACATATAGTACAGTTAAAATAATACTCAAAATGTAAAATATCGATACACTAGTTATTACTAGTACAACACTACACACAACTAGTACAACTATGTTAGTTGATATACAATTAAAAAACCAAAAAATATCTCTGATTAAAAACTATACTACTGCCATGCGATTGTGTAGTGATTCGTCGACTAGATCACCGATTTCAAATACTTTATGACATATCGGCTTTGTATAGTTAAAATACAGTACACTCATAATATAAACTGTCGATACCCTAGGTATAACTAGTACAACACATACACAACTAGTAGATCTACTCGTATATTAGTTGCTTTACAATTAAAAACCATTAAAACTACACTACTGCCGTGCGCTTGTGTAATGATTCGTCGACTAGATCACCGATTTCAAATACTTTATGACATATCGGCTTTGTATAGTTAAAATACAGTACACTCAAAATATAAACTGTCGATACCCTAGGTATAACTAGTACAACACATACACAACTAGTAGATCTACTCGTATATTAGTTGCTTTACAATTAAAAACCATTAAAACTACACTACTGCCGTGCGCTTGTGTAATGATTCGTCGACTAGATCACCGATGTCAAATACTTTATGACATATCGGCTTTGTATAGTTAAAATACAGTACACTCATAATATAAACTGTCGATACCCTAGGTATAACTAGTACAACACATACACAACTAGTAGATCTACTCGTATATTAGTTGCTTTACAATTAAAAACCATTAAAACTACACTACTGCCGTGCGCTTGTGTAATGATTCGTTGACTAGATCACCGATGTCAAATACTTTATGACATATCGGCTTTGTATAGTTAAAATACAGTACACTCATAATATAAACTGTCGATACCCTAGGTATAACTAGTACAACACATACACAACTAGTAGATCTACTCGTATATTAGTTGCTTTACAATTAAAAACCATTAAAACTACACTACTGCCGTGCGCTTGTGTAATGATTCGTCGACTAGATCACCGATGTCAAATACTTTATGACATATCGGCTTTGTATAGTTAAAATACAGTACACTCAAAATATAAACTGTAGATACCCTAGGTATAACTAGTACAACACATACACAACTAGTAGATCTACTCGTATATTAGTTGCTTTACAATTAAAAACCATTAAAACTACACTACTGCCGTGCGCTTGTGTAATGATTCGTCGACTAGATCACCGATGTCAAATACTTTATGACATATCGGCTTTGTATAGTTAAAATACAGTACACTCATAATATAAACTGTCGATACCCTAGGTATAACTAGTACAACACATACACAACTAGTAGATCTACTCGTATATTAGTTGCTTTACAATTAAAAACCATTAAAACTACACTACTGCCGTGCGCTTGTGTAATGATTTGT
This sequence comes from Selenia dentaria, assembly GCA_917880725.1. Taxonomy (NCBI): domain Eukaryota; kingdom Metazoa; phylum Arthropoda; class Insecta; order Lepidoptera; family Geometridae; genus Selenia; species Selenia dentaria. The sequence goes on from OU862893.1 coordinate 23,500,412, forward strand.
CGACTAGATCACCGATGTCAAATACTTTATGACATATCGGCTTTGTATAGTTAAAATACAGTACACTCATAATATAAACTGTCGATACCCTAGGTATAACTAGTAAAACACATACACAACTAGTAGATCTACTCGTATATTAGTTGCTTTACAATTAAAAACCATTAAAACTACACTACTGCCGTGCGCTTGTGTAATGATTCGTCGACTAGATCACCGATGTCAAATACTTTGTGACATATCGGCTCTGTATAGTTAAAATACAGTACACTCATAATATAAACTGTCGATACCCTAGGTATAACTAGTACAACACATACACAACTAGTAGATCTACTCGTATATTAGTTGCTTTACAATTAAAAACCATTAAAACTACACTACTGCCGTGCGCTTGTGTAATTATTCGTCGACCAGATCACCGATGTCAAATACTTTATGACATATCGGCTTTGTATAGTTAAAATACAGTACACTCATAATATAAACTGTCGATACCCTAGGTATAACTAGTACAACACATACACAACTAGTAGATCTACTCGTATATTAGTTGCTTTACAATTAAAAACCATTAAAACTACACTACTGCCGTGCGCTTGTGTAATGATTCGTCGACTAGATCACCGATGTCAAATACTTTATGACATATCGGCTTTGTATAGTTAAAATACAGTACACTCAAAATATAAACTGTCGATACCCTAGGTATAACTAGTACAACACATACACAACTAGTAGATCTACTCGTATATTAGTTGCTTTACAATTAAAAACCATTAAAACTATACTACTGCCGTGCGATTGTGTAATGATTCGTCGACTAGATCACCGATGTCAAATACTTTATCAAGTACATTAGGTTGTTTTTCCAACGTTTCTTGTCACCTCTTCATATGTTTCACGGATGTTGTCAAGGATGCAACGATGTTTGCTCAGAATCGCATGGCTGTTCCGTTAATTTGTTCATGTCAAGAAATAAATCATGCTATCCCTTTCTCTAACGAAGTATTATTCTATAAATGACTAGTGTTAGTATTTTCACGCGTTTTCATTTCACACCGAATATCGTTAGAAGAAATATTTATAATATCAACCAGCCAAGTGCGAGTCGTGCTTCGAGGGTTCGTACTACTTTCGTGTAATTTTTTTATACTTTATAGATTGCCCTATATTAATTTCAAGTTCAACTTTTATATGTATTGCCGTTTTTGAGAGTTAAATACACATCGAATCCGAACCCGTGACTTCCGATAATCCGTGCCAAACGCCATGCCAACTAGGCCACCGAGGCATACCTTCCGAGCATCAAATTTGAACTCTCTACTTGATAATATGACTATTAAAGCATTAATGCCTGCTTAGCGATACCAAATATTACAATTTTGCAAGAGAACAAGTACAATTTAAAAAAATTATACCGACTTCCATTCTATTCAATTATTGGAGTGTAACTCAAAAAATACCAGACCGAATTTGATGAAGTTTAAATGGGACCACACCAGCTTTCAAACAAAACTTTTAAGGCGAAATGAGTTCCAAATTTCATGATTCGACTTCGCGAAAGCTTAGTTTTACGACGCTTAAACCTAATAACCGAAGTTGGAAAAAAAACCTAGTGTAAATTGAATATACGTCCTTATGAAGTATGGAAGCCAATACACGATTGAGCAAACTTGGCTCGATGAAAAAAATCGGCAACAATCCCTAAATTTTGACATTTTCCTTACGTGCTTCGTGGGAAAAAGCATTTTTATTCAATTATGGGCAAATATATTTCAATTAATTTATCACATTCGAATTCCCAATGAAATTTACTAGTGAACTATGGACTCCTTTATCATTAAAATTGTATCATTTGATTGTACGAAATAAATATAAAAAGTATAAGCACGTATTCAATTGAATTTTCGCATTAAATCGTCCATTCTGGTAGGCAATTCTCAACCTTATGTAAAGCACCGTAAATTGTTTTAAAATTAGGATTGGACCGCGCCTTAAGAAAAAAGAATTTTGAGAATCGGTTCACCCTATCGAAAGCAATGAGGTAACAAACATTAAAAAAAAGTCGAATTGAGTACCCGCGTCCGGAATTAGAACCCGCGTCTTCCGACAATCCATCTCAGACGCCATGACTACTAGGCCACAAAGGCTCGCCAACCGAGCATCAAACTATACCTCTCAATATGATTTAACCACACATGTAGCAATTCCTTGGAAAGTAGTATGAATTCTGAGAAAACAATTGTATTATTGGACAAATATAGCGATTGGCGAGTCTACGGGTATGGGGTCAGAGCGACATCTATTGAACAGCTTAACAAAATTATCCACTACCACCGAGGCATGTGAAACACCGATGACTCAATCCAGAGTATACACCATCTTGGCTCCAAATTTGATCCAAATCCCTCCAACCGTTTTTGCATGATTGAGTAACAAACATCCATACTATCCATATTATATATCCATAATATATTATGATTAATGAAAATGTGTCATATTATATATGTTACCTACTTTATCAAGTTCAGTAATGTGGGGAACGCAGATCCCTATAACACAGGCTTCTAGCCTAGTGTAGAGTTCTGAGGCCTATCTTATATTTTTTAAACGCCAGTATCCAGTAATGTGAAGTTAAAATTTGTATTTCTTATGTCATATAGTTGCCGATAAAAGTGTATTATTATTATTATCATACGTACAAACTTTTACTACCTAATATTACTATCTGCGCCCCGCGGTTTCAGCCGCGTGCTGATGCATGTTGATGATGAAAAGTATCGTATGTGTTATTCGAGAGCCTCAACTTTATATACCTACCATTTGGTAGCCAATCCGTTCAGCAGTTCTGGCGTGATCAATAATACCTCTATCCAAAACAACGAGAAAGAAGAAGTAATTGACAATATTATGTAACGTTATCTATAATTCGTGTTTCAGCAATCGATGCATGTTGTGTTAAGATATTCAACTCGGTTCGTTGCTAAATACAGTTAATCAATATGACAAGTTTATCAAACAAATCTCAAGGAAAAGCGTTTGAATAAATAGCGCCTTTCGAAATTATCACAATCAAAGATTTACTATTTAATAAGTATTACCAATACTATTTGCGTGCTCAAGATGTAGTTGATATGAGTGTCACAAATTTACAAGGTTTTAGAATGCTTTCATGGTGCATATAACATGTGGAAAGTGCGATGAAAATAAAAGTCTTGCCCCTTTTTTGTAAATAATGTATATAAAATAGTATAGTAAAAAAAGTAAATAGGAAGTAAAGAAGCTATCATCATCATCATCATCAGCCTGTAGCAGTCCACTGCTGGACATAGGCCTCTCCAATTGCACGCCACTTAGGTCTATCTTGGGCTTCTCGCATCCAGTTTTTGCCAGCCGTCTTGCGCAGATCGTCACTCCACCGTGCCTCAGGACGTCCTACACTACGTTTGCCGAGACGCGGTCTCCACTCTAGAACTCGTTTACCCCAACGGTTGTCGGTTCTACGGCTAATATGGCCAGCCCACTGCCACTTCAGCTTGCTGATCCGGTGGGCTATGTCGATGACCTTGGTTCTCTGACGGATCACTAGCTGAGCAAAGAAGCTATAAATGATATAAATATAATAATATAATTAAATTTTGCTCACAAGAACAACGCCATCTAACGGTGAAATTTTCTTTCCAGTACTCCAAAGTTTTCGCGACTGTTCAAGCTGATGATAGAACAGCGGCTGCAGCCAAACCAGATAGATCGCATATTCGGCCCTAAAACACGAGGAAGAACACTTCTGCATCCTGCCTGAACCGCCTACAGGGATGATCACAGACTGCACCTTCATCGATTGAAACTGGATGAGCACGACATCGTGATGCTCTAAACACTATCGGTAGAATCATATAAAGTTAGTCCGCCTGACGAAACTTGTGAATGAGTGCTGTCTTATTTTTTTAGTTGTCACACATTGTTTGCAATGATTTGAGCGGCAATGATGAAATTTTCTTAAATATGAGGCATTTAAACAAAACATTCCTAGCAAAAAGAAGTTTATCTGACATTAAATTTGATACAAAGTCATACAATAAAATATACTTACCCTCAACAACATGCCAGTTAATTATAAATCAGCTTTCAATGATTTGCTTTGCCGAAGCGATTTACTGTATTTAATAATGAAAGAAACCGCTGTATTTAAGAAACAGGTGTGTTTGAAATGATTCAGTGTTTTCCAATTACACGAAAGGTTTGCCTTTAATCAAATTATATAACGACGGGTTATGTTTATGTCGTAATTAACTTCATAATGATACTTTGGTCTTTTCAATTTCTGTATGTACAATTTAGGTTGAGTATCGGCACCCCTTCAATTTTATTAATGATGTCATGTAAACACAGCGTTGAGCCAAATCACTGAAGTGTATCCGAGAAATTGTTCTTATTATACACTGATTTACTTGTATTGTATACTGATATTTTTAACAAGTAATATAATTATATTCCGCAACTTTCAGTATGATTATACTCTAAATTCAAAATGCAATCTATATATATGTATATATTAAATGAACCCCTATTTCTCCTGGTCACGATATAACCTGAGAACGGATAGAACAATAATTATTTTCTTGTGTTAACCCGTCCAAATCAGCAAGACTCCAGTCCATTCATAAATCATTTATTAAAGCGTAAACCTGATGCGGCAGATTAATTGTTGTCAGGAATTCTTATGAAAGAAAAACCAAGAAAAGACGGGAGGTTATGGCGAGGCCGAATCGTACACGAACGACATCGCGGGCAGTCGCTGTTACCTTAATAAGCATCTAAAGCCACACACGGCATACTTGGTGCAAGTGTAGACAATGTATGCTTTAATATTTTATACGAGTGGGTTTAATAGCAATATCGAACCACTCCTTAGTCTCGCAAAAGCTCAAAAACTTTGGCAAATGGAGTGTTATTCTGAGTAGTGTCTTATGTGCATTGTTACGATAACTTTATACTCTCTGAAAGGACTTTAGACTTGGAGTCTCTATTAATTTGCTGAGTAATTTCTGTAACTTGTTTAACTATTAGGAGCTTAATGTTTGTGGAGAAGGACGGAGAGATCAATCATAATTTGAGTTCAAAGTTTAAAGTGAAATTATCTGATGAGTTTGTGTTCAAGGGCGATTAAAGCAAAATGTGTAAAGGACTAGATGTTTTCAACGTGGCTATATAATAATTATAATTTGATATATTAAACTGTGCTTGGTTTGCGTTGGAGTTGCGGAGTATTTTACTAAGTTGGCGCTATGAAACCATAAGTAGATAAATAGTTTTAGTAGAGTTTAGGTTTCCATTTGCTAGTATAATCTCTTGTCGGATATTACTTACCTCAAACTCAAAATTTAAAGAGATGAAGATCAAGATTTACTGATAAAACAACTACTTCTTCTACAACTACAATCAATAAACCATATTTTAATAGTCCCGCTTTCTAAAATAATTAAAGCCGTAGACAAATTCTTAGACAAAACAGCGGCAAATTTTTGAATAATTTAATTTTTAAATTGTTTTTGCTGAGTTTATAACATATTTTTGTAACAAAATGGCATAACTATGGCAACTTCAACAGCATACTAGAGTAGGTATTCCAAGCGTCTTTCTCTTTTATAATACTAACATTGCATAAACCTCACTGAATTTACGTGCCGTAAGCATATGCATTTTGAAATTAAGTCAAAACAAACAATCTCTTACGATTATTCCTTTTTAAAGTTCACGCCCACCTATTTTGTCACTGAACTCACTGGTTGTACGAGCCAAGAGGATTTCTAGTACAAGAGACATATCGTCTATATATAATAGCATATTTAATTTCCTCGCTGCTTACGATTTGCATTACGATGACAGCAGCGGTAGGCTTCACGGAGTGATGAGCAGTATCTCTATGCGATGAGTGCATTGCCTCAGAACTATTAAAGACAGATGCGGTTCTTAACATCTGACGAAGGACTTACCTTTCTTGTTTATAAATATTATCAAATACAACAGGTTTATATCTTCGTCAAAACACATCATTTGCTAAAACAATTGAGCGAGACAAATAATTACGATAAAACTTTCAACTTCATAAGCCCAAATTACCTTTCCAGTGAACGAGACACACTGCATAGTCCTAGACCGACCAAAGTTACCAATGACACATTATTTCTGGAACTTCCGAACAATATTGAGCAAGACTGCGTCCCGGAACGTCGAACTTCCACCTCCATTGTGATAAACGCCAAACAAACTTCAAACTGGGCCAACTTGGCAAATTTTGGCCGAAAGGTGCACTCATAAACAAACTTGGCCAAAGTTTTAATTGCAGTAGATTGCAACTTTTCCACGTTGGGCCAACGTGTGTAATCTGGGTCCATGTTTACTGAAATTTTCAACGTTCTAGTGTCAAGGACTTATTCTGTAACATTGTGAGTTCTCAGCTACTGTAAGTAACTGACGATGTTAATATTCCACTTTTAGTTAGATTTCTCCGTTTTATGATATTCGTATTTAGGGTAAAATATTTCGAAGATAGCTCGTGGGTCGTGAAGGTTTGCCACCATTACCACCACCTCGAACTTCAGCTTTTTGTGAAGTCTAGACCTAATGTGACCACCTTTGACCGCATCATAAAGTGAGATACTGATCACGCTGAACCCGATCAACTATAGAAGCATAGCGTGATAATTCTGTTGAAAAACGGGCTATGTGTGTATCTATCTTGTTCATTGTGCTATTTGTGCATGGGAACGAGTTCTGAGATTTGCTTTAGTAATCTTAATTGTTGTCTATATTTATAAGCATATTTCGCAAGAAATGTCTAACAAGTGCACCCACGCAGCAGTATTATTCAATCAAAATCTATTAATTGAGCACGCCTTAAATTTATGTCTTTGACGCTAGCACTCTTTTCGACTACAGTATGTTCACATTTACCACTTGAGCTCAAAAAAGGTGGTCGAAAAGGCTAGTCGCCAACGATATTAAACAAAAGTTCTTGAAGCATATCTACCACTACAGTTTACGTTTCAGGTAAATGATGATAACTCTGGAGTAGTGAGTGAGGCTTGTCCGTCGAATGGGTGTCTTCAGTACGAGTTGTACTCGTACGACCTTCTTGAACTTCAAGTGAACGTAAAACGTAAAGGTCTTTTGAATGCCCACCATTCAGAGGCCGTAGCACAAACTATTTTGGTAATAGTATTCATACTGTAAGCGTCAACGTGTCACGCTTCGCCCACAAACTATGAGTTATCTGTGTCACAGTCACCCTAAATAAATTACAGTTTGTACTGTTTCACGTGACGACCAACGACGAAACTCATTGTATTTTTTATATATGGTAATTAATATAGAATAGTTAATTAATTTCAACTTTTACACAATGATAATTTGGCTGTTATCTGATTTTCTAACAAACATCAAAATAGTTTTAGGGTAAAAACATTTTGGATATAAGGCAGTTGTTTGAATATTTTAATATAAGAAAAAAATCTACATATGCACATAATTTTTTATTATTTCATGTGTACACATGAAAATCGTGAGACTGAGATATAAAGAGCCGCCTAATTCTTATCCTTTTGTTGAATATGCCCTTGTAGAAATATATACGCAACCAGAGAGTTGAAATTAAATCTTAGTACGCAACCTGTAAATGTTGTATATAAATATTACGTGGCGGTATATTTTGCCTGCAGATAAATTCGCTATCGCCCGATAATGCGAGTCCGGCTCTTTCCGGTTTTGGAAAGCCCGACCGAAGCTAAAAGCAGTTAATTTAACCATATATACCAAATGAAGTATATTACCTTAGTGTTCGAATTGTTTACAAACAAAAATGTGTCAGAAACAGTACAATAACCTTCTCTCACTTGTTCATTGTGCAATTTGTGCATGGGAACGAGTTCTGAGATTTGCTTTAGTAATCTTAATTGTTGTCTATATTTATTGGCATATTTCGCAAGAAATGTCTAACAAGTGCACCCACGCAGCAGTATTATTCAATCAAAATCTATTAATTGAGCACGCCTTAAATTTATGTCTTTGACACTATCACACTCTTTTAGTCACAGTTTGTACAATTTGGGCAAATTGTCGAGATTAATCAAAATATTATTTATATGTGCTTTTTGGGCAAACTAACCATTTAATGTTATATTAGTTCAAATATTAAAATAGCACTATATATAACATATAGCACAATAGACTAAATTAATTTACATTTGCAATTTTAGATATTATAGAATAAATTGATAATCACAGTCTTGTATACTACTAGGTATTTATTTTATAATGCATATATACGTAATCCTGTGTGAAGTTTTGCCGGCACCCATAACCTTCAAACCAGAAAACCATATAGTGAACATTATTGCATCGCGGTATAGACATAGGTTTGGCGGCAGTACTTACCCGGACGAAATTATTTACAAAGAGTTCCGACTATTTAAGAAGTGGTGGAGTAAGCATGGGAGATCATCCCATGCTTATCTATATTTTCAACCAATACGTGACCGATGGCGTTCACTCTCTTAACCTGAGTTAAAAGTGTTTGATTACTACCTAGTTAATTTATCTATTATTTAATTATTTATTTTATATCTTTTTTTAGAGTTCGGTTACTGGACTTTTTCCTGACTTTGAAATGACGGTGACCGGCCGATAATGCCTATAAGCTAGCATCTCTCCTCGTAGAGCACATGAAGCTTTTCATTTACAGTAGAGAATCTGCAAATGTGTTGCTATAATAGTTGTAGCAGCTGCTTATTATGCTAGAAACCCCAATAATATGTAATCCCTTGGAACAACTGACGTATGGAAATGTAATCCCGTTTCGGTATTGAGCACAATATCTGGCCGATACTGTTGCATAATCCTTAGTATGATGGACATCGGACGTTAACATCCGTAGAGTACAAAGGTACAAATAGAGGCACCGTCAATGAGTACAAAGTATGGTTATGGGTGTATAACGCTCTAGACATGTTTCTAATGTTAAATTATCAGTAGTTCAGCGAACAGTAGACCTTGCGAGAACATAGTCTTATAAGCGGCAATTTTTAACAGGAATTGACAACCAATCATCTCGGAGAGCACTTGATCAATTATGATCATATTCGAAAATTCTCTTTAAAATCAGGTACCTAATGTGTAGGTACCATACCATACTTTATTAAAATAGGTCGGTAAATAGCGCCGCAGCAAACTTCCCATCTTTTAGGAAATGTAACCTTCCCACGCAAAACCACTGACAGCAAAAAAAAAGCATGCATTCCAAGTTTCGTCAAGATTGGGTGAAAAATGCGACCTGTACAGGAAGACTTACGAACAACCTAACATACGGACATACGGAAGTCAATTTCGCCAGATAAAGCAGAAACGCTTCGCTGGCTCGGGCGAATACGTTTGGTTTTGTATAGAAATTAATTACATATTACCTTATCTGTGCCCACAGATAGTTTTCTTCTCTGTGTCTAATGGTCATAACCAGCCCCGTCATCGCTGAAGCTCTAATAGATGATATTTTTTTTGCGATTCAGGTTTATCTACCGAGTTCCAAAAAGGATGTTATTTTTTGTTACCTCATAACTTTCGACTGGGTAAACCGATTCTCGGAATTCTTTTTTCGTTTGAAAGCTGGTGCTTTCCGTGTGGTTCCATTTAAATTTGGTACAGTACTTTTTGAGAAAAAAACAACAAAAGTACAAATTGTACTTGTTTTGTTGACCATGTTGTTGATATCGTGGTCAGTAATTTATTTATGAGAACGAATTGTATCGATGACGAATTCAGTATATAAAATTATTTTATCGATATGCATATGGGGGATATAATGTTCAATCCCTACAAACCGTGCATTCGGGTATCTCCGATAATTTGGTTTGGTCGTTACTTCTTTTAGAAATAACTAATTTGATAAAGCAAGTTCAATTCAGTCCAATTCAGCTCCACAGAATTCCAATAAAATTTCAGCAATCAGTATCAATATAAAAAAAACAGTTTTGAATTGTATTACATGCATATACAGACTCAAGAATGATTTCTATTTGTCTCACATTATGAGGGAAAGCCTCGGTAACAGTTTTGTAACATATATGAATAGGTTACACTCTGATTCAATATCACTATAGATTGTGATTATTGTAATTGTAGTGGTCGCTTATAGAGACTAAGGTGGTGGTGTAGACCGCTGCAGAATAATAACTATTAAGTATTTTGGTAATAATAAGTAATTATAAGTATTATTTATTAAAAATACGGGATTACTCACGTAATATTTATCGGATAGGTCCGACTATAGTTTCGACCACATTCGGGGGCCTTTTTCAAGGAGTGTTCGGGACGCCCGCGTCGATGACGTCTCGCTTAGCACTGAGTCACGTCATCGACGCGGGCGTCCCGAACACTCCTTGAAAAAGGCCACCGAATGTGGTCGAAACTATAGTCGGACCTATCCGATAAATATTACGTGAGTAATCCCGTATTTTCAATAAATAATGATTGAAAACCACGTTAGTTTTTATAACAATTATAAGTATTATTATGTAATATTAAGTATTACTAAATATTTCAACGGTAAGTATACAAAAGTCTTAATTAACTGAATTCTACATGTTTGGGATAGTTCAAAGTTAAAAAAGACAGACAAATATGTCATAAAAGACAATTTCTAGCATGTTTTAGCAATATATGGTAAAATTTCATGCGACAAATGCAAACTCTGCGTGTACTGGTAAACGCTCCAGTTCCCAGGCTTTGTCGCGCGGGCCTCTTTGTGACTTGACTCTATCTGGATCACACACAGCTACCGCACGTATGGCTTAAAATACAACATGAAGCGGGTAATATAAAAAAATATGGCGGCTTATTTTTGTTGAAGACTTTTTTCATACCTTGATAAACTAATGTTAAACTACTATCTCTTTTGGTGATTAGTGATGATAAGGTCAAAAGTGTATCAAATGTGTAAGTGTTTTGATTTTTTCAGTATTTCAAAGTAAGATAAATTTATTTTTTTAAAAACTAAAAAAAACACGTACACGGCATAGTAGACAATGTGTTGACTGGTTAAAAAATAATCACTGAAATCGGACAATGTTAACAGGTAGAAAAGAGTTTTTTCTTTTAGTATGGACAAGTACTAGGTATGCAATCCCCTTATGCGCTTAGGGAAAGGTTTTCAATCTTGAATATGGTAGTTACAATGAATTGTTCTACAACAGCAACTCTACAGGTGTTACCTTTACCAAAAGCACTAACAAGTGGGGATCAAATATCATCGTTTAAAATATAAAAATATATGGACATTTAGCCCGGACCGCATTGGGATTGTGGTTTTGCAGGCATACCTTGAAAGTGACTTAATTAGAATATTATAACGAAAACAATCTACAGTCAATTAAAAAAAAACGATTGATGATGATAATGAATTATGAAATGAGAATGCTTTCTGGATATGTCCCTTGATTTGCATCTATAAGGGGGCGTACTAAGGAAAATCCCAATCCTTTACTTGAATTTTTACTGTACTAAATCATGTTTAAATTGTAAACAAAAATTCATGTGGATACTAAATTATATTCGCAAGGGCGTGAATTTGGCGAAAACACGATGGAATCAAATTTTCTCGATAAAATAAAATCACAAAGTTACCTCTATTTTTCATCGGTTTTCGTTTTGATTCAGTTATAGTGTATATTGTTGTTTATTTAGTTATATTAATACAAAAATTAGATAAATAATTTCACTTACTCATATCCTAAAGCTACACTTAGCGATTTTACGAAATAAATTAAATGTTACGTGTTATTGAAGTAGAATGTAATTGGTGCTTACTACGTTTTTATGCCGCGAAACATGCAATCATCCGTCTCACGCTACTAAGACTAAAGACGTACGTTTGTTTCACCAGCCAGTCGCAATCAATGTAATACAGTTTCCCGAATGTGTTAACACAGTTAAGTTTTTACACTCGCTCGACAGCTCTCAAAGGCAGATAAAATATTCTAAAAAGCCCTTAAATGTATCCAAATTGGCATAAACCAATTTGATACTTTTAGTTTAAATAATGAATGCCCCGGGCATAATTATCATTTCGATTCTGATCTAACTTGCTACCGTTTACTCTTTGGTACTTTATTCTATATGAATGAAGAAAAGTTAATATTTATTTTCGGGTGGTATAGTTTTATTCAAATACATATTATTGCAGTGTGATGAGATAAATTTAATTAAACTGTAGTGCAAGTTATGCGATGAGAAACTCTTACAAGTGGTTCACTTGTAGCCACACCCTTTCAAATTGAATAGGAATAATCCTAATATGCTCATTTATTTTGTAGACATCAAGTTACATAAAACACAGTTCTATAATTAAGAACCTTTTTTTTGAAGTCTCCATAACAATATCCATAATATAAATATAATTATACAATTTTAATATGAATAATAGATTCAGAACATCATACATCGTTTTGTTAATCAGACAAAATGGCAAAAACTTTTAAAGTTATAATTAGATAAGTGACATATAGCCTTCACGTAAGGTGTAACAATTTTTATTCCGAAAAAGGGAACCGACTTAAGTACCAAAAACTGTGAAATAACTTGTTGAAATCAGTACCATGATAGTTCAAAAATAGATACCTTTATCACAATATTGTACGTATGGTACCGACTTCAACAAGTTATGTCACACTTTTTGGTATTGAAGTCGGTTCCATTTTTAAGTAAAAAAGTTTTTTAGCGACCCTTGCTACTTAAGGGATCGATTGTCATTCATTGTCAATGATATCATCAAGATAGGCGTAACCCTTTTCAGTTTTTGGAGTGTAAATAATAAAAGAATTTTAAGAACCTGTTCACAAATGGGAGAGAAATCGGCCAACATACACAAAAAAAATATACACACAAAATACAACCTCCTCCTTTTTTGAAGTCGGTTAAACATAGAATTCAAAATACGCGATACTGCTACAGCTTTTGTCATTACCATATCGAACTTCAAGTACCGCTTACGCCGAAGCAAAATTGTAACAAGTGCTTCGACCTTGCTTTCTAATAGTACACCAATCGAACTATATAGTTTTAATGAGCCAATAATAAGCCAAGGTTTCTCATTTGACCACTATGATAAACAGATAATATATATTTAGTTCAACTGCGAACTGATTATTTATCATTCTTATACCACAGAGATAAGGTTCTCATAATAACATTCCACGTTTCGTGTTTGATATATATGTTTCTTACCTAATTACCATCTGGCTACTAGAAGATAAAATCATTGTCTCGCTTTTGTCGTTTATCTTGGTCTATTTGTTTGGTGTTATCGCGATCGATTGTGTAACGAATACCTTTGTTGGATATTATGCAATACCAATTAAGAAGTTTGCCTATGATTCGTACGTAGCGTTATAATTTATATTGTATACTTTTATATGTTAGAATGTCTGACATAACCTATAAGAACGTTATAATTTTATTAATTAACCGGGTTTTACACTTACGCGTAGTCGATTTGACGGTCGACAAATTGTTTCGATTTCATTCTAAAGAAGGCTTTCATTCTCCAGGATATTGAGTGCGGTGTTCGTCGTTGTGTCACGCCTACGAGACATCGGCTCGCTGTGCACGAAAGAAGGCTTCCGAAAGAATCCGAAACAATTTTCGATCATAATATCGTCAGCGTTTTAGTCTCACGTTAATCGCGTTCTATTAAAGCAAAATTTAGTAACAAGCTACTAGTAGAAAAACAGTTACAAGCAATGAAAGAGAGAATCGTCTGTCAGTATGTCAATACCCTTTTACTAATACATTTGAAAGTGGTGAATCGAACGTGACGTAATGTGTGACAAAATGTAAGAACATTTAGTTTAGATTGTACTTCAATCCGACTTATAATTTCGTATATTGTACGGAACTCTTGGTACACACAATTCTATCTTGACTCGCTGATTAGTAGGTTGAATATTAAAAATAATATTCAGTCTTCTACCATTCAAATACTAAAAATATATTATGTAACACTGCAAAACCCTCATTTATATATTCCCATTCTGACAGCAATTTTGACAGTACGTAACTTATATTCCTTCGCAAGACATACGACCTACATATTGACAACCACTAAATTCCAAAGCGATCAATCATCACCATTCAATTTGAATTTTAATAATGCTATTAAAAACTCACCTCTAGGCAAATCAAATCTGTCACAGATATTATAATTATAATCGTAATAATTCATTGTTGGGCAACAAAATGACCTTAGCCAGTTTATTTAAATCTGACACAATGGAAATGAAAGCTTAGAGACTTGTTCAATCCAAGTTTGATGATTTAATAATATAGCGGCTTAAAAACCTAATAATTACAAATCTTTATGTTGCCCACCAGCTGTGTGAAAAGATAATAAAAAACAATTAAATAATTAATAGCCGTGTTGTGTTGAAAACTTGGATTGTTTGATGATGGATAGTCGGTTATAAAACATAGGAACTTTAAAAATATATTTTCTAACCTTATTTTCTTACATTTCGTTGCCAGATCATACAAAATATGTTTATGTTTGTTATTATTACAATATTTTTATAATGTTTTATTAGTTATGTTGTTATTACAATAAAATGATATTTTATTTATATGTGTCAAATTAGTAACTTAACTCATAAAATTTATAATATATTTTTCCCAAACCGTCTACTGGTTTTTTTTTTTATTTGGTCCACAAAACTGGATACACTCTTAATGCTTAACAAGAGAAACAAAAACAAAAACATGTGTAGAGCGAGTGTCACCTTCTCGAAGTGGACACAGCATGCAAAATTTTAAAGTACTTTAGTGAGAAACTTGAATTAAATCACACTTAATAAATTTATAAATTAGGATGACTTAGTATATCAGCCTCTCGGGCCCTATCCCAAGAATTCACTAATTCTTGAAATTTCTTTTTGAAACTAGGTACCGAGAAGTCAAATATGTCCAAGTCCTGACATATGGTATTATACGAATTACAAATGCGATACAGTGATGAATGCTGACCATAGTTTGTGCGAGTTCTAGGTAGGCTGAACGTTTTTCTATTTCGGAGACGGCTACAAGAACGTGGAATAGCTAATTTTATATGTTCCAGCAACAGAGAACTATCGATAAATCCGTTAACTAGTTTATGTAGAAACATTATATCCGCAATATCTCTTCGCTGTTGGAGCGGAGACATATTGAAATGTGCCAATCTTGAGTCATAACTATCAAGTTTGCGACAGAGATTTTTGAGTATGAAAGATGGTACAAAAATCTAGATTGAAGTTTTTCCAACCTCTCTATATGTCCTTTGTAGGACGGGTTCCAAACCGGGCTACAGTACTCCAATTGACTACGCACATAGCAGTTGAAAAGCAATTTTGAATTTTGGTACAACTCACTGATAAAAATAAATAATTTTGATGATGTAGATATGAAATTTTCAAAGAAAAGCGAACTGTATGAAGCCAGGAAACCCAACCTATGTACGCGTAAGACCATTTGTGTAGGAGAATGTCGTAGGTATGTTGGTATCGCCTAAGTACCACTTGAGTACTGTCAATGTGAAAGGCGTCAATATGCCAGTCAATGTTGTCATTGGTTAGTTTTAAAAATGCTTATATTGTATTTTCAATGCATAATTAAACAATTTTACTATCTATCACAAAATCTATTTAAGAGACGCATTCACTCGAACTCACAAAAAAGCAAACAAGCTACCATCATAACTTTTTGTGCCGACCATCCATTATTTATCCTCACCAAGTCCAAAGGATGTAATTTGCCTGCATTATAGGTAATTAATACAATTGTCCGTAATGCCACTACGGTGTTTCCAAGTTATCTTTGTAGCCCATCTGTTCGTCAGGGCTATTTGTGGTTCATATTTCTACGAAATTGCAAAAGCCTTATTGCTGTGATCACCTCAGGCTATGAGTTGACGGTACTGGTAAAGAGGATGTAGTGTTGAGTCATATTTTTGATAGTGTCTATAAGAACTAGAATATATCTCTATGTATAATTAACGTCTTCCTTTACTACTACTCCTCCTTCCATACTTTTGTAGTTCTAATGACTTATTCATGAGGTCAGAAAATATTTTTAGCCACATTATAACTTCGTATGTTCATACATCGCAGTCATCTGTTTTTTGGTAGCATTGTTTTACATCTTAGTACAAATAATGAAGCTTTAAATTAAGTCTATATAAAATAATCATGATGTCAAACATTTAACCAACATCATCACATCTTTTATCATTTTGTTTTTTAATAATCGATGCATTATAACTATGTGTGTATGTCAAGTATTATCTTTTATAATGTTATAATATAATAATGAGGATTTAGTCAAAGAATAAAAATATTTAATATCATTAACAAATGTAGCAAGATCAATAAATAGAATTGTTCCCTATTAATTATATGATACCGACAAAATTATCAAACTGTAATGTAGGTGATTGATAATACAACTTTGTCACAAGCCCTTTCAGAATGTAATGATAGACTGGTTTGTAAGGAATACGACTTTAAAACTAATATACAAATTGAAAATGATTTATTTAATAACAGCGTCGATGACGAACTTTTTAGCGCGTGTCGAAATAAATAAAGCAACAGCCGAGAAGAAGCAGCAAACAAATTATGGTCTAAGGTTAAGAGACAAGTAAAAGTTAGGGAATCAATTACGGCTCAATATCTTGTGCATGTCTTAACGAATTCATGAGCATAAGTATTTTGCCTTGACCTATATTTACATACAGAAATAAAAAAAGAAAGTTTCAACGAATGCATATGTAGCCATATCTGAAGCTATTAATTATTTGTGTCACAAAATATTATAAAATGTCACGTGGATCTATTAAAACTAAAATTTATAACAACCGTATTTCTCGTCCTACAATATGTTACACCCGTATAAGGAAACCATTCCTTTACCGATATCAATAAACCTTAATCCAACCTGTTGCTGCCATTACAACTATTTAAACCTTACACAACATAAATCGCGAGTAAACTAACAATACTAAAGCACGGTTCGACTTGCTTTTCCATGTGATAACTGTCAGAGAAAACTAAGCATATTCAAATGAAGTCCTATGTGAGAGAATGACAGCGAAGCGAAACAATGCTATGTTTGTTATTATAATCGTAAATAATAAATAACTATCATGACGAAACTATTAAACATGATGATATTATGTTGATTCTAGCACGTGAAATGATGAAATATTAGAAATCTAAGCGAAGAAGTAGATATTAATAATTCTATAGATATTTTTTTATCACAACACATTAATATTTATTTATTTTGTTTTAAATAGGATACGTTGTAAAATTAAGCAACGATTGGTTATAAATAATTATGAAGACATTTTATAATGCATCAAAGGTCGCACGGCCAGACACAATAGAAATTTCATTGTTATAATGACATCGACCCTTGAAGGGATAAGGTTTCCGTATCGTATAACTATATTTTATATAACACAAGGAGCTTATTTTTGGGAAGCTAGAAAATATAAAACAAGGTCGTGTTAGTAATTACACACTAACAATTCAAGAACGGCTGAATGGTTTTAGATGAATTTGGTGAGTAGATGATGATAGTAGATAGATGTGGCGCTGGATAATATATTTAGAAGATACTTTTCATCATCATCATCATCATCGTTATCAATTACTACGCGCATTTACTAACCATCATAGGGCGTAGCTAGTTTTAAATATATTTATCTGGATATATTTTATATTACTAAATTATCGCTTCAGTAAAAGCGCTTTGTTAATTTATGTTTTAGAGGTTACATTTGTTTTAGTGGTTTTATAGCACCCCAGCGCATCGCATCGCGTTTCGTCGCTCATCTAGGTCAAAGCGTCGACAACAATACTATAAATTCAGGCCTTAGACGACGGAAGACATTTTAGTTCTCAATGCATCTGATGGTTTCTCGATTGTAATTCCCTGAGTGTGGGTGTCGGTTAAAAAGTAACGGGAATGACTATTAGTTATATTAATGTGAAGGGCATGGCTTGGTAATTATGATGTGACACGAGTGTGTAGGTTTTTTATTTTATCTATTCTAACAAACGTTCTTCACACTGAGAACTTAGTTGATTTGTAAATAATTGCTTAATTTATAATTATAATTAACTCTTCTCGGCGTGTGACACCCACACGGGTGTAAAACACAATTTATATTCGCAAAACAAGAGGCGTAAGACTAAACTATGGTCGGTATGGTATAAATTTCATGCAAAAATAAAATATGTATGGTAAAGGACCGTTTCATCAACCTTAAGAGGATTGCATAGCTAGTACTTTCCATGCTAAAAGAGAAAACTCTTTTCTACCTCTTAACATTGTCCGATTTCAGTGATATTTTTTTCATGGAATCATGACATTGTTTAATATGCCCGTACGTTTTGATTTTTTCAGTTTTTTGAAGTTCTAAAAAAGGAAATTTATAGTACTTTGAAATACTGGAAAAATCAAAACGTACGGGCATAGTTAACAATGTCATGACTCCATGAAAAAAAAATCACTGAAATCGGACAATGTAAAAAAGAGGTAGAAAACAGTTTTCTCTTTTAGCATGGAAAGTACTAGCTATGCAATGCTCTTAAGAATTAGTGTCAAACGATCCTAAATCCTGCTGATTAGGTGGTTGCTTCTTATCTAAGGCTATATCTATTACAGACCTAGCGTAATAGCTAGGGGACGTCTCATCGCCGTCACAGATTATATAAATAATTTGATTTTAAGACAAACAGGCATTCCATACTTGTTCCATACTAAATAAACTCAGCAATCAGACAAACAAAGATACAAAATGATAGACAAGTCTGAAGCAATTACAAGCAAATCTTAATAGTAACGTATTAAAAGTGTACCTATTTTGATATCTAAGTATATTTTTATTTCTTTCCTTACAAAATATTATTACTTCCTATCAACGGACGTTAAAGAAAGTGTTCTTTATTCATGCCAAGATCTATGTAACAAAACAAAATCATCAGATCCCCTAATAGTTTTTTCTATGAAGAGTTCAGAGTTTTTTCTATGAAGTTTTTTTTTTTTTTTTTTTTATTGAGTTTTAAGATTTTATTTTATTTTCATTGTCTTATACTATACTGGAATATACCTTATAGTCATTGATCATTTGGTCGTCTATTAACCCCGCATCTCCAATCTGACGTCAATAAATCACTAAGGGCTCAGAGAGGCCTATTGCATAAATCGCATAGGACAGTTCAGACACAGGACATACTTAGTTTATACTCAGAACAGTCTGATACTTGATACGGGATATGGAAAGAAGTCTAATAAATCAATGACAATGTACCAAGTTTAGAATTACAGGATAGTTTCTATGTATTCGTATTTTGTGTGTAGATTGTAGTCTTGCGGTTGCATTTTGCAGTTCCCGCAGTAGTATGGCAAACGTGTTCAATCTACACTTCTACACTAATATTATAAAGAGGAAAAATGTGTTTATTGGTTTGTTTGTTTGTCTTGAATACGCTTTGAAACTACTGGACCAATTTGAAAAATTCTTTCACCATTAGTATCAATTTTTTTTTTGACGTGTGGAAATGCTGTTACGCATTGCCGTATGCGGGGGGGGGGGGGGGGGGAGGCATACGGGGTATGACGGACTCCGCTAAAGGCGCCCATACCGTCTAAATACCCCACGGTGTTCCAGCGTCTTCGACTGACGGGGGGCGTGGGACCGAATTATTCTACCACAGCCCCCGTCGACGCCGCTGCCCGCTGTAAAGTGGCGGGCCCTCCTCGGTGAGGGGTGTCAATGGGAACACCCCTCCACCTCGTGTGATGCCCCCCGAACACGGAGGGGGCATCAACATCACGAAAGGACCTATCTCTGATGGGTGACGGCCCAGGCCCTCTCAGCGGAGACGGAGTGCGGGCTCGGTTAGTCCGCGCTCTCCGGAGTGGAAGAGAGAGAGGGTCTCTCTCCCTCTCACGCTCCGCCGCCTCCCAACATCTCTCATCGGATCCGTATCTCATCGGGAGATCCGTAGTATCCTACATTATCCCTTATGAACATAGGCTATAGGAAATTTTCAAAAACTTAGGGATCTGTATAAAAACTTTCAGAATGTAAAATAATCATTATATTGCAACTAAACCATAGAGCAAAGTGATGAACAAACCTTTTTATAGAAGACGTCACTGTCTCTACAAAAATGTCTGCAATACCATGGGTGCCTTCCGATTGAAGTCATGATCGATTTGAGCGCTGTGATCGCCATTCCTAATCAACAAAAGCGCGACAACGTAGACCCATGTGACGTCATGGATAACGTCATCAAGGACGCCATTTTTCGATTTCAACGACCACGCTGCAAACTGAAATCACGGTGAGCAGCCCGTCAAAAATGACAGTTCATTGATGTGCGCGTGATGCGGTAGCTATCATCTGTCTGTGTGTACGTGTCTTCCATGCCATGAGCAAAGGTAGCATGGTTTCAACCCATTACTAATTCACGATATTGAATCGGAATGGAAAATAGTGATAATATCGCCAAAATCAGTTTTCACGCCGCTCGGAAATTACCACATATAGGTCTGACTTTTAAAGTTATGTCAAAATAAATACTTTTTTAAGTTACATACGCAATTGTATCGCCAAAAACAATGATGTTATATATAAACAGAGGTAGATACGACTTACTGCGCTCGGCTTGGCGACATCAACACAAGCTAATTGTCTTGACTCAACTTAGTTCTAGCCTGTCTGGCAACGAAGCAGCACCTATCCAACGTTTAGGAAAATGCCTTGTGTGTTCAGAAACTGCAGAACATATACTGGGACGAGTGTCAATCAAAATTGTATTTTAATATTAATTAACTCCTGCGAGGTTGACGTCGCCACCCACGCGAACAAGACAAGTAGCGAGCGACAGAGAGATCGAGGTTGTCATTGGCGGTTGTATTGTCGGCAACAGGCGAACGTTTATAATGATATGTTGATCCCTTTCTGACAGCTAGGATTCATATATCTTCGTGTTCTTTTAATCTTGTCAGTGTAGTTCATGTCGTTGTGCGACTTATATACTATAGCTATAGGTAGGTATAGCATAAAATTTGCTATGTTTAAACTTCATATTCAAGGAGTAAAACGTCTCTATTGTTAATCTCATTGGCCGAAAAGGACCTATAACGCGTACGCTGCGGAAACTATCGAGAACAGAGCAAGTCACGCAGGTACTAACGTTTTATAGAGGACATTAATGTCAACAAAAATTGCCATATGTCTAACTATTACAGTTATGTCACAATAACTACTATTTCACGTTAAAATATGCAAATTCGTTATTAATCCTAATAATAAAGAAGAAAGATTGTATTCAACATCATGTTTAGTAAAGTGTTCTTGTAATGTTTCATTATCGGCCTTCAAGTTTATTTCAGCTACGCAACCTGTCACAGAATCACAGACATATTATATACATGCCCTTAAATAAGCAGTAACATTAATACAGGGAATTTGTTATAAACGTTTAACATAAAATAGCGCACAGCAGTTTTCCTGCCGTGCGATTCTGTAATGATTAGTCGATGCGCTCGTCGACGAGCTCACCGATGTCAAATACCTACTTTATGAGATATCGCCCTTGTACATAAGGTTGCTTTTCCAACGTTTCTTGTGATCTCGTCATTTGTTTCACGGATGTTATCAAAGATGTAACGATGTTTACTCTTAGAAATTCGCACGGCTGTGCCGTACTAAATGACGTTATTAAAATTTAAGCAGAGTTTAATTACAGTATAAGTAAGGCCAAATTGTCGAGAAACTTTCATATCAATGTGAAGGAAGGCAAAACGTAATACATATTTACCGTTTCTTTAATTTCAATTAAATGTGCATACACAATCAGCCGAATACGGGAAAATATTTGACTAAAGTAATTAAAACCCGCAATTTAAGGTTGCAATATGAGACTATAATCAAATAAAAGCTCATTAATTACGAACCGGCCTCTGAGAATATTATTTGATATGATTAATTAAAGCTTATAATTAATGAAATGGCAATACCCGAGGCATGCCCCGGCAATAAACGATAGTAGCCGTCGTAAAATAACGTTATATATTTTAGGAAGAATTTTTAAATGCGATAGCTATTAAATTACAATTTGAACGTTATTGTGTAGATAATAACATATAATATTATGATATTAATTGCGTGTTGTCTTTTTCTGTCATAATACAAGTATATTGATATTTGCTCAAAGTCGCTCAACGAGCTATGGAGAGGGCTATGCTCGGGGTTGCTCTACTTGATCGAATCAGAAATGAGGAGATTCGTAGATGAACTAAAGTCAACGACAAAGCCCAGAAGATAAGCCAGTTGAAGTGGCAGTGGGCAGGCCACATAGCACGCATAACTGATAGCCGATGTGGCTGGAAGGTTGTGGAGTGGAGACCACGGACAGGCAAGCGCAGCGTAGGTCGTCCACTGACAAGGTGGACTGACAACCTAACAAAGGTAGCAGGACGACGTTGGATGCAGGCCGCTTCCAACCGGACCTTTTGGAAATTGTGGGGAGGCATATGTTCAGCAATGGACGTCCTATGGTTGAGATGATGACATTGAAATTTTATTAAGAAAAAACGCTAGTGAAATACTTTTTCGTGCATATCTAATAGTAGCTGCGCCCGCGGTTACAACCCCATGGAGATGAATGATGATGATAAAAATATGTTTTAAACCACCTCATCCATACAAAATTTCATCAAAGTTTGTCCGGCCGTTTGTACGTGACGTAACAAACATACAAACGCTTTCTCACAAACTATCGCCTCCATAATATTAGTGTGATTTGTCAGTCTATTGTAATTTTATCCATAGCTGATTTAAAAGAAATTTACGTTCTAAATAAGAAACAGTTTAGTAGCTGTAGAATTCTTTGTGAATAAGTTCATCCGGAGAAGTACTGCCATTACCATTGGACCTATTTCTACCGCGAAACTGTAATATTTAAAATATTTACTGTGTTCTGGGTCGAGGGGTATGGGTTCCGGCGAAATTACAGAAAAATGAGACACACAGCTTAATATCTATGACATTTTTGAGGTTACGAGCGCAGTGTAGTTCATCACTTGTGATGCATCTGTTTTAGGCTGAGGTTACAACGTAACACCAGTTGGGCCTCTTGGTTGAACCTACCGTCTCCTAATAACAAAACCACCCAACACCTTCAAACCGGGAATGTATGGAACTTTTAAGACGTTCATCTGGTAGGACTTAGAATAATCATAATAATCATAATCATTTATTACATAAATAAGGCATTTTTTAACTTTAAATTACAGTGTAACACCTGGTTCCTAAACTAGGCTCCTGACCCGTGTGATAGCTACCAGGCTCTTTCATAGTCTAATAGAATAGTCCAATTCTTAGGCTTAGGCCAGGTAAGTACAGAATGTTTATGACAATAAAATGTCTCATTCATGCAAATCTTGCGTCCAATGGTAAACAGTATGCCTGCCCAGGATCATTACAAACAGTGACATTCAGATATTGATACCGTCATATTTCTTTACACTAGCCTGCATTGCGATCAAAGTCAAAGTCAAAATCATTTATTCAATTTAGGCATCAAAGACGCACTTATGAACGTCAACTTTTCATTATAATGTACTTTAAAGACTCTACCGCCGCGTTCCAAAATATATAGAGCCCACCGAGAAGAAGAGGCAAGAATCTCGGGGCCATTCTGTTTATATAGATGTTTACAATGTTTCTACTTAGGTACTACAAAATATTACATTTTATGTGTGGCAGAGAGACAGCTTGCCAGAAGTGGAGTATTCCAAGCATCTTTATCTTCTATATAATGTCGAACTTTATAGTAAGCTTTTTTTATTAAAGCGTTTTTACAGTCAACTTGAATTTGCCCTCTTGAGCTCAGTTGGTTGCTTTGGGATTTTATTGTAAAAACGCACACAATTTCCTAGGAATGCCTTATTAGTCTTCGCAAGTCTAAAACTAGGTACAGCTATCCTATTTGTATTTCTGGTATTAAAAGTGTGGTGATCACTATTTAACTTATATTTATGTAAATTTTTACGAACATACATTATATTTTCAAATACATGTAAGGAAGGCAACGTTAATCGATTATTCGATCGATCGACGATTTCTTGAAAAAAATCTCTCAAAGATTCACGGGGACCCATTTCGTATATAGCTATACGTTTCTGAAGGATAAATATGGTCTCTATATCAGCCGCTGAACCCCATCTCGCTCATCCTCACCTGATTTTTGAGCCTCATTAGCTAAATCATTATGTGTTAAATGTAAAAAACAATATTGTTTACAAAACATTTAATTAATGTAATTCGAACAATTCTTGTACGGGAAACTTTGCCAGCACTTTATTGGTGTTCCTTATCAGTTTCTTCACAATCGCCAAAGCGAATGGTGCCTGCAGTACGTTTGCCACAATTTTATCATTTTCATTAATAAATTTGTGAACTGGTTCCGCTGAAAATAATTAATTAATTAAATAAATAAAAGAAGAAAACAGCTAGCATTTGTATCTCATATCGCATAATCACGGAATGGTGACGAAACTGTGGAATGTACGAAAACAAATCAATATGACAAAAATCATTCTTCTGTGAAGCATACATTTGTACACAATTTTTATACATCGGCAATATTTTGGTTGCTACACACAATCAGTTTATAAGATAGATTCAATAGTTCCGATTTCTAGAAGTTAAAACAAAACATCAACACAGTTTTTACATCATGTTATACATTTCTACCGTGCGATTCTGTAATGATGACGACGACCAGCTCACCGATGTCAAATACTTTACGAGATATTGCCCATGTAAATAAGGTTGTTTTTCCAACGTTTCTTGTCATCTCGTCATTTGTTTCACGGATGTTATCAAAGATGCAACGATGTTCGCTTTTAGAGAATCGCACTGCTGTCCGTTCCAATCTTTGTTTCGAGCCGCAGTGTCGAAGGCCCAAGTCGCCCTAATGATTCATTTCATTTCAAAAATTCTTTATTAAGTCATAAAATCATTATTAAAATTGTACAGAACTAGTGTAAGTTTAATCCTAGTTTTTACAGTCGTATTTATTTTACAATTGTTGTTTTACAGACAATATAGTCTAAGCGAAAACTTTTAGAAATGGGATAAATAATACAGACGTGGTAAATATATTCAAGGTATCAACTGACAGTAATTATATTGGGATACGGAGTACATAAGCTTAAGTTGTAGCTTTACGTATTTAAAAGAAAGTTTAAGAATTCAGATACCAACTTTAGGCGAAATATGAATAAAATAACCGCGCAGCGCGAGCGCTTGGCAACGGCAATTCGCAGCTAGCAACAAGAACAGCTGTAGTCGTGAGCTACACATGCAATAGTGTGCGCGCAGTCCGCCACCGCGCGACGCGCACGCCACTCCCACCCGATACCGGCTGGTAATACAGGTGAGAGTGGCGCGCACGCCTGCTGCGACGGGCTGCGCGCGCCCGTGCATGTGACGTCAGCCTATTCATTGCACTCTAAGAACAAGTGATGGGGCAACTTGTAACGATTATAGTTGTCGATATAGGGAATATTTTTCTTGCGGGTTTTACACAGCCCTAATGATTGTCAACCTCCGTTAGAAGACAGAACAAGCAGAAGAAGAAGACACATTCCTGGCAGCAATTTACAGTCCATCTCATTATTTTTGAGTTTACCACAATAACTTATAATAGTATGTATGGTATGAACACTTTGTTTATAGTGTTATTACTGTAATTGTTCGTTTCATCTCGACAAAATGTATGGAGGTATGCTACTTACAATACGTGACATAGTATAAAGGTTTTAAGATATTGCGATACCAGACATGTGCGACGGTAAAGGTGGATGGCGAGCAGACAAACCCAGTCTCCGTACAGAAGAGTATAAAACAGGGTTTGTATTCTGTTCAACAATTACTCGGAAGTGATTATCAAAGAAGCGCTTGAAGCACGGTGTTGTAATCAATGGGCAATTTATAACTAGTCTCTATGGTGATGATACCGTTCTAATAAGACATACCTAGTTAACAGAGTTTCGTTACACAGAAGAAAATTCGGAATAAACATGATCATATCGAAAACTAAAGTTAGGTAATAACACACTCGCACAAAATCCGCGGAAATATTCAGTTAGAGGGTAACACTCTAGAGGAATTTGACAGGGACAAGTAATTAGGCTAGTGGCTCACCGATACTTGGGAAAGTGAAATCCGTGCTCGCATTGAAATAGCCCGTGCTTCATTCACAAACATGCAGAAAGTCATGTGCAGTCGTCAACTCTCTATCTAATTGAGAACCGGGCTCCATCAATGCTACATTTGGCCCGTTGTGTTTTGTTTGGCCGACCAAATGTGGTCTTACTGTTACATGCTTCGCGTCAGTAGGACGGATAAAGTTACGAACGTGGAAGTTTTACGCTGAATGGAAAAGTATCTCGAACTTATCCGGACTGTCAAGCAGAGAAAGGTCGCCTATTTCGGACGTGGTCTACGGCATGATCAGTTTTCCCTCCTGCAGACTATCATGATGGAAAATGTTCCCGGGAAATGTAAATCGGGTAGACGAAAGATGTCTTGGCTCCGTAATATCAGGGAGTCGGCAGGGATTAAGACCGTGGAGCAATTGTTCATATTAGCGCTTGACAAGGAACAATTTAAGAAGCTGACTGCCAACAGATAGACTTTAGAGAGACACTTAAACAAGAAGAAGATACCAGACAAATGTTACATGCAGGCTACCTGTTATGTTTCTAAACTCCCGAAAAAGTTTGCAGAAGAGTTACACCCTTAACACTCTATAGAAACACGAATTTACTATTATCGGCTCTGACACCACGACGCGAATACTAAACCTACCTTATCGATTACTTTACTCGCGCCACAAAATTGCAAGGATTTTGAGGTCCAAATTGTCAGCGCAACAATTGTTGCGAGTAAGTGTCACGCGCGTTTTTCTTTTGTTTATTTTTGAAAGTCATCCCAATGTTTAACCATAGAGTTTAATTTTTTAGCGTAATATATTTTCTTTCTATGGCAACACTACAAACGAACATGTCCTAACTGTGAACTTTAAAAAAATATAATCATGTTTATATTTTCATCTGTGTTTGGCGGTGAAGTTATGTTTTGTGCTAATAGTTTATAGTGAATTAATAGGGTTAAATTTTGGTAGATTTTGATATAAATTATACATATATGAATATGATTGTGAATGTGTAAGGAATACTATGAATATGTGATTTAAGTTCTGACATCAAAATTTACACGAAAAAAAATTGTCACGAATCGACATTTCCAGGTAAGCTAATTCTCATTGTTATGATTGGTTATAATTTGCTTTATTTTGAATAGATTATACTTTTACACTGTAAAATATCAAAGACATAAGTTCGTCAAGTAATTACACCCACTCCGACATTTCCAGGTAAGCTAATTCTCATTGTTATGATTGGTTATAATTTGCTTTATTTTGAATAGATTATATTTTTACACTGTAAAATATCAAAGACATAAGTTCGTCAAGTAATTACACCCACTCAGAATATGATAAATACGCCATGTCATGTCAGGATCGATAAAAAAATCGAAGTCACGTGACAGTTAAATTAGCTAGTACTAAAATTCTAAATTTGTAATTGTTTTTTTTTTATATTTCTGATTTATGATTAGTCTTTGAAACCTAGTTTGATTTGTAGAATTTCTAATAAGAATTCCAATAAAAAACCAACAAGAAAGTTTATATTTTATAAAAAAAAATTGAAAGCACCATGTCTAAGTCTAGGAAATGGGCCCCCAAGTTGAAAAAAAACACTATTGGCCGAAATTTCAATGTAGCTCTTATTTTTTACGTCATTACTAATAGCCTTAGCATATGTTACTAGGTAAAAATAATATATCTGTTCTAGACATTCAAAATAGTTATAAATATTAATTTAAAATCCTGTCTTGGTAAGCATTATTTTTGTGGTCAGATTGCAAGTTTTTTTTAATGATAATATGTCTTCTACTAATTCAAATATTTAAATGTAATTAGTTAGATATGTGTTTTTACTATTTAATTACCGCAAAAAACCTGTGGGTATTAGTATAAAATTTTTAAATTACAATTTTTTTTCACATCAACTCTGTTTTTTTTGGCTACGTCAAGTTTGTTCTCGTGTAACATAACATTTTACTAATACATTTGACATGTGTTTATGTATCAGGTTCCTTGGTTATTCAACTATCTCTGACAAAAATTTCGTCTCTTAACTTGCTATAGGTATGGCACAAGAGCCATTTGTTCGCAACTCGGCGCAAACTTTTGACGCGGGCGCATGTCGTAACACTCGGGAGCAATCACGAGGGCGCCACAGGACTCCTTAAACAAGCTAGTCGCGATACTTATATTCTCTGTAAAAAAACGTTTCACGTACAACACCTATCAAAATAACTTGTATAAAGAATACATACATAATGCCTGGTTTCCATTGAACAGGTTCTCCAAGTGCAAATACATGGTCCCCAATAGTTCTGGTTTTATTTGAGGCTTTGTAAGTTTCAAATATTTTTGGCCCTCTTTCTCGTAGATTTTTTTTGTAGTGTCAATCTTTACGTTGAAGTTTGCTGCAAAATTTAAAACATTTTAATGAGATTTAATACTCGTATTTACCCACTAATACCAAAAGGTCAATAAGTGATTAACTGGCCAGTTGGCACAACTCGTAGATGCCTGCCTTCTGAGCCGCCGGTTTCGAGTTTAGTCCTCAAACATTTGTGTGCATGAACATGTCTGTTTAATCTGTATATGTATATTAGTCATCCGTTTGAGGCCCAATCGTCACTTTACATCAAATTAACAAATACATATATATTTGTAACTGTTACTTAGATACATGTGTATCGGAAGAAACTAGAAGCTCATCAAATGATAAGAATTCAGCTGTATCTATAACAGCCTCACTGGAAAGGCAAAAGTAGAACGTGACCTGTGATCCATGAGGTATTGCTATGCGCCAGGCGATACAAAAAGGGGCAAATCTCATATATCTATAGTTATTTTGAAGCCCATGTACAGGTGTAATGAAACCGCTAATCCGACAGCCGCTGGACTTGAGCTAACACTGAATTAACATCTTGATAAAATTACGTAATAGTAGTAGGACAGTTTTGGTACCTATCTAGCTCCTACCTAGAACCCTTATCATCATCAAAACCTGTCGCTAGACACCAAATGGAATCTTCTGGGAGGTATGTTTGCGAGCCAGTCTCTACTCCAGTTCTATTGTAACATTTTGGGCTGCATCATCACTGCCCATCAAGTGAGATAGCATTAAACCTTGCTAGGTCTCACTAAACTCGTGATATAAAAAGGGATGCCTAGCACCCTCATCATGGAAAACCTGACGCTAGACACCAGATGATGAATTTTAGCAGGTATATTTGAAAACCTTACCTCTATAACAAATCAGTTTCAATTAAATTTTTGGGCTGCATCATCTCCGACCATCAAGTGAGATAGTTATTAAAAATATTATTTTTGAGGTCTTAGAATACTCGTGACATAATAAGGGATGGCGAAACATTAATACACCGGTAGTTTCATATACTTACTTGCATTTAAGAACAGTTTTCCATTGCCATCTATATTAAACGTTAATAGCCTTCCTTCAATTTTGTAATTTCCAGTCGCTTCATAGAATGGTAACAAAATATCAAATTGCATGTTATGTGGTGGTTCAAATCTGTGAAATAAATTTCTATCAACTCAATTTTGTGAAAATTAGACTATTGGAAAATTATCAGTGGTCCCACTTCTGAGAATATTTTGTAAGAATGTTTGGAACGGTCCAGCCTGGAGAGTTACGAGACAAGCTATGAGCAGAAATGTCTTGAAAACTGTGACCTTACTGCCTGGACCCTAACCATGGACCTCATAAGTACGCTTAAGTTCCAACAATGAGCTATGAAGTGGGTTTTGCTCGGGGATTATCTACTTGATCGAATCAGAAGTAAGAAAAGGATAAGTGAACTGATAGAGATCGCAGGACCACGTTAGATGCAGCGCTTACTACCGGTTCTTTTAGAAATCTGCACGTTGCACGTGCAGATATTTGTTTAGCAGTGGGCTTATAGCTAATGGTTTTACTACCAGCTGTAATCGACAGATACTAGATCTAGTATATAATTGTACTTACTTCATTTCATTCAGGATCAATCCCTTTAATCCAAAGCCGTAAGTATCTTTCGAAGTGTATTTCACAGTTGGTAAATTACCTTCTATCAATCTATGGTGTATTGGGTCAAGTGGTTGTATTCCTAGTTTTCTATCGCCAAGTATTGCAGACTTGAATAAGTCTTTGCCTACATTTGTATAGCATTTAATCTCATATTCTTTGCATATTGTTTCAGGTTCTGAAATAAAAAACTTAAATAATTATGTTGTAGTTATGCTACCTTTGGTTATATTATTTACTACTTATTTACTCTTCTTTTGACCCGATTGTGAGATGCGACGAATTGGTTTTTTATTTTTATGCAAATAAATAACAAGATTTCCCAGACGTACGTCTGGCCGAGGTTTCGTGTTGAGTCTTTGTCGACCAGTAATTTCACTTCGTTTACTATCTCGCAGCTTAAAATTCGTATCATGACGACGGAGGACACATTATTTAACTCAGTTTCCCCACGAAGCTAAATCTCATTATTGGTTAGTTGACCGTATGCGTATATATTTCGCTTTTAGTAAACTCACTTTTAAAACATAAAATCGCTACGACGCACGTCAATAACACAAAAACTACGTATTTCACCATTTTCACAGCTTGTTTTGGTCGGACTAATCAGACTTGCATTCAATTCTTCTTTATAAAGGTATACTTTCGAATGCAAGTTCATTGCTTAATTAAGTATGTATTGACTTAACATTTTTTGTCAAACAGAATGCACGTTTAAATGTCTAATAACCATATTTGTATTATACGTAAACATGCATCATTGCTACATTGTTCACAGAAAAAATCTATACGGCTACTAGATACACATTAATGTATTCAGATTTCACATAATTAACATAGATTATAATACTTAGATATATTGGTGGTCAATTGCTCGCATGTGGACATTGCCGTCTATGATCACGTGTCTTAAAATCATTAAATGTATAAATGTACTCCTCTTTAAAAAGTAAAATAAAAATAATAGCTGTTTTTAAATAAACTACTCACTATCAAACTATTCTATATTTTTTTGAAAGTTTGCCCTAATATTCTCTAGACAATATTGTTTTATGTTACGTGCGTTTACACTATATTGGTAAGATTAAACAATACAATTTCCGAACAGGTCAGTCAGTAGAGTCTACAACCAAGAAAAATAGTCTTAAAATGTATATTATATTCATTTAGAAACTATAAACTCGTTCTTTCAGCGACATATTAGTAACTACCTATTTCTAATTATGAATTATCATTTATCTCGTGCAATCGTTATGCGCCCGTTTCATATCAAAGGTATCTCTACTTTGATCTATTGCGCAAACATTATTTAGCTTTGAGATACATTTTAAATAGAGCAGTATTGCGACACCAATCATTTTAGGTGAGGAGTTAATGCGAACCTAAATAAGAAAGTGTCTGGATTTTTTATTTTGTTAGAGACTTTTGGAAACAAATAATACTGACTTGTTATGAAAACTAACGTGGTTTGTACACATTTTTAATATGAAAAACGGGATTCACTCACGTAAAAAGTCAGATCTTTCCGACTATAGTTTCAACCACATCTGGTGGTCTTTTTCAAAGAGAGTGCAGAACGCTCGCGGTTGCGTCTCGCGTCCCACTGCGGGCAGCAGCACGTAGCGCGCGCGATGATACCATGTCGTGCGGAGGGCGGGGTCTGATGATGATGATGATACGTGAGTGAATCCCGTTTTTCATATTAAAAAAAAACTGACTTGTTAATTTGAAATATTATGCAACGGCATTTATTTAAGAGTAAAATCTAAATTCAGAATCGTATGAAATAATGGCTTTGTAATAATATATTTTTAGGGATTTGTGACCTCTTTTTTATTTTAGATCTATACAAACAATAAAAAAATTCACACATTTAGGTATATCACTACAAAGTCAGACGATTTGACACATATTTTTCTAAGCTTGTTATTGTTACTGTAATGGGGAGGCATTTTATTATGGGTGACTTGCCTATCATGACAACGTTATTACGTTTTGTGATTTTGTTACTTATTAGTAATTCTTTGTGGCCGTAGCTCCAAACCTAATTTATGCGTTCAATCGACGGTGGATGTCTTGTATAGGATTACGTATCGGTGACATTTTGTCGGGCTGATCATTTGCATAAATAGTTGATCCGAATGAAATGTTGCTTTGAAGGCAAGTGAGAGGATTCGTCACTTGCTACAATTGAAGAGAGATACAATATTAATAATATGGAACAACATCCATATAAGATCTTCAGGTCTCAAACTAGGCAGACTGATATACATCCCTATATACGTGAATACACACCCAGACAGAAGTGAAACAGACTTTCTGCCACTATTTTATTTGAACATCATTAAAAACAATATTTGACAAGAGATTCAAAACACAAATCCGGAAGTTAAGTGAAGCGTGATGGTATTTTTTTTATTAAGTTTCAAGGAAATTGCTTTTTCATTGATAATGATTCATGTACGAAACTTACTTCTAAGTCTACTTTTATGTATTCCAAAACCTGTTATTCTTTATTGACAAAAAAAGCCTTTAAGTAATAATTGGTACTACCACAGGGTTCTTTAGTGGACGATTCAGACCAAAATCCGAAGTAAGTATTATTTATTATAATTTTGCTTACTACACATTAACATACTTTTTCAGATTTGGACTTGTCTCCTGCCTTACACCAACCTTTTTTGGGAATCCTCGTTGATAAAATACCAGCTACTAATCCCGGAGCCTAAAGTAAGGTTATCGTTTAAAGCCCTATTGTTATTTCTGATATTTAACATGCATATATTATACAGTATGCAGCAACTATATAATATATATATATATATATATATATATATATATGTACATATCTTATATATTATATGACAATACTGATACGATGAACGGAATACATGGAATTCTGTTTAGTCGGCAGTTTTTCAATAAGTCGCCATTTACGATCGCCCAGTAGGAAAATATTTTATTTCAAAATGTGAAAAAGAAGAGCTTAAGAAATTAACTCGTACTGCTAAAGGTCGAGTTTTCATTGATAGGTTGAAAAATTTAATACAAAACTTATTTTTTTAAATTATAGAAAAAAATCAATTAATATACAAAAGTAGAATAGTCATGTATTCTTAAACAGGGTTGTTTAAACTTTGTTGGTCTTTTACCAAGGTTCGGGTCGTATGCGAAATCTGTCCCGCGTTCCCGCCAAAAGCGGCAGTGACGGAACACCGCAGAGGTTTGGTGGGTATACTGCCCTTCTGGCAGAGACTCCCACATAACCACCGTGCTCCCCCCGGGGCCGGTGGTATCCATAAAGGATTACTCTGCGTAAAAAAATAAAAAAAAACTTGGTTGGTCATAAAATGTTTATTAATGAATATTTGTTATTTCTAAGATATCTTTCACCGCGTTCCAAAAATAAAGCTCCAAAACCGATAAAAAGTGGCAAGAAGCTCGGAAATATTGATAATAATAATATAAAGTTAAATACAATAAGAGCATATTAAATATAAAATTTAATCAGACTTTTACACAGCCGAAAGCTCCTCGCAACTTGAAAAACTATCCACCCATGCCTCGTCGGGTAAGTTTTAACAAGTACTTAGTTACGATTCATAGACCCAACTTGACAAATTCATAGTACCTCGTTTTAACTTAGCCGAGTCCGAGTTAGCTTAAAGCAATGATAAGTTCAACTTTATGAACATTTCGGTTACAGATATGAATATAATTTTCCGACGTAACTAGTAACGAGGTACTTAGTACGTAAAGCCATCGGTCCCGGTTGTGTGTCTTAGGATAACAGTCGTTTCGGCTATGCCTTCCGGTGGCCTGAATACTTCGACATGGGTTGGCCGCTAACCTATCCACCAAGCCGCACTGGGCGCGCGTCGTGGATTATGGCCCAACTTCTCTCTCTAAGAGGAAGGCTCGAGTCCCAGCAGTGTGAACATGGGCTGATTATGATTACGATGATTCTCATTTTAAAGTGATAATGTAATACCTAATTGTTTTGTTAAAAAGTTACTGAACATATGATCACTCTAGCTGTAACTACGAGTAGCGGGGCATATGACTATCAATTAGGGACAAATAAACTTTTTACGAAAAGAAATCGGGATAAAGGTATTATATTATTTTAGGAAAGTACCCGTCCACGTTCAACATGTAATCTCAATTTGTTTAGCCTTTTTAATGCTCAGTGGTCATATGTAAACACGTGAACACATATATAGGCACATAATTGCTTACTTTAAAATTCAAATACATACATATGAAAACGTGCTGACATATAAGTTTCGGCACTAATAATTAGAACGTGCAATCACGCAACGATACAAAGTATCTTAATTTTCTTCCTAAATTGTCACGGGCGCAACAATTCCCTATTCCTATATTCTATGTCTATAATACCATTGATTATTTAAGACTATTTTGTAGGGTTGTGACTCAATGAACTATATTTAAAGTTATTAGATAAGATCATTATAAATAAATAAATAAATAAATAAATAAATATTTCACAACTATCACACAACGCCATCTAGTCCCAAGCTAAGCAGAGCTTGTGTTATGGGTACTAGACAACTGATAAACATACTTATATATTTCTAAATACATACATATTATAGATTAATTACACCCAGACACAGAACAAATGATCGTGCTCATTACACAAACATTTGTCCTGGGTGGGAATCGAACCCGCGACCTCCGGCATAGCAGTCAGGGTCACTAACCACTAGACCAACAGGCCTGTTAACATTAACATAACAACATGTTTTGCGCATTATATTATAAATCGTAGGTCGATAACGTCGGCTAATTGCAAAAGTAAAGTTAGTTTTGATATCCCACTAATTTATATACGAGTACTTATTATAAATGTGAAAGTTTGGATGGATGGATGGGTGAATAGCTGATGGTTTGTTACTCTTTCACGCTCAAACGGCTGGACCAATTTTGATGAAATTTGGTATGGAGGTAGATGAGACACTGGATTAACACATAGGGTACCTTTCATCATCATTATCCATCACCACGCGGGTGTAACAGCAGGGCGCAGCTAGTACTAAATAAATAGCTGTCAAACTCGCGAAAACTTTCAAATAATAGTAACATCATTGAGTCACTCATTACTTCTGAAATATGTTACATTTCACACTAATTATAGATAATTTATTGACATTAAATTAATATTTAAAGTAAATTATGATTTGATAAATTCAATGTAACAATTAAATGAATTTTCTAGATTACGTATACAATCACTATTTTTTTATCAATACCAGTATTAATAGTACGTGCTCGACTAGTATTAATTAATTACTGTGTCTCCGACGTGCTGTTGGGTGTCTACTGCGAATTCGAATTTGTTGTTAACCGCCGTGTCCAATTCCCCACGTGCCTTGCGTAGTATCTCTGAGAGTGTAGGCTTCTCAGCCTATTGAACCTGAAATTATATTCGATATTAATTATCATTCCTACGTTTATAAACCTTCTACAATGTACAACTAGTCCTTGAAAGTTATAACTTGCAATATTTAAAAAAACAAATTTTCAAAAAATGGAACCAACTTCAATACCAAAAAGTGAGAAATAACTTGTTGAAGTCGGTACCACCATAGTTCAAAAGTAGGTACCTTTTTTCATAATATTGTGCATATGGTACCGACTTTGACAACTTATTTCACACTCTTTGGTCCATTTCGAAAATTTTGAAATCTTTTCCAATTTTAGGTAATAATTTTTTTTGGGTTATGTTACATACGGGATCGATTGTCATTCATCGTCAATATTATCATCAAGATAATCATAACATTTTTTTAGTTTTTGGAGTGTAATTCAAAAATTGCTTGACCGAATTTGATGAAATTTAAATGGGACCACACCAATAAAAAAAAAATTGAGAATAAAAAACACAAATAGAGGAGAAGTCAGCCAACATACACAAAGAAGTACATACACGCCACTATAACCTCCTTTTTTTTCGAAGTCGGTTAAAATAATACACCACAATTTAATAATTCAACTTTTTACACACAAAATCTTTCCAAATAGCGTGTGTCGCCTGGTCTCACGGATGTACCGGTTGTTATAACGCGGCGATACAAAGCTTAAAATGTGTGTGAGGACATAAAGGCACTACCAAATGGTTCCGGATTGCGTGACGATACGGCCCCAAGCTACAGCATCTGAGAGATTATTTAACAGTTAAATAGTAAACTTAATAAGTACGTGTGTAATTATTTGACATACTCAAAGAAAGATTGTAAACTGGATAGAAAAGTCCACAGTCATTATGAACATTTAATTACCTATCTACGTATTATATACCATACTAAAACTATAAAGGTTGATGTTATATACATTCCTTGCTTAGGAACGCAACCTTCATTTCATCGCTTCAGACCAAACCATCACACAAGGAATAAATAACAGTACTACGTGCATAAAAATCACTATCATACAAAACGCTCCAATACCTACTAAAATATACTTACAATCGTGAAAATTAAGACCACATCAAGATAGATTGAAAAACAATAGCTTCTAAATTGTATAAGAATATTTTGAAACATTGAATAGTGTACATTAATGTCTGCCTTTTTGTTTTTCTATTTATATATTACATTACGATTAACTAGCAGAACCACTACATATGTTTTAATGGCATTTTCATAGTACATTGCTTATGTCTTAGTAAATATTGTGTATGGTAGAGGATCGGGACACATTTAATATATTGATTACTAGCTGCGCTTCGCGATTTCACCCGCGTGGTAATGAATGACAATGAGGATGAATCAAATATAGAATATGTTAGTCGGGCATAATGTAGCTTTATACTCGCGAAAGAATTGTTTGAATCGGTTAAGTAGTTTTTCATGTATCCATTACAAACAAACAACCAAGTATATATCTTTCCTCTTTATTATTAGACACATAAGGATTAATACTAAGGTACCAATAATGTGGCATGGTTTGTACCCACGGCGTTACTACTCGTATTGCGTACATGACTACACAGTACATACATCAACAAAAGTTTGCGATCACTTTGAAAATTAGATTTTTTGTTAAGGTAGATTATATTAGGATTTCTTCGTCTTTTAAGTTGCTGTTGATGGAATTGTCAGACGAGTAAACCATGAGCCAATTTCTACAGGTCGATGATATTGCGCCCGCCCATCGAGTTCAACGAGTCAATGGTGCTCTGCGAAAATACCAGGTATTACAAGGTTAAACTGGCCTACGGGCTCGTCTGACTTAAACTCAATAGAGCACGCGTGGGATGTTCTTAAGCCAGCTGTTTGGAACCGTCAGCCACATCCCCAGACAGTGCCAGAGCTCAGGGTAGCCGCTATTCAAAAATGGGATAGGTTACCCCAAGAAATGCTGGATAACTTAATTCTAAGCATGCCCAGGAGAATCACCGCATGTGTTCGTGCCAGGGGAGGAGTTATATTATATTGAATATAAACCTTTTATTAATAAATTATTGATTAAGTTCAATTAAAAAAATCATATTAGCTCAAGCTAGTGATCACAAACTTTTTTGGTGTGTGTATATCAAAATGAAAAAGTATTTTATTGTGACATAACTGTAACAGTTAGACAGATATTAGTGTGGATTTCTTTGCAGATATTGACGTCTTAGTGCAGCATTTTGCTCTATTGTTAATAGCGTAGACTAATATTATACACACATGAACATGGTCTAGGGTTATTTCAATTAAACCTAAATAACTAAAATTCTATTAACTTTTTGTTAAGACACCTTAAAATAAACCTTGTTTAATAGCCTATCTTATCTCATAATAAACTTTTAGATAAAGTGTAATTTAAAAAAAAACTTAGAAGAAAAGGAAAAACTCAGACCAAATTTCAATCTTAACTTTATTTTTGAAACATCAAAACCTAAACAATACAACTTTATATAACATATTTTTTTGTTGAAAACTAAAAATTAATAATCCGTGAATCCATCACACACTCCTGACATATCTGCAGCGGTTCTGCATACTCAAAACAAGAGTGTTAATATCCTGTTGTGGAATACTATCCCAAGTCCTGCTAAGATGCAAGAAAAGCTGGTTTTCATGCACAATATCTTCAGGGAAATTCCTAAGAGCTCTTCTTTGAAGCATATCCCAGGCATGCTCAATAGGATTTAAGTCAGGGGACTGTACAGGCCAATGTAAAGCTTGAATATCATGTAGATGATATTCAAGCATTTAATCAAATTAGACATAGTGAAATTTGTCAACCGAAACTTCGTAGTTCGTTTTTGGGAATAGGCATTCGGGATTGAATTATTAATTTCAAAACAATCTAAAAACAGATAAGTACTTATACTGAGTTCTGAACACAAGGATTTAGAATTTTGCAAAAGAATGAGTAACAAAAATAACATTAAAATAATATACTCGTACATTATCTCTTTTTAACTCTTTTGTATTGTTTTTGAGGTTTGGAGCAATTGTATGCTTGTTTTAATTATAAATAAAACATCTTAATTTATTTACATTTCCTGTAAATGATTATATTGTCTCCCAAAAATTGGTGCTCATGACAAGATAAACATTTTGTAAATGGTCCCTCTTGTTCTTAATGTTTTAGTGTTAAATCACTGAAAGATATAGAACCAAAGAACTAGGGAAATTATCGATGTATAATTTACTTTAATTTGAGAAAAAATGTCGTTCGATAGGCAATGTGTATAAAAATATACTTTATACAGACTTGGATATAAATCGTTGCGGAACAGTTTGCAGTAGGTGAATCATTCCGAGCCTATATCTATTCTAACCGGTTTGTTTCGTATTTTTTTCATTTCAGTCCGGAGTAAGAGAGTGGTATTAGTCTATGCAGAATCATTCATGATTTTATTTCAAAGTTTTGGGAATCATTAAACTTTTTGTAGGAATATGTTTCATGTTATGTTAAATTGTTTAAATCGCTTATATCTCCTACCTTGACACCGTCAAAAGCAATAAAGAGGTGGACAGCTCGCTGCCATTGTTGATGTATGAAACTGGTTGAAGTAAGCCATAAGATAAAACACCATGTGAATGTAACCTGATTGTAGTAAGTATGGTCTTGTTTATGAGAAGTATTGTCCGAAATAGTGTTAGGGTTACGCGTTTTGGTTAAGTTTTGTACTTGTCTAACTGTTATGTTGTTTTTTCTCCTGTTAAATAGAAGTGGTTATTATCAGTGGCTAGGCTTAGTGACGACCAACGAGAAAAAAATAGGTTATACAATTATTAGTAGGTGGCTGAGCACACGTATGTGCTCTTGCTACACGGCAGAATACCTGGTACTGTGGTGGTATGAATGAAATGGTTTCACACTCAAGCAAGAGACCATCTTAGACCATCCTAGTAAGTCGGGTTACCTCGCCTGATAAGTTATAAAGTTTTTTTTTTGATTCCTTCACAGTAGGCATGTTCAAAACACTGATTCCAGGGTACGAGATATTTACTTTGGCATTCATATGTATTGAAGTAAAATGATATCCTCAAGTCACCTAATATTTTTTTAATATTAGTTATTTAGTACTCTGATTTTTATGAATGTAGATTCCATCAAATAATTTACTCTTTTTAACCGAACGATTAGGTTTTCAAGTCACTGTATTTAGTTTGCAATGAATACGTGAAATTAAATCAGGTTTTACAAAAATATTTACCAAAACGATCACTTTCCAACAAGGAACTAAACAATTTAGTTTTACAAGACTAGCCTATAAAACCAACATTATAAACGGGCGACAAATATAGAACATGCAAACCACCCACTCCGTAACATGTTTCTAAGACTAGAATCGGATCGAATATCCGCAACATCTCAAGAAATAGCTAGATTCTGCGGATTTCAAACAGCTTTGAAGTAATTTACTACGGTCATGTTAGTAACTTGCATAAAATAAGTTTAGTACGTAATAAAATTCACACGTTTAAATATTTTAAGCTATAAAGTTAAGGTTTAAGGATACATTAAAAAAACAGTCATAAATCCTTTCACATGCAAGTGTGCCAAAGAACGGCAGCATAACAAATATGGACGGCAATAAGAATGGCCAAGCCTTGGTGCTGGAGTCAACATATTTTTATTTTCTTCATCAAAGTTTAAAGTTTTTAACTTCAGTGACCCGAGTACAAACATTTGCTAACGTGTAACGTTATCGTATCGGTGACGTATACAGTACAAACTATGAGTTATCTGTGCCCCAGTTGTACTAGATAAGTGATAAGTAAACGTCAACGATACGTAAACGTTACACTTGAGCATATGTTCGTGCTCGGGTCACAGTACTCTAACAGCCATGAGCAGAGAGGTTTGGCAATTTGGTGACTCAAATTCAAAGTCGTATGCTAAGTATCTCACTCTCCAACCACTTACTGGACCTGCATAGAGCACTATTGTACATATTTTTAATATACCTAGCGGTAAAGGTTTGGGTTAGTACGATTCAGATAAATTTTTAATGAATAAATGTTTTTTTGATTAATATTAACTATTCTTAAAAATCAGCGAAGAAACTAAAGCAAATTTTTAATTTGAGTATCACAAAAGGCACATTTGGGTGTTGTTTATAATCTATCAAAATTACGCCATCTAGTATGTTATTCCTTTCTTTTATACTCTATGCATAACTTCGAAAGTATTACTAATCTCTCATCTATTTTACACACGAATCAGGAAATATATAACTGTTAATTTCACAACACATGAAACGGGTACTTTCTTCTTGATACAAGTTTCTTAACGGTTATATTTTAAAATCTCTTAAAGCTTTTACATTACAAATTCGATCCTAACATTATAGATAACCATATTATAAGTTATATTACACTGGCAGAGAAACGTCTTCCAACGTTAACGGGAACACTACGACTTATTATTTATACGTAGCCGGAACATAAAAAAAAATTGCTCTTAGAACAGAGTGAAAATCATAGATTTATAGTCTGCAGATGCCTAATTCGTCAAAATTCATGAAGCAAAAAAAGTAACCGTAGCAAAGATACTTGGTTTTTACTTGTCAAATTCAAAATCAGTCGACAAGTGTCACTCGCTGTGGTTGTCAAAGTTGTGTCAAGGAGCACGGGTGCTTTGGCGATTATTAAATTGTGAAAAATATCTTTTTGCTGTATTTAGTGTATAATATTAGTGTGTTTGTATGTAGATAGAATATTTGATTAGCGTAGCTCGTGTATTTTTCATCGTTGGTAAGTTTTTTAACAAAATTCATAGAATGTCTTCATTTGCTTTATTCAATTGTTTTTCATCGAATCGGATGGAAACATACGATGGGGGCGGCAGGCCCCCAGAATTAAACCTGTCTATTGGATTTAACGCAAATAGGCGTGATTTTGTCCCCTCACCAGCTGAGTTTGTCTCCATCGCTTCTGATTCTTCAGATGTTGTGGCACCAAATCAGCATGGCGATGGCTCCTTTTCTACCGTTGAACGGAAAAAATCATGCAAAAAGCATAAATATAATAAAGAAAAGAAACATTCCCAGGATTCAGTTATTCCATTAGGCCAAACAATATGTCCATCATCAAAGTCCATCACAGATTTACAGATAAATGATTGTCAAATGACTGATTCACTTGCTTCTCCTTCAGCAACCATTTCGTAAACCCCATCAATCCCAGTTTATACCCCCTCTGGTAGGCAGGTATATAAGTCTTCCGATAAGGGGCCTTTTACAGTGCATGTCCAAAAAGTTGAGCCTTCTCCCACTTCAGGTACTTTCTTGCACCCAATTAACTTTGGGCACTTTCTCAAGTAAGAATAAGATACAAAATATTGTTGAAGGAAGTGTCAGTAGAATAGGACGTAATAGAGTATCACTGGCATTCAGTGATGCAAACTCTGCCAATATTTTCATTGCAAATGAAATTTTAATTAAAAATGATTTTAAGGCATTTATCCCATAATTTAGCACAGTCCGATTGGGTCTTGTCAAGGGGATCCCCACTAAATGGTCTGAAGAAGAGGTACTGGAGAACATTCGTGTCCCTCTTGATGGCTGCCCTATAGTAAAAATTCGGCGCTTAAACTATAAAGTAATTGTTGATGGTGCCCCTGTATTTAACAAGCCGTCACAATCTTGCGTGTTATCTTTCGATGGTCAGGTTCTGCCTCCAAGGGTATTCATGTGCTTTAATTCTTTACCAGTTGAACGCTACTATTATCCTACTGTACAATGTTTTCAATGTTGTAAGTTTGGGCACACAAAAAAGAGCTGTAGGTCTAAGCCACGTTGTTACAAGTGTGGAGAGGGTCATACTGGTGACTCATGCAATGTGGAAGAGGGCACTTCATCTTGTATATATTGTTTCGGCTTGCATTACTCTACAAATAAGAGCTGTCCAGAGTTTAGCAGACAAAAAGAAATTAAGATTACAATGGCAGACAAAAGTGTATCTTATATTGAAGCTTCCAAATTACATTCTCCTATTAGGGGTAAATCATATAGTGATGCAACAAAAACATCGTATGCTAATAGTGTTTCTTCTACCTCTCATTCTTATGCTGCAAAAGCTAATAGTTCACATAAAAAAACAATATTCATAAAACCCAGACCTCCTCCTCCACAACGGCATGGCTATGATCGATCTGCCCATCAGGCCATTGTTGCGAATCCACCTATGATCAACAATAATGGTGTTGCTTTTAATTGTCATGGTTCTGATCCCCTTTCTTCTTCTGGTAGCATTATGGAGCTCATACAGGCTCTCATGAAGCTACTTAATTGTCCTACTTTTGTACCGTCCAACGTTGCCCTAGATTCTTCCATTCCATCATCACAACCTTTCCATTATGGCTCCCTCACTAGGGCTACAATGGAATTGCCAAAGTTTAAATAGTAAAAAAACAGATTTGTTATATATTATCAATAAATATGACCTTAGTGTTATTGCTATCTCTGAGACATGGCTTAAGCCTGGTTCCTTTTTTATGGTTCCTCGCTACCTCTGTTTCAGGGATGACAAAGCTGACGGGTATGGTGGTTCTGCCATACTTGTCAGAAACTCTGTAAATTCTCATCTTGTACATTTACCATCATCTTCTGTATCTGAGAAGTTCTCTTTTGTTGCTGTTAGGTTTAAAAACATAACATTTATATCATTGTATATACCCAGACCATCTTTTGACATACTAACAACATTCTTTGATATCTTAACAAACATAAAAGGTCCCTTTATTATAATGGGAGACTTTAACATTCATCATCCAGTCTGGAGTTGTCAAGCCTCAGATTCTCTTGCTAATTATATTTTCAATATAATGGATAAGCTGGGATTGTGTTTATTAAACACTGGGAGCCCTACTCGTCGTACAAGACCAAATGAGCAGGTTAGTGCTGTGGACTTGACTATGGTATCAGCTAGTTTAACTCCTTCAATGTCATGGAAAACCTTATCATCTTGTTTTGGAAGTGATCACTTTCCAGTTTTAATTGATCTTCAATTTTCTAAAATTGAACAAACTCCATTTAAGCCATTGTTACAGTATAAACTAAGCAATAAAACTGATTCTGATGAATGGTCCAAATTTAAATCATTTTTAGAAGAAATTGTTTGTGATCTTCCCCTGATATTTCCCCATTCTTTGATCAATGTATTTATTCATTTATAAATATTATTCATTCTGCTGCTAAGCATTCATTTCCCTTAAAAGTTCAAAATAAGAAACATAGATCTCCTCCATGGTGGGATCAAGAGTGTACGGATGCTGTGACAAATAGAAAGACCGCTGAAGAAGTGTATTCTAAGGACATGGCAAATGAAAACTATAAGTCATTAACGGATGTTCTATCTCAGTCAAAGGAAATCCTTCATTCGAAAAAGTCAGAGGGATGGAAAAACTTTTGCT
Organism: Selenia dentaria; assembly: GCA_917880725.1. NCBI lineage: Eukaryota > Metazoa > Arthropoda > Insecta > Lepidoptera > Geometridae > Selenia > Selenia dentaria. The sequence continues at coordinate 23,544,635 of OU862893.1, forward strand.
CTACTATTTCTCCCAGTGTCAATTCCTCGTATGTATGGAAATCAATTCGAAAGTTTCGTGGTTCATATAGAGAACCTTCTCCTCCATACCCTAGTTGTGAAAGTTGGTTTGAGCAATTCATGGACAGGCTGGCTCCACCCTTTGTTCCTAGTTCTTTTGATACTTTCACCTCAAGTTCTGATTATGATGCAAGTTTTACTCCTTTCTCCATGCAAGAGTTGCGCTTTGTTCTCACTTCTCTTAAAGATACTTCCCCTGGTCCAGATGGAATTCCATATTCCTTTTTGGTTAATGCAGGTGAGAAAATGTTAGGTTATTATCTGGAAATGATAAACTTGATGATAGATTTGAGGTTTGTCCCAGATGTGATGAAAACCCAAATCATTATTCCAATTTTAAAACCCGGCAAAGATCCTGAAAGATCTGATAGTTATCATCCAATAGCTATGTCTTCTGTTCTGACAAAGATCACAGAACTTATTAAAAATTGTCTGGAGTGGCTAATCAAAAGCAGAAATCTTTTGCCTGAATGTCAATATGGTTTTAGAAAAAGTAGGGGAACTTTAGATAGTTTGTCTATTTTTGTTACTGATATTTGACTCTCATTCTCTAGAAATGAGTCTGTTGTTGCTGCTTTTCTTGATATATGCTCCGCATATGACAATGTTATACTTTCTATTCTTAAAACTAAAATGGAAAGTTTGTTTTTACCTGGTAAAATAACTAATTTTATACTTAATATTTTTCTAGACCGTACAGCTCAACTAAGAATAAACGGGGATATTAAATGTTGCAGATCTGTCTTCAAAGGCTTGCCTCAGGGCTCTGTTCTAAGTCCTTTGATTTTTAAATATTTACACATATGATTAAAACAAATTTGTGTCACCTTATTGCAGGTTATTGCAATATGCTGATGATCTTGTTGTTTATATTTCAGATCGTGATATTTTAAATTCTGCTCATAAATTGTCTCAAGCTCTTGAGTCATTAAATATTTGGTTATGTTACAATGGTCTAGAAATAGCTCCTCTAAAAAGTTCTGTAGTTATTTTTACTAGAAAACGGTTAAAGCCCAGACTTAACATAATGGTTAACAACACTAAGATTCCTGTCGAAAATGAAAAAAAGTGTTTAGGTCTTATTTTAGACAGCAAATTGAACTTTTCATCGCATTTAAGCTATATCTCGGTTAAGTGCGAAAAAAACATGAATATTTTAAGGTGTTTGGCTGGTTTTTGGTGGGGTGCCCATCCTTATTATTTAAAACTTCTTTATAATGCTATTATTCGTAGTGTTATTGGCTATGCTTCATTTTTATTTGAGCCAGCTTGTAAAAAAGCGCTCAATTCATTGGACTTGATCCAAGCAAGAGCGTTACGTATTGTTATTGGAGCAATGAGATCTACTCCTAAAAACGCTTTGCAAGTGGAATGTGATGAACCTCCTTTAGATTTAAGACGTCAATATCTTTCGGACATGTTTTTGTTTCGTTTGTTTCAATTTTCTTCTCATCCTCTTTTTCCAAAACTGCAATTATTATTTAGTTATATTTCCCAGCCTCATTGGAAACATAAAAAAACTCCTTGCTTAGTTATGAGTTTTTCAAAAATTAAAGCCCTTAAATACCCTACTCATAGAACCCCTAAAATTTCTCTGTTTGAATTTGACTATCAGTATATTTTATTTGAACCCACTTTACATCTTCATTTGGATTTGAGCAAAGTAGATCCCTTTGTTAATAAACATTTCTTAAGGATTAAAGATAATCTTTGGCCAGGCTGGCATAGCATCTTCACAGATGCCTCGAAATTAGATCAAAATGGGTGTGTTGGTGTTGGTTTATTCCACCAAAATTACAATATTGTTCAAAAGATTAAGTGTCCTCCTGAATCATCTGTCTTTGTTGGTGAATGTAGGGGTATAATGGAAGCTATCAGTTATATATTGCTGTTCAAATTAAAGAAAACTGTTATTTTTTTTGACTCTTTAAGTGATCTTCAAGCTTTTCAGAGTAATCCATTTAAAATAGGTTCCATAAACTGGATTATATTTAAATGCAAGGAAATGTTAATACAGTGTAATTCTATTGATTATTCTGTTCACTTAGCTTGGATTCCAAGCCATAATAATATACATGGCAATGAAAAGGCTGATGAGATTGCAAAGCAAGCTATAATATGCGGTGATAAAGTTCCTTTCAAAAATTATCCTCAAGACCTTTTACTTCTCCCTATTCGTGACCTAAAGTCTAGGTGGTTCAAAAGATGGTCACTGACTAGTAGACGAACAGGAGCTTATTATGCTAAACTCCAACCTGATATTCATGCTAAACTCTGGTTTTTTAAATTTAAATGTAATAGGAAAATTTGTTGTATAATAGCTAGGTTGAGATTCGGCCATTGCTCTTCTGCTGTTCATCTAAAGAAATTGAGAATTAAAGATTCATCAATTTGTGAGTGTGGTATGGATGATGCTGATATAAATCATATTTTCTTTTCTTGCCCCTTATTTGATCATAATTCATTATTCAGTTCATTGGTTCATTTTAAATTTCCACTTCCTATTCATATAGATAACATTCTGTGTAATATTAACGTTAATTCAATTAATATATTATCATCTTTCATAACTGAAAATAACATCAAGCTGTAGTTGTGTATAAATTAAATTAAACTGGTATTTATGTTAAACCATGTGTATATTAAGTAATTATTTAGTTTTTTTTTTTTAAATAGTAATTTGACAATTTTGTAGATAGTATGTAGTATAAGATATTTTTTCTTTGTTTCAGATACTTACATCTAAATTTCACCGATTTTATTAATTATATCTTTCTCTTTTGACATGATGCTGGCAAGAATGTTCTAAACAATTGCCAAAAATAATTAAAAAAAAAAAAGTCACTCGCTGTGGATACTGAGTATGATGAAAAATAAAAAAATACCATTTTGTGCGATTAGATTGCGTAAAAATTAGAGTGTACATAAAATAAAGGAGACCACGGTCGCCCTTCACGCAATAGCAGTCTCCAACACCTCTTTTTAGGTATTTTCCAAGTGATTTATCTAAAAGTATGCATAACTCAATTAGTGCTACCACTCTACTCGTTTAGTTTCCCGATTAGGTGTCATTTAGGTTTCCAATCCATCCAGTTAAAGATACACTTTGGTACATATAATTTTTTTTATTTTTACTTATATAATACTTTTGCTATGCTATTAGTTTAGAAAAAAAACAAACAAGTTTTTTAATAATGAGTTATAATGGAGAATGGTAACTCTTAGAGACAATTTATTATACATTAATAATATCCTAGATTACCGTCTTTATTTTTAAATTTTGGCTTATCTATTATATGGTACGACTAGTTTTTTATTTTCACGTAAAGACAATGAACAGATATTTATTCGGATCAGACAGATAGATTAACTCTTTATTGTAACACCACAATACAAATATATGTTAGAAATTATGAAATAAGAATAAATTAATCGTACAATCAAAAATATTTCACAATTAAATACTTAAAATTAAAAGTGTCAGAATAGGCGGTCTTATCGCTCATAGCGATCTCTTCCAGACAACCATGCACGGAAAGAAATAGGCATACACTTATAAAGGCGGTGGTGTATAAAACAAGTATACTAAACACTACATATAGCAAAACTCAAGAATATAGCTAGAAAATAATACTTATAATATATAAAAGTTTGTTTACAGATGATTGTAAACCCAACTTTTATCCACTCAATTTATCAATGAGTTGATGAGATCAAGTCAAATACATAACAGGACTAAGATTGAACCTTGTGGTACTCCGCATGAAATTTGATATGGAGGTTATGTGGCGCAGAATATATTTACGCACACAGGATACTTTTCATAATCATCATCAAAATGCATCACTATGCATGTGTAACCGCGTGGCGCAACTAGTACTTAATCAAGTGGTTTTAATAAAATACTATATATATATATATATATATATATATATACCCCGCGATTGTGTAATGAGTAGTAATTATAATGATGATGAAATAAAAGCGCATAAGTGTTCATCTATGGTACGAGTATCTGTATTCACCACTGCAAACCCCCATATCTTCAAAGTATCGGCAAAAATTTTTCAAAATGTGCAAATCCCTCCAGCGTAAAGGAATAACAAATACATAGACATTCCAATACACACAAGATTTCGCATTAATGCAACGATACAGAAGCTACAGTTATGCAATGTTGATGTTCACTAACGCCACACAACACTCAAATGTATAACATTAAATTCGATAGTTTTGTTGAGAAAACCACTAAATCCGTTCATATTTTAATTACCCGATGATTCGGGTAAAAGATTTCCTATGGCAAGATAGAACCATAAGTATTGTTTTGTAATATTGTCAGATCTAGCAGGATGGCTAACCTCCAAAAAATATTAATTGCTTCACTTTTAAATGTCATTTGTATGAAAATTAAACAGCCAAAGGTGTAGCACCAAAATAAATAAATGAAGAAGAAGAGTAAGAAAAATAACAAAAATGAACAAAGACATTTAGGTAATTAACTAATTTTGCTTTAAACTACTAAACAATTTTAGTTTTAGCAAAGTACGACGCGCGGCCCCCAGCAAGTAGAACGTCCTCGCGAAAAATAGGCGAATAAAGTGGGAAGAGGCAATGCGGTGTGGGCGGAGGACGCTTGCCGGCGATCATTACGCGAGTGCCGGCTGAGCGGTCGGGGCTACCAGTTTTTAAATGCCATTGTTGTGTAGGTATCCTACCAAAAAAAGATCGATTGAATATTTGTTCGCAGATGCGATGTTGACATCGGATTGGTGCGGCGTTGATTCACGCGAGACGCATACATGCGTCTTGCGCTAAACCTGCGTGAACAAACGCTAGTAAACAAGACGTTCTACTAATAGGTATTTGTTACTTTGGTTTTAGTACATGTCAGCTCAACACACGTATTTTTTATGTAAAAGTCACTTATTAAAAATATTTTGCATATAAGCTTGTCTACTTTCAATAGAGCAAGAAACATTCTTTTCCAGATTTACTTACATAATGAATAACTAAATATAACCCATTATATTCCAATTATTGTAATAATTTAAATATAAATAATACCATGGCTGATGTAATCTCACATCACATAATCAGTCGCAAAATGAACGTCTTCATAGCTACCAATTTGATTTCGTAATTTCATATTGAAACCCTAATTTCATTGCCAAATTTCATACAACAATAGGATCAACTCTTACTTTTGCGTAATAGATCGCAGACAGTATAATTTTGATCCATAACTACTTATTGCAATTTGATGAGGACAAAATTATCAGTTCTTTTGTGCACGTGTCTTAAATAATTGTACAGCAAGTTCAGTTTCAACAGATACTGAGTTAAGGTTTGTGTTCGTCAACTGCGACCTAGTCTATGATACCCAATACAGTAATATCGAGATTCTGACGTGTAGTATGTTAATATTTATACTATAAAAACAAAGCTTTATGGCAAATTGGACCTTTAGGCCCTGTCAGCTCAGCACTTGGCTACGTTCAATTTCCTATACTTGAAATCAAGTGCATCTCGTAAAAACGTACAAAAGTAATAAAAAATAATTTGCTTTCTTAAATGTAAAATATATTCCGTCAATGTGTGTGTATTAAAAATTGCTATTTAAAGATACGTGTTTCATGACATATATTAGTGAATAAAGAGAAAAACTGTTTTAAAGGTGAAATGAAGTGGAATATTTTTTTTAACATACTCTAGTATGTTAAAATATGTTTTTGATTCCGTCAATGTGTATTAGAAGTCTTAGATATGTCACATTATTTTTTTTTAGTTTAAAATTATTAGCTGCTTATGAGATAAACTGCTTTAAAAACCCTCACTTTTATCGACATCATGATAATAACAGCACCTTGATGGAAAAAGTGTGACACCGAGCAAGCTTCTTAATTAATGTTCCTTACGCTTTGCCCATTAAAGTTACAATATCATCCAGAGAATCCAGTTTCAAAGTTCTGCACAGCGCCGGGGAATTCTCTCGTTATCTCTTAAAGTTCTTAAGTGTATTTGACTTCATGATAATATAATCATATGAATAATATTAATATGTTGTATGCGTTAAGATTATTTATGTAGATCCACACTCTATTAGCGAATTTGTTTTGCAGCTAGTCTGAGTATTATTTTTTTTTGCTTTTCCAATTCATTTGCGTCAATCGCTTATATTTTGATTAGCTATTCATTCAATAATTCGCGAGATTTGGAGAGTAGTCTAGTATTGGTTAATGGTATACAATTTATTAAAATAACCGCATTTCGTTGTTGATAATTACATTAAGAGTGGTTAAAATAAGTTTGAGTTCTTGATTGTAACAAATGATATATCGCGGATGTTTATTTGGTAAGTGGCATATTCTGTTTAAGTATAGATGATAACATTATTTATCCTTCAATTATGCGCTCGTAGCAGAGCTTGACTTGGCGATCTTAACCGATCAACAAGTCAAGCAACACTTGCTGCGGTCAGGACTTGGATGGACCGCTAGTGGCATTATTAACCTGAGCGCTTCCGTGCTTTGGAGGGCACCTTAAGCCGTCGGTCCCGGTTGTTTGTATTAGGACAACAGTCGTTAGGCTATGTCGAAGGCCTCCGGGCGGCCTGAAATCTTCGACATGGGCTGGCCACTAACTTATCCACCAAGTCGCACTGGGCCCGCGTGGTGGTATATGGCCCAACTCCTCCCTCTGAGAGGAAGGCTCGAGTCCCAGCAGTGGGAACAAAATGGATTGATGATGATATGATTATGATTTGTCAATTCCCGCGATTACATGATGAATTCAAGTAATTAAATAAAATCCAGCTGAGCTACTAAATCACAAAAAAAATACTAAACGTCCTGCTAGAAGCGAATGTACATTTTAACTTCCAACGTCAGATTACAGACGTCGTAGCCAAAATCCCCCTTAACGATGCTACTGCAACAAAGAATCGATACCGACGATATATTAATTATCATCTATCATTAATCGTTTGAGCAACATCGATGTATTTAGGTCAATGATGTTCACAAACTGTCGGCTTCTTAATTCTATCTTTGCTTCTGTCAGTTGTTATATTGATTAGCTATTTTAATTACATTTGAGATAGCGTTGAAACTCGTGATATATTGTTTGGGAACTTTGAATAGGATGTCGTGAGAACTATGACCATTGAATTAAAAACAGCTGTAAAAAATATGTAATATAATTAAATAGTGGCCGTGGTTATGATTGATGATAAAACTGCCTATTTTGTAGGATATGTATAGCATTGAAAATAGCATAGTAGTACCTTTTTTTAGTTCCAAACCAAACTAGTTTAGTTTGGTAGTGAACTGAAATCTAATTAGTGGTAAATTATGGTATTCATATTCTATTCATACTATCCAAAGTTGTATAACGCTTAGGAATCACACTCAATTGATATTTTTCTTTAAATGTACATAATAATAATTTGTGTATAAAATAAGTGTTCTGCACAAGTGAATTGCTACCAATACCAAATATTGTGCGAAACACAAAATTTTAAATAATATGCACGTTTAAAATAAAAGAATACATTGTGAAATACTAGAAATTTTGGTAAAATTTGTGTAATTAACATTCATTTGCATTTCTACAACTAAATCTAAACTAGTCCTAACATTAGGTAGAAAACCGCTTATATAGCTCAGTTGGCAGATACCCTGCCTTCTTAGCACGTTGTCCCAGGTTCGGTTATCATCAAAAACAAATTGGGTAGCTCTTTTTATTTTAGGCTAGCTACTCATAGATCATTCGTAAATAGGTTTAGGTTTAATGAGTTTTATTTCTCATAAAGAACAAGGTTTACTTAAAATGAGATTTAACAATAAAGCTTATAATAATTAAAGTGATTACTCAAGTATATAATTTAATAGTATATAATTAGGTCAGCAATCTTAGGTTATTTTATTATAAAGTTATTTTATTTTATATTTAAGTTTACTTTTAAAAACAGAAATTTGGAAACCTTTATAATATCGTTAGGTAATTTATTATACAATGTTGCTCCCTCGTACATAATATTATGTTTACCATACATGGTACTCGGTGCTTGTCATTTTTATTTGTTAATTTCTTAAATTATAATGTATTTTCTATTAGTAATGTATTATTTCGTATTTTTGGCATATGGCATGTGTAGATGTATAGTTGTTTTAAAAGAAATATTTTTTATAGAATTTTATTGGAGTTGCAAAGCATTACTTACATAATTGTGAATACAATTGACTTTCTTATAATGGGTACTTAATTAGGTGTCTTCATTTTAAACGCGAATCGATAAAGTCAATAGCAAGAAGACTTGGCGGAAAATTCCAAACATCATGTCATGACTACCTGCTTATTAAAGTGACCCCATTTCCACCATTTTCAAAAGTTCCTTCAACGTAGATTTCTCAGTGTACATGAAACAAAGAACGAAAGGCATCTGTTGCTCGAAGCCTCTGGCTCTCTGTAATCAACAGACATTTTGTGGCACGTAATTGGTGGACTAATGAGTAAGCCTTAGGCACAGCGAAATAACGTAAGCAGTACTCAAATTTGTGCACTTTAAGTGTAATACTTAGCAGTAGATTACTAGAATACATAAAGAGCTTAATAAAAGTTATATGTGACTAGCAAACCCTGCGAACTCCGTTTCGCCACCAGATGGCTTCGTTTTATTTAACATTCCGTTTGGCGCCATCTACTTAAAATATTGGTTTGTAGTACATGCTATGTATCGGAGATGGCGCTGTATGTGAAAAAAGATTTTCCCGCTTTTCTTTTTACATTTTTCCTGAATTTTCTTTACTATAAACCTCACGGAGCCCGAGACCTTTCCAACGAATGCAAAACCGTGGAAATCGGTTCGTGCGTTCTGGAGTTATAGCGTCAGGAAGGAAAACCCGACTTATTTTTATATTATGTGATATATTTTATCTGTTAGTTCCTAATTAATGTTCCTTACCGCTTTGCCCATTAAAGTTACAATATCATCCAGAGAATCCAGTTTCAAAGTTCTGCACAGCGCCGGGGAATTCTCTCGTTATCTCTTAAAGTTCTTAAGTGTATTTGACTTCATGATAATATAATCATATGAATAATATTAATATGTTGTATGCGTTAAGATTATTTATGTGGATCCACACTCTATTAGCGAATTTGTTTTGCAGCTAGTCTGAGTATTATTTTTTTTTGCTTTTCCAATTCATTTGCGTCAATCGCTTATATTTTGATTAGCTATTCGTTCAATAATTCGCGAGATTTGGAGAGTAGTCTAGTATTGGTTATTGGTATACAATTTATTAAAATAACCGCATTTTGTTGTTGATAATTACATTAAGAGTGGTTAAAATAAGTTTGAGTTCTTGATTGTAACAAATGATATATCGCGGATGTTTATTTGGTAAGTGGCATATTCTGTTTAAGTATAGATGATAACATTATTTATCCTTCAATTATGCGCTCGTAGCAGAGCTTGACTTGTACTTGTACTTATTATTCTGTGACTTGGCGATCTTAACCAATCAACAAGTCAAGCAACACTTGCTGCGGTCAGGACTTGGATGGACCGCTAGTGGCATTATTAAACTGAGCGCTTCCGTGCTTTGGAGGGCACGTTAAGCTGTCGGTCCCGGTTGTTTGTATTAGGACAACAGTCGTTAGGCTATGTCGAAGGCCTCCGGGCGGCCTGAAATCTTCGACATGGGCTGGCCACTAACCTACCACCAAGCCGCACTGGGCCCGCGTGGTGGATTATGGCCCAACTCCTCTCTCTGAGAGGAAGGCTCGAGTCCCAACAGTGGGAACAAAATGGATTGATGATGATATGATTATGATTTTTCGATTCCCGCGATTACATGATGAATTCAAGTAATTAAATAAAATCCAGCTAAGCTACTAAATCACAAAAAAATACTAAACGTCCTGCTTTTTTACATTTTAACATTTTAACTTCCAACGTCAGATTACAGACGTCGTAGCCAAAATCCCCCTTAACGATGCTACTGCAACAAAGAATCGATACTGACGATATATTAATTATCATCTATCATTAATCGTTTGAGCAACATCGATGTATTTAGGTCAATGATGTTCACAAACTGTCGGCTTCTTAATTCTATCTTTGCTTCTGTCAGTTGTTATATTGATTAGCTATTTTAATTACATTTGAGATAGCGTTGAAACTCGTGATATATTGTTTGGGAACTTTGAATAGGATGTCGTGAGAACTATGACCATTGAATTAAAAACAGCTGTAAAAAATATGTAATATAATTAAATAGTGGCCGTGGTTATGATTGATGATAAAACTGCCTATTTTGTAGGATATGTATAGCATTGAAAATAGCATAGTAGTACCTTTTTTTAGTTCCAAACCAAACTAGTTTAGTTTGGTAGTGAACTGAAATCTAATTAGTGGTAAATTATGGTATTCATATTCTATTCATACTATCCAAAGTTGTATAACGCTTAGGAATCGCACTCAATTGACATTTTTATTTAAATGTACATTATAATAATTTGTGTAATAAAATAAGTGTTCTGCACAAGTGAATTGCTACCAATACCAAATATTGTGCGAAACGCAAAATTTGAAATAATATGCACGTTTAAAATAAAAGAATACATTGTGAAATACTAGAAATTTCGGTAAAATTTGTGTAATTAACATTCATTTGCATTTCTACAACTAAATCTAAACTAGTCCTAACATTAGGTAGAAAACCGCTTATATAGCTCAGTTGACAGATACCCTGCCTTCTTAGCACGTAGTCCCAGGTTCGGTTTTCATCAAAAACAAATTGGGTAGCTCTTTTTATTTAAGGCTACCTACTCATAGATCATTCGTAAATAGGTTTAGATTTAATGAGTTTTATTTCTCATAAAGAACAAGGTTTACTTAAAATGAGATTTAACAATAAAGCTTATAATAATTAAAGTGATTACTCAAGTATATAATTTAATAGTATATAATTAGGTCAGCAATCTTAGGTTATTTTATTTTATATTTAAGTTTACTTTTAAAAACAGAAATTTGGAAACCTTTATAATATCGTTAGGTAATTTATTATACAATGTTGCTCCCTCGTACAAAATATTATGTTTACCATACATGGTACTCGGTGCTTGTCATTTTTATTTGTTAATTTCTTAAATCATAATGTATTTTCTATTAGTAATGTATTATTTCGGTATGTATTTTTGGCATATGGCATGTGTAGATGTATAGTTGTTTTAAATGAAATATTTTTTATAGAATTTAATTGGAGTTACAAAGCATTACTGTGTTATAATTGTGAATACAATTGACGCTGTTACGAGTATAATGTGTACTTAATTAGGTGTCCACATTTTAAACGCGAATCGATCAAAGTCAATACCAAGAAGAATTGGCAGAAAATTCCAAAACATCATATCATGACTACCTGCTTATTAAAGTGACCCCATTTCCACCATTTTCAAAAGTTCCTTCAACGTAGATTTCTCAGTGTACATGAAACAAAGAACGAAAGGCATCTGTTGCTCGAAGCCTCTGGCTCTCTGTAATCAACAGACATTTTGTGGCACGTAATTGGTGGACTAATGAGTAAGCCTTAGGCTCAGCGAAATAACGTAAGCAGTACTCAAATTCATGCACTTTAAGTGTAATATTTAGCAGTAGATTACTAGAACACATAAAGAGCTTAATAAAAGTTATATGTGATATATTTTATCATTTTGATTAAGAATACATTTAGGCAGCGCAAGGCTATGAATTGTCTTAGAATAAAGTAAAGTACAGACAGTAAAGTTAAAATATTCCTACATAAAAATCTCAGAGCATGTTTTTCTTCAATGGTTAAGGTTAATTATTTAGCTTTAAGTATAGGATATAACAATTTATCTGTATTTGATTCAATAGGTTAGTTATATTGATGACCGGTTCAAATATTATACATTTTGATGACCTGCAGGGCTATTATGTATATCGGTTGCTAACAAATACTGATTAAAATTAAAAAAAATGGCGGCTCTATGTCCGTTTTGACAACTCCAGTAAGCAAAAATGTTAGTAAGTTGATGACTGGAGCCGACAAAAGTGACATAGAGCCAGTTGGCAACTGAGATATATAATAATAGCCGTAACGTTCAAATATTATACATATTCTGTTAAGCACATCTTTATAAATGTGTCATTGTATATTTGAGTTTTTTAGTCTAGTATGATCTCATAATTGTAATTTATTTATGTTACTAGCTGACCCGCCTAACGTTATTTTGCCATTTACATTCGTTTATAAAAAAATATATTCGTTCAAAATAAAATCGCGATTAAAAACAGGGGTTGATTGTAAAAGGTAAAAAATCTAAATTTGTGTGTATTTTTCAATGCTAAATCATAATAAAATAAAATTAAAAAAGTTGTCAAAAAATAAATAAATATAATTTAGGGGTGCGTCACCCTTATCATTTATAGTTATGAAAAAAGATGTTGGCCGATGATTCTCAGACCTACTAAATATACACACAAAATTTCATACAAATCGGTTCTGTCGTTTCAGAGGAGTTTGGTAACGCGTAACCGCGACCAGAGAATTTTTATATTAGAGAAGATAATGACTGAAACACTGAATATCTCTTACTCACACGTTATATAAAAATGTGCATTCTTCCTTAATCGTTCCCTCTTTACTGATGATCGTGACTCCTCTGTTGCAGTTTGTTTACTGTTTCTCTCCATCGAGTTCTGTTGCTGGCCTGTGCTGTGATCTCCAGCTGTTCCGATACCTGATCCATCCATCGCTTAGGGCTTCGTCCTCTTGGTCTTGCATATTGTGCGTGTAGGTAATGAAGTTTAAAGTTAACCTAAACGTAGTGAAGTTTATATTCTGCTCACACTTAGTCTAAGGTTGAGCTCCAGTTTGCGTAACGAAAACCTACTGTGTCACTTATGGCCACGTTTAAAGGTGATACGGTAAATAAACGCCTTAGGTTATAGGGCTGTACATGTTTCAAAATATCAAGTTTGCGTGTTACTTATGACTGGTTGTGCGATCTCATATTTTTTTGTAAAAATAGAAACTGGTAAAAATGGCTTGGTAACTTACGATCTTAATATTAAAATGTCAGTCGCACGCCGAACAGCGCGAGGAGTGCACGTGTATCGCCCGCGTATTGTTTTTGTTGACGACAACAGGAGTCGCGCCGCGATGTTGAGTGAGGAGGAGTCGGAGGTAGATCGACCCGAGTCAGTGACCTCGGGCGATCTCCACTCGGATGGGCAGTTACAGCGAGGTAAACGTTTGAGAAACTACGAAGGAGAAGATAAAGACAATTTCATCGAAGTGAAGAGGAGGCCGAAACGTTTGGCTAAGCGTGCGTCTGAAGATCATGATAAGAAAACTGGTTTGAACGAGTTTAGTGCAACACAATCTATGACGTCGGAGGGGTCTGTACGTTATTATGAAGTTTGCGTTACGTCGATTGAGCCGCTACCGAAGCAAATTGCCTTTGCTAAAATGCTTAGAAGTTTGAAGGTACCCGATATTTTGAAGATTAAGTATAAGAGTAGTTACAAAGTCATTATTACATTTGATAAGAATGAAAACGCGAATAGTTTTTTGAATTGTGAGCAATTAATAGAAAAGGGGTTCCGATGCCAAAGAACAGACGAAATGAATGTATGTTACGGAATAGTGAGACAAATCGACCTTGAAACCGAAGTAGAAGAGTTACAAAAGACCTTCACGTGTGAATCTGAGATCATATCCATTAGGCGTCTTAAGAGACAAACGAACGAAGGCACCTGGACTGATAGCGAGACGGTTCGCTTATGCTTCAGGGCCTCCACTTTACCTCCGTATGTGTCAGCATACGGTTGCAGGTTCATGGTGGAGTCGTACACCTTCCCGGTCTCGCAATGTGCTGGGTGCTGGTATTACGGACATTTAAAAAAATACTGTCCTACAAAGAAGATTGTATGTCCTAAATGTGGTGCAAATCACGTAAACTGCGAGACAAAAATTTATAAATGCGTTAACTGCAAAGGTTCCCACATGTCTATTGAAAAGTCACGTTGTCCAGTATTTAGAAAAGAGAAAGAGATAAGAAAAGTTATGTGTGAAGAGCAATGCACTTATAAAAAAGCATTATCTATATACATGGAAAGACAAAGCAGCGAGGCGCATGGAAGTCAAGATACAATAACGCCCAGGGAACGTAAACAAACAGATAACAACATACCTACTTATAGTCGCAGTTATGCTGAAGCTATTTTACGTAAAAGTAATGTAGAAAACCGAGAGGAAGAATTATTAAGCGATGCTTCGAACTCCAGTCAAGAGTCAGTAATAGCAACAGCGCAGAGCGAATCTAACCACGAGTATCGGAAGAAGAAAAAGAAGAAGAAGAAGAAAATTTCGATAAACAAAGAAGAACATCGTCAAGAAGAGAATAGTGAGTTTATGAATGAAAATGTGCATAATAGACAGAAAAAATTCACCTTTAGTAAATTTTACAATAGGATTAAGGAAATTATGTTATCAAGCAAATCGCTCAGCGAAAAAATCACAGACTTTTTGAAATTATTGTTTGAGGAGTGCTACCTTATGGTATCTGGGATGTTTAGAAACGGAGACTATGTTACAAAACTATTATCCATGCTCGGGCATGGATAGAGCTCACAGTATGCAACGTTTTGTTAACATAGTCCAGTGGAATTCGCAGAGCATCAAAAATAAATTAACCGATTTTGAAAGTGTCTTGGTCCAGAATAAAGTACATATAGCCATCTTAAGTGAAACTTGGTTAACGGAAAATATAACTATCAATATTAGTAACTACAATATATATAGAAAAGATAGATTAGAACCATGGGGGGGTGTAGCCATTTTTGTACATAAATCTATACAAAGTGAGGTGATTGAAGTGAATCTTAGTAATCCCGGCATTGAAGTAGTTGCAGTAAAAGTTTTAAATTGTAAGCTTATTAAGAATGTTATCTCTGTCTATTGTACTCAACCTGTCCTCACTACTCAGTCAGACTGGGATGAATTGTTTTCACTTTTTGGCAATAAAACCTTGATAGGGGGCGACTTTAACGCCCATCACACTAACTGGTCTTATAAAACCGATTCTAGAGGTATTCGAATTTTCGATTCTAGTTTAAATAATGGCTTTATCTCTATGAATACTGGCAGTATAACGCGTATGAAACTTGTAAACAATTCCTTGCAGAAAACGTCGCCTGATATAACATTTGCCTCGTCAGATATTATGGTAGATTTGAAGTGGAAAGTACTCAACGAGAACCTAGGTAGTGATCATATGATAATAAAAATCTCTGTAAATTACGAAGACATATCACACTATACAAAAAAGCGAAATTTTAGAAAAGCTGATTGGCCTAGTTATAAAACTTCAGTAGAACGGTCTCTGTTAAATTTACATCTTAACTTTAATTCTGAGCACGTACAAAATTTATATGATACGTTTATGGATATTATTAATGATGCAGTTGAAGAAAATATACCGTGGCTTATAATCAATAATGATCCAGAAAGCAAATTCGCGCCAAAATCGTACTGGAATCCTACACTATCTGAATTAGTAGCCCAACGGAGGCTGGCACTAAGCACCTTCAGAAGAAACCCTATCCCTAATAATCTCAAAATTCTAGAAGAGAAAACGTTGATAGCTAGAACCGAAATATCTAAAGCTAAGTCTAAAGATTTCCGCGGTTTTTGTGACTCAGTTAGTGAAGATACATCTTTATCTGATATGTGGAGAAAAATGAGATGGATAAAAGGTTACCGTCATCGGAATTTCATTGCGCCTGAAACTAAAAAACATGAATTACTCTGTAGCCTAGCCCCAGATTGTGCAAGTGTATCTAAACCTATTTTCTTGTCTAGGAATAGCTTGTTAGAAAAAGATTTTACTATTCAAGAGTTTGAAGCATGCCTTAAAAGAAAAGATACGGCACCTGGGGATGACAGTATCACATACTCAATGATTTGCAATCTTCCAGAGGTCGGTAAATCTTATTTGCTTCAGTTGTACAATAAGATATATAGTTCTGGTCTAGTACCGCACCAGTGGAGAGATATCAAAATAATACCAATTCCAAAGGCGAATAACAATTCGAGTACGGACGTTAAGTTAAGACCTATTTCATTAATTTCTTGTATGTGCAAAATTTTACATAACATGATTGGGAAAAGATTAGAATGGTACGTAGAACATCATAATATACTATCTCAGAATACCACAGGTTTTAGAAAAGCAAAATCTTGTTTAGATTCTGTAACACGATTAGTGACTACTATACAAATGGGTCTCGCAAAAAATTTACCTACACTGGCCTGCTTTCTTGATATAGAAAACGCGTATAATAACGTTTTGATTGATGCCTTAGTGAAAACATTAGATAGATTAAAAGTTGGGAGTAAAATTTGTAATTATATTTGGGAATTTCTTAGTGAAAGGCATTTGATAATAAATAGTAATAATAGTGAGAATAGCCGAATAGTAAGGTGGACATCAAAAGGCTTGGCGCAAGGTGATCCTTTTTCACCATTGTTGTTTAATATAGTAACTTATGAAATCTGTAAGTCTGTTAGTACAGAAATAAGTCAATACGCAGACGATTTTGTAATATATGCCAGCGATAAAAGTATTGATAAATGTGTTTTTGAGATCCAATATTCTTTGAATACAATAGTTAGACTTCTTAACAACGTTGGTTTACAGTTATCTGCAGATAAATCTAATTTTTGTCTGTTTAGCAGAGGTCGCAGACGGAAATATATAGAACTTAAAATAAATCAGGTAACATTAAAATCTAATGAAAACATTAAATATTTAGGAATTTGGCTAGATCGCTCACTTCTTTGGAATAGGCACATCCAAGAAACATGCGAAAAAACAGAGAGATACCTAAATATTTTGAAGGTTTTGGCGGGTAGTGGCTGGGGTGTTCATCCCAAGCATTTGAGAAGGCTATATGTCAATCTTATTAGAAGTAGAATAGATTTCGGTTCCTTCCTCTATGATAACGGTGCAAACTGTCACATTCGTAAGTTAGATAATGTACAAAATCAAGCGCTTAGAATTATTGGCGGCTTTATAAAATCAACTCCGTTACATGTTATGGAGAGTGAAGTATGTATTCCCCCTCTGGGTATACGTAGAAAGTATTTAGCATACAAATACTGTCTCAAATCTAAATCATGGTGTAAAAACTCGATTATAACCCTTCTAGACGAATTCGGTGCTCTTTGTCCCGATTTATATGGTAGATACTGGATGTATAAAAAGAAACCTTTGCTTATGCTAGCATATAACAAAGTCAAAAAAGAAATATGTACTGCTTCTAATCCATTAGAAATGTTTTTATTGGAAGAGTGGGTATCTAATATAAACATAAAAAAATATATAGTTGATAGTTTAGAGTGTGTTCAGAAGGCTAAAAAAGATTATAATACTGATGTTTTAAAAAATAATGTATTAACGGAGTTAGATAGAAAATATAAAAACTGGCACAAAATATTTACAGACGGGTCAAAGAGCGCCGGTGCGTCCTCGTCAGGGATAGCATTTTTTGATGCAACTTGTAAATATGCTGAGAGTTACCGGAACGTGTCGCCGATATGTATAATGACCTTGGAGCTGTTTGCCATATCGGCGGCACTGTCCTACGTCGAGTCTAATGTGCGAGACAGTGTAGTAATACTTACGGATAGTAAAAGCGCTTTACAACATATTTATAGATGTACTATGGGTAGTCGAGGTATACCTATTACTTACTCTATTTTACGTAAGGTAGAAAGGCTTCGGACAAATCAAATCACCGTAAAATTACAATGGTTACCATCTCACATTGGATTATCAGGCAACGAGACAGTGGATCGCTTGGCAAAATTAGCTGCAGTCAGTGGATCGGACATGTACATTTTACCAACTCATACAGAATACTTACCCAAATATAAAAAAGTTTGTTTTGATAGTTGGCGAGAATACTTTGATGAACGTTCCAAATCTAAAGGAATCTGGTACAAAGTTTTGCAAAGCGAGCCTCATCGTTCGCCATGGTTTGTTGGAGCTATTAGTCGGAAGCTTGTTGTTGTCGCGCACAGATTACGTTCCGGACACATCCCATTCAATGCTTTTGGATTTATGATGGGAAAGGTATCGTCACCGAACTGTGAGGAGTGCGACCAGCCCGAAGACGTGTATCATGTACTGATGGAATGTGTCCGGAACCAACGTCAGAGGGAACAGATTTTTACCGAACTTAGAATTTGTGAAACCAATGTAGGGGTAATACAGCTTATGTTATCTGATCCAAATTCTAAGGAGGCTGGAATGGTTTACGGTCTGGCAAATTCTTTTGTACAGGCTTTAAACCATTCTAGCACCACAGGCTTGCCTGGTTGGTTAATTATACCATAAGTATAATTAACCGGCTAGGTAGGTCTGTGGTTTAGGTAAGTTTGTGTTTGTGTAAAAAAGTAATTAGTTTTAGATAAATTTATTTAGGAAATTTGTGTTTTGTCAGGATACGATGGGGCTGACATAGACATGTTGTCTAAAAGCCCCCAAAAAATTAAAGAATAAAAAAAAAAAAAAAAAAAATATTAAAATGTAGGAAAAGTAGGTATTGTTCGGTTTGTATACAAGCATCTCACCCCAATTTGATTTCGATAGGTATTTGAACAGTTTTTTAAATATTTATGGTCATTCACTGCAGTACATAATGAACCTACAGACCCATTATTGGGAGTTCATCCTACTAATATTATAAACGCGAAAGTTTGTGAGTATGGATGTAGGATGTGTGGATCTTTGTTGCTTTTTCACGCTCAAACGGCGGGGGCAATTTTAATGAAATTTGGTATGGAGGTAGATGAGGCGCTGGATAAACTCATAGGATACTTTTCAACATCATCATCATCCATCCCTACGTGGACGAAAACGCGTAATATGCTTGGGCACAGCATAGACAAAATAATAAGTACTCCGCCTACGTCAAGATCATAATGATGACAGTTCTGACAAAGTTTGTGTCAGTTTCTGATAGCTTAGTCAAAAGCCAAGTCAATTTGACAGCTCGATACACTAGACGTGCTCGGCGACCGTCAATAATGATGAAATGTAGCACAAATGCTAGAAATGTTATGACGGTTTTATATTTGTATGTACGCAAGTCCTGTATTTAATTATTAATGTTTACTGATTGATATACAGCAATTGCGTTTGACTATGTACATAATATGACATTTTGCCTTTGGAGATATATGCCCTTATATGCCCTTGGAGAAATAATAAGCTCCTCGAAGTACTAATCCTGCGCAGAGGTAGTCGCGGGCACCAGCTACTATTATATAAATATTACAAATTGTATACCGTTAGTGCATGGTAAGCTATTTATATACTGAAATTTACTATATCTTCCAGTAGATGTAGGTGGAATAAAAATCCACTCTTCTCCCCCAGAGGGGATTCGAAGGTATATAGGGACTAGTGGAATAACCCGACATGGTTACTTATTTGTTTTATTTCTCGTAGCTATTATATATAACATAGAAAACATAGACTACGCAATTGATTGGCATACTATGCTATATGCAGGCTATACTATGTGCAGTGGTGCGACAAAATTTTCTACTTTATTCAATAAACAGTCAAAAATAGGAAGATGTATAATTTTTCTAAATATATTTTAAATGAAGTAAAAATAAATGATAGTAAAACTTATTTATTCCATAAGTAGTGCTTTTGTATATTGATCCTATATAAATGATATTTTGTTATTTAAATGATATATTTAAATGAAAACACATCGGAAATGGATTCGGAACTTTCCGTTACACAATATTTAAAGTATTAGCACGAAGACTGTAATAAAATTAAAGGGAATGATTACACAGTAAAAATATAACAACTAGAGCATGTCATATATCAACTGGGGCTAACCAAAACACAGGAAATCTTCACACCACTGTATTTGTCAAACAAATCCGGTATTCTTCACACCCGAAGTATCGTTATTTACACAAAGTAAAATGGTAGCTTCACGCCGATAACCGATAAATCTGTATTTGAGTGCGATGTTAGTTTTACTTACGCTTATATGCATCCGTAAATCGGCTGTTGTGTAAACTGACCATTCATAAATACAAGTCCTTGTAAAAACTATTATTTTACTCTTTTTCACATCAAACCTGGATAAGTGAGAGCTCAAGGGCCGCGATCTGTCTTTCTCCTATAGGAGAAAGACAGATCGAAAATAGAAAAGGTTTCTTATTAACCTGAGTTTCTAGCTTACAGAATTACAGGAGGAATGTGTCTATAAAATAGGGTAAATATGTAGAAACAAAATGTATGTATGGGTATAATATATTTATTGAAATAATAGCTAAACATGACGTTTAATCTTATAACAACATTTACTTTAAATAATCTGCTTATTTCTTGTGCAATTCTGTAATTATATTTTGTGTATGTTTTTCAAGTTTGTTATTTTTACCAAATATGGTTTGATCAACTGCCGCATATTCATAAAACATATGGAGCGTCTCTAATGCCTTTATAGCTTCTCATTTTTTAGAATATCCTCCATCTCTCTATGGAAAATGAGTGATTGACGGTCTTTATCTTCACTGTCATTTCTGTCAGTCAGTACTGGTGCTCACATAGTTTTGAAGTATGAGGAAGTACAAGAACTTTCTTCGCAACTGCTTTTATGAACTGACTGTAATAAGCTTGACACACAAGACGGTACGCAAATTTGGCTTTCTAAATACAATACGAGTACAACCAATAATATACCACAAACAATAATAAAAAAAAAAAGACTTACGTACTTGATCATTCGAATTCAACGTATGTTCCTAGAACTATAGAAAACAAAAACAGTCGCACATTTGGTCATTCGTATAAAATAAGAGTCCCTTGAAAGTTAAGAATGGGTCTTAAAATAGCAAAAGTAAACCGTCGCTTATAGAGGTATATGGAAGTAGTAATCTTACGGAGGTTCACGAGGTATGAACAATGATTGTCACTTATACAGGTTTTATGTTTCTCACTTACCTATAGAGGCTTTAGAAGGGTAAAATGACGGATCCTGGCAAATACTCTCACAAGTTGAGTTTTCTCGCTTACCCAATTCGCACTTACACAGGTTTTACTGTATTTTAGGTGGATGTTATTCCACCAGAAGCGTTTTGCTTTTATGTACTTTTGACGCTATGGCCAAGGCATGAACTTGTGTGATTTCCCCGAGTATGAGACAACAGGAAATTTTCTAGGTAAGCGTGCTGCTGCACTGCATTGTTACTTTACAACAGTTTATATAGTGTTCAACAAAGGCAAATCATATTTTTACAGACAGAAAAAACTTCAGACAGAAACCCTTATCAATCTAGTTTGCCCATATACCTTTTCTATAATATGGTTATCTACCTGTACTACAACACTTGTAAGTTTTGTAAAATGGATTCCCATTGTACGTGTATGTGTAGTGTTTGTCAAATCAATATGTGGCTAATGTTTATTTTTCGTATTTAAATGTTATCTTTAGTGAAGACGATGTAATAGGTGTTTACTCAAGACTTGAAGAGATCAATAAATTGATCATAAAGCAATATCTTTGCAATGTGCATAACGTGACGCCCTAAGATCTCTTGTGTCGAAAATGGCTTTTGGGTTTTCGGTTATATAAAATTAATTCAGTTTTATGCTATTTTCTACCGACTCCAAAAAACAGGAGGAGGTATTCAATTCGACTGTATTATTATTATTATTTTTTTATGTATGTTACCTCATAACTTTCGACTGGGTGAACCGAACCTCGAAATTCTTTTTTTGTTTGAAAGCTAGTGGTTTCCGTATGGTCCTATTTAAATTTAATCAAATTTGGTTAAGTACTTTTTGAGATACACTCCAATAACTGATTTTTACTAAAGTAATAGAATGGAAGTCGTTATTAAATTTTTCAAATTGCACTTGTGCTAGTACTTAAGATAGTTTAGTAATGAGTAAATCCCCTGTGTATTTTTCGTGTGTGGGTTTCGTGTTATTCAATTGTAAACATGTAAATGCATACTTTGCCACTAGTAACTAGCGGTATATACTTTATACTAAATTCTTAAATCGTGATAAGCGTCAAGCGTGAGCGCTTGTCGTTGAAAACATAATATACGTTGTCAAAATAAATACAACGTAAACTCTAAAACTTTACATACCCCATTATTTCTCACTACTCTATTGTAAAATACGTTCGAATTTAATTACCGTACTATTTTAGTTTTCGCAATAAGTGTCCCTTACAATTTAGTGTCCAGTAATCTGGCCTAATAACTATCACAGTTTATGGTCCCAACCCACGTTGAATAGAATCAAATACACGGCAAAATTTAAGGCCTACTTTCCAAGTTAATTGAATTGAAAACAGAGAGAGCCGTTTGGGCAACAGTTTTTGATATTGACAGTTGTATTTAGATTGTGTTCTGTTGTAAATTCACAAGTCTAGATAATGGTTCTCAAAACTATAGCCGGTTAAATCAAGGATATCAATGACTACTTATTAAAATATAAGATATTCTTAGTGGAAGTTCTGGTAACGAGACGACATTCCCAGCTACTTATTAAGAGAGAATTTTTATTTCTTGTAGAAGTACTGGTAACATGGTACTTATTCATAGATAATTTAATCGTTGTGGAGGCTCTGGCAACGGGATTAGATTACTTGCTATGTATTAGAATATAATTTATTCATAGTAGAGGTTCTATCAACTGAATGGCATTTCTAGCTACTTATTAATTATATTTTTTATTAAATTTAAACAACTACAAAGTGGATTGAATCACGATAATTTTATATTATTGTATCCCGATAGGCAGTACATAAAAATTATTTGCATGCATAAATTTATATTTAACAAACTGTCATCCAGTCTACTTGCAACCATATTCACTGAAAAACGGTCGAAACATCGGGATAAACCTAATATACAATTATACGTGATTTGAACCGTTTAAAGTTGTTTAATTTCAATGTATATAAACCGCAAAATACTAAAATTCTTTAGATAATTTTTATTCTTTGTAGAAGTACTAGTAGTAGGATGTGAATTACTAGCATGCATTACTATTTAAAGATAATTGATACGTATTGGAGGTTCAAGCAACGGGAAGACCCGTTGCCTGAACCTCCACTGCGCGTATAGTTATTGTCTTTTAATAAGTATGCACATTCAGCTACCACTACTTCTACAAAGAATAAGTAATATTTTTTAAGTAAGTAGGTTGTAATGCATTGATGATAACTCGTTATTAAAAGAAAATTTATTCGTTGTGGAGGTAATAATATAAAAGCGTAAGTTTATGAGTGTTTAAATAAGGCTAGACTTGTATGAAATTTGGTATGGAAGTAGATGAGACACTGGACGCACATAGGATACTTTTCATCATCATCATTCTTCAACACGCCGGTGTAGCAGCAGGCGCAGCGATTTATAGGATAAATTTATTCGTAGTGGAGATAGTGGCAACGGGATGATGTCATTACTAACTACTTATAAAAATATTACTAGTTTCAGTGAACGTAGTGGTAACAGAATTACACTTCATACTGAACGCTCCCAACGGAACTTGACTTGGCGATCTTAACCGATCAACAAGTTAAGCAACGCTTGCTGCGGTCAGCGAGTTCAATGGGAGACCGCTAGTGGCATTTTTCAACTGAACGCTTCCGTGCTTCGAAGGGCATGTTTAGCAATCGGTCCCACTTTTTTGTTTTAGAACAACAGTCGTTAGGCTGTTTCGAAGGCCTTCGGGTGGCCTGAAAACTTCGATATGGGTTGGCCACACACATCCTTATGGCCGAAATACTCTCTCTGAGAGGAAAACTCGAGTCCCAACAGTGGGAACATAATGGGATGATTATGATGATTTGTGATTACACTTCATTGCTTAACCCGTTGACTTGCGATTCGCCATATTTGGCCAATAATACAATTGATTTCGCAGAAATCAACCTATTTTTCCAAGAACTGCAACGTGTGTGGTTAAGACAATTAACTGGATTTTTATCACTATATACATAGTATTCCAACACAACACTTGAATGTGAAAATGTAAATGTTATAATAAAAAAAAGTGAGCTTATAATTAAGCCTGTTATAGGTACCTACCTATCATCTCATTGTGTAACAAATATCTTTAAGTAGCCCCCTTTTATCTTCAAAAGCAATACAATACCTATGATCAGTTACGTTGAGAAAGAATATTAACTCATCGGTAAAAGTACAGATACTTTTACTATACCCATGAATTTGTTACCATCATAAATAAAGTACTTAAAATATTCTAAATAAAAATGAGTTTCTACCATATCGCAGATAGATCGTGCAGGTGTTACAATTCAATGACTAGAGAAATAGATGTAGGTAGATCTTTTTAATACATCGGCGCTGAAACTGAAACGAATGTTAAACAATTCTTTCTTTGATTTGTAAATCATCACACATTTAGATTTACTAATTAGTATTAGTATGAGTCCGTCGTACCGTTTGCATAAAGTTATGTATATGTGAAAACTTTTAATTAGCCATAAGTATACTAGTTAAAGTATTTATGTTTTGTAAGTAGCTGCTAGTATTCGGAAGAAAAAAATAGAACATCTACTTTAAATATAAATACTCGTAGTATTATTATGTACAATAATGACAATCTAACCATACATAATATTTACGTCACAATTTTATCCCTGACAGTAGATATGTTAATAACCAAACAAGTCCAAATACTATTACACAGATTCTTACCGAATACATCATGTTGTGACAATCAATTACTCAAAGGCTCTGACGTTCCGTGGCTACATTAGGATCAATCAATGTCGATTTAATTAGATCAGATACGCCCACCTATAATGTAGACGAAATAGTACTATCTGCCGATATGTAGAATTTGGGAGCTTTAAAGTAGGGATGTGCTTTGTCATTGAAGGTATCGATAAAAATTCGTATTTATTCGCTACCTCCATTATTGGCTTACGTACACATTACTACGTGGAGTTATATTTACAATCTATATCTATACTAATATAATGTTATAAAAAGGAAATATTTGTATGTAAGTATGTTTGTAACAAATTGGCTCAAAAAGTACTGGAACGATTTCAAAAATTCTTTCACCGTTTGAAAACTACATTCACCTTGATTAACATAGGCTATATAATATTCATCATCCCGCGGAGAGCAGCTAGTATTAAAAAAAATTGATATAGACAAAAAAAAAATTTGATCACTAGCATACACTAATTGAATTTTTTTATAAGAACTTTATCAGAAATTTCTAATTAAAGCGTTTATAATCTATAGTATGTTTATAGTTTATATATTGTAACTCCTCCCCTGACTCGAATACATGTGGTGATCCTCCTGGGTATGCTAAAGTTATCCAGCATTTCTTGGGATAACCTGTCCCATTCTTGAATAGCGGCTTCCCTGAGCAAACAGCTCGCTTAAGAGTATCCCATGCATGCTCTATTGGGTTTAAATCAGGCGAGCCGGCAAGCCAGTCTAACCGTGTGATGTCGTATTCTCGGAGAACAGCATTGACTCGTTGAGCTTGATGGGCGGGCGCATTATCATCGACCAGTACAAATCGGTGCCCATGGTTTACTTGGAATGCAACATCAATAGCAATTAAAAAGACAAAAAAACATCATAATCATCATAATAATCTACCATAACTCAAAATATTTTGATATTTCAAAGTAATCGCAAACTTTTTGATGTGTGTATATTTATTATCGGAGCTTTGTGACTAAGCCCACTCACCAAATATAGTAGTTGGCCGTTTGTTTAGCACATCTTTACTTGTCAAACAATGTTTGCCACTTTGTGTACTTATATATACGAAAATATGTTTATTTACATGTAAACAATTTCAGCGGGTTCATGTAACCTCTGAATCTACCAGACAGTTAGAGGTTTGACTCAAATTTGCCAAAACTACTTTACAAAATCTTGCAACGATAAATTCACTGAATTTGAAATCAACCTAATATTCATAGTCAAATTTCCATTGTTAACGGTGATTATTAACGCTAAACAACTGACACATACATTATTCAACCATACTGGGTTATAGTCGAAAATAATTCGATGAAATTCTCTTACCATCAATCTTTATGTACTTATAATTACTTATAATGTGATCATCTCTCGTATAGTCACAAGAAATTCTAATGATCCTTTATGCAACATACATGATCATACAGTATTTTAAAAATGAAAAATTTATCGATATCGACAGATGCGTTATTATGGTACCTTCCCAACTATGTTCGTGCTAACCACTGTTACTAAGATAATAACCGCACTGTAGTTCTAATACTAAGTAAGCTTATGAATTATAAATTAAAATTGTCTAGGTCTAAATAGACAGTAACAATATGCTTTGCGTGTCCAGCCCAGCAGTAAAACTCATAGTGGCTTAATAAAATGTATACCTGCTTCGGCATTTTAATGATTCACTTTCATTTTTTTTTATTAGGGATCTAGGTTAATGACTAGGCATCCTGTGTACACTTATAATACAATAATTATGAATGAAACTAACAGCCAAAAGCATGCTGGTGGCAATTGCAGACATTCTCATCTGTCCCTATATGGTTAATTGTTGTGGATTACATGTAAACACGTTTAATAATAGTAATTTTTAATTTAATTTGATAAGGTAATGTAATTTTGATATAAACATAATTGTAATTTTAAATTTAGTTTGACTATTGATTATAATTTAATAGATATGTGTGCGTTACTTAAAATAACTGATTACATAACGTTGACGGTTGCGTAAGGGTAAGCGTTCACAGTGGAGTTTTCCTTGTTCTCAAACGACGAACAAGGATAGCCATAAGTTAATAGGTTGACCATATACCTTTCTGCGATCACAACTTAGACGGGTGACCGATATTGACATTTTCAACCGCTTTCGATAGCTTCCGAGCCACCGGTTCTGGTAACCCTACCCTACCTACTCTCACTGATATACTCACAATTTATATATATATATATATATATATATATATATATATATATAAATTGTGACTATATCAGAAGCTTTCGAAGGGTCTTAAAAGTTCTACTCTAGGGTTGGTCACTATCATAACAGTGCAACAAGCTGCAACAGGCTCGCCTGATGTAATATGATCGACATTGCTCTTTCTAAACGAAAGGCCCATATTGCAGTGGGAACATAATGGGTTGCTTATGCTATGTGTATGCTAAAATATATTTTTTACTTACATGGTCTGAATTTTCGTGTTATATAATAGTAAACACTAATTACACTGCTAACTTTGCGATTTCACCTACATAGACAAGGACTTTCTTACACGAACGGTATTTTCCTATCCCTGATAAAAATAGAATTACCTACACTTTCGATTTCAGTAGATATTATGTTTTTTTTTGGTGGTCCTTATAAAGTTTTTTTTATTACAGATCTTCCTGAAAGACCTGAGTAGTTAAAATACTAATACCTTCATTTGCATCAATAAAATAATTTGAAGAAAAATTCAGGCTTTTACATACCAGCTACCAGCTTTTACATATGGGTTGTCTGGAAAAGATCGCTCTGAGCGATAAGACCGCCCATTGTTGCACCTAGTTTTAGGTATTGTTTTTTATTTTATTGTCTAATATTAAGTCATAAATGTGGTGTCTCAATAAAGTGTTATCTATCTATCTATCTACCTAAATCATAATATTTTTTGTAAAACATGTTTTTTGAACTTATTTTGTAAGACATAATATGATTCCAATAAATTTAAAAACCTTAGCAAAACCTAAAAGTGTAAGTTCAAAAGTAAATAAAGTTTAGTTTTACGAATAAACAGATATTTGAATCACCTCTACCAATTAACTTAAGTTTTTCGAAGGACCAAGATATTCTTACCTAATTGTATTAACACGCTCATTAATTATCTCAATCAGAGCCTTAACAATTAAGCTAACGACACAAAAAGGAAAAAAATATTTCGATGTTACACGGTTCTATAACTCAAAAGGTTCATTCATTAATCAAAGCTATAA
The DNA here is from genome assembly GCA_917880725.1 of Selenia dentaria. Classification (NCBI taxonomy): domain Eukaryota; kingdom Metazoa; phylum Arthropoda; class Insecta; order Lepidoptera; family Geometridae; genus Selenia; species Selenia dentaria. Next base: position 23,572,785 of record OU862893.1, read on the forward strand.
AGCCTTAATTGAAACATACCTCCATTCCTTTTCCTTTTCAAGTTACTTTCAGCTCAAGTGTGAGAGTGTTCTTAATTATCGGACTCTGAGTCTAAATCAATCGTTAACAAAGCCAGAGGGCTAATGTTTCGCAAACAGACAAAAATAACAAACAAAATTCAATCAGTAAATGGCTCTTTGAAGTGTGACCTGTTGAGCTTTATGATTTTGACTCTTGAGCTTTATGATTTTATACGTAAGGTTTGTGTGGACTTTCTGGATATTTAAATGTGTTCATTTATTAAACATTCATATATTATATTAGTTAAGGACTCGCGAGCACCCTAGAATAAGTCATAATATGTTAATAGGTTAAAGGAAAAATATGTAAATTAAATTGATCTTTGAAATTAAAATAATGCTAGTTGACGACACCACTCGCTGCGATGCCTAATGTGGCAATATAAATAGGCAAAAATTTTATTAAATTGTGAACTGCCGGTAGAGGCAAACAGCATTAGTCCGTTCGAAAAAAAAATTAAATTGTTCCCGTCCGGTGACGCTGTAAATGCCGGTAGAGGCAAACAGCATTAGTCCGCTCAAAAAAATAATTAAATTGGCAGTTCACGAATGGATACCTGTGTTTCACTTCTCCGCAAGAACCCTCAAGATAGGAAGAACCCATAGGAAGATACGAACAAATATGCAATCCACTAGAAGACAGCAACAATATTATATAAAAAAAAATATTTTTGTATTGAAATTCTCGTGAGTTTGACACATATTAAACTATTACTGTTAAGCGGCAAAACACTCACGTTAGGGACGGAATACATCGACCTTACGGGCACTCTGTACTCTCCCTGAAGATGAGCATCGGACATGCTTGAAACCCGGGTCGACGTGTTCGATCCCTAACGTGAGTGTTTTGCCAGATAACAGTAATAGTTTAATATGTATTTGTATTGTACTTGAACTCTTGTAACGGCACTTAGTTAATTGTTAAATTTCGTTATATTATGCAATTTAACAATTATATAAAATCAATCCTTTAGAATTGCCGTGGGTGTACCGGCTTCGAATTGTACCCCTAATTTTTCCCGTGGGTGCCGTAAGAGGCGGCTAAGGGAATATCCGGGAAATGGGCAGCAGCATTTCCCGCAGTCTGCGTCAACATCCACTGCGATCACCAAGACGCCTGCCAAGCATGGTGCATTAAGGCAAATCGCCCCCATGGCAAATAACATTAAACCACGGCCCCCAGTGCCCGGCAGCTCTGCTATTCGTGGCTACGGTAGCGGCCATTGTAACGGTGGAGCAGGGGGTGCGAAGAATCTCCGGCTACCAATCCCAAAAACGACCTCTGGCCCTGGCAACATACAATACACGCACGCTCAGGACCGACGAAAATATGGTCGAATTGGAGGAAGAGATGCTCAAGTTACGCTGGGATGTCATGGGATTATCTGAAGTCCGAAGACAGGGACAGTACACGATAATTCTAAATTCCGGCAACTTGTTCTTCCACCGGGAGGGAGACCAACAATCCCAGGGTGGTGTCGGGTTCCTCGTCCGCAAGTCTCTCGTTAACAACGTAGTGAAAGTCGATAGTGTGTCGGCTAGGGTAGCGTTCCTTATACTCAGAATAACCAAACGGTATTCGCTGAAGGTCATACAGGTATACGCACCGACCTCGGCACAAACGGACGATGAAGTAGAAAGTATGTACGAGGATATATCCAGGGCCATGCATACTTCTGAAACCTACTTCACTGTTGTAATGGGAGATTTCAACGCAAAGCTAGGCACAAGGAAACGTGATGAGTTAAGAGTATTATTTGGATACGGGCAGTGGAACCCGAGGGGACAGAGGCTGGCTGACTTTATGGAGAAGGAGACCCTCTTTATGATGAACTCCTTCTACATAAAGCGGCCATCCAGGAAGTGGACGTGGATGAGTCCCGACGGTTCCACTACGAACGAGATAGACTTCATCATGACGACCGATAAGCGCATATTCAATGACGTCTCTGTGATCAGCAAGGTAAAAACCGGCAGCGATCACCGCATTGTAAGAGGCACATTGAATATCAATGTCAAGCTTGAGAGGTCACGTTCTGGTGAAGTCTACGCTCCGCCCAAATCATGCCCAAATCCAAAACCCCGAAAAGTTTCAACTTTAACTTCAAAACCGTTTTCAGTGCCTAGCTGAATGCGACACAGTGAATGAGTTGAACAACGGGTTGGTGGAAACTGTCCAAGCGGTTGGGTCCGGATTCTGTGAGACCATACGCCGCAGGAAAGCTTAAAAACTCTAAAAAAAACTCTGAAACTAATGGCAGAACGGAGCGAAATGAGACTGCAGTCTGCAGTTGATACGTCGGACTACGGTAAACTCAATAGACGAATTTGAAAGTCCATGCGACACGACTTGCGTGCTTATAATACTGCGCGTATTACGACAGCAATTGAGTGGAACCAGGGCTCTAAATTGTTTGCAAAGGATTCGTCTATTGGGCAAAGCCAAATGATAAAACTGAAGACCGAAAATGGCAGTATCGTTTCATCCAAGCCTGATTTTCTGAGAGAGATTGAGAGCTTCTAAGGACAGTTATATACCTCGGCGCGCGAACCCGTTACTGAAGCAGGTCAGGACACCAGAGCAAAGTTAGTACGACAATATACCGAAGACATTCCGGACATCAGCCTGTACGAGATTAGAATGGTTCTCAAACAGCTTAAGAACAACATGGCGCCAGGAGAGGACGGAATTACGACTGAACTTCTGAGAGCGTAGAGAGAGTAGACCGATACTTTTAGTCCTCCAGAAGTTATTCAATTCTGTCATCTTCGAAGGCAAAACGCCGGAAACGTGGCACAAGAGCGTGGTGGTGCTGTTCTTCAAAAAAGGTGATAAAACCTTATTGAAGAATAATAGGCCCATATCGCTCTTGAGGCACGTGTACAAGCTGTTTTTGAGAGTCATCACGAACCGTCTCGCACGCAGGTTTGATGAGTTCCAGCCTCCCGAACAAGCCGGTTTCCGAAGAGGCTGTAGCACGTAGACCACATTCATACACTACGGCAGATTATACAGAAGACCGAAGAGTATAATCAGCCACTGTGTCTAGCGTTTGAGGATTACGAGAAAGCCTTCGATTCTATCGAGAAGTGGGCCATACTGCAGTCCTTGCAGCGATGCCAAATTGACTATAGGTATATCGAAGCGTTGAAGTCTTTATACAGCAAGGCCACTATGTCAGTCCGATTACAGGACCAGAGTACGGAACAAATTCCATTGCAGAGAGGTGTGAGACAGGGAGACGTCATTTCTCCGAAACTGTTCACTAACGCATTAGGGATGTTTTCAAACTTTTGGGCTGGAAAGGATCTGGCATCATCAATAATGGCAAATACATCACTAACCTTCGTTTTGCCGATGATATAGTTATAATGGTGGAGTCGCTCGAGGATATCGGCACCATGCTCAACGACCTCGGTAGAGTAACCGAACAGGTTAGTCTTAAGATGAACATGGATAAGACGAAAATCATGTCCAATGTCCATGTTCCACCTATACCGGTAATTGTTGGAAACGATACACTCGAAGTTGTAGACGAGTACGTCTACCTGGGACAGACTGTCCAATTAGATAGGTCCAACTTCAACAAGGAGGTCGCACGAAGAATCCAGATCAGATGGGCAGCGTTCGGGAAGCTTCGATCCATCTTTTCGTCCCCAATACCTCAGAGCCTGAAAACCAAGGTTTTCAACCAGTGTGTGTTGCCAGTGATGACTTATGGAACTGAGACGTGGTTCCTTACTGTGGGCCTCAATAACAAGCTTGAAGTCGCTCAACGAGCAATGGAGAGGGCTATGCTTGAGGTTTCCCTGCGTTATAAGATCCGAAATGAGGAGATCCGTAGGAGAACTAAGGTCACCAACATAGCTCTCAAAATTAGCAAGTTGAAGTGGCAATGGGCAGGCCACAACGCTCGCAGAACTGATAACCGATGGGGAAGAAAGGTTCTCGAGTGGCCACCATGCACCGGAAGGCGTAGTGTAGGCCGACCCCCCGCTAGGTGGACCGACGACCTCATAAAAACCGCGGGGAATCGCTGGATGCAGGAAGCGAGTAGCCGGTCCAAGTGGCGTTCTATGGGGGAGGAATATGTTCAGCAGTGGACGTCTTCCGGCTAATAATGATGATGATGAATCCTTTAGAAATCCAATACTTTAGAAATCATTATGAAGCTTCAGAATGAGTTGTAGTTGTTGTATGCCTTAGAAATATAATTACTATTCATATTGGATGCCTACAAATGGTATGTTACCTTGAAACTCCATACAGTATTCATTACGTATGTTAATGTAAAATATAATTCATATTAAAAGCTCTGTTTCTTAAACTATTCTTCTGTTTATGCTTGAAGTGTTTTATCTTTATAGCTAAATAACTATTTGTTCAACGTATTCATTCTGAAATAAATCACTCATCCATTCATAGCAACAGCATATGAACATGGTTTACGATGGAATAGAGCAAGGCTGATAGCGGATACTTTTAACATTCAAACTAAATATATTATTATTGTAACTTATTATGTTATATATTATATGGAACAGTTTTGACCACAACAATTATGTTTATAGTTAGACATTGTTTTCAGGTAAAGGTTCCAAAGGTATTATAAAAAATTAAATATCTATTAATTTTTCAACATGCCGTTGCTTAGAAAAAGTTAAAAACGAACAGTATAAATAAATGTATTTTATGATAATTTCATAAATTTGAGCAATTTAACATGAAACTTATACTTAAGTTAAATTATTATAATTAGAACCACAGTACGTTTGAATGAAATAACTGCAGTAGTAAATGTTACTACGCTTTATTGTAAAGAAACTAGAGCTTGTCTTTGCATGAATTGTGGGCCTTGTCAGTTTTTATAAATACTAGCTCCTTTCAGTGACTTTGTCCGGGTAAGATAAGCACTGACTTTCACTGAATCAGGATTAAAAGTTCTAACTAATAATACTATCTGCAAATGTTGAGTATAAGATATCTCCTCTCCAAGTGCCATCTAAATCTGTTCAGTAAGATTAGTTCCAGCGCTGAGTGGAAAAAAAGAAACATAAACAAGAGCGTTTCGGATTTCAGACAACTGCGAAGCTCTTGTTGAACTAGTTGAGCCGTTTGGACTTTTTACCGTAGTCGCAAGTAGTAGAAAAAATATATCGAAGGCTCATAATTCGGACCCTAGACTCAACCACGAGTTTGTGGTCACAATGTAATATTAGTAAGATATTACGAGTATTACAAGTATTAGACATTGTTCCTTGATATTTTTTACATATCAACATAATGCTAAACCAGAATTATAAATCTGTTTTAGTAATATGAATGTCGACAAATATTCAGGATTTAGCATTTATAATCAACGTTAGTCGTGCCCAATGAGCCCGGCTGGCCATTTCCACACAAATGCTTCCTCCACTTTTTACGACGCAGAGAACAATGGCTGTTTTTAAAAATTAACCCGTGGATTAATTAACATGTCCAGTGAGCGTGTCTAATTACCCACCCTTTTTAATTAAAAGTTAAGCCTTTCACGCTTTATTTGCTTCTGTTCAGTATGGCCGTAATCTTGGTATTGCAACTCTAACCTCAGGTGACAGTGAGTCATAAAGTGCGTGGAATATTTTTTAGGTGCAGAGTCAGTGACGGCAATATGTCACCTACCACATTTACGTATAACACAGCTATGACTTAAATATTTATACACACTGATAAATCTATTAAGAATATAATATTATATACAATGGATTTTCTGATAATGAATGATCTTATATCAGTTGTTTTTTAACCAATCCGGATGTCAAGTTCAATCAAGAACAAGAAGCATGAATAATCTGTGGACTGGACTAGTTTTGCAATACGGGTTACTGCGAAACATGCACGCTTACAGGTGGTTCTCTATTATATAAAATAATGTTATGTATTTTTATTTGTTTATTGTTATTCTCTTAAAAATATAAACACTTATTATCACATGCTCATTGCATGTGAATGCGTATTTATTACAATTATCTCTTGAAGTAATTTAGAATATAAAAATATTAGAGAATATTATTTCGAAGCGCAAATCGCTCGGGGGTAGTGCGAGTCTGCCGCTATTTGGATGTTCCCTGGATAGATCTCTACCTCAGGCTTGAGCTGTCAGTGAAAGTAACATGGTGGTGAAATCCACAGTGTGTTGGTACCCACCACGCTAGCTAGTACCACCCTCAAAATTGATAATCTATCACAAAACATTGTTTCTGCAGAAGTTCTTAAGACCCACGAGTCATTCTTGGTCTAGTGTAAAACCATCTTCAACCGCATTATTACTGACCATAATTATGAACTAAAATATAATAATTACTATTAGTTTAATATATGTTTTTGTTAACAATATATAATTATTTCACTATAAAAAAACATACATTATAGACAAATTAATTTCAGTAGGTTGAAATTAGCAAAATTGTTGTATTATTAGATAAATGGAATGTATTTGACTCGCAGATGTTTTCTAAATTCACCGCAAGGTGGCATTGTTGACGATCACGGTAGGAGAGTTGTTCTACCGCTAAAATATTGTTATAAAAGTAGTAAGCGTGGCGGAAAACGGGCAGTCTGTTGTCGTTAGCCGAGGTGAACACTAGGAAGCGTTGAGCGTCGAATTTATGTCGGAACAACTATAAAATCTGAGCACAAGTTGACTAAAATCTTTATTTAAAGGGATATGTTGTTATACTTTAAATAAATAATTAGAATAGTTTATACTTGTGGTTTAACATTGTTGAATAGAGAGAAATGGTATTAGATGCGAGGTATAGTGATTAGTAAATTGTTAAATAAAGTGTAAAATAATGAGTGAATGCTCTGTCTTATTTACAATACCTTATTGAGGAATACATTCCTTATCAAGTATGCTTATTACAGCGATAATGTTAAATGAAATGTTACAAATCAGAAGTGGGATTACTCACGTAAAGCTGTTTAAATTTAAACATTGCTTAATTGTTCCCAAACTGTATTTCATCAAGATGTTAGTTGCGGTCTGAATTTTTTTTTATAGAAAACAGATATATCGCCCAATTGGCATTGAAAGCGTGCCATCACATGGATCTTGGGGGCTCGGATGTGCAACGTACGAGCAGCTAGGGATTCGCCGTGCGAGGTACGAGACGCGAGAAATCTGTTGTTCGACGTACGAGACGCGAGGCTCCGCTGTGCGATGTACAAGACGCGAGGGCTCTGGCATGCAACGTAAGAGCCGCGAGGGCTCTGGCATGCGACGTACGAGAAGCAAGAGCTCCATGAGACGTACGAGATATGAGGGCTCCGCCCTGCGACGTACGAGACGCGAGAGATTTGTTGTGCAACGTACGAGACATGAAGGCTCCGTTGTGCGACGTACGAGACACGAGAGATCTGTTGTGCAACGTGCGAGACGCGAGGCTCCGCTGTGCAACGTGCGAGACATATGGCTCCGTTGTGCGACGTGCGAGACACGGGGGATCTGTTGTGCAACGTACGAGACGCGTGGCTCCGCTGTGCGACGTGCGAGGCATGAGGGCTCTGCCATGCGACGTGCAAGACGTGAGAGCTTCGACGTGCGACGTGGGTGTGCAGTAAGTGCAATCCCAAGCGTTCTGAGGTGAGTCACCGCATACGCGAGCGCTCTGTCGTGGATTGAGAAGAGACTACTCCAGAAGTGAGTTGTTGTTTAATATAACCGATGTTTTAAGTGGGGCCAGTTCTTATAATTATCATGGAAACTTGCTAATACTCGTAACAACATTGTGCCAGAGTTTATTCCGTCCTACAAAAACCAAAGTATAGCACATGGGTGCATAAAGTCAATGAAGTTCGTCTGCTTTATAAATGGTCAGACAGACAAATCGTTCAAAATGCTCTATAGTCCAATGCACTATGATTTATTTTTGTATATTGTTGACAATAATTCCTCAAACTGCCTACTGTGCAAAGCTTTGCGAAAACCGCTTCTAGCTTTTGGTGGAAGGTTCTTCCGTCCGACATTCTTTCGCTATATCGTGGTAATTTATATATCTATTTATGGGTGTGGGGCGGAATCCGAAAATATTTGCGTGCCGAAAAAGCAGAAACTAAAAAGAAACTATTTTGTGTCATGGCTTGTTCGGGAAACATTCCTGCGTATTTTTTATGATTATTGATTTCTTTTCTACACACGTTGCAGTTCCTGGAAAAGTGGGTGGATTTCGGCGAAGTCTATTGTATTATTGGCCAAATATGGCGATTCGCGAGTTGGCGGGTTAAACGTACAGCTTTGTACAATTATCAAAACGGTAATGTGACTATCATGCTATTATCCACTCGATACATTGCATGAAATTGTGTTTGTGAGATGCAATGTGTTTATATACATCGGTTAAATATGTGCTTTCAAGGGTCATCGCAAGCTTTATCAATGTGAGTTTGATGAGGTCCAGCCTCCGAAACGGGCTAGTTGGGTATAAGACACATACTGGACTATGGTACACATGGTAGGACTGTGTTATCATTGGTCGCATTCACACGCCACGGGTTATGGGTTTTTTTTGCCAACAACTTACTTACGGAACTTACTGATTGTTGGTCTTCTCCAATTTGATAATTGAATGCTTGCAGTGCCCGCAGATGAGTCTTTTTTTTGTATATATCATATAGTTATTATTTTTTGAATGATATTAGAAAACCATACCACATGCACTTTGGTAAACAAAGGTTATTTTTGAATAAACGTGCCTATATGTTTGGGGTGAATCTCAAAATGATGATTTTGGTAAGGGAAAGAGAGCACAAACTGATGTTTGGTTCGTCATTTGATTTTGTCATGAGTCGGAATAGTACGGTGATATGGCGTCTGACTCGTGGCCCCCTCAAACATCCTATGGAGTGAAGAGTTCGAATCTCTTTAGAGTATATTTTTGTATTTATTATTGTTTTGTAAACTCGCGACTGTATTTGTCGCGGGTCTCGCTTCACTGGCGCTGGTCGCCTGGGTGCCGTCAGCTCTGTGTGGTCGCGTGACGCTGTGACGTGCAGTGACCGGTACGGATGGTTTTTTCTTAGGTTGAGGGTGTATTAACATTTATGTGTTAAAAACGAGTGGAGGACATCGCAGTCGATTGCAAGATGGTTAATGTAAAAACGTTTTAACTGTATTTTCATTGTGAGTGCGAGTACATCGCGGTCGAGTGCTTTAATATAAATGTTCGCCGTTGTATAAATGTGACGGACACGGTATCGGAGGGCTACGTATTTCTGTGTTTAGGTTAAGGACGGCCGTCTGGGGTAGGATAATTCTACGGTTGGCTGGATCAGCTAGGTACTTGCCACTGCGAAACGACCCACGGATGGATCGGGAAGGTCACTGGAGCGAACAGTGCTTCCTCGCCTTGACGGACCGAGGAGCCGCCTGGATGTTCCAGGCATTGTGAGTTTTACCCTTAATTTAATTGTCTATGTACTGTATTGTTTGTTACTTTTGATTAATTAGCGCTACGTATCGTAGCCTATGTTCGCTGGAGGCGCTTATGGGCCCCGCCTCCCGAAGACCCGAGTAGGCTCTTCGACAAAACCTATTGGCCCACGGTTGGGCCAAGGTTGGTTGTTAACAATTATGTTTGCATTTCAGTTTTGTGTGATGTTCTCGAAACTGAACATGGCTAATAAATATATGGGAGAGGAACAGAGATACTTTCTGGAAATTTGACTAATAAACTAATTTATGAGAGGTCTGCCTGCCTGGTCTTGCCCATTTCAATAAACATATGAATAAATGGGGTGTTACTAGACTTGAGAATAATTAGATACGACCCAAGAGATAGAAAATTTAAATACACAGGATAATTGAAGTTATATTAAAATTATAGCTCCTTTTTTTAATAAAAACTTAGCATCACAGGTAATTTCGCAAGATAAAACCTACGTATAGGGGCTGCGAATTGAGGCGGACTCGCCCTGCGCATTGGCGCCCTTACTGATAAACGCTGCTTGGATCGTGAATCGTACAAACGGACATGTGCACGTAGTTCTCGCCGAGTTGCTGTCAGGCTTGTACGTCACACGGTCGTAATACAAAGAATGGGAAAGTATTACATATTATATTATTTATGTTCAATACGTTGATAATATGTATACCTAACTTAAAATTGTAATCCTGTATTATTAGTTCTCAACCGACTGGCAAAAAAAGAGGTTCATAATTCGTAGTAAAATTATTATGTTTATTTGTGTCAACGCATAACTTTTTGTGAAACTGAGTAGTTGTTTTCAATTTATATTCAGCACCGGGTATAATAGAATGGACTTCCATTATCTAACGGTTGCGCCCTGCAGTATTACTTGCAAATATGCACATACTATCCACTACATGTGGGCTTTTATGGCGGAATCTATATAGTGAAATTATCATTTTAAAACTCCACCATGTAGCACACGTCAAGTGAAACTGCTGCCTTAATTAGTTACCGAATCACTAATAAAGGTCCGAAGTGGCTTGTAGCAAAGGGGGCATGGCGGGTGTAGGGTTTTTGTTATGATGACATTGGTCACATTTCTCAAAAAAAAAAAACGTTGGTGCAGTATCACATTCGATGACTGGTTTCCCAAAATTAGTAGTCATACAAAAGCTCTCGGTAGAGAGTGAGATATTCATTGTACAAAAGACATTGTCAAGCCTGGATTCGGTGTGCTCCTGGTATGGCTCCAGACTTAATTCGGTTCTAAGAGTGCCCCAGCCTATTCATACTACACGCACACACTGACCATTTTGGTCAATTTAATGATGGTAAAAAGGGGAATAAATATATATACTATTGGATAACATAGACGGGTTCACAGGTTTAGTTGTTGTCTGTGCGGTCCAGGAGTACAATAAGTAACACCACTATAAATGTGTATGTTGCTGTGTTTAGTGTGCCATATAGAGTTCTCTAGTAGACTTAGTTCAGCGGCTTCTTTAGGCTGTTGAAAAGAAATAGTGCATTGACTGATGTAGACACAGCCGGTGTGGTTTGTTTTGATTGTTTCCATATCGTTGTGACTTATGGCAAACTGCTCTGGGGATTTTATGCAGGATGCAGATCTTAATTCTATTATCATTCTGCAAAAGAGGGCTATACGAGCTATCTACAGTTTAGCTCCCAGAGTTTCCCTTAGACAGAAGTTTAAATATATAAACATTCTGATTGGTTTCTCAGTTTATCTATGAAAATTTCATATATTTCAAGAAAAGTGTTAACAGTTTTGATAAAAGGGGTGATGCTCATTCCATCAACACGCGGAATAGGCACAAGCTATCCGAACATGTGGCGCGTCTCCACAGAGTGGGTCGTTTTTGTATGGGACAATATATACGATGCTATAAATAAACTTCCCAATATTATCTGAGATTTGCCTATTAATAAGTTTAAAATTACTGTTAAAAGGGTTATTACAAGATTTCGGATTGCTTGGAGGATGGGGATCTATGTACTTGTTTATTGCGATGTCAAAGTGTAGCGTGTCTGCCCTACTGATACTATTATTATGGTCTCTTTATAAGGCAAAAATAAACGGACAATTGGTAAATACATTAGTTAATTGGCATAAAATTTAAATATGTAAAGGACAAGCTCGCCGAGTTTCTTGCCCGATCTTCTCAGTCGTGGTCGCGTTCCGATCCAGTTGTGGATTTGAGCAGAAAAGAATAAAATAGGATGACAATAAGTAAGCCCCCGTAGGGCTTTACAGAATAAATGATTTGATTTTGATTTTGAGAAAAGTATCATGATATAAAAACTTGTTAAGAAAGGAAGAAATAAGTTGTATTCCGGATAAATGTTCTCAACGCTGTTGCCACACCACTGTCAAGTAAAAAGATTTAATCGCAAGAAGTCGGCTGAGAAGTTCAGGGTTGCATTGAAAGGAATGTAGAGAGCTATGCTTGTGTTCGCGTTGCGCGACCGGAAACGAAATGAATGGATAAGAAGCATAACTAGAGTGGGTGACATGATGGCGAAGAAACAGTGGACATGACACGTTATGGTGAGAACGGGTGCGAGTCGATGGGTGTGAGTTCTTGAGACACTGGACTGACACAAGAGGGCAAGGCTACCCACCGCAGCGCTGGGTTGACGACATCAGGAGACACGCAGACCGGGACTGGATGCCCAGACTGGAAGCCGGGATTGGACGGAACAAGATCGACAGGAATGGAAAAAAAGGAAGAGGTTTACATCCAGGAATGGGGTACAACGAAGCCTTTATGAAGATCAAGATGACTAAATTATAGGTATAAAGTAGGAGATACACTTATAACATGGAAAAGGACTAGCATTATGTGTCTTTCTTTATGAACGTAGATAAAACTCATCCGTGGCTTGTTTTTGGATCTACAAGGTACTGACATTGAAAGTTCCTCTGATAATACTTTTAATGAAATTGGATAAATGGCTTAAGATATGGTGTCATTATTTAAAATTATGTCTACTCGTTGAATAATGATCGTTAAAATATATTAATACAATTATTATAACACATAATTCAATTATGATTGTTTATATATGGCTGATTAGGGTTAGTGTTGTTTTCGTCCATTACTTAGTACGAGGACGTGCTGGTTATGTCAGGATGGACGAATGTTAACAATATATAATTATTTCACTATAAAAAAACATACATTATAGACAAATTAATTTCAGTAGGTTGAAATTAGCAAAATTGTTGTATTATTAGATAAATGGAATGTATTTGACTCGCAGATGTTTTCTAAATTCACCGCAAGGTGGCATTGTTGACGATCACGGTAGGAGAGTTGTTCTACCGCTAAAATATTGTTATAAAAGTAGTAAGCGTGGCGGAAAACGGGCAGTCTGTTGTTGTTAGCCGAGGTGAACACTAGGAAGCGTTGAGCGTCGAATTTATGTCGGAACAACTATACAATCTGAGCACAAGTTGACTAAAATCTTTATTTAAAGGGATATGTTGTTATACTTTAAATAAATAATTAGAATAGTTTATACTTGTGGTTTAACATTGTTGAACAGAGAGAAATGGTATTAGATGCGAGGTATAGTGATTAGTAAATTGTTAAATAAAGTGTAAAATAATGAGTGAATGCTCTGTCTTATTTACAATACCTTATTGAGGAATACATTCCTTATCAAGTATGCTTATTACAGCGATAATGTTAAATGAAATGTTACATTTTAAAATAAACTCTCGTGATAGATAGTGAAACTGAGCAATAGGATTCCTTCGGAAATATTTGGGAGCGGTACTCCAAAATGAGCATTTAAATGAGTTCACTGTATTTTCTTACCACACATGACTCAGTAAGATATTTCTAGGAACCACTCGATGAATCTTAATTAGGTTAATTCATTTAGAAAATATAACCGCAAAATGTCACATGGTAGAAAGTTGACATTTCGTAGTCTTGCAAAAACTGGTTAGTGACTCCTTGGAAAATCCAAAGGATAGACTTAAATCTTGTGGAATTTATTACACTAATCTAATACGAAAGTTTGTGAGTCAGTAGGTAAGTGATTAAGCAATATGTACGAGTATGTTACTTTTACACACTGAAGCGGCAAAAATAGAATCAGACAATTTTATATACCTAGCTGATAGATAGCGTGAATAACACGTGAAACGTTTCTGTTGACAAAATGTATGTATTTAATTTAAATTCAACAACAAATACCTACATGTTTTAATAAGATTTAAAAAGTTATGTTAAATGTACACCCTAGTTGGGTTGTTTTGTTTTTTTTTGCATGTTTTAGTGTTCTTATAAGTTTTTCAATTGAATTTCTTACGCAGAACTTATAAGAATGAATTTTAAATTAAAACTAATTTCAAGTCAAAAGTTCTTTACCTTTGGGCTCATAAGTCCTGGTAATGAAATAAAACAGTGTTTTTCCTGGTAATGATTTAAATATTTTACTTGTATTTTTATATTAGCCAAAATCAGCGTTGAATGAAAATATACTAATAAATTTAAATTAAAGCGTTACAGTCTGTTATGAATGATACAAGTAGGGGCACGTTATTATTGCTATGAGGTCTTCAAATTGCTATTGGATGATTTTGCTTCACACAATAATCTGCCAAAAAGTTACGCTACTATTTGGAAAATGGCTCAAATTCATAACTTGCATTCCTTAATTTATAAAAAAAGTTATTTGAAGTTATAGACTACGAGCTTATAAGCAAGTTGCATTACAAGTTGATCCTGATCTATGATCGCTACCACGCATTTCTTTATTAGAACACGGTCGCATATGGTGGTACATTTTCCATACTAAACACCTGTCTACATATCTAAATAACTGTAATTTCAAGCTCCTTTTCTACGCTCTACATAAAGCCTTTGAAAGTTCTAGAACACAGCTGTCCTATATTCAGCGTATAAGTGCTGTAGTGGGCCTAGTGTTTTACCCAATTACCTACCGTTGCGATAATAGCGTGGAATTTTGCCTAGCAGTCTGTCAATTATGCTGCACGTGTTGTATGTCTTTATAGGCATAAATTGCCTTGGTATTTGTTTAAGAGAAACCCAATATGATATGTTACTTTTTTTTTGTAATAATATGGGTGATGGAAAAATTGAAGTCGGAAAGGAACGTGACCAGAGGCCGTCGCACAAACAGTGTGCGAAATAGTATTCGTATGATACGCGTCAACTCGCCACGCTTCTGCGTACAAACTATGAATTATATTTGTCACAGTTACACGTTAGGTTACACTTAATCAGTTATTCGTGCTAGGGCTAAAGGACAGCACGTGTGAGATCATTACATTGTGCCCATGCCTCTTTTTTATTCGGAATCACAACAATCCTTTGCAATAAGAGCAGGAGCGCAGGTGCAGGAGTTGCGGGATGCAGCAAGTAGACATTTAGCATAAAGTGCAGAGAAAACGAAGTTAAATTGTAAATTTATAAAATAAATCTGAAGTGCCGCGCGGGAGTTGCAATCACCGCTGCGCCCTCTTCCTGAAGATGAGCATTTGATATGCTCGAAACGGGGGTCGACGTATTAAAGAAAAAAAAAATTACAAAATGTTTTATTATTATTAGCCAAAGTTTAATTAACTTAAGATAGGTTGGGACCTTCTAGTAGCTTTAAAAACACCTGTGTCAGTTCAGAAGGCCCCGCTTTTCCATATACATACTATTACATGTTATGGTTACAGGTAGGTACTTAATAATTGTATAATTATATTACGGTTTATAATATTTCTAAAATACAATAATTTTCATCTACGCCTAGGTGTGTGCGTGTTTGTGATGTATTTGTTTGTGTGTGTGTGCGTGCGTGTGTGTGTATGTGCGCGTGTGTGTGCGTGTGTGTGTGTGTATGTCTGTGTGTGTGGCGGGTGTAGATTAAGAAATCGATCCCTAGCATGAGAGTTTTGCCGGATAAAAATAGGTACCTGGATGACCTAGCATATATCGGGTTTTTTTTAGAACTGTATTTGGTTTTAGTGTTGCTTAACAACGCCATCTATTGTCAAGTAGCTTTTGTGTTGCTAAATGGGTAAAACAGTTATAGCATTTTTTTACAGCCTGAAAACGTGGATAAAACGACATTTTCTAAAAATGAACCTAGCTAGATTGATTTATCGCACCCCAAACTACCCCTGCATATTAAACTTCAGATTTTTACAACATTTTGAATGAATGAAATTGCGTATAATTTTGTTCCTATTTAGGCAGAGATGTCTCATTAAGAGTTTGGAAATTATGCTCATGTAGCGCCTATGATATACGAATCAATACGTTTCCGATGTACGCAGTAGTCAGCCGTACGATTCTCATCCCAATCCCAACACTGTAAGACCTCTGCCGTGCGATTCTCTAAGAGCAAACATCGTTGCAGCTTTGACAACACCCCTGAAACAAATGACGAGATGAAAAGAATCGTTGGAAAAAAACCTTGTGTACAAGGGCGATATCTCATAAAGTATTTGACATCGGTGAGCTCGTTGATGAGCTCGTCGACGAATCATTAAATAATCGCACGGCTGAACACCGTGACTGCCAAAGATTATTTTCATGTCGTCATTTGTTTCACGGATGTTGTCAAAGATGCAACGATGTTTGCTCTTAGAGAATCGCACGGCAGAGGTCTTACAGTGTTGGGATTGGGATGAAATTTGTTTGATAAATTAATGCAAGTAATTTTATCTGTTTAAGGATGATTAATTTCGATGAAATATACATTTTGAATCAAAAACATATTTTTATATATCATATCAGCACCCATATCAGCACTATTAATCAAAGATGATCACAGTTAGTCTTACTTTCAAAAACCATGCCTCATTATAATTCTAGTTCATTTTCCAAGAATCTTTACTAAATACCGCGACTCATTTTAATCTGATCTCCATATTATGTGAGTAGGTATGTGATTTGTCACCTCTATAATCCGTATTCCTAATTAGTCACTAAACGGTTATAACCCGTTCTGCTGTATGCGCATACTAAATAGCTCGATATATCACTAATTATCTTTTATTATGTTTATGTAGGAATAAATAGTATCAATACACAATAAAAGAAGAAATATTTTTACCAAGAAATTGAACCTTTTTATTCTATTTAGTGACACTTGCTACTTACGGGATCGATTGTAATTCACCGTCAATAAGGATTTTATCAAGATTTGCGAAACACTTATTGGTTATTGAAGTGTAACTCTAAACCCGCTAGACCGAAATAGATGATCTTAAGAGGATTGCATAGCTAGTACTTTCCATGCTAAAAGGGAAAACTCTTTTCTACCTCTTAGCATTGTCCGATTTCAGTGATTTTTTTTCATGGAATTGTGGCATTGTTTACTATGCCCGTACGTTTTGATTTTTTCAGTTTTTTGAAGTTCTAAAAAAGGAAATTTATAGTACTTTTAAATACTAAAAAAATCAAAACGTACGGGCATAGTAAACAATGTCATGATTCCATGAAAAAAAATTTACTCAAATCGGACAATGTTAAGAGATAGAAAAGAGTTTTATCTTTTAGCATGGAAAGTACTAGCTATGCAATCCTCTTAAGATGGAACCACTTCGGAAGTGTACTCTTCCTCATAAAAATTAAATTTTGAGAATCGGTCCAAAAATAAAGGAAGAAATCGGTAAATATACATAAAAGAAATATACAGTTGACTGTATGAAGTTCTCCCCCATTATTTTGTGGACTGATTCTCAAAATTAAACAACATGAAACATATTCAACAGACTTCGTAAAAGGAGGAGGTTCCATGTTTAGATATATTTAACTTATCTCCACAGACTTCAGGGTCCGTGTCTTTTTTTTAAGTGTTTTTCTATTTATTACAATGAACAATATTTATGAACATTCAACAAACGTACATAAAGGGAACACAGAGGTTTTTTTTATAATAATATACTAGTATTGGTTAGAAGTCTATTTCTATACATAACTAAGGACTTATGCTAGTATGATTTATCTGAGTTGATGTGAACATTCAAAGCAGACCAGTATCCGCGTACCCGTTCATGAGTTGACGCATGTGACAGCCATCGCCTTCCTCAACCATATTTGAAGGAAGAAGGCCGCCACACACTCCACCGCCTGCCAACACATTTTCGTGAGCATGACTGTTTTGAATTCCCAACCTTGCTCTTTGTCAACTACACAATTTATAAAAACTAGATGAAACAACTATATAAACTTCGATTAACACTAGATTAACACATACAAATATTGATTTTTATTAACAAAAGAAACAAAAAGAACCATTTTGATTTTAAAACAGATATTACAACAATTTGCAAACAAAACTGAAAACTTAAACTTACACACAATTTATAAAACTAGATGAATTTAAAAAAGCAATTACAACAATTTGCAAACAAAACTTTAAACTTAAACTTAGGTACGAAAAATAATTTTGATTCTACAATTGGAATTCCACTTTGCACTCAAGCAGGGCCTCCATCACCGCGTCGTTTCTATACCTGATCGTCATCTTCAGGTTGTAATTATGAATGGTATGGTCGTTTGAAGCCATCGCTTGCCTGATGAACCGACCGATGGCACCATCTTCGTTGTCGGCGTAGTAGATGAAGGTGTCGTGTGCAACTCGTGAGAAACTGCAACGACTGCGTGCGGGACGCTCTCGTGCAGCTTCATCTAGTTTTTCGTTCTTACTACTAGGACTGACTCGTAAGTCAGTCCCTGCGCCCCGTGTATGGTTAGGGTGCGTGACTTGTCACCCTTTCCGTAGCCTTGGCTGGTCAGGGTCTCCTTTTCCTCCTGGGTGTGAACCAGGGACAGGGTGAAGGTAGTTCGAAGGGACTTAGGGATTTTCGCACGCTGTAACTCTCGAGGGCAGGGACCTGATACGAGGAGCTGAAGAGTATATACTGTAGTATATTTCCCTCAGCGGAGGTTCTTAGTTTAAACGCAGAACCTCCTCATTTTCGAAGTTGGTTGAATATATTCTTTGAGATGTCGCAGATATTGTGTCCGCTGTTAGCCTTCCAAATACTTCACACCATTGTACCATACAATTCCGCGTCATCCATTCAAATTTAAATTTCCTATTCTCGATTTTCTATATTTATTAGTTTGATTTCTACCTTGAATTTTTACTTAAGACTTTTGGTATTGGCTGTTGTCTCATAACGCATCAGCATTTATCTGAATTTGCCCATATTTATTCAAAAGTTGTTCACACCATTTATAAATAGTTTTCCCTTCATGGGTCTATAGGCGTCCACCATACAAAGTAGTTCTGGTAGTAGGACTTTTGCAAAGATCGCCTGGGGAAATACCTACCATACCTAGCTTTGCCAGTTAATCAACCATGAAGTGAAGAAGACCGTTGGTGATGTTACCAGCGAAATTACAGGGCAAGAGATTTATGATATTATACTTCAGAGTAATAAGCGCAATGCAATACCAAGCACGGTTTTGAACTCTTGTAGGTTAAAATTATGAATGAGACTGAACTGTAATGAAGAACCGTGATAACAAGCATCATGCTTAGCATCTCGTATTTAAATAAAATTAATAAGTTTACACATACAATATGTATGTGTAAACTTAACAAGTGAACTTAGTACTTTTTGCAGCATAGCAGATTAGTTCTTGTTTTGGTAACAACTAGTGACCTGGCCTCCCTGCCTCCCGGGAAGAGGCCAAGTCACTTATCAGACTATATTTATATATTTTTGGATGATGCCATAGTACCTAGTTGGTATTATCATGTAAGTTTGCTTTACGGGGGTGACATTGTCAAAACTATGACAAAACTCCCTTAAAAATTTAAGAAAATAAAAAAAAACTTTCCCACTGGTAAAATGGTTAAATTTTAATACAAACTATCAGCACCATTTTAAAGGTTAAAAATACACCGTTAAGAAATACTGCAAGTGATTTTAATGATTATACTTCTAGAAGTAAGAAAAAATATACCAACACCAAACAAATATTTTCGATACACTTTCGTCGATACAGCACGTCTCAGATTAAGAACCAGCTTATGAACAACTTTAATATGCTAAAACTAGCGTTCAAATCTGTATTCACGTAGGCGTATGCTAAGCACCGCGATATTTCACCAATCGCGAGTGTTCTCATTATAATACAGAAGGCATTAGTCGGGTAGCGGATAGACAAAGATACCCGGTATCGGATATCAGATGTAAACTGTGGTACGGGTTAACAACCGAAGGCGGCATTCCGAGTTAGACACTTAATGATGACGATCTATATAGAGTTGTTAGTACACACCTGTGATGAGATGCATGAGATATTTTTTAACTAGCTGAGTTTTGTCTATCTATACATCTATTGATTCTAATTGAAGATTACTTGGAAATTAGTTATACGAATATATGTGCATATTGCTAATATCATAAAACATGATAATGTCACACGACATTTATATTGAGGACGTTATTTTATACTATTCTTTATTTTTTGTAGAAATAACCAAAAGTATTGTAGCTACCGATATATAAATTGAGACAACTGGCTGAGT
This sequence comes from Selenia dentaria, assembly GCA_917880725.1. Lineage (NCBI taxonomy): Eukaryota > Metazoa > Arthropoda > Insecta > Lepidoptera > Geometridae > Selenia > Selenia dentaria. The sequence goes on from OU862893.1 coordinate 23,592,837, forward strand.
TTCGCCTAATAGAAACATTTATCGTTTGTAGATCGTTGTAAAATCCATGGAAGACCTCAGTATAATGCTCGAAGGCCTTCATCGAGTTTCCCAACAGGTAGGCCTTATGCCGTGGCGGTGCCGGCTTAGAATAGCACCCCCCAACTCTACCCGTGGGTGCCGTAGAAGCCGGCTAAGGGATAACAAATCAGAAGGTGGGCAGCAGCACCTTCCCAGTCAAACACACACAAACTGCGCTCGCCAACCCGCCTGCCAAGCGTGGCGAGTATTGGCAAAAACCCCTCAATGGATTGGACAAAAAGAACCAGGCCCCCAGTCCCCGGCAGCCCCGCTATTCCTGGCTACGGTAGCGGCCACGGTAACGGTGGGGCAGGGGGTGCTAAGAATCCCCGGCAGACGCCCGGCTACCACCCCCAACGACGACGACTGGCCCTGGTAACACACAACATACGCACGATGAGGACAGACGAGAAGATATATGAGCTGGAAGAAGAAATGAGTAAGCTACGCTGGGACATTGTGGGGTTATCTGAAGTCCGTAGAGCGGGTGAGGACACGATAACCCTAAAATCAGGTAACCTACTCTACCACCGGGAGGGCGACCAACAGTCCCAAGGTGGTGTCGGGTTTCTCGTCCACAAGTCCCTTACTAACAACATAGTTAAGATCGATAGCGTTTCCAATAGGGTCGTATACCTAATACTCAGAGTATCCAAACGATATTCGCTGAAGGTCATTCAGGTATACGCACCGACGAAGTCGCACCCGGATGATGAGGTGGAGGATATGTATGAGGACATTAGTCGGGCCATACATACCTCTGAAACGCACTTTCTAGTTGTTATGGGGGACTTCAACGCGAAGTTGGGTAAGAGAAGCGAGGATGAGTCGAAAGTGGGGCAATTTGGCTATGGACAACGGAACCGTAGGGGACAGAGGTTGGCCGACTTCCTGGAGAAAGAGGGACTCTTTATGATGAACTCTTTCTTTCAGAAGCCACCTCACAGGAAATGGACCTGGCTGAGTCCCGATGGTTCCACGAGAAATGAGATTGACTTCATTATGACCACCAAAAGGCAAATATTCACTGATGTCTCCGTGATCAACAGGGTTAAAACCGGTAGTGATCACCGAATGGTAAGAGGCACGGTGAATATTAATGTCAAACTGGAGAGGTCTCGTCTGATGAAGTCTACGCTCCGACCTACTCGTGCCCATATTCAAGACCCCGAGAGCTTTCAACTTGAGCTATCCAATCGCTTCGATTGCCTTGAGAACATCGCTTCAGTGGACGAGATCAATAACAGGTTAGTAGAAACTGTCCATACAGTGGGTTCCAAGTACTTTAAACCCCACCGTACAGATAGGCCACAGAAACTCTCCAACGATACCCTCAACCTCATGGCTGAACGACGCTCATTGAAACTGCAGTCTTCGGATGATGCTGAAGCATATAGGCTGCTCAATAGACGAATATGGAAGTCCTTGCGACACGACATTCGGATCTTTAATACAAACCGTATTAAAGAGACGATAGAGCGGAAAAAAGGCTCCAAAGTGTTTGCAAGAGACATGTCTATTGGGCAAAGCCGGTTGACGAAGCTGAAGAGAGGAGACGGCAGTGTAGCGTCGACCAAAGCGGAAGTGTTAGGAGAGGTCGAGAGTTTCTACGGACAGTTATACACCTCGGTCGCTAAACCTGTTAGCAGCTCGGCCAAAGACCCAAGAGCCAAGCTGACCCGACATTATACCGAAGATATCCCGGACATCAGCCTGTACGAGATTAGAATGGCCTTGAAACAGCTTAAGAACAACAAGGCCCCTGGTGACGACGGTATCACATCTGAGCTTCTGAAAGCGGGTGGAACACCGGTACTTAAAGTCCTTCAGAAGCTCTTTAATACCGTCTTACTCGAAGGTTCAACGCCAAAAGCATGGAACAAAAGCGTGGTGGTGCTGTTCTTCAAGAAAGGTGACAACACTTTACTTAAAAATTACAGACCCATCTCGCTTTTGAGCCATGTTTATAAGCTGTTTTCGAAGGTCATAACGAACCGTCTCAGTCGCAGGTTTGATGAATTCCAGCCTCCGGAACAAGCCGGTTTCCGAAAAGGCTATAGTACCATAGACCACATCCACACGCTACGGCAAGTTATACAGAAGACCGAAGAGTATAACTTGCCTCTTTGTCTAGCGTTTGTGGACTATGAGAAAGCCTTTGATTCGATCGAGACGTGGGCAGTGCTTGAGTCTCTCCAGCGGTGCCGTATTGACTATCGGTATATTGAAGTGCTGAAGTGTTTGTACAAATCGCCTACATGTCAGTCCGCGTACAGGAGCAGAGTTCGAAGGCAATTCCATTGCAAAGAGGCGTGAGACAGGGAGACGTTATATCTCCGAAACTGTTCACCGCTACATTGGAAGACGCCTTCAAGCTTCTGGAATGGCAAGGACTTGGCATCAATATTAACGGCGAATACATCACTCACCTTCGATTTGCCGACAATATTGTAGTCATGGCAGAATCCATGGAAGACCTCAGTACAATGCTCGAAGGCCTCCATCGAGTTTCCCAACGGGTAGGTCTTAAGATGAACATGGACAAGACGAAAATTATGTCTAATGCCCATGTTGTACCTACCCCAATATCAGTTGGGAACTCAGTTCTCGAAGTTGTTGACGAGTATAACTACCTGGGCCAGACAGTCAAACTAGGCAGGTCCAACTTCGAGAAAGAGGTCAATCGTTGAATCCAACTCGGCTGGGCAGCGTTCCGGAAACGTCGCGAAGTCTTCTCGTCAAAAATACCTCAGTGCCTCAAGACAAGAGTCTTCGACCAATGTGTGTTACCAGTGATGACTTATGGCACTGAAACGTGGTCTCTTACTATGGGCCTCATAGATAAGCTCAAAGTCGCACAACGAGCTATGGAGAGGGCTATGCTCGGGGTTTCTCTACGTGATCGAATCAGAAATGAGGAGATCCGTAGAAGAACGAAAGTCACCGACATAGCTCAGAAGATTAGCCAGTTGAAGTGGCAGTGGGCAGGGCACATAGCACGCAGAACAGATGGCCGATGGGGCCGAAAGGTTCTGGAGTGGAGACCACGTACCGGCAAGCGCAGCGTAGGTCGTCCACCGACACGGTGGACAGACGACCTGAGAAAGGTCGCAGGACGACGTTGGATGCAGGCCGCTTCCAACCGGTCCTTTTGGAAAATCATGGGGGAGGCATATGTTCAGCAGTGGACGTCCTACGGCTGAGATGATGATGATGATGAGGCCTTAAGATGAACATGGACAAGACGAAAATTATGTCTAATGTCCATGTGCCTACCCAAATATCAGTTGGGAACTCAGTTCTCGAAGTTGTTGACGAATACATCTACGAGTACCTGGGACAGACAGTCAAACTAGGCAGGTCCAACTTCGAGAAAGAGGTCAATCGTCGAATCCAACTCGGCTGGGCAGTGTTCCGGAAACTTAGCCAAGTCTTCTCGTCAAAAATACCTCAGTGCCTCAAGACAAGAGTTTTCGACCAATGTATGTTACCAGTGATAACTTATGGCACTGAAACGTAGTCTCTTACTATGGGCCTCATAAGTAAGCCCAAAGTCGCACAACGAGCTATGGAGAGGGCTATGCTCGGGGTTTCTGTGCGTAATCGAAGAAATGAGGAGATCCGTAGAAGAATGAAAGTCACCGATATAGCCCAGAAGATTAGCCAGTTAAAGAGGCAGTGGGCAGGGGACATAGCACGTAGAACAGATGGCCGATGGGGCCGGAAGGTTCTGGAGTTCATTCTTCATCTTCAGCGGTGTACGTTCTACGGCTGAGATGATGATGATGATGAGATTATTGTAGATCACTATGAAATTGAAATTCATATTTATTTATTCATTTTTAGTACAGCATTACAATTTGTGGCTCTACATACCAAACTGGGTATAAATACACCCGTATGTTGATTGGTAGTTCCTTCTCTAGGTTATTATAATCTGTACGTATTATACATTAGCTTGGAACTGAATCAATTATAATTACATTATATTTACAATATGCATCATCATTAGAATCATTACAATTATTATTAGAATTTAATATACTTAGCATTTGTAAGTCCAATTAATGCATCAATTATGTTAAAGTGTGTCTGTGGCCGTGTGTGTGTGTGTATATATTGTGTATCATATATCTATTACCATTATTATATAACCAATGGTTGGTTATTATTTAATAACCTTAAGGTTTTCAGTTTCATAATATGATAATTATGAAAATAAGTAATACGAATAGTACTACGCATGTTGCTACCATCCTTCAACATGATAATGTACCACGTTGTGTAAATAGAAAATGTTTTATACCATTCTATGTTTTTTGTACAATTAACCAAAAGTATTGCTAGCATAGGTAGTAATAGTAATATTTGATAAAACACATTTTTTTTAAACACGCACCCTTTGTCAGCAAACTTCTTTGTGTAGGGGTACGTATATGCATTAGGCGAGTGTTATAAAAGACGTGTAATTGTTGATAGCCATATAGCCAACACTAGCTATAAGTCGTACTGCGCTACAATGTTGTATTAGAAACATTTTTGTAACTTGAAATATAGCTTAACAGTGACGCTTAGGTAGGTAGGTAAAAATTTGAAGCCTCCATAGCATGTAAAGCAAAAACATAAATTAATAAATATATAATATAATATATGAATATATTGAATATATTTGGACAATATCCGTTCATGGTGGAGATATAAGAGCCTATTTTAACAGAGGATGTCTTTCGGCTGATGACGGTGACTATGTAAGCAAAATAAGTATGGGCTGAACAAGACTGAGAAATGAATCAACTTTTTAATTTATGATTTATATTCTCGTACTGAATTGGACATGCCAGTACGTCAACCTTTAATATAACAACTATCAACAGCTCTATACAAGTAAAATCTGAATGTCTTCAAAGTAATACATAATTTGAGTGGTGTACTAATTATGCCGTAAAACTAGAATTCTTGTCAATTCCACACTCACATCGTTCCTGTAATGAAATGTGCGCTGTACCTTTATTGGACTAAATCAGCTGACACATTCACATAGTATTAACAGCTCTGTAAAAGTAAAATCGGAAGGTCCTACAGATAATACCGAATTGGAGCGGTGTACGGCAGCTATTAAACGTGAATGCGATTCAATTCCACACTCGCGTCCGTCCTATAACGAAGTGTGCGGCGGACCTATAATGAGGTAAGGGTGACTCGCCGATAATAAGTGAATGCGTAATGGAATGCTTATCTCGAACCGTTTCGGTGATAGGACGTTTTATCTGCGAACGTTTTATTAGAATCAATATTAAATTAACTTTGGAACGGCTTTTTGTGTGGAGCTTTTTTTAGGTAATATCGTAGATCTCTAGGTATGGTTTGTAATCTAAATATTTAGTTAAAGCTATTAAGAGGATTGCATAGCTAGTACTTTCCATAATAAAAGAAAAAAAAACTCTTTTCTACCTCTTAACATTGTCCGATTTCAGTGATTTTTTTCATGGAATCATCACATTGTTTACTATGCGTTTTAATTTTTTCAGTATTTCAAAGTACTATTAATTTCCTATTTTAAAACTTATAAAAACTGAAAAAATCAATGTATACAATCCTCTAAGTTGAAAGAAAAATATTATCATACGGGTGGACTTTGAGGTGTCAGATTCTTAGATTGCTCATCGCGAGCTATCAATTAATTAAATCATAACAGAGTAAGATAAACGAAATTACAAAAGCAGTTTCGGTTGACAAACTCGTCTCACATTGGGATAAAGTTATACATGAGCTACCTATGAACCTGATAGAATAACTACTGCCCATGAAAATGGTACCTACTACGCTCCGCTTATTATGCCAATTGATGAATTGATTCATTTTGTGCCCTATATACATAGATACGTCCAATAATTTAAATTGCTACAATACTTTACAAACCCTTACTCGGTAGTGCTTGCATACTACTGCTTAGAAGAAGAATATCTAGCGGTGGAATGGTATAACCAATAAGGATACTTGTATAAGATATAGCTAACGATATAGATGGGTTCCCAAACGTCACGGAGGATATTTGCTCTTCGTCTCCTCACAAAGTAACCTAAAATTTGTAGGTAAAGGGAAAAATTAGTGCCATCGGCTGGACGTCTTATAGGTCTAGACTTTGTGTGTGTGATACGAGTATGATATAGAAACTCTTATTATTCGTACCAATAATGTAGACAATTATTTGTTCATATAACAACGTTGTATGAGCACCATTTAACTTTTTACGCAGAAACGGTTAAACGGATTTTGATGAAATTTGTAACAGAGAAAATTTGCGTTTAAGTAACTTTTTAACCGACCTCAAAAAAGGAGGTACATACACATGAACATATAACCATATAATTATGTTCGTGTGTATGTTTTTTTTATGTGTAAATTAATCGATTTCTCCCCCATTTGTGGACTGATTCCTTAAGTAATTTTTTGTTTGGTAGAGTATACTTTCGAGGTAGTCCCATTTAAATTTCATCAAATTTGATCAAGCAGTTTTTGAGTTACACTCCAAAAACTGAAAAGTGTTGATTGATCTTGATGATATCATCATTGTCAATCAATCCCGTAAGTAGCAGGGTCACTAAATATGGTAAAAAAAATATTTTATCCACAAATGGAACCGACTTCAACACCAAAAAGTGTGAAATAACTTTTTGAAGTCTGCGCATGGTGCGCACAATATTGTGATAATAGATACTTTTGAATTATCATTTTACCGATCACAACAAGTTATTTCACACTTTTTGGTGTTGTAAACGGTTCCATTTTTGGATAAAATATTTTTTATACCGATCTACTTTAAGATTGCGATAATATTTTTCTATGCGAACAAAATCGCGAGCAGCCGTGCAATTCTCTAATGATTCGTCGATGCGCTCGTCGACAAGCCTTGCGATTCTCTAATGATTCGCCGATGCACTCGACGAGCTCACCAACGTTAAATACTTTATGAGATATCGCCTTGTATACAAGGTTGTTTTTCCAACGTTTCTTATCATATCGTCATATGTTTCACGGATGTTGTCAAAGAATCAACGATGTTTGCTCTTAGAGAATCGCACGGCTGATCTAGTTGGTCTATAAACTTTTCACAATTGCTTTTGTTTCTTGTAAATTTAACTATAAACTTGCCAGACTAATAATAGGTGCACCTGTTTCACTATCGCTGGAGACGATGACTTCTCAAAACTGAACGTATATCAAGTTCGCCGTTTGAGCACTGCACCAAATTGTGTATAGTGGTGCTTCTACAATATATCTTGGACGTTGAAACATAAAAAAACACTTTTGCAATAGAGTGCAAAGAGTGTTACTAACACTTGAGAAAGGCACATAATAACATATTTAATATACAAAAATAAGCATTATAATAAAATGTATACCTATACGACATTTGTTAAAATTAATAATATTGATTTAATTATTGTTTATAGTGTGACTAATTAATAAAAAAAATATTTAATTATTAATTTTAAAAAAAGGATAAATAAATAAACAAACAAATAACAAAAAAGTATAATAATATAATTTAAAAAAAAAAAACATACAAATAAATTTAAGTATAGATAATTAAATAAAGTTATATTTATTAATTAATAAATGAATATTAAATAATTAAAATTTAATTAAATTGGTAAATTAATGTAATTTATTTATTAAAAAAATATTTTAATTTATTTAAAGACTAATCGTCCAACGACTATTCAAGTCCTATAGTTTCTATTTCTAAATCTACGCTTAGGATTACAGAGAGAGAGCGTAGGAGATTACAAATAGTAAGATTCCGAAAATTATTAAAAATACATAAAAAAATTACAAAGACACCGATTATGTATAGGATCATCTCAGCTATCGTCCACTGCTAAACATGCACCTTCCCCATAGATTTCTAAAGGATAACTAGTAATTCCGAAGGTATATCAACCCGAGTTCGAGCAATGTCCGAAGGCCTTTATCAAATAATGAGCAGTCCTAACAGTTTGTTCGACTCAATCTGAGTGATTCGTTGATATAGGGCATCAGGCATGCCGGTCCATAGGCGAATGGAATTACGTGAATTTACGTTATTATAAAATTTCTTGGACATGATCATGCACGAATATATTTGAAATGTACTGGGATTAATACCGGGATCAGGGGATCAAAGTCAAGGTTGCTTACCATCTGCGCCGACCGCTCACTGGTCAGTGCATACTCCAGGAATGTTATTTAAATAGAACTTATTAAATTTCAGTGCTTGCCTCATTATTTAGGGAGAGTTAAGCTATAGTTAATATTAATCAGCTTATGGAAATACTATCAAGCATATACATGTGTCAAGACATGAAAACTTGAAGTTTTGGAGTTCCCGTACAACTATGTAGAATAAGAAAAGTTAATACACTCAATAGGCCTACAATGAGTTTGCAACATTGACACCAATCGAAGCTCACTATCGACTGCCGCTAAACAATGTATGAAAAAAATAACAGTGCCACCTTGCGGTCAATTGTAGAACTAAAATTGATAGCACGCCAATCACAAGCTTATAGGTAGGCGAGATCGAGTATCGACTGAAGATGACATTTATGTTTTCAACTCATATTGGAGGTACAGCCGTGCGATTCTGTAATGATTCGTCGATGCGCTCGTCGACGAGCTCACCGATGTCAAATACTTTATGAGATATCGCCCTTGTACATGAGGTTGTTTTTCTAACGTTTCTTGTCATCTCGTCATTTGTTTCACAGATGTTGTCAAAGATGCAACGATGTTTGCTCTTAGAGAATCGCACGGCAGGTGGTCTCATTGCAAAATGTCATGTCCCTTTCAACTCTGCAAGCAATTGCAGCTGTAATGCGACCTTCAAACTGGTTTCAAAATTACCAAGACTAGCTTTCTTAAGCAGGTTATGCCCGAGACACTCGGAGTTATCAAAAGTTTATATAACGATTTTAATTAAGTATTTAGGGTTCCGCAATAAGCAGCCCTTATAAAATCGTTCTGTGAATTCGTCTGTCCGTTGACCCGTTTGTATATTTACAGCTTGACTAGTTATGCCCCGCGTTTTACCCGCTTAGTTATGGATGATGATTATTATGATGAAAATTAGTAAATGTTAATCCCGTGCATCATTGGCTTCCATGCCAAATTTCATCAGAATTGTCAGTTCAGCCGTTTCAGTGTGAATAAGTAACAAACATACACATTTCAAACACACTTACTTACAAACTTTTGCGTAGATTAGAGTGACAACTTCTACAATAGTAAAATTTACTGCATGTAACAGGACTTTTTATACATCAGAACCTTTAAGAGGATTGCATAGCTAGTACTTTCCGTACTAAAAGAGAAAACTCTTTTCTACCTCTTAACATTGTCCGATTTCAGTGATTCTTTTTTTCATGGAATCATTACATTGTTTACTATGCCCGTACGTTTTCGTTCGTGATTTTTTCAGTATTTCAAAGTACTATAAATATCCTTTTTTAGAACTTAAAAATACTGAAAAAATCAAAACGTACGGGCATAGTAATCAATGCGATGATTGCATGAAAAAAAATCACTGAAATTGGACAATGTTAAGAGGTAGAAAAGAGTTTTCTCTTTTAGTATGTAAAGTACTAGCTATGCAATCCTCTTAACGGCCTGGCAGGTTCTTGGTAAGCAATTTTTTCAGTTCGATTTAAAATTTGGCAAGCATTTATTAGAATGTATAATGCATTTCCCGTATCCACATACCTACATTAAAATGAAGCAGATATACAAACACTTTTACATCCCTGTACATAGAACAATCCTATTCTTAAACTCCAAAAATGTATTGGCACCAAAAAATACAGTTTACAACCCCAAAAATGATACTTATCACGTGGTTATCATCAACAATACATGGACACATCATTAACCTGATGGTAAGCGTCGCAGCTGGCCATGACAGTTGCAATGCAAGCTGATCTACATAGTATAACTAATTGATCTGCGCGGTTCTATATTGCGTTTGATATCGCAAGAAAAGATTACTTAATTAGCAGAGACCTCTTTCAACGTCTTTGTTAATTACCAACTGCTCAGTCGTATCACTAGCAATAGCATAAAGGTTTCAGTCTTGACATAGTTATGAAAATAAATCATACCACAACTTCGAAGCTGTGATGGCAGGAACCAAGACGGACAATCGAAGAAAAGTCTTAAATTGAGGATCACATGTCAGAGGTTGTTTAAAGAGTACCCACGGGTGGAAGTAGCCGACTCGATCACCAAACTAAGCCAACAGATAAATGCATTTACCAGCAAGTTAGATTAGGTAAGTCTGAGCCAACCAATAAACAGACAAACCTATAGCTATTGCCTATTGTTTAAGTAAACATTATTATAGAATAACTCTATAAGATAATTTGCAGTGCTAGGCCGTAAACTAGTCCTAACATTTCTATTCCAACCTGTTTTAAGCTATTACTACATTCATTTCTATTATAACTCCCGCTGCGCAAAACGTTTGTCTTAAGATATTGTTATACAGTAGCGTTTGCATTACAACCTCAGTTTGCAGTTTTGTATGCCGGCTATGTTTATATTTTCACTAGACCCTAGTTGCGCTCCGAGGTTTCACCCGCATGGTGATAGATGATGATGATGGTTATGAATGAAATATAGCGTTTGTTACTCAGGTATAATGTAGTTTTCTACTGTTGAAATATTGTTGTAAATCAGTTTGGTAGTTTTTCGTTTAGTTTAAAGCTTTCCTCTTTATTATTAGAGTAGATTAAGGTTTACACCAAGGTAAGAATAATGTAGCCTAGTTTCTACCGGCGTTACTATTGCATTGTTTAACATGAAAATGTAGTGATTCATAACTGTAATAGTAGGACAAATGGTAAAGGTAATAATAATACATATGATATGCAGACTCTTTTGTAGATATTAACATCCTCTATAAAACTGTATTACATTACTTTCATTATCATCTCAGCCGTAGGACGTCCACTGCTGAACATACGCCTACCCCATGATTTTCCAAAAGGACCGGTTGGAAGCAGCCTGCATCCAACGTCGTCCTGCGACCTTCCTCAGGTCGTCTGTCCACCGTGTCGGTGGAAGACCTACACTGCGCTTGCCGGTCCGTGGTCTCCACTCTAGAACCTTTCGGCCCCATCGGCCGTCTGTTCTGCGTGCTATGTATCCTGCCAACTGCATTACTTTGCTTTATTGTTAATAGTTTCCGCAACGTACACGACACAAGGATTTTTTTCGCATTTTGTTCACCCCTTGGGTTACGTTAGAAGTTTTCATACCGATCTCTAACTTTTTGAAAATATCCTCTAGCCTATGTTGATCAAGGATAATGTAGGATTCTAATGGTGGCGTAGGTCCACGGAGGGGAGCCGGAGCAACTCGGTTCCTGGAAGCGGTCCGGCCCATCCTCAAGGAATGTCCATCGAGGGCATGGGTCTCTTACCTTCCGGATGACTCAGGTCCTCTCGGGGCACGGGTGCTTCGGGAGGTACTTGTGCAACGTTGTCCGGAGGGAGGCGACCCCTGTGTGCCACCAGTGCGGCTGCGCGGAAGAAACCGCGCAGCACGTGCTGGAAGTTTGCCCAGGGGCTGTCGAGGCGCGAAAAAAAAAAAAGGATTCTAATGGTGAAAGAATCCACATATCTGAGGGTCGTGACCTCCTCTACCCTTGGCCTTTCTTTTAAGATATTACGCCAGTGTGCTATGTTACCGACGTTATGTTATGTGTAGAGCATCGTAGACGGAAGTACGAGTATCAAGAGTGGTGCGGATCTGATGGGACCAACGCATTGAACTGCAGCCTCGGGAACTTTTGCTATCGACTTTTCCAGTCACCACAAGTTTTTCGGGGTTATCTCTTTCCTTTCTAGCGATGTTACGTAATAATATTAAAAAAATAACAATAACATAGACACTCCTTACTCACATACAATCTTTCGCATCTATAAAATGACAGAGTGCTATAAAATCAAATAAACAGTGGCTATATTTATACCATTGATAGTAAGTAGTAAATAAAATCACTAAAGGGTCAGAATTATAATTATATCTAGGTCAATATCATTGTAATTGTAATTGTACCATTTGTAAGACATACATAAAATATATATGATGTTTAATGGTATTTGTAGACAGGCATATTATTATTAAATAAATTACAAAAATTATACGATGATAAATTTGGACTGAAAATATTACTATGATATTTTAAATTAGAAATACGGAACTCACGTTATATTTATCGGATAGGTTCGACTGTCCTAAGCGAGACGTTATCGATGCGGGCGTCCCGAACACTCCTTGAAAAAGACCACCGAATGTAGTCGACTTCTAATTAAAAATGAGTGAAAACCACGTTAGTTTTCATAACAAAACTATGTTTTTTATAAATATACCCCTGTTTTTTGTTTGATATTTCGGTTCAGATGACACATGTAAGTAACCCAACCCACAGCATGGTGTGTTTCTTTGACCACTTTATATATAACTACCTAGTGATATAACTGAGGTTTGATAAACGAACACCTATTAATTAATTATAAAGAATAGCAAGCAAATGAGACGGAATACTTTTGAAAATAAAATACATACATACAAATAAATAAATAAAATTTAATTATAACGTATCAACTATTTATTCAATTATATACTTATCTATTACATCTATATAAAAATTAACCCCTATTGTTCTTGGTCACGCTTGATCTTTGGAACGGCGTTAGCGATTTCAATCATCTAATTTAAAATGTTTTCTTATACTTAGAAGAAGGTTGTTACAGTAAAGAAAAGATGGGAACTTAAGACGAGGCTGAAGGCCGAACTTACTACGCGAAAGCAGTCGCGAACAGTAGCTAGTTATAACATAAAAGTATAATATACGGTTCTAATAACAAAAAATAGATTTTCGATTGTCTGTTCAGACTATTCTCCGAAACGGATGGACTGACTTTGGCTGGATTTTTACACTTTAAACTTAAAGAACAGCCGTGCGATTCTCTAATGATTCGTCGTTGCGCTCGTCGACGAGCTCACCGATGTCAAACACTTTATGTGATATTGCCTTTGTACATAAGATTGCTTTTCCAACGTTTCTTGTTATCTCGTCATTTGTTTCACGGATGTTGTCACAGATGCAACGATGTTTGTACTAAGTAAGTATAATTTGCTTGGAGAATCGCACGACAGATAGATGATTACAAGGCTACTTTAGTTTTAGAAAAAAAATCAGGTTTGTGCGCAAAAACATCCACTACCCCTCGAGGAGTCCACACGAGCAAAGCCACGGACGTTTCAGCAAGTATTATAACAAGAGAAGTATAACTTATAGAACAACTATTACCACAGAACACTGTACCGTAAACTTATGTCTTATCGCCCAGATTGAATTATTTCACTTGTCTTTTTTACTATCGAACCTTACTTAGAACTGAACGGCCTTGTCACAATCGGTTGCTCAACGCATTATGACAGTTTTGGTTCGATTTACATTCCTCTGTAAGTCGGGTTTAGCTTGAGCAATCGTAATTTGATTTAGTATTCCGCAATTGTGCAACGAAACATAAAATTTACTTATACTTTATTGAGCAGTAACACTTATTTTGCTTTTCATATTCCACAGAAAGACATATTATATTTCTCACTAACCACGCAGGTACGTACACATACATGCACGTATTGCCAGCGGTTTTGGATTCAGTTTTACTACCGGCCGCCAACACCACTTGGGAATTATTAATAAAGAATATGCTCGCTAAATACGTCAGATCGTAAGAAGGCTAAGTTCATTAAAAATCTGTTGTGAGATTAATGTAAAGAACTCTTTTCTACATAATGATATTAGTAAGAGCTGGGTTAGGAAAAAACGCACTCTAGAAACAGCGTAACATTTACAATCAGTCAATGGGTCGCCAAGAAATATGAAATATTTACACACACTAAGTAAAATATATTAAGGTTATGAAACGATTCCTCTGATTTGTATAAACTAACAAGCTACTTCTCGCGATTTCACCCGCATGGTATAGTGTGATGACGATGATGATGATTATGATGAAAAGCATCCTAGGTCCTTCTTCGATATGTAATCTGTTTACTTGCCAAATTTCATGAAAATAGGTTAAGTCGTTCTCAAGTCATGGCCTGACTAACGAAAATAGGAATACATTTTTATATATAGACATTTAGTCTTTATAATTTTGTTAGAGTTTGATAGCAACTGATAATGTGGTATCCGCTTTATCTTTTTCAACTTGAACGTTTTAATTTGTATACAGTAAATTAATGTTTTAAGTAATTTAACCGTAATGAGCGTCGAAACTATCAGAGTCCTAGAATATCTTAAATGACCATGTAAACAAGTAAGCTTATATTAAATAATTAGCTGCTCTCCGCGGTTTCACCCGCGCCGTGATGGGTGATGATGAATCTTATATAGCCTATGTTACTCAGGGTGAATGTAGCTTTCCAATGGTGAAAGAATTTTTGAAGTTAGTCCAGTACTTTTTGAGAAAATTCGTTACAAACCCACTTACATACAAATCTTTACTCTTTATAATATTATTATAAGTATAAGTAAATAAGTAATAAGTATAGATAGTATAGATATAGATTATGCGACATGATAATAAATAATATTATGTTAATATCATTAGCGATCAACACGGGATCCTCAGTATAATGGTCAGTATTTCAGTTTTTTCCGAGAATTCTTTAATTTCATCGCCTTTATTGAATTTCCAAGCTTCTGAACGTAATGAAATTACCTATTACGCCATGATCTCAATATAAAATAGGCGGATAAAACTGAGACCTTTCAGATAAAAGGAAAATCAAGTCCTTCAACTTTACGCAAATTGGTAAGCGTACCAACACAATTTCCTGTGCACGAAGGAAGAGCGTCAAAAATTAAATTCTGTCAGAAAACACTAAAAATCCTCTCCCACGTTACCAAACTCGACTTTAATTTCTTTTTAAGAGATTTTCCAGGCTTGGACATTATCGAATTCGGCCGACGCAAGTGAAAATGAAACAATTATGCAAATGACCAACAAAATAAAACTCATTTTATTAATAATCAAATAACGGGAGTTCGCATTCGCAAATGAAATAAAATTTACGAAAATGTTGGCATTAATTGTTCGGATGTTGGGGGTGTCAGGATGTCTCCTGCCTCCCTACTGGCTTCTATCAAACACAAGTTATCTCAAAGGGGAGAAGTTTTAATAAAATTCCGAAAGCCTCGGGCAGTTAGGTATAGACTCCTATATGCCTTCGTTTAGTTATAAAGTAGCAACTCCACTGAAAGAACCCTTCGCTCGAAAAAAATTATTTGAGGCTTCAATATTTGACGTCAGTAATATCTGCATTTGACTGAGTATTTGGTCTCATAAAAGTAACTCGTAGTTCTCACAAGTTTACTGTTTATTATTGTTTGTTTTCTAGAGTTTGAGATGTGGAAAAATAGAGTTAATATCCTCAAATACTAATTACGCAATGACAAATTGTGTATCGACAGTCTTTTTTGTATTAAACTAGATACGCCTCGCTGTTTCTCCTGCGTGGTAATGTATAATATATGTTATTCCAGCACCTCTTTTAATTGCGTTCTAGAATTAAATGTAATTCAAATCAATTAAGCTGTTCTGGTATGATTAAGTAACAAACCTCCACTAATCCAAACATTCACGATTATATTATTACTAGCTGCGCGGAAAATAATCTATCTTGCTAAACTTGATCAAGATCCGTTTAGCCGTGAAAGCGTAACAAACAAACTCACTTTCTCATATATAATACAAGTATGAGTTGAGGTACAGTACAGTATATAGTGTGATAAATGGATCAAAAATCAAACCTGTTGCGGATATTTTCATATCATATAACTCCGGTAAATTTAAATATTATTTTTCTTTAACTTAGAAATTAGTTAATATTAACCGCCAGAGATGTAAGGTCAACAATACTGTCCAATTTTATATTGTACTAGTAAGTTTATTAAGTGAACAGATCTATTCTCGAGGACTTGTGGTTCGTTTTTGCATTATATTGTTGTTGTCTTGCTTTTTCGATCGGTAAAATGTATGAGACGAAGAGAGCTAGATATATGTTCTTCCTATAAAATCCAAAATCAAAAACCGGACCATGAAAAAAAAAATATAATTTTGTGTTCCAAGTCGGCCTATAGAGTACCTAAGTACGTGCAGCTTGTCAGTGTGCGAAGATAATTGTTTGACATAAATTGAATAAAAAATAAAAGAAGTGGAAAAGTAATAAGGAGGTTTGCTGATTGGTATTTTTATCATTATAAAATATGAACTTTTACAATTTCAATATCTTTTATAAAGAATTTCGTTTATTCTCAGACATTATATTCAAATATGAAACGTAACGGTTTTGTTCGTAAACATAACTTAGTGCTAGAAATTCAATATGTTATCTTATAAAACATACAAATAGTGCAGGATAATAATGTAAAACATAGTTTATTCTGTTTATCTCTTTTTTTTCACGTATAAGTAATGAACCGTTTTGAAACAATCGGTATTTCTGTAGTGGTTGCGAAAAAAAAGTGAAATCCGCCATTTTGATTTTGAGTGAAATGATGAGTTGAAGTTGATGAGGATAAGAGATTAAACAATAATCACCTCTTTGATAATTTATTTGAAGCCTCCAATTGCAAAACTGTCTCACTACTCAAATACAAAACAGAAAGCAAAACCGATTAAACTGAGCAGCAGTCGTGTACTGGCAGTAATGTAAATCCACTGATAAACTGCACTGAAATCATCAACTGCCATTTTGCCATTTACGAGCGATTGTTTGTCGTGCTATCAAAAATGGCAAAATAGGAATATACCAATACGACTCAATTAAAACGTAAGCGAGGCTAAGTAAATATTTCAGCGCTACTTTGCCCTATTTATTGCCCTTCTAAGGTTTAATTAAGCGGTCTTTGATGTTCAATCTGTTACACAAAACTCTGTAATTGCGTTGGTAGCTTGGTGCGCGACTAAGTGGAGGCTTTTGATTATTTACGTTAAATTTTTAGGTAATTAAGTATCTGTATAATATCTTTGTCGGGACACTTCTTTGTTCATTTTAAACTTCAAGTCTAATGTTTAAGTAAAAGTATATTTTGTTTCCGCTACAACTCATACACATTTCTAACTGTACTTAAAAATATAATATGGTTCAGATTTCTTCTTCATCATCGCTACGCTCTTAATAGAGCGGTCGTGGTCGTCTCTTCAGGTTGTGTAACACACCTTACAATGCGTCGCCATTCCTCCCTGCTTGCAGCCTTTCTCGTGTACGCGTGTAGAGGGCCGTTAATAGCTGCTCGTATCTAGTCGGTCCATCGCTTCGGTGATCTCCCTTGCGATCTAGTGCCTTCTACTCTGCCCTGGACAACTAGTCGTTCAATAGACTCGTCACCGCGCCGTGCCACGTGCCCAAAGAAAGTAGGAATATGAGCCTGTACGATGTAAGAAAGACGTTGTTTGATGCCCAATTCTTGTAATATGGATATATTAGTGCGGAACGGTCCATGACACTCCTAACATTTTCTTGTAGCACCACACCTCGAGCGCATCAATCTTCTTCTTCTCACTCTCTCGTAAGGTCAACGTTTCAGCATCATATAGAAATATGAGAAACACTAAAGGTTTTAGGAGCCGGATTTTTGTGGCTTTTGTGATATCGCGGTTCCTCCGTATCTTTCTGAGTCTATCCATGGCTATTAATGGCTATTCGCCTTTTGATTTCATCAGTTGGTTCAGTAGAGAATGGACATTCCACAGACGGCATGGCCAGTCATGGTTTATGGAAAATGAGTGAATGAAACGAGTGGTTTTTAGACAGCCGTTAAGCCGACCGAGCTATCCCAAATATCGATGGAGTGATGAAATTGGAAAAGAATCAAAGTCAAGTCAAAGAATGGACGGAGGTGGCACAAGACAGGCCAAAGTATCGGTTCTTATTATCGGACGGAAATGTACTGAGACGGAAAAAGTCTTCTACTTGCCTTTTTACAAATAGCTCAAAAGATTTTTTTAAGGTAAGTACCCAAAAAAAAAACCACAAATATTAAAAATCACAGGTCATTTCAACGTTATTTAATGAACATAAGTTAAAATGAAATTAAATGTAACTAATTTAATCGAACCTGCGAAAATTTCCGTCACCTGATCTCCCTGTAATGAGACTGCTTAATATCAAGTCATGAGAACGGAACGATACTTTAATGCCTCGTTCATTTCATTTCACTCCATCCGCGAGACGCTCGACGCCTCCTATAGACGTGACATGTATGAATTAAGGAGCTACCGTGAATAAAGGAGGCTGATATATAAGATTCAGAAGTGATATGTGAATCTATTAAATTATAGTGGCTGTTGGAAACAAAAAGCCAAATTGTGCATAGAAGTCTCCTTCGTTTAAATTCTGTTCAACTAAATTACAAAGCTCACTGTGTTTACTACTTGCATAGTTAAGCAGCGACTGCTACTAACATTTCAACTAAGCGCTTTCCGTAAACTGTCCACCTTAGTTGTGTTATAAGAAAAAGAGGTATTAGGATATGCCGAAGATCATAGAGCGGTCCGAATTCTTCATTTTGAGAGCTTACCACTATTCTATCTACCAAATCAAACAAAACCGGGGCGGCATGATTGACGGGTTACACCACGGTAATATTATATTCTATTGTTATATACCTACTGCAGAAGAAAGGGCATAAGTTTACGATGGTAAATATGAAAAGTTGAGCTCATAGAATATTCTATGCAATAGCAATTCGACTTTCAAGGCGCTTAGCCTTGATTCAAATTCGAAGCCAAACGTCTCTGATTACTATTACTTTATTTTAAAATTTGTGAGGCTTTTTTAATTAAGTACAAAGAGTAAAAAACATCAGCTTATGTTTTAATAAGATAACTGTCAATCTCTTTAAGTAACAATATTTAAAAAAAAAATTGGTAAGAGAATACGAATATATTTTCAGTCGCTTTATGTTTCTATTATAATGTCTAAATTAGCAAATACGAAATATTTTGACCTTTACATATAGATGTCCTAGGCATAATTTTAAATACGTCAACAAAATGAACTATGTCTCAAAGCACGTATTTTAGGATTTGTTTTAACAATCCATAAGAGCAAATAATTTATTGTGTATACAAACTTTAAAAGTGCTAGACTTTATTACTTACTTCTTTCTAAACGGACTAAATGCTTTTTTATTATGAAGTCCAGTGCGAAGCGAGACGCAACCGTGAGCGTTCTGCACTCTCCTTGAAAAAGACCACCGGATGTGATTGAAACTATATTCGGAAAGATCTGACTTTTTTACGTGAGTGAATCCCGTTTTTAATATTAAAAATGAGGACTAAATGCTCTTTACTTCTACCTGCATTTAAATCATCACCTCACAAATAGTGAGTGAAAAAAGTGAAGAAGGGACTTGGCCAGTTGCCGGTGCAGAAGGCGCTCAAGGTGATTGTGGTAAACGATTCGCCACAAGGAGATGAGCTGATAAATAGCAATACCGCGGTTCCGCGGGACGATGTTAAAACTACCGCAATAACGACTGCCATGAGGCTTTACGAAATATGTATAGGATGGCGACGTAGGTAAAAGTCCTATACCTCCAGGATAGTTTATTAACTATCCTGGAGGTATAGTCATGTCTTATCACTAAGATAGCGAGATAAAGACTAATCTCGCAGAGGCCGTAGCACAAAGAATTTGCGAAAAAGTATTCGTACCACAAGCGTCAACATGTCACGCTTTGGCGCAGTAACTAAGACTTACGAGTATCTGTCACATCACAGTTGCCCTAGATATATAACAGTTTGTACACGTGAACGACACGTTACGTTACACTTATGCGGTTATTCTTGCTAGGTTAACTGGAGTCTAATTTTCGATAGTCTCTTCTGAAGTTTTGCACTTATATACAAACGTGAAAGATTCAATGACACTTCCAGCTACCTAAATCTTCTGTTCGTACACGTACGCCATATATTGCGGGTAGCTGTATCCTCATTCTGGAATCATTACACGAAATAGTATCACCGTACGAACCCTCTAGGGAGGGGGACTGACTTTGTGGCTGTTTGTTTATACACTCTCATATATATTTTGGTTAATTAAGTTTTTGTGAGGTCGCGGATTAGTATGGCGGGGGAGTCTAATCGTGATGGAGTGTGGAAGGTACTTAATGGGGGATATAAAGATATGGAAAAATATGAGGAATTTTCCGGAACAGAAATGGGGTTTGAAGTTGTTGGTAAGCGTTTTTTACGGGAAATAATGACACAGTTATATATAAGAAATAAGTAACCACCTACTGTCGATTGTATATCCTTATGCTAACAATAGGACTAACAAACTAAATCATACTAATATAAAAGTTTAGATGTATGAACAAATGCGTTACTAATCACACAAAAACGATAGTACAAATGATGATAAAATTAGGTTAGTAGATAGTTGGGGTACTAGGTTGCCACATAGGACTTTTCATCATCATCATCATCAGTATTGCCCAATGACAGGCATAAAAAGCAATTACGTTGTAAAAATCTTTAGTTCCTACTATCTTTTAGAAATTTTATAATTTTGTCGGGAATCTGATTATTGTATTTTATTATAATAAAAGCTGCAGTCCTTTTGAACGCGTTGATAGTACTGAGATTTTTTTTTTGTACACCTTGTAGGTTTACCTCTGTAGTTATATATTAGAACCTTAAATCAGGTTTTTGTATTTTATTAAACTATCTTATGCCTCTTAGTTCTTTTCAATACGACGTTAAACCTGCTTAATGTATTTTAATGTACTAAAATAAAAAAGTTATACCTAATCCTTTTAAGCATGTTGGCTACTTCTGTTTCAAGGATTACCACGTTAAAACTATGTGTAAAGAACTGGTACTTACAATAAGCTTTTATGATACACCAATAAGCAGAGAATAGGCGGGGATAACTAATAGTAATTTTACACAAAATTCACCGTTAAGATGGTCAGGCATAAACTTGACTGATGGTACCTACCTATATTCCTAGCCTCACAAAAAAATCATCCCAAGTTCACTCAACCAACTTCATAACTCATTTTACCATTTCCATAATTGAATTCGAAATTTTCACTAACTCACTGCTGCCCCGCACTCAACACGCACACATAAAACCCCTTTTATATGGATATTTGTCTCAATGAAAACGGAATTACGCATACACCCCTCACTGTTATGGGTAAAAGAAAAATTTATATGCAATACCTACTAGAATAGAGATGTGAACGCTTCCGGCAAAAGTTTTTGACAAATGTCTATGGTATGGAAGGATAAGACTGACAAGTCGTTTGATTGATATGAAACGAAATAAAAGCAGATAGTAGTTGTATTCGTAGTCAAGCAAGTACTTGCCATTCTTAAGTGATAGATGTTCTCTTATATTCTTATTCCCTTTTTTCTCACTAAAATAAATACAAAGTCTTTGTTTATAACAGTCAGTTTATTACGCAATACTATGTTAGTGTGGTTTCAACTATTTAGTTACGCCAACATTTGAAAGTATGGTTGGTTTTAAGCTACACATTTTCGATTAATAGTTCACTTAAAGATAACATTAAAATTTCTTATTGTATAACGTCCACAAATCCGGCGAAAGCAAAAACATTTACAGCCTTATCATGGTGGAATTTTTCATATGCGTTATATTGTTTTTAAAATATCGCAGTAATAACAATTCTCTTCGTATAAAATATTATGTATTTTATCTTGACTCGCCTTTTAGACGAGTTTATTTCTTTGTGTATGCTCTCAAGATTAAGTCGAGATGTTGGTTTAGGCTCTGTTTAAACATTTATAATGGAATTTTATTGCTTAAGGTCTACTTGTCGATGTTTAATTTTGAAATAGCCAAGTCAATTTAGAAAACTTTCTTTTCGATATTGAATTTGTTATAAAAGTTATATAATAGAAAACTTGTTTAAGTTTTTTTGTTACTGAAATTAGTCTTAGTGTTTCCGTACCTGAAAAAAGGAACCCTTATAGGATCACTTTTTTGTCTGTCCGTGTATGCGTCTGCCTGTTTATAATTTTTTCTCAGGATTGTGTCTAGGTATCAAGTTGAAATTTATACAAAATACTCGAACCTACGGTATCTAGTAGCTATAAAAAATCAAACTTGTTAGTCAACGCATTCAAAATATTTGGTTTCAAAGTTTTGTCGCGTTTTTTGTATATATTGTGATTTCACAAGGAAATAAAAAACTTTAGGTTAAGATACTTCCTATTAACCTAGAATAATAAAATGTGGCAAGAAGCAATGTCTTATAGCACCTAAGAAAAAATCTGAAAACCGTAAATATGTACTTAAAAGTAACAAAAAAGCTAATTTACTATTACAAACTTACTATTTGCTGTTGATGCAGTATCCTGTCTAGGGATCGAACCGAACCGCTAAGTTCAGTTTGTCCTTTAACCAAGTTCAATTATTCAATGTAATGTTAGAAGCTTTTTTAATGTACGGAACCCTCGGTGCGTAAGTCTATCTCGCACTTGGCCTGTAATTTTTTTCTGCGTAGCTACTAATACTAGTTACTGTACTTTATTTATGCAGGTTAATCAAAGGATCCAAAGTAAGCAATATTAGCTCGAAAAGGTTTTACATTTCAAGCAAAACTCATTTTAAGGACACAATAAAACAAACATTATGAGCTAACAAACATGTCAAATAAAATATCATGTTAAAATTACATAGCAAACGCACCTAGTATAAATTCTAAATAAATACTTGATACAAAAAAAATATATTATTACAAAATGAGAAGTACTTAAAACCTCAAAATGAATTAATAAACTTAACAAACATTAATATAACGATCAAAATTCCCGTTTCACAACGAGAATGTCAAATTTAGCCGTCACATACAAATTCCCTATTAGAAATTGCAATAAAATTAAAGTATTGCAGTTTTTAATAGTTGCTGGGTTTTCGTAATATTTGACAATTATTTGACAGCTTACGAGGTTTTAGATAATCAGTAATAGTACAATACGTAGTAACGTCACAGTGGCTTACCTACTCTTTATTATAAGTGTTTAATATATTAAGTTACCACTAACACTAGATTACCTATTGTTAAGAAAAATAAATGAAATAGTTATTATCAGTATAACATGATAGATATAAAGGGTAAATAAACATGGGGTAACAAGAGGAAATCTATCTGCAGTTGACGCAGGCTGACCGACATACCGTACCTTTCGGTTTGGTCTGCTTGCTGCTATGGGTGCAGTTACCGCGTAGATAACGAGTCCGACATACTCCGTCGAACCTCCCCGGGTCAGCGGGGATGCGTTAGAGCATTACCCACACGGAAAAAAAGGCTGACCGACATCCAAAAAAGGAGGAGGTACTCAATTTTATTTTAGTTTAGTGACCGAATGCAAATCGATAGAGATTATTTTTCGTAACATTGGCTATAGCTGCAAGTGTATAAAAGTTTTGCGTTTATAAAGGGAACGTTATGTCATGACTTTAAATTTCCGTAGTTAAAAACATGTTCATAATTATGTTTAGACGGCGCAAGCTACGACTTCGCCGTAATCGCCGGGCGTCGCGCCATGCTTCTGCGCCTCATTGTAGAAAAAAACATGTGTATGAAGGAAGATTTAGCTTGAAAAAAAAATTAGGTACGTATGTGTATGTTTTTACTATATGAAATACAAAAGTTTTATTTTAATAAGTACCTACTTTGATTACTTCAGAATAAAAAAAATATCAACGAAATTTGGGGATAAATTCACTTCCGGTATTTTCATCTTGGATGCACACTTAAACATCGCACCCATCCATCTGCCACCACTAGTTAGCGTATTTCAATACAATTCTATCGGTATATCTAGAAACTCAGCCAAACCCGATATATCATCGTTTTAAGCAGGGTCGTAGGATTTTTCCGCAAAGGGCCGGGCCAAGGAGCGGTGGACGGGCCCTATCATGCGGGACGCGGCAAAGAAAAGTATATTATTTTAAAATTATTTTCAAAATAGATAATGATTTCACCGTGTAAGTAAGATAAAAAAATGACGCTTGCCTATTTAACACCCTGCACATACACAAAATTTCTGCAATTAAACAAATATTTACTTCGGCCAAGGATCGCTTCGCGAAACATCTCTCCGCGCTTCGAAGGTATGGTCAATATAGTCTAAGGACTCTAAGGCAAGCGGCATCACAAGTTTTATCTAACCATGACTTATGACTACACCCTTCTCTGTTTCGCACCTTCCTTACCTACTATAAATTAATTACGCGCTTCGCAAATTATAATAGCATTTGCGTGCGTATAGTTATGAATTTACTTAAAGTAACTGTAAATAAAATAATTTTATTCTATATGTTCATCTTGGTAGCAAAGAATTATGTTTCACAATTTTTATATAATTGTAACTTGTTATACTTGGCTAATGTTTGACTAGTATCTCACTTTATGGTTATTGAAGATGCGGTCTAGGTGGTATCACCCGAGATCTAATATGATACTGTTAACAGTGTGTTCGATTGTGTTTGACCTGATGCAGGTATTCAATCTTGATGGAATCTTGGAGGTAGGTAGCAAGGGCACCAGAAAGTGATCTGTTCTGACATGCTGTGGATTTATGTTACTTTCACCAAAAGCCCGCTAGTAGCGATCCAGCAGCATATAAATTGGCATCTATAACCTGATTTACCCTTGGACTAAATCTGCATTAAAATTTACGAAAAAAGTTCGAAAGTTGTTGAAACACTTGTAGTTTTTATCTTATTACCTGCTTTAGCGATTATAAATTTCAATGTTTGAGATCACTAAAGCAGGCGTTAGTGCTTTAAAAAAGTAATACTATAAACATTATAATAACCATTTCTTTCCTTATTTAGTTTCTAGTAGTAGATACCGCAGAAGAGCAGTATCTCTGAGGTTATGTCCTAGTCCACCGGCGGGGATGGGAGAGCCAGTGTGTACGGACTAAAGCCTCCTCCCTTTTTTCTATACACTACAGACACTAGGTCCGTACCCTTACAATATTAAACCTTTTATTAATTACTAGTCTGAACCCCAAGTATCTAACGAGACTTATAGACTAAGTGTGAGTCCAGTCATGTATATATATATATACATATATATATATTGCCATTTTTATATTGTTGTCTGTAATTGTCTTTATGGATGCCCCTGTTGCCCGCTCCACGAACCGGCCAATTGCATCTGAGCTGTCATCTGTATGATAGATGCAGTGAGCTGAGTGCCGTGACACTGTCTGACGAGACGCTCTGTCGCAGTTTTGTCACCTATAATAACTATAAGATCAGCTTACAATATAGTTGAAAATAGCTACACTTTGAAAATATGTTACTCACACCTCAATAGAATCGATGTTTTTTTAACTAAAATGTTTTGAACAAAACTCTCCGTAACTCTGTTCTCTCATAGCTCTGTTTCAAACCCAAACTCCCCTTACTAATAAATGAGACTAATTAATCCAGAGTGGCATCTGTCATGCTAAAGAACAACCCCCCTTGCCTGCAGGCTGCAACACCGGTAACTGACGCCAAGTAATTACTTTGTTAAATCAACAGTCCTTCGAGACTATAAAATTTGAAAGCTGATAGCTTGATAATGTAAAGAAAGTTTACCTCCATACTAAAGCTTCAAAGGATTTTAGTATTGAAAATATATAAAAATATTTGGATACTAACTGAAGATTAAAAACTTGCCTCCATAATAAAATAACTGGTTATAGTACCGATTCCACATAATGGGGTAAAGGTAAGAAGAATGACTGATATACATAGTTATATACACATACACACCCAGATATAGGTCATACAAATGTTTGACCTGTAAGGTGATCGAACCCAAAACCAGCGGATCAGATGGCAAGATTGCTACCAATTGCGGCAACCAGCCAGTCTGGTAAAAAAATACAATTTTAAAAGTTATGAATCCAATTCGATTCAATGAAAACACGAACAAAACTCTTAAATTGAAACAAACCTATTATTGGTAAAACAATTCATTCATCATAATAGTATGATGGTAACAAAACAGCCTATTGATACGATAATTTGCTAAGCAATAATTTGACAGCAACATAACAATAAAGTATTATATAACATAGCAATTTGAGTGAAACAATAGACACTTAGCGCCGTCGAAAGAATAACATTTCACTTCGTAACAACTATGTCTTACGTAATACACGAACAAATGCGCTTATCGATTTGGAAGCGGTATTTTTTATATTTGGGATTTGTTGGAATATAAAGATATATGGCATTACATATAAACGCTGCTTAAAATTTAAATAATGTCACTTAGTACGGCGCAGAGCATTTTTCCTTTGCGCAGTACTAAATAACGTCATATAAAGTTAAGCAGCGTTTATTAATTTAGTGATGAGCGGACGACGTTAAATAAAATTTCTTCCGCCGCAGGGTTGCGACTCGTAAAAGGCGAGAAAACAAGTGCAGCATTACCATGTTATGATGTGGGGAACCCTGTGGAAAGTAATTACTGGTTTATGAGACTCTTTTGCTCATGGGCGAAGGAGACTCGTATATCTCATAATGTGGTGGTACCAACCAAGATGGCCTACCTATAGCTAGGGCAAGTTTCTTAGGCTCTTACGATTTGTATGCCAACAGTAGAAGGAATATATTGCTCGCCCCCTCACCACGAATTGTTGTTTCTTAGTGTACTTTGCTTAATATCGGCATTATTAATGACAACCTTTCAAAACTGTAGCTCGTACTAAAAACAGTTTATTTTGAATGCAAATTACTGTTCATGCCCATCACAACTTCCTGAGTGATGACTCTGCTGTCACAAATGCCTATAATTATTAATATATCATTTTTATGAGGGCTTTTCTAAAAATAAGGACGGAATAACCAATTTATAAGAAGTTTAGGCGTAGTGATAGAAATGTTTCTATTGTACGTTCTAAAAATAATAATTAAATAAAATCTTAAATGTTTTATTAACTTACACACTTAAACATATTCAAAGCTAGGTAGATGATAGGATAGCTAAAATGAGTCCAACTGCTAGGAAACCGATAATGAAATACCTGCACATTCCCATTGGTAGGTTATTACGCTATTCCTAAAGTTCACCGCTAAGGTCAATCTTTAGGTTTCTGCATAATATCTCACCTTCCACAAGTCTTTTCTGAATGCTAAGTATTTTTAAAGGGCATCCTGCACTAATTTTCACAAAACGTGGTCTTCACTGTGTCTTGTATACTCCAGCGTTCAAAGGGGCGATCCTTTGGCAAATAATTGAGGCCGTTGTTATATTTGGTTCTCTGTACAACTCTGTGACATACATGATTGCCGAAGATTGGGTTGAGTATGCTATGAAATGTAGAAAATACTGATATAAACTTGTGTATTTAAGCATGAGACGACACTAGGACTTGAAGCTTGCAAAATGCTCCTCTTATCTAGCTGGATTCTTCTGCTGGCTTCCTTTTAAAAGTGGCTTTTGTATCATCTATTCACACATTTATACACTCTAATAGACACATAAATATACTCTGCTCTAAGTAGACATATTATACAGAGAGTAGAAATACCTAGATTCCAATGGTATATGTTTTATTGTCAAAATATCTCAAATCACACACAATTTAAATCTTTCAGATATGTATAGACGTGATTTGACAATGTTATTGTAACCGTGCTAGTTCATGTTTATACCGTTTAATTTCGATCTGTTCTGGTCCCTGCTAAGAAATCTAATTACAACAGTTCGGAGTCGGAAGCATACCAACCATGATTACGCGATCGTGAATATCGGTCGAGTCGTATAACGGTTTTGTGACCAATATTATTCAAGTAGTCGATATCTTTTGAAGACCATCGAATTAATCTTTTCTGATATTGTTTACTTGTTCATATTGAAATTTTCTTGAATTTGCTGCTTTGATATTAGACTATTATATATTTACACATATGTATTTATATAGTGGCATCAGCGAGTTCCCGGGGGGCATTGTCGGGTCGGCATATTGGAAACGTAACGCGAGTGTTTTACCCGTATACAAATAATAGTTTAATATAATATTGCTTGCCATCATGCTATATATAGCTTATAAATATATATTTTGAATATAACCGTTTCATTAGTTATTCAGAAAATAATAATATCGTTTATTCCGCAGAGTTATACACGTGGGTTGGAGCAAACACTTAGGAGGCCTGGTTTTTAAAAATAATATGTTGTAAATAAAATATTTTGTACAATAATATTATTTGTCTGTGTGTTATTTTAGAACCTAAACCATTTACATTTCAAATTTCATTAAAGTCGGTTAAGTAGTTACAGACATACGTGGTAACAAACATACAAACATACAAGCTTTCGCATTTATTAAGTTATACTAGCAGCCCCGTTGTTTCTTCCACGTGATGATGGATGATAATGATGAAAATCCCATATACTACTCTAAAACACCTCATCTATTTACATACCAAATTTTAATAGAAGAAGAACAATAACCTCCATCCATTCCAACATTCGCATTATAATATTAGTAAGATTAGATTAGATAAAATAAAAAAAAACGTGATGCTAGATGTTATTTACTTAATTAAAATTTTCTGGTTACAACGAAAAACGTCAATATCGATTTGCGTTCATTTGAAGTTTTCTACTTACCATTTTCTGCTTTTTAAGAGTTAATTTATGCATTTTAATTAATATTGAAAGATGTATCGAATAGGGTTTCTTGGTAATTAGCGATTGTTAATACAAAGCCGAAGTTATATTTAAAATAAGGTCAATTATTTCTTAGGATATTCTAATACGTAATTAATATTTGTACATCAAATATAGCGACTTTTGGAGAAACTTGCTGTATTCTTCTTTGCCTTATCGCATTTATTTCAGCTCATAGTGAGAAATAACTTCTACTCTACCGTAAGTGCAAAGCTGGTCTATACGATTTATTAGCACAGAAAAGTGGGTTAAATATGACCCATTTAAAATCACTTTATTGCTCAAAGCTTTGCGATATAGACAATAAATCCGTAGAGCAAACGGGGCATGACTACCCGTTAATTCCTATTGGGACTTTCAAACAGTATTGAAGTTCGATATTTGTAAATTATTTTAAAAGTTGTGTGTTGTGAGATGTGAAGAGTAAGTGGCGATGAAAGCCGTCTTACTAGGTGTTAGGTCTTGTGTAAGAGGCTGTCATAGTTGGTACCACCGCAATGCCAAATATGTTGCAGCAAAAGCACAATAGTGTTCAAGCATTACTGTGTTAGAATATGAAGGATATTGCGGCTAGGTGAAATAACTAGGTGAAAGAGACTCAAACACCAATATCTTGAGGGGACAAGCACAGTAGCGCGCCATGAAAAACTACAGGTGTAAGCTCTGGGTGCCATTGCAACTGTCACGGGAAAGCATAGTACCGCAGGTGCACGGATTGACTGTTTCGTCGCTTGAATGAAAATTAATATTATACGAGTATCTATTTGAAATTAGTGGCTCTGTGAGCTGTAGGGCGAGTATGTCTTTGCAAAGCTTAAACGTGAATAAATATTCACTGCGCACTATAAAAATAACTCTTTAAAAAAATTAAATTACATAAACAGTACAACCTTACCAACGCAACAAAGATAAATGAATCGAACGAAAGCATACGAAACTACGAATACGAACTATCCTGACAAATAATGATTGAGTACATCCTGCGACTATCACTGGTATTTAAGGATGCGACAAACGTTAGCATGTTTTAAGGATTACCAACGCCATCTAGTTTCATTTTAGGATACTAAAAACCTATGCAACTAGTTTTATTTAAAAAATACAAAATTTGAATAGACAAAGAAACGTATATAATTACCGTACCTGCTCACAACATTTTACGAAAATCGGTTGAGAAATGCAACCTGTAGAGGACAATAGGTGAACATCCGAACGCGTTTTTGCCTAAGCTATTGCAGAGACGCTTTACTCGTGCTTCGCAGTCGCTCGATCAAATTATATAAAGACTAAATAGGTAAATAGGTAACTTCCTGACACACTCATTACTATTCCTGCCCACTATGCTTACGTAGTGGCTATTGCAGTGGCTTTCAGAATCTAAACCTGCTTATTAAAAGCTCATTCTTTGTTTCACAATGTATATGGACCACATAATACGAGTACATCCGCAGGCGAAGCGTCGGCAATATTTTAAAACTTATTCAGAATCATCAAAAGAATTCCCTTTGTTTTTACACGAGAATTTAACTTACGGCCTGACTCAATCTAACGATTCGTTGTGTATTTTTAGATTATCTTCCTATTTATATACTTCTTACTATACTTCAAATCAAACTAAGTTATATATGCTATACATTTTTAGTTTTCTTTTCCAAAATAATATTTGCTCATCATATACTTTATATCCAGATTTAAAGCTGGAACAACCTATCTATTTACCCCGAAATTTAACATTTATTTTTATGTTTAGTATTAGAGAAACTATTTATACTTATAAATAAATCTTTTAACATTCACAAAATTGTCGATTTAGCAATGCAGTGGTGTCTGTCAGGAGCTAGTAAGCTGCGGTTTGCGGCTCCACCTGCGCTAGAAAAATGGTTATCCTACTGGAACAAAGTAAAAAGTAAGAATGGATAGTAAGGTATATCAGTTTTACGAAACGGTCAAAAACTTCCCAACCTTAGTTTAAGTACTTATATAGTACACATATAAACACCAGGTTGCGAATGTCAAACGTGCTCTTGCATACAAAACATCACCGCAAGTTTGAGGGCTACTGTCGACTTAGGAAAAGCGCGAAATCTCAAAGAGTTGTATTTAACCACACACGTTGCAGTTCCTGGAAAAGTAGGATGATTTCTGCTATAGTATTATTAATAAAAATATGCCAAATAAGGTGAATCGCGAGTCATCGGGTTAAAAGTGAAAAAAAACTTTCAATCAACTGATTTGGATAACACGTGCACGGGTTAAACGATAAACAAATTGGGTCAAGCGACAATAAGGCGTCCGGCTCGACGGGATATCGGCGACGCTACTCCGCTCATCCATTTGTTTTTCCCAATTACAATCATATTAAAGGGACATTGGATGACTTGTATGTTTTTATTGGACGTTAGTAGGTCGTATCTATTTCTGCGTATCTATTTTTAAATCAAGACACTATGGGCGCTTGCACGCTCTTACACAAAGCTCTTAAACTGTGACTGCGAATTGCGTTTGTATGTATGTATATGTATGAGATCGCTTAAGCAGGCGTTAGTGCTTTAAAAAAGAAATTCTATAAAAATTACAAGGGTTGCGATGTCAATATGCAAGTTTAAGTATTTCTAAATAATGCTTCTTTCAGTTGGATAGTACTGTCCAAGATGGTTATTCAGATAGAGAGTTAAAACTCGATGCTCGGACCCGAACCTCGGTGGCCTAGTTGGTCAATGGCGTCAGACATGGAGAGTCAGAAGACGCGGTTTCGAATCCCGTCCGACGATGTGAATTTGTCTCTCTATAAGTTCAATTTATATATGTTCACTATTGTTACACATACGATTGAAATAAAAAAAACAACTTAATTAGTTTATATTAAGAGAATTTCATTACAAAAATCTCAAGCACATTAATCATTCATGTATACGGTAACATTGTAACTCACGCATGTATATTTATTTATATTTAATAAATTCTTATAATCTGTAGAGTCTGTAGCTGTTTATTATATGTAGATATGCGACCGAAGAAGAAGTAATTGACTACCATGTTTGTGTACACGTTTATCTTATTTGTAATTATCATCACACATCTGTTGTCTGCATTGAGCAAGCATGTCTGTGATTACAGTAATAATAAAGAGTAATATATGTTTGTTTGAATGTTTGCTACTCTTTCACGCCAAAATTACTAAACTGAAGTGGTAGATTTTTTAATATAGTGACACGATGACCTGTTGTACAATGTTTTTGTTTTCCCAGAAAAAAATAGTAATTATTTTACGCACGGTGTTCTTCAAGAAGTCAGCAGCTTGATTAAAAAATGGTAGCAAAAAACAAGATATAACAATAATATTTAATAATATCTAATATTGAAACGTCAATGGCGGCTTTTAAGCACGAATTACAAAAGTAGTTTTATTGTTTAAAAATAATTATATAACTTATAGTATTGCTACATACTACATAAAAATACTTTACTGTAACAAAAAAACACAAACACACATCGTTACTAATCCATGCATAGACAAATCAAGAATGTTGCTATACTAAATATATAACTTTCAACATCGTGTTGATAAATACCGCAAATATTTTCGAAATATATACATGCTTACTGAAAATATCAAAGTGTATGTTAAACATGTAAAAAAGAAGTCAATCTCAATCGACTGGTCAACAGTATTGTACACGCAATATTATGCCAATATTGATAAAGGGAATCAATATTCCCACCATCATGAGCTTGGTAACCTTTCACAGCTGCGCCGCAGAAGATGCGGAGGCAGTATCTAAACTCACTATCCAATGCCATACTTACTTATTTGTAAGGAGTCTTTTAAAGTTTGTTAATTTACTTGGCCTGTTTATTTTTAGAAACTTGAGTTGATCATTTTAAAGTAATAATTCCTGGTAACTTTTGCATGAGATTTCACATGTTGTATCGGATTTAGGAAAGTGGCTATCTGTCTATATGAAACATTGTATTAAAGCCCGCTCTTACTTTACGGAGATCTAGTGCAGATAACGCGAGCAAATCAAGAATTGTTCCCCTGAAACAAAACAAAACAACACAGTAAGTTTTTAAAGTTAAGGGTGGCCAGTAGTCAGGCACTGGAAGGAGACCAACCATCATGTCATAGATTTATTTATAATTCAACATTCACAGTAAAGGTCAAATAATAACCAGCAATTCGATCGAAACTTTCGTTGTATATATTTTAATATTATTTTCAACATTTTAATATTATCGAGTATTTCGACCGGTTTCGTGACCTTCAGGTCTACTTCTTCATATAACACTCCCCCCGGCTGAGTCCGCATTAGTATACTGGCGGCCGTGGAGATGCGTAGCTGACCTCCGCGCCCGCTGTGACGTTACCTGCCGTGCGATTCTCTAAGAGCAAACATCATTGCATCTTTGCCAACATCCGTAAAATAAATGATGAGATGACAAGGAAAGTTTGAAAACAACCTTATGTACAAGGGCATCTCATAAAGTATTTGACATCGGTGAGCGCATCGACGAATTATTACTGAATCGCACGGCTGTGTGGACAAGCTATCTCTAGTTTTTTGTCACTGCTACTTGGCAATCAATAATTTAAAAAGAATCAGTAGAACGTTGCACTACACGTCTTGCGTTCGGGACCTTTATTAAACCTAGATTTTTGTTAATAAACGTGAAGACCAGGTTTCCGCGCTGGTGTCAACGTCTATCCATGGTCCCTGTTGAAATTGGAATGATCTCTATTACTTCACGCTCTTTCCGCGGTATTAGGAACTTCTTAGATAATACTGAAGCCTTATCGAACCCCATGAAGTGGCTCAAATCAAGAGCCACCGCTGATCTACACGTGTCCATGTTCTACACACTTTTATATATTCGTACGTCTTGTTGCAATATTGCGTTTCACCTATATAGCTCTTGTCGCATTCACAAGGGATCTTATACGTTCGGGTAGCGCAAAAATTGGTGCAATTGATCAGGCGGACGGTAATAGCCCGGTGATATTACTCGTATCTATATATTACCGTGGTAATAGGTCTATAAATTGTACTTCTTAAATAGTTGCAAAGTGTGTTGCTTTACTTGTAAGACGAAATACATGCAATCTTTGACCTTGATAAAGAAAAATCTCAGAATAGTAATTGCTCTAAATGCCTATATAATTCTTATTTGCTATTAAATTAAGCTCCGGTAGGAAGTTATGTCACTGTCTATTCTAACGGCTTAAGTCTGCAAACATGCTTACGGATTTCTTTGTATTTCATCCTTAACAATTTCGCAACCTATTTTGAACTCTATAACAATATAAACACGTTTTATATTAAGTCGACTATACAACATCAAAACGTCGAATGTTAAGCTAATATAAAGCATCCAAGCGAGTTATCGGATCCACGATTTTAGGCGCCTTTCGTCGAAATTAAAAATCGTTACGACATTGACTGACCTGCTAGTTTAATCAAATTTGAGGAGTTTATTGCGGCCAGACAATATGCTACGAACGGGCCTTGATGGGCTTTGAAATTACATTAAAATTTATAAAACAACGTCAGTCAGCTGAAAAATATATGTTCTATTTTAAACTTTTCGTCTGTTATGACATTGAAGACCTTTATATTAAATCAGAATAAGTTGTATAAGCAGCAAGCTTTTCAAACTCATATTGATTTATGTCATTCCAATGGCAGAATGTAAATTCTATTCACTTCACGAGTACATCCAATTAGAGACTGCGAATAAAAAAGACAATAGAGCTCTCGATATTGCACGTTAAAACTCTATATAAAGGTTTGTTGACACAAAGCGCGATAAGAATCTTAGAGTATTAAAATAGGAAAGGACATTGTCCACTTTGAGCTTTTCGTGAAAATCAACTTCGATTTTGAAATAATTACTGTGCTGTGTTTTTGTATTAAGGTGTATCTATCAAAAGTTAATTTAAATAATATTTATTTTGATAATATCCTGTTTTACAATAGATTTTTTATTGCGTGGTGCGAGTGACGTATCGGTAGAATGTAAATCCAACGTGCAATATCGCACTTCCGGATTGGACATTGTGTTTAATGACGGTACTTCAAATGGCTATTTGTATTTGTATACACGAGTATGGCATTTTTGGCAAACAATTCCCAAGTGTGGACAGTTTATTCGACAAAGTATTTGACTATTTGAGAAATAAGGCTAATATCAAATACACGTTACCGTGCGCTTGTTGGTTTTTCGAGCCACATAAAAGAGATCAAATAGGCAAATACGCAAACCAACCGTCAATTGTCTTGTTATTTGTCTGCCTAGTGTGGATAGTCGTATTTGCCTATATTTGCATGTTTGCGTGAGCGTCATATATTTTCCCAAATACAACGAATATCCTATAGCGGGCACAACAAGCCATGTGAAGTGCCACCATGTTATTGTTATGGAAACACACACAATAACGCCACTACTCAACTCTGTTATTCACTTCACTGTGATAGCAAAGGAAATTTAATGTGATAGTGGCATCGTGAATTGTTTGACAGATTATTGGGAGCCAAAATTCAAAGCAGGCATGTCGACCACCATATACTTTACATACAAAAATAGTATAACCAAACATTTTGAGACAAAGTTATTATAATATTATGTTACTTTTTGATATAATCTAACAACCATATATCGCAATTTTACCTAAAGCATCTGTCCACGCAAGGCCATAATGTCTATACATTGGGTCATTCTCCTTTAGTTCAACCTATCTTGAAATTATGTGAAAAGAACACCGAGCAGCTTCGACCATATTGAAAACACCCTTTTTAGTAGAGAGATAGTTCCAATATAGATTTGAAGCAGCAATAGCCCAGGTGTAATAAAGGTCGTCTTTAGATCTGCTAGTTGCGATTTTGAATTAATTTTTAGGAATATCATTATAGTATTATATATTCTTTGTGTTCCAATTGCAGGACAATTGTGTTAACTGATAAGTGTTGCTCATCCTGACGTTTTTCTATGTCATGAGAGGCTTGAAACGAGAGGAAGGATTGTGTTTCTGAGTGTTGATTGTTGAGTGTAATTTGGTTGTGCCCTTTTTGATGGAAATCAATCGCTTCGTTCGTACAGCCCCGTATAATTGGGAAATATGAAGAAAAAAATATAATACATATCTATATCTATGCATATATTATCTACCCAATGCTCTGGTTGCTTGGGAAGCAAGTTTTGATATATTTTGCATAAGATTTCATATTATGTTATATTCAATGTGTAATTTACCCCTCACGGAGTAAATGCTATGGCTATTTAGGTTTTTAAATATTGAAGCAAATGTAACTATCATTAATATAGACATAATTTATTCAATGTGTATATTATGTTTTTAAGCCATACATTTAAATTATTGTTAGCTTAGTGTGCTTCTTGGCTGAGAGCTATAAGCGCAAGAGCGTAAAAATGCATATATCCATCTTGTCACTTTGTACATATGACATTTGCAATAAGTAGTTAATTTCACCAAAAACCATTTATTATATTAAGGTTTACGTAATTTGCGGTGCTTAATACCGCCAGCACCAGCACCTCACCTAAATCCGGATGCACGCTGGCACGAACCGTCGGCTTGGCTTGAAATACAGTACCAATTAAAGTTGACACACCAACGCCTCCGAACAGTTTGCACCTCGCACGTAAGCGAAACCAGTGAAACGTTCGATACTTTCTCACGTGATTGTTTATTTTTGCATGGCTCTGAAGGCTCATTACATGCATTTCATGAGCCAACGTCGGCTATAAAGTGTAGACGTTTAATAAGATTGAGCTGTGGAGATAGGGTTCTTTTGTGGTTTTATATTAACTGCTGAAGGGAAATTTAAGATAATGAGCCCGGCAAGTCAAAACTAAGCGGGCTCAATTTGATTTACTTTTTTTATACTACCAAGTTGCGAGACAGGTCGTGGGGAGATCTTGAGCATCCACTCTTTAGTGCACCATGAGACATTGGTTTTAAAGTCGCATTTGTCCTGTAATTTTATTTGTTACACTATCTTTTAAAATATAGGACAGTGGTGCCTGCACTACCACTAGGAAGCAAGATAGACTTGTGGGTAAATTTTCCACTCATAACGTCTCATTTTTACGCTTCGTACAATTATGTACGTATGTGTAGTGGTGCCTACATACTACCACTAGGAAACAAGATAAACTTTTGGGTAAGTTTTCCACTCATAACGTCTGATTTTCACGCTTCTTACAATTATCTACGCATGTGTAGTGATGCCTGCACACTATCACTAGGAAGAAGAAAGACTTTTGGGTAAGTTTTCCATTCATAACTTCTGATTTTCACGCTTCTTACAATTATGTACGTATGTGTAGTTATTCCTGCCCACTACCACTAGGAAGCAAGATAGACTTTTGGGTTTTCCACTCAGAACGTCTGATTTTCACGATTCTTACAATTATGTACGTATGTGTAGTGATCCCTGCCCACTACCACTAGGAAGCAAGATAGACTTTTGGGTAAGTTTTCCATTCATAACTTCTGATTTTCACGCTTCTTACAATTATGTACGCATGTGTAGTGAATCCTGCCCACTACCACTAGGAAGCAAGATAGACTTTTGGGTAAGTTTTCCATTCATAACTTTTGATTTTCACGCTTCTTACAATTATATACGTATGTGTAGTGATTCCTGCCCACTACCACTAGGAAGCAAGATATAATTTTGGGTAAGTTTTACACTCAGAACGTCTGATTTTCACGCTTCTTACAATTATGTACGCATGTGTAGTGGTGCCTGCACACTACCACTAAAAAGCAAGATAGACTTTTGGGTAAGTTTTCCATTCATAACTTCTGATTTTCACGCTTCTGACAGTTATCATCCCAAATGCAGGCGATAATTATTAAACTACGAAACTTCACGTAGAAAGAATAGTCGAAACTATTTGAAATGTTCGGTTTATTTAAGTGTGTAGTTTCATAACACTGATAAAGTTCTATCAACATGTTGGTTTCTAACTAACGTTGAGGAATTTAAAAAAAGGACTATATAGAGACGGGTTTATTGTGCACCTGATAGTAGCCTCTACGCTTGCTTTGCAGTGTCACCCAGTTACAGTTCACAGTAATTGCTTCGTGGTAAAAATCTAAGACTGTGGCGGTACCAACCAAGACGGCCTCTTGGATACAATATATACCACCTAGTAGTTTAACTCGTCCGCATCAGGACAAAAAATAACAATAGATTTATGAATGAAACTTGCCTGGAATGAGAGTTGCTGATTCGGACGGGTTAAGTTCTAAGTTGCTGTAAGTAGGTCTTCTCCTACATTCCCGGAGTATTTATTAAAGCTTTACTATGTGAGTCATAATATATATTCGTTACCTTACCAGTTTTATTGAATGAAATTCTTATCGTAATTTTTTTTCTTAAATATTACAAATATAAATAACCATTCAAACTTGCCTTTATTTATCGCAATAATACAACGATATTTAACAATCAGCGGCACGAAGCCATTGCTGTCAAAATGGAAGCCCCACGCAAAGGGAACTACAGTCAAAGCGTCGTCTATTACTTTACGAAATGAAAATAAAAAGGAAGTTACTGCTGGAATTAAATAAAAACGTAGGTCCCCCCCCGGTCTTTAAAGAAACTAATATTGGTCTCATTTTTTCTTCAAAAGACTCATTTAGCCATTTCATAACAAAAGTCTTTGTTGTGACGTGCTGTGTTATTTATATAACTGTTTTGTTTGACTTTTAAACCGATAGATCCCTCATACAAACGCTATAGTTAGTATACGCCGTAAGTTTTTCATAGATAATAAAATATCACTTTAATAAATAATAATTTAGAAATAAAATCTATTTGAATTTTAAAGTTATCGATATTATATCGACTTTTCCAATCTGATAATGTGTATGTATCGTGGCCCTCCGTATTCCCCATACGGAGGGCAAAAGACCCCGCGGGTGATCCCCAACCAGATGGACCGACCAATTGAAACATCCTTCCTCAATCGAGTTTTGTTCAGTTGTCAGAGACGCGATGGATAGGCACCTATGGAAGTAGATCATACGATCTCGGTATACACCATCCACATCCACCGATGACCACGATCATGTCTCTCATGTCTCAGTCATGAGGAACCGACCACAGAGAGAGAGAGAGAGAGAATGTATATAAGGAGTGGGTTAAATTCTATTTATAATATATTTATTCATCCATCTTACTTCTTTAGAACAATTCAACATTTTTCCCTTTCTTTCCATAAGGTTCATATTGGATACATAAGGCATTATTGTTGGATTTATTTGAAGACCCAAAAATCTTTAACATCAAATACCATGTTTTCCACAACAACTTTGAGCTCAGAGCTCAGCACGAAATAGCTCTGATAAAATAGCTGTTGCATGGGTGACCGGCCTAACCCATCTAAGAAGGTACTAAAAAACTGTACCTACCTTGATCAATATAGACTAGGTTTGACTAGGTCTCCACTTCTTACAAAAACGCAGTGCAATACCATAATCATAATTGCATGTACCACAAAAACTTATTATAAAAACTTCTGCCTAGAGCCGTCAACAAAAGAAATTATACGAAGTGTTTATGTTTATATTGAAAACTACGGTTGCAACACAATATAAATATTCAGCAGTATATCAAGTTTACGTGCAGTATTAACCCATTTTATGGCAGCGTGAATTGTTTAATAACAAAACGAGATTTAACATATCGCCTCCATAGTTTCATTGTTTCATACGTACGATAGAAAGTATGACTGCATCATTAGATTTGCTATTAAGCAATAGTAAAAATAACCGGACAAAGAATTGCTGTAAAAATCACAATAATAATGTAATTTCTAAGGTTTGTGATACAGTAAGTAAGTTTGTTGCTTTTTTAGCAATGACTAATGATAGTCAATGAGTTTGAGCGAAAAATGTGGTTACGGAAAACAAGTACAATTTGAAAAATTTTATACCGACTTCCATTCTATTCAGTTATTGGAGTTTATCTCAAAAACTACTACTACTACTACTACTACTGGACCGAATTTGATAAAATTTAAATGGGAGCACACGTGGGGCACACACAAGCGCTACCTTTCAAACAAAAGAATTTTAAGAATCGGTTCTTCCAGTCGAAAGTTATGAGGTAACAAACATTAAGAAAAACATACAGTCGCATTGAGTCCTCCTTTTTTTGGAAGTCGGTAGATAAGGGAAATAGCTTATACATTTGGATGATACCCTTCTTTTTGCCCGCGCTTATTTTTCCTGTAGGATTGTAATTTTCCGAGCTGATGACGTTATAAGACGTAGATAGTTTCCCATAAAATTATAAAGTTGTGATATTTTCTTTGTTAAAACAATGCAACTATAAACACAAACCGTGCAACTGATGCCCGCACGAATCATACGAGTAATAATATGATTTCATTTTATAATCAAAGGAATTCCAGTTATTCCACTTTAGCTGTCTCAAGTTTCAAAACTTTTTTATGATCTTCAGAGACAGTCCCGTAACCCTGAGACTAATATGTTAAGTCTCATTTGCCTGTAATTTCATCGGCACTCATACCATTCAAACCAGAACATAGCGTTGCGACCATTACTGCTTCACGGTAGAAATAGGTAGATATAGGTATATTTAGGTACATGTAGATATAGAAATAGGAAGTTCTTTTCTGGACAAACTAATTCACAAAGAGTTGCACTAAAAAGTAGGAATACTCTTGTAAATAAACGGTATAATTATAATGATAATAAAAGTAGTCCACTGCTCGCCCGTCTTAATGGAACATTAGTTACTGTTTATACGTAGACACAATGGTTGGATCATATACGATGGCTCCCCTGAAGGGTGTTATGGCGTGACATAAAGAACGCTTTCATGCAAAGTGGATTTGTGAAAGTTTTCGCTTGAAATAATATTTGAATTTGTAATTTTGACGTCATCCTGTACGTAAAGAAAGATGGATGTTGTCTGGGTTGGAAACACGCGAGGAAAATTGATAAGGTGGCTTTAGAAAGGTGAAGTTTTGTTTAGAAACATAATGTTGATATAGCAAGCATGCAATATATAAGTACCTACTATAATATACGTGCACTAAATAATGGCGATCCCTTCGGCCTAGTTGATAGTTACCCTTCATTAGGAGCTGGGGATCTCAGGTTTGATCCCTGCACTAGGCATATGTTTGTGTGATGAGCAGAAATGCTTGTTATGGCGTCTTAGGATGTATGTGTGTATCTATGCCTCCTTTAACATAGGGAATCTTAGAGTGGATGTATGAGTCTGTGAATAAATATGGGCGACAGCTATATGCTTTGGAGGGCACTTTAAACCGTCGGTGCATTTGTGAAGTCAATAGTTTCTAGGCTGCCTGAAGCTTTCCGGCGATGTAATAACTCCGACGCTTAGACTGGCTACTGCCTATAGTATATACACGCACGTGTTCCACGCAATACTATTGCCTAAACTCCTCTCTGCAAATAGGCCAGTAAAAATAGAATTTTACTTTGCACAAAATTTCCGATCAAAATTTTATTTTTTATAAGATCACTTACTGAGCATAAAATCACAAAATGCTGACAGATCCAGGTGACGCCACAATCGCCATCTTGAAAAAACGTTTTTTCAAGATTTTATTTCAAACTTACAACTTTTGTTTCAAACCTTTTTTCTAATGTCCATACTTTTTTATAAAAAAAAAATTGAATCAAAAGTTGTAGAGAATAAACTGATCTTTAAGAATGGATCGATGCATTTTATTGATTAATCTAATATTTCAAGAGTTATTGGCCGCGATAGAATAACCGGTTCATTAAATGGGCCATAAATCGTAAACGGTAAATTTTACAAAAACGTTTTATGGAAACAAAAGATGGGAAATTGTATTCTCTATAATAATAGTTTATATGACTTTTGCCCTAAAGTGTATAGTTTCCGAGATATCGGTCGAAAACGTTTTTTCAAGATGGCGATTGTGGCGTCACTTGAATCTGTCAGCATTTTGCGATTTTGTGCTCAGTAACTCATCCTATACCTTATGATAAATAAAATTTGGATCGAAAATTTAGTGCAAAGTTGACCCAAAAAATCGTCTATTTTTACTGGACTAAAAAGGATGGCAGAAAGGCAGTCGGAAGTTAATAGGTCTTTAAGCTATCATATTATTAGAATATAAACTGCTCCCGCGCTGAAATTTACTATAACACACTTTACTAAGAAATACTTTTTCTGAAATGTGTCTAAATTACTCCTCATAACGTCAGATATTTGCCAGTGAAATTCCAGTCAAAATTGGCCGAGCCGATTCAGAGATTAGCCGCAACAAGCAGACAGACTGTCCCGTCTACTTGTTGACATAATTTTTGTTTATACTAAAAGTGTTTTTTATATTATTTTATTTGCTTGAAGCTGTTATTTTGACATTAAAGACACTTCTGTATTATTCTTTTTTTTTATTTTAAATTTAAATACTGTAGTATTACATACTCGTAAGACTACGATTGAACTCCTAGATACGTATACACATAGTTTGATAAATCATATTTTATTAGTCAGCTAGGTTGAATACTAATAAAATTTATGATCACATAAATGGAGTATACTTACGTCGATGACACACGATATGGGCGTTCTAACGCAACAACGTTTCCGCAGAAACTACATAACTTCTAATATAAATCACAGCAAATCGCCTGGAATTTGTCCCATGGATTCCGCGGGTCAACGCCCCTAACATATTTCACCCTTAGTGCCACCCACTTCCCTGATGCAAACGTTTTATGATAAAAAGATAGTTTTTTAACCCTACGTAAGGCAAAGCCATAAGTTTTGTTACGTTCTACACACGAGGCTGAAATTGCTTTTCGCGTTTGCACTTTGCGCTTGTGTTAAATTTATTTTTATTTTAGATATTTTATGCGTATAGAAATATTATGTATGTAGGATAATAAATATGGATATCCACTACTAATGTATTAAATTTTTATAATACGTGCCACTTATGTATGAGCAGAACTATGATGATTTTGTAATTTTAGATGAAAGTTACTTAGTCTAGGAAAGGGTTCGAAGGTGTCTGCTGACAATTTGTGTCAGACGCTATGACCATAGACCATTGAAGCACCAAATATAATTATGTCATCTAGATATGCACGACC
The DNA here is from genome assembly GCA_917880725.1 of Selenia dentaria. Classification (NCBI taxonomy): domain Eukaryota; kingdom Metazoa; phylum Arthropoda; class Insecta; order Lepidoptera; family Geometridae; genus Selenia; species Selenia dentaria. The sequence goes on from OU862893.1 coordinate 23,635,838, forward strand.
AGTAACAAACATATTCATAAGATTTTACCACTTAGTACTGATAAGCAACGTGCTCGATCAAGACGTCAAGTAAGTTTCTTTAGAGCCTTACTTATAAAGGCTGCTTAACTTTAAATGACGTTATTTAGTGGTGCGCAGAGAAAAATTATTCTGCGCCGCACTAAATGACGTTATTTAAACAATGTTAAACAACGTTAGTTAAACAATGTTTATAAGTAGAGAAACAATGTTTATAAGTGTTTTATCACATATTACAAATATATAGTATGAAATTATTTTAGCAGAGTAGAAATATTTTTAAAGTGCATTTCGGACTTGGTATAAGTTTCGCCGCATGTAGCTAATAGCTAACACACTCATTACTCGTAGTTTTAAGGTAAATTAAAATATAAACCTACTCGTATCAAAGGAACATTGTTAGTTTAGGTTGTTTTTATGAACGTTCAGAATACATTCAAAGATTTTTTCAGAGTATTCTTATTTATATAATTGCAGATAGGCAGAACTCCAGGAATAGGATGGGCAGAATGATCTAATTATTATCTCTATTAGGGATTTTTGTAGTATTATTGAAACTTATAAGGTTTAAGGCCTATTCGTCTGAATAGGGTCTGAATAGCGTTATTCGCTACCGCTGTGGCTAGCGAAAAATACCACGCGGAACTCGATGGGTAAATAGTATGAAGTTCCGTAACTGCAGCGAAACTTGTACCGCCTAGTGAGGCGGTATTTTCTCTTGTTTGGCGAAACTAGTTCCGCCGGGCGATGCGGGAGCAGATAGCAGTGACAGGGTTCCTGCTCTCGTCCCGCTAACCGTTGCCAACGGATATATCTACCGCGCGCGGTAGCGATATCCGCTATGGTGTGAACGGGAAAATTAACGCATACCCTTTCGGATTTCTCTATCGCTCGCGGTAGCGAATACCGCCCAGGTTTGAATAGGCCTTTACTGCTGCAGTTATGCTGCTAGCTTTAGCTAAATAGTTGATAATACTACTTTCCGGTACAACTACTAATGGATCCGTACCTCCATTAGAATGAAGTAGTGACGTCTCAAGCCTATAGGTACGTGCAATACAGAGCAGGGTGTAGCACATTTCTTCCTTGGAAGATTTTGTAATATAATATGGTTCGTGGCAATATAACTGATTTAATAAGGTTTTGTACACACAATCTAGTCAACGAAGTGTCTATAATAGCACCTGAAATAAATCTATATAAAAAGTAAAGTCAATTATTATTGTAGTTCAAAGAGTTTTTAGTTTTCTCCGAATGGATATAATGTTACCATCCTAAAATAGGAACCGAGACTCTGACCGTAGCAATTCATGAATAAATACATGCTTCCTGGACTGGCATCTCATAACCTAGGGGAGGCATAAAAAGTGTCTCCAAGATATCGTCCAACGTGGTAGGAATACAATATTACTGTAGGGTTGAATTTTATGTGCCCTTTTAACGACATTTGTATGTTTTATTTAGGTTTCTCTTATCATTTTCCGTGACATATTTTCAGAGGAGCTCGGTGAATTCTAAATAAGGTTGTGTATAATGGCTGTTATACAACACGAATCATTTCAAACAATAGACTTCTCGCAATCGATTCGCAAAGTTTTTGACAGTTTTGCAATAGAATCTAAATTCTATTAATATTATAAATATTTTCGTATTCCGATATTCACTTAAACATTTTGTTACATTACATAACATTCATGCATAATACATTTTTAGAGAGGAATTAACGTTCTTGGACGGGGTTCGAAACCGCGTCTTCCGACATTCTGTGTCTGACGCTATGACCACTAGGCCACCGCGGCACGAGGTCCGCGCTATAGTAGTAGCCGAGGTTATAATGATAATGATGATATATGATATTTAAACGTGTGTAATTACACAAAATTATACTTCAACAATTTTTTTTTGTAGTATAATTTTGTGTAAGTAGGTGCGTAAACAATATTTAGTATTCTTAATTAGAAATTGAGTGGTACTCATATCAGAGCATATATACAACATAAATAACAAGTGAAATATTTACATGATTAAAGATAACAATTGCTATTCAGTTGAGTAAATACTTTATTCATATAGTAAATCAATCATCTACTGCTTATAAATACCTAAATACAAATAAAATTTATAATTATAAAAGTAAGCTGTCATTATATTCCATCACTCTTGACTGTATTAGTACTAACTCATTTTCACAGTAGAAATCGTGGAATCCGTCAAACAAAACTTCGTCGTTGGTTTTTGGGAGCATAGGCCCTGATTCGGTGGAAACTTCGGTAACTAGGCAATGCTTCGACCATCTAACCTCCTCGTTCAACAAGGCCGTATCGTGGTATGAGTCTTCGACCTTCTAGATACCAATTCCCTTGTGGTCTTTATTCTTGCGTCAGATATGTGTGTACAACGAGATTATTGAATAAGGAAAAAATTGGCATCTTCCCTGCTTTTGTCTTATCTTTTCCAAGGTCATAGCAGAAACTAATACTACCAGCAAAGAACTCTGTGGAGTGACGTCAACAAATTCTGCTAAATTCTCTTCTCGTCTACTTCTTTAAGGCTTAAAAAAAGAATAAACTTACGGTGGGTTATACCATCTAGGTACAGCTAGCTGACTGGCTTCGAAGCAAGCCTGACAGAACTCTTTTGATTCTTGAAATCAGATTTTAAATGTAGGTGGAGGTAGCTTGGCGAGCACGGTAGTACTACTTAGACAATGCCCTTTTACTATCCAAAGTGTACTTACTAAATAACAATAGTAATAGTTAATAAATAACAGTCTATATAGTTATGGAGGTGAGGTCTATTCTTCGACCGACTTGACACTCAGCGCGGAAAATATGGCTTCTATAAAATACTGTACTCATAATACGTTTCTCCTTAAGTTTAAAGAAGAATTATTCGCGCTAATTTATATTAAAAGTAAACGCAATCTAACCATTCAAGCGAGTAATGGATAAAATGAAATTATGGCGAGATAAGTCCAATAGAGCCACCATTAGAGGCAATGTCGTAACCTTTTTTGCTGAACAACCATTTTATTGCTTCCCCAGCTATAATACGGGAACATAAATTATTATATCGGTTTGTGGCATAGGTTTACTATAAAATTGATATTCCACCTATACAAGGACAGAGGGTAAAACGAACATAAAATTTGTCTGAAACATTCCATAAAAGTTTTTCAATAGCTATTCAGACGAATCTACTTATTCTTTTTAGAAATAAAATTTTACGTTTGACTATTTCAACTGAAACGAACTTACAGCAATCGGTCTAGATATCGAAAAAAGAAACGTGACACTTTGAAAGTTAAATAAAACGTGTCTCACAAGTCTCTAAAACTAATTGGTAATGTTAGTAATGAGAAGTTAAATCTCATTTGTACATAAAACTATTACTATATAAAACGAATGGCAGTGAATTGAATTTATTTTGGTACTAATGTTAGGTGAAAACTAATATTTGTTTAATTAGAAATTAACTAATAGCACTAATTAATAAAATTAATAATCATGAAGGCTGCCACATTTAAAGGAACATAATGACCTAATTTACCCTAATTTACGTAACACAACATGGTTTTCAGTTCCCGTCAGCTCTCAGATACCGTCTACAATGTCTTTCTACTTAGATGCAGAGCGTCCTACGTCTTTACTTTACCTAAGCTTTGTCTCCACGTCAGTGGCCATCTACTCTAACTAGCAGTTATCGGTCAATCAGGGATTATGGCTTCCTCTGAATCTTCTGCATGTATAGATGCTTGCCTTGATAGTTTCAATGGAGTTTTCAATTGCTTACGAGTGGAAACTGTATAATAATTTAAGTGTTAATTTCAGGATTTTTATAAGTACCAACAAACTTATTAGTATTTTCATCTCAAACTAGTATTAAAAACATATTATAGGGGTTACAAATGAGCACAAATATTAGAATCGTCATAAGTACGTCGGCGCCATTTTAATCGATCATAAACCAATATAAAATTGAAATGCCAATTTACTTGCAAACTAGTCTATAACAAGACTTATTGGCATTGTTCTAATCATCCAACTAGATAATAATAGAGCTCGTTTCGATTTAAGAGGCAATCGGAGGTATTTTATCATGCGAATGAACCTGAATGCTTTAATAGGTGTACAAGGAAAACTGATTTGGCCGGAGATACCAATTTCCAGATATAATTCAACGACGTCTATAGGTCATAAAAAAGGGTGGAAGTTAGTACCCGGTATTTAATTTAGATTTAGTAATTGCTTATTGCTCGTTACATTTTCCCCGCCAACCACCGGGGCTTAATCATGCCTTTTTACTGGATGGCCATGTTTCAAAGAAGTTTATTGTGTATAGACCCTCATTCTTCATGAAGTTGATAAGGTGCTTGCTGTCTGGTTTCGCTTGTCATAACCATTATGACGCTTTCTCCCCTATAACAACGATGAAATAAGTTCAGAAGGTATGTATAGCCTACATTACCTAATAACATTGTATAACGATCAACTAGTGTATGATGATATAATTATAATATAATTTAAATTAACCAAAAAAAAAGTTGATCATAACTATGATTAAAGATTATAACTATGATTAAAAATTTGTTTTTGTCTCAAAAAAGACAAAAAAAAACCTTTACATATTTTACGTTGTTCTTAGCAAGTATCGAAATTGGGAAATCGTGCGTCTGATTTGATATTACTGTAGTTTTGCGTGGCCTTGAACAGCGCTCACCAGGAGACTTGGATTTTGGGACTTATAAGTCCAACAATTTTAGTTGTTTCAGTGCCCTTCGCACTCTAATACAGTAATGCTTGCGAAATATTGCTACGCGGCGAAAATCTGACACAACGGCGGCCCCAAACAGACTGCATCTTGCGCAAGGGCCTACCACCTACCTAGTAAGATTTCCTCGTCTCTGACGAGGAACCATGGAGAGAATATTCTTAGTTTTTATCTCTTCAGGAGGAGGAATTAGTCTCCATAATAATAACCACAGTTAAGGCAAGATATGTATTTATTTGTGTCGATATTTTTACTACTACTCAGTCTTATAATATGCTGGATATCAGTCACTTTTCTAAATGTGTTTATTGCTAGTAGCTTAAACTCAACGGCTTTTTTAAGTTGAAAATAAAAAATAACTAAACAAAATAAAATTCATTTTCCAAAAGCTTTTCAACAAAAGTTGATAAGGATGTAGGTAAGTAGAACGTTTAGCTGCGCACTCTGAAAAACAATAATATATTCGTCTGATTAAATTACCTTCTTCATTGGAATAAAAATGTTTAGAACTAGGACAATCGACATAAAAATCATCAAATGAAAAAGAAATCCATCGAAGTTAAAGTTATGAAAGTTACCGACAAAAAGACCTTTGAAGTAGAAAAAAGTTGGATAATTAAGAGTTTTGCGTCATTAAAATTCAGAAAATCTACAATTAAAAATTCAACATCATAAATTAAAAATGACACTTTTTCAGCTTTTAGCACGAGCTAAAGACTCGACTGTAATTGGTAGCTTGTCAATTTAAATCATTAAAGTTCGCGTTAGTCTAGCAAGTTTTTAATTTCTCTTGGTCCTGTTAATTTCAATTAGTCAAACAAGAAAATACTCGAGTTATAAGTTTCATCTTTCAAAGTGTTTCACAATTAGTATGCCTTTTTACGTTATTCACGCTTACGCAAGACCTTTTAATGTCGAATTTGTTATTGATTTCCAAATAAAACAAATTACCTGCCAAAAAAATATTAAATGGCACACATAACATACCAGTTGCGCGATTGTAAACTTGATAATAAAATAATTTGACTCAGATGTCTTGCTTGACCAGTGTTCAAAGGTCTCTCACATTAACAACCCTAACGTTGCGTGCTTAACCCTTTATCAGTGATGCAGGTCCATCATATCTGGACAAAGATGGGCATCACAAGAGAATGTGATATGAGTGCGTGTTTTTTTTAATTACTTTCCGTCAATGAGACGGGCGTTCATCAATCACCAAGTCAACAAGATTGATGGATGAGACTGTAAAATCAATTTTGTTGTGATGATATGTTTCGTTTAATTTGACACTAAACGTATGCGATGGAGTTAACCGAATGTCTTATATACTAGTCATAAACGTTACTTAAAAGTGATTAATTAACTTTTTGTGAAAGTTAAAAAGTAATTTTCAATATAGATCAATATGATATACTGTCAAATAACACTAACTATCCCACCACACTACTCGTCGAAAGTATTGTATTCAAATGGAGTATACAAAATAAATGAAATGCTTAATGTGAAGCTCATCAGTCGAAACAATTGACGTTTATCAGGAGTCAAATCGAGATAGCCTGTGGCACAATGAAGCCCTAAATAACGTCTGTGGACGTCGGCGCGGCGCCTCAGTGACGTCGAGAACGCGCGTACATTTGGACTGACGGACAATACGACGAGTCTGACTGGCCGCCACTTGCATTCATCCAACGGGAGGATTTCACCCGCGTCCACTTTTAAGGGTTATTCGACTGAGAGGAGATAAAGCTTTTTACGTGATATTTAAATGTTATTCTATGAGAATATTTCGTGTGTTGAATGCAAAATGTTTTGAATATTTTAGCTATGCTTCCAGTGAAAGCAGAATTTAAATAAACAAAAATATTATTTAGGAGTACCTATTTTGTTTTTTCGGAAATTGAGAGTACATAAAATTCATAACATTGTGATAGAGAGTACATAAAATTCATAGATTTCAAAGAGTACTAGTTACTGACAGCGACTTCGTGTGTGATAAAGTTACCGAGGGTATACCTACTACTTATTTAATTGGTAGGTATAAGAAGTTGTCCATATTGTGCTATTTTTGAGTACATTAAGCTATGCTCATATTCGTTGAGCAGTTTAAACATGAAAACCTGCAGCTGCTTCATACATATTCAAAATGATGATTTCTAGAAAAATGTTCATTTGAATGCCGGATGAAACAAATTGAAAATAGTAATTAATATACTATATCATAATATATACTATAATATACAATAATACAATAGATTTAGCAGATATCAACCAACTTTTCCAGGAACTGCAACGTGTGTGGTTAACGTTTTTCAACTGCAGCAGAATTCGAGCTAGATCCTGCTCCAGAAACACTAAGCCAGCTGCAAAATGCAAATGCAAAAATGGAATGGAATGCCACAACATGTGATTGTGACTCTCACCCGATCGATGAAGAACCGTATGGAAGCATTAAATCTTAGCTCGTAGAGGAAGTACAAGATTTTAATTTTTTTATTTTTATTTTCGTTTATCTTTTCCTTTATACTCTATACACAGTAAAAATGACTCATTAAACGACGTACAAAACCTATGAAAATATTATTTGAATTAAGAACATTAACATCAGGGTGAAAAAACCTTATATTACTCATATTCAATTTATCTGATAATCCTTATAAAATATAAACTTGCAAGGCGTTTCGATTTTTTCGATGAGAAGTTATTATTGCCATATCTATATCATCTACATTACACCACATAATAAATTGATAGTAAGATTGGCTTGGGCGGCTCCTAAACCTAGTGAGGTATTACATTTACCTCAAAAATACTTTCTTTAAAAAACTTGATATTCGATAATTATTTCCTTGCCTATTACAACCTTCTTTGAAATTAAATTAAATGATGAACCGACAAAGTTCGTACGTTTATTTACACCTTTTGATATAAAAACTCAATTTTAGTTTATATTTGTTGGTTATTTATAAACTTTTAACTTTAAGACATGGCAACAAAATAACCACAGAAGGGAAAAGAAAGAAAGAAAAGAAGAGAATGAAAGAAGATAAGCTTATTTCAGTTTATATTGATTAAAAAAGAACAAATGAATATTCTCGCACGGAATTCGCCCTTATAACATGGGTTATCTTTGTATTTTGGTACGTTATAAACTATTGCTACTTTTTATTGATACTAGAGTTAAAGTTTTTGCTTTAAATAAAAAAAAATGTTTCATATTATATAAGCAGGCGAAGAAAGCATGTGTAAAATTTTGTCGTCACTTTGAATACAAAAGGTGGTAACCATTGCGAAAAACTGGTTGCTGGCAAAATCAAAATACGAGTAAGACTGATCGAACCGTACATAGGGACTTTTTTGTTTGAACTTATCATTTGAGAAAAGTACTAAACAGGCCTCAGCCACAGCTATGAATTGATGGACTCGCAACAGTGTGCCTAGGCTTCGCCTCTGTCCACATTGTGACGTTCATCATCCCTCAATATTTGTTTTGCTGGCACTGTGTGGTGATGTACTAGTTGAGTTGAGTGAGTTATGGTTAGTAGTTACGGGATGTAGACCACGATTTACTCGATTGTGGGGTTCCCGATATTTCGGCTCAGTTACATGCACCATGTTCACGAGTAGACTGAAGATTCGGGTGGATCTGATAAAAGTTATTTAAAAGCAGACAAAACGGTCTACCCTCGTTCTCACTCTTTTAATACGGATAGTACTGGCTCTCGAACTCAATTGTAAGTCTCGATAATACAAACTAACTGTATTAGTTTTTTTAATTGCATTTTGGACTATTATTCGTTTTTAGACAACCTACTACTGCATTCCACGCACTGTCAAGTTGAAAACCCTCAGCGCGATTGAAATTTGGATATATCATGATATCGATGGCTTCCTTCACCAACCTGGATATATAGTGACATTCCGTGGATAAGATTTGTGGCTTATGAAATTATATTTAGTGGTTAGGGCCTGAATCAGATGTTTAGCTATGGCTTATTAACATGTTTACGTTATAACATGCTAGAACAGGACACATTAAATAACAAGTCAATAACAACGCCCGTTATAACGGCGGCAACGGCTATGTCAGATATCAGTTACATGTCATCGTTAGTGTCATTTCCCCCGTAATTTGGTGAATTTTAGATAGTTAACAGAGAAACTTAAAAGCATTTACGATATTTTTTAATAACAGAATATAACCTGTCGTCACTACACAGAAACAATATTTTATGGTTAATACCTTGGATGAATTAAAATCTGGCTAAGGGCGGTGTTCGATTTCTCAATGTTATCTAAAATTATATAAAATGTGAGTTTGTAATAGTTAAACAAATCTTCTGCATAGATCCATCTTCGTGGGTACCATTGCGTGCCAGATATTCTAGCTAAGAGAGGTAGTTTTCAAGAATTACTGTCTTTGAGTCCGAAAGGCATAAGATATGTCTTGGGACGACAAGCAGAATGCAGTGCTATGCAGAACAAGCTGAAACTGTTGGTCATACTGCCGTTGAAGGTAACGCTGGACAAGTATGACGTTAAACACCACCGCTTTTCACTTGAAACCATAAAATACTGCTTCATTCTTATTAATCTCTTATTAATATTCATTATCTTGTAAATACTTTCACAATAATCGTTGTTGGTTTCGAACCTATATAATCCAATTAAATCCTATTTAATTTAAATCCTATTTAATCCAACAAAAAACTCCGCAGTTTTTTGTTGGTCGTTGCAAACATCGAATAAAGTCTTAGATAAATACTGTTTATTTTCGCGCGCATAATTAGTTATTGTTTAATCCAACAGTCCATCCATAACAATGTAAAATAGATTCATTAAATTATTTATTTGTTACCCTAATATACATAAAAGTATTTTTTATTGATACATTTATAATACATAACTTAATTCATTACATTATGTTAAATTAACGAAGTATCGTTAATTAAAAATAATAAAATATTTATAAATAATAATAACGTAATTAAGTAATCTATACTTATAATAAAGGAGCAGAGGCCAAAAAGTGTGTACTTGCAAGAAAATTTAAAAAGGTGGTTCAGAGGTTAAATAAAATTACCCAATGAAATTTTTGAAAAGCCTATCTGTCGGTCTGTAACTTAAAAACTATAGCACAGATTTCAAAGAAATGTGTTATATGAACAGAATAGAACCCGAAGCATTCAACTATACTTTTTAACTTGATCTGTCACACAAACCAAAATGGCAGCTTGATCTCTGTATGCTATACGATCTTATATTAAACTAGGGTCTCGATTGACTGGTCGGCGCGCATGAACATCTAAGGTACGGTTAAATACCGTAATAATTAAGATTGTAATACATTTTTTTATAATTTTTTTGCGAATATACCCACATAAGCTATTAAGTAAAGTACAGAAATTATAGAAAAGGACAAAATATTTCTGATGCAATTCACTCAAAACTTGGTAAAAATAAACTTTAACGAAAATAATGCAATAGATGTTATTTTTAAACACAAGATAACAAATCGTCAAACTTATATAACCTCGAAGCAGCGGTATTTTAAACACATGCGTTTCGTCGGATATATTTTGATTCCATGTAATACCTATATAGGGGGCGAGCCTATTGCCATCATCTACGGGCACTGTTCCAGACTCAACTGATATTGAGAATTTCTTTGTCAAAAAACCCCAATAGCTGTCCGACCCGGAAATCGAACCCAGGACCCCGAGATTCTATAACGGCGCTTCCACCACTACACCAAGATCAAGCGAGCGAATCCACTGGCAGGTCAGTATAAACTAAAAATAAAACAACTTCGTCAACTAAATCGCTACTGGTGGGCAATATTTCCAAAATGCCGGCAGCATAGATTTTTTATTATTCAGTAAAAAATGTAATTTAAAAAAATCTGGTTAAATCTTGAAATTTAGAAAGATTTATAACATAATGTTGACTACGAAGGTCGTAATGCGAACTGGACAAAATGTTGAAATTCAATTTAGATAACAACAGCAAACAAATCGCCTTCATGACAGAACAGTTCGAAACTAGAAACAGCAGCAGGCAAATGAGAACCATCAAGGAGGCAAGCTACTGCACCCTGACACTTCTGAGACACGGGCGTGATTGCGCGCGCTGTCTCGGCATCCTGAGATATTAGACTTGCTCTGTCGCGACACTCGGCCAGGGAAATAAAGACCGGGATGTGGCGGCCCTGCAAGGGTTAAATCTATTGTTTAGCAAGGAGCTAAGAAATTGCTTTGTGACTTCGCTCGCTTTCGCTTTGTCTGTGCCCACTACAAATGTTGGTGCATTAAAGCGGGAACGGGGAAATTAAATCTTTCTTGTTCCAGTCCTGTAATTCCGTGTTTTGTGGGAAATGGACTAACTTTATGGAATGAGAATGGTATATTTATTACATAGGTAGGTATACTGCTTAACATGAGCTGTTAATTGCTTTAACTACAAATGTCTACTCTTTTGAGGATGTCTTACTTACTTTATTGCTTACTGTTCCCAGAATCCCTTTTTATTATTGTTTTGTGTATCATATAATAATCAGTAAATCCAACAATATTAGGTATGTGTGATTGATATCAAGAAGAAACTCTTGGAGTCTGCTTCGTGAGTTCCCCATTGCTCAACTAGTTTGCTCAACTGCATAAAATTGAGCAGTGGGTAATACCCAAGGCTCAACTGGTATTTGCTCAACTATCTCATCGGAAAGGCTTTTTTAAATTTTCTACATACAGGTTGAAATACCACGAGTGCAGATAGTATGTTCACTGATGAATTACCCAACCACTTGGATATTGACCGCTGAGCTTGGTTTAAACTTATCTTCTTTAAGGCTTGCAAGTCTTTAAGAGACAAACTCAAGACAAGAGTCTTCGACCAATGTGTGTTACCAGTGATGACTTATGGCACTGAAACGTGGTCTCTTACTATGGGCCTCATAGAAAAGCTCAAAGTCGCACAACGAGCTATGGAGAGGGCTATGCTCGGGGTTTCTCTACGTGATCGAATCAGAAATGAGGAGATCCGTAGAAGAACGAAAGTCACCGACATAGCCCAGAAGATTAGCCAGTTGAAGTGGCAGTGGGCAGGGCACATAGCACGCAGAACAGATGGCCGATGGGGCCGAAAGGTTCTGGAGTGGAGACCACGGACCGGCAAGCGCAGCGTAGGTCGTCTACCGACACGGTGGACAGACGACCTGAGGAAGGTCGCAGGACGACGTTGGATGCAGGCCGCTTGCAACCGGTCCTTTTGGAAAACCACGGGGGAGGCCTATGTTCAGCAGTGGACGTCCTACGGCTGAGATGATGATGATGAAGTATTTAAGAAATCTTATCCATTAAATTAAAATCGATACGTTCTCTGTACAAGTTTCACAAGTAAACTGTTTATACTGTCTTATGTCACCTAATTGACTTAAACCTGATCTGATTTAATCATTACCGACGGTCCCTCAGTTATTATATCCTCTAGCCATATTGACACTGCGTTCATGTCTTCATCCGAATTGTCATGTTACTTTTTCTTTTATATAGTTACTTAAATCTGCACCTCTTACACAACGTCCATAACTTTCGACTTTGAGATTGCGGCTCCTAGCTGGTTATTAATGTAGTTTTAAAATGTGCACTCGAAATGACTTCGCCTGAGTTAAAACCGCGTTAAAGCTTGTCTTTGTGCCCGTGACGACGCTATTAAACGCTATTCATAAGGTACGTGAATGAACAACTTGAACTACTCTGATTCGTAGACGGAATGAAAAGAATTTTCTTTGAAATAACTCCCGGTCTGCATTTCAATATAGCTACATTCATGTTAGTCGTCTTTTAAGCAATGCCTTCAAGCGGTTTAGCCAAGACTGAGCCTTTAGACGGCTTGTTAGATTTTAGCATTTTACATGATTAGAGAATTAAATATGCGAGAAATATGTGTTTATTTTATTATTATTATTACGTGTACCTATTAATCCAGTAAAAATGTATTACCATAATAAGATGGTATGAAGGAAATTTGCTTATAAACTCAACACTACCAAATTTGTTTACTCAACTTAATTTCTATTTATACAAATACAAACCCATTTAAATATGTTAATATGGAAAGGATGTGTATTGTATTGTATTATTGGTGGTCTTCATTATATCGTCAACTAAGCTTATGTCAGAGTATAGGATATAATTGAATATATAATTTATATGCGCAGTTGTTCAAAGATTGAATAGTTTAGTCAGTAGTAATTAGATTAACTACTAGTATTAGCTCATGATCTCAAATCTTAACGAAAATAACAAAACCCGCCAAGAAGTTATATCCGTAATATTTAAAATATTTGTAAGTACGAAATTAAACCCATCATTTTTTATATTTATATGTATGTGATAAATCAAAAAGAATCCAAATACTAAAAAAATATTTTTACTTTATATTTTTAAATTGTTAATAGGACAATTAAACTGAAATGATATAAATAATTTGGAGAGGATGAGATTTTAATTTATCTCTTAATTTCATATTTATAAGTTTTCTAAGTTATACCTACTTTTTCTAGGATGATCATACTCCTCGATAAATCCAAACTTTAGCACTAGAGAGAAAAAAAAATATGAGATAAATTAAAGTTATAATGGACATTCTTAAATATTTAACTAACTCAGACATACAGTAATAGTTAGTATCTCTAAACATGCTAAATCTAACCTTATCCAAAATAATTAAAGCCAAAACATCATCGAAATAATGATCACAACCATTAGTTATCTTGAACGACGTTTCACCCAACTTTTTCCCTCCCTTTAGCGAAATTTATGTGCAAATATTTTGAAAGTCTATACATTAGTTAATGAATGCAGTCTCTTGGCAATGTGTACGCTACGTCTTTACCACCCTTATTCTGGAAAATATTTGATTATGCATATCGTTTAGGGAGCGAGTTTGTATAAATAATATTTTTTTAACTACGTGCGAGCAGTTTTAAACTATATGTACGTATACCTACATAATTTTACTAATTCATGCCTGGAAAAATATTATCATAGACGAAAAAAAGCAGGTTTTACTTTGTTATAGAATTTGATTACACTACTTTACTACACCACCTGTACCACCCATGTGACCGTTTAAATATCGAATATTGAAGGATCATCGTCATCATTATCAGCATGAAGACATCCACTGCTGAACATATCCCATAGAACGCCACTTGGAACGGCTACTTGTTTCCTGCATCCAGCGTTTCCCCGCGGTTTTGACGAAACTAAGAAACGAAGACTTAAGAACACTAAGAAGACGTAGTGGACCTACACTACGTCGCCACTCGAGAACCTTTCTTCCCCATCGGTTATCGTTTCTGCGAGCGATGTGACCTATCATTTCCACTTCAACTTGATGGTTGCTTCCTCGAATGTAGTTTGAATTGAAGCCACTAAAAATTGGAGATTCTTGGATGAAAAGCAATGATCTAACCAGCTAAAGCGGGAGTGTCGCTCCAATACCGCCTTTTCTTTCTGCCTTGTATATTCAAGTATTCAATATGCCCCATTATTTATTTTGCTAATATCTTAGCATAGTATTATAGTCACCGCGTTACCAACTGAGGCGTACGGCCATAAACGTCAATAGTGATAGGAATGTGCAACGCGTCCTAACATGTTATCGATAATCCGCTACCTGCATTCGACCATCATTAGCGCTCGCTTATCGCTAGCTTCTGATTGGTCGTAACATCATGCCACCGCGCGGCCGTCGTCGCAAAATTGTTGTTTTGCTATAAGTATTTGTGACTTGTGATTACATTCATGTGACGGCTTTCGTCATGTCTCGTCGCTCACAATGAATAATTTATTTTCTAACGTAGACCTCAAGAAGTTAAAGGGTGATGTTAGCCCTCAAACTCGGACAATGATTCGTAACGTATTTTAGTTTTTAAATAATCTTGAAAGTGACCCTAAAAAACTAGATTCAATGAATTTCAAGAAGCCACGTGAAATGGCAGCGCTTATAATCTATGTATGTATGGACACAAGGCAAGAGAGTTACCAGAAAGGGGGCAACCATCGAGAACAATTACTTCTTATGCGTAATGATAAATAATAAGTTTTGTTTGATGATAAAGCTTGCTCCTTTTAAAATGTATGAAATACTAAAACTAGATATAAAGTAATGCGCATCAATCAAGAAAACAAAAAAATAGGAAAAAAACACTCAAATAAATAGTATTATGTTACAATATCTGTCATTGATTTTATACGACCAGCCCATGTATCTTCTTGTTCAGAATAAGGTTACGGTTATAATGGATGGCGGTGAGACATTCACTTGACACACCCCTGCATCGCCATAATACACTGAACAGCGCTAAGGCTGTTCATGGTTAAATTTCGATGAACAATTCAGTGTTTTTCTAAAACCTTCTATGAGTCAAGAAATTAAAATAAATCAATGTGTAAATACTAAAAGTATAACCGCATGGAAAACTAAAAAATTAAGATTTAGATTCTTGGTAAAACATTTGATGACATTATGTCGTTTACAGTCAGTATATAGGTATAACTGTTAGAGGTAGCCGCATATAGTTATATTGGATGTCCCGAAACTCAATGATAACCTGTACGAGATGAGAGGCCAAGATATACCAGTTATGAAAAAAAAATTAAAAAATCACTGTCACTAATGGGGGATCCCAATAATCTATCTATCCACAGTTTTCCTTACTACCGATAGAAATTTGACATAACGTCCTTACAAATAGTGTCCAATATCTATCTCTAGTAAGGTAAACCGGCGATAGATAGATTATTGGGACGGGCCGTTAGCCAAGCGTTAACAATCATTTTTCGAAAAAGTTGAAACATTTTTACAGTGATTTTTTTATTAATTTTATCTCAAATAACAGTGCTATTAATTGCAAAGTAATAATTATAATAAAAATACCACAATACACAAATATAATAACAAAATACAATAAATTAAGTTTTGACGAGTTATGGTTTAAAAAAATATTGTCAGGTAACTTTGAAACTCCATGTAAAGAAAAATAGATTTTTTATATATTTTTTTATAACTGGTATAATATCTTAGCCTCTCGCCCGGTTTCCAGGTTATCGTTGAGTTTCGGAACATTCTGTATATGTTTTAGAAGTCAGACTTATTTGTAGTAATATATTATCTAATAGCACGGACTTTGACATTTATTTACAGAATCGATTAACGAATCTAATGAATTCGAGTATTTCACGTGTTAGGAATGAATTCATTTATAACTAGTGCTTTTGTTGGAATAATTAGTCAAGTATCTTATGTACATTATACTCGTAGTTCTGCGAACAGTAGACCTCGCGCGCACTGACTTTTTAACGGCTTTTTTTTTTCGCAGTCTGAGCTATCTGCAGTTGGAGGTGGAATATGAGTCAAATAGATACAGTCAAAGTCACATAACCAAATAATACGCCGAAATGATAACCCCAAAATAATTTCAGTAAAGATGTACCTAATATTTTTGCCGTTATATTTTTTATATTAATAATATTAACAACATCGTATAGCATTTAAACTTCACAACCATATTATATATAAATAGGGCGAATTCCGTGTTCTCGGCAACCACTTGACCCATTATGTTCCTCTTTAAAGTTAGGTCACTCTGTACAACATTTTATCAAAATCTGTCGGTAAAAGCGTCCTAGCAAAATTCCCCCCTTTTAAGAAATGTACCCCTACTCTCTAACATCGCCGATGATAAAAAATAAATTGAATAGTTCAACGCGCATACCAAGTTTTGTCAAGATTGGTTGAAACGACCTGCACAGGAGGGCCAACATATAACCTAACAAAGGTACAGGCAGGTGACAGTCAATTTGGCCAGTTAAAGCAGAAACGCTTTGATCGCTTCACTCGCTCGGTCAATTATTTACCTATCGCGGGCCCTAGGGTACATCTATTAAATCTTCATAAATAGTATTGTATATGTGCCAAAGTGTACGCCATTTGGCAATAATAAATAGATATTCTAAATGTGTTAACATTCATAGAAGTCATCCCTAAATGGTTACGGGTACATACTTTTGCGTTTATAATACTAGTAATAACAAATAAAAGAGATACCGAGTACAAGTTATTGTGGAGAATTCAAAAAATTCTCAAGCACGATACCTGCGGCGTAGTAAAATTTTATAGTACTATAACCAAATAGTACGAGAAAGGTGGATACTATTTCATTTTGTTTTATTTTTATTAGTGTTTGGTGCTATTGAACTCATTAAAAACCTTTTTGTTTTGATTAAAAGACTATACTGACTGTGTATTTTAAAATGTTAAGGATTCAAATTTAATTTCGGTATATACTGCTACTTTGAAAAGTACCTAGACTTTAATGAAAACCATGTAATAGTTATTGACAAGTTGATTATAGAATCAACTCGTCAATAAGTATTACGCGTTGCATGCTTTTTTTGTATACTAGTGTCCTAATACATATAGAAGATTGCAACTATAAAAATTGTCTGCAGTCCACTTTCTTAAATTAGTTACGCCCGTTACCATAATGGTAACGGGCGTAACTAATTTAAGAAAGTGGACTGCAGACAATTTTCCTGTACATTCAGGAACATTTTCTGAAGATATTTATGTCAATTTCATTCTTTGTTTGTTATTCCGCTTTCCAAAATAAGTTATGTCCGTTACCATAAAGTTGCAATCTTCTATATGTATGAGGACGCTAGTATACACAACAAGCATATTTATTTTTATCTATATTCTATATTTTAGGAGCTTTATGTTTAATCCATATATATCACATATAAGCAATATAACACCATTCAATAACCTTTAAAAACACCTACCTATAGGATTGAAATTATCTAATTAATTACTGTAGGTTGCCAGTGACAAAATGGTTGCAGTAGTGTACCTTTTGATCGCGTTGACTTAAAAGCTCGATTTTTCACACACGAATCAGACCGTAGACGAGTATTTGTATTGTTTTTATAAATTTCGCCTTTAAAATATATCTACGTGTTCCTGAGAAAAAATGTCTTGACAACTAGACATACAGACGGGCAGCAAAGTGATCCCTTTACCAAAGGATTGTTTTTTTCCTTCTTTTTTTTCCTGAACCCTAAAAATTCAACTAGTACATCTATTTCCTACCATCTGGTAACCATGATCTTCTTACCCTTATCTCAACTGTGCGTGTTATATCTGTCTACGTTCGTAGATATTTGGCTTTGGTTTCTGAATCATTGGTGATATAACGACCACTAGTTTAATGCTTGCACACAAAATGATTTGCGCCTCTATAGCATCCTTATATTACGTTAGATACACACTTGTTTGATTAGTGAACTGCTCTCCTTTCACGCGCCTTATCCCTTAGACAAAGTCCCCTAAAGCCTATTTTACATCTTATATCGTAAAACTAGTGCTATGGTTAAAGATCATATGCAAGTCAAAAAGAGTGATCATAAAACCTACCATTGTGGGTATGTAATTACTTAAATATGTGTTACTACTCATAAAATAAGCACTAAGCATCTGACGAAGTACTGTGTTAAAGCTTGTAAGAATTGTCTTAGTTTAAATTAACCAGACTACATTCACGAATACTAAATTGTCAAACGGCCACCATTATTTCAAAAGTCTTTGTTTGCTTCAGACGATAAAATTTACAAGTCTACGGCACGATACCCATCTGCATGAAAAGTGAAATGTTTAAGCTATTGCTTGTTTTAACGATTCCAGCTACTTGATCTAGTATTACTTCTGGTTAAGTTGTCAAATATAGGCCGGTATTTTCAACCGACTTTCAAAAGGAGGAGGTTCTCAAGTGGACGCGTATATTGCATACGCATTATTTTTGACAGAGTGGTCCGACTTTAATAATTCTTGCGTACCTCTACTGCTTTGAAACTCATCTGGTACATCTACAATTGGTATTTAATTGTGACTTCCAATCTTTCTTTTGGGGCCTTTTCTATAAGAGGTTCGCAAGTAAGTCAGGCTTTATTTCCCCTTATTGCTTTTTTTATGTAATTTTATTTATGTTATAAAATATATAAGCCTATTATAAAGGACTAGGTCCCGAAATTTTCGAGTGGTGATGTTTTTTTTTTATATTCTAAACCAGCCATGTATCGGAGCGAACAAAACAGAAAGTGTAATTATTAAAATCAGTTTAGGCGAGACTAACGAACAATTATAGTTGTGATTTTTATTTTTAAAATCAAATTTAACAATAGATGGAGGTATATAAATAGACCTAATTTTACTTACTGTCAGATTAATAGTGGCTCAAGTTTTGGGCCTAGTAGTACTAGTAAACTAGCAACAGTAGTATGAGTGTGTAAATGTTACAGTATAATTTTGGTGGATGCTACGTCCATATTCGCAGCCCTATCTACAAATTATTTAACAGGCTTGTAGATACTATATAGCGATGTGAAGAACAACTGTTTTCTAGCATTCATTTGAATGCTATAATAATTTAATAATATAATATGCATGATATAGTGTGTAATTAAATGCACACTAAATGTAGTATTTATTTTGTTGTAAAATCTAAAGATAAAGTAAATTTCGGAAATTTGACGATTTGTTGAGCATATTATTAAACTTTCTTTTTAACCTATAGAAAGAGTCCGACCCTCAAACATGATACTGCTGTTAAGAAATTCACAAAATATTTAAGATCTTCACGCGCCAGTCCAGCATTAGTAAGTGGCCTGCTTGCTGCTGGTGGCTACTAACATGCTGAGGATTCTTTCAAGATGTTACCTTCACGGAAACTTCAAACCTAAAGTAGAATTCGACACTCGCCATCAAGGAGTTAACATCGCTTCTAAAACAATATATTTCTTCTTTAGGAAGTATTCCAACTTATACGCTCAAAAAAAATAAGAAATACGGCTTATATACGTTCGAAAGAAATGAATATATTTCTTCTCTATTACAGTATAAACTTTTTAATTTTTTATGTGCATAGTAAAAGGCATATAAACGAATGTCAATCACACTTAAATATCATACCTAAACATCACTGTAGAGGTACATAAACATCCACATTGCAAACTTGATTGTCCCTTTCCCTAATGGTAAGATTTCTTAGAATATTCAAATTCAAAGTCAAAATCATTTATTCAATTTAGACATTAAAGACACACTTATGAACGTAAATTTTTCATTATAATGTACTTTAAAGACTCTACCGCCGCGTTCCAAAATATATAGAGCCTACCGATAAGAAGCGGCAAGAAACTTGGGGCCATTCTTTTTATACAGATGTTTACGATGTTTCTACTTAGGTACTACTAATATTACATTTTATGGGTGGCAGAATGACAGCTTGCCAGAAATGGAGTATCCTAAGTATGGTTGTCTTCTATATAATGTCGGACTTTATAATATGCTTTTTTATTAAAACGTTTTTTACAGTCAACTTGTTCATTTTCATCATTTTATCCTTTTTTAAATTGGAAACTCTCGATTTGTTAGGCTGGGAACTGTGTAAGGAACCGTCGGTAAAACTTACAGGTAGAACATTACAGCAAAAGTGTTGACAATATTTTTTCCGAAAAACACGATTTTTGTGTAAAGCCCCGGGTGAGAAATGGCTAGTGAGATTGTAAGAATCGCAAAAGTTAACGTATTTATGAACAAATGCGATGTAAGAACTTTTATTGGAATAAAATTAACAATACAAGTAGTTAACCACTAGAGAACGATTTCTATCGTGTCTGAAACAGTTCAAACACATCTACAGTGAACTTTGGATTTTGGCACCTCATTATTTGCCCGAACTATGCAGTAGCATGTTAAGGTGACATTTTTAAAACAAGCCTTGCACAATTTTGTGACTATTTCTTATTTTCACGTATTTTAGCTGTGATTTTAGTATCACTGTCACGCAAGCATGAAGGTAGGTGACCTTTATGTACCTGTTTGTAAGCGTCACCTATTTTCGGCCAAACCTAAGCATTAAAGCGTCAGCGAAGCGGGAGCGTCACTCGCATGGTGGGCGCAGGCCACTGAACACAAACCGACACAACAGCTGTTGACCGAAAGATGTTAACATACTTATATACTACATAACATAAATGCAACAGTATATTTTATTTGCGACCGCTATTATAACAATGTCGAATGTTGTGATTAAGACGGACTAAGACTACGGTGATAGTATTTAATCAAAATGCTTTGTTCGGAAAAGTTCTAAATCAGGAGTCAAATGGCGGCAGGAAACCATCGGTAAAGTAGGTTGTAGGCGAGTAGTAACAAGTATCCGAATAAAGTATTAGTCGCAGTCATGCAGGGGTGTAAGCTAGTTTTTACATCGTCCTCGCTCAAGTTTTACATATTCTTGGGTCACAGTCGCGCAGGTTTCGCCGAAGTTTGTAAAGTAAATGACATTTTAGCGTTCTTTTAAAGTATTTTATGCGGTGTCATTGTGTTTAAGAGAGAAATTGACATGTACTTAAAGAAGCTTTATTGTAGCGGTTATGATTTAATTGTAGACTAGTTGTAGTAGTTTTCTTACATAAATTAGTTGCGATGAAAGGGTAATCTATTATAAAAACCTTGTAATAAAATTATGATTTACATTTGTATAAAAAGTAAAAGAGGTAAAAAGTATAAGTTTAATAATTATTACCTCCCTGAAGAGCACGGAGTTGAAGAATTTTCCCATTATTGTCAGGATCAAATGGTAAGCCGCTGCTTACTAAATGGTAGGCCTGTTGTTCAAGAGACCACCTTTGCTACCACCGCCGTCAACCCAAAACCCAATACCGTTACCAAAGTACTTGGAGCGCGCGGCCCGAGTAAGTAGACTGTCTTCGCAATAAATAGGCAATAAAAATGAGAAGAGGCGGTGCGGTGGGGCAGAGCACGTTTGCCGGCGATCATAACGCAAGTGCCACCGAAGCGGTCGGGGTTGGCAGTTTTTAAATGTCATTGTTTTGTGTTGCGTAGGTATGCTACCAATAAAAAAGATCAATCGAAGATTGCGACGTTGACATCTCGACACGCATCTCGCGAAACCTGCGTCAATCAACGCTAGTAGGGAAGATCATCATCATCATCATCTCAGCCGTAGGACGTCCACTGCTGAACATAGGCCTCCCCCATGATTTTCCAAAAGGACCGGTTGGATGCGGCCTGCATCCAACGTCGTCCTGCGACCTTCCTCAGGTCGTCTGTCCACCGTGTCGGTGGACGACCTACGCTGCGCTTGCCGTAGTAGGGAAGATGTTGTACTTATATACGAGTATATTTACTTACTTTGCCGTTACTATGTTAGGTGTATCTACAGACATTGGTCGTGATTACTTATTGCACAATCAACTTTTTGATTTTTATCTCAATCAAATATCATTCAATTATGGTTATTGATGAATTGCTTTACATAAACAAAACTAGTAATAGAATAATTTAAAAAGTATAACGCGAATACGTTTTAACGTTAACGTTAATAGTTTTAGATATATACTCAATCCATCAAGTGTCAAAGCTCCAGATACGAGTACAACAGAAATCTTATTGATATTGTGACTTTGACACATGAGGGGGTTAAGACTTAGTAATAATACTAAATCTAGATGGAATGAGTCTGGAGGTATATAAACACCTATACTTAAAATAAAAACTAAGTTTATTACATTTACCTGTTTTCATTTTAGAGTTTTCTAAATTTAATTCGTTTTAAAATCGAGACCATTATCTACATCTCAAAATATATGCAAATCATTCTAACTCACAATACAATATAAAATGCTTCTCCATAGCATCACGAGGTTTTTCCATTTAAAATTAACTCTCCCCCTTATGCAAGTATTTTTCTTTTCCCCGTACATTATAACACATTATCACGTTACTGCAAATAATGCGTTAACCTTTCACGTTGTGACGTAGCTAATGATGGTGAAAAATAAGCCAGGCTTAGCTGATGCAAGCGAGTCTACTGTAAAGGATGGGTTGGGGTCTGGTCGCATTGTTAGCTATCACCGATTTCATTTTTCCTACTTTTTATAATTTAAATCTGTAGGTACTATGTGTGTGTTCTTAATTACATTTCGTAATATTTTAAGGTTAACTTTACCTAAGTATTTTGTGTTATATTGATTGTGTAACTGTTATATAAATTTTGCTAGCTGTTGGTATGCCATAAATAAATAAATAAAATAAACTGTTTGTTTAATAAGTATTGACCTCTATTGCAAGTGCTTTTAGAAGAACGATATTTAAGTATTTAGGGTAGAATTTCTTTGTAGCAATTTACATTACTGAGTGAATGAGATATAACAAATAAGTGATAACGTGTCTAGTGTACTACCGTGCTAGATGGATTGTCATTTGCCAAAAAATGATCATTTTACCGCGCTGACTGATTGGAATTTGCCAAAAAAAGGTTATTTAAAAAACTATCTGTCCTATACATGTGGGCACGTAAAATTCAGTGAGCCGATCACGAAAATCTGTTTAAATGTAACGTAATCGTAACGTTAACGTATTTAGTACAAACTCTCATTTATCTAGTACAATTGTGACACAGATAACTCATAATTAACGCCCTCATCTTATTTGCTAATGTAATTTAAATTTATATAGTAACGTATTTAAGTGATGATAAGAAAATATTGCTGTTGAAATATTGTAAAATTAATTATATTTAGTCTCTGATTCGGCGCGCAGCTAGGTTTATGTACCCCAGATTGAAGTGGAATGATGGGAATATTCTTTTTAAACGAATTTATAAAGAAAATCACACAAAAATAATAAGAGATACATTTTATCTATACTCTATTCTGTTGGGTAAGTATGACAAAGTGCGTATTATCAAATAACTAAAGGTTTCATCTCGAATGTCTTCATATTTAAATAGTAGAGGAACATATAACCTATCGCTAGAATGACATGCCAGGTTAATGATACCAATCCACATAATCTGACATCAATGAAGTTCCAGTATTATAATGGACTTTGCGTCACAAGTCTCTTACTTTGTTACTCTCTATTGCATGTATGGCATCATACTTATGAGGTCTTAAGAATGGTTGCAGTATATTACCCATCATTTATCATTCGCTACAAGAGGGACCACAACTTTATCAGAGTAGGGTGCGTTACTGATATATCACGCGTCATATTTCCCGACAATATTACTGCGAGTAATGCAAAAATAATGGTGACTTTTCGTTTTTATACCTTGATATAACAATTTCCTGTATTTGGCCTTTTTTGAAATATATTATTCCAACATACTTAAGGTTGCGTAGACTATACATAATCAAAATAATTATTATGTACTCTCGGCAAGTTGTCATATAACAAAGTCAAACAACTCAAAACTCTCACTTACGAGTATCCCACTACTATAAAGGAAAAAGTTTTTGAGTGTGTTCATAGGAAGTTGTTTGAGCCACTACCCGTAACCCCCCTAAGAAATCATAATTTGAATTAGAGGATTTACTTCTTCACGCACAAAACGTCATCATCCATATCACCACGCGGGCGTAACTCCAAGGCGCAGTATGATATAAATTGGTGACTTCTAACCTGACACTAAAATATTAGTACCGTCGCTTTGCTGTTTACTCCGAAGAACCTTACGTGACTGGTATTTTGATGAAATCTGCCCACATAACTTTTATTAGCTAAGTTTAAACATAAAATTACCAATTTATTGCACTGGCCATTTAAAATAAAAATTAAACCTTTATGGTGTCAGATTTCAGAGTAAAACATTTTCACTCGAAAATTATATTTTAAACTATATAATTATAAATTAAAGAAATAGAATATATGAAGAATATTTGATTGTTTGAATTTAAATATATTTTATATAAAGTTTTTAAAGTGACGATGGAAACAGCAAGTCAAAACAGTGTATTTTTTTCGAATAAGAGTTCAAAAGATAATCGAACCGTGCATTTTGGTGTCTTTTTTCGCTTTTGTAGCGAAAACTTCGACTTGAAAAATCAACTATGAGGAAGACCAGATACTAAGCTAAACTGATGTAAATGGTGAAAGCCGATGGGAAAATGGGTATTGGAAATTAAAAAAAAACTTGAAAAATGGGTTACTCATTGTTTGACTGATCTGCAGAGGGGAGCGCGCGTTGAAGCTTGCCTTACCTTATACAGCATAAAGAGATTTTGATACAGAAATAAAGGGATTTTGGACCTAATTGCGACGTGTGATGAAAATTGGATTCTTTACGATATTCGCGAGTAAACAACGTAATGGTTGACCCCAAATTAAATGCCACAACAATACCCTAAAACCAAGCTTACTCATAGTAAGGTGGTGGTAACGGTTAGGTGATCACTGCACGGTGTATTTCACTATAGACTTTTCAGATTCAGGTAGGCACTAACAGCTACTATGTCTACTCTAATACAACAATATAATACTAATACAGTCTACTATGCAGAACTCCGAACCATGATGGGAAACTCGCAATAAAACAGCCTCTACTTGTGAATCGGTATTCACCTTTATTGCTTCATGATAACACAAGAACTCACACTGCCGCAAAAAATCTTTACATAGTTTGTGGAGTCCAGGTCCCTAGAGTTCTATAGTAAAGGTTTGAATGATCTTCCGATCAGATGGCAGATATGTTTAGGTGACAAGGGTAAACTTTGATTAAATTGATATATTTTATCTTAACAAGAAAAATTGGTTAAGTTTTTAGTATAAAATGACAATTTAATGCTGTAAGCCTAAGTATATACAGTAGTGGGTGACCGTAAACGGTCTGCGATCGAATCTGACTTAACCGACTGATGACTAAAATTCACGATCAAATAATGTGCTCCATGAGGAAGTATAAACATTTCTATTCTTTACTCTAAAAAGCAAATATTTTATATTTTTCATGTAGGTGCTGCAATGATAAGGCTGGCATTTAAAAACTGTGGCACGTGTGTTTATTGATGCAGGTAAATATTTTATTTTTTAAGCCTACGAACAAGCCGGAACTCACGGACTCGCCGATTGAATTAAAGTACCTTTGCTTCGTGAAACACGCGATACAGTGTTGCCGTGAACTGGTGCATTTCTAGTGATATTTTAATAATTTTATTTTTATCAATTATGTACACGTACAAATATTTTGAACGTCTAACTATTAGATCGCTAGTCGTCGTGCTATAAACAAGGTATCAGTGCCTACTGGAACCTTTTATTTATAATATCTATAACGTTGACACTTAACCCGTTAACTGTCACTCAAACAAGGGTTATTTATTTAGCCTCTAGTCCAATCGTATTTTTGTAATGCTGTATTGTTTAGGTCATATAACGAAACAAAATCAAAATATTTTGTAATTTATATAGAAATTTTCATAGTCTGATTTATCTAAGCGTTTGACGCTAAATTAAAACTAATAAAAATTTATGAGAAAGTTGGCTTGCAACATTATTTGTGTATGGTAACAGTGGTTTGTTTCAAATGTCAAGCAAAAAGTAAATCCTTGTCAATGGTTTTGAAGGTTTTGTTTTATTTCGAAGTTTTTTTGAAGTTCCTACTTAAAATCTTATATACCTGCAATTGCGTAGCAAAAGAGCTCGAAATACTACAAATAAATCATTTATTAAGTATAGTATGAATTGTTTTTTTTAATAAAGCTAAATACAATACCAAATTGAGGTGAAAACTTAGAAAAATTCGTTTCTTCACTAACTGTCAAGTTGCAAAAACAGTGCAAAAATTGCAGTCGTATATTCAAGATTACTTACAAGTCCATTCCAATTAATATTTTTTTTTCCAATATTTTATATACCAGGGAGAGACATAATACTTTTCAACATCATCATCATCCATCGCCATGAGGGTAAAGCGGCTGGGCGCAGCTAGTCAAATTATATTATTGAATTTGGTTTAATCACTTTATGACTCCACACCAAAAATTGCCATGTATGATGTATAAAAACCATAAAATTTTGTTCAAAAATTTATAGGGTAATGTAGTGTTGACACTACGTTACGCTATGAATCTGTCTACTTTACCATCTTTCTACTTTGAGTAAAAAATATGGCCGCACCGTTTTTTTCTCAAGAACTGAATAAACTACATTGTGCTAATTATTAAAATATGATATCAGAAGTGACTAAGACGAAAAAGTTCGTCATCGATAAATCAAGTCAAATTTGTCACTGAAACAAAGTGTAAAAATCGGTAGAAACCAAAGTTATGTTGGAGAAAGTGGTGAATATTATCTCGTCATTGCCAAAACTGTACAAAAAGAAATTAAACTTGACAATTTTGACACAAAGCTACGGTGGTCACAAAGAGAACGACGTCGTCAGTGTAAAAAAGCCAACAATTAATCTGAAGATCTACAAAGGCAGAATTATGTTTATTTATTTGGTTCACCAACGACGGTTACATTGTTTCTTATAACTAATCTATAACAGAAGTATAGTAGGTACATATTGCTAAATGCACAACCAATTAAAGGTAAACACAGCATGCTAAATTAAATTTACAAAAAAGGAGTAACATTTGACATAGATGTTGTTTAATAAGATCAAATTATTAGATACTTAGTTTGGAATTTCCTTGAGCGAATGCTCGCGAAAATGATTTAAGTTAATGGAGAAAATATCCATTGGTCCAGTTATAGTCCATGTTAACACCAGAACCCGACGATACTAAGAGAACTAGATAGGTTTTATGGACAATTATACACTTCCACACATGACTCCGTCGCCTGTACGTATAGCTCTGGAAACAATTATTAAATAAAACAAAACACTGTCACGACACTATACCAAGGAAATCTCGGTACAACATATTATATGCGGTAAAAATTACTCTCAAACACCTTAAGGACAAGTCACCGAGTTATGATAGAAACGACATGCCTTCCAATAGCGTATATAAAACCTTTAATGTTAGCCCTTTAGTAGGTTTTGTATTGCTCGTGTCTTAAGGTGTAGGATGTCAGTAGGTTTGACTATTGACAGCGTTCGCCTCTTAAAAACGCTTAATGTGTGTTGCCAATGATGACAGCTATGCTAGGAGTTAGTTATCATTTACGATCTTACTTATAAACGCTGCTTAAATTTAAATAACTGCACAGATTTTATTTAGGCACAGAACAATTTTCCTGTGCGCATTACTAAATAATATTATTCAAAGTTAAGCAGTCTAACGTCTTATCTTCTTCAACCATGATATCACTGACTTTCAAGTGAAATAATCCCTGACGACTAAATACAATACTATATGAATTATTGAAAAAGTATTATACGTATAAATAACAGTCAACCTTCACTCTGAAGCTACAATAGCTACTAAGCTCCTAGCTTATTAGCTTTGAGGAATGTAGCAGTTCCAGTTTTGGAAAAATGCCATAATGATTATAGTTTTCTTAATTACGAGCTTTTTTTATTTACATATCTGGCATCACCGTCCCACTACAATCAAAATATTTGAAGCCTAACACATGCAAAGCGTACGTATAACTTCATAAAGTTACCCTCATATTTGTTATTTTTAACTCTGATACCACTTTACGACGTGATAATGAAGGCGTAAATTATTTTTGGACGTTGAGTGGTGAGCATAAACACAGGAGCAGTAAAATAAAACAATAAAGCCGTAGAAACGCACGCAATTAATTCCTTTCATAATGGGAAGTGTTATACTCCTATATATATACAACGTTGTAGCGTAGTGGCGTTGCCTATTACCTTAATTATATTTGAATTAATTTTACAGCGACTCTGGCTACAGTAATGTAAATCTAATAAAATTAGGTATTATAATTGAAGAACAAACATCTACACATTTGAAAGGAATAAAGATACACAACTTCTCTGATAAAGGTCGCAGGACGACGTTGGATGCAGGCCGCTTCCAACCGGCCTTTTTGGAAAAATTTTGAGGAGGCAGTGGACGTCCTACGGCTGAGATGATGATGATGATGATGAACTTCTCATTGTGAGTGCTCTTACAGGTATTTCCATATATTGCTGTCATTATTCATTCAATTTTGATAGTTTGTTGTTTCTTCAGGGTTTGACGAATATTAGTAATGGATTATTAACCGTTAAGTGTTCGTAATGGTGCACGAGTATAGGCAAAGTGTACATAATCATGAAACGTTATTTTTCCTCGTCAATTTTCTATAATAAGTTTTTGTAATACATCATTTGCTTTACTAGAAGGTTACTTAGAAAGAACAGTTGTTGTTTTTTTTTGATTAATGACAGACTTATGTATGCAAATGTGACTTGACTCCGGCTACATGAATAAAAAGCCACTTGAAGCAACCATAACATAATAATAACATATTAATTATCTTTAAAAATAGCAAAATATCTACACTTATTATTATTATTAATATTATAAAGGGGAAAAATTTGTTTGTTTGTATTGAATAGGCTCCGAAACTACTGGCCCGATTTTAAAAATTCTTTCACCATTAGAATCCTACATTATCCCTGATGAATACAGGTTATAGGATGTTTTAAAAAATTAAGAGATCTGTATGAAAACTTTCATAATATACCCCAACGTGGGAACATAATACCCAAAAAATCCTTAGATCGCAACTGACTGATCGTCATTCCGAATCAACAAAAGCGTGACAACCTAGAGCCATGTGACGTCGTGGATTACGTCATCAAGGACGCCATTTTTGCAGTTTCAAAGACCACGTTGCAAACGGAAATCACCGTGAGCAGTCCGTCAAAAATGACTGTTTGTTGATGGGCGTGTGATGCGCTACCTATCATCTGTCTGTGTGGTATTCCATGCCGTGAGCAACGAGAGTATGATTTTAACCCAATCCGAATGGCTGATAGATCAGTCCAGTCAAAAGTGCGATATTGAATTGGAATGGAAAATAGTGATAATATCTCCAATATCAGTTTTGACGCCACTCGGAAAACACCAAAAATATGTCTAACTATTAACGATTTTTTCTTTTTATTAAGTGAAAACAAATACTTTTTTGTATTAAAGTATACGCAATTTTATCGCCGAAAAGGCCTTACATTGCGTGCGCTGCGGAAACTATCGACAATAGAGCGAGTCATGTAAGTACTACAGTTTAATAGAAGACATTAATATCTACAAAAAAGTCTGCAGAGCTATATGTCTAACTATTACAATTATGTCATAATAACTACTTTTTCACGTTAAAATATGCAATTCGTTATTAATCCTAATAATAAAGAAGAAAGGTTTCATTGTTTGTTTGTTTGTAATGGAAACGTAAAAGTCACTTAACCTATTCAAACAATTCTTCTAGCAGTAGAAAGCTACATTATGCCTGAGTACCATACGCTATATTAGAATCATCATCCATCACCACGCGGGTGAAACCGCGGAGCGCAGCTAGTTATTAAATATATTAAATTTTATTGCAGGCTAAGACGTGTAATAATATATATTGTATTTAGATGAAGTTTAGATGAAATGACCATATTACAGGCTACTTGACTAGACTATTCCATAAAAATAATGTCTGAAATTTAAAAAGATACTAATTTAATTAAGACTACACCTGTACTTCTGAATTTATCAGATGTGATCATGCAGCATACGTGCACTTTTCATTAAATATACCCTATAGGAGTACATTTTATCGAAGATGTACACAAACTACAAAATGCAATTACGTGTCGATAACATTAATATTAGATACATAAATGTGTCTGGTCAGCCATAACAGTTGAGAGGTGGAAGATGAATCTTAAGAAGCTATGTTGTGTTATTACTAATCATCTACAATCGGAATCATTAAAGTTAACAGACTAATCATATAAGGCTTTCATTCAAACACTGGTCATTTTTAGAACATCAACCTGACGAGCCATTGCTTATATGCCACCCTTCGTTTTCAAGCTATGCAAGCAACACGTTCATCATCTGAAGACGAGTACACACGTTATACTTATTTTGTCTCTTTGGACTAGAAATTGTAAAGGACTTTGTTAAATTACTAGCATTTGATTTTATGAATTGAATGAGATCCAAAAACTTCACCGAGACCGAGTCAAATTAATTTATTTGCAAAATAATTGTGTGTGGTAAAGTAGGTATCGTATTATATAATAATACGCTATTATAACCATTAGGTTATCAATTCCTTTCTATATAAAAAATAAGCGCTAGCATAAATAGATGTTCTAAACTATAGTCCTAGAACTATATAGTACTGCAACTTTCGTGGGCAATAATGATACATTCATTAAGTAAAGATTAAAGAAGTAAATAAGAGCATGTTTACACATAATTAAATAAAATCGGAACCAACCAAGCAGGGTGCATCACTCTGTCGCCGAGGGTTCCTGACTTATCGTATTAGCAGAGTCCAATGACGTATGCATTTGTAAAATAAATAAGGTAGGGGTGAATGTTTTCTAACACTAGATACCCGAAAACGCGTCTATACTGGCTTGGCATACGCACTTTAATATATATATATATATATATACTTGTACTGTCAAAATAAACAACTGTAAACATAGTAACATGGTTTTTAGTTGTGTGCCTTTAGAAAATGTTTGCCTTAAAAAGTAATACATTTTAAGCTATTGCATAGCTTCTATCGCGGGCCTTGAGCGTGGAGACCGAATCCAGAAATTCCGTAACGAAAATAACCTAACACCCCCACTCCGACTCCATCTATCGATGAATAGCAGAACTTTTAATGACTTTTTGAAGTATCACGCTTGTCTCTTTAGTTCAGCAACTCGCCTCTAGATGGCATTGGTTAAATAATTATAATTGCATAAGTTGATAAAAACAGCTATGCAATAGCTTTACCGCGGCAGTCTCCGAGTGCCACACGTGTTTTTTTTAATCAAATTTTACCATATACAGCTTACAAACGTATGGTACATTCTATACACTTGACGATTGTTTATTGAACAACGATTTGGAGGTATTTAAATATTGTACACCAATCCAGATTATTGAGGGTGTAGATTCAAATAGATATGAACTTTACCACCCCACCCCATTTTACTTAATACTATTTAAATTATCATTGTGAAAAGTTGTAAATGGTATAAATAATGGTGAAAAATGGAAATAGTAAGCCCAAATTTAGCTAGAAATTAACAGATTTGATACAAACGCCTCTACCAACGTCTTGCCTTGTAATTGGTTAATTTAAAAAACAATACAAATTGATTTTTGTGAATTGAAAAACAATTGTTATTAAAGAGTAAGTACGGATAAGGTGAAGTGAGCCATACAAAATCGAAAAATAACCACCTACGATTAACCAAACGAAGTATTTGATCCACCTAATAATGTGTGTGGGCGTGTATGTGTGTGTGTGTGTGTGTGTGTGTGTGTGTGTATGCATAATTGTGGACGAATCTCGCAACTGCCGCGAAGGTTAAGACTAAAGATAGATTAGAACTTATTGATAGGGTAAAAAATGTGTTTAATATTGTGTGCGTTCAACAAATTCTTTCCATATTACAGATTCTCGCCGAAACGTTGTATCTAGATGTCTGAACCGCTTTTAGCAACAATACCGCTATTTACCTTAGTTTCTAATCTAAAGCGTGATACCTCCACAAAACTTTGGAGTGCCTTCAAGAATTTCGTATTGTATTTTCGACCAAGATTAGTTTATCAGCTGAAGTAAAACAAAATCCCTAGCTGCACTTAAACTGGAACATTGGCACTATCAACAGCTGTCTTTATAGATTCAATTTTCGCTCGCAGCGAAACGTCTAAGTTCAAGTTCAAATTCGATAGCACATCGATACTGTTACGACGATAGTTGATTGTTTGGAATTTTTCACATAGAAATTATTATATTCATTACACCTTTACATTCCTGATAGGGACGGTAAGGACATATATGTACCCAAATGTTTGCAATCATATTCTTGGCTCTATCACTGAAGATAAAACTAAGTATCTCATGATAATAATAAGGGACCGCAGGGCAATTAAAAAGTTCGCAAAAATACGTACCGTACAGTCATAGTCCTTCCATATAGATGTCATATTAATTGTTTTAGGGACACGATGGCGGTTGACAATATCAGGGCTGTTATGTGTCTGAGTTACAATTAAATTTTGATTGAAATCTTGAAAATTGGCGGCTTTATGGCAGTACTGACAACTCTAGTAAGCAGAAATTTGTAGTTAGTAAATCGCTGACTGTAGTTGATAAAAGTGACATGCAACTGAGATGCGTTATAGTACTGCTGTTGTCATCTTGTCCCCATCAATAACTAATATCTATATGGGAGGACAATAACTGTATGGTAGGAAATTCTGACAAACTTTATAGTTTACGGCAACAGCAACGACAGTTGCCGTAAACTAAAAAGTTTATTTAGATATTGTATTTACAATGTTTTATTATATGCTTTCCTGAAACACTAATGCTTCCTTAGCAAAATCAAGTTTGGCAACTTTACAGAGAAAAACATATATTTATATATTAATTATTATTTTTATTTATCTATATTTTGATTGAATTTTACACTTCAATCTATGAAATTAAAAGTCATTGAGCTTATTAGATCACGTATATAATATATAAAAGCTGTTTGACTAAAATGGCTAGGAAATGAACTGTCCTACAGAAACATTTTAAAGGATAAAAAGAAGCCGATGTCATTTTCCTCGCGTAATTCTGTGTCAAGTTTAATTAAATTAGTGTTTATAATTTATGCATGTGGTATGTGTAGTATTATTGCATGTTAGCGTATGTATTGTTATATTTAAGTGTATTTTATTTAAATTCTTACCTTTTATTTAGTAATAAAATATTTCTTTATGATGTTGCACCACCGTGCATATCAGTCTTGTATTCCCTACCCATCCAAAGGTTGTCTGGAAGAGATCGCTTTTAGCGATAAGACCGCTCATTTGTGGCTCTTATTTAAGTGTTTTATTATTTCATAATTTCTTTGGTGCCAATAAAGAGTTTTTGTATTGTATTGTATTGTATTGTATTGTATTGTATTGTATTGTATTGTATTGTATTGTATTGCATGTAATATTGAGATCATAACTAAAACTGATCAAATAGTCTTTAGATCGTTTTAACTGGAAATCGTCATCTTCTTACTGTTTGTAATACCTTCTTTACCCGAGATTATGCGAATACTGAAAAGTGTTTAAAATGTCAAGATTCAATTCCAACATACCTACCGATGTAATCCACAAATTATAATATTCATTATAATAATGAATGTGGAATACCAACGAAAACATAAGGAATCAACATCTTTGTTGTTTCTGCACGTAAACGTCAATTTTTATATTATATTGTTGACTTTCTGATTCATAATCTCTGTTATAATTTTACATAAAATAAAATAAGCATCCCAGTTACACCGTTCTTATAACCAAGGTTATTTATTTATTTATTTACAAAGTTTCACAGCTTATACAATTTAATATTACGTAACTAGATATTTATAAAACCACTCATGAGCCATTTTGAAACTACATTATATAGACTTTTGTGTAACAATAAAGTAGGTAGTCATAGTCGCAAAACACTAAATTAAGACAGTAAAAATAACAATGTTTGTGGTGGATTAAAGTCAGTAATTGAATATAAACGAAACAACTTGTTCAACTATAGTATATATATATATATAAGTTATGAGCTATCATTTCATCAAATAGATAGTCTAATGGTCACTATAGTGATGAACTCCCGAAACAATCAATGAACATCTCATCAACGTCTTCTACAGTCCAGTACAGTCGTTTTGGACGCGTGGAAAGCGTAGGAATTAATGAGTCTAATAAAATAAATGTGCGACATTCGTTTACACGTCCCTGTGTTTATGTCTCATTTAAGACGACATATACTTTTACAGCTGAGCCGTAAAAACACAACACTTTAATGCAAGCACGTACGTAAGGTTAAGTATTTTCTAATATTAAGGGCGCTTCATATACGAGTGGGTCACCGCATTATATACCTTATGATATATTTCGTAGTAATGCACAAAAGTGCTTTATAAATAAATTGAAAAAATCATATTTCGTAAGCTGCCAAATCGACATATTTTTTAAAACTACTTAGATAAATATCTTTCTCGCAAACTCCTTATAATTACTGTACTTATCTACTTACTTACTTTTTCAACTACAGGAATATTTACAAGCACTTTATTGTTCTGCTGTACTCAGAGAGTGTTTATTTATAAGAAACAACAGCGAGCATTTTTTAATTTAATGTGTACAGTGTATTAGATACATTATCTGTAGAGATAACGTGCATCTGCGGGAAACAAATGAGTGCACTGTTTCTTACCTTTATAAACTAAACAAGAATACTTTCTTTCTCTACATATTATATAAAGTTCAGGATATTGATTGAGATACCTCAATCCTATGCTTAAAAAGTGGATTTAGTGTGTGCAGGACATTTGAAGCGTTTTGTTCAAAGCCTTATTACTGTTTTCTATAGCCGTCAACGTCCCATGTGGCGCGTTATATCATCCGGGTCTTAAGAAACCAATTCTTATGAAGCTGTCTAATGACACGGAATGACTGACTAATAGAATTTGCTGTTACTGTTACGCGTTATTTACGAATTCAATTTCCTATATAGCCTTTTCCCATGTTAATGTGGCAGCACTATTTTTCCTTTGAATTTTTATCACTTTTAACTCACTTCGTAGTGTCCTCTTTATTGTTATTGAGTTTTAGAATTGTTAACGTATTGTTTTCCATTGGTTTCATTCAGTTTATCCACTGTTTTTATTGATTTCGTATTTTCTACCGACTTCCAAAATAAGCGGAGGTACTCATTTCGACTGTATTTTTTTTATGTTTGTTACCTCATAACGTTCGATAGGGTGAACCGATTCTCAAAATTCTTTTTTTGTTTGAAAGCTGGTGCTTCCCGTCCTATTTAATTTCATCAAATTCACCAAAGTAATAGAATGGAAGTCGGTATTAAATTTTTCAAATTGCACTTGTTATAACGCTAATATATTTCGTCAGATTTGAAAAGAAATGTATCCTATTTTATTTGTAGGTATACAAACATAATTTGTAGTTAATAAAATAAAAATAATTAAACATAATCTCATCTCCCTGGGACGATTGAACGGGCTGGCGCTGCCGCGTCTAAAGCGGAAGACCTCAAACGTCATAAATATGTGTATTTAGACAGAATGTACATGTTTATGCCGTTTGGGGTCGAAACTTTAGGCCCATGGGGGCCGTCCGCTCTTAACTTGTTTAGGGATCTGGCGAAACGTTTGTTTGAGGCGTCGGGTGACCGAAATGCTGGCGCCTATTTTGGGCAAAAACTTAGCATTGCCATCCAGCGTGGCAATGCCGCCAGCGTTTTGGCCACTTTTCCCCCCACCATGGGGCTTATAGATTAGATAGTTATTATTATTATTTTATTCAATTTTTAATTACTAATAAAAATCTCAGATTGAAAAAAAGTACATACCTGCCTATATTTTTATTTAAGTACTTACATAAGTCTCATTTGTAGTTTATTTAAACATGTTTTTGTTATGAGTTTTTGAAACAAATATCATGGTGAGAACACATTTCAAAATTGAGAATTTACAATACAAGTCCAATAAATTAAAATTTTGCATGTAGGTAACGATAACTCAGGAGGAGATTTTTACTACATTCAATATGTTCTTACTTGCACATACGCTTATACCATGATCACGTTAATGTTATCTATCATGGTGCAATTAAATATTCAACCTCATTATATCTTCTTTTTAATTTGTCATCGAAATCGCCATGTCATAAATTTAAACGTCCACTTTGAAACATGTCACAATAAATACTATAAAACATGATCTCTCACAAATGATTTACAACAAACAATTAGCGAGATTTGAGGATAGTCACGTTCGCATTAAAGAGCAAAATCGTCCATTACTAGCGTTGTAAATATTTCATCGGCTCGATGGGCGGCCGATGTCGCAAACGAAACAAAACGGTCTGTTTTTGATTTCCCTTCGCTTTATAGAATACGCAGTGAGTCATATTAATGGGAAGTACTTGGATGACCAAGCTTTGCTCGATTTAGATACGACTTATAAAATAGCAACACATGTTTCGTGAGAATCTTGTCACCGTGATTCGGGAATTTGCAATGCGACTGTTACGCCATCTAGTTTGAACGCAACGAACAAAGTTTGGTTAGAGATGAGAATCTTGTCAGCGAGAGAAAATACGGATAAAACCACGATTTTTTTAAAAAGCCTTCGAAACCAGCTGCATATTAAATATGCAAATCGCTGGAGCCGTTTCCGAAATCCAGATATTAAACAAGAATTACTCGTTAAAGTATTAGATATTGGTTGAGCTCAAAGTTGTTGAGTAATGTGTGACCCTTCAATCATCGTTTAAAAATAAAATAATAAGATGTATGTTTTCAGTTACATTTTTAGTCCATACTAAATTAATTAGCTAGTTAGTAGATTTGTAATGTGACGGACGCAACGACAAACGCACCGCACTCAAGATCTTGAAGAAGGCTTCAGAATGAAGACTAAACAACTGTCGATCATGATATCGACAACACGTAAGTCTCACGTTAATCCCATTTTAATATCACAAAAGTACAATTACGCAAAAACGGCAAATAAATTTCAAACAATGACATACTATGTTTTAAATGTTTATCGGGACTTATCACGTATTATTTAATATAGGTAAAAATATGTACCTTTCGCTCGACGTTTCGACCATGTTACAATGGCCGTGGTCACGAGCTGACTGACCACGGCCATTGTAACATGGTCGAAACGTCGAGCGAAAGGTACATATTTTTACCTATATTAAATAATACGTGATAAGTCCCGATAAACATTTAAAACATGTGTTCAAATCGCGAAAGTTTAAAAATTACTAATGACATACTATTTTTCAAAACACCACTTACACAGATTTTAATGAAATCACCAAATTATGCAATCGATTACGAAACAAGCTCACTGTATAGAAAACAATAAACTAAACACACGGTATCGTGCGAAACCTGGTGCAAAATGGTACTCCTTAGAGATGTAACTCCAACATCGATAATTTGTTTTCTCATCTGTCCAGCAATCATCGAACTTACGGCTCCGTTAGCTCAGTTGGTAGCAACGCTTGCCTTCGAAGAGCCGCGCCTCAGGTTCAGTCTCTGGTCGAGGCGAATATTTATGTGATAGAAATATTTGTTCTCGTATATTGGACGTTTTGATGTGTTACTTTATGTCCATGCCTTCGCAACAGCGGTGTGGAGGTATGAGTAGCCAACTTGCAAACTAGCAAAATTATGTCGTAAAAACATTTCAGCTACTGGTGGTGAGAAGGAGCTTGAAAAAGTCGCATAAACGATACGTGCACGTTCTGTCGACGTGATTTGGGCGCACTTTTACCTGCTTTCTTCGGTAACCTTCTATTTTAAATTTTTTCCTCCGCTTAAAGCCAATTTTCGCAAAATAATGGAAAATACGGTTGTTGTTGTACAGGTTTCCAACAAAATGGTGTTTACAGTGCGTAAAAGTTTTCATTGAACTTTCATACCACTATTACACTATATAACGTGCTTCAAATAATGTTAAGAGCACCTTTGGGGCTGTAATAGATCATCCTACAAAGTTTTCTCAACCTCGCTCGTTAAGTGGAATGAAAGCTGGGCAGAAAACTATCAAGAGATATCTTTATATAATTATCGAGTAAGTGCGATAAGAATTCGTCGCGTTCAAGTTTATTAAACTTTTTTGGGGCCGTCATAGGTATAAGATAGCTTCTTTTACACGGCATGTTGGAATAATAGGATCTTTCACACGAGTGTCTTTCGATCCAAAGTCGTGATAGCGATTGCTTAAACGATAGTTTTGCTAGTTGGGATATAAACGTTATTTATTGATTTATATTTTTTACAAGTATGTTTTTATTAATACGTTCGTATTTATAAAATAAGGATAATGAGATTATAAAAGATATTGAAATACGTAAATGTAATTCCTCGTTAAATATTATTCAAACTATAAATGCGGAAAATTATGCGTGACTGAGGGTGAATGTGTTATTTATTGTAGGAAACTTCAAGCGCTAACTCAGACGACGAAATCAGACGGAGATAGCTTTTAATCTTTGAAATTTGATTAGCCTGTTGGCACAGTTGGTAAACAACCCTTCCTACTGACCATGCATACAAATAATCAAATGAAAAGATTTACCTGAATTTATTAAAATATACTTAGATGAGACGATAATGAAGAGAACAAATGAATTTCTTTTAAGCTGGCCATAATGGCTATTTTTCCTTTCGTTTAATAATCAGTAAAATGTATACAGTAAATAAAATAAAACAATAATGTGAAGCGTTGAAGCGAAAGCCAGCGTCTGTCAGTCTAAGCTGGACTAATCTTGACTAGTATGAAAAGAGTTAGTAAGTTATGTACGTAAATAAAATTTTATTGCACTAATGCCTGCTTAGCGAGACCAAACTTTGTAATTTTAGAGAGCGTAATCCTTGGACGGAACAAACACCCGATACCGAAAATCCGTGTCAGATGATTGCTAGGCCACCGAGGCACCCATCTGAAATCGAATTTACGTCCCTACTTTTAACCGTTGTATGGTGACAGAAGAGGTAAAAAAGAAAAGCTAAAGCTTGTTCATTGGTTTGGATGTAGGTGTAATCGCCAGAGCTACTGACTTGATTAAGATAAAATTTCACTAATAGGAAGGTACACTACAATACTCTAGTCATGAGTGACGAAAGGCTATTATTATGATACTAGTTTCCGCCCATGACCCTAGTACCCTCACGTTATTTTAGTACCACTGTACACCATAACGTTTGATCAAATTTCGACCGTGTAATCGCTATCTGACAATTATTTGTTTGTATTAAGAAATTTCATCGATATTTTCAAGCGCATATTTTTAAGCGCATCTCTATTTATCGTACCATCTAATCGGCTTCGTGCCTCGCACTGCATTGATATTGCGGTGTTGCCAATAAAAAAATTGTAGTTCACCTATTGTTTTCATAAGATCCTACGATAGTGCACCCCATGGTAACATTATGGTAATATAGTATTGATTTACTTATTTTATTTTCATCATTGTTATAGGCAGTTTAGCATATTGTACTATTTATAAAATACCTAAATGTTAACCTATAATTTAAACTTTCAACTACACAATTTTAGCATATTTTTTCCATCATAATATAATAATAGTTAAATTTATATTGCTGAAAAAAGAGTATCAAATAATTAAGTTTATTTAAAGTAGCAATCTTAGGGGCAAATATTAATACCAGTGTGGCCCTAACCCGGCACAGAGCCTGTATACTACATACCTTCCCAAGCAAAGTTTTGCTTGCTCTCTCATAATGTGCTTTACCAAGGAGTACAAAACGTTGTGTCCCTGATAAAGACAATCTTGGAGATGAATCAATAGGTAGGAGGATACGAGGCTTGCGCTTTTAACATCAGTGGGCCTAGGACGAACTTGCGTAAGTGTCTCATAATTATCTATGACACAGTTGTACTAGATAAATTATAGTATGTACTGTATATGTCAACGATAAGTTTAAGATAAAGTAACGCCAATTTTCGTATTAGACCCACGGGTGTAGTCAAATCCTAGTTAATCAGCTAGCGTGGAAATAAAATAGGGACTATGTACATAGTATGAATTTGAATAGAGGGAACATGTTTTGCTTATATCCGCTCACATTCACTTTAGGAAAAAAGAATACTACATGTCCATCATAATCTATTTAAATATATAAAAATGAACCCCTACATTGGTCAGGCTATAACTTGAGAACGGATGGAACAATCTCGCTAATTCTTTTATGTTGTGTTAATATATCTATAAGTTTTTACATTTAAGGCGCGGTCCAACCCTAATTTTAAAACAATTTTCGATGCTTTACATAAGGTTGAGAATTGCTTACCAGAACGGACTACGTAATGCGAAAATTCAATTGAATACGTGCTAATACTTTGTATATTTATTTTGTACAATCAAATGATTATTTTAATGATAAAAGAGTCCATAGTTCACTAGTGAATTTCATTGGGAATTCGAATATGATACATCCATTGAAATATATTTGCCCATAATTGAATAAAAATGATTTTACCCACGAAGCACGTAAGAAAAATTGCAAAACTTAGGGAATGTTGCCGATTTTTTTCTATCGAGCCAAGTTTGCTCAATCGTGTATTGGCTCCCATACTTCATAAGGACGTAATATTCAATTTACACTACGTTTTTTTTCGAACTTTGGTTATTAGGTTTAAGTGTTGAAAAACTAAGTTTTCGCGAAGTCGAATCATGAAATTTGGAACTCATTTCGCCTTAAAAAGTAAGAATAAAAGGGTGGTTACGGCTAGGCCGAAAGCCGAGCTTAATACGCGAACGAAGTCGCGGGAAGTCGCTAGTATAAAATAAGTTATTTATTATAAGTAGTTAGTTACTTATTTTGATCAACCATTCATATTCTTAAAAAGGCGTACTGCAATTTTCACACCACACAATATATAAATTTTATAATAGTATATTCTTAAAAATAAAGTATCCCCTCGTTATTTATGTATTTTATTATTATTTTCATCTATATTACAAAATTAGCAGATTTTAAAACCTTTTACATTGGCTTATTATTAATGTTATACTATTGAAACTAAAACAATTGTAATTTATGTAAACATATTACAATAATAATACATTACGTTGTTTTTAAAACACATATTTACGGTTTTCAGGAGTTTCCCTTAACATGTGCTATTTAAGACATTACTTCTTGCCAAATTTTATGATTTTAGGTCGGGAAGTGGCCTATAGTAACGAGCCTATAGTATTGGAATCGCAAAATATAAACTTATCATGGCTCCTTTTTCCTTTTGTGGTACGAATCCCTTAAAAATAGACTCTAACTGCTCTAACTATAGAACTCTAACAGCCGGTTGCAATAATCTATCTATCCTCAGTTTTCCTTACCACGGATAGAAATTTGACATAACGTCCTTACATATAAAGTCAAATATCTATCTCTAGTACGAGCCGACGATAGATAGGTTACAGTCAGCACACGGTGAATAGATCAAACACACACAGCCAAAACACATGCAAAACTACCGAAGGTGTAGTGTCCTAGTAGACATTGTAGTCTTGGGGTATTCAAACTGACACAACATGTTACTTTTTAAAATCAACAATATGGTTCACCCGCACGGTAAATTTATATTGAAAGCAACAGTTTAATGCAAAATAAAGGGAAACATTTGCACAACGTTCACAAACACTTATAATGACTTGCCATTAACACTTGCCGATGCATGTTTACCAAGGGGAATAGGTTCCTGTATGACAAACTCAATAATATGTTCGGGTATAGTGTCTGGACATTTTCGAACCATAGAGTAAGCATATTTTAATTCGTTTAAGATTCGGTGTTTTTGGTAGCAGGATGAAAAAACTAAGAGAGTTACAAACTTAAATATACTGACTAGGTGTGTATATAGTTGTAATTTTTAACCGACTTCAAAAAAGGAGGCGGTTATATGTTCGTGTTTATGTTTTTTTTATGTGTATGTCAACCGATATTATGGTTACCAAACGTGGTAGAATATACTTCCAAAGTAGTCCCATTTAAATTTCATCAAATTCGGTCAAGCAGTTTTTGAGTTACACTCATAA
Source organism: Selenia dentaria (assembly GCA_917880725.1). Lineage (NCBI taxonomy): Eukaryota > Metazoa > Arthropoda > Insecta > Lepidoptera > Geometridae > Selenia > Selenia dentaria. The sequence continues at coordinate 23,678,278 of OU862893.1, forward strand.
TAATACTATTATAGCAATTGCGTTTAACCATGTACATATAGCAGTTTTTGAGTTACACTCAAAAACTGCGCCTATCTTGAAGATATCATCATTGACGATAAATGACAATCAATTCCGTACGTATCAAGTAACTAAAATCTGAAAAAAAAAATTACCAAAAAATACCATTTTTGGTATTTTTTTTTCTTTCTTACTACTCCGAAACATGAAATTTTTTTTTTTTATGTTTTTGCAATGTATTATTTTTAAATGACGAGACATAGTAGTAAAATAATAGTACCTGGATGACCGAGTTTTGCTCGATAGTAAACAAATTTTCTTGGCCTAACCTAAAACCATTCGCTCAATGTTGCTTAACAACGCCATCTATTGTTTAATAGCTTTAATGTTGCTGTGTCTGTTTTTCATTGCCTGAAAATACGGATAAAACGTCGTTTTCAAAAAATTAAAACTAGCTAGATCGATTTATCGCCCCCAAAACTCCCAGCATACTAAATTTCATGAAAATCGTTGAAGCCGTTTCCGAGACTACGTCTGCGCAGGATTAGTACTTCGAGTAGCTAATTCTTTCTCCAAGGGCTTATCTATCTTTATACCAAAATTTCAAAAAAATATGTACATGGTCAAACGCTTTTGCTATAATAGTATTATTTTTTAGTACATTTAAATAGTTAGAATGTCAAATAAATAATAATATTAAAATAAAATTTATCACCATGGAAAAAAACTGTCATTACATTTCATCACTCTTGATCGCCGAACACGTCTAGTGTATCGAGCTGTCAAGTTGACTTGGCTTTTACTTAGCTATCAGAATCTGACACAAACTTTGACAGAACTGTCATAATTACGATCTTGACGTAGGCGAAGATTTTATTATTTTGTCTGTGCTGTGCCCAAGCATATTACGCTTTTTCACCCGCTTGGTGATAGATGATGATGATGATGATTAAAAGTATCTTAAACCAGTGCCTTATCCTACCTCCGTACCAAATTTCATCAAAATTGCTTCACCCGTTTGTGCGTTAATGAGTAACAAAGATCCACACATCCACACATCCATACATCCATACATGCATACATCCATAATGACAAACTTTCGCGTTTATAATATTATATACACTAACGGCCGTTTTCAATAACCTATCTATCGTCGGTTTACCTTACTAGAGATAGATATTAGACACTATTTGTATGGACGTTATGTCAAATTACTATCGCTAGTAAGGAAAACTATGGATAGATAGAATATTGAAAACGGCCGTAAGTAGGAAAGTAGGAAGTAGGATACAAGAATTTAAAGGTATAAGATATATAGAAGAATATATCTTTATATTACGTATGTTTAAAATAAAACATCTATAAAATAAAAAAAACATACCTAAAGGTAAAATTCACCTTAACTTATTATAAGTATAATATAGGTGTTCTCGTTTACGTCCCACAGAGAACATTGGTTTAACAACATAGAAGATACCAACATAATTATATATACTTAGGTATTAGTACTATGTGGCGCAGACTTTCAGTAAGTAGTACCTATAAGATGACAAACCAAAAACTCATGAAATATACCAACTACAGGACCTTAAAGCATGCTTTATTCCATAGGTCTAAAGTCCAATTTCCATAGACAAATATTTTCAAAATTACTTTGGATGTCCCATGTTGTAGTCATTAACGAGGTAATTCCACAAGGGACGCGTTAGAAAATGGGACAAACATGCCCGCCGAATTGCAAATGTTGGAACTTATTTGCTTAACAAACCGCATTTGCACGATAATATCAAAGCGTAATTGAAAATGCAAATTAAATAGTACATTATAATAACGTTTTTTAATTTGAATAAATAATGTTTGTTCTACACGTTTTTCCATGCTCTACAAATTAAACTAATTTAATTTGTTCGCGATATTGTTTTTTTTATTACTATGCATGGTACCATGATGATATATATATATAATATATATATATACGATACGTAAACAGGCATGGTCCTTGGTGATATTAATCATACCGTTCTTTTCTTACAAATACTGAGTAAAATAATATTCTTTATGGTCTAGTGTTACTTAAAAAAAATTAACAAATAACCTTAATTTTTTTATAATATCTTACAACTAACGGTGATAGTTACAAATATTCGATTTAATCATACAGAATCTATCTAGTAAATAACATAAAACACTGTAAAGTTGATGCCAAATCAAATACATACTTAGGAACTAGATAGACATGTCCAAGGAGATATACATCCAGAATCTGTCTAGTAAATAACATAAAACATTGTCAAGTTGATGCCAAATCAAATACATACTTAGTAACTAGATAGACATGTCCAAAGAGATATACATCCAGAATCTATCTAGTAAATAACATAAAACACTGTAAAGTTGATGCCAAATCAAATACATACTTAGTAACTAGATAGACATGTCCAAGGAGATATACATCCAGAATCTGTCTAGTAAATAACATAAAACATTGTCAAGTTGATGCCAAATCAAATACATACTTAGTAACTAGATAGACATGTCCAAGGAGATATACATCCTGAATCTGTCTAGTAAATAACATAAAACACTGTTAAGTTGATGCCAAATCAAATACATACTTAGTAATTAGATAGACATGTCCAAGGAGATATACATCCAGAATCTGTCTAGTAAATAACATAAAACACTGTAAAGTTGATGCCAAATCAAATACATACTTAGTAACTAGATAGACATGTCCAAGGAGATATACATCCAGAATCTGTCTAGTAAATAACATAAAACACTGTTAAGTTGATGCCAAATCAAATACATACTTAGTAATTAGATAGACATGTCCAAGGAGATATACATCCAGAATCTGTCTAGTAAATAACATAAAACACTGTAAAGTTGATGCCAAATCAAATACATACTTCGGAACTAGATAGACATGTCCAAGGAGATATACATCCAGAATCTGTCTAGTAAATAACATAAAACACTGTAAAGTTGATGCCAAATCAAATACATACTTAGGAACTAGATAGACATTTCCAAGGAGATATACATCCAGAATCTGTCTAGTAAATAACATAAAACCTGGTCAACCATATAACCGTGGTCCATTTGTGCAATATGGCCTGCCCATCGTCGCTTGTGTTTCGCTATGACCTTCATCACGTCTCTGAACTTTGTCTTAGAGCGTATCCAGTTATGAGTTTTGCGGTCGCGTATGGAGATACCTAGCATTGCTATCTCCAATCTATCGCAATTTTTACTGATACAATATTAGATATAAATCTTATTTGAGTTTATTATTATAAACGAAAAAAAATATATTTACGTATTAGTAGCCAAACTACTCAACAGTAAGCAAATGCTTGTCACACTCAATATCTACCAGACGAGAATTGTTTAATGAAATTTTATCAAAATTATCATAATTAAGTAACGTTCTCAAATTTCGTTCGAACCCTTCTCCGCAAATAAATTTCATCACTGAAAATAAACAGCAACCTAATAGCGCACTCACAACACTGAACTGATAATTTGATATACACCATAACACCAAAATCGTTATCCAATACTTAACTCTAATACATTGGCATAAGAGTCACCTTATGAACATAGTAGGCAATATAAGGGGGTCTAATGGAAGTGTGAAATACGATAGCATTTGGGAGAATACATTATTCAAATTTAGTAACAACGTTTTATTATATTTTCGAGAATGCCGAGATGAGTGTACTTTAGAAAAAAACTACGCTTAAGATATTAAGAAGTAGCATAAAAAGAATAAAGTCAATATATATATTCCTCAAAATTGATTGCATTACGCAGTAAATGCTGAGAACAGGGGATATAGAAAATGGTGAGGGATTACTGTTGACTGAGAAAGATCAAGCAACAGATGGAGAACATGTGAAAGCTTATACCTCGACTAGTTAAGTAGGTACTCAGACTATACACTTGCATTTTCTTCCGAGTTATCAGGAATGCTTGACATAAGTAATTAAATCTAGAATACAAGTTGATGGATCACTCACTGGAAACATACCCTGCTAGTTTTCATATTTCACATTCCCAACAATTATCAACATAGTTATTAGCAGGTTAGACACCTAGGAGATATTCCACTTAAAGTTTATCTACCAAGGGACACCCCTCAACTATTTTTACAGATTAATGTATTGTAGTTATGTTGTAAGTATATAGTTGTAGTATATAGTAGTAGTATATGTTGTAGTATATAAAGTTATTCCAGGAAACGGCATATGATGCAAAAACGCATATAGCATCTATTTCTTCTCTAGTCAAGAAATCTGTTTGAGCCAAACAAACATGTGCCTTTGATATCTCAATGTTTGTTCGCAAACAGCACCGCAGCTATTCCTTGAGTAAACTCAGTTACCTCATAGTCAAGTTGTTTCAAGTATGGTTTTTACCTTAGCGCTTACCACCATAAGAAATTATATCAAATACACACTCAAATATAAAACTAAATATCTTTAAATTTTTCATCGTTCAAATTTTACAGCATCGTAAGATAATATTAAACTGTAACGGTCTTATTAATAAACTTGGCTTACACCCGGAGTAGTTAAAACATCTATCTGTCAATTTTTCGCTTGCAACAAATGTCACGCGTGAAAGCAAGACAAAGCATGTTACGCCTAATATAGGTTTACGCAACGTTTATTAATTAAGGCCTAAGAGATAAAAATTATAACATATACATTTAATGTCATTATTTTCGTTGCGTCAGTTACAAAATATAGTACATATATTGTTTACACACAGTTTTAAGTGCACTGCTTGTATAATGCATGATGTATACAAAAGGCGTAAATGTTCATATATTTTATTTTATTTTATTATCGAAATCAATACGTTTATCAAGATAAACGTATTGATAATGGAATAAATGTACTAAAGTACCTTACAGACAGTAACAGTTCAGCTCCACAAATTATATTACAACATAACATTTGCCATCAACAATGCTTACTACGAGTTACTCGTAGTTACGCTAGTAGTAACAGTTGACAGTGACATCATAATAAATTCTCAACCCTTTTCGTCTTTCTTTTCAGAGTAAATGGTGCGTAGAGAAACTTCTTCGTCATCTCTCCGAAGTTTTCCGCTACGTCATAACATTTTTATATAGTTTGGTTCAAGTTAAGGCTAGAATGGAACGTCGTATTTTCAGTGAATGTTTTTTATCAATTGAATTGTTTACGTAAATTTCAAAGAATATATATACAAAGGCACAATCAGCCACTTACTCTCCCACTCACACGCGCACAAAATGAACGCTGCACGTGCTTGGCGTTAAACACAGAATCTGCACTTTTAAGGCCCTGCAAGAGAAACCCTGCAAACTTTTAGGTACTCGTATTTGAGCGGGTGAAGCACTGACCGTGACAGGACCAAGCGTGCGTCTGTAAACACAATAACTATTTCGCAGTTTTAATTTGTTTAAAATTAGAAGAACCCACAAGGGTAAAAAGTCTATACAGGGTGTTTGGTAGAGGTACCGACAAATCAAATGAGCGTGTTCGGGGGCCCACTTGGAGAATACAAGTTGGCCAAAAAAAATCCCCGACACCCCAATTTTTTTTACTAAATCAGTTAGTTAGCTCTGTTTTGTATCCAATTTTGCTTTGCGTGGCCTGAAGGTGTATTAGAGAATTATTACAAAATTCAACTAAAAACATCCGGTCTAAAACAGATTTTACAAATGTTATGGTGGTAAATAGGTACAATTTCGGAGAAAAAGGGAAAAATCACAAAAAAAAGTTAAACATATTGGGGGGTCGGGAATTTTTTGGCCAACTTGTATTCTCCAAGTGGTCCCCCGAACACGCTCATATGTCTTTATCTTAATAAATTACCTTTTTTCTGATTACAAAAAATAATATAGTACTCTTAGTTGTCGCTCAATATATTGATAAACTCAAAACAAGAGATTTTTTCGTCGTTTTATTTGCGATTTTTTTTCTTCAAGATGACAGATAAATGTTGTCCAACATTATTATATAAGTCTTTTTTTTACTTTTAACTATGCGCTGTATTTTTTTTCAAGTTTGTATCAATAACTGTGCGTCTAAACTGTGCGACAAAAAAGTAGCGTTTTACGGATCTTTGGTTTAGGGCAGCGCCTTAAGAGGATTGCATAGCTACTTTCAGTTTTTTTAATTCTAAAAAAGGAAATTTATAGTACTTTGAAATATTGTAAAAAATACCCACTGAAATCGGACATTGTTAAGAGGTAGAAAAGAGTTTTCCCTTTTAGCATGGAAAGTACTAGCTATGCAATCTTCTTAATCTAAAGATGTAAGTATAAGCTCATAAAGTAGTTACATATCTCAAGCAATGTCTATTACCAGCATTGCTCTCAATTACTTGGGTTGCTATCGATTAAAATTACAAACGTAAATTAGTACTTTATTTGAAAACACAATATGCTCCACTGTTATCAAAAAGGGTACTTACTTACTAAAGAGGAGCTATGGTTGTACAAAAAATGTTTTAGCGTTCTTGAAATAAAACCATAATATACGGATTTTAATTTGCTATGCACTGCAAGTTTTTGATTGGTTTTAATATGTTAACCACAAAGCTGTTTAAACTATACAGTAAGGTACATGAATTTTTTAGGATAACAGATTACAAAACCTCAGTCTACTCGTATCTTGTACCAGTGTATTTCTCTTGATGTTATTAACAATTTACCTGTACGAAATACTGTTGCCAGACCTAAATTCAACATCAGAACGTGATCTGTGTTATTTGGACAGTATAATTGAAGCGAACCACACCGAAGCAATTCGATGTACTATCGCATTCAAACCAGGACTTCAAATAGAAAGCATCAAAGGCACTGCGCAGTGCTTTATGTCCTCAAATGGAACCCTCAACAGTACCACAATATTGTCAATACTGTTGGAATCTTCACCGTCAATTATAAAACCAAACCGTTAGTGTGGCTATTATAGGCATTGTAATTATATTTCATTTGATGTTTTTTGTTTGTTGATGAAAATCATCAAGACTATGCTATGGAGAAAGTAGTAAATGTACCAACTGACTACGAACTTTTGATAGTGAAACAATATAACAAGATATAATTTCTAAAAAAACAATATTATAAATAATTGAACCATTACAGTTTAGCTCACTAACATGTCAAAGTCAAATCTATATGAAGTACACAAGGATAGATCAAACATTTTTTAAAGTCCATCTAGCAACACAATTCGTAGACTTCTACCATTCTAGACCGACGAATTTGTTTGTTAGTCAGCGGGTCGACACGTAATTTGCCTAAGCCCGGGTAGGTCTACGTGTAGCTTTATTTTTGCACGTTCTCAATTTCTCGCCTCACTGGTTGTCGTAGAAAATGTATTATTAATTTACATAAATAAATAAAATTTGCATTAAAGGCGTCCTAGAAGATGTTACAAACTGTTACTTGAGTGCACTGGACTGCTTCGCAAAATCTTTATTTGCGCTTGTGTTTTAGGAAAAATACATGTAATGAATTATGTAAGGAAGTTATGTACAATATTTTTAGGTTTTGTGTCAGCTTAGCAGCAAAATAAGACAATCTTATATTATAACTACTTGAAATGATGACTGACTTGTGAACAAGAGAAGTTAAGAGTTTTATACGGGAGTGAATAATAATAATAATAATGCCGTCGGTGAGTGGCGACACCGTGGACCCTGATTCTCCCTGGGGCTAAATGAGACCCCTGACCCCCGGCTTGCCTTAATTGGCCGTCCGGGGGTGGAGACGCAAGAGCAAGTAACAAAAAGATCCAAGGGTGGAAGTGTTAAAGGGCATAACGCCGGTAGTAGCGCTCTAGTGAAACCACAGCACACCTCTCGACACCCTTTAGCCATCCTCACCAACGTTGCCCCTTTTGTCACCACTTACGGTGGCCTTTATGGGGGGCCCGTTTAGTGGATGGCAAGTCACCACCTGCCTAAATATTTTAACATGAGACTAAAATTGGCAGGTGCCGTAGTCTCTTCCATAGCCCACTATCTTCCTTATCACTAATAAGTTCATATCAATAGCCTGGCCATTTTACCCATATTTGTTATAGTTATAAGTACCTTGTTACCCTTCATCCAACATTTTTTCTGTTTTTTATACTCCTTTGTATTTTATACCAAACAGGCCTCTAAGTGTTGGCTACAGCCCCACTTATGCCTTTGTAAAGTACCGGATGAAATCCGAGATTTTGTTTTGAATTAAAGAAATAATAATAATACGTTTATTGTGCAATAATAATATGTTGCAAAACTCAGTGGAACATTGCCACCCATACAAGGATATGAACCTGTATCACGAGAGGAAGTGTCTTCCCATGTTGTTGTCTAAGATTCGACATATATCTATATATTTTTGCGTTCTCTATAAACATAAGTATTTTTATTTTAGTGTTAAGAAGTAGGCACATTATACAATAAGTACCGAGAAGTTTACTAGCGCGCATGTGTATGTGATTGAGTATTGTGTGTGATGTGTATATGTGTATGTGTTTGTAGTAGAGTGTATCCACGAGTATGGGTAAGTCAATGGTTTGTACAAGTTGTTCCTTCGGTCATCTGTGGTTATCTGTTGCTATATCGATACCTACAGATAACTCAGTAGTTGTGTGGATACCTTTAGATATCCACAGAAGCTCCGTTTTTCAAGATAATTAAATAATAGAAGAAAAGTTGTTGAATAAAAGCATGTCTACTTTTTAATTGTCAGAGTAAGATCTCGGCGGTCTTAAATCAAAGATCTCTCCAGTATTGCCAGAGTGGGTTTCATACTTGAAATTACAAAAAAAAAGTGTCTTGTTCACCAAACAAGCATTGTTGCTCTGAAAATCATACAAAGAATTACTAAACTAAATACTTCACTAACGGATGAACGAATAGAATTTGTTTTTATTACGTACTTAGTATAAGTTAATTATTATTAATTATCATCATAATTCAATCTCAATTAAATTTAAAAAGCATTTTAACAAAAGTGAACAGTTGTCGTTAAATTATTAATTAGTATTTGGACATTATAATGATTATGATATAAATTAACTCTTATCACTCTTCATACTTCTTACTAAGCATTTAAAATACATATGCTATATAACCATTTTATAAAATCAATAGAAAACAAACTCACTGTTTATTTATTAACTGTAAAAATAAATAAAAGCCTTCAAATAAATCTCCAAACTCTTGAAAGATACCAAGCTCGAAGTTTCAGTTAAACCAATAAAATTTAATTTAACCCAGACTTGGTTTTGAAATAGCAATCAACCAATTCTAAGAATAACAAAGCATCACGACCTTTATTATTTATATAAAGTTAATTAAAGTCATACAAAGATGTTTACGCAATCCTAAATACATAGTTCAAGAGCTAGCTACTTTGATTATTTGTAACATTTCTAATTTAAAATGTACCAACATTCTGAGTAATTGTATTAAGATCGGTATTCAATAAAGTATTTGAATTGAATCCTCTAATATTTTGAGTAAGTTGTATTAATATTGGTATTCAATTCAATAAAGTATTTGAATTGAATCCTCTAACATTTTGAGTAAGTTGTATTTATATTGGTATTCAATTCAATAAAGTATTTGAATTGAATCCTCTAACGTTTTGAGTAAGTTGTATTAATATTGGTATTCAAAAAAGTATTTGAATTGAACCCTCTTACTCCTCCATGATACTCTCATTAAAAGTGCATATTTTTAAAAGGAAAAAAAAACACGCTTTAACAACAATCGTTAACGCAACGCATAGGAATTTATTTGCAAAAAAAATAATATCATATTAAATAAAATACATACCTAACCTAATATACCTAATTTATGAATGAAAGGACGGATGGAAGTAAATGTACGTCACTGGTACGCAAAGGGTTAAATACCGTCTTAATTATATTTATTATACGAATAAAAAAGAAAATAAAATTAGTGTGTTTTCACGAGTGTCTGTTTTTACTTTATAAACGAAGTCTAACTAAATGAAAGATGAAAAAATAAAGCTAAAACTTAATTCATTTCATTGTAAAAAAAACCATGTGTAACAAAGGGCTATATTATATTGGCCCCATCAATACATAAACACAATAATGAATAATAACAATTAAGTTCACGCATAATTTGCCACGTAGACCTTAGCGGGACGTTTGCTACCATAATGCAAATGAGTTCTCTGTCTCGTTCTTAATAGTAAAAACACAAAAATATCAAACATGAACCAAACCAAATCTTCTTTTTTCGCAAGTATTGGTATCGAAGTCATGTCCTGTCATCGGAACATGTACGAAAAATAAAGGAGGGCTCCATGGCAAGTAAATCAAAAAAGAAGCACTCTAATAAATACAATTTGCACCAATACTGTACCATTATTTATTCTGCACCAACACATAAAGCTATTATATACTCGTATATATATTGTTTGGTTCAATTCTAGTCATTGTACTTGCAAACAGTCCGTTACGTCAATCATATTCATTTATCAATGTTACTATCTATTTTACTTTATATATTTTTACCAAGACGCCTCTGCTAACATACACCCAAATGGAATCTGACAGAATCCAAGGGTTCAATTTGTCATAAAATTTATCGCCAAGCCTCCGCCACCCACGCAAAGAGATTGGAAAAGTAGTTTTCAACTATGCCCTTATTAGACGTCAGGACTTTTCGACCTTTGTATGTCTGGCCCTGGCTATAGGGTTGTTGGATACTGGAAGATCATTTGAAAGAATGACTGAGATCCTCTGAAAGGTTATTCTTTGGAAGTTTGTTTCGTAGCGTTCTTTGCTAGTTGATTATTTTTAGCATCGGCTAATTTATTTGTATTTGAATAACCGTCTTGTTGGTTATGTTACCCTGATCGTTTGTTGTAGATTGATTTATTTATATGTTACTTTGGGAAACAATAGGTATTATTTTTTATAATGTGTGAAAGAAATAACGGTAAATATTATAAACACGTTTTTTACTTGTTAGTTTTTTTTGACTACTATTTCACTTGGGTCAGTGATGATGCGGTTGAATGTGGTATCAGGCTAGACCTAAAATAGCGACTAGCGCTCGAAGGCAGCTGCTGAAACTCATCGTTTGGTGCTAAATCTAAATCACACACAGGACAATACAAACACATCTGACTATACTCAACACTCGTACTTACTCCTTCTAGATATGCAATCGACAGAGATATTTGCTGTAAATATCAAACTATTTGGACATTTAGGAAGAACTAGCTCTCACAAACACAGGGCATCCTACCGTGAGAGCTAGGGTTCTAAACAATCTAACTTTGTAACCTTATATATTTGTATTCCATAATCACAATACAACTAACTTGTAATACCTACAGCACTATGTGTGCTTTAGTGTTGTGTGTAATTATTGAAATTTACTCGTATTTAATATTGTGTTTTGTGTTAATTGTAAGTTACGAAGTTGATTTTGGTATTAATAAGATGCTTATTATTATGCTCAGCGGTTTTAATCTTGAGAATAGTAGCTAGCCAGCTGGCAACCGGAAAGTGCTCTATCACCATGCTGTAGATACCGGGTTTCCGCGGTAGATAGTAAGATGTAGGGATCGATCTGTGGCCCGTTGGATTGGCGGCTTATTTACATTACTCCTGGGCTATCAACGCTGCAAAATTAATAATAAATTATTGACTATTATGTTGTTATTTCACTGGTCATAATATTCTTACTGACTCGCTCCCCTCTGCTGTCGGTAACCAGGATAACAACAGATTTTCATTGTATCTGGTACACAACTACAGGGGCCTTACTATCAGCTTCTTAAAAACCATGCAAGTTCCGTGCAGTTCTTAAACCTGTCATAAACAGTTTTGAATGAAATCATACCATGACGCTCATTTAGTTGAATTGTTTGCATACTGTTTTCTCAAAAGTGAACGGATAATAATTTTGCCTCTGGCATTCTAATAATTTACTATTACCAACATTGTAGACGCCTAGACGTTTGTAATCTAATAAATTGAGTGGATTTAGAGCGACATGTTAACGAGAGTCCATACAAAAAAACAGGTGATCGGTTTTTCTGCGGTTATTGAATAGTAGGCCTGGGCAGACCTGCTTTAAAGTTGTCATGGTACGAATAAACCGGGCAGTTGTCTAGAAGTCCTGCTTTAAGAGCTCATAGTAAGGCCACAGTACAGACTTGGACAGCTGGAAGGCATAATTACGATAACTCTAATTGTATTGTTTATATTAATCCAGATATAAAATACAATTCTATATATACCACCGTCCTCATAATTTCTTGAATGCTATTCAACATCCACAATTGTCTAGAAGAGTGATCAAATCGATAACGAGACAATTATCACATTAAATTTACATACGATTTTTTACATATCAAAACAGTAGCATCTCAGAAAAGTGTTTTACTCTTTGTCTATGTTTTTATAGAATAGTCTATTAATAGTATAAGAGACACATATATTTTAATTATTTTAAACAAATGAACTTCTAACTATTTAATACAGAAAATGTCATGTAAATAAGTCAGATGGTTCCAACGCACTGATCTCTGCATGAAAAGTCGCTTGCCCGCAAGCGTCTTGCACTCTTCATAAAAAGGCCACCTGATGTAACATATACGACATAATTATATGTTCCACATTACTTTTATAAACACAGATATTATTAACGCTTACTATACCGTGATAATTAAAACAAAAGATTTATGAATGAAACTTACGTACATTAACGTCTCTGGTACGCAAAGTGTTAATATTCTAAAACCCAAAATTGCATTCAATAACAATAAACTTTTCTACAGCTTTTCTTCTCCCACTCTTTCTGTTTAGTCATACCAAATTAACTTCTCTTACAGTCTTGCAAGTCAGCATATGAATTGCAGACGTGTCATTCCATACTAGTGAAACGTGAAAACCCTTATGTTTTACTACCGCAATAAAACCGCTGAGTATCCGCACTAGGGTTCGTAGAAGCCTGCAGATTCAAGATACGTAACCACTTTACCGTATAAGGTAATCCAACGGCCGCGAATCGCCCTCCGAAATTACTCTAGGAGATGTTAATGGAAAGCTATGGCTTACGCGGTGAAACAATGTCCTCTGGAGGAAATAATTTCGTTTAGTTTTACGTGGACTCGCGTTAGTTCTACAGTAGTTGCTTTATTACTTTTTTGGTGATAGAAAAGTAAAGTTACAACTTGTAGGTGCTACAGTTGATACAGTATTGTTTCACTGACAACCATTGATGTGAAACAGTCTGAAATAATGCTTCCAATCACAACAGATTACAATGTTCTAGACAAATTCTGATCTCTGTAAAGGTAACGATTAAAATGTGCGTAGATACTCGTATTAATTATAATATAAATGATTGTGCGATTATTGAACATATTGTAAGAGCTATTAATAATGTATATAATGGCAATTTGAATGTTAATAACGTCTAGTTACAAGTGATTTTATGTTTTTGAGTTTTCAATATTGATACACGAAAATGTCCGGCCGCATATAGCAATGCGGTATCAACAATAGGGAGGATATCAATTATCTTATTGATTCCGTGCAGAATCAATGCAGGCAAGTCTTAAATAGCCGAGGAGGAAACAACTGTATTAAATATCAAGGTGTCCAGATGACAAGTTATTATTTCACTTAAAAGTAACGCGCATTATTAGATTTTTAGAATTGCCCCGAAAAAGGATTGAAGGGCATTGCATTATTTGCATACTCGTACTTTTACATGAAAGTCCATTTGTGTTTATTTGTACCAAGAACTGCATATAAGCATTCTTACAAAAATTTTAATATTCTATTATTTTTTTTATATGAAGGTTGACATTTACCGGTTTATTTTTTTTAACAAATGTTAGTTCAATTCGCACGCGTATTACTAAGGTTTTGTTGTGGGACGTCGGTTTAGAAATGCTTTTATCAAAAACTTATTGTCAATAAGTAAATTATTAAGAACGTATGGTTTTTGTTACATTCTAAGTACTTTCTTAGAATAGTAAATATTTATTCTAAATAACTTTATACGTTTTACTTAAGTTAAGAAATACTTCTTCATAATACTAAATTTTAAAGTATTACCAAATAAATAATCCAAACTATTCCTAACGTTTTGACTCTTTCCTTTTACAAAGTCAAAAGTTCTATCCAATTTATTTCAAACCTGGTTTTCTCTATTTACTATATTCCTTGAACACACAGATCGGATAAATCCAATTTTTAAGGTCCGACTTACAAAGAATCTGTGACCCAAATTTCTGGGTCAGACCTTCGGAAGGTTGAACCTCTTGTAACTCTGTGATAGATTGTCCTTACTTATTCACTGGTCAATAAGCTTTCAATAAGGGTAAATCAGAGCAAAGTAAAAAAAATACTACGAAAAGAGATTAATGGATATTGATTTTTTAAATTTCATATTTAAACCTTGTTAGTACTTACACCACGATTCCAACTTTAATTTAATAACAATAATTTACAACAGATCCCCAGTAGTTTTTTGTTTTTACTAAGTGATCAAATAGACCCCAAGCAGAATTGTAAACTTCTGCTTGGGAATGAACTACTTTGTTGCACCAGGAAGATCACTTGTCTAATGAGTACAATCATAATAAAACTGTGGGTATCTCACGAATTGCCTTAATACTGATACCTTACACGTTACCTACAGTTTACAGGAAAAATATTTCGCACTGCAATATTAGTCACTAAACTACATTCTTCATAAAGAGACTTCTCCGGCTGCTACAAAAGTTTGCATGTAGTTAATTTGAAGAGTCTAGCTTGTTCATGCTGGTTGTAATACTACAACCACAGATTACTGAATAATACAACTCAGTGCTCCAAACTTAAAGCAAATACAAAGGTTGGTTATTGCGTCTTGTACGACCAACAACTAAGTTTCATACCTTACATCTATCTACACATAGTTGGTAGTTGCTTGCACTACACTTTTACTAGTATCCACTAACTGTTAAAAGATATTTTATATATTATAGATACCAGCACTAAGACATACTTATGCTACAGCATTCTACTTTTATATACAGGTCCCTAATGTATTGATTTGAAGAATGCCTTTAAATATGTTTCTCAAAACACCTCTAGTATTACAATTCCCCTCAAACAACAATAACGCATTTCTTACAAATCCTGGCTCACGAAATCAAGCTCAAATAATAGCTACCACTAGACGTAACCAGGTTTTTCCACCTCGTATTTTCCGTATTAAGTATTTTGTTGAAAGCCCTTACCCTCTTTGTTGCGGATCCGATATCATCCCTTCAAAATTATGAAAGTGTATAAACATTTTCACGCCCTACGATTCACCCCCTCATTTCCACATTTTCCGTCTCGGAGTTATTATTATCAAATCAAGTTATAGATAGGCACACAACGTTTTTAACACCAGTATGGGACATCACTACATATAATAGAACTGTAGAGGTCGAATATCTATACATTGAAAAAAAAAATGCTTAAAACCGAGTCAGAGGTATGTAAGGAGTGAATTCGAATAATGTTTTTTTTTGTTTCTCTATTTGTCTGTTTGTCTGTCTGCTTGTACGGGCTAATCTCTGAAACGACTGGAATGATTTAAATGAAGTTTTGTACGGTGGTAGCTTATAGCCCTGGTCAACAAATAGGATACTTTTTATCCCGGTTAATTAAAGAGTTTACGTGGGATATTTAAAACAGCCTTGCGAGCGTAGCCGCTGGTGGGTCAGCTAGTCTGATTTTATAACAAAAATACACATGTGATACTCATCGACATACAAAAAAGGTTAAATAACAAATTGACACATAATAAAAACACACAGAAGAGGAACGTAATTCTCTGTAATCATTTTACCAGATCCATTCTAGTAGATTATTTTAGCAAATCTCTAATTTGTTGGTTACTTTTCCAATGCTTCCGTCACGAAGCAGCAGTGAGTTACAAAATATAATTAATTACTAAAGAAAAATGATCCTATATTTAGGCTGTTATTGTATAACAACATTTTACCGATATCTTTATTCATGTATACATCCTACTGTTTTTATATTAGCTATAGATACTAAGGTAGATAAAAGTTGCATGTCTGTTCTGTTCTCCCCTATAATAATGGAAAATGAGTTAGGTATCTAAAGTCTAAATCATTGTTATATGATACTATAATTTTATTTTGAGGGGTCTGAACAAAAGTTGTTTGTGTCAATACAATTTACTCACGCATGTCCAGGCTGAAATTACGATACGAGGCAATACGAGCAACAATCGCCATTCGACATTTGTTTGGCATTTGTCATCACCACCAGATACCGCCAGATTGCCCAAATTCTGCTCCAGACATTGAATCTCTTTATTGAGAAAAAGCTTTGGTGTTGTTGTGTGTTGTTTGTTGTTCGGTGTTGTTTTGGTAATTTTTTTAATTTAAGGATTGTACGATAATCTAGGCTTACGCTGTGTAAATTCTAGTACCTAATTAATATCACTTTAAAAGATATTATTGTAAATTCATATATTGCATATCATACTCTAATCATGCAGTCACTATAGTTATTAACAGGTTCAATGTTATACATAAAACTTCAATCCATACATTCATGATTACACATCAATACAAATTTGATGTATTTTTAACCGAGTTGAAAAAGGAAGAGCAACAGTACACAAACACCAATTTCTCCCCCGTTTGTGGACCGATTCTCAAAATTGTTTTTTTGTTTGGTAGAGTAGTAGAGTATACTTCTGAAGAGGTCTCATTTAAAATTAATCAAATATGGTCAAGCAGTTTTTGAGCTACATTGCAATAACTGAAAAGTGTTCCGCTTTTCTTGATGACATCATTTACGGTGAATGACAATCGAACCCTTATGCAATGGTCACTAAAAAGGGTGACTTTTTTTACCAAAAATGGAACCGACTTGAACGCCAACAAAAAATTGTGAAATAACTTGTTGAAGTCGGTACCATGATAGTTCAAAAGTACCTATTATCACAATACTGTGCGCATGGTACCGACTTCTACAAGTTATTTAACACTTTTTGGTGTAGAAGTCGGTTCCATTTTTTGGTAAACATTTTTTTATCATCTCTTTATTTTAGTTATTTTGTTTAAAATCCCCCCTATGGATTTGATAAAAAGAACCAGGCCCCCAGTCCCCGGCAGCCCCGCTATTCCTGGCTACGGTAGCGGCCACGGTAACGGTGGGGCAGAGGGTGCTAAGAATCCCCGGCGGACGCCCGGCTACCATCCCTAACGACGACGACTGGTCCTGGTGACACACAGCATACGCACGATGAGGACAGACGAGAAGATATATGAGCTGGAAGAAGAAATGAGTAAGTTACACGGGGACATTGTGGGTTTATCTGAAGTCATTCGAAGATGTCTTTTATTCAGTGAATATATACACACTATAACACAGTTACAATGAGCAGACCAAAGCAGACCCAGTTCAAATGTATACTTCGCTTAACAATATACGGCACCATGGCAGGCGGCACAAACAAACACCAGAAGACTGTTTACACTGCATAACCGTATCCCCACAGCTCAGAATTAATTAGTCGACAAAACAGTGAATATTCCTCAGAGGTAGAATACTTTTCTTGTATTTTACGTGTCCGATCTCTCTCATTTCATTACTCCTTTGCATCCAGAAGAAATACAACAAAATATCTGGACTAAACAACAAAAGAGAGATGATCTGACAACGAAATGGTTTCGAACATTCACTTTTAAATGCGAAAAGCCTCTTTCAAAAATAACGGAGGCCGAAAATTTAAACAAAATAAAAGAAAGATATTTTCTAAATAATGACTTTGTTATTCTAAGCATGATTATTGTTAGTGCTCAATGTCGTACTGACAGTAACTTGCTAAAGCAATCAAACTAGATATGACTATAGATGATTTAATATATTTTAATAAGATGTAATCCAATAATGATTAAATGTATGATTCTACACTAGAAACTGTAAAATATGGTATGCTCAATTGCTAGCAACTGCTGTGAAATTTATGAAAAAAATTACTTACACAATAGATGTTCATAGCATAGTAAATATAAAAAACCATTCTTGCTCTGCTATCTCTGTGCAACGTTACGTTGTGTCGTCAGCAAAGCTATTAAAACTCATTTAGTGTACGTGATAACAAAGAACGGAAGAGGATATGCATCAATTTGCATAATCCATGCATCAAATGTCGTTAATTTTCTTTTAATGCGCGCCGGCAGATGCGAAACGCAAACATCGGGGAAATTCTCTTCGTAGGCAGGGAGGTGACGTATACATTTAATCAATTTATGTAAATAATTTACAAAACAAATCAAAAAGTAGGTAACTTTTTATATAGTTTTGCTCTTTCGTGGCACGACTTGGTATTTTTGATTTCGTATTATATTTCAAGATATGCGTATATTAAGGTAAGCGTGTGTATAATGTTGGATTGTTAGTTTGTATATTGTTTGGACGCGCATGAGTTCAGTCAAAGTCATATATAAATAAAGTTGGAAAACATGTTTTTTTAAAATTTATAGCTCAGAGAAATGAAGAGACTGAACATATCATTAGCAAGAGTGAAACTTTCTATCAAACAACAGACTTGCCCGCACAACGTCTTGCTAACATAAATATCAGTCATTGCTTCTTGATTTCATCTTCGCTTTCCATCAGGCGAGAGGGAGTCACTTTGATGATCCATTATAAAAATAATCAAAAAAAATCGACAAGTGTAATTGAAAAGTGATTCATTACACAACGAAACACGAAAAGAATGAAGAGCGTAGAATACTAATACTCTTTCATGAGCTTTACATATTTGTATATATACCTTTTGTATTGTTATCAGTAATTCAATATTAATTTACGAAAACTACTCATGTTAATTTCAAACCTGTTCATTGAATAAAGAAAACTTAATTCTGTGTTTGTTGTAAATGATTTGATTTACAATTTTTTTTTGAATGTTTTTATTTTTATGTTATTACTAGTTGCGCTCCACGGTTTAACTCGCGTGGTGATGGATAATGATGATGATGATGATGATAAAAAGTATCCTGTGTGTCAATACAGCGCCTCATATACTTCCATACCAAATTTTATCAAAATTGTCTCAGCAGTTTAAGCGTGAAAGAGTAACAAACATCCATACATCTATACATCCATACTCACAAACTTTCGCGTTTATAATATTAGTAGGATGTAGATAGATAGATAACGCTTTATTGTACATAAAACAAACGTGGATACATTTAATATACAATTATCAATACTGTTGTACAATGGGTGGTCTTATCGCTTATAAGCGATCTCTTCCAGACAACCTTTGGATGGAGATAAATTATGATATACGAATAGACGGCAATGTATTTGAAAAACAACGTCAAAAGTAAACCTAAATAATATGAAAATTACATAAACTACACTTTCTTCGAAGGCAAAACACCGGAAACGTGGCACAAGAGCGTGGTGGTGCTGTTCAAAAAAGGTGATAAAACCTTATTATTTAATTATTATAGGCCCATACCATTAATTATTATACAGCAAGGCCACTATGTCAGTCCGTTTACAGGACCAGAGTACGGAACAAATTCCATTGCAGAGAGGTGTGAGACAGGGAGACGTCATCTCTCCGAAACTGTTCACTAACACATTGGAGGATGTTTTCAAACTTTTGGACTGGAAAGGATGTGGCATCAACATTAATGGCGAATACATCACTAACCTTCGTTTTGTCGATGATATAGTTATAATGGCGGAGTCGCTCGAGGATATCGGCACCATGCTCAACGACCTCAGTAGAGTTTCCCAACAGGTTGGTCTTAAGATGAACATGGATAAGACGAAAATCATGTCCAATGTCCATGTTCCACCTATACCGGTAATTGTTGGAAACGATACACTCGAAGTTGTAGACGAGTACGTCTACCTGGGACAGACTTGGACAGTCTGTCCCAGGTAGACGATTAGGTAGGTCCAACTTCGATAAGGAGGTCGCATGAAGAATCCAGCTCGGATGGGCAGCGTTCGGGAAGCTTCGATCCATCTTTTCGTCCCTAATACCTCAGAGCCTGAAAACCAAGGTTTTCAACCAGTGTGTGTTGCCAGTGATGACTTATGGCACTGAGACGTGGTCCCTTGAAGTCTCTCAACGAGCAATGGAGAGGGCTATGCTTGGGGTTTCCCTGCGTGATAAGATCCGAAATGAGGGATCCGTAGGAGAACTAAGGTCACCGACATAGCTCTCAAAATTAGCAAGTTGAAGTGGCAATGGGCAGGCCACATCGCTCGCAGAACTGATAACCGATGGGAAAGAAAGGTTCTCGAGTGGCGACCACGCACCGGAAGGCGTAGTTTAGGCCGGCCCCCCGCTAGGTGGACCGACGACCTCATAAAAACCGCGGGGAATCGCTGGATGCAGGAAGCGAGTAGCCGGTCCAAGTGGCGTTCTATGGGGGAGGCTTATGTTCAGCAGTGGACGTCTTCCGGCTGATAATGATGATGATGATGATGATAAACTACACAAACATAACTTAATATAAATAAATAAATATTTATAACAAATAAATAAATAAATATATAAATACATATATATTACATATATAAATACATACACATCATATACACATTCCAAAACATATTTAAAGAAACGTATTCATATAATATTATATAAATTTTTAAATGCAAGTGACTAACAAAAATAACATTGAATCAACTTGAAAGTTAAAGCCTCTTTACTTGGTCTTTAAAGGCAGGAAGTGTCTCCGCGCGTTTAATTGAGACCGGCAACGTATTCCACAAACGAACAGCTTGAACGGTGAACGATTTGGCATAAAAGAAGCTAGAATGTGGAGGCACCTTGAGAGAGAGATTTTCTGATGACCTAAGTGTGTGTGTACCCGAAGAGTTAAAAAAGGAAAAGCGTTTTTTAAGGTAGTGCGGGGATGAAGGATTGAATAAAATAGTGTACAAAAGAGAAAGAATATGAGACGTATGGGAAGCCACCTGAGCTTAGTACGAAATTGTGAAACGTGATCATATTTGCGCAAACCAAATATGAATCTGATACAAAAGTTCTGGAGACGCTCTAGTTTGTTTAGCTGGTCCTCTGTGAGGTCGAGAAAGCAGGCATCGGCATATTCTAAGACAGGGAGCAATAGAGACTGCGCAAGCGACACTTTAGTGGCTATTGGTAAAAAATTACGGAGTCTTCTCAAGGAACCCGCAGAAGCAAATAACTTACGACTTGCAGCCTCAACTTGGGGAACCCATGTTAGAGATTGGTCTAGAATCAGACCTAGATTTTTTACACTATTGCTAAAGGGTATAGATGTACTTAGACGACAATAATGAAGATATACATCCATAGGGATGTATGTAAGTTTATTACTCTTTCACGTTATAGTTTTTTTTTCGCAAAAAGTTTGTGTGTATGGATGTATATCTATACTCACAAACTTTCAGGTTTATAATATTAGGTATTAGTAGGATTTATTAAGGGAAGCTGGCAGAATAAGCAAGAGAAATATAAGATGATAAGCGGTAACTTCTGCTTATGAACACTGACTTAAATAGCAGGACGCGTCTACTTAGAACGTACATGCTTTGATCATAGTGAAAACAATAAACTAGTACATAAAACAATAAAAGCTTTTCTAGAAATCTCTAGAAACAAAATAAAACACAGACGCAACCGTCAGTGCGTGAGACTGATTTGCACTTGGCTAGTACTTTAAAATTTTATGAGCAATATTAACTGGCCTTAGACAGAATGACCGGTGACTCTAACAATACAAGTAGTGTACAGCGGCAAAAATTTTCAACTAGATATTTGCAGACTTCCTGATGTGGATTTCATTTGGTGCAAATGAGCGTACTTATTGGTTTTTGCACGTCTGGCTGAATTTAAAGAAGATAGTTTAGTTTAAAAGAAATTTAAAGCTTTCTCTGTGTTTACGTTGAAATTTTGTACGGCTAAATGGTAACAGGGGCATCTTTAGGTCCCTTGGCTTCGTTTTTGGCTAAACAAAGTTAATTAACAAAGTAAAAGTTATTGGCATCAATTCCTAAACTGAATTACTATTTGCAAATGATTATAAAGACTACATATAATGGAATAAGTTCTCCTTCCGAGCAGTTTCATTCCGGCCGATACAAACGTCGAAGGATGTTGCCATATTAATGCCATATTCGAGTGAGCTACAAGATAGTTTTTACGACCACCTCAGCTCGAATCGCAAAACTAAGCGTAATAAGATTTAGGAGACCGAATTCTAAATATGCATCATCCGGTTACGCAAACAAGATGCTACCAAGACAATGCGCCAAGCGTCAAGTGTTAGTTCGAACCAGTTAATTTTTATCAAAGGAAATATGCCGAAGTCAGGAAAGCAGAGAGAGTAACAAATGAACTAAAGTGTCCAATTAGAGAAAACAGCAAAGTTATTTAAGTATCTACCGAATAACGGAAAACTTTGACTCTTTACTAGAGACCGATACCGCTTCAACCCTTCTCGTGAAAAGTGAAATGTTGACGGAAGAGTTTCAATACAAACACAAAAATACGGTGCGTTGATCTGTTTAAAAAGAAGGATAAATACTTATTTGTCTTTAATTACAATGCTTTTCACTAAGCTTTTACCACGATCTAAATTTTGTCTTATTACCATTAAGCAAAAAATCGTAAAAGTTGAATTGCCACCAGAGTATTATTTCCACACGACACTGTACTACACGCATCTGTACCTTAAGATACTTGTTATTCAAACCCAATAAATGCCATCATTTCTTTTTTGATATATATTAGGTGTCTCTTATTTTGACGACCTCGCCTGCTCATTATGCTTTGGGTACTTCACTAAGTTTGTGCTTAAAAATATGCTACCAAGCGGTTTGCAATCATACAAAAATTTACCCCGCAATTAAACATGTTGCAGTGCCTTTAAAACATAACTACTATACAGCGCAAAACATAATAATAATAATAAAAATGTGTTATTTCACGCCTTCATCTACCTATATCAAAAATTTCAACAAAATCGGCTAACACAAAATAATAACATGGTATCAATTCATCCTTCCGTCCAAACAAATAATTTTAGGCATTTATAATATTAGTGTTATAAGGTGTAAAAAGTTATCACTGGTGTCATTTGATCACGACTTTCCTCTAAGCCACTATTGTTGCCTGTACTATAAATTGTAAGTATACAAATAAAGGATATTAACACGGTTTTAAACGCCTGTTTCTTTAAATATCAAAGGTCTGTGTGAAAATTTCAACGTCTAGACTTGGTGCAAATAATACAAACAAAACTCCCAACACCAGGCGACAGAATCGAAGATCAATGGGCGACAAAGTGAATGCGGACTCAACCTTCCGCTGAGGCTACCAGGCTGTGACTATATGGAACACAGTGAACAAACTTCTACGATGAAGACGTTCTACGAATTGGTGCGAAATGAATTTGTAAATGCGCACACTTTTATGCCGTCTCACTCTCACCTAGTAAATGAACTCTCATGCTAATTCACTCTTAGAACTGATAGAGCATACGAGCGACCGCAATTCAATATTACTGTATATGCGGAATATACTATAACGCGTTGTTTGTTGGTTGGTTGGTTTGTCAAATGAAAAAAAAAACAAGTACACCACAATAGTGTTTTTTTTTATACAGATAGAAAAAAAGCATACATGAGAAACAATTAAATAATTTTCATTCCAAATCAACGGAATTCATTGTTCCCAATTGTATCTCTTCTCAGCTGATTCGCTCTTGGCAGAGCGGTCGTGACCGTCATGTAGTAGTAGTATTGGGGGCAGATGTTATTCGCTTAACGACGTCCCGCCATCTCTCTCTCTGTTGTCCCTGTATGTAATACGTAGGTATTAAAAAATTGAGTCATAACAGTCATAACACCACGCAGATGTAGTCAAAAGGTGTAGAATAAAAATATTATATTACCTTATTTACTAGTGCAAGTTTATCCAAAGATAGTATTACGTAGAGTCTAAAAACAATACATACTGACTATAAAGAAATTATTGTCATTATTTGAATATCAATACGGATTGCATACAAATATACAGATTTATTATACTCTTAATGTATTATACATAGGCACCTACTACTACCTCAGGCGCAGGCCACATAAAAATGGAGTTGGGCGCGGACATGGCGCGGGCGGCTTCGTAATCCTTTCAAAGTTCATACAAAATACATGGAAATAAAGCGCAATTTTGAAGCTGACTAACTGGCGCGGGCCAAAATAGCGCGTCATAACCACGTCCAAGCAACGACATACTGTGTTTTCTAAATTGCGCTTTATTTCCATGCGTGTTGTATGAAATACGAAGAAATTTGAATGGAATAGGAAGCCACTGGTGCCATGTCCGCGTCCAACGCCATTTATGTGTGGCCTGCTCCTTAACTCGAGCTCCATAGAGACTGTAAAGCAGTGCTATGATCAAATCGTAGGCTGAGACTATCTTTATTGACCTAATAAAGTAATATATCTAGGCTATCATTATTATTATTGAAAAAAAGCAGTTTTACTTTTTTCCCAAAATTTTTTTTTCTTATTTTGTCTTACATATAAGTTAGTTTATCTACACTAATGTTGTAACATTCTACTTATGTTTCCAATACTTGACTTATAATTACTACTGTTATAGAACAGACAACAAAACACTCAATTTAAGCAACTTCACATGATGGTATAATATCCACATCGATATCGTAAAATCTCATTATAACATCAAGAAAACTTCGTCGAAACTACTAAACTTACATACACAAAACTCTTTGGTAAGATCTTGTGCCAATTAAATAAAAAAAGAACAGCGCGCGCTCGCTCCTGATTGGCCCTGCGCGCGCAGCTGCATTTTAATGGCGGCAAGTTTACTGTGACAATAAATACGCGTGAATTTAATGTTTGTTTTGTTTTTAAAATACAAATTAAAAGTTAAAAATGGATAGCGACGATGATATTTGTACGCCTCCGGATATTCTAGAATTGGCAACAAAAGTAACTCACAATTCTCAATTGCCAAAAAAATCTAGAAAATTATATGAAAAAGAATATAATAACTTTTTGGCATGGAAGACCGAAAAGAAAACTACATCATTTTCTGAAAATGTCATTCTTGCGTATCTCAAAGACCTCTCCGACAAATTCAAATCATCTTCTATGTGGGCTAAATATTCTATGCTCAAGTCCACACTGAGTATCTACAACAATATTGATATCACGAAGTATTCAAAGGTCATAGCGTTCCTGAAACGCAGTTCAGAAGGACACAAGGAAAAAAGTCCTTGACGTTTACATCAGGTCAAATAAAGATGTTCCTGGAAGATTCACCAGATATTTTGTATCTTTTTGAAAAGGTAAGTGTATTTTAGTTCTGTTATTTAATCTACCTAGTACTTACGTACTACACACGCAAGTTATCTAGACACTCCGTTTAAGCGCTTTGTGTATAAATTTGGTAGTAGGTACCTACACTTTACTACTTCATAAATCATAGTTTTTGCCTTGGCTATGTACCTCAAGCTTATTATATCGTTTATTGTTACAGGTTGCACTAATCTTCGGCATAATGGGGGCATGCCGAAGGCAAGAGCTATACAACATCCAGTTCGATGAAGTCTCTAACATAGACGACAGTACAATCATGGTGAAAGTTTCGAAAACAAAAACGAAAATAGATCGTTCTTTCGTTGTGACGGGCAACTGCTATGCCGTATGTAAAAAAAAATGGAACTTCGACCCACCCCCTGTCGAAACCCTGCCTTTTTCTTGAGCTATAGATCGGGGAAGTGCGTCGATCAAAGAATTGGTATTAATAAATTTGGTGCTCTGGGAAAAACTATCGCAAGTTTTTTGAATCTGCCTAACCCAGCGTTGTACACGGGGCATTGCTTCCGGCGCACCTCGGCAACCCTTCTCATAGATAGCGGTGGTGATTTGACCGCACTGAAACGACACGGGGGGTGGAAGTCTTCTACTGTGGCTGAAAGCTACATTGATGAGTCTTTAATGAATAAAATTCAAGTCTCAAATACGATCTTGAACAGTATAGAAAACAAGACGAATGAAGTAATTATAAATATTCCGACTCCGTCTACGAGCTCTACTGCTTGCCCCGCGACCGCTACAGCTGCTGGATCAATAATTAACATTAACTTTCAAAATTGTACCATCCAATATTTGAACAATTATTATAAATAAACTATTGTCAGCTTTTACTCTTGTTGTTTGATTAATTGCATTAGTGAAGATAAAGTAGTGTATGCAACTGCATATAACACGGGTATTAAAACACTCTTTACTATTATGAAACTCGCTGCGCTCGTTTCATAAACTCACACTCGTGTTTTAATACCCTTCATTATATGACAGTTGCATAAACTACTATTTTAGGAAGAACTTATGTTTTTATGGTACTTCAATTATGTTATGTGCAAAAATTCTTGATGTGGTATCCACAGAATTCGCCCTATTCTAGTATCTATTTAATGACTTTTGTTTATTCTCCTTTCAGTTCAGTTCCTCCAATCTTTAACTTAAACTTACTGTCATGCTACGAAGAAATAGTGTCAGGAAGCATAACTCAGAACAAATTCCACACAAAAAGTGGTCCTTCCAAGTGGTCAAACCAAAGCGACGTATGATTCCAAATACGAATTACTTCCGAGGTTACAAATAGACATGTTTGGTGATTGGTTTAAATTTCAGAAGGACAGCAGGGATTGGTCCACGCGCGTTCTGCAACGTCTACTAAAACAGCTGAGTCATAGCGGCGTGAACGATGTTATTAATTTAGCACGACTTTTATTGGTTCATTGTTTAAGGCAGTTACTCTTCCTGATATTATTCTTCGTAGCTGTCATGTACATCTTTGACTTAAATAGGCATTGAAAATTAATAAAGTTCCAGTACTGTTTGCTTTCATGTAGCGTATAGTTTCTAGACTCTAGTCAATAGTGTCAATACATAGCTTCAGATATTGGATGAGAAACAGCAGTCAGTGTAAGATTTGTTTCTAATTTAAACGTGGCACTCTATTTCATTAATGGATAAGTGTGAGAGACTAATATAACTATATAGAAATGAATAATGTATAGTCAAACGAAAATTTATACGAATTTTGGAGAACCTATCTATATAGTAATCTATTTTTTTTTAGTTATCACTAAACTTCCTACAAATCTAATAGACATAAAGAATCGATATACTCACAGATATTAGTTTTATATATTTTGACTGTTGAACTTACGCAGTAGGTACAGTCGATTATCGTATCCAGCTGGGTGCGCGAGTTTCCTATGAAAAAAAGTGACCTGGACGTTCATGAAACCGGTCGAGATATTCGACTGCGTTCACCGCGAATGTTTAACCATCAAATAATAAAATGTCTAACTTAACCCGTCCAATGTAAGTTTAAGTTAATTTTGGTTTCTTTTCGAACTATGCATAAAAGTTCAGATAACAAATGCAATTTGAAAAAATTAATACCGACTTCCATTCCATTACTTTGGTAAAAATCAGTTATTGGAATGTAACTCAAAAACTACTTGATCGAATTTGATGAAATTTAAATAGAACTACAAGGGAAGCACCAGCTTTCAAACAAAAAAATAACCTTGAGAATCCGGTCCACCCAATCGAAAGTTATGAGATAACAGTAAAAAAATACAGTCGAATTGAGTACCTCCTCCTTTTTTTGGACGTCGGTAGAAAAATACTATTCTTGAATAGTTTGACCAACTAAAAGCAAATTTATACCGGTGGAATGAATTGGATTTTATAAAATTAGTAACAAACAAGAGGTAACAATGTGTAATACATTTGGTGTACGCGCAACATGGCCTAGCACTTTTTTGCGTATACACATGGTGTACGCTCGACACGCGATGGGTTAAATACCTATGACAGTTTCAATAAAGTTGTAGGTAAGAGTTGACCTATGAAGTTATATGATTATTAACGGGATATTTACCGTGGTAAGGTTGTGGAATGAGCTCCCGATATTTCGGCGCAGTTACATGCACCATGTTCACGGGAAGACTGTCTTCCCGTGAACATGGTGCATGTAACTGCGCCGAAATATCGGGAGCTCATTCCACAACCTTACCACGGTAAATATCCCGTTAATAATCATATAACTTTAGAGAACAACCGTGATAGTTTAAAACAGTGTTTGACCTATGAAGCTTACAAACTTTATAATTCGCAAGTGGCAATTTTCATTACGTCGTTCATAAGTATGTTGATTGTCAAGAAAATCTGTAGACTCTGTAGAACAGTGTTCTTCAATCTTATTGATTTCGCGACCCCCTTACGGGTTGAAAAATTCTGACGACCTCCTTGTCGGACATACCAAGGATATAAAATGTAAAAGACTACGATAATGATTTTCTTTATTTTGATACCTTTACTTATTAGTCTGCAAGAAGACCCAAGAAGTTTGCAAAGATGTAAAGAGGTAAGTTCGATGTTGATTGGAAAAAATGTATCGCTATTTGTAGCGATAGAGTTAAAGCTATGACAGGTATAAATAGCGGACTAGTTATGAAATTTAAATCTTTAATGGAAAACACATCAAGGACCCACCGTTGTCTTCATTGACAAGCCCTAGCTGCAAAAGTATTACCTTCTGATTGAAATTACGTGTGTGACGACCTGTGTTAATCTTGGTGGATATTAAAACTAATGAGACTTCAATAAGAAAATGATTATTTTGTTAACGTTTCAAAATAGCACTACTATTTGATGCACATTTGAAAATTAAACAAGCTCATACTTCTCACTAAAATTACAGTAAAAATATAGGGAAACAGTACGGAAACTACCTACAAACGTTCGAAACGGCTCACTAACACAAACATGCACATCGACGAGAGCCCTAAGCGGTTGTCGCAAAACTGTCAGTAGTGAGCCCGCGTCAAGACGAGTGGTCACGTATAAGTTTAGTTCCGTTTAACTAGGCTTAGCTTTCATAATGTTGCATCTTTATACTATGGTAAAATTGTGGTTTTATTGTAGTCTACCTAGCATTTTTCCTTCTGCCGGCGACCCCCTGTCTAAGGTTTTGCGACCCCCCTAGGGGTCGCGACCCACAGATTGAAAAACACTGCTGTAGAATACGAAATCAACAGAGTTTCTGTATAGACTACATTCATCTCTATTTCTGTAGAAGTAAGCGCGTTCGTCACGTATCTACCCCTTTGTTTCGATCTACAAGCTGTTGGCTAGACAGTCGTGCTAGATGTTAATATTCATTACGCTGCGTCTTGGGAGTCAGTGCAGATAAATAAACTTGGTGCCAATATTCTACAAACATTCACACAAACAGTTTTGTCCATGTTTTTGATGGTTAGCTTTAAATACTCATGGAAACTTTGGTGCAACTATATTCAGTATATAAACAGAATAGATATGGTCAAATGTGTTAATAACATGTTACTCGTAGTTAAGATACAGTGGTAAGTAAATTTTCTACCAGCCGTTGTTTCCTTATCTATTCTATCTATAATCTATTTATTCAAATCAAAGATCAAAATAACTAATTTTAACTCTTTTATTTTATTTATTTATTAAATTTTTTCTTAATGTGTGTATCTTTTTATTTATTTTGCTACAAATAAAAATTGTCTATTGTCTATTAGATAAAAAACATATTATACACATATCGTTCACATATCGTTAAAAGGTACTAATTATATAATTTGTTTGATTTTGATATACCTAACACAAATAAATGTGAACAACTATACTACTACTACTTTAGCTACAACATTAGAACACGGAAATATATACCTACGTACTTAATCCAGAAAATATAAACATTCAAAATATATTTTCAATACCAGATACCTCTAGAGTCTGAAATTCTGTGAAACTAACGCTTCAATCTTGGAAGTTTCAAGTATTGAATTATTATTCAGTACCTATTGCATAAACCTAGGAGATAAGCTTTGTGCGTCGTTTCGTCTGACTGTGATAATTTAAAACGGAGAACATGTTGCTAGAATAATTTTTGCGACTAGTAAAAATATCATACACATACATGGAATTCGTTTTGTTTTTCAATACTAATTGAAATAGAACATTCCCATAATTTGAGATAGAAACGTGAGTCCTAGCCGGTTTTTAAGCGTAATCATTCCCATAATATTGTATTCTCTCTTCTCTTCTCCTCGTTCCCTCACTGCTGAGGATCGCGACCACGTACAATCAGTCTCCATTGGGTGCGGTCATAGGCTGTGTGGAACGCACGGTGTATGCTACCACCAACCGCCTTCTTAATCGTGTCAGACCATCTTATAGGCGCCCTTCCCTGACCACGTCTACCGTAAATTTTTCCTAAAATAATGGCTTTCTCCAGACAATGCTTTGAAGACCGCATAATATGTCCGAAGAAGCTGAGGACTCTTTGTCAGCAGATAGTAGAAAGCCGTGTGGTGATTTTAAGATTTTTTATTATGTACTCGTTGGTTCTCATAGCAGTCCAAGGTATACGTAGCAACTTTCGCCAACACCATATCTCGAAGGCATCTATCATACTACTATCACGTCTAATATTGTATTACCTAACATAAAAAAAAACTATTCAAATGTAATATAATTTACTTGACAGTTAATTAACTATCTTACCTTTTAACAAAATTGACAGTGAGACCCAAACTGGCCTGTATCGTACAAAATATTGGTCACTATATAATTTTAATCAAGTCAGTGCCTCTGCTGTTGGTATGTACGTGGCCTAAGAGCTTTGGTGAAATGTCTGCGTGCTGTGAATGAGTGTTAATAAAAATTGTGTTTGGGATTAGTGTAATTTACTCTTATCTACAATAGTTTTAGTCTTTATTGAACACAAAAGGACAGAACGATCTGCAATATTGCGCTGTGCACTAACGTTTTGTTAACAAAAACATTTGTAAGTTTCCAATCCAGATAGATATATAAACTCTTTATTGCAACACTACACAACAAATTATAACAAAAAAAGAAATAATAATGAAAAAAACTTTACACAACAATGAAAAGCTTCGCTCAGAGCGATCTCTTCCAACCAACAAGACAACCATGAGCCCGAAGTATAAAAAATAAGCTTCTTCAAGAGTAGATAGTTCAATTAATTGCTTTCTAGGATATGTTGTCATGTAAAGTTACACATAACATAGAAAAAATAGACTTTGCGCGGGCAATTGACCTACATGAGCGGTTTAGTAAAAGATATGTATCACGTTGACTGCAGACGAAGTTGACGAAGTGCAGTCAACATACAAAACACAACAACTATTAATCACAAAATTTAGGAATACCTATGATTCAAATAAAACAACTTTGAACGGATTAAATAGCGTATTATATTATTTAATAATCGAAAGCCTATCACCTAATCACTATGAGTCTTTTAAAACTGCTAAATAATATTTTATATACATTTTATACTCGACTTTTTGTAATAAATTTGACGTAAAAAATATATTTTACTATGCCTGATTATAATATAAACTTAACTGTCTGAAATTTAATGGGTGTGGTGGTATGTATAGTGTATTTATATAAGATATAGTTTCATATACGAATACGTTAAGATTGAACCAAATATGTATATCCTTGTTAATATTTCTATGTAATACACAATTGTCGTCCGTAATTCCGTTAATCTGAATCTCTATAATTATTACAAACATAGAGCACTCACTTCATTTCATTTCATTTCATATAGCACTCTTGATTCATTATGAATATGTTGTCGTAATCAAGTAAGCCACCAAACAATTTTGTTTATAACTTATTTAAGGGTATTACAGTCAGATTATTCATATTTAATCATATCTAATGTTATTGAATTTATGGACTACAATCGACCAGTACAATAATGTACGTCGGACATTAAAATGCGTACCAAGGTCAATATAATATAGGTAATAGTAAGGTATATCAAGGTCATACAAAGGTTTATTATGCGATTTAGTTACCTACACAATACAATAAGACTGAGTACTCTACAGTTTTGATGACAGAGCCGTTTACTCAATGGATCGTTCACTTTTGTACGAAATCATAACCTTTAATTTATTACAGGCCCGATCCTATACCCAAATTAGGAATATATTGCATCATCTTCCTGGAACATATCCCAAATCCTTTCAACTCTTACATAAAGGATCAGCGGCACTTATCAATCAAACATAGTGATATACTACGAAGAGACATGGTGAAAAATTAAACTTGACAACTCATTTATTTAAATTTCAAAATTAAAGTGAAACCATTTCTTCAATTGTATACGCCTTAGTCAGGCTATTTTAAATAATAGGGTATACCACTCTTTAATGTCAATAAAAACCCTTAACCCCGAACTTCATACGGCTAGTACTGCCTCATCAAAGGAACGCTTATTTACCAGATGCCATAGAGTTTCGTGTCAAACAAGGTCAATTGCAGATTATGTCGCATTTTAAAGACCAATCCCGCCAAACTTCCTTGTATCTCCTGAGGTTATCTCATCAATAACTGCTCATTAAACTTATATGCTGCCACTTGTGCACTTTGTTAGTTGTTTACAGCTGTGTACCAACTTTAAATATTAATTATGATGTTTTTATCTTCGTTATGTTTTTGAGTTTGGCATAGTAATTTTAAATATTAGCAATTTATTCTCATTCTGAGTAATATATTAATTTCTAAGTTTGATCTTTATTAGAATTCAAAACGATTAGTTTGATACTTATACTATAGTATTATAATGTTCCATAATATGTTCGCCTAGTGCTCGCAGATACGGCTGCGCACTCGCCCTGAAGATGAGCATCTGATTTGTTCAAAACCCGAGACGACCTATTCGATCCCTAAAGTCAGTATTTTACCGTTTAATAATAATAGTTTAATCTGTTCCATACTTTTGAAAATTTAATCGTTATAAGATTCGCAAAATAAAATACAAAACGTTAAGGCATAAACACAAAACTAGAAATTTATTTTATTTCGTAAAATAGAGCTCACACAAAAATCCAAATTGTATTTATTACGAGTATTAACATACAATATTGAATACGTAAAAAGCATCAAACATTATATTCTCGTATAGATTAATTGAACTTGGGTAAATACAAAAAAAAATGCCATTTCATACAGCCGTTGGCTATATCTTGACGCAGTAATATTATGCACTCTGACCTATCTTTTCGCCCAATCGATCATCCGTCGTCACGCATGGTGGAGGTTTCAAGGACTCTTCGAGTTTCCGTCAAAGATAGATGAGATGGGGAAACTCTTCAGATTTAAGAGAGATGGGTTAGTTATAATATGTATACAGTAGCATGTTATATAACAATAAGATGATTAGATCATATGGGTATGGGTATTATATTATATGGATTCTATATTAAACAGTGCAAAGTTAAGGTAGTAAAAGGCGTATTCATAATAATCAAATAAAACTCAAAGTTAAGCATGTAAGCACTAAACTAAAGCTTTGGAAATCAATATAACTAGTAGTTTTACAAACAGTAGACCTCTCGAGCATAGTCTTATCAGCGGCAATATTTCGCAGTCTGCAGTAATTTTATATATTGTTTTAGTAACAAATGTGCATGCCGAATATTACTAAAATCGTATCAGTTTTTAAACATTACGCCCATTATGCTCATATTTGAAATTCCTCTTTAAAGTTAAGTATTTAATGTGTGTACCAAATTTAATCAAAATCGGTTAATCGGTAGTGCCACAGCTAAATCTCCCCCTTTTCAGGAAAAGTCCTCCCAAATCACGAAGGACCAAAAAATAATATTAAACAGTACATGCATACCAAGTTTCGTCAAGATTGGTTGAAGAATGCGCTGTACATGAGAACAAATTTATAACCTAAGAATCATACTTACATGAAAGTCAATTTGGCCAGTTAGAGCATAACGCTTCACTTAGGCCTACAAATTTAGGGCCTATCTCATTAAGTCCAAAGTTTAACATGTTTATCAGATATGTTTTATATTCATACAAAAAATGCTATATATTTAAACATGTCTATTTTGATAGAATTTATGTTACGGACATCGTGATGAGTCTTACTTACTCTTTTTTGCATCACGTTGGCTTTGTGAAAAATAAACATGGTGATGATGAATAATTAATGATGAAAGGGATAAATATAATTTCGAGTGGGATAGGATCACGCATTTAAATTCGCTGACCATCCGTCAATCCTGTTTTTTCATTGGCTTTCCATTTGTTTGATATAACTATGTAGTTTCGTATTAAACCTAACCTAAGAATTGGCCAGCGGATGTGTTAATGTTAAAAAAATATATTGGATTGACGGACGCGAATGAAAATGCATCATCCATTACAGCAGTAATACATTAAAAGTGCCAATAGATATTACTACATTTTGACAGTTACTAGAAATAGAAACTAAAAGTCACATACTCCGTTCTACACGGTAACAGTGGAAATGAGCGCTTCCACAGTTGTAATAACACGATATGAGGACGTATAATTCGAAATCTTTTTGCTCGTGCTTATCTCGGTGAGCCACGTAAAGCCATGATACCCACAGGGAACGACATTTTTTACAAGTTAAAATTATAATATTAATAAAATATTATAGTTTATAGCTTCGACATGAATCAATATGACCCTGGTAGTAACAGGTGATGATAATATTGATGATATATCTTAGGTACCATTTGATGATTGATGTTTGATAATCATTTTCAAATGAAAATGATTATCAAACATCAATAAATCTGGATATTATTAATTAATTTCTAGTTATGTTAAATGTCAATTGCTTAGGCTGTCACATGCAGGCGAAGCCTCAGTTCAAATATAGCTAACCATGGTTCAGCAGAAAGTATGCCAAAGGTATATATCTAAAAAATAATAATAGTTTATTGTCTTTTTTGCTTTACTATCACCGCAGTTTTGTTTATAAATTCAATTTATGTGAGGATTGGCGCACAATCGCTCCTGATAAAAAGTATAGCCCTCTACCGGAGATGGTGCACGCTCATTTATAAGATCTAAAATATCTAAAAAAAATATAATTAATATAAACAACAAAAAATTTACTTACGCAGGTAAGTAATACCATCAACTGAAGTCTTTTTATACTTTTTCTCCTTTTTTTTAAGAACTAGCAACAACTAATCACCACGCAAATAACAAGCGCGTACCCAGCCGGATGGGCAAGTGCTTTATGAAGAAGTGGCCCTGAAGGTCACTAAACCAGTCGAGATCCTCGACTATACCTACCGCGTAAGTTAAACCGTCAAAATAGTATTAAACGTGTAATAATTACAAAAGTTTTAATTAAGTTATAACTAATCAGAAATGGTCGCTTTACACATCGCTTTAAAGTTTAAACATTTATTAATAAATAACGTCTGTAAAATATGTTTTTGCTATAATCATTCATATCCAAATATAATACAATAGTCAATACAGCTAACTAATTACATCTATAAACCTTCTTTTTCTTCTTCTAGTGCCTCTCCAACTAGTGAAGGCGAAATATGCCGGGTGAAATATGCGGAGCTGACACTGACAGCCATGTCAGCTCCGCATATTTCACCCGGTCTTTGGCGAGTTTAAATAGCTACGCGACACTTCCGATTCCGGTCCATTCTCGGATATTACGCAGCCATGACTTCCTTCTACGTCCAACAGCTCTTCTTCCAGTCACCTTGCCCATCATAATCAACTGAAGAAGCGCATACCTGGAGTGCCTAAGCACGTGGCCTAGATAGGCTACCTTTCTTCTTTTGACGGTCTGTATGAGTTCTCGTTTCCTCCCAGCTAAACCTTCCTGCTAACCTATAAACCTTCTATTAGATAATATAGGTGTTATGTAAGACCCTCTGAATACAAATAGTTAAAGGTGGAATTGAAAATCGGAGTAAGTGAGCGAAATTTCTTTGACACAGCGCCGTTCCACAAGACCGCGCTTCGAGAAACGTGTATTATTTTAATTTTCTCGTTACGTTGTATGCTGAGTATAAAGTGTCTCGAGACTATGTCAGGCAGTAATTTAGGCTGTAAAACGTATTAATGTGGCGTAATATTTTATGTTTGTATGCCGAAATGTGCTTGGATTATGGAGATTTTACAACGTTACAGGGGTTTTGGCACGTCTCCTAAAATAGGACTAATTTAGGTAATGTTTATACGGTGAGTACTATGTAAATATACAAGAATCATGTCAGTTCGTTTTTTAAATTTCAGTCTATATTTCAACTAGAATATAATTTCAAATCAGCGTATGCATGTTAGTTCTTCAAGCAGAAATGTCTTCACATATTTAGGCGTATTTTGGGATTTCGATATAATATTATATTATTATGATTAAACATTTCATCATATAACAACAACACCGTACTGTTTTGTACTTGTAAACGGTTCCTTAAATTCACTATGCACTAGTCCAACTGCGAGACACAGCAAAGTATTTCAATATTTAGAAGGGTAAAAACACAACACTTAACAAAATATATTCCGTGTTTTTGCTATAACATAAAACTTCACTTTTGTGTTTTACTTTAAGCTGTGTTTTGACGATAAGAGTTTACTCGTAAGCGTATACTATGACAGGGTAGCGTACATCCTAATCGCGAACAATTATTGTCCGGGTGCGCTTGATACTCGGCATCCACGTTACAAGTACCATCCGAGTGGCCGTCATTGTAAACTACGTCAGCGTCAACTCTAATCGTCAAAACGCGACTTTCATACAGGACATTAGAACGAATTCACTTATAAAAACAGTTTTTTACAAGTGAATTCGTTCAAATATCTAAACTATGGTAGTACTTATTCTGTTAATGCTAAAATTTACATTATCGTAATACTTAGAATGGGAATTTGAAACTACGATTTATTATATTTAGTTCTGGGTTGTTTTACATCAGTTTAGAGAGAACGAAGTTACATAACGACTTTTGCAGTAAACATACCTACGGCAGAAAAGAAATAGCAAGTTTAAAAATTAGAATTTGGGCTTTAGCATTAACAGAATAAGTATAATGTTATTCTAAAAATAGAGTTTAGTTCGCTAGTTAATGTTATTGTTCTAAATAAGCGTATTGCTACCAATGCAATACAAACTAATCAACCAACGATATATGTGACAATTTATCAAAATAACTCCTATCCTATGGAATTTTTATCCCACTATTATTATAAGCATTCGTAAGTGATCCTTAAAGGTGCAAGTTGGCAGCCGGCTACACGTAGCAGCAGCAGACGTGTCACAGCGACACTACTGGTTTCTATGTATTTCTATGATATATAAATTCCTTCCGTAGCTAGTAACGCGAGCTAGCGTCGCATCGTCGAGCGGCAGACGATACTGTCGCCCGACCGCAGATCAGTAGTGCCGCTCGCGGTTACCAATCAACATATAGGTAGTAAAAAAAACAAAAACTAAACCTTTCATATTGCTTTTCAATTGTTTGACGCCATCTGCAGTCGGGTTCCAGGTTCCAGGGTGCAGTTCCGCGGCGACATGAAACGACGACAAGTCGTCTGCTGCTGCTACGTGTAGCCGGCTACCAACTTGCATCTTTCATATTCATATTCATATCATTTATTGCATCATACATGTTACAGGGATCTGAAATATAATAATACAGAGTCATATATGTACCCAATTTTGAGCATAGCAATATGAGTAAAAGTGGACCGATATATTGTTACTAAACTATATTGTCTAAACTATTATAACCTCTAGTAAGTAATAGCCTATAGTCTATAGTTTAATTTCAAACATTTGGTTTTTTTATCTTGAGCTTTTATCGTATCCGGAATTTTATTATAAATTTCTCCTTTACTGAACATATACCGACTTCCAATTGATTATAATACGCAACTCACATCTAAATCCAGCAATTCCAGCATTCATCATTTAAACATCCTGTAAAGTACTGTAAACCACTAAATGAGTACATGCATTTCGAGGTTTTTTTTAACGGAAGGGCACTCAAACGTCATAAAAACTTGAATAGCACGATATTCAGCTCACTCCAATTACGGCAATAGGATTCCAGGGGAAGGAAAGTTCATGAAAAAAAAACGAGGAATGAAATTTGCAAAGACCGTAAGGAGTCTTATACTCTTGGTTCCGTATATTTAAAAGTTACTTAAGAAGATGCAGGATTCGGCAAGATTTTCACTTGTAGTCCAATGTAGTCACTTGTTGCAGTGCCCGTCATAGCCTAATTAATCTTTCCGCATCAGGACAAAAAATGACAATAAATTTATGAATGAAACTTGCCTCGAATGAGGCTTGCTGATTCGGAGAGATTAAATGACTATTAAGTATTAATAATATATTATTTATTAAATTACTAGAACCATAGTGTATATTTTATCCAAATCTACTGAAAAATCATAATATCAAAGAGATATAGAAAGGTTTTACTTATTTTTATATTTTAAGTTTGAAATAAACTCTTATGTTGTTTTTATTTTAAAATGATTGCTATTTAAGTCATTACATTCATTGTTATATCCTACTCGCTTTCTTTGTAGTCCAGTGTTTATATTATACAGAAAACCTACTTATGAACATGACATTGATACAATGAACACATTATTAATACATAAAAAAGCTTTATTTTCACGATCCAATACTTATTGTGGACTCACTAAAAATGTACCAATATAACACAAATAATCAAATATTTAAATCTACGGTCCCTTGAATCTGTAAAAAATTAATTCTAAGTCGGCTCAAGCAAAAATGCGGCCAATGTTTGACAAACTTAAAAAACCGATAAAGACAATGAATGTTGCATTCAGAACTAATTAGACCTATAATCACGGAATTTAGATATATTATGCAAAGTCTCACAGTTACAACTATGTAATAATTATAAGTGAAACGTTTTATTTGCCTTTGAAATAGAGCATTATATTTGGCGGGATTAAAGTGCAAAATACATAAGCAAGAAAACAGAAAAACTTAGTAAGAAAACATACAGTAAAAACACTTGGCCGTGCATGTGAGATTCGGGTCAAGGATAAATATGTGACAGATACATTGTGCAAAGGCTGTCTTAGTTGGTATCACCTCAGTGCCAGATATTCCAGATAAGTGATAAAGCTTAAGCGTTACGTGCGACTCTCTAAGAGCAAACATCGTTGTATCTTTAACAACATCCGTGAAACAAATGACGAGATGACGAGAAACGTTGGAAAAGCTACCTTATGTATAAGAGCGATATCTCATAAAGTATTTGACATCGGTGAGCTCGTCGACGATCGCAACGATGAATCGTTAGAGAATCGCACGGCTGTACATTGTGTACCGTACATCGTGTATGCCCAAGATGAAACATTCTCTTTGTCAAAACAACTACATAATACGGATGCCGTACCCTAGCTAAGCCCTAACGGCTTGCCGCAGTAAAGTGAAGTCCAAGTTTAGTTACTTATTACAAAGTTACTGTTAGGTACGTCCAAGTTGAGCTAATACACCCTTACTGTAAAATTATGTCATACATAGTCTTCATCGTCTTTACGAAGTTTGTGTAAAGATATGTAGTCTTACTAGCCGACCTGCCAGTAGCATCGCTCGGCTGGTCTATGAGATACGAAGTCTTACCGATAAATTAAATTCTCTTCCTTAGAGGAGACTTTCCCAAAAATATTTCCTTATTTTTGTGTGTGCATACAACTAAGAGGCATCAACTAATGCTAAAATTTCAAAATTGTGGCCCAAGACTCTGAGCTAATGAATCAGTCAGGCAATTGACCCGTAGACTCGCCAATTGTCATATTTAGCGATACGACAATAATACAAAAGAATTTGCAGAAATCATACGCCGATTCCGAGTAATGCGATGTGTGTCGAAGAAGAATACGTTTTATATCCACACAACACGTATAATTTAAAGATACCTAGATAATAACAACCAATTTGGCAGTTAATGTTTCAACGCGTGCAAATATCATCATTACCATCACCATCATCATATTTTTTTTCTTCATGTATTATATTATATGTCTTTCTAATTACACAAGTATATTTTATTGTTTGTTGAGAGTGAGCCAATTCAGCATCAGAGTACCTATTTCATACAAATTTGCTTCCTAACTCTACTATCGGTACCTAGCTTAAGAGAAAATAAAATAACTTCTTTCAATGCTTTCTTAACGGTACCCTTAAAGAGAAAAAGTAACAGAGGGTTGCGCAGGGTGGGCTTGACGTCACGGGCCGTTGCAACAGAGCCTAATAGGAAACGCGATCGTTGTCTTTAATCCAATCTTGCCTGATCCTAGCCGCGGGCGTGTACAGTAAATACTCGTAGTTAACAGAAGTTACGGAATAAGAACACGGCACTTTTGATGCTGTTTACTTTATAAGAAGAAACATCGTACTATCGGGAAAGGAGCCTACAAAACTATTCAATTGTGTTTTTATTATATGATTTTTGAAGCACCTAAATACCTGCTTAGTAAACCCAAGTTTTTCAGGTTTAGAGAGAGACATTACACATCCTCGGACGAGATTCAAACCCATCTACTGACGATTCGTGTCTAATTTCTGTGATTCGTTTTTTTTCCTGAATTTATGTTCCCTCCTGTTTTGACGTGTTATAATAGTGTGTTATGTTATATATTATAGTGAAGTTATGTTATATAGGTAGTTATTAAGTGGTCGTGACGTCGCATGGTGTTCTTGGAATCTTTTCGTCAATTTCCTTACAAATTTTTAGTATTGCATGCACCACAATACTGGAAGTTTACTCAGATAAGACAGTGAATTAATGATAATGACTTACTGAACGGACTAGTACGACAACAAAAAAGTCACTAGATGCAAGCTGTGTTGCAAATGTTTGTTTGTATAACATGAGGATTAATATATTTACAACGATGCGAGTCAAAATATTAATATTATAAAAGTGTGAGTTGGACTCTTGCTCAGAGGGTTTCGTGCAAACTTGTAGGTAAGGTGTCTAAGCATATAAGTTCAATAGTTCACCGATCGAAGACTTTTGCCAACTTTTCCTTTCGATCCCTAGATACGTACAGTTTTCGGATTTTTCTTTTACATGTGCTGTTATATATTCCTTCTTGCCAAATTTCATGATTCTAGGTCAAATAGAAGACTTGGAGGGAATGAAAACCCTATAGGTTTTAATTCCCTTGTTGTTAAATCGCAAAATATGTAACATAAAGGGTCATATCTTTCGATCGCGTTGACTTACAAGTTTGATTTTGTACACGTGAAAAACACGGTAGGCCCTAGAGTTTTGAATTAAACTCAACTTGGAACCTCTTCGATTTCCTGAAAAAAATAGTTCTTGACAAACAGGCAGACGAACAAACGGAAAACTAAGTGATAATATATGTGTTTCTTTTGCCTTTTGAGGTACCGAACCCTAAACATCATCAAACCTATAACTGTCAACCTGGTTTATATAAGGTTTTATGACTTACATTTAATACCTACGTATAAAAGTTCTCTACGATATCAGAATTTCGAACTCTATATCGACAAGGCATCTCGAAGTAACAGCAGTAGTCTCTCAATATAGATTTATTCAGTAGCAACCTGCAATGTTTTATTAACGTCTTGAGGTTCCTGGCGTAAGGAATACAGTGCACGTGCTTGCAGGTTTCGATATTGCAGAATAAATTAAAAGTAAATGAGACTGGGTTTTTTTTATTCCATCATTAGACGACCCAGCGGTGCGAGCATGGATTGTCGATATGGAATCAGTAATTATCGGTAAAAGACAGCGCGCGATATAGCTATTGTGGATCCATACGACATACAAAGTAAAATAGCTGATAAAAGTCAGTTAAACGACTCAATAAGTTTATCGTGAGATCTATCGCACCACAGTCTTTGCAACCTAATGGTAAGCGTCTTATCTGTCCGTGAAAGTTTTAGTGCCACCAAGAGTAATATACGAAAGTGGCACTACAATTCGCTCGTCACAATAAAACATGTTATTTAGTCGGTTTTGTCCTGTAAGTTCTTTTGCTACAGTGCTTTTGACATAAGCACTATTGTTTCGCGTTGAATATTCTTCTTCATCTGTTACGAGTTGCAACCAGATGGCTGAAGAGAAGTTTTTTTATGCGTCATCTCCTTTTTCTCGCCCTTGCTGTATTTTTAAAAGGTTTCATCATCATCGCAGCCGTAGAACGTCCACTGTTGAACATAAGCCACCCCATAATTTTCTAAAAGGACCGGTTGGAAGCGGTCTGCATCCAACGTCGACCTGCGACCTTTCTCAGGTCGTCTGTCCACCGTGTCGGTGACGACACGGACGACCTACGCTGCGCTTGCCGGTCCGTGGTCTCCACTCCAGAACCTTCCGGCCCCATTGGCCATCTGTTCTGCGTGCTATGTGCCCTGCCCACTGACACTTTTATCTGGGTAATCTTCAGGGCTATGTCGGTGACTTTCATTCTTCTACGGATCTCTTAATTTCTGATTCGATCACTTATAGAAACCCCGAGCATAGCCCTCACCATAAGAGACCCATAGTAAGAGACCACGTTCAGTGCCATATGTCATCACTGGTAACACAAGAATAACTAAAAGTGTTACGGTCTCTTAAACTAGAGCTGTTTATATAGTACTACTTCATACACTTAATGTACTTCAGTAGCAGAATAACTTTTTCTGTAACGTCCGTTACTCCAGTGGAAATAACCTAATTCGGCAACCAAACAATAACGCTAGCTTGTTTTGTTCTTGATGTTTACCGTTTAAAAGAATAGGTGTTGTCAAAATTGTAGGCAAATTAGACATGTCTACTTTAATTGTGATGGATGCAATAAAATTGCTAACGGCTACGTAAACGTGACTGTGTGGCATTTTGCTTGTTTTGTTACATTCTCCATGAAAAATAAACACTTTAAGACATACATTAATGCTTATCTTTGTTCTGGAGTATATTACAACAGCTTTCAATTAAAACTTTTATGGGCTGTAATTCTCTTCCATGTTTAAATCACTTCACTTCTACTATCTATACAACGATAAAAATTGTGCTTACCTATAAAATTGTAGATGTTTCACTAAGTTGATAATACATTACAAATAGTAATCTTAAATAAAATAAGATAAAATACCGAGACTGATTGATAATTATCAATGTGAATACAAATTAAAATAAAATACTGAAGTTAATAGTACATTACCTATCAATAGTAATATTAAATAAAATTATATAACATACCGAGACTGATTGATAATTATCAATGTGAATACAAATTAAAATAAAATACTGAAGTTAATAATACATTATAAATAGTAATATTAAATAAAATAAGATAA
The DNA here is from genome assembly GCA_917880725.1 of Selenia dentaria. Lineage (NCBI taxonomy): Eukaryota > Metazoa > Arthropoda > Insecta > Lepidoptera > Geometridae > Selenia > Selenia dentaria. The sequence goes on from OU862893.1 coordinate 23,721,619, forward strand.
AATACCGAGACTGATTGATAATTATCAATGTGAATACAAATTAAAATAAAAGACAGAAGTTAATAATACATTACAAATAGTAATATCAAATAAAATAAGATAACATACCGAGACTGATTGATAATTATCAATGTGAAATATATCCCTGTAACTTGGGAATGAGAACTTTGTTACGTAACGAGTGCATTTGAGTTTTAGTCTTCTTCTAGTTCTTAATTTTTTTTTTATTGGTTGACTCTGCCATTGTCAAGTTCAACGATATGACAAACTCAAGGAACTTTAAGTATCTCATACTGTTTGGAATCGAATTAAAGTAATATTTGTTAAAAATGGTTTCGCTTTAGCAAGTGGATACAAGTTATAAAAGAGATTTAATGTTTGTAGATCTAGGGATATCAGAATTCTGTCAAACAAAAAAAGAGTAGAAAACTCTTTACATGTACTAAGTGTAAAAGTAAGTTTACAGATTTTTCTAAAATACCATCATTTAAAATACGCGTTTGAGTTTTACCTAGAGTTTAAAGCTAAGGTGACATTGTAATATAAGGTATGGCATAGCTTTTGAAGTTTATTGGCAATCTTACTAAACACTAGATTCCGTTAGAAAAATCTTAGTTACTTTGTAAACGCGTGCCCTACACATTTGCTAATAAAAATTTATTGATCACTTTCACGACCATGATCTCAAATTCTTCTAAATAATAAAGCAACGTAATAAATTTAAATTAAAACAATACATCGCCGTAATAAATAAAGCCACGTTTACGAGACGCTTTAAAAATGAAGACATGCGAATGCCATTAGTGTTATTACAGTTTTATACTGGATTATAGCAGGTGTGTCAAACCCGGGAGAGCGTTGGTTGGGGATGGGATATTATAAGAGTTTTATAGGAATAGGTACAAATTAAGGTCCAACGGTAGAACGATCAATAATTACATTAGTTTATATCATAATTATCCGATACCGTTTGCTTTTCATTATTGACATATATAATTATAAAGTTGTAATTATGACATACGATACGTTTTTAATAACGTTTTTCTAATTCAGAATATTGAGTAAAATACGACGGCAAGAGATCAAATGGGATGACTATCATTCAGTGGCGCCGCCCTTGGTTTGAGATGCTACATATTATTATGAGTGGACACACTGACGCTGTATAATCTTCTTGGCACTGTTGTCGGGAACCTTGCTATTTATTGCCCAAATCGTAGCAGCAGCACGATGCCGCGTGACTTGGACAAAAAATAGCGTCGCTATCAACGTAACAATGCTGCAATGTATTTAAGCTACTTTTCCTAAGTCTAAGTCATCAACGCAGAGCCGAAACCACCGGGGTTAGCATCCACTAAACAAGGATTTTATAATTTTTTGCGCAGTCGTTGGCGGATCTGCTAGTCTTCTATATTTGTCAGCACGTCAATACTCAGAATATTAAGTAGGCAGTTTATTTTATTAACTTTAATAATATCATCGTTTTGGAAATATGAACTGCTTATTTGCCTCGAAAGGACTTTTTCCACATGTAGGTCTAATCGGGCGACACCGGATATTCCTCAAATAGGGGCGCTTTCGCACCACACCTCGTGTATTCACAATTGCTTATTATTCCTCAATAGCTTCATTGCTAAATATAAATATTAAATATAAATAAATATATAATTGCGAAATATTTTAGTCATTATAAATATTCCCCAACAACGACAACGCAATTTATATACGAGTACATGCAAATTTGACCTGAAACTGATCAGAAACGCAAGTCAAATTTCTAGAAGCACTTATTGGTATTCATAGGCGCTTGATGCTTCATAAACCTGAAGATCAATATGCGAAAGCCAGTAAGCAGACTGTGCTAGAGCGCTCGGCCCTTTGTGCTTCAGTTCTCGTTATTTAGGCAACCATTGACATGTAAATCCCTCTAGGCTATTAAATTTGCATTCTAATTAAGACACCGGTATTTGCTTCGAACAGAGTTTTTGTTTCTGAAATTCTCCAGTAGACATTTCCCTCGGTGCCTCTCTTCGATGTCAAGAAATGGTAATTTGATTATCAAGTTTGTTGAAATTCAAAATGACTATGATTATGTTCAACATTTGGATCCGCCAGGGTCTGTGCAAAAAGAAAAGTGTCCTAGGAATAGAGATCACGCGTGTGCTAGTTTACTATTTTAATGCTACTCGTATTAAATACAAAGCTGAATATAAGTTGTTGGTAATTTACTGTTTTATTGTTTTATCGAGTCAAAGTTTACAGTAGACTGTTTTGTGACGGGAAAGATAATATCTGGATTAGTCTGCTATATAAAACCTGAATGTTAGTTCACCGTAACGCCACGACGGTTCTCTTTTTGCACAGACTCTACGTGTATTATTAAAATGTATCCTACAAACAAATACAAAATGAATAAAGTATGAGATTGATTATAATATTTCCGTTTCGATGACTGTTTCGAATGTATTATTTTAAGTTAAAACAACAATGTCGAGTCGTGTTGTTTTATAAGTGCTAAGATTCCTGAACATAATTTTATTCCCGCTGACCGTTGGGGAACGTAAGACCCGACGCGTGATAATGCATTATTTATACGACCTAACGCGACCAAAACGAATGCAGATAGTAACGAAAAATAAGATACGGAGGCTGACTCTCCTTTTGTCTCGGCGACAAAACGTGCCTTGTGAATAAATAACACAAATAAAAATCCTATAAATATTGAACAACCGCATATTTCACACTTTGCCGAGAGCCCCTGTAACTGAGATATATTATGACATGGTTTCATGTCGATACTCGTATTTTGGTTGGAAACACCTATAGACGAGTTTCTTTTTACCATTTAGAATGATTCAGAACAATAGCACAATAACCAAAATCAACTGATTTTATTTCCACTTCTAGAACACGAGACTTCCTTTCAGAGTGAGGTTTAAAAGTCAGAACCGACACAAAGTCCAAACACTTTCATTTTTAGTGGCCAGTTCTAGATTGTTTATCGAATTAAGTGACAAGATGGGCAAGTATACGCCTGGTGGTAAGTATTACGCTTGCCCATGACAGGTGCAGTGCCACCCATAGATTAGAACTTTTTTTACTTATAGTTTTGCATAGCGCTGACTTGGCTTGTTACCTGAAACATTGGTTTTTGAGTTTCTTTCACCCAGTAACTTCACTTGATATTGTAGCCTTCGCTCTGTGAAGGCTACTATCAAATATCATCATATCAAGTTAAGTTACTGGTTGTGGGGAAAAACAGTAATTAAATTCAATAGATATTTATTTCAAATAACCGAGTTCAAAAGATTTTTATAAGGTATAGACACTAAGCAATTACAGTCAAAATATTTAAATATATTTAAATAAAGATATTAAATTATGAAGCTTGAAACTTTTTGCTTGCGCAATTCGGTTCGCGGTAGAATATGCACTCTATGAATTTGGCACTGCGGTGGTAGCAACCAAGACGGCATCTTGCACGAGAGGCTTACCACCTAATAAGTCATGTTTCCTCACCTCTTAAGCATCCCGACGAAGTATGAAATATGTTTTAACTCTGCAGCTTCATTTGCCAACCGGTCATTTTGGTAATATGGAGGAAGTCTATGTTCAGCTGTAAACGTCCAACGGCTGGAATGATCACTGAATGATGGGTTAACCCATCAACCAACCAAGACAGACTACCGCTGATGACTTGGCTTTGGTAGATTTTTGTCAATAAATCTAAAAAACTACTATTAAGGTACATTAATCTAAAAAAACACCAATTTTATTTTTGTAGCAATATCTGCTTTGAGAGCATTGATATGTAGCTGGTATCGATATGATTCGCTTTTGTGTCGTGTTCGTGCAATTTATTTGTGTCGGTTTTATTTTCACGTAAAACTTGTGCATATAATAAAATACTTCGAAGCGTATGACGTAAAAAATATCGTTGTAGTTACGGCAGGTCACGGATGGATTTGTTTAGTTTCGATCAATATTTCATAGTCACAGGCACCCGGTCACTGCGTAGGTAACGTCACTACTGTGAAACTAGAACAGTGAGAGCTGTAGAAAGCGCCTCCAATAAATATTATGCTAGATAATAAACTTAAACAGTTATATAATGAATGTGGTAAAATAATTCTCACGATGTCAGTACACGGATTTCTTTCACGTGTACCTCTGCTTCACCCAGGACAACTTAGATAAAGCACGGGGTGGTAGGTACCCTTTAATTTCCATATGGGTTTACTAGTGCATTTTGATGATTGTGAGCATATAGACATTCTAATGTCAAATAAAAGTGAATTTAATTCATTAAAGTTTAAAAAGCAATAGATAACAAGTGGCTTTGTTTTCACTGAGTTAAAATATTATTTTCTGTGTTCTTTGTTATGCTAGTAAGTCACATAGTGGACCAGGTTTTCGCCTAGTTGTGCGCATCATGGCTTTCCACTACAATCGTATTTGCTAGCTTTAAAAGTTTCAAAGCAGTGCGCTGTGCTCGTCATACTGAGACATAGCTGTTTTCTCATATTATCTCTCCTTGGTCGTTCACTCTTGACAGAGTGGTCGTGGTTGAAGAGGATGCCTTTTCTTTAATTAATGCAGCCCTATGCGCCTCCATTCTTTGCGGCCTTCTGCGTTTTCGGTGCTTTGGACTACGGACGTTTGTGTTGCTCTTTCATGAGGTCTATCAAACGCGTAGATGACCGACCGCGTCACCGCTTGCCTTCTACTTGCCCCTGGACTACGAGTTGTTCCATGGCGTTTTCATTTCGAGCAATGTGTCCGAAGTATTTGAGGATTCGTATATATTTGCACAGTCGACGATAATCTCTCATTGATTTTTAGTTCCTCCAAGATCGAGATATTGGTCCGAAACGCTGTGCAAGGGATCCGCAGCAGTCGCCGCCAGACCACATTTCAAGTGCATTGATTTTGCATCGGTCTCTGAGGCGAACCGTTCATGCTTCTGCGCCATAAAGAAATATCGGAAACACTAAAGTTTTCATTAGGCGGATTTTCGTGGCTTTGGTGATATTTCGGTTGCACCAGACTCTTGTGAGCTTATCAACGGCAGATCTGCATATTATCTATATGCATGCAATTAATTCAGTGATTTTTAAACCTGTACAGTACTGTTAAAAGATTGTATATAATTTATGATGCGCCATGTTGTTTTCGCCTACGTGTTTGTCTGCCTTATTAGTGCATTGAACATGAAATTAAAATATAAATTGCTTCAATGTAGAAAATGAATACACGTTTTACATAACTACTATACTGTGTAAGTAAGGTTGTAACGATTCCCATGACATAAGAAAAATGCGCTTTGCAAAGCTTTATGTTGTTTTTAAATGCCTTTAGATGTAACTCAAGTATAAGCTATGCGAAACGCGCACTACCCTGCCACGGCGAATGAATCAATATAAATTAATACATTCGCGTGAGTTTTTTGATAGAAACAATCGCCACTCGTAGATTTTTGTTTAACCGATGTGAATAGTAAATGCGTATTGCAAAACTGGTGTTGCACTAGCTTTTATAAATAATGTAGGTACATGGCATATTCGTTCACGGTCGCAACGTTTGTTATCCAATTTGCTATACCGTTTAAAATTTAAGCCGACAGGATTCCAAGTGTGCTTGGAATCCTGTAGTAATTGGAAAGAGTATTTTGTTTTTCTTACTTACTCCTGTTATACAACTGGTCCTAATAACAAAAAGGATGCGATTTCACGTTCTCGATTGCTGCGGGTATTGGAGCAGATGACGATGACTGAAGTGGAAATATAATATCTTACTCTTTTCGCTCTCACTCGATCTCTCTCCGTGTCACTTTCCCTCTCGATCTCCCTTTCTTTGCATGCCTATCTCCCTCTTTTTCTATTTCTATATTTCTTTATGTGTGCGTGTGTGTGTGATTGTGTTAGAATTAAATTATGCAAGTTAAGCCACTGTACACATGCGCATTTTATTCCTGTCGAAAACATTTATGTATGTTAGAAATCGGTTACAGAAGCAGAGCTGTGGGGCGCTGCTTGTTATACATTAAACAAACGTATGTTAGATATTGTAAGTACATTATATGAATACCTTCTATAACAGAGGTAAATATTAAATTAAGTTGGTTTAATAGTTTCACGTATCAAGTATAATTTTGTAACTTATCTCATTATGATAAATGCCTTCCGGATATAATGGTAAAGTATATCGTAATATACGTGATTGTGATAATAATTATCTACAAATATAATTTTACAGTTCCAAAATATGGCAGCACACAAACCCCCATTGTAATTGCATGTTAGCGTAGTTTCGGGGACCGCAAATTTATGTTTGCCAAAATTACCAGTATTAGTGGAAAGTTACACCTAATTGGACTTGTTATGTACAAAACATTGGCAAAGTTTGTTGTAAATGGTTTGGGTATAGTGAGCTTGATGTAGTTGTGCGTAGTGTGTGATTTGTATACAATTACGTGAGAGATTAGAAATAGTATGCTATCCTACAATTTTATTTATCATTTATTTATAAAGTTATCAGATTTTCTTTACCGTTCTTTTTATCTGGCAATTCACTATAATTGGTCAAAAATGCGTAAAAATATTAAGACTTAATGATTTACGGTTGATTTCAGTAATCTATCTATTCCCGATTTTCATTACTTTGGATAGAGATTTGACAAAACGTACATAGAAATAGGGTTAATAGGGTTGACCGACGATACGTAGGTTAATGAAACAGGTCGTAATTTGGCACTGTACTACAGAAACCTAATACTTAAGTTATAATAAAACTAGCCATTTACTAACTAAAAATACCTTCAGCTGTATCAAAAACCAGGCACAATAGAAAATCTATTGTTATCTCGGTTAACGACAGCTATGGGATTGTATATTATATTTAATACGTACAATCTACAAAATCATTGTTATGGCTATTTACCTTATTAATATTGCTAGTTGTAAAGATGTAACTGAAGCTTTTTGATGAAAATAAATTATTGTTATCTTATTCCATTTATTTCAAGGATTCCACCTGGTCCTTTACAAAGGCATAAGTAGGGCTGTACATAACTCTTTAAGGCCTGTTTGGTATTCTGTTAACCGCTAAGTTGAAAATGCCACTTGTGTTCACCCATCCAAGTCTTGACCGCGACCATGGTAGTTTGGCAAGGCATGCTCCTGTGTGAGCGCTTCATATCTCTCTTTTCTAGTAGCGCACTAAAATATTTCAGCTTTGGATCGTTGCACACCATTTCTTTGAGGCAGATTAGCCGGTATGAATATTGTATTCACTAATGCTTTCGTCTCTTCACATAATTCCAACTTTATAATATGACTCAACCAATGGCCTTCCGCGATATAACACTCCCAGAAGTTTGAACGACATCAAAACTTTAATCTACTGCTGCGACTAACCCTCTGAATTTACAAGTTACTCCTAATTCCTGATCCCGATATCATACAGAGCCAGATTCTAGTTGTATTTAAAGAGACAGTACCTCAGGTGATTCATGTTTGTGAACAATATGTGTAACTTTATTGGTTTGATACTGACACTGATTTGACTAATAACAACAATAGTTTTTAATCAAAGACAAAGACTGAAATAACTAGAATGGTGGCACTTCTGTAACCCCATTGTATGCTTTTATACAATGTGTATTTTTATAAAAATACTCATTGTAATGTAAGTATAAGAACATTTCAAAAAACAATTCTATATATTATATGTCTAATATAATATTAATTTAAAAGTTCAAGGACAGAGGAAGCAAACAATAAAGTATTTATTAACCGCGTTCTCTATGACTTAAAATCAACAGTTAAGCACAAACCTACGCGCACAAATAAATGATGGTAGTAGAATGCAAGCCAATTTACTTATAAAAAAAATGTAAAAGTTTGTTATGGTTCAGACAATAGACAAAAAAATTATGTAGTATTAGTAATTATAAATACTCTAAAACTAAAACAGACAGTAGCGACTAGGTGAACTAAAGTAGAAGGTGAAGAATCATAAATAAGTATAAATAGTACAAAAGTGAAAATAATAGTATTCTATTCTAGTCGCTAATAATTGGGTTAACTCGTCTTATACTACGATTCGTATCTGACAGCTGAGAGAATATTATTTAAGGCGCGGACGTATCCTGATAATAGTAAAAAGCAGAATCTTTAAACATCTAGTGTAACGAAACAGATAGATAATAATCTATGAAAAAAATACCTAGGTTAGAAAAGAAAAAGGTAAAGAGTAATAACCGAACAGAATTCATAAATATTACTCGCTCTCTGCAGAAAAAAATCCTAAATAGATCCCTAAAAATAAACTTTCACGTCCAAACTTTCAGAATTTTCAGCGATAACACTATATTATTTTTTAGGTAATACATAGCCAACATATAGTACTAAAGTAGTAACCAACAGTTTTTTCAATTGTAATAGTATATATCGAAAAATATAAAGAAAACGTACAATATTAATGCATTTTCGCATTACATCGTCGAATCTAACAAGCGATTTTCAACCTTACGTAAAGCATCGTAAATTATTTTAAAATTGGGGTTGGACCGCGTCTTAAAAACGCTTCCTGATGTTCGTTTCGTGAATTAAATTTCATTCTTATTCTTGAAAATAACACTCATTTAGATCTTTTATTTGTCAATATTTCTTTGTAATAATAATATCTTTATAGTATAAAGTTCTTATCAATCGATGAAAATGTTCTGTATTCATATTTCTCCATAACAGCATAAAATAAAAATAGTTGGAGTGAATATTTCTTGTAGTTTTATTTCTTCTATAATAAGCAATTTTTACAATTCCGAACTAGTTTTTCACTGTGTTTTGGTAATCAATGGCCTCTCCCATATTAATGACAGCTAAAGTTATGCGAAATAGCAGGTAACAATTTGAAAGTGTAATAAAATTTTAAAAAATTAAATATGGAATAGGAAAAAGTGCAAAGTAATCTATATCTAATCTAATCTAAATCTTAAATCTTACAATAAAGCTAAATTATATTATAATATTACATTAATTTTGGAATAATAGAATAATAGATTAGTACACAAATAATGTTGGTGATCCTAATCAAATGCATCTATACAATCTAATTTGAATTTAAGAAAATTTAATGGGATAGGTGTGTGTGTGGGGGGGGTTGTTAGAGCATTATTTAGCCGTTCTGATACCGTCATTAAAATATTCATTCATCATCAAATTCATTCATTAAATATTCATATCATTAAAACATAATCGGAGCTAATACAAAGCTTCGTCACTGCAAAACAAAAGCAATGTTTGTTTCACAACAACTATAACCCAATCTACCTAGTTTGTGAGCAACTAGCGTAATCGCAGGATTGGCCATTATCAAGGTCCTCGTGCCATCCTTTGATCCAGTTGAAGTTGCGATCCTCCGACTTAATTGGACTCCATGCGTTTGTTTGCTGTACAAGGTTACAGATTAAATTTTCTACGTATTTACTTATATGTATTTATTTATATGTAGATACTTGGACAGAATAACTATAAGTTTTTTGTAAGATTTATGATCTTCTATACCACTAGAGACCGGACAATTTTCGTTCAATGAAAAAATTTAAAAATTGCCTATGTCAAGAAATCATCTATTTCTTTGAACAACCGAGAATTTATTTACCTATCTGGAAAAATGGTGTTACTCATTACATATTAAATTTACACAGACATACCTACTAAAGAAAGCTCAATTCATCAGTTTGAAATGCTGAAACACTTCACAGATTTAGATAAGAAAAATATTTTTTCATTAGGTCGATTTAAATACAAAACTACGACAAGAAACACTACTTACATAATAAACAGTATTACCATAGATACAAGCGCTATGCGATTATAGCTAACAGGTAGTGTGAGAGTCAGCTGCTGATCAACTGAACAACAACAAAATGAGACAACTCTTGTCTCATTTTAATGAACATAGGATTTTACACGAAAATCAGTTCGGTTTCACGAAAAGCAGATCAACAACAGATGCAGGAGTCCAGTTAGTCAAGCATGTGCTGGAGGCTTGGGAGAGCTCACAGGATGCCATTGGCGTATTTTGTGATCTCTCCAAAGCTTTCGACTGTGTAGAGCACCGCACTCTAATTTATAAGCTACACCACTATGGAATTCGTGGAGCTGCTCTGAATCTTGTAGAATCATACTTATCTGATAGGCAGCAAAAAGTTGGCATTAATGGCGTGACATCTTCTGGATCTTTGGTTAGAATGGGGGTTCCACAGGGGTCGATCTTGGGTCCGTTCTTATTCTTAGCATATATCAATGACTTACCACATATGGTTGAGGGCCTTGCTGACATAGTTCTTTTTGCGGATGATACTTCTCTGATTTTTAAAGTAGATAGGAAAGATAGAGAACTAGTGCAAGTCAACAACGCGTTAACTATTGTTTCAAATTGGTTCATCGCAAACAACCTGCTTCTCAACGCAAAGAAAACGAAATGTTTAAAATTTTCCATGCCTAATGTAAGACATATAGAGCCAAACGTATTACTCGACGGAAATAAATTGAAAATTGACAAGGCAATAGTCTTTCTAGGTATTAGCATAGACTCTAAATTACAATGGGGTCCTCATATTGATGCACTATCTGGAAGACTGAGCTCAGCTGCATATGCGGTTCATAAAATTAGGCAATTGACAGATATAGCTACTGCTCGACTGGTATACTTTGCTTACTTCCACAGCATAATGTCATATGGTATCCTGCTGTGGGGGTCAGCGGCGGACATAGAGACAGTTTTTATATTGCAAAAGCGGGCAGTTCGAGCCATCTACGAAATTGGTCCCCGCGAATCCTTAAGACAAATGTTCAAAGAAATTAATATATTAACTCTTCCATCTTTGTATATCCTAGAAAATATAATGTGCGTTCGTAAAAATATAAAGAAGTTTAGAATAAATAGTGATATGCATAATATTAATACTAGAAATAAGGATAGGATAGCTGTATCTAAATTTTGACTCACGAAAACTAAAAATAAGTCCTTCTTAGGCAATTGTGTACGTTTCTATAATAAAATTCCGAAAGACATTACTGAGCTCACTGAAGGGAAATTCAAGTTACGTGTCAAAAATATACTAATGAAAAAAGCCTATTATAAATTGAGTCACTACTTAGAAGACAAAGATGCCTGGAAGCTTTCCACTTCTGCCTAATAGCCAACTATTGAATAAATTTGTTATTTTAATACTACTCATATGTAACCTCAATGTACAAAGACTTGAAAAAATAATGGCCCACGAGTTTCTTGCTGCTTCTTCTCGGCGGTGGTTCTTTTCCGAAGACAGCGGTAGAATCATTTAAAAATTTTTGACGTTCATAAGAGTGTCTATGATGCCTAAACTGAATAAATAATTTTTGAATTTTGAATTTTGAATTTTGATCTCGGCCATGATCTTACAGCAAAGGTAACGTCGTCAGGAATTCCAATGAATTATCTAAAGGTAAGACAAAGAAATAGCTAGAGAAAAACTACAGATTCAAAATCTGTCGACAAGCACCTAGCGGTGTTTTCCGGCCGCTGTCCTGGAGAGCCAGCCGCAGTTCTTTTTGCAGTTTTTTATGCCATTGGTGGCAAACAAGCAAACGGGCCGCCTCATGGAAAGCGCTCATCTTTGCCTAAGGTACCTATAACACTCGGGCATCACAAATACGTTGCCGAGCTTTGAATACTCTGTTGACTCGCCTTTTGAAGAGTCCCATATTGTAGCTTCCTGGAAATACCTAAGGAGAAAGCCCCTTCCACATATTCCTGGAGTGATGCAAAAAACATCGCAATTCACAATTTGTAAATTTCAAAGATCAATCATATGTGGATGAGCTTTTTGGCGTAGATTGCTAGTGAAAAAACCGCGACGTTGAATAGTTATATATAGTACAGGAATTAATAATTCTTCAGATCACTCCATTGTGTATGAGATAGAAGATAGCTCTAAGACTTTAAAAATTTTGGGATTGTCGTCAATTCTCACAGTTCTAAGGTCTTATGCATCATGGGCGTCAAGCTAATACTTGGGTGCTCCATAGCAATCGTGACAGCAGTACTCCTGGTGGGGTCAGACTTGCGCTTGGTTCAGCAAAAGCCTTTGACTTGACCTAAAATACCACAAGTAAAGTATCTTCTTCACTTCATTATATAGAATGTAATAATCTTAAAAATAGTAAATAAATAAACAACTCATACTATTTTAGTAGTAGTAGTATTAGGTATTTCGATTATTTTAGAAATATTGGATATTTTTGTTAAATCCTAGCTTGTGAATATTAAAAGAAAAACAGGTTTTAATTTGACATCTCTTTTTTCGGTTAGTTAAATTCAGTTATTTTACTAATATTAGAAAATTTAGTTAAATTCTAGCTTGTGAATATTTAAAGAAAAACAGGTTTTAATATGACATCTCTTTTTTCGCTTAGTCAAATTAACGCCAGCCTTTCTAATACTCAGAATTACAAATCGTCTCAAATTTAAATAGTAAAATTTAGTACAATTAAACACCGGTTCAGGTATCTAAAATGCAAGTACCACCCTATTAAATGATTAAGAAGGAAAAAAAATCTCCTAACAACTATGTATATACATCATCGAAAGCAAAACTAATTTCTATAAATTATTCATATTTAAAACAGAGATACCGGATTACAGTGTACACGTACGTAGTTTATTCAATCAGTAACATTTTCTGAAGCAAACACTTGGCTACCTGAAGAGCTCCAAGAGAGGCGCACCTCTATCCATTACCATAATTAACATCAAACATTGCAGCAACAGTACTCAGTTTCTGCTGAAATTGAATATTATATTTACCTGAACCGATGCATTTGCTAACAGCAAACTTGTGAACTTTAGGGAGCTTAAACAATGCACTATATAATCTACACAAGAATCGCTATTTCATAAGTATTAAACGCTTAAAACGAATAACTTCAAGCTTTAAAATAAAACCAATTGATATAAAAACGAAATATTTGCACTTTACACGACATTATGGCAAACTTCAGGTGACCGCGAATGACAAACATGTTGAAACAGAAGAATAGTCGTATCAAATGATAGACAACCTGGAAAGAAATTTGTGAATTGGAATTAAAAGTTCTCGAGAGCAGAAACACATTTAGAAGATACACCACAACGATGTAGGTTGACAAACATATAATACCAACGATTACCATTATCATGATGGGGAGGCCAATGCAATGTGTTGATTGTTTTATATTAATTCACAGCAATATACATTATCTTAAGTGATTTTTTTTTCATCTTCACATATACCACATATACCTCTCATAAAATACTTGTAAGATAAATGTTTTTATAGTATGCAAGTCAATAAAATGGTAGTATCAAATTTGATCCCATTAAATGTTCCGTCAAAGTTTTAATGAACTCTTGAACTCAAATATGCGGAGTAACACAAACATCATTTACATTGACGTCTGAGCCTTGATTGGGAACACCAAAGTTTCATGAGATCTTAAGTTACAGTTTAACTTAAAATATGTATGTTTAGCTAAGAAACAAGTAAGTTTGTTTTTGCTAATTGTGTAGGTTAATATTCATGCGAACATTAAATTCAAACACATGTTGGAAACTTATTTAAGTTTTTTCTGTATATAGTACTTGTAAAATAATACCTATTAGTTTTATTTTATATAAAAAGTGAGTTAAAATAATATTTAGATGATCTTATGTAACGATTACACTAAAAGCGCAGTGCAGAGAGCTCTCAGACCTGTACTCTTGATCACTCATTGATCAAGAGTACAGGTCTGAGAGCTCTGATAAATGTAAAATGCTCACATGGTTGTGTTTTGGCGTCTAGCTGAAACTGTTTTTAGCAGCTGATAGAGGCTGTGGAAGTAGATAACTTTCCTGGCGTAACAGTGAACGAACATTCAGATTTGTATATGGCATCCTAATCCAGCTATTACCTGTCGCGTCAATAAATTGTCATGTGTAAACTTCGACTCGGTAAAACTATAATACAGTGAGTAGCAATCTTATTCAGATTTAAAGCGCTCGTAGCGGAGCTTGACTTCGCGATCTTAACCGATCAACAAGTAAAGCAACACTTGCTGCGGTCAGAACTTGAATGGGTGATCGCTAGTGCCATTATTCAACCACAGTCTATTTATGCTGTGATTCAACTGAGATGTTCCTTGCTTCGGAGGGCACGTTAAACCCTCGGTCCCGGTTGTTTGTCTCTGGACAACAGTCGTTAGGCTATGTCGCCTATGTGGCTTTCGGGCGGCCTGAAAACTTCGATATGGGTTGCCCACTAGCCTATCCACCAAGCCGCACTGGGCCCGCGTGGGGATTATGCCCCAAGTCCTGATCTCTGAGAGGAAGATCCGAGTCCCATCAGTGGGAACATTATGGGCTGATTATGATTAATCGGGTGTTTTATTTACTAGTAATAAAATGGAAAATTAACGAACGCGCGACGTTCATTCTTAGGATGCTTCTCTTTTTGCAACTTTCTTTACTTTTAAGCTGTGTAAAGAGGAGAAAATCTGGCAATATTAGTCCAAAAAGATCTGAAAAATATAAAATAAAAACTATCACCATTTCTACTCTGTCTATCACCATGCAAGGCTTGTATCGATCGATCCACGCCCGTACGTCACCAGTGTCCTACTGAACCGATTCTGTTTAATCAACGCCTCCTAGATTGAACTATTCGAAACGATTGAAGTGAGAACACCGGCTGACGAGCAATCTTCGACTAATATCCTTCGCGAGAACTCAATTACAATACGCTTGCGACTTTAATTTCCTCATGTTGTGGAAGTTTGCAGGATTTCAAAAAAGAACTGTTACTTAGTTTCCAATCAATGCATGAATATTTTTGGTACTTGTAAGAGACGGGAAGTGTCAGATCTTTGCCTAATGGTTAACTTCTTCCGACCAATGACAGTAGCATTTCAGCCCAAAGCTGTACTGCCATTCGTAAAGTAGTTTCATAGTGCTTTTCAAATTTAAACAGTATTCATTTTATAGTACAAGTTTGCCGCAGAACAAGTTCGAGTAGACACTGCAGTTTCAATCTCCAAAATGGAGACTTACAGAAAAGTTCTACTATTAGTGTTTCTGCCTGATTAGCACTACACATGGACAACGAGAAGGATTCGCTGAAGGGTACCCACCCTTCTATTAATTAGTGAGACTCGGACCAACGTTAAAAATAATCGTGGTATTAAAGTTGTATGTTTAAATTTTTTATTTGTTTGCTTTCTATGAGATAGTTTAGGGAGGGTTAAGTCAACTCATTTTTCTAGGACTAGGTGAGCTGGCAGGTTTGATTCGGCAGTGGTATCTAAAAAATCATGTTGACTTATGGCACTGAGACGTGGTCTCTTACTGTGAGCCTCATTAACAAACTTAAATTCGCTCAAGAAGCAATGGAGAGGGCTATGATCAGGGCTATGAGCTGATAATGATCTAAAAAATCAACGGCCGTGCTGGTTGAAAATTTTGTATAATTTAAACGTATTATCGTGATAGCTAGTTATATTACTATCATATTATGGGTTCATGATTTGAATTTAGGTGGTTACATATACGATGACTATCTACATCTACTCGTAGCTATCATGGCATTTTGAATGTATTCATGAAAACTTGTGAAATCTTTACATTTTACTTTAACACTGCGGTTCACTCGCATGAGCTAACGGAGAGAATTATATTTAAAATGTAATGTTTGGATTGAATTTGCAAATTATCTGTTAGTTTAAATTAAATAAAAGGTACTGAAAAATGTTAGTACATACATTTTATAACATAACAATTACCTGAAAATAGATTGATATACTAAAGTTCAGTCTGCTGTTGGGAGTTCCAAAGAAGTGTTGAAATTGAGAAAGACTTGTGCATTTGAGAGCTGAAAGAAAAGATTTGCGGCATGTGGTTCAAGATAGACCAAAGCAACTGTACTTACTTGTCGCGTTACTATACGTATTTTTTTAATTAAAACTAGCAGTTTATCATATTAGTACACAGTTTTGTTCTGACACTATACAAATAGACACGAGTAATAATAATATAATTGAGTTTATGTAGTCTAGTCAAGTATGTAGATTAGTTCAGCATTCAGTGTTTTAGCTTAACCGAGTATTATGCTGATTATGCTAATACTGAAGGGGTCCTCAGTCCCAGTGGTCATCTTTGGAATCAATCTTTTTTTTGTACGTTTACACACGCAATAGGAGTCCCTCTGTCGTTGGCATGGACACACACAATAACACATCACAACATATCGAAGACCCGGGAACAAACATAACTGCTCATCACACTTATATTTGTAACGACAAGAAATCGAATCCTAGGCCCCTCGCTTCGAAGGGAAGCTACCAACTAAGCTAACGCAGCCATCAATCGGGCCTAATATGCTAGTCACTAGTGAAGATTCAGTTATTTTTACCATACTTTGCCGTCATGGTAATTTCTGGACCAATACTCATCTTAGGAGTAGGATTGGAAAGCCCACATCCCAGCAGTGAGAACGTAATGTCTAGGCCGATGTGCTATGTTGGCTTCAGCATCATAAGCTATTAGACTCACTACAATTAGGTCAAGGCATCAGTTTTCAACATAAAATTAATTTATACTTCTAGTTTACGGTTTCTTTTACGGAATTGCCGTTGTTATGTTTCATGGCGGATTATAAATCAAGAGTGTATATAAAAATAGAATTAAACAAATAGATATTTCACATAACTTGGTAAATATAGGTATGTACGAGTATGATTCGTTTTATAAAAGAGCTTTATGGAATGTACAAGGTCAAATGCGTAATTCTAAAAGTTTCAGATGAAAGATTTTATGAATATGTTGTTTTTACGATGTGGTGAGAGAGGTATTGTGAAATAGTAATAAATCTTACAATAACTTATATTTCATTTATTAGTAGTGCTGTTACTATGCTAATAAGCTATTAATCAGCTGCACCGAAGACATACATAACATAACAAGCGTGGAATTATGTACGATTAACTAGAAACCCGCGGATTTTCAAGTGCTGGAAATCATTATAAATAATAATCAGCCCATTTTGTTCCCACTGCTGGGACTCGAGCCTTCCTCTCAGAGAGAGGAGTTCGGCCATAATCCACCACGCGGGACCAGTGCGGATTGGTGGATAGGTTAGTGGCCAAATCTTGTCGAAGTTTTCAGGCCGCCCGAAGGCCACATAGCCTAACGACTGTTGTCCTAAGACAGACAACTGGTACCGACGGCTTAACGTGCCCTCTGAAGCACGGAAGCACTCAGTTGAATAATGCCACTAGCGGTCACCCATCCAAGTCCTGACCGCAGGAAATGTTGCTTAGCTTGTTGATCGGTTAAGATCGCCAAGTCGAGCTTTTCTACGAGCGCTGGATATATATATTAATAATACCCTCATCCATTACTGAGTTTAGTGGTACTAAAAACAACATGAGCGTAACAACGTGAGTAGGCTAGTAAGAAAAAAAAACTCAAGGGTAATTTATTCTACTACACACTGGACAGGCCGGTTGGCGCAGTTGGTAGCATCCCTGCCTTCTGAGCCGCTGGTCCCGGGTTCAATCCCCGGACAGGTCAAAAATGTGTGTATATGAACACGTCTGTTTGGTCTGTGTCTGGGTGTGTATTTGTATTTAAGTATGTATATCAGTCATCAGGTTACCATAGTACAGGCTTAGTAGCTGCGTAGTTTGGGACCTGAAGACCTTTGTGTGGATGTTGTCCCATATTTATTTATTTATTTATTTATTTACTAATACTTTGACAAACCTGAAAAGGTTCAGAAGTTTCCGTGATAACCTCCTACATCCAAACTAAGAAACTTACCTCATAATTATATTAGTGTAAATTTGATTCTACACCTAGTTACTGCGGACCAAATAAGGTTGACGCTAAAACACCATAATCAGGGCGAGCATGTTACGCTTTTTCATTAGAGAAATTATATAGAAAAAAGTGAGAGATTACTTAGAATATAAAAATGGATTAACTCTTGATTTAGAATAATATAAACAACAGGTGGATCTTTGACGAATGGAGTATTTACAGAATAAATTAAGTTACTTCTTCTGAATTATTCAGTAGTTATTTAAAAGAAGCCAAACAAAAGACGGACGCCGAACAGTCTGAAAACACCCTGCAACTTAACTATAATATAGTATATGGCAGCTACCTTGAACAGATTAAAGTACACATCTCGATAAGAGCATGTTGTTTTTGTGTGTGATGATCAAAAATGTTATAATGTAATATCATACCCACACTAAAAGAAAATGAAACTATAAAGGTAATTAAAAATTGTATCATTCTCTCTTTCATCAACTTACATCATTCGCATCAGCGAGAACCTTCTAAAATATCCTCCTTCTGCAAGATATCAAATCTGAATTCCAAGATATATAACTCTATGTAAATCAGGTGAATTCTCTGATGAGGATCCTCGAGATCTATTTTAATTTTATGATTTTTTAATAATCTTTAGGAACTTAATCTATCTCAAACCTAGCTGTTTTGCCTTGAATTGTCAAAAATCGAAGATGGCGGATTCAAAATGGCGGCCGAATTGAAAGTTGGTCCAACCCGGCTCAAAATCGGTATCTGGGGGTTTTTGAGATCCCCGATTCCAAATATGAAAACCATCTTTTGATGACGTTATTTTTCAATATGGCTGCCATAAAAATGTTATCAAAAACCACACGAAACTGCACATCCCAGTCTTGTCTTCCTTATCTATTTTTAAAAAATATCTATTTGACTTCTTCGTGTCATTCATCATTTTATTTTTATTTTTTGATTTCACATACCGGTGGTTGGTTACGTATAAATTTTTAATATAAACAAACAATAATGATTTAATGATGATATCACAAATATATTACATTAACTCCCGTTTATTCTTGGGTTTGTTCTGGGTTTTGCGATGTGAGCGTCCTTGCCTCCGACGCCAAAAGTAAATATACTGCGCTGGTATGAGTACATAAAAGTTACTGAAGTATACATATTATACGTTGACTGCAAATTTGTCCGCATGGTAATTGTATTTTAATTGGAAAAGTAAAACATGAACACCTATATGGCCGTTTAACTATTAACCTGCTATATGTCAATCGGTTGCCAATCCTGTGGTAAAGAAGAACAAACCGACAAAGATACATTTATGGTATTCAGTAAAAACAATACACAGGTGTAATGTTAATTGTTGTGACGCTGACCACTTGCCTAAATGATTTAATTACTGTAAATATCTGTTGATGGTATGGTAGAACTATAACTTCTCTAAGCGTTTTTACCGTTTGTTTCATGCGAATATTCTAAAGAGCTCTTTAATCTTATTCCTTTCTCACCATTCCGATCCTGAACTTCTGCATCCATATCCTAAATAGTATATGGATGCAACCATATACTTTTCACAACCACGAACCAAAAAGTCGTGTAAGTAAATTGTGAAATGCTCTGCTGGCCTACGTATTTCCTTGTAGCTATGACCCTGGGTCTGTCAAGCGGAGCGTGAAAAAAAAATCTCTCAGGTCATCATAGGGGTGCCAATTATTACAGCTTATGACTGCGCTAAATGGTCATCGCTTCTTGATTCCATCTTCGCTTACCATCAGGCGAGAGGGAGTAGAATGAACCATTATAAAAAAAAAATATTATCACTCAGTTTCTGAACAGCTGTTGAATTATTAAGGTTTACCGTTGAGTTTGTTTATTTTATTCATTTAACTGTTAAATAAAAGATATTTTTCATGGATCAAGACAAATAAGAAATTAAGATTGTTGACACATTCAAACAATATCGAAATACATTTTATGGTAAAGTAACATCTAAAACCGTACTTACAAGTAAATCACATTCACATACTAGTATCTAAAGTATCAATACAAGAAATACTGCTACTAAAGGCCTCGAACCAGGAGCATCCCTTTTATACGCAATCTTAGAGAACACCTGATGTACAGTGGCAAAGCGCTAAATATTCCAAAGATAACGCCTACCAATAACAGCTACCCAGACATATTCTCCCGATAGCAGATAACAATAGTATAAACTGTGCCTTGGGGTTTCTGGGACTGTAAAACAGTAGCAAAACTCGATACAAACGGTTTTATAGAGTTCGCATGATTAACAGAGAAGCTATTTTATTTAAATTACATAGACCTACCATTAAAGAACCTATAATATATGTGAATAGTAATAATCAAAAATAACCTCGTAAAAGTTACATTATGACGATGATCTAAATTTTCATATAACTAACGACATGTTACTATTTGATTATATTTTTTTTGGGTACCTTTGATGCTTTCAAAGATATAAAATTTGCGGAAAAACCTCACAAATATCCACCATTTAAAAAATTGCACGCGCTCGCGAAAATTTAATTTTAGTAAAATATCCATTCAACCTGTTGTGTATCTGTATACGACATTTACACTGGTTGTCAAGTACACATTCTCTGATTTTAAACATATGCCATCTGTTTCATTTTAGACAAACCATAGAGGTAAAGCCAAGCAGATATTAAATAAAGACGCGACATGAGACTAAAAAATACATTTTTTTCATTATTTCAACACTTAATCCAACACAGACCAATAAAATCTCTAGAGTACCCGTATAAAGAGCATAAATACAAATTCAATGATATTAAGGACTTTGAAAACCTTTACGATCTATAAAGAAGATTTTGCAAAAATAGTCTACAAATTTTCATACAAATATAACCTCTAATTTATTAAGTATTAAATTTTATTATCATAAAAAACATGCAAAGTAAAAATAACATATTAATTATTTAATTATTCAGCCATAACAGTTCCATGTTTGGTACATCTGTACCAAAAATCTTGTAACACAAGCCCTCACGGTAGGATACCCTGAGTCTGTGAGGGCTAGTTTACTTCTTGTGGTTCATGAATTATGATTTGACGTGCTTTAAACATTGTGTAATTTCTAGAGGAATAGGCACTGAGTATACAATAGGTACTGTGAGACATACAGTCTTGTTTACAAGAAGATGATGACATAGTGCGATCTTGAATAGGTTTCTTAAGTTCATCATCATGTCAATGTGGGAGGCGAAAACTATATGAAATAGGTGGGGGCTATGTTTATATTTAAGCTTTAGTGTGCAGATTGCAGGCAAAAAATAAACAATAGTGTAATGAGTATTGAATTTATTAATCGTTATGTAATGGTATTTTGCGTATGTTATTATTGTCATATATTGCTTCTGAGCAGGTTTTCTGTGCTAGTGCAGTCTAGCGATATAAAGTAAGTTTTTATTTTCTTTTTACAATACATATTGCGTGTCCTTAATAATGTTTGGTTTCTTATTAGTTTTTTTATATAAGTATGTTCCCAGGTAATTATGACATCTTTGTCCAATATTTCTTCTTGTCTGCATTTTACACTATTTATGAGTCTGTCTAGATTTTGTTATTACTGGATTATCGTTAGTGGTTGATAGGATAGTTTTGTGAAAACGTAATGCACTTACTAAAATAAAAAGTTGTCGAACCGTCAGTTCATTAGTTTCCCTGTACAACATGTCTGTTGGGTACTGGAAGGGTTTTTTGTGTGCTACTTTGAGAACAGCACGCTGTGCGCGTTCTATTTGCATAAGATGCGTTGCGTAAGCGGCTCCCCATGAGGTAATACAGTAATTAATAGGGATTTACAGGATTTACACAGCACTGCATACACCATTTCTATGGTTTTGAGATCTGCTACTGTTCTGAGTCTTTTAAATACGTACAAAAGCTTTCTTAAATGATTACTTAGTGTATGTATTTGTTTTGTCTAAGATAGGAGTTCATCTATGTATATTCCTAAATATATAATGTCGGTAACCTGATCTAGAACCGGGCATGTATTGTTGCATTGGTATTGAGTATTAAAACCACAAGTGTGTAGTTGTATACAGGCTGGTATGATGGGTGCTAAAATCAGCAAGTTTAGTTCTAACCATTTTACTATTTGTCGTAATCCGTCGTTGGTGGCCGTGGACACCGCATCCCAACTAATTCCATTAAATATAATAGCTGAGTCGTTGGCGAAGGCAAGCATTTAGCATGAGGGATTTCTAACTGGCAGAGACCGTTAAGATATACAAGAAAGAGTGACGGGCCTAGCACGCTACCTTGAGGGACACCGAAAGGCACGTTTTTAAGGTCACTCGAGTAATCATTGGCTTTTAACCGCTGCCTTCGATCTGCGAGGTATGACCGGAACCATTCCAGCGCACTACCACGAACTCCAATGCACTCTAGCTTTTTCAGAAGTATGGGTCGGGCGACGGTGTCAAATGCCTTCGCCAAATCGAGGAAGATGCCAATGCATCTGTAACCTATGTCTAGTTTGCCAGCTACATAGTCAACTAGAGAAGTAACGGCAGTATAATCTTCGGTAGATCTGCTGGCGCGGAACCCGAATTGGTTAGGGGAAAGGATATTTTCCCTTTCAAGAAAGCTCATAAAGCTCTTATTTACAACTCTCTCCAAGATCTTAGAGAGAGAAGACAGCAGGGAAATCGGTCGGTAGTTTGATGGCAGCTCTGTGTCTCCCGTTTTATGGATAGGGCACATTGTAACGTAAAACGTTACATATAATATAATATATAACTTTATTAATAACAATATGCCTAAACAATACATTAAAACTTATTAATAAACAGAAACTCTAATTTTAACATTAAACTAATATACGGAACAGTAACTCAAACAAATATCCTATAACAATATAATATAAAATAATAATTTGTAATATCTAATATTCCAAATAAATCAATACATTATTCCCTAATCCGCGTCCTAGCGAGGGTCCTGCACCAACGCTGCGCAAGAGCCAATCGACGCGCTCTATTTCGCATTGTTTCGGCAACGCACCGCTTTGGCGCTTCGATCGTACCTTTCCGCTCGTGATACCAGATACTGACTTCAAGGCAAGTGCACGTTCGCTTGATCCATTTTTTATCACAGCGACATCATACGTGTTGCCCTTCGCCGCCATTTCCGAAGATTAATTGGTTATTAAATACTTATTTGAGTTCGTTAATGTTGATAAATACTACAGTGTATAATCCTGTATCGGGTAAGTGTTGAACATATCTTGTATTTCAAATCTTAGGCAGGCAAATGCGACCCAAGATCATGTAACGGTAATGCTAACGGTTTTGTTGTTTTATTATTGCACATAAACCATATTTCATGATCATCAGCACCTATTGCTCATTCTTTATGCCTAATGCAATATCATCCTCAGCTTGTCATCATTACATGTAACCAGGAATGGTATTTCATTAGTACTTACTTACTTCATATTTTCTGTCAACTAGAATAGTACCGATGGTAACACATCGATCTGTTTTGTTTTTACTTTCCCCAAAGCTGTGCTATTGTAAACTATTATTATTATTGTATACTATTGTAAACTCCGCTCTGATTGTGACGAACACAAACATCATAATTTGTAAAGGGTAGGTACGTCATACCTGCTAACAGTCACCATCAGAGGAGTTTAGGAAACTAGCGAACATTATTTTCACACACTGGACGTCTACATTCCAGGTCCCAAGTTCCGGCTGATCCTAGCCACGGGCACCCACAGAGCAAGCTGACGCGTAGCTGCCCACCCAGGGTTCTTTCTAAGATCTGCCATTCCAGAGTGGTCATCAATACCTAGCGGCCCACCAACGGACCTCCACCTGAACAGGACAGTACCTGCCCCCTCTGCACTCAGTGAAGTGACCTACAAAAATAGTGACGGGCCATTCTTACCCACAATATCAAAATATTAAATTGTGTATACTAAACGCTGGTTTCCTTTGATAGGACCCTAATCAGTAATACGTATCAACATTTGCCACCTTCAGGGATTCTGGGAAGATACCTGAACCTATACTTAGGTTGCAAATAAATGCGATAGGGGCAGCTAGAATATGTTTGGCGGTTTTTAGTAAATAGTTGGTTATATTATCATTACCTGGGGCAAAGGTTCGACTTTAGTGCGGCAATTATTTTTTCAATGTGGCAAGGGTCAGTTGGGGCTAAAAACAAAGATCTGGAGGATGGAGAATTGATTATGGTCTTTATTGAATTAGACAGTTCATCTTCTGTTGTCAATTTAAGAAGTTTAACATTGGCCAATATTTCTCCGACTGAGGCAAAATAGTCATTCGCTTTGTTTAGAGCCTGTGTGGGAGTGGGGGCAGTTTTAAGTAAATCTAAATTTTTGGTTTTCATTGTACCATTGTTACAGACATTTTTTATTGAATTCCATAGCCTTTTGTTGTCTCCAATGTTTTTTTTCAACTGATTAATGTCATGTTCATTTTTAAGATTTTGAAGGATATTATTACATATGTTCCTATACTTTTTGTATTTTTCTTGTCTTAGTTTATTATTTGGTTTCTGTTTAAATTTTTGCTGTAGTGAGTTTCTCTTATTGATACATTTGATTAAACCTGGTGTGATCCATTCCTGACGTATAGATTTGGAGTTTGGTACTGTTTTCTGAGTTTTGTAGGTGTCATGTTTTTCGTTAATGATTTTAACGAGATCGTTTACTGCTTGATTTGGATCGGTATGTGTGTAGAAAACTGACCAATACATTTTCTTTAAATCTTTAATGACACTATGGTAGTCTATTTTAGTGACCTGCTTATTGTTATAACTAATATTATCAGGTTTTCCAGCTATCGCAACTAGAGTAGCGTCTTGGTCCGTAACATTGTTGTAACAGACTACTGTTGACGACTGCTGAAAACTTTTAATGAAAACATGATCTATGCAGTTAGAAAAGCGCGTAGGAATTTGATGGCCCGGAATAAATCCATGGCAATCCTAGTAGTTCTAAGTACTGAATTGCTCTGGGATCTTTTGACGTCAATTTAATGTCAATATTCATGTCTCCTGCACCCTGAAAAGAGGTCCTGCTGTACATGCATCGAAAACAAGCGAATGTCGCACATTTGTTTATATCACTGCCATAGTATATCTGTCTGATGTAATAATAGGTAATAATATGTTTCTTTGTGATGTTGCACCACCGTCCATATCAGTCATGTATTCGCTATCCATCCAAAGGTTGTCTAGAAGGAATTGCTTTCAGCGATAAGACTACCCATTTGTGCCTATTGTTTAAGTTATTTTATTATATGTTACGTGATTTCTTTGAAAATTAAAAATGTTTTATTACTGTTTATTTCTTTGGTGCCAATAAAGCGTTTTTGTATTGTATTGTATTGTATTTTACCAATCTGGAATCTTTTAAATGCCAAATTGTTATGTAAAAAGCCTAAGTAATTCATAACGCATTAGTATAATAATTACAAACTTTCGCAATGTAGATATCTCTCAGATCACTCAAGTAGATCAGAGTAGATCACTCAAATTTACACATAAATCATAACAGCCCAAATATTATACCTTACCCAGTACACGTCAACATAATACAATATTAAAACGCATCGCGTAAAATTGCGTGAGCTAAGATACTGCGCAAATAAACAGTAGAGTGCCTTAGGCCTAGCAAAATGTGCATTTTAATTACACTTCCTTGCTTCTGAAATTTATGCTACAAGCAATGTCGTTATTCTTAATGGATCAGATAAAGTCTTAAATGATCATTTTGCCGTTTTCAGTTTTCGTGATTGTACCAGATAGTGTTTTATGTGTGGGGATCCAGGAAGTTTCGAATGGGTTTCGTTTAAGTCTATCTCTCGGTTTTCTATTAACCTTTCTATTCGTTATTATTATCGTAAAATCGTTGGCTCGGAATTCGTTTATTTGAAAACGTAGTTCTTCCATCCGGATCTGAATCATGTGAGGCGAGAAAGGCTTCAATTCCAGAGAATGTTGTAGTTACATATCACCGCAGTGTCAGAAGATTTGCTTCGGAGCAGTAGTATGCAATCACTTCTGTGTTAAGGTTGAGGGGAGTGCAACACAAAAAAGCATCAATGGGCATTATTTAAGGACCATTTAGATGGAGAGAGTTTCTCGCCTTGAAAATACGATTATCGAATTGAACATAAAAAAATTGCTTCGTGCTAGCATTCGCGATTCTCGCCCTTCCTCTTGGGCGACAATTGCCTCGCAACAGAATATATCTGTATCCGTGTAAATAGAACTACAAAGCAAGAATTGCATTGAGGGAATTTGTGCCAGTCGCTACCATGAGTGCAGTGCACTTGATTTAATTATATCTTCTGTTCTAGGACAAGAGCTAATAAAACTTACACTAGTATTTCTGCGAACAGTAGATCTCGCAAGCACGTACGACAAGTCGAGAACTCGTCAGAAAAAATCTTCTTACTATGTATTTCGCCGTGTTAACAGTCGCCGGAAATTATCGCCTTGGATATTGCCTAGTGATAATTGCTTGCGAATCTCGTATGACAATAATCGTAGGCGAGAATTTAGTTCTTGCCTGTATGTAAACAATATAATACGATAATCTTATGGCGATTATTGCTTGGAATAGTAGCATACAATTTCTCGTCTAGAAACGTACGAGAAACTCGCTCCATCTAAATGGCCCTTTAGTGTAATGATCTATGAACAGAACCTGCACAGATTCAGAACAATTTATTTGGTTTTCTTGTAGTGCTAAGCATTGCCTATGACGACTATGCTCCTCGTTATAAACGTTAAGCATGATTAAATATATTTTGAATGGACTCACTCAGTTTAGAAAATTAATTAATCATCAAAATTTAAAGTAAATCAACGAAAAGCACTTTATTTACCATTGAATTACTAAGATATATCGCCTTACCATCTGACTCTCGGACGGTTGACTCAGTAAGTGAGACAGCAGAGTAGCTCTGATTGTCCTTGTGATCTATATGCTTAGACTACCATTGGGTGTTTCCCACTCTTTCCATGGAAATACAAAATAAAAGAAGTTGGACTAGCGTTTTTTCCAAATTATATTCCATTATTTCTATAACGGCAAAACAATATTACACAATAATCAACTCATATTTTTGTCGATGTAATGATGACTTGACATACTAGACATTTATATAATTCCGGTAACAAAATGATGTATTCAGTGTTCATGACTAGTCTAACGGAAAGTATAGGTACGACAACGAGCGAAGCGAGGAGGAGTGTTAGGTTTATTTTGGCCAAAACGAACGAACGAACAGAAGAAGAGTGTTAGAGTAGTTAGTTTGTTAGTGATAGTTTATGTGTTAGCAAAGGAAAAAGTGGGAGAATCAGTCCCAGTATTTATAGCACTAGAAATAGGTAATGGAAATAGTGGGATACAACCCTACCATTTATATTATGAAATTTACTAATACAGCCATCAGAATAATTAGTTTGTAAGCAGACAAGTAAAGGTAGCAAAATAAACTTACTTATTTATCTCCTGATCCCAGGTTTGAACTCCGGACAGATCAAACATGACCTTGTGTGTAAAGAAATATGAAATATATAATAACCAAAAAATTCTATATATTAAACCCTCACATTAGGGGTAATATATTGACCCGGGGTTTGAGCATATCAGCCACCTCGCACTTGCCCTAAAAATATCTGATGTGCTGAGATTTATTTTAGTTAATATACTTCTCAATTTCTTTCTATTTTAAACTTCTTAGTTAAAACAGAAGACTGACACAAGCAGTTTAATTATAACAGTTTTTTTAATCATACTTGATGATAATAGAAAAGTAAAATAAAAAGGTTACTTTAGATGAAGATCATCGCTCTTCTTAGCACGTATTGCAGCAGCCTGCTCCTTTTTTGATATTAGTATAAAAATACTCAAAAAGTTTCACATTATCACTGTAGATACTTTGACAGTAGTTAAGGTCACTTGTAAATCTTGTATACGAGCTGCCCCTGCAGTTTTATCTGCACGGCGATGTATGATGATGATGATGAACAGTATGTAATGACTTTCTCGGGGATATTATTTATACCCTTAACAAGTTTCATTACGAGTCCTTCAGCCGTTCAGGCATGAAAGCTTAAAGCTTTCCTTTAATTACATTATGTAAACTATATTACTATATTACTTTATTATTATTATATTACTAGTACAGTAGTCTACAAACATTCGTACACTAACTCCTCACTAACTCCAATACTCCTGAATGAATGAATTCTAAACAAAGTAGTATAATATTACATCTTGCAGGAATATTAATGACTGTGGACACTGTTGATGTTTTTGTCAGATCTCGGTAGTATTTTTCATAAAACGTCTTTTCTATAGCTTCTATCATCACTATATTTAATAAAACTGTAGAGGTCAAATTTCTGTACAATGAAAAATAATGCAAAAAACAGAGTGAGGAGGATGTAAGGAATGAAAACGAACTAATTTAAATATTTTTCCTAATTTTGTTTCTCAGTTTTTCTGTTTGTCTGTCTGTTTGTACGGGCTAATCTCCGAAACGCCTGGACCGATTTAAATGAAATGTTGTATGGTGGTAGCTTATATCCCTGGTCAACATATAGAATACTTTTAATCCCGATAATTTAAAGAGTTCCCGTGGGATGGTTGAAAAACTGTAATTAACCGTATCCTGCAAGGCCATGCTATCGAAGCCGCTGGCGGGTCAATTAGTACCAAATATGATTCTGAAATAAAGGTAATACACACGTAAATGACCTTCGACATTAGATGTATATGACCTTAAGTACCTACAACCTTGTGAGTTGAATTCTATTACATGTAAAACTTTCGTCATTGCGCATGACAGGAATGGAACACGTAAACTGTAGAGTTTGTATACTCCCCGATTGTAGGGTACGACAAAACTGAGAAAAGTCATTTATCAAGAGAGCGTTAAGAACTCTCGACGGAAAGAACTTTTGATACAGGATACGCTGGCACTAGACATTAATAATAAGGATATCATAGAATCGGGGTTTTTTTTCATGTACTCGGAGTGTTTTATCATTTAAGCTGGGAAAGTTTGCTCGAGTTTTCGTGACGTGAAGATACCAACCTGAATAATGAACTTTAATATGTTTTTCTTTTGTGAGCTCGTGTTTGTTGACAGAGGGCAATAACACTGCGAACTTTTATCATTACCTTTTCCTCAAATAAGGATTTTATACATACTTTTACTTTTCTACTGACTTCCAAAAAGGAGGAGGTACTCAATTCGACTGTATTTTTTTATGTTTGTAACTTTCAATAGAGTGAAACGAGTCTCAAATTTAATATGTTTGAAACCTAGTGCTTCCCGTGTGGTCCCATTCAAATTTCATTAAATTCGGTCCAGTAGTTTTTGAGCTACACTCCAATAACTTAATAGAATGGAAGTCGGTATTACGTTTTTCAAATTATACTTGTATATAATAATTATATCAACATTTTGTAGAATTAATCACAGTACGTACAGCTGAGGTATGGCGTGGTCTATACGTAGTCGTAAAAATGCTCCATACTGTCTTGTTAAAAAAATATTAGAGAAATTCTAATAATCTTAAATATTTTATCACCATGCAGTAGTGTGTGTAAGTATTTATTTATAGCTTACGAAATACAACGTTTAATTATTATACTTTTGCGACTGTACTTGGCACGGTAATATATATTACCGTGATCTCTACGAAATTTCACTCGAATATTCACTCTAGAATAGAATAGTTCTTCAGAAAAGCACTGACTAGGTAAAAAAATAACTTGGCTTTATCAGATATGTTCTGTCATGCATATTATCAGGGGACTTTTCCGTTTATTATTTAGATTTCAATTTATCGATAAATTTAGCGTTTCCAGTTAGAATAATACTGTTATATATAAAATTGATAAAAAATATTTTTTTATATATAATTGATAAATAATATTATGCGTCGTTTCATTGACTAACGCCTTAAAAGTGTAAGTTAATAATCGAGCACTAGCACATTTGTAAAACAACTTTTATAACACACATTGGTACCTACATATCACTTTGACACTTCACTCCTGACATAGGCAAATTAAAAATTATGAGACTTAAATATTAATTTCCTTAATTTCAATTGTGTTGACTTATAAAACGAGTAAAAATAATATGAATGAACTATAAATTTTAATTGTAATTATATTTAATC
This sequence comes from Selenia dentaria, assembly GCA_917880725.1. NCBI lineage: Eukaryota > Metazoa > Arthropoda > Insecta > Lepidoptera > Geometridae > Selenia > Selenia dentaria. Next base: position 23,751,739 of record OU862893.1, read on the forward strand.
TTAAAACGGTATTTTAATTTGAAAATGTATTATGGATATGTATTCAAATATGGACTATCTTTAAGAGGAAGGTGATGATAAGTATCTTGATTGTGAGCTTATTTTTATTATCTTTATTATATAGGTAACGATTTCAAGAAGAAAAACGAACAAATAGTTGTACAAAAATGTTTGTTGTTGTACAAAAGTATTTGAAGCTAGTCGTATCCCCAAAGCTCTATTTCCTCACAAAGATTCTCAACAGAACAACAAGACAACTTAATAACTGTATCAAACCAAATATATCGAGCCCAAACAAGCCCGTATCTTTATTCCCGGCGCTTGCTTCCGAAACTTGTGCCGTATTCTGTAACTAACTTCCAGTTAGACCCGTAAACGACTTTACGTGTCGAACAAGGAAATCAAATTATCAACTCCTACAGACTTCACACCTCTTTCAATTCGCACATACGAGATACCGGAATTTGTGGACCAGTAGTCACCCTCTATTTGAAAATTCTGTACGTCGCTTTGGACAAAAAATATGTTATGGGGCACGCGACGCCAAACAAGCTTTATTGGGTATCTTCACCAAAGTATTCGAGTTGGGAATTCAATAAGTGATAGAAAAGGAATTAGGACCACTCGCGGAAACATGCACTTCTCTGTCTTCTTTGTTATTAACGTTTCAGGAATCTAACACAAATTTCCCTTTTAAAACTAGAGTTCATAAATGGAGCGTCGCTAGTTGTGTACTCTACTGTAATAAAGTCACAGAAATTGCTTTCATAAAGAATTTCATAAGGGTTCTCTTTTAACCCGAATATCATTCGCATAAGAACAAGCGCGCTTCTATTATTATAATTTCTGAGGTAGAGCGCAGGTTTTTCCTTTTTAACTTGATGCGTTGGCTCGATTAAGAAAACATTACATAATTGTGCGAGCTGTCTGCCGCGCAAGTGGCGCCGTGCGAGGGAACGTGTAACTATGTGGGGTGAGAGGGTGCGAGGGGGAACGCCAGAAGGGCGGTACGCTACCACTCTCGCCAAACACGACCGCTTTGCCATGGCCTCGCCAGTCGCGCACGAGCCACGATGAGGCAGACATGCGTCTATGTCGCCTCTAGCATCGCAACTACGTGCTCCACGAGACGTAAACAATAACCTGTGAAGTGACAAAACAATCGTAAGCTCTATGTTACTATTGACTCAAGTTCAGTGAACGTTCTCTATCGCCGTCTCGTTTAGGTATATGTACAGATGTGTTTGGAAAATGTTTCAATTGCTGACACTTTTGTTTGTGACTTTTGGTGTTAACGCGGCGTATGCACCGAGTGGTGTGGACAATTGCATTCGTCTGGCTAAAGGTGATGAGGGTACCTTATGCCAGGTGCGAACACTGGATGCAGATGCCTCCAGCCTGGCATCTGCTCCCACCGAACTTACGAAGAAACTCAACGTTGAATGCAATGAGCTACTACTTTTCGAAAGTTTCCTAGAAGCGAACTACTTTCAAAGATTCCCTATGCTTGCCGAACTAACACTTCAGAACTGCAAACTCTTGAGAATACCCGGAAACGCGTTCGAAGGCTTACGTGAACTAAAAAAGTTATCGGTGCGATCTAAAAACTACGATTGGAGTCCGAATAAAAACTTGGAGCTCTCGCTCGGCACTTTCAACGGTTTACGCGAACTGCAATATCTAGACTTAGGTGAAAACAATTTAAAAGTGACACCGACGGATGTGTTTTGCCCATTAGATAATTTGCAAGTTCTAAATTTAACTCATAATCGTATTAAAAGTGTCGACCGCATTGGATTTGGGAAAAATTGTGGTTCTAGTCTACTCGGCTTAGATTTGAGTCACAATGAGCTCAAATCGCTTTCCGAGGAGTCAGAGATCACCGGTTTGAAGAGGCTACAAGAGCTGAAGCTCCAGCACAACAATATTACTGACATTTCTAGTGAAACTTTTAATGGACTGATTTCGTTACGAATACTAAATATTTCCTACAACAACCTTCAGTTCGTACCTGAGGGCACGTTTTCCAGCACGAAAGAGTTACGAGAGGTATATTTAAATAATAACATGTTATTTGAGTTTGCCACAGGCGTATTCCACCGATTAGAACAGCTGCTTGTCTTAGATTTATCTAATAATCTGCTCTCTAGCGCCCACATCGATGGAGGAACGTTTATTGGCCTTATACGCTTAGTCATTCTGAATCTATCCAATAACGCTTTGACGAGAATAGACGGTAAAACTTTTAAGGATCTATTTTTCCTTCAGATATTAGATTTAAGGAACAACTCTATTGGTTACATTGAAGAAAACACGTTTCTTCCTTTGTACAATCTTCACACACTAAATTTGGCTGAAAATCGCTTGCATACTATTGAAGATCATCTATTTAATGGATTGTTTGTACTTAGTAAATTAAATTTAAATAATAACTTATTAATTAACATAAATTCTAAAGCTTTTAAGAATTGTTCTGATTTAAAAGAATTAGATTTAAGCTCTAATCAGTTAACTGATATTCCCACCGCCATTTGGGAGTTATCTTTATTAAAAACGTTAGACCTCGGTGAAAACCAGATTACGGATATAAAAAATGGATCTTTTAAAAACTTAGATCAGTTGACTGGCTTGCGACTAATAGATAATCAGATTAGTAACTTGACTGAAGGTATGTTTTGGGATTTGCAAAGTTTACAGGTGTTAAATTTAGCTAAAAATAAAATCCAAGCTATAGAAAGAGGTAGTTTTCAAAGAAATAAACAACTCGAAGCCATAAGGCTGGACGGTAATTTCGTATCAGATATCAACGGAGTTTTTTCGACGCTATTGAGTCTTTTATGGCTCAATTTGTCTGAAAATCATCTAGTATGGTTTGACTATGCTTTCGTGCCTAGTAATTTAAAATGGCTTGACGTGCACGGCAACTTCATTGAGCATCTGGGAAATTATTACAAATTACAAGAGGAAATTCGCATAAAAACTTTGGACGTGAGCCACAACCGTATCATTGAAATATCTCCCCTAGCGATTCCAAATAGTGTAGAGCTTTTGTTCATAAACAATAATCACATAAATACTATACAAGTAAACACATTTATGGATAAACGTAATCTAACTCGAGTAGACATTTACGCAAATGAGATATTGCATTTAGATATCAACAGCCTCCGGTTGTCGCCGGTGCCCTCAAACAAGTCCTTGCCGGAGTTCTACATCGGTGGAAATCCGTTTAACTGCGATTGCTCCATGGAATGGCTACCTTTGATAAACAATATGACTGCTATGAGACAACATCCTAGAATAATGGATCTGGAGAACGTATTGTGCAAAATGACACATACCAGAGGCGTTACGCATATTCCACTAAGCCACTTACAATCAACAGATTTTTTGTGCACATACGAAACACATTGTTTTACATTATGTCGCTGTTGTGAGTACGTTGCATGTGATTGCCAAATGACATGTCCATACAATTGCTCTTGTTACCACGATCCCACATGGAATAAAAACGTAGTCGATTGTTCCAGCCAACGAGCTATGGAAATACCAGAAAAAATACCCATGGACGCAACCGAGGTGTATTTAGACGGAAATGACTTTAAAGAATTGCAAAATTATGCGTTCATCGGCCGAAAAAATATGAGATCTCTGTATGTAAATTCAAGCGAGGTAGAGAACATTCAAAACAGAACTTTTGCTGGTTTATCCTCCCTTATTTTACTGCATCTTGGAAACAATAAACTAAAGCATTTGAACGGGTACGAGTTTGAACATCTGACACAGGTTAACGAGCTATATTTGCAAGACAACTTTATCAGCCACATTGCAAACTCAACGTTTATAACACTGCATTCGCTGAGGGTTTTGAGACTAGACGGGAATAGATTAGTAGATTTTGCAGTGTGGAGTCTAAACTCTAATAAGAATTTAAATGCGGTAGCTTTGGGAAACAACATGTGGTCTTGTAAGTGTAGATATTTACAGAGATTGACTACATATATATCTGATAATGTACCCAAAATCACAGACATAGCTGATGTCTGGTGTTGGAACACGGACCGTAAAACATTACAAAAGAAAGAACTCAACCTGAATGGTACAATTTGTAGCGACTATTACAGCGGAGATTCTGTTATAGATAATATGTTAGTCTCAAATTACATGCCCATGATGGTAACTACGCTCTCTGGATTCATGTTGATTATGCTTGTCATCCTCGTGATTTTCTTATTTAGAGACACGATTCGCATATGGCTTTATACAAGCTGCGGTATAAGATTGTTTCCATTCACTGGAGCGTACGATGACACTGATAAATTATATGATGCTTATGTTTGCTACAGCCCAAAAGACGATGATTTTGTTATTCAAACATTAGCAGCTGAGTTGGAAAATGGAAATCCTTCTTATCATCTCTGCTTACATTATAGAGATATACCTCAGCATAATGTAGCGTATATGCAGTGCACGCTACCTTTACCTGAAGCTGCCGAAGCAGCCAAGCGTATTGTTATTGTATTGACCAGAAATTTCATTGAAACAGAATGGTCGCGTTTCGAATTTCGACAAGCATTACACGAAATAATAAAGTCTCGAATTTATACTTTAGTTTTAATAGAGGAACATTCCATGCTTCCGGAGGCTGAATGCGATCCTGATCTGAGGCCATATCTGAAGACGAGTTTGAGAATAAGATGGGGTCAAAATAAATTTTGGGAAAAGCTGCGCTATGCAATGCCGGAAAAGAGTTGTAAACCTAAAAAGTCTACGTATAAAAATAATATTAGCTCCTACTCTATGAGAAGCGGTATACAAAACGGAACAATGAGATCGTTTTCATTTACGGATAAAATACGGGAATCTGCTGATGGCGTAAGTGCTTCGCCTGAGTTTCCCGAATGTAGATCACAGCAAGTTCAAACATCTGCGTATGGACCTGACGGTAGACCTCCCTCAGATCACATATACTCGTCAATAGATTCGGACTATTCTTCCTTAGAATTAGGTGGTAATAACCCAAATAGGAGGCCACACTTTAGGCATTGGCCTCCCCCGCCGCCTTTAATCGATACTCAATCTTCAGGTCAAGCATACCTTGTCTAGTCGACGCATCTCAAATATTATTTAAAATTATTTACATAAAGCTTAATGTGAATACTGCATTATCCGCAATGCGCGCTTTACCAAATAATTAAGATGTTTAATGTATTTTTGTAATCCATTGCCCTCTGGAAGGCGTTTATGTAATGTTGGTGTAAATACATTCTTATAAGACTGCTGTAGTAATATGTGAATTATGTATATAGAAACTGTAAATTGTTGTCCATATAAGTCACGAGTATACTATTTATGTACTTTAATAAAGCCATTGTGATAATTTTTGCATAAATCTATTTTTTATTTAACAACCTTGGTATCAACCTATTTAGCAAAGTTGATTTCAGCAACACGAACACTAATTGTATCATACCAACCTAAACAAATAAGTAACTTTATTTCGAACCCCAATGTAAAACAAATCCCTGTTGAAGGTCGTGTACTAATTTCATTTGTTTTACTTCGGTGTTTAAGCCTATTTAGGACCGCTTAAATCTATATATAGTAATGTATTACCATGTATATACAACTTTATGTAATTAGTACAATATTATTAAAAAGCAAACGAAACCATATTGTTATGTTATGGGAGAGGCTTATTGTTCAGCACTGTTCAGTGCTGCGGCTGAGATGAAAATGATTATTTTAGTTTTAATAATATCATGAACACGTATTAAATAATTGTATTTAATTAATGTGCCTAAGAAGTGGGTCCATCATAAGGTTTCACGTTTAAGAGGATTGCATAGTTAGTACTTTCCGTACTAAAAGAAAAAAATCTTTTCTACCTCTTAATTTTGTCCGATTTCAATCACTTTTTTTTTCATGGAATCTTCTCATTTTTTAGTATGCCCGTACGTTTGGTTATTTCAGTATTTCAAAGTACTATAAATTACCTTTTTCAGATAAGATGGTGTTTTAATGCAGGCCTATTCGACATAAAAAAAATATGTGTGTATTTGTTTTGCGAACAGTTAATAATTTTCCTAGAAAGACTCATACCTACCAAGTATGACTATACTTGGTAGGTATGAGTATACCTACTAACTAGTAGTCAATAAATGTACTCATTTATTGACTTGAGAATAAATGCACGTTGTGCTACAAGTATATTCTCTTTGCCACACTTGTGACTCATCATCCTAGTATACCAAGGAGTTTTTATACTTTGTTAAAATGGGTTCGAGTGAAAACCTTCGAAGGGCAAACTGGTTGGGACTTGGAGTAAAATTTGTGACCATTCTTTTTTTTTCAGATTATGCTTTCATCAGAATCCTTTTTGCTGCCACCAATATCATATTCTCGAAATTCATTAAGCATGTACTTAGTTATCAGTATCAAACTGCAGTTATAACTTCAAAGGCCTAATAGCAGGTTTGAACACTGGCCAGAGTAAATATTTGTGCGATGAGCAGAATTGTTTGTTTTCAGGTCTTGGGTGTTTGTAGTGTCTTTTAATGTATGTGTTCATTCCTACCACGACAGGGAATTCTAGTGTGGGGGATTTTAAATCTATAAACAAATGATGTTTACATGTGTATGCGTGTGTAGAACTTATTATTTTGTCTATGCTGTGCCCAAGAATATTACGCTTTTTCACCCACGTTGATGGTTGATGATGATGGAAAGTAGCCTTTGTGTTAATCCAGCGCCTCATTTACCTCCATACCTAATTTCAACCAAATAGGTCCCGCCATTTGAACGTGAAAGAGTAACAAATATCCACACATCCATACATCCATACTTACAAACTTTCGCGTTTATAATACATATTTATAATTATTATACATGCGAAAGTTGGTTGTGTGTATTATGCTTATTACGTCTTCACGCTGAAAAGGCTGTATTCGGATTAAATTTTAAAAGAATATGGTTACAAGAATAACACATGTACTTCTTTTTATGCAAATTCAACAAGAGTTAAATTATTACTAGAACGTTATCCGACTCGAAAGTCGCTAGTAGTTCAACATTTTGTAGGCATTTCTTAACAAGGGCGTTATATTGCATTAGTATAAGTTTTTTTTTAATGTTATCACATAGAATAAGCAAACGATTCAAGTAAATACACAATTAGTATTTTATTTTGGCACAATTTTTATGTCATATTAAAAAATACATAAATAAAATAATATTAATATAACCTAAAAATGTACAACACATAATTCAACCTTTTAGTTTCGTAGTTAATTTAATATACTTATAATATTAATCCACTGGTTCGCAAAATAAATTAATGTTAATTGTTAGATATATCTTAAAGATATATCTAGCAATAATCAATAATTTATTTTGCCAATCAGTGGATTCATATTATACGAATGAAGTAATTTTTTTATACTATTTACACTAATATTGTCAGTATCACAAATCAAATCAGTTTATATTTAATGTAAAATCGTATGTATAGGTATCTTTCACGCCAAGAATACCATTTCTATGAAATTTTTAACATACATAGTAAGTACTAGGAACTTAAAGGACATTTTGGGTATATAACCCTGATTACTGGTTACTTACTGATTTTGTAGGATGGTAATTGAACATTTTGCACGCGATCAAATTTGTAATACAATTATGTCTAGAAACTGGCTGTCGCACATGTTGACGCTCACCCTGTGATCAATGAGATCATTAAGAATCAAGATTTCAAGAAATTATTGATAGAGATGCTGTGATCAGTCTTTGTATGAAGGATGATAATACACCAGAAGGAGTAAGTGTCGCCATGGTGGCTCAGACTTGTGGAGTAAGTAAATAGTCAGCTCAAAAAGTAAAATTCGATCTACATTAATAGCCAGTTCCAGGCGGGCGGTTTTTGTTTTTTTTCTAGGACGGACATAGATCTTTTTGCCACTACGGGCATTAAAAGCGACACAGGACTGTTGGTGAGTGCACGCAGCACTCAACCGAGGGTCAACAAGGGCGCATAAAGCGCTAGACAACGACAAGGGTGGACCCTAGCCTAGTAGGGAATAGAGGTGCCGTTAGCCGCCAGCACTGTCTGAAAGAAAACAAAACACAGGTTAATGAAATAAAACACAGGTTAATATTGATGATACTTATAAACTTTCAATCGAAAATCGATACGTTACCTTTAACTTAATACGCATTACCAAAATATAATACAGATTACCTTGTGTCTGATTTAGGATTATTTCGAAGTCGCTTACGACGACCTCGATGTCTAACTTTGAAGACTGGAAATCCAAAATCAGACATATTACCTCTCGTGGCTCGGCGAGTAGACCCTGAAATACCTGAAATGCCAATATTACCAGGAGGCTGACTGATCGACGCCAGAGCTGTCGTGATGGTGTCGTCCGGGTCATCCAGGAGGTGTCGTGGGCGGCGGCGTGGCGGGGTGAAGTATGGATCTGATGTGTGTGTTGAGTAGTTACCGGGCGCGTGGAACCTTATGGCGCAATTATACTTAACAAGCTGCGCCCCCAGTTACATTGTGGTGATGTATGATGATAATGATGAATACCATTCATCCTTTGATTTTATGTTGATGATGTTTTTATGTATGTATGTATGTATGTATATTATGATGTTTTGAAGATGTTTTAATCCAGTACCTCATCTGACTCCGCACTAAATTTCATCATAATTGGTCCAGCTGTTTAAATTTGCGTAAAAAATCACAAACATACACACACTGACCTCAGACAAAATAAATAAGTCAAGACAGAATGTTGTGAACAGAGAAGGGTACGACTTTCCATTGACTGCCGCCGAATTAAGGGGGGAGGGGGGAGGGGGAGGGGGGGAGAGGTTTCCTTCCCCCCTCTTCTAATAATAAGCACGGGAACCCCCCCTTTTTTACTTTTTTTTTAATTTTCCTAATTTTATGGATTAAAATTAAGATAATATTTTTTAATAGATTGGCATGAAATAGGGGGTTGAAGGGGGGAAGGATAGGGTCCTCCCCTCCCTTTTTCACCATTTTTATTACAAGGTAATGCATAGTTTTTGAGTTATGCTTATTTTTGTAAAATCATGACCTCACGTTATTTAACACTTCGCTGATCTAATTTATTGTTTTGTTGGATGTGTAACTGACTTTTTAGCGCTTCGCCGGCCGCTGCCGCGGCACGCTCGCTTCGCTCGCTCGGCTTGCGCGTTGGTTGTCGCAGTTTCAACCTAACCTAATTTTTTTTCGTGTGTGTGATACGAAATGGCGTCAATTTTACGTTTCGTTTCACAAACCGGCAAGAGACTGTAAATACTACCCATTTTAATAGCTAGTAATGAAAAACAGCTGAAATAAGTACGAAATATAATTATTTACGTAAAAGTAATGAAAAACAGTTGAAATAACTTCAAAATATAATTATTTACGTAAATTTATATAAAATAAAATGTTACCGAATGTACCACAACTTAACTGTAGTTAAAACGAAACGTTCAATTGCGAGAATTCTACATAATCTGTGGTATGGATTCACGTAAATATTGCAAAAATAATTGATTTTCAATAATTTTTTTCTCAAAAACTACGCGTTTTCTGGTATTGAAACTTGGCGTGTGTTCATATAATAACGTGACCTTTCTGTGAAAAAAATATCAACCCTCAAACCGACGTCAGGCAATGGAAAACTGAGCCCAGAGAAGTAAGGCCGGGTGAAACTACGCCTCGGCGAGTCCATACATATTTACATACAAAACCAACAACGAAACTACGCCTTGGCGCGTCAGTCGAACTATCGGGGCGCGTAGAAGCAACACGTAAAATTTTAATTAACATTTAATTTAAATTTATTAATTATTGATATTTTTTTAATAACTTTAATATAATTTGAATTACCATGGCAGTTCCGAGTCACGCACATGTAGTTTAGAAAACCGGCCTCACTTCTCTGTTCACAACATTCTGTCTTGATTTTTTTATTTTGTCTGAGACACTGACATACACACAAAGCTTCGCCTTTATAGTGTGATTATAATAAACTGTAAAGGTATGTCGTATTTGGGTTTACCAAAGACATTTTTAGTAAGGTGTTATTCCCAAATATTTACCAGAAAACCTTACAGGTGGTTTATAGTAACAACGTAATTTTTGTATGTAATATTTAGCATACCAATGTTGCTAAATATTCCACGACAGGTGAAAGGATATATGATTCCAAATATTTCAGAAAGGACACTGTCAATTTTCAGCTTTCTGTGAGCAGGTTCCCCATCAAAATTCAGTATTGTTAATAAATCAACTTAAATTTTATAATATAATTATTACTTACTGTGCTGTGTTTTTATATCTAGGTGTATCTGTCAAATGTTAATTTAAACAATATTTATTTTTATAATATTCTGTTAAATAATTGATTTCATTTTTCGTGGTGCGAGTAAGGTATCGGTAGAACGCAAACCTCCATGCAACATCGCACTTCTAGCTTGGAAAACGTTAAAAACATACCTAGATCTTGAGGCCGCGCTTCTCGGAGCGCTGTTGATGTTTATGGTTTCACATTCTCACTTATTGTTTGTTGAATTGTTTTTATGACAAAATACACAACAACGCCCTTACTCCACTCTTTTATACCAAACTGTTACTGTTATGCCAAAGAGAATTTAATGTGATAGCGGCATTATGAATTGGTTGACAGATTATTGCGAGCCAAAATTCAAAGTTAGCATATCGACCACTATCTATTTTAAACAAATTAACAAATATAAAAGTAGCCTTACCAAACATTTTGATACAAAGTTATTATAATATTCTGTTACCTACTGAATTTAACAATCCTATATCGCAATAATAGGTTAAAGTATCTGCCGTGCGATTCTCTAATGGGGGATTCCAATAATCGATCTATCCATAGTTTTCCTTACTACCGATAGAAATTTGACATAACGCCCACACAAGTAGTGTCAAATATCTATCTCTAGTAAGGTAAACCGACGATAGATAGGTTATTGGCACCGGCCGTAAAAGCGAACATCGTTGAATCTTTGACAACATCCGTAAAACAAATGACGAGATGACAAGATGACGTTGGAAAAGCAACCCTATGTACAAGGGCGATATCTCCTAAAGTATTTGACATCGGTGGGCTCGTCTACGAGCTCACCAACTAATCATTATAGAATCGCACGGCTGTCCACGCAGGGCCGTACTGTCCATACATTTATTTTTGGTCTTTTGGCATATCCTTGTTGACCGAGCCTACAGAGAGTGTTCGTGGAAGCTTGACCTAATCGGCGTTAATAACGTTTGTTGTATCTTCGACCATAGCTTACAAACGGGTGATCTAATAATTATTTATAATGCTCAAGTAAATACAATTAAAACGTTCTAATATGCATAAAACGTGCCAAGAAATTAAACAACTTTCAACTGCTTAAATAACGTATATATATTATAATTTAAACTGAAAACTTGCAATAAGTTTAGTTATTATTACACAAAAATTGCTATTGATTGGTAAAATCTTTAAATAAATTATATTATAGTAGATAATAAATAAATAATATATATTAAATTAGTAACGAGTTTAAGGAATTCTACTATATGAATAATGAATAATCAATATATTCATAATGAGATGGTAGATTTGACTCGTGGTGACTTGCTAACAAACTATAATACTTACTGAACATATTTAGTTTATAGGAGAAGCGCTCGTAGTGGAGCTCGACTTGGCGATCTCAACCGATCAACATGTCAAGCCACATTTGCTGCGGTCAGGACTTGGATGGGTTACCGCTAATGGCATTATTCAACCGAGCGCTGACGTGCTTCGGAGGTCACGTTAAGCCGTCGGTCCCGGTTGTTTGTCTTAAGAAAACAGTCGTTAGGCTATGTCAAGGGCCTTCGGGCGGACTGAAAACTTCGACATGGGTTGGCCACTAACCTATCCACCAATCCGAACTGGGTCCACGTGGTGGATTATGGCCAAACTCCTCTCTCTGAAAGGAAGGCTCGAGTCCCAGCAGTAGAAACAAAATGGGCTGATTATGATAGGCTTGTGGCCAATATTTCACCTGATATTGAGCGACGATGCGGTCGATCATGCAACATTCTTACCCAAACCAGAAGTCACCACGTCCTGAAAAACCACGATCAGACAAGTAATTCCATTCCTTGGACTACCAAGGACTAATTTCTACATGCGTACTAACGCATCTAGAAATTAGTAAACTACAAGCCAAACGCTTTGTGCGATAGATTGGTTTTTTTTTCTACTAAGCGCCATGATGCATGGTAGGTAGTTAATTTGTTTGATGATGGTATATGGGGAAGGCAGAATCAAATATGCAATTCCGTGACACACTCGACAAATTAACCCACAAACAGCAAAATGCAAAATACAACTTAAATACTGATTAATATGCATATAGAACATTGTGGGTACCAATGTAACTGTTATGAGCAGAAGTGACGCTACATTTTGTATAAATATTATCAAAGTTCATAGCCCAGATGGGTGCCCTTTCAAAACGGAAGTCTCGTATTTCATTAGTTTGAATCTAACTCATGCATAAACTATCATGCCTTTGCTAAAAAAGTAGGGCCAGAGCTTGACCTGACTCGGATAGATAGTAGATTAGAAAGCTAAGGCAAGAGCGAATCTAATTGATTCCCTGGCCTTAGCATTCTGGTACGAAGTTGTCGAGTCTAAAATATACCACTAAATATAATAAACCATAGGATTCGACGGGGCAATCATTTAGTTAGAATATGAAATTGATTTCAATGATGCACTTTTTCTGGAAGCTTTAAAAATACAGCAAAACCACAAGTTGCATAAACTTTACAATCTAAATATTAATTCAAAATCAGTCTCAAGCACGGCCGCACCCCAAGCTAGGGATTATGAAAAAAGGCTTCTACCTGCACCAACTAAATCTGACAAAGCACCGGAGGATTTACGTGACCAGAATTGTGGTCATCCTACGAAGAGTTTGGGAGCCTGTGGATAATTTAGTCACGAGCAAGCAGTCTGTCAAAGTTACCTTACTTTGACAGAAGTTGTAATTGGATCTGAACTGACTCTGGTAGAACCGTTGGTGATTCTACGCTATTTGTGGATACTGAATATTACGTCAAGTGTGTTTTCTAAAGTATTTAAAAATGTGAAAACCTCTAATAAATAGATATAAATTAAAATATGAATGAAGATTAGATGAATATCCTTTGATCATCGACGAACGCCGTGTACTTGGTTGTATCAATCGATACATTCATATAAAGAGAAATATTTGTAAATGCATATTATTAATCATGTAATTCATGAAATGAGTATTGTTTTTTTACTTACACTTTGTTGTACAGATAAGTTTGTTTTAAGTAATATCACCTTACCTAATAATATATGCAATTTATAAATTTAAATAGAAAAACAATTTGGCTCATCTAATGGCTCTTTATAATATTAAGTGACGATCGGGTAAGTACACTCGATGGCGAGCATCACGCCTGCTCATGGAAAGTTCTGCGCGACACTGAATTGCAATCGTCACCCCTTATTATAGCTATAAGTAACTGTCATACCCAATAGTTTAACTTACCATAATAACACACTAGCTGCGCCCTGCGGTTTCACCCGCGTGGTGATAGATGATGATGATAAAATGTATCATGCGTGCTTCTCCGGGATACAATGCTTAATAATAACCTTGCTTAATTTGATTACGATCCGTTTAGCTGTTTAGGCATGATAAGGCAACAAACAGATGGAGATACAGAGTTTTATATATTCTTTTTCTAAAATATAAGTGGCATAAGTTACTCCTTATAGCATCTGCCCGTGAAAGTCCCGTTAAATCAGTCCAGCCGTTTCAGAGATTAGCCGGAACAAACAGACAAAATTAAAAAAAAAAAATCCTTGTGATGTAAGTACCGTATATACTTCCAAAATTACAAACCAACACTTCAATTTTATTTATCTGTATAGATAAGTAAATATAAAATATGTTGTTCTTAGTAGTCAACCAGTAAAACGACTTATAATAAATAATAATAAAAAACCATATGTACATACAAATATAAAATTATTTTGACTTTATTTGTGCTTTTTACTTTCATAGACAACCTGAAATCCGTCCGTAAGCATTAAATCGAGTCGTTACTAAAAATAGCAGCTGTATCCATAACTACTTTCATACCTATCATAATCTCGGAGTAGATTCGCCGGTGGAATTTTAAATTTTACTTTCTTTACAGTCCACAAAGACACCGACTGCAAAATGACACCGTTGGTTCTTGAAGTAATCTGATATTCGTAACTGTCGATGATAAAATGTCTTTTAAGGAACCGCGGTAAAAATATCAAAACTAGACCACATGGTTATCAAAACGTTTCTCTATTTTAATGAAATATTTAGACGATTCCAAATAAAATTTCATAAACTTTATAAATTGTACTAAAGAGTAGGGGGGAGTGGGCGTTGAGCGGTGACATAAATGTCCAGTGGTAGTGAACCATATATTTTTTATTTATTATTTACTACATTAAACATAAGTGATTTAATGAATTCTTATTATCAATTTACTAGACGATAATGTGTTACAAATAATTGAAAGCGTTTTGCATGTACATAAGTTGCAGTGCCACCCATAACTTTGAAATGAACTTTTTTATGACACTTTACTGAGCTCGTCACCCTGATACATTGGGTATTGAGTTCCTACATCCCAGTGACTACTTACACTATAAGTATGTACGAGTATGCATACTGCTTGGAGGCATATCTGGCACTATGGTGGTACCAACCTAGATGGATGCTTGCACGAGAAGTCTACTACTAATGATCGGTTTCGCTTTCTATCATCCATCCTTTCGGATTTGCGGTTTTCCCTACTGTCTAGTGATAATATATTTCTAGGTATTTATATATAAGGCTATTCGTATGGATGATATATATATCTCTTATCATAGTCGGTTAAATTGTGGAGATAGATATCGAAAACTGGTGGTTAATAATTCGGGTTTTCGCGCCTCTTACGATTAATTTAATTTGCGTCTTTATAAGCGTATCCCGCGGTTATACCTACGTGGTGAAAAAATAAGGCGATGGTTATAATAGAGACTAAATACATCGTTCTGATCAAGTTTAGAAGTTCTAAACGAAGGTAAGGACATGTCCTTACCACGTTTATAAGTCATTTATAGGAATCTGCGCCCCGCGGTTACACCCGCGTGGTGATGGATAAAGATGATGATGAAAATGTTTTTATCCTAAAATATCTGTGAGTTAATCCAGTGCCTCATCTACCTCCATACCGAATTTAATCCTTTGCGTCCCAGAGACGTATATATACGTCAGTTTCATTCATAAATCTTTTATTTTAATTATTACGGTATAGGAAGGATTAATAAAAATTGGTTCAGGCGTTTGAGCATAAAGAAGTAACAAACAAACAAAACATTCGACTTTATATTATTAGTGTGATAGTGTGAATATGTATATGAGTGTGATTATTATAATCCTGTTGCTACTAATCTGCCTGGGCCTTCGATATCTCCGAAATTTGTTTATACAGTTAGTATTTTTTACTATTTATATCCCAACGTTACTACGAGTACAACTACATACGACGACAAAGCACCAAAACGCTTTCGCATTTCTAAGTATCGACATGAGCGTATAATACTCACATTTAAAAGAGTTTAGTTGCATTACATAAAATAAGAATTATAATGTCTCATATTCAAGTATCAAGAGATGTGATTGCAATAGGCACGTATAGACGTGCAATCACATCTCTTAGTTGGCGTTGACGACATCCATGTACGAGCTTATAGAACAATACAATTTTTGAGCGGGAAACAAATTGTAGAGCATAATATGAGTTTTTTTCTTACATTTCCATAACCACTTTCTCTGAACTTCTAAAGATTATTTGCAATCATACGAAGTTGTATGATTTGCTTTTTTGTACTCATCTACACCTGTTACATCTAATGCCTGCTTTAAATACTAGACATGTTTCAATTTATTATAACAAATTAGCTGTATAGGTATATATTTATATATTCGAATTATAAAGTAGTAATTGTATTGAATAAAAACAACTTTAAACTAAAATTATATAGCGATTATAATTTTATATTAATTAATACCGACGTGAGGTTTCGAACACTTTTCAGTGAACAGTCCACCCGTGATCATCTTTACTGAATAGTATATAAGAATCCCAAAAGCCTAGTACCTACTGGTATATTATGGTAACGTATTTATTGTGATAAAACCAAAATGTTTTAACAAGAATCCCAAAAGCCTAGTGCCTACTAGTATAATAAGATTACGTATTTATTGTGATAAAACCAAAATGTTTCAACAAGAATCCCAAAAGCCTAGTACCTACTGGTATATTAAGATTACGTATTTATTGTAATAAAACCAAAATGTTTCAACAAGAATCCCAAAAGCCTAGTACGTACTGGTATATTAAGATTACGTATTTATTGTAATAAAACCAAATGTTTCAACAAGAATCCCAAAAGCCTAGTGCCTACTAGTATAATAAGATTACGTATTTATTGTGATAAAACCAAAATGTTTCAACAAGAATCCCAAAAGCCTAGTACGTACTGGTATATTAAGGTAACGTATTTATTGTAATAAAACCAAAATGTTTTAACAAGAATCCCAAAAGCCTAGTGCCTACTAGTATAATAAGATTACGTATTTATTGTGATAAAACCAAAATGTTTCAACAAGAATCCCAAAAGCCTAGTACCTACTGGTATATTAAGATTACGTATTTATTGTAATAAAACCAAAATGTTTCAACAAGAATCCCAAAAGCCTAGTACGTACTGGTATATTAAGATTACGTATTTATTGTAATAAAACCAAATGTTTCAACAAGAATCCCAAAAGCCTAGTGCCTACTAGTATAATAAGATTACGTATTTATTGTGATAAAACCAAAATGTTTCAACAAGAATCCCAAAAGCCAGTATCTACTGGTATATTAAGATTACGTATTTATTGTAATAAAACCAAAATGTTTCAACAAGAATCCCAAAAGCCTAGTACCTACTGGTATATTAAGGTAACGTATTTATTGTAATAAAACCAAAATGTTTTAACAAGAATCCCAAAAACCTAGTACCTACTAGTATATTAAGATTACGTATTTATTATGATAAAACCAAAATGTTTCAACAAGAATCCCAAAAGCCTAGTACCTACTGGTATATTAAGATTACGTATTTATTGTAATAAAATCAAAATGTTTATTGGGTGTCGGTATAATAAGAATGGCATTGAACATTTGTGTAAATCTTTCTAAGTATAATTTAGTGACTATAATTTCCGAAGGAAGTGAATCATTTATTTAGGCTCATTAATTAGAAAAGGCGTCATTTTATAGTCCTTATCGTAAATCATGTTTACGACGTCAAACGTATCTCACCATAAAAGTGTTGAGACACTGACCTGTGAATCATGCATCTTAGAAATGGAACAATCCCACGGCACACTATAGTTTATTAGAATAACGTACTATGTGCGAGCACAGATTACTGAATAAGAACAGATACTTCACTCAGTAGAAAATTTCCAATACCTATTACGATAATAGCCTACTCCCTCGCGTCAACAACCACTGTATGCTAAAATGCGCCTAAATGCTCAAGCGTACAGCAGTGATTGCTTCGCACCGCGCGATTCCACAGTAATCGCAGGGCTGCCTCTTCGATAAAATTAAATTAACATAACTTTTTATCTATGTTATTGAGAACTGTGAATATGTTCTGACTTTTATGTGGCAGTTAAAAAATTTATCATTTATAAGATATTTAACCAACTTAAAAAAAGGAGGTGATCAGACATACAGGCCAAACTGAGATGTTTGACTTGTATGGTTTGTAGGTATGTATGTTTGTGCGCGATAATCTCGCGTTGGCTAAACCGATATCGATGCGGTTTTCAGAAAAGGATTTGTTACATTTAGGAGAACGTTTTAAAATAAGTATAATACTTCTTAGTTTGATGATGATCTTCGGAGATGTTCACTAGAAATGAAAAAAAAAGCCTTAAAAAAAGAGAACCGACTTCAAATAAAGCACTAAGCCGTAAGTTATTTTATTAACGAGTGTAACACTCTCACACAGAAATACATAAACACTGCAGTTTTCGAAAGTTTTCACGCGAAAAGTCGATGGCCTTCAAAATAAAAAAATATATCTAGTTCCTAGTTAAACATATCTAGGTGTATTGTACTACTACCAATTATCACGAATCAAATTTATTAAGATTAATTAATTTGATTCGTTTTCTCGCAACAAGTCACCTTACAACATACGGGGCTTGTTCAAAGGTTTTCATCGGGCGTAAGAAAAAGAACTCTCGCTACACAGACTTAAAGCGCATTTTGATTCGTTACGAGCGCGTCAAGGACTTGTAGGCACATTTTTTGAAGGTCACGTCCGTGCTTTGCAATGTTTTATGAACATTATTGCAGTTGTTAGTTTAGCAGTTTATATTCGAATGTTTTCTTTCGAAGAGTGCATCTTCTGTACCTTGTACTATTAATTATTCTGTGGTATAACGTTTCTATGCAACAAAATTATGTAAATCTGTATCTGAAAGGCAAGCTAATGCTTAGTATATACCTATTAAACTGTCAAATTCTAAGTGGATACCGGTGTCCGCACACCTACTGTCTTTTAATTATGTCTCTAATGACGGTATGTGAATGGAAAAAAATTTAAACGACAAAAACTAGTAATAATTTATCACTTACCATTCTTCATTGACAGGTAAATGGAAAAATGTTAGGTGTTTATCCCTTCTTTTGCTTGATTTACACCCATCTACAGCACATAAGGCACCACACGGCATCGTAATACGCGTACGAACGAACAGCACTATTAAAATTGAACGGCGTGCGCGCGCTTCGCTTGCGAAAACCGCACTGAATTTGAACCGCCGGCGGACCGAGACCGCTCGGCTGGGCGGTAGGCAGTTATAGCGCGCAAGTACATGGAGTGACGGAGGCCTGGTGCGAGTGCCCTTGTATCTCCTAAGCTATCTGTAGTAGAGGAGGAGTTGGTTTTTACTTTCATGTGTTCCATGGCAATGTCCAAGAACAAATTATGAGGAGTTTTTCTAAGCAATAGCTTGACTTAACTTGACTTCTTTGTTAGATATTTCAGATATCTAAAGCTAAAGCTATCGTTTCTAGTAACATTTTTCATCAGGTGACATAATTATAAAGTCTAGATAGCGTTATATCCTAAGCGTTATATAATTGTCAATAGAATTTAGATGGTATTTAGAGAAATAGTATGTCACCTGATGAAAAATGTTACTAGCAACGGTAGCTTTAGCTTTGTTTCTTACAATAGGTTCAAGGGGAAACAGAGCCTAGTATGTAAGTGTACTAAATATATAAAACAAATTAAAATTGATTTTGTATTGGTTGTTATCTGGTCTATACAGTGTGTTTGGTAGAGGGACCGACAAACCAAATGAGCGCGTTCGGGGGCCCACTTGGAGAATACAAGTTGGCCAAAAAAAAATCCCCGACTCCTCAATATTTTTTTTGTGAATTTTCTCGTTTTCTCCAATATTGTACCAATTTTGCTTTGCGTGGACTGAAGGTGTATTAGAGACCAAATTCAACTAAAAACATCAGGTCTAAAATAGATTTTACAAATGTTATGGTGGTAAATAGGTACAATTTTGGAGAAAAAGGGAAAAATCACAAAAAAAAGTTAAACATATTGGGGAGTCGGGGATTTTTTTTTTGGCCAACTTGTTTTCTCCATGTGGTCCCCCGAACACGCTCATTTGGTTTGTCGGTCCCTCTACCAAACACCCTATATAGTCACAAGTGCAATTTGAAAAAATTTATACCGACTTCCATTCACTTTGGTAAAAATCATCTAGTGTAACTCAAAAACTACTGGAGGGAATTTGATAAAAATTGAATTTGATAAAAAACGTGGGACAACACGAGAGGCACCAGCTTCCTAACAAAAAAGAATTTTGGAAATCGGTTCACCCAGTCGAAAGTTATGAGGTAACAAACATAAAAAAAACAGTCGAATTGAGTACCTCCTCCTTTTTGGAAATCCGTAGAAAAGATGGTTTGATTTAAATTATTTACGGTAGCTAGTTAGGTAGTGGATTTCTGCCACGCGTTCCTAGATAATTCGGTTCATATTTTGCATATATCATTGACCTTTGCCCAGACCTATGCAGTTTTTACTTATAATTCGTTGTAGGTACTTAAAAGACCATGAAGATTTTATCAAATAAAATCAGCTTATAAACGTACAAGTAAAGACTTCTCATTGTATACTCCACTTGACCTAATTGAAAATTTCAACCTCCCCTTTTACTACCCCTTACCCAACCCCTACCCCGATATCAAATTTTATAAAGATCCGATCAACGAATCTCAAGTTACTGTCAAACAAACATACAAACATTCAAATCAAAGGTTGATTTGTTCCAATCATAGAGGCTGGTTTCCTCTATGGTTCTAATAGATTTATAGAGCTTGCTTTTATAAGTTACCTAGCCAGTGACGATATTTAGGTGATTTTCCCCTAGCACTAGTTACGTATCACCACTGTCCCAATCACTGCACTGCTCTTATAAACTCGAGACATGGGTCTTGTGTCTTTGTCACATTAGAATTTCATAGGATACAACGCTTATGACACTATGGATGTCCAGACTCCAGATGTAGTCCCACGATCAGCACAAACGACTAAAATTAAAGAAATAGGCATTTCGAATAGTACGCATAGCATAGACCTTGATTCTTCAATACTACTGTCACTATCTTCTTCACTACTTCTATTAGGCGGGGACTAGCACAAACTCTACGAAGTCAAACACGCAATGTAGAGTATCTCACGGCCCATTTATTCGTTCAATCGGTCAACAGCGGATTAGCATTGAGGGATCTAATTGGAAGTACTCTACCACTTTTGTTAAGCAAAATTAAACTCTACTGACGGTAGTGCTTCACTGTACATAGATATGTATTATGAATGATTTATAGTTTAGTAGGTGAACAGCAGTACTATATTCGTATTATTAAATTGAACAGGTAATCCGGTACCTGGTTGTATGTGCAGTACATTGTTAGCCTATCTAAAATTATGTAGATAGTCTTGTGCAAGTGTCTATCGTGGTTAGTACTAAGATAGCGAACTGCGTCAGATATTCTAACATCAAGCAGTAACTACTGTCTATAATTGTGTAGATAGTCTTGTTCAAGTGTCTATCGTGGTTAGTACTAAGATAGCAAACTGCGTCAGATATTCTAACATCAAGCAGTACCTACTGTCTATAATTGTGTAGATAGAGTCTTGTTCAAGTGTCTATCGTGGTTAGTACTAAGATAGAAAAAAAAGCGTCAGATATTCTAACATCAAGCAGTACCTACTGTCTATAATTGTGTAGATAGAGTCTTGTTCAAGTGTCTATTGTGGTTAGTACTAAGATAGAAAAAACTGCGTCAGATATTCTAACATCAAGCAGTAACTACTGTCTATAATTGTGTAGATAGAGTCTTGTTCAAGTGTCTATCTTGGTTAGTACTAAGATAGAAAAAACTGCGTCAGATATTCTAACATCAAGCAGTACCTACTGTCAATAATTGTGTTGATAGTCTTGTGCAAGTGTTTATCGTGGTTAGTACTAAGATAGCGAACAGTGTTAGATATTCTAACATCAAGCAGTACCTGCCTTATATAATTATGTAGACAGTCTTGTGCAAGTGTCTATCGTGGTTAGTACTAAGATAGCAAACTGCGTCAGATATTCTAACATCAAGCAGTACCTACTGTCTATAATTGTGTAGATAGTCTTGTTCAAGTGTCTATCGTGGTTAGTACTAAGATAGCAAACTGTGTCAGATATTCTAACATCAAGCAGTACCTACTGTCTATAATTGTGTAGATAGAGTCTTGTTCAAGTGTCTATTGTGGTTAGTACTAAGATAGAAAAAACTGCGTCAGATATTCTAACATCAAGCAGTAACTACTGTCTATAATTGTGTAGATAGAGTCTTGTTCAAGTGTCTATTGTGGTTAGTACTAAGATAGAAAAAACTGCGTCAGATATTCTAACATCAAGCAGTACCTACTGTCTATAATTGTGTAGATAGAGTCTTGTTCAAGTGTCTATCGTGGTTAGTACTAAGATAGAAAAAACTGCGTCAGATATTCTAACATCAAGCAGTACCTACTGTCTATAATTGTGTAGATAGAGTCTTGTTCAAGTGTCTATTGTGGTTAGTACTAAGATAGAAAAAACTGCGTCAGATATTCTAACATCAAGCAGTAACTACTGTCTATAATTGTGTAGATAGAGTCTTGTTCAAGTGTCTATCTTGGTTAGTACTAAGATAGAAAAAACTGCGTCAGATATTCTAACATCAAGCAGTACCTACTGTCAATAATTGTGTTGATAGTCTTGTGCAAGTGTTTATCGTGGTTAGTACTAAGATAGCGAACAGTGTTAGATATTCTAACATCAAGCAGTACCTGCCATATATAATTATGTAGACAGTCTTGTGCAAGTGTCTATCGTGGTTAGTACTAAGATAGCAAACTGCGTCAGATATTCTAACATCAAGCAGTACCTACTGTCTATAATTGTGTAGATAGTCTTGTTCAAGTGTCTATCGTGGTTAGTACTAAGATGGCAAACTGTGTCAGATATTCTAACATCAAGCAGTACCTACTGTCTCTAATTGTGTAGTCTTGTGCAAGTGTCTCTCGTAGTTAGTACTAAGATAGCGAAAAGCGTCAGATATTCCTACTACTTACCTACCTACTGTGTGTAAGCACTATTGAGTGTAAGGCGAAACATGACAAGTGAAATTACTGCGATTCTTCTTCTTGTTTGACTTTTTGACTTTGAAACAAGTTAGTTGATGCCAGAAAAAACAATACAGCCGCTTACCTTGATTTTGTTTATCTTCGCCATACTAATGTTTTTTTTCTAATTTTGACGTGTAATAGTGGTGGAATATTTAACCACTAGGTTTCGTTGACTTATGGCACTGAAACGTGGTGAAATAAGTAAGCTCAAAGTCGCACAACGAGCTATGAAGAGGGCTATGCTCGGGGTTTCCCTACTCAAATCAGAAATGAGGAGATCCGTAGAAGAACGAAAGTCACTAACATAGCCCAGAAGATTAGCCAGTTAAAGTGGCAGTGGGCATGCCAAATAGCACGCAGAACTATGGCCGATGGGGCCGGAAGAGAATTTTAGAAATTCTAGAATGGAGACCACGGACCGGTAAGCGCAGCGTAGGTCGTCCACCGACACGGTGGACAGACGACCTGATAAAGGTCGCAGGACGACGTTGGATGCAGGCCGCTTCCAACCGGTCGTTTTGGAAAATTATGAGGGAGGCATATGTTCAGCAGTGGACGTCCTACGGCTGAGATGATGATGATGATGATGATGATGAGGTTTCGTTACGGTGCACGAGTGTAAGCAAAATGTACAAAATCATGACGTTATTTTTGTGTTTTCCTCGTCAATCGCATTAGATATATTAAGTAATGAATCCACCTCTTTAATAGAACATGACTGTTACCGACTTACCCACCACCTAGCAAATTGGAGTTTCTCGACTCTTACATTTTGCATCCCCATGGAGGAGAAAGTAATATTTTACTCTTGAAATTATAAAATATATGCAATAAAACTTTTTACCCAATCAAAATGTAAAATTTTAATGATCGAACATATCTAATCTGATCTTTGAAAGTTCAACAAACAATCCATTTAAATTTTATCTTAATCCAAATACCTATGGCATGAATTTTTGCGACGAACTCAAATGAGAAAACGAAACGCTTTAAGTACAATCAGATTTCATAACAATTGATTTTATTCGTAAGCTCGAAAAAATGCCTAATCCTCTATTTGGTCTGGTGATTAGGGTTTCCCTTGCGCAACGTTTAAAAATTCGAAAGGTTAGCAAAGGTTCTTTTTTTGTTTACCTTATTATCTAAACAAACCCTTGTTATTATATAAAATACACAATATTACTAGCATCGCACATTATCCGTGCAGTTGTGCGATTCTCTTAGAGTAAACATCGTTGCATCTTTGACAACATCCGTGAAACAAATGACGAGATTACAAGAAACGTTGGAAAAGCAACCTTATGTACAAGGGCGATATCTCATAAAGTATTGGACATCTGTGAGCTCGTCGACGAATCATTACAGAATCGCACGGCTGTTTATAATTAATGTATTATGGTCGTCGCAGCCTAGATCAGAATACCTATCTCCAGGAGTAATTGTGGACCCCCGCGGTGTACGGGAGAGTCTCACCGCGATTACCTCACTAGCCAATGTTTTATTTTAATTTTATTTACTTTTCCAAAAGCTGAATCGGTTAAAATCTATATAATTATCGAACATACTTACAAATTATCTCAAGAATCGGTTGAGAAATGCGACCTGTAGAGAACAGCCGGAAATCCGGACATACGAAAATACGGAAGCATGTTTGCCCAAGCTATTGCAAAGACGCTTCACTCAAGCTTCGCACTCACTCGATCAATAAATATAATATTATTGATCGAGCGAGCCGGACAGGCCGGTTGGCGCAGTTGGTAGCACCCCTGACTTCTGAGCCGCTGGTCCCGGGGTCGATCCACGGACAGGTAAAACATTTCTGTGCATGAACATGTCTGTTTGATCTGTGTCTGGGTATTTATATGTATTTAATATTATGTATTTAAGTATTTTATATCATGTGATTAACCTGAAAACCTGATGATTGATATAACATACTTATGTATGTTATATCAATCATCAGGTTTACCATAGTACAGGCTCTGTCTAATTTGGGACCTGAAGACCTTTGTGTGGATGTTGAAAAAAAAATAGATAGATAGCTAAGTTACAATATCAGAAAAAAATTAAAACAATGCTGAACTTTTTGTATAATATTACTATTGTTTAACACACAGGAAAATATACGATGACGATGTAGAATTATGAAATTACTTGGTGTAAACAGAAAACAATATTTACAGTCCCACCATACAGCGTCGCTAGTGGAGAATTTGGACAAACATTGCATTGCAATCTAAATAGTTCAAAAAATAAAACATAGGACAGTCTTTAAACCACTCTTAAATCTGCAAATTCTGCTATTGAAATCCTACTAATATTATAAACGCGAAAGTTAGTAGGTTTGTATGGATGTATACTGTAGTTCCAATTATGTCCACCTGAACAGATAAGTTGGCGGCACTATACCTCCTCAAGTCCCTGTGTCTATGTCAAAAAATTTAAATAAATACCAACATAATAATTTCAAATACGAGACGACTATCATTGCGGTTACGCCCACGCTGTTGATGTTACATCACTTTTATTACACCGACAACACCCACATTCAATTGACGTTTATTATTTTCATATCAATGGCAATTTTCATCTATTACAGCAATTGTTCGAACAGTGACGCATTATTTTAGAAAGATTTTCTCAGTATCAACTCTTCCTAATTGATTTTCTTAAAACTTTTTAGGGTTTCGTACGTGAAAAAAGAACCCTTATTACCCTTACCATCACTTTGTTGTCTGTATGTCTGTCTGTCCATCTGTTCATCTGTATGTTTGTCTCAAGCCTTTTCGTCTGGAACGCGTTGAGGTATCACCTTGTATATATTAAATACTGAGATCTACAGTATTTTTCGGTTAAATAATAATAAAATCAAACTTGTAAGTCAATGTGATTAAATTATTAGATGACCGTATACAACTGATTATGCCGCATTTTTTTGTACATTTAGTATTTAGCTAGGGAATCAATATCTAGGTATAGTGAACTTCTTCTTGACTTAGAATTATGAAATTCGGCAAGAAAAATGCGAATTTACTATTATAAACTTATTACTTGCGGTTGGTACAATATTCGTGTCTATAATGGATCATAATCATAATCAGTCCATTTTGTTCCCACTGCTGGGACTCGAGCCTTCCTCTTAGACAGAGGAGTTAGGCCATAATCCACCACGCGGGCCCAGTGCGGATTGGTGGATAGGTTAGTGGCCAACCCATGTCGAAGTATTCAGGCCGCCCGAAGGCCTTCGACATAGCCTAACGACTGTTGTCCTAAGACAAACAACCGAGACCAACGGGTTAAGAGGATTGCATAGCTAGTACTTTTCATGCTAAAAGAGAAAACTCTTTTCAACCTCTTAACATTGTCCGATTTCAGTGATTTTTTTAATGGAATCGTGACATTGTTTACTATGCCCGTACGTTTTCAGTATTTCAAAGTACTATAAATTTCCTTTTTTTGAGCTTATAAAAAAAATTTTAATCAAAACGTACGGGCATAGTAAACAATGTCACGATTCCATTAAAAAAATCACTGAAATCGGACAATGTTAAGAGGTTGAAAAGAGTTTTCTCTTTTAGCATGGAAAGTAATAGCTATGCAAGCCTCTTAACGTGCTCTCCGAAGCGCGGAAACGCTCAGTTGAATAATGCCACTAGCAGTCACCCATCCAAGTCCTGACCGCAGCAAGTGTTGCTTAACTTGTTGATCGGTTAAGATCGCCAAGTCGAGCTCCGCTACGAGCGCTTCTATCAGGCATAGAACGGCAAAATTACGTTTGTCATTTAACCTAGTTTTTCTTTTAGTTAGAGCAATAAGATTAAATGCTTTCTTAATGCACGAAACCCCTGTGTGCGAACCTCTATGTGCGAGTTCGACAGTTCAAATGCACTTTCGAACTCGCACATATAGAGTTTGAGTCCCGCCCCGTAATATAATTTTTACAGAGCTAACACAATAGTTCTTGTGCACTACGTGTCGTAATGTCTGACACTGCGGTGGTGCCAACCAAGACGACCCCTTGCACAAGAGGCCACCCATCTTGTAACGGCCGTTTCAATATTCTATCTACCCACAGTTCTCCTTACTACTGACAGAAATTTGGTCCATACAAATAGTGTCAAATATCTATCTCTAGTAAGGCGAACCGACTATAGATAGGTTATTGAAAATGGCCGTAAGTCGGCTTGCCCCGCCTCGGACGGTGGAGGGAATATCTTTAACTCCCCTAACGGAGTGAAACCGCTGCTTGCGCCAGTACTGGGTCCAGGTGGTTGATTATCGCCCACACTTTCTAAGATGCAAGGCCGTAATAGTCTGATTATTCGAGTAAGCTGTTGAAATGAAAACGAGTAAAGAAGCAAAAAGTTTTGTAACTGAAATGAACGGATGCGAATATTGTATTGTTTTTTTAATTCCAAACACTGGTAGCACTTTCCAAGAACACAAAACTGAGGATCATAAAACAGACGCAATGAGGCTTTATGAGTCATTGTTACTGCCTATTGACATAAATACAAGAGAGGTAATAAAACGGCCTTAGAGCCACGTGAAATAAACCTAAGTACTTTTTGTACTCTTTGTTATAGTTTTTGTACCATAAATATCACGCAAAATACCAGCTTTGTGCTTACTTTGTTATATTTGTTGCGTACCTTATGGTTGTTTGTAGAAAATTATGGCTAAACTATTACGCATATCAAAGTACTTTGTGTAGATATTCTTTGGTTTACCACTATGTTGTGATAGCGAAGATAGTAGTCATTTTCTAGGCTTAACTTTTTTATGCTAGGAACTCTGAATAAATATTTATTCGTAGGCTAGAAAGTGATAATGCAGGCAAGAGGTACTCATAATCTTAATCACTAGACTTGCCTATAAAAGTTGCAGTGTCACCCAGAGCTTAATAATGTTGCGCGGTAGAATATCTAAAGGTGTGGTAGTACCGACCAAGATGCATAAGAGGCCTACTACCTAGTAAATCACGTGACCTCGCTTCATACCTTTCGCATACTACTACACACACCGCGGATATAAAATATAAGCAGCCTTAGTCAAAAACGCTGCATACATAATAACGTACCTAATGTAGTACTGCGCTCTACAAAACTGTTCAGCCGTGCGATTCTCTAATGATTCGTCGACGAGCTCACTGATGTCAATACATGTCGCCCTTGTTTACAAGGTTTATTTTTCCAACGTTCCTTATCATCTCGTCGATGTTTCACGGAGTTGTCAAAAATTTAACAATGTTTGCTCTTAGATGATCGCATGGCTGCGCCATCATAAATGACGTCATTTAAACTTATGCAGCGTTTATAAGTAAGCCCGTAAAACCTAAAAACATTGACGCTATATATTAACCCGTCGCCTGTCGAGCGTACACCATATGTACGTGCAAAAAAGTGTTTATACGTGTTGCGCGCACACCAAATGTATTACATATTTCATACGTTTTGTTTGTAACTAATTTTATCAGATCCAATGCATTCCACTGGTATAAATTTACCTTTAGTTCGTCAAACGATTCAAGAGTAGTATTTTTTATCTGAAGTTTTATGCGTATTTCGAAAAGAAACCGAAAGTAGTAAACATTGGACGAGTTAATTAGCCTGCAACATTTATCCGCACATACTCGTAGTACTATATTGTAGTCGAAGCATACTGATTACGTACTATTTCAGTATTAGCTGCCTCCACACTTTGTACCTCCTCCATAATTACGCACATCACTAACCACCGCTTATATCCCACACAATTTACTCAAGGCCGCATAATTACAGCCACGTTTTGTCACAAATGGATTAATGTTAGGTATTAATCACAGAACAAATTCTACTACAGGACAATTCAAGGTTTCAAGACAAGATATTATATTCGTCTACCAACAACGGGTGATTGATTACAACCACATAATGAGAAATTTAGTATGAGCAATTGAAGTAAATGCTAATATTTCTAGCATTATGTAATTAAGACACAGTATTGTATCTTTAGCTTTACACTACCTTCATTTCAGCGGTGAGATGTGGCGAACACGAAGTGTATGTTTTCCATTTTACATGTATGAAACCTACCTTTAAAATAACCACTTCTGATTTTTATAATTCACCGACATCAAAACAGGAGGAGGTTGGGTGTTCGAGTGTATGTATTTTTTATAAACACTGATTTTTCCCCCATATGTGGACCGATTCTCTAAACTATTTTATATAATCTCATTCGGTAATATTCTAATTATGAAATGAAATACAGACTTTTATTGGCATATTTTATTTACATTTTCTTTAAGAAAATTAAAAAATTAAATTAAAGCATTATTCTTCTAACGAAAAAATGCTTTAAAACAATGTTTTTATTAAGTACAATGTGTCCCAAGCAAGGAGGTTTCAATTCAATTTAAGTACACATTATCTGTGGTGAGCGCGCTGCGCGCGCAACGCGCAGGTTCCGAGCCAATAGACCAATAACAAACTTTTTCCACTGATATTGGCAAAATTGTGGTTACGCCGCACAAGCCATACAAACAAGAAGAAGAAGAAGACTTTTCCATTTTGGCGCTATTTCGTACATACGAATTTGAGTAATATTTTGTTGGATAAAACTTTAGTAGCAAAAATGTCATAAGATTAAATAAAGGAGTATATGCAACTGCATATAATTAGGTATTAAAACACTCGTGTCTTATTTCAAAAAACTACACTCATGTTTTAATACCCTCTATTATATGACAGTTGCATAAAATACTCTTTATTTGAAAGAGGTGTTCCAATTTAAATTTCATCAATTTCGGTCAGCGGTTTTTCAGTTACACTCCAATGACTGAAAAGTGTTTCGCCTATCTTGATGATATTCTTATTGACGGTGAATGACAATCGATCCTATAAGGCTGGTCACTAAAAAGGGTGAAATAAAATTGTTTACCAAAAAATGGAACCGGCTTCACATTAAAAAGTGTAAAATAACTTGTCAATGTCGGTACCATGCGCACAATATTGTGATAATAGGACTTTGAACTATCATGGTACCGACTTCAACAAGTGATTTAACACTTATTTAGTTCTGAAGTCGGTTCCTAAAATAATTGGTAAAAAATAATTTAATATGATAAGCACCTGCTTAGCTGTATTGTTGAAAGACGCAGGTTCGGATTGCGTCAGAGGATGTAAGAACTTTTCTTTTTAAAATTCTAATTGTTGACTTATATAAATACTCCTTTGGAAAAGAGATCTGTTACATTATTTTAATGCAGCATATTATGCAATGCCGTTATTAAATGTAGAAGTATGCTGTAGATTAGAACAAACAGAACGAATAGGTATAGTAGAAATAGGTCTATGATTCTATCTGTGCCACGTTGCGCAGTGATGTTTTGCCCCATATTTGTAATGTATTCTCAAATAGGTGTTTGAGAAGACTGGAAATTGGAATTTTTGATATGTTTGAAGTGTAGTGATTATTATTGGGAAATAACTACGACATCTTCAATAGTCAACATCATTGAGATCTCAATGATGTTGACAATTATTATGAACCGCACAAAACACTCACGTTAGGGGTCTCCCGGCGGGATCGCAGACACCTCTGCCAGCTCACCTTGAAGATGACCATCTAATATGATCAAAATTGCGGTTGACGTATTCAATCCCTAACTGAATCCCGAACTAAAAGTTGTGCCGGTTAATAATAGTACAATATGTGTCAAACTCACGAAAATTGCAATGCAAGAAACTCAATGATTGCCCAAAAAAGATTAGATCCATGTACGCTTATGTACTGTCGTCATAAACCTACGGATGCTTCTGTGTTTGTAATTCCCGTATCAACAATGAAGGCTTTATGTTCAATGAATTAATTTCACGACTCAGATCCAATGTAATCATCACGAATTTCAGTTAAACCAGCCATGCATTGAGATGTGAATATAATGAATTGTTCCTTGTCTATCGATATTAATTTGTGGGCATGAACGTCGTCATTGTTTGTGTTCTGCCTGAGTAGCTGTCTTCAAAGCATCCATTGTTTATCACATATTTTTTTTCTCTTCAGTAAAAGCTTTTTTGGTATAACTCATTCTGTTATACCTTCACTACTACTTGAAGTACTATAATACTATAATAAGTACTATAAGCTGTGCTCTACTCCAACAACCTATTGTAAATTTTAAAAAAAAATTCAAGTGCATGATTCTCCAAACCTATTTCCGCCTTCGTTCGTTCGGTGCGACGAGTAAAATGTATACCTAATAACTAATATGTTTAAAGGGGTGTTAGCTTGGGGGTGATGATGGTCAGGCACCATTCACGCAGCCCTTCTTCGCATAAGACTTCGGTTTTCGGTGAGGTAAGTAATTAAAATCGAGTTGAAATCTACAGTATGGTGGTAGGATAATTTCTGATGCCCGCATGGCTAGCTGCCAGTGCTACCACCCTCGATCTTAAAATAAGTCTGGAAGCACCTAACGTTAAGTTTCAATGGCGGTTTTTGAGAGCAAGCTCTCATTCTAGGGCTAGTGTAATATGTTTGACCACATCATCATTGACGATGAAGTGAGACAGTGGTCAAATGCTAGCATATCAACTATAAAAATGAGAGAGGGTGGCTAACCAGGCAGTTACTGCAAAGTGCGAACTCCATACTGCGAACCAGAAAGTACATAAAATCCAATTGTGTTCTTAGTTATACCTACACTTTACCAGTCTCATTCTTGCATTCATCATAGAAAATAAGAAGGGCAATGATGGGAAGGGATTATTTTACGGCAATCCCGCTGGAAAAATGTTTATAGCCGATATGCAGTATACACCACGATCCCTCTCGTATAAAATGCAGGAAGTATATAAAATGAGCAACATACATGCAACTCAGTTAACCTAAACCTCTTCAACATGACATGTGTTTCAACTCTACATGAGGCATCCCCAGGAGACGTTACCGCTAGAACGAGAGGATTTTTCAAAGGAATTGTTACTAAATATTTACTTTTAATATCAAACTTGTATATACATTTCCGCTAAAACGCCTGAATCTATCTCGGCCAAAAATGGGAAAAACTATTGTCATTTTACCCCATATTTGGTTGTTGACACATATATGGGGCGTATGTAATTCTTAGTCCAAAAAATGTGTGGCTTTTAGGAATAGCAGTGGTAATGGGTGCATCGGCGCCAACACATAGGCTTTTCACTTATTAAAATCATGGTGCAATAGACAATATTATAACGTACGTAAGCCTGATCTTAAAGTCGTCGAGACCATTTCAAAAACTGACACTACCTGTACAACTTATCTATAGGTAAGCTCCGAAACACTAACTACGAAACCACATTCGACATAAGCAATCATACCATCCATCTTACAACGCATCATCATCAAAAGTAACTACCTACTACAAACCTAATAAGTAATTCATCTGCGAGACTGTCAGTCAAGACTATTGTCACTATCAGATTCGTGAGCTCAAAGAAACCATGATTATATTTTTTTGCGCAATCTCTCTTTCAAATACTTTCAATTGTTTTCTATTCACTTTCATTGGTTCGTTATATAATAGTTTTATAATCGTAACCTCAGTAGCTGATCTATTGTCATTAGTAACTTGAGTCACTAGTTCAATATTGGATACCTTTAAATTAAGCTTCTTCATCACATTATTGGAATTCGATTTAAACTCATCAATATCTTAATTTTCGGTTAAGAAATTTAGAGACTGGAGATGCTGTTCGTTTTATTAATGAAAACGATAAGCTATACGGGAATCAATTAAATGTATATTAACAGGGTGTATTGTATAACAAAATTTTAAATATTATAAAGAAATGTTGCAGCGAGGAAAAGAAGTTTTGCTTGAAGTTGTAACGCAACGTTATTTCAGTAATCATGATAACAAATAGCAACAGTAGTAGGTACTACCTACTACGAATCACACATCAAAAAACTTAAGAATTAGTAAAAAGTTTGTCTTCAACGTCAATCATCACCCATGCCCGACGGAAGGTATCATTTATTGAATCTGAACGATTAGTACTTGGGCTGTACCGATCAGGTGACAAACAAGATGGTTGGGCTCCGCTTCAAGTATTCATTTTGTAAACACCACTAAAGAGCTAGACCGACACTGTCCCAGATATTTTAGTTTTCAGCAAACATTATTAGTGTGATTAGGATTTTAGATAACATAATAGTAAATGAAGTTAGGTCCAAACACTAGTGGTGAAGAGTGGTGTGCCATTTTGCTTGAATTTTTTAACTTAAATCTATATATTCTGCAAGTGTGATAGGCAGACTTACAAGTATTTACCTAATGGGCAACTATTTGTCGACCAGGAACATTGTTTGTAAATTATCAACTCATTCTGGATAAAAAAAAATGTTTCCTAACCTACCCAGGCACTCCATGCAGTGATTATTTGAGGCATCAGCTCTTTAATATGGCATAATCACGCATCCATTCATTAGTTTGAGAGCTGAGGCTTTTATTAAACACTTTAATTACACAATGGGGCAACACTTCATTAAATTGTCACTCACTCGGTTCTTTTCGTAATGAACTCTATTACGCAATGGTGACGTTTTGACACGAATGTGACTTACTGACTTGAAGGTTGTGGTAATGTTATTAGAAATAGATGCCTATTGTTGATTACATACTAAGTCAGAAATAGATTTATATGGAAATAAACTCTATCGTTGAATGTCAAAATATTGATGCCGGTTTTGAAATTCAGATAATTTTAGAATTACGTGTATCGGTGAGATTATGAGAGCCGTTAATAGGAATTACAAAGAGAAGGGTAAAATAAATTACTAGATACTAACCTGAAAAAAAAAACTGTTTTCTAAAACGTTGGGCTTCAAGACTTGTGAGTTATGCATGGCACAACCCAGGCGTTTCGAGGAAGCATACGTTTTACTGGTGTACTTGTGGGTGTTAGTGTTTATAGTGTTATACGATGACGGGTGATTCGGTGGTTGATTGATTATGTCATTTCTGCCTACTTAATTTCTATTTATAATTCCAAGTAATTTCACACACTAATTTAAATGCACTAGGGGTGGAGTGGAAGTTTTTTTACTTCGTCGAGTACTTCGAGTTCAGTACATATATAGCCATTTAGTATAATATATCAGTATACCAGCGGATGACGTATTCGATAGCGTAGCTTACACGTGTTCAGTTCTGAATCTACTTTGATGGGTGAGCTTTGATGTTTACAAGCGCTATAACGTACTCTACAAGTGCATTGCAATGTTGTGCACGCGATAAGTCATTTCAGCCGTGCTATTCTCTAAGATATCGTTGCATCATTGACAACATCTTTGAAATAAATGACGTGAATCCTTAGAGAATTACACGGCTGGTTATTTTACAGCTGTCATAGTTATAGAGCGTAAGCTTGACATGGCAATACAACTCAAATAACTTCTCATATAGAGAAATAATACAAGAACTGAAAATGAATGAAATTCAAAATCCTATTAATCGATCATGATTTACATAAGTATTCGCAATTTCTTTCCACATGATCGAGACTGACGTGGGACGATGCATGGGTAGACCTAGCGATATTATCTAGCTGGCGTCTTGTTCAACTAAACCACTATGAACTAAACAACAAAAACGTAATAGCAATATTAATTTTACTTCATACTTACTATTTTCTACGCTCGCTAAAATTTTGTTTGTCGTTTTGTCCAAAAAGTTGTCATGATTTCGCATCACATGGGACGTATTCATAAACAAAGTTACACGTCATGAGTTTTTATTAAACATTCCTTTAATAATTTCAACTCGCCGGCAAGTGGGTCAGTCGAGTTTTACATAGTTCGGCCATGCGAGGTGGTCACATTTTTGTTTTTATTCGGAGAACTAAAACTGTTTTCTAACTAGAATACTAGCTTAGGCATACTGTGAAAGAGTTCCTTTTTGTTCGATATAATGTATGTCTTTTTATAGCAGTTTCAGAAATATGACGGATATTGTCAGCTATGGTATTAAGCTACGTATTTAGGAAATACGGCTGATATTGAAATTTATAGAGCAAATTCACTTTCGGGACGGGTCGACCCCGCGTCTTCTGACTATCCGTGTCAGACGCCATTGACCAACTAGGACACCGAGGTTCGGGTCCGAGCTTCGAATTTTAACTCTCTATCTGACTAACCGAGGACGGAGCGACATCTATTGAACAGTTTTGACAGTACTATCCAACCGAAAGAAGCATTATTTAAAATTACTTAAACTTTCGTATTGACATCGCAACCCTTGTATTTTTATAGTATTACTTTTCAAAGCATTATCGCCTGCTTAGCGATCTCAAACATGAAATTTATAGAGAGAATAATTCACATCTTCGGAAGGGATTTGAACCCGCGTCTTCTGACTAAAGCAGGCGTTAGTGCTTTAAAAAGTAATACTATAAAAATACGGCTGATGCCTCACAAATATCGAACTGTGTCTCAGCTTTTGGATTTGACTACTTATTGATCTTTGATCATTAATTTTGTTTTTGTGACTATATCTGCGACAATCTCTTTAACTTAAGTGTATTGCCTCTATAAAGCGCTTAGCTTTAGCGAGAAACACATTATATTTCAGATTACTTTCTCAGAATAAGAATAGCCAGTGCAGCAAGTGTAGAACCATGAGAAATAAAAATTAACTACGTAGTATTATTTTTTATACTTATAGAAGAATATCGATATATTATTTTCTTTCACAATCTGAGTCCATGTAATTTTTATCAAACTGTAAGATACCGAGGAAGTCTTTATAATGTTGCCAATCGTAGTAAGTAACTCCTTTCTAATTTTTGCCACTAACTTATTTTTTTTTTGGAAAAATACTTAAATCAAACTAGCACGATTAAATTTTACTCTGCAATATATTTTATTTTTTCTAACTTATAATAACCTTTCACGGGATGTTTTCTAGTGTAGTCGTGTTAAAATCTAGAGCAAAATATATTCTGTATTTTTCTTTCCTCCAAACGTATTTTTACTGTACATCCATAGGGGCTTGTTTTACCATATTGATAATAAGAAGTAAAAAACAAAATTGTTATACTATCAAATATGATAGTATAACAATTTTGTTATACACCGACAGTCCGTAATAACCAATACGGACTGTCTACCGCCGGGCCAGACCCTGTTTTCGACTGACTAGGGTAAAAAGCTATAGCTTTGCAGTCACCTACAGAGTATAAAGCTATAAAATGGTCAAAAGGGTGATTAGCGCAAATCATAATCAAGAAGGACCGTGTATTCAAATAGAGCGAATACGGGCCTTCGGATAGAGGAGTATGGATAATAGCCAAACATTTTAGCCCATTGCAGGTTGAAGGATCTAGTTTCAGCGTGGCCGTGTTCGAATCATCCAAAGAGTTCAAAATTGTCTAACGACTGTTGTTCTGTGTCAAGACGCTAGCTTAATGTTCTTAAATGTATGTTATACCTCCATAGCACGAAAACGTCAGTTGAAAATGCCACAAGCGGACGCTCGTCCAAGAAGTGACCGCAGAATGGTTTGCGTAACCCAAACAAGACTTGGCCAGATCTGCCAATATCATTTTCTTTTGTGAGAGCATTCGGCATCCAATATTAAAATATCATCATCTACTATTTTTGCATCTGTTCCAACCTCAATAGTCAGAGTTGTTTGTTCAACTTTGCACACACTTGGAATAACAATCATTTTCAGAAAGTTTTCTTTTGAAAGTGTCCGTGACAAACTCAAAGGATTGTCTGTGTGGCGTGACTTTGGGAGATGGGGACATCTGTCATATTAAATTAAATATATTCAGCTGGATGCACAGTTTTATAAATAGGGTATACGGTTAAATGCGTGGTATTGAACTGTTGATTTGCGAAGTATTTTATTGGCTTGAACAGAATTATTGTAAGATAGAATTTATTTTGATTATTAAAATTTTTGCCTTGGAAGCTAGCTTTAAAATAGTTTGTTTTTCTAAGACTTAATCAAATTTATTTATTATAAATAATTATTTAAAAAAAAGACTTAATTACTTACTCGTATTAATTTTGTCAATAACATTTCAGAGCTAATAGCACCCTGTCATCCTAAGCAAGTACTCGTTATGAATTACACGCCATCTTGATAGGTACCACAGTGTCTGATATTCGACCTCGAAGCTATAATAATAAATAACTACGTTGTTAGGGAAGAAGGGCTCTCTAACAAGCAAAATTACAGAGCGACTTGTATTTATAATACCTATGTCTCAAGAACAGTTCAGTGCTACGCCGAATTTTTAAGTTTTATTATCTGGATGCACTGCGATTGACCTCGGTAGATGTGGTCCTTACCAATTAGCTTAGCGATTGGTTCGTCTCATCACTTATAAGTAAAGAAAAAAAACACTCAGCAGTATAAGCAAAACTTACAATAATTAATTTGTGGTTCTTCAAATCTATCTTTTAAATCTAGGAACTGTTATTTTTAGCAATACGTCTCGGAACTGCACCCCGTTTATATGATCGTGTTGCAGTCATAAACATGTTTATAGCAACCATGGTTCAAAATTTAGAAAAACATTTAATAAAGCATAGTTATATCGCATTTAAACACAATAAAGTGTTTTGCAAGATAATAAATGTATGTTCATTTTAATAAAAACAATGTGATATAATAAATATAGATTTTATTAAAATTTACAAAGCTTTAATAACACTAGTAATTTATCATCAACTTTAAAACTTTAAGACATCATAAACGCTACCTTACTTGTGAAAATAAAGTGAGTAGGTATATGCGTCTAATAGAAGACTTAGCACGCGCAAAGCGGAAATTAAAATCGAATTATGGGAAATGTCGGCTTGCTCGCAAAACAAGCGTTCGTTCTTCGTTGGTCAGCTTGTCGTACCATGTCAGTATACAACCCAGAAGAACTTAGTGAAACAAGGAATTATATTATCATTAGCTTAGATAAGCTAGCCCGACCCACGCAACGATCTCAATAAATATCGTAACTGTAACCATTTCCATCAGTAACCAGAAAACAGTTGCTCCACCAATGACCAGAACAACAGCCGACAAGTTCTGTCAGAAGCCTTTGAACGGGGGTTGGGTATTAGGCTATCCGCCAAGCAGCACTTGACCTGCGTGATGGATTTAGTGTAGCAGTGGGAACACAATGCGCTGAAAGGAGATCACCCAGCCGCCATAAATTTTTGGGCAAATTTTTAAAGTGCTGGCCAACTAAAATAAGAAGAGCTCACTGATCTACATTCAGCGCCGGTTAAGGTGTGAAAACATTACGTGAACGATGTGTTTTGCGTCATGAGATGCAATGAACTATGCGTAGAACATTTGAACTCCATCCATCCAAACATAAAGTTCACTTACGAACTCGAGGTGTAGAGAAGCTTGCCTCTCCTGGACGTGAAAATGATGGCAAAACCAGATGGCTCGTTAGGACATTCTGTTTTCAGGAAGCTCACACACACTGACAGATATTTGAACGCCACATCTCATCACCACCCTCTTCACTTACAGTCAGTAACCAGGTCCTTATTAAACAGAGCTCAGGATCTCTGTGATCCTGAACATCTAGCTTCTGAAATAACGCATGTACAGAAGGTTTTAAAACGAAACGGTTAAAAGTAAGTAGAGAAGTGTGTTCTTCTCGCAGATTTAAAAGGAACAGGGTAGAAGTCGAGAGACAGCCGGCATTATTACCGTTTGTGAAAGGGATAACAGATAAGGTTTGAGCAATACTACGTCACTTCTCCATAAAGACTGTTTTTAAATCCTTATATAAGTTGGCAGGATGTGTAAGGTCACCCAAGGACAAGATACCATTCCAAACACCAGGTGTGTACAGAATTGATTGCAGCTGCGGTAGTTCGTATATTGGACAAACAAAGCGAACTATTGCTGAACGAGTCAAAGAGCATATTGCAGCTGTAAAGAACCGCCACATAAATAAATCTGCG
The DNA here is from genome assembly GCA_917880725.1 of Selenia dentaria. Lineage (NCBI taxonomy): Eukaryota > Metazoa > Arthropoda > Insecta > Lepidoptera > Geometridae > Selenia > Selenia dentaria. The sequence continues at coordinate 23,790,597 of OU862893.1, forward strand.
ATCGCTGATCATCTGCTCAAGTCAGGACCTAATATCACTGGATTGAACTTCACGACCCCAAAATTCTCTCAACGGAGCGTCACTATTACTCGAGATTGGTACGTGAAGCGGTTGAGATAAAAAAGCACTGTAACTTCAACCGGAAAGATGGTTACAAACTGGCGGTAACATAGAATCCATTGATTAAAAAGTGTTTACGTCGCCATTTATCCTCAGAAAAATCTGTCGGTATCGTTAGTGTTGTGTGTCGGGACAATGACTTTTTATAACAACTGTTGGGGGTATATTAAAAATATCTCCATACTTCAAGACAATGACACTCGCTTCTTCAGTCCGCTCGTGACCACGATCAATGCAACTTGATCGAAACATCGAGGTAAATAAATACTATTACTAACGCGATAAGGCTCCGTTATTATAATATAAATATGTGTTCACATCGCGAAAGTTTAAAAATAACTACAACTTAAATAAACTTCATATTTTAATAGAACATGACAAAATAAACATTTTTATTATAAGAGTTAAGTTTTAAATTAAGTCTGAAAGATAATATTCAAATTTAAAAAAATATCTATTCTTTATGTGGAATAAAACCTAATTATTATTATATTTCTCGGAATAAAGTGCAAGTTGGTATGTACAAAAGGTAGGTATCAACGCAGGCAGTGGGCTGCGTTTGCGTCGCATGCTATCTCGCTCGCCCTCACTACGTCACTGAGTACCTTTCACCGCGTAACAACGCGCCTACTCCCTTTAGTTCTCCATGCATCTTCTGTTACATCGGACGGCTACCTTGTTGTTTTTTTTATAATTTTTACTTGAGTTGTTTTTACGCAGATTGTTTTGCTTCCGCATAAGTCTCCTTCAGTTTCTTCCAATAGTTGCCGTTGTAATATATTCTGCTCAACAGTTACTCCATCAGTCTTTTATTAATCGTCACTCCATCTTTGATATGGTCTTGTAGGCTGTCTTGTTCCTTCTCTAGGATACTATTCGGTTAGTTATTTAGACGATTTTCTTTATATTTCGAGGTTCTGAGGTTAAATATTAAAAGCTAAATTATAATCTTAAAAAATAACCTTAGGACTTTGGTGTTATACTAAAAAATATTTATAATACTGAGTTCTATTGAAATAATGCGTTCATATTTGTTGGCCGGCAAAATAAATATAAGCCCAATCTAGGTGATCTCCTGTACCTAATTATTGACTAATGACTTTAGTAGAGTACAAGTAATCGCTACAGTTGTATCTACCCATTTCTAATATTCATATACAACGCGAAGAAGAAATTTCCCACAGTGAAAATTACAAGTATGGCAAATAATGTTTCCATTTAAGACGCTTAACTAGCCGTGAATGAAAATAATAGGTACCCGAGAAACGAGCGCCAATTCTATTACGGTAATTAAGGACAAACTACCAGAAAATTTTGTCTCCGAACAATGTTTTTGCGAATACACGGTCGTTAAATAAAGTCTACTTGGGTTGTCTGTTCAAGATGTCGGACTATTGTGAGTGTAAAACCATTCATTTTAACTCAAATTTATGTTTAAACAGTTTCGATCGTTATAATTGCCGATTATTTGAATATAATAAAGCATAGTTATATCACTGTTCGTGTTTAACGATTCAATATGATTTGTTCTTCGTAATGAATTGCGTCACATATACGTCGCGACATTTCCACGGGTGATATAACGCAGGCCTCTATTTTTTGTCATTCACGACTTATTCATTTTGTAGATGATTATGCTAAAATAATAATATACTGCTACGATATTTAGCGAAAAGATAAATCAACATTTATAAAGATAATAAATGTTATTCAAGCTCTGTTAGAGGAGACGTTTTAAGCATATTTATGTCAATGTCTGTTTATTCGTAATATTTTCTCTTTAAGATAGGCTAGTATTTGTTCACTATCTTACTTGATTTTCAATGATGATACGGCAAAAGTGGTGGCACATTAGACCTATAACTGGATCTTAAAGATAGTTGCCGGAATACACCATTAGTTGTATACCGACAGATTTCAATATTGACTGTCAGGTCAGCACCAGAATGTACAAGTAGTACCTCATCATGCAAATACTGCATTTTTAGGAATCATTGTATTGGTTGTGTTTATAATCTATATGTAAAAAAATGAATCTCTATTTCCATTGGTTATCGCATTACGCGCGAACGGTTGGAACAATTTCGCGATATTTTTTTGTGTTAATTTTATTATTGTCAGAATAAGGTTCTTATGAAAGAAAAAAGAAATTTGGGAGGTTACTAAGTGAAGAAGAAGTCGCGGGCAGAAGCTAGTGTATTATAAATACGATTGTTTGCCAACAATAATTATTAAATCCCCGATGACATACAGACAGTAGAAGACGTGTGAATTGCGATCGAGGCTCTCAGTGACCACCTCCGCACCGCAGTAGGTGAATCCTCAAAGCAGGTCCAAGTGGCGGATGGTCGCCGCTTCGAACTGCCCGAGGGTGCGAGGAGGTTACTGACAGCTAAGAACGCCGCCACTAGGGCGTATGACTCGATGCCAACCCCAGAGAACAAAGCCACCATGCGCTATTTACAGCGTGCTGTAAGGAAGCGCATGAGTGAGCTGCGTGATCAAAGGTGGGACGACAAACTGTCAGAGATTGAGCCAACTCACCAGGCATACTGGCAGTTGGCTCGAACTCTGAAATCTGACGGACAACAGACAATGCCTCCACTCATTAGGCCACCTCCCCTCTCCATAGCGTTCCTTGACGAAGACAAAGCCGAGTGTTTAGCTGATAGCCTTGAGGCTCAGTGTACTCTAAATGTAGATCACGTCGACCAGAAACACCTCGATTCGGTGGAATCTGAAGTCGAACGTAAAAGCTCTATGTCCATCTCTGACCTCCCACTCCTCCCACCGGTAAAATCATCCGAGGTTGTGTTTCTGATCAAGAGCCTCAAGACCCGTAAATCCCCTGGTGCTGATGGTATCAGCAACAAGGTGATTAAACACTTCTCAGTCCCACTAGTCCATCTCTTAGTTAGCATCTTCAATGCGGCTATGAGCAACTGCTCCTTCCCAGACACTTGGAAGCATGCCATTGTCATTGGTATTCACAAACCAGGCAAACCGGCAGCCGAGCCCTCCAGCTACCGTCCCATAAGTCTCCTCAGCTCTCTGGGGAAGATTTACGAGCGGCTCATTGTGAACCGACTCTGGTCCCACGTTAGGTCCAATAACCTCCTTCCCGATGAGCAATTTGGTTTTAGAGCCAAACACTCTTGCGTCCAACAAGTGCACCGCGTAACGGAGCACATCCTAGGCGGTTTCAATAAGAAACCAAAGCCCCAAGGGACCATAGCTGTCTTCCTCGACGTAGCGAAAGCGTTCGACAAAGTCTGGCACAACGGCTTGATATTCAAGCTGTACCAACTGGGTGTGCCAGACCGTCTTGTACTCATCTTACAAGACTTTCTCAGGGAGCGAACGTTTAGCTATCGCACCGAGGGAACGCTCTCCTCCCCGCATCCCATTCACGCAGGTGTCCCTCAGGGCTCTGTACTCTCACCCATTCTCTTCTCGCTGTACACCAGCGACATCCCACGATCTGAACCTAATGTTCAGATCGCTCAGTTTGCGGATGATACTGCAATCTACTCTACTGGCTGGTTCAAGGTCAGGCAGAGATGCGCCATCCAACGAGCCATCACCGTTATCGGTGCATGGTTTCGTAAATGGCGGATTGCAGTAAATCCTAGCAAAAGTGCAGCAGTGTACTTCACTGAGACCCGGCGGAATCTCATGCCGTCACCCATAGTCCTATTCGGCGAACCCATCCCTTGGGCTAAATCTGCCAAATACCTGGGCGTCACCCTTGATCGCCAACTCACTTTCGCGAAACACATCCAGATTGTTCGCAATAGGGCGGCCTTCATTATGGGTCGTCTTAATCCCCTCATAGGCAAAAACAGTAAAATGTCTCTTAGAAATAAGACGACTCTTTACAAACTTTGCATCCGCCCAATCATGACTTACGCATCTGTAGCGTTCGCCCATGCTCAGAAACACGACCTCCACAAACTTCAAGTGATTCAGAATCGCTTTATGCGCAGGGCAGTGGGCGCTCCGTGGTACTTGCGGAACGCCGAACTGCACTGCGATTTCACCCTCCCCTCCATTACGCAGTATATGAAAGACTGCTCCCGCCGCCACTTCGACAAAGCTCCCCACCACTCGAATCCCCTCGTGGTCGAAGCGGCGAACTACTCCACTGACATAACCGATCCCCACTTCCTTCCCCCCCGTCGCCGTCCAAGGCATATTTTGGGTGACCCGGACGACCCCATCGCAGCCGTTACTTCGGCAGCTTTAGCGTCGTCCCAAGGGAACCCCGGTAATGGTTGTAGACCCGACCAGGGCTGTGATCCCGATCGCATTGTAGGCTCCGGCCGAGATCTTCTTCGCAGCCCCAGTCGCAGTCGAGGTAATTCACACACACACGATTGTAGTCCCAGCCACGGTGCGGGTGGGAGTATACACCGCGGCCCCGGTCGCGATGTATCCTCCGGCCCAGCAAATGGCTGCGGACGAGGTAACACTGGTTTTCTATGTAGTCCCAGCCACCATGGCTGTGGGCGAGGTATTACACATTCTTATTGTAGCCCCACCCAAAGTACAGTCATGAGTGCACAACGCGACGATCCTGGTCGCGGTGTGGACCCATGTCGCGGAAATGGGAGGAGGCGAGGTACACAAGGTTATGATTTAGTGGTAAACACAGTCAAACACCGAGCTCGCCGGCGAGCTCGAGGCAAAAGTTATGTCTTGGTTAGATTCTCTCCAAATAGTCGTAGAGTTAAAATTCATAGGGCCCACTTTCAACGGTACACTTATGTACCGGGGCGATTCTCTCCTACTCCCCTCTCTCCTGGCGACGGCCCCAGCCGAGGTCCGTACCCTAGTGGTGCCCTTGAGCAAGTCGCCTACTCCTCTCCTTGCGGCGAAGCGTCTTCAACGCTCGCCTTGGGCGGTGCGCCCTCTGCGCCCGCATCTGGCTGAGTGCCATCTGCGCTCGCCAACCGTCCGGTGACGCTGTAAATGCCGGTAGAGGCAAACAGCATTAGTCCGTTCTAAAAAAAAAAAAAAATCAATAATTATTATAGGACTACACACTTATGCTGCTTTAGTGGTAGAACTGTATGTACACAGAAGTTCAAGTCCCGAAGTAATAGTCAAATAATTTTTCATAATTCATCTCTAAGTTTACCTTCCGTACATTCCATAGATCGATATAACGACGAACATATTGCATATTAATACCTCATTCTTCTTTATAATTACCGTCATCATTTTAATGGACTTCACAGTTCACATCCGACATTCTCTTTCACAAAACACCGTCTCTTTGTCAAAAACGCGGGGTGTCAACATCACAGGTGCGTCCAAACGATAACTCATTCTTAAAATAATATAAAAAGCGTATCGCATCTCGCTGTCCACACTTGTATAATATATTACCCTCTTCCTTGAATCCAGGTAGGTTGGTGAAAGTCACAGTTCAAACAGAACGTTGACAATGGGCAAATAAAGGCCTCCCCTACATCTCATTTTGTGACATGACCCATTTTTACGCCATAAAATTATTCTCGTTTCCCATAAAGTTTGTTATCATTGTCTGTTTGAGTTTTTATTACCGGTCGTTTGCTTCCCGTTGGACTGAGAGGATAATTTTAACGTGTTTTAAGGCATCTTGGGTGTTAAGAGAATCTTGTTTGTGATTTTTATGGGAGTTGATGACGACGAATCCAACTATTTTTATAATTACATACTTAATACTTTAGTTATTGACCCCTATCTCGATGACCAGGGAAGATGCATTTGAAGGTAGAAAGTAGAGCAGACCTTAATTCTTGCAATTGGCGCACAAGGATAGCTGCCGGAATACGCCGTTCGGTGATGAGACAAGATTTTAAGAGATTCAAGATATTGGGTAAATATATCATAACGCCTGGGTTCTACCGGAACCTACCTATCTAATCATAAAAAGTTTTAAAGATTTAGACATATATACTCATTCTGTAATATTTTTTTGTTCGCAGCAATGTCAAGACATCGAGAGAAAATCAGGGGATACTATTGTATAGACAAGACGCTATATACCTGGTAACTAGTTAACTAATTTGTGACCGTAATCTTGAGCTTCGGTACTTAGCCAACTAGGCTTGAGAAAAAAGTGCTACGAACCGTGAATGATTATGTAGAAATCCACCGCAATCTTTACCAAATGTTATCCTCATAAGTCTACTATCCTCCTATCAAAATTTGTTTAGGAGATTTCTAGTCAGAGTGCCCAAATATATCTACTAAATCCATATAATAACGCTAGTAAATAAGTTGCCGTATTTAATGCAATTCTAATTCTACCCGCGTTATGCTTTAATTAAATCCTAATGATATTAAAATTTTGAATCACAGAGTTAATACCATTAATAAAAAAAAGAATAAAATATTCATGACCACATTCAAGTTGAATTTGTGTCGAGCATTAAAATGTAACTCATGTTTTTCACTGTCAAAAATGTTTATTTTCTAACGCCACTCGTACATCTAATTTAAATATTTTTGTTTCACTAATGAACTCACAAATTGCATTCAAGTTAATTGTTGTCTTATTTAGAACAATGAAGACGTTACTCATTTGAATGGAGAATAAAATGTATCGTGAGAAAATTGCTTATGAAATAAAGCTAGTTTCACATTGTAATCGTGAAATATTTTATCGTATTCTCTTCTCGGCATCTTCGCCTACATCTGGGCAATCTCACCGATAAGTTCTTGTGATGTCATGTCTACCTTCATCTGGTATTTCTCTCAGAAATAACTATTTGTTTCATAATTTTCTTCTTTATTTGCTTATTTTTGTTTGGTGGGATTTGTTTGTTAATAGCTCTGTAACATTAGTTGGAGATCTTTTGAGTGCGCAGACAGCCATAACATGTTCAGGAATGCTTGATCCCACCCATATAATATATGTATATAATATGTATATAGGTATATGAACACACATTTCTGTGTGTGAGTTTGGCATGTTCCCAAACAGGAAAGAATATGGCAGTATGAGTGTGTGAACATTATTATATTTCAATTCATTAACTCCGTCCCTGGTGGATCAATATATATATAAAATACGAGTTATACAAAGTAAATTTACATATAAATATGCCGTAGGTGTGCAGAGGCCTTTACAGCGCTACTATTTAAAATAGAGCCAGACATGTAATTTAATGCTTTCTTTTAACATAAATGTTGCATTCACAGAAATAATTATACGCCCGGTGCGTATTTGAGGTGTCTTTGACAGCTCAATACGCGTTCGGTAAAACATTTGTTACTTATATTATACATTTTGTTTAATTTTTTTATTTACTACTTTATTTAGAAACAGTAATAATTAAAAAACCATATTTCATTTTGTCACAATGAACAGATTTAACATTTCCGAACCACTTTCAGCGTTGCTTCAATATTAGGGTTTTACTAAAATTTAGACACAAGTTTAAGGTCAATCTCATTGTTATAATTTTAAAAATCTTTCTGGATTCTGATATGAATTAGATATAATCGTTGCCTTTAAGCTCTGCTATTCACACAGCCTACTGGCCAAGATAAAAACTGTACAAAACAACACGAGGAGATGTCGCTATTATTTTTGTAGGGCATGCATATTTCGTGGGCTGTTTATGTAAATGAATTCATAATAAATATTTTGATTTCATGTTAACGAGTAGTTTGAGTTGGATGCCGGCTCGTTGGAATCTCGTTAAAGCTGAATATAAACGGATATTATCATAATATTGTTATTTACTGCGAAACCCCTTTATAATAATGTGCTGAAGGCGCTCTTTATGCGTAAGTGTGTTTGTAAATTTCCGACCTAAAATAACAGAATGAACTAGTGTATGGAACCGTTTCCTTTATCTTTAGTTGGGTAGGGCTCATGCTATCTTGTGAGGTCCTTTAAATGGTTTGCTTTAAAGCTCTTTACATCCTTATAACATGATACTTCATGTATGAACCGTATAGGACGGTTTAACGTATTTCGGGGCTTTCGTGTATCAAATAAATTATGCTTATATTTTCTATTTTGTTTGAGGCACTGTCAGCTCAGCGTTTGGCTACGTCCGATTTTCTTTACTTGTAATCAAGCAAGCGCATCTCGTAAAAACATACAAAATTCTAAAGAAAATTGTGCGGACTCCTAAATAAAAAAAAAAATCCGTCAACGTAATGTGTATTAAAAATTGCTATTTAATGATATGTGTTTCATTAGAAATACAACAGTGAATAAAAGAGAAAAACTGTTTTAAAGGAGAAATTAAGTGATACTTGTTTGATATTTTTAATGTACTCTGGTATGTTAAAATATTGTTTTTAATTCCGTCAATGTGTACTTAGAAGTCTTAGAAATGTAATATTATTTTTTGAAATTTTAATTAAATCGCTGCTTATGAGATAAACTGCTTTAAAACCCCCTTTTTTTATCGACATCATGAATTGACAACACCTTTAAGCATTCGTTTTACCACTACCGATCCACGATATTAAGCGACGTTGTGGTATAAGATGTAGCACGCAAGCATAGAAGATAGTTTGCTCACTCACTTTCAAGACTCCAAGATTCGATCAAATATGTATCGGGGAAGACGGCCAATCAATTCCAGTAAAACGTTTCAAATGTGAAAATGATAAGTCTAGAACATATCGAAGGTTATAAATAATAAGTTATAAAGTGACCTAGCAAATAAGCCAATAGCTTATCCGCTTGGTCACTATATGACGAAATAAACATGAATTAAACGATGTATTCCAGTGCATGCTTGCCAAAATGGGCCTAAAATAAAACCTACTGGCTAGCAGTGCTACGCTGATTTAAAAGACTCTTCAACACGTAGAGTACCGGTTGACTATGCTTATTTATTCTGTGACTATGCTTCAAATTAGGCTTTTGTTTTTTTTAGGATTTACGCAGACTAATACTACAGTTTAAGAAGGTATATTGCCTCAAATTATGCCTTGCCTAGTACATATATGTAAACAAAATTAATACATTCTAATCCAATTTCATATTTTGGAAATTAATGCTCCTTGTTTTATTTCATGTAGTAGATGGTATTTCTTAGTTACTTTAGAATTGTAATTTGGCAATTTGAAATGTGTAAGTATGGCATTTTACATAGCTGAATTGACAAGTTTACTTCTACTCCTTAAATTTCTTCAAATATTTTCAAACGTGCTTTTTTATTTGTGCTATAGTATTTTTTATGTTTATAGCTAGTATATATTCTTTGACACAGTGTCAGGTTATTTTGGAAAAAAATTCTGGTAAATTTCTTTTGATATCATTTAATATAGCCCAACAACCAATGTCGATTAATTATTGTACTTGTATATGAGACCGAAAACGTTTTATTTACAAAAATTTGAATTTGAAATATGAATGTCACACACTAGGCTTAAAATATAAATAACGAATGTCGAGATTGGCAGAAAAGCTTGTTAAAACTTCACTAATACCCTTGATAAATCTATATAGTTTCATTTATAACTTTTAAAGTCAGATTCCTCCTGATTAAGTTCATTTTGATATTAGATTGTAAAAATATAAGCACGGTAACAGAAGTCTCTAGCGGGATGTACATTGTCTTAATTAAGTAGTGCTCCGCTGGACTTCTATACATACATAGTTTCTTCTATACATCTATAGTAGACTCATCAACGCAGACCCTAAATCACTGGGACTAAAAACTTAAAATGATGGCAGTTTATTGCCTTTTATGCCTTTTAAGCATCTACTAAGTATATATTTCTCCCTAATTATGAATTTTATTTGTTTCTGTGACTGCATATACCATAGAAACAGCGAGCAAAGTGGGTCAACTCGTTATTAAATATTTTTTCTTAGAGTGGAATATAGTCACAGTAAATTCTATTGTAATTTCAATAGACTACGGTTATCTGTGGTGTTTTACTATCTGATGATTTTTAAGGTAAAGGTTATGTAAAAGGATGGTTAGATATAGATTCAAAATAAAACAAGCCTTGCTTTTGACAACGTGGATCTAATCCGTTATATATGGGCTTTTTACACGACATAGATAATGAGACGGCGGCCATCAGGGCCATAGAGTATAAACTCTGTACGCACCCTGTTGCCACATTGAATACATCATACAACACAGTGCAAGTTTATTTTAAAATAAATGTTCGGACAATGACGGACACCAAAGATTATATATAAAAATGAACCCCTATTTCTCCTGGTCACGCTATAACTTGAGAACGGCTTTACCGATCTGTTTTTTTTAAATGGTATAATTTTTTTTTTTACTTCGTAGAAGGTTACATTAAAAAAAATACGAATGGTTCTACGGAGGTTAAGGCGAGGCCGAAGGCCGAGCCTACTACGCGAACGAAGTCGCGGGCAGTCGCAAGTATGTATTTCTCCTGGTCACGCTATAACTTGAGAACGGATGGAATAATCTCGCTAATTCTTTTTTTGTTGTGTTAAGTTAATTATTGTCTTAAATGCAGAAGGTTTTTATAAAAGAAAAACCAAGAAAAGAAGGGGATCATGCCAGGTCGAAGGCCAAGCCTACTCGAACAAATTCGCGGGCAGTCGTTAGTTAGTATATAAAAAGATCTTGGCACTAGTGCTACTACTCTTTTTAAGAAGAGTTATACTAGGAGGGTTTAACGACAAACCCAGCTATATATTTGTATGGAGAATACGCTAAAGACAAACTAACTTGATACTAATCTGTGATATTTCCACTAAAGAAAACTTCATGACTTGTTATATGAACTTATGTGAAAAAGTTCGTTTGAAATTGACTCTACAACTAAACCCCTATCCAATGCAAACAGAAACTGTAAACCGCAAGGCCCTTCAAGGATACCGGCTATCGATCAGACGCAAGCATCAATCACGGTGGACAAACATTGGGGCCATTATATTGGGCAAACATTAGACTTCTGGGCTTTAGTTTGTTTCTTATAAACAAGGATTGTTTGGATTTGGGATGCTTTGACTTTGTGAGCGTGGCCTTCGGGCAATATTAAAATAGATGTCAATCGATTTGATATGACGTAGTTTTATCTTGTTTGTATAAACTTTGTTATTTGTAACTTTACATAACATAATCAGCCAATTATCTTCGCACTGCTGGGACTCTCGAGCTTTCATCTCAGAGAAAGGAGTTGGGCATTATCCTCCTCGCGGGCCAAATGCGGCTTGGTGGATAGGGTGCGGTCAACTCATGTCAAAGTTTTTAGGCCTCCCGAAGGCCTTGGCTTAGCTTAACGACTGTTATTCTAAGACAAACAACCGGCACCGACAGTTTAATATGCCCTCTGAGCACGGAAGCACTCAGTTGAATAATGTCACTAGCGGTCACTCATCCAACTCTTGACCGCAGCAAGCATTGCTAACTTGTAGATCGTTTAAGATCGCCGAGTCAAGCTCCGCAGCGAATACTTCTACTAATCTACTTTTATACTTATTTTATAATTCTTATATAATTATTTGTCCGTCATGGATCAACTGCAGTTCTTCAAGCTCTTAATGCTTTTAATAAGATCAATTTTAACACGGTTTAAGCAATATTGCTTGAATGAATCTATATATATATATATATATATATATATATATATATTATATATCTATATAGATTCATGAATTATGATTAATTAAGTACTATGTTCTAGATAACTGACTTGTTAAAAAACTGTATTATCTGAAGACTTTAAATAATAACAATGCTAACAGCCAGTTTGTAGTCACTTTACGTAAGGACTGTAAGGTCGTCTTGCACGGACGTATTTCAATACAGAAAATTAGCAATAAACGTATTTAAAACGACATGCTGTCTTTATCAGTACACAAACAAAAGAAAGGAATAAAAAGAAGTACTCATAATTATTATTTTAAGCGCCCATTTGCGCAATGTAGTATTCAGGCGGATCGAGACGAACAATTTTCTCATCAGTTCTATTTTCACTAGTACAAAATAAGCCAATACCACTCTTTGAATTCACCAGCAAAATTAATTCAGATCTCAGTTGTTTTCTTTTAAAATCGCGAGATTGCTACAAAATGGTTCCAGTCCAATTATATGAGTTAGCACGATTTAATTAATCAACTTTAGGAATTGATCGAGTGCCGTATTGACTTATCTATAAAATAATTCGCTTTGTAAAAGCTATTCCGCTACAAGTTCCGATGTTGATGTTCATTTGTCTTTGATTGAGAGTTCGACAGAAATGTGTAATGATTTTTATTGTTCTTTGGTTGGGTTGAGAAGTGATTTTAGTCAGGAGAATTTATTATAAGGGTCCAATTTGAATCTTATATTACTTCAGATTATCATCTGTTATTTTAACAACTTTGGGGTTACTTGCAATACCTACATCTTCCGGTTCCTCATGAACTGAAAGAGGTGTGATCGAGAAATATTGGATATCGGTTCGTTCAGTGATGTGTTCATTAAGACTTCAGCTTGTAAATTCTGAGAGCTATGTTGCTAAATTTGGTTTGTGTATTTCCTCGTTTCGAATTTGATAGCGCAAATAAACTATAAGCAGTTTATCAGATTATGCATAAAAGTGGAAAGAGTTCCAATTTAATAATTTACACTTAATACAAGTAAAAGTTTTTTATATTAAATGCTAAATGTATTACAAATATTCAGGATATTTCTCTACGAAGTATCACTAAATCCATATAGTATTCCTATTTGAATGACTTTGCATATTTAGAATACTTCTATCAGTTGTCAAATCACACTCATATTGTAAAAGGCGAAAGTTTGTGATTGTATTTGTGCTCTGGCTAAGTGCCATCTGCGCTCGCCACCCGTCCGGTGACGCTGTAAATGCCGGTAGAGGCAAACAGCATTAGTCCGTTCAAAAAAAGTATGTTTCTTCTTCACGCTCAAACGGCTGGACCAATTTTGATTAAATTTGATATGGAAAGAGATGAAGAGATGATGCTTGATTAACACATAAGATATTTTTAATCATCGTCATCATATATCTCCCCGCCAAAATAACCGCGATGCACAGCTAATAGATATCATCTGCTTGAAATGTAAAATAACAAAGCCGCAAGGAAAGCGGATTCTATAAAATGCAATAACTTATTAAATATTTTAGCAAATAACTTAAAAGCTAGTTAAAGTTTAATACATTAAAATAAAGAAAAAAGTCATAATTGCTTGTGAAGATTTTATTTAAAATCTAAAATAGATAATAAAAAAGATCTTTAAAATTTAAACAATGAATTTTAAATTAATCTATGGTTTTACTTTTGCTAAAAAGGAAAGGTTACATGAGCTTCCAAAATTCAAACACAAAGTACAAATAATTAGCTAACAAGTATGACAAATGGTGAAATCAATCATTGTGTGGTGAGTAATGTTAATTAAATACAACTAGGAGTTCGTCAGTGTCGGCATAATGATAATGTTTTTAACGATTCGATACATTTTAATTTTTAAGGTAGAAAAAATATTTAGAAGAGAAAGAATAAATATTTCATTGTTTCTTTATTTTATTACATTTCATTAAGCTAACTTTATAATAATGGCGACTCGGAACGGAAGTGCCTACGACCTGCAATAATACATACTCGGTCCGATCTACGCTTACGGCCTTATTAATAAACTTGTAATAAGCCCGGAGTAGTTAAAACATCTATCTGTCAATTTTTCGCTTTCAGTAAATGTCACGCGTGAAAGCAAGACAAAGCATGTTACGCCTAATATAGGTTTACACAACGTATATTAATAAAGGCCTTAGAGTTTACATTTGGATTATATTTTAATTGGGAATGTTTCTTAAGCACTGTTGCTATTATTTGAGGGTAATCGGAGCGGTTTGCTGAAGATGACCTTAAGAACGGCTCTTTGACCCTTCTGCAGACGAAACTTTGTTGTAACTATAAGTAGGTATGTCTTGTGCAGAAAATCATTATTCTGATCAAATTCAATTAAAAACATGCCACTAACATCTGAAGAGTGTACGATAATTCTGACATATTTTTTACAGGACATTGAATATATAGAGTGATGAGCGCATTGCTATATGCACGGTTTTAAACTCTTGGAGTTTGAAATTCTGAATAGCACTGAAATGTTTTGAGCAAACGTGAAGCTTGACACCAGGCGAGTGACTTATTCGTCTTGTCATGTTGACATAAAATCGAAAAATTCTATGTATAATGCTGTTCTATAAATTAATTGACTGGCTGGTTGGGACTGTTTGTAGACTCCTGCCTTCTGAGCCGTTGCTCCCGGCTTCGTTCCGGACAGGTTCAACATTTGTGTGTATGGGACATGTCTGTTTCTGGGTATATGTATAAAAATATGTAAATCTGTCATCAGGTAACCAAAGCCTTTCTCATATATAGCTACAGGCTTTGCCTAGTTTGGGACCTGAAGGTAGTGTATAGATGTTGTTCCATAAAAAAAGTTTATCTTGGCTACGTTCAAATCTTGGTAGCAGGGTGAAAAACTTGATGAAGATTATAGACAATAATAGGCAATCACCAACTCACTCAATTCCTTGCCCATCGTCACATTAGATCCTCACTCACAAATTTTTGCATTTACTATCAAGCTAGTACTTGAACGTTCCATCTCCCGTTCATGAAACAATAGAAACAAACTGACAAAAAGAAAAAAAGATATCCTATTTAGACACAGACTATAAAAAATGGACGGACAAACAAACAGTAACTGCGCGTTGATCTCAAACAGAGCGACACGCGGCGTCAAAGCGCATCCGTCGAATAATTAAAATTTTTACAAGAATTAGTGAAATGTGATTTAAGGAAATATACACAGCTTCACTTTTGTTTTCATTTGAAACCGATGACAAAAACTATACTCCATTAAATAATGTTGACAATAAAGAGAAAAGGTAAGTCTGTGATAGGCTATTTATGGTTAGAAGTGTTGAAACCATGTGACCTAAACAAGGAGCTTTAAGTCACCAATTAAAAGATTTTGGTAAAAATAAAATGTGTCCCGCGGTGAAACGATGGTTTGCTTTTTACGGGGTGATGGATGTTGATGATGTTTTTTAAAGGCTCCGTACCTCAAAATGAAAAGGAAATACTTTTTGTCTGTCTATCCATCAGTCCGTCGGCAGACCGACCTGTGTTCCCAGGAACGCGTATAGAGGTATCAAGATGAAATTGATATCAAATACTTTGGTCCACGGTCTTTTAATGCTGATCAAAAATCAAACATGGAAATCGACGCGGTTAAAGATATATTTTTAAATCTTTAAGTAATCCGATTAAAATATGATACATTAATGTCGAATATTTTCACTTAGTTTGCAATTTTACAAGGGAAACAAAACCTAACATAGGGTTTATCCCGTTGACCCAGAATCGTGAAATTTGGCAAAAAGCAATGACTTTCAGCACAGGTAAAGGAAAATATCTGAAAACCGTAAGTATGTAGTTAAATAATAAAAAAAGCTAATTTACTATTAAAAACGTATTATTTGCAGTACCTACCCGGATCAAACGGCAAAGTTAAGTTTGTACTGTAACTTAGTTTGTCAGTTTGTACAAAACCCTTTGTGCGCAGAAGTAATTGGGTTGTTTTATTCATCTTTTAGTTTACTAAACTCCCTGGATTAGAGAAAACACAAGTACGTCTAATCGGTCAAGCCGTAAATGAATTTTTGCGAGACTAACGAACAGCAATTGATTTTTTTCTTGATTGAAGATTTTTTTATTGATTGAAAGAAGAAGACCAAAGGCTTTGAATTTTTTTCTATAGAATAATTTTAATTTCCTTATCCGATATCGATTGACGAGTTGGGATGAAACTCACCATCGATTCCTCTGTGATATCCGGTTTTCTGTAATCTTATCTTTCTCATCATCTCATTTGCCATGATCTCCAGACAAGAATTATCTCTGTGCAATGTGAGTAAGGTGTTATTTGCTGATAGTCCTTGGAACTGACTAAATGAATTGCGCGAGTTTACTCATAAGCTTTTTCTGTTGAAACGCAAGGCTGTGGTGATATTTGAATGGGCTCTGATCGTTGCACATAACATTGAACACTTCCACCCGTGTTTTTTTTATTTTTTTTTATTTATATATAACAGAATCTACAGCTCATAACAATACATTAAATAAACTAGTGTATAAAACTTAAAGCCAATAACAGATTCAAATTATTTAGTCTAAATTTACTTAATGCGACAGTCACTAACAATTTAATAAAATCATGTTACAAAATAAACTATTAAACATAAATTATGTAGTAAGCAGGTATTGTTGTGTGTGTTAGTGTGGGGATATGTGTGTGTATGAGGGTGTGTGCGCGAGAGTGTATGTTTGATGGTGTGTTTTAAATTGATTTTTCAATTACGCTCTAAATATCTACATCATTAAGAATTTTCAGAGTTTCTCGTCTGAAAACCTCCCTGCTATCATGAAAAATATCTGTACATTGAAATCTTTTGTTATAACTTCTGTGTAACCGACTAACAAGTGAGTTTTGACCATAATTAGTTCTTGTTTGCGGGACATCGAACAGTTTCGTGTGCCTAGTACGAATTTTTGGAACATTGAAACGTAACATTTTAGTCGACAATTCATTACAATCCACGTAACCATTACAAATACCATGAAGAAAAGACATGTCAGCAAGAATCCTTCGATTTTCAAGACTCGTGAGGTGGTGATAACTACACGTTTCATTATAATTAGTAAATGTGAGACAATTTCGATAATTGAGATGTTTTAAAAACCGACTTTGTATGCTCTCAATGCTCTGATTGTAGGTTATATAGTTAGGGTTCCAGATAGGACTACAATAATCAAGAATGCTCCTTACAAAGGAATAATATAAAACTTTCAGACAAACTACATCAGAAAAGGGGCGGCTTACTCGCAATATAAACCCTAAGCTTTTATAAGCTCTATTTACTATTGCATCTATATGGTCAGAAAATAATAACTTTGAGTCTATTTGTACACCAAGATCCATAACTGAATAAACTTTTGTGATGTTTACATCGTTTATATGGTAGTTGAAATTAATAGCATGTTTCTTTCTGGTAAATGATATAAATGAGCATTTACTTACATTTATATTAATTCGATTAGAAGCATAATAAAAGCCCAGTCTATTCAGATCCGCCTGAAGGTTTATACAGTCATTATGTGTAGCTACTTTCATGTAAACTTTTGTATCATCGGCGTACATTAGAAAATGGGCATGTTTAATATACTGACCTACATCATAAAGATAAGAAGCGTACAGGAGAGGTCCTAATATGGAACCTTGTGGTACTCCTGAAGGAACCTCAGTAAAGTCCGAACGATAGCCACCCACTACGACGGCCTGAGAACGATTACGCAGGTAAGATTCCATCCATCGCAACAAGTTACCACGGATACCCAGTTCATAAAGCTTACGCAGAAGTATTATGTGGTCTACACGGTCAAACGCTTTTTCGAAGTCCGTGTAAACCACATCAACTTGAGAGCCACCCTCCATGTTGCTTGCAACATTATCAATAAATGCTCCTAAATTAGTAACAGTGGACCGCCCTTTCATAAAACCGTGCTGTTCTGCGGGAATTGAAGGTGAAACAATCGGATAAATGTGGCAGTGAACTACTCTTTCAAAAACTTTGCTTAGTACATTGAGTATCGATATTGGACGATAATTTTCAATAGATGTCTTGGGGCCTTTTTTATAAATAGGAACAATTAGAGCTTTTTTCCAAACATTAGGAAAGTATCCTTCCCTGAGAAATCTATTGAAAATTGACGCTATAGGGCCAGACAGTGACTCAGCACACCTAACAAAGAATATTGGAGGAATTTCATCGCAGCCGGCTCCTTTCGTTATTTCAACGCCGTTTAAAATTTTCAAAATTTCATGTTGACGGATATTGAATATTAAGTCAACATTAGAAGCATTGTCTAAAATACTGAATGAGTACTGATCAGCGGGGTTACTAAAGTTTCTGTCAAAGAAAGTGTTAAATGCGGTACATATGTCAACCTGTGAATTTAATGAGCTGTTATTATATGTCATTTGTTTAGGGTAATTACTATTATTTTACCTCTTGGATTTAATGTAAGACCAGAAATATTTTGAATGAGATTTAATTTTTACCTGAGATAAGTTTATATATGAATCATAGCATTTAGCCTGTAGTATTTTTTGTTTATGTCTTAGTTCCGTGAAATCAACATAATCATTAGGATTATTATAACGCTTCCATATTCTATGCATCTTAAATTTTTCTTTTATGACGTTGATGAGAGCTCTGCTGTACCACACAGGATACACGTAGGTGCCAGAACAACGAACTTTTGGAACATAAGATTGTATTACGTTATTTATGATCGAGTAGAAATGATTTATCATATCTTCTACATTGGTATCTTCTGCGATAAAGGACCAGTCATGATTGCTGAGTAAATAATTTATACTACCAAAGTCAGCACGTTTAAATTGATATTTAATACGTGATCCTGATAGTCCTGATTATTGTACCGTCTGTAGTCGCAGGCCACGCCTGTTAAATTAAAGCATTCTAAGCAGTAATCCGCCCCGCGACCCAATGCCTGCATAATGAGTTTTGGCATGTTCTCCTCTCTCTAAAAGACAAGTCCATGTAACAACTGGGTTCAAATCATATGCATTAAATTCTTGAAGGCAGATTTAAGTTCTTAAGAGTTTAAGCCATTGCCGATCTATTCACCAGCCACCAACCTGACCGCGACTAGATCAATCTCCACGTCGAGCTTTAGCTTGCGGTAACGATAACATAGTAATGAAATCCACACCATGGCAGGACAGCACTTTCTGGTGCTTGACTGATTAACGATCACTCTCAAGAATGAAAACCTGTCTCTAGCATCTAAGGTGTGTTCTGGCAGCTGTCATTGTGAACCAGCCTTCAATCTAAACCATCACTGACCGTAGTCAAACACATATCAAGTATAAAATTAACTTTTATAAATATGTAATCGTATACAATTTTCAAAAAAGTCTTCTTTCTATTTAAAACTCCATTTAATAGAAATATACTTGCAAATCTTAATACTTAAATAAAATCTAAAGAGTCGGTAAAGGAAATGACTAAGGAACTACGGCGGCTGCTTACCTAGCTTAGTTTGAGTCGGGATTCAAATAGAAATCCTTTGATCTGTAAGTCACCTTGAAAAGCTGTATTGATAGAACGAAGTCTCTGTTGCGATTTGAATTTAATAAATGCATGAATTTAATATTTTGCTTAAAAGATGTTTTGTGCAACGAGATAATTGGAGGTCTAGATTTAATTTATACAATCACATTATTATGTCCCCAAAAGGGTTGAAATAAAACAACTTCCTTTAGTAGGCGTATTATCTATATAAAGGCCAGTTTAACTACGTAGTACGTATGGGGAGGCATATGTTCAGCAGTGGACGTCCTACGGCTGAGATGATGACGATGATGATGATGAACTACGTAGTGTAATAATATGCACTGGGCCGTAAAGAAAGAGGGTCTCAATATGTGCTACGGTGACAATTATGTAATTTTTAAACATATTTTTGGCACCACGTGCTGTATATATGCTTAACAGGTTACTTCAGTAACAGCTGTTATAACAGCTCGGTAACAATAAAATTATTAAAAATTGTATATTTGATACCGTTGCACATTTTTCTAAATCCAGTGAGAGTGATTTTGTATATAAATATAGTGAAGAGTAATTTAATAAAAAAATGTTTGTCTGTAAAGTCGGTGTTTACGGACTATAATTTTCGTGATAATGTCATAAAACAAACCGAACGCTTAGGCCGATCGTGTGTCTGTATGGCTTGTTCCACGCTCTCGCTTGCACGCTCGGCTCAGGCGGAACTTGAGCATGAGTCATACATTTTCGTGCGTGCAGCAGGCGTTCATCGATTTATAAGACGTTATCACGTCGAAATGGTTTTACTTCTTTCCATATTTTAATAAAATAAACAATAATATTGTATTAATTTTTAGTGATTGCAAAAAATTTGTAAAGTTTTCGATTCGATTTTTTAACCGAATTTCTTTGTTTTAGAGTGTATGTTGTATAGGAAATTCAATAGTTCATTATTTATAGGTATTTTTAAATAGGTGCATACATGCATCACCTCTTCAATTTCTACATAAGTATCCACAGTTTGGAATGTTTTTTTAATGTAATATGCAATGTTATGTCAAAGCAATTCCAACCCTAACTTGCACGACACCCATACAAGAAAATATGTGTTTTAATAGTTCAACTCTTAATCTGAAAACTGGCATATAAAGAAAACTATTTAAACTGCATATACATATACTTATTTACAAAGTTACCATACCTATATATTGAGTTATATAGAACATTGAAAATACAAATTAAACTGTAAAAGTTCAAAATGAACATTAACTTGTAGCTAATTCACAGCCAATAAATTTTACTTTATCTATAAATGAATGAGGATACATGAGCATGTGATTAAGAAATTTATGACGCTTGTTTAAACCATCTACCTTACTTCGTCGTAGTAAATTTACAGACCTGTTTCACAATACTCAAACAAGCTATACATACTGTATTAATCTGGTAGATATAACCATATTTTATATACAACCAGCTGCACCCCGTGGTTATACCAGACGGTGATAGATGATGATGATGATGATGATAATGAAAAGTATTTTTAGGAATTATTTTTCAAATCGTAAATATAATTCCTGGAATTATTTTTACGATAATTGTACACTGAATTGAACACTGATAAATAACATACACTACTATGTGGTTATTTTTTTCGACATTCGTTTTCTTCGCACGGCTGAAATCGCGGCATTTAGGTGCAGCAAGTGCAGCATATTTATAGCACAATCAAAATCTTACGCAGACTGCCACCGGGAAAGCAACAGGACAAAAAGGTCGAAAACTTCACCGACCATTGATGTGAAGTGATATAATAAGACAGCCCTACTGCTTTAAGTGGAGTAGGATATGTAGTTATTCTCTTTTTACCATGGTAGAAAGTAAGTAAGCTCGCGGCCTGTCACCGCACTGCAGGCTGGGCGGGTTAAATAGCCGTGCAATTGAAGAGAAAATTATTATAAGAATACTTATATCTGCCCAATAATTCAACCGCGTGGAATAAGGTTATAGATCTAATCGTTCCATACCAAATTTCATCTAAATCCGTTGGGAAGTAACACAGCTACTAGCGACTGCCCCCGCTGACTTCGTTTTCGTTGTAGGCTCGGCATCGCCATAACCACTTATCTTCACTTGGTTTTTCAATATTACTAGTATAGTATATTACTTCATAAGAACAAGGTACTTGACCTACTACATATAATGAAGTACTTATGCGACCAACTAGCCTTCAGTCAAGACTGAATAGATCTTCTAGTAAAGTGCAATTGATTATAGTCCTACTTGTTACTACTTTTTTAATCCTCGGTTTAGTTTCAAGTGTTTATAAAAAAATAAATTTGAAATGTCATTTTGTAATACCTAGATTCTGTCTTCAATTGAGGTTTAAATTTGTTGGCAAAGGTCGTATTTTATTACAAGCATTTTATAACTTGATTTTCTATTTATGTGTTTGATATTAATTATAGTTTTTTTTATTAATTAATTACACACCACAGACACTATGATCTAAACTTATGGATATGATTTAAACTTATGGATTAATTAAAATAACAAACATTTTGAATGGAGACTTCGTTCTTCGTTCACTTATCTAGCTTAATCTAATTACACTATTTTCCTTATTATACTGATGATAGCTAGAGCATCCGGCCGAAGACTCCTGCCTTTGCCCTATTGTACTATGCACGGCCATATTAATTTCAGTTTGATAAAAAGCCTAGACAGACTGCGAGATGGACAACGACGTGATCCTATAGAATCCTTATCCTCTCAACGTACGGGACCCTAAAAATGGTAAAAGAAAGTCCCCTTAATCCTTCCAATACCACATATCCACAGAAAAGCTGCGGCTGGTCACTGTTTGTAATAGCTAGTCAAAATATTACTTCGTTTAGCGGAATTTAAGTGATGAAGTGAATAGTACCTATACAATATAATGACGCGGCCACGGGAGCATGGGTGTAGCCGAAGGCGGATCAGCGAGTTTACTAATAAAACCAGATACTGAAAACATTTCCACGCAAACATAATATATTTGCTAACATGAAATAAAATTCTCGTTAGCAATGCTAAAACCCCACGGTGCATTAACACAACAAACAACGTAAAGGTGCGTACACAACGGATTACCGTATATCGTATTACCGATATAATTGGTCAGACCAGTGGACGTATGGCTAATGCAACAATTTACGCATCAGCTAGTCTGAAAATTGGTGCAGCTTTGTCGGGCGGACCGGCCCGGCCGCCGGCCGTGTCGTGTCGGCTGGTGTGTCAGTAACTGGCTTAACAGGGTAAGATGGATTGACGAGCGTAGCGGCTGAAACGCAGCGCAGATGATGTTGACCTCCTTATACGGTAGAAATCTACTCTTAGAATTAATACGATACATAAATATCGTAAAAATTCAAAGCATGAAAAATTTTACTTATAAACGGTAAAGTTTTGGCAATTCTGCGGACAATCAAATTTAACCCGATTATAGGTTAGAAAAGTTCTCTCGTATATTAGAAGTATAACGTTTTATAATGTTATGGGCAAAAAATGTCAATACACTTATACTATCACTATCGCACCAGAGTGTTCTGTATTGCAACGTTCCTTATCGGCAGATAAGTAACCAAACAGTACAGCCTTGTTTCATACATACTTATTTCAATTACTGCTACACAAATTATAAGTATTGTGCCATACTTATTCAACAAACATTAGCAGAGTTATGTTAAAATGTTATTGCTGATTTTATAATACGATTCGTTCCGGGCAGTCGTATTTTAGGAAATGCTGACTCTGTATGAGACAGCATTTTCTAAAGTCATCAAGTTTGATAAAGTCATTAAAATATCATAATATATTTGTTGCATGTTGCATTGATAAATTAAAATTTAATCCATTTACCAAAATCTAAATAATTTTGGTAAGTGGATTAAAATATAAATTTATCTTACCTTACTTTTACCTTCTTTACCTTCATTTTCTCTACACTACGATTACGAGAACATACTCGTAGATTCTTTTGGTTAATGTACGAGACTAAACGCGCGTTCCAGTAAAGGCCGTCAATGCCCACGACGCGACTGTCACGTCCCAGTTTGGTGTTCCGTTTGGGATCAATGCGCATTTTGCCCAACCTGAATGGAATGCTCACGCGGTTACGAAAAGCACGCCAAATTTCTGTCAATTAAGTCGATTGAATCCTATAAATATATGAAATTTTGACAGTGACAGCTCGCAATGGGCGCAAACCCCAACCTTCTATCCGCAAGTTTTGTGTCGTAAAGTGAGCATTATCGGATCGGTGACATCATCGATGACGTTCCGAGCTCACCTACGATGACTGTGGGCTTGAAAGGAAACTGCTGTGCTAACTACGCGATCGCATTCGGCTCAATAAGGAATACGGCCAAAAATAATGTTCACACCCTACTGACAGTTGACACTAACAAAAAATTAAAATTATGTTTTTTTTTTGTTTAGGCTACGAAACATTATTCATATTGTACGAGTACCTACCAATTCTAATTATGCACAAAATAAGATGAACTATTTTAATATAACTCTTAAGTATCCTGACTTTCACAAATATACGAATACATTTGAATAATTTAACCAATTAAAACAATACCTGATACATTCATAAACGCGACCTAGCCATCGTTCTCTAAAAACAGCATAACCTCCTTCGCTTATCTGCATTAACTTAACCTCTACCTTATGGGGAAACGTTGGTTTCGTTTGGTCCACTTCAACCAGTAATTATTTTAACACCGTGTCGAGTAATTGTGTCCAACTCCGCAGCTTTTTTTACCAATTATTTTGCGAACAAACCTTTAAAGCTGGTCGTTGGTTAACCTATAGATTGAAACTATTTCCTTGTAGCGCAGCCAAAAGTTAGCCGTTCAAAGTTTTGCGTAGCACTAAAAACCGATATTTAGGTCTAGTCGTGTAATAGTAAATCTTGACTCGATTAAATATTAAACAGTTAGTTCCATTGTTTTTACTTATAACGGAACCGACTTTAACGCCAAAAAGTGTGAAATAACCTGTTGAAGTTGGTACCATGATAGTTCAAAAGTACCATTATCACAATATTGTGTGCATGCCTAAGATATGATTCCAACCCGCGCCATCATAATTTATATTGCATATTATTGCTGAGGAGGTGTATTTTTTATTTTGTAATTATCTTAGTACTAATGTTATTAAAAGGCTGATCAGTGTTTATGATTAATATATCCTTCAGGAATCGTTTATTTTTTTAGAATGAAATGTAATGTTATTATATAAATAACCCAAACTGTGTTCGTTTTGAATCATAAAAACAAACACAATCATAAACTATTCAGTAAATGATCTTATTTAAAAATTATACTTTACTTTTAAGACATTTGAAATTATTTAATGCAAATAAAGGCCTAAACGCTTGTTTAGTTTAGTGTTTCAGGCTATAAAGACAGCTTCTATAGAATTATAATTAAATTAAGTAGGCATCTCTCATAGATAAATATTAAAAATGAAGATTCTTTATGCTACCTACATAAATCTAACAGCAGTGTAATCATCTTTGATATTATCAATGTACCACACATACCATAGTTTGTATGTAATTATACATTCATACATTTGCAATACTTCTTATTTTACTGGACTAAGAGTCAGGTATAAACTGTATTTGCCATCCAAGCTCTTTATTTTTAAGTTCAATGCAACAGATTGTATCATAACTTCACAGTGTTTACTATCCGCCTTAAGACCACGAACAGGATTAACGCCATACAAATCCAAAACCATTCAAAGCCTTAAAACTAACAGAAACCACAGTCCTTTCTTTGTGATATATTTATTTTGTTAGAAGTAAAGTAAAGATAAAAAAAAAGTAAGAGATAAAAGTATTTTGGGCTCCTCCGCCAGCGCGGTAAGAAAACTCATCGTACTAGGTCCTGAGGTAACCAGTATATTCTGCCTTTAAGTAATAGGGGACAAAATTAAATACCAATGAGTTTATTTTTGCAGGGGGCAATTTTCCTTAATGATTTTCAGGGTCTTCTAAGTTATGCGGTGTGAGCTCGAGACATACTTTCGAGACTACTACACAAAGTAGGTGAAAAACGCCGCCCAAAAATTGCATAATATAAAGGTTTGGATACCACTGCAACTTTAATGGACTAATCACCCACAGCATGAGCAGTCGATGGACTGCAAATGATGAGATGGGTTGAAAAGGTGTTTTACGTCAGTAACGAGATGTCGTTACTGACGTAAAACACCTTTTCAACCCGATCATTATAAACATGGTATAATGTATTAGGTACCACGTATTAGGTCCCAGGAGCAGAGAAGGTACAGAGATGCGCATATACCCAGCACCCTTCCCAACACCGTCTTCCTAGTACACACTCAGGAAGAAAAGGAGACCCTGTACAACCAGGGTTATGGTGGAGGCACGGGGTCGCGCATCCTTACCATCCATGAAGCACAGGGACTGACATACGAGTCGGTCATCGCCATTAAAACCAAGGGCAACATGAGTCTGCACGAGAGCATCCCGCACGCAGTGGTTGCAGTGGTTGCAGTCTCGCAGCACACCAGGACCTTCACCTACTACGCCGACGACGAAGAAGACGCCATCAGCCGTTTCGTGTGGCGTGCGGCATCTGCGTCACCAAATGCTATCCGCGACTACAACTTGCAGATGGCCATAAAAGATCGGAATGTGGATGTGACGGAGGCCCTGGGCCGGGTGGAGAAAGTCGACTTAAATAAAAATTAGTTATAAAAACAACACACAAGTAGAAACTACGGCTTTTGTATTATGTATGCGTGTATACCTTGAACATTCATGCTCACTAAAAGGCTTTTTCTCGCGGCGGCGTCGTGTGGCGGGTCGTCCTCTTCCCTCAAATATGGTTGAGGAGGGCGATGGCTGGCACACGTGTCAAGCTCGTGAACGGGCGCTGCTTGCGGGAGCCGGTCTGCTCTCGGTATGTACGATAATTAGAAATTAGTTAAGTCTATTTGTATACAAAAAAAAAGCAAAAATGCCCCTTAAAAAAAGTTTTGAGCCCTTCATGCTCTTATCGTATTGTGCTCTTCAGGCTAGGTAAGTTTTCAAAGTGCACTTCAGGCCTTCACAAATGTATTATGTAAGATTAGTTAAGAAAAAAAATGTCCTCCTGTATTCCGTTAGTAACTATAAAAAAAAATTATAAGTTTCAAATATAAATGTAAGCAATGCCACGGACCCATTGAGTCTGTGAACAAAAAAAACTTGGTGTAATGAGTTAGCCAATCAGAGATTAGGTAGAGAACCATAGACTATACAAAAGCTAATGCAGCTAGCTGTAGATGTTTCGAAGTAACTACTGTGTAATCAGTGCTCGCTTTGTACTTTAGAGGGTTGAAGATAGCGAAACGAATAACCTCACTATTTTGTACAACGTCTCCCTTGCACTCAATTTAAACACGTTTAAGGGACCATATGCACCTGGCCCCGATAAACATCGTAACTATTGTGAAACCCGAGAATTTCGAACCTCAATTTTGACAACAAAAAGGCCGTAATCGATTTTGGACACACAAAAGAAGCATTATATTTGACAATTCAACTGTACAAACGTTGTTTGCGGTAGAGATTATTTCGGATGAAATGAATGAAGGCAAAACATGAGTCGAATTTTGGACGTAATTGAAATCCAAAGGCCCTTATGGGTGGTTTTGTAATTTTTTCTTCGGATATTTGAGAGTTTTGAGTGTCGCACACGAAATATTTTGTAAAAAAGCTGTTCCATTTTGATTTATTATGAACGTCTTATAAAAATACAGCCATTGAATAAAAGGTTGTGACTCAGAAATAATAAAGAAATAAATATGTAGAAGATAGTCTAATAGTTCTTTCACACACTTCTTACTCGCAAGATTTTTTTAGGCAACTGTATACAGGTGAAAATAAGAGGTACCATTCGATTTTGGAATACTTTTAGCGAATCTTGACTAGCTCTTTGTTCCTGATCAGCTAGAATAAGTATAATTTACTGCAGTTATTCTAGGGGTTTCTCTACGTGATCGAAATGAGGGGATCCGTAGACGAACTAAAGTCTCCGACATAGCCCAGAAGATAAGCCAGTTGAAGTGGCATTGGTCAGGCCACATAGCACATATGGCTGATGGGGCCGGAAGATTCTGGAGTGGAGAAGCGCAGCATAGGTCGTCCACCGACAAGGTGGACAGACAACTTGATAAAAGTCGCAGGACGACGTTCGATGCCAGCCGCTTCTAAGCGGTCCTTTTGAAAAATTATCGGGGAGGCGTATGTTCGCCAGTGGACGGCCTGCAGCAGAGATGATTGACTGCAGTTAATATTTTGATGGGGACTTCTAGTGGCATATTCTTCTGAGAGTTCATGCTTCGGAGCAAAACAGTAGACAGTCAGGGTGGTTATCTTCGGACACAAGTGGTCATGTTGGAGGTTTAGGCTAGTCTGAAAGCTACAACACTAACGGCCGATTTCTTTATCCTATCTTATTGAGAATTTGCGCAAAGAGATAGGAATTTCACACTATATATGGCACCGTCGGTAGATAGAATATAAAAATGGGATGTAAGGCTAACTACTAGTTCAGTTCATATATTTAGCGATTACGCCTTTGTATGAGAGGAAGAGTCGATTCCTAGCAGTAGGGACATAATACGCTATCACGTGAGGTAAAGCGTGCCCAGTCATTATGTGCGTTTAAAGAATGCGTTAAAGCAATATATCACTTTTGCTAGAAATTCTAGTATTGGTTGTTAATATACGAGTATCTTAAAACTTCTTTTATATGAACATCGTAATAATTATGTGCACGTTATAAATTTGATAAGTACGTATGGTTTAAATATATTTAATATAAGAACATATTATTTACAATTTTTCTCAAGAAGCATAATTTGTAAAAATCAATACATTTTTATTTTTTACTTAATTAAATACACGTTGTTTACCACCATTACATTTTCTGGTGTTATAGCTCTCCATTCAAACGTTGCCTCCTTGCTTTGAGCTATAGGACCGCCTATAGTTACACTGTTAAAAGCTGTATAACCTGTATTGCTTTATTTAAGGTATTCAATAAAGACTAAATCTATTTAGGCTGATTATACCTACCTTAGACTACCTATCCGAATTTAAATTAACAATTGAAATTATCAAGCGATGATATTACAAGCATAGCGAAAGTATGTTTCCGATCTAGCAGTCGCAGGCTAGAAACTATCCTCAGTCTTTAGATTCACGGAAATCAAATGCTATTTACCGCCCAAAAAATTTAAAGTACGTTCCAGCAGTGCCAACTGTGGCAGGTCTATATTGCCATATTCTGCTGAATCATCACTGACCAAGACCTGACTTTAATTAGTCTTACGGCAAACTATGTTACTAATGCATGTTATTTTTTAAAGTAATTAAGTATGATATACTACAGAATAGAAATCTCCATAAATTACGTATTTTATTTGGATCCTTTTTCAATATATCACAACCAAACTAATTTTATGTTTTTTTTGTACAGAACCTGCTGGTCATTGTCTTCTACCATTAAAACATTTAGCCCTCGACCTTTGTATTCTATAGATTATTAACTTTAAACAGGAAACGTATGGTAAATGGTAATAGAAAAACTAACCCGCGGGCAGTCATCATTACTTCACTATCTTCACTTATAGAAGGGTTCGGTAGAAAATAATGATTAATTATTGTAATTTAGTTCATGTCATCGGGACCTCCACATGGTGAGAGCCACAGTGTAAATAAATGTTTGGTAAAATTCTTTGGACATATGGAATGTGGCGCATTTTTATTTGGAAACTAATACATTGACGAACATATATTGTTCTTAGGATTTGGTGTAGCCTAATTAGCGTATAATGCCGTATTGCCTCTTGACAAACTTTTCCCCAGAGTATTTGTCAGAGCAAAGACATGTAGAAGTGACGTCAAGTGATTTGAGGATGAGCCCCAGGCCCAGAATGAGTATGTAATACATACTACTCTTAGGTTAATAGTCACCACAATAATACCGAACTTTAATTGGTGTTTTAATTTTGTTGATTATTTAGTATATATTTGAGGTTACACTTGGCTATATTTGGTGATAAGTGAAACATAAGCCTTTTTATTTGCTGTTAAATCAAAAACACTATTGGTCTGGCATATAATTTCATTATAAGACTGCCCATTGTGCCACTGTTAATGTTAAACATTTAAATGTAGTGAAATATTTTTGTATACAAATAGTTTCGTAATTATTTGTTAGCACTGTGGTGTTTCAATAAAGAGTTGATCTACTAGTCAGTGTTGTTTATTTTTTAAGTTTCGCAGCTTTTTTCGTATGGAGAGTACTGCACATGTGTTGTAGTTTCATAAGTTTTCTACAAAGTAGGTAATAAGTAATAATAGGTAGGTAAGTAGGTAATAAGAGCATTTACGATTTGGTACAATTTTTTCATAAAATCAGTTATTTTTATGAAAAAATTGTACCAAATCCGTTCTCTACCAGTATTCATATCATAACTGTACTGTGTGACTTGAAACTTCAAGTATCTATGAATGTAGTTTTTAGGCATTTCCATAAATATATTTTTTCCAATTGAAATACATTTTATATATCCAGGTGGAGAGTGTTAGATTCTATCTGGTTCATCAATTTCAGCCAGACATTTAAGTCAAGGCAAATTGTTGTCCTATCGTACAAACTGTGCCACGCAATTACTTGAAGCAGCTTTACCTACTGCATCCTTTTCTATACACTGCATTCGGGCCCTCCCTACAGTTTAATCTTATGCCAGGTGCTGTTTATCTGATTGTACGCCGTTAAAGGCTTTAATGGACATCACGGAAAGTAATAGTTAATTTTTGGAACTGTTTAACTTTGGCTATGGCTATCACGGTTTGATGGCTCATTATTGTGGAATTTCTATGTAACGGATGCATGTGTTCAAATCAGAAAGTATGTTTAGACAATTTTTTTTTTATAATTGAGGCATAACACTTTTATTGTTTTCAATCGACGTCCGAAAAACGAGAAATTGTAATTATGAAAATAACTATAGGTTACGTAATTACGTCATAATAAGTCCCACTTCTCATGTATGAAACACGGGTCTTCCTTTTAGGGAGAAGAGTATGAGTGATAAACCACAATGCGAGCTATTAGTGCGGGGCTGGTGACCACCACTATTGACTACTACTACACTGCCATTGCATGTTGTCATGACCAATGACCGTAGTCGTGAGAAAACAATCGGGGCTGATGAAATAACGTGCTCTACGAAACGCGAAACTGTGTACTTCGCATTGCTATTATTGTGTTGCATTTAAAAAAAGTTAAATCGCAGAAAACCAATACCCCAAAATGATATGAACAAGCCTCCACTTGAAACTTTACCTTTTTTGACATCTCCACTAATAGTCGCATCAAATGAAGCACACAAAAACCATGCAATCACCAGCAAACTGAACAATGGTACTCGAGTGCAGATATAAAATATGAATAGTATGGGCGATACTGAAATATTTGAATAAATCTCTTTTTTTTTGTAACTACAATAAGAAGGGCTTACATCTTCACTAGCTTTAAACTAGATACAGTTATTAACAAAATAAAAATATTTATTTGTTATTTCATGTGTTCAAAATTGTATGTAGTACATTGTAATGATGATTAGATTAAGTTTATGCTACTATTCGTGCTTACCATTTATGTATTATATACGAAAATAAGTTTTTCTGAAAAAAATATCTTCTAAAGGTAATCCGAAAACCTTATTAACAGTAACTTTTCTTTACATCAATATTTTTTACATTCAATTTTTGTTCAGATTTATCCATTCATCTCGAAATTATTAATAAAATACGGTTTAAGAACACTAATTTTTTATCGTAAATAAATTAGGTAGCCATATATAATAGTATGTCAATTTTTCTCAATTACAGATCAGACAAAGGTAAACACGCTTAAATTACTATTTTAGCATATCTGGTGATATCCTCATGTTTACCAGCACACACACTTTCAAAATAGCCTTCCTGGTAGATATTGTAGTAACATTATCAGTGTTAATAGTAGATCTGTAATTTTTTTTCAAGAGTAATCCAGCGCTTGGAAGCCTTCTCTCAAATCCAAATCTATCACGAGGTACCTTAAAAAAACAAGCTGCATGAACTACTTACTTATTAACTTAATACCTTTATTGTATTAATTATCCACCATAATAAATATCCACTTATTAGTATACTATTATATAGTTTTTAGTCTCAATATTTCATATTGAGAAATTCTACATAACTGTAAAACGTATGTTCAATAAGCAGCCTTAATCTCAATTTGAACAAACTCAAACTTTTAGCTGCGGTAATATCTTCGGGTATCTTATTGTCGACCGTCAAACCCATGACGTGTGCCAACATAATTGGCCAGTGATCGCTCCACCACAGCAGTTATGAACAAAAGGCGAAAGTACATTAATACATAAAACTTCTTTCGTCTCCCACTCGTCTCTCCCTTACTGAAATGAAACTGTTTTGTGATGCGGCTGTCGCACAAAGAGGAGACATACATCAAACAACAAAAACAGGACTCTCGACGGGCAAAGCGGCAGGCGAACACTATCATTTACGCAACTATTTGTCATCGAGATTTGGGGTGGTACTTAAGTGGGTTCTACTCTTAGACTTTTGAAAACATGCCAGTTGTTTTAAAAGCAAGAATTCATGATATAAAATTATTTTTCTGTCAGTAACATGTATTATTGATTAGACGAAAAAAAATTCTATACGTATTCGTAATATAAATTGAGTGTTTTGTAAAGAACAAACCACGAAGGGGAGGAGGCCCTACCCACTACCCAATAATTCTCTATTATAATGCGTGTAATAATTCTAGATAAAATATGCAGATTTTTTAATATTTTTGATGTTGAAATATTTTGTAGGTACTTAATTAACCGAGCAAGCGAAGCGTCTCAGTTTCGTGATTGGCCAAAAATCTGTTGGTGTGTCTGTCTATTCACGCCTACAGGTCGCATTTTCAGCCGCTTTTGAAGAAAAGTTTCTTGATTTTTTATTTTTTTTTACTAGATTATGGTTTTCAATTGGATGGAAAAAGGGAAGGGGAAGGGAGAAGCTTGCTGTAGCGTTATACATGTATGGACGGATATCAATATAATTTTAGAGACACACTAAGGGTTTCATTCTACAAAAAGTGTGGCGAAAAGAAATATCCAAAAAAGCGATTTCAAACTTTGCACAAAATTTTTTAATAGAAATGCAGCCAGCAAACTGCCGTGCGATTCTCTAAGAGCAAACATCGTTGCATTTTTGACAACATCCTCGAAACAAATGAAGAGATGACAACAAACGTTGGAACAACCTTATGTACAAGGGCGATATGTCGCAAAGTACTTGACATCGGTGAGCTCGTCGACGAATCATTAGACAATCTCATGGCATCAATTTTTCCATCAACCAATGATTTGCTACATTTTTGAGTGTTGTTAATCTTTGTCCATTTTCTTGTGTTGTTTTAATAATTATAATAACAATAATTAACTGTATTAGGTTAAGTCAGTGACACTGGATTGCGATTGGAAATTATCCATTCCAGATCCAAGCCATTGGTAGCGCCCCCGGAAGCTGGATTAACGGTTGTCAACGTGATGAACGACGTGCGTAAGTTACACGACAATGGAATGCGGTATACGTCCCATTTACCCCCTACCGTCGCGTCGCGGCCATTTCATTAATTATTACATTTTTGTTTTCGGATGTGTCTTTTCGTTTCGAAAATATTGCGACTCTATAGACCAAATATTAATTGAATGATATTAAACTGCACATAAACAGTGTAGAAATTTAAAGTTTGCGAGGTTATATATTCGTCGTTCGTTGACGAGCTCACTGATGTCAAACACTTTATCAGATATCGCCCTTGTATACACGGTTGTTTTTCCAACGTTTCTTGTCATCTCGTCATTTGATGCAACGATGTTTGCTCTTAGAGAAATGCACGGCTGATATGAGTGACTCTCAAACAGCAAAAATCGTTGCATATTTGACATAGTAATTGACAATGGAAAAACAACCTTGTCAACAAGGACGATCTCTTATTTGACATCCGGTGAGCTCGTCGGCGATCGCAACGACGAAGCATTCCTTAGTTTTTTTTACAGAATCACACGGCTAGCGCGGCATTAACGCCAGCAACAAACTGTTTCGTTACTTAATCTAGAAAAGCTGTACCTAGATAGTGAAAATTACCTATTTACTCATCTATCTATATATATGTATGTTTATTTATATAATTACTCGCCCTACTGACTGATTAACTGATACATCAACGCAGAGCCTAAACCGTTGGGGCTGCAAACTCGAAATTCATTATAGTAGTTTGCGCCTTTTAAATTATTTAAGAAATTAAATTCATTTCTTCGGGCTTCGCATCCTATACACTAAGCGGCCGAAACCGTAGGCATGTCAGCTAGTTGTTTAAAGGATCAAAAATACACCAAAACTGTCGTCACTAATTAAGTAATTGTACTTAACTTGACCAAAGATTCGCTGTATTTTAGTTTTGTTAGTTTAGGTGATCTACATACGAGACAATCAAATCATGGATGAGACGGAAACGATTTAACTTAAATTAGTGCATGTGGAGCAGTCATCGCCACCAAAATCGTACTATTGGTTAACTAATTGCAGATAAGTTGTCATCGAATTTTAATTCACATTTAAACCTAACCGTCAAATTGCTCAACAATGCGTCCAGGGATAAACACATTGCTATTTGACGTTTGTTTAGTTTTAAAAATAGCTCTTTTGGAAATTTTATTGAATATATGCTATACTTGCAATCTGTAGACATTAGTATTGTTAACTAACTTAAGACAAAAAAAACTGATATTTTACCGATCATGTACTTTGATACGTATAAATTATTACTGTGTTCAGTTGTAACGAATCAATATGAAACAGAATCGAATCGACTTCCATCCGAAATCCAGTTTGGGTGGTCATTTGATTGTATTTCTTTTACCTTACTAAATCGTCCCGCTCTTAACGATGCAAAACTGACAACAAATAATCAAGTCGTGGTCAAAGTCAAAGTCAAAGTCATAATCATTTATTCAATTTAGGCATAAAAGACGCACTTATGACACACGTGGTTCACATAAAATAATACATTATCTAAAAAAAAACACTAAAAACATGAAAATTCTACAGCATTTTGCTTTATATATGCATGCACACTCTTGACAAGATTTTGGCATTATAGATAAGTACTTAGATAATGTATTAGAGAAAATTAAAAATTTAAATTTTCACTAGTGTAGTGACCCTTGCAAATTACGGGAGCAATTGACATTCACCGCCAATTTACACCGGTGTAACACTTTTCTGTTATTGGAGTGTAATCCAAAACTTGACTGTATTTGATGAAATTTAAATGGGACCACCTCAGAATTATACCAAACAAAAAAAAATGGAGAATCAGTCCACAAGTTGGGGAAATCTGTAAACATACACAATAAAATTACATACAACGAATAACCTCATTTTTTTTTGAGTCGGTTAAAAGCAATGAGGAAGAATTTGGAAAATATGCTAGAAAGACAAATGCTAGTTGTTCATTTGTTATGTCGTTTATCTGTCAAGTCATGTTTAAGTCCTACTAAGTTAATTTTGGTAAGTACCTAGCTTAATGGTAACGCAAAGCCTCTGGTGTTGCAAATGTCTATATAGGCTTCAGGGACTAAATTCCAGAGTATAGAACGAGAACCGCGTGTTTGCTAAACAATAAGTTACTGAATTATGTTTCAGTATTACTTCTTTTTGTTAACTTATGTCACTTTATGATATCCTTATTGACGATAAATGATAATCGATCTCGTAAGTAGCAAGGGTTACTAAAAAGGGTGAAAAAGGTTTTTGTAGCAAAAAATGGGACAGACTTCAACACTAATAAAAAATGTAAAATAACTTGTCGAAGTTGTTACCATGCTCATAATATTGTTGTAATAGGTACTTTTGATGTACATGGATCCATCTCCAACAAGTTATTTCTCACTTTTTAGTGTTGAAAACGGTTCCATTTTTGGTATTTTTTTCATATCGAGATATTAACTCCTGTCCTTACATCCTTTTAGGAACGAGCTCCCACTGGGCGAAACAATCGAGCGATGCTTTTAGCTTAGTAAATATGTAGTTGTCTTATGACTTTTGGAAGTATAATAAATGAACAAAAGACGGTCTCCAGCGTCTTTGTTCATTTAGTGGCACAGTAGTACGCGTTTGTTGAACAATTAAGCTGTATTTGTCAAATGGTAGACTAACCCGCGCCAAGTCAGAAAAAAGGTGTGTATAATTGCTTACAAAAGTACCCTGTGGCGTACGTTGGGTGGTTTAAATGGAACAATCTTCGTTGTCCAGAATGCAGAAATTTTGACGAACCCTTTATATGGCACTTATCCGAAACAAATTCGTTGAAAGGAATGAATAATGGACTCTGAACAAACCTTAGTGAGCCTGGTAAAATCATTGAATTTAGTACAAACTATCATATATTCTTCGACTGTGGTACAGATAACTCACAGTTTGTACCACGAAATGCGGGGCGATTTTCAATTGTTTACTCGATACGAATATTTTTCGCTCTGTGTCCCTGTTCTATAGATTATTGTTTATTTAAGATGCGTGAAAAATGTAGTTCTATGTATTGTTGTGATAAAATTTAAGGTTATAATGAACTGTACCGTATAAAAATAAAATAACTCGAAAAACGTTTACAAACTCACACTAAGATTGCCTGTGTCGTAGGAGATATGGGCACACACACCGCGTAACAACAACCAAGACCCGAGAAACAACACTTTGCAATTTAGACAGATATTTGCCCAGGTGTCAAACCTAGAGCACCGCGCTTCGATGGCAAGATCACTACCAACTGAGCTATGGGAGCCGTCAAACATGGAATAGCTTTAAACAATTTGATTCTCTCTGTTATAATGAGACCAAGTGACAGTTGGTCTAGTATAAAATTTGCTCAAGTGTAACGTAATCGTATCGTTGACAGTACAAACAAGTATGAGTTATCTGTGCCACAATTGTACTAGATAAATGATAGTTTGACTGTATACGTTACCGATATGATTATATTATACGTACGCAAATTATCATACTATAGGCCTCCAGATAGTTCACCTGATGGACAGCGAAATGCCTGTACATTATGTTTTAGGTAAAATTTTTGCTCAACAAGTCGGTCAAGAAGGAACTATACGTTTTTTGGGGCAATGAAGCTCACGCTAAAGATTTAGCATGAATATAAAATGATAGTTTATATCTAACAAAAATAGGAAGGAACACTACTTTAATAGTTGATATTGAAGTTTATTATCAGGATCTGTAAAGAAAGAGATATACTTGTAACTGCCTATAAATAATTAATTCTTACTAAAATAAATAACAAATAACCACAATTATGAATTAATGTGCATAATATATAAATATAAAACGTCATTACAATAGTAATAGTGATAATAATCATATTTGACACCTATCGGCGCGCTTTTTAATGTTTGATATTCGCCTTAGTACCTATGCCCTATTGTTGAATTGTAACATTACTTACTGGAGCAGAAAGCTAAAGCTAAAGCTGTTTCGGTTAATACGAATTCGCCATTACTTGGGACTTAATTATGCAAACTATTATTATCTAAATGTTAAATAGATTAAGTTAATCAATATAGTTAAACTATGTGTGCTACTCACATTTCGTGCTGTTTTTTTTTCAGAAATAGTCCGGATTTATAGCATCGAATTATTCAGTAAAAAAGCTCCAAACGAATATGTCAACTTGTTATTTCTGTGCATTTCATTCAGCGGCGTGGCGGTCCATTGCCAAAGCTTTTATTCCACCCCATTTTATTGAACATAAATTAACGCTACAACCTCACAAAATAATTAAGACAGCGTAATAATTAAGCCATGGAATGGTCGCACGTCGACGAAATGCTCCATAAACAAACACAACATCTCAATATAAGGAGAGTCCAGATTTCAGATACACCTACGCGTCTATGTGCGACTGCAGAAGCAGGCTAAAGACGATAAAGGCGGCGGGCGGCCCATGCCGGGCTCATTAGGTATAGGACTAACTTGTTGCGCCCTGCGGTAATACCCACGTGGTAATGGATGATGATGAAAAGTATCTTAGGTGTTTATCTAGTGACCCATCTATCTACTAATTAAAATTCACTTAAATCCATTCAGCCAATTTTATGTACTAGAGTAACAAACATCTACATCCAAAACATAAAAGTATGTATGTAAATATATTAAATAGGATTATAAGTAATCCACGCTGCACACATTAAACACAATATTTAAATAAAACCGCTAAGGCAATTAACAAAATCTTAAGGTGCTGACACCACATAAGCAAGCTGTAACGCAGTATACCGTTGTGAAATATATTTAGCCAGACGATAAAAAAAAAACCCCGCGTATTTACCCGCGTGGTGATGGACGATTATGATGATGATGGTGATGATGAAAAGTGCCCTATATGTTATTGCAGCGTCTCGTATATCTACAAACCAAGTTTCATAAAAATAGGTCCCGCTGTTTGAGCGCAAAGAAGTAACAAACATACAAAGGCACTCACAAACTTTCGCCTTTAAAATATTAGTGTGATGTTATACGACTGGATAGTATTTTCAAGAACTTACCCAATTTCAAACTTTATGTTAACCGCTTAATTACATTTTTCATTTCTAATAACCTAAAAATTAAAAAAAAAATACGATATAATATCATAATGTTTCTTTGTTCCCATTTAGCTCATGTTGAGATGCACATTTTGTTATAATTTTAACCCGTTGACTCGCGATTCGCCATATTTGGCCAATAATACAATAGATTTCGCAGAACTCAACCTACTTTTGAAGGAACTGCAACGTGTGTGGTTAAAGCCTTTACTACCATGTGTCATGGTGCTATTACATGGTGGATATTCCAAATAAAGCTGTGTAAAATTTGGCTACCACTTACATCATGTATGCTTGATAGTCTCGTCAAGAAATAAAAGTTCTTGCCTGACCCTGTGTTTGCTAAGACGTATTCACAATTTATAAGTGTTAGTCACGAGTAAATTGGCAAGTATTCTAGGCAAGTTTTCTGCATCTTCAACCCGTCATCCCTTTATATGAGGAGAAAGTGGTTAA
This sequence comes from Selenia dentaria, assembly GCA_917880725.1. Taxonomy (NCBI): domain Eukaryota; kingdom Metazoa; phylum Arthropoda; class Insecta; order Lepidoptera; family Geometridae; genus Selenia; species Selenia dentaria. Next base: position 23,829,075 of record OU862893.1, read on the forward strand.
ACGTTTGTCAAGCAAGAATATGTACAAAGAAACTACGCAGTCGCGACATCAGTGTAGGATATCGTGCGCGTAGCTTTACACATTAACATAAACATTGGTTCGATCGACTCCACTACAGCCATACACTCACAGTTTGAATACATTACGAACCACATTGTTTTTTTATACTCCAATAACTTTCGAATTAACTGTTCCCAATTCAAATATCTACGCTACGATATATATCGATTTTCGATCCTGTTTTTGATTCGTGTCCAAAGTTTTTCTACTCTATTCAGTGCTAGAACTCTATAGACACGTACGAGTTGGTCCTTTGATCGTAAAAATCGATTACTTTATTCTCTTACACGCCCGTCATTAACGATAGGCTAGCATCAATGCATTTTTATAGCGCCGCATAAGGCTTAATAGCGTTTTTGTAGGAAAAGATTTTTATTAGGTACGCTTTGGTAAGTACTTCCTTTTTATTGCATTTTGCTGTATTATAGAGTCTAAAAGAGCTGAAAAGGTTTAAATAAGATTCATTATTATTAGGTAAGACGTTAACATTAAAACAAACCTTAATGTTGAAAAGAAGATGAAGGTGCAAGTAAGGTTTTTTACGTTTATTACTCATACTAGCTGCGCTACTTATGGCTCCGCCTGCACGGGCGATTATCATGAATACAGTGACCATATATTTAAGATTTATATTTTATCACAATCTTAAAATATATTTCAATTTACCGCTAAGTCTTTCATAAATTTTGGCGTCAATAAGTAACAAACATCCAATTTTATATCAATTCCAACAGATATCTACATAATTTGTTTATAATATTAATGTGACTTGCATGGTTGCCAATTAAACCTAACCCCAACCTTTTCGTTACAAATTAAAATACAATAACAAAAGATTATTCATATTACACCTACACAATTAAAACTTTTCAAACCGACACGACAAACAACTTCATCCAAATAAATCACAGGTAATATTTAATTACTTAAAGAAAAATACACTCAATTTTTGTAACAGAAATACATTTTAAAAGCTTTTAGAAAACAAATTTAAATTCACACAGCGCCCCCAAAATATACAACAAATTTACACCTACCTAATTTTATAGTTCTAAAATACCTTAGGATGCTTTCACATTTTCAACGACCACACTTTGGAAGTGTCGATGTGTGTTAATGTCAATTTAATATACCACTTACAGGATGATTCACGATCAATTATATACGGCTTCTCCGTCACGAGTCCGATCCGAGTATTATTTCTAAAAATATACAGCTAATAATGAGGTAAGGGTTAGAAGCGATTGTCTATACTGTCATAATATGACTGTAACATTGGACAGTTAAATAGGCCTACAGACTGACTTGATAGAAATTAAAAGTTTCTAGTGTTTTGTAGTCATACCCTTAAAGCGTGGAGGTCACTAAATTTTAAATCTAACTTCAAATCAATTATAAAAGATCTTTTCACTACATATGAAATCATTTCGTGATCAAAATGCAGATTTTAAGGCTCGACTTCGTAATCACATCGAAATTGGAAACTACCGAAACCAAACCGACCGTCGTACGGACCGTCCGATTGGGAGATATGCGACCGATTCTATTGAATAAAGCTACTTGAGCGCACTTTTACAGACAACTGAAATTCTTAGGATAATTCACAGATCACAGTGACAGTACATAAGGCATTTTGACGTGACCACGTCTTATAAATCGATGAACGCTGGTTACACGCACGAAAACGTATGACTCATTGTCACGATCCGCCTGAGCCGAGCGTGCAAGCAAGAGCGCGGAACAAGCGATAGAGAGACGGTCGGCCTCAGCGTTCGAGTCGTCTTATGACGTTATGACGTAAAATTATCGTCCGTAAACCGACTTTACAGACAACCATTTTTTTATTCAGACGATACTCGGCACAAACCCGTTACGGATACGGCTCGGCGCAGCGTGAGCGTGCCTCTATTTGAAGCAAGGACTGTATATGAATATACCGGTATGAATATCTACAACATTTTTTTCTGCATGACGTCATACCGTTATCTTCCGATTATTCAAAAATAGTATTACAGTTATTTTTTGTGTATTGAGTTCAATCCTTTAGTATTTGGGTACCGAGTTATTTTGTATTGCATTCATACCTTTATATTTCAGTAGCGTTTTCTTTAGTATCACAGTCATATCTTTATATAAAAGTAGTGTAACATTTCGGTACAGATATTATTGATACTCTTATTGCTAAGGTATTCATAAGCAATGTTGGTTATTCTCGATTGTCTTTAGTTTATCTATTTATAATAGCTTGTCTATCTCAGTGGTTTCATGTTCATGAGCGAGTGAGGTAAAAATCTGTTTCTAACAATACATAGTTGTTACGATGGGCGAAGAAATTGAACAGAAAATGAGAGAGTGTATCCGACGAGCTTGGAAACGTAAGTACCTATACTGCAATTTAGTTTAGTTTGTTTTGTATAAAATGTTGCGTCATGCACCTGCCGGTAATACGCAATCAAAGCAATAGCAAAATCGTTTTAAGTTGCCGTGCTGCAACGCGCGTCGACCCACCCCGCTCTTCTTCATTCACCCGCTATCGCCCGCGCCGAGCGCGCGTATACGTATTTCAGTACAGAAATAAAAAAATGGTTAAATGACACATGATACCACAAACATCTGAACAGAAATTTTTCGAGTATTCGTATTTGAGTACTGATATTTTACAAGTCCTATATAAATATTTATACCGTTTACAAACTCCGTGGACCAGTATCAAAATTTCGGTACTGTTATATTACTAGTACTAAGTATTTAAATATTTTATACCGATATGCACTCCCTGATTTGAAGTAACTATATATTACAGGGTACATACCTGGTATATTTCCTCATTAGGTCGACACTTACCGCCTTGATAACTGAGGAATCATTAGATGCCGCTGATAAGATACGAGTAACTTATCGAAAAAGAGTTACGACCCTATCTATGTGACGTTTGGGCTTCCGATGCTCCATTGAATCTTAACGCTTCTAATGTAGAGTGTCTTAGTAAAAATAATATGAGAAAGAATGTCAGTGACCATGGATTAACCTAGTGAGCTCCCGACTATGATCAAATTTGCAAACCAGAGTTGCAAAAACCCCGCAAAAAACAAGTAACTGTCGCTTTTTTGTTGATATTACCGATCTGGTATCTTTCAAATGATAATTTGTTATGTAAACAAATTTTCCAGTTCCTTTACAGCATCAAAAAAACAAAACATTAGCTGAAATCTATTGTATATTTGAATAGATAACATTTTTTATTGGATCCTTATTTGATTTGGCCTTGACATACCTGTTTATATATATAAACAGTTTGTGAGACTTTGGAGTTTTCTCCATACTCTAATTATGTTTATGGCACTGTGTTTTAGATGTTTTAAGAATATCTTTATAAGTTCGAAAATAGTGCAGTACCTTATCCGTAATAGCGATTAAAACCAATGGTACAATACTTCCTCCTCCACTTTAAAGTGTGGCTACAACACGAACCAAGAGATCGCTGAAAATGTATTATAGTAAATTTTTAGGACGAATATAGAGTTATAAAATCGATTTTATGATATTATTTAAAAGTGGCTATATTGGTAATAACATTTTAAAATAATGTTTGACGGGTTTAACTCTTATTCTATTTATATGAATTTTTAATGAATATGTACCTAAGTTAGTCTGAACAAAAGTTATATTTTATATTTCTTGACAATTGTTATATTTGACATTTTTCATATTTTACTTCTCCGCAAGTTTTGTTCAATATATCAAAGGCTTAGCTATCGCTTCAAAACAAATGCATAATACGAGTTGAGAAAGCAAAATCTTGAATAATTATAAATATCTCATTACATATTAGGTTCTTGTGGGTGATATATCAGTTTTAAGAGAACAAATTCTTACTACCATTTAATGTGATATAGAAAAATGGGGGCTAACCAACCAATCTTATACAAATGAACAATTCTCGTTGTTGATATTAAAATTTAATGGCTAAGAAGCTTCAGTTTCAGCTTTCAGAATAAAATAAAAGTTCCCAGATCTCTTATTACTTTTTTAACCTTTAACTAAACTTGTAAACTTCGCAAATTGAATTCCTCCAAGAAGATTGACTGACCACAAATTGGGGATTCATTGTCAAGGGAGATAGCTTTGATGAAACGAAGAAGATACGTTAAAGAATTTTATTTTAGTTTATAATTGGATCCAATTGGTCCAACGTACTTTGACAAGTACCTACTCGAGTAACTAGCTAAAACTATTGTCAGTAATAATATGTATAATTTTAAAGTTAACATAAATAATATTTATAAGTAACACTAGAAAAAATATTCAATATAAAACAATTTACTGACAGAAACAAAATTTTAATGATATATTTTTTTACCAAAGAAAATGGACTATGCGATACATTTTCATTGTGTATGGTCTCGTCTATTATTAAGTAAGAGAACCGATAAGTTTTTGTAATTCAGTATTAATAGTTTCGATATGTAGCGTATCTTATTTTTAAACGGTTATAGCAAGATAACATTTTTGGAATCTCATTACATACTAATATATTGTCTCAAAGATAGTAGATTCCCTTAAATGTGGCGGACTTGGATGTAGGAATCTTATTGGGGTTTCCGATTGTCTAAACTTGCAAAATGAGAAAAGTATTGTACCAAAGCGGTCAGTAGTTTTCAAAAGATATATGTTTATAACACTGTGTTGTAAAGTACATGTGTACTACATCCATAAATTTACGTTGCTGCACTATAATCATAATACATGCAGCTATACCTATTCGTGAATAAAATTACATTCTTGTGGTTTCCTAGGGGCATTGCAGTAATTTTATGATTGGTTTCTACATTCAATAGTTTTTATCGGTTAATAATGATTTTATAATTTTGTTAATAAATTAAAAATGACCTTTTAAAAAAATGTTTGGTATCAAATTTGTTTTTCTCACTTTTTACCGAAAAATACGGCATCACTCACAAAAAAATATCGGCTAGATATGACTATAATATTGAGTGGTAAGCCAGAGTGTTTGGGACTTTCTTTTTTACCCGCACATTCAATCGGACAATTATTACCTCAGTAGTTCCGTATTTTTCAGCAATATTGTTAATTAATAGTGCCCATAAAACCGCTACATATCATCTTATTTATATAATAATGAACCCCTATTTCTCCTGGTCACGCTATAACTTGAGAACTAATAGAAGAATCTTGCTAATTCTTTTTTGCTGTGTTAATTATTGTCAGGAAAAGGTTCCTATGAAAGAAAAACCAAGAAAAGATGGGAGGTGCTAATACGCTTTTTTATTTATTTTCTATTTTTATTTGTTTCCGTTGTATCACGAGTTACGTTCCTGGTGTCAGTGAGGAGCGCCGACTGAAAATCAGTGCTTGGGTTTACCGTAGCGTATACTGAGTCCGGGCTCTTTCATGGCATTACGCTACATTATTATGATGGTTGTCCTATTTTGTCAGTATTTTTGTATGTTATGTTGTGTGATGTCCTGAATAAAATTATTTTCTTTCTTTCTTTCTTTCTTTCTACGCGAACAAAGTCGTGGGCAGTTGCTAGTATACAACAAACATATGTATCTTCTAGTATAAATAGAGGAAGATAACGTCTCTGAACTACTATTACAGATATAGTACCTAATCCAAATTCAAGTACCTACATGTTGCGGACTTGGGTGCATCCAAATTCAAGTACCTACATGTTACGGACTTGGGTGCAAGAATGTTGAAGGGGGCTTCGAGTTGTTCAAAGTTTGCAAACTGAGAAGATATCGTTGTACGTACGGTGTTGTCTGCAAAATGCATACGTGCATTTTAGTTACAATTATAGCTATGATTTAAATACTAGAGTTTGTGTTTTTTATAGTTAGTTACAATTTTATTTTGTTTCAAGTGGTGAGTCTGGCAAATGTCACGTGGAGATTTACTTTAAAGTTTTATTGTAAGAGTGAGCAGCACAGTGCAGGATTTATATAGTTTTCTACCGACTTCCAAAAAGGAGGACTCAATTCGACTGTATTTTTTTTAATGTTTGTTACCTCATAACTTTCGATTGGATAGACCGATTCTCAAAATTATTGTTTTGTTTGAAAGCTGGTGCTTCCCGTGTGGTCCCATTTATTTCATTAAATTTGATCTAGTAGTTTTTGTGTTACACTCCAATAACTGATTTTTATCAAAGTAATAGAATGGAATTCGGTATAAAATTTTTCAAATTGCACTTGTTTACTCTCATTTTCCCAGTAATTCCATTTACAACAAGACCCTGTTTTTAGGATTTTGTACAAAAAGCGTAAAACGGGACCCTATTAGTAAAACTCCGCTGTCCATCCGTTTGTCTCTCCGTCTGTCTGTCTGTCTGTCTGTCACCGGGCTCTATCTCATGAACCGTGACAGACAGTTGAAATTTTCACAAACTATGTATTTCTATTGCCGTCATAACAAAAAATGTTACAAAACCAACCAATTGCGAGTTGGACTCGCGCGAAGGGTTCCGTACCATTATCTATAAAAACGCCAATAAATTATGTCTGTTTTATGGGAGATTTATAGATAATGGTACGGAACCGTTCATGCGCGAGTCCGTCTCGCACTTGGCCGGTTTATTTTTTAATATGTACTATCCGCTTAGAGGCATAATATCATCACAACTGACCTAGGTTTCGTTGAAGAGCTAGTACCATCTAAAAGGCTTATCCGAAGCATAACGAAAAACCGGTACAAAAGACAATCGCGGGCTGCCTGCGATGCTCCTTGCTGAGCCATTATGTACATTATAATATACTACTATTAACTAGTAGCTTCTAAGTGCATTACTATGTCACAAAAGCAATTTTCCGAGACAGCATATAGCCGGTGGTAATTTTAGGTCAATGCTATTTTCATATTCAGCTAGTAAGAAATAATAGTAAAATAATTAAGTTTTGGTTTAATTCGTAGCGAAGTTCATAAGTAATACGTTTTTATGTTAAAAGAGTGAATTTACCACTAACTATAGTTATACAGTCCCAGCCGGCGGCGAAGAAAAATTAAAAGCATAGCGCCGCTTCCTAGCCATCCTTTTTAACTCTCGACGTCTCGATGGAAGAAGCAAAATCATTAAAATTTCCATTGCACAGCCACCCTAGCAGATTTATTTGATATTTACTCCAGCCTTGAGCATTTCTTTGCAGGATTAAACTTTAAAAGACATTCGAGCTTTTATATGAAACTGAACTGGCCGAGTGTTTTTTAGTGATAAGATTGACTAACCAGATCAAGTATGGTATCAGAAGCACACTGCATGTGTATAGAAGATGCAGCCTAATAAAAACGAACTATAGCGATCTAATACTCTATGGTATGGTACTATATGGTAAGCCACGACTAGAGTTACCGGATGAGAAAATCAAAAAATGCGGAGAAAAGGCCTGATTTCCATTGAAAAATACTGAGATCATGAATCAGAATTTTCTTAAACGTACTGAACAATTTAAAAAAGGTATATTATTATCGTTATATTATATACATACTGCGGATATCGGGAGTTTCGCTCATGCGTCGCACATCGCGCTTACAGCGGGGGTGGCCTTCGCACGCACCCCCCCCCCCCTTTTTTTCCTTTACTTTTTATTGAAAATGTACTTACTGTATTTATTAAAAAAATGTATATATCCTGAGATTTACAAAATCGGGCCGCATTCCTGAGATTCTACAGATAATAATATGTCAATGACTTATGAGTAACATACACATTGTGTTCTTCTAATTGGTAACACTGTTTCTGAATATTTAAATGTCTGTGGCTACTTGTTATAAGCTTATTCCTTCCTATACCGTGATAATTAAAACAAAAGATTTATGAATGAAACGCACGTATATTTACGTGTATAGTTTGCAAAGGGTTAAACTATGCTAACACTAAAACATACTACAAAGTTATTCTACTAAATATCAGAAACTAAATAGTAGGCTTAGTAGTCTATTCTTATGAATAGTGACAATTGCATTTTATTGAATGGAACTTCATCTCATAAAATAAAACAGGCTGGTTTTTCAAACTCTTTAACATTCTACAATATCAAATTATGAGTTAAACTTTACTGATAAATAATCAGCAATCTTTAAAAAGGTAGTATTTTTCTTAAACGAAACCGTTGAATTAAGTCTTGACATCTTCGAAGGATTACCTAAGCCCACGAAATAATTGCTACTTGTTCAATAGACAAAACATCTCTATAGATCATGCAATGACTCATCATATAGCACACTGTTATTTTAGCCTTAATGACGACAAACAGCCAACTCATTTTAGTCATTTTTTGCGTTCTCTTCATTAGCATCATGAGTTTGAAGAAATTAATCACTTCATAAATGATTAATGTTCTCTCCTTTAGGATTGTTATGAAGGATTACATAATCTGTTTATATATGCGAGTATGTTTTAATTTTCTTAAGCCACCTTTTTTACCACCCAGAAAGTTGTAATGTATATACTCGTATTATTAGAGATTGTTTTATAAATACTCTATGCAGGAATTACCTACCATTGCAATGAAGATGAAGAGTGATATCGTGAGATTTGTGGGTACTGACTCCAAAGGTATCATTTAAGAATAGTATGCGTCAGGCCATGTCTGAAGGTTCCAGTTATTCCGCAAACCACGTACTTAATTTGGGCATCTTAAAATATCAAAAACACGTCAGAAAAATTAACAAAACACATGGTTACTTCTTACTAGCCAACTGAAAACTAGCTTCGCCGGCCACATGAAGCTAGTACTCAAGCCAGGATAGTAAAATGTCTGAACAGTGTGTGTAGTGTCAGTAAACGTGGTCCTTAGAAAGCTTGGAGTCGTCGACAATTCTGACAGCTCTACTCTGTAGTGCATCACTCTAGGTGATACTTAGGTGCTCCATTTCAAATATGAGAACAATACTCCAGGTGAGGTCGAACTAGCGATTTGTATAGCAAAAGGTTTTGACTTGACGTGAAGTACTACTTCGCCCTGTCAAGCACACTACGCATACTACATATTTGCATATTACCTATACAACTTTCTACAGGCCTGCTATTCTTTAGCTGCGCTTAGATAATTCTTCAAGATGTTGCTTTCTCAACTCGTATTATGTATGCATTTATCTTGAGGCAATAGCCTAGTCTTTCATAAATTGAACTAAACTTGCTGAGAAGTATCACTGTAAACTACAACAATTGTAAACAAATATGATTTTTGTTCAGACTAACTTACATATTGATTAAAATTCGTATATATACCATATGTGTTCATAACCTATTCTATTTACTTTTCGTAAGAATATCGTTCTTATTGGCTTTTAATGTTATGTTTATTTTTAAGTTCTTGTAAAACTTGATGGATAACTTAAAAAGTAAATAAATACATATTACATACAAATTTGGCTACATTTGTTTTATTGCGTTCTTATGCCGTAGGTTGTAGCAGACTCGTGTAAAGTCAAACGCGTTTAAAATATTAAAATAGTCATAAAACGTTATGGATGCCTTATGCTATAGCCACACGTGATGTAATATTGACATCATTAATACTCTTAAATATCCAATAAAATCTACAAATCCATAACAAAGCACATATAAATAACTCAGTTTACACCCTCTATTAACAATCATTAAGCTATCGCCAAACCTTCTTTGCGTGGGCGAGTGTGAACAAGCGCGAGATACAATTTATTGACCATTCAGCGTATATAAATTGCTAATTATCTTTGCCGATCAAAAAGTCATAGAAAAGATTAATGTAGAAGTGTTAATTTAATTTCTATCCGTGAAATATATAGTTGTCACACGTAATACAGCTTGTCAGTTTTGGCCTCACTTAATATAGAGTTAAAAATATTTATATTTATGACATTTTTTTTATGACTGACTGTCTCTTTGCTCGTGTGACCCTGAGGACTCAGAAAGGGATTCATTTACGACCAATATGTAGTTGGATCGAGCTCTAAAAAAACTAGGTCTGCAGCAGTATGGAGTATGTGCCCGGTAAATTGTAATAGGATTAAATTTTTATAGTATTACTTTTTAAAGCACTAACGCCTGCTTTAGCGATCTAAATTTATAGAGAGAAAAATTCCATCCGGTTGGATGATACTGTTAAACTGTCCAATAGATGTCGCTCCGTCCCCGCAAGACGGTTAGTCAAATAGAGAATTAAAATATAACTGCAAACATTTTGTGTATGTTTACACTATACATCTATCTAACGTTAGACGGTTACATTTTTCATAGTTGTCTTACACAGGGCGAACTAAATAATCTCACACATATTTTTATATCTGTCAAATGTAAACGTACATGTAAACGTTGCATATTTGTAACATTTTTATTCTGAGATAATTTCTTTCAAAAGTTTTGGTAATTTTGTGTTACATTAAAACCCGACACGGAGGCTCATAGATTCGTATGTAGGACGCATGCAAAGAATCTTCATACTTCATAATCAGCCCATTATGTTCCCACTGCTGGGACTCAAACCTTCCTCGTAGAGAGGAGTTGGGTCATAATCCACCACGATAGCCGTTTGGTGGATAGGCTAGTGGCCAACCCATGTCGAAGTTATCAGGCTGCCCGAATGTTTTCGACATAGCCTAACGACTGTTGACTATTGTTGAGCGTGCCCTCCGAAGCACGGAAGCGCTCTAGGTGTCACAGTAACTCTCATGAGCAGGCGTGAAGCTCACCATCAGGAGCAAGACTTTCTCGTGATGTCTCGTGCTTAAAGCTCTAGGTGTCACAGCAATTCTCATGAGTAGATGTGAAGCTCACCATCAGTCGCAAGACTTTCTCGTGATGTCACAAGCTTAAAGCTCTAGTTGTCACATCAACTCTCATGAGCAGACGTGAAGCTTACCATCAGTCGCAAGACTATGTCACGAGCTTAAAGCTCTAGTTGTCACAGCAACTCTCATGAGCAGGCGTGAAGCTCACGATCAGTCGCAAGACTTTCTCGTGATGTCACGAGCTTAAAGCTCTAGTTGTCACAGCAACTCTCATGAGCAGGCGTGAAGCTTACCATCAGTCGCAAGACTTTCTCGTGATATCACAAGCTTAAAGCTCTAGTTGTCACAGCAACTCTCATGAGCAGACGTGAAGCTTACCATCAGTCGCATAACTTTCTCGTGATGTCACGTGCTTAAAGCTCTAGGTGTCACAGTAACTTTCATGAGCAGACGTGAAGCTTACCATCAGTCGCGAGACTTTCTCGTGATGTTATGAGCTTAAAGCTCTAGGTGTTAAAGAAACTCTCATGTGCAGGCGTGAAGCTTACCATCAGTCGCAAGACTTTCTCGTGATGTCACGTGATAGCAAAAACATGGATACATAGTAGCAATAGTACCTCAGTGCATACATACATAACCCTTTTACAAACTGGCTGGTAAAAAAGACGTATTTAACTAAGGACGTAATTAAAAGTGAAAATGTTAGAAAATTTATCAATTACTAGCTGGCTGATGATGATGATGATAATAAAAAAGTATCCTATATGTTATTTCAGCGCCTTATCTACCTAATACCAAATTTTATTTAAATCCATACATACAAACTTTCACATTTATAATATTAGTAGGATGAGGAGCAACTCTGAGTGACATTTCAAGGCTCTAACTCACATCATTTTTATCAGAAGCCAAGCTAAATAGATTATGACGTAACCAAAAACGCCTATAATATAACACTGTTTGGTATTTTGTCTATTATTTGATAAACTTTTTGAGGTACCCAGTTAGTAACTTGCCATGACATCCGCACATCTGTTAGGCAGCTGTCCGCTTGTCCTACATTAAAACACGTGTTGTGTGCGAAGAAATTGTGAGAACCTATTGCGATTTGGTTTTAATATGCCTATTGGTGGTTTTATTAGTTTTATAGTTTGTTCTGTTATGAAGCGAAAATGTATGGAATTAGTTTCGAGATTTGTATAGTCAATGCGAATAAGCTATGTCTGGTGTTTTTCTATGTTTTGTTTTACAACATCCACACATACATTTGTTCAGGTCCCAAACTAGGCAGAGCCTGTACTATGGTAACCTGATGACTGATATACATACTTATTACATATACACACCCAGATAGTGGTCAGACAGACATGTTCATGCACACAAATGTTTGACCTGTCCGAGGATCGAACCCGGGACCAGCGGCTCAGAAGGCAGGGGTGCTACTAACTGCGCCAACCGGCCTGTCATTTGCAAGTTGAGGTGTCAAAGAAGAAATCTTATAGTTTTTATTTTAACTTAATTTTATTTATTTTATAATCTTCCAACCTGCTTTTTAAATCTTTTGACCTGCATTAAATCAAATTAAAAAGTAGATGATGAGTGTGATACAGTTATATGCAGAAAGTTCTGTGTAAATCTTGGCAGACGCAAACTTTATTATCATGATGATATTATAATTATTGACTCGTGGTCCTACCAACTTTGTCCCACCAGTCTCATGTTTCCACTAGCTTAGGGCTAGTGGTCACACGATTTATTTCAACTAAGTCTCACTGATATCAATATTTGGACGATTGAATCATGGTTCCTAAACTAAATAAATTATCGTACTATTAGGCATCGAGCTATTATACTAAGTAGTAATAATTCCTCAAAGCTAGTAGGTAAGAAAGTGATGCATGTCTATACTTGATAACATTAAATAAAAACAGAATGAATTTCAAGGAAGAGTCCATTCCATATTCTTCAAATTTCCCGTGGCGGCATCCATTTAAATTCTTAATATAATACTTGCAGTATCTTTGAAATCTGATAAAGCAATTAAAAAACCGATTCCCAGCAACACCAACAAATCATCGTAATTAAAAAAAATGCGTTAATCAAACTCAAGTTACAACACAATCCAAAAACCGTACAGTACTTCACTAAACTTGACGATAAATAACAATCTGAGAACCATAGCTCATATAAAATATCATAGTTCATGCGAGAACCATAACTTCTTAGTGTTCGTATATTAAAATTGTTGAGATTTGTCTAACATACTAGTAAATTACCTCCCATGCTCGCGCAAGCTGACATCGGATTCAACAATGTTAAGCCTGACACATTTTTCATATAATTTATCTGGAGATTCTCGCATGAGACGTCGTCGAGCCATAATTTACAAAAAGTTACAGGGACACACGTAGGAGGCATGAAGGGGCATTAAATTTTAGATGAGAATAACGGCTTAAAACAAAATTGCTTTTGGTACTACTACTTATGCTAGTCATTTTACTTTAGTTGAATGAAATACATAAATTAAATCAGCTCGTTCAATAAGCTCAAGGATGATGAAACTGTACAAACGAGGCCAAAAGGGTTCCCTTGAAAAAGTACAGAAACATCCTAGATTTTAGTAATTCCCAAGAACAGCGGAGCTTTACCAATATAGCGGTGCGAGCGTGGATTGTCGATATGATAAAATAACCCGTAAAAGACAGCCCGATATATAGCTATCGCAACTAGATCCATACTAGTTACAAAGGAAGAGTTTAGAGAAAAAATTATCATGAGATCAGAGCTCGCACGGCTGTTGGGAAAAAGCCTGCGAGACCAAGAGTTGATTTTACGATCGTTACGCGAGGCTGCCGGTGGTACAAAGCGTCGCCTACGCCACTAATGGGCGAACCTCAAAATCAAAAATTTTACAGGGGAGCCAAAAAACCATTTTTTCCGCCCGATTTCTTGTTTATTTTGGCCGTTAAATTCTAAATATTTCGTATAATGGAAATATGAAGATGCCAGTATATTCTATGATAATGGGACAACTGAAGGCATATATTTTTATTATTTTCAAGCCAGTAAATACTGAAAAAAATGATTTCAAAAAAGATACGCCTTTTAGTTGCGCTCTGCAAAACCAAGGATTATCTTTTACCTGCTCTTTTCTTAGAGTTATGGCCCCTATTTTGATATTAAAGTCGGCGAGTTATAATGAAATTAGATGATATAGGTACATATGTGTTGAATCCCAAATATATTTTGAGCAAAAGTTTTTAATGCAGACATATGTAATTAATTACAAAACTAAACGTTACAGCAGAAAACTAGACTAACTAATACTACTAACTAGTAAAAGCTAGTGTTGAGTTACTGAAAATGAAAATGAAATCATTTATTCTGTATAGGCCTACGGGCTATTACAAATGAATGGAATGAGCATCACTCCTTTTTTCAAAACTATTCATGTTTTTCTTGACATACATTAGATTTTCTTAGAGAACTGAGAGACAACAGTTAGAATGTTTATATCTTTAAACTTCTGTCTAAGGGAAGCTCTGGGGGCTAAGCTGTAGATAGCTCGTATTGTACTTGTTACTAACTAGAAATTTAACCATACCTATAAATTCAACAAAGACTGGCTCAGATATCGATTTTAAACTTTAAATACTCGTAGATCATTCAAGTACAATAACATTAATTTTAACCTATAAACATCCTAGTTCTTACAAGATGATACAAAATCAATACTCTAACTAATCGATACAAAAAATACTGTCAAGTTTCATTTTCATTCTATATTAGCTGGTATCTTACTCTTGGGGTAAATTCATATAATAACTTTTATATTGAAATTTATAGAGATAAAAATTTACATCTTCGGACGGGATTCGTACCCGCGTCTTCTGACTATCCGTGTCAGACGCCATGACCATCTAGGCCACCAACTTCATCGTCTCCAACGTTCAGCGTTCTTCAAGTTTTCTGATAGTAATGCGATTCTACTCTAGGGAATCGATTTATAATATTTTGTTCTCTCATTATATCAATAATCTTGCTATCTCTCAGTTTGAGACTTTTTACACGACCACCTGGAGTTTCTTGGCGCAGGATTCCGGACTGATTAGACATAACCAAGGAATTACGAATGAATTTTTCAAATACTGCAAATGTGTTCTAAACTAATGTTCTGTACACCTGGTATTTTGCCCATACAAAGAGAGATAATATTTAGGCGATCTTAGACGCCTAGAAACTTTGCCTTCAGGTAGGTGTGTCCGCTGCCTTGGTTCACATTCAGTAATATGTAGTAAAATGTAATGCCTCTTTAGAGAAGTTTCAACTGTATCATAATATTCGGCAATAATAACTTTCCAACCTTCAACATCTGTAAAACGGTAACACTGTCCATTGTTTTCTTTGCAATTTGCTACATTACAATATTCACCAAAAGCTATTGCAAGTACATTTTTTTGTGGACGGTGATATGTATAAATTGCTGGCCAGTAATTTGCAAGGTTTCAGCCAGTTTACGATTTTCAACTTTTTCATTATTGTCTAATGAAATTCGAGTCTAGAACCTTCAACAGGATATTGTACTTCAATATCGTCTGTCGATTTGCTATTTGAAAGATTTTTCTCTTAGATCTAATCCGGAGCTTTCAAGAGACTGAACAATGGTTTTATTTGTTTTAGCGCCAGAATGTCTTTTCTGTTTATGAATTTCACATGAAGTATGTCTTCAAAATGACTCCAGCATAAAAGTATATTGCATCTAAAACATGTGTTGAAAACATCATCTGACCAGTCAGGAACTTCACAAGTTTGTGGTGTGTATATGACGGAGAAAGACACCACCGGAGTGTTTTTAAAAAGTGTGACGTCAGCATTGCTGACGTCACAATTGTTGTTTTCATGATGATCACTCATTTTTGGGTCCTCGAAGTAAAACTTCACAAGTACTTTTATAAGCTTCGTATATTCAACGAGCAGCGTAACAACGTCACAAAGAGGTCCGTACTGTACGGCGACTCGAGAGCGACTGAGACGAGCGCCTACCGTGCGGCCGTATTTATAGGACTCGGCGCACGTGCACGAGTTTACAAGTTTGTTGGTAAAGTATTGAAATTACAATCATAACATTAATTTTACATCGTAATCAACTCAAAAATAATCAACCGATGATTTATAAACTATTTTTAGGGCAATCAAATGATTAAACTTAATTATTCTCGACGAACTGTTGTAGTTGCGCCGATACGGCCATTCTGACAGGCGGTGCGTGCTCTGCACCAGCCTGATTGTGTATCTGAAACAACGAAATGGTTTTCTTCTGAGTTTGGTATCTGTAAGCAACTTGTGTTGCTTAGTGTTAATGAGTGTTGTAAAAATATTTAGAAGTGTTTTTAGGATGGTTGTGGGTACTCGTGGATACTCGTGGATACTCGTGGGTACTCGTGGATACTCGTGGATACTCGTGGATACTCGTGGATACTCGTGGGTACTCGTGGCGACATTTTATTTTTGTAGATTACAACAGTACACTAAGACATCTTAAGTGCACTGCCTTATTAATTTAGAATCTGTGGTGTATACGTGTCTACCCATAGTTCCACAAGGCGTCCCCACAGTATCTCAGGGTTCACTTGTGGATGCATCAAGGACCCGTGGTTAGCTCAAGGGTAACACATGGTTTAGCTCAGAGGTATCACTCTCCAGACATTTTATTCTTTTAGATTCTAGTTGCAAATATCGTGAAACATAATGAATGTTATACTTGCCGGTTTTAATCCGATGATGCGTGTTCGTCGTCGTGAGTTATCTGGACTGACTGGCCAGCTTGAGATGTGGATCACACTTAATCAGGGGCGGTTGCAACGTTGTTTTGCAGTGTATCGAGATCATATCCATCATTTGCATCATAAACTGGGGAGGGCATCCGACTATATGAGTAGTTGGATGCATATTCGTTGTGTGGGACGATCCAGCAGCGATGGGTACCCCTGAAAGGTATACTTCTTGATTGTAAGATGTGGGTCCCATTGACATGAATGGTATCCCGACGGAAGCTGGTATTCCCGCAGCGATTGGTGTAGACGTCATGCCTGTGGTAATTCCCGTTGTGATGGGCTGCATGGTATTAAAGTTGTTTGCTGGTACTCCTGAAGTGTTCAATGAGGCAGGGCCTATCAGCCTGGTACTGCCCTGCGCTGTTCCAGTCGTGACAGGTTGAACCGAAGTCGATGAGGATGTGGTTGGAACCAGAGCTTGTTCTGATCCCACTTCTGATGACGGAGAAAGCACCTCCGGAGTGTTTTTAAAAAGTGTGACGTCAGCATTGCTGACGTCACAATTGCTGTTTTCATGATGATCACTCATTTTTGGGTCCTCGAAGTAAAACTTCACAAGTACTTTTATAAGCTTCGTATATTCAACGAGCAGCGTAACAACGTCACAAAGAGGTCCGTACTGTACGGCGACTCGAGAGCGACTGAGACGAGCGCCTACCGTGCGGCCGTATTTATAGGACTCTGCGCACGTGCACGAGTTTACAAGTTTGTTGGTAAAGTATTGAAATTACAATCATAACATTAATTTTACATCGTAATCAACTCAAAAATAATCAACTGATGATTTATAAACTATTTTTAGGGCAATCAAATGATTAAACTTAATTATTCTCGACGAACTGTTGTAGTTGCGCCGATACGGCCATTCTGACAGGCGGTGCGTGCTCTGCACCAGCCTGATTGTGTATCTGAAACAACGAAATGGTTTTCTTCTGAGTTTGGTATCTGTAAGCAACTTGTGTTGCTTAGTGTTAATGAGTGTTGTAAAAATATTTAGAAGTGTTTTAAGGATAGTTGTGGGTACTCGTGGATACTCGTGGATACTCGTGGGTACTCGTGGATACTCGTGGATACTCGTGGATACTCGTGGGTACTCGTGGCGACATTTTATTTTTGTAGATTACAACAGTACACTAAGACATCTTAAGTGCACTGCCTTATTAATTTAGAATCTGTGGTGTATACGTGTCTACCCACAGTTCCACAAGGCGTCCCCACAGTATCTCAGGGTTCACTTGTGGATGCATCAAGGACCCGTGGTTAGCTCAAGGGTAACACATGGTTAGCTCAGAGGTATCACTCTCCAGACATTTTATTTTTGTAGATTACAACAGTACACTAAGACATCTTAAGTGCACTGCCTTATTAATTTAGAATCTGTGGTGTATACGTGTCTACCCATAGTTCCACAAGGCGTCCCCACAGTATCTCAGGGTTCACTTGTGGATGCATCAAGGACCCGTGGTTAGCTCAAGGGTAACACATGGTTTAGCTCAGAGGTATCACTCTCCAGACATTTTATTCTTTTAGATTCTAGTTGCAAATATCGTGAAACATAATGAATGTTATACTTGCCGGTTTTAATCCGATGATGCGTGTTCGTCGTCGTGAGTTATCTGGACTGACTGGCCAGCTTGAGATGTGGATCACACTTAATCAGGGGCGGTTGCAACGTTGTTTTGCAGTGTATCGAGATCATATCCATCATTTGCATCATAAACTGGGGAGGGCATCCGACTATATGAGTAGTTGGATGCATATTCGTTGTGTGGGACGATCCAGCAGCGATGGGTACCCCTGAAAGGTATACTTCTTGATTGTAAGATGTGGGTCCCATTGACATGAATGGTATCCCGACGGAAGCTGGTATTCCCGCAGCGATTGGTGTAGACGTCATGCCTGTGGTAATTCCCGTTGTGATGGGCTGCATGGTATTAAAGTTGTTTGCTGGTACTCCTGAAGTGTTCAATGAGGCAGGGCCTATCAGCCTGGTACTGCCCTGCGCTGTTCCAGTCGTGACAGGTTGAACCGAAGTCGATGAGGATGTGGTTGGAACCAGAGCTTGTTCTGATCCCACTTCTGATGACGGAGAAAGACACCACCGGAGTGTTTTTAAAAAGTGTGACGTCAGCATTGCTGACGTCACAATTGTTGTTTTCATGATGATCACTCATTTTTGGGTCCTCGAAGTAAAACTTCACAAGTACTTTTATAAGCTTCGTATATTCAACGAGCAGCGTAACAACGTCACAAAGAGGTCCGTACTGTACGGCGACTCGAGAGCGACTGAGACGAGCGCCTACCGTGCGGCCGTATTTATAGGACTCGGCGCACGTGCACGAGTTTACAAGTTTGTTGGTAAAGTATTGAAATTACAATCATAACATTAATTTTACATCGTAATCAACTCAAAAATAATCAACTGATGATTTATAAACTATTTTTAGGGCAATCAAATGATTAAACTTAATTATTCTCGACGAACTGTTGTAGTTGCGCCGATATATACGTTATCGTCGGAAGCACTACATGTTTCTAGGTTTTCTAAAACTGAACTGAAAGAGGACTTATTGTAACTAATAGTGATCGATTCAACTCAATGTAGTTAGAACTTATATCATGATGGTTGACTACATCAATATCTTGTAGGTATTGTACTTCCATGCATGGTACAAGGTACGACTACTTTAAAATTTACTAAGCACAAAAATAAGGAACACCTGTCGCAGGACTTATATATATATATATCATTGAGGCAGAAACGTTCTTCACATGATCTTAACATCGGAAGATCCTGTAAGACTGTAAAAGAGTTCAATCTTCCGGGCTGGTATTCAACATGGTCATATACGCCTGATACATCGTTATTTTCTAATTGTTCCAAATTATCACTTTGATCAGTAGGACAGGTAATCTGTTATCCTTTGTCAGAATTTTGCATTTAGTTTGCGATATACATAATAATATAATGTTTAGGGTTACTTGTATGTATTACCTTATACCTATTGATTTTAATCATGAGGACCAAAAAATTTATAGTTATAGTACCAAAATACATGCTAAGTATTTATTATAGTTACGTAGTGTTACGTTAGTACTCAATTGTTAAGTATTTTCCAAACAAATATAATTAAATAGACAACACACGCGCTTCTTTAATGTATAGCCGGTGCCGAGGATCGCCAAATTGAAATACATATAAACAAACAATAGCAAGTCGCCACGAAAGGGCGATACTGAGTTAGGTCTTTCTGCAATACTCTGTTGTCCCGCACATTAGGGCGAACCTTAAATTTCGCCTTTTTGTAAAATCTCACTAGAATAGATTTTGAAATACGCCCTGAATAAAACTTTGTTGTTTTTATGTTTAGAGCTTCGTCTTTTTGCGACGACCTAGAGCTCGACAAATGGAGCATTTCTGCATATAAAACTCATTTTTGACCATTTGTATGAGGTTCGCCCTTGTGCGCCGCAGGCGACGAAAGGATAATTAACTGCTTCTAAGGAAGCGGGAATGCAGTGCTCTGCCTTTCCGTCACCGCAAATCCCCCTCGTGTTGTCCTTAACCAGCACTTTCTATTATAATTAAATTGAGTTGGAACCCAGTACGTTATCAACATGCCATAATTGCTGAATACATATAGGCATGTCTGATTACTATTATTAAATTTGTACAAAATGCCGAACGAGAACTCCTTAACTCCGTTCCCTTAATCTGTCCGAATCAGCAAGACTCATTCGAGTTAAGTTTCATTCATAAATCTATTGTTATTTTTTGCGCTGATGCGGACGGGTTAACCCGTTGAATATTAGCCTAGCCTAGCCTTCCAGAACCGCGAATGTAATAATTGACAAAGTCACCGGACGATGTCTTTAATCCATCACTCTTTCAATATCATCAATGTCAGCGATAAGAATCATAAATTTTTTTTCGTATAACCTAGAGTAATAAGACTTTAATTTAGTAATAAATACTAACATCTCATAATAGCGGCATTATAACATTTGTTTTCTTATTTTGACGTTAAAATACACGTTCAATACAAAAAAAAAATACACTAAAATGTACACCATAAACTGATAGTAATCTGATAGTATCATACATCAAAACATAATGCTTACGCAATAAAAAGATAACAATGTAGCCATTGTTGCGCGGGTGCACATTTTTCAAATTGCCCTTATATTCGGTTTCTTTTTTAATTCGCATAAAATTACTAAAAATAAATACTTATCCTGAATGGTTTAACCAACTGAAACCAGGTTTCTAATTGTATAATGTATTGGAACAGTAAGTGTTAATCACAAACAAGAATTTTGTTTGAAATTGAAGAGGTAGCGCACGACACGGTTTGGCGGTTTTTTGCTTGTACACATGGTGTACGCGCGACTCTATGCGTTATGAATAAAAACTGATAAATGAACATTATGTGATAATGATAATGATAAATAAATTATCGGGGAGGACATAATATGTTTCATTAATAAGCTCAAGTTGACTTTTATTCACCCGTATTAACCATTTATACAATTATGTTCAAGACTTAGGAATTACTCGTCCTAATTTTACCAAGTCAAGTCATTAGAATTTTTAGTGAAGCCCCCACATCAGAATCTGAATACGTCCCAGTAAACTTCGCTTGCCAAGAATACAATAAAGCAATATGCCGCGACATTAATTACGAGTTATCGTAAAGTATGGAGTCGTCATACCGCTTGTTTCCTGCAATAAACACGACGTGACACCCTGTAGTTTGAGCTTGCACTCTGTACAGATACTTAAGTCTTTGATGTTGGTAAATAATATCTCCAAAATACTACATTATATCTTTTTAGTTCTATTAGTCATAAATTGTGAAAAGTGTTTTTTGATAAGATAAAACAAGCTATCGATGAGGTTAACTACATTTCAAGCCAACGTATTATCGGGGAACGAACCTTTTTATAAAGCCTTCATGAAACCTTTAGTTTTAACCATAAAATCCTAATAATCATTAGCACCACTTTAATTTTAAACTATTATTAACAGGCAAAACACTCACGCTAGGGATCGAATATGTCGACCCCGATTCCGAGCATATCGGATGCTCATCTTCAGGGCGAGTGCGCAGCGGCGTCTGCGTGCTTGCGACGTACACGTCAGTGATATGCTCAACACACGAGTCGACGTATTTGATCCCTAACGTGTCTTGTCGATTGGTAGAAATTCAAGATGTGTCAAACTCACGAGAATGTCAATACAAAAACCAATTTAATGAATATACTTACAATTAGTTTAGGTATTTTTTAATGGTCTTGTTGTTACAACATTCGGTGGCTTAACAGGTAAGATTCTATAGATGTCGTCAGTCTTTCTGATAGGGGCATCATTCTTTTGTCTTTCTTTTTTTTTCTCCAATGCTTATAGTTATCTTTATTAGTTATTAGATTACATCATCAGCCAGAAGACCTTTACTATTGAGGCTTAGGCTTTTTTACGCAATTTGAACCCAACAATAAACGGCTAGAATCTATATTCATTAGCAGTTTATTGTTGCTAGATAAATTAGGTCCAATTCAAGAAAATAGGTTGCTATATAAATTCTCTTTGAAATGTTTAATAAGAATTCTCACCTGGCTATTCCGTTTGGTGGCCTGTTAGCTTAGTTAATAGTGATCTTCGAGGCACGGGGACCCAAATTTAGTACCTACCTAACCGGCGCACATACATCTGTGATGAACAAAAATGTTTATTATCGACTAATTATTGATTGTTTTAATGTTATTTTGACGGTTTAACTTACGCGGTAAGTATAGTCTGTAATACTTACGAAAGTTTCAATTATTGATTGTGTATGTAATGTTGCCATAACATCTCTGAAAAGTATACAGAAAGTTAAGTCTACCGCAGACTTATTCACAACTGTCCAGTAAGAAGCGAGATTTTAAATTTGGTCTGTCCAGTAAGTAAGTATGTAATTTACTTACTGGACAGTAGGTCATCCTCTTTAGATCTGCTTAGAAAAAAACATAGAACCAGACACAGATTAAAGTTTAGCCATTATAACATGGTTATATAAGGGAGGCTCTAAATATTTATCTATCTGTCGAGCTATCTACCGACAGAACTGTCGGTCTAGCGCTCGACGAGTCAACATCTCCTGAGGATGCCTCGTGTGGAGGCGAAACACGTGTCGAATCGTTTTAGGTTGATTGGGTTGTTTTGTGTGTTGTTTATTATGTATTGTTCCTGTTTGCAGTTTGTGCGGGAGGGAGGGTGGTGCACACCGCAACTCGGTCATAAGCATTATTTTTAGCGGAAGTGTCATTAGATTTTTCTTCTTCTATTGTTTTTGATGGTGGCAGTACTTCCCCGGACGAACTCATTCATAAAAAGTTCTACTGCACTAAATTTTCTTGTATTTACACATCTACTAAGTTATTACTGTATTTGCTAATGTGTGTTATGTTGGTGAACGTGTACAATAAAGTGTTATGTATCTATTAGTTTTGAAATCTCAACATTGCAAAATGTAGGTAGGTATAACGCCAATAATAGTACGAGTATTAGTCTTCAATACTTATATGACAACTCAACTATACCTTGGTAACGAGGCTCACGAGTATGCAATTAGCTAAATTAGAAATTCCAACTAGAAAATTCCGCTTGCAGCACGTTAACAGCTGTGGCCTGCGTCTAGGTATCCCACTATAAATAATCAGTAGGACATTCGCATGCGAGGCACAAAGAAGTCGATATGAGTAATTATGGATAGCTCGAAGTCGATGCCAGCTCTGATTTACTGTGTCCTATGGATGAACGTAAATTTAAAAGAAATAATAGGTATGATGAAGGAGGAATGGTTCTTTATATTTTTATTGTGCGCCGAAGACTGATTTGTAAAACTTCAATGTTATTTGACCCACCAACTTTTATTTGAGCTTTCCTATAGCTATATATATTGTAACTACACTTTTACATTAGCATTTAAATAATAGTACATTATGCTACAAGTGTGTAATGTTGGTGAATACCGCTGAGGCGCCATTGAGTCCCGAGCCGTAGGAGACGGTCTTGAGAGAGCCAAGTAGTCATCAATACACACGGTTATCATACGACCTTTTTAAACATACTTGTGAAGAAAATTATCCTAAAAATAATTTGATTTAAACGGGATAAATTAATCAGTTTTCCTATGCGCGCGCATCTAACAATGGCGGTCGGCCATAGATTATAAGATTGAGGTTTCTTTATTTTGGCTATTCGCAGATATCGCTTCAGCCACGTACAAAATGGGGAATTGCAAGTTTCCTTTGTAACAGAGAAAAGAAAAGTTATATTTGAGTGAAAGTTTTATTTATTAAACACTTACAGGTTGAAATTATCTATTTAAATGCGAAGTTTCATGAAACGAGCAATCAATAGGTACCTACATTCATTTATTTGTACTATTGAACACGATCTTTTTGTATTGAAACTTTTTCAAGAACAAAGCAACTCGACCAGTAAAATAAAATAATACTCTATAACTCACTTGTGAATAATAGCAATGAAAAAGTCACAGTTTGGTTACAGGTGTCATTATGTGCCTAATTGCGGTGAAATTAAAGCCACTTTATGAGCAAGTGTGTTGAAAAATAGTTTTATGTATTGAAACATTTATTAAGAAAACCGCTGTTGCACCTTGACTGATATAATCTAAATTCTAAATTTACTTTGTTCCAGAAAATTAGAATTATAATATTTTTTTAAAAACTAATGAATTTCTTAATAATATCGCTCAAATTCGATATGTACCCGAATATCATTAAATACTATATATTATGTATAAATTTATTGTGGAGACACCACAGAAGGGAATAACGAAGATAGTGATACAGTCAACGCAATGGTTCAGTTATTGTAGGCCCACATTTATCGCAAACGGAAGCTAATTTCCCTACGTTCGTACTCTGCCACCGCTTGGAGCTGTTTATACAAGTACGTAATCAATCAATTATAATGATATGAATCCTTACAGAAAAAAAACAAGATTTCTTTACATACTGTTACTTCTCATCTCAGCCGTTGGACGTCCACTGCTGAACATATGCCTCCCTTATGATTTTCCAAAAGTACCGGTTGGAAGCGACCTGCATCCAACGTCGTCCTGCAACCTTTATCAGGTCGTCTGTCCACCATGTCGGTGGACGACCTACGCTGCGCTTGCCGGTCTGTAGTCTCCACTTCAGAACGTTTCGGCCCCATCGGCCATCTGTTCTGCGTGCTATGTGCCCTGCCTACTGCCACTTAAACTGGCTAATCTTCTGGGCTATGTCGGTGACTTTAGTTCGTCTACGGATAAGGATCTCCTCATATCTGATTCGATCACGTAGAGAAACCCCGAGCATAGCACATTATATATAGTCACACAACGAGCTATGGCGAGTGCTATGCTCGGGGTTTCATACTGTTACGTACTTGTTAAGAATGACCTAGGATGTCTGGACGAGATCGCTCTTAGCGATAAGACCACCTATTGTACATACTTTTTTAAGATATTGTTTTTTTATTTCAGTTTTTTGGGTGTCAATAAAGTTTATTTTTATTGTATTGCACTCGTAGATGCGTATGAGACTGCAATACTATAACAAATGGGGTTCTGATCGAACTGTGCTAAGTCTTGCTGTGCAAGAAATACACTATGCTGCTATAATGCTGTACCTGTATATTTCCTTGTGTTTTTATGCTTTACTATAATACTACCTATGTCTATACTATATATATAATACTATACTATATTACTACCTATATACTGTTTTACCTATATTCTATGTTTTTTGAAATATTTTCGTATAATTAGTTTTATTGTAAAAGGTATCTAGATATATATTTTTAACTAGATTTATTTGATATGGAAATATATCTGGAATTAAGTAATTTTTTTGACATTAAGTAAATAACAAAATGATTTTAATGTAATATCCAATTCCTACTTTTATCTTATAAGCCTATAATCTGAATCATAATGTTGGTTTAAAGCAATTTTTTTGTTGAATATCTATTTTTTACCATTTTATCTGACGGCTATTCCATCTTGACCACTCCCGTCTATGTGCGTGTTTTATTACATTAAATACTGCCAATTCAAACGCTCGCGGCTCGATGTCGCACTTGGCTGATTAATAGCTGGATTATCCAAGATTATGTTTGGGGTTTTATCGGTTTTTGTGTTTGATTTAGTTCGGATTTATATTCAACGGGACTAAGTTCGTGTCGAAATAAACTGGTTGTTTGTTTTGGTAGTTCAAGGAGACTTGCCTAGTCGTTATAAAACTGTTAAACTTAGTTAAACTTACCTAGTTATAGTTATAACTTTGTTGGGGAGCCACTAGCACTTTTTAACTTTGTAGAGAAATTGATTGTTAGTCTGGTTATAGTCTATTTCTCATTATTGACAACAGCATTCTAACAGGTCTAAAAAAACAACTTATAATTTAGTTCCGATGCTTAAATCATATCACTATTAGAAAAGTTATACATATTCTCCTTTATATATTCGTATGAAAAGAACGATTGTTCATAGTAAGCCATTTTTAAGTTGACCTTTGAAAAAAGTCCTAAAGAAAGTGTCACGTATATTGGACGCCTAGGCCTTTATTAATAAACGTTGCGTAAACCTATATTAGGCGTAACATGCTTCGTCTTGCTTTCACGCGTGACGTGATGTTTTAACTACACCGGGTGTAAGCCAAGTTTATTAATAAGGCCGCTAGATTTTAGTCCGCTACTAGCCGGCTTTGTCTCTCTGGGTAGAATGCCGTGTCCCTGCTATGATAATAGTAAATATCAGCAGTAGATATTAATAATATAGAAGGAGGTCAATCGTCGAGTCCAACTCCAACTGGGCGGAGTTCCGGAAACTTCTCCGTCTCCGAAGTCTTCTCGGCAAAAATACCTCAGTGCCTAAAGACAAGAGTCTTTGACCAATGTGTGTTACCAGTGATGACATATGGCACTGAAACGTGGTCTCTTACTATGGTCTTCATAAGCAAGCTTAAAGTCGCACAACGAGCTATGGAAGGTTCGAGGTTTCTCTACGTGATCGAATCAGAATTGAGTAGATCCTTATCCGTAGACGAATTAAAGTCACTGACATAGCCCAGAAGATAAGCCAGTTGAAGTGGCAGTGGGCAGGCCACATAGCACACAGAACAGATGGCCGATGGGGCCGAAAGGTTCTAGAGTGGATACCACAGACCGGCAAGCGCAGCGTAGGTTATCCACCGACAAGGTGGACTGACAACCTGATAGCAAGACGACGTTGGATGCAGGCCTCTTCCAGGAAATTTGTAGGGGAGATCTATGTTCAGCAGTGGACGTCCTACGGCTGAGATGATGATGATGAGTAATAACAGGAATGGTTACCCTTTTTACCCACACATGTCGCAATTCCTGAAAAAATTTATGATTTCTGAGAAAACAATTGATTGGACAAATATGGCGATTGGCAAGTCTACGGGTTATTAATTACAAATCGATTGAATACTCTTGCTGCTGTAGTATAGTTCCACTAACTATAAAGTATATTGGCATCTTTAAAGCAAATTAATGTTTCTATGAGATCCTATAAGGAGACGGTACATGTGTATGGCTCATCTGGAGTTAAGTGGGAACCTGTCTAGGACAGATGCTATTCAACACAAGTGACGAACTGCAATGCGCCCATAACCCTGAGACGCACTCAAATAAAATACGATTACTTATTCTGTGCCCATACCTCTTAAACCAGTGGGCCGAGCACGAATATCTGCTTAAGTGTAACGTTATCGTTCAGGTATTCAGCACAAACTAACACGGTATTGCGAAAATTACAACTTCGCAGTAGAAGAGAGTATGGTGACAGTATTTCTACGGACGAACTCATTCACATATATTTTGCTCTAAATATCTACTACATTTACATCAAAACTTTCATTACGTGTTCAAAATGCTAATACCATAACAGGTTCAAAAAATACTTTATTCAGAATTACGGGTGCCACTTAGTTCTTAGCAATATACCTAGGGATGTAATTTGGGATCATTACTGCGGCCGCCCGATGCAAAACATCCAAGGGACATTTTTTCAATTATCCCAGCAGCCGAGAACGCAATCAGAATTTATTATAAGAACATGTAATTTTGTATTGTGATTGTTTATTTGTAACGGTACATGATCTCTACACAAGAAGTCCTCTAGATTATGTAGTCATTTATGCTACTTAAATCATTTGCGGTTGTTTTTATTTGAGTAATGACTATACTTTAAAGTTATTTAGATAAATATTGACTAAAACATAAGTAAAAATAGGTATTTTCATTAAGTTATTTACGCTGATTTAGGACCACACTCCCACATAACACCGACGTGAAATAACATAGCTTGCTATTGCGTTTCGTCGGTATGTGGGAGGTTCTGGAGGCTAAAATTCCCCCTTTCCCATTATATCTCTCCTTCCCCTTCCCCCTCCACCCTCACCCCTTTTATCTCTTCCTTCCTATCATCCTTTCTCAAAGGTCGGCAACGCATCCTCGAGACCTCTGGTATTGCGGATGTCCGTGGGCGACGCTATCACTTACCATCAGGTGAGCCGCTTGCTCGTTTGCCAACCTATCCCATTAAAAAACAATTAGTTAAAATTATATTTTATTTTATTTTATTATTAATTCATTCAAAAACATACAGCTGAAATCATGTCCTCCTTATTTTTTGGAAGTCAGTAAAACTAAAATGGTCGAACATTCATGTTACACTGTAAGTATATACCTCAAATTAAAAATATGTATTGCTAAAAGCAGTAACATTATTAATTCTAAAGGCATTTAGCACCAACTGTGCATAAATAGCCAGCCCAGTCGTATCTCACTACCTCTTCTGATTAGTTCAATTCAGTCAGTACTGCCAACGAATAGCAATGTCCTAGTTAGGTACTGTTATACAAGTGCATCCTTGGTCTCAGCATCCTTTTCGCTTAGGAACACCGCACACTCGATACAAATGAACATCTGTATTCTTGAAAACCAATTCGTCAACGAACATTTTGAAAACCAACTGTCGAATTTGGTTGTACATTTTCTTTTAGCTTTGAAAATTACGTGCATATTTATTTGGGAATATTATTGTTTGTTTATTTTAGAATTGCTTTCATATAAGGTAAATTACATCAATTTGAATGTACAGTAAAAAGTTAAAAATTAAAGAATGATTCACATTTTAAAACACACAAATATAGTATATAAATTCTGTTTAAAGTTAACCCTAATAGTACTTTTATTCACTTCATGTTTAAATTATTGCGTTGTGTGACTTATTTGATCAGTCTGGTTCTTAGCTCAATTATAGTGGTCTATGTGAACAACACATATTTTTTTGATTTGACCGAGCAAGTGCAAAGCACGACGGAACGTTTTTGCAATAGCTTGGACAAAACATTATTTCGTATGTCCGGATGTCCGGCTGTGTTTCTCTACAGGTCGCATTTCTAAACCGATTCTCGTGAAATTTTGTAAGCAATTTCTATAATATTTTTGTCTATTTATGTTTTAGCAAAATTTTCGATTTTCAGTGATAAGCATTTTAATTTAAGGTGCGCGTTGTATATTTATTCAGTTTAATTAAGTATGCAAGTATATGTTCTCGAGGTCTACAGCTCACAGGGCCTTTAGTATAATGTAGTTATATTATATAAAAAAAAAATGGTATTGCTTACCATAACTTTTTAAATTCTAAAAACTGACTTTGGATACAGGTTTCTTCTCAAAAGCCCCAAGAATTGAATGACTAGATTTATATGATTTTTGCTGAATTTCGTTCGGCAGCATAATTGAAATAACAGTATTATTACATAATTTAAAAATTCTTTAATTTCCAAATTATTTGATAAATGGTTTGTCTGTCACGATATGAAAATAGAGAAACTATATTTATGTGTTCATACGTTATTAAATGTCGTCAATGAGAGTCTACTAAATAACAGTTATTAAAATACATAAATGATAATTAATTTGATAAATATGATATAATTATTTTGGAGTATTTGACAAAGAGTAAGCATGAGCATTCAGAGCAGACACTCTCACGAAAGTGTCGGCAAGCAGTGGCGTCGAGTGGCGGGTCGCCACTTTCCTTCAAATATGGTTGAGGAAGGCGATGGCTGCCACATGCGTCAACTCGTAAACGGGTGCTGTCTGCGGGGACCGGTCTACTTTGAATGCTGATACAAACTCAGAAATGAAAAAGCCCATAAATAATATAACATAAATAAATCCTATGTCCTATATAAAGTATATATTGTTTCTATAGTATTACTTTTTTAAAGCACTAACGGCTGCTTAGCGATACCAAACATTGTAATTTTTAGGGAGCAAAAATAACATTCTTTTATGGGACAATGTATACGATTCTATAATAAAGTTCCCAATGTTATCCGAGATTTGCCTATTAATAAGTTTAAAATTACTATTAAAACTAAACTCTGTCAAAAAGGTTATTACAAAATTTCGGATTACTTGGAGGATAAAACAGCTTGGGACTGATCACTCCAATAAATTATCTTGAGGAAAAGCGCACAGATATGTCATTAGAGATAATGAATATCGAGAATAGGATTGATACAATGGAGCGAAATTCGCGTAAAACTTCCATAGAGGTCGGGGTGTTCCCAAACAGCAGCAGGAAAAAAAACAAGACCTATATAAACTGGCCCATATGCTGATGAAAACCTTAGGAGTTGATTATGAGCATACTAACTTGAAGGATGTTTATCGCTTACCAGTTAGGGCAGATACAACTAAATCGACTTTGGTCATTGAACTATGCAGCACCTTAATAAAAACCAATACAGTTGAAGCATACAGGAAGTTCAACAAATCATACAAACTCTCCTCGCATCACCTAGGACTGGCTGGTCAGGAAGTAAGACTGTACATGTCAGAACATATGACAGCCAAAGACAAGCAGCTACACTTTCTGGCAAAAGACTTTGCCAAAAATGAAGGATATACCTTTTGTTGGGTCGCTAATGGAAGGGTTTACCTCCGCCAAAAGGAAGGGGCCCCACATATACTGGTAAAGAATGAAGAAACCCTTAGGCAGCTAAGAAACAATAAATGACTAGATATTTGTATTCAAACTAGTTGGTATATGTTCTGTAAATATCGTTATAAACCCACGAGTAACTATTTACAAACGTGTACAGAAAATTTTGTAAATATGTTATACAACTTTTCTATGCAGGACATAAAATTCACTGTGCACTGTATGTACTTTTTCACTCTTAACACACATAACAAAAACACACACACAACTGACTTACTCATCAAGAATTATAATAAAAAAATTATTACATTTTCTCATTACTTAACTCAAACCAGTTACATGATGATTGTAAGGAACTTGAACACTATCATCTTTGTAATTTCTAAATGTCATGAACATTTGCACAGACGCATATGGTCTTCTTTTCATAAATTATGGATCTAGTTGATGATATTGACAGCACGGCTATTGTAAATAGTACATGCATCGACAAACCAGAGCTATGTAAAAAATCACTGGATTATAAAGAAAATCTATTTACAGTAGTAACACAAAATATTCGCAGCGTGAGAAAAAACTTTAATAACTTCACAGTTTTTTTATCAAGACTCGGGTTCTTACCGGATATTATAGTTTTAACCGAGTGCTGGTTAAATATAAATTTTACACACATCTCATTGAGAGGATATCAATGTCATAGTTCCAAAAATTTTCTAAATCAGAATGATGGTTTGATTATACTGTCAAAAGATAAACTAAATGTGCAAATACGTGAACCCTCATTTAGAGATGGAAACTGTCTTATAGTAGAAATTAATCATTTATTCTCAGTAATAGCAATATACAGATCTCCTTCAATTGGAAATATTGACAACTTCATAGACTCCCTAGAAAATATAATCAAACAATTAAAATGTGAGAGTTTTATTATTACTGGAGACATGAACATTGATATTAAACCTCACTGCTCGCATCCTACTAATAAAGACAAATACTTGAACATGATTGAATATTACGGTATAATACCTGGGCACGAATTGCCAACACACGAATCGAACTGCATTGATCACGTTTTAGTAAAGTCTGCAAATAAAGTTCGTATTGCCGTATGCAAATCAGACGTGACAGACCATTACCCGCTGATAATAGGTATAGAACAAAAACCTAAATATAGTATTCACTCCATAATTCGAATTATTGATACTAACTACAATGGTCTTACTGAAAGTATTGAACACACTGACTGGTCTAGATTATATGAAATGTCAGATACCAATACTGCAGTAAATTTTTTTATCAACACTTTAAATGCTGTTATTAGCGCTCATCAAAACCTGCGAATTGTCAAAAATTCCACATTTATACGAAAAAAGAAACTCTCTACACTCATTGTATAAAAGGAACCCGAATGATAAAACTATAGAAAAAAAATATAAAACCTATCGAAACTATTGTAACAACCTACTGCAAAATTTAAAGAACGAGCATGATTCTAATCTTATAAAAGAAGGAAACGTGAGTAATAAAAAGTTGTGGGATGCCATTAAAACTGTCACTGACATGAAAAACACAAAATCACACAACTCTTCGCTCTTGACTTTATTAAACAGCCCAACGAATTCTTTGAATTATGCAAATAAATACCTTGCCACCATTGGTGAAAATTTAGCAACAAACATACTTAACGAACTTAAAGTTTCAGAATTTCAACTAGCTAACTCCGTTATACTTCCTAATAATAACCTTAACTCTTTTTACTTTGCACCAGTAGACCAACAAGAAACTATCGGTATACTAAGCACTCTTAAGACAGACTCAGCTCCAGGGCCCGATAATATTAGCAACAAAATTCTGAAGGCATGTAAAACATATTTAGCCAATCCTATTACATATTTACTAAATCTCAGTATGACCACGGGCGTTGTCCCAGAGTGTTTCAAAATTGCAAACGTCTGTCCTATTTTCAAAATGGGAGATTCACAAGACATTTCCAATTATAGGCCAATATCTCTTTTGAGTGCGCTATCGAAACTTTTGGAGAAAATCGTAAACAAACGGCTTCTTAATTTTCTGGAGAAAAACGGCATGTTATCAGAAAATCAATATGGGTTTCGAGCTGGCAGTTCGACGGAGGACGCAGTGGTATCTCTGGTCAATCTTGTCTCAGGACAACTAGATAAGGGCCAGAAATGCATTGGCGTCTTCCTCGATCTAGCAAAGGCGTTTGACACCGTATCACGCCCAATACTTCTATCTAAACTTGAGCGATTAGGTATTCGCGATATAGTATTGGACTGGTTTAGATCATACTTATCGAATAGAAAACAACGAGTGAAAGTTGATGGACAGCACAGTGACTTATATGAAGTATCCTTTGGTGTTCCTCAAGGAAGCGTATTAGGTCCATCTCTGTTCCTAATATATATTAACGACCTATGTAAGTTACCTCTGGGTAACGCACGCATGTTTACTTTTGCCGACGACACAGCTATAGTGTTTAGTTCAAATACATGGAAGGAAGTGTATGATCATGCGCAGGTAGGAATGGAAAAGGTTACTAAATGGATGAAACTGAATCTGTTAACACTAAACACGACAAAAACGAAATATGTTGAATTTAAAATTAGAAATCATGCATTACCTGAACTAAACCCACGAGCGCTCATAATTCACTCATGTGGTGGTAGTTATAGTAAAAGTTGTAAATGTCCAAATATTGAACGCGTTACCAGCATAAAATATTTAGGTGTCTTGATTGATGACAGTCTCTCATGGCAGGGTCACATAGATTTAGTCTGCTCTCGGTTACGTAAACTCAAGTATATCTTTATTAGATTGCGGAAAGTTGCAGACACAGAAACCATTAAATTGGTATATACCTCGCTATGCCAATCTGTCCTCAGTTACTGTGTTGTGGCCTGGGGAGGAGCATGTAGCACTTTCCTGCTAAGGGCTGAACGAGTCCAAAGGGCGATATTAAAAATTGCATTTAATAAGCCATTCAGATATCCAACCAAACAGTTGTTCAGTGAATGCAAATTTCTAACAGTCCGGCAACTCTTCTTATTGCGTACGGCTATTCGGCATCACAAACAGGCACCAAACGAAGTTGTAAAATCTAATAGGTCACAAAGGCAGATGAAATGGAATACTCCGATGCTCCGCACTAAATTTGCCCAAAAGTTTTATTTGTTCGTAGCACCATACATATATTCAAAAATGAATAAAATTCTTGATATCTTTAATTGCACGAGATATATTTGTAAACGGAAAATAACAAACTGGTTACTAAGTCTTGACTACACACAAACAGAAAACTTTCTTTCCATTTCAGCCTAATGCAAATGTTGGGAAAAAGTACTACTCTGGCAAATCTCACAACATCATAATTATAAAGTACTCTAATTCACCGAACCGTAATGGTAACATTAACAAAATACTGTAGTAAGTCACTAAATTAATTAACTTTAGCTATTTTGTTCGTACCGACACAAACGTATTCATGCTCGCACTCGTAAATAACACTTACATATCGACGCTGGAAAGGCAAAATTATCTAAGCGCCATTTTTGGCCATATTGAGTTACATACATTGTTGGAATCGCCAGATTTTTCTGCGTCGTTTGGTCTTACTCACGTCCTTCTCCGACGACTTTTAATGTCGCTTCGACATTTTGGAGTTAGCGAGGTTTCACTTTTTTTTCCTTACTAACCGACAAAAATATCGATCATTTTTGAAAATTTGGTGGTTGTCGCAATTGTGAAAAGCTAAATTTGCATTTGGTCAAGTTTGACTTCTCCGTTCGTACGGTAATTACTCCACTTAGTTAATTTTTCCAGTATCTGGCAATATAGTTTTAGGCGCATAGTATATTTTTGACTTCTATGGTTTTTTCCTACATGGCGTTTAGTATAAAATTGCCAGTTTTCTTTTTTTTTATATTCAACTGATCGGAAAATATTACCCGCCTAAAAGTACAACTAATTGTCGGTTAGTCAATTTTTACCTGCCGTTTTGAAGTGTTATTTTATTATTTAGGCAACTTTTACTTGAACGTATACGATTAACCAATGTCGGTTATATCTTATTGTAGTGTCACGCACAGGCGCAAAGTGTATTTTTACCTATAATAATTCGCATAAAAAATGTCGGTTACACCTACGGATAACGCGTAAGCAGTCGCTTGAGCATGCAGTGAAGCTACTTTCAAAGTAACTAAGATACTTCAGTGCGCGGCCGGTCGTCGCTTGGGAAACACGCGCGCGCTGCAATTCCGTTGTCACCTGAGGTACCGCTTACGCTTATCACATGACAAACACGAAAACTGTAAGTTGATCTAATAAATAAATTCGTTTTTTAAAACTGTTTTTGCGTTAGTACATGGTGTATCTTTATTTCAGAACAATGGACCAAAGAAAACGTAGTCATACTCTTCTGGAAAAGGCTCTTTTAAAATCGGGAATAGCGACCAAGGACGACTTACAGTCGGTATGTCCCTACCTATCATAATTTTCTTTGCATCTCTCATTGTTATTTCGTATTATTATTTATGTATGTATCTATACTAGTTTTCTGTTTTGCTATCATAGATAAGGGCTCCGTTTAGCTTGTTACTCATTCAAGGTCACGTCTCGTCACAAGCGCTAGCTATACCTACTACGGCCAAAGCCGTATGTATTAAAGTAATGTTGGTACCGGACCTACACAACTTTATTTTCAATTGCATTTAAGACTTTTCTCTCATGTTTATAAAAAGTGAGCCTACCTACTTACATACATACCTATTTAAAGTAGTTAGGTATGTATTTTTGTAAGGTATGTATTTTTCGATTATAAATAAATACACACATAGGTACCTACCCTATAATTTGGTCAGATTTAAAAAAAAATGTAACTTTTACTATGTTTCAGACCAGTAATATGTCTGAAGAAACTGACCTAAAGAAGCAGAAAGAAGCTGAACGTAAAAGTAAAAAACAGAAAACGAGTAAAAAAAATTCATCAAAAGCCTACCAGCCGTACCTTCACATTATTGCCGTCAGGATTCTACCCGGGTTTACTTGCCGCAGGAATACAAAAATATTGCACACGTATACAGCGTTTATAAAGAAAGCAACGTGAAAGCTGACATAGACATAGTTAGTGAAAAGATTTTCCGAAAAATATTTAGCGAGGAATTTTATATATTATTTCATGTCCCTAAAAAGGACGAGTGTCAGAAATGTTTACAGTTGCAACAAGGAGATCTCAGCGATCCAAAAAAAAGAAAGAAAAGGAAGATCATGAAACTGAAAAAGAAGAAAGTTCAAATAGATTTTCTACTCATAAATCTATACACAAAACTGATCCTTCCACATTATGTGCAAGCTTTGACTTGGAAAAGGTGTTGAATACTCCACATGGCGAGTCAATGCTGCTTTATTATTCAAGAACAATAGCGGTATATAATCTATGTTTCTACAAAAACGGAACACGTAGAGTAACTTGCTATTATTGGGATGAAAGCAACGGAAAAAGAGGTGCAAATGAAATTGCAAGTATTCTCCACAGTTACATAAAATCTGTGGATGAAAGAGAAAATATAAAACATCTTCTTATATACTGCGACTGTTGTCCTGGGTAGAATAGAAATCGCACTGTCTTAGCCATGATACATTCTACTTTGCAGGAGTGTAGTAATCTTCAGACGATTCAAATTAACTATTTGTTAACAGGGCACACATATATGCCTGTTGACAGTGTACACGCCGTTATAGAGAACAACCTGAAAAAAACTATAATTTATGCACCTTTGCAATGGTATACTGTATTTGCTACGGCAAGAAAAGAACCTTTTCCATATAAAGTTGAAGCAATGACTTTTGAAAGTTTTAACAGATGGGACGTCGTTGGCGATAAATATTTCAAAGGAAATTTAACTGGGAAAATTAGCAAAGTTCGTGTCGTGACTTTCAAGAAAAATAAGCCTTCGATGATTTCTATCAAAGACTCCGTGAACGTTAACGCAAAATCGTATAATGTCGAAGTTCAATCCAAAACCAAAGGTCCACTGATGCCTTGCTATCGATCACAACTGCCTATCTCAGTGGCCAAATATAATGATCTCATGAAACTTTGTAAATATAAAGTAATACCTGCTCCATTCCGTTATGAATACTCCAATATCCCAAAAGCTACTGATGCAAAAGATACCTTGCCTGAATCAGATATTGAAGATGATTAAAAATAATTACAACATACAGATTCTTGTGATGTTTTTCTGAGAAGTTTCTTTTTAGTTTATTCAACGAGAGCTTTAAATTGGTTCCTATTATTTTAATTGTTACTTCATATTGCAGATGATGACTGAAAATATTATTAGCTGTAAGTTGTTTTCGCACAGTTAGAATACTCTGTCAATTACAGGATGGTTTCTCGACTGCTGCTAGATTCATACTATTTTTTTCGTTTTGTTCTTATCATTTCATTTGTAGTTTCTTATCTGGTTACCTGCCACCAGTAGAAGAACCATACTATAATTGATAGGGTTTAGTTGATATAAGACTACTGTTATTTTAAGAATTTGAATTTAAGTTCGTTTTATAGAAGTTTTCTTTATGCTACGTACAGTTTTATGAATGCCTATGAGGTGCATTTTATTTTAATTGTTACTGAGCAACGAGTTGTGACTGAAATATTACTAGTTTTGTAAACATATGCACATTTTATATTGATTATAATAATTCATATGATTAAATACTTCAATTTGTGATCTCAATGTCTTAAAACACATAGTATTATTATTTTTATATACTAGTAGATTTATAATACCTAACTAATGCTCATACTGTGTACCTAAGTGTTGTTTTTGTTAAAATTAATAAAACTCAAGACAGTTCGAGTGCATTTTATTTACATTATTTAATAAAATTATTAATCCAATTTTCTGTAAAAAAGTCATTTATGTTAAAATTACGGAAAAAAATTATCTTAAAATAATATTTAGGTTGTTTTGCTTGAATTTCCACATGTTTTTTATTTTGTTTAGGCAACTTTTACTCTGCTATAAATTTTAAAAAAAAGATATATATTACAGATTTACCGTACCTTCCTTAATCAAAGCTTGTCGGTTAGTAAATTTTTACCGTCTCTACTTTTAGGGAAAATTTTACTAAGCGACACTAACTTTTAAACTAACCATTATTTTTAATATTTACGTGTACTATAATGTAGATAAATAAATAAACAAATACATTTCTAATAACTAGTCTTTTTGGACCATTACAAGAGTTTACACGATTTTTTTTCTGAAAATTCAAACTTTAAACAGCTCTACTGTAAAGTTAGTCTGATGTCGCTTGGACAATATTGCCTTTCCAGCGTCGATATACACCCGGTACGCACCACACGCACGCCTTCATGCACGAGACACACACATACACATACACACCTCGCACCCTCACAAACCCATATACACACCTCTCTCTCTCTCTCTCTCTCTCTCTCTCTCTCTCTCTCTCTCTCTCTCTCTCTCTCTCTCTCTCTCTCTCTCTCTCTCTCTCTCTCTCTCTCTCTCTCTCTCTCTCTCTCTCTCTCTCTCTCTCTCTCACACACACACGCACACACTCAGACACACACATACTCTCGCGTGATAAAACTTAATTGTGAAGTCACTTCCTCAATATTGTTGCACAATATGACACTCTGTATGTAATCTTAATATTAGTAGATTATTGGGTGAACTAGTCCTCATGACACAGGGAATCCTAGTATGAGGGCTAGTAGCCATTCTATTGTCCACACTGTAAAGCGGTAATTGATGATTTGGTTACCTATTTATTTGTATCAACTTATTTTACTACTACGAGTATTATGTACCATGATAGCACAATAAACATTAATTTCTAACACTTAATTAATAGAATGTATTAGTGCCTACTGTACATAACATATCCATGATAACCTTAATTCTAAGTATATTTTTTGTAAACAGTGCTTTAATATTTGTTCAAATAAATTATTATTATTATTCCTTTTATTCAAAATAAATCACGGATTTCATCCGGTCCTTTACAAAGGCATAAGTGGGGCTGTAGCCAACACTTAGAGGCCTGTTTGGTATAAAAAATACAAAGTAGTATAAAAAAAAACCAGAAACTTTTGGATGGATGGTCACATGGTATATCTATTATAAAAATGGGTAAAATGACAAGGCTATTGAAATGATTTTATTAGTGATAAAAAGATAGTGGGCTATGGAAGAGACTACGGCACCTGCCAAATTCAGTCTCATTTTAAAATTTTTGGGCAGGTGGTGACTTGCCACCCACTAAACGGGCCCCCCATAAAGGCCACCATGAATGGTGACAGAAAGGGCAACGTTGGTGTGGCTGACTAAAGGGTGTCGAGAGGTGTGCTGCGGTTTCACTGAAGCGCTACTACCGGCGTTATGCCCTTTAACACTTCCACCCTTGGAGCTTTTTGTTACTTGCTCTTGCGTCTCCACCCCCAGACGGCCAATTAAGGCAAGCCGGGGGTCAGGGGTCTCATTTAGCCCCAGGGAGAATCAGAGTCCACGGTGTCGCCACTCACCGACGGCTCGCCACAAAGCCGCCCCTGCGGTTTTATTATTATTATTATTTTTATTCAAAATAAATCACGGATTTTATCCGGTCCTTTACAAAGGCATAAGTGGGGCTGTAGCCAACACTTAGAGGCCTGTTTGGTATAAAAAATACAAAGTAGTATAAAAAAAACCAGAAACTTTTGGATGGATGGTCACATGATATATCTATTATAAAAATGGGTAAAATGACAAGGCTATTGAAATGATTTTATTAGTGATAAAAAGATAGTGGGCTATGGAAGAGACTACGGCACCTGCCAAATTCAGTCTCATTTTAAAATTTTTGGGCAGGTGGTGACTTGCCACCCACTAAACGGGCCCCCCATAAAGGCCACCATGAATGGTGACAGAAAGGGCAACGTTGGTGTGGCTGACTAAAGGGTGTCGAGAGGTGTGCTGCGGTTTCACTGAAGCGCTACTACCGGCGTTATGCCCTTTAACACTTCCACCCTTGGAGCTTTTTGTTACTTGCTCTTGCGTCTCCACCCCCAGACGGCCAATTAAGGCAAGCCGGGGGTCAGGGGTCTCATTTAGCCCCAGGGAGAATCAGAGTCCACGGTGTCGCCACTCACCGACGGCTCGCCACAAAGCCGCCCCTGCGGTTACAGAAAGGGCAACGTTGGTGTGGCTGACTAAAGGGTGTCGAGAGGTGTGCTGCGGTTTCACTGAAGCGCTACTACCGGCGTTATGCCCTTTAACACTTCCACCCTTGGAGCTTTTTGTTACTTGCTCTTGCGTCTCCACCCCCAGACGGCCAATTAAGGCAAGCCGGGGGTCAGGGGTCTCATTTAGCCCCAGGGAGAATCAGAGTCCACGGTGTCGCCACTCACCGACGGCTCGCCACAAAGCCGCCCCTGCGGTTTATTTTTATTATTATTATTATTATTATTACTCCAGGATCTATCTACTCGTGTACTAAGATGTCAAAGTGTAGCGTGTCTTGCCCTACTGATACCATTATTATGTTCTCTTTTGTAAGGCAACACACTGGAGCTAATATTTGTAGTACCTAAGTAAAAATATTGTAAAAACATCTATATAAAAAGAATGGCCCCGAGTTTCTGGCCGCTTCTTCTCGTTAGGCTCTATATATTTTGGAACGCGGCGGTAGTCTTTAAAGTACATTACAATGAAAAATTGACGTTCATAAGTGCGTCTTTGATGCCTAAATTGAATAAATGATTTTGACTTTTGACTTTGACATCCTTGGACGGGATTTGAACCCGCGTTTTCCGACAATCCGTGTCAGACGCCATGACCAACTAGGCCACGGAGGCTCAAGGTCCGAGCATCGAATTTTAACTCTCTATCTGATTTTAATCGTATGTATTGTTGTATTTTTAATTATATTTACATGTAATTAATTTGGATATAACTAATAAATTACACGGACCCTTGAATTTGTGGAGCCTAGCTATAATTTATATAATAATATAATATTAATTTTGGAACATGATTATAGAGTATTTAACAAAAACAAATCATTTAAGCTCATAAGCTCATCTCTGCTACCTAAATTGAGATTTAATTTAAATTTGAATTGAAACATTCTAATTTCAATATATCCCCCAACACCATAAAACTAAAACTGATATGGTTTGTCTCGTCTTAAATTTGTAACAACTTTTGTTGAAAGTTGCCAAATCGCCAGTGGCCAATACAAAACGCATCACGTGTGTAGAAACCTTATACAATACAACAGCACCGTCCTGGAGTCTCCTATTGTCGTTAAACTGCCGGCCATTTGCAACAATTAGCCACGATGCTTCAGTTAACGAACCAATTGTCCTTTCGATGTAATGAGTATTGCTCAAATAATTATCTTTGTTGACATCGAGAATATCATTGGAAATAAAGTCTGATGTAGCGAAGCGAACATTTAGATGAAGGGAAGATTATTAAGTGTATGTTTCATTATACTCGCTTTAGAATGATTACTGGTGAAAGCTACTAATTCTGCTAATGGTATTGCTACTTTGCAGAATATATTGGTTTGCTATGGTAGGTGGTATACGACCACAGTTATCCTCTGGACACCACTATACATATGGATATAAAATACAATAAAATATTTATTACATTTAAGTTAATAGGCGATACAAGCCAGAGAAAAGCATAGGATCGATGCATTCGAATGGTGGTGTTTAAGGCGGATTTTGCGGATACCATGGACCGCAAAGCGCACCAACGCATTAATCCTTTCATAGCTTCGTGTCCTGGGTCGTCTCTCCAATATCTGCCAGTAGCGTATACTGACCTACTTTGGACATATAGTTAGAAGTGGGGACGAGAGCCTTGAAGGAGAACACGGAGGGAAAAATAACTCGCGAGCTATCCCCAACCAGATGGAGCGACCAATTACAAGATCCTTCCTCAATCGTGTTTTGCTCAGTTGTCAGAGACGCGATGGATAGGCTCCGATGGAGCAGATCATACGATCTCGGTGTACACTACCCACATCCACCATAGACTACGATCCTCAGTCATGAGCAAACGACCACACAGAGAGAGACACATGTTAAATAACATTTAAATATTGAATAACATTTTGTTTGTACATAACCGTTTGTGATGAGAATATTTTCAAGGGCGGCATTTTGTAATTATTACATTTAAATTTTCATATTGTTATGTTTTTTGTGAACAATTAAGTATTATCTATCTATCTATCTATTTTCATACTTTAGCTTTAGTTAGTCTTAGTTTCATACTTTTGGTACGTAATATTTCAGTCATCGGGTTTTAGTTTAAGAAGTTTTTTTTCTATTTTATAATAAAAGCTGGTGCCTTTTTCAAAAACAGTAGAAAATTTTTACGTTAACGTTAGTTAACACTCATAAACGTCCGTATTTTTATCTCCACAGACAATAATGCGTGATGATTTTTATCACTACATAACTCATATCTATGTCAAAGTAATTTACGATCCTTGTAAGTTCATCACTTCTATTTATAACCATTGTTAGCTGTGCTTGTCAACATATTTATGTCAGATGTTAAACCAACTTTAGTCGATTGCCTTTTTAATTTCAGACGATTAAATATCGGTTGCTTTAATTTGGAGTACCTATATATTACGAGTTGAATTTTTTAGGGTTCCGCACCCGAAGGGTAAAACGGTACCCTATTACTAAGACTCCGCTGTCCGTCCGTCTATCTGTCCATCTTTCACCAGGCTGTATCTCATGAACCTTGATAGTTAGACAGTTGAAACTTTCACAGATGATAAATTTCTGTTGCCGCTATAACAACAAATACTAAAAAAGTCATGGTGACTTATGGTACTTCCTAGTCTCGTCTAGCTTCCACCGTCAAAATTGATGAACTAACGAGTAGCAGTTGTATTTGTAAGACTAATAAATCGTTAAATTAAAAAACCAGCCAAGTGCAAGTCGAACTCGCACTTGAAGAGGTCCGTACCATTATTTATAAAAACGTCACAAACAACATCTCATATGGGAGACTTATAGATAATGTTACGGAACCCTTCGTGCGCGAGTAAATGTGGCTATTTTAACATTTTACTGTATTATAGGAGATATGAGTGGAAGGAGGAGGAGACAGCTTAATCTGCAGTTAAAATCGAATCCACGTTCGCCTGGTCGGTAGATGAGTCTCAGTACCATTGATCAATGTTATATTAGCAGAAAGATTATTATTGCAGTGCAAATTTTGTGGTCATACTATATAATCAATGTTAGATAGATAGGATCAAAGAAAATCTAGATAAGAGATATTTTTTTTTAATAATAATAATTTTAATAGATTTATTTCAGGAAATATATTAATATTTATTGTGCTCACATTGTACATAGTAGGGGTGAAGTAAATAGATATAAATCATCGATTACCAGTTTTACAACCAGGACAATAGAGTGGCCACTGTGACCACTAGCTCTCATATTAAGGATTTCCTGTGACATGAGGACTATATCTCCCAACAACCTACTAATATTATTAAAATAACATACGTAGTATGAAGCGCTCGTAGTGGAGCTTGACTTGGCGATCTTAATCGATCAACAAGTTCAGCAACACTTGCGGCGGTCAGGAGTTGGATGGGTGACCGCTAGTGGTATTATTCAACTGAGCGCTTCCGTGCTTCGGTGGGCACGTTAGGCCGTCGCTCCCGGTTGTTTGTCTTAGGACAACAGGCGATAGGGTATGTCGAAGGCCTTCGGACGGCCTGAAAACTTTGACATGGGTTGGCCACTAAGCTATCCACCAAGCCACACTGGGCCTGCGTGATGGATTATGGCCCAACTCCTCTCTCTCTGAGAGGAAAGCTCGAGTCCCAGCAGTGGGAACGAAATGGGTTGATTATGATACTTAGTATCTTATTGTGCAACAATATTGAAGAAGTGTATTTTGCTTTTCGCTGTCTCCATCTTCATGTTAAAAACTTAATGTAAAAACAATTGAAAGTCAAACAACAAGCTTCCTTTTTTAAATTAAGAATGTTATAGTTTTCATGTGAAAAAAGTTTCACTTTTAAATTTGACACTATGAAGGTTCAGTTTTAATTCTACTTGGCTAGTGCGATAAAACGTCAATTTCATACTTAAACTTATTATTGTGCCGGTAAAACAGACTCATCCAGTGCTAAAATATACTCACACTGCAGACACACACCCTCACACATACAAGCCTATCATAACGTATTTTCAAGTAGTTATAAAATTTGAGCGTTCATTGATCGAAAAGACTTTAACTATAAACCTGACTGACGGGCGACGTATTGTCGGCCAATCAGGACGACAATATGTCGGTCCTTAATGAACCCGACATTTAGTTGGCTTGATATCGTTTTAAATAGGACCAACCTTTCAGCATTTCGTAAGCCGTTTCAGTGTTCACGTGATGGCATTAATTAAAACCATTTCAATCGTTAAACTATTCTGGTTTCACTGGCGGAAGAGTGGTATGAATTTAGATTCATTGTTTCCTTTTTCCTACTAATATTAAATTTATACTTCTTTAACGAGAAACATGGCTTCTAGATATTTATAGATTTTATTTTACCTATTACGAAGACTTATTACTTGAAAATGATAAGGACTCCTCAAAATATATTATAGAAACAAAATTTCATTTTACAGAAAACAAGTGCAATTTGAAAAATTTTACTACGACTTCCATTTTA
Organism: Selenia dentaria; assembly: GCA_917880725.1. Classification (NCBI taxonomy): domain Eukaryota; kingdom Metazoa; phylum Arthropoda; class Insecta; order Lepidoptera; family Geometridae; genus Selenia; species Selenia dentaria. The sequence goes on from OU862893.1 coordinate 23,873,488, forward strand.
TTATTTTGGTTAAAATCAGTTATTGGAGTGTAACTAAAAACTACTGCTCCGAATTTGATAAAATGTACATGGGACCACACGGGAAGCACCAGCTTCCAAACCAAAAAGAATGTTGAAAATTAGTTCACCCAATCGAAATTTATGAGGTAACACACATAAAAAAAATACCTAAATATTATTTAATTATAGGAGATGTGTTACGGTGACCATATGTCAAGGTAATTTTTGCAAGTCTAGGTACTAGGTTTGCGAAAATTACCTTACAGGAACATTGGAAAACAGGCGCAAAACTTTTATAACGTACATTAACACGTACATTTTTCTTCAATAAGATACTAACCTTCTCTGTGATATCATCTAACGCTTCATCTTATGCCTCCGCTATTTCTCTCCACTATTTGAGTTGTGACGGGCAGTGTTCAGCAAAGAAAACAATTTAATGGAACGGTCTGCGGTGGTCGACTCACTTAAACGTAACCCGAGCTTCAACTTGATGGGTTACTTGTTTACCTTGTAACTATATATTAGAAACCAGAAGCTTCATAATGCTTTGTCCTACTTCTGTGTTTGCCCACGTCCACAGCGAGATTGTTTGGACAAACGTAAATATAGCTTGTTATTGTTGCTTGAAATTGTTTGCTTTAATTTAATGTGGCAATTCTGAAATTGCTCGCGTCAACACACCACTCTACACACTTTTATTTATATTACTTAGAAATTCTTTAAGAGTCATCTCGATTTGTTTCTATCGTATTAGTTTTGTTATTATTAATAACTAGCTAACAGCTCGGTAGTGGCTCTGCTCGCTTCACCCCATTAGGGGTAAAACTTCCAACAAATCCTTAGTGGGTGCTTACAACATAATACAACACAATACAACATAATAATGGTATCTTGCCCAACTGATACCATTATTATGTTCTCTTTTGTAAGGCAACACACTGGAGCTAATATTTGTAGTACCTAAGTAAAAACATTGTAAAAACATCTATATAAATAGAATGGCCCCGAGTTTCTTGCCGCTTCTCTTCTCAGTAGGCTCTATATATTTTGAACGCGGCGGTAGTCTTTAAAGTACATTATAATGAAAAATTGACGTTCATAAGTGACTTTGATGCCGAAATTGAATAAATGATTTTGACTTTGACTTTGAACATAAATGGCATCAAGTTAGTCAGCTAGAACAACTGTCCTGATTGACTGGCTAGAGCAAGTATATTTAAATTACACTACTAGCTGCACCCCGCAGTTTCACCCGCGTGGTAATGGGTGATGATGATAAAAACCAAATGTGTTAATCCAGCGCCTCATCTACCTCTACACCAAATATCATCAAAATTGGTCTAGCTGTTTGAGCGTGAAGAAGTAACAAACATACACTCAAACAGTTCATAACAGTAGTGTGATTTTAGTCCGTATATATAGACTACTTAGCAACCACCCGTTGGTTCTACCGCGTGGAATGCTTTAACACGGTCCTATCCTGGTAATGCTAGAGATAAGCTATTTCCTTTTTTAATTTCATTTAAATCCGAAATAAACCGATTCAGTGTCTATGTGACGAGCACAAAGGGTGTGCCACAAAAAACTTGGAAGTTCAACAATCTGGCTCACATTGTAAGTGCTGTGGGCAAACGTGATGGTAACCATCAGGCGAACGGCTTGCCAGTGTTAATACTTACTAGTGTATAAACTACATTTATACGAATCAAACCCAGGTGCTGGGTTATTCTAATTCAGTCGGAAACGATTCCGAGACAAAAACGGTCTATCCGTCTCTGTCATCTACATTCAGGATGACAGAGACGGATATGCCGGGCCTGGCCTGTTATTCTAATTCACTCGGAGACGGACTTCGGGACATTCATTCGGGGAATTCGGACACAGATCGAGCTTCGGTTCGGGATTCGGGATCTTCCTATTTCACGACGCGCTAAATTCGTGTGCGTGGTAATATATTTACTTGGTAGCTAAATATACTTTAGGTTTTAATGCCGCCTCAATAAGAATAAATTAACTATCGATTTGAATCAAAAAATCTCAAAAGAAGGCAGCGCGACAAATAACAGGGCATACCGAGTGCCAACACGTCACACGGCAACGAGTGAACTAATTGAAAGACGCCTCAATTGAGACGTATCTTAGGCAAACTTTTGTACGAGTACTTATTGGCAGCTCTTTAGTTTTTATACAGCACCATTGTCTTGCACTAAAATTTATCTCATAGAGGTTTGAGTTGGAATTAAATAAACAACTATAAATTAAGCGTGCTGTGACTGTTTAATCCTTAATTCAATTCTCTATTCCTTAATATCTTTAAATCAAATTTGAATACTCTCTATCGTAGTTGTGGCCACGCGCCTTTCAACATTAGCGATAACAGACCTCACATAAATCGTATTTTCTATTACATTCTCTACTCACTAATCTCTTCACCACACTTTATCTGCAAAATAAATTATTACTAGAAATCTGTCCCGTGTGAGCCATAAAGAAATAATTTTATGCTCGTAAGGATTATTTTATTTTATCGCAACCCTAAGCTCGGGGTCAGAAATCACTTGCCTATTGAATTGTTATTTGAATATATGATTTATATGGGGCGATGGTAAATCCGGGGTACATACAATCGCTGTGAAATTGTCGAGGGTCCGTATGATTAGATAAAAATTGAATTATAGCTTTGATCTGCGATAACGTGACAAAGATGAATACAGACAGCATCAAGTACGGTGTTATATTTCGAAAGACATAGTTATAAAGGAATTACGTGACGACTGTGAATAGAGTTTGTATTATAGAACATCACATAATAAGCCATTATCCAACAGTTCCCACTATTACAAACTTTTTCGCTTCTAAAAGTGCCAACTCTGACATACATTTTCTACATCAATGCATAAACTGAACATCATACTTACAACTACATATTATGTATACGGCACAGAATAAATTATAAACATACGATATATTTTAAATATAAATCTGAGCGTCTTAGGGAAATAGGCATCAGTCAGAAAGCAATTTGTCTTGAAATAACTCCCCAGTGGTGGGCCCTTCGTACCAGCTGCAAACTTTCAAGTGGGGCCGACGAGACAAACAATTAAAATATCTGGCTAATGGACTTACAGGAATCCGAAACACGTTAATGAACATATCGCCGTCTTGTTCTTTATTTTGTTCTTGCAATTTGTGAAAAAGTGATCGTTGATCACTTATTTGACATCTTCATCAGTATAGGTTTTGGTTGGTTGATTTTAGGAATTTGAGCGATTATAATGATGTAACGTGGTTTCTAACTGTGAACCTTATTATGTCGGATTAAAGTCGCATAGTGAAATATGGAGAGGGCTATGCTCGAGATTTCTCTACGTGATCGAATCAGAATGGAGAATATCCGTATACGAACTAAAGTCATCGACATACCCTAGCCTAGAGGATAAACCAGTTAAAGTGGCAGTGGGCCAGGGCACATAACTCGCATACCCAATAGCCAATGGGGCAGGGAGATTCTGTAGCAAAGACTACAGGCCGGCAGCGCAGTGTAATTCGTCCACCGACAAGGTGGACAGTCAAGCGGTTCTTTTGGAAATGTATGTGGAAGATATATGTTCAACAATGGACGATGATGATGATAATGAGTTATATAAAAAACAAAATAAGTACTTTTTCTTAAACGAATCCAAACTTGTACATAAACTACATTGTATGCCGATCCAGTCCATGTTGTTATAAACTACAGTGTTATCCTAGCACGAAAATTTGCGTGTGTGTAAACGTAATCGCTTCGTTGACGTGCATATACAGTACAAACTATGATTTGTCTACATCTGCAGCACAGATAAATGATAGTTTGTACTGAATACGGTAAGGATTACGTTATGCTAATGCATTTTTTGTCCTAGGCCCACTAATGTGCCAGTCAAGCCTTTCGCTTCATATCAAGCCCACATCTTCTTAGTACGTCCTAATCAGTTCTAGTACGTCCCAGAGTGAGACCTTATTCTCGAAAACAAATTGTTGTTTTTAATATGTCATCCAATTAATGAGAAAGTTTGATACAGATTATTTCAATATAAAACAAAACGAAAGTAAAATTAAATTTACCGAGTGCTCTATTTACAATCGACCGGGGTATAAGACCACACAAAGCATTCCCATATTAAACCAACACAATTATACGAATATTCATTGTCATCAACATATCTGAAAACAGAAGTGTTGGTTTTGCAAATATAGTCCCCATAGACCCCAATGACAATCGCAATATGCGAACGGGGTATGTTAGACTCGAAACATTATATAAATATGCAAATAATAATGGACAACCGAGATAATATTCAAACAAGATTAACTTATGTCAACATTGACATAAGTATTGTATAAATCTTAAGAGGGTTCATATTTAATGAAGGTTCGTATGCGTAGTAATTTAATATAAGAATGAAATGTCTAGCGACTAATCGTCAAGCGACTAGCAAACCCTTCGGTGGCTATACTGGCATGGTGTTAGAAATACGTAACTACGGACCAGAATCAACCCCTATGAGGAGAAAGATCAAACGGGTGTGCGACGACATAGGCTTTGTCCATATATTATACTTCAGAATTGTAAAAACATACTTAACATAGAGGTATAAAAATGTTTCATAGTATAATATATCTTGTAGTAGTGTGCGACCCGTCAGGCGCACATAATCTCGTTTAGATTAAGTGCTTGACGCTGTATCTTTTTTAATTACATTTTATTGCAATAAACAGTTTTCAAATAAAAAAAATAAAAAAAGATTGCATAGTACTTTGCATACTAAAAGAAAAAAACTCTTTTCTACCTCTTAACATTGTCCGATTTCAGTGATTTTTTTTCAGAATCATCATATTGTTTACTATTTTATTTATATATGTATATCGACAATAATAAAATGCCGGCACTTCACATGGCTATTTGTATTTGTGTATTTGGCATATTTGGCAAACAATTACCATTTATGGTCAGTTTATTTGAAAAGTGTATGCCTTATTTAACTATTTCTAAATAAGCACAATACCAAATACGCGTTACCCTGTGGTTGACGGTTTTTTAAGACACAGCAAATAGAGAAATACGCAAACAAACCTTCCACATATTTGCCATATTCAGAAGCGCACGCGCCGTAGTCCTGTGCGAACGTGCAGTATTTTTTTGTCATAGAAACATGCATTTATATAATAAAATCCCGCTGCATCACGAATGATAAACGTCCATAGTGTTGGAAACACCTTGCGATCTGCTGCCAAATTTTTGTGTGTTTGCTTGCCAAGTGTGGATGGTCGTATTTGCCTCTATTTATATGTTTGCATGAAAGTCATATATTTTGCCAAATACAAAAAACATCGAATAACAAACACAAGTAGTCATGTGAAGTGCTACCATAAGAGACTATCAAAAAGGTATGAAGGGACAATCACAAACGTACATACGCTTGTGATTGCCCCTTATGTTGGTTACGTTCGTGGAGGCAATATCGTAAAATAAATAAATTTAAAACTCATAGTTAAGCTTAGATAAAAGTTAAACGCTAGCTTATCAACAATATTAAATACTCGTAAGTACGAAACGAGTGACGAATTTCATAAATATTATAAAAATAAAATTGGAAGTGTAAAACTTTATGTTGCATCCTTTGATGAAGGATTTTTGATGATTTCACCTCCATGCGAGAGGCCTATGTTCAGCAATGAACACCCTACGGTTAAGATGATGATGATGATGATGATGATGACGATGATGATGATGATGATGATGATGATGATACCTCTCAGGGGGTGAAGCAACTCAGGCCGCTGGCTAGTCGACTAGTTGGTAGTTAGTGTACATTAAAAGATTTATAAAATTTAGTCCGACTAGATGAATAATATTGTCAAAATTTCTTTCACCCAACTCATCCTCCAACTCTTCTAATTGTCTGTACTGTACTCGCCAGGGCCACAAGCAACTATGTTCCTACAAATTTTAATTATGTGGGCACCTTGTACAGTATGCATACAATTTTTTTTTTTTTTTATTTTTTTTTATTTTTTTTTTTTATGTACAATAGGTTAGCGCTTGACCACAACTCGCCTGATGTTAAGCGTAGTTGTGATCTACGATGGAGCGCGCTTACCTAGAAGATACCGATTCACTCTCGATTTAAAGACTCGTAGATTATATTTATCAGGAAACAGAGACATCGGCAGTAAGTTCCACAGTTTGGCAGTTCGCACAATGTAAGAGCCAGAAAACCGCTTAGTGCGAGTCCCTGGAACTTCAACCATGTAGCGGTGACGCCTTGAGGTGTCTCTGCTCGTCCGGTGATAAATTATTCATTAAATAAATATTTATTTACTTATAATTTAAGAACATTTTTATGTGTAATACAATAAATAACCTCAAGCTTTTAATCAAAGATAATTCTCTCATAAACAGTCTAACAGTCTCATACGAGTATATACCTACTCGTATGTCAGTAAATTTTCATGATGTTCTATGTCCGCTTAGTCAAAGTCAAAATAATTTATTCAATTTAGGCATCAAAGACGCACATAATGTCAATTATTCATTATAATGTACTCTAAGGACTTTGACGCCGCGTTCCAAAACATAAAGAGCCTACCGAGAAGAAGCGGCAAGAAACTCAGGCCATTCTTTTAACATATATTTTTACAAGGTTTTACTTAGGTACTACTATTATTATTTATTTAATAAAATAATGACATTAAAAATACATTTGTTTACTAACTAGCACCTGTAAACCTCGTAAAGGTTTGTCGCAGTACTAGGTCCTGTTAAATAACAGGTTTATTAATTTGTAAAAACAGAGTAAGCAATTAAAAAAGTGTAAGTACCTATTACATTTTATGGATGGCAGCAGTGGAGTATTCCCAGCATCTTTGTCTTCTATATAATTTCGGATTTCATCATAAGTATTTTTTGTTATTAGAATGTTTTAACACTCAACTTGAATTCTTAACACACATTAAATATATTATACTAAAAGCAACGTAAAAATAAAAATAACGCCTAAATGAGACAAAAGTTAAAATAAGTATCTCATTATGTTGTGTGTGTTTTTATGTTTCAATAATAGTAATAGTTCTTTTATGACTTAGGATCAAAATTATTCTATTTTTACAGTTCTATAATAGAATATGATATGGTAAACATATTAAATATGGTTTACGGTAAACAGTTTAAAAAAGATCAATTACCGATGCTATGCGTTTCAATGTTTCAAATATTATGAATAGGTATCTCAAACTGAAGTCCTAGGGATGTAAATCTTTGCCCTTTTATGAGTTTCACGGCAGTTTTTACAGCATTTTTCTTTTACTGCTTATTTCAAATTAACTTTTTATTCTCTCTCTTCTCCATTAACGTTCTTGTAAAGTTTTCGCAACTTTTTTATTATTTTAAAGTAATTGTTTTTTAACTTACTAGAAGCCAATTAAAAAGTTGTGCTGGTAACGTGGATGCAACACGCAAACTTGGCTGAAAACAAGCAGTGAATTATGGGGGCATGTTCACATTTTTTACATAAATTATGGATATTTCATAGAGTTTTCATATGTATGGAAAGTTTTTCGTTTCTGGTATGTTTCTATGTTTCTCTACTATGGTAAGTTCTTCAAAAGCTTCGTTTAAAAAAAAGAAACAATTAACAGTGGAATAGGTGACAGTGGAATAGATAATCACTGCTATTTACTTTTTCCAAAGTACCTACGTTAACGTTTACACACTCATGCCCCCCCATAGGGATATCCTATACGGCGGAAGGCATGGACAGACACCCACAAACATCCAAAACCCAAGTACATGCATTTACGCTCATCAAACAAATATTTGTCAAGGATCAAACCCGTGCATCGAAGGCAGGGTAACTGACAACGGAACCGTTAAACTGTAATTCCTTAGCTTTACTTATTTTGTATCTTTTGCACCACAACAAAGTGCCGTTCGATATTAGGTCACGCTGAGTAGCCCATTTGCACTAACATCACATTAGACAAGTACCTAGTCCTATAACTATTTAATACTTAGCTATAGAAAGCTATAAGTACCTATCAACTTTATTTGCATTTACGCTAAGTGTCTCCTACCTTAGATAATACCAAAAAAGCAGTATAGTTGCATATGCACTTAACATTCTAACTGTTGATGGAAGCTAAGTACTTACTTTTACCTTCCTAGATAGGTATAATTTTGACAACAATCATCACTCAGCTGATTTACTTATTTTAACATATTGTACAATGTCTAATTTCTCTCACAAATAGATTATTACTATCTGATAGAAATCTATTTGTCTCCGTTTGCAATCATGATATTTGTTGATGTAACTGTATTTACCAGGAATATTATTAATATGAATGTCACAATTTTAAGCGGCACTAAAGCGGCATATTCTGATGTTAGGCTACTCTTACCAAAATAGACGGTTCCTTTAAATTTCTGTTTAAGGCTTCTTAAACATAAATTTATAAAATGTTATACATTAATTCACTTACGAGGCGGCCGTCACCCAGGAGTACGAGCTATGTGACAACATCCACTGGACATCTTGTTGCAATGTAAAATTTTCTTTGGCTGCTTGGTTTGCAAGGAGTTCAAAAATCAAAATCTTTAAAGTTTTGTCTGGTACACATATTTAATGTGTAATTTTATAAGTTGTTATTAGTTTCCTTAAGTGTCAGTTTAGGAGATGCTTAAGTTCAGTGACACATTATCATTATTCTGTTCAAATAAAATATGGGAATGGACTCTCTATAACAGAAATAACTCCACAAGTTAGTCACGGTCCTTAATCCTGCAGCATTTAAGATGTATTTCAAACTCGACCTCACTCAGATTAACATTAACACTACAACCGAAGCAAATGAAGAGCCAAGTTTACGCGTGAAAAATTAAAACAAATTGAGAATGCACATAAATAATGTACGGATTAAATTCGCGTAACAAGGGCAAGCAAATACGTACGGACACGTATAAATAATATGAGGGTTTGTTCGAAAGAGCTAGGTGGGGTAAAAAGATACCGCGGTGTAAAAATATTTCGGCCATTTCTAAATATGGAGGATACTGGGGTTCCTGTCTTGATAACGCAAGCAGGTCAAATCTAGCAGGTCAAACTCAGAGCCCATTGCAATTAATTGCATCGTATTTTTGTTTTGTTTTACATTTAAGATCACGAAGAGTACGTAGTTTTAGTTTATAATGTAATTTAATTAAATATTATTAGTATATGCTTTTGAATACTTAAGATGGTCTTTAGTAGCACAGAGAATAAACTAAATAAAATAAATACTAAAGGCCATCGTAAGTATTCAAAAGCATACAAAATTAAATGAATTACGATTGAGTAAACATTGTGTTTTTTTGTTGAATGAAACTAGAATTTACAGTGCTACCGATTAATATAAATTGTGCAGCAGGTCGTCTCGGTTTTCGAGTCTCATTGACCTATTTATTTCCACTTACTACATACAACTTAAGACTTAGACATAGTAGTGCTCGCAAGTTTTTATGTTAGAGAATAAGTTTGTAGTTTCAACCACAGTTACAATCTTACTTTATCAGACAAAGGACATATTAGCGCGATATCGGCGGCTGCAGCGAAAACGGCAAATCCAGATTTAAAAAAATTAAAACTGTTAGAAAATAGTTCACTTCAAGCAACAACTTATACACATGTATTATATTTGTTTGACTCGATTCTTTTGGCAACAGATTAAAGTGATTTTTAAAGAGATTATATTAATTCCAAGCATGACTTAGCTGCTCGATTGCAGTTAGACATCTTTGATCATTCCACTCTAACCGATTAGCTACGCTCTTAATGGTCATGTTCTATAATATTCATATGACAAAATATAGCTATGAGTTTCACTCCAGTGCACCTTTATCCTAATGCAAATGGATCCAAAGTCCGGAGAATCTCTTAATTTACGCCCCAAAGGGATTTGCTGAAGCCAAACATTGTACGCTAATTATAACGGGCGCATATGCTGCCTGTCCCACGAGGATCTTAACAAGTACTGCTTTTGTTTGGTAACTTTGGAACATGACTGCGGATTTAGACTGCTAAATATATGATTTTACATTCAAGTTTATGCATAAGCACCGTTATTTATCGTCATCAAGTTTTGAGCTAAGAAACCGTGCGGGTATACAACGCAAAATTGGTAAGATGACCTCACTTCAAGGTAACTAAAAGCATCTCATGCTGGACCAAACACACTCATACACCACCGTGAGATGACGCTACAAAAAAGTTGATTCGGATACAAAAATGCTCGTATTCTGTATAATAATCGTAATTCAGTATTAAATCTCTAAGTACAAACACGGTATAGACTTGGTCAGATGCCTAACTTCTGGGTATTTTCACGTCAACCATTTCCATACAATATTAATGAGTGCCATGCATTGATTGCTTTGTAATTGTTAGACATTCTGCCATCCTACCACAAAGTTATATGCGTCAAATCTTGATATTTCTTTATTGTGAAAAAAACTAGTCTTCGAGTTTATCTCGTTATCGTTTTGATAAACCAATATAAAATAAAACCTCATGTAATTGTAGTGGTACATGTGGAAGGCAATTATATTTTTTTTTTGATTCTTGTGAAAGATAACTTAAGCAAGAAATCCCGCGTTTCAAAAGAACTAGCATCTGGTCAGTCATAAAATGCAATACGCTGTCTAAAAAGAATTATCTACAATAGAGAAACCCTATTCGGAAATAGAACAATGGAGGACCGTTTTGGAACGATATTTGAAACATGTTTATGACGCAAGCCGTGTGACTTTACAAAAATACACCATTTGTTGCATGTTAAAGGATAATGATCTTTATTGAGCATAGATCAATTATAGCGTAGTTAAACTATAACATAGGTAACGATTTATCTGCGAGTTAGCTTATAAATAAACTGCTCTCATGTAGAAGAGATGCGGCTTGTCACAATAGCAATATATGGAAAGATTGCCACTTTAAATACCTGGATCTGAGATTATGGTAAATGCCAAGCTAAGGGCGTATGTAATCATCAAACACATGTTATATACACTTGTAAATGTTGTGTTACAGAACTAAATGGCGCCAAAAATCGAGCCCGCCATTATTTGACCACGTGAGTGGACGATACGACGCGCTATCCATTATCCAATCACATAGATCAGTATTGCTTCGGCTGGGTGTAACCAATCAGGGCCTTTCGCGGCTATGATGGCTTGCCGCTGTTCGTGAGAGCTGGGGGCGTGAGAGGCCGCGGCATTCTAACTCGAGAGTCGAGAGGAGACACCAGGCTCCACTAAGAAAGGGATTACAGTATAAAGTGCAGTGACGTGTAGTGGATCGTGAATCTTCGTCCAGGGGGGCCTTTTATAAGTTAAGTTAATTTTAAATCTAGACGGAGAATTTAGATCGTCCAAATTCCAATTTCATCAATAGAATTTTACTTTTATAATACCTTTATTATATTTTGGTTTATATTTTTACTTTATATTCTGGTTTAGTCACAATTACGATCTAAATTCGCCGTGATATTACTATTCGTGTGTGTGTTCTTTCCAGCTCTTAGATATAGATCTATTGTTCTAAATTTTATGTATATTTATAATATCGAAATCATATGAAAAGAGTGGCCAAGGTTTTTTCCACGTTTTTCCTTGGTATCCTACAAACTTGCTTGTGAAACGTGTGGGTAACTGTAGAATCAAACTCTTGAATTAATATAAATTTTAATCTGAAAGTAAATTCCTGAAACTTATCTTGTTTTTGAATAATCACTACCCCCTAACCCCTTAATTAAGGCAAAGACAGTTAGGAAATATCTTGGATCCAGAGTAACGTATACTGTAATTGACGTAGTACAGTTTTATAATATTTACCAGGTTTAGAAGTCTTTAGGCATAACTATTCACTATTATTGATATGTGCTCGTAGAAGGTCACGGTATAATAATATTTATGAAATATAAAATAGGTGTTGATTTCCTTTGAGTTAGAGAAGTTATGGTCACATACTTACATTTCATACCTAACGGACAATAAGCTAATTGAGATTAAATCTATTTGCTGTTATCAATTTATGTGATTTGTCCCTGTCATTATCTCGTGTAACAAAAGAGTCGAATGCCGTCTTATATGACGAAGGTGCGATCTCTGATTTTGTAGGTAATCATACAATATATTTATAACTAAAGATCAGTCAACATGTTCTGACAAATGTGAAAGGTCAGTCGATGTACTCCTGACAAATGATAATTGAATTGATGGTTTAATACTATCAAGTCAGTAGACAAGAGTCCTGACACACATGATAATTTTTAACGATCAGTTAACGAAGTCCTGACATTTTGCTAAAAGACTGGCTAACTCAGTTCCGGCTCAGAGAGGACACATACACTGCAGGTGACTGACAGGTCTGGTCTTGACCCGCAAACAGAGTTGATTGCGTCAGCCGTTAGTCAATTTCCGGGATTGACTTATCAGGCAGACATCAGATAATCGTACTTAACTGAAAGGTCGACCTCTACAAATCCATATTTAAATTAATGTTAAACTCTTGTCTTTAACCTTTGGTTGATAAAATTCTGACAGCCAAATCAGTAAGAGATATTCTTAAGAACGACAATACGCAGGGTATCTTTGGTAAATGGTGAACAAAGATAAGACACGATTACTTCCGTGGACGAGTCCTTGATAGCTGAGATTTCAAGAATTTTGCAGCTGTGATAAGTATAAGGGAAGTATTAGTACTATATAAGAAATAGGTCACTTAGCACGTGCGGGTCTATTACATAATACGTTTACGCAATAACCACTATGGGTAAAGTTATAACCGTAGGGACGTATTGACTATCATAGTCTGACATATTAGTTAGATTTGTATACTTTATTCTATACTAATTTATTGTACCTATTCACTTATAAGTATAATTAAAGCATCGAATAAAGTTCCTAATAAATGTCTCCCCGAAATTAAATTTGATGAACTTATGCACTTTGGTTATATATTTTATATACTTTGGATTGATCGTTCTCGACACAGATATAAACAGAAGAAATAGTAGTTTTTAGAATACCGATATTAGTTTATTAATAAGCGAAAATATAATTTTTATAAAACACAAAGACCGCTTGGTGTTTTAAATCTTACCTAAGATAACGTTTATGGGCAATACATCTATAACTCAGTTATATGTTGGTGTTACAAGCTTTCATTCCATCATATTGTTTAAATATTATACTTTTCTCGCATTCTCGTTTCCACTGTTTGATAAGTCTACTTATTATGCCAATTCATATGGTAGTTAAAGCGTAGCATATAGAAACTATTACAGTCATAAAGACTAGCCCTCAGGACACGTTAGCACGTGGTCAAATCACACCCCCTGTTACTCCTAAAAACTCCATAAGCACCTATCAGACAAACCCATCTGAATACCATATAATACATACAGTTAATTAAAAATAAAAGAAGTCTTAAGTCGTTGGAGTAAGAGTGTGGATAGATATCATGAGTGGATGAATTAAGCTTGTTAATAGGGCGAGCTAATCTGTCAGCTGAGCCGCTGGAGATCGTTTAAAAGCACCGGTCCCCTTCTTGTTATTGTTTATTTAGGATGGCGATTCGCGGTGAAAGCTCGTTTTTGAGGCGTGTGCTAATGCGATTGTCCGTCCGCCACAAAGTGCTGAATGATATGCTCTGATAACACTCCACGTGCTCGTTGTGCTATTTCGGATGCAAACTGGGGCCACGATTGAGATATTAACGCGATAAAATAAAATCGTATGCAAAGTAAGGGTTTAGGTGTTTGCATGTCCGTTAAACTCAATGTCTGGGTGGTGTGACGTGATTCTAACCCCATTGATGGCTTTTGCAGTCGTAAGCTTTGAAATGATTGTAAAATTTGTGGTGTCTATTTTAAACATGATAATGATAGTCAGAATTTCTATTTTGTTTTACAAATCAAATAATTTTGTAAACAACTTTTGAAAAACAAATGAGTTCTGTAATACTACGTAAATTTTATTATGTTATCAGGTGACTATTTTACTATTTACAAGTCTAAAAAATCAAATAAGCTCAATTTGTAAGTCTGCTAATTCAATAACACCCATTTTATCTTCGTATTATTTCAACCTAAATCCTGTGTCAGATGACCAATCACAGGAACGGCCCCTAAAGGCAGACAAAAGCACAATTAAGTACAGCAGGGTCCGTTAACAAAAGGCTAGAGAGCGCACAATTTGTTGCAGCCCATCTTTATCCTGGCCCACTATTGACCCCTTTACCCTAATTCAACGAGTGTCCAACCCTCTTCACGTTACCGTAGATAATTTTGTCCTATACAAAACAATTATATTCTACATTTTCGTGCGCTATTTAGTTTGGAGTTTTTCTACTCTGTGATCGCGTAGTAAATGAAATTGGAACAGTGCGGTATTATTATTTAATGTGAACAAAACATGTGGTCGGAGTTTTCGTATTGTACACGCTCTAGTGACATTTGGAGAGTGATTCGCGTATATCTATTGAATACAGAACCCTTGTTACGGATGCGTTGCTAATGATAGCGATCATTAGGTACTTTTAGAGCGCACGTGTGAATGGGCTTAAATTTAATCTAACAGTAAAACGCCTACGGCACGGGAATTGAATTATATGCTAAATTTCTAAACTGACTCACTAATAAATGTTTTTTGATGTCATGTCATTATGTGTTTACTTTATTTTCATTATTTTGATGCTACTGCAGCTACTGTTCCATTCATATTTAAAGCACTTCAATGCATAGAGTTTGGTATAGAAACCTACCTAATATTTTACTAAATTAAACATGCTCGGCCTGAAGTAAAATTTGAAACCAGCCACGCCCCACGAAAAAAACTATAATGATGATAAAAGTAGCTTATTGCCTAGGTCATCTAGGTAAATTTAAACAGACATACACTGCGGTCCCAATTGGCCATAATCGATATTAGCGCGATAAAAGTCGGTCCCTTTCACCGTGAGCGTGATTACGATGGCCCACGCTACGTCATCGATGACGTCTTAACTGCCGCCATATTGACGATTACATGAACCATGCTCTACACCATAATCGTCGTGAGCGTTCTGTCAAAAGTGACAGGTGTTTGTTTATTTCTACAATGTATTTACTGGTGTCCCTTCTTTTTGATGTAAAAGTTGTATAAGTCGGTCCATCCATTCCATTATTTCTTTTTAATCCACACACTACATAGTTAACCTTCACACTATGCACGATATTTTTATGAATTTGTTTTTCGCGCGCAAATGGTTCGTTATTGCTACAACTCTGGTCCGAATTAACAACACGCTTACAGTGCCACGAGCTGTCAAAATCGCGATATTTGTCTCGGACCAGCTTTGGTAGACGATAGCACTGTGAGCAAAATTATCGCAAAACGGACCACGGCAATGAACTTTTTTTGCTGTTATAGTATAAGTGTGGATTATAGTATGATTGTGGAGGTATACGGCATAGGCTACCTTATTTTACATTAAATTGAGCTTATTCTCGATTATCATCGATTTAGATTAAAACATATTAGATTAAAATCATTTTTTATAAATTTTGGTCTGAGTGCTACATACTCGTAGACGTTATTCAAAGCCGGAAAAAATAATTTTAAGTTAAACATATACCTATACTTCTGCACTGTTTAGTATAAGGTGCGCACAAACGCAGACGAAAGAGATAAAAGGATTGTCATTTATTTCAAAAACGTTACCCTATCTACACGGTGAGCGTTCGATCGCTGGTTTACGCATTCGTTATGCGCTGCGACTAGAGCTGAGACTTACTCATCGATATTCAAATATCGAGTTCGAAAGCTCGATACCGCTTGCTTCGAATAACTTACGAGTAGAATTCGGTTGGGGCGCTGTGTTACCGTATATCGTTTCACATCTTTCCGCCACGTAACATCCGTTTCATTCCAACGTGTCATTATGCGTCAACGCTTGCACTAATTACGTGACACCCGACACTCTATCCTGACGCTCATAGGACACCGTGGAGGGAACCATCTGTGAAATGGTGTGGTTTTTATAATGTCGATGCAACTGCTTTGTAATAAGGTATTTCAGAGGCGTTAGGTATTTGCAAAGATCCAAACACTCACTTTAATGAAATTTAGTTAGAATTTAATGTTCATCTCATTTCAAACTTTATTATTATTATTATTACACTTTATAAGTGGAATCATACGTTTGTAAATTTGCCATTCCGCACATTATTAAGGCAAATGTTTGTCACTATAAAGTATATACCTATCAGAAATCTGCATCAAGTGATATGTTTATTCAACTACCTAGTCAAATTCAAACAAGTTATCCATATGTCACTATTTAAGTCACGTTCTACATTATGAAACATTATGAACTATATATTACATTCTAAGGAGATGACGAGGAAGACACAATAAGACACTTCATGATTTTGTACGCTTTGCCTATACTCTCGCACTGTTACGAACACATAACGGTAAATAATCCAGCACTATTACTCGTTAAAACCATAAGAAACTGATTTTGGTAAATAAAACCAAATCAACGATAGCCATTCTTGGGGGTTTTCTCACCATCCTATTGAATACTTTCAACTCTATTTGTAAACTGCCAATCATCAACGAAGTGAGATCAAATATGGCGAATTGTTGGAAAGTTCATGTTATTATGGTTCTCTAACTTGTTTTATTCATTTATTACCGGAATATTTCTGATAATGTTTTACTGGTTTGTTATTATTAAACCTACTACGTTTAGAAGTGTGTATTTTAAAAATATCACTGAAAAGAGTTTTATTTGACATGTGAAACTCAAAAACAAATATAAAGCTCAAGAATTGAATTTGAGAAATGACCAGAATTGAAATACAGCGAAAGGAAAATATAGTACCTATACTAAAGCGATGGAACAAGTAAGCGCATGCCCTAGTTATGAATGGGAAATTCAATGAAAATACTAATTATGTATGTATAAATGAATGCTGATGAAATTGTGAAAGTTTCAGACGTAAACACATAACCCGCAAAACATTATCGACTTGCGTGCTTACGCAACATCACGATGGATCAGTGGGCCTAGAACCATTTGTGTATGTCTAACGTTACAGTATCGTGAACGTATACAGCACATACTATGAGTTATCTATGCCACCAGAGCTAATAGATAAATTATAGTTTGCTCTGTTTACGTCAACGATACGATTACAGAACACTTAGCAAATTTTCGTGCTAGGCGCACTGGTGAAAAAATGGTCAAGGATAAAAAAAAAACCAACGCGTCTTGGGATGCCCGACAGAATTAATAACTTAAACTTTTCTAGCGCTGTAGACTAGACTGAGAAAGGATGCGGGTAGAAAGGAAAACCAGACAGAGTGGCACCGTAACGCGTTACGTAACGAATCGGTTCACCCGCCCCTATGAAGTTATCACTTCAAAAATCAAAGAAAGCTGTTGTGGCGTAGTACCTTACGAATCAGTTGCATCACCCTTTGATGGCTCCGTTAGCTATATTGGTAGTCACCCTACCTTTGAACCCCGGGTCCTAGGTTCGATCCCTGGCCCTTGCAAATACTTGTGTTATAAGCAGCAATGTTTGTTTCCAGGTTTTGGATATTTCTGAGTGTTATGTGTGTGTCCATGTCTTCCATGACACAGGGAACCCTAGTACAGGGGTAAGAATGTGTAAATGTTATTTAGTATTTATTTTAAATTAAGCTGGAACACTAAGTATGTACTAAGTACTTTTAGACAAATACTTTTATTGCATAATTATACGAAGGACATGGCTCGTTACTAGACTCAAAGATCTCAAAGATCTATTCAGTATCGTCGGCAAATTGTATGCGAATATGTTGGTGGGAAGAGTTGAGTTGAAAAACTGATGAAAAAATATGAAACTTACGAGCGGGATTTCGTAATCGTATTGGTTTTTATTTATATACCAGATATTTACAATGCAACCCATACAAGGAAAAAAGAAGAAGACATACTGCGCTTTCCCTCATTTGGGAAGTACCTATGATGTAGTGATAAGGAGTTAAATATGGCTATGAATAAAATAGTGTTACTAAAATGTCGGTCTTGTTAACTGAGTTGGTAGTATCCCTGCCTTTGCAGCGCAATGTTTCCGGATTCAATCACTGAAAGGAACAAATGTATAACTTAAACGAAAGATAAAGTAATACGTAATTTTCTACCGACTTCCAAAATGGAGGAGGTACTCAATTCGACTGTTTTTTAATGTTTGTTACCTCATAACTTTCTGCAATAAACAGCCGTGCCATTCTCTAATGATTCGTCGACGAGCTCACCGATGTCAAATACTTTATGAGATATCGCCTCTATGTACACAAGGTTGTTTTTCCAACGTTCCTTGACATCTCGTCATTTGTTTCACGGATGTTGTCCTAGATGCCACGATGTTTGCTCTTAGAGAATCTCGCACGGCAGAAATTAATTTTAAAGGGAGACATTTCACTAACAAAGTTCTACCAAGTATATCACAAAGAAAGCTAATTGAAGAAACTACAATAGCGGTAACGTATCTATAGCTATCAACTGAAATGCACACAGTTTCATCGAAACCTGAACAAACGTTCGAACACAAAACATGGCTCGTTATAGTGTCGCAATCGCAAGTTTGCTCTTTTCATTGCTTTGTCTGGTGTGTGTTCGGCGAGCGAAACCGAATGTACTAATTAGTGTTGTTCGCGCGGGTGACTTAGTCGCTGAGTGCAATGGAAAGTTTGTTTGAGAGACCCGCGGTCGGCGGTTGAGGCTTGACTAGTTCGTAGTCTGTAGTTTGGAGTTTTCATTTACTGTTTCTTTTTGTTACATTGCAGAACATGGAAGCTTAATTAATCATTAAGTAAACTGTTTTTTATTTACTTTAGTTTAATACATTTGATTACTACTCAATTTTTTACTGAATTAAAATAGGAGGAGGTTGTGTTCGTGTGTATGTATTTTTTTGTGTGTATGTTAGCCGATTTTTCCCCTATTTGTGAAACGATTCTCATTTTTTTGTAAGTATACTTCCGAGGTTGTTCCATTTAAATTTCATTTAATTCGGTCAATCAGTTTTTGATTTTCACTCCAAAAACTGTTACACGCCTTCTTGATGATATGATCATTGACAAGGGTCACTAAAAATGGTGAAAAACTTTTTTACCAATAATGGAACCCACTCCAACACCAAAATGTGTGAAATAACTTGTCGAAGTTGATACCATGCGCACAATATTGTGATAGGTACCTACTTTTTAACTGTCATGGTACCGATTTCAACAAGTTATTTCACACTTTTTGGTGTTGAAGTCGGTTCCATATTTTGGTTCAAAAAGTTTAATGCAAACTTTTTGAGCATACCTACTTATAGGTTAGAATGATAAGAAAGATGTGTTGAGCCCTTAGCTGATGTCCGCAACTTCCCTTTGCTTGGGAACTAGCCGTCGAATCAGGATATAATGTACTTACAACATATATATTCAAGCTATATAATATCTAGCCGACAGGGCTGAGGTGTCATCATATCAGCCCTAGAACGTCCACGACTGAAAATAGGCCTTCCCATACATTTCCAAAAGGACCGGTTGGAAGCAGCTTGCGATCTTTATGAGGTTGTCTGTCCACCTTGCCGGTCTCAAATCCAGATACCTAGAAAAGTATACAAAGATATCTAGACTGCAGTGTTTCCAGGATTTACCGCTAACTCACTTGAACAATCTAACAGGTGATATAACCACGAGCTCTATCTGAATCATGATTCTTGATTCTTATAATAAGGTAAGCGTGTGGCGATACTGGATTTCAACAATGGGTTTTCTTCTAGCCAAATCTTAATTAGAAGCCAATTTCAAAGTATTTTGTTATACTTGAGCACGATGGCTGTTAAGGAGTGTCCTTATGAAATAGTGCCGGATAAATAACTCCTATAAAGTATTATAAAAATCTTACACGAGGTTAGGTTAGTAAGTTATGATAGCATTCTAAGATTGCTTAAAGAATATGCCCCAGCCGCAACGATGTCATTTCTTTGTTTTATAGGAAAAAATTCGTATAAAGTAAAGAAATAGCAGTAGGCAGCTTTTACAAGAACCCTTGTTGATAAGTAGGTATCATCGACTTCAGTATGTTGCTTGATAATCTCAAATAATTATATGTTTTTATAAATATTCACATTATTACTGGATTGTTACCATGTTTATTTAGTTTGAGATATTTCGACAACGCCGCCATGATCAAGGTAACATACACATGGTACAGAACGCGGCACGTAAGTTGAACCAAAATGTTAGTCTTCTGCTCAGTTATGGACAAATGTGATAGACGAATACTTACTCTGCGGTGGTTGAAAATGAAACGCAGTTTAAAACAAATATCAAATGTCATAAAAATAATCTTCGATTTCCTATCAAATCTCTATCTCGAACAAAGTAATGTGGGAAGTAATCGATAGGTATTATTAAATAGAACAATTATAGGAATAATAATATTAATCACTATTATTCATGGGCAATACACCTTCTACATAACTTTTAAATGATTTTCTAGAACTTGGCCAAAGAGTCGCGATAACATCATCTGTGTCAGTTGAAGAATTCAATTCACTGCTATCCAGAATCTCCGACTGGGTTATAAATTCTTCCGTCATATTATCGATGACGTGGTCTCTTTTGAGGTAAGCTTCTTCGATTGTATTGGTGCTATAGTATAACTAGTATAATCATTTATGTGGTTTTCCCTTAAAAAAATATCAAATATGTTAAATAAAATTCCACTCGCCGTCTCCTTAAAGTTGGTCGGAGACCCTATGTGTTCTGCGCATAGTTCAACTTACTTGCCGCGATCTATATCTACATGGTGACAATCCCGTGAATAATTTTGATATTTATAATGTTCGTGACCATGATAGTTTCAAAACTGCAAAAATATTTGTTGGTACAAAAGTATGCAAAATACAACTCTAATAACATCTGGGATCGCAGTGCAATGCCACATAATGATCCAGTTCAAAGCTCTGGATGACAGTACAACATTTATGCTCGTGTATGATAGTTTTCCTGTTAATAATTGAATAGCATTGGCCAAATGTCAGTCGGACTGGTACACTAAGAGATCTATTACCGCTGCACAACTATAACACTAACATTTAACTTTTTTACAATAACGGCAATAACTATAACCTTGTCTTAACTTTTTAAAAAGGTCACCATTATTTTGTATAGTCTGCTAAAAACAGTTCAAAGATTGTGTTCTACCGGAAATTATCGTATTCTCAATAGCATTTTGATGACTGCCGCAACAGCCTATCATTTTGGAACATGTGAAAAGTATGACGAAAGCGATTAATTATGCATTAATGAATCAGACAATTTGTACAGAGGCCTAAAGTAGTTTTTAATTGGTGATTCAAACACGCAACAATTGAAACGAATGTAGGTCGGTCCCTCCATCTCGCTTAATAGGAATGATCTTGGATCTTTGAGACAAGTTAGAGGCTAATTTGTAAACGACATCTCTTGGCAATGAAATTATGACACGTTCATATTATTATTCTGTTTTGTGGTTAATATTTTGAGAAACCAATGTATGCCCATCTCAGTCCAAAAGGCCAATTTCCTCCATTTCTATTAACATTCTAGCTCGACTTAGAGCCATCTATCGTGTACACTACTTCAAAGTTCAAACGAGACACTGTTATTAACTCGCCGTTTCCAATTACCAAGAAATGTGCAGTCAATCACGTCTTCAGCTGACAGTTCATATGCGCTAGGATGACACCTTGTAGTACACCGTATTTACGAGTAAGTTATTTGAATAAAGACTTTATTCGGAAGAAGTTAAAGTAAAAGTTTGAAAAAATGCGGTTTAGATGAGTTAGATTAGGAGCTTTACTATATTCTGAGTAAGGTTTCTATCACTTTAGATAATATAACCGTGACTATAGTAACACTTTTGTGCTAGTCAATATTAGGGACCATGTTATTTTTTATGTTTAAGTTTATGTCACAAATTTACCTATTAACTAAATAACGTAGTAAAAATATACATATAAATGTATATGGGCAATTTGCAGAGCTCGCCTATGTAATGTATGTATGCGTTCAATTCAGGTAAACCATGCTGCAGTCACAGTCACCACTTGGATGAGTGACCGCTAGTAAAATTTTCAATCTCCTGTATATCCTCCTATCCTGATAGTTTTTAACAGTTGTTAGACCATTCTTCTTTATCTTCATTAATGTAGACGTGGATGCTGTCTGAAGCACTGACACTGAAGATGAATAGGTAGATACTAACCTATCCATTAACCAGCACTAGGCCCGCGTAGTTGATTAAAACGCTTTCGCGATTAATATGCGTAAAACTCCTAGGACTCGTGTCATTGAAGTGGTAATGTATTTTTTGTGTTGGTACAACTACTGCGTGAGATCTTGTATTTAAGTACCTGTAAAGCAGCCAGTTTACGAGTATATGTACAATCTCAATTAAAAAATTGGCAATGTAGTTGCCATAGGAGATACCACAAGGCGAATAACTTACTAGTCAAGTCACTTTAAGCTAATTAAAACAATAACATTTCGGACCTTACTTAAAAATAACTGCTAGCTCCCGTTCTATAAGCGCTGAAATGCGCGCTCAAAGTCATCAGTACCAACCACTTTCTTTATGGTTTAGGATCCGGAGACTTATTAGCGTGTGCGGTTTGAAGTAAACGAAAGAGTTTCTGGTTTGTATTGTAAAGACTGAAGAAAAGAGACAAAAGGAAGAAGTTCTGTTTCGTGAAGACAGTTGAGGAAATTGCATTTGAAGTTATGCTAAAGTATTTATAGTTTATTACATTGTCATGTGTATTGTTGTGGTTTAAGCTGTAATACGGTAATTCAAAAATTAAAAGAAATAATTTTGATTATCATTCTGAGTAAATACGTAGTTCTTAAGTATTATATAATTTGAATTATTTACTATATTATTTTGTTTTTTTATGTTAATGGAGATAGAAGCAAATGAAAATCTGTGCTATCTGCCTAATCTGCTGAAAAAAGACGTGTGTCGGGAGTAAGAAATTAAAATAAGTTGTTCAATATTAACATACTATTTATGCATGTATATAATATAACATGTATATTTTACCCCATTCGACAATCACACTTATATGAGTGCAGTAAATCAATAACTTAAACCTTTTTGCCTTAGAACTGGGACCGTATGAACTATGAACTATAAAATTGAAGTATTGCCCTTTATCGCATAAAAGGGTCTCATATCTCGTTATGGCCGTTCAACAAAAGAGTCTCGTAAAAATTGCAAATAAGCTGGTTTTATACGGATGGCGTGCAATGCCTGAAAAACCTAAAAATACCGGTAATTAATTTAAAACATCAAAACTATTTACAATTGCAGTGCAGAACAAAGTTCAGTAGTAATAAATCTACAAAAAGTCATATTTAAGATCGTGTAGAAGAAAAAATGAACGAAAAGTAGGTAAACAAAAAATACATCAATAATAAAAATAAAATATACTTGTATTTTTATCAGTGTTATACTTAGTATTTATAATTTCTAAAGTATTTTCTTAATGTATTATTTTATGTAGCCATCGTTCGTTGGAGCTACCATACCAGCCTACATGATATAACAACTACAACGGTTACCTGAATACTTTTTAAATCAACCTGCGAGATATTCTGTAGATTGATTCTTCGTGCCTAAGTCAACAGTCAACGTTTGCACGAAGAAGACTCTGTACCGGACTGGAACCAGTCGTACCGATTAATAACGAAAAATGTGCGGTATTTTCAATCCATTCTGGTATTACATGGATGGTCCTGCAGTAATGAGATGGATAGCCGGAATTTATTATATCATAACAATATGGAATCTTTTACAATTTATGGCATCATCTGGTGATGTTCGCTTACCTTTGAAAATGTCAATACACGTGAGATGTGCTTAAGTGTCCAAAGATATTCAATAAGACTCAGTGCGTACTAAAACGAGGGCTGTAAATTTCATAACCAATCAGGTTTAATGTAAAATTTATGTTTCAGGTACCCAACTATCTAACTCGAAGCGTCCAGGGTATAAATTAGCTTAAAGTATACGTAATATGACTCGTGAGTCTGTTTTATTGATACTAAGGACGAAATTCTTACTTCTGTTAAGGCCTTTCAGCGTTTAAATTCTAATAAAAATTAATACTTAATACATTTATCGTGGAAATATGGCATACCTGCATCTGAGAGTGAAATAATAAAAAAACTATTGAATATTATTAAGGTATCTCTATGGCGATTTTGATCGAACATAGGTGTGTATAACTGCGATGGGTACAGAAAATAGCCTTTTCTCGGGGCTGATGCCGTCTGACGTTACGATGACGAACGCTGTATTATAAGATACATAATACTAGTTTCCTATAGAAAACATCTGAACAAGTAATATTGTGTAGGAAAATATCAATACTACAAAGACAATTGCGTTCTAATATACATACACTACTTAGAACGTTTACCATGCAGTAGATATTCTGTTTATAATATCAACAGTTAATTACACCGTTTGGGATCCCGAAGATTGGCTTTGATGTCTGGACTAAGTGTGCTTATATATCTCTCATCGTACTTACTTGTTAATAGTGATGATGTGTACTTGATTGGTTGATTTTCAATCGAGATTTTCTTAAATTTTTTGCTACGATTTTCGGTTATTACTTTAAAAAACCTTCGAAGTTGTATTATTCTTACAAATAAACACAGTTTCAGTTTGCTGTAATAACTACTATCTGTTTGAGAACACTTAAATGGTCCCATAGGCAGAAAGAAGGCTGGCTTTGAAGTCTAGACATTGAGAGCCAATAAGCACTCTTCTCCAATGGTTATAGTGAAGATACGAAGCAGACGCTTCATGCACTTCATTGTGTTTAGACTTTGTTTAGACAAAGTGGATATTCGATTATTCTTTCTAGAGGATACAAAAACTATTAATTTTCTAAAGTTATTTTCTAAAACTGCTAGGTATGTAATCATTATCTTATTTCCAGTTCAGATTTAAAATAATTTATTGGTAAGCAAGTTCACGCAGTTGGAGAACATTCCAAGGTTTCCGCAGACATATGTTTTGATTTTAATTTTAGACAATTAGTATTAGTTAGCTCTTTTTTCACCTACATGCTTGAAATGAATCTTGAAGCAGCTGCACTTGGTAAAATTGTGTAAGATCTGCGCTCGAGGAAAGTGGATTTTTAATTTTGTTATTGTCAGGTCAGTTTTAATTACGTGCGTACCTGTACGTGCGAGATCGTTGTCGGAGGAACTTTCAAATAGAGATGAAGAAGAAGTACTAATACAAATTTCGTTTAAGAACCACATAGGTGTTCGAGAAAAGATTCGATTATTTATAATATTATATTTAACTTATTAATATATTATGAAATATAAATTAATTAAAATTGTAATATACTTTAAATAATAGTAACATGTGAACCGTAGGTAGGTATGTAAAATATAACTCAGCTCATGCTAACTTATTTACAAGAATACCATTTATCATTATCAAAAAAAAACAAGTATATCATATAAATATTACGCTTTAAAACCGGTTAGAACTCGCGTAATATTTACCGGAAATATTCTCCGACCAGTTTCGAACTTATTTGAAGTTCTTCTTCCGGTTTTAAAGCGTAATTATGAACATAACTCGCGATAGTTTTCTATCTCAAAATATATCATATATTATTATCAAATATCAAAGGTCTTCTTGAGTTAGATATACCTTTAGTACTAAGCCCGTATTTTGATCAGGCTACGGCCAGACGTGAAACATAGAATATTTTTATAATTGGTAAATACTAAATACATAGTAGGGGAGAGTGGGGGAAACGCGAACGCGGGGTAATTTCGAATCCAATGGTTCTAATGTGTTAGAAAGAGATAGCCATATTTTACTTGCTGCCATATTGGAGATCACTCCACCACTAGTGCCAGTCAACAACACGGGAGACGCGGACGCACGTACTTGTTAAGGTATGCATTCTTCAATATTTTGCATGTTTTTGATGTAACTTTTTTGGTAAATTCAAGTTGATGTTGATTTATTTCTATCTACAATAGTAATCTATTTTTCATTGTCAATCAACTAAATGACAATGACGCAATCGGCAAAAAAAATATAACCTAAATGTTTTTTTTCCATTTTATTGTTTTCGATCCAGCGGGGTAAAGACGATCACTCCATGTCGGGCAATCTCGAACGTTCGGCATTACCCCCTCTCCCTTTTTGTTGGTTCCCCGTTCATCTTTTTTTTATTATTGTTCTGGATGCCTCGTAATTACAAAAGAAAGACAGAACCGAAGTACATACTTAAAGATCTCAAAAAGGCTATAGACGATGTTTAAGTCAAAAAACTTAGCATCGGCAGAGCAGCAGAAACTTATAATGTTCCAAAAACAACCATCTTTGACCACCTAAAGAAAGCAGTGATAAAACAGCCAAGGTCTGGACGAAAACCTTTATTTACAGACGAGCAGGTAACGCAACTCGTCGATTATATCATAAAGTGCAGTAAACTCTATTATGGCCTAACCATAAAAAAAATTCGCCAAATCACGTACCAGTATGCAGAGAAGAACACACTTCCGCACAATTTCGACCGAGTGAAACAGCTAGCCGCAAAAGACTGGTATTACAATTTCATGAAAAGACATCCCACCATATCTCTGAGGACACCTGAGGCGACTTCACTGAACCAAATCACTGCGTTCAATGAAACTGACGTTAAAGTTTTTTATTACAATTTGAAGGACATACAATACAGACTTCATATTCAACAAAAGAAGAAAGAGACTAAAAGAGTATTAAAAAAATTCAGAATATAAATCTACTATGGTGACCTTAGTCAAAATACGAAAAAAACAAAGAGAAAAAGAAAAAGACGAAAAGGAAAATGAAGACTACTTTTGTATTTTTTGTGGAAATAAATATTTAGATCCCCCCGTTTAAGACTGGATTATGTGCTACGTGTGTAAAAAATGGGCTCACAAGAATTGTACTGACGGACAGTCAACATCGTTGGGTTATAAATGTGATCACTGTCATTATTAATGTTAGTACGTAATTACCCCACTTGGTGTTCGTGTTTACCCGACTAATGTCGGGTAAAGCCGAACATTAAGGGTTTTGTTTTTTTTTCATATTATTACAATTTATTAAAAAAATATAAATGTTGATTAGTGAATTCGTTAGACAGATAAATAAACTTTAATAATTAAACAATAAAGAAACTCTGTGATAAAATTCCACTGCTTTATTCAAGTTTTCCCTTAGGTGTTCGTATTTCCCCCACTTTCCCCTACCTAACGCGTAAAAACAAAATTTGATCTTTCATTATCTCAGCCGTAGAACGTCCACTGCTGAACATATGCCTCCCCCATAATTGTCCACCGTGTCGGTGGATGACCTACACTGCGCTTGCCGGTCCGTGGTCCCCACTCCAGAATATTCCGGCCCCATCGGCCATCTGTTCTGCATGCTATGTGCCCTGCCCACTGCCACTTTAACTGGCTAATCTTCAGGGCTATGTCGGAAACTTTCGTTCTTCTACGGATCTCCTCATTTCTGATTCGATCACGTAGAGAAACCCAGAGCATAGCCCGCTCCATAGCTCGTTGTGCGACTTTAAGCTTAGGTATGAGGCCCATAGTAAGAGACCACGTTTCAGTGCCATAAGTCACCACTGGTAACACACATTGATCAAATACTCTTGTCTTGAGGCACTGAGGTGTTTTTGACGAGAAGACTTCGCGATGTTTCCGGAACGCTGTCCAGCCGAGATGGATTCGACTCTGGATTCTTTATTAACTTAAAAGTCGAATATAAATTTAATCCATCTACAAAATTAAAGATACGAGTACATAACTTTCCCAGTTCCGTGTTCAAAATTGACTCAACCAAAAGGCCGTTCTATTCACGAATTACTTAAAATTGGTCATCGCTACGAGCGATCTCATTTCCAGTACCCTCATTATAATGTTGTTAGTAACATGTACTGAATATAATTTTATATTAGCATTTAATTTTACGGACCGACGGTTCACGTCGATTTTGATACGTTTCGAAACACTCATAAACTTTGTTATTACACGCCCTAAACAAATTTTGCTATAGTTTAGCTATTAAACATTATACTAGTCGTAGCTTCAAATTTTCACGCAATGGTCGGGTTGGGTTTTTCACAAATACAAAATACGCTACTTTACTTATTTCCATGTATATTTAATCAAATAATGATAAACATAACCGTAGTATAAGAAAGTGAAGTTGATGTTTCAACAATAAGATTCAAACTAACTAATATGTAGGTACCTAAATACTTGATGATTTAACCCAAAAATGATGAACTTCATCGTGTTTTGTATTTTAATAAAAATATCCTTTTTAGCACTATCGCCTGCTTTACGCAAACTGCGAAAATTTAGAAAGCACAATCACTGAAAAGTTACGTGTTTGTAAAAGTATTCTTCCTCCTTCCTTCTTCGTCTTAAAGCAATTCGATTGATAGCACACCGTCCCCATATGACCAGTTTAAATCAGTCCGACGATCGGTTACCGGTGGCCTAGGCCACGTCATCTGAAACGACCCTTTAGAAGACGCAGGGTTGATCCCTTCTGAGTATGAAATTATATTCTCAGCTATTTTTATACTTTTAGACAATATCGTTGAACATCTTGATATAACACCAAAGAGTAAATGGATATCATTGTTATTGATCTTTGTCTGGGGAAATACCACACCTTTTCCAGTTATTCAACTGTGAAGCAGAAGTGTGCAAGTATTACTGTGTTTTGGTTTGAAGGGCAATGTTTCCAGCGCAACTACAGGGCAAGAGATTTATCATCGTACATTATATCAGAGTGACGCACGCCGTGCATTGCTATGGTTCTGTACTGTAGTAGTGGCACTAAACTGTGATAGGCCATGACGCTTAGCATCAGTCGAGCTACTTCATATTAAAAAAATGCGAGGCAGTCTTTATGAATTGCTGATAGAAGTGAAATGTTCCATGGTTTTGTTCGCATCGCGCCTAAAGCGTTCGGTGACGATGACGAGAGTTCCATGATTTTTGTTCACCTAAAAAGTGCTCAACGCGCCTAAAGAAGTTTTCACTTCAAAATTTGTTAGCTGATGCATGGCGCACCATTCAACAAAACATGGGAATGATTTACTCAGATAAAGATTAAAACAAAGCGATAATCATGTGCACTCAGTACTGTGAAAGCACATATAACAATTTCTATTTATTTATCGGACACTTTTTACATTGGCCCTGACGGGAAAGAACAGTGGGCCTAGCACGACTAACTGCGTGAGTGAAACGTAACGTGTCATTCACGTGAAACAGTACAAACTGTCATTTATCTATGGTGACTGTGACACATTTAACTCACTGTTTGTACGCTGAAGCGTGACGCGTTGACGCTCACGATACGAATACTTTGTTTGTGATACGGCCTCTGGTAATTAAACTTAAATTTATATTAATTTTACTATACCGTGATGAGCACGTGATCGTAACCAACACTAAACAACACGTAAAGATAAGCAACACTTGCTGCGGTCAGGAGTCTTGGTCGGTCTTGGATGAGTGACCGCTAGTGGCATTATTCAACTGAGCGCTCGCGTGCTTCGAGGGTACGTTAAGCCGTGACGAGCGACGTTTTGGGGACCAAAAGATGGGGAAAACCCTGAAAACCAAGGTTTTCAACCAGTGTGTGTGGCCAGTGATGACTAATGGGACTGAGACTAACATGCTTAAAATCGCGTACGAGCAATGGAGAGGGCTATGCTTGAGGATTCCCCCCGTGATAAGATCCGAAATGAGGAGATCCGTAGGAGAACTAAGATCACCGACATAGCTCTCAAAATTAGCAAGTTGAAGTGGCAACGGGTAGGCCACATCACTCGCAG
This sequence comes from Selenia dentaria, assembly GCA_917880725.1. Lineage (NCBI taxonomy): Eukaryota > Metazoa > Arthropoda > Insecta > Lepidoptera > Geometridae > Selenia > Selenia dentaria. The sequence goes on from OU862893.1 coordinate 23,903,512, forward strand.
AACTGATAACCGATGGGGAAGAAAGGTTCTTGAGTGGCGACCACGCACCGGAAGACGATGTGTGGGACCGCCCCCCACTAGGTGGACCGACAAACTCGTCAAAACCGCGGGAAATCGCTGGATGCAGGAAGCGAGTAGCCGGTCCAAGTGGCGTTCTATGGGGGAGGCCTATGTCCAGCAGAGGACGTCTTCTGGCTGATAATGATGAATACAACTTGAAAGCGATAATATCCGTTTTTCCGGATGCTTGAGAATGATCTCACCAAGTCCATTATTTATAAAAAACAAGCTTCAATATTATCTACCTTTGTCTCAAAACATGTCGGTACGATCATTAGGTATCTACTTGACCTCCCGAATGGGTTCATATCATGTAGATTATAATCGAGTTTCGAGAAAATTAGTAGGTACGAGTTTATTATTAAGATTTCAACGGAAATGTAGACAAGCTGCTGTTGGTCATTTTTGTGACGGTTTAATTAAATTTTAGGGATCTTCTCATTATCTTCGTAAGGTCTTGATTTCCTCTTGAAAAACATAATCTTAACTATATAACTTGAGGAATAACAAATGTACGAGTAATAATAAACTAAAAAGAAAGACACGTTCCTGTACAGTCACTCGTACACTAGTGACACCGTTGTTATTTATATTATTTGTAGATGTCCGTGGGCGAAGGTGATCTTTTACCATCAGGTGAGCCGCCTGCTCGTTTGCCAACCTATCCTATAATAAACCATTATGATCCAAAAAAAGTTATATAGTGTGATTTGCCCTGCGTTTCCCTTATACAAGCCCCTTCACTCATCTTGTTTAAAACTCATATTTTAAACAGCTCCACGGGATTGAATAAATGTTAGTGTGTAGATACTCGTAGGTAAGGCGCTGGAATAATACATACCATAATTTTCATAATCATCCATCACCACGTAGGTGAAACCGCGAGACGCAGCTAGTATGATAATAAAATACAACTCGACTACGTTTCACGCATTAACCTGTACTAGTTCTTTAAACCCTATATAATACAATAATATCATAATATAATAAATCAGTAATATGATACTATATAATATAACAACATTATTAATAATCCTCTCTATTCAAGGTTACCTGTAAGAGATTGCTATAGCGATAAGGCCGCCAGTTATCCAATCTACTGTAGCGCTTTTGTTATTATATGATGTTTTTCTTTTTGATTGGTTATCAATAAAGATTTTATGTATTGTATTATTATAATAATAATAATTATTATTATTATTCAATTAACAAAATGGTTCGGTTTCACTCTTAAAACTAGTTACACAATTCTAATGCATGTTACTTAATATTATTAAGACGCGGTCCAACCCCAATTTTAAAATAATTTACGATGCTTTACGTAAGGTTGAAAATCGCTTGTTAGATTGGACGATGTAATGCGAAAATGCGTTAGTTTTGTGCGTTTTCTTAATATTTTTCGATATATACTAACACAATTGAAAAAACTGCTGGTTACTACTTTAGTACTATATGTTGGCTATGTATTACCTAAAAAATAATATAGTATTATCGCTAAAAATTCTGAGTTTGGACATGACAGTTTATTTTTATGGACCCATTTAGGTTTTTTTACTGCAGAGAGCGAGTAATATTTATGAATTCTGTTCGGTTATTAATATTTGCCTGTTCCTTTTCTAAGTAGTTTTTAGTAAGTCTAAGTATTTTTTTCATAGATTATTATCGATCTGTTTCGCTACACTAGATATTTAAAGATTCTGCTTTTTACTATTATCAGGCGCCGCGCCTTAATAACCCTGATCTCCACACTAGGATTCCCTGTGTCGTGCAGATCAGTGTCGTACACTATGCAACATTGTGATACACATAATACTGACGTTATTTAATTGTTAAAGTATGCCATTCGTTTGATTGTCGGTGGTTTGTTTGACCTTCCACGCTATAACTACAGATCCGTAATATTTTATGAATCGTCGCACAGAGATAACCTGTGGCCTGGAAAGGTAAATAATACATTAGATACTACTACTAGAGAACATTGAATTGTCTATGCGCTTATATTGTAACCTGACCAATAATGAATGAATCGAAAAAAAGTGAAACTTATATCTATCTCTTTGGCACTACAGTACAATGTACATAGACTTTCTTGTTTATCCTTTGTTGTATGAAATTTGACGACTTTTTATTCTAAACGTATTGTCTCGTGTCATTTCGTCCAAAGAGTACATTATACAGCAGAATGTAACCTCAATTTCTTTTGACACAAAACTTCACTAACCCTAGTTAAAGACTTAACCCTCCCACATTGCTGGATTAAATATCAATAAATAACCTTAAATTTACTTCTAACATTTAATAGTGCAAGATAAATTAATTATAAAACCCCGTTTTAGCAGCTGACTCTGAGTTATTGAAGCTAAGTCTGGAACGTGCAAGTGGGCCTAAGGGAACAAACGGTAAACCGACAAGCACACTTTTGCATTGATAACATTAATACTGCTTACTAAGAGATATTAAGGTACTCTACGGTCACCAACAATGACTACAGTGGTCACAACCGCCACTGCAATGGTAAATAGCAGATATTGCTTCGTATATTATCCTGAACGATGTGATTGACTGCTGTAAAAATAATACAAATATAATTTAAATATATATAGGATTTATTTTAATACTTCAAAACAATACCGGGAAAACAAAATTAAAGTAATAAAACAAAAGATCGTAAATTTGATAATCTTAAAATAATGATAACTCTTTCAAATAAGCCAATTAAAATTCGTTTAGGCAAAATCTCAATGTTCTGAGAACTGATACTTTGTAATGCTTATAATGATGAGTTGTTACACAAATTATAAAGGACCTAACGTCTAAGCGATCTTTTTACAATATTCTTCAAATTCTAAGAAGAAAACATTATAGGATTATATTATGACGAAATAAAAGTTTGTTTTCTCACATTTTCCTATGATATACTCTTACTAATCTTATAATCAACCAGTCTTTTTGGAAAATAATGGTGGAGGCATGTATGCAGCAGTGGACGTCCTACGGCTGAGATTATGATGATGATGGAACTTAATATCTGAAAAATATCTAGGTTACCTAGGTTTTTTTTACTATATTGTAAATGTGTTTTTTTGAAAGTGAAAACGATGTGACTATAACGAATGTAGTAAAGATTAGTAATGTAAAGACGCAGCACAACACAGGCAGGCCACATCGGTCGTAGAACTGATAACCGATGAGGAAGTATGGTTCTCGAGTGGCGATCACGCACCGGAAGACGAAGTGTAGGCCGGCCGTCCGCTAGGTGCACCGATGACCTCGTCAAAACCGCAGGTAATCTCTGGATGTAGGAAGCGAGTATCCGGTCCAAGTGGCGTTCTATGGGGAAGGCCTATGTTCAGCAGTGAACGTCTTCCGACTGATAATGATGATGATGAATGTAAAGAAGCATCACTTCACGCTTCGAGTCCTATACTATTTATATAGTATACATATTTGTGTTGTGTCCAACGAAGAGACTTGTAAGTCGTAAAGCACACGTGTGTGACTTTGATTATAAAAATGAAATTAGCTAGGAATGAGAGTAATTGCAGTGTCTCCCATTGAGGTTTAAGCTAAAGTATCGCATACTGCACTTCGCTGGTATCCTCAAGACATTGGTTTACGAGACTTATCTTACCAGGATTTTCCTTGATGCAGTTGTCTTCCAAATGTAACACACAACATATCTGAAGATGCGTATATAGGTACCAACAGAGGACCTCATACTAGTAAATAATCTAATAACGTAAGTTTAATTTATTTTATATTGTTTCATCAAAGTGACTCCCTCTCGCCTGGTGGAAAGAGAAGATGGAATCAAGAAGCAATGACCATTAGTGCAGCCGTAACCTGCACTAATCGCCACCCCTATGATGACCTGAGAGATGCTTCACTTCACACCCCGCTTGAAAGACTCAGGGTCATAGCTGCAAGGAAATACGTACGCCGGCAGAGCATTCTACAATTTACTTACACGACAGACGTAGGAACTGCCAAACTTTTTTTAAATCTGTTTATATTAAAAAAAACGATATTAAAAAATATTTAGTGACACTTCCGCTGAAAAGAAAACAATGATTTTGGCCTATTTGGGGGGCGTGCACCACCCTCCCTCCCGCATAAAATGCTAATAGGAAGAATACAAAATAAAAAACACAAGAAACCCCAAATAAACCAAAACCGATTCGACACGTGTTTCGCCTCTACACGAGGCATCCTCAGGAGATGTTGACTCGTCGAGCGCTAGACCGACAGTGAGAGAACAACGCAAAATCGCCCGCTTATATAGCAAGCAGACTCCGCCACCTTGTGACTCACTGCACGCGCGCCGGCCGCTGCTATATTGTTGTTGGTGACGTATTTTGGGAAAATATACGCAATAATGGAGATGAAACCATGTTGGTTTGGTCATTCAATAGTGTAAGATTATTATTATTATGTTTTATAATCTCTAATTGTTCCAACACACTTAACCGAAAGCTTTTTTCACAAACATGTAAAATCTTAAAAGTGTTGTTGTTGCGCAACGAATGACCGGTATCGAGTAGATGTTTAGCGAAATGAGACTGGTCAGGGTGGTCATTCCTGTAAGCTGAAACATGTTCTTTAAATCTAATATCAAAATTACGGCCTGTCTGACCCACATAAACACCGTTACAATCGTCACAGACCAGTTTATAAACACCCGACTTTTTTCCATCCTCAAGACGATCTTTACCATTACAAATATGTTGTAAGTTCTGGTCTGTTCGGAAGGCCACGTGGATGTTATTTTTCCTGAGTATGTTGGCAATTTTTTGAGAGACGGGGCCCATGTAGGTCAAACTACCCACATATTTGTTTATTTTTTCCGGAGGGCATGCACAAAGCAATGAACGAACCCTATCTCGCTGCTTATTTTGAATTAGGCGATCGACTATTTGCTTACTGTAGCCGTTAGATGTTGCCATTTGGTAAATTATATTTAGCTCTTTTTTGTAGTTATCTGTTGACAGAGGAACTGTAGATAATCTATGAACATAGCAGCGAAAGGCTGCTAATTTGTGTTGTATGGGATGACAAGAAGAAAAAGGTATAACTACGTCTGTGTGAGTCGGTTTTCGAAAAATTTGGAAATCCAGTTTGTTATCGATTCTAGTAATGGTCAAATCCAGAAAATTAAGCGAATTGTTATTTTCTAGTTCCAGTTTGAACTTTATTTTGGGGTGGATATTGTTGAGTTTATTTACAAAAATATTAACCTGACGAGAAGTACCTGTCCAACAAATAATTATGTCATCAACATACCTATAATAAAACAGGATACGGGGTTCGTTCACCACATGATGTTTTTCAAAATCATCCATAAAAAGTTCAGCCATTAATGGACTTAAAGGGGATCCCATGGCCAAACCATCTTTTTGAGAAAAGTACTGATTATTAAACCTAAAGTAATTTTGTCTCATACACACCCCAGTCAAATCAATGAGTTCATTAACTTCTCCAGGATGCAACCGTTGTCTCTCGAGGTGACCTTCTAAGATACGTAGGCTTTCTTCGTAGGGAACATTAGTGAAAAGGCTGTCTACATCAAGAGACAACAATTTAGCACCGGAAGGGATGTCAACGTTTTTAATTTTATTTATTAAATCTAGACTGTTTTTTAAACTGTACTTAGGTTTGAAACATGTCTTGGAACTTAAGAGAATGTTAAGATGTTTAGCTTATTTGTACGCCGGAGCGTCAATGTAAGAAACAACCGGACGAATAGGAATATTTTCTTTATGAGTTTTGGGTAAACCGTATAAAAGAGGGGACCGTGGATTCATTGGGAAAATAGTTTTAAGCACCCCTGGAGAAATGAACAACGCGCTCTTAACTGCATCTTTCACCTCTGATGTGAACTTTTTAGTAGGATCCGAATTAAGACGTTCAAATTCCTCACCTAGGATAACGTTGTTAACCTTTTGGTTATAGACATTTCTATCCAGAATGACAACACTATTACCTTTATCCGCTTTTGAAACAACTAGATTATCTTGATTGAGTCTATCCTGCAACGAACGATAAATCCGATGCTCTGAAAGAACCGAAGTATTAAAAGATAAAGGTTTTTTAATATGAACTGCCACCTGATGTTTAACGGCGATATCCTGTTTACTCCTAACACAAGCAATTTCCGAGTCTACCGCTAATGTTTCGAGAGATTTTTGAGACACCCTGGGCGTTAAGTTATATTTCAGACCTTTCTCTAACAACGAGAGCTCTGAAGGAGGGAACTGAGTGTCACTTAAGTTTTCAACACGAGGGTGAAACAAATGAGTATCAGTTTGTGTGTCAGAATTAACATTATTAACATGGCTGTTTTGAAATAACCTGTCCAGTTTCCTAGATTGTGTCAAATATCTCTCATGTGCAGCCAAAGATGCTAATTCCCTAGCCTTGTTATCCAGAAGATCAAACTCTACGTTATGTATGTTGAAACTCAACTCTGAGTGTAACACCTTCAGGTGAAGTTTCAAATTATCTCTGACTGAAAACCAATGTCTACATTCTTCTTCTAACCAAATTTTTTTAGCTTTAGTAATCGCTATACAGCTAGCCCGACTATGCGTGTTGGAACGTAAGTTAATATAATTAGGTATGACATTTAACTGTTTACAACGTTGATTGAACCAAACATTTTGAGCAGCCAAACGATGAATTTTAGTCAACTTGATGTAAAGTTTTGCCTGTTCAGCTATACTTGCCGACTTTAGATAATTTATTGATTCAGGCGTTACTTTGCGGAAATCCATTATCAAAAAAACGATATTAAAAAATATTTAGTGACACTTCCGCTGAAAAGAAAACAATGATTTTGGCCTATTTGGGGGGCGTGCACCACCCTCCCTCCCGCATAAAATGCTAATAGGAAGAATACAAAATAAAAAACACAAGAAACCCCAAATAAACCAAAACCGATTCGACACGTGTTTCGCCTCTACACGAGGCATCCTCAGGAGATGTTGACTCGTCATACATACACATACATACACATATCATGCAACATACCTATAATAAAACAGGATACGGGGTTCGTTCACCACATGATGTTTTTCAAAATAAGCAGCGAGATAGGGTTCGTTCATTGCTTTGTGCATGCCCTCCGGAAAAAATAAACAAATATGTGGGTAGTTTGACCTACGGGCCCATGTAGCCGTCTCTCAAAAAATTGCCAACATACTCAGGAAAAATAACATCCACGTGGCCTTCCGAACAGACCAGAACTTACAACATATTTGTAATGGTAAAGATCGTCTTGAGGATGGAAAAAAGTCGGGTGTTTATAAACTGGTCTGTGACGATTGTAACGGTGTTTATGTGGGTCAGACAGGCCGTAATTTTGATATTAGATTTAAAGAACATGTTTCAGCTTACAGGAATGACCACCCTGACCAGTCTCATTTCGCTAAACATCTACTCGATACCGGTCATTCGTTGCGCAACAACAACACTTTTAAGATTTTACATGTTTGTGAAAAAAGCTTTCGGTTAAGTGTGTTGGAACAATTAGAGATTATAAAACATAATAATAATAATCTTACACTATTGAATGACCAAACCAACATGGTTTCATCTCCATTATTGCGTATATTTTCCCAAAATACGTCACCAACAACAATATAGCAGCGGCCGGCGCGCGTGCAGTGAGTCACAAGGTGGCGGAGTCTGCTTGCTATATAAGCGGGCAATTTTGCGTTGTTCTCTCGAGGACCAAGTTCGACGTGAATTCGCCACAATACGATTCATTCAGGTTCCTCAGGAAAATCTCCTGAGTTTAGTGCGTGCGACAGGTGTTCGGTTGGGTGGGAGATCGTTCTCCGCAGTAGCGTTGAGAATCCCCCCACACTTCCCTCACCCCTCCCCGAAACTCGGAGGTTTTCCAAGACACCGCTGTCTTGGCTGTGCTAGGTTGCCCAGTGGTCGTAGGTCCGCTTCGGCGTGATCCTCCCACCGTGCCTCACCCCCGCACATCGAGACTTCGTGCCCGGAGTTCAGCGCGTTCATCAGGAAACGTAAACACAACGCTAAAACGTAGGGCAGATTCTTGCTTGGGGTTTTGTAATAAAACCTCAGTACAGAATCAAATTTGACTATATCAAATCCAAATAATAGTTGCGACTCCACGTGTACGCTAGTTGCGAGGCTCCCCTGTGCGGTCACCTTGCTGGGCTTTCATAAAAAGATTCAACCTGGTTGGGGACGTACCGCCTCTAGGGAGTCCGTAACTAGTATTACGGACACCAACACTTCAATTTTCACCATCACCATTTATCACCAAAAAATACTTTTGTGTGATATTACTTTATTATGTCGAACGATGACAAGAAGTTGCCTCGCAAGGGGCCGCCCGATCCTTCTAAAAGTTTTCGCCGTGCATCTGCGTCTTCATTAGATGGCAGTGCAACAGCAGATAAAAGCAACATCAGTCAAACTACTTGCGCGAATGTGAAAGATTCGAGTGTTAGGGCGAGTCCGACCACGCGCAAGTACACTGACACAACTGTGTCGAAAGGTGTAGGACTCGCTTCGATGGGGGATGTACCCCCCACTCGGAGGGAAACCGGTACCGCGGACCAGTATACTTCAGTAGATAGGCCAGGTAGCGACATGACTACCACTGCTAGCTCGCGTATACCTAAGCCGAGAACTACTTCCTTAACTTTAAGCCAATCGAAGGTATCCGACTTAGGGCTCACGATTGCCGGACCTGAGTGTCCGAAGCAACGCGAAACCGCACGGAGGCCTCCGGGCAGAGGCGCCCAAAAGAAGAGGCGCGACTCCTCCGAAGAGGACATAGGAGGTGACGAGAAGAGGCTTAAGCATAAGTCCTCCGTCACCCCTAATAAATCATCATCCGAACCGCAACCTTCAACTTCAGGTTTACAAATACACAAAATACAGGAAACTACTAGTAGCTCGTCTTCAATCTTGACTGACTCAAGCGAAAGTACTATTGAGACTTTTGATCAGGGTACACAAACCCAGCAGTTTAGCACAGGTTCTACTTCATACGCGGCATTAGAGTCCGTGCCTATGGACGCGGCACCTATGCCAACACCACCATCTCCAACAGCAGAGGCAGCGCGCTCGTATGCCGCAGCGCTTACATCGCCGCCAACTACTAGGCCGACTACGCCAATGAGTCAAAACGCGGGAATCAACCCAGCGACCACGACCACTAGACAGTCAGCAGCACCCGCACCTGCTACGAAAGCCTACCCACCCATTATCATAGAGGCACTACCCGACTGGGTGTCAATATTTGCGCAATTAAAGATCAAACTAGGTCACGCATTAAGCGTCAAACCCATCGGTACTGGGTTCCGCTTTGCATGTAGATCGGCGGAAGAATTTAGGGCAGTCCAACATGCCCTAATCGTAGCCGCCGAGAAAGACCAAAGAGTGTCGTGGCACTGCTACGCACTAACCGAAGAACTACCGCTAAAAGTAGCAATTAAAGGGTTACCATTTAGTAGTAACCCAGCAGACATTAAATTAGAATTACAGGCCAAAGGCTTCGAAGTTAAATATATAAAAGAAATTCTTCCAAGAAGGGGGAGCAAAGGTGGACCGACATACTACGCCCTTCTGGAAAGACCCAACGACGACCAAAAGAAGGAACTTTATTCCATAAACGAACTTCTGTACATACCTAATGTAAGAATTGAGGGCTGGGCACCGAGATCTGGTACTGTACCGCAATGTCACCGTTGCCAGATGTTTGGACATGCATCTGGCGGGTGCCACCGCCCCCCTCGCTGTGTCAAGTGTGCAGAGGAGCACTTCGCAGTTGATTGCAACAAGGACCCCAACGCCCCACCGAAATGCAACAATTGTAAGGGAAAACACGTGGCCAGCAGTAGGAAATGTCCTCACTACTTGCGCGAGGCCAGGAAGAGGGGGATAAGGGTACAGGAACCTTACCCGAGAACAGACCCACGTGTTAACACCCAACAACACCAACAACAGCAACAACAACAACCTCAAAATCAAGTACATACGGACATACTTTATACAAACCGCAACCAACAGGTCCCGCCAAGGCAGTTAAGACCGGCTCGAAGCCAAACCAGGCAGTCTAGAGCTCGTGCTGTACAACCTCAACAACACCAACAAGTTGATGATGAGCATCAACAGCATCATCATCATCAACAACAGCAACAACAACAACAACAGCAAAGACCACTTGTAAGGCAAGAATCTCAAGCTCGATCGCGCTATGAGTGTGCTCCACCAGCAGTAGACAGAGAGGAACACTTCCGTATACCGCAGAATATTATGTGGCCTGCTCCGCAGGTACAACCTACAACTTTGACTCCAGTAGTCAACATGCCTACTAACAGAGGCGAACCGCTACCTCAAAGAAATAGAAACAGAAGGCGTAGGAATAAGCGCGCCAGAACTCAATCTTCTAAGAGACCAACGGCAGCGTCCACACCTATACCAATAATGGATGCACAATCTGGAACAACCCACCCAAGGAGGGATGAGAGCCGGCACCCCCTGCCCGCGTTTATCCCCATCCAAGTGGAGCGCAGAGGTGCATTTGCGAGCACTGGCACCCCGGTGTGCCCTGAACCGTTGAGGGCTGTCAGTGTCCCAGTTGTACCAACAAGACAACAGATGACGAGCGATGTACAGCAGAATCAAGCAGTACATCAGCAACAACATCAACATCATCAACATCAACAAAGACAACAACAATTTAGCGAGCAAAGGCAAGATCCCAGAGCTCAGCAGCAGCAACAATACCTGAGAGGCGGGACCTACCAACCCCGCCTCAATGTTCAAGAAGGACCAATACCTCCTCCACATTCATACTTACCAGCGGGCAGCGGTGGGAACCCCATGTTTTTAATACTGGGAATCCTAACGGAAATGCTCGTCTCCATGGCCGCAGGGGGAGACCTCCAGGAAGCGGCTAGGAAAGGGCTAGCATTTTTATCCCGGGTTCAATATGGATGTTAACCTTCGCATTCTATATTGGAACCCGGGAGGTATCAAGGGAAAAACCAAGCTACTACGCATTCTCGTCCAGTCGCAGGATATTCACATAATCCTCCTGGGCGAGACAAAACTAAGAAAAGATAATGAGCTAAAGTTAGCAAACTATTTCGTGTACAGAAGAGACAGCATCTCACCAAGAGGCCATGCGTATAGGGGCACTGCGGTATTGGTCAGAAGAGATGTTGTACACGATGAGTTGGTGCACCCTCAGCTGCAAGAACTCCTCGCAAACGGAGTGGTCATCAAGACCAATCAAGGCGAATTAAACATATATGCCGCATACCGGCCACCTACAGGCCCTGTACACGCATCAGACTATGGCGTGATATTCAGTGGTGGTACCCCGACTGTACTTATTGGCGATCTGAACGCCAAACACACATCGTGGGGTTCACGATTGATCAGTGGTCCGGGTGCAAAGCTATATAGAATAGCAGAAATGCATAACTTCGAAGTGATGGGACCCGATGAACCCACTCACATTCCAACTAATCCTAACCATCTACCTGACGTCTTAGACATAGTAACTCATAAGGGTGTGAGGGGTGTCATCAAAGTGGAGGCACTTTATGAATTAGACCAACCTCACTTGCCAATATTGGTAACCATCGGCTCAACCATCAGTCCCAGGGGATTGAAACCAAATACAAGGACTGATTGGAACATGTACGCAGTGAAGTTGAGCGATATAGCTATTGGGCCACTTACAACAGCAGAGCAAATCGAAGTGGAAGCTATAGCCTTTACATCTGTAATGAAGGCAGCCAAAGATGCGGCTACTTCTGAAAAACCAGCCTTATACAGAAGGGCTGATTTGCCACTCGCCCTTCAAAGAGATTTTCAACAGAAAAGATATCTTAGGAAGTGTTGGGCAGTAACGAGATGTCCAACCATTAAATCAAGACTGAATCAGATCACCGCCAAAGTATCGGAAGCAGTGGAGATCTGGCGAGGCGCCACTTGGCAAATGGCCATTGACCAAGCAGGCGAACATATACCAAGCTTACATAGCCTAAACAAAAGGCTTACGAACACACCTCAGCCAGTCTATCCACTGTGGGATGGAAATGGCGAGAGGAAATATGGACCTAAAGACAGAGCCGAGATATTGGCTGGGCATCTCGAAGTCCAATTTCAACCTCACCCTGTAAGGAGAGAAGCTTCCAGTGAAACCCTCGCTCACCACACCACAGTATCAGAGAGAGTGAGAGAGTTCCTGGATCAGCCTACAGCATCTTTGAAGGGCGATGACTTCATCTCGCCAGCTGAAGTAGCTAAAGCTATAAGGAGACTACCTAGAAAGAAGGCGGCTGGCCATGACGATCTGCCCATAGCCGCGATTCATCAGCTACCCAGGAAAGGCATTGTGGCATTATCGAGGCTCTATAACGGGATACTGAGGACTGGTTATTTCCCGGAGTCCTGGAGGAAAGCCAAAGTGATAATGCTACCTAAACCAGGGAAGGACCGCAGAAGGGCGGACGCATACCGGCCCATATCGCTCCTACCCCACCTGGCCAAGCTGTTCGAACGGTTATTGTTACGAAGAATTAGACCGTACATAAAACCCAGAGACGAACAGTTTGGCTTCAGGAGTTTCCACTCGACCACCCTCCAACTGGCAAGGGTGCTGAACCATTTGGCATACGAAATGAATAGCAAAAGACACACGGTGGCTGTATTCCTGGATGTGGAGAAGGCCTTCGATAGAGTGTGGCACGAAGGCCTCCTCTACAAACTGCTAAGCACAGAATTGCCCCAACAGTTTGTTTGTATCATAGCGTCCTTCCTGTACAATAGATCATTCTATGTAACAGTGGAGGACAAAAACTCCGAAATCAAGACGATAGAAGCAGGAGTCCCTCAGGGCAGCTGCCTCTCACCAACCCTGTACGCGTTGTACACAGACGACATCCCTACCCTGGCCGACCTTATCCGTGAGGGGGAAAGGGATGTTATGCTTGCACTCTTCGCAGATGACAGCGCGTATATGGCCTCATCATTCCGTCCTAAAGGAGCTGCCAACAAGATGCAGAAACTCCTCAATAGACTCCCTGAATGGCTTGACAGGTGGAAGATGGCGGTCAACGTGGGGAAGACCGCCGCTCTACTTGTCAGCGGAAATAAGAAGAACCATCTATCACAACTAAAACTCCAAGGTAAAAACATTGAATGGAGGAGTTCATGTAAATACCTTGGAGTAAACATAGATACTAAACTAACCATGGAAGATCAAACGCAGCACGCGGTAAGTACGGCAAGGAGAGCCAGAGCTATGCTCCGACCCGTGCTGGCGTCCAATCTACAAATTCGCACCAGGCTGGGTATATATAAGTCGTACATACGGTCAAGACTGACCTATGCCGCCCCAGCCTGGTACCAACTGTGTTCCAAGAAAAATAAACAATTACTGCAAACACAGCAGAATATCACCTTGCGTATCGTCGTCGGGGCGGGGCGCTACGTAAGGAATGATATTATTGCAAATGACCTCAATATGGAAACCGTGGAGGCGTTTGTGATCCGCTTGGCCCGTAAGATGTTTGATAAGGCAGACAACGGACCACACTCGCACCTCCACGGGATAGCACCACTACATACCAGACCCCCGGACGCACCAAAGAACTGGCGCGGACTGCCCCGTGAGCTCCTGATGTCGGATGACACGGAGACTCCGGAGGCAAGTAGCGCACCAGCAGAAGTAATAGTTCAAAATATATAAAACATATAAAATGGGAAAAATAAAGCATCAATAGAAAGCACGCAAGTGCACCACATACCCTGCGCAGTGAGTTGTTATAGAATACAACCTGCGCAGAGGTTGAGATACCGAGAGGTAGACGCCTCTCGAGGTTCCGCAGAAGCAAGGAGCGGAAGCTCGAAGCTTCATCCAGCCAATAGGCTGAAGACATGACGTCGTCGTTGTTCTCTCACTGTCGGTCTAGCGCTCGACGAGTCAACATCTCCTGAGGATGCCTCGTGTAGAGGCGAAACACGTGTCGAATCAGTTTTGGTTTATTTGGGGTTTCTTGTGTTTTTTATTTTGTATTCTTCCTATTAGCATTTTATGCGGGAGGGAGGGTGGTGCACGCCCCCCAAATAGGCCAAAATCATTGTTTTCTTTTCAGCGGAAGTGTCACTAAATATTTTTTAATATCGTTTTTTTGATAATGGATTTCCACAAAGTAACGCCTGAATCAATAATTTATCTGTTTATATTACTTAGTTTTGTTGTTTTAATGTTTATATACTAGCACTGACTGGCTGACTGATTTATCAATACAAAGCTTAAGCCAATGGAGCGTACTTGAACTTTTGGTTGGTGATACCTAGTACCTATACTAAGCAAGAATTGTTGTAAATTTCAACGTAAAGGGTACAATTTAATTTATTTCTGAGATACGTATCCCATAGACCAAGCGTGTGAAGCCGCTGGTGACACAGCTGTTGTGGTCACTACTTGTGTGACATTTGAAAATGAGCGCTTTCGTGTTTGAATCGCATGTTCTGCATGTTTCTTTTGGGACATTATTGTTGACAGTATCAGAAGTTTACTTTTATATTCAACTATTTTATTAACTAAGCGACAAGGCGGGCATCATTTCAGTATGTGCTGTCATTACACAGTATATCCGGCACTCCGGTAATACCTTCTAAGACTAACTATCGCAATTCTAGAAAAACAAATAGCAAGCTTTTCTATAAGAATATTATTCCGAACGGAAAAGCTTCGATAAACTTTATGTTAATTAAAATTTTAACTAATTTTAAAACTTTATTAAAAATTGTAAAGCTGTTATTACGAATAATCGCAAGGGTGTAAGCATCCATGACGCTGAGCCATTATAAAAAGATACATAATTTATATAATAAAGAATTTAGATTCATAAAACAGTTGATGACATAATGGGATAGGTAATTTTGGGTTGATGCAAGCGATCGCATGTGAAGATCAGCAAGACTCATGAGTTGTGTTGCCAGCTTAAATTTTTGGTACGATTTTGTGATATTTGACTTTATTTATTTGGTTCGTACCTATGTGAAGTTAAATACATACCGATTTTATTGTACAGAAGGTTCTTCTACTCTTGAATTTCTACCTATGCTATGAAAATGCGTGAAGTATTTTATCTCAATTTATTGCTATATGTATTTAAAAATATGTATACAGTGGAACAAAAAAAAAACATCGGCATCATCATAATCACCATTATCACCCACGTATTCATTTGTACTTCATTTTAGTAATCAGATTTATTTCACTCAAGTTGCATTAGTTTTTTAGACTAAATATCTGTATGTAAGTTATTGTTTAAATCTATTAGTAGGTAGATACTTTGTAAGAATATTTACCATGTCAAGCAAATTCAGAGCAATTCATTTTACTTAATATATTTAAAGGGATTAAAAATTTTAAGAAGAAAGTTTACAAATACATATTTCTTTATACTTCATTTTACGTATATAATATATATAAATATTAAGATATATTTGACTCAAGTTTATATATACTTATATAATTTTGTATTTTTCTAGTAACTGGGTTATCACCACTTTATGTAATTTAACATTTTTGATATAGTATCATATGACAAGAAAGGAAAATTATTGGTCTGATAGTAAGCACTACGCGTGTTGATGTGAATCCCGAGCTTAGAAAGTAAGTAGCGCTTTAATGCGCTTGTCACTCTGATACATTGTATTACTCTTACCTGTCACGCAATAGCAAAGTAAAACTTGCGCAGCATTGCGTAGCGCTAGATATTCGTCATTGCGGTGGTACCAACCAAGGCGGCCACCTAAGAAGAAAGAGACCATATATTTTGTAATAAGATGAAAAAATTCCTTTACCAAAAAGTATTCTACACAGTTCAAGAATTTTATAACAATTTGTAAAATGTTTTAATATTTTGATGACATGTTATTTTTACTGACATTGTGATTCCTATTGACATTGTTTATTACATTGAACTGTTATGTACCGCACTTGTAAATGTTAAAATCTACATAAAGTTTAATCCACTATGACTTATACATTCATTTTATCTAATTTACTTTTTTAATAACCATTGACTATTTACTGAATTTGACATCTACAATGATTATAATTAAGATTTTTTGATTAAGATAAACCTTAATTGAAATGCGTGTTACGATTTGGACATTTATAATTACTCATTGTAATGATTGCACCTTGAGCACCTGTCAGCCAGTGCTACGCCCTAAAAGGGTACATATATTTAGCTATAAGACCTATAACACTTGTATGTAATAAATAATATATGTATGCATGAATAAATGAAATGAAATGAAATAATACATTGGAGTTTCTCGGCATTTACGATATCATCCTACGGTAGACGGAATTTTTTGTAACTTCGTACTCTTACGGAGTAAAATGCACTGGCAACCCAACTCATGAATAAATAATTCGGAATCACAATTCGGGTTGCCATTAAGCAATTATGCCGTTGTTACCATTATGTTTTTAAAATGCTTTTAATTTTTTATTAGACCAAATTATCGTAGAGGCAAAGGTGTCCGGACTCCAATGCTAATATAAATGGTAAGCTATTAAATATCAATCAGGTATATGGGAAGGTTTTTTTCTTGTGGATGTTTTGAGTCCTTGGCATTCGGTCTATAATTGGCTTATTAGAATTTATTGGAAGAATTAATAGCGTTTGTATTTATTTACTTTTAAGTATCGATTGATCAGTGAATTGAGTGGATAGGTTGAATTGTAAAGTTATTGTTAAATGGTTATATTATTGTGCTTGTATGCAGCATAGCATGTTGATAATAATGAGCAAATAATTAACTTGTTTATTTTCAATCTAACATTTCTCAATCCACATGTTCCCAAGAATAATTAATATTTAACAAAATTTATTATAAAATGTTTGAGTATAAATATCAGCGAACAAATACAAGTCGGAATCAAAAACTGAGAGTTCCATACATCCATTCCACTACACATTTGTCTTATGTGTTAATCTCTATCTCTAGTGTGAACCCTACTCACACTAAGCTATTATTTGTTTTTATTTTTTTTAATATAAAAAATTTAATTACAATAAGTTTCACGCATTACAAACGTTTTTGTTTTTACTGTATTACAGTACAGTAAAAACAAAATTTATTTTTACAGAAAATAAACACAAATAATAACAAATAGACGGAGAGCATATAGTAAGTATTAGTAATAAAGTCCTACAGTCTCGTACGTAACCCTAAAAACGTGTATATAAATATATAAATATATTTATTATTATAATATAATTAAGTAAAATATATCATTACTTCTCGAGCCCCTGGCAAAGTAAGTAAATACCTATATGTATTTATAATATACTCGAGGCCGCGCGCTCAAAGTTCTTGCCCCTGGTTATTTGTCCAAAATAACAGTATACCTACGTACTATGACTAAGAACCGAACCATTTCATTTGGAAACATAATTAATTGTAATTTACATAAAATTTCCGATCAGTTCACACAGCCTGGGACATAATGATAGTAGTTACGGTCCTGTCCATAATGGATTTTAGTCCTAAAATATAAATGAGTACCTATCAAAACTTATACATGTATCCAAAGATTTACTCATGTCGAAATGGGTACTTTCCGGCGTTCTTTAAATGGAACGTTTTGAAATGTTTCTTGATCACAGTTTTTAACAAACGACCTTTTAGTAAATCGCGCTGTAAGTGCAGGTTTGTTCCCTTCTATTAACGTTTTTAAGCTCTTTGGCCAGTTATGGTAATATTTGAGTGGGTATTTTTGGGACAGATTTATAATGGATTTTTGGAAACTAAGTAGGGTTAAGGTTTTAATATGAGTAAGCAGACATAATTGAAGAGAGTTTATAACTAATATTATTATTAACTAGCTGTGCCCTGCTGTTTCACCCGCGTGGTGGTGGATGGTACAAAGTATCATATGTGCTTCCCTAGGATATAATTTATACTTGCTAAATTTGATCACGATCTGTTCAGCCGTTTAGGCGTGGTAAAGTAACAAACAGTTAGAGGGACAGAGTTTACATTTTTATCTTATAAATTTAGCCTAAAATACTCCTTATAATATATACATATAACTTAAAAGCTTATGTAATTATTAAGCTATTAAG
This sequence comes from Selenia dentaria, assembly GCA_917880725.1. NCBI lineage: Eukaryota > Metazoa > Arthropoda > Insecta > Lepidoptera > Geometridae > Selenia > Selenia dentaria. The sequence goes on from OU862893.1 coordinate 23,921,727, forward strand.
CCATTGAAAGTCCAAAAGAAAGTTTCTGAGATTAGCCGGAACAAACAGACAGACAGACAGACAAAAACTTAATAACTTAATTTTTTATGTAAGTACTGTAGGTATATTATATCCTTTTATATGCGTTTTGTGAATAACCGTTTATTTGGAATTACAAACAACAATTTAATTTTATTTAACTATATAGATGTAGTATAGATTGGAAATGCCCATTTCCAATCTTTCTTTTGCGTTTCATTTTATCAATCTATTAATATGGATATTCACTTGATCCAAAGATAATTAAATGTTATCCAAACTAAAAGTTTAATAATCCGACTACGGAAATAATAAGTCTACACGTTTAAACGTATAAAATCTGCCCTCTTTTTGGATTCGCCGTAGGCGGCTAAAAACATAATACAATAAGTACTTATCGACCTCTACATTTCAACAGGCTAAAATAACGTTTACAAGTTTTTGGTTGAACAGATGCCTTTTATTTGTTCGAAATTGGATGGTATCTTTTAGCTAGCGCTTAAATATATTATGAGCTATATCAAATAATGTCCCCGGTTTTGCTCGAGTGGTATAAAGATGAAAAGTAGCGTATGACTACATACCACACGCTTACCCGTTGAGAGGTTTATTGGTTATAAACATTAGACGAAGAAGCCGCCGGACGGTACAAGCTATGGTACGAAAAAGAATGAAGAAACAGTCAATCAAACTTAAGCACTCCGAGATATTGTTCCTTCATATATGCCAAAGATTCTTCAGAATCGGAATAGAAGTTTGAAGATAACCACATTTTTGTTTCCTATAAGCGGAAGAATTTTCAAGCCATTTCTTTCGAAACTATGGCTGTAGAATTAGGATAAAAATATCTATATAAGCTATCATTGCAAACATCCAAATCTGTTTATCCAGCCGTTTCAGCATAAGCTTAGAATACTTTCACATAAGTATATAATTGACTGATAATTTAGAAGTGTATATGTATCAAATTGTGGAATGGATGTATGGAACGGTCTACAAATTATAGATTGGTGTACATGTAAACGTGTAATTGAAAATACACGCACCATAACTCTCACCAAAGGTGACTCATACACTAACTGCAAATATTAATCAAGAAACTCATCCCGACCTCACCCACTGGAGCTCGGTTCGCAATAAAATAAAGCCGCAAACAAATGACAGTCAATCTCGAGTCAAACCGCGTCATTTGCGAGATCCCACAGCACAATGCAAGTACTAAATAAGTTACCGCGAGGGCTCATTAGGCCCTTTATTCGACCCTACGTAGGAGGAGACAAAAGGCACGGGGTTCATTATATTCATAAATGCTGATTCCGATGCTTTGCGCGCATATTTGATTTTGTTGAGTTATTAAATTCGATACAGGGGATAAGGGTCTGTTGTAGAGAGTAAAGCGTTTTAAATGATTTTTGGAAAAAAATTTGGATTTTTTAAAATTGCAGCTCCTGCTTATTTATAATTAAAATCAGAGAGAGAGAAAGTGATTCTCAGTGGTAATAAGATTTCGAAACAACATTCTAACCTTTTGAGGATATCATATTGACATTAAATTGTACAGTAAATAGAGAATGTTACTGCATAAACATCGGGGACAATATTACAACACTAAACATAACGGTTGAAACAAGAAAAACACCAATTAGAAAAATATTTTGAAATAACAAAACGTGAGTAGAATTTTCGATTGATATCAAAGCAAAGATATTTGCAATAAAGCGGACAGTCCTGAATCGGCTGTTTTTGACATCCAGATCACAGACTATTCACAAATATACTATATTTAGACATTAACTTGAGATTCATTTCAGGAGTACCAACATAATACTCGCTTGCCATAGACAATAAACTTTGATACACATTCGATGTATTTAGTCGATTCTAAAATCGATTATATGTGGCATACATACTGATATAAACTAAATCGGAATTTAGTTTAGTTTTATACACCTCACACGAGTACTACACTTGACAAGATATACTTCGCAGACCAACTAGCGAAGTAAAGGGAGTATAAGCGAATGGAAGAATGGCAACTAACAATATTACAATGAAGAGACCATTACGAAGGAAATCATTTCTTGATATATCTGAAATTACATCAAAAATTTCGCAATTTAATTCTACGATAGCGGATGGAAGCTTGTTGGTAGACATATCGACTAAAAGCGTTCCGGCGACATCTGAGGAAAACACATCTTCAGTTATCGACTTAAAACAGCAAATAATAGACCTGCAAATTCAAATGAATATAGCTCACGAAGAAATAGCAAACCTTAACACTCAATACAGTACTTTAAAATTTGAATTAGCGGAAAAGAATTGCCAAATAAATTTATTGAAAAAAATTGCATCAGAATCAACGTCGGTCTCACCTCGGACAACTGCTCCAATAATGCGTAAACTAACACACGTACGCATGAACGTCCCACATTTGTCACCGATTAGTAATACTAATAATATTAGAGACACCTTCATCAGGGAGACACCGATTAGGAAGGATTGTGAAAGCCGAACTAATATGCCTTCAAAATTAACGTCCAGGATGAGTACTGCTTGTGGAACGGAAACTGACTCAAGTGAGGTACAATCGAAATTGTCATCACAAAAACCATCCTCAGGGCTGACAAACAGACTGACGACAGGCCACAAGACTTTGCAAAATAACCGAATGATTGGCATACTCGCAAAACTGAAGCAACAACGTAACGCAAGAAAGTCAATAATTAAACAAGTAAAAATACTTACAAAAAAGTATAATAGTTTACAAAATAAATGTAAAAGCATACAAAAATTAAATTTACAACTACAACATAAAATATTAGAAATAAAAACTAAGCAAATACTGAACAATGATTTTAATGATGAGTATAAAAGTAACAACGATAGTAATATACTCAAGTTCCGTAAGACAGAAAACAATAATCACGACTGTAGGAAAGAAGCTGACATAAACAAAGCACACACCAGAAGAACACTTATTTTTTCGGATAGCATTGGCCAAGGATTGGCATACAAAATAGGAAATCAGCTAGATAAAAGAACTCAATTAATGAACTACTGTAAACCAGGAGTAAATTGTCAAAAAATTTTAGAAAGCACTAGCAATAAGGGGAACACACTAACCAAAGGAGATACTATAGCTATATTGATAACTAGATACGAAGGAACCCTTTACCATGATACTAAAACGCAAGTTTATTTAAATATGTAAGGCGAAATTATAGATAACAAACGTAGAGCATATAATATAATAGTTAGCGGTATTTGCTATAATCAAGTTAATGACAACGAAATATACCTCATTAATAAGAGAATAGCCCATCTAATATATAATAGCAAATATGACAAAAAACGTCAAATACGTAGATCCAAACTGCCACGGTGGTCAAACTCGCAGCTTTAATAGAGTTAAATACCTTATGATACAAGCAATAGTGTCAGCTGCATCATCAGACAAATTTCAAGGCTTCAATTTGTTAAATATCAGTCTGAAAGAAACTATATATCTAACTCAACACCAAATTTCCTAATAGAAATAGTGCCGAACAGCAACAGATAATTATACACGCTTATGTCTAAAGTATTCATAATAAATATTTAGAAATAGATTTTTTTTTAAATAAATGTACGTGCGACGTTCTCTGTTTATCAGAGACATGGGGAAAAGACCACCAAGTGCGGGCTATGTGCATTAAGAACTTTGAACTTGCATCCCATTTTTTTTTTTTTTTTTTTTTTTTTTTTTTATTCTTTAATTTTTTGGGGGCTTTTAGACAACATGTCTATGTCAGCCCCATCGTATCCTGACAAAACACAAATTTCCTAAATAAATTTATCTAAAACTAATTACTTTTTTACACAAACACAAACTTACCTAAACCACAGACCTACCTAGCCGGTTAATTATACTTATGGTATAATTAACCAACCAGGCAAGCCTGTGGTGCTAGAATGGTTTAAAGCCTGTACAAAAGAATTTGCCAGACCGTAAACCATTCCAGCCTCCTTAGAATTTGGATCAGATAACATAAGCTGTATTACCCCTACATTGGTTTCACAAATTCTAAGTTCGGTAAAAATCTGTTCCCTCTGACGTTGGTTCCGGACACATTCCATCAGTACATGATACACGTCTTCGGGCTGGTCGCACTCCTCACAGTTCGGTGACGATACCTTTCCCATCATAAATCCAAAAGCATTGAATGGGATGTGTCCGGAACGTAATCTGTGCGCGACAACAACAAGCTTCCGACTAATAGCTCCAACAAACCATGGCGAACGATGAGGCTCGCTTTGCAAAACTTTGTACCAGATTCCTTTAGATTTGGAACGTTCATCAAAGTATTCTCGCCAACTATCAAAACAAACTTTTTTATATTTGGGTAAGTATTCTGTATGAGTTGGTAAAATGTACATGTCCGATCCACTGACTGCAGCTAATTTTGCCAAGCGATCCACTGTCTCGTTGCCTGATAATCCAATGTGAGATGGTAACCATTGTAATTTTACGGTGATTTGATTTGTCCGAAGCCTTTCTACCTTACGTAAAATAGAGTAAGTAATAGGTATACCTCGACTACCCATAGTACATCTATAAATATGTTGTAAAGCGCTTTTACTATCCGTAAGTATTACTACACTGTCTCGCACATTAGACTCGACGTAGGACAGTGCCGCCGATATGGCAAACAGCTCCAAGGTCATTATACATATCGGCGACACGTTCCGGTAACTCTCAGCATATTTACAAGTTGCATCAAAAAATGCTATCCCTGACGAGGACGCACCGGCGCTCTTTGACCCGTCTGTAAATATTTTGTGCCAGTTTTTATATTTTCTATCTAACTCCGTTAATACATTATTTTTTAAAACATCAGTATTATAATCTTTTTTAGCCTTCTGAACACACTCTAAACTATCAACTATATATTTTTTTATGTTTATATTAGATACCCACTCTTCCAATAAAAACATTTCTAATGGATTAGAAGCAGTACATATTTCTTTTTTGACTTCGTTATATGCTAGCATGAGCAAAGGTTTCTTTTTATACATCCAGTATCTACCATATAAATCGGGACAAAGAGCACCGAATTCGTCTAGAAGGGTTATAATCGAGTTTTTACACCATGATTTAGATTTGAGACAGTATTTGTATGCTAAATACTTTCTACGTATACCCAGAGGGGGAATACATACTTCACTCTCCATAACATGTAACGGAGTTGATTTTATAAAGCCGCCAATAATTCTAAGCGCTTGATTTTGTACATTATCTAACTTACGAATGTGACAGTTTGCACCGTTATCATAGAGGAAGGAACCGAAATCTATTCTACTTCTAATAAGATTGACATATAGCCTTCTCAAATGCTTGGGATGAACACCCCAGCCACTACCCGCCAAAACCTTCAAAATATTTAGGTATCTCTCTGTTTTTTCGCATGTTTCTTGGATGTGCCTATTCCAAAGAAGTGAGCGATCTAGCCAAATTCCTAAATATTTAATGTTTTCATTAGATTTTAATGTTACCTGATTTATTTTAAGTTCTATATATTTCCGTCTGCGACCTCTGCTAAACAGACAAAAATTAGATTTATCTGCAGATAACTGTAAACCAACGTTGTTAAGAAGTCTAACTATTGTATTCAAAGAATATTGGATCTCAAAAACACATTTATCAATACTTTTATCGCTGGCATATATTACAAAATCGTCTGCGTATTGACTTATTTCTGTACTAACAGACTTACAGATTTCATAAGTTACTATATTAAACAACAATGGTGAAAAAGGATCACCTTGCGCCAAGCCTTTTGATGTCCACCTTACTATTCGGCTATTCTCACTATTATTACTATTTATTATCAAATGCCTTTCACTAAGAAATTCCCAAATATAATTACAAATTTTACTCCCAACTTTTAATCTATCTAATGTTTTCACTAAGGCATCAATCAAAACGTTATTATACGCGTTTTCTATATCAAGAAAGCAGGCCAGTGTAGGTAAATTTTTTGCGAGACCCATTTGTATAGTAGTCACTAATCGTGTTACAGAATCTAAACAAGATTTTGCTTTTCTAAAACCTGTAGTATTCTGAGATAGTATATTATGATGTTCTACATACCATTCTAATCTTTTCCCAATCATGTTATGTAAAATTTTGCACATACAAGAAATTAATGAAATAGGTCTTAACTTAACGTCCGTACTCGAATTGTTATTCGCCTTTGGAATTGGTATTATTTTGATATCTCTCCACTGGTGCGGTACTAGACCAGAACTATATATCTTATTGTACAACTGAAGCAAATAAGATTTACCGACCTCTGGAAGATTGCAAATCATTGAGTATGTGATACTGTCATCCCCAGGTGCCGTATCTTTTCTTTTAAGGCATGCTTCAAACTCTTGAATAGTAAAATCTTTTTCTAACAAGCTATTCCTAGACAAGAAACTAGGTTTAGATACACTTGCACAATCTGGGGCTAGGCTACAGAGTAATTCATGTTTTTTAGTTTCAGGCGCAATGAAATTCCGATGACGGTAACCTTTTATCCATCTCATTTTTCTCCACATATCAGATAAAGATGTATCTTCACTAACTGAGTCACAAAAACCGCGGAAATCTTTAGACTTAGCTTTAGATATTTCGGTTCTAGCTATCAACGTTTTCTCTTCTAGAATTTTGAGATTATTAGGGATAGGGTTTCTTCTGAAGGTGCTTAATGCCAGCCTCCGTTGGGCTACTAATTCAGATAGTGTAGGATTCCAGTACGATTTTGGCGCGAATTTGCTTTCTGGATCATTATTGATTATAAGCCACGGTATATTCTCTTCAACTGCATCATTAATAATATCCATAAACGTATCATATAAATTTTGTACGTGCTCAGAATTAAAGTTAAGATGTAAATTTAACAGAGACCGTTCTACTGAAGTTTTATAACTAGGCCAATCAGCTTTTCTAAAATTTCGCTTTTTTGTATAGTGTGATATGTCTTCGTAATTTACAGAGATTTTTATTATCATATGATCACTACCTAGGTTCTCGTTGAGTACTTTCCACTTCAAATCTACCATAATATCTGACGAGGCAAATGTTATATCAGGCGACGTTTTCTGCAAGGAATTGTTTACAAGTTTCATACGCGTTATACTGCCAGTATTCATAGAGATAAAGCCATTATTTAAACTAGAATCGAAAATTCGAATACCTCTAGAATCGGTTTTATAAGACCAGTTAGTGTGATGGGCGTTAAAGTCGCCCCCTATCAAGGTTTTATTGCCAAAAAGTGAAAACAATTCATCCCAGTCTGACTGAGTAGTGAGGACAGGTTGAGTACAATAGACAGAGATAACATTCTTAATAAGCTTACAATTTAAAACTTTTACTGCAACTACTTCAATGCCGGGATTACTAAGATTCACTTCAATCACCTCACTTTGTATAGATTTATGTACAAAAATGGCTACACCCCCCCATGGTTCTAATCTATCTTTTCTATATATATTGTAGTTACTAATATTGATAGTTATATTTTCCGTTAACCAAGTTTCACTTAAGATGGCTATATGTACTTTATTCTGGACCAAGACACTTTCAAAATCGGTTAATTTATTTTTGATGCTCTGCGAATTCCACTGGACTATGTTAACAAAACGTTGCATACTGTGAGCTCTATCCATGCCCGAGCATGGATAATAGTTTTGTAACATAGTCTCCGTTTCTAAACATCCCAGATACCATAAGGTAGCACTCCTCAAACAATAATTTCAAAAAGTCTGTGATTTTTTCGCTGAGCGATTTGCTTGATAACATAATTTCCTTAATCCTATTGTAAAATTTACTAAAGGTGAATTTTTTCTGTCTATTATGCACATTTTCATTCACAAACTCACTATTCTCTTCTTGACGATGTTCTTCTTTGTTTATCGAAATTTTCTTCTTCTTCTTCTTTTTCTTCTTCCGATACTCGTGGTTAGATTCGCTCTGCGCTGTTGCTATTACTGACTCTTGACTGGAGTTCGAAGCATCGCTTAATAATTCTTCCTCTCGGTTTTCTACATTACTTTTACGTAAAATAGCTTCAGCATAACTGCGACTATAAGTAGGTATGTTGTTATCTGTTTGTTTACGTTCCCTGGGCGTTATTGTATCTTGACTTCCATGCGCCTCGCTGCTTTGTCTTTCCATGTATATAGATAATGCTTTTTTATAAGTGCATTGCTCTTCACACATAACTTTTCTTATCTCTTTCTCTTTTCTAAATACTGGACAACGTGACTTTTCAATAGACATGTGGGAACCTTTGCAGTTAACGCATTTATAAATTTTTGTCTCGCAGTTTACGTGATTTGCACCACATTTAGGACATACAATCTTCTTTGTAGGACAGTATTTTTTTAAATGTCCGTAATACCAGCACCCAGCACATTGCGAGACCGGGAAGGTGTACGACTCCACCATGAACCTGCAACCGTATGCTGACACATACGGAGGTAAAGTGGAGGCCCTGAAGCATAAGCGAACCGTCTCGCTATCAGTCCAGGTGCCTTCGTTCGTTTGTCTCTTAAGACGCCTAATGGATATGATCTCAGATTCACACGTGAAGGTCTTTTGTAACTCTTCTACTTCGGTTTCAAGGTCGATTTGTCTCACTATTCCGTAACATACATTCATTTCGTCTGTTCTTTGGCATCGGAACCCCTTTTCTATTAATTGCTCACAATTCAAAAAACTATTCGCGTTTTCATTCTTATCAAATGTAATAATGACTTTGTAACTACTCTTATACTTAATCTTCAAAATATCGGGTACCTTCAAACTTCTAAGCATTTTAGCAAAGGCAATTTGCTTCGGTAGCGGCTCAATCGACGTAACGCAAACTTCATAATAACGTACAGACCCCTCCGACGTCATAGATTGTGTTGCACTAAACTCGTTCAAACCAGTTTTCTTATCATGATCTTCAGACGCACGCTTAGCCAAACGTTTCGGCCTCCTCTTCACTTCGATGAAATTGTCTTTATCTTCTCCTTCGTAGTTTCTCAAACGTTTACCTCGCTGTAACTGCCCATCCGAGTGGAGATCGCCCGAGGTCACTGACTCGGGTCGATCTACCTCCGACTCCTCCTCACTCAACATCGCGGCGCGACTCCTGTTGTCGTCAACAAAAACAATACGCGGGCGATACACGTGCACTCCTCGCGCTGTTCGGCGTGCGACTGGCATCCCATTTTAATCGCAAAATATTCGAACACGGTGGTACAGCAATTTATGTAAAAGATAACTTAGAATATAAGATAAGAAATGATATTAATCAATTAACATTTGAAATGAACTTTGAATTGACTGCAATTGAATTGAGAACATCTAAACTTGTTGTTGTAGCGATATATAGACCGGACAAAGACATAGATCTGTTCTTCAACATACTGACAAGATTATTACATAAATTATGCAGGGGAGGAAAGCAAGCTATACTAGCAGGAGATTTTTATTTAAATGTCTTAAAAATGGATAGTAAGATAAAGATTTTTTTAGAAATTTTGAATAATTTTAATTTTTAAATGGGTATTAAATGAACCAACTAGAGTTTATGGTGCTAGTGCTACGAGTACTAGTATTGACAATTTTATTGTAAGTATTGATTGCTGTAAAGGCATTGTATTAAATAATAAGCTTTCTGACCATAAAGTAACTAAATTATATTTTTCCTATGACAGTAGCGTTAGTAAACCTATTAATAGTTCTTATTATACCAGAATCATGTCACCTAGCAATTTTAATAATTTTATTATCTGATAAAGAAAGATTATGCTACTTTAAACTCTCAAGTAATGTGTGAAGACCCAAACATGAGAATGAAACTTTTACAAAAAAACTCGTGTTTTAAATGTTACCAAAAAACTAACCACAGACGGTATAGAACAATCGCAAAACAATCTGGCAATAATGGAGATAGTGCAAGAGCTTCAACCCTGTGAGCAGATGAAAGTAAAAATTAGAAAATACACGCACCATATCTCTCACCAAAGGTGACTCATACACTAACTGCAAATATTAATCAAGAAACTCATCCCGACCTCACCCACTGGAGCTCGGTTTGCAATAAAATAAAGCCGCAAACAAATGACAGTCAATCTCGAGAAAATACAAAAAAAGTTATACGAAAAGTCTTCAAAGAAGCTAAAAAATTACAATATAGACACAGAATTAAAAGTTCTTAAAACAAAATTAAACAAACTTGGAATATCATTAACGAGCAAATAAGATAATAATAGAAAAATAAAGAAGAAAAAGGACATACAGGCAACCATAAATGAAGATGGGAACGAAGTAGTGGATTGTAAAATAATAGCAGATTCATTTAATAATTTCTTTACGAATATTGCTCATAAACTGACAGCAAAGACTCAAATTCATACTGACAATTATATGAAACACATAGATTTAAGCAGTAAACTTTCCAGCATTATTAAATTTGACGCAGTAGATTACAAAGAATTACGGACGATTGTGAATGCCATGAAACAAAAATCAACATCAGACATATACGATATGAACACAAAGACATTAAGAAGTTTAATTTTAAATAATGAATACCTATTTGAATTGTTATATGTTGTGATTAATGATTGTTTAGATAAAGGAATATTCCCAGAGTGTCTTAAACCTGGGAGAGTCATACCTCTGCATAAAAAAGAGAACCATCTGAGCTTGGAAACTACAGACCAGTTTGCATATTACCCACACTTTCAAAATACTCGAGTCAGTTATCAAAAATAGAGTCGTCAAGTATTTTGAAGGAAATAACCTGTTTACTGTATCACAATTCGGATTTCGTAAAGGTAGATCAACAGAAATGGCTATTCGAAAAGTGATTTATTGTATTCTTGAATCTATGGATAAATCGCAGAAGTGCGCAAGTATATACTGTGATTTGTCCAAAGCATTCGACTGTTTACGCCATGAAATATAGTTGTATCCGTAAACGGGGTGAATTCGGTAGCTAACAATATAGATATAGGTATACCACAAGGTTCAATATTAGGACCAATAAAGTTTCTTATATACGTTAATGACCTAGTAACGGCTATGCCAGATTGGGCTTAGGTACACTAGCTTATTTGCAGACGATACCCATGTGGGAGTAAGTGACATATGTAAAGATAGATTAGAAATAAAAATTGATAACGCTCTGTGTATTCTTAATGAATGGTTTAATGACAATGGAATAATTTTAAATGCTGAGAAGAGTGTTGTTATGAAATACCACACAAAGAAAATTATCAATAACAATAAATGCTCGACAGAAAATATATTTTTGGGCTATACAGTTGACTACACAATAAGTCATACATTCCAAATTGAAACCATTTGCAAGAAAATGGCAAGTGCAAATTACGCACTACTTATACTAAAGCCATTATTAGACATAAATACTCTCCTAACCGTATACTACGCGTACATACATTCAATAATTAGATATGCCATTACTGTATGGGGTAACGCTGCAGATGTTGATAAAGTTCTTAAATCTCAAAAAGGGCAATGAGAATAATGTTTGGCATATGTAAGCGAACGTCATCTGTTAGAGATTATTTTAAGAAAAATGGGATAATGACAGTTATTTCACTTTAAATTTATAACAGCCTGCTAGAGATACAAGAAGAAAAGTCGTCATTAAACAAAAATAAGAACGTGCATCAATACCACTTACGTAACAGGGAAAATCTATACATACCTAAGATTAGATTAAAAAAGGTTCAAAAACAGGGAATATACAACAAAATTAAAACGTATAATAAACTGCCGATTAGCATTACCAAATTAAACATGGGTACATTTAAAAGAATACTAAAAAAGTTTTTTGAGTCAAATCCAATGTATTGGATTAACGAGTTTATGAATTTGCGTCTAACCGAATCTTCATTCTTGTACGAGTCTACTTAAACCTGTCCCTAGTGGCTAAGTATGTATGTACTCGCTATATTTTGTTAATTTTCTCTCATTTTGTGACATTTTGTAATTATTATTATTCTCCAAATGTATTTGTATTGTGATTTTTAATGAATTGAAATTTATGTGAACTTAATAAATAAGGTAATTATGTAAATTTGACATGCACAATGTAACAACCACAGTTATAAGGCCAAAAAATTATCTTATCTTATCTTATCTAGAAACAACAGTATGTCTAACAGAGAGTTGGAATACAAATCTTAGATGTCTAATATTTATCTTGTGGGCGAGTAACAAGAAAAGTTGCGTAAGTGTAACGTAATGGTATCGTTGACGTACCTATACAGCCGTGCGATTCAATAATGATTCGTCGATGCGCTCGTCGACGAGCTCACCGATGTCAAACACTTTATGAGATACCTATCACCCTTGTACAAAAGTTTGTTTTTCCAACGTTCCTTGTTTCTCTCTCTCGTCTCATCTCGTCATTTGTTTCACGGATGTTGTCAAAGATGCAACGGTGTTTGCTCTTAGAGAACCGCACGGCAGAACAATCTATGAGTTATTGTTTATTAGTTTCATTAGTTGTACTGAATACGTCAGCGATACGATCACGTTACGTTACACAGACGTAAATTTTCGTGCGAGGCTTTCTGTAAGTTTTTATTTGTATACCGGAAAATCATTTGCCTAATCACAATACCTTTCTTCGTATATCCTTTCTTCTTTCTTTAAAACTTTAGCACATGTTTGCTACTTCTTTGATTCTGCTACTTGGAGAGAGAATAATTCACGCTGCAGTGGTTTCCAACCAAACACGTTGGAGATCCTAGAAAAGAAGGTTGATTTCTGCGAAATATATTGTATTATTGGCCAAATATATGGCGAATGGTGAGTTTGAGGGTTAAAACGGATTCTTGTTGTAGTGTCCAAATAGTGTCATATATTTCATATCCAAGCAATAGGCACTACTGGGCTAATGTTTGAAGGAATGGACTGTATCCGATTACAGAAATAGGCAAATGAGACTAGAAACTGTCGATAGGATAACATTTGACAGTAATTCTCGGTAAAAGACAGCCCGCGATATAACTGTCGTGGCTAGATCTATACTACGATAGATACATAAAATCAGTTTATCGATGTGACAAGATTATCGTGGATCCATTACTCGCCTTGCAGTCTTACTATAGGATTTCGTAGTATTTTGCAGTTTTCTCCCTATTACTTAAAAAATTGAAAAGTTACGAGTACCTTTACTAAAAAATTACACTATAATAATATCATTAACTAAATACTTACTAACATTTACTATATAAAAATGCGCAAATTTTTGAGTACGTGTTTTTGTATATTTGTAACTTCTTCACGCTCAAATGGTTAGACCAATTTTGATAAAATTTGTTATGGAGGTAGTTGAAGCGCTGGATTAAAACGTAGGATACTTTCATCATCTACACCACGCGGGTGCTACCGCGGAGCACAGTTTAAAGTTTTGTAAAAGTGTTCAATATTTAATAGCGTTGAATGTTTAAAAATGTTTCTTTGCTGTATAATTTATATTTAACAAAGTTACTTGCTGGACTACGGAACCCTAATAACAAATATATCAGAGAGATAAGTGCAGTTCAGTCCCACGAAAATTTTAACCGTATATACTCAGTGCTATGCTTGGCATTGTTATATCATCACCAGGCGTAATGGCACTGATTATTATGAACACTTGTAAATGCTGTAAACCCACTAAAGCCACGTCCCAATAATCTATATATCCACTGTTTATCTTACTACCGATAGCAATTTGACATAACGTCCATAGAAATAGTGTCAAATATCTATCTCTAGTAAGGTAAACCGGCGATAGATAGATTATTGGGACCGGCCGTAAGGCGAACTCTGCCATAACGGGTACTTTATACGAACCTTTGGAATCTGAACGGCAATGGCATGGCAAAGACGTGACAATAGCGTGGCAATGACGTGACAATTACTTTATTTGGAAAGATGCCCGCTCAAGAGTAACGGAGTTGATTGACAGGACCTCAATTAATTTATTTGCGTGTAATAACAAAAACACCCTACGTTTAACTAGTTATATACTGGTACTGGCTGACCCGCTAGCGACTTCGCTCGTTTCGTCGGAATTGGGGTGAAATTTTCAATAATCTTTCCTTAGTCGACGCATGCAACATAGACTTCATCAACCGCTATTTAATGTTTGTAGCTTCAGTGGTTTTGGCTTCACGTAAATGAATCAGTTAGTGATGACAAATAATTATATTAATTGCTGGGTGAGCAAAGCGAGCGACCCGTCTCGGCTTTAACTGACCAAATTGACTTTAATTTGTTTGGTAGGTTATATCTTGGTCCATTTTTCAACCAACATTGACGAATCTTGTTAAGTATGGTATGCATGTTCTTCCATTCAATATATATTTTTATATAGTCGGCGATATTTGAGTGGTGGGGTACTTTTTCTAATAAAGGGGAAAGTTTGCTACGGCGCGGTTTACCGATCGATTTTGATAAAATTTGGTACAGACTTAAGGTACCTGCTTAATAGGAATTTCAAATATGAGCATTGTTGGTTAAATGGTTGCCGAGATAATAGGTTGTGATGTCTAAAAACTGGATGATTTTGATAATATTCTGCATTTTCCAACAATAAGATAAAATAATACGACTGTTCTCGTCACGAGTAACTGTTCGCAGAACTACTAGTTTATAGATAAGCCTTGTAGTCATGGAGAAAAATAACAAAACGTTTTCAATAAATTTGATTAACCTGTACTGTAACCGAGTATCCAATGTCACACAATAGTTCGTCTACCCCGGTAGTAAATATCATTATGAGTCGCCCCCGCGCCGCGCCGTATCTGATATCTATCGACACCTACGGATGCATTGTGAGTGTAATGAATGTATAATGAATCCGATGCATTCGATAATTCAAATGTATTTCGATAATGGGAGATGAGATTGTCGATTGTCCAAGATTATACGGGACAACGGAATAAGTATGCGGACGGAAATGAAAAACTACTACGATCCAAATTCAATGTGACTGATTGATTTCTTTGTATTTTGTTTATTACTTTAGAGGTTTTAATGATGTTAAAGTTCTAAAATTTTTTAGAAACGATAAATAAACCGTTGTTTTATTAATATGGGTACGACTTTCCATTGACTGCCGCCGAATTAAGGGGGGAGGGGGGAGGGGGAGGGGTTTCCCTCCCCCCTCTTCTAATAATAAGCACGGGAACCCCCCCTTTTTTACTTTTTTTTTAATTTTCCTAATTTTATGGATTAAAATTAAGATAATATTTTTTAATAGATTGGCATGAAATAGGGGGTTGAAGGGGGGAAGGATAGGGTCCTCCCCTCCCTTTTTCACCATTTTTATTACAAGGTAATGCATAGTTTTTGAGTTATGCTTATTTTTGTAAAATCATGACCTCACGTTATTTAACACTTCGCTGATCTAATTTATTGTTTTGTTGGATGTGTAACTGACTTTTTAGCGCTTCGCCGGCCGCTGCCGCGGCACGCTCGCTTCGCTCGCTCGGCTCGCGCGTTGGTTGTCGCAGTTTCAACCTAACCTAATTTTTTTTCGTGTGGTGTTCTTATTTATAATGTCGTTAGATTTCTGTATATTGTTTTCTTGTAAAATATGCATAAGAGGGTTATTGTTACCATCAGAGACCAAACCCTTACCCATCCCCACAACATTTAATATCAATCTTGTGCCAGTCAATTCATAATTCAACCCAAAATTAATAATAATTGTAAAAAACAAGGTAAGACCATCACCTCCGCAGCTTCAGCTTGTTGGTCACCTTTGACAACCAGCCTCAGCGGCTCTGGCTCGTCTGATGCCTACAATTATAACAAACAGCAGGCAGAGGCAGCTAAGCGCTTCAGACTTTATAAAAACACTAGAGGTAGGACATTCTCGTACCAAGTAGAGTGAGAGTCAATCAATTCAGTTCTTTGATTTAAGTTGAACCTAACCTTTATTTGATATTTGCCCTAATAGGTACTGTTAAAATAAAACATATTAAATACTAATTAATAATTTATTAATCAATTTTATACACATATTGTATTGCTTTTATTAGTTCTTCAAAAACATCTTTATGTGCTATTTTTATTTTTCTTCGCCATGAATATTCTATTAACCAGTCTGTGAAGTTTCCCTTATAACCATCCCTACCAAACATCACTTTTAAATTTCGCCAGTGGCTTTCCGTAAATATTGCAAAAATAATTGATTTTCAATATTTTTTTTCTCAAAAACTACGCGTTTTCTGGTATTGAAACTTGGCGTGTGTTCATATAATAACGTGACCTTTCTGTGAAAAAAATATCAACCCTCAAACCGACGTCAGGCAATGGAAAACTGAGCCTTAATATGGACTAATATTTTATTTTTATTTGTTTTTAAAACTGGCATAGTCACTAATGCATGAATAAACTTTAGAAATGGGATATTCGTTTTCCCATGTTTACTATTTGCAACATTTTCATGAGTAAACAAATGGTGCATGCAACTGTGCCAAAATATCGATAGCTCAAAATTAATACAGTACATTGCATATAATCTCGTTTTTCAAGTTATAGGAACATACATACGTACATAGTTATAGGTTAAACACATAACCCTTCTTTTGGCCTTCGCTTTGTTCAGGTAAAAATACTGCAATATTGCATAGTAACCTAAAAAGATATAAGATTATATAAACGCAGGTATTTTCGTTGTAAGTTGCAACAAACGCTTAAGAAAAATACAGCGTATCACATTGAAAATCCAAATAGACTGCCATCATCATTTTCCATTTTAATAAATAATCCTACTTCCACGCAGTAATGCCGTGAAAACAAAGCAAAAGGAAAAATTCACCCCGCTGTTTCCGCTTGAAGGAACCCTCTAGTGCAGGGGTTGGAAAGTTTTAACACGAGACCTACAGCTCTAGTGCACCGGCAACTCATTAGGGGACAAGGTAGGGCCCTGAGGGGACTCTACCTCAGGCGAAAGGGGTTCTTCAGTCTCTTGAGAGACTTTCCTAACCTCACGCTCGGTGTTTCGACTGTCGACATCAATTTTGAGCTTAGACGTGTAATGTCAATTTACGTTATCCGCTGTAATTTTGGCACCTTTGTTTATTTCGGAACGGGCACACTGATGGGATAATAAAATATAAGAAAAATACGCTATGAAATGCTATGAAAACTAGCATTATCCCTACAAATGTAAACTCGATTCGCATAATCACATCAATATTATTAATCTGATCGCATCAAGTTTACGCTATAACAAAATATTTATTATGAATGAACCGGAGGATTGCTGATTCGGACCGATTAAGGCGAAAGTTTGTGAGTGTGTTTGTATGTTTGTTACTTCTTCATGCTCATACGGCTATAGACCGATTGGTAGAGAAGATGCTGGATTAACACATTAGATACTTTTTATCATGATCATCATCATCATCATCCATCACCACGACGGTGTAACAGCAGGGTACCGCTAGTTAAATTATAAATGTGAAATCTGTGTGGGTATGTTTATTACATTTTAGCCTAAAAGGGATCAACGTTTTTGAGTGCAGTTTTTATTGTAGACTTAGTTTATGCGCACGAATTTGCCTGGGTAGAATAGGCTTATAATGATTCGTGATATTTCGGTAACTCCTATTAGATCGGAATAAAAGTAACCTATGTATTTCAATTCATTCATTTATCGAAACTCGTTCAGGCGTTTTTGCATGTTTGAGTAACAAACATGTAAACATACTAACTTTAACATTTATAATATTAGTGTGTTATACTCGTATTAAAGCCTGGATTGACACATAGGATATATTTTGTTCCGGAAAGGAGTTCACATAAAATAGTCGTTTTTCGCGCGGTAGGAGCCACAGGGCACAGCTAGTAATTATACACGAATATCAGAAAATACAAAAATCAATTGTGATAATTCTGCTATCTTTACTATTCAGCATCTTATTCAACGATGACAAAAATCCTTAACATTCTGATATTATAAAAACGATATATACGTAAGTATATAAAATAATAAAACGATTTATAAAACAATATATAAGACGTGCACATGACTTAAGCACTGCGCTGGGCCATGACATTTGCAGTGCCAGCCGGAACTTTAAACTGTAATTTTGCATGGCACTGCACTGCATTCCCCAAAATATTGGTTTTTAAGTCTCTATCGCCAAGTACATTTGTATGTCTCTTTGCTTTTTCTTAGTTTTTTGCTAAGGAATGTTAATCAAAACATGTAAGTATACCAACCTCTGGAATTTACCAGCATATGTATACATAGTATAGTTGAGTCACAGTTCCTTGTAAAGCGAGAATATATTTCTCGCATTTCTGCGCGTATATATCTCAGTTTGCCGTCTGTGTTAATTTCAAATTGTCTTAATTTGTTTCGTAGGAACGGCACATTTGTTTCCTTGCCTCTAGAGTATTTCTCTGCACGGAGACTGTGATAACTTGTGTTGTCAGCATACGGCATGTTTGTTATGTCTCAATTAAAATTGATGTGGTTTTTGGTTCTATGTTTTCTTATAGCTGACTAGACTCGGCTGTTCTTACTATCATATTTGGTCACATTGTCGCTAGGTCTAGATTGTTCGCAAGGTTATCGTAGAACGCAGGTCTACTTATTAAAAATATTCTCATTACCATTACAGTTCTAAACAATGTTATAAAGAAATCAGCTATCTTTCAACTTATCGTAGGACCGTTTATGATGATGATGAATGAATGAATGACCGTGTATGAACCACTGCATTGAGTTGCATAAATCCTCAGATACTTTTGACATGTCACCATTACCTAACTTATCAAGACTGGCAAAAAACACAGACAGATTACAGACAGATTACAGATTACAGACATATTAGTTTCAACTTTCAGATATCTGCAGGGCTATTATGTATCTCAGTTGCTAACAAAAATTTATTGAAATCTATAAAAATGGCGGCTCTTTGTCAGTTTCGACAACTACAGTGAGCAGAAATGTTAGTAAGTCTACGAATAGAGCTGACAAAAGTGACATAAGCACGCCATTTTTTTTAGATTTCAATCAACATTTGTTAGCAACTGAGATACATAATACGCCTCCTGGAATCCAGTGTTACTTTTATGTAAAAACAAAAACGGATCTATTACCGGAGTGCGAGTCGATACAGTCAGTTACAATTACAGTGCGTATAATAGTAGTGGTAGAACTTTTAAACTTTCGCTAATCAAATTTATGTTTTAAGAGAATATCGGGATTATATAATAATAACCTGTGTGCAAAAAAGTCTCCACATTATCTTTAAACATGAATAGTAGTGGTGCCTCGCCTAATTTATTTTATTTATTTATTTTATTCTTAATTCGTTGCTTGCTGCATTTACAGTATGAAACCAAAGCATGCAGCAAGCCCGTATTACATATTTACCTTAAATTTAGTTAAGCTACAAAGACACATAATTGCTTAAAAAATTAATGCATAAGCTTACAAACATACTCAGTCTTCTAAAAAACAAATCAACATCTGGTTCCTGAGCCATCAGAGAGTTCAGCAAATTGAGAGCATGAGACGTGGGAGCGTATTGAGCGGTCCGCGTACGCACTAGTGGTGGTGCGAGTAAACGTCGCACGCGCCGGAGCGGTGCTAACCGGTTCGGCGTGAACAGTGAACAGCGAGCCAGCCAGTGCTAATATACAAGTATGGAAGAAAGAACCGTTTCGTCTGCTTGTATACATTCACACACCCGCAAATCAGTTCAGACGTGATCATGGCAACAGTATTTATATATCGGAAACATAAGACAAATGAATCTAAACAAACTACTAATATAGGTACATTGATAAATATTAAATAATGTAAACATTGCTAAACATTCAACATTTCTTCTTTCTTCAAATTTTGATGAAAAAAATATGTTGAGTTTTTTTATTATATTGTACTAGTATTATTCCTTATCATATTGCATTTTAATTATGCAATATATTGTGCTTCTTGGAGAAGGCACGGTAATATTTTCTATTCATTACCCTGTAGGAGGCATAGGCCTGTACAGAAAGACAAGCCGGAGTAAAAATAAATATAAAATTACATAGGTTGCACCTCATTAAATTTAAATAACTAAACAAATCCATTTAATAAATTATTTACCGTATTGGGAATAAAAGTCATTTATTACATAGGTAAATTGTGGTTCGTCTTAGTACAAGGTGGTAAGGCACAGGATACACCATAATAGACGCCTCATATATATTTATGTTCTCAATTATTATTACATTTGCCATCCAATTCCCTGCTTAAAAGAATCCAAAATTTTTACATATTCTCCCATTGGATGATCGTAAGAGACGCCTAAAGGGAATAAAACTCATCGGGACATCATCGGGATACTAGTACATTCAACGTAAAACAGGGCTCGTTATCATAACGCTCATATAGTACAAAAGTTAAATAGTATGAACAGTCTACGCGAATTTCAAAGATTTTTAGCATCAAGGATGGCATGAAACTGAAGCTATACAATATGTGCATGTTTGGTAAGCAACAGACATATTGTGTGATGGGTGTCGAAAGATGATGATGATGCATGTTATATTTATTCAGCCACTACCATCTGCATACTGTAAATACGCGATTTCCTAGTCTTAATATGAAGTGGGCACGCAAGAATCTGTAAGAGATTAATTATGTAAAGAATTTAAGTATTTATTTGGCCTTCATTGGATATACCTGATTCTAAAATATAAACCCTATTCGTAAAAACGTACATAAATTAAATTCAAGTGACCATCAAACGATTGACAATAGAAATGATGACAACGGTTTAGCTGTGCTTAAATTTAAACCAGTGAAATAGAATTTTTACTTTCAAATGGTAGCCCCGTCATAAAATTATACTATTATTAGATGTATTTAAACATGCGTCGTTTGACTCTTGTATTTCAGTCGTGGTATTCGCGTACCGCCGAGCCTTATATTATATCGGAGAACGTCACATAAATTGTCACTTTAAATGCTGTAGAGCTTAACTCGAGGCTTAGCCCGGGACGTTCGTAAAGAAAGTTAATAATAAGGTTTATGGTATGTTTTGAACTGCGTTCAGAGTTAGTTCGACGTGTGACTGAAAACATTGAGAGTTTTGCTCAGTATTAGATTAGTTAATTAAGTTAGCACATTTAAGTCTGCAGTCGTCCTGAGAGTAACTCTAGCGTATATTTTGATTATTACCATAAGAAAGAACGTCTTTTACGTTTCATTTGTCTGTCGGAGCTATATAAGCGTTTCTAAAGTTATTTGTGAAGTGAAGATCCTCCCACATAATATGGATGGTGTGAAACCCGTATAGGTAAGGACTTGAATGCGATCTATCGTAAAATTGACACTATGTGATTTTATACACCTCTAAAGATATTTCAGGGCAGTAAGAGTAGTTTTAGTATTTTTTATTAATAACTGGCACACAATTGCACTCAATAAGCGTCATGGTACTGTGAACAAGGACTACTTAAAATTTTCTTCTACTCAGTCGTTTCACTATTGACAGAGCGGTCATGATCGTCTAGAGTTGTTGTGGAGGCAGATGTAATGCGCCTCACGATGTCATGCCATCCCCCTTTATTACTTATTATTTATACAGATTTTATGAGAATATGGTTTTGAATTTTGTTAAAAATGTTTCTAACTAGTAAATGCCATGAAAGAAATGTCTTGTCTTGTCTTTTTTATACAATTTTACCTTGCTAAATTTGATATTAAGTTAGTCTTCAAATACATCACAGAAAAAGCTGTATAACGGATAATATGTTCAAAACAGTGTTTTTAAACTAATTGCTTAAAATTTCTTAAATACTTTTAAGGTAACATCTTATAGCATATCTATATTGTATATATCAAAATTAATCCCGATTTCTCCTGGTCACCCTATAACTTGAGAACGGCTCAATCTCTTATATATATATATATATATATATATATATATATATATATATATATATATATATATATATAAGCTCTGCTTAGCTTGGGACTAGATGGCGTTGTGTGATAGTTGTGGAATATTTATTTATTTATTTTTTATTTATATAGGTTCTTTACATTAAAAAAAAAAAGAAAAGACGGGTGGTTATGGCGAGGCCGGAGGCTGAGCTTACTACGCGAACGAAGTCACGGGCAGTCGCTAGTCTATATTATATATAAATGAACCCCTATCTTTCCTGGTCCAGTATAACTTGAGAACGGACGGAATAATCTCGCTAATTATTTTTTGTTGTTTTAATTATTGTCAGGAGAAGGTTCATAAAAAAAGAAAAACCAAGACAATATGGGAGGTTGTGGCGAGGCCGAAGGCCGAGCCTACGGTCCACACTACACTTATCACACTTTTTAGTGTAGAAGTCGGTTCTATTTTTAGAAAATTTTTTTTTTTGGGTCATTATTGTCAAGAGAAGGTTCTTATAAAAGAAAAATCAGGAAAAATGGGAGGTTATGGCAGGCCAAAAGCCAAGCCTACTACGCGCACGAAGTCACGGGCAGTATTATGACTTATTGTATTGTTTGTCAATTAGATTAAGCGTTTCATGTACCTATTCATAAATATTATGTTCTATGACGTATATGTTTACTATATTACGTATAAAAGTAATACAAAAATGTTCATTACATTACTCTCGATAAATCCTGCTTGAGAACTGATCCTCTGATCCTATAACGTTGATCGAACAGTATAATGTAAACAATCCGGACATTACCGCCCCTCACTACAGTAGGTATACTCTGCCCTACCGTTGGCCTAAACCTCAGACAAATCTGTCGGTTCGCGCCCATCACTCTTAATACGAGGATCATGATTTAGATTGATAAGCAACCCTAGTGTTCGATGCAGAGTAACGTTATACGTAGATCCGGCAGTATTTAAAATTTAAATTTTCTCTTTGAAGTCTGACAAGATATAGTTCAACAAGTCATGACTTTGACAGAATATATATCCGACAAGAATTACTCCCACAGAACGTAGCGGAGTATCTAGTCTGACCAAAGTCACGATAGGTGAGCAAGGAAGAGCGTTAGGTTTAATAGTGACCACAGAACCAGAATTAGGGCAACCTACACATCAATACGGGTATAACGCAGCACTTTTTCGATATAATTTTTGTCGAATATATTATTATGATATAATTATGTAATAACAAAGTATTTTATCAAAGTCAAAATCATTTATTCAATTTAGGCATCAAAGACGCAATTATGAACGTAAATTTTTCATTATAATGTACTTTAAAGACTACCGCCGCGTTCCAAAATATATAGAGCCTATCAAGAATAAGCGGCAAGAAACTCGGGGAAAAACTGACGAATCAATGACTTGTTAAACTACGAGTATGTTTTTTCGAAGTAAGCCACTTGTCGAAGTTCAACGCTAGTTGATGATAATCGGTCTTCAGAAAAAAATAGTCGAGGCAGAAATTTTAAACTTGATGCAGAAAGATTCCAAAGCGCTTCCTGTTATGGACGGAAGCCAATCAAAAGACTTTGAGCTTCGTAAACAGAGTCTCTACGAGTATCAGCTTAGCGACTCCAATCCTGTGGCCAACTAGTAAATTACTTACCAACAACCTGTATAATCTCCTACAGGTAAGGTTCTATTGTTAGTAACGAGTCAGTAATAGCCAAAGTGGCTTCTATTAAAAGTTTTAAATTTTTAACCGACTAACGAAAACAGTGTCTCTAGTCGGTGCGTTTTTAATGACGCATAATTAACTTTTTACTGGTTCGTCCGATTTTGATGATGCCTTTTTTGTTGGATAGATTAAGTTGGTCTCGTCAATTTTATGGCAACATTGGATGACGATATTGAGTTATTCTGAATAATAGAAAAAAGATGTTTGCATCTAGATGTTATTGTAGTTACAAGTGTAGTTAATAAGCAGCACGTATATAGGATACTAAACTTCAGTACTGATGATTTCTGAAATCTGTTTCGTATTTTTGAAATAATTGCTTGTATACCGTTTCAGCGAGGAATGTTAAGAGAAAATATTTTTTTTTACGTCCGTGACTTGTGTGCTTTTGTGAATTCCATCCCACTGACAAGCCACTGAAACACTTTTGTGTTAAAAAAATACAAAATAAACAACATATTACATAAAATTTTCGAGTTTTTAACCTAATAGGTAATTTTCGTAACTACACGTTAAACACTGTCTAAGAACAACGTTTCAAGTCATTGCTCTATTTGAAGTATCCTGAATTTATTATTATCTTCGAGGAAGTCAGTAAGTAAAATATAGACTAAGTAACTAAAATAATAATAATTAATAAGTAACTAAAATATAGACTTACACTGCAATATGTGGGATTTCAGAAAAGTAAACGTAAATTTCCATTTGCGCATCGAGCCTTTTTACAAGATCTTGGCTCTTACAATCCGTACAGAGTTATGTATAATGTAACAATCACTATTAAAATTCTTTGTTACTGCTGCCAAGTAGTGTGCATTTCTGGTAGACATGGCGTGTGCTTATACTAATTTTTGTTTGATCGTTCGTCAGCTGTAAATTAGATATTAATTTTCCTGACAATCTCATTTTAAGTTCAAAAGTCTTTTGTAAATATGAAAGTAAGAACACAAAGTGGAATATTTTTTTTACAAATCTATTCTTTACTCTATGTTCTGTACCTTCTCATTACTTAAAAGGATTACGATTTTATCCCATTCGACGGGTCCAGTATCCCCGACTCTAGCCTTCTTAGCTAATGATTGATCTGTCCCCAACTTTCCAGATTTCTTAAATAAAATCGCTATTTATTTTTAAGTTACTAGAAAATATATACTGTACGAAACAAGATTCGATAGTGCCTTGTTTGACTTTTCTGTCAATCGCACACGATGAAATTATGTAGCCACAATATAAACTAACACATATCTGGAATTAAATGGCCTTTCTTAAAAATGCGGCTTAAATTTAAATATCATTTAGTACGACGCAGAACTATTTAGTGACATGCAATACTAAATAGCGTTATTTAAATTTAAGCAGCGCCCAAAAGTAAATCCGTTATTCTGTCAGTTAAGGGAAAATTATATTTGTTTGAGGAACCCTAAACGGTGTTATAAAAATTAAAAAGGGGCAGAAGTTAAAAATGTAGGGCAATAAAGACCCAACTTGGAGCACTTTTAACGAATCAATATAACATATTCCTACCAGTTTTTATATAATCATATAATCAATTAATTAATAATAAATGTTACTACTTAACTAGTGAACCATAATAATAATGTCAATTACCGACGAACTTTGGAGTTCTCACTACATTTTGATAGATGGTAGCGTAGGAACGGTTCATCTCAGCCGTAGGACGTCCACTGCTGAACATATGCCTCCCCCATGATTTTCCAAAAGGACCGGTTGGAAGCGGCCTGCATCCAACGTCGTCCTGCGACCTTCCTCAGGTCGTCTGTCCACCGTGTCGGTGGACGACCTACGCTGCGCTTGCCGGTCCGTGGTCTCCACTCCAGAACCTTTCGGCCCCATAGGCCATGTGTTCTGCGTGCTATGTGCCCTGCCCACTGCCACTTCAACTGGCTAATCTTCTGGGCTATGTCGGTGACTTTCGTTCTTCTACGGATCTCCTCATTTCTGATTCGATCACGTAGAGAAACCCCGAGCATAGCCCTCTCCATAGCTCATTGTGCGACTTTGAGCTTTTCTATGAGGCCCATAGTAAGAGACCACGTTTCAGTGCCATAAGTCATCACTGGTAACACACATTGGTCGAAGACTCTTGTCTTGAGGCACTGAGGTATTTTTGACGAGAAGACTTCGCGAAGTTTCCGGAACGCTGCCCAGCCGAGTTGGATTCGACGATTGACCTCTTTTTCGAAGTTGGACCTGCCTAGTTTGACTGTCTGTCCCAGGTAGATGTACTCGTCAACAACTTCGAGAACTGAGTTCCCAACTGATATTGGGGTAGGTACAACATGGGCATTAGACATAATTTTCGTCTTGTCCATGTTCATCTTAAGACCTACCCGTTGGGAAACTCGATGGAGGCCTTCGAGCATTGTACTGAGGTCTTCCATGGATTCTGCCATGACTACAATATCGTCGGCAAATCAAAGGTGAGTGATGTATTCGCCGTTAATATTGATGCCAAGTCCTTGCCATTACAGAAGCTTGAAAGCATCTTCCAATGTAGCGGTGAACAGTTTCGGAGATATAACGTCTCCCTGTCTCACGCCTCTTTGCAATGGAATTGCCTTCGAACTCTGCTCCTGTACTCAGACTGACATGTAGGCGTTTTTGTACAAACACTTCAGCACTTCAATATATCGATAGTCAATACGGCACCGCTGGAGAGACTCAAGCACTGCCCACGTCTCGATCGAATCAAAGGCTTTCTCTCCACAAACGCTAGACAAAGAGGCAAGTTATACTCTTCGGTCTTCTGTATAACTTGCCATAGCGTGTGGATGTGGTCTATGGTACTATAGCCTTTTCGGAAACCGGCTTGTTCCGGAGGCTGGAATTCATCAAACCTGCGACTGAGACGTTTCGTTATGACCTTCGAAAACAGCTTATAAGCATGGCTCAAAAGCGAGATGGGTCTGTAATTTTTAAGTAAAGTGTTGTCACCTTTCTTGAAGAACTTTTTTTCAATTTCAAGCTTTTGTTCCATGCTTCTGGCGTTGAACCTTCGAGTAAGACGGTATTAAAGAGCTTCTGAAGGACTTTAAGTACCGGTGTTCCACCCGCTCTCAGAAGCTCAGATGTGATACCGTCGTCACCAGGCGCCTTGTTGTTCTTAAGCTGTTTCAAGGCCATTCTAATCTCGTACAGGCTGATGTCCGGGATATCTTCGGTATAATGTCGGGTCAGCTTGGCTCTTGGGTCTTTGACCGAGCTGCTAACAGGTTTAGCGACCGAGGTGTATAACTGTCCGTAGAAACTCTCTGCCTCTCCTAATACTTCCGCTTTGGTCGACGCTACACTGCCGTCTTCTCTTTTCAGCTTTGTCCCTTGCAAACACTTTGGAGCCTTTTTTCCGCTCTATCGTCTCTTTAATACGGTTTGTATTAAAGATCTGGATGTCGTGTCGCAAGGAATTCCATATTCGTCTATTGAGCAGCCTATATGCTTCAGCATTATTCGAAGACTGCAGTTTCAATGAGCGTCGTTCAGCCATGAGGTTGAGGGTATCGTTGGAGAGTTTCTGTGGCCTATCTGTACGGTGGGGTTTAAAGTACTTGGAACCCACTGTATGGACAGTTTCTACTAACCTGTTATTGATCTCGTCCACTGAAGCGATGTTCTCAAGGCAATCGAAGCGATTGGATAGCTCAAGTTGAAAGCTCTCGGGGTCTTGAATACGGGCACGAGTGGGTCGGAGCGTAGACTTCATCAGACGAGACCTCTCCAGTTTGACATTAATATTCACCTTGCCTCTTACCATTCGGTGATCACTACCGGTTTTAACCCTGTTGATCACGGATACATCAGTGAATATTTGCCTTTTGGTGGTCATAATGAAGTCAATCTCATTTCTCGTGGAACCATCGGGACTCAGCCAGGTCCATTTCCTGTGAGGTGGCTTCTGAAAGAAAGAGTTCATCATAAAAAGTCCCTCTTTCTCCAGGAAGTCGGCCAACCTCTGTCCCCTACGGTTCCGTTGTCCATAGCCAAATTGCCCCACTTTCGACTTATCCTCGCTTCTCTTACCCAACTTCGCGTTGAAGTCCCCAATAACAACTAGAAAGTGTGTTTCAGAGGTATGTATGGCCCGACTAATGTCCTCATACATATCCTCCACCTCATCATCCGGGTGCGACTTCGTCGGTGCGTATACCTGAATGGCCTTCAGCGAATATCGTTTGGATACTCTGAGTATTAGGTATACGACCCTATTGGAAACGCTATCGATCTTAACTATGTTGTTAGTAAGGGACTTGTGGACGAGAAACCCGAAACCACCTTGGGACTGTTGGTCGCCCTCCCGGTGGTAGAGTAGGTTACCTGATTTTAGGGTTATCGTGTCCTCACCCGCTCTACGGACTTCAAATAACCCCACAATGTCCCAGTGTAGCTTACTCATTTCTTCTTCCAGCTCATATATTTTCTCGTCTGTCCTCATCGTGCGTATGTTGTGTGTTACCAGGGCCAGTCGTCGTCGTTGGGGGTGGTAGCCGGGCGTCTGCCGGGGATTCTTAGCACCCCCTGCCCCACCGTTACCGTGGCCGCTACCGTAGCCAGGAATAGTGGGGCTGCCGGGGACTGGGGGCCTGGTTCTTTTTGTCCAATACATTAAGGGGTTTTTGCCAATACTCGCCACGCTTGGCAGGCGGGTTGGCGAGCGCAGTTTGTGTGTGTTTGACTGGGAAGGTGCTGCTGCCCACCTTCTGATTTGTTATCCCTTAGCCGCTTTCTACGGCACCCACGGGTAGAGTTGGGGGGGTGCTATTCTAAGCCGGCACCGCCACGGCGTCCGGCACCGCCACGGCGTAGCAAGAACGGTTACAGGCGGTATAAACTTGTCCGTAGATCTTAGTTTAACTCTTAGTTATGAGATAGATCCAGGATGCGTCTGATGATTACCGTTACTCCTGCCTATGATAATTATAGTATCATCAGTTATAATAATATATATATTTGCATATATTTGCATGGCACTGTGCTGCGCTTTGCACCCTGATACATTATATAACTTCACCCAGTTCATTTTGCCACAGTATCTTATAAATACGCTTGCTTGTTCACACATATTTAGAAGAAAATCTTTGAGTTGCTGTAGTACACACCACAAAGTTGAACTATAATCTATAGGAGACAGAGCTCCTGGTAATATCAGTCTGACCTCAGGAGGTCTAATTGATGACACTGATGTCAGGCCTCCGTCACTCCATGTACTTGCGCGCTATAACTGCCTACCGCCCAGCCGAGCGGTCTCGGTCCGCCGGCGCTTCAAATTCAGTGCGGTTTTCGCAAACGAAGCGCGCGCACGCCGTTCAATTTTAATAGTACTGTTCGTTCGTACGCGTATTACGATGCCGTGTGGTGCCTTATGTGCTGTAGATGGGTGTAAATCAAGCAAAAGAAGGGATAAACACCTAACATTTTTCCATTTACCTGTCAATGAAGAATGGTAAGTGATAAATTATTACTAGTTTTTGTCGTTTAAATTTTTTTCCATTCACATACCGTCATTAGAGACATAATTAAAAGACAGTAGGTGTGCGGACACCGGTATCCACTTAGAATTTGACAGTTTAATAGGTATATACTAAGCATTAGCTTGCCTTTCAGACACAGATTTACATAATTTTGTTGCATAGAAACGTTATATCACAGAATAATTAATAGTACAAGGTACAGAAGATGCACTCTTCGAAAGAAAACATTCGAATATAAACTGCTAAACTAACAACTGCAATAATGTTCATAAAACATTGCAAAGCACGGACGTGACCTTCAAAAAATGTGACTACAAGTCCTTGACGCGCTCGTAACGAATCAAAATGCGCTTTAAGTCTGTGTAGCGAGAGTTCTTTTTCTTACGCCCGATGAAAACCTTTGAACAAGCCGCGTCTGTTGTAAGGTGACTTGTTGCGAGAAAACGAATCAAATTAATTAATCTTAATAAATTTGATTCGTGATAATTGGTAGTAGTACAATACACCTAGATATGTACAACTAGGAACTAGATATATTTTTTTATTTTGAAGGCCATCGACTTTTCGCGTGAAAACTTTCGAAAACTGCAGTGTTTATGTATTTTTGTGTGAGAGTGTTACACTCGTTAATAAAATAACTTACGGCTTAGTGCTTTATTTGAAGTCGGTTCTCTTTTTTTTAAGGCTTTTTTTTCATTTCTAGTGAACATCTCCGAAGATCATCATCAAACTAAGAAGTATTTATACTTATTTTAAAACGTTCTCCTAAATGTAAGAAATCCTTTTCTGAAAACCGCATCGATATCGGTTTAGCCAAACGCGAGATTATCGCGCACAAACATACATACCTACAAACCATACAAGTCAAACATCTCAGTTTGGCCTGTATGTCTGATCACCTCCTTTTTTTTAAGTTGGTTAAATATTTTATAAATGATAAAAATTTTAACTGCCACATAAAAGTCAGAACATATTCACAGTTCTCAATAACATAGATAAAAAGTTATGTTAATTTAATTTTATCGAAGAGGCAGCCCTGCGATTACTGTGGAATCACGCGGTGCGAAGCAATCACTGCTGTACGCTTGAGCATTTAGGCGCATTTTAGCATACAGTGGTTGTTGACGCGAGGTGACGCGAGGGAGTAGGCTATTATCGTAATAGGTATTGGAAATTTTCTACTGAGTGAAGTATCTGTTCTTATTCAGTAATCTGTGCTGATGTTATTAGGAGCTTTGTAACTATGGTAAAATTAGACAGTCCTGGTAAAATTACTGTGATTATATTATGGTATATTAATTGTTTTATTAAGTATTTATTTACTTCTTTACACTAATGAAGAAAGCATATTGTACCATCGAAACCCATAATTGGTTTCAGGAGGTACTCACATTCGCTCGTGCACTTCCGTAAATAAGTATATTACCTACAAACTACCAATATTTTTATTTACACACTTATTGAATACACAAGCATCTAGACCACAAGCATAGACTTAAATACACACTCAAAGAATCTCTTTCAATGTCTTTGTTTGTACACACTATCGCAAACATCTTATACTATCCACGCCAAACCCGCCCGTATTTGTTGGTGCGTATTAGGTTATATTATGACCTAAACTATTTCTGATTCTGATTCAAATCAATTTTAGGCAAGGGTCACATTTTATTCTTAATTAAATCATAGTAACAATGTAATTTTGTTACGGAAGTTATCAAAGTGTTCTATCGAGTACACATCGTTAAAACTGACACGTGTCTCCCAAAACATGGAGTGCTGATGGTTTAGATTTTTATATTCGTTACTGCTATGGGGGAATATTCAGAAGTACTTCAGTTGCTACCGATTATTACTCAGTGACTATAGATTATTACTTTAATTATTATTTACGCTTGTAAAAAGGAAAAGCGCTGAGTTACGGGTCACTATGAATATCCCACATAACACTGAAATAAACTAACAAAACAGTTTTGATGGAATATTCGTCTACCTAAAAAACTTAAGGAGTCAACATTTTTTTTCTGCAAAACCATTTGTTTGATTGTTACTTAGCCAAGAAAACCTGCTACATATCAGCTCTTCTCTGATGTTTCGAAAACTCCAATACTGTATCTATTGGGAAATATAAATGATTAGTATGTGCCATATACAATCAGTTTTATTGTAATATTGAGCATTATCCTAGAAGATTTTTTAACTGTATATAGGCGCAAAAGTCACAACAAGTTTTAATTTTTACATTAACATTAACTTAACTTATGATTTTGTTATAATTTTAAATTGTTATTCAAGAACCACGACGACATTCCACAGAAGGCAAAATGACACAGATAAAATAATATAAAACATGAATTGATCAAGGTAATTTAAAACGCGACAGTTAACGAACTCATCTCCATCCCAAATCGAGTGGGGTGTGTACAATATGTTTCTCCTCCATTCCACTTTATCACTCGTCACATTTGATTTTTTTCCCTTCTTAAACTACTGTTATCATCTTTCACAAAGACCTAAATGAATTTAAATTGGTATTTTTTTTTCTTCAAAACAGTCGCTCGTTTACTTATAAATATTCTCCGAACATCCCCGTCACTCAAAAGCTCTCAGTAATACAGTCATCACATCATCGACCGTCACCAATCAAGCGCGACCATCAAAAGCATACAAAAGTCGTGAAGCAGAGAAATACAACCGTGTCCACACATCCTCCCGTACCTAATTGAGACATTTTACACGAAAGGATGTGATTATGACTGAACATAAAACTTTGTTTAAGGAACCCCAAACGGAACTTTAAAAATAGAGTTGACGCAGTACAAAATTAAGTTAGTAAAGCAACTTGCGGCAATTTATCAAAACAGCTAAGATGCTGATGTCAACTCATTACACTATACAAAGTAGTATAGTTTAGTTTTAACAATGTATGTCATATTATGGTATTACTTTGTAAACTTTGTCGCAACTTTTTGAATGTTTTATGCATTTACTGTCTCTATTAACAACATTCTATCTTTTACAAATAAAGAAAGATAATTAAAGGGTTTAAATTTGATATTCTAGTTTGTATTTTAATTAGTTAAAGCACTCAACAAAATGTGGATTCGATTCTTCTCTTTTTGAAGGAAGGAAATGTTGATATATGTTTAGCTGACCAAAGTTTATCTTAAATTCCAACGGAAAATGAATTAACTTTATTCAATATTTCTACTTTATCAATAAATAACTTGATTCTCTTCGGTTTATTTTTTGTAATTAATTTAAATTTCACATTTTTGTTTATTTGGTTGAAATTTCGTTGACGTTATGTTTTATGTTGTTCATGTTATAATACAAGTGTTGCCGTCTCAATCTTAGTGTCCTGCATAATTAATGGTAACATAAAAACTAAACCATCCAAATTAACCTGAATGGCAGGAAATAGTTTAATGTCTAACTTTTATATGCTTTACCCTCAGACAAAATCAAAAGTCAAGACACAATGATGTGAACAGAAAAGTGAGGCTACGCTTCACCGTGTACATACAAGATTACACACAACACGTACAACAAAACTACGCCTTGAATCGTCAGTCGAACTATTGCGGTGGGTGGAAGCAACACGTTAATTTTAATAATCATTTAATTATTGTTTATCATTATTAATTTTTATTTTTTATTTTATTTGAATTACATAGCTTCACAATACTCTGTCTGGACTTTTTTATATCGTCTGAGGCTGTACTCGTACCAATAGACTCAGCACAGTCGTTTTGTGCAGTTTTATTCTTTTCTTATTTTTTGCTCATTATTTTATTTTACAATTTTAGGAAAACTTACAGCTAGGTGTAACAAGACAAATAAATGAATAAAATAGGAGACCAATTAAAAGTTTTCACCAATAAGTTATAAATGTCATGAATATAAAAATAATTGGAGTAAATATAGTGTAGTAAAAAGTTTAAGAGTATAGTATAAATATCTATGTCATCAGCCTGTAGCAGTCCACTGCTGGACATAGGCCTCTCCAATTGCACGCCACTTAGGTCTATCTTGAGCTTCTCGCATCAAGTTTTTGCCAGCCGTCTTGCGCAGATCTCTTGCGAATATCTATGTAACATTATATAAAAGTAATAAAGGCGAGTGCACACGTTATAAAATAATATTATAATGTATAATACTACTTATTTATCTAATCTAGGCACTAATCAGTTGTTTTCAAAATCATCCTTGATGTTAAATCTTAAAACATTAAAAAATAAAACGAACTCAGTATAAATCCTGCATTGGAAAGTTAAATTTGATATTCTTTTATGTAAAGCAAACTTTGCGGATTTATATTGCGGATAAATAAAATGCTATTACTGTTAAATTAAACATGACGTAAAAATATAATTAAATTACTTAAATTCAACTATTCAAAAACGAAACGGAAGTCATTATCTTCTTGTATAAAGTTAACCTACTGCTTGCACGTAGCATTGAGAACGCCAGAAGATTTCGCGGTCGGTTATGCTCAAACACGATTCGGTTCAATACAATGAAAATTGCTCGTATTCAACGATAATTAAGAGATATGCTGTATTTAAGAGCGAACACGGCACTTCAAAGCGTATAACAAATATAAATACAGCTTTCACAGTAGAATAAAAGATGTATCAAATATGTAAGTTATCCCTTTTACCAAGCAATTTATTATAAAGAAAAAATAACGGTCTTTCTACACTATATTATCTACGCTAATAATAAAAAGGAAAATTTTTTTTTTTTTTTTGTAATGAATAAACTCTAAAATTACTTAACAATTTTGATAATTATTTCACCAGTAGAAAGCTACATTATTAATTTGATTCATCATCATTATCATCGTCCATCATCACGCGGGTGTCATCTAGTCAATAATAAACATCAAAAACCATCAATTAGGGCTACGTATACTACAATAGTATAGTCTGTCAGTTATATTGTATAAATTGTATAAGGACACTACAATAATATCATACATTGTATTATGTAAATAGTTGATAGTATAATACCTATTTATATTATTAAGCATAACTCTAAACTTATTACTGACGCTGATGCAACTGAAATTGATGATCTCTTAAAAGTACGACTACAGCCTCATTGAAGTACTATACTTGAAAAACGATAAATAGATAACAATAAATAATTTTTAAAATCGTAGAATGTAGTAAAGGTAATGCATAGTCAATTCTACCATTGATTGACCTATTTTAAATAATGTTTGAGGCTGTTAACAATACCTTGTTTCAAATTTGACAAATTAAGATACTAGTAAATTATGTTACAAATTTTAAACACAACGGGGTGTTCAGATTCTACATCCTTTGTGTGCAATTCAAGCTGAGTAGAACCAATATGATATTATTATAAATATGGCATGATAAATTTGGTTAGAAATGACGTGTCTGAGAGCAAAATACTTTTAGAAAACTATAATAGGAAAATATTATAAATTTGTTGTAAACACTTAATAAATGCTGTAATACTTAATATTTCAAAAACAGATTATTTAAGTTTCTCAAAATAATAATAGAACGAATATCATAGTTCATGTAACCAATCATAATAAATACGTACTTGATATCGGATATTTACAAAACAAGCCGTGTTTTTAGCATCACCAGACGTTACAAAGCAGCCACTTATTTTTTATTTTATGCCTTCTTTATCGCCTACTTAAATCCAATCTGGGGAGTATCAAAGCAAGCGTCTTAAGCGTTCTTCAACCTGATGATCAAACGGTTTTGATATGACACCGGGTAGAACGGGCCTAATTCACACCGAAGCTAGCCTTCAAGCCACTTTGAAACAAGAAACGCATGAAAACAGATTTAATGAGAAACTATCTGTGAAACGGGAGCTTGGCCTCATTTTTTATTATAATTAAAAGGTTGGTAGTGTTGGCACACACTCGATACGTATAACATCGTTCAGCAGAAACTTAGGGCGCGTTCCCGCTTTGTCGTGACGATGGATAATCGTGTAGTTTTGTATAGAGTCGTAGCATATATTCCATATATAAGCTACGACTCAAAACTACAGGATTATTATTAGATTGTATACACATACAGGACGACACAATTATCTGTAGTTGTCGGCAAATATGCCGTGATATGATAAAATTCCATAATAATCGTTATAATGGGAACAGTTAGAGACGATATTCAATTCAACGAATAATATAATGTCGTCCTTTACATACATTATTAATATATTATTAATATATAATACATTAATAGTTAAAACAGCGCCCTTACAGATGTAGCACGACATGCACTTCGAAAGGTTTTAATGTTTGTTATGTATGAGTTCGATGTCTGATTATAGTATATAAAAAGACAAAATAGCGGTAGGCTGTACGATATTATTCAGACATCAATATCTAAAACAACGTACAATTTATTACTGAACGGCTGACCTTTTGAACAGCAGTTGCTTGGTGCTTTTCGTAAACTGATGCAGTATTATAATTTTATTGTAAATTACGCAGTAATGTTTTTAATTGCAACGAGTACTATTTAAATCGAGAAGTAGCTGATACAAAAGTATCAAGTGTGCACTGGGCTTTATTTTCCATTTCTGACGTGGGCGTGTAATCCTGGCTTTCATTAGAGCTCAATTAGGACTCGTATTCGCAAGTTTAAGTCGGAAACACTGTTAAAATTTCGAGTTTTACTCTTTAGGGTGCTAGATTTAATGTTACACTATGTTTAATATTTAACTACAGTATAAAGTTACTTTCGTTGCAAAAATTGTGCATAACAGTCAGTAAAGAGTATTTTTTGATATGAAATCTTGATATCCTAGGCCTAAATATTTGTTTCAGCCAGGTATCTATCCTGAAACGCAATACTTCAAAGGCAGGGTCGCTACCAGCTAGACCAACAGGACCGACATTCATAAATGCCAACATTCCCAAATGCTTGCACCTACCTATGTGTAAGCTGATGATAATAAGTTAAAACTGATTTAAACGTTTTAAATACTATACCATAACCTAATAAGTATCATAATGATCTCCATGATCATTATGATCTCCGAAACGTCAACTAATAATCATCAATCAACATAATCAAAACTTTAGATTTTGAGATATAATTGTCAAAAAGTGTGGCATAAAGAACATTTAATGTCATATTCTAGAAACATTTTCAACTGAAATTCATTTACAAAGTGCTCTGGAGCATTTAACAGCAAAGGCAATAACGGATGGGGGAATCGCGGAAGCGAGCAAGCACCTCTTTTTGCGTCGCGATTCATTCGACGCTCCACATTTTCAAGTATTGGACTTTTTCGAATGTCCATTGCACTGCAATCGGAAAATGAAAACGACCGCAGAGTGTACCAAAGGACCACAATTTTCACCTGTACAGTAAAAAAGGCAAAGCACACAGAGTGCCCTACAAGCGCAGCAGTACCGTTAACAGTACTTCATATTCAAACATGTACATTTAAGGCAGTATGTACATTTATTATGCATTTCATACAAATCTGACTAACTCTACCGTAGGGATTTAGAACCGGAGTGTGAGCTGCGTGATATGTATCACGTAGGTACCGAAAACGTGGAAACAAATGTTATATTTTGAAAAGTAATATTTGCAAATTTGTAAGGGCTCAGCCCAAGTCCATTATAAGACAGTTACACTTCAGATTTGATTCTGGTAACATTACAGTAATATAGGACTCTTCTAAGAGAGTCCGTATTGGTGAAAGCCTCTGAGGTGCTAGATAACCATACATTACACATAATTACACCATAAACATATATATTATATACATACACATACACATACACATACACATACACATACACATACACATACACATACACATACACATACACATACACATACACATACACATACACATACACATACACATACACATACACATAATAACAACATCACATTCACATTTATGCGCTGTTTAATATCAAAGATCTGACATAATTACTTGCTATGTATTTATAGGAGAAGCCACTGGCTCCTGAAACACTGTTCAGGCTAGCTACTTGGGAGACTATGGATTCAAATATATAATGTACCTACCTTTTATGTCAATTAACTATTTGTATTTGTATTTAATTTGATTGAAACTTTTCATTTAAAAGTATTAGACATTGTTAGTATTATTTTGACGGTTTAACTCACGCGGTGGGTAATTACAGTCGAAATACTCGAACCGAAACTTTCAAAATAATGTAAACAATTTTTAGATAATAGTATTTATTAACATTTAAAAGAAAGTACACAGAAAAAAAAAAACTACACAAAAGTCTAATCAGTACTTCTACAAATTTTGGCTCTTTTATAAATTAGGTATCTATATAGCTCGGATAAAATCTTAATGTTTACAACTCCCTTTAATGTAACTACAAGTATTTGTAGACTGTAAATTGCTGACATTTGTTATGTACCCATAGAACTAACATACACATTTTAATTTTAATTTAAAAGCATATATGCACATGATAATACAGGGAGCTGACTCATACATTAATAGTTAATTTTATGTAGTACTTAACATATTAAGGTCTTATAATTTGACGCTCTTCGAGGAAGATCTGAATAAATATTAGATCATTTATAGACTGATTCTTGTTTGACTGTCTGTACATACATACTTGATGATCCCTCCATTTGCCTGTGCAATCACAGTTAACATCAGTCAACACAATTGCACTTATTGTATAAGTAGTAATAGGTGTAGTGCTAAAGTTTGAAGGGTCCTGTAGAACATAATCTCAGAGTAACAAGCTCAGTTACATTTTCGCATAAAACTTCAAGCTTAAATGTTTGAGTGATTCTACAAATGTGACAATAAATTTAATAATATTTTATCGGCTTTTTAAAGTAATCATACGAGCATGAAGATAGCATACTGTGAATATTTGGCTGAAACATAGAAGAATATCATGTCCGGTGCGTTTAAAGAGCTTTAATAGACGACCACCCTTGTGTCCCCGTATGGGCACACGTTATGCCAAAGTGTGCAATCCAACGTAAATCTACGAACATTGTTAACGCATTAACTCGCTAATGGGCGGGTTTATTTTTAGTTTTATTTTTGGGGATGCCATGCGTTTGAGGGGATTGCGTCTATCTGCTTGTCACACCGAAACGGTTTTATTTTTAATAGGGTGATATTGTAGTTTATAGATATAGCTGTTGCGTTTTGTATGAGTAATGAAAATGTGATAATAAGTATAATATTCTGATAGTCTCCATTAATACATACATTTTATACTATCATGTGATGAAATAATCAAACCGTGCGCATGGTAGTAAACACTGCGCTCACCTACGATATTTGAAGTGCGACCCAAATCTCTAGTGAAATCTCACCAAACAAAGTTTTTTGTAAATATACGAGTATGTAGCCTGATCTCGGGAAATACGATTACAACTCGCAAAAAAGCTTCACAATTCTCTTCACTCTGCACTTTTTAGGATTCCATAGTACTACAAGGAGCCTTTATTGGCTATTTCCGGTTATCCGTCTATTCATTTTAATCCTTTCCAAATTCAACAGTTATGAGCGTACCTAAGTACTACAAACTGAATTTTAGACAGTATTGGTATAGATATTTAGACCTCAAATTTAAAATAATAATAATAATAATTTTATTGGAAAATTTAAATGTGACATAACATAATTCGAACTATTGATTAAATAACTTACTAACTATAACTTAATATAAATTAAGAAATTATAAACCAAAAAAATATTAGAGTGCGCCCTTATCTAACCAGAGTATGAAGGTTTGGTCTCCTCTAGTGTAATGTCATTGGATTACATGTTACATACGATACCATTTTAGGCAACTTAGAAGCCTTTAAACCTCCACGTTGGTAGACAAAGTGAAAAAATATATTTAAGAAATATACTTCTGTTTTTTCGAGTAATAGAAATTAAACGACCCAATATACAGAACAGAACCCTTCTAATCAAGACACAACATGCTCTTGGCAGGGTTTTGTTGGTTGGGTTCAGAATAACTACAATTTTCTATCAGTAGTTTTAATAGACCTAAGATATTTGACTTAACAGATTATTTTTCAACTGCCGAAAAAGTGTGTGTGTTTGATAATGAAGGTTTATGGTTTGAGTTTTAAACTATTGATATATTCAACTCTTTACTAACCGCGTGACTGACGCTCTGAGGCTGTAGCACAAACAATTTGCGAATAAGTATTCGTATCGTAAGCGTCACCGCGTACGCTTCGGCGTACTAACCATGAGTTATTTGTGTTCCAGTTGCTCTAGATACATGACAGTTTTGTACTGTTTTACATGAACAACACGTTACTTTACACTTACGCAGTGATACGTGCTCACTGATAATAATCCAAACCAATATATTATAACACAACGGAACGGATATTCTGAAAGTTTGGTATATAGTAAGCTACCTCCGTATAATCATCCGTATCGTATTTAATCATAATGCGTGAAACCTTGGGCCTCAGTCATATTATATTATATTATAAGTTTATCGTACAATACTAACTAAGTAACTTATTGTACAACTCAAATTAGCAAATAATTTTACTTTTAATTACAGTGGACCTTTAGCAAGCATTTTTATCCTGTGTAAATGCCATCCAATTTTAAGAAGACTACCCTACATGTTTTTACGTGTCCTCAAATAAACCCGTATTATTCTTGACACGCGACTGCCACGTGCGGTGTGTCCAGACCTTTATCTCAGCTTGTAATGCACATTCACAATTCGACGCTTTTCTGACGATTTTGTTATTGGATTACGATTATGACAACCTTTTATCATCTCTACTGAATAATATTTGAAGGACGGTTTATATTGCACCAATCATCCTCAAAGACAACATTTACTATTCTAATATCTGGACAGTAGTATTGTGTAGATAACAAATTATCCGATCAAATTGTATGATGTAAAATTTAATAGCAAAACACAATCGAATTATACAATTTACTATGCTAAAACGATAACTTTAGTACGACATCTCACTGAACTCGCTTAGCGCTTAGAAAACTGAATTCTCTAAGTGCTTAGCGCATGTTTAAAATTTCCTTTCAGTCTGTATCAACTTCAAACAATAGACTGAAAGGTAGGTACTTTGTAAGTGTAATTTAGTGCTTTGTGAATAAAGCGAATCACCATTAAGCAAATTATTGTATCGGGAAATAAATTTACAAAATTCTAACTAGCCCTTTCGGGCCGCTTGCGCTTAACTAGATGACACTGAAGAACAACGTAAACAGTAGGGTTGACTTATGTAACTCGATAACAGTAGGTATCTCATTCTCTGGCACTATAAAAACTAGTCTAGCGTAGCGTTTATATTCTCTTTGGAAACTAGTCTCTATTATGGCAAAGCAATACGTATCTGCAAAAATAATATATCTTGCAAAACTGGATTTAAATTGACATGTATATTCTTAAATGTATAACTTATAACTTTTTACTGGATCCTCCGATTTTAATGAATCAAGTTGGCCTTTTTCAAAGAGATCTAGAGAGATTTCAATCCGTGCGCTGAGTACAAAACTTGGTGTTGCAAGGAACGACCGCATTCCGCGATTCAACGTATTCTGCTATCTTCAATAAGTTTATTATCCACTGCGGTATTAAAACTTAACGTTTGAGTATTCGTAAGTACAGAGCATTTAACTGTTTACATGCAATATCGCGACCGGCGTTCTGTCACATAATGCTAAAGTTGCGAACCGCTGCGAGCAATGTGTTCTGTTTTGGGCATATTGCAGCGACACCGGCCCGCCCCATTTTACTCCCTTGTTTCTAGGATCTGCGGTCTTTTTTAAATTGTATATTGTCAGTTGAACATTTTTTTAGCTAAGTTTAATCCTACTTTCTACTAAAATTGTAAATGCGAACGTTTTGATATCAGATTGGATATTTGTTACTCAATCACGCAAACAACGGTTGAACGGATTTGAATGAAATTTGGAGTGGGTATAGTTTGTACCGATCTCGATTTGACGGGTACCTCAGGTTCTGAGGAATCACGGTAACCGAATTCCAGACGCACAAAGTTGCAAGCGGATACTAGTGATATAATATACAAATACATGCAAATTTTCCTGATAGGTGATATCATTATAGTGTCATTCAACTTAGTGCTTCCGTGCTTCGAAGGGCACGGTAAGCTGTCAGTCCCGGTTGTTTGTCTTACGACAACAGTGGTTAGGCTACGGCGAAGGTCTTCGGGCGGCCTGAAAACTCCAGCATTGTTTGGCCACTAGGAGGACGGCTCGAGTCCCAGTATAGGGCACATAATAAGCTGATTATGTTATAGTGTCAAGCACAAAGATGTCACATATCCAAAAATTAAGTTGCAAGTTGGTAGCCGGCTACATGAAGCCGCAGCAAACGACGTGTCGCAGCGACACTACTGGTTTCTATGTATTTCTATGAAATACCATTCGTAGTTAGCGACACGAAGCTAGCGTCGTAGACGATTGTTGCCCGACCGCAGATCAGTAGTGCCGCTCGCGGGTAGCAATCTACCTAGTAAAACCACTGAAAAGTTTTTAAACTAAACCTTTCATATCGCTTTTCAAATGTTTGATGCCATCTGCAGTTGCCGTCTGCAGTCGGGTCGAAATCATGACTGCAGCGACATGAAACGACGACACGTCGTCTGCTGCTGACGAGTAGCCGGCTACAAACTTGCACCTTTAAAATGTACAATCATAATGTTGACAATTGAAAATCAAATTGACTATCAATGATGACACAAATTCTCAACAAGTATATCTGGTAGAAGTTTTATTATAATTACTTAGGGATTAGCCTTTCGTCAGTATCACTTGGTACCCTCATCTAATGAGTTTTTATACCGCAAGTTATGTACTTACTATGTCGAGAAAAATCAACACATCAAATGCAACCCTAAAGAAATGGCTGTCGTAACAGTCTCGTTGCGCGCTGGTTAAAGCTGTCCGGCGAACACAAAGGGAGCAAGTATTTTAAAATAAATGTGTAAATAATATGACATTTAAAAAAAAACGATATTTAAAAATATTTGGTGACACTTCCGCTGAAAAAAACAATGATTTTGGCCTATTTCGGGGTGTGCACCACCCTCCTTCCAGCATAAACTGCTAATAGGAAGAATACAAAATAAAAAACACACAAGAAAACCCAAATAAACCAAAACGATTCGACACGTGTTTCGCCTCTACACGAGGCATCCTCAGGAGATGTTGACTCGTCGAGCACTAGACCGACAGTTATTTAATATATTAATGCCAGTACTATTCTTTCCAATTTTATTCTTTGTTTAGTTCTATATTCTTCAAATATCTTGAGTTAAATACTATTTACTACCTTTATTATATTTTCTACTTGCGACTGCTAGCGACTTCGTTCGCGTAGTAGGCGCCGCCTTCGGCCTCTCCATAACGTCCCATATTTTTTTGTTTTTCTTATATAAGAACCTTCTCCTGACAATAATGAACATAACAATATGACAAAAAAGAATTTATTTTATCCGCTCTCAAGTTATAGCGTGACCAGGAGAAATAGGGATTTGTTTTTATATTATATAAGATAATAATGGCAGTACTATTCTTGCCTTCAATTATCTTCTTTCTTTAGTTATATAGTCTTAAAATATATTTACGTAAATACTATTTACATTACTAATTGTATTATTTTTCGATTAAGTATGTTTCATTATATATATTATTTATTATCTATATATTATCTTTTTATCACACTCTATTATCGATACCTAATCAGATATGCATTGATTATGAAACTTGATATTTAAATGGCATCAAGTCAATACCAGTTGGTGTTATAAGTGGACTATATCGATTCCGAACGGTACTTTCCAGTGTTGTCAGATGTC
This sequence comes from Selenia dentaria, assembly GCA_917880725.1. Taxonomy (NCBI): domain Eukaryota; kingdom Metazoa; phylum Arthropoda; class Insecta; order Lepidoptera; family Geometridae; genus Selenia; species Selenia dentaria. The sequence goes on from OU862893.1 coordinate 23,964,794, forward strand.
TTTCAAATTAACCAATATGGAATCTTTTGAATCTGTGTGAACGTTGTGTGAATGTTGTGTTTGATAAAATATAATATATATATATATTATACTATATATATATATATATATATATATATATATATATATTATACATTACCTAATGACTAATTAAATGTATATTAGATTAGCCAATGACCATGATTGAATCTATTATTTAACATTGTAACTGATGCTACAGCGCCGGCCAATAACTGGTGTCTAACGAATAAAAACATATATAATTTTACAAAAACGGGTGGTTAGGTCTGAATGTCAAAATGTAACGATCCACATAACGTACTTACTTCAAAAATAATTTTCTCGAAATGACTGATTTTCTATAGGTCTTCATTATTAAATGTCGAAAATCCGTAAAGACTGACACAAAAGGTACATTCAGCTTTATTATCTATAGACAGGGGAATTTATTATACATCGCCCTCGAAACAGCTCTCAATTCAACGATATACATGTCATACTCCTCTGTCTGGCAACCCCTGTCTAACAAAGTGTGCCTGCACAGCGAAGTCATGCGCTTGAGGTGTCCCGTACAAAGTTCACAGACTGTTATCGCGCGTGATATTTTGAGTTTTAATCTAGGTCATCTTACGTGATCGAAAAGCCACTGTTTCCTTAGAAACCTTTCAACCTGGCAACACTGGTTGTTTGCCTTGTCGATTCATTAAGAACCTCGTCTACCGTAGGCGTAAAATCTACAGAAGTTTAGCATAAATTCTAATTTATTACCACTTTTACGCATCGTTACTTCAAACAGACAGTTAAAATATTTAATTTATGTCAAATCTCTAATATTTTTTATCAACACCGGTTTCAGAATTAGTGGAATAACATTAGTTCTATCGATGGCTATTATCCAAAACGGATTTATTAATGTCTCTATTATTTTTGAACTAGCTGCGCCCCGCGGTTTCACCCGCGTGGTGATGGATGATGATGATGATGATGATGAAAAGTATCCTATGTGTTAATCCAGCGCCTCATCTACCCCCATACCAAATTTCATCAACATTAGCCCCCCCGTTTGTGCGTGAAAGAGTAACAAACATCCATACATCCATACATACAATATTAATAGGATATGATTTGGTGTTATAGTTTTAAAGTAAATCACCTTTGATAATGTTATTTTCATGGGTTATTTATAATAATCTTACAAATAATGAGTTCGTTGCTAGGTTTTTGTATAATATATTAATAAATACTTAACTGGAACCTACTAAACAGAATGATACAATTTGTTTTGGAGTTAATTTGTGTTACTTTTGATCAAGTATCAAGTAATTTTATAAATAGCTGCCGCTGCTAGTGGGCTAGCGGTTCTCTCTGAAAATTCCGAATAACGAAAGTAAAATATATTGAGTGTCGCTACGGAACCATTGGTGTTAATCGGCTAGGCTTGTTCATTTCTATGGATTACTAATTACACCTACAGTTTCTAAACTTTCTAGGGGAAACACTCCAGAAGCAGATTATGAAATCTATGAGTACAAATGTATCATAGTAAATGTAGCAAGTGTAGTAGTAGTGTGTATCATAAGCGGCCTACATCGCTCAGCCTTGAACAATTCACCCCTACTTTTGCGCAAGTAGTTCCAGTAAAAGAAAACTGGAAACTCAACTAAAGATTACCTCGTTTATATATAACTAGCTGCCCGCGACGACGTCTGCGCAGGATTAGTATTTCGAGTAGCTTATTATCTTCTCCAAACCTTTGACGGTATTTGTGTTATATTTCATCACCCTTGACGCCTAGCACGTCTAGTGTATCAAGCTGTCAAATTGACTTGGCTTTTGACTAAGCTATCAGAAACTGACACAAACTTTGACAGAACTCTCATCATTACGATCTTGACCTAGGCGAAGATCTTATTATTTTGTCTATGCTGTGCCCATAATACGCTTTTTCACCCGCTTGGTAATGGATGATGATGATGATGAAAAGTATTCTACATGTTAATCCAGCGCCTCATCTACCTCCATACCAAACTTCAACAAAATTGGCCCCGCCGTTTGAGCGTTAAAGAGTAACAAAGATCCACACATACATACATCCACACATACACACATCCACACATCCACACATCCACACATCCACACATCCACACATCTATACATCCACACATCCATACTCACAAACTTTCGCGTTTATAATATTAGTAGGATTAGAACTTCAAACATGATTATTCGATCTCAAGGTCAATTTAAAGCTAAAGACTATTTCGTTTCATTTCTTCGAACTAAGAGCACTTTACTAAGTCTTCTCAAACATTATAAACGGTAAGTGTACAGCGTAGTACACTTACCGTTTACACAGCGTACAGCGTAGTATATATTTCCAAAGTGGTCCCGTTCAAATGTCATCAAATTCGGGCAAGCGGTTTTTAAGTTACAAACCAATACTGAAAAGTGTTTCGCCTATCTTGATGAAATCATTATTGACGTTAGGGTAATAGTGAAGAGTCACTAAAAATAATGAAAAATTTTTTTCACCTAAAATATGGTACCGACTTCAATACAAAAAAGTGTGAAATAAGTAGTCGAAGTTGGTACTATGCGCACAATATTGTGATAATTGGTACTTTTGAACTGTCATGGTACCTTCGACTAGTTATATCACACTTTTTAGCTTTGAAGTCGGTTCCATTTTTTAGTAATATTTGTTTTAGGATTATAATGTATATTGTCAAGTACATAACGACGTTTTAAGGTTAAATTTTCTCTATTCAATAAGACCTGTTATGTCAACTATGGTATATATTAATTGTACTTTATACTTACTTTTTGTTCTTGGTCTTCCAATTGAATAAATACATTGTTTACCCTCTTAATTCCACCAAATTCACTGGCATTCAAAACAGAGAAATATAAAAGATCTTGTACCATTTTTAAACAAGAGCATTGTAGTATCATGTAATGTATGAAATTGTAGTATCACCGCTTTAATATTTAACCTCTGGTTACCACAACAATAATGCCAAGGTCAAGTTGAGATTCCCGTCATAATAGTCAATTGGAATTCACGAACTTGCTGCATAAATTGAAACAAAGTTTGAGCAGCAGATGCAACATACTCGTACTTGTCAGACAAAATTTAATTATAATAATATATTTTATCTTAATAGCGGAGTGAAATAACATGATAATAGGCACATATGTAACAGTTACTGCAAAGATGGAAAGTGGAATCAATCGATTCCACTTTCATAAAGCGTACTACCAAAGATTGTTTTTCCTGACTGATACCAACTTGCAGTTTTCAAACTGCGAGTAAATAAGTGTAACTTTCAAATTTTAAACCAACGTCAAGTGGGGACAGAAGCCAAACGCCAACTCATTTGGAAACAATTATCTAAGCATCACTGTATACTGCGCATAATCACTTAGAAATATTTATTCTAATGGTAGCAACTACGGTGATGCGTTTTGAAGCAATGAAAGGTCTAGCGGCCGCCGGTTTCAATTCTACCTCGGGCTGAGGTTGCAGTGAGGCTAACCTTGTGAGAATATCTACCCACAGCGTGGTTGCAATACACTTCCTAGTACCTGCTTAGCTGTGTAAATCTTACCGTGTAGATACGAAATCTGTCGTTAAGTGCCTAACGGTTACAAGCGTCTTCGACTATGTTCAAAAAATATAGTTTATTGTAATAACTTCACCAATCATTTTCTTTGTATTTTTGTAAATATGTTGCATGAGCAGTGAGAGTCAAGTCACTATCACATAAATTAATCAGTCATCGGCCTTACACATAAACGCTGCTTAAATTTAATTAACGTCATTTAGCACGTCGCAGAACATTTTGTGCGTACTACAAAATAATGTCATTTGAGGTTAAAGCTGCGTTTGTAAGGCTCTAAGTCTGTCCTGTCTCAGTCAGTACATGTAACATTGTGGATGCATTACTAAAACTTTATAAGGCGATTGATGAGGAAAACACAAAACGTTTCATGATTTTGTTCACTAGGCTCATGGACCACTACGAACACTTAATAATCTTCCAGTATTACCCGTCAAAGCTCGAGGAAACACAAATCTAGTAAAAAATTAAACAACATAAACTATAGCGATTGTTGGGCATTTAACCACCATCGTTCACCAATTTTACAATGTCAGTCATTTATGGCAATCTGACACATTTCAGGTAGGTGATGGAAACGTGCATGGAGTGGCATAATATTCGCGGGCTAGTTAGCACAATGGTTGGCGCATCGCTTGCCGCGTCTCACGGTTGATGTGATCTTGCTTTATCTATAGGCAGAGCAAAAACATGTAAATCTAATACTTTAAACGAGCAATTCTTGTATAATCTGAATCTCGAAAACGGCCAGCGATTTTCATGAAATGATGAATGAAAAATGTTCATGTATGCAGGCAGTTTCAGCGATAAATCGATCTAGCTAGCTTTCATTTTTAGAAAACGTCGTTTAATCTGTGTTTTCAGGCATTGAAAATTAACAGTTTATTTGCTGCAATTCAAAATCCTGAATCGAGGTGACAACATTCTCACGGAACATGTGTTTTGCTTTGCGGTGAAACTAGATGGCGTAAATATAGCATTGCAAAATCCTGAATCGTGGTAACAAGACTCTCACGGAACATGTGTTGATTTGCGGTCAAATTACGCAATGACGCTGTAAATACCGAAAAATGTGTTGCTATTGTGTATTCATATCTAAATCGAGCAAAGCTCTGTCCCCCAGGTACAGTATAATAAAACTTTGGCTAAAATTAAGTTAGTCATTCCATTCCAGTTCATACGATAATAGTTTTTATTTTAATTTATTTTTATATCAGCAACATACTACGAGTAGGTATAGACACAATATTTTGTCAATACATTTTTTAGCATTTTTTATTTAATTATAAGATCTTTACGTTTCAATAGACATGTCATTCTCAAAATATTAGCTTTAGTTTTAAGAAGAAGACCACTGATGGAGTTTGCTTCTTAAACTAAAGTGTCTCCATTTTTGATTGTTATGACTAATTATTTGTACATTGCGCTATTTTTACATTATTTAATCTACTTTTAAATTTTATTTTATTCTTGCCTTCTTATTCCTATTATAGACGGCTACTATGCAGCCACAGATTCCTGCCTTTGCCCTGTTGTTTTTAGCACAACCTCAACGATCTCTTCGTTTCTGTCGTTCATATCATAGCCATTTGAGATTGTACTCTGCTATATTTTAACGTTGTCTTTATCGCCCAATCGATGATAGTTTGGGGATTTTAGCTTACGATGAACTGACACACATATATATTGTGAATAATATATATACCAATTTTATATTGATTGAATAAATTTAACTTTTCAATGAGAGTTAAGGTTTAGCTGATTACATAATTTACAGCTTCCTCAATGGTTTCGAAACTTATATTACATTCAGCCATTGCGACCGAAAATGCCGTTTTAGCGTTAAGAACTAACTAGTACCAAAAACAGATTTCAAACATACATAGGTACTTCTGTAAAAGAGACAATGCTTATAATTAGTTCTTTGAACACAACTTTATTAATTAACAGATTTAGTATTTTAACATTGTATTATAAAACGTGTAACGTATGTTAATAAAATGTTTCGACGATAAGATGTCAATAAAACCATTGTGCAAAATCTGCCTCGTAAGTAACAATTGACTTGTAAATTATTACTAACATAAAATCTGCAATGCTACCGCATGTATTCTTAGTTGTAAACTTATAAAATACTTATCAGTTGCATCTGCACTATGAATAAGTACCAGTCAGCCCTGGCGCAGCCGTTCGCACGAAGCGCCGCGGAGTCAGAGGCTACATACGTCACATCACTCATCGCGCCCCTTTTATCTCTCACGTGTTCCATGCCTTTCGATCGACGAAGATCTCACCCAAGCAAAAATCTACCTTAGAAAGTATTCCGTTTGGTTGAAATCTGAATACTGTAGCAATGTTTGTAATTGGAACTTCTTCAAGCCATTCAGTATCTTCAGTTTGTGGTTTATAAAGTTTATTTTGGAATGTACCTATTTCGAATATTAAGGTGGCATCGAGAGGACGGACCAGACACGGTAACGTGTCGGTCTGTAATTCAATAAGGACTGCCCAAATTGACTCAGATGTGCTCCGAGTTTGCGGGCTTGCTAATTTGTTAGTAAACATATTGTTTGATGGACCGTCCAAAGGGTTAGTGGATATGAGCTGTTTTTAGTTGGATTAGTTGATTTCGATATAGGTGAATACTTATTTAAGATTTTATAAATAACATCTTAAATAGGTCTCTAGGAGGTAAGTCTTAGTCAGGTTCGATTTCTATTCGTAATATCAGATAATCAAAATTTGTATACACATTTTATTATCTGATATTTTACATTGTATTTTTTACCCAACTGCAGCGAAGCCCAAAAAGATGGTTATATATTTAACTTGTATGTATGTCCGTTCCCAATATGTCCGCTTATATTTTCATCCTATGTTTTCTCACCCCATGACCTAAATCAGCCGATCACAATTACCTACTTAGTTTATTTATCTTAATTCATCCTATGTGATTTCTCAACTCATTGTGGATTTTACAAAGACATATTTTATTAATTAGGTACCTATTCAATACAATGAATAAATTACAATAACATATAAAATCAAACATTCTTCAAGTTTATATCTTTATTTTATACGGTATTTTATTTTTATTTATACAATCCCGTTGCCTTAACACATTTTTATACTTAGTAAAACCAGCGATGAACAGGGAACGGATTTGTAGTCGACCTGCATTCGAAGCGTTTTTATAGATAGTGGTACGGAACCCTTCGTTCACTAATCCGACTCTCATTTGGCCGGTTTTTTCTGTGTGCGTAGTAAACGTCTCATTACGATTACTGTACATTCTTTTTTACATTTAAATGCCACAATATTTATACAACTCTTTGTTTTCTTTTTGAGACCTCTCGTAAGTTTATACCACAAACCATGTTCAAATCTACAATTCAATCCCCTTAGAAACTTAGACTGTATCCACCACTATACTAGAACGTAATTTCAACAGGACAGTGACTTAATCACAGACTTATTTGAGTATTTGTGACTTGGCTCTGACTTCTTGAATCATAATCTCGCTTGATGCTACGACACATAAACATTTTCAATAAAATATGAGAAATGGAAAATAAGCAAATTTACTATTACAAGCTTATTATTCGCGGTTGTTGCAATAACCGTACCTAAAGATCGGGAAAGTTAAGTATGTTCTCTAACCTTGTTTCTCTCTTCGAGCAGTAATGTTAGATACTTTCATAATATGTATACAAAACCTTCAGAGCGTGAGTCCAACTAGCACTTGGCCGGTTCAAAACTATTAGAAACACAAATCTAAGAAAATTAAACACTGTTACCATCTTTACTATATTATCTAAAGTTTACATTTTGTTTTCGAAATTTCACGAATCACAAAATTAACTTGAACTCAGCCCTTTAAATTTGATAAGAATATTTATGCATTTCGCTAAAAGCGAAAGTGATCCATTATTTTGATATACACAGTTGTTATTTGTAAAAGATGCCAAGTATTTTCAAATTGACCAGTAGATTTTACTGTTCTAAGAAAAAGTCATTAATCTTTTTGTTTTGACCACTTCTTCCTGAGACGTTAATTTAAATTGGCTTTAGCGTAATTAGGCGTTTCACGTGTTATGATTTATTAGTTAAAATAAAATCTGAGCTTTTGGACTTTTAAATTTATGCGCGGCTTCTCGAGAGTTTCCATTATTATGGTCATTTGTGAATGAGTTAGGGGAAACATTAATTTGGTGTTCGAAGTTCGACTGAACGTTACTTATTATGTTTTATTGTATGTTATTAGAATTGTAGTAAATCTACTCACATGATGGAGTTTCACATTGGAGATGTAAGTACATTATTTGTTTGAGAGTGACGTTATAAATTTGCATATTTTCTTATATTTTTAACAAAACAAGTATTTGACCAACTATTACATGCATAATGCTAAAATTATATTTTAAGTGCTACAAGTTAAAAAAAAAACAAATAAAAGTTTAATTATTAAACATAATATACTGCATACTTAGTAGGGAGAGAAAACGTAATTTTTAATCTCAATATTAGGGTTGGAAAATCTATCTATACTTCTATACTATGTATTATAAAGAGGAAATATTTGTATGTATGTTTGTAATGAATTGGCTCAAAAAGCACTAGACCGATTTCAAAAATTCTTTCACTATTGGAAAGCTACATTCACCCTGAGTAACAAAGGCTGTATAAGAAACACCATCATACTCCATCACCGCGCGGGTGAAACCGCGGAGAGCAGCTAAAGCAGATACATAACAAGAACAATGTCTTAATTTCTAAAATAGTGAAAGCCTAGGTACCAGAAGTTGATTATAGACAGTTCCTATTCCTATTGATTCACCGCATTGTTATCTTATTGCATTTCAATGGTAAGCAGACTAAAGCATAGATAAATATTCATTTGTCTATGACTAAAGTACGTTGGATCTTATGGCTGCTTTTTGCAATACTATCATATCCGTTAAGCGCTCGTTTAATCAACTTTCTGGAGGTTTTAATAGAAAATATCGTCGGTGTTTCTTAATCACAATGTTTGGCACGAATACTGTTACTTTGCTTTGCTGTCATTGACGTATGACGAGCATTGCAGCTGTAAAATAAGTTACAGGACAAATAACAGTATAGAATCCCAACAGGGGCCATAACTCACTCAACATCAATCCAACTGAATCGGACGCGGATTTAACAAGTACCGTCACTGCGCCTGCCCAATGTTTGCGTAACCCTATCCACGTAACTTAATTCCAAAATCGGGTTGTGTGCCACGGCCTGCCCAACAAGCTTGTCGGTACAATGAATGCGGTCCACAAATCACCGGTCCGGTTGTATGGTCATTTTTTGTCGTTTCGTTCATTCGTAACGAAATTGAGTTGGGACGAAAATTTGAAGCTCCTGTCTGGACATAGAAAAAACGAGTTGTGTAAACAAAATCCTCAGCGCCGATATATCATGGGTGCGGAAGCGATGGGATTTGGATTTCCGCGTCCATCTTGTTTTGGGCTTCGGTCGGCACTTTGCACTCGGCGGGTGTTCGCTAAAATATGTAAATACCAGATGCCATGGGGACGTGTTGTTTTTGCTTATTGACCTTTTACATGGTGACGTCCGTAACCTGAACAAAGAGATGTCTAACAGAGCTAATTTTACAATACGTCTGATAAGGAGAGCTTTATCGAATATGGCGGAGGTACATAATATGAGTGATATTTGTGATCGGGCTTATTTTGTGATATGTTAACGTGAAAGGCAGTGTCGTGTGAACGTTATTTAATTATATTATGTTATTAAAACGTAATATTTGGTTATATGTATCTGTAATGGTAGGATTTTGCAGAGTCCGCCTGGTAAAGTACCACACATTTGTCAGTTATTCAATCGTAAAGCAGTAGTATGCAAACATTACTGTGTTTCGTTGTAGGGCATTTTCCAGGGAAATTACAGAGCCAAGAGATTAAGTATTTTGTTTCTCAGAGTGTCAATCATCAGATTTATCAGAGCGCATTTTATTGTCATGCAGGGTTATTAACTTTCCTTTGAAAATCTGAATGGAACTGAAGTGTTATGGGCGAGCGTGGCTACTTGCTCGTCTCGTCAACAGTCATAATCAGTCATAATCCGCACAACTAAAAACATATCTCAAATATCATATCTCATAGTTCAAATACTCGTCCATTTACAAAAGTCACGCATATATTTAGTTATTAAAGATATATGGCTACATCGAATCGTGTATTCATAGAACAGTAGTAGGTAAGATTCACGGCCAAAAGAAACCATAAGAAAAACCATAAAATAACAATGCTTTTATAGCGCCGCAAGATGCGAAGGCCAGAATAATTCCGTTTTACTGCCCATCAATAATATCATGCACATGTCAAAGTAAAGTATCAAATGTACTTTTCGACTTTCCGAGTGTCAAAAAAGTCGAAAACCTTTCGAAGGGCATGGCAGCGAGCTTATAAATTTTAATTTATTGCACATGCCCCGTAATTTAACTCGCGCGTTATTATATTTTAAAGTTTCTGATCATAAATCATGGTGGATTTAATATTTTTATGTGACGCCGAAGCTTTCTGTGGATGCTAAAAAGCAGTTGTAACTTTGGGAACCGAAACGTAGCAAGAGATTTGCATGTAGGTACTAATTTGTAAGGTATATCGTGATAGAACACATTCTTTGGTCGTAAGCTGCGCTGTCTGAGCTTAATAAATAGGTTAACTTGATCCTAAAACGTAAAAAAAAAACTACATAATAAGCAACTACTCGTAGATCAGGGGTGTCAAACTGGTTTTTCTAAGGGTAAAAAGTTAGGGTGTGTTAGTGAGCCAGGCTCAAAATAACTAAGCACATACTGAATTAAATAATTAGATACTAATTTTTATTTAATTAACATGTTTGGTCCTTAATTTCTGATTAGGTATCTAACATCGATATCTCTATTTATAATAAAAAGGGTAAGCCGATTATTTTGATGAAGATCCAGGTACATCACTTCTCTTTATTTTGATAAATCTCATTTATTTCATATTCGTGTTAATGACTTTCAGGATATTCTGGAGATGTCTTGTACTATGTTTGTTTTTATTAATTTTCATAATAGAAAACAACTAATAACATAAATACGAACTACCGAACATATTTTTTAGTGCTGCTTTCTTTTATTTGGATAATTATGGATCCAAAATCTTAAAGTAAAATAAGTATAAAATAAGGTAGTATTTACTTCCTTGAATTTGTCCTTTTGTAACAGTGTCGCATCGAAGATTTATCAGTTGCATATACGTTTGCACGATACAATTGTTTAAGTGCGCGCAATTGTAAACAAGTGTAGCGGTAAAAATTCAAGATTTTGACTTCGGATGCGGGCCATATCATTATGGTCTGAGGGCCGCACGTGGCCCGCGGGCCGTATGTTTGACAAGACTGAACTAGAGTAATTATTATGTAGGTATACACACTAGCCGTAATTCGTAATAACATTTAAACATTTAAAAACGCGAAAGAGTTTTTCTCGATTGTCGTCTGTTTGCCTTGCTTTCACGTTTAAATTGCTAAACCGATTTGACCAAAACAAAACACAGAATAGCCTGTTCCTGGGAAAAGGACTAAGTGGTTTTTATTCTGTAAAAATATTATGTGACTATAGCGCAGTCGGAGCTGCGGGCGGAAGTCTAGTCTTGTAATTTCTTATTGTAATATGTATAGAGATAAAAGTACCTAGTTTATATTGTAGGTTGATAAGCTAAGTTTACAGGCAGCTCCAAAGCCTCCAAGATAGCGTCACTTTTATTTTCCTGAGACAAAAAACGAAATCAACGCCGTAACGCCGCCCTAAGAATTGGATTTTAGGGCCGATTCCACTAACTAAATTGCAATCGAACCATAGCTGAACAGTGACTTTTATACGTTTTATCATTCTGCTATAGAAACACAGTCCAGCTGCAGTTACGTTTCTGTTGACACCAGCGACCGATCGAAACATTATATTCTGTTAACTTGATAGATTATGAACGTTAGGTTTAGAATAGCTTTAATGTTTTCTTTAATATGTAATAGTGTTTAAGATAACGTTACGTTCTCATTTATCTCTAGAAGTAGAAAAATCACTTTTTCGGTAATGGTCGAATGACAACAGGAGTTGAACTGCAGTTACAGCGGGATAGATTGTTGAACGTTGTGTTATAGTAGAATCGAACGCATTGATCACCCATCCAAGTCAAGACCGCAGTTTGGCTTTCTATATTTTGAAGATCGGTTTAGTTTTTAAAGTTTGCTCCATTGCGAATGTTTTACGTACTTACAAGTTAGTTCTATGATATAAAACAAACTTTTAAATGCTATTTGTCTAAAATAAAAATATTTGTATCAAATTTTCAACCCAAACAAATTCTGATCCCCGACATACGTACAGGTGTAAAAAACGACCAATAAAGTCGTTTGTGATTACATCCCTTTAAAACCCGTTCTGTGTTCCATTTTATGTCCAATTCCTTTTTACACTCCCATTCCGCGAACGTCAAACAAAACACGTTAATTTGTTTACAATTAATTTTGAAAAAGGGACCACGAAAGGGCGAAAAATACGCCTAATATGTTTGAAAGTCACTAGTGGTGTCACTGCGTAGTTTAATTACTAGCACACCACGAGCAGGATGTTAAAGCAATGTATGTCTGAAACAATCTTCGATTCGAATTCATGATATTTAATTATACTTGTGAATATATTTATATTTTTTTTTTTTTTTTGACCCGCCAGTAGCTTCGCTCACTTGGTATATAGAACACGAAACCATAGAAATAAATTGAATTCCGTAAGGAAAATCTTTACTTAGCAGATGCTTACACAAAAGAAAGCATCAAATGCCTTTAAAGTTTGTAGCCCCAGTGGTATAGGTTCAGCGTAAATGAATCAGTTTATGAATAAAATTAATTATATTATGAATAATTACTACTTCAAGTTGTATATAATATACAAGTTGTATGTATAATAATAAATAACAATAAATATAAATTGAAGCTAAAAAAAAACAATTTGTTGAATGTAATTTAAGTTTGTATTACAAACTTTTATTAAAATATGTTTTATTCGGCTAATAAATAGGAATCACTGACCTTACATTCCTCGAGTATCAATTTCAATTTAATAAAGCCACGAGTAATAATTCTCTCCAGTACCTCCTGATCTAACATGTCCCTGCCTTACAGTAATTTATTTCGGTCCTTACGGCCAAGAGCTTAGTTAAAGTATAATTGGTTTCAAGTGCCGCTCTAAAGTAGGACTTGAAGCGTCAGTATTTTTTACAATAGATAAATGTAAGAAATAGTTCGTAAGTCGACAAGTTCCCGATGATAACTCTTACCTGCATCAAACGGAACACGTGTCAAATTATGGGACCAATGGTTTTCACCGTGGCTATTCAGGTTATGTTTGAATTGATATACGCAACAATGATGACTTAAAAATTACCCTATTCAGTGCGTACGAAACCGATGGGTCCTATCGTAACCAGTTACGGTAGAAGACAATTCTTGGCTATTGCATCAAAGGCGTCCCAGTCGTATTACAGTTATTGATTTTGAGTGCTTGACGAGCACGACATCATCGTAGCTTATTCGTAGCGCATTACTTCCAGATACACGTAGGTATAGGTACACGTAGGTATTATATAAACGCTTGGCTTGGCTTTGCGATCTTAGCCGATTAACAATGTTAAGCAACGCTTGCTGCGGTAAGGAGTTGGATGCGTTACCGCTCGTGGCATTATTCAACTGAGCGCATCCGTGCTTCGGAGGGCACGCAAAGCCGTCCGTCCCGGTTGTTTGTCTAAGAACAACAGTCGTTACGCTATGTCGAAGGCCTTCGGGCGAGCTGAAATCTTTGACATGGGTGGGCCACTCCTCATCCTATCCACCCAACCGCACTGCGCCCGCGTGTGGATTATAATTTAACTCCTCTCTCTGAGAGGAAGGCTCGAGTCTCATCAGTGGAAACATAATGGGCTGATTTTGTATTATAAGGGCATTAGCTGCCCCTTGCATTTTTACTTGCGTGGATAAATACTATACCACATAATCATACATCCACCTTAAAAGTAGCGTAGCAATGTAGAGAGTTCTACAATAATTAGAAATGTCAAACTTCAGTAATTTTAAAAGGTTTTGGTATTCGTTATGTTGGGCTGGCTTGTATTCTATAGGAACCCCAGACTTCTCAGGAGCAACATGTACGTTATATGGGATGTCTGCTGTGTATAAACAAGTTCTGCAGTCATCACAAAATTTCTACTGACTGCAGTCTTCTTGAAAAGTTTTGCTATTCATATTAATGTATGCTGAACAACCTTGTGTTCTAGAGCTCTGAGGAGCTTTCTTAGGAGCATATCATGCATAAATAAAATTTGCAATAGTTTAGAGTGACACTGATTCAGCCTTATAAATCAGATAAATTACGAACTTCAGCTGTCTTAAAAAGTTTTACTATTCAATTAGAAGAACTTTGATTGCATGCGGGAGTACATATGTATAGCTATAGACCTTAGAGAACGATATTTACAACTTCAAAGAGTAATTTCATAAATGTGTAGGTTTTCTGTAATTTAATAATTCTTTTTTCGAATTATACCAGCATATGTTTTTCAATGGTCTGACCAACTGAATAAACGAGATATTTTGGGTTCTAGAATATCACAAAGGATCCTTTTTATGTTTGGAATTTGTTCCTTTGAGATTTTATGCAGTTAGTTTTTACAATATGGTCAGTGATGATGCGGCCGAAGGTGGTATCATACGACGGAAGGTGATATCACGCTATTGTGGTACTACTTTTAGCCGCATCACCAATGACCATATTACTTAGAATGGCAGTTTAGGCTTGACGAAGTCTACCGCGATGCATTGTTAGTTTGTTTTAGACAGTTTTGATATCTTAAGTGTGGGGACTAGCCAAACGGGCACCACAATGTGTTTTTCGACCATACTGTAGATTTCTTTAATGGCACCTTCACCGACAGCTCAAGTTTAGATGTAGGGATTGTACCCGCGACCGAGTGATTGGCGGCCCATCCTCTTTTACCCTTTTTTGAGGAGGGGAAATGCCGTACACACTTATTACCCCTGAGCTATCATCGCTTAAAAAAACTACTATGGCATAAAAGCCGGATTTGTATCGATGGTGATGCCACACATGTTTTTATTTAACACATTGCCACCACATAAAAGCAAAATACCGCCATCCCATCAGCTAAGTGTGTTTTTTCTTCATAAAAAGGTGTTTACGCAAAAGCACTGATAACACTTTTTTGTATTATGTTATGTAAAAAGTTTGAAGTGTGAATATTACTTAAAATGAGAGGGTTCAGTTTCATTTTTCAATCCATATCTATTTTAGTATTGTACGGTACTTTTAATCATTCAAATACTCGTATTATAAACATGAAAGTTTGTTAGTGTGCTTATGTTTGTTAATTCTTCACGCTCAAATGGTGGGAGTCATGGTAATAAAATTTGGTACGAAGGTAAATGAGATACTTTGTATCATCATCCATCACCATACGGGGCGCAGCTAGTTCAATAGGTTGCTATAATATTATAGCAACCTATTGAACTAGCTGCGCCCCGTTCGCCATTTTTCCGTTTCCATTCGCCGTTTTTACAGCAAGATTATATAATCTTGCTGTAAAAACGGCGAATTCTAAGATGTTCCTTATAACCTAAGGTTTCTCGGCTATTAACGGTAAAATATCATACAGTTCGGCGATGATCGGTCGTTCGTCCAATTACCATCATTTCCTACACACCTACTTCATTGCATGATGCCTACAATCAATGCTATTCAATTGGTCATAAGGAATTAATGAGATGATAAGTTCATATAACGATCATAGAGAATTTTACTTTCGTTAATATTGAAGTACCTAGCTAAAGTGTAAGACATGAAAGTACACGGGAAAACTAGCAAAGAGCTCTTCGCTGTATCGTAAAATATTTACGAAACAAAGGGCTAGTCAAAAGCTTTTACATACAATGACGATTTTACATACAACGGATCTCTAAAATTCCTCGTTTACGTGTTCGCATCGGCAGAGGGATTGTATTCAATCATAGCGCAGCCCCCAGGGAGGAATAAAAAAAGCTCGCGTGAAAATTAACAACACATCTCTTTATCCCTGTTTGGAATAGTATTCTTACAAATATATTATGCATAATATACTATTAAAGAATAATTTAATATAGTTGCAAGGGAAATTTCTCAGTATTCCTTTTAATAAGCTTATTTCTCTATTACGAGATACAAAAGATTAAAATACATGTATGTAGAAATTTATTTCATAGTCATGAATTGGGCATGTCGTTCACTGCTTATCATCAGCTAGTGGTAGTGACCGGTCGGAAGAAGCCTGCATCCAACGTCATCCTACGACCTTTATTCATCTGTCCACCTTGCCGGTGCCGGACGATCTACGCTGTGCTTCTCGGTCCCTGGTGTCCACTCCAGAACCTTCTAGTCCCATCGTCAGTGGTGCATACCATCAGGCAAATCAGAATCAGTGTAGGTATGGGCCTACCCTAGGCAAATGCAGTTGCACCCAGAGCTTTAAGCTGGAATTTTGACTCCGTACTGCGCTCGGCATCCCAAGATGCAACACTTATTTGGATACAAAGATACACGAGTCTCTTTTACCTTGTTGTATAATCTTACTTGCTGCAATGCTCTTCAAATCTATAACAGTGCTTAAACATAGTACTTAACTTACACTATTTACTCAATGTAACGAAACTCACAAACTGATATTTTTTCTACCGACTTCCAAAAAGGAGGAGGTACTCAATTCGACTGTATTTTTTTTATGTTTGTTACGTCATAACTTTGGATAAGGTGAACCGATTCTTAAAATTATTTCTTCTTTACTTTTCTTCTTCTTTTTGTTTGAAAGCTGGTGCTTCCCGTGTGGTCCTATTTAAATTTCATCAAATTCGGTCCAGTAGTTTTTGAATTACACTCCAATAACTGAATAGAATGGAAGTCAGTATTACATTTTTCTAATTGTACTTGTCAAAAGAAAAATTTCACCTAGTAAGTAAAGTTACCTGGCCTCTTACTCTTACATCTTGATTTCTAGCTGTTGAGAGGAAATACCATCCATCTGACTCCAAGTGGAGTATTACTCATTTAAGGAGGGAGGATTACACTAGAAGCAAGTGGATTAATAAGAATTAATCGTTTTAAAAGGCGATGTTGACCTAGATTACATTGTGCCGTTTGGGAGTAGAACATGTAAACAATCATTTGTCTGAATAGAAATAAAAATAAACTGTAATAAATGATAGCAAAAGTTAAATATGTGTTATACTCGTACATATCAAATAAATATGCGTATCACAAAAGCAATCACAATAAGACTTTGATAATTATTTCTTTTGTACATTAGAAGAATGAAGCGCATAATTTTCATTCAACTAACAATTAGTAAAAATAAGTAAACGAGAAGGCATCATTCGACTGATGATGAACTTACTTTCTTTGATTCAAGGACATTGGTCGATAAAACAATCGATCAATCATCGATTGTTGACAATATGCGTCTTTAGTATGACAACAAAGGCTTTTCAAAAAAAAATTGTAATCATGTTAGTATACATCACAATAGCCATCAATCGATGACGAGTCAAGAAAAATAAGTAATCGGCCAAATCGATTGAACTGAGAAGGTATCTGTCGACTGAACTGAACTCATTCCACTAAACTAAAGCATGTGCCACATCATTCATCAACTTTTTGTCATTAACATCCATAATAGCATAAGCTGGCTCATTATCCCACTTCTGTTTAAGTGGTTCAGAGGAAGCAGGGGGAGATTAGATACAGTTCCTGTGCAGCCAACCAGTTTTAATCTACTTAATGGGTTTTCTTTTTGGATGTATATGAGGATGTATTTAATATTGGCAAGAACTAGGTGTGCATATAAGCGGGATACTATAATTGCGTCCACATATCTCTACCTGTAGGAATTTCAAAAGGCAGCAAAGAGAAAAGTACTAGGTGGGCAGAGTTATTTTCTGTAGAACTGTCATAGCCGTTCATTGTGTCGTTGTTAGTCTTACATATAAATATATATGAGAATCTAAGTCCTGATTAATGATTACCTGACTAACTGACTGACAACGCACAGCCTAAACCGCTGGTTGTAGAATTTTGAAATTTGGAGGGTGGTTTTGTCTTGATGGATAGAGGTGTACCTACTTAGAAAGGGTTTTTTGAAATTCAATCCATAAGGGGGTAAAAATGAGTGAATACGTTTTAGATGTAAAAGTTAAATATAAATATTAAAAAAAAAAAAAAATTTGAACTTATAGGTGTGAAAATTTGTATATAGATAGTTTATTTAAAATTAAACGTGGTGTTTTAACATCTTTGACAGGAATGACTTAGGGGGTGAAAAGGGGGATGAAAAGGGGGATGAAACTTGGTAGGTACTGTAAGTTCTTTGTTTTTGAAATTATATGTGTGACAATAGGTATTTAGATATTTCATGTTATTAAAGCTATTATATTAACTGATTAACTGATCCGAAACTACTTTCCGTTTGGAATAAAGATGGCCCAATTAAAAAAGTCCCAATTAGGGTTTGTTTCCCTATGACTATTTCTAAGTTACATGGACAAACACTGAAATTTTCTGATGTTGATTTGAACTTTTGTCAAATAGCACATTGTAGTGGCGGGCAATAGTCATGAGTAATACCTATATTATAATAATTAATATCTAGAAAAATACTCTACGTGGACGAAGTTGTAGGATAAAACTAGTTCAGTTATAAACTTTCTCGGCTGATGACGATGATTATTCTTACTGTGAGTGGTTTCAGTTGTGCCTGAATTATGAAGATAAACTTGTAATCGCTCAAAAATTACAAAAAATAATTTTGATGGTTTACGACTAGAAATCCCCATTCTATTTATATAAGTATGTATGCAATATCATACTCAGGCTGTATTTGTCTGAAATTGTATTCATCATTCGTTTAGTACAGCCCGCGGCACGTAACTCTAGCGCTGAGTAAAATGTGGAGGGGATAGCTGCGCACATGTGACAGAGAGAGACAAGAGTCCCTCGTCTTCCATGTGACAGAGTGAGACAAGAGAATTTTTGACTTCTGCGCAATAACGGTCAGCGCTAGAGTTACATGCCGCGGGCTGTAGTAAGACACAGACTAGGACTGTCTGCACATGTTTTCAAAAAGAAAACAAAGTCAAGATTTTAAACTTTTAACTTCCTTTAATCATTAAATGTTTTAATCGTGTGACCTAAGTTCATCTACATATCTCCTCATTAGTTCGACAATATGTCCCAAGATGGCGTACTCGTCTACAAGTTCGAGCCTATCGTATCCCAATAATTACCTACTGGTATAGGTGGAACATGGATATTGGACATGATTTTCATCTTATGCATGTTCATCTGAAGACCAACGTGTTGGAAAACTCTTGTGAGGTCGTTCAGCATGTTGCCGAGGACCTCAGGTGACTTGGGCATTTTGAGAAATTACATGAATATCTTAAGAATCTACCACAACATATAAATAAGCCAACCCTTTTACAGATATACGATACAGTTTTTCTTATCTTCTGTGACAAGAAACCCATAAACAAGCGCTATGTGGATTATACATACTTGCTGACCCCTTCAGGAAAAGCCGTGATGGTATGCTATTATTAAATACTTTCAATTCTATAATCATTATCATCATCATCAGCCCACATTCGTATACTGCTGGACATAAGCCTTTCCAAAACGCAACAGAGCTCGGTCTTCAGCTCTCTGCATCCAGTTACTGCCAGCCGCTTTCCGCAGGTCGTCTGTTCACCTGGCCGCAAGGTGTCCTACACATTACCTAAAACCTAATACGACCTATACTTTTTCCTAGGCGTGGTCTCCACTCAAGAACTCAAGAACTTTATTCAATTCTATATTAGCAAATTATTAATAAACAAATAAAAAGTTGTTCTAGGAGCATAACTGCACGAAGCATAATTTAGAATACACTGGCAGTGTTACCATTAAACAGCTTAAACATCAAGACGCATATCCTGAAACTATATTTCAACATTAGCAGTGACAGATAATACTACAACAAATGTTTCCTGTAAAGGGCACGTAAATGCGACTTCAAAAACAGGTGGTCTTATTTAAGCTAATCCGTTCTAACTCCACATCTGTCTATGCTGTGTATCACTTAAACTGGGGTATATACAAGCAGTAAGTCATATTCCGACTTAATGTGGTAAATCTGGAGGGTTATATTTTACAGACATAGTTTTGTAGTAGTACAAAATTTTATGTCACATATTTATCGAAAAAAAAACATCGAACCTTTCTTTGTCTAAAAAATTCAAGAATTAATTAATTTTGAAAAAAAAAACATAATTTAGTACAATCAATAATAATATGGAAATGGTATATAATTTGCGAATTGAGCATTTGATGAGGTCGTGGCCCATTTGTTTAGTTTGCCCCGATAGTCCACCGTTATTTTTTTATAAATGTAAGCTATCTTCCACGCTCCTACTGAACCCTTTTCAGATTTGTACAAAATGGCACTTTAAGTTACGGCCAAGTAAACTAAAAATTTAATAACCTAGCTTAAGAACAATAAGAACAACAATAAAAGTAGAAAAATAAATGTAGGGTTAGTAAAAATATTTTCAGTTCAATTAAATCGAAGTATGATAAATAATAGGGTCTGCTGTCGATCTGGCAGTTTTGAGATCGATCTATTTTGTTTCGGCGTGACTTTTTCGCAAAATAAGGGTTTTTCGCAAACTCTAGCTGAACATTATTGCTGGTAGGCGGAATATCTACTCGTATCTCACGGTTTTTTAAGACTGATTTTCGAATATGAAATATATGTTTTATTACGGACATGTATGATTCGGCTGCCTTATATTCAATAACAAACTGTGATAACACATTTGATGTTGTGAGAAATAAACTCAGTTACTGTAAAAAAAATATTATGTTTAAAATTGGAATTACGAGTACAAACACACAAGTTGTTATTCTGTAATTCTGTCACGTGTGAATTGAAAACTGTATATTATATTATACTAAACCTGTCTGTATTAGCACGAAGATTATTTACTGGTTGCTTTGAAATATTCTAATCGCTTGCCTTTCCTGCAGTTTGGATTTATGCTACCGTCTCTGACACATGTTAAAATCCCCATCGAAATATGCGAGGCGTCGACCCGTGACATGTTTTTTTCTGTCTTTTTTCTACGAGTTACAGTAGTGAAATATAGCGATCGCGTGGGTCTTTGGTTCGCAGTCTTTTAAAAGTTCTTGGAAAAGATTTAACAGTCTTCAGCTGGAATTGAATCGAAACAATACTTGTCTATTTTTAAATCTTAATCAAAACAGTGGTGGATTTAGTGTTTGAATTTTTCAATTGTTTTTAGGTTTCTAATGTAAAAAAAAGAAGGTTATTAAAGTTGAATAAGTAATTCGATGTGCTGAATGGTTTAGTTTTTTAAACTGCATATTTAAGTCATTGCTTACTGCTACTGTTTTTGTTTACAATTTTGTACATCTGCCTAAAGATAGCACCGGATCCACTCGAGAATCAAAACGGCGCCGGACTTCCTATACTTAATTGGATGCAATTTCGGCTGTCTGGGCTTGACCTAAATATTATGTTACCAAGAAACTTTATATTTGAGGCATACATTTCACGATCTAGAAAAAAACTCTATAAAATTGCAGTTTTGCTACGATACACATAAATTATATGTCAGCCAAGATATCTGAAACTTATCTGAAGATTTTTAGCAGTTTTTTTAAACTGAATTGGCATCTACCAGATCTAACAAAACCTAAGTTGACTGATACATCTCTATATACTCTCTATGTACAGAATCGATATGGTTAGTAATAGCATTTTATTTACTTGGTAGATATGCGACAAGGTTTTGTAGATATGTGTAGATATATTGTACAAAAATATTTGTAAATCTTAATCCAACATTCAGTTTGTACGTCTTCTAAAAGTGTAAACGCTGCAGTAACGTTCAGCTATATACCGTTTGGCTATTTAACGTTCAGCTATATACCGTTTGGCTATTTAACGTTCAGCTATATATTACAATTCTTAGTCACATTACATAAAATATGGAGTAAATTCTCGAATTTTACTACAAATTAACTGAAAATGTAATGTATAATGTTTTCCTACGTGTTGGTCAATTTGATTAAACCTGTAAAAAACAAACGTTCTAAGCCAACACAATAAAAAAATATGACAGTATGTGCCGCACTTTTTAACGCTTGCCATTATATTAAAACCTATAGGGCAAGTCGCATCGACTTAAAATCAAGAAACTTGGCAAGAAGCAAGGACTCACAGCAGAAGTAAAGTAAAATTCAACTAATAGTTTTCGTAAAGTTAAATCACATAAAAAATAATTTAAACATTATTGCTTTAGTTCTGTCGTAAAAAAAATACCGTTATTTTTACCACCTTTGCCACTTTTGCCACTCTCTACCAAACGCTAAACCGAGCATAAGTCCTAAAATCGGATGATAATACTGTCAAATATATAGTTGTCAAAAAACAACCGTGTTCCAAACGTGGGTCAAAAATTGTAAACATGTTTTAGCTTTGCGAACGCAACGAATAGAGTCCAAAACATCATTTTCACAGACAGATTCTCAACTCTAACGCCCTTATGAGCGTTTCAGCATTATTTTCGCCAACTTGGAGCGATTCGAAAGCACTACTTGTGTGCAAGCGCAAGCTATTACTAAATAATAAAAACCAGTCCTGTACTTGTACATTGGGATTGCGCTAAGAATAAATACATGCTATAAATACCGAGTTTTTATCTATTTGCTCACAAATATGTTGTAAAACGCCATTGCACGGTTGAAGTTCATTATAAAATCGATGGTCAAAGTTAGTATTAGGAATTGGCATCGCAGAGGTAGTTTCAAATACTGCTGGAGACTCATTAGACTCATTCTATTCAGTCTTATTTTCTACCAACTTCCAAAAAGGAGGAGGTACTAAATTCGACTGTATGTTTTTTTATGTTTGTTAACTCATAACTTTCGACTGGGTGTACCGATTCTTTGTTCGAAAGCTGGTGCTTC
The DNA here is from genome assembly GCA_917880725.1 of Selenia dentaria. NCBI lineage: Eukaryota > Metazoa > Arthropoda > Insecta > Lepidoptera > Geometridae > Selenia > Selenia dentaria. The sequence continues at coordinate 23,987,555 of OU862893.1, forward strand.
CCGTGCCCCCATTTAAATTTCATCAAATTCGGTTTAGTAGTTTTTGAGTTACACTCCAATAACTGAATAAAATGGAAGTCGGTATTAAATTTATCAAATTGTACTTGTAAATTTGTACTGTTAGTTGTCCCAAGGTTGATATTAAGTTCCCCCCCCCCGAAGGGTTCTCGCATTGACGTGGCGGGGGGGCTCAGTAGCCGTGGCTTGGATCACCACGGTGAAGCCAAGAGGAACCCAGGGGCCGCGCCGGCGTTGGGGTGCGCTGGCCGGCTCAGGCGGGGTCGCTCCTATGGGCTTTGGCCGCCAGGTCCACATAGGAGTGGCGGGGTCCGGGCGCTTTGGCGCAGACTCGAGGAGGTGGGGCCCGGGCGCTTTGGCGCAGGCTTGAGGAGGGGGGCCCGGGCACTTTGGTGCAGGCTCGAGGAGGTGGGGTCCGGGCGCTCGGCGCAGACTCGAGGAGGTGGGGTCGCGGGGGGGCTATCCCCTGTGGCTGACGTAGCAGGCGGTGGGGCTACGTATCCGACCCACCGCAGGGAGACCACGGGCGTCCAGACACGGGGAAGTCTGGCGTCCATTGTTGGCGGGTTCGGTCTCCGAGGCAGTTGCGGCGCGCCATGTGTTCTGGCGCGCCGCGAAGAGAAGGGTCCGGCAACGGACAGCCGCGGCGGGTTCGCGGTCGTGTGCAAAAACTGTCCCGCGTTCCCGCCAAAAGCGGCACTGACGGAACACCCCGGGGTTTTGGTGGGTATACGGACTCCCACATAACCACCTACCTACCCGTGGTAGGTGGTATCCATAAAGGATGTCCCCGGGACATAAAAAAAAAGGTTGATATTAAGTTAATTAGCAACCGTCAGCCACAGTATGCAGTCTATCGACTATTTAGAGTTGAACAACTTTGGAAATGTAAGCTTTTAATAAAGTATTAGTTAAACTTTGCAGTTTTAGAGAGAAAAATACACATCCTCGGATGGATGACGGGACCCACGTCTTTAAAGAATCGGTTTCAGACACCATGCCCGCTAGACTATGACGATTAAAATCAAAAATAGAGCTGAAATTCGATGTTCGGACGGTATGCCGCGTTGTCGTAGCGGTCATGGCGGGTGACACGGATTGTCGCAAGACGCGGGTCCGAATCCCGTCCGTAAATGTGTAATTCTCTCTCCAAAATTACAAAGCTTGGCCTCGCTAAGCAGGCTAATAATCAATCCTTATAATAAAAAAAAGTATTAGTTATCTGTCATGTATTTTTCCGTACAACAATTTAAAGTCTTTTAACATTAGTCATAATTATTCAGAAAAACCTTATCATGCGTAAAGATCATATCATATCATTATAAAATCACACGGCATTTATTTATTTTACGGTTGTCTCTCAAATTAGGACGATATCCATTCCAGTGAATACAGATACAGCAAAAGGAACAAAACATCACGAACCTTGTTTCACACTATTACATTTTATAAACTTTTGAGTTTCTGACTTCTGTCGTTTTGTTTAATATGTAAGCAAATATTTAACAAAATTAAAAATAACCATATTGCAAGTTGGTAGAGCTGTCGTGCAATTCTCTAAGAGCAAACATCGTTGCATCTTTGACAACATCCGTGAAACAATGACGAGATGACAAGAAACGTTGGACAAACAACCTCATGTACAAGGGCGATATCGCATAAAGTATTTGACATCGGTGAACTCGTCGACGATCGCATCGACGAATCATTAGAGAATCACACGGCAGTTCAGTCCAAAAATGGATCTTGTTCTGCAACCGTAAGAACATGTATATACATTTTAGTATTAATGTAAGTATTATTTTATGCTATTTACACTCGTATTTATACACAAGTAATTAGTGTTGCTAAGTATATCCTCTATGAAATAATTACTTTACGACGGAGTACTTCAACATAAACTCTTATTACTATAGTCGAGCAATGAACGTTACTTACTAAAGTAAATGCATGTAAGTAATGACATAACCCTATCGACATTGGATGTATCTTTTTACACTTGTATTAGGTCATTCTCATGGGATTTTAATTTTTACAGCATACTTGTGTGCGAATGTCTTTTTATACAACTTCACTTTTGCACGAATAATGTACGTGTTCTCATTGCCTAAGGAAAGGAAGTTGTGACTATTACTCGGCTGAGAATTCTAGCCTTTCATAGTTCTTCAGGCAAATTCTAGTCTAGTCCTTATACGTGAAATATTTTTGTCACCCTTTAAGTAGTTTGTTTTTTTATGAACTTATTACGTTACGTGAAGAGTTTTCATTTTTCTATCTATCTACGCAGGTAAGTTTACATACATACTTTTTTTAAAGTTTAATAAAAATATTAATATCTACTTTGGGGAATTGTTCATAAAAAGCACTTTGAAAAAGACTCAAATTATGATGAAATAAGTCATGGCTCCGATTCGAAGGCTCCGACCGACGCCGTCGTTAAGGAGTGACATATGGCTGTCAGAATTAGTCGGATTAGTGATTTCACGGAGTTCGGAACCGGTGTATCCAATTACGGACGGATGAACTGTGCAGACAGTATAACAACTCGACACGTATATAAATGTTCGTACTACTGTATTTTTTTACACTTGATAGGCTGTTATTTGGCCATTATCTCACTTTAGCGGTTGGTATTGAAGCCGTTAAAGGAGGTATAATGGTAGAACTAGAAAAGTGACTATAGCTCTCAGGATAGCTGCCGGCACGCACTGGTGCTTAGAGATAGATTTCCAAACTTGAGGGTGGTAGCAAGTCAGGCCGATACCAGAAGTGCTCTACTACCATGCTGTGGATTTCATCACTGACAGCAAGCTCAAGCCCTTGTTATTGGTACCTCTGGGCTGTCATCATATTAAGTAAAAATCAGCATGAAAAATAGTGATTTTAAACTTATATTCACGAATAGAACATTTAAAAAGGTAATTTTAAATGCAACTACAACAGTAGGTAACATTGCGAGATAATACATACTTCTACTTCATGTTATTAGAAAGCTTTTGTATTACCTCGGATCGGAACTTAAATAAATACCTAATGGTAAAAAAAAATCAAGTAACGTAGTCAATGTCTTATATACGTCACATGTCATGATCAAACATCGTCGTAAGTAACTTTTATATTTAATGACTTTATTATGAAGTAAGTCACAGTAAATAGCAATAATTTATCTCAATTTTAAGTTTGAAATAGCTAAAATATGCAAATACTTAGCGTATAATTTCTGCATACGTTTTATCTATTATTATTTATTGACACGAATTTTTTTTTGAATACTGCAGCTACCTACTTATTTAAATATGAATGAAACATAAAAAGTATCGATTACGTGTCATAAAACGAATAAACCTCAAATAGCTCGAAATTTGTCCAAGCGTAGCAATTATTAAGACTACAAGAAAATATGAAGATTCCCTACTGCGTTTACATACTAGCATTTTATATAGCTGCTACGAATTAACGCAAAAAACAAACATAACAATTGCCTTTTTATTAAAATAAAACGCGTTCTGAATGACACGTGTATCGGATGCTGAATAAAATTTATAAATTGTGACTAAAATTGTTGGAGCTGTATGTAATTAGCTTATGCCCAGAATAAGAAATAATGAACCGTAATGTTGTTTCTAGAACGTGGACGTTAACCAAAACAGTATTATACTTCAATTCAGTATAAAATAAATTAAAATGTTTGGAAATGCTAAACACTAAAATATTTTTTATTTACCGCCAGTAAATTTTTGTACAAATAAGAATTTATTTTATCAGACTATTTCCTATTTATGAAACCTAAAAATGATTTATTAATTAAACTTAAATATCGATTAAAAAAATGACAATTATTTTATTTTTTATGTACGTAAAACTAGTGTTCTAACAGTCATTATTTAAATGCACGTCAGTAGTTGGTACTAAAAATTTGTATTAGTTACAAAAATTGTTAAGAGATGGCGCTGGCGTCGAGTTACATCGCGGTGGTGTTTTGTTCGTTGACAAGGTAAGTGCGCGGCGATTTTGAATCATGAAGTAACTTTGCGCAGAGGCAATATCGTAACCAATGAGGTTTATCCGAGGTGCGATTATTGCTAGTTGAAAACTTTACCAATACCCCGCCATGTGGACGTGAAATACCGTCCGCTACGGCAATTTTTGAACGGCCGTAAAGGCCATAATAAAGGAGATATTGTAGAGATTCTAGCTAGAGACTGTGGCAGTTATTGTCAACGAGGTACAAATGTGGAGTATTTGTCAATGTACAATGAGGCACTTGCCTAGATTAATTTGTTTACATGATCTTTTACAATTTCTAGATTATAATATAAATACGGGACAAATTATTATTCGCGAAAATTGAAATTTTAATTCAACTAAAACTAGATTAGAAAAAAAACTGAAACACGACAGTATCAGTAAGTACTTGCAAAATTCCTTTATTAATTTTATGATAAGTATTTTAGACACTTCTAAAAAGGAGTAGATTCCAAAGTCGTATGTAACTTTATGCGTTTGTTTTATATATATTGGATGTGTTAAGTAGTTATATCTTTTTTTTTCGTTATAGTTTAAGTTTTATCAACGTAGGATAATTTTACTAAAATCTGGAGTACATAATACTGGTAAAAATGCTTATATTATGAACATTTATGAATGAAATATAAATATTACAAATGTTTCATCATGACAGTTAGAAAAACGTAAAAATATAACACGTACATACCCACGCTTGTTGGTGTGTAAGGGTGTGTGTGTGTGTTATTAAGAAAAAACAATCGGAAAATCAAACACAAATTTTACATAATATATTCCTATTTGCTACACCGATATTAGTCTTAACAGTATGAAACAGAGATATATAATGTGAATTTCTTAAATGATTATAGGTAAAATTGGAATTTTTATTTACATTATTAACGTATTTCCAAAAAAAGGAATAAGGCAGATCAAATTTAAAACTCCTGCGCAGATTGGGCATGGAGCGCCATCTAGGTAAAATTGAGAAAACTAAAAAATCCGCTACTCACCGCTAGATGGTGCTTTGATAAAGTGTGAAGGTGTAACAAATAAATCACACGTTGTTAATAACTTATAAATTAACATAGTTCATATTGAAAATAGTGTAATATAGTCTTGATTATTAAAATCATTTTTAGTATGAACATGTAAGAAGTGTGAGTAACTACAATGTCGAATTAATCCAAACATACTTGAAGCGTGAATTACTCTTCTCTAATGCTTACTTTATTGTGTACCTATAGCTCTAAGATTGAGTAAAGCGTACAGTGGAAGCACTGTTTTTTAGTTTGAAGAGCATTGTTTAATACTTTAAATGAAATAAATAGTATTGGATAATAATTGAAAGAAAAAGTTGAAGTATTATCTACATTAATATTATAAAGAGGAAAGATTTGTATGTATGTTTGTAATGAATTGGCCCAAAAAGTACTGGTCCGATTTCAAAAATTATTTAACCATTAAAAAGCTACATTCACTCTGAGTAACATAGGCTATATAAGATTCATCATCATCATCCATCACCGCGCGGGTGAAACCGTGGAAAGCAGCTAGTCTCAGTATAAAATCCAAAAGTTGTCAGCAATTAAAGCTGTACATTGGTGTACGTGCGTTATTTTTTCCGCATTATACACTGTTCTATATTTCACTGTGTTTAATAAAGATAACCTATATTTATCAGTAAAAAATTATTAAAGCTCGCACTATTGCTTTAATATCAGTTTCCCGATTATATGAATTATATTGTTCCATATCATCCCACGTGGATGTCGTAAAAGCCGAAACACATTCCCCGTGGGGCATTTTGGCGCCCTATTAGTAGGTACCACTGTTTTAATCTAACTGAATCATCAGAAAAAGTAACCATTCTAGTTATAAAAAAACTCTATTGTCTATTGTTAAATTAGTATTTGTAAATATCATTTGCAATTCGTGGTATTGGAATATTTTAGGAGCCCATAAACTTCTTTTCGAGGTTGAAACACAAACTTACTATATAATATTATATTAACATATTGTCTTTTGTTTTCTTTGGTATATTTTTTAAGTTAATCGGTGACAAGACGTGTAAGTGCCATTCAGGATTTTAAACTACCCGAATAACGGCCGGGAAACTGGAATCCTGCCGTGCGATTCTCTAATGATTCGTCGATGCGCTATTCGACGAACTCACCGATGTCATATACTTTATGAGATATCACCCTAGGACGATGTATCACAAATATCACCCTTGTACACGAGGTTATTTTTCCAACGGTTCTTGTCATCTCGTCATTTGTTTAACGGATGTTGTCAAGGATACAACGATGTTTGCTCTTTGAGAATCGCACGGCTGTTGGCGACCGCTAATCTCTTAGCGTTTGTCTCGTCGCCTCGAGACATAGGTGCTCAATTCCTTTCACCCAGCAAAAGCACCTTCTACAGTGCCCTTCAGTTTTAACACAGTATTGCAACATATAATAATAATAATAATAATAATAATAATAAGCCTTTATTCCCAATATTAAATTAAGTAACATATCTCTAAGAGGTCTTTAATTTTAATTAACTAATATATACTGCATACTAAATATTTTGCATTATATATTTTGTTTTTTATTGGGCACCCAGATTTGGGTATAAGCCTCCTGCATGTCGTTCCATATTTTTTGATCTTGTGCCAGTCTAGTCCACGTGGTGCTGCCGGCTGCCTCCAAGATGTCGTCACGCCATCTTTTTCTCGGTCGCCCTCTCTTTCTAGTGTCTTCCATCGAGCACCAGTGAAGGACGCGCTCACTCCACCGTCCGTCTTTTACCCTGGCAATGTGTCCAGCCCACTTCCATTTCAGCTTGCAACATAAGTAAACTAAAATTCATATGTAGGACGGGTTTCAAACCCGCATCTTCAGACAAGTAGTGTCAGTTAGGTTAGCATGTAGTCATGTAGTCTTGAGGAGTCAAGCCAGTTTTAGTAGGGCAAAAACCTTTAAAGTACCTACTCTATTGCACATTTGTCCGAAGCATTCTTGAATATGCATCACAGGTATTGAACCCTTTGAACAGGTATTGAATATATATGTCTATCATACTATATATATACTTCTTCGTTTATCATACGAACCGCTAGGGAATGGAACACCCTCCCTGAGTCGGTGTTTCCGGTTAAGTACGATATGGGGATCTTCAAAACACGAGTGCATAGGTATCTTCTGGGTAAGCGCGCTCCATCATCGATCGCATCATCACTTAGCATTAGGTGTGATAGTGGTCAAGTGCTACCCAGTTCGGTATAAAAAAAAAATGTTGATAGAATAGAAAGAATTCGAATCAATCTATAAAGTATCTTTGTTTTCGTTTGAGAATTCCCTATACATCTGCTAATTATATTGCACTCTGTAAAAAGTTTCATTTCCTTCCACTATAAAAAAAATTCAAAAAATAGTAGGGCTTAGGCTCAGTTATGGGTGTGGACTGTTCCGTTCCCCCGTTCGTCTGCGGCGGAGCGGAAATACTCGGACATAGTTGCTCATGGCCCGATCCTTCCTCCGACTCCTTCCACGCTATCACCGCTCCGCAGAAGGTAGGCACCGCCTGACAAGATCTCTCGCTGCCGAGCTTGGAATATTTGCATGCCTACATCAAACTTTATATGTAAGAACTTCCTAAACAAAGATGAAACAATATTCAATCCAATGTTTAGTGGTAATTTATCGTCTTATTCATCGTCAAGCGTTTCCACCCCCATTATTTATTTAAAACTTTAATTAAAACAATTCGAATTGTAACTCGAAAATTATGAAATAATTTCTCCTTAAGCCGGCCGTCGCCTAAACAATTCCTTACGGTCCATCAAAATTAATCTAACCTAATCCCGGCTGTCTCGAGTTAAAACAAAGATATTGCAAAGTGAATAACAAGTGTGCTTGAAAACATACAAAAGGAAATTGTGAGAGTAGCAATTTAATTGCAATTACCAGAATCAGCAGGCCTGCAACCGACGCATTCGCGTTCGATATTGACCTGTATAAATGTAAATTGATTCAAGTTACAAAACAGTCATTAGAATTTTGCAGTAAATAAATCGTACGTATAGTTAGTTTGGTTTAAAATAATAGTTGACGAGTCGGCTTCAAATTTTGTCGAATTTGAATGTGAGATTAATAGTGTTTTATCGCGAGCAGTGTCTCAAAAATAATCCTATGGGTAAAATAATTAAAAATTAAATATGACATTTTATCAAATTCCTGGCAACCAAAGGGTTGAAAAAAAAGTTGTTTTCGGGTTAATAAAATTTATATTATATTCATTATATCTCGTAAGAAATTAACCCTAAACAATACCAACCGTTTAATTACTATATTGTATTGTACAATATAATTATTCTTCCTGGCCGTATTTTAGGAATGTCATGTGGGTAGAAGAAAAACCTCAAATCTACCTGGACTTATATACTTTTAACAATATTTTACTGTATTCACTACCAACATCTAGTACCAGTAAATTTATTTTGTATGAGACATACATCTTACGCTACCATCGCTTACACGTACTAACGTGCACGGTCAAAACCCCCACCCCTATATTTTCATCATCAGAAGTTTGCCCCCACTCTATAATCGTGGCTTATTAAACTCTACCCCATAACAGTTTGTTCGAGTAACGATCCAGTTCAAGAAGTAAATATTCAATGCAAACTTCTCAAAATTATACCGAGAAAATAATTGATCAATGCCTATTAGAAATCTGAGACAAGTTTATGAAGGTTTCAGTAATGAAAATGGATATCTTGATTGGGGTCTAATCATTTTGAAGACTGGTTAGGCACAACTTTTGAGGCAACACGTCTGTTATATTAAAATCTTGTTGCTGGGGGAACGAAACAGTAACTTATAATGTATTATAACACTAGCGAATGCGTAGGCTCTGCTATCGGCCTTGCCACAACCTCTCGTCTCTTCTTGGTTTTTCTTTCATAAGAACCTTCGCCTGATAATAATTAACACAACAAAAAATAATTAAGGGAATTGTTCATTATCATATTAAAGACTAGCGACTGCCCGCGACTTAGTTCGAGTAGTATAGACTCGGCCTTCAGCCTCGCCATAACCTCCCATCTTTTCTTGATTATTCTTACCTTAACTAACGCAATAAAAGAAGAATTAGCGAGATTTTTCCATCCGTTCTCAAGTTATAGCGTGACCAGGAAAAATAGGGATTCATTTTTATACATCTATATGTATAAAAATATATATATAAAAAAATATATATAGATATAGATAATAATCATGATGTGAGTGTGAGCTATACGAGTATAACTAAATTATTAATTAGACGGGTTTTTAGTCTAATCAATAGTGACCCTGCCATTGAAGCGATTGGTCTCATGGTTCTAACCCTGGCCGGGAATAAACATTTGTATGATAAACAGACATGTTTGTTCTCGGATTGCGGAAGATGGTGTTTTGCTAATGTGTATGTCCATTGCCCACGAAACAGAGAATTCTAGTGCTTCTGAATATGACCGTTATTTATATGCTAATTTAATTAATGCCTCTAACGGAGACCAACCTAGTTGGTATCATTGAACAGATTTTATGCTTAAGGCAAGGCTTAACACCTTGAGCATTATACCACTTTACCCTTGCCCTCAAAGGGCAAGTAATTTCTAAATTACTGCGCGAATGTTACTTAAACCAATGTCCTGGGGCAAAGAGCACTGTGCAGCTTTGAAGAACTATTATTTATTATGTGGTAGTAGGTTTCTTGAATAATAATAGAATCGAATTAATACATTAATATACAAAACCAAAGTTCAGATCATTGCATTTGGAAAATATTATTTATTTATATTTTTTATTCGTTTATATCATGGAAAACAAATAACTATAGTTTATTTTTTATAACATATACATATTATATACATCGATAGGTATATAGAATATAAACGAGTCAACAAGTTATTGTCATACAAAGTAGGTATAAGGATACGATAACTATCATATCATATCTATGTGTCTATATAAATAATACAAAAAAAATACCAACAGTATTTACCTCACAACAGAAAAAATGTGTCTCGAGTTATTACTGCTACAACATTCGAATTCAGCTCTGACTCTGTCAATACCAACAATCGTTTGATATTTGACCGTTAAATGTCTTGGGCTCTCCCCTCGTACTTCCCTAACGATACAGTTTATGTTACAGTAGCACAGTACACAATATATAATATAAACAGTAACCTTACCACGGCACTTATTTTCTTTCCAGTTTAACACAAATTTGACTATTATTGACCGGCACAATACTCACGTTAGAGATTGTTTACTACCCTTATCATCATGTTCATTATGTGAAGGCATGCATCTGATATGCTCAAAACCCAAATCGACGTACTCGATCCCTAACTTAAGTGTTTTACCAGATAATTATTATTGTTCAGTATGTGCCAAACCCACAAGAATTTCAACACATTACGTTTTTCTCCAGTAAATTTGTAAAGTTTTCCCCCACTGCGGTGTTTATACTTTATATATGGTGGTTGATACATCCACATTCTAGACATACACTAAATATAACAGCATTTTGCTGGTACTTACACTGTATTTCATATATTATATCTATCATATGTCGGAGATAACCTATTATTAACCGTTTTATGGGTTCATTTTGATAAATTAGATTTTTAGTAATTGTTTGTAAGATAACGCCATTTGTGATTTTTGTGAAACTTGTGTATCAATTGTAATTGTTGTTAATAGCGTCTTTTTGGTTAATGTTCATTGGCCAGCTAGGTTAGATTAAGGTATGACTAGGTGGGGTTGACGCAATTTGGGGTGATCGAGGTGTAAATCGAGCACGTGGGGTGCACTTTTGTTTGGAGATTAAGTAAACTGAACTTGCCATTGCGACTCTGCGTCAAACCTGCCGTATAGCCACAGTCTAAGAAATTTATTGTGGACATCTGAAAAAGTCATTCTGAAGTTGCTTCGTGAATTTCACTTTCTGCTCGAGATTACCCATCATGGACACACCAAAGGCAAGATAACGCCCACATATCGGAGCAAGTCCCTTTTTCGACAGATAGAGATAAGAACTCAACCCAAAACATTGTTCGATATAAGCACATACCAACCTGCTGTAGGAAACTACTCATATGCACAGTGCCGTAATATTTACAATCAAACTATTAGGTCAGGTCATACAATTATTTCCAATGTATATAAAGTTTTGTGCAAAGTATTAGACATATACTTTGTACAGGTTGCTTTGTTCTCAAATAATAAACACCTAACGTAAAAGCCAACTGAATATTAAAGTCTTCATAGGCTTGACTTGAAGGTTTACGTATGTAAAAATACGAGTATACATACAAACTTTTTTTCACACCGTACCCAGACCGTCGATATGACGTCACGAGGTCAGGGGGCCTACTCCCACCTTTTACGAAACTATCATAAATCAGGAATGTTTTGTAATAAGCTTAGAATAATCATACTTACTATCGTACTCCCGCCGACACAAAACAGTCAACCAAATTTAATGGTAAGGTTGCAATATGGCTACTTTAAGAGATGATAGTACGGATCTTCAAAAATTTTACATTGGAACAATGAAACTTAGTGTCAAAAGTCACGTTAAAGTAAGCGAATTGAGTGAAATATCTGATACTACGTCATCAAAACGTCTATCGTAATACATTATTATTTTAAGCTTGCTATATTGACGTGGTGGTACCAAATTTAATGGCAAGGTTGAAACATGACTGATTTAAGAGGTGGGAGTAGAGCCCCAGGTGCACAGATATTGTGACCGGGTTGTACGTTTGTATGTGATCTACTGACATTACCTGTATAGTGTAAAGGGCAACAGAACGACACGCGCGTTAACTATACTATCGAATTTGCTTCGCGTGCTCGTAAATCGTTCTTATGGCAAATTATTTGAGAATCCATACCGATTTCTAAAGAGTAAACTTGTTTTGATTGATGCCATTTTAACTCGGTTACTTTGATATGCTATATTTTGAATGGTTATTCCCCATTACACATTATGTCGTCTCTGTTTATTGAATTTTTTTTGTATATCTTTGAACAAGCATCACGTCGATATGACTGAAATTATTTTGTGACAAATTTGGTATTATTAAATGGATTATTGGGTATGGATTAAAATTAATAATAATGTTTGCAAAGAAAAATATAAGGGTGCTGCAGATAAAGAATTTAATATGTTTCAGAAACAGGTTTTAAACAAGTACGTGCGACAGGTGAAGAGGTATTAAAGGATAGCTGAAATATATTTATTTAAGTTTGTTTCATCAAAATTGCATATTTGAAGAGAAGTTTTGATTTTGTCTTTAAATGAACGTATATACGTAACGCTTCATTAGATCTAAGGTTTTAAGGGTTTTTCTGGTGCTAAAAAATTTAAATACTTAATTAAAATAGTTGAAATTGATGGCCAAATTAACAAGGCAAGTTTTTTACTCTTCCATAGACACAGTATACAATAATAAAATACTGAGGTATATAATATTGTAGTAATACAAATCCATGTTCGATTTATTATATCACAAGCTGTATCCCGCGTTTTCACCTGCGTGGTTTTGGATTATGATGATGACGAGACCTACTTATTCTTTAAGTTAATCCAGTGCCTCATCTACCTCATCTATTACATACCAAATTTCATCCAGATCCGTTCTGGTGTGATTGAGTTACCATCCTCCATCCATCAAAACATTCGTAATTATAATATTAGCATTAACACGGAATTTTATTTAATTATTTATCCAATTTAGTTATCTACTATATAAAAATAAGTCGGGTTTTCCTTCCTGACGTTATAACTCCAGAACGCACAAACCGATTTCCACGGTTTTGCATTCGTTGGAAAGGTCTCGGGCTCCGTGAGGTTTATAGTAAAGAAAGTTCAGGAAAAAATTAAAAAGAAAAGCGGGAAAATCTTTTTTCACATACAGCGCCATCTCTGATACATAGCATGTACTACAAACCAATATTTTAAGTAGATGGCGCCAAACGAAATGTTACATAAAACGAAGCCATCTGGTGGCGAAACGGAGTTCGCAGGGTTTGCTAGTTTAACTATAAACCTTTAGCAACGCGAGCGAATCTCCGGGCGGGTTAGCAAGACAATAAGTTATACAAAATCAAATTCTGACCATATGGAATATTGATATTGTTCTTTTGTCGTAATTGCTCTTATAAATTTAGGAGTAAGACGTAACAGACGTTGTCCTAGTAAAATAATAACTGCTAATAATAATTACCCAGAATGTTTATATCCACACGGCTCCAAGCCATTTCCATTGCCCATTGGCTTAGATAGCGGTTGTTTATTTCAACATATGAGGCATACCTAGTTTTCTAGTTTACTGAGACTCATCTATTTTCAGGTAAAAATCGGTTAATTATAGTAAGTTCGACATTATACTTATAGTTCTTTTTCATGTTAGTAGTGGTTAAGACTCTGCGTTGATGAATCAATCATTCAATTAGTTAAGTAATTTTATTATACAGCGTGAAACCTACCTACATACGAAGAAATTATATCAGGAAGCATAACTTAGAACAAATTCCACACAAAAAGTGGTCCTTCAAACCAAAAGGACGTATGATTCCAAATACGAATTACTTACGAGGTTACAAATAGACATGTTCGGTGATTGGTTTAAAATTCAGAAGGAAAGCAGGGATTGGTCCACGCACGTGCTGCAACGTCTACTATGACAGCTGAGTCATAGTGGCGTGAACAATGTTATTGATTTAGCACGACTTTTATTGGGTCATTTTTTTAAGGCAGTTACTCTTCCTGATATTATTTCTTCGTAGAGTGATACTAAAATCACACACTCAGAAGCTCGCATACAATTAAGTTCGAACTACTATGTCCCAGGAAATAGAGAAAGTACCGAGTTATGAATAACTAAAGCTTTTCTTATACTTATGCATGTTCATCCCTGAAAAACTAAGCCAAAGACGGCAATGACCTCCAGAACGCAAGCTAGGTAAATAAGGACCTGAGCTGGTGTTCGGCGCGGGGAGAGGGCGCATGCAGTGTGACGGGGAGTGAATGGATATGTGGCGTGGGCATTGCAGGGCGCGTTGACCCAAACGAACTCCAAGGATAAGCATGTCTAATAGGGGTGCCCAATAAATATTCGCATAGTACTTTTTTAACTTTGTACGATTTTAAAGCGATTTAAACGTTGATATGTGGCACACCTATCAGTGTTACTATGTTTATGTAGAATAAGTAATGCGGTCAACGACGTTGATTAACAAGCATGCTTATTACAGCTATAGATCTTTACGTCACTTATTGTATACTGTTTATTGGACATAAAAATGACGATTGCCTTAAATCGCACTCGATCATTATCGAAAACAGCTAAAAGTGACAAAGGCATGGAAACCTATTATTTATCACCAAAACCATGGCATCATAACCAACCTCATTATTTTTAACGAGCCCTACGGATCCATGTGCCAAAATATCTGCCCAATTTACTGGAAAAAATAATAAAATAGCTAAAATATTACCGAATCCGAGAGGGAGCCATTATGTCGATCTCATTGAATTGAAATCAACAATAGGTGACGAAAATTATGCCGTTGAATTATTATGCTTTGTGATTTGGATTCATTATTTCGTTTTGTTTCTTAAAGTAAATTAAAGTATATACTTTTCTCAAAGCTACCATTGTTTAAAAGTTCTTTTGTACTCAAAATCGGTAGTCGTCATTGTTGTGCGAAGATTAATTATACAAAAATGTACACAGAGATTACGGCGGTATTTTTTTAATAAGGCAAAATTTTATGAAAAAGGAACGAAGTGCGTTAGTATTGAATAACACTAGGAACTAACTCCATGGTTTCTTCAAAAGATAAAATTCATTGATTAGTGTTTTCTCGCTGATGTTATTGAAATATATTTTGGTAAGTAGATATGTTAGATACTTGCTGACTAATCAGCGGTTTCGCTCGTGAAGCCTCATGGAATTGAGGGGTTTTATTTTGTATTTTACATATACCATACCATAAATACTTTACAATTAGCCAAATTCATCAGTTTTGAAGATTAGCACCAACAAACAGACATACAATTTTAGAGATAAACATTCGGGGACGGGATTAGAACCCGCGTCTTCTGACATCTGTCCGTATCTACGCCATGACCACTAGGCCATCGATCGATGGTCGCGTGTAGTGCCGAAATTTAAATCGGAAGTATCCTTTAGCAAAAAAACGAATTATCAAAATCGGACTACTTTGTAAAAAGTGCGTATTTAATCATACATATAAAAATACGAGTATATACGTCAGCTCGACTTGAGAACCTCTTCCTTTTGTTTAGGAATGCGGTTGAAAAATGGTTTGTAGAGTCTGTGCAAAAAATAGAGGAGTCCTGGGAATTGAGGTCATGCCTGTGCTCTTCCAACGTTAAAAAGCCAAATAAGAAGAAGAAGAAGAAGAAGAAGAAGAAGAAGAAGAAGAAGAAGAAGAAGAAGAATTTACAATTTAATAAAATTGCTACTAAGTTACTGTTTTATAGTTCTATCGGAAGGACCGATAGTATAGTTGGATTGGGCTCCCATATTACAATTTAATGTGAATTTGGCTTGGAGTGGCAGTGGCTACGTAGCACGCAGAACAGATGGCCGATGGTGCCGGATGGTTTTGGAGTGGGAGACCACGGACCGGCAAGCGCAGCGTAGGTCGTTCGGAGGACAGACGACTTGATAAAGGTTGCAGGACGAGGTTGGATGCACGTCGGTTCCACCAGTCCCTTTGGAAATAGGTAGGGGAGGCATAAGTTCAGCAGTGGACATCCTACGGCTGTGAAGACGATGTTGATGACGTTGACACCAATCTGAATGTATGTTCACCGTAACGCCATGACGGTTTTATTTTTGCACATACTACTTTTTGATATTCTGGAGTCAGGGGTTATTAAGTCCCGCTATGATAAAAAAACTGTAAAGTAACCGTTAAGTTACGTTCATGTAAATGTGGTAAAACTAGCCACACCGTGTGTATTTTATTTTGTACTGGCTATTATTTCACAATAACCAATCAGTGCCATACATGTCACTTGCCTGACGCACCCCAGCAATATGCGATGGGTGATTTTGTACTCTTGTTATTGTCGGAGAGTTAGACCTAGTTCACCAACTATTACATTAAAAATTTCGTATTTCAGGCATTTATAAGTACGAGTAAGAGTGAAGTGTGAAAATTGAATGTTCACAGTTCATGTTAACACCGTGTCATGCGTTTGTGTTTTGTCACTTGTTGGTTGTTTGTTTATCGTTATTTCACACAAATACCGATTTTGTTAAAACTTTGTAAATAGATAGGCTGAAGAACTGAAAGGAGATAAATATTATTCTTGTGGAATAGAAGCAAGAAGAAGCGCAGGCGGAAAACATGCTCTGTTATAATTCTGGTAGAAGCTATGTGTTGAGTTTATGAGTGTATGAGTTATGACTTTGAGATTCGAATTCGAATATATTATTTTTGCTTTATCTAAGAGGAATTTAATTTGACCGTTAAACAGAAGTATACCGATTTTATCCATCCTTAGTTCAATTTTAACTCTGTTTTGTTTTTATAAATGTAATATAAAATCTGACATTATAGGCTCCAAACCGAATAAAAAAAGAAGGACGGTTGGTTTTGGAGGAGACAAGCACAACCATTGAACATCAATACCGTTTCACGACAGACGGTTAATAACTCGATATTATAATGGTCTCTTGTGGAACGGCAATATAGTGGTCATAGTGGTATGTATGAACTTATACTTTTAAAGTTTTCGAGACGTGGACGTTTGCAAAATCGACACTGGAAATCGTCGCATTAGTCTTTCTAAAAAGACGTATGTGTGTAGCATGATTCTTAAGGCCATGGAATGTTTCATGGAACTTGATGAAAGCTCGGCGGTTTTTTAGCACTACCGCGGCGGCGCTACTAGGCGGTTCTCACCTCTAACGCGAACCGCGGATGGCAAAGTAATTATAAAAATCCTTCTGTGAAAATATATCTTGTTTAGTAGGCCGAACTTTTGACTATGAAAGATCATAACTGCCTTGTTATGAATTTTTGTTTTTCTTTGTACATTCCGATCAAATGCATCATGGTCAAAATATTTTTTGACCATTGACCAAACAAAATCTATTTCATTATTATTTTTATTTCAGAGCTGTTGTGTTAAAAAAATAATTACGTGGAGGACACATAACATAGTCTCTAACTGAGAAGAATGCCGGGCCTCAGCAGTGGTCACATAATGGGAATATAATATGAATTTATAGTAGGTACTGTATTATATATAATATTGTATAGTAAATGTAACGACTATAACGGAAGGTACTCCGCACACTGGTGTTTACGATAAAAAAAATTTGACTTTCAGAGCAATTTTTGAGGGAGAAAACAATTACTTTACCCTTTGAAATTTTTATGGCGAAAATGTGTTTTCGATTACGTTTATTGAAGCGTTGAATCGCTACTTACGAGTATCATTGGGGAATGTTCACAAATGTAGCTTATGTAGCAAAATGTTGACGCAAAGAATAAACCAAAATAAATTTCCTTGATTTTGGAGGGAAAACGACGAAGTCTATTAACTTTATAAAGGTTAGTCGAAATTACAAACATATTCATTTTATTCATATTGAATAAATATTATAAGTTCGTGTATATGGTTCTTACTTTTTTTACCGAGACGTTTCATTAATACAGATTTGGATGAAATTTATAATTGATATAGTTTATTTATTTATTTTATTCAGTTAGCACGGCTTTAGGCCAATTACACTAACGATATATTATAAGTATATTTACACAAAATATTATAAAATTAAAATAAATAATGTCAAAAAAAATAAAAGTAATATTATAATTTAATAATAATTTATACAGAGAATTAATTTGAAAAATCCGTTATACTTTTGATGTGGATCAACAAACACCCATCCATTAAAATACGCATATTTTCTAATTTAAAATATTAGTTTGATGTATATTTATATGTAAAAATTAATTACACTTATTCAATACAATTCAACTACTAGTGGGATACAGACTCTCGACAACGCTACTATATTTTTTTCACTTTGACAGATATGCCACAGTCAAACAGTCCAAGTTACAAAAATATAGATGGCTAGGCTCAAAAATTTTTTGCAAAATTTTATATTCCGGAGGGGATATAAATCCCGCTAGAATAAAAAAGTCTCAATCTCCATTTTTAATACATCCACAAAACTAATGTAAACCATATTATTCAAAATTAACAATAACAACAGCAATAACCCGACCACTAGTAAAACTATAGCCTTTTAAAAGTAGTTTACAATTTATTTTACCACATAAATTTAAAACTTTCTCTGCCAATTTTAACATTCCACTACAAATGCCCGAACAGTAAACTATTTCGAGCAGGATGATACAATAAAATCAGAGTACCCCACATGTTGAAACTTTAATTTAATTTGTGAAGCTACTTTGCTACCATTAAACGAATTGAACGTTGGCTTTCATAAATTCAGTGACGTTTGCATTTTATATTTTCTATAATATATTAGCAAATGAGTTATAATCATTACAAGAACAATCAACACAATTACCACCTTGTTTAAATAAATTACAAAATAAAATACACTTATATATATTGAATAAGTGTAATTAATAAAAATTAATTACACTTATTCAATACAATTCAACTACTAGTGGGATACAGACTCTCGACAACGCTACTATATTTTTTTCACTTTGACAGATATGCCACAGTCAAACAGTCCAAGTTACAAAAATATAGATGGCTAGGCTCAAAAATTTTTTGCAAAATTTTATATTCCGGAGGGGATATAAATCCCGCTAGAATAAAAAAGTCTCAATCTCCATTTTTAATACATCCACAAAACTAATGTAAACCATATTATTCAAAATTAACAATAACAACAGCAATAACCCGACCACTAGTAAAACCATAGCCTTTTAAAAGTAGTTTACAATTTATTTTACCACATAAATTCAAAACTTTCTCTGCCAATTTTAACATTCCACTACAAATGCCCGAACAGTAAACTATTTCGAGCAGGATGATACAATAAAATCAGAGTACCCCACATGTTGAAACTTTAATTTAATTTGTGAAGCTACTTTGCTACCATTAAACGAATTGAACGTTGGCTTTCATTACATTCAGTGACGTTTGCATTTTATATTTTCTATAATATATTAGTAAATGAGTTATAATCATTACAAGAACAATCAACACAATTACCACCTTGTTTAAATAAATTACAAAATAAAATACACTTATATATATTGAATAAGTGTAATTAATAAAAATTAATTACACTTATTCAATACAATTCAACTACTAGTGGGATACAGACTCTCGACAACGCTACTATATTTTTTTCACTTTGACAGATATGCCACAGTCAAACAGTCCAAGTTACAAAAATATAGATGGCTAGGCTCAAAAATTTTTTGCAAAATTTTATATTCCGGAGGGGATATAAATCCCGCTAGAATAAAAAAGTCTCAATCTCCATTTTTAATACATCCACAAAACTAATGTAAACCATATTATTCAAAATTAACAATAACAACAGCAATAACCCGACCACTAGTAAAACCATAGCCTTTTAAAAGTAGTTTACAATTTATTTTACCACATAAATTCAAAACTTTCTCTGCCAATTTTAACATTCCACTACAAATGCCCGAACAGTAAACTATTTCGAGCAGGATGATACAATAAAATCAGAGTACCCCACATGTTGAAACTTTAATTTAATTTGTGAAGCTACTTTGCTACCATTAAACGAATTGAACGTTGGCTTTCATTACATTCAGTGACGTTTGCATTTTATATTTTCTATAATATATTAGTAAATGAGTTATAATCATTACAAGAACAATCAACACAATTACCACCTTGTTTAAATAAATTACAAAATAAAATACACTTATATATATTGAATAAGTGTAATTAATAAAAATTAATTACACTTATTCAATACAATTCAACTACTAGTGGGATACAGACTCTCGACAACGCTACTATATTTTTTTCACTTTGACAGATATGCCACAGTCAAACAGTCCAAGTTACAAAAATATAGATGGCTAGGCTCAAAAATTTTTTGCAAAATTTTATATTCCGGAGGGGATATAAATCCCGCTAGAATAAAAAAGTCTCAATCTCCATTTTTAATACATCCACAAAACTAATGTAAACCATATTATTCAAAATTAACAATAACAACAGCAATAACCCGACCACTAGTAAAACCATAGCCTTTTAAAAGTAGTTTACAATTTATTTTACCACATAAATTCAAAACTTTCTCTGCCAATTTTAACATTCCACTACAAATGCCCGAACAGTAAACTATTTCGAGCAGGATGATACAATAAAATCAGAGTACCCCACATGTTGAAACTTTAATTTAATTTGTGAAGCTACTTTGCTACCATTAAACGAATTGAACGTTGGCTTTCATTACATTCAGTGACGTTTGCATTTTATATTTTCTATAATATATTAGTAAATGAGTTATAATCATTACAAGAACAATCAACACAATTAACACCTTGTGTCCCACACGGAAACTGATGTTGATGCAAGTGACAGTTTATAAGGAAAAAAACTGACAGCGCAATCGTCACAGGGTCAGCAGCCGTCAATTCTCTAAGAGCAAACGTCGTTGCAACTGTGACAACATCCGTGAAATAAATGAAGATATGACAAGAAACGTTGGAAAACAACCTTGTGTACAAGGGCGATATCTCATAAAGCATTTGACATTGGTGAGCTCGTCGACGATCGCAACGACGAATCATTAGAGAATCGCACGGGTGTGGCACGGCAGTTATGTGGCCCGCGCTCGCCGCTGTGCACAAGCAAAGCATGCTATGATATCTTAGTGTCAATTACAGAAATACTACAGTCAGCGCATCCATCGGCGTGTTTCAAAACTATTGATGCCAAAATTTTTTGTGGTGGCCGTTGTGGTTTTGTTCAGTGCTATTGAATCAGAAATTCCAAGTTCTGGTGAATTAATCCAATTCAATCCACAACCTGTTCCCGTTTTGTTTTTTGCACCGTCCGTGTAGACATGATAGGACGGTGTTAGACTCTCCAGGGCAGTTTCGGTAGTCAGTTCGCACTTCTTGTTAACGAGGTGCGTCGTGGCTATCCCGTCAGTGTCGTAGCTATCCTGTCAGTGAACATAGGCACTCACGTAATGATCGCCGAGCAATCGTCCCCGCCCCCACCGCACCGCCTCTTCCCTTTTTATCGCCTATGACGTTATATTTACTCGGGGTCGGGCGCTCCAACTACTTTGGCAAAAGAGTGACTCTAAGAAGAAGAACTTCAAATAAGTTCGAAACGGGTCGGAAACAATTTCCGATAAATATCATACGAGTCCTAGCAGGTCTTTATGTATAATTATGGACATAACTCGTGATATTTTTATATCACAATTACCACCGTGTTTTAGGATTACCTACTAAATATGTGCGGGCAACACCATTAAAAGAACAATCGACACAATGACCAACTTTTTTTGAACATTCCCACAATAGTTTCCAGGAAACTCGAGCCTAGTGCTGAAAATTAAATCCGCGTATGTATATATAACATGTAACGTTTTGTGACTCGAATAAATAAATATATTTTAAATAACTAACAGATTCGTAGGTTTCATAGAGAGTTATTCAGAACATTTAAAATGCGCTTCACTTATAATATCATCATTGATATGAATCTTATGTAGCTTTTACAAAATAAGTTTGTATTAAACATATACAAAACATAGGATCTACCTTTATTCTGTAGGTTCTCAGCACCCATTGGATGAAATGCCGCATATGGAAAACATCGTGTTTAATGTAAGCCAGTCGAAATCGCACATAAACTTGGCTTTATTTAATACCGAAACCTACCTTTAATTATAATACATAAGCTTTGAATATTAATACATAAGTTAAAAGTAACTCTGAGTTTCTAATGAGCTTATATGAAGTTGTTACAGAATTTAGTGGAAGCTCTTTTGCACTCAGCAAATGACCAGCGCGAAGTGGAAATGGTAATGCTTTTCTAAGGTTTCGTCAAACAATTTTCGACGTAGTTCAAATTTACTCACAAAATTAAATACTCGTATATCTGAATAATAGTTCTGCTAGCAATACAATGAGACTTAAAGTTATTATAGAAATAATGGATTAGTTAATTATTAACTACTATATTAGTGTAATAATAAATGACACCAATACATCTAACATTATTATTTTTAATGATTCGAAGTTTGATTACTAATATAAGTATACACATTTTTATCCCGGGAATACACCAATTTAGGTTTATTTTTATTTCTAGAGATAAATAAATATTGTTCACACACTCATACCCCTGCACTCGATTTTCTGTGTTGCGGGAGGCGTGGACATATCACAAGCATTTCGGGGATCAATTTTGGGCCCCCGCGCTTCGAAGACCGGATTACTGGATTAACGAGGACGTAGATCACATATTCACGTGATCAGTTGTAATTTTGTGTGTGAACTTAACAATGGAATTTAGAAGGTTAAGTTGTATGCTTGCGATTAGAGCAGAACATAATATTGTTTAATGTTCATTTAAACGTTATACTATGAAAGTATAAACACACTGGACTACGAAGACCGGCAAACTTTAAATTGTAAAATCCTTCGTATTTTAGGCCTCAAAAAACTTTTTTTTTTAGTTATTACTAGCCTCCACAGACTCCACGGTCCGTGCCATTTTTTAGTTTTTTTTTTTGCAAAGAAGAATGGCAAACCTCTGTGTGTTTTGGATACCCTACATAGACGGACCCACGAGAAAGGAAACCATGCAAAACCAGTAGTCGTTAGTAAGACTAAGATATTATAAAATTGTACCATATTTTTTTAAGTTGGGGTTTAAAAGTTATTAGCATTGATATTTTTTCTAG
Source organism: Selenia dentaria (assembly GCA_917880725.1). Lineage (NCBI taxonomy): Eukaryota > Metazoa > Arthropoda > Insecta > Lepidoptera > Geometridae > Selenia > Selenia dentaria. The sequence goes on from OU862893.1 coordinate 24,010,581, forward strand.
ATTAGGTTAGATAGGCAGCATTCGTTAGGTAGTTTAAAATACTCGTATCTGACTGGGTTTTTTAAAGAAATCTATCGTAATAGAGAAACGGGTGCTTGACATTAGGTATCGTTATCGTAGATATGGATGCAACTACTTATATACTCTATATGTGATAACATGATAAAACTTACTTGAGAAATGGAAAATGTACAACACGTACGAATCCAACAACAAAGGAAAAACTATTGGTGTCACTTTGTCATGTCATTTCAAAGACCTTACTAACGTTAGTAAGTGTAAAGTCTTTGTGCAATTTCCACTCTTTTGGCAGATTATACGTAGTATCAAGAAAGTTGTACAGTATCCTATAGTCTATGTCTATGAACTGAATAGCGTTTCGTTATTCTACAAGCATCTTCTGCGTATTAATTCTATTGTTTTACATTTAGGTTTTCTCATTTTCCCAACTGCTAATTAAATATAAATATATGAATTATTTGCATCTACTAGTAATAAATAAATTTGGCATAGTTTCATTCTCCGTGGTTTTCATTCTCAGTGGGTACCCGGATGACCATTCTCCTTTATCAAACCTAAATACAATTAAAGAAGAGACAACAATATAATTACTTAATTAAAGGACATAGGATTTTTATGTTAAACTACTTAATTAAGGGCTATATTGTTTCTGAGTTTGCAGCAGCATTCAGAGCAGACCGGTCTCCGCAGACAGATGACGCATGTGGCAGCCATCGCCTTCCTCAATCATATTTGAGAACATTTTTATTTTTGTAATTTACTACTCCTTTTTGATCCCTGATGGCCATTTTGAGGTTGTATTCAAATATGGTTTTGGTGTTTACAGCCACCGCTTTCCTCACGAATCGCCCAATGGCATCATCATCATCATCGACGTAACAAGTGAAGCTCCCGGTATACCAGGGAACTGCAACGACTGCGGCCTCAGATGTTCGGATATCATTTCAATTGATGGACGCAATAACCCAAATCCATCGAAATAAAATATTGTCCTACAACAGGAACAAACTACCTGTTCCTGGATCTCCCGTAAATAAATCAAACCAATCCCCGATAAAATGAATAAAAAGCAATTCGCTCACCACAAAAGAGGAAGAAAACGACGACCGTGGCCGGATATCCGGTTACGCACTCCAATCAAAGATGGTTGGCAAATTGTACGCAGCTTAGAAAGATCAGTCCGTATAAAGGGTGACAAAATTCCAATTTTCCTTAACGTTTCAAGGAGAACGGATGATTGAGTTGTATGTCCTTAGAGGTTACACTGGCGTTAGGGTTGTCAGACTATAGTTACTAATATTCGTAATTGGGATGACACGCGCTAATTTAGACAACGATTGTTACTTCATTGATTACATTTTTATTTCGCATGAAAAAATCACATTTTGTTTTGTTGTAAGATTTGAATATAATAAAACTTGACTGCACGCACATTTGGTTATATGAGTTTCCTTATGATAATGTAATAATATTTCTGTCTGATTCTAATAGGGAGAAATATCCAGAAAGACCAACTGATTGACAGACTGCCAACGCCAACTTACATGTAAAAAGATTGTAACGATATACAGGAACTGATTTAATTTGTATGTCAACAAGTTACACATGCCACAGTAGGATCGCAACGTTGAAGAATTTCTTAGAGAATCTCACAGCAGGTCATGAAGTGAAAGCTCTCTACGTATTGGTAAAGCTAGCATTAGTAGGCATATCTGTAATGGACATGAGAAAGTACAAAAGTTGACGACAGAAACATAAAAAAAACAGCTCTGACATAATTGATAACCCTGAACAAAGCTATAGCTGAGAAACGTAGGTTAGACAGCACCCGGATTTCGTGTTATGATTTACTTCACACCCGTTGCCTCCGTTACTTTACCGATTCGATACTATTTGAAAATGTGCAATGCTCGGAAAACCATATTTTTGCAATAGGTTATTTGGTGTTCTCAAGTGTACATACAATTTATTCGCTTTCGGCAAAAACGGAAAGGTTTTCTTGATGCAAACTTTACTGCATTATGTATATAGGGTACTGTATGTGCAGTTAATTCTGATTTTAGTGAGATATTGTGAACATTAGTTTACACTTTTAGTATTAGTGAGTTCGGTGGCGGTAGTTTTTTTCATAAAATTTTGAAAGTATAAAAGTACTAACTAAAATTTTATTGTTTAATAAAATTTCAAGCCTAGAATATTTAAAATAGGTATAGGTCAAAAACGAATCATGCAAATACAGTAACACACAATACCCAGTATGAAATATAACAGTATTGCGTACAGTTTCCCGCCAAAACGCAAACTTTTTACTAATTGTAACAAGCAAACATTCAAAGAGGGCAGCGTCTAAGCACGGATGAAGTCACGTGACTAAGCCCGTATCATTCTCCACTGAGTATATACTCGTCCTCCCCTAGACCGAACTCATCTTTGAATTTAGAAGTCATAAGAGTTTGAGGCCAGAATCATATTTTGACATTATGAAGTATGAGTTTGAACTCGATGTTCTCTGTGAATTTCAGCCTCAGAATCAAGTTTACACCCACATAGTAGATCTATGATATTAGACTAAATTGTATATTAGTGATGAGGTGTGTCGCGATTTGGAACTTGATGATTTTCGTGTGCTAGATGAACATTACAACCTGCCTCAAATGTCCAATAATTACATTGGCAATGTAAAGGACCACTTCAAATGCCTACTATGATGACGAGGAATTCAAGAACCGTTACAGGTACTCGAAGGGGTCCATTCGGTATGTCATCATACCTGTGCTGGGGGAGTATGCTCACCGATATCATAATATGAGAGGACTACTTACCAATTTCTGTCGAATTATAAGTGCTAATTACTCTACGATTTTATGCGACAGTGAGGAATATTTTATGAAGGGACCACAGACCATATATCCACTTGACTGCTCATACGGCTTCCCCTCAGCTGCCAAGACTATGACAATTAAAGGCTAACATATCGCACCAACACGTCAGTACCAGTTTGACTTCGCGTGGAGAACAAACGGATGAAAACAATTTAGAACAAATCAAATTATGCCTTCGTTCAGTAAAGTAGTACGGAAAAAATAAGCAGACATCCAGGTATGTAAAGGATGGAACTACATTTCACAGATAATTTTAGTTTATTAATTATTTCTAGAAAACAAAATACACAAATGAAGTAATTAAACAGTGACTCAAAAATAAAAATAATATGGGAACACGTTGATGTCTTTTGCCATCCCGTACTGTTCTTTGCAGTTGTAGAAAACGCCGTCTCTTTTACTCACTGGTACGTGTAAATTAGTGCGGTACTCCCATATTAACGGGCAACTTATCGATTGTATATATCGACTGTGAGGAAAAAAATCTTCAATACAATACATATATTATTTTAATTTATTTTAGTGCATGAAAATGCAAATAAATATTCGGTGTTTTATTCATATTTAGATATACTTTCACGTTATCTTCAATTATGTAGGAACATTTATATATCTTATCTAATAATAATGTAAATATACACGCGGAAAAAACCCGATAATATGTATTATATTAATAAAATATTAATATGTGTAATATGAAACATAAATAATAATGATCTTAAAATGAAGTAGTATTGACATCTACTTAATATTTTTTTAAATAAAATCACCATACCTAGCACCTACTCTGTTTGTGCCTCTGTAAGTGACTATTTAGTTTGACTAATTGGATAATTCTACTACTTCTTCTCTGTCCAGCTGGCATTTTTTTTTTTATAACTTAGACATACAGACATAGTTTTTTAACAATAACATGGAACCGGCTTCTACAAGTAAAAAGTGTGAGTCGGTCAAAAATATATATAATTTGTAGGTGTCGTCCATACATTGACAAATTTTACAGTCGTACAAATCCAGTATTGTATAGAATGAGGTGTTGTACCCTTGTATCCTAATAATTGTATAATATACAGTGCCGAAAATGTATATAAATATAATCTAATTGTTTGTTTACAATCATTAATTAATCACATTATGTGTAAAAGCTTTGGATACTTTGTACAATTAAAACTATTTTAAAATTATAACGATGTTGTTTTACTATGGTGATTTATAATTATTTTATGGTGGTATTAAGTACTTACATATTGAATAATCAATTAGAATACGATAAACAGACAGTGATAACTATTTTTAATACGCAAAATATACATACTCAGATCAATGTGTTCTGCTTCACCGTGAAACATCGAATGAATTATTAAGATAATTTCATTAATAGAAGTTTTTTTACATAACCTTATTTGCTTAATACTTACATACATATTTCAGATCTTTGTACAGTTAAGGTAAACGATAATTTGTAGTGAACTTTATCGACAACTAAGGTGATTACATAATGCTGTACCACAACACAAAGAGATGTATTAGAATTATAAATAAAGCTTGGTTCTTGGACAGCTGCAGACCGCTATTCAAAGCATGTAAAATACTTCCTCTACCATGTATGTACATCCTGGAAATTTGTATTTTTGTGAAAAATCATCCAGAGTATTTCAAAAAACGCTGTGAAGCTCTTACCCGGCAAGCGCGAGCAAGGTTTGACAACCTTCTGTACCAACCCCCAGCACGGAAGGATTTGTACAGAAGGAATGTTTATAATATGTGCATAGTAATATATAATAAAATACCAAATGACATTAAAATATTAAATAGCAATAACTTTAGACGAAAATTAACTAGTTATTTGCTGGACAAGAGTTTTTATAGTGTTAAGGAGTTTAGAGACTCAAAAGTGTAATGATTTGTTAATAATTTGATTTTAATGCTATTTATTTCTTTATTTTGACATTTATCTATATTAATTACAATACCATATTTCTGTTTCTAACTTGATATTTACTTTAATATTATATACAATCTTAATTTTTTTAAATTCAAGAATTCGCACGTCTGCTTGCAGATTGAGTACAATTTGCCACATTTATATTATTTAAGACCTTTATGACTGTATTCTGGCGAATAAATGATTTGATTTGATTTGATTTGAACACTATTTAGGTACTATGAGTAGAGCTACATTTTGAGCCGGCCAATCAAAATCCTTTTTTGTACGTAGCCCCCCGACCCGCAGTGTTGACTTGTGTTCTTAGAAGAAATTGAACTACACGCAGTCAAGTGGATATATGGTCTGTGGTAGGCACCAACCAGTCATTTGTTTCACGGCTGTTGTCAAAGATGCGAAGATTGAAAGGTTTGGCCTTAGAGAATCGCACGGCAGATAACCCAAAGGTAGTACTGTATACGAAAACGAAACGACTACGTTATACTTTTCCAACCAAATTTTCGTGATAACAAGGCAAACGTGGGTGGGTCTCTGTGGGAGTTTGGAAGGAGGTTGCATTCCAGCGAGACGTCTAGATAAGGCACACGCTAGAAACAGGCACAATTGAATATACTCGTATATATGGATACTAGCTTACACGCCAGCGGCTTCGCTCGCTTTTTATTGGTGTTAGTGGTGAAGTGCAGGTTTCAGGCTTTTTTACCCACGTGGTGATAGATGATGATGATAATGATGATGAAAAGTCTATCTCTGTGTCAAATTTCATCCAGATCCGTTTAGCCGTTCCGCCGTGATTGAGTAACAAACATACATGTATGAATCCATCCAATCCATCCATCTAAACTTTCACATTTATAATATTAGTGAGATAACCAAAAAGGAGGCGTTATGAATGCGTCCGTCAACTGTGGGTAGACTGTGGGTATATTGTAAGGTAACAACACAACGAACGCAAAACTGGCCGCGTGAAGGCGTGAACGCGTGACCACTCTCTGTCTGATAGCATTCTCATAATAAAATAATTATAACCGTTAACTAGTGACGTTTCAGACGTGACGACCAGCGAATGTCATATTCAAATAATAATTTATCGTTAAAAAGATCATCACTATGTCTACAGTATCAAAGTATTTATATTACGGCAGTCTGTACTTACCATAGTTGCATCCGTGCCGATCGACCGCAAACTGCGTTCGGCGTACCGCAAACACCCTTCACTGCCCTGACGCTCGTTCATTACCCAAATGTGATGTATGACCTATGTGTGAAAGGAATAATTCTATAATCTATATATATATATATAAAAGCGAAAGGTCACTCACTCATCACGAAATCTCAGAAACTACAAGTGCTAGGAGTTTCAAATTTTGCATGCGGGTTCTTTTTAGGACGTAGATGCTCCCTAAGAGGGTATTTTATGAAATTCAACCCCTAAGGTTTTATTTTGGTATTGGATATGATAGTTTGTATGAAACTTTGTTACTGCAAGTTCTAAAAGTTTAAAATTTTGCATGGGGGTTCTTTTTTCGACCTATGTACTCACTAAGACGGGGATTTTGTGAAATTCGACCCCTAATTGAAGTCTGATCCATTGAAATATGTAATTACCGTATTCCGCGAGGCCACGCGAGCGAAGCCGCTGGCAGGTCAGCTAGTTTTCTATAAATATAATAAAACTGCTAAATCTGTACAAAAAGTATTTTTAGAAAATTATAATCGAGTAAACTTCGATATAAAAGCAAAAAATATACTTACTGTGCCTCACAGTTTCACCTGCGTGGTAATGAATGATGATGATGAATAAGTATCCTATATGTTATTCCAGCGCCTCATATATCTACATACCAAATTTAATTAAAATACATTCACCTGTAGTTTTGGCGTAAAAGGTTTACAAACGTCCATACATCCATACAAACAAACTTTCGCGTTTATTAGTTGATAAATGTTTGTCTGACTGTCTGTCTAGTGTACGCACATCACTCTGAAACTAGTACACAGATTTTGATGATACTTGACACAGTGATAACAAATAATATTATGATGTAACATATATGATCAGGCGCGGATCCAGCTCAAGAAAAAGGTTGTGGTCCCGAAAATGAGCAAAGTACGAGTCGAAGCATGAACTCGCTCATGATAGATATAGTATCAAGACGCACGCCTGATGTTAAGCGTCACGCTATCCCATAACAGTCCAATGCCATTCAGAATTTTGAACAAGGTACAACACTTCAAAACCGGGCATGGTAAAGCACTGCGCTTTTTACTCGGATATATAAGATGTTCTAGCTCTGTAACTTAGCTGGAAACTATTACAAATTTCAAATCATGTCGAATTAAAAAAAAATCTTTTTCGCGAAAACGTTAATAATTACATCGGTGTCCAGGTTTTGTACATTTTATAAAACGTCATATCATCAGCCTGTTGAGTTGAAAGTGTGACGGCTGATGTCACAAGTCTTTTAGGGTTGTGGGCATGCCCATCGTGCCCACAACTGTGGAACCGCGATTGTATATGATAGTGTTAATCCCATAAACGAAAGGGTTAGGAATAGTGGATGAACTACTTGACGATTTTTATGCAAATATCTCTGTTAAGTAGCTGAAAGGTTAATTTAAACTCTAAGCCATGTTTTAGTGCTTCCAAAGACCGTGTTAGAGACAGAGAGTTGAACAACAATGTCGAACACTCCGTATTAGTTCATGGCAAGGATAAGCTTATTTAGATGTCTATTTTCAAATTCCGGTGGCTCAGACTGCGAGTATGCGCATCAGGCGCTTTCCGCAATAATTTTGTAATCCATAACTATTCAAAAGTTAATTTATTTTACGTAGTTAAAATTTTTTATTACTTTGATTTGTGGTTGCGATTAATAGCACTGTTATTTAAGATGACATTATTAAAAAATCACTGTAAAAAATTTCAAGTTTTTCAAATGTCTCCCGATTTATATAAGACAAAGTCTAGTTAGACCATTTTTTGCTTTTCGATTTGTCATATCTCGGGGAAGGACTTAAAACACTTTTCATCATCATCATCCATCACCACGTGGGTGAAACCGCGGAGCGCAGCTAACCGTTTAATTTTTATGAATTTTGTGTTTTTCTATTTGTCATATCTCGAGAAAGGACTTAGGATACTTGTCATCATCATCATCCATCACCGCGCGGGTGAAACCGCGGGGCGCAGTTAGTAATATTATAAAGTTCAGTTATCAATTAGGAAACCACGTAATCCATTCAAACGAAATATGCATAAACCCATTTGTGCCAATGTAATTAAATTTTGACACAGTTGAATAAATTGCAAAAGCTGATAGAAGCACTAACAGTGTCTGTACAGTTTAATTTCTGCCTTCATACTGGTACTGCTATTCAACAGTTTCAACGGAATCTCCCTCCAGTTCAATACGCTGCTGTTGATTCAATTTCTGTGAGTGAAAACTTTAATGGAATGATTATTATGTGACTGTCCGATAAATCGTTTGCGGTATTACTCGATAGTAATTGATGATTTAGCTTTGATATGTTGCAGAATTAAATTGTGCCGAAGGGAACAGCCTTTATGCAATTATGGCTTAAACTATTCATGGTGAGTTTTTTCGAGACTGAAATCTAAGCCATATACATGTTTAATCAGTTCTCGAAACCTTGGGCTCAATAAATAAACAAATTCGGACAGGAATAACCTCCAAGGGGTTATAGATAACAATTAAATTGTACTTTAATTTTTGCAAAATATGATGAAACATATTAATGTCGTTAATATCTATAATAATATCCCTCATAAGTTTTATAATGGAAAATACTTGCTGTCCCGTGCAGTGTTCACACGCGGAATAAGATGATGCTACAAAACATTAGCCTATTATTCCGAAAATTCATGTCTTTTTATTTATTTCCATATAGAGACATGACGTTACATTTGACTCGACATTACTACATTAAAAAAGCATAAACTATCATACATACATTAATATTCTTACGATAGTAGCTACTGTCCGCAACTTTGAATGCGTGAAACATCAAAATAAAAAACACTTCCTGGGAAAAACCTATCTCCATTTGCAGTTTAATCCATGTTTGTTAATGCTCGGTACTGAAACGGTTGATCACTTTTGCATTAAAAATACTCGTATCCATCCATACTATATTATAATATTATAAAAGCGGTTGTAACTGACGCTAACACGCTAACAGACAGAGAGACAAACTGACAGATAGCTGTCAGTTGTCTCTCTATCAGCCGTGCGATTCTCTAAAGGCCTATTCAGACCTGCAGGCCTACCATAAACTTTCAGATTATTTGTCAAGTTCCGAGCAGTTCAATAAAAGTATCTCAAATTGACCTGCCAAAAATCGTACCATGAACTTCATTTCACTGACATGCGTTTGTACTGCTAGGGCTAGAAGGGCCCTAAATTATTGTCTCTGACAGTTTGCGTGAAAGAGATAACGCTCTACCACTTTGTATAACGCTCTTACTCTTTCATTTATGTTGGCTTATGTTATGTTCTGAAATTAAGATTAGTCTTATATTGAAACCTAATGATCTGATTTATAAATTAGTTCAGTATATAAAGTATTGGATTATATATATTCCAACATTATTCACAGGCATTGTAAAATACGTTATAATAATAATATTGAGGGATCCAGAACATTTTGTAACATTGATTTAGTGAATTAATTTCAGGCTACATTAGTTACACAAAGTACAAATATGTTGTAATGATATTAGAACACATCTAGGATTCTCAGAGAAACGACCCGAATGAGTATTATCTACCTACAATATCAAAGCGGTGTTCCAAGTGTAAATTCTTATTTATTCAACTTGGAATTATGGCCGCGTCTACCTCGCCATCGTGTTAGTTATTTATTCGTATGCGTTCCACATTCTTCTACGATAGTAACAGAAACTATTTTTTTCGCAAATTGATAGAAATTTACGGTTTTTATGTTTAATAGGTCACAAAAAGTTGCTTTAGCTCGCCTGCTTTATGTGACGGATATGCAGGTTACTTTGATGGATATCTAAAGTCAAAAACACGTCATGGTAAGCTTACAGCAGGTCAATTGCAGGCCGCCCTTTGCTGGCCGGCTTAAGTTTTTGTATTAACCATTAAACATTAAACCCATATCCACCGCTCCACGGCTAAGAGCCATAGTGCAACTGAACGCACGACCCGATGCACCGCTACATCGCAGAATAGATAGCAGTAAATGTGTGAAACGTTATATTTGGATGCATACATTTATTTACATAACATATTTTCAAGGGTACTCTTTTACATATTAGTATTATTTTGTCAGCTGAGGTGTAATGTTAAATAGGCAAATCTGAGCCAGGTCGCTACGATACAGGCTAAGCCTAGTATGGCGATCATTAGAGAAATCTGCATCATTATTGAAATCTCTCTGTATCAATACCTTGTATGCTTAGTTTAGTTATAGTTTTAATTAAATTTGTTAATATTTTAGCGTAAGGTATTTTATGCTGCAAATAAATATATTTTCATTTTCATTTTCATATATTTACATACATTGGATTTATACATATACTTTGGGAACCTAGAATTATTTACATATTTTATATTTGAAACAATAGATCAACGCTTATTGATAGTTCCGCATCTAAGACACATAAATACCTGGTTCTAGGCTCGGACTCAATAATACATATTAGTACTTTATACTCGTACGTTCAAGTGTATTATAAAGTTTTTATATCCACCAGATTTGCCTGTGAAGTAAAATAAATTATTCACTACGGCACAATTGGCTAAAACGACAGCAGGAAGCGAAACTAGCTTAACAATATAAACAGTATGGTATTTGCTTGTTTAATGGGGAATGCAAACAGTTACTAATCAGAGCTTACATTACAATATGAAATTCCCATTTGTTGACGTAAAAGAGTAGTAGTGTGAAACAGAGATAAAATTAATAATAATCAGATTTAGAGGAGGGAAATTCCTTAGGTAGGTACAGCTATTCATTATATTCATCATCATAACTCTTTCTTACTGTTATTATGCTTATTCTACTAACTCATACATAAGATGATACAAAAAAATGACTTATTCAAACGTGTATACGTGTATAACGTGTAAAAATCGACCGGACTACTGGATTAGAAATGTCATAAGTTAAGAACATGGCTTGTCTTGTGATCACAAAGTCATTGATATCAATACATTTTCTTATGTTAGTAGTTAATAATAAAATACAATAATGTTGTGTTACATCTTAAATATATATTTAGTTTCTTTGCATTTATAAGTTTCTTCTTCAAACCTACCTATTAAGTAGTATACATATGCCCCGTCTATTGTACCTATTGTCTACGCCACAAAGCTTTATCTTCAGCTGTTGCATTTTTTTATATATTTCCAGGAGTTATATTTCTGCTTGGGCACTAGTTCCTTACTGCTTGTAATGTAACTGCTCTTTCAGTAGTCTGCAAACTTACATTGCTTCTAACGTCTTGCACGAGGGACTCCTAAAAGTTTGTTCAGCCAATGGAGCCAATTTCCTGTATTTGTGACATAGATATGTACCCTCGGGACCCCTACTTCGAATTAATACACTCGATACAAAGTAGTTGACATGCTGGAACTGCTAAGTTCTACCGTTAGTTTCATTTCAGAAAGTTTTAATAAGTATCTTCAAAGTTCATTTTAACGGGCCCCAGTGGAAATTTTCAGTTGCAGAGCTTTGTTATTTTTATTATTATAGGTAAAAACTGTAGTGTTTTCGCAAGGTTATGTTTTTAGGTCGTACTACTAAATTTTGGTAGCTGAGTCACCGCGTTTTCTGAAAGTACTAACAACGATTACGATCTATTATGGTCTGAGCGTACATTTTCATCATTCTTTTACATTTCGCGATCAGAGTGAGAAAAGATAGTTTAATGGTATGTAAATTTAAATGAAATAAAATAAATTGAAGGTTCTGGCACAACGACACCACTTCTTTACCTTTTTTTGTTTACGAGGGGGTAATCTTATTAGATACTCTGACACTATGGGGAGCATCCGGGTTATGTGGGACTTTCTACTGAAACCCCCTCGGTGACCTTCTTTGATGTCTTATAGATGACCCCAGGATCTCCAATGGAACGCACTGGGACCATCAAGACATATTGCCCTTTGGCTCGACTCTGAGAGCATTTCGCCTCTCCTTCTTCTAATGATGGCACGGTGTCAATTGCCACATCATGACGCCGTCTTCCTCGAGCTCGTTGATGAGATAGTTAGGGCTCCACCCCCAACTATACCCGAGCTCTTAGGGTCCCCTTTTAGTCAGCTCTTACGACAGGCAAAGGTTACCGTAACCCTCTTCATAAAAACCCGGGCTTGCAGGATTGAGCATTTCTTTACCTGCGCTAGCTAGATAGCTGCCAAGCTTGAATGAAGATCTTGGTACAACCATAAGACTATTTTTTTTTGTATAATTAAGAAACGATACAAGCACGATGCCCACCTAATGTTAAGTGGGTAACCTCTGCCTAGAACAGTTGCATTTCCTCACAAGTGACGACCTGCATGTACCCGTAACCCTGAGACATTATAAGTCTCATGTGTCTGTAATTTCGTCGGAAGCCATACCTTACCAAATTAAACACAGTAATGCGAAAATTACTGATTCACAGTAGAAAAAGGTATACTGGCAGTACCTCCGCGGACGCTCATTCACAAAGAGTACAGCTCTTAAATGGTGTATGAATAGTTTTATTCTATACGGGAGTCATAAATTTGTTAAATAGTGGTCATCATTTAACTGAATATGAGTGAAGTGTCAGTATAAATATCGCTCGACTCGTATTTGTCTTTTCTTTGGTAAAATTTTCCATAGTTATAAGTTCACAATTTTATATTCTTACGATCAACTGGTTTGAACGACTTAATTTGTAAATAATGATTAAAAATGTCCATGACTTTATTACATAACAAACTATTAATATGAATTACCAAAGTGAGTGTTTTGCTGGTTAGTAAATAGTTTAAGAATGATTGATGAATTGAATGAAGACATAATCAAATCAACTCATTAGTGAAATCGATTGCCTAAACAAATTAAGAAACCAATAAAATCTTCATAAGATATGAATGGCTGGTATCATACAACTGGCCACAAAAGAGGCCACATTACCGAGAATCGTAAAATAAATCGAGAAAGTTAATGCGTCATCTTATCTATGATAAATGTTGATCACATTTAATCTGACCTGATAACCAAACATGAATTGGATTAGTTTGAATTTGACCATAAAAATAGCTGCCCTGCGATTGTCCCAATTTGATAAAAACAGTGATTATAAAATTAACTTATGTCCAACTTCAACGCATAAGCTTCCCTTACACTAAATTTCATCAGACAAAGTTACGTTGTTCAAGCGTTGAATGTATGACTGATTTATTATAGACGTGTAAATTACTGCCCTACTGCGCCCAGATAGAATTCTAACCATTAAATAAATATTTAATTAGGTAAACAGATACATAAAATAAGTTGCATCCAACTATTAATCACCGTTTTCTCAGTGTGGGTACATATTTAAGAAAACATTGGCGGCGTCCGGATTCAAATGCTAATAGACAAGTAAACCCAGCTTTCGAAATGAAATGCCTTTTGTGAAAGAAACTGTAATTTTTTTTTTATAAGAACTGGTGACGAGGTGAGTATATTGCTCACCTGACGTCACGCTAGCACACAATAGTTCAAGGCTATTCAGAAATTTAAACTATAAGAGTTCAGAAACTCGCATGACAATTACTACGCTCGTCGCCCTGAGATTTAAAATGTTAAATCTCTTGCTCTGCAATTTCGCTGGAACCATTGCCCATCAACGAGTAATGTTCACACACTACTGCTTCACGGTTGAATAACTGACGAAAGTGTGCTACTTCCCCAGGCAGACACACTGCCATTTTTTGAGTTAGAAGAAGAATGTTCAAGACTTATCGCATTTGTCATCGACCCTACCTTCGACCACAAACTATTTAAAATTTACCATGCTGTGTTATGAAAACCCATAAATAAAATAACAGTGTTATCCGAAATTTCAATGACTAATATCAACGTTGAATGCTTTAAGTCGTTTTGCGGTAACATAAATCTAATTTTTAAGGCTTAATCTGACTTATTCTCAGACGTAAGCTTCGTTTTAATTGCCTTTCTAGAAAACAGTTTTATTTATTGAGGATAAAAGTGGTTTATTACAGGTAACTATGAGTCAACTAGAAACTGTGAGGGCACAAGCCATGCCTCATTAAAAAAGTAGCTACTTACTGTTTCTTACGAATGTGCTATTCCACGTGAATTTCGTTAAACCCGACTAACGGACAAAAAAGCTGGCAATAGACTCGCTGTCCCTAATCAATGAGACCAAGATAATGTTTTTTTTATATATACTATAAAGTAACGAGAAAGCATGTCGTGCATCGATCACGCCTCATGCTCATGGCTGCTGCAGCACCTAATATTCAAGCTTCATCTATTTAAGTAGAATTAATTATTACGAGTATTACTGATTTACTCCGCCCGTGTTCTTCGCTCCGGTGCATGTTTTAGTAGTTTTGTTAGACTTTCATAATTCTTATTACGTCATTTGCCCTTTAAACCTTTAAAATAAATTTCAGTTACCACCGAGCAGTATTTTATTGTTATGTTTTTTTGGAATGCAAATTTTGTTTCATGTGAGAAAAGGGGGTATGTGGGGCTCAGACCCACTAAAACCCCCCGTGAGCAGTCCTCCGCCAGATGGTGCGAGATAGGGTTGCGCTGGCATTCACCAACTCGCCCCAGGGGTAGGCCCGGGTTGATCTAATAACCGGGCCTCAGCGCCTGTGAAGCGGTGCCCTTGCTCACTCAGGGCACTCCTCAGACATGTGGAGTCGTGCAAGCCGACGAAGAGTCCCCTTTTACCTAGGTCTACCGCCTTTAAGGAAACGAATAATGAAAAAATAAACATAAGGACATGCCATTGTTGTATTATCAGTGTCCCATAAAAAAAGCCACCAGTGTCAAGATCTAGAGAAGAAATAGAGGAACAATTTTGTTAAGAGAGGACGCCAAACATGTACCAACTAGATTGTGATGCCTATAATGTATTACTTGCACAGGTACTTCTAATTTTAGGTACCATATCTAGCGCTACAGTGGTATGTTTACCAAGAACATGCCTGTTCTTTTATTTGTTTTATTATCGAGATTGTTATTTCATTCTATTCAATCGAAAACTGCTCATGAATATCACTAAACCCATAAAATGAATTGAATAACGAACATGTTCCAATTTATATCACCAATCAAACTTTACATTTGTGTTGGAGTTGATTTATATTCCCTACATCGTCAAAGTGCAAAAAGTTAATTAAAATAAGACGCAAGGACATTGAATGACGAGACTACGCCGCCCTTTCTGTATCGCAATTTATCTTTGACGATGTTGTGGAGATTATATGAAAGGACTTGCTCGCATGACAAGAATGCTATACGTGCCCGCATGTATGTTTCTATCATGAAAATATACTAGAGATAAGACAGCCTTTATTCATTAGCCTTATTAAATGAATACGTGTTGAATATTGATTTCTAAAAAACTACGTCGTACCATTACCGTTTCAACAATGAGCTGGTATGAATATAATTCGCCAAAAATACGAGACATATTCATATTCGTGTTGATTGATTTGTTGATTGATTAAATGGTTGAGTAACAGTCGAGACGTTAAAAATTGTAGCTGATGAAAGTATACAACCTTATCAGGGTGTACTAGTACATTATGGTACAAGGTGTATAATGTTGGTGATTACCGCTGAGACGCCATTGAGTCCCGAGCCGTTAGGTTAGAGTCTTAAGAGAGCCGAAGACGGTAATCAATAGTACACACGTGTATCATACGACGTTTTCCAAACTTGTGAAGAAAATAATACTAAAAAAACATTTTCTTCATAATGACTACTTGTAGATATTTTAATTAATAGATAACTGTAATTTGACTGTGAAAACGATTTGAGAAAAACATTTTCGCAATGGCAGGAAAAATTAATCGGTTTTCCTATGCGCTCGCATTGCGATCAGCCACAGACTAAAGAGTACAGTACGAGTTAAAATTATCTATTTAAATAAGACGTTGCATGAAATGAGCAAGCAATAGGAACATTAATTTATTTGTTCTATTGAACACGATATTTTTTTTGAATAAAAACTTTTTTAAGAACAAAGCGCCTCAACCAATAAAATTTAAAAAAAAATCTATAACTCACTAGTGAATTATAGCAATGAAAAAATCATAGTTTGATTATGGGTGTCATTCTGTGCCTAATTGTGACCATAGAGCCACTTTATGAGCAAGTGTGTTGAAAAATAAATTACTACATTAGTTTCTGGGGAGGTGTGAATAAAAACTTTATGTTATGCGCTGAGAGTATTCATAAAAGTAAAGTCGGCTATGTTTTACGTTTTATACGTATAAACTATATAAAACTACCAATGTTCTTTGATAAAGTTGTTAGTGACAACCAAGTGTCTTTGTACAAATAAGAAAACGTTTTATTTACAAATTTAATAACAGATATAACCGAGAAACATACTCTTATTTTCCTGTATTTAACAAAAGATTGATATATGTCTTGTTCCTTGTTATCATTGCATGATAGCGTGAAACACAATAATAATTTAAATCCACTATTTTAGAAGTTAACAAACTATATTGAAAAAAAAACACACACATTAATACACGCCCTCATACATACAAACACCTTCACACGACACTAACATTTT
The DNA here is from genome assembly GCA_917880725.1 of Selenia dentaria. Lineage (NCBI taxonomy): Eukaryota > Metazoa > Arthropoda > Insecta > Lepidoptera > Geometridae > Selenia > Selenia dentaria. Next base: position 24,027,226 of record OU862893.1, read on the forward strand.
AACTAGAAATTGCTTACCTTTGACAAAGCGTTTGATTATAGATAAGGACGTGATATAAAATTGACTCCATGAAAGAGAATTACTTTTGAATACAGTTTTTACTAAAACAAAAGGAAGAGTAACGACAAACTCTGTTGTATATAAGTTAATCAATAAAGATTATTATCATTAGAATTACTTTAGGTCTAGTGTGGAAATACTAGCATAAATGTTTAAAATAGCAGTGCAATAGTTTTAGTTTCGGTTACTAAATACCTACCACTGATGCCTACTACCGTTTAATTACATTTAACAAAAGTACATTTCAAAATGGAAGCTCTTTTCAGATCCCGTCATTTCAGATCGAACTAATTTATGTAACCAGTTCAGTTCGACTCAGCCTTTTGCATGTTTCTATAATCACCTTGAAGATGACATATTCAGGGACAACTTTCTTACTTTTTACATAATTACACCGCTTAGTAAGCGTCATTATTTAATGATGCATAAATTCATGATAAATTTAAGAGACCACTGATTAATTTTTACTTAATTTAGTTTATTTAGTCGTTGGTGTTTTCTTTGTATAAACTAAATAGTTACATAATTTCCTTTCATATCTTGGTGTGACATATTGGTAGCGATTCACTTGTTCAAAAACCCTAAACTAAACTACCCAACTAAAAAAATATTTTGGTGGTCCTTATTCTGTTAACACTAAAATCCAAAATCATTTAACACTTACTTGTTAAAAATAGGATTATTCTATTCAATTTTGGGATATTTTAGGTTAGTTTAGCGAGCACCAACTTCCCCCCCGAAGGGTTCTCGCATTGACGTGGCGGGGGGGCTCAGTAACCGTGGCTAGGTACACCACGGTGAAGCCAAGAGGAACCCAGGGGCCGCACCGGCGTTGGGGTGCGCTGGCCGGCTCAGGCGGGCCGCTCCTATGGGCTTTGGCCGCCAAGTCCACATAGGAGTGGCGGGGTCCGGGCGCTTTGGCGCAGACTCGAGGAGGTGGGGCCCGGGCGCTTTGGCGCAGGCTCGAGGAGGTGGAGCCCGGGCGCTTTGGCGCAGGCTCGAGGAGGGGGGGCCCGGGCACTTTGGTGCAGGCTCGAGGAGGCGGGGTCCGGGCGCTCGGCGCAGACTCGAGGAGGTGGGGTCGCGGGGGGGGCTATCCCTTGTGGCTGACGTAGCAGGCGGTGGGGCTACGTATCCGACTCACCGCAAGGAGACCACGGGCGACCAGACACGGGGAAGTCTGGCGCCCATTGTTGGCGAGTTTGGTCTCCGAGGCAGTTGCGGCGCGCCATGTGTTCTGCCGTGCCGCGAAGAGAAGGGTCCGGCAACGGACAGCCACGGCGGGTTCGCGGTCGTGTGGAAAATCTGTCCCGCGTTCCCGCCGAGGGCGGCAGTGACGGAACACCCCGGGGTTTTGGTGGGTATACGGACTCCCACATAACCACCTCCCTCCCCGTGGTGGGTGGTATCCATAAAGGATTTCCCCGGGACAAAAAAAAAAAAAAAAAAAGCGAGCACCAACTTACGTTACGACTAAACTGTCTAAAATATGCCCATAGTTGAAGATAAATGTCTAATTTTAGTGCTGTAATTTGAAAGTGTTATACTAATTTGGGTTTTAGCCTAAACAAAGTAAGTACTGCCATTATTTAGAATTTTTTTAATTAAGAGAATGCTTACAGAATTGACACCATTGACAGATATTGACCACAAGCATGTGAACATTGCAAAGTGTTTTTGATTAATTAATTAATTTAGTAGGTAGGTGTGATGACCCTCATACAATTCTTCAAACTGCCTGCTGGGTCATATCTTCTAAGAGTAAAAGGGTGAGTATAACAAAGACAAAACATACAAACATTTCAGTAATCTATGGCACGCAAAAAATATTGATGTTTATCTCTCTAGATATAAAAAATAACCCCTATTTATCCTGGCCACACTATAACTGGAGACCGGATATAACAAGCTCGCTAATTCTATTTTGTTGTGTTAATTATTGCCAGGAGAAGGTTTTTATGAAAGATAAACCAAGAAAATATGGGAGGATAACCTCCAAGCGAGGCCAAAGGGCGGGCCTACTACGCGAACGAAGTCGCGGGCACTCGCTAGTTATAAAGTACATAGAAATGTTGATAACTCGCATCTATAGGTTTACTTGTTAGAGCACAACGTTATTATAAATTTGTTAATTTCAAAACAAAGTGGGCTTGAAATGCTAATACAAGTACCTCCGTTGAATAAAAACAAATGTTTTGGGAAAGTCTAGCCACAGTCGCTTGAGGTAAACAAGGGTCTTTGTTGAAACATATTACTTTTAAACAAGCGAGCTAAAAGCATATTTTAATTTTATTACAATGATTATATTATACTGTATATTGAATTCACGCTCTTAATTATGGTGTACAAGTGAGTAAAAATATAATCACAAACTGTAATATACCAACGTTATCCTCGCACATTTTATACTTGATCAAGTTATTTCCGATTGTGTATTTTGATACGACTAAATTCTGAACGTGTCCAATAGTTTCGCAACAGTACGGAACATAATTGAAACAGAATCGAACCAACCCAACTAATCCAAATCAAAACCCATTTCGAGTTATTTGATTAATTCAGTTGTAGCCCTACAGGCTGCTCATTCAGCTAAAGGATATAGAAAAAAAGGTGGATAGAATTAAAACTATTCAATTTATTTGAAGCGATCTGAGAATTTGAGAACATTGCCACTCAGTCAAGTTATAATGATCGACATAATTAAGGAAAAAAGAAATATCATCCCTATAATATTTTCAATTTTATAGGTCTTGCTATGTTTCATTATCATTATCACACCCGTAGGACGCTCACTGCTGAACATAGGGAACGTAGGGAGTTTGTGGGGGAGGCCCCACAAATTCCCAAAAGGACCGGTTGGAAGCGGCCCGCATCCAACGACGTCCTGCTACCTTTATCAGGTCGTCAGTCCACCTTAACGGTGGATGACCTACGCTGCGCTTGCCGGTCCGTGATCTCCACTCTAGAACCTTTCGGCCCCATCGACCATCTGTTCTGCGTGCTATGTGGCCTACCTACTATCACTTCAACTGATTTATCTTCTGGGCTATGTCGGTTAATTACTATATACTATATACTAATTTAGTTCGTCTACGGATCTACTCATTTGTGATTCGGTTACGTAAAGAAACCCCGAGCATAGCCCTCTCCATATCTCGTTGTGCGATTTTGAGCTTACTTATGAGGCCCATAAATAGAGACCACGTTTCAGTGCCATATGTCATTACTGGTAATACATATTGGTCAAATACTCTTGTCTTGAGGCGTTGATGTAATTTTGACGAGAAGACTTCGCTATGTTTATGTCTAGTAAAAAACTCATTATTCACATTAAACCTCTACAGAGGACTAATTACGTTGTTCTTTGAACTAATATACGACGCCTTCCCAGCCAACATCGCATGACCAATTTTTTTAATTTTAAATGCCGACATCCTTAAACATTTTCTTCTAGAGCAAAGAGCATTTCTAATTGAAGCTGTAGGAAAGTTTTCGTCAAGGTGAGGATTTAATTAAAAAAATCACATCCTGAGCCAGCCACAGCTGGTGCGAGATAGCAAAACGACATTATACGCTCTGGGATGACACTGACAGCGTTTTTACAGGCCATTGACTATGTGTTCAATAAAACAGAGTTCAGCATAAACGACATCAAGTTTAGTAAAATTTTCTTAATCGCGATGGTGAATTTATCTTCATTTGATTCAAGGATTGAATGTTGGACAGTTGGCATTGGGCTAACAACACCTGTCTCGAAGGGCAGTACTTCCATTATTGGATTCTGGCACTTTACCTTGGATACCTGTACTGATACTGTACTGTACTTACTTATACGTATCAACTCATTTACGACCTCCATTAAATATGGAGGTTATTTAATTACATTAAATAACTTATCTTAATACATACATATAAGGCTCAAATCATACAACATAATATGCGAATTTGTAAATCTGGCCCTTAATCCATCAAAGGTCGTTGGTCATCATGCGGCCAGACACAATAGAAATTTAATTGTTTTAATATAACGACTCTTGAAGGGTTAATATTATTTTGTACAAGCCACTGCCCGCGATTTCGTTCGCGTAGTAGGCTCGACTTTCGGCCTCGCCATAACCTTCCATTTTTTTATTTAAGAACCTTCTACAAAGTATTAGAAAACATTAAAAAAAGATGAATGAAATCGGTAAAGCTGTTCTAAAATTATAGCGTGACCAGTAAGCGTGAGCAGTAAGGGTTAATTTATATATATATAGACTAGAATTCATATATCCTATTGACAAATCTCAAAGTGTGTCTACCTAAAATGTGTTATTAATAAATAGCAATAAGGGACTTAGCGCACTGTAACTTATGTATAAAACATTTGCAGTCGCCGTTACATCATCAGTAAGTATCCGTCAGAAAAACATGGGAACTCCCAAGGTAGGTGCGCAATAGGCCCAAATGTAAATAGAAGAACCAATGACTGCATGCAACTGCCATAGATAATTTCCGCCCATTGTTGAACTTTTAATTAGTAGCTGCTTAACTGTTTTAGTTTTATTTATTTCAAGGTGTTTAATAAAGATCTTAAGTATGTCAAGTGGTAACTTGTATTCCAAAAATATTTTACGTAGGTACTTGAAATTTAAACGCCTTTGTAGATTTTTATTTCTCTCTGTATTTGTCTAGGGAGCTATTTTCTTTCTTTTCCTACTAAGCTACGGACCTATATAAGTAGTACCTGGTAAGCTATGAAATTTGCGTTAATGAGATTCACAATTTCATTATAGAGTCATACTGGATCATTCCTTCTAATTGTTTTTCGGAGCTAGCCATTTATTTTCTTCTCGATCTACCCAGTGACCATTTCTAATAACTGAATTTGAATTTATTTGAAGCCTTTAAAGCGAGATTTAAACTATGGGTTTATTAGCTGTGTCGGTGAACTCGTCACTTCCAGAAAAATTATTAGCTTTTGAATATTTGTAGCGGGATTATGGTCAGCTCAGTAAGCTAGTGAATCTGATCTGACAAACGCATAGGTAATATAAGATTTTGAATCCTGTCCGAGGACGTTGACCGTTTTATATTTCATCTGAAGCTTAACTCCTTGTGATATTGGATTGTCATTGACTGTACCTGTTTCACATTTCTAAAATATGATGCTTAGGTCTCTGACTAGCAAAGAAGTCAATGTTCTTTAAAAAAACAAAAAAAAATACATTCCAACATTCAAGAGGATTTACAACAATCTAAATCTCTTAAGACGGAAACTGTACGACATCTACATGAATTGCTCATCACTAAATTTTTTAAAAGCAGTATTAACAAATCGTGGATGTGAACGTGGAAGAATGATACGACTTATATTTACGCTAATAAACGCACACAACTCGTAGCTATAGGCTTTTAATTACAGGTACACCATTTTATACTCTCGTATAATTTTATTTAGGCGAAGAACCTTTTTGGACAGTTAGCATATAGAACAAAATTAAATGTTTTCGTATTCTCATTAGTTCTTCATCTTCCTAATCTTATCACAGCTATATGCCGCAGCTTTTGTATTATTAGTATAATTTAAAAAAGGAGCATCATGTATGTGGGTACCAGTTAATCACTCACTTCGCTCACAACAACGCGCGTCACAAGCCGTGAGGCAGCCAAACCGGGCCTAGGAAGATAATACGGGCATAGAACAAAATATGCACCCACAAATACGGGCGGGTTTGGCTTGCATATTGGATAGTGGCGGTCGACGGTGAGCGTTATGACGTTTTGCGATAGTGTGTACAAATGAAGAGATTCTTGAGTGTGTATTCAAAGCTATGCAGGTGGTCTGGATTCTTTTGTATTTAATAAGTTTTTAAATTAAAATATTGCTAGTTTGTAGGTAATATAATTAATTAAGGAAGTGCACGAGCGAATGTGAGTACATCCTCAAACCAATTATGGTTTCGATGGTACAATATGCTATGTATGTTATGTTCATTAGTGTACAGAATTAAAGAATAAAGAAAAATAATATTACATGTGATTATCTTCCTACGAGTAATATGGTGTTTCTTTTTATAATCGGTCGCTTGCCTGACGCCAACTATATTATCTTCCTAATATTGTTAAATATTGGGTTTTTCTTTTTTTAAAGGTGTACTACGTATTTAATTTGTGTATAATAGGCGCATCCCACCTACTAAAGATAAATTTTAAACATGCAATGCATCAGTTCACCCAATAAGTTTGTCAAGAGCAGAGATTGAGTTAAAGTTATGGCTGCCCGAAAGTCAATTTAAAAAGATCCCAGAAGATAACAACTGAATTACGAGATACGTAATGAATGAGAGATTTATTACTCTGATACAAATTCAATTCGTATTGAAGATAACTCAATGAGCATAGACATTGATTTAATCAAAAACCTGTTAAAAATCGGTCAGCCTCTTGATGTTATCACTTTAATGTTTTGTGGTTAACCTCGTTTGAGAGAATATTCTTACTACAGTTTAGTTAACTATATAAAATTTATGTAGATATAGAAAGTACAGTTGTTTGGATAAAAAATAGCGTTCAATAACTTTGTCTGTGAAATATCTGAAGTAGAACCATAATAATAACTCTATGTTTAGTCGGATATTGTCTTTGACTGCATCGTCACTGACCATTAAGTGATATTAGGCAACACACAAAAAACTGAGAAACATAAAACAGTGGTATTTTTATTTATTCATATGGTAGAACGCCGGATTGTTTCAAAGGCAACGTTAATGTTTTCTACCCGTCCAGTATCTACTTCTTTCGGTGTCTTCCCGATCTACGCATAAAAGTTCAGATATAAAATACTATGTTTGAATAGTTTGATCAACTAATAGCAAGTTTATATCGATAGAGTGCATTTGATCTGATAAAATAAGTTCAAAACAGAGGTATAAAAATATGTATACCTACATTAGGTGTACGTGCAACATGGCATAGCACTTTTTTGTACTTTTTTTACTCGACACGCGACGAGTTAAAGATAACCGTATTCCGTCATTAAAATACTTTAGGTACTCGTTTCGAGAGTGTATACTTAACAACCGTAACGCCCGAAATTGATACATTATTATTATTATTATTAACAAAAAAATGTTTTTAGTATTTCGTAACATTCTGTTATTCAGAACCTATGTTTTAAAAGCGAAAGTATGATTGTCAGCATTCCTTCACTGAGAAAAAAACAATGAGGTGCCGTCCTTAAATAAGGAACCTCCACCCTTAAATAATGGCGAAACGGACTTAAAATTACTTAAGGATGTTTCACCATGTTTGATAATGTAAGACGCGGAATGGTGTATCATAGGTATTGGCATGTCAAATTAATGACGAAATATCTATGACGTCATTTTAATGACATGCTAAAGCTCAATAGATCAATGTGAGCTGTATGGCACGAAATGAACCATGGCAACTCGGGTCTGTAAAGGATGCAACAGAGGTAATTTACGTAAAATAAACGATTATGGTAAGGTGTAATACAATCGCTGTAGTGTAACTGATCCGTGCAATACAGTAATTTGCAGGACCTACCACCATTATTACAATTTAACAGTACCATGCAATTAGGCGAGTGGCACTACCTGCCGTCATTACTATAATGTAACAGTGCCGTGTAATTCTGTAGGTTGCAGGATGTGCCACCATTACTATAATGTAACATTGCCGTGTAATTCTGTAGGTTGCAGGATGTGCCACCATTACTATAATGTAACATTGCCGTGTAATTCTGTAGGTTGCAGGATGTGCCGCCATTACTATAATGTAACAGTGCCGTGTAATTCTTTAGGTTGCAGGATGTGCCACCATTACTATAATGTAACATTGCCGTGTAATTCTGTAGGTTGCAGGATGTGCCGCCATTACTATAATGTAACAGTGCCGTGTAATTCTGTAGGTTGCAGGATGTGCCGCCATTACTATAATGTAACAGTGCCGTGTAATTCTGTAGGTTGCAGGATGTGCCGCCATTACTATAATGTAACAGTGCCGTGTAATTCTTTAGGTTGCAGGATGTGCCACCATTACTATAATGTAACAGTGCCGTGTAATTCTTTAGGTTGCAGGATGTGCCACCATTACTATAATGTAACATTGCCGTGTAATTCTGTAGGTTGCAGGATGTGCCGCCATTACTATAATGTAACAGTGCCGTGTAATTCTGTAGGTTGCAGGATGTGCCGCCATTACTATAATGTAACAGTGCCGTGTAATTCTGTAGGTTGCAGGATGTGCCGCCATTACTATAATGTAACAGTGCCGTGTAATTCTTTAGGTTGCAGGATGTGCCACCATTACTATAATGTAACATTGCCGTGTAATTCTGTAGGTTGCAGGATGTGCCGCCATTACTATAATGTAACAGTGCCGTGTAATTCTGTAGGTTGCAGGATGTGCCGCCATTACTATAATGTAACAGTGCCGTGTAATTCTGTAGGTTGCAGGATGTGCCGCCATTACTATAATGTAACAGTGCCATGTAATTCTGTAGGTTGCAGGATGTGCCACCATTACTATAATGTAACAGTGCCGTGTAATTCTGTAGGTTGCATGATGTGCCACTGTACAAAGTCCCAGAAACCCGAACTTGTATCAGGTTGAGCAAGAGTAAATTATTTAAAAATTTAAAATGCGCGCTTCAGTTTCAGTGCGAGGGTAAAAACGGGACCCTATTTCTAAGACTTTGCTGTCCGTACATCTGTCTATCTGTCTGTCCGTATGTCAGTCTGTCACCAAGCTCTTTTTCATGAACCGTGATAGTTAGACAGTTATTTTTTACCCAATGAATAATGGAGTAATGTCTATATTGTGGGCGCATTCAAACTGGAAGCAAGTAATGTAAACAATGCACTGCATATTAACGCCAAAGCAGTTGGTTTTATCCAGCAATAATGTCATATACACCTATATTACTACAATCCAACAGTAGAACAGTCAGTTAATACTAAACTTAACGAGTGTGCGCGCTTTGCACACTCTTTAGTTTTAACAGTCTAATTCAAGAAAAATGCAGTGACATCGAGCTACCTTCCAGTGCACACAACGTTTAGTGACATCCACTACTCACTGTATTAGAAAAGTAAGGCAGTTAGTTTTTCTCAAGCCCGCAATACCGTGTCGTCTATTGTAACGCAAAGCACTCTAACGGTATAGCAGTTGGCTTACACCAGTTCAAATGCAGTCACAACGGGAGCCGAGCCTATGTAGCACCCGAATGTTAGATGTGATCATAGTATTTCTTGCAGTATTCTGACTGTGAATAATAGCAGTTGTTACATCCAGCTTTTCAGGACTAGTGATATGAGGTCATTATATATACCTGTACGTTATCCTGCAGTAACACACAGAAAAATAATGTGAGCAATGCGAAACATCCTTACTTATCAAATGTTTTATTGAAATTTCGAACTGACTTGCAAATGGGAAGCTGAATTTTAGAAAAAAAAATTAATTAACATTAACGCGGGAAAAAATGTTTTCCTCCAAAACAAAGACGTGGAAGAGAAACTCTAAAGAATTGAACGCTGGAAACAACCTTGAAAATGGCAGATGCGCAAGACGCGCAAAGCTATAACTCCCTGTACAACAGGGAAAGGAAATACAGTTTAAAATAAACTTTTTAAATACAGAACCGCACTAAAAAGACTACCTATACAACAAACTTCGACCTTGTTAGAATTATCCCATACTAACATAATCCCCAGAAAGTAATTATAAATTTTGAAAATTGTACATTTAACAACTATATTATTAAATAAAAAGTTCTGTCTAGTTACTACTTCGTTTTAATTTCCGCGCATTATTTGAGTAAAATACTATACAAGCCTTGGCCATAACTAAGGAATGATGGGCTTACGTATTACGTATTTACACGTTCGTCAATCAATGCCTCTTTTGCTGGCCGCTGCAGTAATGTACTATGAATTCACTTGCGTCGTCAATGCTCACACGCATCATGTGCCGGTAGACTACGAGTATTTTCCCACTACTATCGCAAACAAAAGCGCTAATACCAAATAGAACTAGGAAACTTTTTTACTAATCACACATCGATTTAATTATATTCCCCTCAGAGACAAAACTATGCAAAGACAAGTGTACCTCGGGTGTATCCAGGGTCATTAAAATCCCCATCAACATTTTCAATCTTCAGTCAGATATGTTATCTTATCCATTGATTAAGACTGGAATAAGTACATCACATTTATAGAGCGAATCGAATGTTCAAGTAAGTACTTGAGTCTGCTTTTAAAATGTACAAGTAGATTTTTAGTGTCTATACTTACACTTAAGAGCCGTACCCGGGCTTAGGACGAATGTATTGGATCATATAAAATACATATAAAAAAAAAGTTTTTTAATGTACTTGTCCTGATTAGTTTTAATGAACACTTATGGCGTTCCCCATTGAAATTCCCCGTTGATAGTGAGAAATTTAAATATAGTTGTAATTTTTTTAACCCTTATATCAACCGCTACACCCACCGGTGGGCCACGCCAGTGGGTACACGGGTCGTGAACCAATAATTCTAGTAATAGCACAAAGTGAGCAATATCTTACTTACGAATAAGATAATGTGCTACTTACATTGTTTCAATTGAAAAACGAAATAAACAATTTCCGAAAAACTGTGACCAGCATAAAAGTTTCAATTAACTGGCAAACACTCAACTAGGGGTCGAATGCGCCGATCCCGGTTTCGAGCATTTTCGATAGTGCCCGTCTAGACTAGAAAGACACCGCTGCACACTCACCCTGAAAATGAACATCTGATATGTTAGGATCCATGGTTGACATATTGAACCCTACCGTGAATGTTTTACAAGATACTAAAAATTATACATGTGTCAAAATATATATGGAGATCCGCAATGCCTAGAGTAGCACAGTACTCGAAGTCAAAGTGTATTATTTGTAACCAACTTCAAAAAAAGGAGATGGTTTCTCAATTCGACCGCATATATATATATTTTATAACGGATAACTTCGTTGTTTATGAACCGATTTTAATGAATATTTTTTTTTGTTTAGAATATATTTCTGAGGTACAGCAGTTTTTGAGTTACACTATCACAGTACACTGCCTATTTTGACGATTTGAAGGTATCATCATTGACGGTGAATGAAAGTGAAAAGGAAGTGAAACAAACAATCCTGTAAGTAGCAAGGGACACTAAAAGGGGCGAAAAAAATGTACCCAAAAATGGAACCGACTTCAACACTTAAATGTGTGAAATAACTTGTAGGGGTCAGTACCATGCGCACAATCCTGTGATAATAGGTGCTGATTCGACAAGTTATTTCACACTTTTAAGTGTTGAAGTCGGTGCCATTTTTTGGTAAAAAAATCTTTTTATTCTAATGCACTGTTACTTGTAAACTTGTACTGCCGAGAAGTAGGACTTCTGGAGACTTATACAAGTTATCGATAAAGTCGATTTACGCTGATGAGACGCGTGGCCTTGCATATTAACGAGACGTGTGCACGAGTGATGTATTCAGACTGTCGTGCAACTTTACTACTAAGACCGTGCCGTTCAGTTTATAAACAGATGCATATTTTAAGAGTTTATGCACAGTATCCAAGCTAATAATATAGCATGATCAGTCCATTGCGTTATCACTACGACTAGTACACGGATCTGCCTGTCATAGGGCCATAATCCACCACGCAAGCAGTGTGTGGGATGACGGATAGGCTAGTGACCATAGAGTTTACATAATCTAAGCTAGTGACTAACCAGTATAGGAGCCTTCAGAAGAGATGTGGCTAGCCTATTGAAAGTCAATTAACTATCGGAACCTATGGTCCTACATGATCAAATTTTTTCATGCATTGTATTCCATATGGTGGCGCCAAAGTGATTTTGAACGCCTCCAAGTGGAATATGAGCGGTAAATTGAGCAGAGTAACTCAATGGGCCAGTGCTCTAAAACTCTGGTGCGTAGGGTCAAAAATGGAGATCATGAGACCCTAAGCGGGTGTGGACTGTATTCGTTGCTTAGGGCTAGTTCGCGGTGCGTGAGCGTATGAGTTATTGATGGCACTATAAGGCAAGTTGGCAGCTGATGGAAGGACACAGAAAGATAGGTATTAAGCACACGCCTACCTTTGTTGGTGAGGTTTTCTCTTCCCTTGGGTCCCAAGCAGCTGGTGTAAGCCTGCCTTCGTCGTGCAGCGGTAATGCAGCGACGGCTATAAAATGGCCGCGCCGCGTGCAATCGTGGTAGTTTAAATTCACGAGCCTATTACGGCTGTGTCTAAGCACTGTATCAATCACTGATGTTCGTATCACCATAACCTGTCACTGAGCTCTTGGCATCGGTGAGATTAAGCTGAAATAACCGTTTGCATCGGTTTAAACTGAACGCGGTGAGTGCACAGCTACCCAAAGTTACGTTAAGAAATGCGGCGTTGGGCGCTGATTTAGCAACTGTCAGCCTGCCGTCGTGGCGTTATCTCCTGAAGTCGGCGCATGCGACGGCGATTGATCTAGTAAGCGTGTGCGAAGCAGACAAGAACATGAGTGGAAGGATGGGATGCCAACATGCCTTATTACCTTCCGGAGAAATAGGTATATTTATCATAAATTTAATATAATGGCGGAAACATCCCCGCGGCCTTAAAGGGTTACCTTTAAAAAATAATGATAAAATTAATTACTAAAATGCGGATACCTAACCTACACTAAATCTACAAAGTCGCGATTCTAAACCTACGTTTATATTACTGGCTCGGTAATGGGCACAGCCGAACAACTGGACGCACAAATTTACCCTTGCTCGTCCTAACAGTAACTACACGCGTCGTGCCATCCTTCAAAGGGTGGACAGTTTCCACTACGCCGAGAGGCCATGAAAGCGGCGGCGCATTGTCGACAATAATGACTACTACTGTCCCTACCTGTATCGGAGTGGAGGGCGTAGACCACTTGGTCCGAGCTTGCAATTGATGCAAATACTCTAGCCTCCACCGCTGCCAGAACGACTGGACCATGCTATCTAATAACGAATGCCGTTCGCGTAAGTTAGATGCCGTTGCGTGAGGCGCGGGTAGTGAAAAAAGAGGTGCGGTATGAAGAAAGTGCGCCGGCGTGAGTGCCGATGGCTCAGCAGGATCGCTGCTCAGTGCGGTTAGTGGACGCGAATTTATAAGCGCTTCGACTTGAGCTAATACGGTTAGCAGCTCTTCATATGAAAGTATCTGCTGGCCCACGACCTTGAACAGATGAGACTTCACAACCTTTACCATTGATTCCCATGCGCCGCCCCAGTGGGGACTTAAAGGTGGGATCTGTTTGGAATCGATGCGATTCTCCACAAGCTCATGTTCAAAGTGTGGGCGGAAGTCATCCAGAAACTTGTAAAGGTCGCGCAAGTACGACCGGCAGCCTATGAAGTTCGTGGCGTTGTCTGTATAGAGACAGAGAACAGGACCGCGGCGGGAAATAAAACGCTTCAACGCAGCAAGGAAACTCACAGTGCTCAAGTCTGAGGCTATCTCAATGTGCAAGCAGCGCGTTGTAAGGCACGTGAATATAAAAAGCCATGCCTTGCGGCTTTTGACTCCTCTACCGCGCATGGGCGTGTATTGTAAGGGTCCTGCATAATCGCAGCCGGTATGCAAAAACGCCTTTTCCACCTGGTTAACACGATATGCAGGCAAGTCTGCCATCATTGGGTAAGATGGACGCGGCTTCGCTCTGAAGCAAGTATTACATTTGTGAATGCGGTGGCGAATAACTCGCCGTGCGGCAAGTATCCAGTACTGACGCCTGAGTAAGGACATCAGCAGTTCTGGACCAGCATGTAAGTGCTTTCTATGATAAGCGTCAACTATCATGTCGACAACGTTGTCATGTCTGGGTAGCACGCACGGGTGCTTCTGCGAATAATCAATGGCAGCGTTCGATAAACGGCCACCGACGCGGATTATGCCATTTTTGTCTAAAAATGGTTTCAATCTTTGCAATGCGGGCGAACAAATTTGACTGGTTTCCAATTTACTTATGTCTTCAGAAAAGTGGACTCGTTGTAATACGAGAATAACCTTCTCTTCAGCAAATTCCAAGTCAAATCGAGTAACAGGTCCGCGTGGTAACAATTTTAAGAATCGGTAAACAAATACTACTATTCGTAGTAACTTTGACCAAGAAGATATACGATGGGCAAGCGCGTAGATAAGAGATTCAGATGCTGGTACTGTCACAGCGTGTACATGTGATTTTAGCTCTGGTACTTCACCGACATCATCTTGATTGAACTCCGCGATTGGCCACTCTGCGATATCCTTAATAGCCCACGGCGGGCCTGAAATCCACAGCGGATGGCTAAGTAATAGAGCGGGGGATAGGCCACGTGATAGGCAGTCTGCGGGGTTGTCAGTTCCTGCTGAAAAGTAGAAACAGCTAGCGGGAATGTTGTCGATAATTTGGACGACGCGGTTTGCGACAAATGTCTGCCATCGGTGTGGGGAAGAGTTGATCCAACAAAGAGCAACCTTTGAGTCAGTAAAGGCGGTAACATTGGAAATCTTGTAGCGCGGTTCGAAATTATCCAAAACCTTTCGCATCAGCTTTGACAGAAGAACTGCAGCACATAGCTCTAACCTGGCGATTGATACGGTTTTAAGTGGCGCAACCTTGGACTTTGAGCACACGAGCCTAATGGTCCTGCTGTCTCCAACGACAACCTGTAGGTAAATTACTCCACCGTAGGCACGCGCGCTAGCATCGGCAAACCCGATCAGGTTAGCCACACAACCTTGAACAACCCCTAAATGTCGCGGTATACGTATGTCATTGAGTGAAGGCAGTTCACTGCAAAACTGAGACCACAAGGTCGCGATGCGTCTGGGAGGTGCGTCATCCCAGTCACATTTCAAAAGCCAAAGTTCCTGGATGAGAAGCTTGGCGTACAATATGACGGGAGCCACTAAGCCCAGATTATCCCACAAGTGCGCAACAGCAGATAATATAATGCGTTTGGTGCACCCTGATTCGGGTGCGGCAACCCTGAAATTGAAGACGTCATCAGATCTGTCCCAATGAGTGCCGAGTATTTTATGCGGTATGGCGCTTCGGTCTATCTCGAATTCAGACGAGGCGCGATGTGATGCGGGGATGGCATTTAGAACTGCGGAGGAGTTGCTGGTCCATTTGACGAGGTCAAATTGACCACACTTAAACAAATCAATAAGTTCCGTACAGGCCGCTATAGCGACGGTTTCAATTGTCTGCGATGAGTCATCCGCCATGATGCTGAAGCATACATCATCCATGTACATCGAACTGGATGCGATTGCGGCTGCTGTAGGGAATCTGTCTCCTTCATCAGCGATCAGCTGATGAACAACGCGTACGGCGTGAAATACACTGGACTTCATACCGAAACAAACACGGTTAAATTGGAAAACCGAAATAGGATCTTGCGGATGAAACCGGAAAAGTATGCGCTGGAATTTGCGGTCAGTTTCGCGCATACCGACCTGTAAAAACATCTGCCGACAATCTGCGGCAATAGCGATCTCAAAAAGGCGGAAATTTAATAATATGCAATTCAGATCACCCTGTAGGTTAGGGCCTGAATGCAGTACATCATTTAATGATAATCCTGTGCTGGTCTTACAGCTGGAGTCCAACACCATTCGTAATTTGGTGGTAGTCTTGTCTTCACGTTGCACGCCATGATGCGGAACGAAATAGGATGCGGCGGGAGAGATATTATTAATTGGTCCTATTTCTGTTATATAACCCTTACTGACGTATTCACGAATGATATCGTCATAGGCGGCGCGCAGTGAACTTGACGATTCCAGCTTTCGTTCTAAACACAGAAAGCGTCTATGTGCGGTTGAGAATGAATCCCCTAACTTATATACATCGTCACTAAACGGTAAGGCGACGGTATACCTACCACTAACATCGCGCGTAGTAGTGGCGCAAAATTGATTCTCACATTCCAAATCATTTCGACTGCGGACGGACGGACCGACAATCTCTTCGAGTTCCCAGAACCTTTTAAGCAGTTGATCCAAGGACTGTTCGGCCACAGCACAACATGTCGATGTCGACTTTAAGTTGGTATGTTTAGGTATTAAAATGGGGGCTGAACCTATAATTATGAAACCTAAAACAGTTTCTATAGCGGGCGGCATTCCATCAGTTAAATGATGCACCGAACCCGGCACCAACAGGTGAGGAAATATATCTGCACCGAGCAGCACGTCAACCTCGGAGTGCGTAGCGAACGTACTGTCTGCAAGCGGTAGCGAACGAATGTGAGTGATCGCTGATATGTCCACGGGAACTGAAGGTAAGTTATCCGTGATACGGTCAACTACAAGCGCCGATACGTCAAAATGAACATTTGATGAAAATCGCGAAAAAAATTTAAAGCTTACAGAACCCCTCACACTCTTCTCGGAACCACCGAACCCACGAACAATCATTTGAGTCTCTTCATTGCAATCCAATCCTATGCGCGCGCAGCATTCACTAGTGGCGAAGCTACGCTCCGACGCAGAGTCCAGTAATCATTTGACTAAATGGGCCCGACCTGCTCGGTCATAGATTAAGACTTGTGCGGTTGACAACAGTATCGTTGAAGGCCTCGTTATGCGCGCGTTGCAATTTCTACTCGCAGTGCTTGGCAAAGCAATTGACGTATGCAGCGACGACACATTATCACGAGTATGAGCGGGCGGGTGAGACACGCTAGATGAGACGTTCGTGTTGCGAGCAGGCGTTCGAGCGCTTCGTAGTTCTGCGGGTTCAATACCTGACAAGCACGCTATCGGATTTTCACGTGTATCCGATGCGGTTTGATTGCTTTCCTTATTGAAATGCAATAAGGTATGATGTCTGAGGTGGCAACTTCGACATTTGAGAGTAGAGTTACATTCACGAGTTTTATGTTTTAAGCTGAGGCAATTAATGCATGCGTTGTGCTCCTTGACACATTTAAATCGAGCGGAAGGTGTCAGATCATTAAACCTAGGACACTTAAAGAAGTGGTCATGTACAAAATTGTCACAAAGACATTTCTTGGGAGAAGCCGAAACGGCTACGTAAGCTTGCGGGTTGGGTACATGACTTCGCGGTTTATTTGCGCTTCGTGTTGCAATTGGAGCAGTTGAAGTACCAGGTTGTGTGTTATGGTATATCTTGAACTGTCCCCGAATAAAATCAGTCAGCTGACCGAATGATGGTAGATTTACGTCGCGGTATTGTGACTCAAACGCACGTACTGTCTCTTGGTCCAACTTCTTCAATGCTATATGCAACAACATAAAATCCGTCAAATCAACGAGATTTAAGTTTTTTAATGCGTTAGCGGCAGTTACAAACTGATCGATAAACGTTTGAAACTTAGCGGTCGAAGCGGGGCCAAATTTTAATAATTAATTTAAGATGATTTAAATAAGGGCGTTAATTTAAGATTGATTATCTGATCTAAGTATGTGGACGCGAGAGTGCGTGTGTCCTCATATCTGTCAACGAGGCATTTTAATATCATGTCATAATTAGCTGCAGACGGAGTAATGCCCGAAAATACAGCCTGAGCCTCATTTGACAGTTTTCCTATGAGATAATATAAGCGTTGTGCGTTTGTTAATAATTTATTTTCATGTACCATGGACTTAAACCCAGCGTAGAATAAGGGCCAGTTTCGGATATCACCATTGAAAAACATTAACTCAATTGGCGGCAGGGATGGTGTTCTACATTGTACACCTGAACGATCAAATAAATATTTCTGATCGGAATCCGAATCCACCTTAGAAGGATTTGGTTCAACGCGTTTTAGTACACGCTTTATACGACAGTACAAATCTTCGAATGAGTTTAGCGATTTATAGTTAGGTTTATAAGAAGGATCAATTTTAAGTTGCGCACGATTGAGCTCATCCATGATTTCCTTAAACTCGGATCGGATGTTCTCAATCGTCTCAACAGAACTCAGGAAGTTCTCTTTGCATTCTTCACTAATGTGTGCACTTTGAGAGGCATCATACACTATTTGAAGAAATTCGAAAAGTGTGTCTCGTTTTGTCTCTAACAAATCACCTCATTAGATTGTTTGGTGTCTGACTCAGGGTCTACCTTTTTTGGTGGCGGCATATTAACGGTTGAATATAAAGCACTCACTAAAAAAGCCACACAAAGGAAATTCCTATTTATAACGCGTTTTAACTATATAATTTTTTAATATATTTAGATACTGAAACGTTAATATCGGTCTCTGCCGACCCCTTCGGGAAACAGGCGTGACCTTTTATATATAATAATTATGGCCGAAGCTAAGCGGTGCGGGTACTTCTAATAGCAATGCGTAAACAAGCGGTTAGCGGTGATTCAATGAATATATTAATATTCATTAATTATTAAGTATAACAACAACATCAAGAAACATTATATTGCAAATTAGTTTTAGTAATTAACTGTTTCCGAATCACACTGCACGTAAATAATTAATATAATTACCATTCGTAGCACTCAAACAAATTAAATGCATTAAATGTGCAAGCAAACCCCGAAGGAAAATACAATATTGTACATCAGCCAGCGCGATAACAAAGCCGGCTATAGTTAGTTATGTATTGACGGCCGATCAGCTGAGTGCAACAAGCTTGCAATGCACGGAATAAGCAGCAAAGCTATTTTTAGATTTGTATCTGTAGGCAAATTAGGTACGTATTTACGCATTTATATAATTTTACGGCAGTTTTAATGTTACGCGTAAGGATTGATTTATAAAGGTAACACTTATATAGCGAAGTAAAGGCGTATACTATAGCATAGATTATAAAGACCTACGTTAGAGCTACGTAAGTCTAGGATGACCTAGAAAGTAGGTATAAGCGAACATATAGGTAATTAAAGTTTGATGAGAATTTAGTTTGCGAATATGCGAAGTTGATAACAGAACAACAAAGCTAGATAAGCGGGGAAGCTAGCTATGTACGTATATTTAATAGGCGAAGGTTTAGTCTAGGCAAATCTAGACTTTAGTAAGCGGGGATGAAGATAGAAAATATCTAGATCTATAAGCGGTGTTTAGTCTAGACGAATCTAGGCTTTATTAAGCGGAGCGGAGAATCCGTTTTAGACGGGTCAAAAATGAATCCGGCTCGAAGGACTATAAAATGGTGGCGCCAAAGTGATTTTGAACGCCTCCAAGTGGAATATGAGCGGTAAATTGAGCAGAGTAACTCAATGGGCCAGTGCTCTAAAACTCTGGTGCGTAGGGTCAAAAATGGAGATCATGAGACCCTAAGCGGGTGTGGACTGTATTCGTTTCTTAGGGCTAGTTCGCGGTGCGGGAGCGTATGAGTTATTGATGGCACTATAAGGCAAGTTGGCAGCTGATGGAAGGACACAGAAAGATAGGTATTAAGCACACGCCTACCTTTGTTGGTGAGGTTTTCTCTTCCCTTGGGTCCCAAGCAGCTGGTGTGAGCCTGCCTTCGTCGTGCAGCGGTAATGCAGCGACGGCTATAAAATGGCCGCGCCGCGTGCAATCGTGGTAGTTTAAATTCACGAGCCTATTACGGCTGTGTCTAAGCACTGTATCAATCACTGATGTTCGTATCACCATAACCTGTCACTGAGCTCTTGGCATCGGTGAGATTAAGCTGAAATAACCGTTTGCATCGGTTTAAACTGAACGCGGTGAGTGCACAGCTACCCAAAGTTACGTTAAGAAATGCGAGCGGTTCGTTGGGCGCTGATTTAGCAACTGTCAGCCTGCCGTCGTGGCGTTATCTCCTGAAGTCGGCGCATGCGACGGCGATTGATCTAGTAAGCGTGTGCGAAGGAGACAAGAACATGAGTGGAAGGATGGGATGCCAACATGCCTTATTACCTTCCGGAGAAATAGGTATATTTATCATAAATTTAATATAATGGCGGAAACACCATATGACGTCCGAGGCGTAAAGTTCATCCCTTGGATGCATAATTTATGGAACTATCATTAAGGTCTGTTATAAATATTAGTCAGAAGTTTCTTTAAAGTTTTATTTTATTCCGCCAATAAACAAAAATTACTAAAAATATTAAAGGCAAAATATATCATACAAGAAATTTCCACAATGTCTCAAAATTGAATAGAATCAAATTTCATCAAAAAACTGATTCTGTTCTAACGCCTGATAAAAATAAAAATACAAAAAGAAACTAGCAAACACTGTTTAAACGAGCGCCTGTAAAACGTCTCAAAATTCGTCCCCTAGGAGTTTTCGGTTCACAAAAGATTCCTTTCAGCTATTTCGGAGACATGCTGGTACAAAGGGTGGTCGTTCTGTGAAACTATTTCTTCTATTTTCGTGCAATCTTGTTACGGATGATTATGCGGGCCCGAACTAGGTTGCACCACGTCACGGCTTTGTAAGTATGTTTTGGAAATAGCTCATTAGTGGAAACACTTTTCAACTTCTCAACCTCCTGATTGATAGGATCCTCCTAATCATTTCGGAATATTTGCTGGGACGCTTTCCAAAGAAAAGCGCAGGAGCGTACCACGACAATTTGAGGCCCATAAATACCGCTGAAGTTTTAGAAACCGCCACTGAAGAGTTGACCGCAATTTTGTTGTCGATCTTTACCGCAAAAAAGAACCTCTAGGTACATATAGGTATATATAATTAACTATATATTTCGTTTCATTTGAGTTTCATTACAAACAAGCCTTAAATATTCTATGGTATAATCAAAGCAAATTAATTTAAACTTATCTGATTACCCACCAGGACAATGCAAATTTAATCGCCTAATGCATGTCTTCAACTCTAAAATAGTGTTTTCTACGTTGCAAGATACATAAGCACATAATACTGAAATGTATCACCAAATACTGTAACTTTATTTCAAAATTCAACCTTATATCTACATAGTGTAAGATTCAATGTGTAATGTTGAGTTTTAAAGGATGTTATGTAGACTGGACGTTGCTAACAATACACTTGTTCGGAACGCTGTCCTGCCAAAATGGAGACCAATGACTTATTTTGTGAAAGCCGGTTTGTTCGTTGCGATATTGTTTCGATGCTGCTCTGGCCACACAATAATCCCAGATCACAATTTCTTAAGTTATTCCAGTTCTTCGTCTACCTATTTATTTCAGTCAAATCGGTTCGATTTTGAATAGCGTGCAAAATAGTGATGTAACGAATATTCGCATTCGCATTCGTAATTTTACGCGGACGTTTTGCGAATTTGAACGTTGGTAAAAGTGAATGAGATGTCAATAACAAAAAAGTAAATCAAACAAGTAAATATTATGTTATTATAATATTTATAACATAATCATTAACTTTCTAATGAACACATTCGTGCTATTATAATAATCAACTTTTATTAAATTGTAATGAGACTTCACTTTAATATTTTGCATTGGTTTAGTATTGTAAATAATAAAATTTTCATTAGAATGTACCAAACAAATAATATTTAATGTTCAACATTAATAAAACTAAAATATATTTTTCTCTTATACTTGACTTAGTATTTACACAAATCGTCTACTATTGTGAACTTTAAATTTATCAAATTAGAATACATTATATTAAAACAAAACAAACAAGATAAACCCTACAATACTTCACATAAAAACAAAATAAAACCATAGATGGCACCAAATTCAAAAGTGAAATAATCGCACTCGCATTCGCGGAAATCGATGGGAGATTTTCGCATCCGCATTCGCCTAAAAGTTTATATTCGTTACATCACTACTGCAAATGTAACAGATATACATCATAGTAACAGACACGTTCTTCCATTATTTGGAGGAAAGACTTCAAACAAACATTCGTCTCTCCGTCCAAAAAGATATACTGTTGCATTTGTGATATAAGTGTGATTATTTTTAATGTTATTAAGGTAAAAAAACGCAAAAACATACAGCCTAAGTTTACATAATATACAGTTGTTCAGTTTACATTATTTTCAATATCCGATTAGGTTCGAAACTGTGATACAGAATACATAATAAACCCCTACTGAAGGGTAAGTGCTCTCGCCTTTGTAGCCGAGCATGCTTCAGGCGGCAGATAACGAGGACCTATAGAAGTTCTTCATCTAATCAGGGTATGAACAGTCCTTATAAATATTATATGTTATCCGAACAGTTCGCTGCTGAGTAGAATGGAAAACTTTAATACGATTGGATTTACAATTTTACAATTGTTAAGCGTGTCTATCACCAGCCGTGCGATTCTCTAACAGAAAACATCGTTGCATCTTTGACAACATCCGTGAAAGAAATGACGAGATGACAAGAAACGTTGGAAAAACAACCTTATGTTAAAGGACGATATCTCATAAAGTATTTGGCATCGTTGTTTCGTCGACGAGCGCATCGACGAATCTTTAGAGAATCGCACGGCTGATAGGTACGGCCGAGATCAAGAGAGATGCCAATCCGTGCGCTGAGTACAAAGCCTAGTGTCGCAAGCAGCGGCCTTATTCCGCGATTCAATGTATTGATAGCTTCAATAAATTCAGTATCCACTACGGTATTAAAACTTAACGTTTGAATATTCGTAAGTACAGAGCAAGCATTGTACGGTTTACATGCAATATCGCGACCGGTGTTCAGTAACATACTAAATTTGCGAACCGTCGCGACTAATGTGTTCTGTTTTTGGACATATTGATGCGACAACGGCTTGCCCCCTGTTCGTATCTTCCTCGTTCCTGTGATCTGTGGATTTACCGTTTACAGATGGTAGCATGCCAAAATGGTACTTCACTACGTAGGTCAGACGCACTAACGTCTGATACCTAAAGACGGTTTTTAAGTTAATAAAATGTACTAGGAACTCTCATCCTATGTGATACTATTCGTCACTCTCGAGTGATGTCATTACAACACTCGAGAGAGAGAGAGAGAGTGACGACTAGTATCACTAATAAGACTTTCGCATTTTAACAAACCTTTACACTCTCACACCTCTACACTAGTATCCTCTCATGTCGCGGGAGGAAGGGGCACACATTACAAACATCCAAGACCCGAGAACAATTGTTTGCTTATCACACAAATCCCTGGCCAGGGATCAAACCTATGACCCTTGTGAGTCACTAACAACACGGCTAACAGGATCGTCAAACATTTACATTTACAAAAACTACCACTCAATTGGACTTTTTTACAGAAATTTACATTTACACATGAAAACGAATTGAACTATTCAAATATTCTTAAACTGGGTCATTCATTTCAATCACCGGATTGCTTTCGAATCGAGTTCGCATGGAGTGATCAATTTTTATCTATTCGACAGGCGCTGCATCAATTACATTGATAAAAGTTATTTGATCGGAATCGCTTGTGTAAACTGTACGTTAGCTCCTGTATTTTAAAATGGCTCTAATAATAAAAACTGTTTTTTCGTTTGCAGTTATTTTTTATCACATCAGCTATTCAGGTAGAAAAATCAAAATCCGTGCATAATAGCGTAACAGTGCAGTACTTATTGTACACTAGCTGACCAGCCAGCGGCTTCACGCTATTGGTCTATGGGATTCGAAGCCACAGAAATAAATTTAAATTTCCAAAAATACTTCCTTAGTAAATGTTTCCAACATAAAAATCAGACATCAACTGACTGAGCGGATGGTGCAGTTGCATGCCTTCTGAGCCGCTGGCCCCGGGTTTAATCCCCGGACAGGACAAACATGTGTATGCATGAACCTGTCTGTTTGACTTTTGTCTCGGTGTGTTTATGTATATAAGTGTGTATATCAGTCATCAAATGACCATGGTACAGGCTCTGCCTAGTTTAGGACCTAAAGACATTGAGTGAATGTTGTCTCATATTGTATTTTAATATAACTGCCAAAATTTCAAGTTTATAGCCCATAGCAGCATAGGCTATGCGTTGGATCGGTCAGTAAAAACAAACAATCATTTGTATATATATGATGTCTTTATGCTGTCGCTTACGCATCATTCAATTAGAGACTAGAAATATGCCTGTCTCAAAATGAAAAAAATAATTAACCGAACCTATTTTAGACATTTTAGATATAAGTGAAATTTGTTTCATTGACAATAAGCTAAAGTCGATTTAACAAAACTAATTTATTTAACAACCATAGAACGGTTTTTAACCGACTTCAAAAAAGGAGGAGGTTATTTGTTCGTGTGTAGATGTGTTTTGTTTTGAGTGTACATTAGCTGATTTCTCTCCCATTTGTGCTTGACCGATTCTCAAAATTCATTTCTTGTTTGATATGATTATACTTCTAAGGTGGTCCCATTAAAATTTCATCAAATTTGCTTAAGCTGTTTTTGAGATACACTCCAAAAACTGAAAAGTGTTACGCCTACCTTGAGTTTAATCATCATTGACGGTGAATGACAATCGATCCCGTAAGAAGCAAGGATCACTAAAATGCTGAAATTTTTTTTACCAAAAAAAATTTAACTAACTTCAACACAGTGTGAAATAATTTGTCAAAGTCGGTACCATGCGCACAATATTGTAATACTCGTAATAGGTACCTACTTCAAACAAGTTATATCACACTTTTTGGTATTGAAGCCGGTTAACTTTTATTGATAAAAACTTTTTCTTATTTAAATTTAGAAACAATTACTGTTCTTAGGCGTAGATACTTCCTTCTGTTTCTACGTAATACTCATAGTAAATATATTATGATGTGTATGTGTATGTGGATGAGCGCTAGGCGCCAGATTACATTAGAGTTACATAATCAAATGTCGTAGAGGATTAATGTCGAACCACAGATTAGGTAATTGCTTGACTAAATTCATAAATCCCCCAATTTCATATTATCTATGATCGGATTTGTATCCACTTACAATAAACCTTGTCTCGTTCGCTTTAGTGCTATTTTATTACAGCATACTAAGACGTACAGTCAGGGAGTCACTATCTCCATCTTAGGAACAACTAAAAGTCTTGAGTCAGAGTTCTTATCGTAGACTTTGCCGCCTCACTGACAGGGGTCTTCATAAAAATTTAATAGCTTTAATCTTTAAAAGCCCTCCGAAGTTTAGGGTTGTGATAGCTCAGAGTTTACGATGAAGTCATAAAAGTTTGAGATGGTTATGTACTATGTGGCACTTTGTACTTTAAAACTTCTTAGCGTTAAAGTGGTTGCTAGTTGAAATAATGTCCCAAATAATAAAAAAATCAATATTATATTAAACGCTACACCAGACTTGAATAGTATTCTACATAGGTCCTACTTTTTTGATTGTACTGTCTAAAAAAATAGTTTCACAGAATGTAACCTACCTGCCTAGAGATTAGCATAAAAAACAGTAGTAGTTTTAGACGTTTTTAAGCCCAGAGCTAGGTCGTGAGTACAGACTGATTATGCAATAACCTCCCTTGTTACAGAGACTTATGTCAGATTAAGTAGTTGTAGTCCTCGACGCTATGATGTGGGTGAAGCAGCAACTGGCAGAAGACAGAGACGTCGGACCCGGAGTACGGGCAGCCGCAGAATCCAGCAGCAGTCGGGTTTATTACGAACGCCTCGCAGGATTCAGTGTCCTGTGGTAATAGCGACCGCTCTTGCGATGTGCGCAGGTACTGGCCAGCAGTCTAGCTAGCGGAAGTTTTCTCGCCAGCGGTAAGATATCGCCAGCGGTAAGATGTAGCCAGCGGTAAGATGTAGCCAGCCGTAAGTTTCTCCCCATCGGTAAGATCCCTGGAATGCCACGAAGGGTCCCGTTTAGTAGGTGTTCTGCAGCGGCCCTGCTGTCACATCCACGAAGTCCTGGGTTTCTCAGAGGAAGCTTAACTTCGACAAACCCCGTGGTATGACAACACTAGGTCCCGGCAGTTTACATAAGCTTGAAGAGCTTCACAAATCATTACAATATACTAGTACCTACTACTAAAGGTAGATAGGTGCCAATTAGGTTATAACGCTTAGCCTAGTAGCTAGAATGAAAATACACGATAATCACAATAACTAGTGCACAATATAGATTTTAGCTAGACATTTGTTTGGTTAAACTATAGTCGCCCGGTACCCGCGGGGGGGAGGGGGGGGGGGGGGGGGGGGGGGGGGGGGTGAAGCCCAGAAAAAAAAGAATTTTTTTAGTACTTAACCTCACTTTCGGCTATATCAGTATTTTTTACCTATTTTTTGTTTCACACCTAATCTATTAAGGCGGTTCGCTTCTGGCACTTCGCCGGCCGCTGCCGCGGCACGCTCGCTTCGCTCGCTCGGCTCGTGCGTTGTTTGTCATGTTCTAACCTAACCTAACCTATTTTTTGTTTCACACCTAACTTATTAAGGCGGTTCGCTTCTGGCACTTCGCCGGCCGCTGCCGCGGCACGCTCGCTTCGCTCGCTCGGCTCGTGCGTTGTTTGTCATGTTCTAACCTAACCTAACCTATTTTTTGTTTCACACCTAACTTATTAAGGCGGTTCGCTTCTGGCACTTCGCCGGCCGCTGCCGCGACACGCTCGCTTCGCTCGCTCGGCTCGTGCGTTGTTTGTCATGTTCTAACCTAACCTAACCTATTTTTTGTTTCACACCTAACTTATTAAGGCGGTTCGCTTCTGGCACTTCGCCGGCCGCTGCCGCGGCACGCTCGCTTCGCTCGCTCGGCTCGTGCGTTGTTTGTCATGTTCTAACCTAACCTAACCTATTTTTTGTTTCACACCTAATCTATCAAGGCGGTTCACTTAACATTGTATTATATAACAACAATAACATATTCAGTCCGTCTCAGAGTTATGTTGATAGATGAGAAAAACTTAATGTTAAAGGGCTAGGAGAGACACAATTAAACAAACATTTTAATACATTACTTGTTTATTTCATAAACATGTTTAATTGCTTTCATTAAATGTACAAAAGAGTCTCTTTTATATTTATACACGTCTCTTCGCCACAAATATTCAACAATTATATCACTAAAGTTTTCTGGGTTGTTATAATTTTGTTTTTTGAAAAACCTCTTCACTGCTCGCCACTGGGATTCTATTCTTTGGGTGTGGATTCCATCTTTACCCACAAATGGGTTCTCTGGGTCTGAATGATTCACTTTTTTGTGTATGTATCCATATTCAGACAGACAATCGTATGCCCGCCAACAATCGGTGTGGATTGTTGTTCCAGGTAAAACATGCTTTTGAATTAAAGGTATGAGAGTATCAGCATCTCTTTTATTGTCCGGGCATACTTCCAATCTTAAGTCTTCAGACCCATCTTCTATTAATCCCAGCACCCAGTGGCCTTCAATGTGACGTCCTTTGTTATATTTCCTTTTTCCAAATTTACTTTCGTCTATTTGAACTATTTTCCCACAGCCTCCAATTTTACCGCTGTAAAGATTTTGTTTTTCCAAATAAAATATCACAACTACTTCTCTGCAGTAATTAAACCAATCGGCTATAGTATTTGGGCTTAAACATTGCTTCCTTTCTTTTTTATAAGGGTCTTCGTGAATTGTTTGGTCGTAGGTCCATCCTTGTGAGTATGCATATATAAGATAGTAAACATGCATTATGTCGATAGCAATATTTTCGAAAAATGTGCCAATTCTGCGAGAGATCTTGGCACCGCTGCCCGATTTAGATTTGCATGATCTTTTTGAGCACACAAATGTACCAAAACTTGTGCATCCGCATGAGTATGACACTTTCATGGATGTCCTGTGGGTTCGACACCGTTTCTCAGTTGGTATGAGACCTTGGTCTTCACTATATTTGATGCATTGGTCTTTAGTGCCCAATTTTCGCATAACGTCAGTTAAATTCCAATGATCAATCACTTCAGTGACGCAAAGTTTTCGTTTGGTTATAAGCTCGTTGTCGTCGTCGTCATTACTCGAAGAAGGTCCGGCGACAGGTTCAACGGGCAGATCAGGAGCCGAAGAAGGTCCGGCTACAGGCTCGACGGGCAGATCAGGAGCCGAAGAAGGTCCGGCAACAGGTTCGACGGGCAGAGCAGGAGCCGAAACCGCGTCCGCTTCGGGTATTGTACTGTAATACTCCATTACAGCCAAGTGCAGTCCAGTTTTCAAGCCAAGTTCAAGTCGTAGAGCAATCCAAACAAATCCGGTAAGCAAGCCAAGTTTCAAGTCGTCGCGCAATCGAAGGAAGTCCAGGGAAAAAGCCAAAGTCGTAATAAAAATCGAAAAACAAGAGAGCACACATTCACGAAACTATGAGAGAAACGGAATGAATGGATGACAGTCCATCTGTCAGTAAGACAAAATGGCGCCTTTTTTTTTTCTTACGTTTAACGATAACGATACGTTTCGTTTAACTCAGTTTGACAACTTAATTTGACAACTTAATATTGTACCATTTTCTCAACATTGCGTTCCATTTCACTTTTTTTTATCAAATTTTAATTTAATCATAATTAATTTAAACTACGTTTCCGGCAAAAATAATTGCTGGAAGGGCTTCAGGTGGACCCCAATGATACCCCTAAACTCGCACCTTCATCAAAATCAGGTACCGGACGGCTATAGCCAACCCGCCAACAATATTCACTTGTCACGGCACTTGACTGTTTCTGGAGATATACGAGTATCGTACAATCGTCTCGCCGGCTGGGGTTGCAATGGCAGAGCTGGGCGCTGAAGTTTTGCGTCATCCATAGGTGACTCTGCCCCCTTTGCCTTTCACATCGAGTATCACCTTATTTGGTAATGTTAAGGCGCTATTCCAGACGAAGGGGGCCGAAACTTGCGGGACGTGTGAAACGCAGATTTCGTCACAGATTATCTCTAGAGTACATCTATATATATAGTACATAGGTACTTATGTATAGACATAGGATAAACTCTCTTGCATTATTAGCAATTAGCGCCACCTGGTGTCGAAACAGTACCTTCGAGGAGCTAGTACTATTAAAGTCGCCTAGATGACGACTCTAGTCATAACATGACTAGAATAATTTATATGATTATATTCTATACGGAACCGAACTAACAGGTTACAAGAACGACAAGCACAAAACTAATTCTGTTGTGAAAATCCAATAACCATCACGATGCAGTAGGTACATGCATATGTGAACGTTACCTAATGCTATTTCGTTCGTTATGTGAACTGAACATCGCCGAGCTACTATATTAGAGAGAAAAAACGCTTATATATAAATTTAAATAAATTACTCTACCTAGATACTCCTAATTTGAATTTTTCGAATATCAAAGTCTCATTGCTTGACTAGGATTGTAAAAGGTAAGACACATACTGCGTAAGTGTAACGTTACGTATTGTTCATACAATTCAATAGTACAAACTATTAAACTATCATAATTTTGTCTAGGGCAACTGTGACACAGTTAACTCACAGTTTATGCGCTGAAGCGTGATGCAATGACATTTGCGATAGGAGCTCTTTTTCGCAAAATGTTTGTGCTACGGCCTAAGATATCTGTAGATGACTCATAGTCACGCTCAATTCATCACAACTTTACACCTCAGAAGAGGTAGATGAAGGCAGATATATAAATCCAAATTCATGTCCTATAACAGAAACTGAGATAAAACGTATCATGTAATTAAAGGCGAGCCTTTGCCATAAGTATAAGTAATTACATAACCCTATCGAAATTGTATGTATCATTTTACACTTGTATTAGGTTCTTGTCATGGGATTTTAATTTTTACAGCATAAAATATCCTAACAGTTCAGACTTTGTGTGCTTATGTCATTTTTACACAACTTCACTTTTGCAACGAAAAATATACGTGTTCTCCTTGCTTCAGGAAAGGAAATTGTGACTTTTATTCGGCTAAGAATTTTAACCTTTGATAGTTCTAACTTCAGGCAAATTCTAATCTATAAAGTTAAAATCGTTGCTTAATTAATTACATTTCTTTAAGTAACGACTTTTACTTGTTTATAAATACGACAGTTAATCTCTTAGAACTCTACATAGATAAACTGGACCCTTTAAGTTATGACTACTAGCATTTCGTTCAAGCATATCTAATCTCTGAATTGTTTTGTTTTATGAAAGTGGTCAACAGGATTCCAATAGACCGAATCAACATTTTGGCTGTGACACTTGTGGCTTTCCAATATATAGTAAAATACCATAACTTATCATAACGTACACAGCACATAAGTTTTACGGTGTACGGGTTTTTAACTGTAAAACTCAATCATATATATTATTATATTATATTCAGTTTACTTTAACTATTTTAACGTCTTCACTCTACCGGAGCTCAGACCAGAATGTCATGCTGCCAACAAAAATACAAATCATCGTATCTATCCCCACCCGAAAGACAAGTGGAAGTCAGTTCAGTGACTACTAGAAAAACGGAAACGGATATGGTACTAACAAATACTTCCACTTGACTATCGTAACAATTGCAGTGTGGCAGCCACTACATTTACTACTAATAAACGAAGTGATACACAATATTAATATAACTCTTGAGTTGAACAAGTTTACATAATAATAAACATAAATAATATAGAAAATGGATCATACCTATTTATATAAAAGCTAACACAAGTATGTAAATACAGAAGCAACATACCACTGTAAATGCTACTTTGCTTAAAAGTTAAGTCGCTACCGCATTAGCTTAAAAAGATGAAAGAGTTTAGTTTTAAACCAAACTCGACCATAGGTAATTCACATGAAATATTGATCGCTACAAAAATAGACATGTATTTCAATAGATTATCACATCACACCAATATTATATATGCGAGTTTGTGAGTGAGTTTGTCTATTTGTTACTTCTTCACGCTCAAATGGCTGGAGCAATTTTGGGAAATTTGGTATGGAGGTAGATCCGGCGCTGGATATATGAAAAAAAAATTACTGTATTTAATATAATATACCCGTGTGAGAATGATGAAAAGTGTCCTATGTGTATATAAGCTTGTCCACAAATTGTGCAGTATTTTGTACTTTTTAAGAGGCATTGAAAAAAAATCTTTCGATAATTTTTTCTTTCAGAGAATACAAATATTCTGCACAATTTGTGGACAAGCTTGTGGTTACAAATATCACGCACATTATTAACATTGAAAAGTGTTCGCCAATTAGTTTGATTTATATGTTGTAGTAAAATAAAGGTCGTGACAGTTCAGCAAACTTGAAACCATCTAAAAATATTTTTTTCTTGGCATTTGCAAATCTACAGCTGTAGCTTGTCTACAACACTTTTGCAGACTGGAACTGCACTGATAAGACGCCAGACAGCAAAGTCAGACTTGCAAGGGCAAGTTAGCACCAGAGATAAAGAATTTTTTATGCAACAACTTTTGCCGAGACTTTTTTGACTGAGCGAGCGAAGCTTCTCTGCTATAACTGGCCAAATTGACCTTAATCTCTCCGTATGTTTGTTAGGTTGTGTGTTTGTCTTCCTGTACAGGTCGCATTTTCCTACCGATCTTGACGAAAGTAAGTATGCATGTTTTACTATTCAATATAGTTTATAAGTCGTCGACGATTTTTGAGTGGGGGGTAATTACCTAAAAGAGGGGAAAATTGCTGCGGCACTACAATATCTTCTAGCTTTGATAAGATTTAATAATTTTGTATACCCATTACATATATCGCTGGTTTGGAAGAATACTGTATTTTTACAAAATACTACAATTTCGAGTTAGTTAGACCATGCGATGGAGAATAATCCATATTCTATACTCAGTAAAGATCATATTCGTATCACAATTCTTGTGACTGTGGCGCCACGAAAAGACTTTACGCCATTGGTGGATTTTGGTCGCCATTTTTTTTTGACAGTGATGTTTCACCAGTTGAGACATGAATCTTGAGGCGAAACCACGTTTTTTCTCCGTAAAAGAGTCTTATCACGAAATAATACCCCGAAAGTGTGTTTCATTTTATCCAGTGTAGTGTATTATTTTGTGTTGATTCACTATTCTTTAAAAAAGTCTGCAAATATTCAAATCGCATTTTGAGTTGGGACCTTATTCCAGAAAAAGTAAGTATGAGTGTAATGTAGTAATAAAAAATAATACCGTATTAGATAAAAAAAAAAAAATAGATAAATTTGTCACTATTCTAAATATTACTATTTAACAGATAATTATGACTATGATGTTCTAGTTTTGTTTTTGAATAAGACAGTGTACCCTAAAATATCAAGTACATTTTTCAACTTAATGCCCTATTTCAGAAAAAACAGTTCTCATTGTGTTTTGATGTTTTTTATGTAAGTTGGCATGATTATTATTCTAGGTGGTGAAAAATTTCGTTTTTTTACCAGTGTAAATAAATAAAAGTACCTAGGTATCGATTTTAACTATGTTTTACTATTTACTATTTCAGTGGCAAATCGACGAACGCTTCAAATGTTTAAGAACATCAGTATTCCTATAAATACTAAAGGGATAGAAGAAGATGTTGTAAGTATTATTTTTGATACCCTAAGTTATAATAGCAAGGCTTACCGGGGTTGGTCTGTGGATGGGTGACCATCTTTACATACCTAGACTCTCTGTGTTTCGTAAAGCACGTTAAGCCGTTGGTCCCGGCTGTCATTTGTGGATCTTTGATTTTCGTTACGGTTCGTCAGAAGCCCGGAAGTAGACAACCAGTCTTACCTCGGAATATCGTATTACCAAGTTACTGGGTTGTGGAGGTCAGATACGCTTTCGCTCCATGTGAAATTCTGGTATTCAGCTGCATCCGGTTAGACTGGAAGCCGACCCCAACATAGTTGGGATAAGGCTAGCCAGTTTGATTGACTCTAAGTTATACTTATTGTAAAGACGGAGTATTTCGAATCTTACTTTTCGGAACTGTGATGGTTTGATAAAAACTGCGACGACGCCGACGGCGGTAAGATGTTATTAAAGTTTATTATTATATTTTAATTACTAATTTTCATTGCAGGTTAATTACGCACAAAATGAAGAAAATCGTGTAGAACGCAAAATACTATCATCTTTACCGTATCAAGATAACAATTTTACGGATTGCGGCGATATACAAGATTATTCCTCCGATGACAGCGTTAAGAACCCTAACTACGTAAATTCTATTGATTCTTATTCGGATTCTGATTATTATGATTTTTCTTTCCAAAAAGAGAATCGCAATAAATAAAAACTAACAAAAGTAAATGAAATTGATGGTAAAGTCGACCCCATGATTTCAAGTGAGACTGATACAACTCCCATGTCAATGATTGCACCCATTGAGCCCCATACTTTTAACTATAATGATACTCAGCCAAGTACTTCCAAAATAGTTAAATATATTCCACAGAGTTCATCAAGTTCAAGCTCTTCTTCAGACTCATCAGACAGTTCAGAATCTAGCAGTTCAGATACGGAAACAGAAACAGAAATCTTCCCCAGTGCAAAAAATAGAGACTCTATTTCGTACAGTGGAGATTGTATTGGGGATAGCATTTCGAATATAACCAATACATCGCCTACCTCAAACGTTCGAGCCATAATACCTCAGGATGAAAATGTCACGCAGTCCCCTATAATTGAATACACTAATATCTAACCAAACCATTTCTGAGGGTAGAGGTCACGCTACGACATCAATAGAACCTGTCTCAGTAGACACAACATCGCATAATGAAGAAACCGATAGTAAAATTGGTCGCAAACGGAAGGCTAATCCCATGAACTGGATATGTGTGAAAGCAAAAGTTTTGAGAAATCGCGGTAAATCCTATGTGACTAAAAATAATTAAGTACTTCCTGAAAGACGACTCAAAACTGCATGTGGTGAAAAATGTAAATTCAAATGTAAAGAAAACATCACAGAATTACAGAGACAAAATATTTTTGAAACTTATTGGGATATGGGTGATTTGCAACGGCAGCGCGAATTCATCATGCGACATATTTCAGTTATTAAACCAAGATATTCATACAAAGTACATAATAGTAACAGGGGAACAATTTCTCATTTTATGTGACTGTTGAAGATAAAAGAATCAGAGTCTGCAAAACTTTTTTTAAGGCTACCTTGGATATTAACGATCGAGTAATTAAGACTGTAATACAGAAGACCTCTGACACTGGTATTTTAGAGGAGGATCGTCGAGGTAAACATCAAAACCACGTTCATCTAGATCCGGTAATAAAAGATGGTATTCGCAAGCACTTGGATTCAATTCCAAGTATTGAAAGCCATTACTGTCGTGCAAATACCAAGCGAACATACATAGATGGCAGTAAAACCGTAGCTGATTTACATCGAGACTATGTTGCTGATTGTAAGGCTGCTGGTGTACCATTCGGAAACTATCTTGCGTATTACAATATTTTCTGTTACGAATATAATATGTCATTCTTTCAACCTAATAAAGATCAGTGTGAAGACTGTGCAAACTATACTAATGCAACTGAAGAAGATAAACAAACAATGAAAATTCAATATGAACTACACCTAAAAGAGAAGCAACTAGCAAGAGATCAAAAAGATGAGGATAAAAAGTATACCCCAGACAATTGTATAGTATCAGTATATGATCTACAAGCTGCAATGCCTTGCCCAAAGGGTGATACTTCAACATTTTATTACGTTTCCAAATTAAACTTTTACAATTTCACAATTTGCGATCTGAAAACAAAAGAGGTGAGCTCTTATGTATGGCATGAAGGTGAAGCAAAACGCGGTGCAATTGAAATAGGTTCTTGTGTGCTGAAATACATTAAAAGTTTGGAGGAAAGGTCCAGGATACTGGATTCAAAGCTGGATCTGATATTTTATTCGGATAATTGCTGCGGGCAGCAAAAGAATCACTACTTGATAGCAGTGTACATTTACGCCGTACATCATTTTGATTTTATAAATTCCATATCCCATAAATTTCTTATAAAAGGCCATACACAGAATGAGGGTGACGGCGTCCACTCAGTAATAGAAAGGCGAATTCAAAGAAGCCTCAGATCTGGAGCAATATTTACCCCAGATCAATACACTCAGATAATTAGAAGTGCCAAGAAGACTGGTAATCCTTACAAAGTCCACGAAATATCTCATTCAGACTTTTATGATGTTAAAAGCTTAGCAACAGCGATTGGAAAGAATTATTCAAAAAATTCTGATAAAGAACCTCTGAAATTAACCGATAAATATTACAAGTAGAAATGGACGACACCCAAAATTACACCTTCTCATACAAAACTTTCTATGACCAAGAAAATTTCAAGAGAGTGGTTGTAGATAAGGTAGAAAGAACAAGAAATACGCAAAATAACATTGTATTGACGAAAGCATACACAAGACAGTCTGTGAAAAAAGAAAAAAAGGTCTCTTAGGACTCGTCAGAAAAAATACTATTCCTAAATGTTACTCGCTATTCTATGAAAACCTTTAGAATGTAGGTAATTTCAGTCCTTGATTTTTTTCATTTTTGATTTGTTTAAATTGTGATATAACAGTAAGTTGATCTCATACTGTACACTTGGACCAATTAAAAACCAATACATAGCGTTGACACCAGTGATGTGAGGCCGGTTTCGTAAACAAAATTATGTGTGCACTTGTGAGCAGTAGTTTTATTGTAATTTCGCTCACCTCCGTAAACTACACTAATTTTGGCATGCTTCGATTTCTTGTTCGCAACGCAGTATTAGTTTTTATTAGGTCTGAGACTGTACAAAACATAATTAGTATTAAGTATTAATGAAAGAAGTTTTAAGAATATTTTTTTTCTTTAAGCAAAAGCTGTTACGTTAACTAAAATATTATATTGTTATAATAATAATACTATTTAATAAAAGAAACATACGGTAGGTACAGAACAGTACCTAAATAAGCCTGGCTTTTGAGGTTGTGATTATTATAGTATTAGTGTGGCAACTAACTGTGATTAATAGCCAAATTAAATTTTGATACAGAGTTTATGAAAGTTTCAAGATAGTATATTATAATGATAACTAAGTTGTTTCGTTTTCTATTACTTTATTTGAAAAATGTTTATTTTATTTATCCTAGTTTTCCTGTGTATTTTTAATAAAAGTTTAATTTTTCCTAGGTATGATTTATCTGTCATAAGACTTAATGTGACATTGTATATTTTTATTCTATGTTTTGTTAAACTTCATCTTTTCGTCAAATAATGGCCGTATTCGTGTTATGACTGTATAATTATGAATATGAATGCGTATGAATGTCTTTACACAAAGTGGGACAGTATTCTTGAAAAAAATGTTATGTTTATGCTGAATTACTGCAATAAACATCATTGATGTTGAAAAAAATATGTGACTTTATATGCATCATTACGAAATTGAGTCGGTATACTTCATAAAATTACCAAAGACGTTCTAAAGCATATCGAAGATCCTTTAATTTTTTATAAGTTTTGTTTTACGTTAAGGCTAAAGTCGTAACACGTGTTTTTTAAATAAATATTACAATAAATTTCTTACGTTATTATTTTATTTTCACCAAAAAGAGTTCAATAGGTCAAAAGTTACACAAGTTTGAAATAATAGTAAACTTCAATCAGCTCTGTTGAAAAAAATACCCATTTTGAGTTGCAACAGTATTCATCCAAAGCAACGATATGAGCATAATTGACTAGTGGTGGCCGAGAAGTAATATTCGTCAAAAACATTTATAATCGTAGCAAAAAGTCAAGGTCTTGTCGTAATAAATATTGCTAAAGTTTCTGAATTTTGACGACCTGCAGATCATCAAAACAGCGAAAAAATTGCTGCTGATTAGACTATGCTCGCGAGGTTTACTCTTTGACGACCTACTAGGCAGTATTTTTATTTCTTTAAGTGTTAATTTATTAAAAATATGCTTTCTCTTCCTGATTAAAACCACAAGCGATGGTAGCTCAGAGGTTATAAGTATGAGTCGTGAATTTGATAGAAGCAGGATCGAGATCAGGACAGAAGGGTGCCGCCACAATTTGGAATCTGTAACCTGCAGAACCCTTCGGGAGGAAGAAGTTAAGAACTTTTAACACCTTAGTGCACTGTTCATTTCTAAACTTAACCTAGCCCGGTGCTATCGCCGGCAGTTAGAACCCATTTGCAGACCTGCGCCTTGTCTTGCAAGACTGCTAATATATACCCAGCGAAGCGAGATCATAACCCAAACAACCACTTTTGACCGTATCATCTACAAACATCAAGAGAGACAGTAATCTGAAACACCTTCTCTCACTTAACTAGCAGATAGCTGGTATTATAAGGAGTATCTAAGGCTTTTTGGAGTCCACGCAA
Source organism: Selenia dentaria (assembly GCA_917880725.1). Taxonomy (NCBI): domain Eukaryota; kingdom Metazoa; phylum Arthropoda; class Insecta; order Lepidoptera; family Geometridae; genus Selenia; species Selenia dentaria. Next base: position 24,064,471 of record OU862893.1, read on the forward strand.
GCAAAGCCGCGAACGGGTTAGCCAGTCTCAAATAAAATTATTATACAATCTGCATATTTTTATAATATTAATAATTTAATGATAACCGTCCACATTGTATTAAGTATAACGCCTTAGCTTTTTAATTAAAAGACCGCGACGTGGTTTTTCTAGCAAGAACTTTGCAAAACGTAAGCATATTTTCAAGCTCGTTCTACCTCCTAGATACGAGGTTCGTACAATTTCTGCAATGAAATATAGCACACTAACATAATTATATTGAACCTCTCCAAAATAACTGAATATTACATACTAAATGCTAACTTATGAAGCCTTCGTCGAGTGATGCTGAAGCGTTGACAGAACTTGCATATAAACAGTTAAATTAAAATTGTTGTGGCTATCTCTTCAATAAATCCCTGTAAGTGTCTTTGAAAGACACGATAATACAAATGACGTCATCAAAGTTGCTGTTTTATGCGGCCAGATGCAAATAATTAACAAGTACAATTTGAAAATTTTTATACCGACTTCCATTCTATTCAGTTATTGGAGTGTATCTATAAACTATTGGACCAAATTTGAAATAATTTTGAGAATCGGTTCACCCAGTCGAAAGTTATGAGGTAACAAATATTTAAAAAAAATACAGTCGAATTGAGTACCTCCTCCTTTTATTGGAAATCGGTAGAAAAGCATTTATTAAAATACTTTCATGTTAATATTAATAACAAATTATAAGTAACTTTCATATTCGCGCGCTACACAGTGAATGTTATGTCCAGCTTCTTTCATAATCTAATATTAGTAGGTATATTATTAAGGCTTCCTTCAGTATTTGCAACGGCCTCCATCAAGGTGCTAAGTTGGCAATGTCATTCGACACTGTTGCTTGACATTTAATACGACGACCTAGCTAGAGCATAGTTGTAGGTGACCCTGTCTTAGAAGCAAGGGTCCTCAGGTTCGATCGGTGGCGTGTCAAATGTTTGTGTGATGAGCAGAAATGTTTGGGTTTGTTGTGTGTTATTAGCTGTGTCCATGCCTTCTGCGATACAGGATACATACAGGACCTAGTGCCCCGCACTAGGATTCCCTGTGTGAGAGTGAGAAAATTAAAAAAGAATACCTCAGTGCCTCAAGACAAGAGTCTTCGACTTATATACACTGAATGATTATATATGACTGACTTTTATATATGCACTGAAACGTGGTCTCTTACTATGTGCCTCATACGCAAGCTCAAAGTCGCACAACGAGCTATGGAGAGGGCTATGCTCGGGGTTTCTCTACGTGATCGAATCAGAAATGAGGAGATCCGTAGAAGAACGAAAGTCACCGACATAGCCCAGAAGATTAGCCAGTTAAACTGGCAGTGGGCCGGAAGGTTCTGGAGTGGAGACCATGGACCGGCAAGCGCAGCGTAGGTCGTCCACCGACACGGTACACAGAAGACCTGCAAAAGGTCGCAGGATGACGTTGGATGCAGGCCGCTTCCAACCGGTCCTTTTGGAAAATTATGGGATATTATGTTCAGCAGTGGACGTTCTACGGCTGAGATGACGATGACGATGATGAGCGAGAATGTTGTGTTATTTATTCATTTACTAGCTGTGCCTCGCGGTTTCACCCGCATGGTGATGGATGATGATGATGATAAAATGTATCATATGTGCTTTCCCGGGATACAATATTTAACCTTGCCAAGTTTGATTACGATCGATCGTACGATATGTTCAACTTTATAGGCGTGATAAACTAACAAACAGATAGAGAGAGACATTTTTAATACATACTTATTTATTTTTCTAAAATAAAAGTCCTTATAACATCAGCTATCTGCAAGTGAAAGTCCCGAATAATCGGTCCAGCTTTTTCTGTAATAAGCTGGAACAAACCAACAGACAGACAGACTAAAAAGCTGTTAATTTGGAATTATAAACAGACACTTAAATTGTATTTATCTGTATAGATTCAAACAAACGTCGACTTGATTTTGGTTGCCCTTTATGACTTCATCACACACGTGCTACTTATTTTGCCAGCCACTGTATAAAGTTCGCGTGCAACCTAAGCATAAAGCATTGCTCGGAATGAAAGCGTGGTTATTGTTTTAAATCGCCACCCGCCCATAATGTGACAGTGGGCGGAATGCCTAAACAGTCGGGATGGGAAAAATGTTGGGCGATTTGAAGCAATTTTTCAATTATTGGAATTCTTACGAATAACTTAGTAAAGGCATATTTTTGTAAGATCTTATGATGATATGTCGATGTTTATTACTGTTTTGCATTTTTGCTATAATATTAAGATTAATTTGACTAGTAATACTATGTTACAATTTTCAAACGTTATTATTTGCACGCAAGGTGGTTATTAAGGCACCATGTGGGAGGTGTTTAATGTGACGAACATGGAAACTGACATTGGCACAACGTGCAAGATAGAAGCTACAAAATCACGAACCTTATTTCACCATGAAATTTCATAGCAAATTCTAACAAAATTTCACAATTACAAACCTAAACGCACTATTAGCTTTGAAACACAAATACTAAATAGCCTGAAAGTAATTTGATTCATCATGATATAGGACCATAGCATGTCTAAGGTATAATGTCATTGCGAAGTCAATTAAATTTGAGTTGCTATACACAGCTCAACTTCTTAATTATATTATGTTTAAAAAAACATTAACTTAAATAATACACACTTACACTAATTGTTAAGTTGAAGACTCGAGTAAGCAATGTGACTTTGGCACTATTACCTTTTACACACGCAACCAGCATTCGTCGACCTCAAAAATAAACAATTACAGCGATATAAAAATTCCTCGCATTCTTGACGTCTACGTAAAAACAAACAGAACGTAAAAAGCTTCTAAATAACATTAGCATAGAGTATCGTGTCGTGCAAAGAATGTGGCATGTTATCCTTTACCCGACCGCCTGGTTTCAACGGCATTTCTTTTTATTAGAAAAATGACGCGTTTACTGGAAAATAAACAGAGTTATTGACATATCGCTCGCGCTTTTGTATACTCGACCTTAGAGGCGACTGACTATGAGTAAAACTATATACCCCTATTAACCATTGCTTGTTTACCACTGCCAACACTTGATTCGTTCCCAGACAACATGCAATGTATGCTGCTGTATGTAAAAACTTAGAGATTTTAATTGATTGCAGAAGTTGTTAGTACAGGATAGGTCGCGTGCGCTACTCGCGTGATTTGTTAGGTTGGAAGTCACGCGCGACGTTCAGGAACCAGAGGGAGGCCCTCATGGCCCCCTACGAAACTTCAGTCACACCTGAACGAGAGGGAAACAGAAAATACTACAATACTAAACCAACGAAGAATTTTATTGGAGGATAATCACTACCACCAGCCTATATACCTGCTCTACAGGCCACTCCAAAGAGGAAAGTGTTAGTTTACAAGGCAGCATTTAGAAGATAATCCAAGAACTTTATTCGTCTATTAGTTTAGTAAGCAAGTTCGCGCAAGTCTCTTTCTGCTCAGACGGTCGCCTCTGGCTTGCGTAGGTTTGCGTAGATACGAGTTCATTTCAACTAATGCAGGGGGCGACCGCCATGAAACTAACGCTCCTATCTCACCAACCGGTGACGCTTTGATGCATAGGTTTGACCTAAGTTTAAATGGAGGGAGGGGGTCACTGAGGCCCCGCATACCACCGGGTGCAGTAACATGTCCGACCCCGTTACGCTATGAAACGACAGTTTTATTTCCCTCCAAGTCGAGACAAGAGCTAGAAATCAGATTTCTCGGTTCCGTATTAGGTTGGTTTTGTACACGGTCGTGTAAGATATCGTACTTTGGCCCGAGGCCTTGAATGAAAATATGTTAGAGTAGAAAAGAGCTGATGGTCAGAGATAGCTTAGGGCAATATTGCCTTGTATAATGTAGACGGTATGAAAGGTATAAATACTATATATTACGCTTAGTGAAGAATTTCAATATATAAATGAAATTATAGATAACATTTTATATCACTAATGATATTTGAATAGCACGCAAATATGAATTCACAAATATCCCAAAAGACACTCCGCGGTTTCACCCGCGTGGTGTTGGATATATTACGCTTAGTGAAGAATTTCAATATATAAATGAAATTGTAGATAACATTTTATATCACTAATGATATTTGAATAACACGCGAATATGAATTCACAAATATCCCAAAAGACACTCCGCGGTTTCACCCGCGTGGTGTTGGATGATGATGACGATGATGAATCAGATATAGCGTATGTTGCTCAGGCATAATGTAGCTTTCTAATGCTGAAAAAGTTTTTGGATCGGTTTAGTAGTTTTTGTGTTTCCACAAACAAACAAATAAACAATGAAATCATTCTTTTTTATTATTAGGATTAAGTACTAAGGTACGAATAATGTGGCTTAGTTTGTACCGGCGTTACTATTGCATGAAAAAGTAATTATTGTGACAACTGTAATGTTGCATTTTTTTTAATATATGTCGCTCCGTCCCCATACGACGGTTAAAATCAGATAGAGAGTTAAAATTTGGTGCTCTGACACGGATTGTCAGAAGACGCGGGTTCGAATCCCGTCCGAGGGTGTGAATTTATCTCTATAAAAAATTCAATATTTGGTACGATTATAAGCAGGCGTTAGTGCTTTAGAAAAAGTAATACTATAACTGTAATAGTTGACATAAAATTAAATAAAAAATTATAAAAAGCATTTATTCTCCCTCAAAATCTAACATAGTTGGCTTCTGTAATAAACAATTAAATTTTATTTTACACTATAATGTATTGCCTCTTCGGCGTAGGCCTCCTCTAAATCTGTTCACTCTACTTCTCTTGCCTTCCTCATCCAGTCGGGTCCGATTGTCTTAGAACATATATGTCCCTCCAACTTTTCCACTGCCATCCTTCGTTTCTTTTTCCGTCCAGAAGTATTCACTCTGTAACTCTTTTTGTCCATCTTTCGTTATTTAGTCTGCAGACATGGCCTGCCCATGTCCATTTCAATAGTCTTTTCGTTTGTGTTACATCTGGTGCTTTAGTTCTCTTTCGTATTGCTTTATTACTTACTTTGTCTGAAGTTTTGATTCCTAAAATGCTTCTACGAGTATCTATCTTTCATATGATATTAATAACATTTTTGTAGACATTAACGTCTTTAAAAAAAGGTACTACATCCCTTTGCTCTTTGTCAATTGTTTTCGTAGCGTACTCGATATAAGGATTTTTTCACACCTTTAGCAACATAACGATGTTATTTTGTATTCACCAAAAGCTCAAGCCCGCGGTTAGGGTTGATAGGTGATCGACTCTAATTACCGCTAGGTTATCATCGCTTCAAAATCAATGTAAAAATAAAAACAAATATTGGGCCACTCAAACGAAGTATATAGTGAGTTACAACAGTTATGCATTTACAAATTCTTATCGATTGCCAACGTGACCTTACCCCAATTCTAAAGAATCACCTTCACCATCTTAACACAATAAGGAAGAGGCGCAAAGAGGTGAGCAAATCCTTACCCTAATAAATTAAGGTAGCGCAAAGCCATTCGCTCTTTCATTAACGAATGCCTAAAGAAATTCCCAAATAGTAGGAAGGATAGATATCAGAGCAAGGACATTAATAAAAGATACTTTAGAAACGGATTATTCTCTTCGAGTTTCCGTGGGGGTGACGTCGCAAATTCCTGAAGACAGTTGATTATCGCAAAACGAGCGCTTGGAGGAAAGGTCCTAGATATAATATACGAATATGACACTGGAAATGGCAAATATAGGTATCCACATAAGTATATAGACATTATTTTCAGCTGAGCAGTTTCGTGATTAGAATGTTCGTCTTAAGATCAACGATCGCTAGACAATGAAGACGTTCGGGATGGTTCAACATTTTAGTGAGGCATTTGCATTTCATTGACATTCGGACAAGTTGAGTGCGAGCCTATCCACCAGCATGTACTCGGCCTCCATGTAATAAGAAATGGTCAATACTTCCTCTCATTAAAAAAAAGCCCCTATCCCGGTAGGAAGGAACATAGAATTATGCTATAGACGTTCAGTTATTGGCCATTCGATTGTCCGATTTCTTCAGTGTGTATATGGTATATATCGACTAAGGGATAATATGACAATAGACTTACTCCCAGCAAGAGAACATTACTGGTAAAATGCCTTTTTCATTCATGCCATTTCTTCAGGAAAGCGGCGGTGCAAAGATGTTTGCACTAAAACTATTTACGGACTTTGTTGAAACGTAACTTAAGTCATATAATTAACTTAATTTCTACATACTCACTTTTAAAACCATTATGTTATGGAATTGAGCGAGCAGTGTTGCATTTTTGCATTTAGCAGTTTTGGAGTTTAACAAGTCTAGCCTTTAAAATGATATAGATCCTCTAGATTAAGATGTGCAAATACGAGGGTGAATCAAAAAGTTCTTAGAAGTGCATATATATGAAACCTTTTTGGATCAAGTTCGATATTCAAATTAAAGAGTGTCTATCACACTATATTTATGCAGACTGTCACTTGTTTTTGTCAATTCGTTCGCATGTAATAAATTTTTTGTGCAACGAGTTGCTAAAAAGTCAAAATTATGGATAAAAGTGAGTTACGTGCGGTGATAAAATATCTCAGTTTGAAAAAAATGTCTACGAAGGAAATTTTTTTGGACATTCAGCAGACATTAGGGGGTGATGCTGTACCCTATTCTACGGTTGCGTACTGGGTGGCTGAATTTAAAAGAGGTAGATCAAGCTGTAAAGATGACCCGCGTTCTGGGCGGCCTTCAACCTCCGTTACAGAAGAAAATGTCAAAAAGGTTGAGAATCTGGTTTTGGAAGACAGAAGAATGACTATAAAACATATAGCTGAGATCCTAAAGATATCTTTTGGTAGCGTTCAATCCATTTTAATTGATTCACTGGGGTTCAAAAAAGTGTCTGCAAGATGGGTGCCACGAATGTTAACCGACGAAAACAAAAAGCGACGTTTGGAAATTTCCAAGTGTAATCTCGAAATGTTCCAGCGTGATTCGGATAATTTTTGCCGTCGTCTTGTCACCATGGATGAAACGTGGGTCCACCATTTTGATCCTGAAACTAAAAGACAAAGCATGTCTTGGAAACGACCATCCTCTCCATCCATTAAGAAATTTCGAGTTGCTCCTACCGCTGGCAAAGTTATGGCCTCTGTGTTCTGGGATAGTGAAGGAATCCTTTTTATTGATTACATGCCAAAAGGCCAGACGATTACTGGACCCTATTATGCAAATTTAATCCCGAAAGTGCGTGAAGCGATTAAAGAAAAACGTCGTGGAAAACTGTCGTTGGGCGTGTTGTTCCTTCAAGATAACGCTCCTGCTCATCGATCGGAAGTTGCGCTCAACGCAATCCGCTGTGCTGGCTTCAATCTCCTTGACCACCCACCATATTCTCCGGACTTAGCCCCAAGTGATTTTCACTTATTTCCAAAATTAAAAGAGGAAATTCGTGGAACAAAATTTCACGATAATGACGCGGTTATAGCTGCCGTAGAGGACTTTTTCGAGAGTCAAGAAAATATTTTTTTTTCACAAGGAATAAGGAAGTTAGAAACGCGTTATTCTAAATGCATTGCATTGGAGGGAGATTATGTAGAAAAATAAAATATTATTATTTAAATCTTTGCATTTTTTAATATTGATTCCAAGAATTTTTTGATTCACCCTCGTAGAACGAACAAAGACCATTATTCAAACGTAGTGACATTATTTTAACACATGTTATAATATATATCATTAATACGGGACTGCTATACAAATAACTATACTGTGTAAGAATTGCTTAACGGGCTAAAACTGTAAAGATTTCTTGCGGCCCGTGTAGTTCTAAAATATTTTGTAATTATTTTTATTATTAAGAAAATTTATATCTCTCATCTGCTTTTACTGTTTCACTTCGTTTTTATATTTTGCAATGGCAAGTCTATAACAGTATTTTTAGTATTTGTTAATATATCTGACGCCACTTCCAGATTTTCAAATCGCAAGAGACAACTTTAGAAAACCGTCCACAGAAGCAGGAGTAAAAAAGAATGAATATTACAAATGATTCAATTTGGACCGACATTATTTTTTTGTTGCTCCATTTTGCGAAGACTTGCGATTTCTTTAGATGAAATCACTTATTCGTCTTTTTGTATGATGATAGCAATGAAATTTTGTAGAGATTGCCAAGGGAAATAAAATAACGTTAAATTATGACTACTTGTTTTTGTTATTTATAAATTTAACGTTTACAGGAGTTTTATTTTACAAGAGCAAAACTCTTCTTTCAGTTAGAGAAACATTTTCAAGCTATTCAATAAATATTGCTCGGCCCCCATACGACGGTTGAATTAACTAGATAGTTAAATTCAATGAATTTGTCGCCTAGCGGTCATGGGGTTTGACACTGTCGGAAACGCGGTTTTGAATCCCCTCCGAAAATTGTAATTGTAATTTTTCACTGTAAAATAGTAAGGTTTTGGTCTAAATGAATTATATGATCATGTTCTTCTTATTATTCATATCGAAGACTCCACGTCCAGCAGAGAGTAGATGATGATTATACCTACCTGTTTCAGTAATCTAGTAGGTAAGTTAGATGTTTCAACATCAGGAGATTATTTGATTCATATGGACGCGTGTTTGATACTCTTCAACGCCAAAATTACTGAACCTATTAACAACACTCGTTGTAGTTCCTGGCAAAGTAGGTTGTTTTCTGCGAAATCTATTGTTTTATTTATTGTTTTATGGCGAATCGCGAGTCAACGGGTTTAAGCAGATTTTATTAGATACGAAATTATTTTGTAGAATTTTTACATAGACAATGTGCAGTCACACAGACTTTATATTGTGGAAAACGTTAAAACGAATAGTCCTTTTCCCCAAGTGAGGTTCAGGGTTCAACTGATTCTAAATGAAACGCCTAATTAAATTTTACTATTACGTCTTGCGTTCTACCTTGGAGTATTGTTACTATATTTTCTCTATATGTTTGTGACGTACCTAACACGTTATCTAAATATAATGAAATATGTCGAATAAAATCGTTATTTTTTCTTTGTGATGAGATGGAAATGTTTTCTTTTGATAGCACTGCGCCTATTCATTACACTTGGAGCGCTACACAGAGCATTGCAACCATACAATCGTTACACCGAGATATAAGTTTTTAAAACCTGTTCGATCAGTAATTTTACTAACTGCAGTGTCTTTTACACTCTGTCTGTACTGTCTCAGCACTGTAGTGCTGAGGTTTTGCACAAGAGGCGTTCCTCTTCAAAAATTGGGTTTTCTTGTCCATCACATATTGGATAGCCGCAACGAATCAGACCAATGTTCTTTTATTAATAAATAATCAGTTAAAAACATATTAAACTATCCATGACCTTATACTTCTATTAAGTATGTATAATCAATATCCAAAAAAAGAGGATTATACCAATTCAATTACAGTTTAATTTTAATGAATGATAAAATGATTTTAATAATTAGACGATAAAACTTAATTAACATTATTGAGTTATGCCCAATAATGCAATAACAATACATCCAATCCAATCCAAAGCGTGGCAGTTACTCTATTTTTGTCATGGTCTATTTAGTTATTTTCACCTATTGCATTTCGAATCAAACGATGGAAATAAACGCTGCAACACTGATTAAAAATAATTTCATTAATCGCTTTTAGCCATTGTATAAATAGCTCTGTATTTGCGCGACGCGCAAATGAAAGAGCTTTTTCTTGTTGATTACGAATACAAAAGTGTGGTTGGAATAAGCAAGGAGCTTGAGTAAACGGTTTGGTTTTTTTATGATGCCCGGCTGTAGTCTACTTGAAGCTTTGAAGGTGGAGGTGAATAAATTGTCTGAGGCGACCTACTTACGTTTAATCGTGTGAGCGAGAGTCATGCTATAATACGCCTTGACACAAATGCAGGTGTATCTGTGCCATGTCAATCCATTTTTGCGGTAGCAACCAAAGAAATCTATGCAAGATTCATTTGATAAAATAAATTTACGTACTATTTAGACGTGCTAATACCCCCCCGAGTGCCCGGTTTGTTCCAAAGGCTGTTCCGTATTCTTCTATTGGCCTATAGTAAAATAGTGAAAAAACATATAGGCGCACATTAAACATCGCAGGGCATTACACAAGTCGTGGAGTGCTCACTGGAGTCACATTACTTAATTCCTCCATCCCCATTCCATCCAACTACCAGACATACAGCGATGCGCCCATGTTCATATTCCACCATTGTGCACGAAGCGTATCGTTTCCACATTCTTAATGCGTACGGTTAAGGAGTGAAATATATTGGCGGAATCTGTGTTTCCACATACTTAGAATATGGGCGTTTTTAAGTTGTGAGAGAAAAGTTCTAGGCAGACGTGGTACATCAACACAACAAAGTATACAATATGAACAAACATAGAAAAGCAACGGGCTCTCAATGATAACAGTTGATGGCATACATCATGATAGTGCTTAGTAATAGTTGAAATCCGACTGCCAGAGGAGGGTTACTTTTTAAGGTGTATCTATATATGTAAGGATGTAATAATAATAGTTGTAAGTTTTCTTTTTATTTTAGTAAAAAATGTGTTATAAAATGCAGTCTCTTCATTGGAGTTAATTTAAAGTTCAACTATAAAATTACTGTACGATTCTTAGGATCAATGTTCTGATGTGTAAACGGCCTAGAAGGATTTTTATAAATGAGGCACCATTATATGTTGTCTTTTCACGCGAGTGACTTAGATATACTGACTATGATCTGTCATATGTTGTATATTTTAGTATCACAAAATACCAAAAAGCCTCATGACGCAGACCTAATAAGTATAAACACGTAATCTATGTGGCAGGTCGTTTATTTTAGCTTACCAGCTCGACCTCCCCATAGCAGATGTACGAGTAGTGTTCGCGCATTTTTTTTTTACTTTTATTTTCACCCAGCACTCGTCAGAACGAGATTATAGTCTCATTCTGGTTTTTGTCGTTATATTTGCAGCCGCTTCTTCATTTTTTTTTAAATATTTTATGTACATATTATTGTAACTAATCTCGTCAGCATAGTCAATACTCGTATTTACTTGTACTCGCTAGTATAAAAGTTAAGATTAAGATAGTACCTAATACCTTTTTGCGTATTTACTCGCAATGTGTCCTTCAGGACATGAGTCCTTGGACTTTAGCTCAAGTCCGCGATCGCTGCGATTTTTCAATAATCTAGTCCGTACTGCAGTGCTTCTGGACATGGACTTGCATTAATACTTCTATTAGATTAAAAAAACTTATTTTTTTTATTGCATAGATATGATACTATCGAGCGATTACAATAGTTAGCCGATCACACTTCGAAATTTTTGAATGAGATTATGCATGTTTGTTACTGCTTCAGACTGAAATCTTTCAACTTTGGATGGAAGCGATGGCATGGAGATTATCACATACCCAGGATTAAGATGTAAGTAGAACTACTTGTCACGATCCAAATAGAAGTATCTGATATATATAACTCCATGTACGAAGATGCAGCAAGTTTGTGATATAATTTCATATATGATCATATTTCATTGCATAAATGCTGTATTTGTTTGTATATTTAAAAACTATTTCGATACTGACCAACATTACGAGAAATTTAAAAATTAAAGAAAAATTATGGAATGAAACAGAGGAGATGTCACGGAAAAAGATTTTTATTTGGATTTTAAGAGAGAGAGAGGATGGATTCCTGAAAAAGAAAACCAATTATTATTTTTAAGATTGGATCGATGCTATAAGGCCAATAATAATAAAACGATTATCACTATTTGTCGTATATCCCCATAGAAGAATGGATTTTGGAATGGGATAGACTTGCCATCGACCATGGAGCAATTGGGCTTGAGAAGGACTGGCTCGATGTCATAGCATAGGCCAATAATAATGAAGAGTTCGGACTCCGTAGAGTGAAACTTCGTCAGGTCACGTTATAGAAAGAGGGACTCCGTAAAGTGAAACTTAGTCAGGTCACGTTATCTATTTATTATATTTATATTACTAATCTTACTTTTTATTTATAGCTAGCTAGGTATTCTTCTCAATGTAAGTATTTATAACATTACAATTACCTAGTTAAATAACGAGAATTGGCAACAAAAACGGGGCCTAACCCAATGATGTTAATATAAACTGAGGTAGACACGCCCTACTGCGCTCGGCTTGGCGACATCAACACAAGCTAGTTGTCTTGCTTGAGTCAACTTAGTTCCAGCCTGTCTGGCAACGACGCAGCACGTGTACTACATTTAGGAAAAAAGCCTTCTTATGTGTGAGTCACTGCAGAACATATACTGGAACAAGTGTAAAAAACAAGAATGATGTATCTTTTCATTTGTAAGTATTGTTTTTCTATGTTATTTAACAAAAATGCAAATCCAAAAATTGTATTTTAATTTAAAATAACTCCTGCGACGTTGCCGCTTCGCCATCCACGAGAACAAGACAAGTAGCGAGCGACAGAGAGAACTAGTCTGTCATTGGCGGTCGAATGGTTGGTCACAGGCGAACGTTGTTATTAATATATTGATCCCTTTCTGACAACTAGGATTCATATACGAGTATCTTCGTGCTCTTTTAATCTTGTCAATGTAGTTAATGTCGTTGTGCGAGTGGAGTACTTTAGCTATAGGTAGGTATAGCATAAAATTTGCTATGTTTATACTTCATATTCAAGGAGTAAAACGCCTCTATTATTCAATCTCATTGGGCCTAACCTAGTTTTTTAAGCAATTGAAAATGTTTCTTGAGAAAAAAAAACTTCCTCATTTTATTTTTACCATGAGTATAGTGATAGTGACACTGAATTCAAAATTTCCTTGCACTCCTGAAAATCAGCCAATACATCTGGAAAACAGAACACGAAGCTGGAGTTAAAGGAAAATTGGTACAAATAAGCGACGAGGAACGTACGAGTGGGTACTTAAGTTTTACGTTGCTTATTTGAAATTGTAGTGAACTTTAGTACTTTTGCAGAGTCTGCATGGCAAAGTATCACATCTTTGTGAGTTATTTAACAGCTAAGTAGTGCAAATATTACTGTGTTCCTCTTTGAAAGGCCATGTTACCAGTGAAATTACAGGACAAGAGATTAAAGGTCTATTTAGACCTGAGCGTTATTCGCTACCGCTGTGGGTAGCGAAAACCACGCAGAACTCGATGGGTAAATAGTATGAAGTTCCATAACTGCAGCGAAACTTGTACCGCCTAGTGAGGCGATATTTTCTCTTGTTTGGCGAAACTAGTTCCACCGCCCTGCTAACCGTAGCCAACGAATATAATATCTCTACCGCGCTTGGTGTAAACAGTGTAATTAACGCATACCCTTTCGGATTTCTCTATCGCTCGTAGTAGCGGTTAACGCCCAGGTTTGACTAGGCCTTTAACATCTTATATTTCTGTGTGACGAGCGCATTGCACTGTCATGCAGGGTTTCAACAGTCGCGCGATTCTCTAAGTGCAAACATCGTTGCATCTTTGACAACATCCGTGAAACAAATTACGAGATAACAAGAAACGTTAGAAATAAAAAACCTCATGTACAAGAGCGATATCTCAACCGCCGTCAAAGATGTCAAAGTATTTGACATCGGTGAGCTCGTCAACGAACGCATTGACGAATCATAATAGAATCGCACGGCAGTGTTCACGAATAACGATGTAACTCTGACGTAACGTCTTGTTCACGTGAAACAGTACAAACTGTCATTTATATAGGGAATCTGTGACAAAGATAACTCATAGTATGTACGCCGAAGTGTGACGCATTGATGCCTACGATACGAATACTTTTTCGCGAATTGTTTGAGCTGCGACCTCTGGTGTAGTTTAAATTCTGGACGGCACTGAAGCGCTGAACTATTATGGGCAATGGCTTGCTCGTCTAATTACCCAGTTTCGTAAAAAATATATTTGGAGCGAGTATAGTTCTGTACGAGTAATAAAGCAAACGTTCACAAACTCTCAAACCTGCTCTAGGATTCTCTGTGCCGTGGGAGGCACAGACAGGACGGACACATCAATACATCACAAGCATTCAAGAACCAAGAACAAACATTACTTCTAACCTCAGCATAATCTTTTTTTTTATATGGCTTGTGTGGAGTTGCGCAATTTCGCCAATGTCGTGTGGATAAAGAAGAAACAAACGAAGGAGATTGGTCGATGACCTCAGCATAACATACGTATATACGAGTAACAACATGGAAAAAAAAACATTATAAAGGATATGATTACAAATTTTAAAGGCACTAGATGAGTTTAGTTTTTTTTAAACGGAATAGATTATCATCTTACTTGTGTGAAACTGAAGAACATTGTTTATAAGGTTGCTATCTCATGTTATAGTATATGGCCGCGTTTTGACGATAAGAGTTGACTCGTAAGAGCGTACTATGACAGTGTAGCCTACATCCTATATCATACAACATTATTGTCCGAGTGCACTCGGATGCCTCGTTACCACGAAACAACTATCATCAAGGTGGCCGTCAGAGTACACTACGTCAGACAGAATCCACTCTTATCGTGAGAACGAGCAAACATCGTCGAATCTTTGACAAAATCCGTGAAACAAATGACGAGATGACAAGAAACGTTGGAAAAACAACCTAATATAAAAGAGCGAGATCTCATAAAGTATTAGACATCGGTGAGTTTGTCGACGATCGCAACGCCGAATCATTAGAGAATCGCACGGCTAATATGAATGAATGAAAAACAATGAAAACACATAATGAGGTTCATGTAGGTAAGTATAGAAATTAGCGCTGTGAAACTATTAAAACCTACTTTGATAAAAATACTAAGTACTAATAAATGAATACAGGTTTTTTTACGTGTAGTATTTATAAGTGTTAACTATAATATGAGTTTGTAACTTTATACTAATATATATACATTTTTTTCTCAATAAAGTACAATTTATCTTAAGATTGCCACGTATGATGTGCTCTTGAATAGTGTATGTATTTGACTAACACTGAAATGACTGAATTTAGTTTCCATTCCATATTCTTAAGATTTGTAGCAAGTTTTTCAGAACTTTGAAATCGAATTCACTTTAACGTTCTTACATGCCCGAGTATAGGGCTACCATCCGTTTGCGTTTTGTAAGACAATGTTTAATTTAAATAGGTACTGCCATAATAATCATACTTTTGTTAATTAATTTAATTACAAGAAGTTTAACACTAAACCCACTTCACAGTTACGATTGGGTCTCCCATATAATCTCATATACTACGCACTTTAAAATACAAGACTGCAAAAATATTAAAATGTATACATTAACTAATTTACTTAAGACGCGGTTAAAATAATTTACGATGCTTTACGTAAGGTTGAAAATAGCTTGTTAGATTGGAAGATGTAATGCGAAAATGCGTTAATATTGTACGTTTTCTTTATATTTTTCGATATATACTAACACAATTGAAAAAACTGGTGGTTATTACTTTAGTACTATACATTGGCTAAGTGTTACCTAAAAAAATATATAGTGTTATCGCTGAAAATTCTGAGAGTTTGGACGTGAAAGTTTATTTTTGTGAAACTATTCAGGATTGTTTTCTGCTGAAAGAGAGTTATATTTATGAATTCTATTCGGTTATTACTCTTTTCCTTTTCCTTTTCTAACCTTTGTATTTTTTTCATAATATAATATAGATCTATTTCGTTACACTAGGTGTTTAAAAATTCTGCTTTTTCTTTAATCAGGATACGAGCGCGCCTTAATACAATTAACTTGTATAAGTTTTCAAACTAACATAGTTGAGTTTACTCGTGAAGATGCAATTGTGGCGAAATATCAAAGGCTCAAAATAAATACATTACATGGTATATATCCCATTCCTTTAGTTACTTCGTGAAATAGCATCAAACACAGAAAATAGTCAGTTAATAATCATTGCCAGTTTAACTTATTATTGAGAACTATTATTTCGAATATTTCTGTTTAACTTAGTTAACTAAGATTTCATTTCACTTGCAGTTTATAATTTACGAAAAATTTGGTCCCCCGAAGCTCATGCAGGGGCTGAGAAACCAGGAGTAGGTACGTTTCTGGCTAGACGCCAGGCTTGCCAGTACTCGTCTTTTACATTTAATGCTCTTAAGTTTCATGTAGTGGGCTACACAACTTATGAGGTCGAACATTAATCTTATATATTTTGTTAAGAGGTTTACTTCAAAATTGCTTTCTTGAAAAATCGTTGGGGCTACGAGTACTTTCAGTTCATTTAAAAATATATAAGATGAAATGAAAATATATATTTAAATATATTGTTAAAAAATCACGTTAGGGATTGAATAAGTTTTAAATGCCGTGGCGGTGCCGGCTTAGAATAGCACCCCCCCAACTCTACCCGTGGGTGCCGTAGAAGCCGGCTAAGGGATAACAAATCAGAAGGTGGGCATCAGCACCTTCCCAGTCAAACACACACAAACTGCGCTCGCCAACCCGCCTGCCAAGCGTGGCGAGTATTGGCAAAAACCCCTCAATGGATTGGACAAAAAGAACCAGGCCCCCAGTCCCCGGCAGCCCCGCTATTCCTGGCTACGGTAGCGGCCACGGTAACGGTGGGGCAGGGGGTGCTAAGAATCCCCGGCAGACGCCCGGCTACCACCCCCAACGACGACGACTGGCCCTGGTAACACACAACATACGCACGATGAGGACAGACGAGAAGATATATGAGCTGGAAGAAGAAATGAGTAAGCTACGCTGGGACATTGTGGGGTTATCTGAAGTCCGTAGAGCGGGTGAGGACACGATAACCCTAAAATCAGGTAACCTACTCTACCACCGGGAGGGCGACCAACAGTCCCAAGGTGGTGTCGGGTTTCTCGTCCACAAGTCCCTTACTAACAACATAGTTAAGATCGATAGCGTTTCCAATAGGGTCGTATACCTAATACTCAGAGTATCCAAACGATATTCGCTGAAGGTCATTCAGGTATACGCACCGACGAAGTCGCACCCGGATGATGAGGTGGAGGATATGTATGAGGACATTAGTCGGGCCATACATACCTCTGAAACGCACTTTCTAGTTGTTATGGGGGACTTCAACGCGAAGTTGGGTAAGAGAAGCGAGGATGAGTCGAAAGTGGGGCAATTTGGCTATGGACAACGGAACCGTAGGGGACAGAGGTTGGCCGACTTCCTGGAGAAAGAGGGACTCTTTATGATGAACTCTTTCTTTCAGAAGCCACCTCACAGGAAATGGACCTGGCTGAGTCCCGATGGTTCCACGAGAAATGAGATTGACTTCATTATGACCACCAAAAGGCAAATATTCACTGATGTCTCCGTGATCAACAGGGTTAAAACCGGTAGTGATCACCGAATGGTAAGAGGCACGGTGAATATTAATGTCAAACTGGAGAGGTCTCGTCTGATGAAGTCTACGCTCCGACCTACTCGTGCCCATATTCAAGACCCCGAGAGCTTTCAACTTGAGCTATCCAATCGCTTCGATTGCCTTGAGAACATCGCTTCAGTGGACGAGATCAATAACAGGTTAGTAGAAACTGTCCATACAGTGGGTTCCAAGTACTTTAAACCCCACCGTACAGATAGGCCACAGAAACTCTCCAACGATACCCTCAACCTCATGGCTGAACGACGCTCATTGAAACTGCAGTCTTCGGATGATGCTGAAGCATATAGGCTGCTCAATAGACGAATATGGAAGTCCTTGCGACACGACATTCGGATCTTTAATACAAACCGTATTAAAGAGACGATAGAGCGGAAAAAAGGCTCCAAAGTGTTTGCAAGAGACATGTCTATTGGGCAAAGCCAGTTGACGAAGCTGAAGAGAGGAGACGGCAGTGTAGCGTCGACCAAAGCGGAAGTGTTAGGAGAGGTCGAGAGTTTCTACGGACAGTTATACACCTCGGTCGCTAAACCTGTTAGCAGCTCGGCCAAAGACCCAAGAGCCAAGCTGACCCGACATTATACCGAAGATATCCCGGACATCAGCCTGTACGAGATTAGAATGGCCTTGAAACAGCTTAAGAACAACAAGGCGCCTGGTGACGACGGTATCACATCTGAGCTTCTGAAAGCGGGTGGAACACCGGTACTTAAAGTCCTTCAGAAGCTCTTTAATACCGTCTTACTCGAAGGTTCAACGCCAGAAGCATGGAACAAAAGCGTGGTGGTGCTGTTCTTCAAGAAAGGTGACAACACTTTACTTAAAAATTACAGACCCATCTCGCTTTTGAGCCATGTTTATAAGCTGTTTTCGAAGGTCATAACGAACCGTCTCAGTCGCAGGTTTGATGAATTCCAGCCTCCGGAACAAGCCAGTTTCCGAAAAGGCTATAGTACCATAGACCACATCCACACGCTACGGCAAGTTATACAGAAGACCGAAGAGTATAACTTGCCTCTTTGTCTAGCGTTTGTGGACTATGAGAAAGCCTTTGATTCGATCGAGACGTGGGCAGTGCTTGAGTCTCTCCAGCGGTGCCGTATTGACTATCGGTATATTGAAGTGCTGAAGTGTTTGTATAAAACGCCTACATGTCAGTCCGAGTACAGGAGCAGAGTTCGAAGGCAATTCCATTGCAAAGAGGCGTGAGACAGGGAGACGTTATATCTCCGAAACTGTTCACCGCTACATTGGAAGACGCCTTCAAGCTTCTGGAATGGCAAGGACTTGGCATCAATATTAACGGCGAATACATCACTCACCTTCGATTTGCCGACGATATTGTAGTCATGGCAGAATCCATGGAAGACCTCAGTACAATGCTCGAAGGCCTCCATCGAGTTTCCCAACGGGTAGGTCTTAAGATGAACATGGACAAGACGAAAATTATGTCTAATGCCCATGTTGTACCTACCCCAATATCAGTTGGGAACTCAGTTCTCGAAGTTGTTGACGAGTATATCTACCTGGGACAGACAGTCAAACTAGGCAGGTCCAACTTCGAGAAAGAGGTCAATCGTCGAATCCAACTCGGCTGGGCAGCGTTCCGGAAACTTCGCGAAGTCTTCTCGTCAAAAATACCTCAGTGCCTCAAGACAAGAGTCTTCGACCAATGTGTGTTACCAGTGATGACTTATGGCACTGAAACGTGGTCTCTTACTATGGGCCTCATAGATAAGCTCAAAGTCGCACAACTAGCTATGGAGAGGGCTATGCTCGGGGTTTCTCTACGTGATCGAATCAGAAATGAGGAGATCCGTAGAAGAACGAAAGTCACCGACATAGCTCAGAAGATTAGCCAGTTGAAGTGGCAGTGGGCAGGGCACATAGCACGCAGAACAGATGGCCGATGGGGCCGAAAGGTTCTGGAGTGGAGACCACGTACCGGTAAGCGCAGCGTAGGTCGTCCACCGACACGGTGGACAGACGACCTGAGAAAGGTCGCAGGACGACGTTGGATGCAGGCCGCTTCCAACCGGTCCTTTTGGAAAATCATGGGGGAGGCCTATGTTCAGCAGTGGACGTCCTACGGCTGAGATGATGATGATGATGATGATCCATCCAAAATTTTACTTTTATACAAAACAGGCCACAGCCCCACGTATGCCTTTGTAAAGGACCGGATAAAATCGGTGAAACAAATGAGATAGTAATAATAATATGAGACAGTATCCACACAAGCTCTTAACTCAGGAAAAATAAAAAATACAAAATAGTGGAAAAAACAGAAACATTTTGGATTGATCGTGGCATGGTAAATCTTTTACAATGTATGTGCCTGTACTATGTAAACCAGATGACTGATACACACTTATGTAAATTTACACAACACAGACATAGGTCAAACATACATGTTGTGTTGATGTTACAACATACGGTTCCGTTGTCCATAGCCAAATTGCCCCACTTTCGACTCATCCTCGCTTCTCTTACCCAACTTCGCGTTGAAGTCCCCCATAACAACTAGAAAGTGCGTTTCAGAGGTATGTATGGCCCGACTAATGTCCTCATACATATCCTCCACCTCATCATCCGGGTGCGACATCGTCGGTGCGTATACCTGAATGACCTTCAGCGAATATCGTTTGGATACTCTGAGTATTAAGTATACGACCCTATTGGAAACGCTATCGATCTTAACTATGTTGTTAGTAAGGGACTTGTGGACGAGAAACCCGACACCACCTTGGGACTGTTGGTCGCCCTCCCGGTGGTAGAGTAGGTTACCTGATTTTAGGGTTATCGTGTCCTCACCCGCTCTACGGACTTCAGATAACCCCACAATGTCCCAGCGTAGCTTACTCATTTCTTCTTCCAGCTCATATATCTTCTCGTCTGTCCTCATCGTGCGTATGTTGTGTGTTACCAGGGCCAGTCGTCGTCGTTGGGGGTGGTAGCCGGGCGTCTGCCGGGGATTCTTAGCACCCCCTGCCCCACCGTTACCGTGGCCGCTACCGTAGCCAGGAATAGCGGGGCTGCCGGGGACTGGGGGCCTGGTTCTTTTTGTCCAATCCATTGAGGGGTTTTTGCCAATACTCGCCACGCTTGGCAGGCGGGTTGGCGAGCGCAGTTTGTGTGTGTTTGACTGGGAAGGTGCTGCTGCCCACCTTCTGATTTGTTATCCCTTAGCCGGCTTCTACGGCACCCACGGGTAGAGTTGGGGGGGGTGCTATTCTAAGCCGGCACCGCCACGGCACAGCCGGCACCGCCACGGGTATGTATGGCCCGACTAATGTCCTCATACATATCCTCCACCTCATCATCCGGGTGCGACATCGTCGGTGCGTATACCTGAATGACCTTCAGCGAATATCGTTTGGATACTCTGAGTATTAAGTATACGACCCTATTGGAAACGCTATCGATCTTAACTATGTTGTTAGTAAGGGACTTGTGGACGAGAAACCCGACACCACCTTGGGACTGTTGGTCGCCCTCCCGGTGGTAGAGTAGGTTACCTGATTTTAGGGTTATCGTGTCCTCACCCGCTCTACGGACTTCAGATAACCCCACAATGTCCCAGCGTAGCTTACTCATTTCTTCTTCCAGCTCATATATCTTCTCGTCTGTCCTCATCGTGCGTATGTTGTGTGTTACCAGGGCCAGTCGTCGTCGTTGGGGGTGGTAGCCGGGCGTCTGCCGGGGATTCTTAGCACCCCCTGCCCCACCGTTACCGTGGCCGCTACCGTAGCCAGGAATAGCGGGGCTGCCGGGGACTGGGGGCCTGGTTCTTTTTGTCCAATCCATTGAGGGGTTTTTGCCAATACTCGCCACGCTTGGCAGGCGGGTTGGCGAGCGCAGTTTGTGTGTGTTTGACTGGGAAGGTGCTGCTGCCCACCTTCTGATTTGTTATCCCTTAGCCGGCTTCTACGGCACCCACGGGTAGAGTTGGGGGGGGTGCTATTCTAAGCCGGCACCGCCACGGCACAGCCGGCACCGCCACGGCACAATTGGATGGATGGTGACATGGACATAAAAGATTTACTTTTACAATAATGGGTATAATCGCAAGGCTATTTATATGAATTTATAAGTCATAGGGGATCTCCCCTATGACTTATAAGTGGGCGATGGACGAGACTACGGCACGTGCCAATTTCAGTCCAACATTAAATATTTAGACAGGTGGTAACTTGCCACCCACTAAAGGGCCACCATCAATGATGACAAAAGGAGCAACATTGGTGTGGATAGCTAAAGGGTGTCGAGAGGTGTGCTGCGGTTTCACTAGAGCGCTAATTCCGGCGTTATGCCCTTTAACACTTCCATCTTTGTAGCTTTTTGGTACTTGTTCTTCCGTTGCGTCTCCACCCCAGACAGCCAATTAAGGCAAGCCAGGGGTCAGGGGTCATATTTATCCCCAGGAAGAATCAGGGTCCACTGTCACTGACAGCTCACCACAAAGCCGCCTCTGCGGTTATACTATTATTTGTTTATTATTAGTATTATTAATACTAATATATTTTATTATTCATAAAACGTAATGAGCAAAATATTATCCGTTCGTATTTAATACTACGTCTTCTTTTAATATTTAATCCAAGGCTCAGCAAGTTTTTATTATGCTCGCGTCGTTTGTCACCGGGAGACAGAGGAAGCGTTAATTTGACATGGGAACGTCGCCCGCAGTGACCCACTTGCGTGAGGATTAGGTTATTTCGCGTGTTACCTTGTCTCAGTTTTTTGGTTATAAATTGTGCGAAAGTGACGCAGGGGTATAAGTTTTGATGTTTCCAAGTTCTTCAAAAGTTACCTGTTTGAAGGCAGTTTTGTTATCAAACTTTTGGTATTATTTTAAACGTTGAACATTATTTACAGATAAGATGATAAAAAAACGGATTACGTTGCTTTTTTGCTGTGAACTTACAAATTTTTTGACACTTCTTTTTCTGCGGCAGAAGTTCCCTGAAATACATATATAGTTAGTCAGCGTTGGCCTGGAAATGAGGAATAATCCTGAATCCGCCCGGCTATGACTACATGTGGAAAAGTCCTATCGAAGAATAAAGGCTGAATGATTCATCAACGCTGAACCTAAATGACTAATAATATGTATACTACGCCCTGCCAGCGTTTTTGAGCAAGCCATCTAGTCCATTTGAATACGGTCCTGTGTTGCCGGTGATTATTATAGAGTGATTTAACGTACAATCATTCGCATAAAATGTCAGTGATAACTAAAAAAATAGTGCCTGCATAGAGAGAGAATATCTGCGACTGCGGCGGTACCCAATAAACACTTGCCAAAGATTGGAGCAAAAAAAAAAGTTATTTCTCAAATCATAATTACAAATCCATGAAATCCACAAATATCCTTACGTATACAAAGTACGACGCCCTTCTCTAACAAATTGTTGTTATTAAACTGCTAAATATCCCTGATGTTTTCCCAAATGAATGGGTACGTGTTCAAAACTGACAGACGAAAAGTTTATAACTAGGAAACTAATTGGTCCTTCGAGCCTTGATAGTCGGAGTAGATGGTTCTCCAGGGTATGAACGGGACATTATATTTGGAAGCATGATATTTGAGGAAATAATGTAAGTTTTTGAAATGTGTGTGTGTTGAAAACTGTATTCAATAGTAAAGGTAAATTACAATAACAGGTAATAGATTGTTAGGGTTTTTTAAATTTTTATAATTGTTTTGTAAAGTGTAGTTACCATCAAGATTTTCTTCAACGTCAAACTTAGATCAACTACTGAAGTTACTATTTGAAGCGATGATAGCCTAATGTCTATGAAGGTTGGTTCCCAATCTGATGGGCACTGGATCAATTTTAACTTCGGGTTTGCACTCTAACGGCCTTATTAATAAAGTTAGAGTAAAACAAGAGTAACTATACTCCGAGTATTTAGACTGGAGTAAACAATTTCATTATTAATAAACACAGAGTAAGTAATGAGTAAGCTACTCCGACTCTACTCTCGGAGTAAAAGTTATACCTAGGGGCTACCTAGTATAGCGAGAGAGTAATAGTGTCAATGGCGTAATAATAATTGCATATCTTTGATTTGTTTACCTAGACGCGTCGTTTTGTGGTGTTTTCTGGTAAATCTACAGTAATATTATAAAGAGGAAAGTTTTGTATTTTTGTATGTAACGAACAAACTTAAAAACTACTGGACTGATTTGATATATATACTTTTGCCGTTACAAAGCTACATTATAACTGAGTAACATAAGCTATATAATATTTTCAAAAAGTTGGGGAACCGTATGAAAACTTCGATAGTGTAAACCAAAGTGTGAAAAAATACCAAAACAACATTCTTATATCGCGTACGGTGCGGAATCTATTGACAATAGAGCAAAGAGATGTATTGTAGTTTTATAGAAGAAGTAAATGTCTACAAAAATGTATGCAATGCCATATGTCTAACTGTTACATTTATGTCCGTTTAAAATAATAAAAATCCGTGCTAAAATAATGCAATTTTAACGCCGGTACTACCTGGTTTGTGGCAGAAAACAATTTCTTTTGTTTATTTGTTGTAAATGTATGTATCTTTTTTTATTTTATTTTTTTGCTACATATACAATTTTGTCTAACTAGGCCACATATTTCAATCTTTGGTGTAAATCTTTGTCTACTCTAATAATAATGAGGAAAGATTTGATAGTTTTTTTCTAACAGATAAACGCAAAAACGACATAACCAGTTAAAAAAAATGGTTCTCCAGTAGTAAGCTATAATATGCCTAAGTAACTCAGACGATAACACAATACAAATCACCGTGAATGACATCTTAAACCAACTTTTCAGGCTCAAAAAGCTTCAAAACTGTCTATAATGATGATGTCGCTGTCAAAAGATGTTGGGTTTTCTCTTTTATTCGTGTGTTTTGTTTTTTAATGCAAGGGTCACCATAGCATAATCGCTACTCCCGGCGTAAGGAACGCTTTGTTAGTCTGAGTTAACTCCGTGTTTATTAATAACGTAGTAAGTCCGAAGCTACTCTTTGGCTAATCTGGTATTAACTACTCCAAGCGCAAGTGTGGGAGTAGGCCATTTTTATTAACCCTAGAAAGATAACCATATTCTATCTTACATAAAAGATAACCATGCGCTTCGGAGGCGCCACGGTATTCAAATGCTTATATTTAAATTATTTAGCAAGATTTGTGTGATTTGATTTTACAATTTAAATGGTATTATAGGTGACAAATTTTTATAAACGAAAAATATTGTACTTTAGGTATTTTTGTTTATTATTAATAATTGAAACCAAATGAGCAGACCTCTAAAAAACTAACAAAAATCACGAATATCGCTTAACTATCATAAAATATTGTATTTTACTATTAATATGTATAGTATAAGTCAAATATAAGTATAAAGTCTAGGAAAGCTAATCAGTACCTTATAAGGTTTTTTTAGACAGTCATACATACGTCGATCTTGAAGATAACCATACGCCTCAGGAGCGCATCAACTCGTTTAACTCGTCATAACTCCAAAACAATAATACTTACCGCACAAAAACAGCTGGCCCTCGACGCGGTTGACCGACGACTGAGTTGGCTGAGAAGTACAGATATACACGGGTTTCGTATTAAAAGATATAGTACTATTTAATTCGTGCGGGCGCCTCTGAAGCGTAGGTTATCTTTCTAGGGTTAATAAGGCAGTAAGTGAAGATCGCAATAAAATCCACAGCATGGTGGTACTATTTGATGACCACCGGCCAGCTACAAAGTACCCGCAACGGTGTGTTCCAGCACCTATCCTTAGAACCATTTGCCATTGTAAATCTAATATGATACCACTTTCGACCACATCATCACCCTCAAATTAGATAGTATCCAAACACTAATCTGTCAAGTATAAAAAAAATTGAAAAGTACATGACAACAAACTTAAATTCTTTTTTGTTAAGGTAGACATGAAAAAACTATGTTACTCCACAAACTCATATATTAAGGATTGAGATACTACGTATTATTATTGTAATAATGTTTAGAAACTTTTTTGCACCTACTTTTTACTGCCATACACTGTTGTTATCTAGTAATAAAACTAAACTTGCTGAAATAACAACATTAAATGCAGGCGTCTGAATACATCCAGCCATTGACCACAAAACGGCATCCAAACATGAGCGAAAACCACCACTTTCGGCATAAAACCAAATTATCCTGACACCCGCACCCTCTTCTAATAGGTGTAAATAAGGTAAAGCCGTTAAGGATCCGAGGGTCAAATTAAATCAGACGTGCTTTATTCAAAGAGCGAGTGCGATTTTATGATCCGTGAATATCGTGGAGGCATTTCTAGATGTTCGGATCACATTTTTATTGTTATGGAAATACGAGTTTCCCTTTAGTTGGAATTTCAAAAGGGTCGATTAGAACGTCTGGTTTTGAAGGTTTTGTACAATGAGAAGTTTTCCCCCTTATTTGTAAGATCCCATCGGACCGAGTTGGGCTGCATTCTTCTAAAGGGTTTCCGAATTCTTAACCCCATGGATTTTTTTTAATAAATCTGACTTTTAAACTTTTAGGGTTAAATATTATAAGTTCGCTCGATTGAATTTTACTGCATTGTGAAATTTATTAAAACGGTTTTTTTCGGTAAGCAATGCATAGGAGTGCTAACATTTTTGTGATGACTTCTTTACGAATGTATCCATATTGATCTTACAAAATTACAATTTCAGATAATAAAATATTAGTTAAATGTTTATGCACATACAGGATGTTTGGTGGATTTTCAGAGCCTGTGATGATGGGTGAGTGATGGGTGGAAGTTCACAACTTTTAATAAATAAATAAATATAGACAATAGGTATGTATAATTTAAGTTTTGTTTATGATTGCCTACCAAATGATTATTGTAAATTATTGTGATAAAAGACTGTGTTGTTATAACTAATTAGAACCAAAATAAAAGTAATCAATGCAATATCTGGTATTTTATTGAACTAAACGATATAAACCCGGACTAAAATAAAATCCAACTTTTAATATTAAATTAAAAACCATGACTTTTTTCACTATGGCATAATTATATGGTTTCAAATTATTATAATGCTCTTGATCACCTCCGAAAATCCTTACATCAATCAATCAATCCCTACATCGTCCATTCAAACACTCTGCCTTTTTGATGTACCTACAATCTACGAAGAAATTTCTTCGTAGCCTACAATAGAATCTTACTCATAATTAAATGTGGAATCCGCGACAGAGGGACGTAAGGACATGTGTTACATGCCAAACTTGGCTCAATACATTTGGATGAGATTTATATTGGCAATAGTTTACACCCTACATTTTAACACTTAAAGCTTTTTATTCTGACCTAGCGGATAATTCCTGACAGATTCATTATTCCACGCGTATAAAGTTATGGCTAGTTATTAAAATTCTTATTTTATATCCACATAATTTCACAAAACTGTCTGTATGTGTAAAACATTAGTATTATATTATTATTTTTATAAATGCAAATAAAATTACTAATTACTTGAGAAAACACTGTAGTTCATACCAAAGTGTTCACGTTAAACTTACCAAAACACAAAGTAAAGTCACAAACATCCAATGTAAAAAAAATTCTTAACCATTGAAATGTCGACGTAACTACTTTAAATGAAGTAAAACCAGTAAAACAGACTGATTACGATACTTAGAATGGACACTATTAAATCGAATGAAAATCTTTATTAAATTTATCGTTCAATATAACACACGTTGTTATTGATGGAAACGATGTGACGTGACAGGGAGCGCTAATATGTATCGCTATGATATTTTGAGCGTTATTTTCTTACTTCTACTATAGAAAATATAAAATGCTACGCATGTCAATATTATAATATTCACATCATGTCACAAAGCTATATCTATGTATCCATAAATGCAAATAAAATTACTATTTCCTTGGGAAAACACTTTAGTTCATATCAAATTGTTCTTCCACGTTGAAATGTCACAAACGTCCAAAGTTAAAAAAAAAGTTCTATTAACTATTGTAATGTCGATGTGACTTATTTAAGTGAAGCAAAACAGCAGTTAGAATGGACAGTGGACACTATAGTGTCGATTTTATAAAATCGAATGTAAATCGTTAATAAATTTATCGTTCAATATAACACACGTTGTTTTTGATGAAAACGCTGTGACGTGACAGGGAGCGCTAATATGTATCGCTATGATATTTTCAGGACTATTTTTTTACCTTTAGAATACATTAGAGTCTGTGCATAAAGAGAACCATCGTCGTGTCACGGTGAGCTAATATTCAGATTTATATGGCAGCCCTATCTAGCTATTATCTGTCCATCATGCAACTATCGAGTGTGAACTTCGACTCGATTAAACAATAATACCACGAAATTACCAGCAATGTGTATCACAATTTTTACAACAACCTCAACTTCTAGGACGTTTCTGTTTTTGTACATACGAGTACTCTGGAAGAACGTAGTAAATAATATGAAAATTGTATTTATACATGTAGTATTACAGGTAATTTGTGAGTCCTAAAAGAGTGTCCACTACTAGTAGGTACTAGGTACTTAATGTGCATTGTGTGGTTGCATGTGCAACCACCTGCCTCCTAGTTCCGTAGGCGCGCGTTTGGACTATCCCTAAGAACATTTTAGGATAAGAAGTAGGATAAAAAGTATGATCTGTCCTTATTGGGGCTATATACTAGTATTGGGGCTATATCTTTGTGCAAAGTTTTTTAATAAACAATTTACTCGTAATAGTCTAAGCGTGATAAATAAACAAGAAAATCAACAAACAATATCGCATTTACTATATTATTTATATGAGGTTTCCGCGCCTCAGATAATTATTTGGACTGACCGCAATCATCATCATGAAAATTGAATTATGGTAATATTATTTCTCATCATATCAGGATTAAATTTGAACAATTAAAATAATTAATATAACTTTATATGACATTAAATTCCAATAGACGTTTTAGACACCCAAAAATGTTAATAATGCAATAAAGGTTTTCATGTAAAAGTCTGTTTAATATGAGTACAGCAATTACTCAATTTTTGTATTGGATATCAACTATTTGCTTTTTCGACTAGGATAAGGCTTATACACATTTTATATTTATATACATTACTACTTTGCTATTTTGTTTAAAAAAATATACAAATAGAATGTTACGCATGACAATATTTTTTATGATACGAAATAGTACCTAAGTGTTTTTTTTTTTTGGAGAAAAATGTATAAGTACCGTGCTTTTTGCATATAAAATTTTTCTACACGATCCACGGTGGGGGCAAATATAAGGCCGAGCGTAAAAACGCGAACGAAGTCGTGGGCTGTTGCTAGTAGACGATAGAAATATAATATAGAAGTATAGCATAGAAATAAAGATGGTATTTTAACCTTAACAATTTAACTCAACTAGCTGTGTTGATCAGAAATGTTTGTTCTGTGTATTGGATGCGATGTATTATTGCGCGTGTCCATACCTCCCGCGACACAGGGATTCCTGGTGCGGGGGTTTGAGCATTGTTATTATACCGTGTGAACATTGTTATTTTACCCTAGGGAACTGCACGTTAAATATGTGCTGATCGAGAGTCGGCTAAGAAGTAGAATGGCAATAGGCTAATCAACTACTACGTGAGTTGATTTTCTCATGTTCCGTGACGAAACCAGATTCATTACTTGTTAGTTAATACATTCATACCCGTATCGCGTTCACACCGAAGTTGGCATGCCAAAGTTCAGCTGCATTGGATGCCAATGCTTAAAAAAACAACAAAAAATTTTAACTGCAAGGAGTATACGAACGAAGTTAAATAAAAGCTGAAACCTGTAAATATCCTATGCAAAGCTAAACGCGGGCTGAAAATCAAACCCGTTATCGGTTCCCGGTTGAATGGGCCGATGCGTGTATAAACTGCGTCGATTGATACTACGTCATTTGTAGGGGAATATGAATATGCTTTTTTTCTAAAACATGGTCTTAAGTACTATGTATAAAGTACACAAACTAAGTGGTGTGTACTCGTTATAAACGTTAAAGCATCTTCAAGTTTACGGATTCTTCGGAAAGAGAAGGGCAAAAAAGGAGACTGAGGCCATGGTGATACCCAAGTTTAGTATCATAGAATTGTAAGGACCTGAGAATTACATGTACACTTCTGCCTTAGAGGAAGGTATGTATATCAGTAGTTTGGTACATTATGTAATAATATTTACAAATAAAAGTAATACCTAAAATACACCGCAACCAGACAAAGAGTAATTTGATTACAATAATTAGATTGATATTTGTGTGGGACTAATAAAGGCCTTATTTCAAATAAACTGTATAATATAATAAGCCATTATAGCCATTTAGGTTAATTAGTACCATAACATGAGCGTATTAAAACAACAGCAATAATATGAAGCTAACCAACTCTGTAACAGCCCATTTGTATGTAAAACAGCTGTGGAAGATAATTTAAAGGATAATATAGTTGAAGATACATAGGGGTAGGTAGATTATGCACTGGTTTATGCATATAAGCACTTTGTTATGTTCTTGCTTAAAACTTTTATAATAATGAATGTGTAACAAATTTAGAGTTATCTTCTAAGTATCTTATTCAAGTCTGAGAAGTTAGTAATCTAGTAATTTAGAGAGATTATGGTCACTATTCCAGAATATAATAGACCAGCTGCTCTCCGCGGTTTCACCCGCGCGGTGATGGATATCGATGGTGATGATGAATCTTATTAGCCTTTGTTACTCAAGGTGAATGTAGCTTTCCAATGGTGCAAGAATTTCTGAAATCGGTCCAGTACTTTTTGATCCAATTCGTTACAAACATACATACAAATCTTTCCTCTTTATAATATTAGTATAGATAACCATAAAATAGTGAGATACCACATTCATGACTAATAAGAAAGAACAAATTAAAAAAGTAGGTGTAATAATGCGCAATATTATTGCTTAGAGCTATGTCTTCCAGACAACTCATTCGAAAAAGAGTATCAAATATCATATGAACATTTGCAATACTGTCAGTAAATTTTTTAAAGTACTAATTCCTGCTTAGCGAGACCAAACATTGCTATTTTAGAGAAAAATATACAAATCCCCATAAGACGGTTAAAATTAAAGAGACAGTTATAATCTCGGACGATGAGCCTTGGTGGCCTAGCAGTCATTGCGTCTGACACGGATTGTCAGAAGACACGGGTTCAAACCCGCCCGAGGATGTGTATTTTTCTCACTAAAGTAGCAATGTTTAGTAAATATAACTTTAATACATTTACTATAATAAATAAACTAATAATTAATATATTTAATCAAAGTCCTGATAAATTGACTGACTAACTGATAGACAACGCACAGCCTAGACCACTGGTCGTAGAAACTTGAAGTTTGGAGGGTGTTTTTTATTGGTGGGTGGAGGGTTCGAAATTCACCCCCTAAGGGGGCATAAATGGCTGAAAACGTTTGTATGTTAAGTCCTTTGTTTTTTAACTTAGAGATGTGAAAATGTTTATTACATAGTTTATTTAAAATAAAAAATTGTGTTTCTTAAAAATTTTTTACAGGAGTGATTTAGGGGGGTGAAATGATGGATGAAAATGTACTCGTATCATCATCATCATCTCAGCCGTAGATCGGCCACTGCTAAATATGCCTCCTTCACAAATTTCCAAAAGGACCGGTTGGAAGCGGCCTGAATCCAACGTCGTCCTGCTACCTTTATTAGGTCATCAGTCCTCGTCAGTGGACGACCTACGCTGCGCTTGCCGGTCCGTGGTCTCCAACTGTATATAGAACATTATTTGTATTTAGATAGTTCATCACAATACTGAAGTATACACAACGTAGTGTAGGACGTCCTGAGGCACGGTGGAGTGACGATCTGCGCAAGACGGCTGGCAAAAACTGGATGCGAGAAGCCCAAGATAGACCTAAGTGGCGTGCAATTGGAGAGGCCTATGTCCAGCAGTGGACTGCTACAGGCTGATGATGATGATGATGATGATGACACAAACATTTGTTTGTGTGTTTATTGTGATGGGGTGGTTTAAAATCGATATTTGATATTTATATGATTTTCGATAATGATATTTGTATTGTGCACTAATTAACAAAGTTAGACCGTACATAGGTATAATAAAACATATTCTACGCGGACGAAGTCGCGGGTAAAAGCTAGTAAATTAAATATTTTATTATTCAATAAATATCTAAGTAATATATGGATATAATTTATTATGTACTAAGTGCCAGTTATGTATAAATATTCTAAGAAATATTTAAAACAAAACTAAAATAAGATTGATTGATTTTGGTAATATACAAAATATTGTATGTACCTATATATAATCACTACAAAAAAGACTGGCTGGTTGACGCAGCTGGCAGAAAGCAGTAAATTAGATATTTTTGCATTTAATTATTCACATTCCTTAAATAGAGAAAAACTCTTTAACTCATACCCTCTTCTAGTAAAACAGTTTTCGGATGTTATTCTCAAATTTTGAATATACCATTTATTATTTATTTATAACATTAGACATATACCCTCAAAGGGTTTATGTCAAATGTTGTAGTAGGTACCTAGAGCCAATACACAATTATTCGCCTCTGCATATGTAATATCTAAGGGTTTATAAAGCTTTAAAATTTAAGATGCATTGTTCTCATGTTGTTGTTCAACAAATATCTAGATAATAATATCGTAATGTTTTAGGCTCGCTTACACAACGTCTTATAAATACGTTTAGCGTTTAACAATATAAAACCATCATCCTATTTCTGTCTTTTGTTTGGAAAGTGATAAAGCCAGAATGATGTTTTAAATGCGATTCACGTTAGTTTGATTTAGTGAACGTCATACAAGACGACCTTAGTCTCGCAATCAAAATGTACATCGAAAAATATGAATGTTTAACCAACGATTAAAGCTAAACCGCTTCTATCATCAGTCACGCAGATTGACGGCTAACGTCAAGTTGACAGTAATGAAATTTCACGCCCGCATCGATGCATCGGTTCTAGTAATTACGCGTTTAAGTATGGTTAAAGTGGACTTGTCGAGATGAGATTGTTATATTTGATAAATGATGATTAAAATTGGAGATGCTCTGGCAAAATAATGAAATCGTATAAAGTAATGATTTGTTGAAGCGGTAAGATGGCTACACATTTAATATAAATATGCTTGTTATCTCGTCAAAAAAAATGATCTATAATGTTTACACAGAAAATTCCAACTTTCCAAAATATTTTTTTTTAAATATGGCGTGGAATAATAATATGATTGTTTTTGTAACGAGGTTAATTATTAAATATTAAATTTAGAAAAATGCAAATTGGTCCTCGCAATATCAAGAACGATATATGAATAACAATTATTATTTCAACATATAAAATAAAATATCCGAGTTTCGCATCGATTGTTTCTAAAAATTACGACAAGCCAAACCAGCGTTTTTTATTTTTTATTTTAAATAGTTTACAAAGTACATTAATCTAATTAGTTTAATTTTAATAAGTCTTTTATAAAAAATCAAAATAAAGAATTTATAAGGTTTTACAGAAATAACAAACTTTAGTTTAATATTTGAGGAGATATAATGATAGATATAATGTTAGATATTATGATAAATAGTAATAATAATAATTGAATTCCTCACTCGCTATTCGATTCGAACAACAGTCCACACAAATTATATTAAGTTTTAATTTTTTAAATTATTTCCTTAACGAGGATTAGATGGACGTGACATACGTAAGAGCAGACAAAAGTTAATATGAATAATGTAATCATTTCAAGTAGCGGAAACTTGAAGCGTCAAAAACGTTGAACCCCACAATGTCATACTTTCTTAAATAAAAAAATAATTAAAAAACTGTCTCATATCTGATGCCATTATCAATGTTAATCTCTTGCAAAAAAATCATCGAATTATTGGTAATCAGTCCAAAAGTTGTAATATTTTATATTACAACCAATGTCTTTAACACGCCTGTCTAATTTAATATTCAGTGGACCACCCGCGAGTTAATAAGACACATTAATAAGGTCTTAAATCAAAACGGCAAAAGACAGAACTACAAATTCTGAAATCAAGCCATGGATCAGCATAAATGAACACTGACAACCGAGGATACCAACAAGACAACAATTATAACATTTCTTGTTTTACAAATTGATTTATATAAGGAAAATGCATCTTAGTACTATTAAATAAGAGTTGTATAAGATACGGTTAAGGTGATGAACGTAAAATTGTAAAATTAATAACTTTTTTGTAGCCTTTGGGTGTAAATTATTCAAACAAACACGTACGGTTACGGTTTAATGCTTCTCTTTTTACCACCGTATCGAGCTCAAAATAAAACGAAAGACAGCAGATCAAGAATTAAACGAAAATGACAACGTAATACCAATTGAAGAAATCTAAACTTTCGAACGCGATTAGCTCATTATATACATATAAACTTTTGCCGCGTTTAAATATTTTATTTGGAATATTTAGCCAACCACAGCGATGATGTTTTTAGGGTTCCGTATCCAAAAAGTAAAACGGGGCCCTATTACTAAGACGCCGCTGTCCCTCCGTCGGTCTGTCTGTATTTCCGACTGTCACCAAGCTCTATCTCATAAACTGTGATAGTTAGACATTTGACTTTTTCACCGATGATGTATTTCTGTTGCTGCTATTATAACAAATACTTAAAAAACAACCAAGTGCGAGTTTTTTTTAACTAATTGGTTAGTATCATATAAATCAAACTCGTTGCGGTGTTAAATGCGCCGTTGTCTGAAAATAATAGTCATCGTTTAAATGACTATTACTCGTAAAATAGTATTTAAGCCGCTGCAAATAGGTAGAATTCAGCTCTAATTACATACAATTATCGCTATTTGTGGAGTTGTATCGGGAAATAGTAGCCCATAACGTGTATTTACAGTTTACAGCAAATATTCCACATTCATCCTTTTTATGACCTTAAAATAACCAGATAACGGAAAAGCTATTTAGTAGTCGTCCTGTGCAATAGTTTTGGTTGTTATCACTTTAATGTAAAATGTTCTTTAATTCTTTAATTATTTATTGCACATAAAAACCAATTAGGTATAGGTATACATAAAGTAAATATATGTACAAAGGCGAGCTTAACCCAAAAAGGGTTTTCTTTCAGCAAACCCTTGATGAAATAGAACTTTTATACGAGCAGTAGGTTACTGTGCACATTCTAAATATAATACCACAACTATATAAATATATATACATATCCTAGCATAATACATATATACATATAGATTCAAGAAATATATATATATGACTACGTATACAATAATATACATACATATAAAGAAGTCATACATATCGAATAAGGGGTCATTTTATTGAGAAAGGTAGTGTTCTTTTACTTTTTCTTTGAACGCATCAAGAGAAGGGCTAGCACGAATAGTATAGGGAAGAGAGTTCCATAACTTGACTGCCTTCACAATAAACGACGATGTTCTGCTTCAAAGATGTAGTCTCAAAGCACTATTGTGCTAATGTCGAAAGGCCACTGTTGCAAGTGAAATAACTGGGTTGCTTGGGACATTTATAACAACTGTCAGAGATGGTAAGTGACTTGGGGACACGAGAAATTCGGGGCGATTCTTTTCAACTATTATAATCTTAAATAGATACATGGGTAGTAAAGGGGGCAGTTTTGCCAGGGCCGGAGCATTCCAAGCATCTTTGTTTTCTGAAAATGTACTGGAACACACGTTTAGGTATTAGCTATTCATTTTCAATCTTGAGGGAGAAAGCTGGCCAGGTGGATACTAGAAAGTATCCCTACCACAGATACCATAACTGCTGTAGATTAGGTACTTAGTACCTTATTTGAGATTGGAGTTAGAGAGAACAGGGATGGAAATAGACAGGTAGAAAGAAAAAAGTTTGATAAAATCAATGGCCTGGCTGAAAATCAAGACTGGCCGGTCGGCGCAGTTGGTAGCACCCCTGCCTTCTGAGCCGCTGGTCCTGGGTTCGATCCCCGGACAGGTAAAACTTTTGTGTGCTGAACATGTCTGTTTGATCTGCGTCTGGGTGTGTATACTCGTACATACATAAGTATGTATGTAAGTCATCAAGTTGCCATAGCTCTGGAGACTCAAAAACACCAACGGGCTCCGAACGCCTCAAACAAAAAACATCAGATGAGCGGACATCTAATCCGGCGATAAGTCGGACTGAGGGGGCATTCAAAAATGTTAGTGACGC
This sequence comes from Selenia dentaria, assembly GCA_917880725.1. NCBI lineage: Eukaryota > Metazoa > Arthropoda > Insecta > Lepidoptera > Geometridae > Selenia > Selenia dentaria. The sequence continues at coordinate 24,100,224 of OU862893.1, forward strand.
TACTAGCAGGGGTCAAGGCGAAGGTCCTCAGAGCAGACCGCCAAGCGTCAGCAGTGGAGGACTTCACCAGACCACTAATGGAACCAAAAGGCAAAATTAATCACCGATCGAGAGCCGACATGGGACAGGTCAAACTGCCAAGTTTTGTTCCGGTGTCACAACCCTTGAACCATGCCGTTAACGCATTCATCGAATTCTTAGCGATCGAAAAGGCGACCAGAGAGGTCAACCGTAAGACTTGCCAAAAATCTTGCGAGCTTATCGCTGGAGAAACGATGAGTCGTTAGGTGTAAGGCTGAAAGAGGCAGAAGCAGCCATAATAGGTGTTATATTATGGCTGCTTACAGCGACACCGCAAGCTTTGTATCGTAAATGAAGCAGAGACGCGGCAAAGAGACCTGTTAACATTTGAAACCCCCCAGAAGACCCGCTTGTAGTCACCGCCCGATGCACGAAAATAATTATGCAGGAGAAAACCCTCGATATGGCGAGAACTATCACGGGGACTACGGATCCTGCGGCTGCATGGAAAAGCTGGTAGATACCAAAAATCACCTGGATCAATGTGGTTCTTGGATGCGGCAAAACAACATGGATTGTCTGGAACTTCGATGCTGACAAGGACATAACCGTTAGGAATAACATAGGAAGCCAAACGAGGACCGTCTGATCATCGACGAAGCCCACATGAACCATTTCGGGGCTTAGTAATGGCTGCAAGGTTGCTGAGGGCGAATGAAATTGTCATCATCGGAGAAGTTAGCCAGCTGCCTTATATCGACAGAGAAAATCTCTTCGGTATAAAGTATGACAGTCCCCATATGCTGGCGACCATCAGCCAGTAGATGTTGCGCACGCGCCGGAATCCCATGGACGTAGCATACGCGCTCAGTGAGGTGTACTCGGGCATGTACTCTTCGAAGAAGCAGGTTTATTCCCTAAGGCGAGAAATGTACTCAGGTGTAGAGATCCCTTCCGAATACCCTATACCCTATACCCTTGATCAGCAAAGGATATGGGACAGGCGAAGGGTCACGAACACACGCTACACGAAGCCCAGGGTCTGACCTACGAAAACGTCATCATTGTACAGACGAAGAAAAAGGTGACAAAACTGCGACAGAGCGTCTCGCTTGCAGTGGTGGCAGTGTCGCGGCACTCGGCTCACTGCATCTATCACACAGATGTCAGCTCAGATGCAATTGGCCGGTTCGTGGGGCGGTATTGTGGTACTCAGTTATGTATTAGTAAGAAAAAATTACCTCATTACATTTCAAACATGTGGATAAAATAAACATGTATGGTTAGTGCAGAATTATTAAGATAATAAACAAATATGTAAAAAATAGAACCGACTTCTACACTAAAAAGTGTGAAATAACTTGTTGAAGTCGGTACCATGATAGTTCGAAAGTACCTATCACAATATTGCGTGCATGGTTTCTATTTTTTGCATAATAAATTTCACTCTTTTTAGTGACCTTGCTACTTACGTCAATTATGATATCATCAAGATAAATCAACACTGTTTAGTTTTTGGAGTGTATCTCAAAAACTGCTTTACCGAATTCGATGAAATTTATACGGGGCTACCACGGAAGTATACTCTATCAAACAAAAAAAAATCGTCAAAAATGGTTCATAAACGACCGTGAACACACATAAAAATTTATACGATCGAATTGAAAAATCTCCTCCTTTTTTTGGAGTCAATTAAAAATAGTAACTATTATTTTATCACGCACCGAGTCTCCCAAAGCAACAAGCTAGCCATTGCAAGTTTCAAAATAGTACAAGTAAGGCAAAACAGCCTGTGGTCTACCGCTCAAGGTGAGCGTCGTGACGGTGCGGCCATTCGTTTCGTACCACACACTGTTTTATGGGACAGCCGCCGGCACCCATGCCCCTGTGCACAAGATGCCGATTCTAAACCTTACAAACTTGTTTTAATGTATACAATTTTGAAGTACTAAAGCCTACTTAGCGAGAAAAATACCTACACACCCTCGGACGAGGTTCGACCCCATATTTTAGCCATACGATGGCTAAAATCAAATAGAGTTAAAATTCGATGCTCGTATGGCGAGCCTCTACGGCCTAGTGGTCATTGCGTCTGACACGGATTATCGGAACCGCGTCGTCCGTTCGAATCCCGTCAAAGCACGTGTTTTACTCTCTAAAATTGCAATGTCTACAAAATCTTTTAACTTAAAAGTCGTAAAAAACCATTTCTAGATTTTGATTTTTTTGTTTAGTGAGTATGTTTCAACTATTTTTATTCTTGTTTGGTCAAAATTCGCTTTAGTGGTATAAAAAAGTCCGTAGCGCGATTTAAGGCTCATTATCACCACCCGAATGCTTACACAGTTGTGTTTGAACCTCAACCTCTTACTTAACGTTACTCTAAGAAAGTACCATCAGACAAGATGTGATTATTGGTGACCAGCTGAGCCACCTGCGGTTTCGCTCCCGTAGTCTACGGGAATAAGCCACGTAAATAATTGGACATATTTTTTAAAGATTTATGTTTATCATAAAAATTGACAGAAAATAAGAGCTAATAATGGCTGAATTAATATAAGTATACGAAAATTATCGTTTACATTTTAAAAGAGATATAACCCTAAATAATTTAGATTTAGAATAATATCTACTTTAATTTAATGACAAACCTACGGTTCTTCCACTAAGATGCACGTGATTTCCTTGTTTATCAGCAGACAGAACAGATCCTAGAGTCTAAATATAAAAAGATTATCCGGAAACGTTACTATATACGGTATGGACTATGTTAGATTAATAAATGAATTGGTCTGTTTTTATAAATAGAACTATGGCCATTTCCTTCACGGAAATCTTATAACTATATCAAACATCAAAGACTTCGTTTCCATCACTAAGGTCCAGTGGACTTTTTCCTGCTCATCCGCAAACCCTCAAGAGTTCCAATCTGAAAGCGTCACCCCATCATGGCTTTTTACATCATTGAGATCTAGTCTAAATGATCTTTATAAGTAATTTCTCATTATCTTTACAAATTTATAAATAATCATTCCCTGCTCAGCAGCAGACTCTTAATATAAGTAGTAATATAAGTTCATCGAGTTGAACGAGTAACTCGAATGTACCAATGAGTTGTATTACAACTTGTTGTGTTGTAAACTTCCAGAATAGGGACAATATTGCAAGTGTGCCTACACGCCCCTACTCGTGGTGACCATGTTAGGATAGGTCTTGACATTGGTTCCAGTGTTCGGTCATCATCGTTACTATCGCAGCACACCATCAGCTTTCAAGAAGTTTCTTGTAAGTAGTTTAACATTATTTGCCTGTTGAATTTTTTTTTTATGAGATCTATTCCATAAAAGTTGCGTAAAAGATATTGGTGTCAAAGCACAAAGTCAAGATGGTTCTATTTTTTTAATCGATCTTTGGGAAAAGGTAAAAAAAATATGACATTCAAATTTTATTGTTAACGGCACTCAGAATACGAGCAATATATGATTTTGAAGTACCTCTAAAAAAAAGTAGAATACGAAACAACAAAGATTTTCAGCGACCTTCACAGGCTTTTTCGTGCCAGTCACGAATTGAACCTAAAATATTTAGAAGAAACTTGGGCAGTTACACAAAATTACAACTGTGGCTTACATTCAACAAACTGGCGTTATTTTGGTCTACTCAGTAAACATTTTTTAAATTTTACCATCGCAACAAGAGCATTAATATAAAAATATTTTTCCATGATTAAATTCCATTTGAAGAGTTTTGCGCTCTGTGAATATTAAAAACATTTCATTCCCCATATAAGTAGTTGCGCTACCAAGCATGCAGAAATCTACGGGAGGTCGGTTCAGTGCACATTACAAAGGTCGGCAGTGAGGCTGTGATGTGCCTCCCCTTTATTTATGTTCTTCTGGTACCTGGTACTCGTGCATGGTGTAGCTTCAAATTGTTTGGCTTCTAGTCTGTTTTTATCTTATTTTGTGTATGTGATATTTACGATACGATAGTGTAGTTGGAGTTTTTATGTTTAGATAAAATTATAATTGCAATTTATAAATCGTTGCAGATAACCTAAATAAATTATTTTATTACAATACGCAACCTCAGAACCAAAAAGTGATTATCAAATCTATTCTAATAATAAAGAGCAAAGATATATGTTTGTTTGTAATGGATACACGTAAAAACTACTTAACCGATTCAAACAATTCTTTCACGAGTATAAAGCTATGCCTGAGTAACATGTGCTATATTTGATTCAATCATCACCATCATCCACCACAATAAAATAAACTCCTGTTTTTTTGTACAGTATGAATAGCTCAATGAAACAATTTACATTCTCACTTTCCCCAAAGTTTCATTCTCCCAAAAAATCCAATAACGTAATCCGTCAGAAACACGTGACGCGCGAAAAAATTACGTCGCCGCTGAACTTGACGTCAAAGTCATAAAGTCACTTACTTATTCATAAACTGTGAAAGTGCCATTCCGATCGCTGGCTGCCACTCAGGCCTATTAATTTTTACTACCCATTTAATTCTTTAACCTGGTGGAATCGATTTATAACAGTTTTACACAGGCTGTAGTTAAACAGTATTGAAACTTACAGTTGCAATAACATATCTGATAGATACTAAGTAAATTGAAGCTAACGTTCCATTATATAATAATAAGTCAAAACTTATTGTGCCGTGAAAGTTTCCTACAATTTAGTTGATTTTAGATTTTGGTGGTTGTGGCGTTATTTTTGAATCGTGGCTCTAGGTCCGATCCTTGGATGAGATAAATATTTGTCATATGTCATGAACAGAAATGCTTGTGATTTGCTCGACACAAAAAAGCTTCCCTCGTGCGTTAGATCCATTGTATTTGTTTCATGTGAATCATTTGTTTTATGTTCGAGAAAACATCGTCATTAAATGGGGACAATTAATAAATACAATGCAACCATTTCAAATTTGCATAGTAGGAAATCTTACCTATCTTAATTATGATGACTACGACTTGAGTACGAGTTGATTGAAATCGAAAAAAATGGTGGCTCTATGTCACTTTTGTCAGCTCCAGTCATCAACTTACTAACATATTTGCTTACTGGAATTGTCAAAAGTGACATAGAGCCGCCATTTTTCAAGATTTCAATTAACATTTGTTTGCAACTGAGATACATAATAGCTCTAATGGTCACGGGCAGGCTAGATGATACTTGAAAGTCCCTAACAAAAGCAGTATTGTTAGTAACAATCTTTGAAAGCTATTGAACAATCATAACATGACATTAATGATTGCTCGAAATCTTTCCTACTGTCGGAATTCTCGTACTGTGGTTAAGAGTCGTACCGAAGGCCATAGGAGATTTAACTCGAGTTGTAAAGCTTCCGCCGATGTCTCGTTGCAATACCACACGCCATTCGAAGCCGCTACTTCACGGAACCGCTAATTGGATTCACACTTTATTTAGCATCTGTTGTGCCATCAAATGCTCACTCACACACGTATTTATTATGTTTCATTTTATTGGTCACCGCACTTTTGTTACGAACTAAATAAATGACGAAGTGGTGGGCTGAATTAATGCGCGATTGAACTTGATCTATGATATAAGACTTCTTATAAGTAGGCATACGATTTTGTCATGAGAAACGCTTTATGTAAGTGTGTCTAGAAATATCGAAGTAGGTAAGTTAGATTAATATAATAAGTCACGTTGTAGTAAACCGTGTAGTAAAACTGTCCAACAGGATTGACGTACACTTTGCCTACACTTTAGCACTGTTACTAATACTTAACAGAAATCAATCCACCACTATTACGTGTTAACATTCTTAGTTAAGAAACATAAGATTGAAAAATTAAACTAAATCAATGATGCCATTATTAGGTTTCATCATCCCTGGGCGCGGCTGAGAAGGCAGGTTTGCTATCCACCGGCCAGTCCTGCCATAACTGATATTCTACATGTCTGAATATAGATATGGAAGCTGTAGATATGAGGGTCCTTAGCTGCTGCTCTCTGATAGAATCTAGAATTGGGAATCTTTTCCACCAGAACCGTTTCATTGAATCCCTATCGCATCGAGGAATATGATTCATTGCCTGAGTCTGTTAAATGAAAGACGTGTTTCTCTTAGGAGTGTATTTCGAGACTGCCAGCATGAATACATTTGTGTGGCGTCTACCTACATAGTACCTTATAAAATATTTAGTTGTTGTCTACACGATAACTACCAATATGCAACACCTCCACCCTAAATACAAACTATAATTACTTACACTAACTTGTTTATAAGAATATTTACGAATTAATAATTAGATGACTAACTACAATATATACCTATATAAACTAACCGTTTGTAAGTATACTGAATAATACATGATTTACACTTAATTAATTATGGTACCTAGATAAAATCCGCAGGAATAGGTACTTTACATAATTAATAGTTCCTCTATACCGTAACGCTGTGGAACTTGACGTCTTCTCTTAGGTGTATGTTCTGTACGAGGTATTGTTTCCGATTCATTATTTGGCGCATTAGGAGGGGACAATAAGCTGGAACACCGTGAGTCTTTGTGTGTTAATTCCGGCTTTAACGCTGTGGTAACAGTTACCTCCGGCGCCGGTCTCCCGTCGGCCGCCCCGCTTGACCTCTCCTCACTAACTGGGCATACCAGTGAACTACGGGAGTGACGGTTACTACTATTAATAGGTGCATGTTCCGCTATAGTAGGTAACTCATATCTATGCTTTAATTGATCGACATGCCTATGTACCTCGGTTCCAAATTCAGACCTAACCGTGTAATCTGTGTTACCTAGTTTCCTTTCTACTCGTCCCGCGACCCATTTATTCGGCCCTCTGTAATCTCGATACCATACTCGCTCGCTCGGCTCCAGCTGACGGCACGCGCCGCCCGCTGCCTCCTCGCTGCGAGCCTGTCGCCCTTGGACGCGTGCTTCGCGATCCGGTTTCAGCAGATCTAACCGCATACGCAAGCGTCTTCCTTGTAGGATTTTCGCTGGACTTTCTCCAGTCGTATAATGATCGGTGTTTCTGTACGCTAGCAAAAATCTACACAGAGCCGTGTCTGGGTCTAATTTTTGCATTAAAGATTTTTTAATAACTCGCTTACAAATCTTTACTGCACTTTCCGCAGCTCCATTAGAAGCAGGATGATATGGTGCCGAAAAAATCTGCTCGATTCCATTATGGTTCAGAAATACTTTGAACTCTTCGCTGGAAAACATAGTACCGTTGTCGCTTACGATTTGTCTTGGGAGGCCAAAACTCGAAAAAATATTTCTCAATACGGCTATAACGGCTCGAGAGGTTGTGCGTCTCATGTTTATGGCTTCTATCCACTTAGAACAAGAGTCAACGATAATTAAATAGTTTAATCCCGCAATTGGTCCTAAGAAATCTAAATGCAGCCGTGACCACGGTCGGTAAGGGTAGGGCCACGAGTGGGGTACGTGGTGGGGAGGTGCATCGGCGACCGCGGCGCACACAGGACACGCTTGGCAGACCGCCTCCACGGCCTCGTCCAGCCCTGGCCACCACACGTAGCTCCGCGCCAGAGCCTTTGTCTTTACTATCCCCATGTGGGAATCATGCAGCTCGTTAAGGACGCGCTTTCTACACGCGGTAGGTATCACTACCCTATGTCCCCATAAAATACAGCCTAGTTCGATGTACAATTCATTCTTACGATTAAAATATGGTTTCAATTCTTTTATTTCCACTTCTGCTGGCCATCCGTCCTGAATAAAACTCATAACGCGACTTAGCAAGGGATCTTTATTTGTCTCCCGTTTTATATTATTACAGTCTAATAGAAGGGCTTCCGCCGCAAAGTGTAAGTATGTCTGTTCGGGTAACTCTTCTTCGTTCGCTGTAGTTTCTTTATGCGTTTTTATTAAACGCGAGAGTACATCCGCTAAATTTTCATCAGTTTTTACATATTCGATATTAAAGTCATAGGCCGTTAATTTGATTGCCCAGCGTTGTAATCGGCTCGCTGCCGTACACGGAATTCCAGTGTTGGGGCCAAAAATACTAACTAATGGTTTATGGTCAGTCCGAAGTATAAAATGTCGGCCGTAAAGATATTGATGAAATTTATCTACGGCGAAAACAATAGCTAACGCTTCTTTATGTATCTGACTGTAATGTCTCTCAGTGGAGGTGAGAGCCCTTGACGCGTACGCGACCACCCGCTCTCTGCCGTCGCGCCCGCGCTGCGCCAGGATGGCGCCGACACCGTGCGCACTCGCGTCGCATGTAACCACAGTTTCCAAACCCATGTCATAATGTGCCAGTACTTCTGTGCTACATAACATTTTATTTATGCGTACAAAAGCTATATCGTGATGCCTTCTCCAAGAAAAGTGTGTGCCCTTTTTAAGTAGTTCATACAATGGGCTTAAATATGTACTCATATTTTTAACAAATTTACCGTAGAAATTTACCATACCTAAAAACGATTTCAGTTCTGTAACATTAGTAGGGTGCGGCATTGAGATAATAGGTTCTATTTTACGTTTATCTACTCGTACACCATCTTTACTTATAATGAATCCCAAATATTTAACTTCGTTTGATAGGAATTCACACTTATCGCGCCGAATTTTTAATCCGTTTTTTTCTAAGATATGTAATACCTTATCTATTGTTTCTAAATGACTTTTTAAATTATTATTGTTTATTAAAATATCATCATAAAATACTAGCGTGTTCGGTACGTCTTTCAAGAGATTTGACATGAATTTTTGAAAAATACCTGGACTACATGAAAGCCCATATACTAGACGTTTATATTTAAATAATCCGCGGTGAGTATTTATTACTGTGTACTCGCTAGATAGCATATCGAGCTCTAATTGGTTATATGCTTGGGATAAATCTAACTTTGTGAACCATACTTGACCTGAAAGCTTACTAAATAAATCGTCTACCTTTGGAACCGGGTATCTGTCAACCTTCAAAACACGATTGAGTGTTACCTTATAGTCGGCACAAATCCTGATGCCACCGTCCGCCTTTCTCGCTATTACATGAGGAGTGGCCCAGTCGGAGCGGTCCACAGGCTCGATGACACCGGCGCGTAGCATGTTGTCCAGCTCGGCATCGACGCGCTCGCGTAATGCGTACGGCAGTGGCCGCGCCCGACAGAACACCGGCTGCGCGCCCTCCCGCACGCTCAGGCTCACCGTTCCACCATTGTACCGACCCAATGTGCCATCAAATAGGGGTTTATGTCTGGATATTACAGAATTTACCAATTCTTTATTTTTATAATTATTATCATTGCCCATACAATTCACACTAAGTTTTGGGATATCCACACTTAACTCTGCTAACCATTGTCGTCCCATTAAATTAGTCGTTCCGTTATCAAAAATGTACAAATCCAATACTTTTTTTAAACTATTATATTTAACTTCAGTTTGTATATACCCTATCGGTTTAACAATGGAACCATCATAGAAGCTTAAATTTATCTGACAAGGTTTTATGACAAGGTTATTAAAATATCTATTGTAAGTACTTTTACTAATACACGACAATGGCGCTCCAGTATCAATTTCCATGTCCAACTGTGTGTTATTTACTGACAATATTATACGCACCGGTTTATATTTTGCTAACGACATTTGATACATTGGTTCTTCAAACTCTTCCTCATACCCTTCCACATACTCGACGTCGTGATCCTCACTCGTGTTCGACACTTCTGTAGCCGGTGAGTCTGACTTTTGTAGGCCGCTGCTATGCATGTCATACGTCCCGACATCAGTAGTCTCCTGCACCCAGTATGCGCGAGGCAACTGGCCACGTGAGCGCCCTCCGCGCCGACCACGGCCCGACCGGCCCCTGCTGCCCATTGCGCCGCTTCCGCGCGATGATTGTTCCACACCATAATAACCGTCCGTTGCCGCCGATCCCGCGGTTTGTCTTGTATGTTGGGAACCATCTGCTATTAACCTTTTACGACACATCCTTCTTAGGTGACCTGTTTGTTTACAGTAACTGCACTGAAACTCTTTATATCTACAGTCCCATTTTTTATGTTTATCGTCTCCACAAACTGAGCATCTGCTTATTTGCAGTTTATTTACGCTATTGGCCAACTCCGAAAACTCATTGTTCCGCTCGACAGCACAGGAGTCTCTTTCTGCCGACTCGAGGGTAGTGGCCAAAATAACAGCTTTTGCATAATTTAAGTTCTCCTCTGCAAACAATCTTTGTCTCGTGAATTCGCTTTTTAACCCACACACAAATTGATCTCGCAAGTTATCCTCTAACACTGATTGGAAATTACAATATCTTGATAACTTTTTCAGTTCCGCGACGTATTCGGCGATGGATTCTCCCGCTAACTGCCTTCGTTGTCTGAACCTGTATCGTTCCGCCATCTCCGAGGGCTTTGGTTGTAAATGATTTTGCAGTAGACTTACAGCTTCCTGATATTTCAAGGCCGATGGTTTTTTCGGGCTTGCTAGACTGGATAACAATTCGTATGTTTCTTCACCCATTAGTGAAATAAGTGTAGGTAGCTTTACTTCTTCATTTATTTTGTTCGCAACGAAATACATTTCCATCCGTTCGATATAAGATGACCAGTTCCCGGTTTTTAAGTTAAATTCACGAACTTGTCCGATAGACATTGTTACCGATAGTAAAAAATGCACTGAATTATTCCATCCCATCCTCGTCGCCACTGTTAAATGAAAGACGTGTTTCTCTTAGGAGTGTATTTCGAGACTGCCAGCATGAATACATTTGTGTGGCGTCTACCTACATAGTACCTTATAAAATATTTAGTTGTTGTCTACACGATAACTACCAATATGCAACAGTTCCCCCATAGTTCCATTAATGGAGTAGACGGTTATGTTGTAGGTTTATTTGTTAAACCATATAAGATCACCGCTTGACCAGACTAATATCAAGTGATGTTGTGCTCATACAAAAGTGTTCAGAATAAAATAATTTAAAGTTACCTTGAACACAAGATTCGAGAGCCGTAGCATAATATAAACTATTAATAAACATATAACATACATAATGGCTGTAAAACGCCATACATTAACTTCTAATAGGAAAACTATCGAGCTGAATGTGTTGAGTGATTTTAATTTGACAATATGTATAAAATATTTATACTACAGCGATAGTTTTGTCAAATACTTTAATTAGGTTTATATATATATATTTATAAATGAACCCCCCTCTCCTGGTCACGCTATAATTTGAGAACGGCTTTACTGATTTAATTCATCTGTCTCCTAAATGTTTTCTAATACTTCATAGAAGGTTCTTAAATAAAAATAAATCGAAAAAAGATGGGAGGTTAAGGCAAGGCCGAAGGCCGAGCCCACTACGAGAACACATCACATCTATGTAAACAGATAAATCACTCACGTTTAAGTGTATATATTTGAAGTACGCCTTCCACTGCGTAATCTGCTAAATAGTTATTTAGTCATTTCATTTCATGTCGTACAAACCATAAAGTAGTATGCACTGATGCTATAAATACATGATACGAGTACAAACCAGAGGTTCGTGCTAATGGCCGACCATGCAAAGTGAATGCTGTCCCATTGATTTATGATTAAACTGCACGCGCTCCAGTTTATAACTAGCTTTAGTCCTGAGAACTCATGAGATCACAGTTTGTCATACAGGACAAGAGATATGATTGTATTGAAATTTTTTCACGCTTATATCTGATTAGTTAGTCGAGGGTCTGATGGAAAATGTCATCCTTGGGCTATCATTACGACCACTACCTTGCTTGACAGTTAGTAACTAAGTGGACGAAGGTAGTTAAATGCTAAAAAAATTATTAAGAGGAACCGACTTCAACACTAAAAAGTGTGAAATAACTTGTTGAAGCCGGTACCATGATGCGAGTAGTTCAAAAATACCTACCTACGACACTACGACAAGTTATTTAACACTTTATAGTGTTTAAGTCGGTTTCTTTCAGGCCGGTGAAAACATTTTTTAGTGATCCTTGTTACTTACGGGATGGATTGTCATTCATCGTCAATAAGTATATCATCAAGATAAGCAAAACATTTTGCATATTTGGGAGTGTAACTCAAAAACTGCTGGAACAAATTTGATGACACCTAAATGGGAGCCCAAGAAAATATATTCTTTTAAACAAAAGAAGATTTATCAAAATCGGATTACTCAGTAAAAAGTTATGCGTGTTCATAAATTCAAAAAATATACGCGTCGACTTGAAAACCTTTTGTTTTGAAAATCGGTGGCTGATAGCCAACCGTGGAACAAAAAGTACCCTACCACCTTGCTGTAGAGTCAAGTTGGAGGTAGCTTTCTACATATGACCGCGTTTAATGCCAAAGGAAGGCTAGAGTACCACGAGTGGAAACTAAAGGCCTCGTTATGTTTATACGAGTGGATTATTAATACATTTACAGCAATTTCTTTATAAGGAAAACAGTAAGGAATTATTTTATCGCAACACAGAGTGTGGTTAGCATACATTAATAACAGATATCGAAGTGCAATATTTTTAAAGCAGAGGTGTTGTATATGGGCACAGGGAAAGGAAAAAAAGTGTAAGGTTCAACGGTACTTTACTGAATAATCTTATTTTCACAAAGAGCGAACGAACAGCGAAATATGAACGAATGAATGTCAGAGCGACTGAGTGAATACTTTGACATTAGTGTTGCAAGGCTTGAATATTTGCCATATATCAACAAGAGGATTATCTCTTTTTCTTGCTTTAGTAACGTAAAACAATTATATGCCCTTCAATAATCTAGGTGAAAATGCATGATAAAAATCAAATACAGTTACTTCATATGATTTTCTTAACAGTTTTTATTCAATAATGAATGACTACAACCTAACTATTCCTAACTATAACTTTCAAAGCACGTATAACGTTTTTCCGTCCATTGTTTACGTCAATCATGTTTGCAACTGTGTAAAATTGATTGTTGTCCAGTGTTTATTGGCACGTGACGGTTGTTTTACTTTAGTTGGAAGTCATGTAGCAATAGTTTCAATATTTTATGACTGCACACATAATGGTTTAATCTGTTTTGATTGATAGGTTACGGATGTAGACAAATTGACGTAGAGTTTAATAAATATACATATAATGTCTAGCTATTATAACAATTAGTAGTATTATATATAATTGGAATGATGACGTACTTTTAGTTAATAATTATTTTTAATCCTTATTATACATAGAAGTTTTGTTAGTCGTGACAATGGTAGAAATTCGCTTGCTCAGAACACCATACTAAACTAGCGAACTTAAATCTATTTTATTATATCATATAATATCCCCATTCCCGTCGCCCGTCGATAAGCTATATCGAGGTCGTTTTTAATGCTGACAAAAATCGATTAAATAGGCGATCTCAAACGTAATTTTACAGTTCCATGCTAGGGTTACCGTTATAATCGTAAAAAAACTTATCGAATTGGTCTAATGATCGATTAATTTTGTTACTTACTTGCAATGATTGACTAAAGATCGATATAGCAAGTTTTTTCGAAGTATGACGAATTCAAGATTCTAATTTATCGATCGGTAAGTTCGGTACTTGCACTGCACATTTGACATGACTTTCACGGGCAGATAGCTGCCGTGTGATTCTCCAAGAGCAAACATAGTTGCATCTTTCGCGGATAACATCCGTGAAAAAAATGAAGATATGACAAGAAACGTTGGAAAAGCAACCTTATGTACGAGGGCGATATCTCCTAAAGTATTTGACATCGGTGAGCTCGTCGACGAGCGCAACGACGAATCATTAGAGAATCGCACGGCTGATGTTATAATATGTTGAGAAAAATAAGTAACTCGTTATAACAAGTTATTATTTTTTCCACTTGTTTCAATCATAAGGCGGGTGAAACCTTTGGGCGCAGCAAGTTTACAGTATATCTAATTCATCCCCTACGCAACGGTAATTCAATGTAAAATGCCTGCAATCGGCAGTTTTGCAGTATGCGTCGGAATCATAAATCAATTGGATAGCCAATCACTTTGTGTGCTCAGCCATTAGCGCCCGTGATCCGTGAGTGCTCGTCCTTCATTCAGGCTAACTAAGGACTGAAAGCTTTCTAACTAAACTGCCATAACTGAAACTAAATTACAATTAAATTTAAACATCTATTTAAAGTTTGTTTTTATTTGTCCTTTATATTAGGCAAAAATAATAGTTCCTGACACCTTTTGATCATTTTATAACTATCTCAGTTTAGCCCTTAACAGTCCTGGTGTTTACAAGATCCCATGCGATTGCGGAAAGTCGTATATAGGTGAGACCCGACGCAATGTTTCTACCAGAGTAACCGAACATATAAGAAGCGTCAAAAACTTGGATACCGTAAGGTCGGCGGTGGCAGAGCACTCTCAGATCGTAGGTGCCAGACATTATATTCGGTTCGATATTAGCGAGGGAGAAATTCTTCGTCCCGCGTAAAGTACGAGAAGCCATCGAAATAAGACGTCACCCTAATTTCAATCGGGATCGTGGGTGCAATATACCGCCGGCCTGGTTACCAGTGTTGAATATACACACATTGACAAGATGACCTCGGAGCTCTGGAACCATGAGGTCCACTCAACAAGTGTGGTGTGTCAACAGCCCTATATACTAAAAAACGGTAGTGACAGTGACACTGAAAGTGACATTGACGTAAGTGACAGTTCGGACGGAAAAAATCTGACAGACACAGCGCGACCGTCGCAGCGCCAGTTACGTGCTGTGGCCCGCGCTCGCCGATGTGCACAAGAGTGACTCCCAGAAGAAGAACTTCAAATAAGTTCGAAACTGGTCGGAGAATATTTCCGGTAAATATTACGCGAGTCCTAGCCGGTTTTAAAGCGTAATTATAACTAGCTCAGTCAAAATCTAATTTACAATAACATAGTTTTACAAAACTTTGGTAATAAACTCTAAAAATAATAAAGTTTTAACTGTTTATTTAATAGCAGTTGTATGTTCTGCCGTGATGCCACAAACGGTTACAGCGGAAGACCAGCGCTAGTTAACAACTAGTATTATGCTGAGTTGGGTCCGCTTTGTTACAAGTAGCATTCATGTATTTTTTTAATAAATTATGCTCTTATGGTTTCGCAAAAGTTACTGCTAAAAATAAATGAAATGTCTTCTTTTTCTTTTGTAGTTTTATACCTTGATACGAAGTTCAATTGGATTTGTAATGCATAAGCACAATAAGTAGGTAGCCCGTATGTGTTTGGGCTTAATTCACCATGTGGTCCCATATCATCTAGTTCATGTTCAAGTCATTTATTTCGCTTTAAATTGTGGTTACAATGAAAGATCTTATAGCTATAATGTTTAGTACAACACAACTTTTGCCTATTTGGCATGCGAAAATAAATAAAAATCTTAATCTAAAATTATATTAAATTTAAGGTAATATACATTAAACTCCTAAGTTAACTAGGAAAAACCAACTAATATGTTTATAATACACGACACTGTAGGTACTATACTCTATACTACTATTTTAATGATAAACTAAAATTATACTATATGTTTGTTATTAGGACGGGCTATATTTATGGTCATTATGTTAAAAGAAATGATTAATTTGATAAAAGCTACAATCAATTAACCATCTGAGAAGTTTGACTTTGAATTTTGGGAGTGGAAGGGATTTTAATGATTCTGGGATTTTATTAAACACTCTTAACGCCATAATATAACAATTTCTGCGGTAAAGCTCATTATTACATGCGGAAACACTAATCTGTTCGGAAATCTTGTGCATCTAGGTGGTAGGCTACTTAATACAAGGATGCTTAGTGACAATAATCAGTGTCGGAGGTTACAATCCGCCCAAATGCTTTCAACATAGCCTAACTAATCGCCACGAGAAGAACCTGGACTGCTAGTGGTATCATTATGCTACTACCGGTCACTATTCCCTATTGGAGTGACCGTTCACATTCGCAGTCACTGTTCACATTAGCAGTTTGCGTTCACACTGGCAGTCGACGTTCACACTAGCAGGCATCGTCGATTAGTAGTCGTAAAAGTAGTACCACAACGAGCTATGATTAACAAAGTTTGGACGACTAAGCGAGTTCAGCTGCCATAGCGTCGTTATCTGCATGGTCCGTTTTTTTTTTTAAAAGAAGATGTTAGCTAGAGACGGTTTTAAAACTATTGTTGTGGTGAGCAGATATTTTCCGCAGCCAGGGATCATACCCGGGACCCGCGTACCAACTGCGCTAACACAGCCTTCCTAGATATGAAATAAGTATAATTTTATAGTTAGAGTAGGTAATTCTTAATTCTTAATGCCAGTGCCTGCATACAACAGTCTACAGTGCACAAATAAGGATCATTTATAAACCAATTGGATCGCCTATCCCTTTGTGTGTTCATCCATTAGAAACCCTGAGTGCTAGTCTTAACTTCCATACTAACAAGAAACTATTATCGGTGTCTACAAAGCAAGCGCTTCAAGCTTCGCTGGGAAACCATTTTCGAAATATTTTGTCTATAAGACCACTAACATCTTAGCGGAGTAATAGCAATACATTTATTTTCTTACTGTATATTTGTGTACTATCAAAACGCTGCTTTTCAATGCTGCTAAACAAGGTAATTAATGCAAAAAAATAAGGAAGCGACTCAAAACAGAAATGGTAGGGTAATCTATTTTTCTATACTAATATTGTAAAGAGGAAAGATTTCTATGTATACGTAACGAATTGGCTCAAAAGTGCTAGACCGATTTCAAAAATTATTTCACCATTGGAAAGCTACATTCACCCTGAGTATCAAATGCTATATAACATTCATCATCATCATCCATCACCGCGCGGGTGAAACCGCGGAGAGCAGCTAGTTTTTAATATTCTAGCTAGCTATTCATAGCGTAGATACGGAAAATTGATTGCCTGTCGCCAAGCATTTCATATGTTCAGAGGGCCTAGCACGTATAACTGCGTAAATGTAACGTAATGTAAGTTCCATAGTAGAAACTGTCATTTATCTAGGGCAACCATGACACAGATAACTCATAGTTTGTATACCGAAGCGTGACACGTTGACATTTGCGATACGAATATTTTTTCGCAAATTGTTTGTGTAACGGCCTCGGGTACTCGAAAATCAGTTAGTATTCCAGTTCTAGCGTGCCACAATTTTTGAACACTTCATCACTGTCCATCAAGTAAGATAGTGGCAAAAATGTATAATAATATATGTATAAAATAATATATGTATAATATATGTATAATAATAATATTATTGTAAGTATAGAATATACTCGAGAGTTTCGTATGTTCGAGTAAAAGCATCAAAATGAGGAAGCGCTTGTAGTAGAGGTTTCTTAGTCGTTTATTAGTGTTTAATTAGTTTAGGCAAAACTTGACGGTTACTACTTGGATGGTTTTTCTACTGAGTGCACAGTGAGAGTGTGTTCTACTGAGTTGGGATATTGATCCGTCCCAGCTATCTGGGTAAGGCCAAACAATGCTTTGTTTACGTTCAGGCACAGAAAATAGTAGTAAAAGTTGGGGTGGGCTAAAGAGATCTATATTAAGACTGCCCTTTAGTCCATACACCAGCAGCATAGGCCTTGCTTGTAGAACCATACTTTTCTCCTTAAAAGATTGACTCTTGTAGTATGAACATATTATAATTAAGATTCAAATCTAGCTGTTATTATTTACAATTTTGTATTATTATTGCATAACACAATGCGTTCAATCAATTGAATTATTTAGTTTTGACCAAAATCACAATTATAAGTCGTCGGTCAGCCGCGCAGGTCACCGCACGCATGATGTCTTCGCGGCCTTATACCCAAGATTTTATTTAATAAGAAGGTAGTCAGTCCTCAGTTACATAAAGTAGTCACCTCGAGATATTCGATTTTGAATCTTGTTTGCTTAATCTGTCCACATCAGGACAAAAAATAACAATAGATTTATGAATGAAACTTGCCTCGAATGAGGCTTGCTGATTCGGATAGATTAATAACTTCACTTGCTAGACATGCAGGTCCGGCACTGCAGTGGTACCAATGTAGATGGACTAGACAGAGGACCTTCCACCCAGCAAATCTGGTTATCTTGCGTCTAATGATTTCTATACCAAGGGAATAGACAGGGAAATTCTTTAAGCCTCCATAGAGTAATGAACTGCATAGTAATATTATTCCACAAACTCCCAGAATAATTGAACAAGTTGAATAAGTTTATACTGTCCAAACATTTTTTGTGTATAAGCTAATATTCTCTTCCAAAAAGAGAAACAAATATTGTCACGCTCAAAATCTGATTGAATGTCCATTCAGTTTGCATTCTGCATGAAATGTTCCGTTCATATAGTACGAGTACATTAACGGAAATATAACGCTTTCATTATTTTCATAAAAAACTAACCATTGTCTAAAACAACAAAAGATACCAGCAAACATTACACACTCAAGACATGCCTCCTACCATATTTCAATGACGGATATGTTTATCTGCCTTTATAACCTTATTTTGAATGTGTTAGTGCACTAGAAATTGATAAGATTATTCAGTAGACTATCCATGAGAAAAGCCTAATATTGTAATTTTTTTTTTAAATTTATTTATTAAGCTATTGCATAGCTTCTATCGCGGGCCTTGAGCGTGGAGACCGAATCCAGAAATTCCGTAACGAAAATAACCTAACACCCCCCACTCCGACTCCCTTTAAGGATACCTGCAATGAATACCTGTAATGATATGACCTTCGGCTTGTTATGCAGACTTTTCAGCAGTTTTGCAGATGTAGTGTTATTATATACCAGCACTAAAGATGCAGTCAAGTTTTCTATCGAAATAAAAAAAAAACATCAGAATCGGTTCAGTAGTAGGTACAAAATTATGAGCTCCTCGTATTTACATATAAAAAATACAGACGAGTTGAGACCCTCCTCTTATATTGGAAGTCTTATTATTTGTTTGTAACTTTCTATATCAAGCACTAAATTATTAGAGTTTGTTATAAACATTTTCAAACAAATAAGTCTTAGAGGCGTGATATATGTACTTTGTGTTAACAAAGTACATATCACGCCTCTAAGCTATTTCGTGCTCGATGCTTGTGAGCAATGGTGTTATGTAAAGTTATAGATGGCTTTTGTCTGCACGCACACAGGTTATGACTGATGGCGGAAAATCAATTTCCATCGACCCCTGACGTCTCACTTACGACCCTAGTACGTAGTAACTGTTGTTTCATCTGTGCCCTAGTTCACCACCCTGCCACAGTGTATGCGTGATTAGTAGAGCTAGTAGTCTTTTTTAGGATTCCGTAACTAACTAATAAATAGGAACCCTTATGCAGTATTTTTTGTACCTCTTATTGCGTATCATTCAATTTGATCAGTTAGTACTAAAGCATGTTTGTTTTTTTTTCAGTTGTAATTTGTTGTCAAATGATTAGTTTGGTACTGAGATGAAGCATTAAAATAAAAATAAAATTTTAAGAGCATGGAGTTTTATAATATGCAATATGTTTTAAAATTCAGGTATTTCTAATTAAACTAATAAAGCACCAAAATAATGAAACTTATCAAAAACTGTTCATTGAAACTTTAACTGAGTACACTGAGTTAAAGTTGAACACTAAATAAATGCTTTAGAAAAAGGATATTTCCAGATTCTCTAAAAATGAAAGCTAAATGAAGTCATGTTTTTAAATCTGTAAAAATAATTACAATTATTTAATATACATTATTATTCAATTATTATTTACTTGCATAATAAAATGATATGTAAGATATAGGTCTGGAAAAAAAGAGCATTATTTGCAAAATTTCTTGTGCCCTGAATATGTATTTGTTTCATATAATACTTGTGTTGTTTTGCAGGCACCCATCGTTTCGTCAACGTTCTTATAACTCGAAGGAAAATAATTATTTCTGTCTACTATACTTATTATGCTGATGTTGTGATACATTTTATATGTTGTGTAGGGGCAGGATACATGCAACGTGAGCGCAATTTGCTGCTATTGCAAAAGTCGCGTCGTGCGCTCATATGCCCTGCCGCGTTTGTACCGAGTGTCCGTACTTCAGCCCACCTACATAATGTAACCTGTTGATATATATATATAGTAATTCTGATATGAAGAAATAGTAATGGTGATCACCGGAATGTCATAGTTTTATTGTCCTATCCCAGTAGGCAGATAGAACACGCATATGGAAGGATCAGGGAGCACATATAAACCTGGATAGGTGACGTGCGCCACGTGACGAGTCACATAACCAGAAACCCCACAGTGGTGACCCCGACGTGATCTGAACACGCAACCTTCTGATAACACATAAAATTTAGTTAATGTGATATTTTGTAAATTCTAATGAGAAATAAACGATTAAAACCGTAATTTAACATTTAAAATATTGATCCTAATATCACATTAAAAAAGTGTAGACTAATCTAAACATTATAACGTATTTCATATTTATATAATCAATACTATACTATCTATTCTCTATCTATATTAACTCAGTTGGTAGTGACCTTGCTTACGCGGGGTCCCTGGTTCGTTCCATGGCTGGGATGAATATTTTTTAAGCAGAAACGATGTTGTTAGGCTTGGGATGTTGTGATGTGCAAATTGTAGGTGTCCAGAGATACAGGAACTTCTAGTGCGCTATAGTCACCGCGTTACCAACAGAGTCGTAGGGCCATAAACGTCAATAGGGATAGGAATGTGCAACGCGTCCTAACATGTTATCGATAATCCGCTACCTGCATTCTACCCTCATTAGCGCTCGCTTATCGCTAGCTTCTGATTGGTCGTAACATCACGCCGCGCGGCCGTCGTCGCAAAGTTGTTGTTTTGCTATAAGTATTTGTGACTTGTGATTACATTCATGTGACCACAGTCCAGTGTCACTATAGTCCGGTGTCGCTTTTAATGTCCGTAGTGGCAAAAAGCTCTATGTCCTTCCTAAAAACAAAAACATGTGATAACTCTCGTCAAGTCTCGTCGCTCACAATGAATAATGTATTTTCTAACGTAGACCTCAAAAAGTTACAAGGTTATGTTAGCCCTCAAACTCGGACAGTGATTCATAACGTATTTTTTTTTTTATAAACTTAAAATTAACCCTAGAAAACTAGATTCAATGAACTTCAATAAGCTACTTGATATGGCAGCGCTTATTTGTGGTGTCAGTAGGGCGACGTAGACCGAATAAAGACTGAAGTATTGCTATCTACTATGTTTCTATCTTATTTTATTCTTATCGATATGCGCCTATAACCATCTTACGCACAATACTATGCGGCTCCATAAGACCCACAAGTGCGAGCGAGATAGACATAGTGAAATGATTTATATGATTTATACGACTCGGTTGGTAACGCGGTGACTATAGTATGCGTAGTTGTGGCGATGCTTAAAGATCCACTTAATTCTTCTTAATAAGTTCATCCACTTAATAAGTTACTAATATGACTAGTTGTACGAAGTTTCCCTACTGGAATTTAGCATACATTTATTAAGTATAGCCCCCCCTTTTCATGCACCCTCCATTCGGCTGTTTTTCACGTTCGTTACACATGTCAAAATAACAACAAAATGATGAATCGTGATATCGGTAAGAGGAAGCCGTAATGGTGATTTAAATATGCTTTATGGTGTAGGCATCAGTGATTTCCGAGGCTTTGTAGTTCGTAATAGATGTTTTATAGTGACTCACTTATTAAATTGAAACATCGACCAGCAAGCCTCTAAGCATACAATATATTTATAAAATGTTAAAGGTAGTAGGTTTATAATATATTAATAAACTTATTATTTTCTTTTTTAATAATGCTTTTAATAAATTGACAAAAATTTTGTAAATTGTTTTAAATGTTTTTCTGGATTGCTTCGGATTATGCTTATATTTGTTGTTGTTTATATTTATTGCAATAAATTGAACTTATTATGATGTCTTAAAAACTGGCCAAAAAATGTGATTTATTTTTATTCGTAATTGTACATATTATTATCTACTTTAATTTGTGAACCGCTCGTTTATATTAGTGCGTGTAGTCGGTACCTATAATTGTGTTAGCATTTAGTCAGAGTCTGTTGTGAATTGTATTTATTATAATTGTCTTAATGTATAACATGTTGGTACTCAATAAATAAATGAAATGTTCAAGGTTTTGTAATAAACAGTGTTGTATAAATTAAAGGTAAAATTACCTTTAAGTACGATTTTCAAACTCCTCTTTACATACTGAAGTATACTTGCTTTACGCACTAAATGTTAAATCGTTATAACGGAGATGATTAGCGAGCGAAAACGCTGGGTCAATTAGTATCAAATAAATAATATAAGGGTTTGTATGATATAGTACTGAAAATATGATGGAAAGGCTTGGTGGTTAACATTGGGCACACGATTTGCCGTGCGGTCACTTGATAGACAATAATAGACAATTATAAAAATTTGTATTATGAAGAAATAATGTCAGGAAGCATAACTCAGAACAAATTCCACACAAAAAGTGGTCCTTCAAACCAAAACGACGTATGATTCCAAATACGAATTACTTCCGAGGTTACAAATATACATGTTCGGTGATTGGTTTAAATTTCAGTAGGAAAGCAGGGATTGGTCCACGCGCTTGCTGCAACGTCTACTATGACAGCTGAGTCATAGCGGCGTGAACGATGTTATTGATTTAGTACGACTATTATCGGGTCATTTTTTTAAAGCAGTTACGCTCTCTGATATTGTTTCTTCGTAGCTGGCAGTATTGTTTCTACAGAATGTCAATTTGACAGTTGATAGTTAATTTGTAGTCAGTACATATTGCCACTATTTTCATAATCTTTGAAGAGCAGGTGCAATCATTGGCCCATTTTTTTTAAACCGACGCTGTTCATAGTTTGCACGTTAAATCCGTAAAATATGGAGTCCTACAGAATAATGATTGCTGACATCTTCGTCAGTTGAATGGCATTGATGATACAGAACTTTAGTTTCAACTTCTTTCAATTTAGTTTAGTTTCGAGATTTCCTAGTATATATTTTGGGCTATGCAACAAGATGAAGCAACATGCTACACAGCGGGCGGCACCATCAATTTTATAAGGGACACATTTTGGTGACCGAATAATTTCGCTTGCTGCGTGAACTAACCCCCACAATCGAGTGACCACCTTTAGATAATTTTCTTTGAAGGTTTGTGAAGTCACTATTTTATGCTGATACACCAGAGCGTGTCTTACCCTACTGATACCATTATTATGGTCTTTTTTGTAATGCATCACACTGGAGCTAAAAATAAACGAATATTTGTTATATACATTAAAAAATTGGCGATACAAAAAAATGTTTAAAGACAAGCCCGCTGAGTTTCTTGCCGGATCTTCTCAATCGTGTTCACGTTCCGATCCGGTTGTCGATTTAAGAAATAATAAATGTAATATGACAATTTGTAAGTGCCCCCGTAGGCCTATACATAATAAACGATTTCATTTCGATGATTATCATGCATCATGCATGTATCTGATACAACTCGGCGAATTTTGACTTCCAAATGGTCCTTTTGGAAGTCAAAATTTGCCGAGTTATTGCTGATAAAGTTGACGAATTAGACTTCACGATTGCGCTTTATTCGACTTAGCCGTGGCGCTCATAAATCTGAAATCATATTTTAACAACAATGGCATAAAATTACCTTTTAAATAAAACCAATAATATACACTCTACCATTATTTATTTTATTATTACATTTTAAATTTGTATACTTCTAAAACACACCCTTTATTATTGAAGATACTTGAATTTTCAACGCGATGTTGATGATAAATTATTATTAAAAAAACCGCTAAATGTTTTTTTCTAAATGTATCTTGAGCCACCTCTGAAGTGTGACCTACCAAACAAAAAAAATAATATCAAAAACAATTCATATTTGTGTGAGGAATGTACATATTCATGCATACAAAAAAAAAAACATACAGTTGAATTGAGAACCTTCTCTTTTTTGGAAGTCGGTTGAAAATATACAGATGTAGGAATAGCTGAATAACTACGTCGTGAGCCTATGCTAAGCACTACGTTAGCCTATGACAATATCAGTTTCATCCAGAGCTAAGAAATGTTATTTTGTGTGGCACTGCATTGTCACTTCGATAGATCGGGTTTTGAGTTTCTTTAGCCCAGTATTTTCACTTGCTTACCTTCCCTACCCTACCCATCACTACCGAAAAAAATAATGCTTCTGCAATACTGCTTCGCGGCAGAATATCTAGCACAAGAGACCTACCTCCTAGTAAGTCGGGTATCCTCACCTCTTAAGATTCACATCCTGGCGGTGGAGGAAAGATTCTATAACTCCGTCCCCTTACATAGGTTCCGCGCTAAGCATTACAAAAGGCCTTTCATCACAGAAAGCTAAGTATATAACGAACGAATTCGCTGTTCGCCATTAGCTATCAGTAGTGCATACAATTTTATCAAGTACCTAGATATCTCCAACACCACGAATCGACTACAAATACGAAATCATTTGAAGAAAACTTACGGACCAGTAGCCTTACAACAAGGAATTATGATTATATATTTTTACTCTAGTATTTTCTATGGTTTATTTATATAATATCTATCGTAGTCTCCCTTATTTGTCACATCAAATAAGCTCAAGAAACATTTAGTTACTTCAAATCTTTGAGTGTAACGTTGGTTAAGAAGTTCTTTTTCACCAGCCAAATCGAATCAAACTAATCTTTTTAGCCAAACATGTCACATTCTCCGGACACAGCCGCCATTTGTCGTCCTCAACTCCGAGACAGTTTCCCGTGCGAGTTCTAGAAGGGGAAAAAATAAATATTTCACTCCCTTCGAGTCGCCCTTGTTGGTGGAATCACGCGTCGCTTGCGCGTGTTTCCACGAAGATGGATCATTTGTGTGCGACAAATAGTGCTACAGACGAGCGTTTTAAAAGCTGCGATGAAAACGAAATCGACTACAGGCAGCTTTGTGAAAGTGTGAATGATCTAATTGTATATAAAATGTAAGCTACATGTAAGTTATTATGTTACAGTTTACATAGAAGAGTATTGCATTTCAATATATTTTTAACCGACTTCAAAAAAGGAGGCGGTTATAATGTTTGTGTGTATGTATTTTTTATGTGTATGATAATCTATTTCTCCCCCATTTTTAGACCGATTCTTAGAACTCTTTTTTTTGTTTAGTAGAGTATACTTCCAAGGTGGTCTCATTTAACTTTCATCTAATTCGGTCCAGCAGTTTTTGCGTTACACTCCGAAAACTGAAAATGATTACGCCTATCTTGATGATATCATCA
Source organism: Selenia dentaria (assembly GCA_917880725.1). NCBI lineage: Eukaryota > Metazoa > Arthropoda > Insecta > Lepidoptera > Geometridae > Selenia > Selenia dentaria. The sequence goes on from OU862893.1 coordinate 24,125,588, forward strand.
TTGACGGCGAATGACAATTGATTCCGTTAGTAGCAAGGATCACTAAAAAAGGGGAAAAATAATTTTACCATAAATTGTGAAATAACTTGTGGAAGTCGGTATCATGCGCACACTATTGTGATAAAAGGTACCTACTTTTGGACTATCATGGTCTATGATCTATGTCACGGTATCATGGACTTACTATTTCTTTAATTGAATATAATATAAGTTTATACGTTCAAAGTAATTGATCACTACCAATGAACAAAATATTATGTAGAATTTATAAATGTTTCATTTCCCTCGGGTTGCCATGTATCCTATAGACGAGTGTAAAACATCCTGAACTTTATTTATAATACTATATATATATAATATAACTTTTCTATGTTTATTATTTATCTGACCGTAAACGCTGCAATTGCTTGTCTGCATTTTTATTCATCTTACTAAGAACTCTTGATGATAGGTTATTGGCGTTGCTCGAAAGGGGGGCGCATTGACGCAATTCCATCACGTTGTGATATATTAAAAAGATACCGAATATTTGGTAGTGTACATTTTATTTTTGTAAGTAGGTACCTTTAGTAACTGTAGAGAGAAAAGAGCTTGCCTAGCACATAATCTTTGCTGCTAATCGGTTAGACATCACGTCATCAGATAATCAACTTTATGGTATGTAAAATATTTAACATTGCAGCTTTCATTCCTCTTCTGAATCAGCAAAGTTATACAAACATCTCTCATCATTAAAATTGAAGACGTTTGAATCGTCAAACCTTTGAACTTGGATCATTGTCACAACGACGTCTCGCTACGTAAAGTAAGGTGGTGAAAATGACGCAATAACGCCTCTCAATACGAATACTAATTTCCCTTCAAATAGCATGAATAATATTATGTACTTGCTGCGCCCTTCCGGATCACCCGCGTTTTTCAGAATAATAAGCATCCTATTTGTAGCCTAATGCTAGATAGCCTATACTTCCCATGAATTTGGCTATCACATGCATAAATATTTTTCATTTCTCATACTCGGAAAGTAGTGTTGTTTTGATCTGATTATTGGGCGGAAAATGCTGTTTCCCTCCATAGAAAGGGAAAAAACTCATACAAATTACTTCCCACCTAAGGGCCGGAATGAACTTTAAAAAAATAACTGCTGTCATTTGTGAAGAGCTTTATGTAAATAAAAACTAATTAAAAAAAATGCTACAGCCATGTGACTTTCTAAACAGCCAGTGTGAACTTAGCGCAAACTTCTTTGAGCGGAATAAGCCCCAATTCGCCTCAGCCGACAACTTCCAGGGAGTATCCGCCATGGAATCCATTGTGTGATGAAATACCAGAGTCTCCTACTTTTACAGATATCCAGAACAGCTAAATTTGTCATAATATATCAAACTGCATAAACATTCCAAACAAAAATGTAACTTTTAATTGTCCTAATTTGACAATTAATTTTAAATAGGTACTACTAATATTATTGTATATTATCAATAAATAGTTTAGATAAACAACTAGTTTTATTTTCCTCATATTCGATATGAAAAGTAGAGTGTTAAATACGGGTAAAAATCAATTCTTACTCGGACTATAGTCTAAATACCTCGGGAATTGATTCTTTCGACCCTCGGTTAACAATCTACTATTTCCAATCAAAAAAACAAGTAAGAACAAACAATATCTTTTCCGCTTTATTAGATTATTTACTATAGATAACATTTTCCCATAACATTGCAGTTTTAATTCGCTCGTCTGTATCTTCACCAACACCCTTGAAGATGGATCATCGCCACGACGCGACGACGCGGGGTGCCGATGACGCGATAACGTGCCGATATGGATGCGGAATGCAAGATCGAGCCACCGTGCACGACTCGCTGAGAATTTTATTTGTGAACATGTTGCGATGTGAATGGGTGCACTTTTATACGGAATCACGAACTTAAGGGGCCGCCCATTAATCACGTGATGTTTATTTTACCATTTTTAACCCCCCCTCCCCCTTGGTGATACGTGAGGTTTAAGACTAACCCCCCCACCCCCACCGAAAATCACGTGTATTTTTAGTACCTACAAAGAATATTAAAAATTTTCGAATATTTAGGTTATGCAGGTTATTTTTGACTAGTATAAAAATAATATTCATGGAATAGTGTAATCATGCGAAAAACATAAAGTATACTATATCTATTGTATATCAAGATATATTTTAATGTATCGAGTTTGACGAAAAAACTTAATACACGTGATATCTTGCTACCCCCCTTCTCCTTGTGATATTTCGTGATTTTTTGCCGAACCCCCTCCCCCCTTTTCGAGCCTCACGTGATTAATGGACGGCCCCATCTATGGTAACGGATTAAATGACTTGTGTGGTGTAGCTTACTATAATAAAATTTGACTGATATCTTAAAATAATCATTAACGATATGAAAATAAGGCATACTATACAATATTAATCTGTGGTCAACGGTGTTCGTAAATTAACCAGCAAGATTCTTAGAACTATACTATTACTAGGAGGTAGTTCTGCGAACAGTAGTAGTATCTCGCGAGCACTAACTTTAGAGTGTTTACCGGTCAAACAAAAAAACCAACCATTAAAAAAATTTACTGAATCTTAAAACCTGTATACCTAATTTCGTCAAGATTAGTTGAGAAATACTTGTTGATACTAAACGAACGAAGTCGCGGGCAGTCGTTAGTCTTTATATATAACAAGTACAATTTGAAAAATTTAATACCGACTTTCATTCTATTCAGTTATTGGAGTGTATCGCAAAAAGTACTGGACCGAATTTGATGAAATTACTACTTATGTATATATATATATATAATATAGTAATATATATATATATATTACTGTAATATACTATTTGATGGGACTACACGGGAAGCCACCAGCTTTCAAACAGAAAAATAATATTGATAATCGGTTCACCTTATCGAAAGTTATGAGGTAACAAACATTAAAAAAACAGTCGAATTGAGTACCTCCTCCTTTTCGAAAGTAGGCAGAAAATGACCCCCTCTTTCTCGCACTATAACTTGAGAACTTTCAACCGCATTATCCCTCACCATCAAGTGCATAATGATCAAATGCTGAACTTTTTATTATGTAACTAAAACCATGAGGTTCTTTGTGTCACCAACTAGCCATTTGTAACTAGTAGCTTTGCGTACAGTAGACCTTATAAGAACATAGTCTTATATTTCGCAGTACTTCACAACCAATTATCTCAGAAACTACTTGACTAATAAAATTATCCTCATATTTGAAATTCTTCTTTTTAAAGTCCTATAATGTGTGTACCAAATTGCATCAAAAGCGCCGCAGCATTTTTCCCCTTTTTTAGGAAAAGTACCGCCATAAATACAAGCTAAAGCAGAGACGCTTTGTTCGCTCGTTTCATTATTTAACGACTGGCTGGTGCCCGCGACGACGTCTGCGCAGGATTAGTATTTCGAGTAGCTTATTATCTTCTCCAAGGCCATATCTAACTTTGTCGGTATTTGTGTTACATTTCATCACCCTAGACGGTCGCCCAGTCTAGTGTCCAGTAGTAGTCCAGCACGTCTAGTGTATGACGCTGTCAAATTGACTTGGCTTTTGACTATCAGAAATTGACACAAATTTTGACTGAACTGTCATCATTTACGATCTAGACGTAGCCGGTGATCTTATTATTTTGTCTATACTGTGCCCAAGCATATTACGCTTTTTCACCCGCTTTGTATGATGATTATATGATGATGTAGATGAAAAGTATCCTATATGTTAATCCAGCGCCTCATCTACCACCATGCCAAACTTCATCAAAATTGGCCCCGCCGTTTGAGCGTGAAAAAGCAACAAAGATCCATACATCCATACACTCATACATCCATACTCACAAACTTTCGCGTTTATAATATTAGCAGGATAGTAGGATTGATGGAGACTAAATTAAAATACCGCTAATAAGGTTAGCTAACCTGAGTTTGTGCCCCCCTAGGCTCTCGGCACGTATTACTACTCACACGTGGACATCAAAAAAACAGATTTTCGCGAATTACGAACACTCTAGTTAAAACACTCTCCAACAAATCGCTTTAAATAATATATTTAAAAAACTTCAATACCGTTTCCATCGTTCCTTGTCAGTGTGTGATAAAACGCTAAGCGAGAAACCTTGTTAACATAACTAAACAATCTGAAACCTCTCGCAATATGGAAAAGTTGGAAGCATTCTTGAAATTTATTTTACCCACACTTAAGTTTTTGTATAAAAAGATGTTTTATTGTTTTACACGTTTCTTAATAGGAATAAAACCTTCATGTTGTGTTCAAGTTTAAATATCATTCTGCATGGTAGTAATCGTTTTTGCCACATGCAATAACCTAACCTCACCTTTTTTCCGTAGACTTTTATATAATAACTAGCTGGTTAGAGGCCGTCTTGGTCGGTACCACCGCTGTGTCAGATATTCTGCTGCGCAGCAGTAGTGTGCAAGCATTAGTGTGAGGTACAGTGCCACGTAAAACTACAGTTGCAAGATTTGGGTGGCACTGCAACTGTCATGGGCAAGCGTAGCGCTTAACATCTGGCGCATGACTCCTCCAGCGGCTTCGTTCGCATGGTCTACGGGAAACGAGGGTTCTGAAATAAATGGATTTCACCCCTTTAGGAGTAAAGTTACCATGAAAATACTTCAATAGTGGATGCACAAAGCACAAATACCGATTTTGATCTCTCAGGACTATTTCTGCGATAAAAAATAGTTTTTTTTTGGATTGTTCATAATTTTATTACGAGCTATATCCATTCTCAATACAGCTCTTCTTGAATATATGACGAATTTATGATATGTGTGCATTAAAAATAATCATACAGTAGATATCGGGAAAACTTCCAATATTATTTTACAACGGCTCTGGAAAAAATTACCACAACAACCAGTTATTTAACCTGATTAACATTCGGTATTTAAGTTTAGGGTCACTACTCAATGACTGACATAACACATTTAGCCCTAAACAAATTTATTAAATGGCAACATTTTTTAATGTTGTGCAAGTCGCCCTTCTATATTTCCCCCAGTTTTCAATAAGGCCGAATGCGAATGACGTGCCTTTTTATCGCATTTTCCAAATACAAAGGGCAAAGAAGTAAATATTAACATTTACTTAGACAAGTTGCACCCTCATTGCACTGAAGACACACTCAACTGTTACAACTTATAAAGCACTGGCTAGTGATGTACATTTTTGAAACTGTATATCAATTGTGTAAAAAAAGAAATACTACTTTTACTAGATGAAAGGCCAAAAGTTCTTCTTGTTTAGTACCTCCTTAGTGCTAGGTATTCTGCTTTGAGAAAATACCGTGCAAGAAGGTGTTTACAGGTATGTATGAAATGAAATTATTAAATTACTATGCGAATGTGCCCTAAAACCTGTATTTCCCATATCTCAGAGCAATCTGCAGTGTTTGAAAACCTTTAGCTTGAAGCCTAAACTTTCAAGAGCAGGCTACTGGCTAGTCTCCTTGGTAGAATAAAAACAATCAGTACACTTTTTTACCTACTAAATTGGAACCGACTTCAATACTTAAAGTGTGAAATAACTTGTTGAAGTCCATACCATGATAATTTAAAAGTACCTATATAAATACACGACCTTATTAATAAACTTGGCTTACACCCGGAGTAGTTAAAACATCTATCTGTCAATTTTTCGCTTGCAGTAAATGTCACGCGTGAAAGCAAGACAAAGCATGTTACGCCTAATCTATGTTTACGCAACGTTTATTAATAAAGGCCATAGAGTATATAGACTTATTTGTCACTTTTAAGTGTTGCAGTCGGTTCCGTTTTTGGTAAACCTTTTTTCACCAACTTTAGTGACAATTGCTACTTACGGGATCGATTGTCATTTACCGTCAATAAGGATATTACGAAGACAGGCGAAACAATATTTTTTTGTTGTCAATTTAATGTAAATAAACTTAATATTAGTAGGTAATTTTAATTTAATGTAATTTTGGTATAATGTTGATTGTAATTTTTAAATTTAATAGGACTATTATAATTTAAATGAGCCTTAGTTACTTGAAATAAATTATTATTATTATTTCTTTTATTCAAAACAAAATCTCGGATTTCATCCGGTCCTTTACAAAGGCATAAGTGGGGCTGTAGCCAACACTTAGAGGCCTGTTTGGTATAAAAATACAAAGGAGTATAAATAACAGAAAAAATTTTGGATGAAGGGTAACATGGTACTTATAACTATTACAAATATGGGTAAAATGGCCAGGCTATTGAGATGAATATTAGTGATAAGGAAGATAGTGGGCTATGGAAGAGACTACGGCACCTGCCAATTTTAGTCTCATGTTAAAATATTTAGGCAGGTGGTGACTTGCCATCCACTAAACGGGCCCCCCATAAAGGCCACCATGAGTGGTGACAAAAGGGGCAACGTTGGTGTGGATGGCTAAAGAGTGTCGAGAGGTGTGCTGCGGTTTCACTAGAGCGCTACTACCGGCGTTATGCCCTTTAACACTTCCACTCTTGGAGCTTTTTGTTACTTGCTCTTGCGTCTCCACCCCCGGACGGCCAATTAAGGCAAGCCGGGGGTCAGGGGTCTCATTTAGCCCCAGGGAGAATCAGGGTCCACGGTGCCGCCACTCACCGACGGCTCGCCACAAGGCCGCCCCTGCGGGTTTATTATTATTATTATTTTATTATTATTATTAATATACAGTTATTAGAGTGTAACTCTACAACCGCTTAACCGAATTTCATAAAATTTAAATGGAATCATCACGGAAATATACTCTACCCAACAATAATAAGTATATTTATAAAAATCGGACTACGAGTACTCTGTAAAAAGTTATGCAAGATCATACATACAAAAATATACACGGTGTCTTGAAAACCTTCTCCTTATAGAACTCGGTTGAAAATAGCAACGTTTCAGTAAAAACGATATAACTAAAATCTCGATAACGAACGTGTGAGGCTCTGAACGGTGGAGAATATTTTCGTCAGATTAGTAAATGTCTCGTTTCTTCACTTCTCAGGAAAAAAATTCACTCATATTTTGGAATCTTTCGGTTTTTCACGCCTTTTTATGATCTAAGAAGAAATTTTCAATGTGGTGCACATTCGTCATAAAAAGACGATTTTTGGTTAAGTTTCCGAATTTTCGGTTACTCATATGAAGTTAAGTAGTAGATTAACTTTAACTACTCTCATTTTGCTCCAATCAAGTCGTATCTATAAGTTATTGCTTTTTGTTTGCGCTGGAATTAAAGTTCTGTCCCATCACCACCATCACTAGTGCCCAATACCAAAACAAATAAAAAGTTTATCAAAACAGCTTTATCTTGTTATATTTTTATTAAACTTGTGCCGCCGGATCGGGAGGAAGTCGCGTAATCGCCTTAAGCTTTTCTTCATGCCGATGCAGCTGGCAGGAGTGCGCCCTCTTAAATAGGGAAACTTTTGTTTGCTTTATAAAAATACTTACGTACAAAACATTTTAAGGAAAAGGAGATAAATTCTTTAACTTATCTTTGTCTTATTATATATATCGGCGCAACTACAACAGTTCGTCGAGAATAATTAAGTTTAATCATTTGATTGCCCTAAAAATAGTTTATAAATCATCAGTTGATTATTTTTGAGTTGATTACGATGTAAAATTGATGTTATGATTGTAATTTCAATACTTTACCAACAAACTTGTAAACTCGTGCACGTGCGCCGAGTCCTATAAGTACGGCCGCACTGTAGGCGCTTGACTGAGTCGCTCTCGAGTCGCCGTACAGTACGGACCTCTTTGTGACGTTGTTACGCTGCTCGTTGAATATACGAAGCTTATAAAAGTACTTGTGAAGTTTTACTTCGAGGACCCAAAAATGAGTGATCATCATGAAAACAAAAATTGTGACGTCAGCATTGCTGACGTCACACTTTTTAAAAACACTCCGGAGGTTCTTTCTCCGTCATCAGAAGTGGGATCAGAACAAGCTCTGGTCCCAACCACATCCTCATCGACTTCGGTTCAACCTGTCACGACTGGAACAGCGCAGGGCAGTACCAGGCTGATAGGCCCTGCCTCATTGAACACTTCAGGAGTACCAGCAAACAACTTTAATACCATGCAGCCCATCACAACGGGAATTACCACAGACATGACGTCCACACCAATCGCTGCGGGAGATGATCTCGATACACTGCAAAACAACGCTGCAATCGCCCCTGATTCAGTGTCATCCACATCTTAAGCTGGCCAGTCAGTCCGGATAACTCACAACGACGAACACGCATCAACGGATTAAAACCGGCGAGTATAACATTCATTATGTTTCACGATATTTGCAACTAGAATCTAAAAGAATAAAATGTCTGGAGAGTGATACCTCTGAGCTAACCATGTGTTACCCTTGAGCTAACCACGGATCCTTGATGCATCCACAAGTGAACCCTGAGATACCGTGGGGACGCCTTGTGGAACTATGGGTAGACACGTATACACCACAGATTCTAAATTAATAAGGCAGTGCACTTAAGATGTCTTAGTGTACTGTTGTAATCTACAAAAATGTCTAGAGAGTGATACCTCTGAGCTAACCATGTGTTACCCTTGAGCTAGCCACGGATCCTTGATGCATCCACAGTGAACCATGAGATACCGTGGGGACGCCTTGTGGAACTATGGGTAGACACGTATACACCACAGATTCTAAATTAATAAGGCAGTGCACTTAAGATGTCTTAGTGTACTGTTGTAATCTACAAAAATGTCTGGAGAGTGATACCTCTGAGCTAACCATGTGTTACCCTTGAGCTAGCCACGGATCCTTGATGCATCCACAGTGAACCATGAGATACCGTGGGGACGCCTTGTGGAACTATGGGTAGACACGTATACACCACAGATTCTAAATTAATAAGGCAGTGCACTTAAGATGTCTTAGTGTACTGTTGTAATCTACAAAAATGTCTGGAGAGTGATACCTCTGAGCTAACCATGTGTTACCTTTGAGCTAACCACGGATCCTTGATGCATCCACAGTGAACCCTGAGATACCGTGGGGACGCCTTGTGGAACTATGGGTAGACACGTATACACCACAGATTCTAAATTAATAAGGCAGTGCACGATGTCTTTGTGTACTGTTTACTAATCAAAAGACTCCTAAGGTTACATAACAGTTGTGTTAATGTAACAAACAAGATAAGTTGTTTACAGACTCACTACTCAGAGAATATCTCATTCTTTGCAGGCCAGCCATAATTAACAGCAGTCTGCGAGAGTTAACGAGTCAACAAGGCTGGTGCAGAGCGCGCACCGCCTGTCAGTATGGCCGTATCGACGCGGATACAATAATTAGCCAACAATAATTAGTCAACGTTTAAAACGACAACATGCTGTTGTCTTTATGAGCATGAGAACCACGGAAGCCGAGAGCCGGTACCACTCCTACGAGTTGGAGACACTGGCAGTGGTACGAGCCATAAAACACTTTATATGGGCGAAAATTCACCGTGATAACAGATTGCAACGCATTAAAAGCGTCAAAACACAAAAAGGACCTTCTGCCAAGGATTCATCGCTGTCGCAATCCAGTTGAGCTTGCAGTCAATGTTATGACAAGAGACTTGAACTGGCTCAAAATTGAACAGCGACGGGATGAAGAACTGCGTCCGATAATGGACAGTCTCAGTGACAATAACCCAGTGGAAGACTATGTGTTAGAGGACAACGTTTTAAAAAAGGAACGTCAATGATCCTGTCTTCGGTCAGCAGCTCAGTACCGTCGTTCCCAAATCATTTCAATGGAGCATTATAAACTCATTTCACACTGCACTAAAACACCCTGGCTGGGAAAAGACACTGCAGAAGTTCAGAGAAACCTATTGGTTCAACAAAATGAGTTCCACTATCCGAAGATTTGTGGATAACTGTGTTGTATGCCGAACATCCAAAGGAAGATCCGGGGCCATTCAAGCCCAGTTATACCCCATACAAAAACCAACGGCTGCCTTCCAAGTTATTCATATGGACATAACAGGGAAGCTGGGCACTCCAGATGATCAACAATACGTCATAGTCACCATTGACGCTTTCTCAAAGTACGTTTTACTGTACTTCAGTACCAACAAAAACCCACACAGCACATTGGCCGCTCTAAAACGCACGGTGCATCTATTTGGTGTGCCGGTTCAAATAATAGTAGATGGAGGAAGAGAGTTCCTTGGCGAGTTCAAGGACTACTGTGACGCCATCGGAATAAATATCCATGCTATCGCTCCAGGAGTCAGCCGAGCGAATGGCCAAGTTGAAAGAGTCGTGGCAACCCTCAAAAATGCTTTGGTAATGATTAAAAATTACGAAGCAGAGCAGTGGCACACTGTACTCGAGGAACTTCAGCTGGCAATGAACTGTACAATCCACCGAGTCACCGGTGTTGCTCCACTGACACTTATTACACAACGAAAGCACTGTGTACCTCCTGAGCTTCTCAACCTGGTGGATATTGACAACGAAACCGTTGATATTGAAGCGCTCACTCAACAGGTGCAACAGAAAATGATTCGTTGTAGCGAACAAGACAGACAACGCTTCAACCTACACAAGGCCAAAATCCATCATTTTCAAAGAGGAGACTACGTATTGGTGAAAAATAATCCTCGAAACCAAACCTCGCTTGACCTTAAATACAGCGAACCATATGAAGTTTGTAGAATACTGGATAATGACCGATATCTGGTAAAGAAAGTTGTCGGTAGAGGACGACCTCGCAAGGTTGCCCATGTTCAGCTGCCTGCGCCGCGCTCCGCAACCTGGGGATCAGTTGACCGTATCGGCGGGAAACGAATCACCTATTCAACGAGATCCCACTGCAGAATCAAATGAGCCCATTCCGTCGACCTCACGAGAAGGGCTGCAAGTACAGCCAAACCACGACTCGAACCAAGACGACCCATCAGAATAAAAGATAAGTAACTAAATCCAAATATTTCAAATAACTCTCCGAGAACTCTACGAGACCCTTCGAGAATTCTACGAGACCCTTCGAGAATTCTACGAGACCCTTCGAGAATTCTACGAGACCCTCCGAGAACTCTACGAGACCCTTCGAGAATTCTACGAGACCCTCCGAGACCCTCCGAGAACTCTACGAGAACCTACTAACCCTATAAGCATTGATATCCCCAAAAAGACATAGCAACGCAGGTCGCTTACAGACGCACTACTCAAAGAAAGTTATTTCATTTCTTTCAGGTCTACGAGAATCCAAATAATCTACGAGAATCCATAACAATCTACGAGAACCAACGAGGCTGGTGCAGAGCGCGCACCGCCTGTCAGTATGGCCGTATCGGCGCAACTACAACAGTTCGTCGAGAATAATTAAGTTTAATCATTTGATTGCCCTAAAAATAGTTTATAAATCATCAGTTGATTATTTTTGAGTTGATTACGATGTAAAATTGATGTTATGATTGTAATTTCAATACTTTACCAACAAACTTGTAAACTCGTGCACGTGCGCCGAGTCCTATAAGTACGGCCGCACTGTAGGCGCTTGACTGAGTCGCTCTCGAGTCGCCGTACAGTACGGACCTCTTTGTGACGTTGTTACGCTGCTCGTTGAATATACGAAGCTTATAAAAGTACTTGTGAAGTTTTACTTCGAGGACCCAAAAATGAGTGATCATCATGAAAACAAAAATTGTGACGTCAGCATTGCTGACGTCACACTTTTTAAAAACACTCCGGAGGTTCTTTCTCCGTCATATATAATATGATATTTATAATTATCTTATAACTCCTGGATCTAGTAAATAATATTTATAAGTAGGACAATTTGCTGAACTAAAATAAAGCTACTTAAAATATACCTTTACAGCTATTATAATATAAACGATTTAGCCAAAACATCGACAAATTACAGATATAATATCAATAAAAACAGTTATTATTTAAACCGCTGTAAAAATGTAATTAAATATTCTTACTCCTAATGCATTGTGTGCTTACACTATCTTATACTGTGAGATGGTTAGGCTTGAAGAAGAATTATCCATGCATTATTGTTTTCATAGGACTAGAGTATGTCTATACAGAGTATCATAATCAGCCCATTTTGTTCCCACTGTTGGGACTCGAGCCTTGCTCTCAGAGAGAGGAGTTGGGCCATAATCCACCACGCGGGCCCAGTGCGGCTTGGTGGATAGGTTAGTAGCCAACCCATGTCGAAGTTTTCAGGCCGCCTGAAGGCCTTCGACATAGCCTACCGACGTGCCCTCCAAAGCACGGAAACGCTCAGTTAAATAATGCCACTAGCGGTCCAATACTGCACCCATCCAAGTACTGACTGCAGCAAGCGTTGCTTAACTTGTTGATCGTTTAAGATCACCAAGTCAAGCTCCGCTACGAGCGCTTCAGAGATATAGAGCTATAGAAAGTATACAAGATGGTTTCTAGAATCTTTTGCAAGAAACCGTCTTGGTGAGTATAACCGCAGAGAGAAAAAATTTATCTCCAAGCAGTAGTGTGCAAGCATATCTACTGTGTTCTATTCAAAGTCCAAGTGGCCACAGAAAGCTGAGATAACTGAACTTTAAAATAAAATTTTATTTTAAGTTTCACACTCTTATCAATTTAAACTCTCACAAATTTTATCAATGCGAAAGTTTGTGAGTACCTAAGTGTGTATGTGAAGCTAACCGACTTTTCGCACTAAAGCGCCTGATTAGATCCAAAATACATCGATAATACTATTTCGGACAGGATTCATAATCTCAGCTATGAGATTGAATCAGCTCTGCTTAGCATCCTAGAAAAACAAAATATGAGTCCGTTTTTCTAAGATTTCCTTATATTTTAGTAGAGTTTTCGAATCTTGGATGTTATTGATGTTTTCGCGTGTGTTGTCGTACCTCCTGCGATAATGGGAACCCTTGTGCTGGGATATGAGCTTGCATATAAAAAAGAAAAAAGGACATATTTAAAAGTGCCAACGAACTTTAAAATGTAACTACTATACTAACTAAAAATCTATGCATTAAAATATTATGCACAATAGTCTCAATATGTTTCAAAGAGAACTTTGACATTTTAATTAGAGCTGTCCTAAGCACACATGAATGCAGTACGTGCATAGAATATAATAGGATATCTGAGTAACACGTACACTTAACTTTGACTATAACACCGAAAAATTCAAATTTACTTACTGAAAGTCTACGTTTTATGTTGAAAGCGTAACATAAAAGTGAATTAAAATAAAAGTTTTTACGATATCTACTTTTAAAGATTGTTTTTACATATTAGATTTTACAGGGGCGGTATAAAACTATTTTATATTTCATTTTCATGCAAATGTATACAGATATTCTGAAATAAAATTTTACTTTTCGCATAAATCGTAGTACATCACATGTATAACAGAAATATTATATATCGATGGAAACCTCATTTCAATTCATAGAATTTGAACACGTCTGAACCCTTTTAAGGTAATCGAATACAGCTCTCATCTTTCGGACATTGAAACGGCCATTTTGTATAATGATATTTCTTTGTATATTTCAATATCAAATAAAAATATTCATCAAAATATGTATATTGTATTTCATGTAGATTATTTGCACATGCTAGATTTAAATAACAGTTACAACACCACTTTTATCATTATAATAAAGCTTTAGTACGTGCTTCAGATTGTTAAATAAAATAGTTTATCTGCTAATCAATATACAGAATTCGAAATAAGAACGATTTATTGTACCCAGAGCATACCGAAAGGTTCTAGAGTAGAATCTTGAGCGTAGTGAAAAGCGTTTCCTAAGCCAAAGCTAACCAATAAATAAACTTTCATGCAAGCTATTTTAAACATCTAGATATACCTATAAGATAATTGCATCGGTCCGCATAAAGCTTCTCTTTTCAGATAGTGAAAACGTACGTTGAGCCCTCATCATAGTTATCGTCTCTTTACAACAATAGATAGGCTACGTGCATATCCATCGTTGAGGTCTACATCGAGGTCAAGTCTGCGTTGAATTATCTCGGACTTGTCCTCGACAACATGTAGAATTTCCGTGAGCACTTCAGTCGTTTGTCTCCCTGACTGATTGCCTGGGCAGCCGCCGATTTAAGGCGGCTGATGCCCAACATCGGGATGTGTAAGTGCTTTCCCCACACTATAAAGAAAAAGAAAAAAATATCAGACACCTACAAGTTTGAAAACTCTAACACAAGACTGTTGACTGTTGAAATATTCAAACTTCTTTGCGTTTATAGTGTAGTGTACGACTAAACATCGAAAACGAATAAACGAAAAAGAAGAAAATATATAACTTTCAAAATTACGGGATTGACAAAAACGAGCACCGAAAAATAGAGTTTTCAATACCCCAAATTCGGACAGCAACCTTAGCTGAACTCCTCCGACAAATTGCTTTGTATAATTCATGAAGGTCCAGGTGACAGGGGTTGCCAATTCCACCCCAAAATATGTGCATACATTGTACTCGTTACACTACTACGCATTGTCCGCAAATTGGTAAAGAATACCCGCAATTTGGAGGTTGTTTTTCATTATTTTGAAAGCGGTTTGTTGTCAGTGTGAACAGTGTTTTATTCTATTGCCAGAAAAAACACGTTTACATTTTAGTTGAGGTTTGCGTAGTTTTTAGTCTAAGTAATATAAATTTCGTCGTAAATGTCGTTGATAATAAGGTATTGTTAGATTTTTATGAGATTAACAATTTTCTACTTAATAAAACCTTAATTATAACGTAATGAAGTTAGTAAACTGATATTCGTTTGTGAATAAAATACCATTTAATAATGGTATGCCATTTCAAAGCTAGTTTTGTTATAATTTAATTATAGAAGATTATTAAACGTTTGAAAATAGATTGTTGGGGAATTCACAAAGTGATCAAAATGGCTAATTTAATTATATATACTAATATATTTAGATCGTTGAGAAAATACATAACCAGACATAAGGCAAGAGTCTTAGAACAATGTGTGTTACCAGTGATGACTTATGGCACTGAAACATGGTCTCTTACTATGAGCCTCATAGATAAGCTCCAAGTCGCACAACGAGCTATGGAGAGGGCTATGCTCGGGGTTTCTCTACGTGATCGAATCAGAAATGAGGAGATCCGTAGAAGAACGAAAGTCACCGACATAGTTCAGAAGATTAGCCAGTTGAGCAGGGCACATAGCACGCAGAACAGATGGCCGATGGGGCTAAAAAGTTCTGGAGTGGAGACCACGGACCGGCAAACGCAGCGTAGGTCGTCTACCGACACGGTGGACAGACGACCTGATGAAGGTCGCAGGACGACGTTGGATGCAGGCCGCTTCTAACCGGTCCTTTTGGAAAATCATGGGGGAGGCATATGTTCAGCAGTGGACGTCCTACGGCTGTTATGATGATGATGATGATGATATAACCAGGGATGATACTATTGTGACGATCCTAGATATTAATATATTTCTTAAGTAAATCGAAAGCCTTATTTTACTGTTCTTTTGAAACTTGGTACTGAAATCACCATCAAGACTGCCTTCGTATGTATTGCTAAGAAATAAAAATCGAATCACTAATAATGACAGAGTAATCAGTATGTCAACATACTCGTACCTGAAAAAAACGCACATATTTTGCATCTAATAATAAATTAAAATGTAAAGTCACGGGCTCCATGGAAAATTTTCTAATTGGTAATGATATACTATTTAATCACTTAAATAGATTAAAATAAAAGCAATGAAATACCAAGAAGAAGTAACAAAGGTCTTAAAGAAATTATTCTAATACGCATTTTAGAATTAATTTATAAAATTGATGATAAAATTGAACATTCTAATATAATTTATAGTATATATACATTTATAGGTCTTAAACATTAGACGTTTGATTTTTATTGTACGATAGATTTTTCTGTTTGTGGCTTTGATCACATAACCTCCAAAATTGAAAAATTACTTTGGTTTAGTACCACTTACATATAAACACACTATATACATATATATATATATATATATATATATATATATATATATATATATATATATATATATTATATCCCTTGGTCACGCCATAACTTGAGAACGACTTTACCGATTTGTATGAATTTTGGCATCGAAATAGATTATATCCCGGTACATCGTCATCATCATCCATCACCACGCGGGTGAAACCACGAGGCGAAGCCAGCTCTAAAATATAGTTAAAAAGCGTAAAAAATATTATATTAAATTTCGTCGAACGCGCAGTTGACGAGACGCGTGCACAAGTCGAAAGCAATAACCGTCTAGGTATATACATCCGTCTCTAAATAACACCCAATTCCCCGGGAATGTATTAATACCAATATCCTAAATTAAACGAAAACTATTGGAAAAGCGGACAAAAAGATGGCAGAGAGCGAGCGTCCACGTTGCTTGTACGGCTAGCATCGAAAATTTAATTTTGCTATAAAACTTCGTATTGCCTCTCTTAAATTACAGACATGGTACACGGCGAACTTTTCTTATTAGATATCGTAGATGTTGCGACAAGGTACAAATCAATATACTTTTCTAATCCATTTGTAGTATTGTGATAAAGTGAGTGTTATAGGGTGTTTTTTTTTATTTATTTTTTTTAAACTTTACTCCACAGACTCCAGGGTCTGTGCCTTTTTTCAACTTTTTAGATTTTTAAACTTACGATTAATTTATTACATGCAACAAATATACATGTATGGGGAACATATGAAACTAACTAACTATTTACTATATTATATACAAATTTTATTAACTAATACATATAACTAAATTTTATTATTACTATTAAGATTATTCTGAGTTGGTGTAAGCATTCACAGCAGACCAGTGTCCGCAAACAGCACCCGTTCACGAGTTGACGCATGTGCCAGCCATCGCCTTCCTCAACCATTTCTGAGGGAAGATGGCGACCCGCCACACACGCCACCGCTTGCCAACACATTTCCGTGAGCATGTCTGCTCTGAATGCCCACACCATCTCTTTGTCAGTTACAGTTTTTACACCACTTATATGAGAACTTAACGCTAGTTACAGGTTATTGTGAGCCCACATTGCCCACATTGCGCTGAAGCAGGGCCACCGTTTTAGGGTGTTTGTAATGGGCTGTAGTCACAATAAGAATCTTGAAATTATGACATGTCGATCTGTCTCTCTGCCTATCTTTTTATTTTCTTATCTTTTGATCGCTATTACTTAACCTTTATCTCAATTGACGGTCGGTGATGATGCAATTGAAGGTGGTATCACAATAATCTTAAATAGACTCAAGGATTACACAGTCAGTTGTTTTGTGACAGATATTGAATCGTGGATGACAGCTAGCCTGCCGTGCGATTCATCGTTGCATCTTTGACAACATCCGTGAAACAATTGAAGAGATGACAAGAAACGTTGGAAAGCAACCATATGTACAAGGGCGATATCTCATAACGTATTTGACATCGTGAGCTCGTTGACGAGCGCATCGACGAATTATTAGAGAATTGCACGGCAGGTTATTCGTGCTAGGCGCACTGATGACGGTAAGGAACACTCTTAACCCCTCCCTCACGGAGTAAAACTACTCGTATCCAAACAGGGATTGTTTCACATGTATAATACTAGCTGACCTTTTAGCAGCTTAGCTCGTTTGATTTATAGGATACGAAGCCAATTGAATATATGTTGAATAAGTTGAATTCACCATCCTTAGAGGTTAAATTTCCAAAAATCCTTATTGGATCGTTACAACATAAAATGCATCCACTCCCTAAATTTAGGATTTGGGATCTGCGGTAATGAATCAGTCATCATCATCTCAGCCGTGCGACATCCACTGCTGAACATACGCCTCCCCCACAAATTTCCAAAAGGACCGGTTGGAAGCGACCTGCATCCAACGTTGTCCAACTACCTTTATCAAGTCGTCAGTCCACCTTGTCGGTGGACGACCTACGCTGCACTTGCCGGTCCGTGGTCTCCACGGATTCTGGATGAATCAGTCAATCAGACAGTAAAGTAGTATTAAAGATATTGCATGTGATGAGTACATTATTGTACTAAAATTTATCATTTTAGTGTTGCGTAAACATTTCTTCTTTTATAAGTGTACCTGTCCACTACTGGAGTCATCCATAGTCCTTTTTCTTTGTTCAGTGCATGCCTGATCAATTCTTCAAGTTACAAAAATACCAAGGCTGTAGACTCGACCATAGAGTTTAAACTCATAAGTTCTTGCGTACTTAAACTGTAAATCAGTTTAATACGAAACTACATCATTACGACGCCATAAAATCTAATACAGGCAGCGCCGAGGGCACAGTTATTCAACAATATTAAGTTTCTCGAAGACTACACCATGCAAATATATTACAGTTATAAATGTTCATACAAAAATGATAATGACTAAGTACGTAAACATAAACACGCATTGACGTCATGAAAAGCGATGGAAAGAGCACATAATAACATCCTAAGAAACATACGGAATGCTCCATAGTCCCTGCAGACCACGGTGTTTCACGAAGAACTAGAAATGAAAATTGTCAAGGATGAAACATAGTTAAATTTTCCTAGATTTGTAGAGTGTTTGCACTTATTAGTTATTCCCCACCTAAAGTTAACTGAAAGAGATCGCTTTCAGCGACAACTCCGGGCATTGTAGTATATACTTAAGTTTTTTGTTATATTTTATTATTTGATATATAAAGCACTAACGTCTGCTTAGCAGCAGGGAGCAGGGAAAATGTCTTCTGACAATCCGTGTCAAAATGATTTTCGTATATAATCAAGCATTTTGTATAGTACATCTTTGATTTGATTAAGGTACTGTTAGTGTCATGTTTGTTAGACCTGTATATATTATTTAATACCAATAAATTAATATGACTTTTGTATTGTATGCTGATACGGAACCCCGCAGTATTTAATTGCGCAATTGGCCGGGTTTTTGAATGTAGATGACCTGTATGAAGCTTATGTACTATTTCTCAAATACTCTATACACAAGCATTAGTTTGTATCGCAACAAGACATATTTGCAAACAATGTTACCCGTTAGTCGTGAAGGTTATTTGAGACTGAAACTTTATAGATAGATCTTTAACGGGCGATAGAGTTTTGAAAAATCGCTAAAAACAGTTTTCTTGCGGATAATAAATACTTTTTAAGGAAAACAGGCATGGGTGAGGAAAGCATAGAGCATATAAGCCTATATGTATAAATACATGAAGCTATCTCGTATGAATGAGCGAAAATTAATAAAAACCTATTGTTAATATTATTTTATTGTAAACTTCTTGATTAAAAGTGCTTAGTTTCTAATATATAATAAATCTAGATATATTATAATTATATCTTATAATTATAGATATGTTATCGGTAAAAAACAGCATGTAAGTCCCGTCTGTCTGCGGGTAGAGTACCCAAAAAGCTGGCAACTTTACCTCGTTGAATAGCCAGGCTGATACGTTGCCCGAGGTAAGTACCAGCTCTTTAGCCAGCTAGTTACTTTAAGGCGTCTGGACAGCTTCTTCGCTAAACGCTGTGCATCTGGATCCCAATAGCCCATTGTTTCAACCCCAAATGGAAGAAAAATATAATATAATTATTAATCTCCTAGATAAGTATATTTTCTCCAAGGATTTCTGCAGAATAAAAAAAAACAACCACAACACACAAACAAACAACGTATTTTGATTTAATTTTATTCTGTTCTTTGAATTTAAACTTTGTTGATTAAGGCCGTTTGCTATCTAAAAATATAAAACAAAATAATGTTATTTCATTGTATATAACAATGTTGAATTATATTACCTTATAAAGTGGCGTCATGGGCATCTGAGTTGTTCCGCCGAACCAGAAACAAGTAGGACTGTGCCACGCCGATCGCCAACCTACACTAGTTGGAGAGGCACCTTAAGAAAAAGAAGATAAAGTGGCATGTTGGACAAGTCGTTCGTCTGATATAACCCGCGGCATATAACTCTAGCTCTGTGCGAAATGTGGAAGGGATAGCTGCGCAGATAGAGAGAGACAACAGTCCCTCGTCTTCGATGTGACAGAGAGAGACAAGAGTCCTTCGTTCCAATTTTTTACTTCTGCGCAATAACGGTCAGAGCTAGAGTTATATGCCGCGGGTTATAATAACTGTACGCATGCCTATACAGTTTATATTGAGACATATATCGTTAAAATTCTAACTTCTGCGCGACTCTGGTCAGCGCTCATAACCCTGGGACATAGGAGTCAAATCTGTAAGCATTATCTAAACTAAAAATCCCTAGAATATGGCAGTTTTTATTGTGTTTGTGCTAAAGTCCAAATTAGTGTAACACTTCCGAATGACTGCATTAAAATTAGATATATCTATAATTCTAAGAGTTAGATGCATTTGTATTTAAGTGTAGAGTAAGAGTAAGGACTACCATAATCAAATTTTAGTTCGCTAGTTTAGTTTAGTTTTTGAACAAGTAAATTGTTACTATAGTCATTTATTTGACGTTATGGTTCACAATATTATTGTCAGTTAACTTTGACACTCCATGTTGAATATAAATGAATTTTTTTTCTAGTTTTTTCATAACTGGTATACCTTGGCTTCTTGCCAGGTCCCAGGTTATCGTTGAAGTCAAATTCAAAATTTAGGCATAAAAGACGCACTTATGAACGTCAATTTTTCATTATAATGTACTTTAAAGACTCTACCACCGCGTTCCAAAATATATAGAGCCTACCGAGAAGAAGCGGCAAGAAACTCGAGACCATTTTTTTTATATAGATGTTTACAATGTTTCTACTTAGGTACTACTAATATTAAATTTTATGGGTGGCAGAATGGCAGCTTGCCAGAAGTGGAGTATTCCAAGCATCTTTGTCTTCTATATAATGTCGGACTTTATAATAAGCTTTTTTATCAAAACGATTTTACAGTCAAACTTAATTGAGTTTTGGGACAGCCTGTATTTTAAAACCTTTTAGCAATGCCTACACTTTATCTTCATGATAGAATACCTGGCACTGTATTGTTTACCCACAAGGACCAACACCTTACAGAAGAGTTTCACTACCTAGTTTGTCATGCCTACGTGCTACCTGTTTGGCCCTCAGTGGGCCTAGCACGAACAACTGCGTAAGTGTAACGCAACGTGTCACATTAAACAGTAGACAACTGTGACACGGATAACTCATAGTTTTTACGATGAAGCGTGATGCGTTGACAATTACGATACGAATAGATTTTTAGCAAACTGTGCTACGGCCTCTGATAAGCTAAACTCTTTCTTCAAGCTTGATAAAATGAAGAAAAGCAAATGGGAACTTTGTAACATTCGATACAAAATGTATTGATTTACGTCTTTTAACCTGTAGTGTTTGGCTACTAACATAATAGAATTCCAAGAAAACATACTATAATTCCAAGAAATGCAATGCAGTGGGTTAACATTAATCATTACGATATTATTCAAATTATATTTTTTGTTGTCAAAATATTTGACACTGTGGTGGTACCCACTCAGACGTACCTTTTCTAACAACAACCAAGTCAAACTGGGAGTATGTGCTAAATAAATTCTCAGACAAAGCAGTGTGTCTCTTGAGAATTTTCCACTTTTCTTATAAACACAGTGAATCTTCAGTTGAGCATTCTAATACCTCTTTATTCCTAGATTCCGCTTTGATTTATACATTCTGAAACGTTTTCCGACTGATGTAACAACAGAAAAGCATTTTAATATTATCTCCTCTCTTGGGATACAACTGGTTTTCCGATAAACTGTTCTGGGAAATTCCGGACAGTTACTATTCGGCTAAAGAACCGGTGATAAAAACGAAATAAAATGTATAAATATATTTTAGGCCAGATTTCATTACGATATGTTAGTTTAGGTAAATGTTCGTTCCGATACTACGGTTAATATTAATTAGAGAGTTGAAATTCGATGCTTGGATGGCGTGCCTCTTTAGCTTAGCTCTTTGGCTTTTTGGTCATGGACACGGACGTAGAAAGACGCGGGTACGAGTCCCGTCCGAGGGTGTGTATTTTTCTCTCTTAAATTGCAAAGTTTGTCTCGCTAAGCGAGCGAGACGATGTTTTCAAAATCAAATAAAAAAATATTGGTAAATAATAACAAAAGTTTATAATACGGTACAACACCTACAAAAGATATTCAGGTCCTGAACTACAGGCAGAGCCTATACCATGGTAGCCTTATGGCCGGCCAGTAAATTGTAAAGTATCAGTACCACCATAATTGTACCACCGATCATGCTTGAAAAAGTATATTTTATATAATTTGAATTTCCTATATAATATAATAATTATAAAACACGCTTGATTATTATATCTATCGGCTCCGTTAGCTCATTTGATAGCGAACCTGCATTCGGAGCGCGGGGTTCTAGGTTCAATCCCTTTCAAGGCCGGGGTAAATATCTTTGATGAGCAGAAATGTGTGTTCTCGGGATTTGGATGTTATTTTTTGTGACCATGTATCCTGCAGCGCAGGAAAACCTAGTGCGGGATATGAGTATGTAAATGTTAGAAAACTCTGTTTAAAAATGTTACCTATCTGTTATATGCATATGCATTATATGCATATTATATGTATATGCTATATTAAAACTAGTAGGTTCATTTCGTAATTTAGTCTAAGATTTTTTTGTCAAAAGTATCAATGTTTTTACAAACGTCCGGCCATCCGGCATAATCACAACATCTTACATCTCTGCTCTCTTTAGTAGAAAACAACGAAAATCCTTCCTTCAGGAAACACGTTACTTCATATTTTTCCAACAATAAATCTTTTAAGGGGAGACACATCTGTCAAAAGTGTAAAATATGTATTTCTTGTGTCTTTTCTTCTTTAAATTATTAGGGTCAGAACCCGCAGGACCTTTCTCAGAATGTATGATGAGATAAAGAAAACAATGAATAAAAATGATATAATGCTGTTATATAAAATATTTTGTGTTATCTATTTATTGAACTGTCAATGCTTGGACCTTTTGACAAGCTTTTGTTTATCTTGTTAGGTTCATGTCTTTCCGGTTCAATCTACCCTGTTTTATCATAGAAACGCTTCAATTATAGAACATAAACCTTCTGTATGTGGACTCATTCATTGTGTGTGTCACCTCCCGCGAGGATTCCCTAATTCTAGTGCAGGGGTGTGAGTCCAATCACGTATTTTTATAAAAAAAGTAGTTGCACTCCGCGGTTTCACGTGCGTGCTGATGGATGATGGATAATGATGATGATGAAAAGTACTTTACGACATATTGTCAGACCTACTGAATATACACACGAAATTTTAAGCCGTTTCGGAGGAATTTTATTTCAAACACACCAGAATTATATATATTAGAAGATATTAAACAATTATTATTACCAGGGCAAATGCGCATCGGCGTCTGTGAGCTCGGCGTCGCTAGTGCCTGCCGGGAGCTCCCAGACGCGGCTGCGCACTCGCCCTTAAGATGAGCACCGGACATGCTCTAAACCTGGATTGACGTATTCGATCCCTAACGTGAGTGTTTTCACAAGAATTTTAATACTAAAAATATTAGAAGCTGTCTTATATTAGAGATATTAGAGTTGGCGCACGACTTGTTAATAACAAGACAGCCATCTTGTAACTAAATATTTATAATTGATGCTAAGCACGATTGCCATATGAAATGCAGCGCCAAAAACCCTTTAGCTGATGTATTTCATTTATGCAAATAAACGTCAAGCCGATCGTCTGATGGTTTGAATTACGCTATCAACGACCGTTTACCGTGCCAACGAGAGTTTAGGACTGTAGTTTTATATACCCGATAGGGCTTTAGCAGTGCTGGGTTTTAATTTAGAATGCCTTCAGCTGTATCAGGAAACAGACACAATAGAAAATCCATTGTCATCCTGGATAATGGCAGCTGTCTACGGTACGATTGTAATGCTAGGTTTTTTACATTCTTCAGACATCATTGAAAATTATCCCTTCCACTTTCACCAGAAACACTATTAATAAGTTTCTTATACACGAATCCATCTTGGTGGATTCATACCACATCAGTACATTTACCATAGTGCTGCAACGAGTGGATTGAGTCGTCTTGGCATATGACATTACAAACCAATGTTTTGAGACGACAAACACTGTGCAGTTCCACGCAAACTTTACTGTCAATGATGTCTGTGAACTGTCATGGACAGTTCAAATTCATTGACTTGTTTTAACACGACACTAGCAGAAGCGTCTTCAGATGAAGACCGTGTCGTTTAATCTAAGTGCATTGAACTTTTGATTTGCATAACCGAACCCCTTTCTTTGCATCCCAGTTTAGTATATCATACAACACAGTATCATATACAAACGCTGTATTGCTGTTACGTGTTCTAAGCATGGTGGATTTCAGTCTTAATGCGTTCATGGTCCCTGCAAGAGAAACTTCGTAATTTGCCTAAAAGAGGGATCCATTATTTTTCTAGCTTGTATGCGTCGCTTTAAAAACTCGCTCAGGGGTAAGAGATTTAAAATTTATGGAATATTTTCCTACTAACAAAGTAAATTACTTTAAGTGCACTAAGTAGCTTATGTTGTGAAAGATTTATATTTATTAGGGCTTATTACTGGCTGAATAAAAAGAAAGTTATTTTGTTATATAATTAAGTAATACTAAAATGTAACATTTATAAATGGAGTTGAAATTAAATGTTTTTTATATATGTTCATATTAATATGTTTTTAGTTTGAGACATACCTACGGCAAAGAACTTGGAGCGCTTGAAGATTATGTATTAAAATTGATGACATAAATGTTACTACCAAACCAAGATTTTTAAGAAGAAAGTTTTTCCTGTCATTATACGGCAATTACTGAACGTATTTGGATGAAACTTAATACAGTACGTTTTTGTTTTTTAGTTTATCAAAAAACAAAAACGTACTGTATTAAGTTTCATCTTTTAGACTTTTTTTTAATTGAAGTTCTTCGTGAGTTTGACTATATTCACGTTAGCGGCAGAAGCCGCTGCGCACTCTCCCTGAAGATGAGCATATGATATGCTCGAAACCCGGCGAGACGTATTCGATCCCTAACGTGAGTGTTTGTCGGTTAATAGTACCTAATAGTTTTATAGTTTTTGGCTACTAGTAGAATCTCACAGAATGTTCAGTGATGATGCGAACGAGGAAGTGGCATCCCAATAGGTTTAAAAATGGCAACAGGCTCTCAACGACAGCTACCATATTAAAACAGTTCGCTAAGCACCGTGTAGTAGGATGATACTACACCAAGAAGCACCTTGTAGTACCTACCTACATATTATACTTACACATGTGTACATACCTAGCGGTGGTAGTTAGCCAGGCGGTCACCAGATTGTACCTACCGTGCTGTGGATTTCATCACGAAGTTATCTTCACAATGTCACCGAGAGCTTAATCTCAATGTAGGGATTGATCCAGATGCCGTTGGATTGTCAGCCGACTCCCATTTCCCCAGGATATCATTGCTTCGTATAGATGGATAATATATTATATGATCTCCTTTTAAATTATTTTGCCACGATAAACGACAAGGACCAAGGGAATATACATTGACTGTCTAACTGTATTCATATACATTGCATAAATTTAACCCACATCATTTAGAGCTGCGCACAACGAAACTATTATGTACTGTACTAAATGATGTTTTTTAAATTTATACAGCGACTTTATGGAAGTCCGTGAAAGTTTGAATGAAAGTATTTTTACTTATCGATATTAGCTTAAAAATGAGATTGATAGCTTTGCTACTAGAAATCTGAAAGCTTTAATGATTTTCCTGAGGCACACGGGCGAAGCTGTGAGCCAATCAACTAGTATAAATAAAAACTTTTGTAAGTACTAAGTATTTACAAAGTTATAATTAATTTTACCACTTTTAAGTTTCATGGTGCCCACGGTTGCGGCTTAGACATAATTTATTTTACTTTACTCTAGGATTTAGTCTAATATATATATTAAAAATAAAAATATTTATCGCCGTCCAATGTGACTCATCTTATTCTTATTAATATTCATTTTGGTGACTATGAGGCCTGCGGCGGGGCTACGGAAGAAATGAGTGTGTGAAGCATGTCTTATATCTTAGATAAGATAGTGGTAGCATGGACAAAATGGGCATGGCTCGTGCCCAGAAAATGCGAAAGATACCCTCGCTAAAAATGCAACAAAGAAACAGGTAAGTGGAGATGTAATTGATCTCTGCGAACCCTCAGCGATGGAAATACTTAATCTACTCCGTCGCTAAACTGTAAAAGAACAACAAAACATTTGGGATAACAAAAAGGACTGCAAACAGCCTCTACATACTGGGCAGTCCGTTACTCCAATCTTGTGTGAATAGTAATTTAGATGACTGTGACCAGTGATAATGTCCACCATTAGGCAAAGAGCCAAAGGGTTTGTAGTTTTTTTTGTTTAAGATTGGAAACATGGATTTCGCATGTTTACAGTCCTTCCTGTCATCCCAAAAATTCTGGTGTTTTCTTTCGGTGTAGCGACTCATGCGAATCCGCACTTCCATTGCTGAGTTCCATTTTCTCACTGCTGACCTGCTGTTTGGCTCCTTCTTTAGCTAGTTTATCTGCCCTTCTGTTACCAGTACACAGGCCATGTCACTTTGTCCATGATAAAATTATCTTGTACTTTTCTGACAGTCCTTGGAGTGCAGAATGTGACTCATGCAAGAGACCTTTAATATTACAACTGAATATCCCAACTACTATTGTTCATTCTGTGATATTGTCAATTGAATGCAATACCAAATACAAAGTCTTACAAGTACTAACATTAACTCTACAAACTTCTCAAAGCAACTGCTTCGATGAGCTGGTTCTGATCATCTGCGAATCAATCGTCGCATGGTCTTATGAAAGTTATAAAATATTTATATGAATGAATGCCATGATAGCTCAATTTGTAGAATATACGTACAAATAGGCAATATTTAATTTCTAATAAAAACTGTATCTAAGTCACAACTTATAGTAAAACAAAAGCTTGTAGGTAACAAAATCGATCGTTGTGAATCCTAACCGCAATCTCACACATCCGGCCGCTTTGATCGTCCGTGTTCCGATCATCCGCAAACCCGGCGGACGACGCTCGGTCATGCAGAAGTTATCGCTTATTGAAATCGATCGCGTGACCGACATTTTTCGCAGCACTATCGAGTGACGTCACGTTTTGCATTCGGTTTACGAAGAGAGCTTTGTATGCATGTTAAGCTGGGCGAGTATTCACGGTTCTTCAGTGCCTTTGTGTCAGCGACGAGTCACGTTATTTTGTTATTTTGTGAAAGCTATCAAAATATTATGGATCGAAATCGTTTCTGTAGAAGAAAGATAATTTTATAGCTATAGAACACTATGGGTGAGCTCCAATAAGCTCCGTCAATTCTCACGTCTATCGCGCCCCGGTTTGCCGTTCCCTTTAGTTCCAATGCATAATGCCCAACCTGAATGGAAAATTCAAGCGGTCGCGACATGTGCGTCAAAATTTCTGTTAATTATATATAACGAATCATGTATCTATACTAATATTATAAAGAGGAAAAAAAATGTTTGTTTTAAATAGGCTCCGAAACTACTTAACCGATTTGGAAAATTCTTTCACAATTAAAATCCTACATTATCTCTGATGGTCATAGGACATGGAGATTTGCAGAAATTCAGGGAAACGTATGAAAACTTCGATAATGTAACCTAAGGTGTGAAAAAAATCCTTATATCGCGTACGCTATTAAAACATTTGACAAAGAGCAAAGTGGTGATGTACCTTTTTTTAGAAGACGTATGTCTATACCAAATGTATGACTTTAAAAATTATGTCAAAATAAATGCTTTTTCATGTTTACATATGCATTTATCGGTGACGTCATAGATGACGTATCGAGCTTGCTCACGAAAAATGCGCCGCCACATATAAACAAAAAAAAAAATTGATAGTTGGCAAACATTACAGCCTATTGGGGTTGAGAGTCTTTGGTACCGGGACCAGTAGGACACTTCGTATATTTAAGATCGCAGATTGACTAGTCAAGGCAACACGTGATCAAAATGCTGGCCTATTGCCTAGTCTTTTTTGGTAGTCTTGTGAGCTATAACTGTCACTTGATAATGTGTCTAACCCTAAACTCTGTATTGCTCGCCTAATAATCGATAGTCAGTTGTTCAGTCACTTTTAACTAGAGTAAACCCTTTTCAATTCTGGCACCACGACGTTTTAGACTAGCTGGAACGATAAAAGACAAAACAAGGATTATCGTTGCAGATTAAAAACAAAATTCAACTTCAATTGAAATCAATATTTCCGTTCGTCTATCTAGGGCTAAAAGTCTCCAAAAGGATATCGTAAAAGATTCCTGCAAGCATCGATAGCGCACACTCCGATGCCTCGCTGTCACTTCCCCAGTCCGCATCAAAGAACTCTTTTGATCGGTCTCCGCGGCCTAATTAGCCATCAGGTTGGTCCCATCCGAGTGGAAGACATTGTTTATACCCGAGGCGAAGTCATCGGTATGGAAAATTGAGGCAAAATCGTGTACGCGTGGCCCCGATTTTCTTTTCGAATTGCAGGTGGTTCGATGTGATTGGGAAGAACTGTGTCGGTTTTTGAGCATTTGTAAAACAGTAATAAGCAGTAACTTAGTTACTTTTTCAATATTCAGATATAAAGTTTATAGTTAAAAATAATATAGATATTATTTAACGAAATTGCATCATGTAATATATTTTCTGATTAATTACAGTCAAACTAAACGGAATGAGGAGCTTACAATATATTATTTAGTTTTAAGTAACATGAACCTAACTAATGATTCAACATTAAAATAAATTTATAATCTAATTAGTAGCTGTATTCCTTAGTTTCAATCGGGTAAGAAGTGAATATTTTTTCTGCCATCCAAAGTTCTACCAACACCACCGGGTGCTGTTGCTTACGGACATTTACTGAGTAGGTAGTCCCACTCTGCTTCCATATTTTGTAATAGCGTAGGTACTTGTAACTGTGTTAACTAATCAATATACCTATTCATAGGTGAGTTCATAGTACAATATCATCTTTCATGTTAGATGCATCGCCTATGTCCCTCACGGATACCCTTAAGCCCTTCTGAAAATGTTGTAACTATCATACACCTCCGTGACGTCACAAACCGGCCCCAACGGATGACCAGCGTTGAGAGCTTGGGACCGATTTGTAACATAATGACATTGTTATTTTTCTTGGTTACTTTGTCTATTAATTTGTTTTATATTTAGCAAAGTTGTTACAAATAAATATATTTTCATTTCATTTCATTTCTTCGCTAACATTTACAGAATAATGTTTAATTGTATTGTATTGTATCTTCTTGTACTTACTAAATTTAGCAAAGGAGACTGGCTGTCACGACACAGGATAATTATATTAGGGTGGGATACAAAGTCCAGGGTATGCAATGAATGTTGAACTAAATACTTAAGGGACTTAAGTGTATATGATCCTTGGTGTATAATTAGTAACTACATTGCTTTAGAATGTACTTCTTTTGTGATTAAAGCGAATTCCTACAGTCTTATAATTTCCTGAGACTTGGGCTAAGTATGTATAGGTCTCATTACAGTTTCAACGTTACTTGCTATTTTAATGCATCAATTAACTGCATCGACTAATTTTTATTCTATATTTATTGATTTAAACCTTTTATGATAATATATACTTACTACCGGCAGCGTTCCGGAAGTGCCTCAAGACAAGAGTCTTCGATCAATGTGTGTTACTAGTAATGACTTATTGCACTGAAACGTGGTCTCTTACTATGGCTCTCATAGATAAGCTCAAAGTCACACAACGAGCTATGGAGAGGGCTATGCTCGGGGTATTCTATAAGTGATCGAATCAGAAATGAAAAGATCCGTAGAAGAACGAAAGTCACCGACATAGCCCACAAGATTAGGCAGTTAAAGCGGCAGTGGGCAGGGCACATAGCACGTAGAACAGATGGCCGATGGGGCCGGAAGGTTCTGGAATAGAGACCGCGGACCGGCAAGAAGCGCGTAGGTCGTCCACCGACACGGTGGAGAGACGACCTGATAAAGGTCCCAGGACGACGTTGGATGCAGGCCGCTTCCAACCGGTCCTTTTGGAAAGTTATGGGGGAGGCCTATGTTCAGCAGTGGACGTCCTATGGCTGAGATGATGATGATGATATATATACTAACTGCAGACTACTTTATTAGCTTAGTTATTAAGTAAAAAAAATAATTGAAAACTCAATTAAAAATTAAATTAAAAGTTAAATTAAATTAAAATTTAAATTATTAAAATTAAATTAACATTAAAATTAATTAAATTAAATTAAAATTAAATTAAAAAAAACCTAAATTAATTAATTAATTCAATTAATTTTAATTAATTACTAACAAAATTTAAATATAAATTAAATTAAAATTATATTAAATTTATTTAAAAAAAACTTAAATTAATTAATTAATTCAATTAATTTTAATTAATTACTAACAAAACTTAAATTTTTATAATAATTATTAAATGAAATATTTATATATTTGGAGTCATCCACGAAATACTATCTCGTAATAAAAAAGTACTTATTTAAAGTACTTTTTTAGAACAAAAATGTAACGGTTACGAAAATGTAATAATAATATAATAACCATAATATTAACCTGTCTCACTTAATATTTTGTTACAGCGTAAATCTACGGGCATAGTATATCTACTGTATTTTCTATCTTAGAGCCAAGAAAATTAAATATTCAATAACCCCGAGATAGAATAATAAAGCTGCAAAGTGCGTGGTTAAGTCACGAAGTAACTGTAATCTTACTTCGACTCGCTATGAATACTTGAACGGTTAGTTCAGTTCCCAACTATGGAAAAACTTAACAATATTTTACACCAGGCAAGAGTTTCGTTTGCTCAAACTGCATTATTTTACTAGAACTTGGAGTAACTTGGTCTGGTGTAGAAGTTGGTGTTACACAATGAATTAATTTTGCTCAGGAAATAAAGAAATTCTGATTTCGAAGTGAAAGTGGTATACCACTTTTGCGCCGCTGGTGGGTTAGCTATCCTCGATATATTGAGGACTAGCTGACGCGCCAGCGGCTTCGCTCTCATGGCCTCGCGGGATCCGGTTAATAATAGTTTTTTAACTATCCCATGGGAACTCTTACATTTACCGGGATCAACATTATCCTATATGTTGACCAAGGATATAAGCTACCACCATACAAAATTTCATTTAAATCGGTCTAGTCCTTTCGGAGATTAGCCCTTACAAACAGACAGAAAAAAAAGAAACATGTACAATTTGAAAAATTTATAACCGACTTCCATTCTATTCAGTTATTGGAGTGTAACTCAAAAACTACTGGACCGAATTTAATGAAATTTAATTAATGGGACCACACGGAAAGCACCAGCTTTCAAACAAAAAAAGAATTTTGAGAATCGGTTCACCCTATCGAAAGTTATGAGGTAACAAACATACAATCGAGTTGAGTACCTCCTCCATTTTGGAAGTCGGTAGAAAAATTAGTTCGATTTCACTCTTTACATCCCCCTGACATAGTTTTGAGCATATTTTTCATTGTTCAGAAATTCGACCTCTACAGTTTTGTTTATGTAGTGATTATCAGTATAAGATCGAGTGATATAGTAAATAATAATGGTACTGGTATAGTAGTACGTACGTACTACATAGTAGTAATACTTAGTAAGTAAACGTTAATAATGTAATTAATATACACAACTATAATTCTAGTGCCAGTTTCAATCAGATGCATAAAGTTTAATAAGTCGACGTTTTTTAATTCAATAATTAAACATATGAAATATGAAAAGATTTCTAAATATATTTGAACTGCATATCGGTATCTTGAGGGATAATGATGATCGATTTTATGCCTAATATCTAAGTACAGAATAGAGGTTACTAGCTGGTGCCCGCGACTTCGTCTGCGCAGGATTAGTAGGTACTTAGTGTAGCTTATTATCTTCTCCAAGGCCATTACTATCTTTTTACCAACATGTCATATATGTACAAGGTCAAACGCAATTGCTTTAATAGTATTAATCAATTTAAATACTAAGAAAATTCATTTGTAACCTAATAATATAATACAGTACCTACGTATATACAAATATAAAATTAATCAACAATGGAAAAAAACTGTCATTACATTTTATCACCCATTGACGATATTTTTGTAACATTTCATCACCCTTGACGGTCATCGCGCACGTCTAGTGTATCGAGCTATCAAAATAATAGCGTGATTTCTAATAGAAACTGACACAAACTTTGACAGAATTGTCCTCATTACGAGCTTGTCGTAGGCGGAGATCTTGCTATTTTGTGCTATGCTGTGCCCAAGAATATTACGGTTTTATACCCGCGTGAAGATGGATGATGATGATGATAAACAGTAGCTTAGGTATGTGCTATTCCAGACTATAATCTATCTTTGTGCCAAATTTCATCCAGATCCGTTCAGCCGTTCTGCCGTTTTTGAGTAACAAACATCCATCCATCCATCTATCCATCCAAACTTTCACATTTATAATATTAGTGGGATGATACAGCCTACAATCGTAAGACTTACGTAAGATAAACAGAATTAGTAGACGGCAGACTTCTTGTCCAAGAAGATTTAATGGTTGGTAGAACTGCTGAGCCCGATATTCTGCCGCGTAGCCATAGTTCGCAAGCGTTACTCGTTGTTTTAGACTCTTAAGTGCATTTTCCGACTTCAAAAAAGGAGGAGGTTATATGTTTGACTGTTTGTATTTTTTTGTATTCTCACCGATTTCTCCCGCATTTGTGAATCGATTCTCAAAATTATTTTTTGTTTGGTAGAGTAAACGTCCTAGGTGGTCCCATTTAAATGTCATCAAATTCGGTCAAGTAGTTTTAGAGTTACACTTCAATATCTTAAAGTGTTTTCTCTATTTTGATGCTATCAGCATTGTCGGTGAATGACAATCGATCCCGTAGGGTCACTAACAGGGAGAAACATTTTTTTTACCAAAAAATAGAACAGCAAAAATTGTGAAATAACTTGTCGAAGTCGGTACCATGCGCACAATATTGTGTAATTGGTACCTACTGTTGAACTATCATGGTACCAACTTCAGCAAGTTATTTCACACTTTATGGTGTTGAAGTTGGTTCCATTTTTTGGTAAACTGTTTTTTACAGAAAGCGATATTGTTGGGCAAAATCAAAGTCAAATCAAATCAAATAATTTATTTGCAGAGTACAGGTAATACAGTCATGTGGTGTTACAGTGTTATTATTGTGTGCTATATTCAACCCTTATTGGGTGTGCAAATTACAAATAGAGCTAATTATGACATGTATTAATTACTAAATTGAAAATGAAGTCTAGACGCAAACTTCACCTTGCATCTATGCTATTTGGCGTAACACATTTTAAAAATCCATCTTATCTATATAACAAGCTCAGTTGGATTGCCGAGGGTAGATCTTCTTCAGCTCGCCATGTTTCTCAACAACTGTCTACACAGAAACATCGTACAGTTGGTTTCCGAGGTTCCTTTCGCTACTCAGCATCCAAGTGTTGGAACAATATTCCACCTCCAATTAGGAGCCTGAAAACATTGGGATCCTTTAAGTTTAAGTTAAAGCAATACCTAGTGGTGGCTCAAAGGAACTATGGTAACATAAATATTGATGTATCAATCATTTAAATTTAATCATTGTCTGAATATAAACTTATACATACTCACTCTAATGTTTGTAGTGTTTTGCAGTGTAATGTTTTAGTAGTGTGCCCTTTTAATTATTATTTTATTTTATAGACTCAGACTATTTGTGTATGGGATCGTTGTTTGTTTACGTGCTTTTTAAATTAATTGTCAACTATTTTCATAATTTTATAAATATACCTTGTGTAATTTTTCGTTTTAGTCCAATACCCGCTTTAGGCCTATCTGAAAATCAGCGTTCAGATCTGCTGAACATTTTGTGCTGAGATAGGCCTTTTCAGCAACTACTAACTATTAGATTAGAAATAAGTACTCTCAGATTTTATGTTTATTTTTATTTTTAGTTCCTATTTTAAGTATTTTTTAATTTATTATATATTTTTATTGTGTAGTTATTAAGCTGAATAAATGTATTTTCTTTCTTTCTTTCTTTCTTTCTAAATTTAAGACGCACTAACATCTCTCGGGGTTGCAGCATTGCAACTGTCATTGGCAAGCATAGTTCTAGCCATCAGACGCAGTACTTTCTTGTCTAGTTACTTCATAGCACAAAATAAAAATATTTATCGAGTTTTACTAACATAAGGTAAGGATTTTCTCAAAGTAGTAAATAAATTAGCCAAGGCCGCAACTCCTTCAATTGGAAGATATTGCTTATTGGAAACTATAGCTGCGCTTTAACGGCTTTGCTCGTTCATCCGTTCTCCATGCGGGCGAAGATAGCCCACTATTTTTGATAGCTCCTTTGAATTTGCTGTAAAGGTGAGAGTACAGTAATGCAAGTTTGACAAAGTTCTCTGTTTTAATACGTTTTCTAAGTTACACAGTGATCACATATCTATACATTTCTACTTATCCTGACCGAATGATCAAGCAGAGGCTTAACTGCAGGGACTAATTAATAATAATAATAAAAATAATCGGTGAGTACCCGCAGGGGCGGCCTTGTGGCGAGCCGTCGGTGAGTGGCGATACCGTGGACCCTGATTCTTCCTGGGGCTAAATGAGACCTTGACCTCTAGCTTGCCTTAATTGGCCGTCTGGAGACGCAAGAGCAATAAACCAAAATCTCCAAGGGTGGAAGTGTTAAAGGGCATAACGCCGGTAGTAGCGCTCTAGTGAAACCGCAGCACACCTCTCAACACCCTTCAGCCATCCACACCAACGTTGCCCCTTTCGTCACCATTGATGGTGGCTCTTATGGGGGGCCCGTTTAGTGGGTGACAAGTCACTACATGCCTAAATATTTTAAGATGAGACTGAAATTGGAAACCTGAAAGTTTGCCTGTAAATGCATTTATGTATTTTATTAACCGACTTCCTAAAAGGACAAGGTTTCTCAAGTCGACCGTATCAACATACAGAGTGTTCCGAAACTCAATGATAAACTTGATAACCGGGCGAGAGATTAAGGTATGCCAGTTATGAAATAAATATATAACATATATATAACACATAGGTAATGTACCTAAGCCCGTAAAAACAAGCTATAAAGGGTTTTATTTTAAATGCATGAAAGAAGACGTAGCTAGTATGTTCACATTGTGTGTGTTATATGCGACGAGCAGGACAACTCTTTCACCTGATAGTATTCGTGTAAATTTGTAAAAGGTCCAAAATCTCTATAAAATGCAAATAAAACAAACAAATCAAGTTTATGAAAAATACAATCTTACTTTTAATAAAGATTGAATAGTTTTCCTTTGCATCCTAACATTCCTCTCAGACTTTGAAGTTCTGAAGAATCTATAACAAGCTCTTGGTTCACGTCTGTTTAGTTCTTTACTTTTCTGTCTACAAAGTTGCCTACTACTTTTATAATGGAGAAATTGTAGGTACTTTCTATAGAAATGTGATAAAGCATTCAGACTGAAAAGATTATTGCTTTTGATAGTTTAATATTGGAGTTGCTTCTAAGTGGGTTTGTACAAATTGTGAACTACATAATAATATAATAACTGCAAAAGTCTGAGTGATATGAAACACAAAATAAAAATTATGTACTTAGGTACATCATTTTTCCACTATAAGAAAGAGATATTAGATATTATTTATTATCTTTTTCTAATAGTAAAAGTAGTTGGCTGTGGGGTGCGGGCTTAGAATAGTATACCCCCCAATTCTTCCTGTGGGTGCCGTAGAAAGCGGCTAAGGGATAACAAACCATAAGGCGGGCAGCAGCACCTTCTGAGCACAACACCGCCAAAAACTGCGATCTCCAACCAGCCTGCCAAGCGTGGCGAGTATTGGCAAAACCCTCCATAAACAGTACAAATGGAACCAGGCACCCAGTGCCCGGCAGCCCCGCTATTCCTGGCTAGGGCAGGGGGTGCTTAGAATCCCCGACAGACGCCCGGCTACCACCCTCAACAACGACGACTGGCCCTGGTAACACACAACATACGGACGATGAGGACAGACGAGAAGATTGACGCGCTGGAAGAAGAAATGATTAGGTTACACTGGGACATCGTGGGGTTATCAGAAGTCCGAAGAGCGGATGAGGACACGATAACCCTAAATTCAGGTAACCTACGAGTACTCTACTACCGGGAAGGCGACCAACAGTCCCAATGTGGTGTCGGGTTTCTCGTCCACAAGTCCCTTACAAACAACATTGTAACTATCGATAGCGTTTCCAATAGGGTCGTATATATAATACTCCGAGTATCTAAAAGATACTCGCTGAAGGTTATTCAGGTATACGCACCGACGATGTCGCACGCGGATGATGAGGCGGAGGATATCTATGAAGATATTAGTCGGGCCATACATACCTCTGAAACGCAATGTCTAGTTGTTATGGGGGACTTCAACGCGAAGTTGGGTAAGAGAAGCGAGGATGAGTTGAAAGTGGGGCAATTTGGTTATGGACAACGGATCTGTAGGGGACAGAGGTTGGCTGACTTTCTAGGGAAATCTCTTTATGATGAACTCTTTCTTTCAGAAGTTACCTCATAGGAAATGGACCTGGCTGAGTCCCGATGGTTCCACGAGAATATGAGATTGACTTATGATTAACTTGCCTCTTTGTTTAGCGTTTGTGGACTATGAGAAGGCCTTTGATTCGATCAAGACGTATGCATTGAGTCTCTCCAGAGGTGCCGTATTGACTATCGGTATATCGAAGTGTTGAAGTGTTTGTACAATAACGCAAACATGTCAGTCCGAGTACAGGAGCAGAGTTCTAAGGCAATTCCATAGCAAAGAGGCGTGAGACAGGGAGACGTTATATCTCCGAAACTGTTCACCACTGCATTGGAAGACGCCTTCAAGCTTCTGGAATGGCAAGGACTCGGCATCAACATCAACGGCGAATACATCACTCACCTTCGATTTGCCGACGATATTGTAGTCATGGCAGAATCCATGGAAGACCTCATGTTCAAAGGCCTCCATCGAGTTTCCCGACGGGTAGGCCTTAAGATGAACATGGACAAGACGAAAACTATGTCTAATGCCCATGTTGTGCCTACCCCAATATCAGTTGGTAACTCAGTTCTCGAAATTGTTGACGAATACATCTACCTAGGACAGACAGTCACACTAGGGAGGTCCAACTTTGAGAAAGAGGCCAATCGTCGAATCCAACTCGGCTAGGCAGCGTTCCGAAAACTTGCGATGTCTTCACGTCAAAAATACTTCAGTGCCTCAAGACAAGAGTCTTTGACCAATGTGTGTTACCAGTGATGACATATGTCACTGAATCGTGGTCTCTAACTATGGGCCTCATAAGCAAGCTCAATTTCGCACAACGAGCTATGCTCGGGGTGATCGAATCAGAAATGAGGAGATCCGTAGACGAACTCAAGTCACCGACATAGCCCAGAAGATAAGCCAGTTGAAGTGGCAGTGGGCAGGCCACATAGCACGCAGAACAGATGGCCGATGGGGCTGGAAGGTTTTAGAGTGGACACCACGGACCGGCAAGCGCAGCGTAGGTCGTCCACCAACGAGGAGGACTAACGACCTGATAAAGGTAGCAAGACGACGTTGGATGCAGGCCGCTTCCAACCGGTCCTTATAGAAATTTGTGGGGGAGGCCGATGTTCAGTAGTGGACGTCCTACGGCTGAGATGATGAATAGTAAAAATAAAAGTGTTTTAACCCCCGACGGCAAAACGACGGGGTGTTGACGCGTCTATGTGTGTGTCTGACTGTGGCATCGTAGCTCTCAAACGGATAAACCGATTTCGATTTTATTATTATTATTTTTTAAAGATGAATTAGTTTCGGGTGTTCTTGGCTGTGTTTGATGAAGATCGCTCCAAGATGGCTGCTACCACAAAATGGCGATTTACATGCAGCCTGCAGCTGAATTTCGCCATCGAACGTCACGACAGAAAATGAAATTTCACAGACATCATGTTGACGTGTAGTTCACAACCGTGCGACTCCGATGGCACATTTTGGCTCATACTACCACAACGGGGTTGCCATTTGGGGTATTTCCGAACCAATACGACTTTAGGAACCTTAAGGAAGAGAACTTTTTCCTTTCTCAAAGGCCGGAAAAGCATCCTTGAGACCTCTGGTATTGTGGAAGTCCGTGGGCGAAGATAATCACTTACCATCAGCTGAGCCGTCTACTCGAATCGTTTGCCAACCTACCTCATTAAAATAAACCAACCCATTTCGTTAGCACCCCTGAATTTCGCATAAATCCGTAACGCAAGGTTTCATATATTGAAGTGGAGGACATCAAAATTACATAGACACTAATATTTTTATAAGTATATTTATTATAAGTATTTATTTAAATAATGATAAATAACTTATAAAATTTAAAAAATGTGGTTAAAAAAGATCTAAACAAAATTAGACAAAGCAGAACTTAATTTTTTTTATGGTCAGGCAACTTGCCAAATCGTTACTTTTTAATAACAGAAACCACTTTTAAATCCAACCTATTTGATGATTCCCATTTTGTCATAAATTGTGATCAAGTCCCAAATTGTGGCAATAAACTGGCACGTGCTGAGCAGTTTATGGCAAGAAACGGAAATTTAATTAGACTCATTTTGTCTTCGAGGGAAGGAACGCTCCTTGGGATGTAATATTTTTCAATTTATTTTATAACGGCCTAGATAATATAAGGCGATGGAAAATTAAAGCAAATTTAAAAATAGAGGTACAATGTGTTGGTACTCGTAATTTCAACATGTCATCCATAGATTCAAATGAAATGTGTTATTTTGATTGGTGGTAAATTTCAAATTTCTTAAGAATTCATGTCGTTTTATTGTGTGTTTATATAATAGTTAAGCTTAATATTCAAGTTTCTTAAACATATGGCTATGTTCTTAAACACTTTAGAAACTTTCACGGCTAATTCTTTGTATCATCATCATCATCAGCCTGTAGCAGTCCACTGCTGGACATAGGCCTCTCCAATTGCACGCCACTTAGGTCTATCTTGGGCTTCTCGTATAATTAATATAATTATTATAATATAATTCTTTGTATAAACGAATGTTACTTACAGGTTGAACTCGTCGCTATAGAATATATATAGATACCTATATTGATAAATATATCGTTCCACAGTGCAATGATAGTCACTAATACTCGCAATAGTCGTTAAATATGTCGAGTCGCTAAGATCGATAAAAATCGTATCAACAACTTTTGGCCGGAAGGAGTTGTATATAGACGCTAAGGGGAAGCCAGATCGAAACAAAATCCCAAAATATAAAAAAATTATGTATGTTAGTCTGTAAGGCATATGTTAATTATGAGTCTTAGAATAACTTTAACGTTTTCTTAAGTTACTTGAATTAAAGAGATATTAATATAAAGCGATAGGTGTAAGCAATGAGTTTGTACTAGCGTGGAAATAGTGCTAAAGTTTGAAACCAAGTCTGAAGTGCCTCATCTATTTCCTTCTACAAACTTCCTTACGTAGATCTGCCTAAGGCCCCAGAACCACGAGCAGCTTCAAGGTGCGACTGTAAAGTGAACTACATTCTTCTACGTACACACATACACGAAACCGCTCGAGCAGTTGCAAATGCTTCGGGCGGTTGGCGGTAAATCAGTTGCCAAGCTTACACTGATTGCTCGAGCTGTCGACTGCTCAGTGCTCTCACGTAGTTACCTCTGCCCACGCTCTTCATTCCACGTCGCGCGCGCTTTCCGCCTCCGAATCGAAATTGTCACTTGTTGAGCAGTTAATAACAACTGCTCGAACAATTATCAATAGCAGCTTCAAGCTATTGACTATGACTGCAAGAGCGGTCCATGTATATCGGCTCTAAGTGTGAACGGATCAACAAATAATATATCAGCTACTGCTTGGTTTTTAAGTACTTATATGTGTGTATAGTTTAGTGAATTATAAATCTTTCGAATTGAAAAGTCTCAAAAACATCTTTCAAGTTGGTGTTTATTGTCGTTGGGGTCAAATTTCAATTTGATCGTATTATATTTACGTCAAATACCATGTAAACATTATGCGTATTTTGTGAAAAAATCTTAAGTGAGTATATTTGCATACATAATCAAGCAGTTGGCTGAATTCATTGTTATCGATATTATATGTATGTAATATTATTGTATGATTTTTATATATATATAATTGTGACAATAATGATACGACTTTCACATGTAATATGTATGATTTAAGGTTTATTTAGTATTTTTTAAGCTAATGCACAGCTTCTATCGCGGGCCTTGAGCGTGGAGACCGAATCCAGAAATTTCGTAACGAAAATAACCTAACACCCCCCACTCCGAATCCATCTATCGATTTATTTATTATTTATTTATTTATTTCAACTAGAACGGTTATGTACACCACTTACACTAATGATAAAACAAAACTAACTTAATACTCATTACAAAATGTCAAAATACAAAACAAATGTCAATTAAAATATTAATGTCAGAATAATACAATAATTATACCATCGCTTCGCAGAGCGTCAAACATTCAGCTAAAATGTCGTTCATGGCATCATTAAAGACGTCACGCTCTCGATTGTTGTCTACAAGAGCATTGAGCGCGTTAAGGGATCGCGGTATCGGGGACACGGCGTGAGCGACTGTCCTACAGCTTGGAACCGCAAACAGTTTATGTTTCCTCGCCGAAAGATAGTTGCCGGGAACATAAAGTCGACACAACTGATCACTAAGATCTGGAGCGTCTATCTTGCCATGCAGAACTTTGCACATTATGGCTAGCTGATCATAAGATCTCCGGACTTTTAGCGAATTGTACCCCAGGCTGCCAAGCAGAAATTTCGATGAATAGCAGAACTTTTAATGACTTTTTCAAATATCACGCTTGTCTCTTTAGTTCAGCAACTCGCCTCTATATGGCATTGGTTAAATAATTATAATTGCATAAGTTGATAAAAACAGCTATGCGATAGATTTACCGCGGCAGTCTCCGAGTGCCCCACGTCTTTTTTTTATTACAATGTTACCGGATGTCACACATGCTACATGTTAAAATCATATCATTATTACCGTAACCTATAAACCAAACACAGCAATAATAAATAATACAGTTATAGAAAAAAGAAGATGGTACTCAATTCGACTGTTTTTTTAATGTTTCTTACCTCATAACTTTCGACTGGGTGAACCGATTCTTAGTTATTTTTTGTTTGAAAGCTGGTGCTTTCCGTGTGGTCCCATTTAAATTTCATCAAATTCGTTCCAGTAGTTTTTTAGATACACTCTAATAACTGAATAGAATGGGAGGCGGTATTAAATTTTTCAAATTGTACTTGTTAATACATTTCCGATTTAAATAAGTTTCATGCTGTAGACGTGGGTGTTACACGCGCTTAGCGGTTGTAAGATGGTTGTAAGTAGTAATATATAATCTATGTATTTTTAGGTAAGAAGGTTGTACCAAAAGACTTTTATACTACACCTGCTCGGAAAGTACCTTGATACTTTATCAAATTTACGGTAGAAAGTACGTCATTGCATATCGAACAAATATGCGGCGAGAAAACGCATCTGAGCGGGAGAGAAAAGTGTATGAAAATCCATTTCTTACGTGGTTTTTCTTTTTTAATTTTGGGTAAGACTATGCGCTGGTAACCTAAATATCAAAAGCCAAAAAGTTTTTACAGTGAGTTTTATCTCC
The DNA here is from genome assembly GCA_917880725.1 of Selenia dentaria. Lineage (NCBI taxonomy): Eukaryota > Metazoa > Arthropoda > Insecta > Lepidoptera > Geometridae > Selenia > Selenia dentaria. The sequence continues at coordinate 24,167,509 of OU862893.1, forward strand.
AAGTTCGCAAAATGACACTGGCCACTAGCTGTGTGTTGGATGGTGTCAAACAATTTGAAAAAAGAACATGTGAAAATTGCAGACGCCATTGGCGCCATTTTCAATTTGTGTGTTGTTTGAGGATTCAGTTTTCGTAGAAAAGTAAAATAAAACTATCAAAATGATAAGTAGTGATAGTGATGATGAAGATTTTTTAACTCCGCCGCAGTTGAAGGAAACAGCAAAAATACTGATAGATAACTTTTTACCACAGTAATCAATTAAAAAATATAATAAAACTTATGACGATTTTTTGCAATGGAAAAGTGAAAAAAATGCGGCATCTTTTTCTGAAACTGTTTTGCTAGCTTATTTCAGTGAAAAAGCGCAAAAATACAAACCAAGTACGTTATGGTCTATGTACTCATTGTTGAAAAGTACCATATTGACAAGAAACGACATAAATATTCAAGAATACAAAAAACTTACAGCATTTCTGAAAAGAAAGTCGGAGGGATTCCGTAGTAAGAAATCAAAAGTGCTTACTACAAAGGATGTTTATTACTTTTTGCAGAATGCTCCAGATGACAAATATTTGTTGATGAAGGTAAGTTTATGAACAAAATGCACTGGTTTAAAATTTATTACGTACCTATTTATGAGTAGAAATCTACTAGGTTTTCATGTTTGATATTTTTGTTTACAGGTTATTTTGATTTTAGGAGTAAATGGGGCCTGTCGTTCGCAAAAACTTGTGGATATGACAACAGACGATATCGAAATCCTCGAAAATGGAATAATCGTCAATATTCCTAACACAAGAACCAAAATTCAGCGATCATTTGTTATATCGGGCTTATTTTATGAGATAGTGAAGAAATATAACGAAATTCGCCCCAGTGACCCCAAAACCAATCGGTTTTTACTACAATATAAAAACAAAAAATGTACGAAACAAGTAATTGGGAAAAACAAAATAAGTACTGTGCCAAGAGAAATAGCTTCGTACCTTAATTTACTCAATCCACTAGAATACACTGGCCACTGCTTTCGCAGAACTTCAGCGACTATTCTTGCCAATACTGGTGCTGATTTAACCACAATAAAACTTCACGGTGGTTGGAAATCGTCTGCTGTTGCAGAAAGCTACATAGAGAATTCCGTAGAAAACAAAATACGATTAAATAACCAAATATCGGGATCGATTAATGTGCATCAAGACTCATCTCCTTAACCATCAACGAGCGCGGCGATGCCAGATGCCCCTCAGCAGCCAGTTGCCCCTTTGGCACCACAGCCTTCTACGAGCGCAGTGCCAACAGCACAGCCAGTTATTCCTCCTACATTATCGCAAACATCTCAAACAAACATTAATGGAAAAAGTGTTACATTAAGCTTCACTAACTGCAACAATTTCAATATAAATTTCAATTAGTAAAGATTTAGTTTTTTATTTTCCTCGTAGGTGTAGTATAAAGCACTATGTATCACTCGAGAGAAAGTGCGATTCCCGATCTCGGGTGTTTTAAAGCCCTCGCCTACGGCTCGGGCTTCAAACGACACCCTCGACGGTAATCGGTCACTTTCTCCTCTCGGTGAACAATGTACTATTACACTCTTGCCGCAAACTCCAGTTATATTTTTTTCCACATCCAAGAGAGGATTATCAACGGTAATTTACTAATGCATTTGTACTCATCACTGTATCGTATCAGGTTCCTGAAACTATCGATCGGCAGCGAGAAAATCTAAAACGTCGGGGCCCATGCTTCTTCAATTATTCAAGTAGATACGACATGAACATGCACGAAGGAAGAATAGAGCAAAAATACTGGATTGAGCGCTTTCGAGTATGTATAGAGTAAGTTTTGATCGTTATATTAACTTAACTTTCGAGTGTACGTTTTGTTTGTTATTTCAGCCGTGTTTGTATGTATGTATACTTAAGTGTGTTCCGTGTAGATTTTGATAATGATAACTTAAGTGGAATATACAGTAAAGTAATAGTAGATTATGCACCGAGGGAGTAAAGTAGTGTCTTACGTCACGGGCGGCATAATTAACCCTGAGCGCAGCGAGGGGATACAAATTAATAATTCCCGAGAGAAGCAAGGGACTTGAGAGTCCTGAGTGAAGCGAGTGGTTCAAGCTGACCAAGACGAAGACAGGCTTTTTCCTCGAGGCGCATACTATACTTTTCATACCTACTGCGAGACAATGAAAACTCAGAACTATATAAAAAAACAGTTATTTAATTAAAACTAAAATAAAATTAATAGTTATTATTCTAATTGGACACATTTGTTCCGTTACCTATGAAGGGACAGAGTAATATTTTTAGAAGGAACATTATATGGAAAACACGCGGTTGTTAACAAGTTATAATTAGTACTCACAGGATGTATACCACGATTTAGTTAGTTTTGGAGCTCGCGATATTTCGGCACGGTTACATGTACCATGTTTTCCACCAGATTCATTCTTTTGCCCATTCTAGTGTAGCTTATATCTTAGGTCAGAACCATTTGTTACATGTTTGCCTCTCGACTTCACTTCAGGGTATTGCCATACCACTCTTACATTCCGGATGTTCACGTGTCTGCGTATCGTATGCACCCCTGCGACATGGGGATAGTAGTAAAACTTTATTTCAGTTTGGAATATGTACTTGACGTTGACAGAAAATCTTCATTCTTTATCTATTTAAATAACACAAAGTCGGGTTTGTTCGAACACTTATAACTCGAGAACGGCTAGACCGATTTTCATGGTTTTTGATTTTTGTATTTGTATCCGTCCTAAATAGCAGAATAACTATAAAAAACATTGGAAAATTGACGAAAAAGTATAATACTTGAAAAATAAATTTCCAATACAAAATGTCTAACTGTAAAACATTTAATGTTCATCCCGCCAATACTGTATGTACACTCTCCCATCAAATTAAAGAACGTATGTTTCCTAGTATATATTTTAGTCTATGAATGTATGTTTTAAATCGACAAGATATATCTAAAATATTCTGATAATGGCGTATTTTCGGGTAAGTAATATATGTTCGCTTAATAAAATGTATATAGACATAAAAAATAACAACTTATGATATACCATACATTTCGTATATAATAAATATAATATAATAAACCTTTGTTCGAAATTCAAAACAAATAATTTTAAATGAAAAGCATTCATAAGCTATACATCCATGTAGTCAACATACTTAGCAAATGAAATAACTATTATAAAAATATAACCACTACATGTACTTACTGTTTAGTCGAATTTTAATAAACATATAGAATGAAACTTCGAAAAACTAATTTAGACAAGCTATTCAAGTTCAAATTCATTTATTAATTGCTTATATGGGTACACAAGAAAATATACAGATGGAAAAGTATTAATTATAGAACACCATATTTCACCATATCATATATTCACCACACGGTCGCTACGCTCGCTCGGCTCGCGCGTCTTGTGGTTACCATTCAACCTAACGCTCTTCGTCGCTTCGCTCGTCGTCGCACCTATCGTGACTTTGCCTTAGACTAGTCATGAAAACTGAATACCATAACACATACTTACATAATTTTGTTAACGGAGTTATACAAAAATGTATAGTATGTCAAATCATCGTTATATCGAAAAAAAATATGATACTTGTACGGTATGTAATATTAGCGGTATATAAAATTATAGTATAACAGTTGATCGATATATCAAGTGCTGGTATAGATTTTAAATTATATAACAACTATATCGTATATCAAATAAACTTATATCAACTGTCCGTTACGGCTAAAGTCTTTTATATCCACTGAAGGGTAATAATCTATGGGGAATAAAATAAAAATCTGTAAAATGAATTTCGAACAACAGTCACGCACCCCGTATTTTCAATGTTAATAATGTAGAATAATGTTATTAATGAAAAAGGATTGACATAGAATAAATTAATAGAAGGAAATTGATATATATACTGGTTGTCAAATATTTATGCGTGCTTTCAGAAACGCATTCCAGTTACTATACGACTTGCCAAAGCGATCCGTTCGCACAAACGTTGCTTTACTCGGACTCGGAGATGCCACACGTATTATTATTAACACTTGGAACGCTTCATCGAATAAATTTCTAAGTTGAAGGCAAGGCGGTGACATTCCTGATCATCCGGATATGCGTTCTACTGATGCTCTTGTTTGTATTTACATAGTTAATCCAAAGAATGATTTTTATTATTTACGGTTGCTGCTGGTAAAAGTTCGTGGTCCAACAGCATTTGAATCACTACGAACTGTTAATGGTACGAGTATAGTGTATGTGAGAATTAAACCGAGTGCATCCCATGCTGCACAATATGTACATAGTTTAATTCAATCATGTCTTGCTGACACGCGATTGTTATGCTCATTTTTGTACATTTTTATTTCTTTTTGTGTTATTGTCTTACTAAAGTAGTGAATTTAAAATGTATTTTGTATTCATCGGTGTCGATTCTGTACGCATTCTCTAAACTAAAAACTCTAAATTATGCCAGTTCTTATTCTGTTTAAGCTAAAATTCAAATTACTATAGTGTATGTGAGAATTAAACCAAGTGCATCCCATGCTGCACAATATGTACATAGTTTAATTTAATCATGTCTTGCTGGCACGCGATTGTTATACTCATTTTTGTACATTTTTATTTCTTTTTGTGTTATTGTCTTACTAAAGTAGTGAACTTAATATTTATTTTGGATTGATTTTGGATCGGTGTCGATTCTGTACGCATTATCTAAACTAAAAACTCTAAATTATTCCAGTTCTTATCCTGTATAAGCTAAAATTCAAATTAGTATACTCGTAACACTTCCGAATGACAGCACTAAAATTACATATATTTTCCGTCTATTCTATTTCCCTTCAATTTTGCGTATATTTCAGACATATCAGTCGTTCCTTATCTTAGTGCTCGCTAAACTAACGTAAAATACCCAAAATGTAGTCGAATAAATCTATTTTCAGAAATGTTATTCAAAATGTTACTTGAATCTGGATTTTAGTGTTGACAGAATAAGGACTATACATATAGTTACCATTGTATTAGTTTCATAAAAATCATAAATTAAGTTAAGCTAATCTATAACACAATATTCATTGACTGTTAGTCGGTCCGAAGTTCGCCAGGTCAGCTAGTTCTACATAAAGGTAATGTTCAGTCGAATGTATACGAAAGCATCCTATGATTGAAAAGCGTCCTTATTTAGGCATTTGTGTAGACTACTGAGAAGACTGGCACGTTGTTTACCTAACAGTACGTGTTACACCTGCTTACGACAGTCGCAATCCACAGTATAAAAAATCGATGTTCTGCGCAACACTTATCGCCAGATCGATCCTTTTAATATATTGTAATATTACAATGCGTGTTTGTTTTTAAATCAACAGCTTCGGCTCCTGGCTCGGGAAGAGACCTAAGAGCCTAAAACTAACTAATGCAAGTTTTAGTGTTCAGCAAAAACTGGTGTCCACTTTGAGCACTATTCGCCATTTCTCATGGTTTCGGATGGCAATCATACCCATCTGAAAAATTCTGTAGGTATGAGATGAATCGGTAATATAGGATCTTTGGCAGATTTTGTGCACAAATATATATAAGTAGGCCTACCATAAGCCCATTATAGCAGGACAGTTAAGCGGTTTATTGAGCTGTCCTGCAAATTCGTACTATGTCGGACTCTAGCAGGCCAGCCAACTATTGCCCACGTGACCTAGCCGGCCAGCAAATGGCGGCCTGCAATTGACCTGCTGTAAGGGTACCACAGACCATATAACCACTTGACTGCTCATACGGCTTCCCCTCAGCTGCCAAGACTATGACAATAAAAGGCTAACATATTGCACCAACATGTCAGTACCAGTTTGACTTCGCGTGGAGAACAAGCGGATGAAAAATAATTAAAACAAATCAAATTATGCCTTATTGGTCAGTAAAGTGGTACAGAAAAAACAGGCATACATCCAGGTATGCAAAGGATGGAATTACATTTCACATATAATTTTAGTTTATTAATTATTGGAAGAAAACAAAATACACAAATGAAGTAACTAAACAGAGACGCAAAAATAAAAAAAATATGGGAACGCGTTGATGTCTTTTGCCATCCCGTACTGTTCTTTGCGGTTGTAGATAACGCTGTCTCTTTTACCCACTGGCACGTGTAAATTAGTGCGGTACTCCCATATTAACGGGCAACTTATCGATTGTATATATCGACTGTGAGGAAAATAATTCTTCTACTTGGTACTTGGTACTTGGTGGGCTGGCTCTTTTCCGCAACCAGGCCGCTGTGGCGCGGCCCATTTTGCGTGATAGCCGGGTGAAGCTGATCAGTCCAGCCACCCGGTGTCGCCCAGGAAAGCCAGCAGCTCCTTCAGCTTGGCGCAGGCTTCCCACACAGTCCTCGGCGAGCCGAGGTTTGCTGCCCTTTGTGCCGCCACGCTCCTGCATTCAATGAGCAGATGCGCAGCTGTTTCTTCCGCCTCCATGCAGCCTCTGCATAGGGGGCTGTCTGTAACACCTAGATTAAACAGGTGTTTGTTTAAGGAGCAATGACCGGTCATAATTCCGACGATATGTCGTACATTATTTCTTTTAAGATTGAGGAGTTTTCTGGAGAATTTCAGATTTAGAATCGGAAAAGCCTCCTTCGACTGCCTACAACCCTCGATACTTGCCCCAGTAGTCCTGATGCTGGTCCTTAGTTTTTTTGCGAATCCATGCACGAATTTGACTGAAAGGTAGGGGGATCATTGGTTCTGGTCCTGCACACGTCATTCCGGAACCTCTCCTAGCTAGCTCATCAGCCGCATCGTTACCTCTGGAATCGCTGTACCCTTTTATTCATTGGAGTGTGACATTATTGTTATGGTTACTTACTTCCTCCAATAGTCGGTGACATTGTATGATCAGCCCCGAAGAGTGGTCGTATCTATTAAGGGCTCGTAGTACCGCGGTGCTGTCGCAGAGTATCCTAATATTACTATTGGTTACCTTTCTGCGAAGTACTGCTGCTGTGGCTTGGATGACACCCACACATTCTGCTTGGAATATATAGTTGTGTTTACCTAGCCCTGTTGCTATGTGTATGTTTAGTTCGTCCGAGAACGCTCCCGCTCCGGTGCCTGTTGCCATCTTAGAGCCATCTGTGTAAATTCTGACTTCATGTATACCTGAGCAGTCGCTTGGCTCTTCGTTTAGTTGTACGCAGTAGCTCTTTGTAAAGAAGTGTTGCTTTTGTACTCTATCATAGATAGACTTTATTAGAGGGTTTCCAACTGCAAAGTCTTCTATGATTGTTGTATGGGGTGCTAATTGGTCCTGATACCTGAGGTTTAGTGCCTTTAGCCTGTACGCAGCCGCCGCGGCCTCTTGTTGTATGTATAGGTGTAGTGGGGTTAGGCCTATCAGGGCCTCAATCGCGGCGGTTGGTGTAGTGCGCATGCAGCCTGTTACGGCTACACAGGCAAGTCTCTGAAAGGTTTGTAGCTTGGTTTTGGTGGTGCTCAGAGTGGTTCTGGGCCACCACACAATTGCACCATATGTAAGTGAGGGTCTGATTACAGTTTTATATAACCACAGGGTGATCTTAGGGCTTAGTCCCCATGTTTTACCTATCATCCTTCTGCATTGCCAGAACGAAATACTGGCCTTGATTAACTTGTTCTCTAAGTGCTTGGCCCAATTCAACTTGCTGTCTAGTGTGACTCCCAGATATTTCACTTCTTCTGACAGTTTCAGTTGCTTGTTAAATAGGCTAGGTAGTGTAAACCTGCCTAGGGTTCGTTTGTTAGTGAACATCGCCAGTTCGGTTTTAGCTGGGTTTACGGAGAGTTCGTATTCTATGCACCATTTTTCGACAACCTTTAACGCATTTCTCATCAGGTCACATGCCACACTGGCAAAATGGCCTGATATTAGTATTGCGAGGTCGTCTGCATACCCTACCGTGAAGAAGCGACTTGTATTCAGCCTGGTGATTAGATCATTGACTACTAGATTCCATAGGAGCGGGGACAGGACACCTCCTTGGGGGCACCCCTTGGCCACCACTCCCCTGGTTGTGCCGTTTAAATCAACGCGTATGGCCCTTAATTAATAATTCTTCTATACATTACATTTATTATTTTCAGAGTGCATAAAAATACAAATAAATAATCGGTGTTTTATTTATATTTAGATGTTCACGTTATCATCAATTATGTAGTAACATTTCTATAATATCTTATCTAATAATAATGTAAATATACACGCGAAATAACCCGAGTGTTATGTGAAATATAATTAATAATGGTCTTAAAATATAATATACTTCATTTTTTTTAATATAATCACTATACCTAGCACCTACTCTGTGTGTGCCTCTGTGAGTGACTATTTAGTTTGACTAATTGGATGATTCTTCTACTTCTTTTCTGATCAGCTGGCTTCTTTATATGATTTAGACATACACACATAGTTTATTTAACAATAACATGGAACCGGCTTCTAAAATTAAAAAGTGTGAGTCAGTCAAAAGTATATATAATTTGTAGGTGTCATACATTGTCAAATTTTACGGTCGTACAAATCCAGTATTGTATAGAATGAGGTGTTGTATCCTTGTATCCTAATGACTGTATAATATACAGAGCCCAAAAAGTATATAAATATAATCTAATTGTTTGTTTACAATAATTATTTAATCACATTTTGTGTAAAGGCTTTGGATAATTTGTATAATTAAAAGTATTTTAAAATTATAACGATGTTGTTTTACTTTGAAGAAAAATATATAATTATTTTATGGTGGTATTAAGTACTTACATACTGAATACATTATTTAATCACATATTGTGTAAAGGCTTTAGATACTTTGTACAATTACAACTATTTTAAAATTATAACGATGTTGTTTTACTATGGTGAACAATATATAATTATTTTATAGTGGTAAGTAATTAAGTACTTACATACTGAATAATCAATAAGAATACAATAAACAGACAGTGATAACTATTTTTAAAACGCAAAATAAACATACTCAGATCAATGTGTTCTGTTTCACCGTGAAACATCGAATGAATTATTAAGATAATTTCATTAATTGAAGTTTTGTTTACATAACCTTATTTGCTTAATACTTACATACATATTTCAGGTAATTGTACAGTTAAGGTAAACGATAATTTGTAATGAACTTTATCGACAATTAAGGTGATTACATAATACTGTACCACAACACTATTTAGGTACTATGAGTAGAGCTACATTTTGAGCCGGCCAATCAAAATCCTTTTTTGTACGTAGCCCCCCGACCCTCAGTGGTGACTTGTGTTCTTAGAAGAAATTGAACTACACGCAGTCAAGTGGTTATATGGTCTGTGAAGGGTACCATCAAAGTAACCTGCATGTCTGTCACATAAAGCAGGCGGGCTAAAGCAACTTTGTGTGACCTATTAAACGTAAAAACTGTAAATTTCTATCAATATGTCAAAAAAATATTTCTTTTACTATCGTGGAAGAATGAGGAACGCATACGAATTATTTGAGTTACTAGAAGTATGTAAAAAAAAGTCGGCTTATATTTTCACGCACTTGAACTGTTTTATTATAGCCTATAGCTATGTTGCTATGGGTATTTAGAACTCCCATAGTACTTATAATTGAGCATATCTAATACGACGGCGAGGTGTAGACGGCCATAATTCCAAGTTGAATAAATAAGATTTCACACTGGAAACACCGCCTTGATATTGTAGGCAAATAATAATTCCACTTCAAGCCATAGATTAATCAGACTATTGGTTGTTTATTAGATTTGATGTGTTCTAATATCATTACAAAATATTTGTACAATGTGTAACTTATGTAACTTGAAATTAATTCACTAAATCAAGGTCACAAACTCTTCTGGACCCCTCAATACGTAGTTGAGCAGTTTCCTGCAACTATACGATCGTGAAAAGGGGTGTAAGGATAAATACCTGGTCTCCAATTGGGATGTCGGATGAATCTGGAACTGATGGGGGCTGGTGACCGTGAGTCCTCGGTGGAAGCGTCCTGCCTTAGTCGTCGTGCTGAAGGGGGTGACGAACTGTTCACTTGTAGTTATAGTGTTTGTATTGTCTTATGGATGCACTGGTTCACGCACTCGCGTACGCGTATTTCTACGTCGGTAAAGGTTGGGGGCGGATCCGGGTCGTAGCGAAACGCGGCGGCGCAGAGCGGATTTTGCGGGATTTAGCGTGCGCGCGAGCTGAATGCGTCTCGGTCAGTGGTTTACGCGTAAATACGGGCCGATTTAGGCAGTCACTCGCGGCGAAGTCAATCGCGGTGACTCGAGGCTGATAATGGCGGTTGCCATGCGGTCGCGACGCTGAAGCGTAGCGGTATACGTCCGCTAGCTTCGACTCAAAAAGGGTGACTGGTTGCGCTGCTCTTCAGCCGCCTGCTTGTCGTTTGACAGCTGCAGGACAGCGGCGGCGGAACGCGCGGGCGCGGGGCATTCCTTGAGGTGACGTCACGCTTTCGCGTGAACAATACGTATTTATCATATCGTATACGTATTAATCATAACGTATTTTATAATGCCTGTGAATAATATTGGAATATATATAATCCAATACTTTATAAATTGAACTAATTTATAATTCGGATCGTTACCAATATAAGGCTAACCATAGTTTCAGAACATAACATAAGCCAACATAAATGAAAGAGTAAGAGCGTTATACAAAGTGGTAGAGCGTCATCCCTTTCATGCAAACTGTTTGAGACAATAATTTAGGGCCCTTCTTAGCCCTAGCAGTTCAAACGCATGTCAGTCAAATGAAGTTCATGGTACGATTTTTGGCAGGTCAATTTGAGATCCTTTTATTGTACTGCTCGGAACTTGACAAGTAATCTGAAAGTTTATGGTAGGCCTGCAGGTCACTATTAATTAGTGCACAATGTCGAAAGGGGTGTTTTGGAATCGATAACTGGTCATTATAACGAAGGAAAAAAATAGATGTTTTATATTATTATGAACCCATATTCATTGCTCGTACCCATTTCGCGACTGAACGCACGCCACTACATCACACATTAGATAACAGTGACTACGCGAGACATACCTTACCTACCCACTAAGAATAGGTACAACGACATATGAACCTACCTACTCGCGAATGTTTACGCAGCTGATGTCTATGCCTAAACGACGGCGTGCCCGGTCATCGTCCTCACGTTGTACCTATTCAAAGCGGGTAGGTATGTCTCGCGTATTTACTGCTATCTATTCTGCGATACAGCGGTGCGTCGTCGGGTCATGCGTTAAGTCGCACTATTGCTCTTAGACGTGAAGCGGCGAATATGTGTCCATAATAATAAAACATGGATGTAATTTTTTTCTTTACTTTCATGACGAGTTTTCTATTCCAAACCAACCCCGTTCAATATTGTGCACTAAATAACAAATACCTTATATAAAAAGATATTGTGTAAAAATCGACCACTCGATACCTATAATCTTATATATATAATCAGAATCGTTTATAACATTGTTTGTTACATTGGGCAAGTCAACAAATACATTTTTAACTTAAGTGCATAAAGCACTGTTAAGAAATAATAATAATTAAATTACAACTTTTTACATTAAACACTCAAGTAATTGTTTTATAATTTAAATATATCCTGTGTTTATAATTACATGATCAGAGTTATAATTCAAAGATATAATAAAATCATTGAATATTCAAAGCAAAATATATACCGAGAAATTGCAAAAAATTCAAAATAATGTCATTTGAAAGTTACATTAATAAGTATTAATTTTGAAACCATCAATTTAGCGTGAGCAGTCAAATAGCCTATATCTATATAGTTAACTAGCCTACCTACCTACTTATATTATTCTACAAAAATGAATTTTCAGTCAGACGCATGTCCATGAAATCCATAAAGCAAATTCTGTCCTTGGCACCTCATATCAGTGCTTTAATACGTTCAAAACTTAAATGTTATTTTCGGTATAACTGAATTAAAAGTAAAAGTAACTGAATAACCTACCTAACCTCATTTCTATACGAAGCTTTTATAGCTGTAATATAGGTAACTGGGCGTCATAACAAGCTGAAACTACACCTAGACTCAACTGCAGTATGCCTATAAACGTTTCAATTGCCTATAAACGACCTCGTTTGGGGTTCACAGTCTATTTTGTTCGTATAATAAGGAGTAGTGGATACAACGTGTACTCTGCGTTCAAATAAACCGAAATTTTGAATAAAAAGGCGCCTTTTGGCTGAAAATATTGACAAAAGAATGTATTATAAAATATTTTCTTTTTATTTAAATACTGAAATTGGTATAGTTTCGGGGTAATTTAAAGTTTATTCTGTTTTCGTATTTACTACCATGCTAAGAGTAAACAATTTCACTTACCTAAAAATTAAGTGTGTGGTACTGTCCTGCTTGACTTAGATGTGTAGATGTTTTCTAAAGACACTGCGCTAGTCCTTCATGGAAAAGCTTAGGAAAACTGAAAAATATACTGTCATCTAATTATATCATCATCATCATCTCAGCTGCAGGACGTTCATTACTGAACATAAGCCTATCCCATAATTATCCAAAAAGACGAGTTGGAAGCGGCCTGCATCCAAAGTCAGTTATCAGGTCGTCTGTCCATCTTGTCGGTGGACGACCTATGCTGCGCTTGCCGGTCCGTGGTCTCCAGTCCAGAACATTCCGGACCCATTAGCCATCTGTTCTGCGTGCTTAGGGCATATACCCTAAGTATAAATCGTGACTGATTCACTAACGCAGAAACCCTTGGGGCTATAAAATTAAAATTTTTATAGTGGTCGTCTCTTACGTTGTAAGCTTCTACTACGAAAGGATTTTTGGAAATTTCCACTCAAGGGGGTGAAGGAAGCGACGCCACTGGTGGGTCAGCTAAATTGTATATATTTTAGTAATTCATAAACCGAGGTTTGTTCTCTTGAGAAATAACTACAGGATTAAATTAGACTAATTAGACAGATTAAACTTTGAAACTTTGGAGAGAAAATAGTTACATCCTCAAACGGGATTCGAACGTGTAACCGTGTCACAGGCGATTAATGCTAGGCCACTGAGGGAGTCATCTGAATATTGATTTATCTCTCTTATTTTTTTCACTGTCCTATGTGGATGGAACGCCATCTTGCATTGGTTACCTTTACATAACCAGTTTGATACTGATTCATTGGTCTGAAAATGTCAAACTTATATTGACGTACTCAATGCACATAATCAATATTATTATTCGCTGGTCTAGAAACAACAAAACCACAAAATATCCACACATAAGCCTATACGCAGTACGCATTATATGTCAGAGCGCCAGTTGGTTGTATAAATGTTTTGGTATACAAGCTAATAAAGTAGAATTATCAAATTTTAACTTGTAAATGAGGCGAAGGTCAGTATTCGATGGCTAAGCTTTGCTGATTGTAAGTTATGGTTTTAATTATAAAAAGAGTTTGTTAGTCACTATCTCAGTTTTAGTCTTCTAGGTAAATGTATATCTACTTCGTTATCGTTTTCTTTCGTTTAAGTTCACTACTATGCAAACAACATGTAAAGTATCTTGTCTTTATTACATTTTTATCACATCTATTCGAAAAAGGTTAGTTTGTTCGTAAACAAAGAACTAAAAAGCGTTTTAATCTCATAGGGACTAGGAATGGTTTTAATTTGGAATATGGACATCGTAAGTTAATGTCACAATCACCAAATAAATCAATCACTAACATTGTAACAGCAAAGTACTTGGAGCGCGCGGCATAGATTTGAACTTACTTTAGTAACAGGTAGTAAAGAAACCGCGCGACGAATTAAAATGTTTGTGAAGAAGTAAAAATAACGCGCGAAATGCGTTCCACCTCTGTTCGTGTAGTAGTTGCGTAGGTACTCAAATTCTAATTTTAATTATATGTAGCTATAAAAAAATTGTGTGTTTTCCTCAAGTAATGAGAATGAAATAAAATTGTAAGGATGCATTTCCATAATTGTTCAAATATAATTATTAATGTCTAATTATATTAGAACCTCTAATTCTAATTCAATTAGAAACAATTAGACACAAAATAGAAGTATCTATTTTATGTTTAATTGTTTCTAATTGTATGTAAATAAATAAACATGCTACTCATATACATATAAGTCGCACATACTTATTTTCTCAGAGGGTAATAAAAAGTAGCAGGGAGCAGTGAGCAACACTTTTTTTTTTTTTTTGTCCCGGGGAAATCCTTTATGGATACCACCCACCACGGGGAGGGAGGTGGTTATGTGGGAGTCCGTATACCCACCAAAACCCCGGGGTGTTCCGTCACTACCGCCTTCGGCGGGAACGCGGGACAGATTTTTCACACGACCGCGAACCCGCCGTGGCTGTCCGTTGCCGGACCCTTCTCTTCGCGGCACGCCAGAACACATGGCGCGCCGCAACTGCCTCGGAGACCAAACTCGCCAACAATGGGCGCCAGACTTCCCCGTGTCTGGTCGCCCGTGGTCTCCCTGCGGTGGGTCGGATACGTAGCCCCACCGCCTGCTACGTCAGCCACAAGGGATAGCCCCCCCGCGACCCCACCTCCTCGAGTCTGCGCCGAGCGCCCGGACCCCGCCTCCTCGAGCCTGCACCAAAGTGCCCGGGCCCCCCCTCCTCGAGCCTGCGCCAAAGCGCCCGGGCCCCACCTCCTCGAGCCTGCGCCAAAGCGCCCGGGCCCCGCCACTCCTATGTGGACTTGGCGGCCAAAGCCCATAGGAGCGGCCCGCCTGAGCCGGCCAGCGCACCCCAACGCCGGCGCGGCCCCTGGGTTCCTCTTGGCTTCACCGTGGTGTACCTAGCCACGGTTACTGAGCCCCCCCGCCACGTCAATGCGAGAACCCTTCGGGGGGGCAGGGAGCAACACTATTTTAAGCTCAAGTAAAGTTTTTTGAATCTCTATCTTGTAGTACTTACGGTTTATGTTGGTGTCATTTTCATTGTATGTCCTATTTATTATTATAATAATAATAACAATAATATTTTTATAACACTTTTCAGTCTAATAATAACTTAACATCGTATATACACAATTTTCTATATACGAGTACTACTCGTAGTACATATTGTTATTTGCCCTGTGTTTCACATACAATACATGATTCATTTATTACGTTACAGTGTTCTGTATCTTATTCAGTCATAATATATATTTACTCTCGGGTGGTCTCCTCACAACTACCTTTCATGCTTCACGCTGAAGCTTGATCTGCTGCGGGCCTAGACAAAATTCAAACAGGCGTGTTTCCGCACACACTACCTATGAACAAATAATGTCAGGAAGCATAACTCAGAACAAATTCCACACAAAAAGTGGTCCTTCAAACCAAAACTACGTATGATTCCAAATACGAATTACTTCTGAGGTTACAAATAGATATGTTCGGTGATTGGTTTAAAATTCAGAAGGAAAGCAGGGATTGGTCCACGCGCGTGGTACAACGTTTACTATAACAGCTGAGTCATAGCGGCGTAAACGATGTTATTGATCACGACTTTTATTAGGTCACTTTTTAAGGCAGTTACTCTTCCTGATATTATTTCTTCGTAGCACACTACAGAGAAAAATGTGTCTACGAACTTAGCGCGACGTCACGTGACTTTTCCACAGGCCATACATTTCGAAGTTGTCGTTTGGCGTTAACGATAACAGAAACATCTTTTCTGGAACGAGCAATTGAATTTGTAAATTCATTAATCGGAAATTATTAAGATTTTTCATTACAAACGTGGATCTTCTGGTATTTTATTCCTGGGTCTTGTTCTTGGTGTGGCGTAGTTTCTTTTTATCTTTTTGTTTTATTGTTCTTGTCTTGTTCATAATTAATATAATAATTATTATATCATCACACTGGATATATAAATATTAAATAGAATAAATTCACCCACAGGCATCGTTTCTGGCGTACATCACACATAGCATCAAGACGTTTTCAAAACTCCTTCCGCGGCTTGTCCTATATATATTGATTCCTATAGATAAAGTTAAAAGATCAATCCTTTGTCTACTAACCGTACAAATATAGTACGGTTAGTACTATAAGATAAGTATGCAATATGTGCTCTTATTTCAATGCAATATGCGCCCTTCTGAACCGCAGCCAATAATGTAGCGCGGCGTTGCAAAGTGGCCTGTGTGACATTTTTCAATCGTTTAATGGCACCGCATTATTGGCTTATGAGGCCGTCCATAATGGTATAATGTCCTACCTAGGGTGTACTCATTGTAACGAAAGGAAAGGACTGTCATACATAAATTATAAATACGAAAAAATATAGGTACTCGTATATTTAAAAAGGCTGAAAGCTTATTCGTAGTTCATAGACTATTTGTCACATATCACATATCGTATTAATCACCCGAACCCCTTACTAACTTTTAGTTTGAGTTAAAAAGCCACAGGCAGCTTTTCACAAAATAGGTACTGTATTTTTTATTTAAATAACCAATTTTAAATGCACTCACGTATGTTTTTTAAAATACTATATTCCTGGCGTTTCGAATACTTTTCAGTCATAAATGTATTTTTTTTAAGTTCAGGTAGCAAAGGCAATTCGAAATAAAAAGGTAGCAAAGGTCGAAATAAAATATTTCGAATCATGTGATATTTACTTCTGAGAAAATATGTTTCAAATTTGTCATTACTTAAAATATTTTTTTTAAAATCGTATTTCCCTTCTTGTGCGGTGACTTCAATGTTTTCTTTTTTATTGTTATTATCTAACTGTTGGTAACAAAAAATTACTAATTAGTAAAAAAATCTCAATTATAGTTATAATGGTAATGTAAACCTTAAAAACATTTAGACCTATATTTTGCGTCTAAGCTGATAGTCCACTTTGGTGCTTGAAAATTTACAACTGCGTACGTTAGACTGACTTGTAACCCAAAAACTGAGCAAAACTGTTAATATTGTGTCGAACAATTGTTTTAAAGCAATGATTAAAATAATTCAAACATGAAGTGTTTCTTATTTTAGACATATACCTACAAAATGTGTTCGTAGATTAATAAATACGTTAATTTCAGATTAACTGTACACATACCTTATCCATTATCGATATTAATCCTGTAAAGATAAAATTATTTCATAGATAAGTTAGCATTCATTATTTATACTACGTAGATGTATTAATAAGGAATATGACGTAACAAAAAAGTCGGCAAGTTACGAGCTATCCAGGTAACATGCGTTCCAACTACATATTTCTAAATAAACAGAAACACTTTCAGAAAAGTAGTTTTAGGGACACTTGCCTGACAAATTTGCTTTTCCAAACTTTTAGGTACGTACTCGTATGTTGGTGCTTTGATTTTCTTGAACCTCATTGGTATATCCCAGCCATAGCATTCGCAAACTAACAGCATTATGCAAATATAGAAAAAAGTATCTATTAGCATACGCTAATAACTTAGGTTATTTTTTGTAGTTGCCTGACTTTTTCCATTCAAAAGAAGTAATTGTCTTTATTCTAAGTCTGTGGATTATTAAAAGATTAAATAAAGAATAAAAACAATTCCTTCTTAAAGCTTATCATAGTTTATTATATTCCTCAATTTTTCGCAATGCCGTTTATTACTCTTGTAGAATGTACAATTTCTCTGAAAGCTTTGTACTCTTCACGTCTTCACAGGGCCAAAGTTCTCTTTACAATAATGTAGACGAAATTCCCAGGATTGCAATAAATTTTCAATTTTCTCTTTGGTCTGGACCTTCCTCATTATGTGCAGTTACCATTTTTTGTTTGCTTTCAAGATAAACTTCTACTAAATAATATATTAATAATATCATACTAAATGCCTACTCTGTATTTGTATTGTGTATACAATAAAGAATATCAGATTTTGTACACTGTCTACAATCGTGCACCGTAGGAAAATTGAACAAAATCAACGATGGTCATTGTTGGATTGTTCCTGTTATCAAGCCTATGAAGTATTTTTTCATTTTGAAGAAGGCGAGCGCCTGAACTCTACTACACTGTAACATTTTTTTAATATAAAATGTCCTGCGATATATTTGGACAAATTATGGTCACCTTTATAATGTCCTTGTACACAATGCACCAACAGCAGTTAGGGCGATCATTTGTGACAATTTACATTGGTATCGCGACCAAATAGCAAATGATTTCGTCGTTATACAAATTAACACTCTAATTTCATATTATTGTATCTATGGTAGGGCTTACAGTTGTTTTAATGTGGAGATTATATTGAATGTGAAAATTTATTATGTTTGCAACTAAAAATCGTTTGTATTTTTTACTAATATCCTACGGCTTAGCAGTCAGAAGCTGAATAATCAATAGCGACTTATTTTTTTCCTGATTTATGGCACAAGTATCTACAAATATTTTTATATACAGGTGCAGAAATACAAATACATACTTGTACCGACACTTAAACTCAGTACTGGTATATATAAGAAAAAACCCTTATAAAAATATAAATCACAAAATAACGCGAGTTATGTTCTCAGTAGATTTGTCTTGTCGTCCTCAACTGATTAAACAAAATTAAGCAAGTTTTGCTGCGGTCACGACTTCAATGTGTGACCGCTACTAGCATTTTCAACGGGATGCTTTCGTGATTTTGAGTAAACCAATACAACAGTCCTGGTTACTTATGTTATAACAACAGCCGTTACGCTATGTCAGAGACTTTCGAGTAGCGTGGAAACTTAAAAACAAGGGCCATAACACAATTATGGTATCCACCATATTGCTTAGATTATGACCCGCACACCTCTTTCTTCTCTATGGCAGGAAGTCCCAAAACCTAGCGTTGGCAACATAATGAGCTCATGCTTAATTTAACATAAGAACCAAATTCAAACACGACAAATCTTAACATAAACATTTATTAAACATAATTTATTAGACACCATAAGTGTAACCCATCGAGAAACCGAGTGCTATCATTTGGCAGCTTATCGCCGAGAATTACCGCACCATTATCCATATCTTTGCTATGCGATTGTCCAATTGCTACAAGTTGGCCTATTAAAAGGCGGGCTCAAGGCAGACATTAAGCGCGAAAATCCTCAACGTGAACCTCAGAGGCCAACTGAGATAAAAACTTCTCGAATCAAGGATCGGCGGGCTCGAGTTTCTCAGATTACATAAGAACTCACAGTGCGCAATTAGACACTCCTGTACTGGGAACTTCGGCTAACGCGAAGCAAATCATGCTCACCAGCCGAGTGAAAGATTGAGTATGCAAGTCCATATCGATCACATCGTTGAATACAATCGAAGGTATGAAATCGATCGCCTGCGTCAATGCCGTTCCTCTTCTTTCAGCTTCAAAGTCCAGTTCATCATCGATATTGGAAACGCAGTGATAAATGTCTACCAAGCTGAGTCCAACAGCGTACGCACAGAGGTAGTTCCCTTGTGCGAATGAAGGATAAGGAGTTGTGAACTCGCAATTTATAAAATGCATTTGTGCTTCCAAGTTGCCGTCTAACAAATTGAGGGCGCATCTGTGAAGGCGATTGGCCCAGCAGTCGTTGACTCCAAACTGGCATGTCAAACTTCCGTCGGTGTTCCTGACTGTACGACCCCATGGAATGAATTCAATGTCCAGGAAATCTTTGTAAAGCGCGTATGCTTCAACGAGATTAGCGACAAATCTTACTGTGTCGCCACATCCTGCCGTTGTTCCAATGGTGATCTTGATCCGCCCATTGACAGCTTGCAATCCTTCTACGTTAATGAAAGACAGTAACAGGCACGCGGCAATTGGCAAATAAAATTTGGAAGCCATGACGACTGATGGCTGGCGGCGCGCAAAGCAAACTAAATAATTTTGTGAGTCTCTGATGCGATAACAGATTGATATCTATACAGATTATTTTATTAGTACGAGTATGATAAAGTGCTGATACAGTTGAATAATCACAAGAGCTATCAGTAAATTAAGGAACTAGATTTGTTTTACCGCCACTATTGTTGTACCTACTGTATTTTGTAATCTTCATGAAGTTCGTTTGGAAACGTTTATACAACCAGTTCCCTGTTACACAAAGCCGCCTCCCCTATAAAAGTATTTCAAGGTAATCTCTTAAGATTACATCACAGAAAAAACTCAAACTCTTTAAGCCCTCATATTTTCTTTACGTAAAAATATGTTTTTGTGGCGGGAGTTTAGCCCGCTTGCTAGAATAATAAACACAAAAACTTATTAACTTTTCTTACAAGAAATACATTGAGGGTTTCTGGGGTTGTTTGGCTGAAATGAATTGTCTGCTCGATAATTTACGACATGCTTGTAAAATTGTGTTTTTATCTATACATTAGCTTGGATTAGTTCCATTTCATGGCCCTCTAGCTAAACATATATTACGTGCTATTAAAAACTATTATATTATTCGTATTTTATATTATCAAATCGCGAGTGAATCTTCAGACTCTCCACTCCACCGCAGTAGTTATGGACGTGGTACTTACCATCAGGCCCACGACTTGACGTCTGATGAATTCATAGTATAAAAAAAATTAACCAAGATGGTCTCTTGCACAACAGGCCTTCCATCATAACACCAATCCTGGCTGTAGTGGTAAAATTCCTGTGTGAATTTTTTCAAAACTCTTAATCTAACCAAACCATAGAATCATAACTTTGTGAGTTCTGCCCGCAGCTTCAATATTGATGTCGTTAATTGCAGTACTGGATGACTATATTATGCAATAAAAGAAAGTAAATTTGGATAAAATGTGAACTGACTGTAAAAATGAACTGACGACAGTAAAAATCTGAAATGTCCTTAAAATTTCCACGGCAGAACCACAAAATAATTATTATATTTTTTTATCTTACATAAAGGAATTTTCGCTCTTCTTCCTTATTTCTTTCTATTGGAGGAAATATTAATATTTCCGTAACTTGAAATTTACATTTTCATCGAAAATGTATCACTAAGTAAGTAAAATATTTTTCTCCCTAACATCTCTCTGTCATTGTTTTACCTCCACTTTTTATAAAATACAGTGTACCCAGAAGGTACAAAAACTTTCCGTGCATTAGAAGTCCCATCGTAAATATAGAGCCCCCTGGAGAGGAACAAAAAACCGGAAGTGTCTTACCTAAGATACTTTAATCTTTATTCATTGCGTAAAAACGCAGAGGTATTCAATTACGGGTAATATGTTTAAAAATGTAGTAGACCCCCTGATGGAGGTGGTACGACTGTAATATTACAGTAGAAAACAGTGGTTAAGATTTAAAGCATCCATTCGTATAGCCTTTATTAAGAACAATATTAAAACTAGTTATTATTATTATTAACGTAGCATTAATAAGAAATATATCAACACAATGTACATTTTATTGTGGTAACTACAAAAGTAGAACAATAGAAAAATACCAAGATAATGTACATTTTATTATAGTCAAAACAAAAGTGGAACAATAGAACAATATCAAGAAAATTTACATTTTATTGTGGTAACAATAAAAGAAGAATAATAGAACAATATCAAGACAATGTACATTTTATTATAGTAAAAACAAAAGTAGAATAATAGAACAATATCAAGATAATGTACATTTTATTATAGTAAAAACAAAAGTGTAACAATAGAACAATATCAATACAGTGTACATTTTATTGTGGTCAAAATAAAAGTAGAATAATAGAACAATATCAATACAGTGTACATTTTATTGTAGTCACAATAAAAGTAGAATAATAGAACCATATCAAGACAATGTAAAGTTTATTATAGTTAAAACAAAAGTGGAACAATAGAACAATATCAAGACAATTTACGTTTTATTTTAGTAGTAAATTAGAATAATAGAACAATATCAAGACAATGTACATTTTATTATAGTAAAAACAAAAGTAGAAAAATAGAACAATATCAATACAGTGTACATTTTATTGTAGTAACAACAAAAGTAGAATAATAGAATAATATCACGACAATTTACGTTTTATTTAGTAACAACAAAAGTAGATTATAGAACAATATCAAGACAATGTACATTTTATTATAGTAAAAACAAAAGTGGAACAATAGAACAATGTCAAGACAATGTACGTTTTATTGAAGTAACAATAGAAGTAGAATAATAGAACAATATTAAGACAATTTACATTTTATTATAGTAAAAATAAAAGTAGAACAATAGAACAATATCAAGACAATGTACGTTTTATTGTGGTAACAAAAAAAGTAGAATTATAGAACAATATCAAGACAATGTACGTTTTATTGTGGTAACAATAAAAGTAGAATAATAGAACAATATCAAGACAATGAACCTTTTATTCTAGTAACAACAAAAGTAGAATAATAGAACAATTTCAAGATAATGTACATTTTATGGTGGTAACAATTAGGTACGTAATAAAATAGTTATGATATTTTTTTACACAGTATTCAGTATATCATTGAAATAAATCTCAATATTCCTTTTAACCATGAGAGGACGTTGTTAAAGGTTTTTCTCTCCTCCGTTAGGATTCGAATCGTAACAGACCGGAACCTGGTTTACTAATTTCACTTGACACACAAGGTGATCTAAATTGATATACTACGAGTAACACACTAGATTTAACTAAATTTGCTCTGTGAATTAACATAATTGATCAGCTTACTATGATGGATTACTGCGATAGTAATATTTAGACGATAGTAAATATATAACTATATGTAATTGTGTACCTACTTTAGCTTGACTAAATAAAAGACAACATGTTTTCTCTATTGTATTCTCTTTGATGTTTACTTATTTATAATTCATATATTTATATTTAATTAGCAGTTGAGAAAAATTAGAAAACCTATATATGTAACACAATAAAATTAACATGCAGAAGATGCTTGTGGGCAATAACGAAACGCTATTCAGTTCATAGACTATAAAATACATTGTTGCTGAAAGTAATTGTGGCCTCTCGTGGCTTACACTAACCTATTGATTCTCCTTAAGCTATGGTAATATATTGCAAAGTATTGTTGTTCTTTTGATATTTATATCAATGAACGGATTATGTACTGTACGACAAGTTCTAGGCCTGAAGGTTTGGAGTAAAAAAAAATATTGTTTAATAATAATGTTTTTTAATTCAAATAAAAATAAATTATTTATGGATTTGTAGAGGCCGACCTTTCAGTTACATCAGTTCTAGTGTTTACCATGGTCGATCCCGGAAATCGTACTATACAACTTTCTTGATACTACGCATAGTCTGCCAAAAGAGTGGTAATGACATGAAAAAGTGACAACAATAGTTATTTTCTTTGTTGTTGGACTCGGACGTTTTGTACATTCGCCATTTCTCAAGTTAGTTTTATCATGTTATCACATAAAATATAAGTAGTTGCATCCATATTCGTTTCTCTATTACGATAGATTTCTTTTGAAAACCCCAGTCAGATATTTTAAGCTAACGAATTCTGCCTATCTAACCTAACCTAGAAAAAATATCAATGCTGAAAACTTTTAAACTCCAACTTAAAAAATATGGTACATGTTTATAAAATCTTAGTCTTACCAAGGGTCTTACTTAGGACTACTGGTTTTGCATGGTTTCCTTTCTCGTGGGTCCGTCTATGTAGGGTACCCAAAACACACAGAGGTTTGCCATTCTTATTTCTTGCCACAGAGTAATGTCTTCTTCTTCTTCTTCGTAATGTCGCACAAGAGTTACTGTTATAGTATGTTAAGGGCAATGTAGTCAGAGCAAATACTAGGTGATAAAGAATCAAAAACAATGACTCGGGGTGACGAGCACACTCCAGTGCAACGCGAAACTTAAATGTTAAACTCTGGATGGCGCTGTAATCTTCGTAGGCTTGGCATGCTTACCATCTGATGCAGGACATGCAAAACAAGCATTATATAATTTAACACTATCAACCTTTGTCATCGATTACGTGTATTGACCATACCATGAGACTGAAGCTTAACTTAACATTAAATAAATCTTGATAATATAATATATACGTACATATATCAATTAAGTACAATAAAACTAATCAAATCCTTAAAATTATGGATATATTATAGATAAAAAACACGATTGAAATCCCTGTCTGCGGGTAGAGTACCCAAAAAACTGGCAACGTTACCTCGGTGAATAGCTAGGCTGATATATTGCCCGAGGTATGCACCAGCTCTTTGGATGAACCTTTTATACCTTTAAACCAATTAATCCATTTGTACTTATGTAACGATTTACCTTTGGCAATACACATTATAAACCCTTTCTCAAGCATTAAAGAAACACCTACAATTTTGCTGAAAAAACTTGTTCAAAAACGATTTGTTTCGTTCACTGAACCTTCAACACTGTCTGGCACTATGTAATACACACTGCAATACCGCAGTATTAATGAAATTGAGTTCCCTAGAGACCCCGGGGACCCCTGCTTATGTGGATCGCGACCCCACGGTCTTGCGGTCACATTGTTTCTAACTTGAAACAAAGGTATCGATGCTGTACCAAATTAACAAGTTTCCGTCGAAAATGCTGAAGTTTCAGACATTGATATTAATGAGTTTAATAGACAGTGACAAAGGGAACATGATATGGGCCTCGGTAAATATTTGATGAAGGGAGGCTGTGAAGGTAAAATTCTAAGCTAAACCGCCGGCTTTGATGATTTACCTCCATCTACTTTAAATTATCACACGGCTTTAAATGCGGCAGTTAATGTATAATATAAATAGATGTTGGTATGTAAAATGAATTATTTTACTGTTGATAAATTTCTAAATCATTAACACGGTCAAATAATAAAAAAGAGAGTCTGGCAAAGGAATGTTGAGTTTGCAATGCAAGAAAGATTTAATGAATTTCTCAACGCTGGGATAGTGAGAGCAGTATAAAGCAGTATACACCACGTGGGCCAAGTGCGGCTTGGCGGAGAATGTAAGTGCTAATGCTAGTAGTCCAGCTCTGGACTGGCAGTTTCTCGAAATCTCCAAAAGCACGAAAAGATTCGATGGTAAATGTCAAAATTTCCACTTACGGCGAACCATCCATGTAATGATTATAGAAACCTATACTGATCCTTACTTTACCTAGTAGAGCATGACCCTAGGCAAGCTTCTTCTATGTCTTATTAATTAATCATTAACTCACGCCTCCCACGTGTTCCAATTTACACCGTATTCATTCGAAACTTTCGCTGACTTAAAGTTTTTACGAGCGACTGTAACCACAACCCCATATGAGGGTGAATCTCCTTGCTAATTTTAATTAATACAAACTGCTTGGTAAAGTCACTCAACCTCTAACTCAAACAAATTACTGTTAGAGTTAACGAGTACATATCTCTCTGCATGGGTACAATGGGGCCCGTAAAATTAATACCTCACCTCTGAACGACCGGGCCCTAGACGGTAATACCCCCTTAAATATTTAAGTTTTCTGTACACCCTCCGTCCGCAACAAGATTCAATTTCACGCCCTAAAAAGGGGTCCGTTTTGGGTGATTTTCGCTTCCTCAAATGTCAGGAGACATAGCAGCGCCCAATCGGCCTAGACCTCTACAATTCAATTCATGTTCCCCTTCGTCGTTCTCGTAATATGCAAGTTTAAAGGCAGGGTGTGTCGTATTACGCTGGTGGTAACAATGAGCAGAACCGTTTGAAGTATTATCCGGTTGTATGCAGAATGGAAATAGCAGAACTCAATTGATTCAATCTTGCGTCAAATTGGTGGAGATTTGGGCGGAGGTGCACATTTTAAGCAGTCGTTTTGTGTTTGATGGGTTTACTAACTCGTGATGCGATTTTATAAGTATAAAGGGATTGAATTTGAGAAAACGAATGATACCATAAAATTATGGCAGAATCTAAAAACATGAACCTCAACATCGTCTGCCTAAGTTAGCAACCTCTGTATTTTAAAATGTAACAATTACAAACACCTGAAAAGACTCCTGTCTTTATAATAAGTTCGTTGTCATAAGATCACTAATATAATAGCTGCAGCAGTTCCACAATCAAAAGGCCGAGATTTAGTACAAACTGTCATTTATCTAGTACAATAGTGGCACAGATAACTCATAGTTTGTACTAAATACGTAAACGATACGATAACGTTACACTTAAGAGGATTGCATAGCTAGTACTTTTCATACTAAAAGAAAAAACTATTTTCTTCCTCTTAACATTGTCCGATTTCAGTGATTTTTTTTTTCATTGAATGATCATCTTGTTTACTATGCCCATGCGTTTTGATTTTTTAAGTTTTTTTAAGTTTTAAAATAAATTTATATTACTTTGAAATACTAAAAAAATCAAATCGTACGGGCATAGTAAAACATGTGATGATTCCATGAAAAAAAAATCACAGAAATCGGACAATGTTAAGAGGTAGAAAAGAGTTTTTTTCTTTTAGTATGAAAAGTACTAGCTATGCAATCCTCTTAAGCAGATTTTCGTGCTCGGCCCACTGCACTCAGAAGTAACACTCACCCACGCGAGTGCTACTTCTTCACGCTGAAAGGGCTAAAATGGTATTGGACAAAAATAAAATAAATAAATGACAATCACACATATATCAATAGCCCGCACTAAGATTCCCTGTGATATGGACACAGACATTAAAACATCTTACAAATATTTGCTCTGACGAAGGATTAAACCTGGAACTCGTCGCTTCGAAGGTAGGGGAACTACCAACTGAAACAACGAGGCCACCGTTTGGAAGAACGGAGAACATCGTTGTAATCAGAATGGAGATTGCTTATATTTCCTAACCCTGGAATACTAGTTATACTGTTACCTGTATGCTACATTGTGTCCCGAAAAGAGGTCCATGTCGGATAGACTGACCTTTTCCGTACGAGCGAAGCCGCAGCTTGATTAATATTAGTTTTTCACATGTGAGTGACTATTCATTTATAAAAGGGTGGATACTTAGCAAAGAATACGGCCCTTAGATTTAAAAGAAATAAATTTAAGCGGAGTTACTCTTCAAATTAAACTAAAAATGTAGTTATCCCTCAAGCAGATGACCGAGCTTAACCTAAAGCTCCGGGTGATGCTGCAGCTATCGTAGGCTAGCGCTCTCAACTTTTATTGTTATTTTATTTTGTTTTATACTGGCGACTGCCTGCGACTTTGTTCGCGTAATAGGCCCGGCCTTCGGCCTCGTAATAACCTCCCGTCTTTTTTTGTTTTTCTTACATAAGAACCTTCTCCTGATAATAATAAACACAACAAAAATACAATTCTCGAGATTGTTTCATCCGTTCTGAAGTTATAGCGAAACCAGAAGAAAACGGAGTTAATTTTTACATAGGTACTAGCGACTGCCCGCGACTTCGTTCGCATAGGAGGCTTGGCTTTCTGCCCCGCCATAACCTCCATATTTTCTTGGTTTTTCTTGCCTTCCTGACCTTCTTCTGACAATAATAATACAACAAAAAAAATTCTCGAGATTGTTCTATCCGTTTTCAAATTATAGCGTGACCAGAAGAAATAGGGGTTCCTTTTATATATATACAGATTGGACTATCATATCTTGATATGCTTGAGTGTATTGAAATAAACAATTTAATTTTTGAATCTAATTGTTGGGGAACGCTATTCGTCCCTCGACACACACACACACATAAGTCATAAGATATAACAATGGACACACGTACGTACTCCTTCATTCCAGCAAACTTATTTGTCTTACAAATTGACTTTACGGATCCTATGCCTTTTTATACTATCAAGTGACGATACTGGCAAGTCGGGCACCTCGTGGTAAAAAAACCCATGAGATATGTAATAGCCAGCCAGAGCTAAGAACTGAAGTTTTCCGTGGCACTTCACTGTGCCCGTCACCCCGAGACGGGCGACAGATACATGAGGCTCAATTACTCAGCAATTTCACTTGCTACTGTTCTCCTTTTCTACAGACTTCCAAAAAGGAGGAGGTACTCAATTCGACTTTTTTTAAAATGTTTGTTCCCTCAAAACTTTCGATAGGATGAACCGATTCCCAAAACTCTTTTTTTCTTGTTTGAAAGCGGGTGCTTCTCGTGTGGTCCCATTAAAATTTCATCAAATTCGGTCTAGTAGTTTTTGAGTTACACTCCAGTAACTGAATGGAATTCGGTATTAAATTTTTCAAATTGTATATGTTTTTCACCGACTTCCAAAAAAAGTACGCAATTCGAATGTATCTTATTTTATGTTTCTTACCTCATTACTTTCGACTGGGTGAACCGATTCTCAAAATTCTTTTTTGTTTGAAAGTTGGTGTTTCCCGATGTAGTCCCGCTTAATTGAATTTAATGAAATTACAATTTCACTAAATTAAATTAAGTTGATCACTTACCATCAGGTGAGCCGCTTGCTCCTTTTCCAACCTCTCCCATATGAAAAACAAAACCCTGCCTTGAAAGTATAGATAGATAGATAGATAACACTTTATTGAGACACCACATTTATGACTTAATATTAGACAATAAAATAAAAAACAATGCATAAAACTAGGTGCAACAATGGGCGGTCTTATCGCTCAGAGCGATCTCTTCCAGACAACCCACAGTATACTACTGTGATAACGTGTTGCTGTTGTGCACCATTTATTTATTATTTGCGCACTATTTGCGGCTGGATATCAGTGATGGTGGTGATACCAAAAGATGGTATCTTGGGTCATATGCCTAGGTTTTTTTGCAAGAGACTGCGCTCGGGTTTCGCTTACTGACCTCTTACGGTTCGATCCCGGTGGCGGAGACTTATCTTCATCCTCTCACAGAGTAGGTATCACTCACCTAACTAAGACGTAAATTCTGAGCACCGATTGAATTTCAAAATATCTAATTGTTTTAAAATTCAACCTCCTCACGTATTACCGAGTTCAATGAGACCCTTAAATTACCACTATCTACTAGTATGATTAGTTCGGTTAGTTACGTGTCTCATTGATAACATACATTTATAATGTATGACTGAATTAATCACTTCGGTTTTGAGGTAATCAATTTAACGTTGTGTGCTTTGATAACTGCGTGATTCGCATCCAGATTAACTTGAGGTAGCAATTAGAATATCGGAATAATCGGCCTTAGGCTCAGAGGTACAGTAGAGATTTATTAAGAAGACTATCCTAATATAAAACCCGATATCTCCTTATCGCCTACTAAGGTACGGGTACAAGTCAATGACATGCCAGGTGTTCTGCCTCCAAACATGTCTAAATTACTGGGCTGCAAAACCAATATGGCCGCTGCTAGCCGCCATTTTGAATTCCTTGCAATGGAGATCCAACCGCAAAGCTCAACGCAGAGGGCGCCAGCGGCGAGATGGCCGCTGTCATGCTAGTATCGCTTTGTATACTTTAAGAAAAAAATATTTTTTGTATTGAAACCGATCAACCATCGTTACTTTCAAGATGTATGCTACCTGGAAGCTTATAGAATTGAAAGCTGAACTAAAAAAACGAGGAGGAAAGATGACTGGAAAGAAATCAGATCTTGTTGTGAGGTACTTACTATCTAATAAAATATTTACTTTTAACAGTGTTCTGTTTTAGATTAGAGTTTTATTCAGTTGTAATTTAATAATAATCATTTGACTACAAACCTAACCTAAAAACCTAGAATTAAAGATTAACATATTACCTAATATTGTGGCATACCTGTATCATGATGTATCTAACTAATTGATTAATTTTTGCTCCTTTTTTTAATCTTTCTGTGTACAAGCTGAGTTTTCAAATAGGCTGGTACAAGCAAAATTAATATGAATATGAGCAGGTAGTACATTTTATCTAGCAATGATTGAATGAGTCATTTGGAGTGACTTGTTTTTGATATTAATGAATAAAACAAAGAAGATGTAACCCTGACAGAAATTATCCGTATATTAACGCACCCGTATATGCTGATTCTCCTACATAATCAGTTTCTTGGAAATGATTCCGACATAGCCTGCTATGCTGTGTCGCTATAAAATGTGTTCGACGCCTTTTCCCACTTTTTTTTAATAGTGGATCATGATGTGATGTGATGGAAATACATGTACACCACTATTATTACATCCTGGTACAGCACACAAAGGCATATTTGGAGAAAATGGTTATTTACAGCATGCAAGTTACAAAATGTATGGAACTGACAGCTTTCAATAGCCATCCCGACGATGCGCCATCTAACGTGATAAATTGGCAGTGAAGATCCCTATTGAAAAGTTACAAAAACTAATCGAGTTCCAAAAATTACAAATTAGAACGTTTTGTATTTCGTAAATATCTATTTTATTTTATTGTCTATTTATTATGTTTACTTGTTTACCTCTTACAAGTTTTATTTGGCAGAGAGGTTATAAGTTTTTATAGTAATGCATTTAGGGTTGTATATGTGCTTATAGTCTATCCAGGATATTTACCTATATGTTGTGAATTGGAGCCAAATTTGTTAAATGGTTTGGTTTCGAAAATGAATAACAAACACATAACACTTATTCGGTTATAAAATAACACAAGCTGCGCTCTGCGGTTTCAGCCTCGTGGTGATGGATGCTGATGAAAAGTGTCCGTCCGTTCAGCCTTTTAAGCATGAAAGCGAGACAAACAAACAAACTCAGTTGCGCATTTATAATATTAAGTTATGATTACGGTTAGGCTTATTTGTGCACTTGTCTTTAAAGACTTTAACAATCAAAAGTTTCAGAGTTTGTTTACTGATACTAACACCGGTTAGTATTCAGGATGGCTAAGGTGGCCTTTTTCAAGTATAATTTTTGGCATACTTATATTAAATGTCTAATCGAGTGAAACGACGGATGAAAATCACTTAACATGCGCGTAAACTAACTACCTAACAAGGGATCAAATATTTTCTAAACTATAATAAGTACATGTGTTAATCCGGGTATAATGCTACTCAAATCTCTATTTAACATTCAGTCAGATTCTGAAAACGTGAGTTTGTAACATAATAAATATAAAATTATTATATACCGACTAGCTTGCCTAAGGAGCTCTGTGGCGCCCTCGTGATTGCTCCCGAGTGTTACGACCTGCGCCCGCGTCAAAAGTTTGCGCCGAGTTGGGAATAAATGGCTCTTGTGCCATACCTATAGCGAGTTAAGAGACGAAATTTTTGT
The DNA here is from genome assembly GCA_917880725.1 of Selenia dentaria. NCBI lineage: Eukaryota > Metazoa > Arthropoda > Insecta > Lepidoptera > Geometridae > Selenia > Selenia dentaria. Next base: position 24,198,666 of record OU862893.1, read on the forward strand.
CAGAGATAGTTGAATAACCAAGAAATCTGATACATAAACATGAATGTCAAATGTATTAGTAAAATGTTATGTTACACGAGGACAAACTTGACGTAGCCGAAAAAATCAGAATTGATGTGGAAAAAAATTGTAATTTAAAAATTTTACATTAATACCTATAGGTTTTTTGCGGTAATTAAATAGTAAAAACACATATCTATCTAATTACATTCAAATATTTGAATTCGTAGAAGAAATAATATCATAAAAAAAACTTGCAATCTAACCACAAAAATTAAGTTTTATCAATAAATAATGCTTAACCAAGACAGGATTTTGATTTGATATTTATAAATATTTTGAATGTCTAGAACAGAAATATTATGTTTACCTAGTAACATATGCTTAGGTTATTAATAATTACATAAAAAATAAGAGCTACTTTAAAATTTCGGCCAGTAATGATTTTTTTTTCAACTTGGGGGCCCATTTCCTAGACTTAGACATGGTGATTTCCAAAAAAATTTTTTTTTTATGAAATATAAATTTTCTTGTTGGTTTATTTATTTTATTGGAATTCTTATTAGAAATTCTACAAACCAAACTAGGTTTCAAAGAATAATTATATATCAGAAATATTTTAAAAAATATACAAATTTAGAATTTTTAGTACAAGCGAATTTAACTGTCACGTGACTTCGATTTTTTATCGATCCTGACATGATATGGCGTATTTATCATATTCTGAGTGGGTGTAATTACTTGACAACATTATTTCTGTGATATTTTACAATGTAAAAGTATAATCTATTCAAAATAAAGCAAATTATAACCAATCATAACAATGAGAAATTAGCTTACCGAGTGTTGTCGATTCGTGACAATTTTTTTGTGTAAACTTTGATGTCAGAACTTAAATCACAGAATTACAGTATTCCTTACACATTCACGATCATATTCACATATAATTTGTATCAAAATCATGAGTTTAACCCTATTAATTCACTAAAAACTATAGCACAAAACATAACCTCACCGCCAAAATATAAACATTGATTATATATTTTTTTTAAAGTTCACAGATAGAACATGTTCGTCTGTAGTGTTGCCATAGAAAGAAAATATATTACGCTAAAGAATTAAACTCTATGGTTAAACATTGGGATGACTTTAAAAAATAAACAAAAGAAAAACGCGCGTGACACTTACTTGCAACAATTGTTGCGCCGACACTTTAGACCTCAAAAAATCTTGCAGTTTTGTGGCGCGGGCAAACTAGTCGGTATACAACTAATCACAAACTTACCGATATTTTAACCGACCTTGCAAAAAGGAGGAGGTTCTATGTTCGACTGTAAGCATTTTTTGTGATTCATAGATTACTTCCCGATTCGTGGACTGATTCTCAAAATTTTAAAGAGAATATTTACTTCCCAGGTAAATAAAAACTCTTCAGTTCTAAGCAATTTAGGTACACTCCAATAACTTAAAAGTATTCCGCCTATGTTGATCGTTCTTCTTCTTCTTCTTCTTATGTGGCTTTTTAAAGTGGAAAGACGTTACTATATGTTGATCGTTATTTACGGTGACATTCGTCCCAGCCGTGCGATTCTCTAAAGTGCGTGATAGACGTACAAACTTAAAGTACGCGGTTTTAAAGATCGCGAACTTACTCAGCTCGTCGTCGGTGACACACGTGAAGCTTACTCACTCTGTATTGCGATGCCATCGGCAGAAGAAGCTTTGTGTTATGTAAGAATTATATTGTATTACATTTTAAAAACTAAATACATGATTTTTTTCTTGACATTATCAATTGTAGCATCTCTGTTCTAACGTATAATTTCTAGTAAATTATTTTACGCTTGAAACTTCTGTTATTTCGAAAAGCTTCTATAAATTCGGTTAGCAGTTCATGCGAATAAGTCAGGAAAACACTATTTTTGAGAAATTTCTGAATCAAAATTAACTAAAATTAGAAAAACCTCAAACACTCGTCTAATAATGGCGGCTCGCGGCTCGCAGTGCTGCCACACGTACGAGCGGAGGCGGGTTACGAGCAAAATTTCAAACTTGTCGGATCGCCAACTAACTTACTCGGCGGTTTTAAAGTACGCGTACTTAGGGTGACACACCAGCGAAAAAGGTCGTCGAGCCACAAGTTCGCGAACTTACTCGCACGTCTATCACCCCTTTAAGAGAAAACATCGTTGCATCTTTGACAACATCCGTGAAACAGATGACGAGATGACAAGAATCTTTGGAAAAACAACCTTATGTACAAGGGCGATATCTAATAAAGTATTTGACATCGGTGAGCACAACGATGAACCATTAGAGAATCGCACGGCAGTAAGTACCAAGGGTTACTAAAAATAAAAATTTTTGGTAAATATTTCTTTTTCTACTTTTTTTGCCGTAGATGCCAAACCAGCGGATAGGCCGCCTGATGAAAAGTGATCGCCGTCGCCTATGAATATCTCAACACGATCGAGGTCTTATAAATACGTTGATTAAAATATATATGTAATATTAGGTTTTAATATACCAAACCTTAAGATTGCGGCCGGATGCTCTAGCTAATATCAGTATAATAAGGAAAAATATAGTGTTACTAGATATTTTTTTTTTTTAATAATATGGGACAACATCCACACAAAGGTCTTCAGGTCCCAAATTAGGCAGAACCTGTACTATGGTAACCTAATGACTGATTATTACATTACATACTTATATACCTATGATATTAAATACTTATATACATATAAACACCCAAACACAGATCAAACAGATATGTTCATGCACACAAATGTTTGACCTATCCGGGAATCGAACCCGGGGCCAGCGGCTCAGAAGGCAGGGGTGCTACCAACTGCGCCAACCGGCCTGTCCGATTTAAGCTAAGCCGAGATTAAGCTACTCGTAGATAAGTTATAGTATTTTTGTAATGTAAAACTGTGATGTTTGGAGAACCAAGTCTCCATTCAAAATGTATGTTGTTTTAATTAATCCATAAGTTTAAAAATGGTACGGACCATAGTGTCCGTAGTGTGCAACTAAATAAAAAAAAAATCTGAACATTATTATAATATTAATGTGATGTGATAATTGTTACAAGGAGTTTCGAGAGTCTTTTCGAGAGTCCTTATCGTAGAGGATTTGCCAAATTAGACCAGCTTGACGGACTGGTTTACCTTGAGTCGACTGACCCCCCTTCTAGCCATATCTCATTTAGAACACTAATTATGGAAATTGTTGTTTTGAATTAGAATTATATCTAATTAATAGAATTGATTAACTTTTAGAAAAATATTTTTTTTTGTGTTATTTCTTTTTTCATTGATAAGCCTAGCACGAATAACTGCTTAAGTGTAACGTAACGTGTCGTTCACGTGAACTATCACTGTCATGTATCTAGGGCAACTGTGACACAGACAACTCATAGTTTAGAGCGTGACAAGTTGACGTTTACCAAACGAATACTTTTTCATAATTTGTTTGTGCTACGGACTCAGAACCGGTACGATAATGTATACCGTACTGCATGGTTAATGGGTTTGCGGTTATATACATATTAGTGTTTTGCCGGTTAATAACATTAAGATTAATAATGTCAAACCCAAGAGAATTTCAACAGAAAACAAAATTATTCTATTACGAAACAAAGATCTGAATTTAACAATAACAAGCATGGAATTTCTGAATGTGTAGCATTACTGGCTAACATAAAGGGACTACTAAACAAACTCAGGGTTGCCACGAGTATATCCATGGTACTTAAAATATAAATAAATGATACAAAAAACTAGTTATAAAAAAAACATATAATTCATTGATCAGAACGTTTTTTCTGGAGTCTTGGATGTTTATGTTGTGTGTTACATCTTGACACAGGGAATCCTTGCGGAGGTGTGAGTATTACATAAATCTATATAATATATATAAAACAACGTCGAGTTAATTACAATATTGTTCCTACACCATTTATAACTCAAGAAAGGCTGGACCATTATTTATGATTTTTATGTTCTAGATTTGTCATATCACAAGAAAGGACATAAGATTTTTTCATCTTCATCATCATCACCATCCATCTCATTACGAGGGTGAAACCACGCAGGTAGTTGTTCAATTATTATGATTTTTGTGTTTTTGGATTTATCTTATCTAAGGACAGGATAGTTTTGATCATCATCATCATCCATCGCCACGAGGGTGAATCCGCGAGGTGCAGCTAACCGTTCAGTTTTTATGACTTTGTGTTTTAGAATTGTCAATACTTGGGGAAGGACATGGGATATTTTTCATGATAATCATCCATCTCCACGAGGGTGAAAGCGCGTGCTCTAGCTAGTATGTTATAAAATAATATCCTTGTAGTGCATTTTACATTTCTAAATTTAAATCACATTGGGTTTTGTTCTTTAAATACTTTCATAAAACTTGCTCCTTTCATATTTTTCGTCTATCTTTTAGGGCTCAAAATTGCTTCGATTTGTCTATTGGACTACTGTTAATTTGACAGTTTCAATTACATATTACTTTATATATTTTATGAAGAGTTATTTAGAATATATACTTGTATGTTACTCATAGAAATATCTCAGAAAAGTTTATGTTTTAATAGCTGTGGCAACCCTATAAGCAGGAAAACACAACACATTAACATACAAAAGAGGTCCGTGCGTCCGCCCCGCGGATGTCGCCGCAAAGTGCACTCTGCACTTATTTGGACAACCCTAATAAAATTATTCAAATTGCTCTATTTATTAATTTCTTAAACAATGCCGACGGTAAATTTGTTTTTATTTTCTGCAAAATTGGGGTCGCTTAATATCTTGCAAATTGCACATCCGTTCAAATATAATAATCGTAGAGAAAAGTGTTTTGCGTCTAAATTTACAACTGTAGTAATTTTATCAATATACGCGTCGTACAGAATTTTAAAATGTTATTTATTATATGCGGGGCTGAAAACCGACAAGAAAATTACATTGTATTTGAATAAACTACGCCAAAACAATTTTCTCTTATCTGAAAGTTACAGAACATGTAATGAAATATAGCTTTATTTTTTTGTTCCTTATAAAATCTACCATCGGCTTATGCCATAATCAGATACGTTCCAGGATGGTTGATGTTGGTGCTATTCCAGTAAATGGCACCGTAATATGGAAAAACTCAACCTCGAGTGTGCAAAGTCAGAATGTGCCAATTTTTTAGGCGTTTTACATTGTCTTTATCATCCAATAGGTTTTTGGCGAGGTCATTAGTGTGCTTGTTCAGTTGTTCTTTGTATTTGAAGCTATTCTTTCTGATTTCCTACTTTACTGTTGAGATCTTCAGCCAGGTGTTCATGTATTTCAGTGTTTCGTACAATCCAGTGATGAGCACTTGACTTGAAACTGTTCTTGAAGATTTAGTTATTTCGGAATACGATGGTGATTGAAATGTCCTTATGACCAGCAGGGCTATTATGTATCTCAGTTACTAATAAATGTAGATTGAAATCTTGAAAAATGGCGGCTCTATGTCAGTTTTGACAACTCGAGAGAGCAAAAATGTTAGTAAGTTGATTGACTGGAGCTAACAAAAGTGACACAGAACCACAATTTTTTCGATTTCAATCAACTTTTTTTAGCAACTAAAATAGATAATAGCCCTGCACAACTATATTGATTCCTAAATCAAATAAATGGTTATGATTTTTGAAGCAGCTAGCGTCTGCTTTGCGAAACTAAACATTGAAATTGTAGAGAAAATAAATACACATTCTCAGACGGAATTTTAACCCAAGTAGTTTTACAATCTGTGCCAGACCTAATCCACGTTTGATTTATGTAACAGAAATCCTACTTATATTATAAACGCGAAAGTTTGTGAGTATGAATGTATGGATGTGTGGATCTTTGTTACTCTTTAACGCTCTAACGGCGGGACAATTTTGATGAAATTTGGTATGGAGGTGGATGAGGCGCTGGACTAACACATAAAATACTTTTCATCATCATCCATCACCACGCGGTTGAAAAAGCGTAATATGCTTGGGCACAGCATAGACAAAATAATAAGATCTTGCCTAAGTCAAGATTGTAATGATGACAAATCTGTCAAAGTTTGTGTCAGTTTCTGATAGCTTAGTCAAAAGTACGCTATCATTTAGACAGCTCGATACACTAGACGTATTTGGCGACCGTGCAATGTAACACAAATATCGTCAAGGGCGATGAAATGTTTTGACAGTTTTTTCCATAGTGATTAATTGATGAAGGTCTTTAATAAACATATTTAATAATTGACCTTGGCATAACTAGATGTATCTTATTATTATATATCATTTCTGCTCCGCAGATGCCGACAGAAATATGAACTTAGAGCAAAAAGGACGCTTATATAGCTAGCTGCGCCCCATGGTTACACGTGGTGATGGATGATGATGATGCTGAAAATTATCCTATGTAATTTTATGTAATTTAATCCAGCGCCTCATCTACCTCTATACTACATTCCATTAAAATTGGACCCATCGTATAAGGCGTGAGGAAGTAACAAACACACAAACACATTTTCTCACATAGGCACATTCGTTTTATAATACTACTAGCTGGTGCCCGCAACGATGTCTGCGCAGTATTAGTACTTTGAATTGCTTATTATCTTCTCCAAAGCTTTATCTATCTTTATACAAAAATGTCATAATATATGTAATCTGTTATATAAGTAAATTTAAGTACTTAGTAAATCAATCAGTACACACTAATAATAAAATAAAGTACCCACCAACATACAAATATAAAATTATTAACCATGGAAAAAACTGTCATAACATTTCATCACCCTTGGCGTTATTTGTGTAACATTTGTCACCCTTGACTCGATTGGTCGCCGAGCACGTCTAGTGTATCGAGCTGTCAAATTGACTTGACTTTTGACTAAGCTATCAGAAACTGACAGAAACTTTGACAGAACTGTCACCATTACGATCTTAACGTAGGCCGAGATCTTGTAATTTTGTTTCTGGTGTGTCCAAGAATATTACGTTAATTACCCACGTGGTGATGGATGATGATAATAGTTATGAAAAGTACCCTATGTGTTAATCCAGTGCCTCATCTTCCTCCATTCCAAATTTCATCAAAATTGGCCCCGCCGTTTGAGCGTGAAAGAGTAACAAAGATCCATACATCCATACATCTATCTCTCTCTCTCACAAACTTTCGCGTTTACAATATTAGTAGGATTAGTGTGATAATAATATAGTGTGATATCTAGAGGAACATTTTAAGGAGGAAGAGCCATTTTATAAAAGGTACTTTTGCAAAAGAGACATTTCGAGAAATAGGAAACTATTTCACGGCCAGTAGATCTTTGGAGAAATTACCCATCTACTACGTTCTGTATGCATCGATTCGTTAAAGATTTGTGGAAATTAACATAAATTAATAGCAGTTTGTGGAATGGGATAAAATTGCATTATATCAATTAACATCAAGGTGTAATCTTTAAAGGGTCTCGATTGTTACCATCGAGTATATTACCTCAATGGTAGCAATGCTAAAAAACTACTATTTGGAATTATTAACTTTATATTATGTATTCTAATTATAAAAGGAAATAAAAGTAGATTAGTTTCAGCGTTGCTGAGCTTTGTCGGGAAAAGTGGTTCACATCAGAACTCAGTCAGTTCACGTCTCCTTTACTTCAAAAGGTACCGCATTATCACGCATGTCTTAGAAAAAGCCTTATAATCTTGATCATCAATTACAGAGTCCTCGACAATTAGTCTACGCGTAATGCATTCATGATCCTATTGTTTAAAGAACAAACTTACAAGACCGGGATAATAAACCCTTTGAGAAGCCCTCACACCTTTCTGGAGGATTTACTAACGGACAAGTTTAAGCCAAAGAGGCTGCATGCTTGAACCTGCACGATCCTCTTCAGGGTTGGAACAAGGACTTATATTGAAGGGTGAATTGAGTCATCTTTTAGTCTTTAGTGTAGTTTAGATCCAGCAAGCAAAAATGAACTTATATTAGTTCCAACTCAACTCCTATACAATTTTAAGTAACTAACGGTACCTTAGTTACGTAGATGTCAAGACCCGTTCTACTCTTCACAGAGTCTCGGCAGCTTAGTTGACTAGAGCATTTGGGATAGCAACCCAAATGATTTAGATTTGAATCCTGTTCAGAACCATTGATTCTTTGACTTGAAGAACTCAGGACTAAGTATTTAAAAACAATAAAATCTTGATACTGGCAATGTAAAGTTAAGGTCAATTACCATTGTAAATAGATTGCGTAATTTAAATTAAAATACTCCTATATATAATTATACTTATTGTTAAGACATGCTACGTATTTCATAAACTGAAACAATAAATCTCATCATTCACTTCCAAGAAAACTTTAACAAATTTTAGTATTTAATTTACTAAAATTTGTTCTCAAATTTTCTTCGAAAATCTTGAGTATTGAGCAATAGAAACCTTAGTTGCGTTGAAGCTAAATTTAAATAATACTAGCGACAGCCCGCAATTTTGTTTGCGTGATAGGCTCGGCCTTCTGCCTCACCATAACTTCCCCTATATTATTTTTTTTATCTATAAGAACATTCTTCTGGCAATAATTAACACAACAAAAAAAGAGTTAGCGAGATTATTCCACCCGTTCTCGAGTTATAGCGTGACCAAGAGAAATTGGGGTTCATTTTTATATATATGAACTAAACGTAAGAAATATTTTAATTAAGGAATGAAGAAATGTGGCAGTGCTGCACTGCGTTTTACGATAGTAAAAACTTTAGATGGAAAAAACCCTATATTTAATGATAAGATACGATATATTAAATAATTTCCAAATTATCCCCCATCTCACTGTTTTTATAACTTGAGTACGCCCATCAGCCCACAAGTGAAGCCGTAATGGCCACCAGGCTATTAGGCACCAGGCCAGGCTACGAAGCCGAGGCTCTAGAGCCTATAATCTCAGATTTGACTCAACTTATTCGACTTGAATTCGCTCGAGCCAAGAAGGAATAATGAACTGTCGAGTTAATATTGGCTTATTACGTGTTATAGAGTTTTTGGCAACGATTTGAAATTATGGAGGTACATTTTAAGTAGTTAGAGCTTACCAAATTGGTAAAATAAACATTGAAATTTAGAGTTTACGGTGTGATGAAAGAGAGCGGAACAAGTCGGTGTATTGAATCCGAAACAATGGAATGCCGCCAGCATCTAGCTGTTTTCCAATGTGTTTGCACATTGCATTATACAACGAGATTAATTTTAACTCCCTATATGATTTTAACCGCCATATGGGGACGATCATATAGAGAGTTAAAGTTTGATGCTCGGAAGCTCAAGGCTTAGTGATAATGGCGTCTAACACATGGTCATGGTCACACATCATAACACATGGATGGTCGGAAGACGCGGGTTCGAATCCCGTCCAAGGATGTGAATTTTTCTCTTTAAAATTGCAATGATTGATCTATTGTTAACAATTTTTCTCAGATTACCAAATTATTTTCAATTGGAGGTGACCTCCGTACCCCCATTGTTACTAGTCTTAGTATTGTTATTTCTAATAATAAGTAAAAACCGTGGTGTCTAAATAAACTGTTTTAACTATATTAATATACTGTATTAAATTATCTTATACGTTTTCGTTTCAATCTTTGCAGACTGCATAACAGAATATAGACTGCAAATATATACTAACAATGTTACAAATTATTGGTTTACATTATCAACGATACTGCGAAATAGTTTGTGATTTTCACTATTCATATGTCCGGTGTACGTCTTATAGTGTAAGGAATTAGATTTAATAAAGATACGGTGAAATAGAATAAAAGCTTTGAAAAATATATTGTTTTAATGAAAATACTTCACATATTACAAGTAATTACTTATTAATATCTATGGACTTCAAAAGTTAAGTTGGTACTTAATTATGTCATAATTAATTAAAGTTGTTATGTATGCCTACTTGACTGTTCAAACTAAATTGTAATTACCTTAAAATGCAGCTCATACCACGTCCTTTATAAATTTATTTCAAGCAAAATCACTAATTTATACCCCAATTTCCCTTACAATCCAGTATTTTTTTCCTACAGCAATTTTCGGCTATAAATCTTCGAGTTTTATCTTCGGACTTTATAAGAGTATCTTATAGAAGCTGATTTGTAACTGTAATTCGAAGTGAAAAGCTTTAGATTTCCCATGTTTAAGATAATCTCGAGTGTTTCAATATTTGTAAAACATATTAATTTAAAAAAGCTTTAGATAAGGCAATTTTGCAGCAAATTTTAGAATATAAGGCCAGTGCTTTGGTTTTCTTTTTACAATGTACTGCTAATTAAAACGTGAACTTATAGAGTTCTTGATTGTTCCATATCCTCTTATATAAATGATGTCATAAAAATGGATTGCACGATAGATATAAGGTCTTAGAGACTTTTATCTCCTTTACCCAGTGAGAGAATGGAGTTAAAAATATACTCATCTCTCTCTTTCAAATTGCAAGAGATGCGAAAACTTGGCTTATGAGTGGAGAGGCTGTAGTATATGAGATCGTCTTGATTGGTACCACCGCAGCGCCAGATATTGCGCTGCGCAAGCATTACTGTATTCGGTTGTGAAAAGCACTGTAGCCTGTAGCAAATGAAATTCCTGGATCCATGAACCTTAAAAATAAATGACTCAAGGTGACGCGTGCAGGGCAGTGTCTCACACACAGTCGTTGATGGTGACCCGTTTTATTATTACAAGGGTCTTTTATATTCGTTAAGGGGGATTTAAGCAAAGACTTGTGCAAAATGAGTTCAATTTAAACCTATATATCACTGTCGTCTTAAGCGTTTTTTAGTTGTACTTCAGTAACCCAGTTTGTAAGCGCATATTAAATTAAACTGTACTAGGAGGATAAAGATAACATGGAACGAACAAATGGGAGATTGAACAGATAAGGGTATAGAGAGGTTGTTCAAATATGTAACACAGCATGCTTGATCATTAGTTAAACGTCGTTGTTAAAAATCCGCAGTACCATAAACACACGATGCGTGCATCGTACATGTAGTAACCTAAGCGGAACTTACAACAGACACATTGTAACCTGTTAGTCTGGTTCAGTAATTAAAAATTTAAATATTAGAAAATAATGCTGGCCAAATCACAACAAGTGTCGCCATCTAGGTGGAAGTATCACTAGCTCGAAGACAACTACGACACAGAGGACGCTTTTGCTAATAAAGCAAGTATATAGTCACCTGTGGCAAAGAAACAAATAGAGCGAGGTACTGTACTTTATGACCAAAACTGGTTTTAATATAATTTCCCCCCGCAATTCAGCTCCCTTTATCTAGAATAGCTTTTAAAATTAGCAAATAAGATTACGCGCGATCTAAAGGCGAAAAATAGGAGGAGGCTGAGTCACGAGCGTCATGCGAGGATCGCAGGCGGGTGACAAGCCATTGTACTTTCTTTACGACGCCAGCCACCGTCTATTACAGATCTTTTCAGCAGTGATTACCAAGTGCTGTGACCCATTGGCAATTGTGGGACGTTGTATCGTCCTAGTAATTTAAAGTTAAATTCAGTTTAGTCCCCATCTCGGGTGAGTTGAAACAAATGTCTAGCTTAAACCTATACTGTGCACTCGTTATTGTGAATTATCGTGTAATTTCATTCTAGGTACTAGGCTGCGCGATTCTAATAACCTCATCAGTACATATCTACCTTTTGTAGTACCTACTATTATATCATAATGATTGTGTAAATGTAAACTGCTGGGAACTAGTGTTTAACGTTCCAGTGTAATGTAAACCCATCTAGTACCTAATTCTTCCAATGAGGTACTGCTAAACCCTGTTATTGCTCTTCAAGCCTATTCTATAACAATCTTATTGTAACTTGTTTTTAAATGTCCTTCCGACCATTTTGTTTTGCGGAATGTTGTCACATTGCGGGGCTTGTCGAAGTTAAGCTTCCTCGGAGGAGCCCAGGACTTTTTGCATGTGACAACAGCGCCGCTGAGGAATTTCTACTAACCGGAATTCTTTCATGGCGTTCCAGGGATTGACTGGAACCCTCGCTGGCTTGACGGCGGGGCCAGTACTGTGCACATCGCCGGAGCGGCTACCAGTTACCACAGGACCCTGAATCCTGCTGGGCGTCTGGCTAACCCGACAACTGCGGCTGCCCGTTTCCCGTTTTTCCCGCTACTGTCTTCTGCCGGTTACTGCACTACCCACACCATCGCGTCGAGGACTTCACTGATATTCTGAGATAAGTCCCCGTAACAAGGGAGGCTATTGCATAATCTGTCTGTACCGACACGACCCAGCTCTGGGCTTTCTAGAAGACATTAAACGTCTAGAACTTTACCTGTCTTTCATGTAAATCTCTAAGCCTTCTAGGTAGGTAAGAAAAGAGGTTGCAACATCATCACATATACGTCTTAGCATTCAGACAGTGAGCGGTAATACGTCACGTCCAACAAAAAATCACACTTTTATGCACCCACCAAGGGCACAAAGTGGGAGCTTACCCTGTATGCATCTCATTGGGTATGTTCAGTTCCAAGAACCCTAGCAAAAAGAGCATAAGTATGCGCGGATCTTACTGGACGTAACCTCTCAAGTTTGAATTTAATATTAAATGTGGTTCTCATCGTGCAACATTATCGAATAGTCGTCTTGTGGTCCTCAACATATGGTCGATCTCGATTTTTGTGTGCTTACTCAAACAAACGTTAAAAACATTTCGGAGATATACGTGATTTTGGATATCTCATCTCATCGACATCCATATCTCATATCCTCACTGTCAGGGTCTTCCTTCGGTGCATGCACCTACTTTTCAAAAATTAGATTAGATAAACTGACGTCATTTTACTGGATGATCGCCAGCCACTGGCCCCTGCGCTGGTTTAGTAGCTCATATACATATGACCCCGCATTTCATTGCCATTCTGTGTGCCTGACTTTACGTTAAAATTTCCTACATTAGTAAATTATATTTCGGAGATATACGTGGTCTTGGATATCTCATCTAATCGACATCCATATATCATATCCTCACTGTCAGGGTCTTCCTTCGGTGCATGCACCTACACTTCAAATTTTAGAGCAAATTCATCCTGATAAAACATATCAACAGTCATGATTTTATCTTCTGTTTTGATATACTTTTTTATCTATATACACACATTTTGATTTTCACAAACTGATAAATATAAAGCAAAATAAAAACTTGAGATATTCCCACGGTTTGCCAATATGCCCTAAGGAAAAAGATTTCCGTAGCAAAATTTTAATTAACCGCAACATCTTCTCCACACCACTCCTGGTCTAAGGAGCTCTGAAGCCAGGAAAGAAGCGTATTGTTGGTTCGGAGTAACTTTGGGTACACACCTACAACCAAGGGGAAAATATTGATGCCGAGCGCATAATCTCCGTGGCAGTTTGCATAATGTCAATTGAAAGGTTTATTAAAAAGTTTGGAGCTGAATTTCCTTGATCACGTTTATAAAACATTTCAGACAATTTTGAAACGTGATTTGTAAAGGGAAAAGTTTAAAAAATTTACATCGTTTTTCTCAGATGTTTTTCTGTTTAAATACAAACTTCATAAAAAGTACAACTGAGCAGTATCACTAAGATTTGACTCATAAACATAGCAATAATTTACCAGGCATAAAATATGTTACCTTTGCTCTACGCCAAACGATTATTTATTATTCGCAGCTCTTTGATAAATTTTACTATTCGCATGGAAGTAAAGCATAACTAATGTTCGTAGTGAAGACTAAAAGCAAAGTCATTGTCGGAAACCGAAAGCGAACGACAAGGGAAACCAGATTCACACAAAGGCTACCGTTTCCCATCGTTTTACAAACAATAAAGTCAGATGTAGGCAGCTATTACACGATTTAATATGGACCTGTCATAATATGGATATGCCCATACCGTGTTTGAAAGCACCACAGACTTGCTCACGAATGCACACGGCTCGCAATATGATTCTGTACAGATGAATGGCCGTGACTGAGTAGCAATTAGATTGGGCAAACACAGGCGAAATAATAGGAGGGGAGACAATGTGCGGTTTAATTACAAACAGTACTAATTTATATTGAAATATACATACATTGAAATTTTATTTTTATCACAATGTTTCGTATACGTTTTTATTGAACATGGTCACGAATTATATTGATATTATTATATACTAAAAGTTTATTTATATGTATAAACTATTTAAAGTTGTATATCTGTATACAAGTTTGTGCGGTTTGGTGAGATACTTGAGGACCCCAAACCAAAGAATATGTCAAAGTGCTTTACAAAGCATTTGACGGAGGTGTCATATGACTAGAATACTGTTTGCTATTTCCAACAAAAACTAAGATATAATTTTAATATATAAGGTTTTCCTTTCCACTAATGACTTACCGACCTAGCCTTTTGTTATACATACTTATTTGTTACGGCATACCGTTATGTTATTTAAATTATCTAATTAAAGAACAATTTATTATTGAAAATAAATTCTTGAACCAGCTAACTTTAGTCCAAAAACGGTGCCCTATTTCTCTTTTGCTCTTGTAATTAACTTCTCCACTATCAACTTACCTAACATATTGAGCAAACACAGGCAAAACCGCTCGAATGGAACAATATGAGAAAGGGTGCGCAGGCACACAAACAAAGGCTTAGGGATGGCAGTCTCGCGATAATGAAACCGGCTGAATGGATTCTACTATTCACATCGACATATTGGTCGACAAAAGGCTTATATCAGGATCCTCGTGAAGGTAGCTGAGGGCTTTATTTGGGGAAAAGCAAAACATCTCAGCCTCGCTATCAAATAAGCAGAGATATCTCTTTATATGTATCAACCTATATGCTTGTTTATAGTATATGTATATTCGTAAAACTGACTTAATAGACTGCTCCTGTTCTATACATAGTAAATTTATATAAATACATAATTTAATATATATATATATATATATATATATATATATATATATATATGTATATACTAGCTGACCCGGACCCCCATGTAAAATTTTAAACTTTTAGCACTCGCAGTAACGAAGTTTCATACAAACTATCATCCCCGATATGAATTTCATAAAATCCGAGCACTTGTGTGTATATATATATACACACAAGTGCTAGGAGTTTTAAATTTTGCATGCGGGTTCTTTTAAGGACACAGGTGCTCACTAAGAAGAGATTTTATGAAATTCATATCGGATATATATATATACACACAAAACACCACAGTTGTCACGAGCTGCTAGCATTACAAGTGCGTAAGTTTATGTGTATCTATCTATATGTTCTATCTCTGATAATTTAAACGAGCAATTCTTGTATATATATATATATATATAATCTAAATCTCGGAAACGGCTCAGCAATTTTCATGAAATTTAGTAGGGGGTAGCAGGGGGCGATCGATCAAGCTAGGTTCATTTTGAAAACATCGTTTCATCCGTGTTTTCAGGCAATGAAAAATAATAGTTTGTTCGTTGCGTTCAAACTACGAGTAGATGGTGTAACCGTCGCATTGAAAACACCGAATCGCAGTGACAAGATTCTCATGGAACATGTGTTGCTATTGCTAGCAAAGCTCGAGCACCCACGTACTTTAATAAAAAAATTACATGTTTCTTTAGCTCTTGGTATAAGTTACTTTATAGCAATCATTCTATAAGGTTGCGCTCATGTTGAGTATTTAATCACTCGCACACATAATAAAATACTTTACCTGATCGGTTGAAATTATTTTTATCAATTGATCCGTCTTCAGCATTGCTATTGCTACATTAGTTAGAATGAGAAGGTTACAAAAGCGTCGAGGCTTTGACTATCTCTCCTTTTATGCTGTACTTTCGTTACATACATTGTTTACTTTGTTTGCAGGTCGGAACCAACAGCTTGGCTGACGAGTTATAAACTGAATATCGTTAAAATTATCAAGAAAAATAGAAATAACATTGTAAATGGATATTATGCAATATTTAAAGAAATGCCTTTGCATAATCAGCAGTTAAATTTTCTTACTGATACCTACAAGTAGCTTTAAGAAACAGAGAATATCGAGCTTAGTGACGAAATTTTCAGATTGCCTGAATACTTTCAATATGGCCTAAAGATTGTAGTTCTCAGACATACAAACCAAGACCTACAGCTAAAATTGCTCTCAGAAGAATGCACTGGAATGATTTGTTGCCAATGCCAATAGCGGGTTATCTAGTCGATTAGTGTACAATGACTGGGCAAGCTTATCTTGGGGCACGTCTGATACATGTTTCATTATATTTTCTCAAATAGATTTATCAACTTACAGTAAATCATTGTGTTACATTTTTACGGTAGCCCTGGAGAGTAGTGTGCTGTTACGTGTACAGCCGACTGTACATCACTTTTTGCCATTTCAGACTTATTCTATAGCCTGGTAAAGACTATAGTGGCTTGCATAAACAATTTAATTATTCATTACACACGCTTTTTTACTGAATTGAAAAATAATAGGCGATCATTTCTCATTCACTGAACTGCGAGTTCAATTACGAACGAAACGATCACATTTCGATATGAAAACAAAAGATATAATTGTCAATTTTTGAAAAGAGTTTGGTGAAATAAATACTTAATTACGCGATAAATGTAAAAAGTATGTTTCTTTTCTTATTTGAATATTCACTACCATTTTAGTACGAGTAGATACTCATCCTCAATTAGAATTAAATGTAATTCAACCGGAATATTTAATTTAACGCTCAGTAGGTCTAGCACAAAAATTAAAACTTAATCATATCATTGAATTATATTCATTACAAACTATGGGTACTCTAACGCTACTGTTGCACAGATAACTCATTGTCTGTACGACGAAGCGGCATTTTCAATTGTTTTATTACGACATGACCATTTTTTTTATTCGTGCTACGGTTCTATTTTTGTTTCGAAATTCTGATGAGTTAGGCACATACACACATCAACATGGTCTAGGGATATTTCAATTAAACCTAAATAACTAAGTCTTAGGTGGATCCACGGTATATTAATTTTAGGTTTCAACAATTTTTATAAAAAAATAGTTGTTTTGTTTAGGTTTTGATGTTTCAAGAATAAAGTTAACATTGAAATTTTGTCTGAGTTTTTCCTGTTCTTCTAAGTTTTTTTTTAAATTTAACTTTATCTAAAAGTTTATTATCAGATTAGATAGGCTATTAAACAAGGTTTATTTTAATGTGTAGGTGTCTTAACAAAAAGTTAATAGAATTTTAGTTATTTAGGTTTAATTGAAATATCCCTAGACCATGTTGATGTGTGTATTTATTTAGTATCAAAACTTACTTTATTCACGTAATTAGCTGATGTTATTTTGACAGGCCGGTTGGCGCAGTTGGTAGCACCCCTGCCTTCTGAGCCGCTGGTCCCGGGTTCGATCCCCGGACAGATCAAACATTTGTGTGCATGAATATGTCTGTTTGATCTGTGTCTGGGTGTGTATATGTATTTAAGTATGTATATCAGTCATCAGGTTACCATAGTACAGGCTCTGCCTAGTTTGGGACCTGAAGACCTTTGTGTGAATGTTGTCCCATATTATTATTATATTATATTATATTGACCTAGGTTTCGGGCATGGCCGATGCCCATTCTCAGAGAGTTTAGGCTGCAAGATCGCATCGACCACTGAGGTAGGATAAAGTCGGTTAATTATGTGAGTAATGTCGGTTTTGGTATTAAATAAGCAACGTTTTTTAAGTATATCACTCACTGGTCACTCATCAACCCAACTGCTGATCAAAGCATGTTTCAATTGAACAGTTAGGAAAAAGCAACCTCTGCGACCAGCTATTTTATTGTATGCCTATGTAATACATACAAACATAGTTTCTGTTCACCTCTCTGTGTCTTACAATAAGATTTCTACCACAAACCTTTCCTATTATCCAATCGAATTTTCCCATTCATCATCCTTATTGCAAACTTCAGCGAACTAAGAAGAAAAGACAAGACTAATTATTGAGCGTCCTACACAATAGCATTGACGTCAGAGCAAGTTGAAATTTCAATTTGTCATAGGAAGTATTAAGGCGACGGACGGCACTGAAGCTGGCTTGTCTAGTACGCTTCGGGAAGAATATAACTTAGTATTGTCTGGGGTATTGTGCGCTTATCGTAGATTTTTCACTTTATAAGCATTAAATCAGTTTTCTTTTACACTAGCTAGTTTAGTGTTTGAATACTCTTTTACAGTTGCTAGTTTTGTGTTTGAATACTTTGTCACTTGGTGATGCGATCGAAGGTGGGTATCACAGTAAATATAATAGTCTTTACCTATGAAATTGTCGTTCTGCCGTACTGGCTACTTCAAGTCCATTTTTTTATTTTTTATTTAAAGTTCGAATTATTTTTATTTTTAAATGGAATTCTTTTTTGAAAATCAGTCATATTCATATTTCATATTCTTTATTTGCATTCCACAATGTAGCTTAGACAGTAAACTTAAATGCTAGTTTCAATTACGGACCCTGTCGGGCACAACAAATCGAGTAGAGAGGAGTGCAGGTTATTTTTATAACAAATAATAACAATAATAATAGCATCGAGTAAGGAGGCCTATTACAAATAATATTTTATGTAATCCTCAATATTATAATATTTTTTTCAGGTAGTTATATATTTTTATGCACATGGTCATTTGTTAAATTTGCTATTAAATCTGAAAACAGAGTGTCTGATAAAACTAGTCAATAGAAATTTCAATATATATAAAAAAATATAGTAAGCTACCATTGTTTTATAACATTCCTGTCCTCTTTTGTGTTTGGAAACTTGATGATTGTATTTAAGATGTCTAGGTACATGGTTTAGTTAGAGCAACAGTGATTTCTTCGATTTAGATACACTGATCTCTTATTCTTATTCGTTTTGGGGGCGATGAGGCCTGCATTGACGTCCCGCTTGGGGTGTTTTGTGCTTTCCACCCTGCCTACATTTACTCAAGCCAGCCTAACTTCTTCACATAGAGGAGTAAGGCCTTGGGGCGTTGGCACAACTGCTCCAGTGTAGTTTGAGATGTTGTATGAACAACTGTCGATGATGCTGATGATGCATCATGCGTTCTGACGTGAACCTCCAGTAATCCTGTTTTTGCTCTAATATCTTCCGTAGCCCTGCAGTGCAGCAACACTGGTAATATAATGTTAATGGTTAGCGTTCTGTTTTCATCGCATTTGTAAGTTTTTTGTCATCCTAGGTACGTTAAAAATTCGAGTGATTATGGAGTATGAGTAGGTACCGTCGTGGCAGCAAAACGGCATAAGCGGCACTCAACATCAACGACGTATATGGAGCGAACACTACTAATGATCGCACCATCCTCTATTAGTTTGCCCGCTTCTGTTCTGGAAATTTCGACCCGGAAGAAATGAACCCCGTGGACCAAAAACTTATTCCATGAACATTTCCATCATGCCATCGGTTTTCAATCACAACTCTTGAAATACACCCTTAATTGCTTAGCTACATATTTTCAATCTCTAGAGTTAGCCACCACCAGGTGCGCAATGTGCGCAACAGAAAGCACCACCACCATCATTATTTTCGGTGACGGTGACGGTGACGGAGACCTTACAATATGTTTATTTCAACAGGATGTTACCTTCACCGAAAGATCAAACCCGAGGTAAGAATCGATCCAGCAACCCCTTAGATTGACGGCTGACATTCATTACACTTGGGCCATCATCGTTTTTGGCAGATAACATCCATATGTTTAGCCCCTTCGGTACGATCCAGAGGTAACGATGCGGCTGATGAGCTAGCTAGGAGAGGTTCCGGAATGACGTGTGCAGGACCAGAACCAATGATCCCCCTACCTTTCAGTCAAATTCGTGCATGGATTCGCAAAAAAACTAAGGACCAGCATCAGGACTACTGGGCAAGTATCGAGGGTTGTAGGCAGTCGAAGGAGGCTTTTCCGATTCTAAATCTGAAATTCTCCAGAAAACTCCTCAATCTTAAAAGAAATAATGTACGACATATCGTCGGAATTATGACCGGTCATTGCTCCTTAAACAAACACCTGTTTAATCTAGGTGTTACAGACAGCCCCCTATGCAGAGGCTGCATGGAGGCGGAAGAAACAGCTGCGCATCTGCTCATTGAATGCAGGAGCGTGGCGGCACAAAGGGCAGCAAACCTCGGCTCGCCGAGGACTGTGTGGGAAGCCTGCGCCAAGCTGAAGGAGTTGCTGGCTTTCCTGGGCGACACCGGGTGGCTGGACTGATCAGCTTCACCCGGCTATCACGCAAAATGGGCCGCGCCACAGCGGCCTGGTTGCGGAAAAGAGCCAGCCCACCAAGTACCAAGTACCAAGTAAAGTACCCCTTCGGTACATGCGTGACATTTATTTGACAACTGTGTTGAAAGAGGATACTGAATATAAAATACAGGTAAAGTTTGTTAGGCCTACATTTCCAGTAGCGGCAACCATTTCGGTTGCGGTTAAAAGATATTTATTCTCAAAGAAGATCATGGACATGATGAATAGTTAAAAATACACAATAAACGTCGTTCCAATGTTATAAAAAAATATTAGTAACATATAGATATGTTCACATAACTTAGCTTTGAACGTAATAAACGAGTGTATAGTTTTTATACCTATTTGTAGGTTATATTTACTACAAGCTGACCCGCCAGCGGCTTCGCTCGCTTGGTCTTGGTGTAGTGCTGGAAGTGCCGTTTTGGAACCTCGAGGTCATGGGTTCGATCCCCGGGTTGGACAGTTAATGGGTTGTTATTTTTATGAGAAAGAATGATATTCTCAATAACAGTCCGCAAACTGGAACAGTGCCCTGTAGATGGCAATAGGCTTGGCCCCTGTTACATGATCGCATGACTGAAAACATAAACGGCGAAGTGTAGGTATTGAAAACACCGCTGCTTACCCCTTCGAGGATATATAAGCAAAAGTATCGATTCACTCAAGACCGCTAGACTGATGTTACCGCCCCGCGGTTTCACCTCCGTGGTGATGGGTGACGATGAGGAAAGGTATCCTATTAAAATACCGCTGCTTACCCCTGCAAGTATATATAGGCGAAACTATTTGTTATGTTGTGTTTAAAACATGTAAGTAAGTATTACGGGCGATTCACTTAAGACCGCTAGACAGATGTTTCACCTCCGTGGTGATGGTTGAATCGCTCGACTACAGTCGGCTGAACAACAAAGATGGATACATGCTGACTCTATCGCCGAGCACTTCTAGTTTATCGAGCTGTCAAAATTATTGCCTGCTTTTGACCAACCATCAGAAACTGACACATATTTGACAGAACTCTATTGAAATAAAATAAGTCATCATTACGATCTTGAAGTATTATCGTTATTTTGTCTGTGCTATGCCGGAGAATATTAGGCTTTTTCACCCACGTCGTGATAGATGTTGATGATGAAGATGAAAAGTAAGTAAGCCTACGTGTAATTCCAGACTATAACCTATCTCTGTGTCAAATTTCAACAAGATCCGTTCACCCGTTCTGCCGTGATTGAATAACAAACATCAATTTATCCATCCATCCATCTAAACGTTCACATTAATAATATTATTAGTGTTATAAAGTTTCGCTCTTTCGTACGTGATCGTTTTTATACCATAATTTGTATGAGTTCTACGCAGAACTAGGAAACTAGCTCGCCGGGTGCTACGTTGGCTAATATTATATAATTTGGTAAATGTTATAGCTGTATGTATGTTTTTTTCAAGAGTTTTACGAATAAAAATACAAGTGCTATAGATGTATAACTGTTTATTTTCATTATTATTGTATCCTTGTAAATTTTATTTGTGGACGTAAGGTAAGGATAGTTAAACTAAAATACAATTTTATTTTGTGAGATTTGAATATTTGCAAGTTTTTTTAGCGACACTACCCTAGATCTCAATCAAATATAGCAAATTCAGTTTGACTAAGGCGTTGTAGGCCTATGTTATGGGGGAGGCCTATGTTCAGCAGTGGACGTTCTATAGCTGAAATAATGATAATGAAGGCGTTGTAAATGGAGTATCGTAGATTACGCGGAATATCTAACTATGCTACTAAAAGATTCAACAAGTAAATATTACTTTATATATGCTCTAAGTTCCAGACGTGGCGACAGCAGCTTGGAAAAGCTCATTGTGGTGGGAAACGTGGAAGGGAAACGTTCACGAGGCCGGTCTCCAACCAGGTGGTCTGACCAACTGAAAAAAACACCAACGTCCCTCTTTTACACCGCGGTGGAGATGGCCACAGACCGGAGCCGATGGAGAAAGTTCGTTAGAACCAAAGTGCTGCCATGATGATCACGATCCTCAGTCATGAGGGAACGACCGAAGAGAGATGCTCTAAGTGAACATTCCACGTTAAGTAACTGTTAATTCGTAAACCTAGATATTTTTCACTGTATATTTGTTCTTATTGTACCTTTTTTATCTTTAGTGATGTGTGCTCGGGATTACTTTAGTTTTTTGCTTTGGAATTTAACGTTGCATGTTTTGGAAATGTTAATTGTTAACAGGTTATACTGAAACCATGAAAACATATTATTTAAATCGGTTTGTGCTTGTGATGTAATGTCGTGTATTGAAGACCCGAATAGAATAAACAAGTATTATCCGCATACAGAGTAAGACGACCATGCAACTCAATTTCTGCGATATTATTTTTATAAATTAAAAATAGAATAGGTCCTAATATAGATCCTTGCGGAACTCCACACGTTATGGATAAGGCATTACTTTGATTATTGTCATCTAGTTTGACTACTGGAGATCCGTTTTTAAGATAAGTCTCGAACATTTTTAAGGGTTTGCCAGTAATATTTAAAGATTCTAGTATTTTCAATAGTAGGTTATTTGATACAATATCGAATGCCTTTTTTAATTCAATAAAGACACCTATAGTACTATATTTATACGGTCGACGTTTTGTTTTATTTTTGTAACTAAAACTACAGTTGCTGTTAGTGTATTTGTGTACTGCTGGTAAGAAAGTTAGTGAAGTTCCATGATAATTCGAAGTACCTATTATCACAATATTGCGTGCATGGTACCCACTTTGACAAGTTATTTCACACTTTTTAGTGTAGAAATCGGTTCTACGGGCTTCACCGTCAATGATGATATCATCAAGATAGGAGAAACACTTTTTAGTTATTGAAGTGTAACTCAAATCAACATGAGCGAATTTGATGAAATTTATATGGGACCACCACGGGAGTATACTCTATCAAACAAAAAAGAATTATCAAAATCGGTACATGAACGACGAAGTTATTACGGTCGAATTGAGAACCTCCTCCTTTCTTTTAAGTAGTTAAAAACGTATTTAAAATAAAATGCCATTTCTCAAAAGATCTGAGATTTATTATATTTATATTTTATTGAAGAAATACTTTAACTATTTTTTATTAAAACTTTAATTCGATTCCATAACCGAATTTATGTTAGAAAGCCTCCTTTGGCTGTCTACAATCCTCGATACATATACATAATTGTAACGAGTCTTGATGTTTATCGTTAGTTTTTTTGGCACATCTAGGTCTGGCTTCTGGCAGGATCGGCACGCACGCTGCAGTCGCTCGGCTTGCGCATTGGACAACTGAACTGTACGTAAAACGAAACGTTCAATGGCGAGAATTCTATATGATCTGTGGTAGGTATTTACGTAAATATTGTAAAAATATTTTTTTCTATAATCTTTATCTTAAAATCTACGCGTCTCTGCATGTTGAAACTTGACGCGTGTGCTTATAATAATGTAACCTATTTATAAAAAAAATATCAATCCCCAACTCTACAGACGTGGTAGGTATTGACGTAAATATTGCAAAAATAATTGGTATTCAATATTTATTTTTCTCAAAAACTACGCGTCTCCGCAGGTTGAAACTTGATATGTGTGCTTATAATAATGTAGACTAGCATAATAATGTAACTAGACTAGACAAAAAAAATATCATCCCCCAACTCGACGGACGTTAATGCACAATAATTGTCAACCTTATAATGAAAAAACTTAGCCCCAATTCTTTAGCTCATCAAACTAATATCTTTTCAAATTATATTTCACCTTACTAATTTATTGCCACTACATAACCTGTTGCATAAAATCGCGTCGATGTAGAACCATAATATCAAAACATTCTTTCCTTTACTCCGTTCCGTCACGTCACGCGACTGGAAGGCGCTTCCATTTGCATTTTGATTAAAAAGAGCCGTCTGACAGCCAATAGGCGGTGCTGATGTCTAGACTAGTGGTGGACTACAGATTGCGTACATGAAAGCTATAGTTTTTTAATTGGCGTTATAATAAATACCTCACATGCTATTGTTACCATGTTACGAAGTGAATGAAGCAAGTGTAGATGTTCGCCTGGTGGCTTTCGCCAAGTAACGCCTCCGCATTGCAGTTTCGCAGTGCGCCTAATTCTTTTCAATAACTGATAGGATATCGGCCTATTATCTCACTCACTCAGAGATAATGAAGCCTTAGTCTTTATAAGTAATATGCTATACACTACATACAGACTAATGGCAACTGAATAACATATAATAGCAACTATGTACATAACGGAACGGTACGAAACGGCCATCATATCATACTATTAGCTAGATTATGGCGTTGTATCAATATAATTGTATCGATATTTTGGAGAAATTGATATCTAGATGTTATTGCAGCAAAACCCCTTAAATTTACAAACCATAAACCCGAAAAGGTTTTCTAAAATTAAGATTAAACTTTGGTTGTTCATAATATACTTATAAATTATATACACAACATGCTACAATAGAAACAAACTCTTCGAACAAGTTCTATGAATTTCCAAGCATTTAGTTGAACTAAATCTAATCGGAAATGATAGCGTTGCAGTAACGTGCTGTTACTTTGTGATTTCGTTACTTAGTAACAGGTTTTATGTTTGAAATATGCGAGCACTAAAAAGTTACGTTTCACCTATGCCGCACTTGTGTACGAAGGTGTAAAGGTGTTAAGGATGTTCTTAACAAGTGAATTTCACCGAAAGCTCGAGCCCGAGACAGTATTCGACAATGCGAG
This sequence comes from Selenia dentaria, assembly GCA_917880725.1. Classification (NCBI taxonomy): domain Eukaryota; kingdom Metazoa; phylum Arthropoda; class Insecta; order Lepidoptera; family Geometridae; genus Selenia; species Selenia dentaria. The sequence continues at coordinate 24,223,802 of OU862893.1, forward strand.
CGAATTAAAACTTTATATGACAGACACAAAACTTGAAGATTTAACCTTAAGAATACTATATTCAAAGAATAATAAGGTGTAAGACGTATGATAATGTCTATGACTGATAAATGCGTGTTCTTCACCTATAATTTTGTATATGCCTGTCTATGTTATTACGTGCACGGGCGTAACGACATGAAAATATAATTAGGCCAAGGTGTTCCCAGTAATTTTATGGTAAACAGGTTTCACTCGACTATGTGATGAGTCTGTACTAAACAATAGTAGGTCGAGGATACTAGCAACCAAAAATTTGCTACTGCATAACTTTCCAGGAAACAGGTTTTATGTATATAATTGAAGTGTACTTATGTTATTTTTCTCCGTGAGGGCAAGAAGTTGAAGTATGTTTTTCCTCTATCGGGATGTGAATCGTAATAAGCGAGGAAACACGACATACTTGGTGATGGGCCTCTTGTGCTAGAGGCTGTTTTGTTTGATGTCACCGTCATACTAGATATACTGACTGAAATAATGCGCAAACTCTCTGTGCCTGGGTCTATGTTGTATTATTAATACTGGTGTTATTAATTAATTAACTATATAATTAATCAATTTATGAATTAATTAATTACGGGTGTGTACTATGTGTGTGTGTCAAATAAATGTGTTTCATGACATTAAATATTATATTTCAATCAAGATATCGAAAACCAATATTATGACGACGGGTTCACGAGCGCAGTGCAGTGCTACAAAAACCTACATTCCTAAACTTTTAGTGGCACTTTAAATATTATTGTTAATAATTAAGAACCTCTCTCTCAAAGCAATTGTAGGATCTCATAGACAAGTATTGTACAAAACACACAGGTTACTTTAATAACTATTGGTTATTATTTTAAAATAAGTCGCCTGAATTAGGTACGTTGAGGGGGGGAGAGGGACGGTTAGAGTCGTCCCCCACCTGTCCCCCCGCCGGAAGTGCGTAGTTTTAGAGCGCGACACACATGTCAACAAAATGGCGGCCCAAGCGTTTCGTTATACGCATTTTGACAGATGAAACTTAAACAACGTAAGAATTTATTCAACTAAATTTTTACGTTGTTTAAGTTGCGTAACGTTCCCTTTTACGCATTTTCTGCAAATTAATAATTGGTTTTTTAGATTTTTATTAAATAATTTTAAAATATTTCAGCGCAGCTCCGGCAGCTAAAATTGCATGGGAACGCTTGAGATGAACCCCCACAGTGGCAGACTCCTCAAATTCAGGCGACTGGTTTTAAGATCCAACTCTAACTATTATCTAATCTGTGGTGAATGTAGAAAAGGAATTTTCATTCATGTAATTTGAAATATACTGCAGCTGCGAAAAAGATCAAAGTGGAATGTGAGCTGCATCTAATATGACATTTATATGAAGATCGCGTTTCGACTGTTATCGGCTTTATATCGGAATCCGATTTGTTTCCATTAGCGCTGAATATAAAAAAACAGTCACAAAAGAAAAATATAGACCAAAAATATAGAGAATAGAAATATAAGTAGACCTCACGAGCACAGTCTTATCACCGGCAATTTTTCGCAGCCTGAGCTATCTGCAGACGGTACCAAGTTTTCTTGCCGAGTACCTATTACCAAAATCGTCAAGTTTTTAAACAACCTAATGTCTCGGCAACCCTTGGTCAATTATGCTCATACTTAAAATTCCTCTTCAAGGTCAGGTATCTAATGTGCGTAAATTTTGATGGTGAAAATTGGTGGACAATAGCGTCGCAGCCAACTTCCCCATATATGGGAAAAGTACCCTCCCCACAATCAAAAATCACCGACAATAAAAAAAGAAAATGCATACCAAGTTTCGTTAAGATTTGATGTAAAGTGCGACCTGTACATAAATACCAACATACAACCTAACAAAATTACTTTCATCATGAATGAAAGTCAATTTGGCCAGTTAAAGCAGAGAACACTCGCTCGCTCGGTCAAATATTAAATTCTCTAACAATGTCATTATTTATTAATACACCAGTACCAAAGGTTATGCCGTTCACTTTCCTGCCTGAGACTTTTAGAACTGATGCAAGAATTATTTACTTGCTGCTAAATGCCCTTAAAGCCAACTAAGGCAAGAACGGCCAAAATGGTAGTCGCGTATGAAATAAGACAGTTCATGTCACATCATTGGTTTCTGCCGTGCGATTCTGTAATAATCCGTCGACGAGCTTGTCGATGAGCTCACCGATGTCAAATATTTTATGAGATATAGCCCTTGTACACAAGGTTGTTTTTCCAACGTTCCTTGTTATCTCGTCATTTGTTTCACGGATGTTGTCAAAGATGCAACGATGTTTACTCTTAGAGAATTGCACGGCTGATTAGTTAATATCTAATCACTCTTTGAGCAACCCAATTTAGGGTGTGACAGTACTGACAACTTAACAGCTTTGTTAGTTGATCATAGATTTAAATAGCCATCTAGAAACTGGGTGTGTATATACAGTAACGCGATATATAAACGATTTTTGGATTTGTTATATGGTAAAAATACATACCAAACGTCAAATATGGCGTGATTTGTAATGTAGCGAGCTCTAGAGTAATGATATAATAAACCTAGGAAATCTACAAATACTAAAACCAGCCAAATGATAGTCGAACTCTGCTAGAGATAAATAAGAAACATAAATATTGTGTGTGGTGTTACGGATATATGAAATATGAAATGTGTTTGTGTGATGTCATAAAATTGACACTTATGTTTACACACTTTTTGTCAGGCTCGCGCATTGCTATTTTTTAATGGGTATGTAAAAATGTATTACATTATTTTAGAACTAAATTTCCAAAAGTATTCCGTAGAACCGTGGAAACAGTCACCGTAAGCGCATCTCGATAAGTGCTGATGGTAGCGATGGTTTCTGTTACATTCTCAGACGAAATCTAATTTACTTTTCAAACTTTTAGAGTCAGTCTAGACTTTGAAAACCAAAAACACTTCCACCGACCGTCGGCTTGGTGTTTCATTTCAATTAGCCATCGCGTGGCGTATATATTTATAAAATGGGATTGTTTTCGCCGCATACAGTTACTTTCAGTTCTTTTGTACCGACGGTCCTTTTGTAGAAAACGAATATTGGAGGCAGGTTTTCGGGAATACGATAGTTGGATGTTTATCTTGGTGTCTGGTTTGTCTGCGATAGAGTGCTTTTTCAAAAAAGTGTTAGTATTTTTATTATGTTGGACTGTCTCCAATGTGTGCGTCCGCATAATATCGAATACTACATGATAATTGTCTAAATAATATATGCAAGAAAATAAATGTTACGCTATATTTGATCTACAAATGTCAATTACATAATAGAAATTACCAGAGCACGATAAATATTTACACAATAACTTTACTTGTCATGATTATTAATCAATGAATCTGCCCATTGTAAGTTACATTATAGAAATTATATTGGTACTCTTTACACTAAGTGTAAATGTAATATTTATTTACTACTGTTATAAAATAACTGGTAATGCATGCTTACACAAATCGCTTTAAGTAAGTTTTATGTATCAATATTATCATATTATATATTAACAAGTGTGGTGTGTCAACAGCCCTATATACTAAAAAACGGCAGTGACAGTGACACTGAAAGTGACATTGACGTAAGTGACAGTTCGGACGGAAAAAATCTGACAGACACAGCGCGACCGTCAGAGCGCCAGTTACGTGCTGTGGCCCGCACTCGCCACTGTGCACAAGAGTGACTCCCAGAAGAAGACCTTCAAATAAATAAATAAATAAATAAATAAATATTCTACAACTATCACACAAATAAAATAAAATAAGTTCGAAACCAGTCGGAGAATATTTTCGGTAAATATTACGCGAGTCCTAGCCGGTTTTAAAGCGTAATTATCAATATTATAGTTATGCTAATCGCCGCGAGACATGTAAGATGTATTAGTGGGAACTAAAGGAATAAAATTATAACAACCTCTACAGAGTAAATTACTACTTATGAAAAAATGTATTACCCTGCAAACGAGAGTATTCTAGATAACTATCAAAAATATGTTTTTATTTTATAACATAATAACAACGAATGAAATCAGTCGTAAATTTAATTATAATTGGTCATATTATTAATTTTAAAAATGATTCATCATCATCTCAGCCGTAGGACGTCCACTGCTGAACATAAGCCTCCCCCATGATTTTCCAAAAGGACCGTTTGGAAGCGGCCTGCATCCAACGTCGTCCTGCGACCTTCCTCAGGTCGTCTGTCCACCGTGTCGGTGGACGACCTACGCTGCGCTTGCCGGTCCGTGGTCTCCACTCCAGAACCTTTCGGCCCCATCGGCCATCTGTTCTGCGTGCTATGTGCCCTGCCCACTGCCACTTCAACTGGCTAATCTTCTGAGCTATGTCGGTGACTTTCGTTCTTCTACGGATCTCCTCATTTCTGATTCGATCACGTAGAGAAACCCCGAGCATAGCCCTCTCCATAGCTCGTTGTGCGACTTTGAGCTTATCTATCAGGCCCATAGTAAGAGACCACGTTTCAGTGCCATAAGTCATCACTGGTAACACACATTGGTCGAAGACTCTTGTCTTGAGGCGCTGAGGTATTTTTGACGAGAAGACTTCGCGAAGTTTCCGGAACGCTGCCCAGCCGAGTTGGATTCGACGATTGACCTCTTTCTCGAAGTTGGACCTGCATAGTTTGACTGTCTATCCCAGGTAGATGTACTCGTCAACAACTTTGAGAACTGAGTTCCCAACTGATATTGGAGTAGGTACAACATGGGCATTAGACATAATTTTCGTCTTATCCATGTTCATCTTAAGACCTACCCGTTGGGAAACTCGATGGAGGCCTTCGAGCATTTAAAAATGATTATAATTTTATTTATGCAAATATATAATATCCGCAGGGGCGGCTTTGTGGCGAGCCGTCGGTGAGTCCGCAGGGGCGGCTTTGTGGCGAGCCGTCGGTGAGTGGCGACACCGTGGACCCTGATTCTCCCTGGGGCTAAATGAGACCCCTGACCCCCGGCTTGCCTTTATTGGCTGTCTGGGGGTGGAGACGCAAGAGCAAGTAACAAAAAGCTCCAAGGGTGGAAGTGTTAAAGGGCATAACGCCGGTAGTAGCGCTCTAGTGAAACCGCAGCACACCTCTCGACACCCTTTAGCCATTCACACCAACGTTGCCCCTTTTGTCACCATTGATGGTGGCTTTTATGGGGGGCCCGTTTAGTGAGTGGCAAGTCACCACCTGCCTAAATATTTTAAGATGAGACTGAAATTGGCAGGTGCCGTAGTCTCGACCATAGCCCACTATGTCCCGTATCACTAATAAGTACATTTCAATAACCATGCCATTTTACCCATTTTTGTAATAGATAACCTGTAACCTTCCATCCAAAATGTTTCTGTTTTTATACTACATTGTATTTTTATATCAAACAGGCCTCTAAGTGTTGGCTACAGCCCCACTTATGCCTTTGTAAAGGACCGGGTGAAACCCGTGAAATTGGTTGAATAAAAATAATAATATAATAATATGGGACAACACTCACACAAAGGTCTTCAGGTCCCAAACTAGGCATAGCCTGTACTATGGTTACCTGATGACTGATATTACATACTTATATATGATATTAAATACTTATATAAATATAAACACCCAGACACAGATATATATATACAAAATCAAAATACTTGTAGCATTTTGATTTTCATGTGAATCTCGCGTTAATCCCGTTTTATTATTACAAAATTATATTAAACGCGGGTTTTAATAACATATAAGCTTGCATAAGCTAGATTCTCAATACGAGTATGATGTAACGACATTAAAATATTTTTTTACAAAAAAACTAGTTGTTATGTTTAATTGTGAAGTATCATAGAAAACACTTTATTTATAAATCCTAAGTTGATGTTAATTTTATTATGTGACCTGTTAGTGTTTTCCCTATTTAACTATTGTTGCGCAGTGTATGGGCCTAGATTATGATCAAAATCAGAAAATGCCATTCAGCGGGTCCAAAATGCGTGCGCCCGGTTCTGTTATATTATACCCAGGAGAGAGCATGTTACTCCTTAGCTTGCATGAACCAAAAAGTTATTTGGAGTCAGAAGCCGGAATACCTCTTCAAAAAATTTAGTTGACTTGGACAAAGACATTCACAAACTAAACATGCGATCGAAACATACCAATTGTCGAACTGTTCCTAAACACAATTCTGCAAAGCTTAAAGGTTGTTTCAAATATAGCGCATAAAAAGTGTGGAACAATCTTCCTCCACATATACGAAGGAAAGTTAGTGCATATGTTTTCTAAGATAAAATAAAAAATATCCTTACTGATTCAGCAAAAATATCATTTTCAAATAACCTTTAAAAACGTAAGGACACACGCCTAGCAATAAATACGTACAGACATACACACACTATTATAAATACACCCACCCACATATTCTTACAGACCCTCAATCAACCCCCACACACACACACATACATGAAGAGTATTGTATGGTTAGGTTATGTGCATACACAAATGGAAAGCACTAATACTAGTAATACCTGCTAATGCCCACTTTCTCGGTGATCAACAGTCTGAGCACAGGGGTATACTGAAAAACAGCGCCACAGAGCGAGCGAAGCCGCTGGCGGGTCAGCTAGTAATATATAAGTTTATAACGGCTGACGTCGGCACCATGTTATTTATTCCGCCAGTGAGACCTAGACACTCCCTCGTCTTCAGGATTGCCACCCGACCTGTCGAAGTATTACTATTATGTACGCAATGGAAAACTCATAGTGTTGTTTAAGAGTAAACGGAAAACTGGGCCCTGTTTGTTTTCAGTAAGTCAGGGATGGAACATTGTGTAGGGCGTTCTGTGAAATATAATTTGTTTTTTACTAACTGATCATACATACCTTCATACATAGTGGTAATATTATGATATATTTCTTAAAACATATCTATTTTCATTCATGCATTCTGAAAGTTTACTCAAAACGTATAACTGACGTTTTCCGTAAATAAACAAGATGCAAAAATCTGACTCAAGTCTATAACCAACATAAACAGTAAGTCTTCTTCCAGCCGAAGATGAAAAATCCAGGCTGAATTTCAATTTCAAAAATAAACTTTTTGGAGAGGCAATGCATTTGCGACGTGCAATATTGATTTGGTAGACGAAGGTAGTAAATAGCGAGCGTATGAAACTGGACTCCTTTGGGGCCTGGCAGCTATTCTCGAACCAATCGACAAAGTTCTAAAATGTCGGCTGGAGTTAAAATAGTTTTTGATAAGGTAAATTTCAATCGGAGAGGTACATAATAGTATTTCAGATAACAACTTGAATGTACATTATTCAATTTGATATTTGATAAAAGTCATGTACAAGTTTGGATTTTTGAATTATATGAAATTGATTTCATTTGGAGATTGGTAATCGTAGTAATAAGACTAAAAGAATAAGAGAGATAAGGGGTAATAAACACTTGGACAATCGGAATATAATAAAATAATATAAATTTATTAATCTACATCTACTATAATATATTAATGAGGAAAGATTTGTGTATTTGAATTAAATAGGCCCCAAAACTACAGGACGATTTGAATAACTCTTTCACCATTAGAATTTTACATTATTCCTGATGAACATAGACTACATAATATTTTCAAAAATGTTAGGGATCCATATGAAAACTTCGATGTGAAAAATATACAAAAACAATTATTATATTGCGTACGCTACGGAAACTATTGACAATAGAGCAAAGTGACGTATTACAGTTTGGTAGAAAATATCTATATCTACAAAAAAAAATTCAATACTAAATATGTCTAACTTTTACAGTTAAATCACAATTAATACTTTTTCATGTCAAAATATGCAACAGTAACGCCAAAAAATCTTTATTTTGAGTACGCTGCGAAAACTATCGACAATAGAGAAAAGTGATTTACTACAGTTTTATCTATATCTATAATAAATATAAGGACATCTATATCTACAAAAAGTCTTGGTCTAACTAATATAGTTATGTAGAATAGCTACTTCTCCATGTTAAAATATGCAATATTATCGCCTGTATAAACTAGGCCAAATTATTCGAATCTTGGTGTTAATCCATATATTAAGATGGATAACTACTTAACCAATTCAAAAAACGATTTCAAAAGTAGAAAGCTACATTATACATCTATGTACCTAATTCCGACGTGGTGATCGCCTCACACATTAATCTGTCCGAATCAGCAAGCCTCCAGTTCATTCATAAATCTGTTCCCAGGTAGCAAAAACTGGTCGTAAAGGCGTCCAATTTACGTCAGTATATGACCTTTTGACGTCCCAAAATTGACCTTAAAGAACCCCTAAAATGACTCCAATATGTCACATCCTTATGACGTCCTCAGTGTCTGAAAAAAGACGCCTGGGGGACGACTTCGATGACTTCTTGAAGACCTATGATATATATTTATATAGATATAATTGGGGGCTGCAAAAATAAGTCTTTGTGGAGGGTAATATGACGTTTATGTGCACGTCAAAACAACGTGGCTTTGTTATCTACAAAGACGTCGTTCCGACGTACTGTGCCCTCAGGATGGTGTTGAAGAAAGAAACTAATAAATCTGCAATATAAAAATTGATTTCAAAAATACAATATAATCTTTTGCTTAAGTATTTATTCTTATAATAAATTTAAGACCTACATCTTAAATATTTGCCATTAGAATATTTATCAAATAACTGTTTGTTCAGTCATTCAATAAGCATTCTATATATTTATACTATCAGTTTTAGTATAAATATTGCAACCATAGGGTGAATTTATTAACAAAAACCGAGCTTAGGCGAGAACACACGAATCACATGCGACAAACGCTTGCGCGATGTAGAATTACCTTGCAAATTAGTCACGCCATCTAGTTCAAAATTTTTGAGCTACGGTTTCGACTAACAAGACGTCTTTACGACTTAATAAGGGCGTCTTTGACCAGATGTCTTCCATTGGTCAATTGAAAGACGACGTTAGGATTTGGAATTTCTGTAGGCACTAATGATATGATGTCTTATTGACTTCATATAGACGTGTTCATATAGAAGGTCTCTATATGATATTATTATACTATTTTAGGACGTAGTGAAGATGTCTAATTTGTGTCCAAAGACGTACCGACCGTAATTTACTTTAAATGGACGTCTGTGCAACGTCGCTTTTCGTTTTACGTCATCGGTCTGCTACCTAGGTTGTTATAGCGTAAAACTGATTCGGATAGATTAACTCGATTCTTTCAATGCGATACAACGAAAAAGAATAGCGTCTTTCATGTCCCGAATCGACAGGTGTAAAATCGCGATATTAAGAAGTTAGATGGAACTACTAGTAGGTAAGTTTTGACTCCAATGTACAGACGCTAGACGACAATAATTGGCACATGATAAAATTTTATGAATTTTTTCTCATTTTAATTTTGACTCGCTTGTCTATTGACAACATTGTTTTATTTTTATATAATTTTTACATCTTCTGTCTATATAATGTAAAATATGGATCCTTGTGTGTGCAGTAATTAATAATTATAATTACTTTCATAAAACTGAGAACTTTGTGAAGACAATGAAGATTATTTTGTAATATTAATTAAGCTTCTGACTGTAACAGTTCCTACAAACCTTTTACAGATGTGCGTTAAAAGCCCCAGTTCTTGGAGACTGGTGACTCACCTTTGATCAAGCATATTTAAGATTGATCTCGTAGGAACTTGATTCCAAATAAAAAACCGCATAAAAACGAACCACTCATTTCCAAACTACAACACCACAGAAATATAAAATGAAAAAATACAGATCTTGTAAGTCATACGATAATATACCGTTCATCTCTAGAATAGATTTGTCGTAAAAGAGGATGTTTCCGCTAAGCTATCACAATATACTCTTCGACTATTTCGCTAACATTCCGACTACAAGGATTTGCAATCTCTTTTTACAGCCTTACTAAGCATAGTGTTTTGGATAGCACGACTTTTAGCAAACTTTAGAAAATATAGACGATGGAACACGTGGTCATTCATTCAAATTCTTTTTTGCGGTAGTTTTCAGTATTTGGAAAGCATTAAATTGTTCACGATCACTAAATAATTAAAAATTAAGAAGTCGAATGCTTTTGTCTTTGATAATTCACTTGTCATAATCAATGGCTTTAAACATAAGTCAACTGGAATCAAAATATTCTTTGTCAAACTTAATAATTGAATTTGTCTGCTTAGTTAAATCGACGCATCAAAAAATCAATACAAATTTAGTAACATATAATACTATTTTAAGTGATCCAAAAAGTAGGTTTCTAAGACGTCATCTTGTATTATTTTTTGTAGATACGACCTAGTGTGACTTACAGTATCGTGCGTTTTCTGTTACTCTTTTATTTACTAATGCTACATCATCCTATTATAATATTTTGATTCGTCATCATCTTCATCCATCGACACGCAGCTGAAACCGCGGAGCGCAGGTAGTTTGAAATAAAACATTCATTTATTTTGATGGAGGCTTCAGAATTATTATTTTTTTACAACCACTAGAGAATGATAAGTGGTTGTGGATCATGTTAAACATAATAAGTATTTATCTTAACAATATTTATTGATTTATTCCATTGAAGTCAACAAAGATATAAGCCGCTGCAGTTTTATACCACACACTGAAACTAACAAAACTCATATATATACATAATTCGTGTATCCTTGTACTCGTATACTATTTTAAATGAAGTTTATTTAACAGACTGATAAATAAATAATATTTTATTATATCATTTTTACATCATCATGTTGCGACATGAATACAAAATTTAAGTGTTTGTGTTAACTGATTCAGTTAGTTAAAACTTGTCAAGGTATACGATACATCGCTCCACGGATTGTTAGAAGACGCAGGTTCGAATCCTCTGACGAATATGTAATTTACCTTTAAAATTGCTACGTTTGAACCGTAAATAGTGTTAGGATATTTATTGTCTATGCCTGAATTACTAGCTTCCGGGTTCTGCTTCTTGTACTTGGCGTGGTGATTGTAATGACTGCTAGCTATGTAGCAAATAACAAAACATATTAGTTCTATGCATCTTTATTTCATTTATAACTCTCCAGTTCTCACAAATAGCTTACCTACTATAATATAACTTTGACATATATGCCAATCATATGTTGTTCTTGTGCGTAGAGTCATATCTTTGAAAACTTATTAACGAAGTCTAATCTCCTATTCATACAGGGATCGGGATCGCTAATTAAGAGTACAAAGGAAACCGGTCGCGGCCGGTCGCCGGCTAAGGAGTTGCAATTATGCAAGCGGTCGCTACAGGCAGATAACTGGCAATTTACTCGAGATTAAGTCGTAATGTTAGCTGGACTACCGCCGAGGGGACGGTAACCATGCTTTAAGGCTTATTGGGACTATCTGTCATACTTTTTCTGACTATTATATATCCTCCTCATGGATATTATAAAGGCTCATTTAGGGATATGATAGCAATCTGCTTCTGTCTTGCAGACCGGTAGGGCTATTATGTATCTCAGTTGCTAACAAATGTTGATTGAAATCTTGAAAAATGGCTGCTCTATGTCAGTTTGACAACTCTAGTAAGCAAAAATGTTAGTAAGTCGATGACTGGAGCTGACAAAAGTGACATAGCGCCGCCATTTTTTTCGATTTCAATCAATATTTGTTAGCAACTGAGATACATAATAGCCCTACGGATAATTAAAAAGTGAAATGTGGGTGTTTAATGTTTATACATACATGTATGATGGTATGTGTGAAATTAGAATAATTATTATATGTATCGTTGGATTATTCTCGCACGAAATTATGTCCGATCGTCCATGGTCAATTTTACATCAATACATACGTTTTATAGAAACGTTCACGCATTCATACTAGACTAGAATCTATTTCACACATAGAACACCACGAATATACAAAACCCAAGTAAACATCTTCTTCTTCTTGGTCGTATCCTCATGACTGAGGGACGTGATTTTGTTGTGTAGTCTGTGCCACCATTTTTCTCCACCTGTCTCTATCTTGCGCTATTTGAATCGATGATTATAAGGTGGCCCTGTTTTTGAATAAACAGGTTTTATTATTATTGTTAATATAGTTCAACCATTTTGTGTCGGTGGGAGTACGATAAAAAGTATATTCTAAGCTTATTACAAAACGCTCCGGATTTACGATAGTTTCGTTATAGGCGGGAGTAGGCCCCCTGATCGTGTGCGTGAACGCTTGAATGCGTGCCCGCTCTTTATCTTAGACAAGATAGCACCCTAAAGTAACGGGGTCGATATTTGTGTGATTGCCAGAAATGGGAATCCCGTAGTGAGCAAGTGTACAAACCGCGGTGTAGGTACTAGGACATTTACCGATACAGTCAGTATTGTGTGTCGTAGTGACAACCCTGCGATTTTTCAAGATCAAATGAGGGTAGGAGAACAAAACACCCGCTCTTCTCGCCGGACTCACCCGCAGTTTTCAGTCAGCTCGTGACCACGGTCATTGTAACATGGTCGAAACGTCGAGCGAAAGGTACATATTTTTACCTAAATTAAATAATACGTGATAAGTCCCGATAAACATTTAAAACATGCCAGAAATGCTTGTTCTCGGATCTTGGATATTGTGTTATTGCTTATGGCCATGCCTCTCGTGACACAGGGAATTCCAATGCTAAGGACGTAGCACAAACAATTTTCGAAAAATTATTCGTATCAAAAGTACCAACGTGTCACGCTTCGACGTAAAAACTATGAGTTATCTGTGTCACAGTTGACCTAGATTAATTACAGTTTGGACTGTTCTACGTGAGCGACTCGTTACGTAACGTTTCACTCATGACGTTGATAAAAATGACGGTTTATAAAGCTGCCGTGCGATTCTCTAATGATTCGTCGATGCGCTCGTTGACGAGCACACGGATGTCAAATACTTTGAGATAACGCCCTTGTACATGGGGTTGTTTTTCCAACATTTCTTGTCATCTCGTCATTTGTTTCACGGATGTTGTCAAATGTGTAACGATGTTTGCTCTTAGAGCGTCGCACGGCAGTTTATCTCTTATGCAGCGATATGACATTTTCTAAGACTTGTAAGTATACATTGACGGAATTAAAAACATATTTTAATATACTAGGGTACATAAAAAAATCAAATATACCACTTAATTTCGGCGTTAAAACAGTTTTTCTCTTTTCACAACTGTATTTCTCAAACACATCATAAAATAGCTATTTTTAATACATTAACACACAAACATTGACGGATTAGTTTTTTTATTTGATACTTAACATTTTTTTAAGAGTTTTGTACATTTTCACGAGAAGCGCTTCCTTGATTTCAAGTGAAACAAATCGATAGTATTCAAGCTCTGAACTGACTGCGCCTATTTAACTATTTACACAGTATTTAATTAAGGTAGATAATTGTTGCAAACTTTATTTATAACCACCGGTTATACAATAACCGGTAAAATAAAAAATAATAAAATGTATGGTCACCAACTCTCACAATCCGAGTTCCAATTTACTTTGTATTATCCGCAAGGCAAGTTTATCATTTACGACCACCGCAGGGTTATTTATTATTCTTTTGATATTAACTATAAATAACTACTGTATTGAATCGAAAACCAGCCTTAAGTATAGTTCAATATATACATCATAATCATATCACCATAATCAGCTTACTATGTTCCCACTGTTAGAACTCGAGCCCTCCTCTCAGAGAGAGGAGTTGGGCCGTAATCCACCACGCGGGCCCAGTGAGGCTTGGTGGATGGGCTAGTGGGCAACTTAATACATATTGCTATTTACGGGATGAAAACCGTGGTAACTTATTTTAATGAGCTCCCGATATTTTGACACTGTTGCAAGCGCCATGATCGCGAGATGACTGGAGAATGCGGGTGGGTGGATGAAATAACATTAAGAGCAGACATATCTGTCTACCCTCTTTCTCTGTCTTTTGCTACGCGCACTTTTTGAACTCGATCGTAATTCACGACAGAACACGCTCACTGTGTCAGTACGTTTTTCCCAATTCATATTAGGCCGTTTATTGTCCTTAATTAAGTTTAAAAAAGTGCTTAATACGAGTACATACAGCGTTTACCAAAAATTTGCAGTAATACTTAAACAACACTCGCAGAAACTTGCATACTTGGGACCTAACTATAGTGTCCCAGGAAGTAGTAATACTCATCATTCTTAGTTAAGAGTTTTTCTAATACTCAGGTCCGTCACTGAAAAACTCGGGGTCTTTGGACTAGTTTTGGCAATCACCTCCAGAACGTAGAGTAGGTAAACAAGGGGCAAGTCTAAGCAAAAGTCTAAGTCTAAGCAAGGCTTCAGCTGGGATGCGATGCGGGATGAGTCCTCCGCCGTCCTCCTACTCTACATGCGCCGGAAGAGGGCGCATGTAGAGTAGGAGGACGGAGGTGAATAAATAGGCATCGTTGGATTGCAGAGCACATTGAGCCCAACGAAATAAAAGAATGGTAATATCTAATAAGGCGGTCCAAAAAAGTTCGAGGATAATATTTTTAACACTGTATGAAATAAATAATATATGATTAAAATTTTTGTTTTAGTCATGTGAATCCTGAGTAGGTACAGATGTACACCTTTCAGTTTGTTACACCATTTTGTTACATGCTGCGTACGCTCATTTATAAAATTTAATTAAATAAAAAATGAAAGGTCGGTAAACATACATTAAAAAAAATACAGCGGATATAGAAACTTCCTTTTTTGAAGCCGGTTAAGAAGGACTCTTTTAGAATGAAGTTATTAACTTCAACTCAATCTCTTTATTGATATCTTGGAGCACCAAATTGTGATATAGTTCCATTACAGTTAAACTCAAAAAAAGTACGGACCATGAAACTGTAGCTTGTGGATTATAACTTACTAGCTGATCTCCGCGGTTTCGCCCGCGCGGTGATCGATGATAATGAATCTTGTATAGCCTATGTTACTCACGGTGAATGTAGCTTACAAATGGTGAAAGAATTTTTGAAATCGGTCCAGTACTTTTTGAGCCAATTCGTTACAAACATACTTACATACAAATCTTTTCTCTTTATAATTTTATTATAATTATAATATAGTTAATAGTTATAGTTATTGACAAAAATATTTATCACAAGCTTTTTCATTACAAATTTCACTAAAATCAATTGAACTACAGCGTGCAGAAATAATACAAATAGACACCCACAAACATTCTCATTTTGTATATAAGTGTGATAAATTTTGAGCCAAATCGGTTCACGTATTTCCCTATTTATGCATGCGACTCACGTGTTTCGATACAAACAAAATATCAGTCACTATTACATCTGACAGGTGTCAGATTACGATGTATCGTGAAATACTATTGTTCTTTTTAGTGCCGATGTATGTAGTAAGCAATTTCTCTGGAACCCTAAAATGATCGGGTACTAAATGTATGTAGTGATAACAGTAAGAGCCGGCATAAAATGGCAGAAAAAAACGATTCGCTCATTAAAATTTGGTTTTATTTTTCATTTTATTATTTTGAATAAACTTATTTTTTATAAATAATAACATTAGGTACTAGCTGAGATGATGATGATGAATCAAATAAAGCATACGTTACTCAGGCATAATGTAGCCTTCTAATGGTGATACTGGTAACAAAGGATATTTTAATCGGTTAGTAGTTTTTGGGTATACACATTACAAACAAACAATCAAATGCTTCCTCTTGATTATTATAATACATAAGGATCAATACCAAGGTACGAATAATGTGGTCTAGTTTGTACCGGCGTTACTATTGCATATTTCAACATGAAAAAGTAGTTATTATAACATAACTGTAATAGATATATGTAATGATATATGGTATCATGGACTTTTTTGTAGATATTTATGACTTTTGTAAAACTGTAGCACACCATTTTGCTCTATCGTCAATAATTTCCACAGCGTACGTAATAAAAGGACTTTTTGGTATTTTTTACATCTTGGGTTTTCTACAATATCGAAGCTTTAATACGGATCCCTAACTTTTTGAAAATATTCCATCACCTATGTTCATCAGGATATAGGATTCTAATGGTAGAAGATTTTTTTAAATTGGTCTAGTAGTTTCTGAGTCTATTCTAACAAACAAACAAATCTTTCCACTTTATAATATTAGTAGTAGTGCAGTTCCGTCAGCAATTTTTAAACATATAATCATCATTATCACTTAAAAATCATTGACGAAGCTTTCCTTATGTATGTTCATTTGCGTCCCAGAGACGTATAAATAAGTCCGCCTCATTCATAAATCTTTTGTTTTAATTATTACGGTATAGAAAGGAGTAAATCCAATGGCCGTCAAAATATATAATAAACTACCAGTACAGATAAAGGATATAGAAAATGAAAATAAATTTGACAAAACCCTAAAAAAACATATTGCTAGCAAAATGTTACTATAGCTTAAACGAGTATTTAGAAGACAAATCAATTATATAATAAATCGATCCGCTCCGCACTATATTGCCATACCCAATCAGGGTTATTGTTATGTATTACCTAATTTAAACATGCTAGCTAACATCTGTATGTGAACTTCATAATAACTATGCAATAAATGATTGATTGATTGATTGATTGAAGTTAACTTATTATAAGTATCGCAGTAAAGTATAAATATTTTAAGTGATGTATTAGTAATTAGTTTACATCATATTAATGAATAACAGTTATTATTTTGCCCCCGAACAAGCAAAACCCTGTACGTTGGTTAGCCCAATATTGCAGAGACGATGCTTAACAGGTATTTCTTAAAAAAATATAAAGGAGGAATTGGAACAATAAAGAACAGTTGAAAACAAAGATAACTGCAATATACATTGTTATCATCTTGAACATAACTAAACAGTATCTTTGGGCCATAATAACTGTATTACTAATTAATAAAATGTGATACACTCTATTGGTATCTGTGGCGACGTAGGATGGGCGCTGCTTATTTATTGCCTTTAAATAATATATATTATTAGTCTTTTCTGCTGTTTCTTGAAAAAGATATTGAGTTGAGCTACTCTTTTAACAACGTGTAAAGTGTCTTCATACCGACTTCGATAAAAGCAAACGCGTCCTCTATGCCGGTCAAAACGATATGTGGAGTGCATATTATAAAACAAAACAATACAGATCCACACATTTTTGCCACAATAAACTTGAAAATGTATTACCTTATTCTACCAAACAAGTCAACTTTAACTTTTATAGATCGTTGCATAATTTCCTTAGTATCGATATGACAAATATTTATCTGCTAATAATTGTGTGGCTTTATAATAAGCTTCATTACACATACTTTAACCGGTTATACTCATATAACCGGTTACAATTATGATTGTATATTTTTACAAACATAGTTTTGCAATGCTGTACATTATATTACAGGTTTTACACACTGGTCAAAATTAGCCATTTCGATATATAGAAGTAGCTCTGTAAGCTCTGTAATCGTAGTTGATAAAAAATTGTGGGTTCTTTATAACTGATTATGATATGACTGACCAAAAAACCGGCCAAGTGCGAGTTGGACTTGCACACCGAGGGTTCCGTACATTATGAAAACATCTAACATTATTTGCTCTAGCTAGCACAAATATTACTTTGCCTTTCGATTCCTAGATATGGCTATTGCCAACTGCAAATAGTAAGTTTGTAAAAGTACATTCACTTTTTTGTTATATTGAATTACATTAACTGTTTTCAGATTTTTCCCTTTGTATGAACTGTAAAGAGTTACTTTGTGCAAAATTTTATGGTTAGGCTAGGTCAATGAAAAGTACCCTATTGGCTTGACTCCCTTGTGAAACCGCAATATTTGCGAAAAAATGTGACGTTATCGGTCATATCTTTTGATCTCGTTTACCTACAAGTTTGGCAATTCACTACTACACTACAAGTTTCAATTTTTTTATGGCTGAAAGTAACTGTAAGCCAATTCGCTGATATAAATTTCTACTTGACAAATCTACGCGTTCCTGAGAAAAGGGGTCTTGACTGACAGACAGACAAGGACAGAAGGACAAAAAATTATCCTATATGGGTTCCCTTTTTTTTTGAGGTACGGTACCCTAAAAAGGATTAGATCTTAAATTGAGCTGTTATTTATTTTGTGTGCATGTTACACAACTCCTTCTACGAGGGTTAAAATGTTTAATTATTAATTTTGTTTGAGTGTGTGTCGCATTTCAATGACTTCGAACTCGTTGTTTTACAAGTACATTTTTTACAATTTAATACCGACTTCCATTCTATTCAGTCACTGGAGTGTAACTCAAAAACTACTGGACCGTATTTGACCGATGAAATTTAAATGGGACCAGCTTTAAACAAAAAAGAATTTTAGGAATCGGTTCACCCTATCGAAAGTTATGAGGAAACAAACATAAAAAAACAGTCGAATTGAGTACCTCCTCTTTTTTGGAAGTCGGTAGATAAATAGCTATTCTTTCCTGCACAAATGTCTATTGAGTTTCGTTTGTGCCTCTGTATGTATTTACTAGCTTTAAATATGACTTCAAGCTCTCGAATTTTTAATTTCTCGTGTAAAGTGAAACGATATTCTTTTACTTTTGGAATTATCCGGAGCTGATAATTGATATTCTGAATGGGAACTATAGCAACATTGTTCGTGTATATCTTTTATACCACCAATATTTCTCCCTAGTCCCTGTACACACGTACAAGTTTGAATGTAAATAGTCGTCGCCCCAAGTATAAACACCCTATCAAGACGACTACCATAGAAGGCGACAAACGCACTACACGACACGCACTCACTGCGACAAAGTGAGAAAAATATGGTCGTTCAATATTTATAGGATTTTTATTTCCGTCGTTTAGCCTCGGATGCACGACGGAGACTGAGGTAGGGGACAATGTGTTAGGGATTTTTAGATCTAGATATGGCAACAGGACTTCATGTTATTTTTTTTATCGGCAACCGTGCGAATAACGGTCAAACGAAGCAATTGCGATGGAACTTGCCTCATCGTTCCAAATTGTACGAATAAGCTAACCACCTTCTGCAGCGGTCTGCCAATACATTATATACATGTTTTTCATATTGTTTTTACCATCATTGGTGAATAGAAATGGTTTATTGTATGTGAGGGTTATATAATGCCTAAAGTATCTTTACAGCTTTGTTGTTTGTCTGCCTGACTGACTGCCTACTTACCAATTCCCGTCCTTGCCTTTGAGCGTCCATCCGTCTGTATGTCTGTCTTTCTGTCCGTATCTCTATTTGCCTGTCTTTCTGTCCATACGTCTGATTATCTGTCTGTCCGTCCGTCTGTATATATGTCTAGGCCAATTATTGCCCATGAAAGAATTCCTGTAATACTTATGCCACTTCCATCTTCTATTTACAACTGCTACTGTATTGTCTCAGTGATGTTTTTTCTTCGTTGCATTCATTTGGGCGGGCTTAGGGAGATACATAATGCATGCGACCGCGGGGGGTCATCGGTATTCCGCGACCGTGTACGTGTTTTGATGTCCGAGCGTGACTTTTGTTGCAAGTGTAAATAGGACTTTATTTGATCGCTCTTAAGCTGTTATACAAAATGTTCCCTGTCTATCTAAACAAAAAGAGATACAAAACTATATTACATCTTTGCATAATATCTTCAATGGCGCTAAAAATTCTCTAGATTATTAGACAGTTGAAATGATACTTGAAATGACTTGAACTTGAACATTTTGAATACAGATTCCATTAAAATGTTACTTAAGTTGATCATATTAAAGTAGTAGTTCTACGAACAGTAAGCCTCGAGAACACAATGTTTTTTGCTTTAATTATTACATTAGTATATAAAGTGCCATCTATGTTATCGCTGCAGAACTAATCTCGTCCTATAGCAACATGACTTTTTTCACTAATACAATCTTTTCTCATGTAAAAAAGCTAATGAATCTTAAATGAAATTATTAACACCAGCCGGCAGAAGGCGGAGCAGCCAACTTCCCCTTTTTTAGGTCAAATACCCCTAATATTAAATAAACACCGATTTTCAAATAACTCTACGATATCGTTAATCCTGTGTACTAAATAAAGTCAGGATTAGTTACATAAACCGACCTGTACGCGAGAACCAACATCCGGACGAATTAATGCTTTGGGGAGTTGTTGCAGAAACTTCGTTCGTTTCGCTCAATCAATCAAGGGTCAATTAAGCATTTGACACAATCAAATATGTAACTTCCATAAACGAAATTATTTTTCAATGAACTTCCTACAACTTAATGTTTAATTTAATTATAATACATACGTACATTCAATTAGTGTATTTGTTTGCTTCGCATGCGCGCGTAATATACTTCTGAGTGTGTGTATGTTTTTTTTTCGATTAGCTTGAGTATAAAGTATGCTACAATTTATACTTAGGCCGCCTCCTGCCTCGCCACCTCGTGGTACAGGTAGTCACTAAAAATTCTACATACTGAGCGCTACCGCTTGTGATGCGTGAACAAAATGTGAAGATCCTACTGTTTTATACCGAAAGCTTATTAACGGTATACCGCCTAGTGAAGAGATTTGGCTGACGTTTGTAAGGTGGCGGTAACGTATAAAATACTGCATACCGATGCCGTACCGCCAATGAATGCGGCCTTAGAGCTACGAAGAAATAATATCAGGAAGAGTAACTGCCTTAAAAAAAATACCCAATAAAAGTCGTGCTAAATCAATAACATCGTTCACGCCGCTATGACTCAGCTGTAATAGTAGACGTTGCAGCACGCTCGTGGACCAATCCCTGCTTTCCTTCTGAAATTTAAACCAATCATCGAACTTGTCTATTTGTAACCTCGGAAGTAATTCGTATTTGGAATCTTACGTCGTTTTGGTTAGAAGGACCACTTTTTGTGTGGAATTTGTTCTGAGTTATGCTTCCAGACATTATTTCTTCGTAGCCTTAGAGATTAAAAGTAGCCTGTGTCTTAATCCTGGGCATAAGCTATCTATATGCTCCATATTTCAGCAGTATCCGTTTTTTTTTTCTTTCAGCGTGAAGAAGTAACAAACATACACACTCACTTACGAACTTTCGCATTTAGAAAATCAGCGTTTAATATTAGAACTAAATGACTTTCTTTTGCGCAGACTCGTAAAATAATCATCAAACACATTACCGAGTTGAATAAGGTAAACTTACGAATTGTGTAATGTACATTATTGAAATTTATAGAGAGAAAAAATCCATCCTCGGACGGGATTCGAACCCGCGTCTTCTGACTCTCCGTGTCAGACGCCATTGACCAACTAGGCCACCGAGGTTCGGGACCGAGCATCGAATTTTAACTCTATATTTGACTAACCGTCTTGCGGGGACGGAGCGACATCTATTGGACAGTTTAACAGTACCATCCAACCGAAAGAAGCATTATTTAGAAATACTTAAACTTTCGTATTGACATCGCAGCCCTTGTAATTTTTATAGTATTACTTTTTTAACGCCTGCACTAACGCCTGCTTTAGCGATCTCAAACATTAAAATTCGATGCTCGGTCCCAAACCTCGGTGGCTTAGTTGGTCAATGGCGTCTGACACGCAGAGACAGAAGACGCGGGTTCGAATCCCGTCCGAGGATGGAATTTTTCTCTCTATAAATTTCAATGATTGAGACCGCTAAAGCAGGCGTTCGTGCTTTAAAAAGTAATACTATAAAAATGTACATTATTATTAGTATTTTTTATTTTGTATTTCAAATTCAAATGATGGCTAATCGTATCTCAGCAACGTGTACGTCCTTAAAGGAAATAACTGCCGCTAGATGTTTATGTATGAAAATACTATCTTCGACGACTACACACACGATTAGATTATAGTTAGCATAAATAAATGTGGTAACCCACAGAAAATAAATTCATGAAAAGGAATTATAAAATGGTGTCACATAGTCGTTAGTCGTCTCTGACGACTAAAAAGTGACGACAAATATTAAGTTAAGTTAATTCGACATACGATAACGTTTGGAGGGATTTTATAAGCAAAGGTAGTAAATTTGTTCATGAGTCTTTGTTTTTTCAAATTTTTGAAACATTATGGATCGAAAAAGTCGACCCGGGCATCGAGCATTTCAGATGCTAATCTTCAGGGTGAGTGCGCAGCGGCGTCTGCGTGTCCTAAAACATTATCAAATCCAGTTCTTGTATATTTTTAGAAGAAACTATTGAACTAAGCTTAATCAATTCAATAGGTATAAACCAATACACAATACAAATATCATTATTACATATCATTGGAAAATATGTGAAAGGGTTGTTAAAAATATGTTCAGCTGTGGACGTCTTCCGGCTGATAAAGATGATGGTGATGATTATGACGAATAATGTGGCCTATAAGTAGTTCGTACGGCCAAGCGTTGATATTGCATATTTTACCACGGAAAAGTAGTTATTGTGACATAACTGTAATAGTTAGACATATGGCATTGCATATTTTATGTAGACATTGATGTCCTCTATAAAACTATATGTAGTAATGTATTACTTTGCTCTATTGTCAATAGCTTCCGCAGTGTAGGCGATATAAGGATGTTTTTTTGCTATTTTTTCACACCTTGGTTTACATTACTGCAGTATTTATACGGATCACTAACTTCCTAACGGCAAAATATTTTTTGAAATCTGTCCAGTAATTTTTAAGTTTATTCGTTACATACAAATATACAAAAATGCCAATCTTTCCTCTTTTTAATATGATTAGTTATAATCAACGAAGAAATAACTGATTATTTATTCGAAGGTTATAGTATTTGAATAATATATAAGTATAGTTAAATAATTTCACATAACCAAACGTAATTGTCAAAACAATGTCAAGCAAAATAGCAGCTGCTATAATATAAATAATACTTTCCCAGAATTATAATGCGAGTAGAATCATTTTCATGTAGCTTTAAAAGCAGGAAAAGCGAAGAAAGCGGGAAAAGCGATGTCTAATCAGGCACGAGACATCTCTAAGAGAATGTTCAAGCGTAGCACAGTATGCCTGACACTTCAAGCAGTAAGGGGCTATTAGTTATTTCATAGACCCAGAGATCAATGTCAGTGACATAAGCACAAAAACTTGCCGTCTAGGAAAATCGTAAGAACAGGGTTTAAAGCCTGTACAGTGTGTACCTCATGATGAATTACATTTTGACATCAATAATGAACTTTTTCATGGTTGTACTACATACAACCTGAACAACCAAGGGTTCGCGTAGGCGCTTTTATGAACGAAATTTTTGTATTTTTTTTCATGGGGAATTGCACTTTGAAAAGGAGGATTACACTTTGTATGGAAAGTTTTAAGTTTTTGATCTTATAGATGTGAACATCTGTATTAAGATAGTTCGTTTAAAACAAAAAATAATGTTCTTTAATATTTTTTGATAGGTATGACTAAGGGGGGTGAAAAAGGCAACATTTTGTAAGAAAAATAGTTTTAAGCTTGCTTTAAAATAAAAATAGTGTTTTTTTATTATTTTTATAACTTAGGGGTGAAACTTTGTATATAGATAGTTAATTTAAAATAAAAAAATGCTGTTCCTTAATATTTTTTCATAAGGATGAGTTAAGGGGTGAAATAGAGGATGACAGTTTATATGGAAAATTCTTTTTTAGAACAGTATTTAAACTTGTAACAATTAGTTATGAAAATTAGTATTCGGATATTTCATATTATTAAGGCCAATCTTTTAAGTAAGGCCAAAGGAGAACCAGTATTCGTGCCGCGTGTACAATTGATCCGAAATGAACTTTCGTTTGGGATCAAGATGGCAGGTCCCAATTAGGGTTTGTTTTGCGATAACTACGACAAACTCTGAAATTAACTGGAGTTGATCAGCGGCAATACTGTTACTACCACGGCCAGTTTTATGTAGCTTGCTCACGTATGAGCTCTCCAACAAGCCAAAAAAAATTAACGCAGGCGAAGTCGTAGCCTAGTAACTGCATATTAACTGTGCAGAATTTTAAACAAAGTGTGCATTAATCAATCGGCATATTTGTTTATATTAATCACATTTTGAAAATGTTAATTTTTGTAATAGGGAGCGAGTTTATTGTAATCTTTTTCCTTAGTTCGCTTTACTGACATATATGTGGAAGGATACGAAATAATACAATATTATACATGGAACGTTTTGCATATAAATGGTACTCTAAAACCCATACTGTTACTAAGATCCAGTTTCTCTAATGGAAGCTTCTAAGATATGATAACACTTTGGACAATTTCGCTGCAATTTAAAGTATACTTACACATGACGTCGTCGAATGGAGTAGGCGTTTACTTTGACATAACATGAGAGAAAATAGCCAGTTTTAGAAATGTACAATTTAGGGTGGATTTTTATTTATAAAAGAAAACCAAATTTTATATGTTATATAAATAACGTATATATAAATAAATAATATGATATGGAAAAGTTTGTTAATATTGTTTACGAACGAAAGTAACCGACACAGCCCAGAAGATTAGCCAGTTAACGTGGAAGTAGGCAGGGCACATATCACGCAGAACAGATAGCCGATGGGGCCGGAAGGTTCTGGAATGGAGTTACCACGGACCGACAAACGCAGCGTAGGTCATCCACCGACACGGTGGACAGACGACCTGATAAAGGTCTCAGGACGACGAAAGATGCAGGCCCCTTCCAATCGGTCCTTTTGGAAAATTATGGGGGAGGCATATAACGTCCTACGGCTGAGATGATGATGATGAATGTTTATTTATATTACTTTCGTGGTAAAACAACCAAAATAACAAATTGATCGCGATTCGCTCTCTCGCCGCTATTACCATTTAATACAAACCAAAACAACATTAATAAGTAACACATTTCTTATAGGCCAACCTTCGCCCTATCTTATTATTTTCCGCATTAGACTAAAGGCCTATTCTGAACTGAGCGTTATTCGCTACCGCTGTGGGTAGCGAAAATACCACGCGGACTTGATGTGAAAATAGTATGAAGTTCCATAACTGCAGCGAAACTTGTACCGCCTGTGAGGCGGTATTTTGTCTTGTTTGACGAAACTAGTTCCGCCGCCCCGCTAACCGTTGCCAACGAACTTCTCTACCGCGCGCGGTAGCGAATAACGCCTAGGTTTATATAGGCCTTTATACATTCTGTAAAAACATAAATTCTACCTATCACAGTTCAAAGGATAGAAAAGTGAAAACGCAGTGAAGGCTTTGGCCAGCTTTTTATACCTATTTAACGAATAGTTTAAGGTTACATATGGAAATGAAATAATATTCATACATAATGTAATGTTAACTATTAATTTAACCATTTATAACCATTTCTATGTGCCATAAAACCCGGCCTTAGAAATCTAATCCGCAGTCTCTTACGGAACCCTTCAAATTAAATTATATATTAATGATATTCATTCATATTTATTCATTTCAAACATTAATATCAACCACTGGCAAACTAGAACATACACATTTTAGATGGACACATCTAATCTAGGCTAGTAAACCATTTAAAAAAAAATAAGTTTTAGGGCTAAAACTTTAAATTTTGACCGGTTTATGTTGTTTAATTTGAAGAAGAAACTTCATTAGTAAAAAAAGTTTTTAAAAGAAAGTTTTTTTGCCATCCCCTAAGGTACATAACTAGTATACTACATAAATAGTTCTTGAAATGATTGAACTTCATATATACTATGTATTTAAAGTTATATGATTATTAACGGGATATTTACCGAGGTAAGGTTGTGGAATGAGCTCCCGATATTTCGGCGCAGTTACATGCACCATGTTCACGGGAAGACATGTCTTACAATATCGGGAGCTCATTCCACAACCTTACCTCGGTAAATATCCCGTTAATAATCATATAACTTTAGAGAACAACCGTGATAGTTTAAAACAGTGTTTTACTATGTATTTATCTACTATCTATCTACTATCTATCTATCAGACTCTATACAGATAGCTCGAAAAAAAGGTATTCTCTAACTAAATTTAATAAATAAATTTCCAAATCTTCCGTTAAACTAATTAAACCAATAATATTAAATTGCATTAATAAGAGAATAGAAATCTATCACGTAAGAACTGTCTTTAGAGGTATAGGATTATTTTCATTAAATGCATGCTTTTCCCTCTGGGGGAATGCGACGTGCGGAGAATAGATAACGTGTGTTCGTCTGTCCTCCATATTGGTGGAGTTTAGTGCAATGCTAAAGTTTTATTACTGCCAGGATCACAAGTTTAAATTGCAATGCAAACATATTTTGAGAAATGCAATAAACTGGAAAATGGAGGGAGAGCGAATCGTTGGGGTGTCAATGTGATTTGGGAATGCTACATATATGGCTTACCAAATGATATTCATATAATTTTTTGTCATTATATTATACACAATACGTATCATTTTCATATAATATAGGAGAGCTGTAATCCGGACAGATCCTAAGATAAAATATTGGGTGACTTTACATTAAAAAAATATAAATAACACAAATTCTCATGTAATGAGGTTAACCCGAGGTTAATCGTATAGTTAAAAAGTTCCGTAATTCATCGTTTTTCGTAGTGAAACCGCGAAGCGCAGCTAGTATTAATTAGTATATATATATATATATTTTCTTTTTCACCCGCGTGGTGATGGATAATGATGATGAAGGAAATTATCCAATGTGTTCTTTCAACGCCTCATCTATCAACATACCAAGCATCGTCTAAATCCCTTAAGTCGTGATTGAGTAACAATAATTCCATCAATTCAAACATTCGCATAGGTATATATTTTTATAATATAGCCCTTATATTCCAAACTGACAATTTGTTTGGATTATAGATAATGTACTTAATTATGCTGTTATAAAATATCCCTCAGTTCGGCGCGTCTTTTGACACAGGCAACAGCCGTGCGATTCTCTAATGATTCGTCGATGCGCTCGTCAACGAGCTCAAATACTTTATGAGATATCGCCCTTGTACATAAGGTTGTTTTTCCAGTGCTTCTTGTCATCTCGTCATTTGTTCCACAGATGTTGTCAAAGATGCAACGATATTTGCTCTTAGAGAACCGCCCGGCTGCTTCCATTGTGCTCTATCGGTTGCAACTCTGGTGCAGTAAGGCCCCAAAGCTAGGTGGAAATCATCTTCTTATTATATTTATATCAGTTAAATTTAAAAAAAAGAAAAGAAAGAAAATATAGAAACAGATCAATTTCTTTCTAATACGCTGATGATGACGAGTTAACCTTTTTCTCATTTTCGAGAGCTGACCATACTTCAAAGACAACTTGTTTTCTTTTTGCTTTATTAGAATTTTCGATGATTTAGTATCGTGTTATTGTTTTAATTTTTCAAATTTATACACAAAGTTATGCCAATTACGCGAGCGAATCCGTGCCCGTGCTATTCTCTAATGATTCGTCGATGCGCTCGTCGAAGAGCTCACTGGTATCAAATACTTTATGAGATATCGCCCTTGTACTTAAGGTTGTTTTTCCAATGTTACATGTCATCTCGTCATTTGTTTCACGGATTTTGTCAATGATGCAACGATATTTGCTGTTAGAGAATCGCGCGGCTGTAAGAACGCATTCGCTCGCGTTATTGGTATCGTAATAATTATATAACTTAACTTCAAAATTATCTGAACACGTACCTAAAATCTTTCCAAATAACATAATCTCCCGCAGAATAAACACATCTGAGGCTCACTGTCCAAGAAAAATATATCAAGAGATTGGTACAAGATTTCCGCACGAAATTAGGTGGGTTCTGGACGGCGGAGGCGACGCTTCTATGTGACAATGTGACACGGGTCGAGCTCGTTATATTTATCCTGTAACAACCTACGATGGTAAAGGTAGGTGTACACTGTGTCTGTCAGTTATAATAAGGTCTGATCGTAAGAAATTGTAATATAGAATAATAATAAACAAAAGGCCTTAGGAAATTATAATGTGGAATAGTAAGTAGAAGTGACACTGCCCTGATAAAATGATAGCTATTATTAGGCCGCTTTTACCTATACCATATGATATTTAATAACAAACCCTCCGTTTACTGTAATATTAGAAAAATAAATAACAGTTGTATATTTTTTATTTCTCGTATATTCATCGTCGATGCCGCTTTAGCCGATTTTAGTGCTAAGTTATATGTTACCTACGAAGAAATAATATCAGGAAGAGTAACTGCCTTAAAAAAATTACCCAATAAAAGTCGTGCTAAATCAATAACATCGCCGGTATGACTCAGCTGTAATAGTAGACGTTGCAGCACGCGCGTGGACAAATCCCTGCTTTCCTTCTGAAATTTAAACCAATCACCGAACATGTGTATTTGTAACCTCGGAAGTAATTCGTGTTTGGAATCATACGTCGTTTTGGTTTGAAGAACCACTTTTTGTGTGGAATTTGTTCTGATTTATGCTTCCTGACATTATTTCTTCGTAGGCTTTAACACTAACATCGGCTTAGCGAGACCAAACGTTCATAGTTTTAGAAAGAACAATTACACATACTCGGATCGGAAGAAATGTTTATTGGATGATTACCTTCGTCACAAGCGACTGTATTCTTCCAATAAATTCGCCACACAAGTACTCCAATAAGTGCAATTCTAATGGTAATTAGTATAGGTTATTCCATGATACACTAGCGTTTGACCAATATCTTACTATTTAGTCGAAGCTGGTATCACATCACACTAGACCTGAATTGAAAGAGGCTCAGCCTGGAACGTACTGTTAGTTGCTAAGCGACAGATTATCAAAATGATTCTGGTAGCTAGTCAGAGGGACGGTAGAACATCATACTGCTGTTCCAGGAACTGCGACATGTGTGGTTAAAAAAGTGGATATTATAAAAGTCATATGATCGTTTATTATACCTGTATTTTTTACTGCTCCACCTGTATGTTCTAGTCTTTACTAGAGTGGTCGGATCCAAAGGTGTATAAATAAGAAAGCTCGGATTTCGGATGTAAGGAAAACCGACTCTCGAGAAGATACGAAAAGATTTTGTAGATTTATATTGTCGCCATCGTTATTCAGGTATTGAATTACTGAAGGACACTACGGGACGTCCGGTCCTTCAGAATGTGATAAACATTTGTCAGTTTCATTATAGTCATCATCTTTTTCCAGAACTTTACTGTGATTTAACACCATCAACCTAATACAATACTCGTAATAATAAGGGACAACACTCACTCAAGTTCTTCAGGTTTCAAACTAGGCAGAGCCTGTATGGTACCCTGATGACTGATATACATAGTTATGTACCTACATGTACACACCAAGACACAGGTCAAACAGAGAGAGAGAGTTATGCACTCAAATGTTTGACCTGTCCGAGGATCGAGTCCAGGACCAGCGGCTCAAAAGGCAGAGTTCGTACCAACTGCGCCAACCAGCCTGTAACAAGCAATATAACATCTATCGACAGCCAAAATAACATCTATCACGCTAATATAATACATGCGAAAGAATATAAGTGTGTGAGAAAGTGGGTGTCTACCTGTGTTCTCCAGGCTAAATGACTCCAGGTTATATATTGATGAAATTTAGGATGAAGATATTGAGAATTCAGGAATAACACTGCTACTTACTTTTATCCCAAGTCAACGGATAGTTCCCGAGGCAACGCGATTACCTGTGGCGATAACCTTATCCCACGCAAATAAATTTCGGCTAGCAGTAACTAGTTACAAAAATTTCTGAAAATTTACCTTTTGTATAACTGTTTTATTTTCAAGCTGGCTTTCGACTACACAGAAGCAGGGTTGTGTTTTTCAGACGTCTATGTTCTTTGAGGATGTATGTCTATAATTTTAAACAGTTAGATAAATCAGTAGACACATTAAATTGACTAAGCATGTAACAGCTTAGCGAATCTAAACCAACATTAGAAATCTAACAAACCAAAAAAAGCTTTTGTCTGAATTGTCCAAAGAAACGAAGTCAGAAAAATCGAAAACACAATTTAATATTAAAATACAGCACTATAATAAAAAGGCACATAATATTGGACTGCCCGTATATCCGGCATGGTTGCGGTAGGCATGTCGCACTTCCAATGCCGATTAGAAAATTACAATTTGTTAGTAGAGATTTGTTTGTTATATATTGTTATTATTATTCAATTTTATTTTAATGTACTTATGTCTTGATTAATTTAATGACAATACTGACTATGATATTTGCTGACATAAGATAATTTTAGAATTTATTATTTTTATTTTTTGGTTTATATTTATATTTATTGTGATTTTTATGTGCTTAATTTTATTTTAATGAGTCACGTTACTCGAAATAAACAATTTTGAAATACCTGATTGTAGGTACTTTTAACTAATAGCTCAACAAGATATAGAACATATTAAAAGGAAAGTGAGAAGAAATTGGTCGGGGCTATCTTGTTTTAATAAAAAAGAAAAATCAAATTTAATGAGTAAGCACCTGATGCGTCCAATACAATTGTACATTGCTAGTTTAAGAATCAAGAGCTTGTTATATCAATCAATCAATTTCAAATTTGGTTTTACTTTAGTAATGCTCGTTTTTTCATTCTTTTTTTATGGTGGTTCATCAAAATGACTCCCACTCGCCTGGTGGAAAGCGCAGATGGAATCAAGAAGCAATGACCATTAGTGCAGACGTAAGCTGCACTAATCGCCACCCCTATGATGACCTGACAGATGCTTTTTCACGCCCCGCTTGAAAGACTTTGTAATTGGGTTTCTATTTTTTATCATGCATATTATAAATACTGGTTAACTTTTTATAAGTATCACTTGTTTTATAATTGACGGGGAAAAATATTGGCTAGGATATCCTTACTTTTAATACACAAGAGTAACATAGTATTTATGTCACACAAAATTCATGACCAGCAATAATAAAATTCGGAGCAGTGGCCGTCATAAACCTGGACATGTCAGGTTCGCATCCCCGTGAAAATAATGACATGACAGCCAAAGCTCCGAAAAGTCACTCGTTTAATTGGACGGCAGCCCTTTAACGAAACAGCACTTTGACAACCCTTAATACCTACGCATATGCATAGAATTCCGGTGGATAAAGTTAATATTCTTAATCTATTATATATAACATTATTATTTTTATATTACCTTATTTCTCCTGGTCGTGCTATACCTTGAGAATGGATAGAACAATTTCGCTTATTCTTTTTTTGTTGTGTTAATTATTGTCAGGTGAAGGTCTTATGAAAGAAAACCCAAGAAAATGGGAGCTTATTGCGAAGCCGAAGGCCGAGCCTTCTACGCGAACGAAGTCACGGGCAGTTGCTAGTCTATATATAATAAATAACCTTATTTCTCCAGGTCACGCTTTAACTTGAAAACGGCTTTACCGAACTTTAGAAATGTTACTTTCAGACAACCTCCGGTCTTTTCAGAAAAAATGGTGGTTAGTATCAGCGTAAATATACGAGTACTAAACAATTAATAGGTACATATGCCTAAGTACCTAATGTAAATAATATTAATTGATGATACCATAAAGTTATTATTGGATGTACCATAATTTTATGAGCGAAATCAATAAATAGGTATATACCTATTTATTGATGAAGTTATGCAATTTATAAAATAAGTGGTTATTAATTTCACGGGATGTACAACAAGATTTAATACATTTTGGATTTCTCGATATTTTGGCACTGTTACACGCACCATGTCAAAGTCAAAATCAAAGTCAAAATCATTTATTCAATTTAGGCATCAAAGACGCACTTATGAACGTCAATTTTTCATTATAATGTTCCTGGATAAACATCCCGTGAGTACTAATTATAACTTAATTTAAATAATAACTTATTCATGTATACTTTGAGAATAAAATAACTCAATTAAAAAGTTTACCTAATTTTATTATTTGAAAATAAAGTGTGAGTGCTCCACGAAGACCTATAAGTTGTAGTTTCACATACACTACAGTATTCGCTCGTCAACGCGAGACGTGGTTTTTAAGGCGCTGTCAGCTCAGAGCTCAGAGCTCAGCCGTGCGATTCTCTAAGAGCAAACATCGTTGCATCTTTGACAACATCCGTGAAACAAATGAAGAGATGACAAGAAACGTTTGAAAAACAACCTTATGTACAAGGGCGATGTATTTGACATCGGTGAGCTCGTCGACGAATCATTACAGAATCGTACGGCAGAGCTCAGATTGAATTCTTTCAATTTCTTTCAATTGAAATCAAACAAGCGGATCTCGTAAAAAGGTACAAATATTCATAAAAAAAAATTGTTCACTATTCAATAAAAACAGTATCCGTCAGTGTATGTGTATTAAAAATAGCTATTTCATGATATGTGGTTCATGACAAATACAATTGTGAATAAAGAGCAAAACTGTTTTAACCCTTGAAGTAGCTTAATAATAAAAATAGTTTGGCGCCAAATAGAACTGAAAATGAAGGCATATAATGTTCAGGCAAAATGAAGTGGTATGATTGAATATTGTTTTAATTTTGTAAGTGTGTAAGTTTGTTAAATTGTAATTGTAATGTAGTTTAATGTTTTGTTTGTTAAAATATGTTTTAAGTTCGTCAATGTCTACTTAAAAGTCTTAGAAATGGATTTTTTTTTGTTATAATAAGTAAATTACTGCTTATGAGATAAACTGCTTCAAAACCCCTCATTTTTATCGTCGTCATGAATTGACAACAACTTAAGTCTCATGTGCTCAGTAATTTCCTTATAACGACATTTTATTATATAACACTTCTCACTTCACTTCAATTATCTGTTCTAGGTAGAGGTCGCCGTTTAACACCACGAGGCCAATTTTGTTATTTCACAACGTTCAACAAACTATACCGCTGCAACTGCAGTTCAGCTCCGGTTGTCGTTCGATACTTTAGCAAACAGCCATTCTTCTATTTTTACAAATTGGATTGTAGCGTCACATAAACATAACATAAACGCTATTTTATATTAATTATATAATTGACACTACTATATACGAATATGAGTTAACAACACGTTCATGATCTATCGGGTTTGCACAAAGTTTTGATCGATCGCTGTCGTCAACGTAACTGCAACTGGACTGTTGCTCAATAGCAGAATAAGAAAACGCATAAAAGTCACCGTTCAGCTACGGTTCGATTGCAATTTAATTAGTGGAATGGGCACCCAGGTCTTCGTGCTTATAACATCACATAATAACATAAAAAATAGTATATAAAAAAAGTATACGTCTACAGATAAGTATCTGCTTATCATTGTACAGATAAACTTGTAAACTGATTATACCATCTACTCCACAAACGGACTACTCAATGAACATCAAAGCCTTCAATTTAATCCGCGTACTCCCAGATAGTCACCATTCTATGGTCATTATTCGATTAGAGACAGACTAGCGAGTTCTTAGTACAAATAAATCTCTGTGTCTCTATATTATTCGCATTGAGGAATACTCACTATAAACAGTAAGTGGTCTTTATACAAGTTCAAAATGGTAAACAAGCAAAGTTTTATAATGTTGTTCAATCTAGCTATTGTTCATTTTCAACCTGACCTGACTTCTATAAAAATTGGGAGGGGACGGAGGGGGACGGGGGATGGCTCTCAAGTCAACGATTTTTTTTAAATGTATGATCACGCATAACTTTTTACAGATTAGTCCGATTATGATATTTCTTTTAATCTCAATCTCTCTCTAAATCCCTTTAAATCTCATCAAATTCCGTCCATTGGTTTTTAAAAGTTGACAAAAAGTCAATTTGCACTTTATTACCGCTCTACAAAGTTCAAACTCAATCATATCTATCAAAACAGTGGCCGTTGGAGGATCTAATGTCGCGTTCCGAAACTCAAAAAAAGTGATAATATCGCAAACCCGACCTAATTGAATAGTCCCAAAATGGAAAAGCTATAGATCATTAGTACTGATTTTCAATTTGGTTCATCATCATCATCATTATCAGCCGGAAGACGTCCACTGCTGAACATATGCCTCCCCCATAGAACGCCACTTGGACCGGCTACTCGCTTCCTGCATCCAGCGATTCCCCGCGGTTTTTATGAGGTCGTCGGTCCACCTAGCGGGGGGCCGGCCTACACTACGCCTTCCGGTGCGTGGTCGCCACTCGAGAACCTTTCTTCCCCATCGGTTATCAGTTCTGCGAGCGATGTGCCCTGCCCATTGCCACTTCAATTTGCTAATTTTGAAAGTTATGTCGGTGACCTTAGTTCTCGTACGGATCTCCTCATTTCGGATCTTATAACGCAGGGAAACCCCAAGCATAGCCCTCTCCATTGCTCGTTGAGCGACTTCAAGCTTGTTAATGAGGCCCACAGTAAGGGACTACGTCTCAGTGCCATAAGTCATCACTGGCAACACACACTGGTTGAAAACCTTGGTTTTCAGGCTCTGAGGTATTGGGGACGAAAAGATGGATCGAAGCTTCCCGAACGCTGCCCATCCGAGCTGGATTCTTCGTGCGACCTCCTTGTCGAAGTTGGACCTACCTAATTGGACAGTCTGTCCCAGGTAGACGTACTCGTCTACTACTTCGAGTGTATCGTTTCCAACAATTACCGGTATAGGTGGAACATGGACATTGGACATGATTTTCGTCTTATCCATGTTCATCTTAAGACCAACCTGTTGGGAAACTCTACTGAGGTCGTTGAGCATGGTGCCGATATCCTCGAGCGACTCCGCCATTATAACTATATCATCGGCAAAACGAAGGTTAGTGATGTATTCGCCATTAATGTTGATGCCACATCCTTTCCAGTCCAAAAGTTTGAAAACATCCTCCAATGCGTTAGTGAACAGTTTCGGAGAGATGACGTCTCCCTGTCTCACACCTCTCTGCAATGGAATTTGTTCCGTACTCTGGTCCTGTAATCGGACTGACATAGTGGCCTTGCTGTATAAACACTTCAACGCTTCGATATACCTATAGTCAATTTGGCATCGCTGCAAGGACTGCAGTATGGCCCACTTCTCGATAGAATCAAAGGCTTTCTCGTAATCCACAAACACTAGACACAGTGGCTGATTATACTCTTCGGTCTTCTGTATAATCTGCCGTAGTGTATGAATATGGTCTACGGTGCTAAAGCCTCTTCGGAAACCGGCTTGTTCAGGAGGCTGGAACTCATCAAACCTGCGTGCGAGACGGTTCGTGATGACTCTCGAAAACAGCTTGTACACGTGGCTCAAGAGCGATATGGGCCTATAATTCTTCAATAAAGTTTTATCACCTTTTTTGAAGAACAGCACCACCACGCTCTTGTGCCACGTTTCCGGTGTTTTGCCTTCGAAGATGACAGAATTGAATAACCTCTGGAGGACTAAAAGTATCGGTCTACCACCCGCTCTCAAAAGTTCAGTCGTAATTCCGTCCTCTCCTGGCGCCTTGTTGTTCTTAAGCTGTTTGAGAGCCATTCTAATCTCGTACAGGCTGATGTCTGGGATGTCTTCGGTATAGTGTCGGACTAACTTTGCTCTGGTGTCCTGAGCTGCTTCAGTAACGGGTTCGCGCGTCGAGGTATATAACTGTCGATAGAAGCTCTCAATCTCTCTCAGAATCTCAGGCTTGGATGAAACGATACTGCCATTTTCGGTCTTCAGTTTTGTCATTTGGCTTTGCCCAATAGACGAATCCTTTGCAAACACTTTAGAGCCCTGGTTCCGCTCAATTGCTGCCGTAATACGCGCAGTATTATAAGCACGCAAGTCGTGTCGCATGGACTTCCAAATTCGTCTATTGAGTTTACCGTAATCCGACATATCAACTGCGGACTGCAGTCTCATTTCGCTCCGTTCTGGCATTAGTTTCAGAGTTTCTTTTGAGAGTTTTTGAGCTTTCCTGTGTTCAATTTGGTTGGTTTCGCGATATTATTTATTTTGTTTTAGTTTCAGCATAAACAAAATAACAAGATCTCCGCCTACGTCTAGATCGTAATGATGGCTTATTTTCTGTCAAAGATGAGTCAGTTTCTGATAGTCAATAATTTTGACAACGTTCTCGGCGTTAGAGCATGTCATCAATCTATCTTTGTTGTTCAGCCGACTGTAGTCGAGCGATTCCGCCATCACCACTGAGGTGAAACACCAGTTTAACGGTCTTGAGTGAACCGCTCGCAATATTTACATGTTATTTTTAATCACAACATAACCAATAATTTCGTCTATATATCCTTGAAGGGGTAAGCAGCGGTATTTTAATAGGATACTTTTGCTTATCATCATCATCCATCACCACGGATGTGAAACCGCGGGGCGGTAGAATCGATACTTTTGCCTATTATAATCCTCGAAAGGGTGTTTTCAACGCCTACGTTTCGCCATATATGTTTTTGGTCATGTGATCATGTAACAGGGGCCGAGCCTATTTCCATCACTGTTCCAGTCTCCGGACTGTTATTGAGAACATTTTTGTTTCTCAGAAAACCCAATAACTGTCCAACCCGGGGATCGAAACCATGACCTCGAGGTTCCAAAACGGCACTTCCACTACACTATGACCAAACGAGCGAAGCTAGTTATAAATATAAATATGTATACCATGAGAGTGCAGCTGGTATGTTTATACTCGTATTATATTGAAGCCTGGTTCTACTGGGTAGAAATTTTTATTTTTAGTACATATAAATAAGAATGTAATATATATTGTTGAATTTGAAAATTTATTTCTAAGTATGTACTCGTATTTTACCAGCAATCCAAAAAATGCAGCACAGGAGCAGTTTTGTAGACTATAAACATTCACACCAGATTTTTTAATAACGTAGGTACCTATTTGCAAAGACATTGAAATATATCAACGTCTGTGCCTATCTGCAGACTATTTCAATAAAAGAACTGTAGAGATACAGTTCTTTTATTGAAATAGTCTGTGTTCCGATATTCACAAAATGCATAATTTATCTTACTGTGATATTTAAGTACTGTGTTCAGGGGTGAACTCTGTAAGGGAATCAGGATTTAATCCTCACTAAATTGCTCACAGTCTGGCCGGGCTAGGCGATTACCGACAAATTATTTAACTTGTTTGCGGAGTATTGTAGTCAGGTTTTCGAAGACGGTGATTGCATTTCAGATCGGGGATTTTCAAGATTATCCCAAATTCGAAATTCCAAGAGAGAAAGGAGCTCGAAGTCAGATTTCGCTATTTATTCAATTGTGAATTCAGTGACGCTCCTATTTACTGTTATATTGTCAACGTTTAAGCTATTGAGTTACTCATTTTTATATTATTTGATAGGTTAGGTTTTGACGGCTATTTCTCTTTATGTTAAGCGACAAATGGGGTCGAAAGTGGTAGACCTAGGATGGCAATGCTTGTGGACAGCTGCATAGACACTGTTCAGTGCAAGTGTTTGAGGATTTGGAATCTTGAGGAGACTAACCTTCTACCTAACCAAGTTCATGTCAACTAGATATTTCCTAAACTTGATGAGTCTTGCTGAGAATTTCCCCACGATAATAACATCACGGAAAACTAAATCAGAAGATGTAAAAACTGGCTTGGAACCTCCCTGATCCTGAATTATCATACCTCGATATACCGCTATTTTCACAAATATAAAGTAACGTAGTGTCATATAATATACCATACTTAATGTTAAAAGTAACTTTACCCATTGCGTCCCAGAGACGTAAATACTCGTCGGTTTCATTCATAAAGCTTTTGTTTTAATTATCACGGTATAGGAAGGATTAAAAGTTAATTAATAACATCTTGTTTGCGTAAAATATTTTACTGATTTCTTTTACTTTTACGGATTGCATAATTTAGCAAATTTTATTTTCTTGAAATGGTAATCGCCTTTCAGATGGAAAATATAGGGTGTTTGGTAGAGGGACCGACAAACCAAATGAGCGTGTTCGGGGGACCACTTGGAGAATACAAGTTGGCCAAAAAAAATCCCCGACCCCCCAATATGTTTAACTTTTTTTGTGATTTTTCCCTTTTTCTCCGAAATTGTACCTATTTAGTATTTACCACCATAACATTAGTAAAATCTGTTTTAGACCGGATGTTTTTAGTTGAATTTGGTCTCTAATACACCTTCAGGCCACGCAAAGAAAAATTGGATACAAAACAGAGCTAACTAACTGATTTACTTAAAAAAAATTGGGGTGCCGGGGATTTTTTTTGGCCAACTTGTATTCTCCAAGTGGGCCCCCGAACACGCTCATTTGGTTTGTCGGTCCCTCTACCAAACACCCTGTATATGTTAAATTTATAGGTAGACGTGCCATTTAACGACTAGGCCATCTACTTATCTGTCACTTCAATTGGTATACTTAATAAAATGGATTCTTACGTACTCAACGTTTTTACTATTATTCAAAAAAGCCACATTTAAGAAGAACACCAAAATATTATATGTTCCTACTGGCAATACAGAACCCTCGGCACGCGAGTCTAACTAGCGCTTGACCAGTTTATTTTATTTTTAGGTGGTCGTTTATACATCCACGAATACAATTGCGTCCAATCCACGTTGCACAAACGAAAAGTGTTCGTATCGTAAGCGTCACGCGTTACGCTTCGACGTACGAACTATGAGTTGTCTGTGACACAGTTGCCCTAGATACATGACAGTTTGTACTGTTTCACGTGAACGTTACGTTACATTTACGCAGTTATTCGTGCTAGGCCCACTATACGGTAACTAGCAAACGTTTGTATCTAGTCTACGAAGAAATAATAGATTTCTTCGTAGTATCTAGTACTTATTCTAGTGCTGTCAGTTGCTCTGACTACAAATAAAGTCTTACATCAATCCAAACTATTAATCATCGTTTTTTACTTTACTTTCAGGACAAAGCAGCACAAAGTTCTAAGTATAAATCACTTAAGTTCACAGCAAGTATCGCGTAACAAAACTACTCAAACCGCCTGGAAAGTAGGTTAAAAAGAAAAATCCTTTAAAGCGCTCGTAGACTCGCTAAGAGAAGAGAATTTCTTTTGAATTTTTTGTCGTATCTTTAGTTATTGGGTAGGAAGTATTGCTTTTTAATGTAATTTCCGAAACGGAAGACGTCGGGGCTCCTCCGGGATTCCTTAATGGAT
The DNA here is from genome assembly GCA_917880725.1 of Selenia dentaria. NCBI lineage: Eukaryota > Metazoa > Arthropoda > Insecta > Lepidoptera > Geometridae > Selenia > Selenia dentaria. The sequence goes on from OU862893.1 coordinate 24,262,954, forward strand.
TTTGTACATACTTCCCTAAGAAGTCGGAATTCAATCTATCAGTTATACCTACGCTGCCTTTTAAAATAGTAGCAGCAACTGGAGTTAGTCGTTTGTGTCAGGAATTAATGTTTTTAAAGTCATTACTACGTATGGTAGATTTAAAAACAGTAAGAATCTTTATTTTATAGTCTACTCGTGATTCGTCAGAAACGTGTGTGGGCAACTAATATAGGTGCAACATTTGAACGTATTTAAAAAAAATGAAAAACTTCAGTTTTCTGCATTTGCTGACGTTATGATAATCTGAATGAATGATGAATCGTTGATTCAATTGAATGATTATTTATTCTACTGCTTCATATATTTTCAAACTAATATCTTATTCTCAAACTAATTTCCAAACATCCATAGGTTGGTTTAAAAAAATGAAATGCATTTTCAAAAATGTTATCACAAACCATGCAAAATAATGACCAATTAATTAATATGATTGAAAAACACGAGAAGAATTAATGACTTTATGTTAACCCCAACTCTCTAGTTTTAGGAGTTGAACACTTATTTTAATGGACTGTCTAAATAATTTATTTTTTTAAATACCCAAGTGTTTTAATCGACACTTTTAAAAGCGTTTTCATTTTATACGTGAATACTTTATTTACCATATTCACCTTTTACGTTTGACTGCTGAGAAACGGGCCGTCCTCTCAGAAAGAGAAGTATGAGACGTAATCTACCACGCTTGCTCAATGTACCCACATTGAGCAAGCGTGGTAGATTACGTCTAGTGTATATTATTATTATATTAGCTTATTTATATTATATTATTATAAGTGTTGGAATTTTCAGACCCCGAAAGTCTTATATCAAGTGAGTAAATATTACTCGCCCGCTCCAAGATCTTTGCTAATGTCCTAAAACAACAGCTATGATCGCCGGCTTTTAAACTACTCCAAGGCAGAAACTTCTCAATTGACAACGGTATTAGCTGTCACTGTTTGAACTAGTGGTCCCGCTTAAGTTAGCTTAGCTTACTATAGTTGAACAGTCAGTTAACATGGCACGTTTGCAACGTGTTTCAGACACAAAATATTTTATAAACGCACCTCTAAATCTTCAAACAAAGAAACTTGAACTGTTTATGTCTTCATACAGAATAATTAAGTTTATCTTACTTATATTGGCTTACTTTATCCTCATTATTAATTAATGTCTTCAAATTAGCTAGGAGCTGATAACACAACTTAAAACAAACATTCTCATCTGAAGCACCGAAAAAACGCAAATTAAATTCCCTGTCTCTATGAAAAAAAATCCACCGTCGTACATTTCATTTTCGAGACATTCTTATTATTGTGAAGACTTTAAACCGGGACCTAATTTGATCTTACAATTTTCTTCCTACCGCACCGGCCGCTCGGGGCTCAGTGTCAACGTTTCATTTGGATTACAGAATACCACAACTGGTGTTCTTACCCTGACTACCTTGAAGGCTACATTATAAGAATCAATTTTGCTAAATTCTCTCGTAACAGTAATCTTGTCGGAAGTCTAGATGCAGCGTAGCGGTCATTCTACGTCGACCGTTGCGAGTTGAACATCTTCCAAGTCTTTGTACCGTCATTATTAAAGGAGAATGAGTATTGTTATGGCTGCTATTCTGTTCTTATTAAATCGGCGATGTGGAACGGCTGCTGGTTTGAATTTTGTACTTAGATTACTAGACTAGAATACTTAGATAGTATTGACGGAATAATTACTTGCGGTAAGAAATTAACGTTTGTGTTCAGCCTTGCGATTCTCTAAAGAGCAAACATCGTTGCATCTTTGACAACATCCGTGAAACAATTGACGAGATGACAAGAAACATTGGAAAAACAATCTTATCTACAAGGGCGATATCTCATAAAGTATTTGACATCCGTGAGCTCGTCGACGAGTACATCGACGAATCATCGTGGGCTATTGGACTAGTACGGCCTTATTAATAAAGTTGTAGTAAACCCGGAGTAGTTAAAACATCTATCTGTCAATTTTTCGCTTGCAGTAAATGTCACGGGTGAAATCAAGACAAAGTATGTTACGACTAATCTATGTTTACGCAACGTTTATTAATAAAGGCATTAGAGAATAGCACGGCAGCGCAGCATAGTGTCACGCATAATATAAAGCTTAATGCTTAGGTGCCGCCATATTACCCACCAGGTAAAATTTATAGTGAAATCACGATTTCTTTCTGTGCCGTTTTTTACAGAAGTGAAACTAGTAGGAAGAGAGTTGCTATAAGCACAATAATAGCTCCTTGGCATGAGTTAATAGTAGATTATTAACCAAGGGCTGTATGACATCAATTGCATACGAGGTTTTTGGCGCCTGAGCGAAGCGAAGGCGCTAATTAACCCGAGTATGCAATTGATGCTTACGCCCAAGATAAATACTCTGCTTTACATATCGATTGTGAGGTTAGTAAACAACAAGACAGCAGGTTTTAATGAACATTTATTAAGAAGAAAAAAAATGTGTATTTAATTAAAATTAATAGTAAAATTATTACAATTTGTAAGAGATATGGTCACGTTCTTTTTAGGAATATTTATAGTTTGAATATGAGTTTGTGATGATAAGACTTGAGTTTGAGTGACTTGAGGTTCTTGCATCGTAAATGGCGGCAGTTGACTGGTACTATTTTCTTCATTAAAAAATGGCTCAGATGATGTGCTTTGACGTGGTGATTTCAAGTTTATATTTTCTGTTATTTTAGAAGTAATTTTGCTTTTGTTTGCCATCGAATCTTCGATATAACCTTCGGCCACTTTGCTGGACTTCCAGCCGCCGTGCCTTTTTAACAGAGTGAGGTTGGCTCCCGAATCAGCCAATAGAGTCGCTGCTGTTCTGCGAAAGCAATGCCCGGTGTATAACTCTACGTTACTCAGTTTTAAATATGTGGCTATTTGCTTTGGCATGCCTGTAAATTTGTTTTTTCCTATTACTTGTCTGTGGCATTTTCCTTTACTGTAATTAAGAAAAAAACGATTTGTATCCACGTTTTCAGGCCGAAGAGCTTGATATTTTTCAACATAATTTGCAAATTCTTCATGCACAACAAATGACCGGTCAATTTTAGTTTTCGTGTTAGGCAGTTTCATGAGTAGTAATTTGTTATGTTTTTCTACATTTTCTATTGTCAAGTTTGTCAATTCCACGGTTCTGCAGGCTCCCGATATCCCAAAAATTAGAACAACCTGTAAAAAAGACATAAGTTGTATTAAAGGCACCAAATTCGAATAGTATTTTTGTGAAATATTTTGGTAACTTATTAAAAAGGGCAAGTAAATACGTAGGTACCTTTATTGCTAAATAAATTTCATCCGGAGCTTCATTTAAGAATTTCTGTACTTCTTCTGCAGTAAATACCTTCGATTTCTTGCTTTTAAAGCCGTCAGACTGCCTTTTCAAGAAAGCAGTAAGTTTAGAAAAATCTTTCAAATTCACGTCATGTTTTGTCATCATTGTAGATTTTAGCATGGAATAAAAGCACCATAAACTGGAAGGTTGTAGCATCTTAGATAATTCATCAAAATATGATATAAAAACACTTTCAGAAAGAGATTTCACTTTTTTTTCTGACCGCCATTTCATAAATTCGTCGTATGCTTTACATATCTTTCTTTCGAGTTCGGCGGTAATATATTTTCGACAACTGTTTTTGCCCTTTCTTTAATAAAATCGGGCGTTAGATCTATGTCTTCGTCACTAGACATGTTTAAAACTTTTGAAAAAGAACTCAAACAAGAAAATTAATTATTTTCGCGATGCTTTCGCCCCTACTAGTAGACTGCCTTTTTTTTTTCACGCACGCAAGCGCGTCAAATCTTGCTGGCCAGTTTGATTTTTAAATCGATTCCATCTAACGTACGATGTGGAAACAAATAGTTCCATATATAAAATAAAATCTTTATAAAATAAATTGTCTAGATTCCGATTCGAGTAATTAATCGATACCGAGAAAAAAAATATTAACTTTTTTTAAATATTCTTCGTGCAGTATGAGTATGACAGTTCTTTTTTCAAATTCCAAAACCTATGCTGTAATGATAGTCATACACCCCGGCATTCAGGGATGTAAGGGTGTACTTACAGAGCAAGAGATATGTAAAGTTCTTATTAACTCTGCAGTTGAGACATCATTTCTAATTGGAGTCAGATAAGGAATTCTTGGCAAATAAATCAATAGAGTATCTATGAAATTATTATTTATACGAAAAATTTACGTTAAACTTCAATTTAATGATAATATTATCAACATATATATATAATATAATATTAATGTTGATATGTATGATGATATGTGATAATATTAACAAGTTAAACATAGACAAATTTTTATATCTGTATTGAACGATCAGGAAGTAAAGATCCGTCACCCAAGACAGAGATTATGGCCTTATTTATTTGCCAAACTTACGCTGTAAAATTGTTCTGTAAGCTATAAAGGACTTAGTTACTTTCGATACAGTTTATATCACTTCGTACAGGTCAGAGAAGTAAACTTCTTAAAAAGGGGGAAACAAAAGGTACGATTTAAGATATAATACCGCGGGGAACAAAATAGACTTGTAAACGTTTGTATTCCAATTTTACGCCTGGCCGATTTCCTAGAAAACACACTAGCGAAATGATTTTAGATTATTTGTTATTCTCGAAAAAACGTTATACATTGCAAAGGTAACCTACTTGCGATATCATTTTTTGTAATAAAACAACATACCTAAATGCAATATATGGTCACCAACAGATTTTTACTAAATATCAAATGAACGGCTTTCAAGCCAAAACTGACATGAAACGCTTGCGTTACTCAATTTAATTTAATATAAGTAGTACTATAAAAGTCCTTAAAGGTTAGAATTAAGAGAAAGCTAATAAGCCGTTTTACTGGCTGACCGGTTAGAATAATTTATACCAGGTATTAATGACTTCTCTCGGAAACGCAGTTCTACATAAAGGAAGAATAAACCAATAGAAAACAGAATTGACAAGACGCGGTTAATTTTTGATCATCGCAACTGGCACCTGCATGTGGCGCGCTCGTCCTTGCTTGGAAATCTAATAAAGGACGACACTTAGTTTATGTTTTTACCATGGTACCCTATTGTCAGCGATTTACGGTTTAATAAAACTTTATGGGTATTTTGTGACTTCATGTATGAACTCTAGCTGACAAATCAATAAGTAAGCTCTTAATGGTAAGCAGGCGACAGTGCAAACCAGTGGGCCAACACGAATAACTGCGTAGGTGTAACGTGTCATTCACGAGAAACAGTACAAACTGTAATGTATCTAGGACGAGCGTGGCACAGACAACTCATAGTTAGTACGCCGAAACTTAAAACGTTGACGTTTACCGTACGACTACTTTTTCGCAAATTGTTTGTGCTACGGCCTCGGATCTGCACGCATTACACTGCGTTCATCTCTCAAAGACTCTTAGGCCGTAGCACAAACAATTAGCGAAAAAGTATTCGTATCGCTAACGTCAATGCGTCACGCTTGGGCGTACAAACAGTGAGTTACTGTGTCACAGTTGCCTTAGATAAATGACAGTGTGTACTGCTACGTTACACTTACGCGTTATTCGTGCTAGGCCCACTGTTGTTTAGACCCGCTGTCACAGTTTTTCCAACATAGTGATGCTTTCACACTAGGTATAGCTTCGAGACGTAATAACTCGCAATGCGACACCCGACAAAGAAGAATCGTATTTGCCTCATGATTGACACCGAATAGCGCTTATTAATTTCATCATCATCATCATCATCATCAGCCTGTAGCAGTCCACTGCTGGACATAGGCCTCTCCAATTGCACGCCACTTAGGTCTATCTTGGGCTTCTCGCATCCAGCTTTTGCCAGCCGTCTTGCGCAGATCGTCACTCCACCGTGCCTCAGGACGTCCTACACTACGTTTGCCGAGACGCGGTCTCCACTCTAGAACTCGTTTACCCCAACGGTTGTCGGTTCTACGGCTAATATGGCCAGCCCACTGCCACTTCAGCTTGCTGATCCGGTGGGCTATGTCGATGACCTTGGTTCTCTGACGGATCACTTCATTTCTGATGCGATCCCTCAGAGAAACACCGAGCATAGCCCTTTCCATAGCCCGCTGAGCGACTTTGAGTTTGTGGACCATTCGAGCCGTCAGTGTCCACGTTTCGGCTCCGTATGTCATGACGGGTAGGACGCACTGATTGAAGACTTTCGTCTTCAGGCACTGTGGAATCGGTGAAGTAAGGACTCGACGTAGTTTCCCAAACGCTGCCCAGCCCAGCCGAATTCTTCTATTCACCTCGTTCTCAAAGTTGTTTTTTCCCAACTGCAATGTCTGCCCGAGGTACACATATTTTTGAACAACTTCGAGAACGGCGCCGTGTATCGCAATCGGTTCCGGTAGAACATGTTCGTTGAACATGACCTTGGTTTTGTCCAAGTTCATCCGTAGGCCGATGCGTATAGAAGAGTCAGCCAGGTCATTCAGCATCTGTTGCAGGTCCTGCAGCGTCTCTGCCACGATGACGATATCGTCAGCAAATCGCAAGTGAGAGATGTATTCGCCGTTGATATTAATGCCACGTCCTTTCCAGTTCAGCGTCTTGAACATATCCTCCATTGCATTTGAAAACAATTTCGGGGAAATAACGTCCCCTTGTCTCACTCCTCGATGCAACGGTATGGGACTTGTTTGCTGATTCTGTACTTGGACGGACATGGTGGCGGTTTCGTAAAGACATCTCATCACTTGGATGTATCGCCAATCTATCTGGCAACGCTGCAGGGACTCCAGAACAGACCAGATTTCAACCGAGTCAAAGGCCTTCTCATAGTCCACGAATGCTAGACACAGGGGCTGATTATACTCTTCGGTCTTCTGTATAATCTGCCGCACTGTGTGAATGTGGTCTATGGTGCCGTATCCGCTCCGAAACCCAGCCTGTTCCGGTGGTTGGAATTCGTCGAGTCTACGCGCAAGACGGTTCGTGATCACTCTTGAAAACAGCTTATAGACGTGGCTTAGAAGGGATATGGGTCGATAGTTCTTCAGCAGGGTCTTATCTCTTTTTTTGAAGAACAGGACGACCACACTCCCACTCCACGCCTCTGGAGTTCTCCCTTCGAACAGGACAGCGTTAAAAAGCTTCTGGAGCTCCCTCAGTACGGGTTTACCTCCTGCTTTTAGTAGCTCTGTTGTAACGCCATCCTCTCCAGGGGCTTTTCCATTTTTAAGCTGTCTAAGAGCGATCTCGATTTCGCCAATACTGACTTCTGGCAAGTCTTCGGTGAAATGGCGTGTTAACGTGGCTCTAGGATCATTTTCGGGATCAGGTCGAGATGCATGCGATGCGTATAATCGGCCATAGAAGTCCTCCACTTCTGAAAGGACTGCCGGCTTCGAAGCAACGACTTCTCCACTAGCTGTGGTCAACTTCGTCAGGTGGCTTCTTCCAAGAGATTGTACGAACACCTTTGACCCTCGATTCTGCTCGATCGCTCTTTCGATCGAAAGAGTATTGAAGCACCGGAGGTCGTGTCGTACGTTCTTGTTGATCTCTCGGTTTAGAGTCCGCTTTTCTGACGAAGTGATGGGTGGGTTTTCACGTCGTTCCTTCATTAGCCCCAAAGTCTCTTCTGAAAGCTTGGACTTCTTGCCCTTACGCTGCATGTAACAAAATCTCGTACCTTCTTCCCTGAGGACCCGAGTCACATTTTCGAGGTTCTGGTTTACGTCTGTGGTGGTTTCCACGGCAGCGAATTGGTTCTCCAGGTTTAACTGGAATGTTTCAGATCCTGCAATGGTTTGGAGCAGCTTATTAATTTGGTGAAACATATACCTCTAGGAAACTGGATGACTCGCCCCCAAAAATGTTGTTGTTGAGAAAAATTTTCATTTATCTAAGCAGTTTTTTCTAAATTTATTTAACATAAGATAGTGAGTTAAAATTCGATGCTCGGACGGTATGCCTCGGTGGCCCAGCAGCCATGGCGTCTGACACGGATTGTCGGATGAGTCAGGTTTGAATCCCGTAAGAGGAATGGTATTTTTTCTCTAGAATTGCAAAGTTTGGTCTGGCTATGTAGGCGGTAGTGCTTTAAAAAGCATACAATAAAAACTATTAATAGTGGTAGTTCGATAGCTGGTCAAGACAAGAATTTATGATGAATAAAACAAACCAGAATCTCGTGCTAAATGCTTTTACTTCTGACATCGACTATTATCCCAAAAATAATACATTTAAAGTTCTTTTTTGGTAGAGTAGCATAAAATTTTCAACAGAAACAGATTTCATTTCATTAATGCAATCTATAAAATCGTCCCTGGAGCGTCTTCTATACGGCGTTACTGTCCTCATGAGAACATTCACTGCACTGATTATCATATAGAGCGACGTTTACACTGAAAAGCCTTTCAGAGGAGTCGCTTAGTGACACATCTGTTGCGATACTTTGGTTTATATGAACCCCAGATATCATGGCTTGGATTTAGTTTCATTGCGTTTGAGAGACAAAGAAATGTTTTATTTATCAAAAAACATATTGTATCGACAACACCCAACATATAATAAAAATATAACTGACTCAAATCTGTATCTACACTAAAATTATAAAGCGAAAAGGTTTTCATAGTTTGTTTGTAATTTGTCATTGATAAACTCAAAAATTTACTTCATCGATTTTGAAATTTTTTTCACCAGTAGATAGCTACATTATTCCCGAGTGGCATAGGCTATATTTGATTCATCATCATCAATGAAGTCTTCAATGACCCCGTGGGTGATACTGCGTAGCGTAGCTAATATTTTTAAATATATAATCGAGGTGTACCTTGGTATCGTTATAGAGGCCAAAAATGTTTTTTTTTTTCAAACGAGTACTGAACAACTCTTGCTCTATCCTACGAGAAGGTATACTATGACTAGTAGGTAAATGAAACTCAAATCGGAACTGTAAGATGCATATATTCAAAAGTTCCCGCACAAATGACTTATGGCGACGTGCGACAAACATCACCGCGATGCAGGAATTTGCAAACTGCGACACTAGCGCATCTAGCGAAAATCTTACGAACTAACTGTTGATAGGCGATGCTGTTTTGTAAGTCAAATAGATTAAGTTACTTCTACATACATCGCCCACCAAGGACTAATTTGACAATGTCGTCCTTCATACATACATATTATCTATCTATTAGCATTAATACAATGTTTATTGCCTGAACAAGATGATATATGCCTATTATCAAATAGAAGGCTAGCTAGGTAGTCACAGGAAGGAGGCACAACTTATTAACTGGTCGTTTTAACGTACCGTTCTTAACCTTTAATGTCACTACCCTTATTAAGTTGTCTTGTCCAGGATGCGTTGCGATCACCTTGCCATAAAGCCATCGACACACTGGTAAATTGTCTTCTCGTACAACAACTACATCGCCGATACGAGGTTGGGGCATTTGATCCGACCAACGATATCTTTTATAAAATCTGGTTAAATACTGTTGGGACCATTGACGCCAAAATCCTTGGGTCATTTTTTGCGTATATTGCCACCTTCGTAATGAGGTAGCGTTCGAAGACTCAAAGTTGGAGTCCGGGGGAAGTATCAATGCTTCACCCACCAGGAAGTGACCTGGTGTTAATATCGTGACATCTTCGTCATCATTTCCAGTCAATACTGAGAGAGGCCTGGAATTCAAACAGGCTTCTATTTGTGCCAACACTGTTGACATCTCTTCAAAAGTAAGTGTTGACTGGCCAATTTGCCTCCTAAGGTGATATTTGACAGATTTAACTCCGCTTTCCCATAAACCACCGAAATTTGAAGCCCGCGACGGGATGAAGTGCCATGAGCATCTATTTGAAGCCAGAACCTCAGCAAGTTCTTGGTGCATGGAGCTTTTCTCATTTTGGAACAGCCTTTTCATTTCTGCAGCTGCTCCTGTGAAATTTGTGCCATTATCACTCCAAATGTCAGAACAATAGCCTCGCCGAGAAACGAATCTCTTAAAAACTTGTAAAAATCCTTCAGTTGTAAGGTCGGTAACAACGTCCAGATGGATTGCACGGGTCACCATACATATAAACAAGCAAATGTAAGCTTTATGTGTCTTGTGACCCCGTCCCTTGGCTGTGCGTATCTGAATTGGTCCTGCGTAATCCACGCCGCTAGTTTTAAATGGTCGGGCTGGAGTTGATCTTGCCGATGGTAACTGCCCCATTAACTGCGTTTGTGTATTCCCCGAATTTTTAACACAAATAACGCAGTTACGAAAGCAAGATTTCACTAATCTTCCAGCTCCTAAAATCCAATATTTGTTACGCAAGTAGCATAACATCAACTGTGGACCACCGTGAAGTGTTTGCTTGTGAGCATCCCGTATGAGGAGATTAGCCAAATGTGACTCTTTGGGTATCAAAATAGGATGCTTTTTATTTTCACTCAGTTGGTTGTTCTAGTCTACCACCGACCCGTAATATCATTTCGTTATCCAAGATGGGGTTAAGAACTTTCAGTTTGCTTCTTTTGGGTAAGTTCTCCTTGTTCCTTACTAGAGTTAGTTCTTCGCAGAAGCCTTCTGATTGAACCTGTCGAATGCAACAGTTCATTGCTTTATTTAATTCCTGGGTTGTTAGAAACCCGACATGTCTATCCATTTTGTTCTTCAAATTATGTGCAAACCGTTTACAATAGGCAGTTACCCTTATCATCCTTGTGAGCGAAGAAAATCTTTCCCATATAGAGTTATCAATCATAGCACAGTGTGCCTTTATTTTTGTGACTTCTTCTAAGTTGGTGTTAAGATCCCTTGGTCTTTGAAAAGTAATGTGCTGCTTATGAAGAAACTCTGGACCTTGAAACCACATCGTATTATTCACTAGCTCTGATGGATTTTGTCCCCTTGACGCCGCGTCTGCTGGGTTAGATTTTGAAGAAACCCAGGCCCAATGATGAGTGTCTAAGTTTGAAATTATTTCTGATACTCGATTCGCAACGAAGACCTTCCACCGACTCGGATGGCTGTTCAACCACGCAAGAACTACCGTGGAATCAGTCCAAGCATGCAGATTCGTTTTTTCAATCTTCATAACTGAAGTTATCTCCATCATCAGCCGCGTTAATAAAACAGCACCACACAACTCTAGACGTGGAATCGAGACTTGCTTTATTGGAGCCACCTTAGTTTTAGCCGATATTAGTGCAACAGAAATTTGTCCCTTGGAGTCAACGACGCGCGCGTACACCACTGAAGAATATGCTACCTTCGACGCATCGCTGAAGCCATGCAACTCAACGTGGTCACCTCCCTTGATGCAAATCCAACGAGGTATTGAAACTCTAGATAGTAGTTTCAACTCTTCCTGGTAAGTCTGCCATTCATTTAATATACAAGTTGGAACTATTTCATCCCAGTCCAGTCCAGCCAGCCAAAGTCTTTGAATAAATATCTTTGCAACTATTATACTTGGCCCTACCCATCCGAGGGGGTCATAAAACCGACAGATACTTGAAATAATAGCTCTTTTTGTTGCAGGGTTCTTTTCAGTGACCGGTATGTCAATCGTATAGCGGAAAGAGTCATTGCTACGGTTCCAGGTAAGGCCGACAATTTTTACTACTTCATCTGTCTTTATCTCTAATCCATCCTTCATTTCTTCTATTTCCTTCTCGTCCCTTTCTTTCTGACTCTCTTTCTTCATTTCTTTCAATAACTCTTCGCTGTTGCTTGTCCATTTCTGAAGCTTTAATCCTCCTTTCGCTACAAGTTCGTTCATTTCTCTGTACAGATTCATTCCTTCTTCGACATTGTCACATCCTGATAGTAAATCATCCATATAAAATTTGCTTGACACTGCTTTAGCTGCCGCTGGATACTTATCTTCTTCATCTATGCTTAATTGTTGTAAAGCTTTTACCGCTAAATATGGAGCAGATGCCACACCAAACGTAACCCTGAGAATTCTGTAATGTCTGATATTTTCATTTGTATCATCTCTCCACAGTATCCTCTGAAAATCAGTATCAGCCTTATCAACCTTTACCTGCCGATACATTTTGGCAATATCTGCCGTCAAACATACATGTGACATTCTCCAACGCAGCACTAGATGTCTCAGGTCAGCTTGTAGACGTGGACCTACTAATAAATTATCATTTAGTGATACATGGTTTGCCCCTTTACAGGAAGCGTCGAAGACTACTCTCAACCTTGTAGTCTCCTTATCATCCCGTACCACAGCATGGTGTGGTAAGTACACGGCTTTCGGATTTCTTATTTCTACCTCCGGTACAAGTTCCATGTGATTCATGTCAATGTATTCATTAATAACCTCCTTATATTTTTCTTTCAGGTCAGTGGATCTCAACCTCCTTTCCAGTGAAAGTAATCGTTTTTCAGCTATCTTCAGGGAGTTGGAGACTTCAGGATTTTCATTTTTAAATGGAAGTCGCACTATATACCTGCCACTGTTGTCTCTCTTTGTGGTTGTGGCGAATATTTCCTCACAACGTTTTTCATCGTCCGTGTGTAACCTTTCTTTATTCATAGGAACGTCATCTTCAAGTTCCCAGAATTGTCTTAATAAATTGTTGTCTTCAACCATATGCATGACTTTAATATCAGATTGCGTACCTGCTCCGTCAATTGTTCCTGATAATATCCACCCAAATGAAGTGGATTGAGCAACCGGTGAACCATGTGGACCTTTTTTCACTCCGTCTTGAATAATTTGCGCATACACCTCTGCACCTAGCAAAATATCAACACGACTTGGCGTATGATAATCTGGGTCTGCTAAAACCAAATTTTGCAATTCATTCCATTCCACTGCCTTCATTTCACTACTTGGCAAAAGGGTGGTGATGGATCGCAAAACATGTGCCTTCACATTTATAATAACCTTGGAGTTAATTCGTGAAGATACCTTTAAATTAACTACCGCCTTAGATATCAAGCCCTTTTCTCCACCTACACCTGAAATTTGGATTTTCGTTGGTGTTTTCTTTAGACCTAACTGTTGAACCGTTGCTTCCGTTATAAACGACGATTGCGACCCTTGATCCAATAAAGCCCGTATTGTGTGAGATTGGCCTGTCTTTGACAGTGTTGTCACCAATGCTGTTGCAAGTAAAATTGGGTTCATCTTTCTAGTAAAACATGAAACCACCGAACACAATTCCGATTTTTCACCAAATGCCGTTGATGAACTTGGTTTCACATCTTTGTCCGTACTCAGATCCGTAGTTGGAGTACGAGGGACGTTGCCCTTAGCTGTACCTTCATTCGCAGGGTGTAAAAGAGCATGATGTTTTTTCTTACATACGCGACATTTAATGTTACTTTGACAGTTTTTGGCAATATGATTGCTTCCCAGACAGCAAAAACATATGTGATTTAAATGAACAAAACTACGACGTGACTCTACTGACTCTTTAAAAAAACTCTTGCAGCTATTAAGTTTGTGCTCCTCAGAACAAAATGGACATTGCACCTTTACAATGTGCATGGATTTTGTCCTATTCACCGGTAAGTTACGTTGATTCCTTTGTGCTGAAGTGGATCCAGAATCCAGAAATTCAATGGCTCGATAGCGTTTAGTAATGAATTCTTGAAATAATTTATATGAAGGTAGTTCATCCGATGACCCTTCAGTAGCCGTGAATTCCCACTGTCTCCGAGACTCTGGGTCCAGTTTCAGTACCAGTATATGTATTATAAGTATATCCCAAGATTCAACATTTATTCCTAGATTAGATAATGATGACAAACAATCATTTGTTGTATCAATCAACTCCTTCAAGCCGCTGGCGGATTCATTATTAATATTCCGTTGGCTCATAAGTCTCTTTAAAATATGATGGGAGATATATTTTTTATTATTATACCTCTCTTCCAAAAGTTTCCAACACCGATGATAGTTTTGTTGAGTGATTGGGATGTTGCTCAAGAGCTGTTCCGCCTCACCAGCTAAATAGCCTTTGAGGTAGAGAAGCCGTTGCACATCATCCAAATCACTGTTGTTGTGGATTAATGATTGAAACAAATCTCTAAACGTATTCCACTCAGTGTACTTTCCCGAGAAGTTTGGAATGTTTGCCTTAGGCAACCTGATACTACATGATTTTGTTTGAGAAGTACCAGCGGGTTGAGTTGAGTTATTGCAACTTAGTTTTGACAAAGCAGTTTTCAACTCACATTTGTACTCAAAATACTCTTCTTCTCCTTGGTTAAACATATCTGTTTTAATATAATCAGTGTCGGCTATTGCCTTAGCAGAAGAAGCAGAACGCATTAATTCTTTATGTTCAGCTAGGAACTCTAACCATATTTGTTCTAGAATTTCCAACCGTCCTTCCAAATACTCTTTGGATATGCGCTCTTTTGGACTCTTTTTATAATTTTTCCTGCCTTTCGCAATGCGATTAAACAGTTCTTCTTGAAAGTTAAGTATAGAATCCATTTTAATTTACAATTAGTTGCCTAACTTGTAAATATTAAATAACGAAACTTAAAACAGTAATTTTTCTAAGTTAATAAATTATTACAGAAATTTTTACAAGTGTTTTAATTTGTATATAGTTGAAACAGAAATCGGGCATAGGTTCCCCGTATGACCAAAATTCTTAAAACTATTCTAAGTCCTAATATACTTACTAAGAAACAAACATAATTTTCAAATCGCAAAGCACACAAATAAAAAGTCTTTATTATGTTTAAATTTCACTCGACACACAATTAAAAGTTAAAATTGAAAGTACTCACAGTTTATCCACATTGGCACTTACTGAAATCTTCACTGCAACAATAATTATTTTACCAATAATTATTTATTGCGCTCACTTGCACCGCACGACAAACTATGCCGAAATATTTCTCCTGCCTCCAGTCAAATCACTAGACTCGCCTGGGCGGCGAGACTGCGTCAGCAGTCCCACGATCTCCTTACGTTCGACGTCCCTGAACAGCTCCTTCCGCTGTCCGACTGGTAGTGTACAGCGATTTACGCTGACATCCAAGCCTTGCAACACGTTATCGACAGCAATCCACTGTCCGTGATGCACTAAAGACGCAAAACTCCACCTTAGTGATGGTTCAGTTCTCCTGCCGGAAATCCAGCCTCGATAGGACCATGAACAACTCTTGATCTATCCTACGAGAAGGTATACTATGACTAGTAGGTAAATGAAACTCAAATCGGAACTGTAAGATGCATATATTTAAAAGTTCCCGCACAAATGACTTATGGCGACGTGCGACAAACATCACCGCGATGCAGGAATTTGCAAACTGCGACACTAGCGCATCTAGCGAAAATCTTACGAACTAACTGTTGATAGGCGATGCTGTTTTGTAAGTCAAATAGATTAAGTTACTTCTACAAGTACGGAAGAGGGTAGACCGTTTCGTCTGCTCGTAAAACATTCACCCACCCGCAATTCCTCAGTTCATCCGTGATCATGGCGCTTGCAACAGTGCCGAAATATCCGAAACTCTTAGAAAATGTACATGGTAATTATCCCGTTGATAATTTGAATACCTCTTACAAAAATATATTGTTTACAATTTTTATCTGTCTGTCTGTTGTACAAGACAGATTTTGATGAAACTTGAAACAGTGATAACTAATATTATTGTAAATCATACAGGATATTTTCTACCGACTTCCAAAAAGGAGGGGGTACTCAAATCGACTGTTTTTTTTGTTTGTTACCTCATTACTTTCGACTGGGTGAACCGATTTCCAAAATTCTTTTATTGTTTGAAAGCTGGCGATTCCCGTGTAGTCAAATGTAAATTTCGTCAAATTCAGTTCAGTAGTTTTTGAGTTACACTCCAATAACTGATTTTTACCAAAGTAATAAAATGGAAGTCGGTATTAAATTTTTCAAATTGTACTTGTATCCCATAAAGAGAATGGTTTCCTTCCTAAAAAGGGTATGAGAGTCACTTTGTAGTAAATCCACTACTTGACGGATTTAATGCCATTTTTTCTGCTTTTGTACTAGAAATGTAAAATTGGAAGATAGGTTCTATATTTAGTAAAAGATTGCAAGGTTTTTTTGAGCAGAATACGTTGACAAGGGTAAGCTTAATTCGTAATAAAATACGGATGTTCTAAAACAGACTGGTGTATTAATATCTGTATGATATGTGATGATGCTTATGATTTATCAGTAGCATTGCTCCACACTGTCGTTGGACCGTTAGCTTACTTTTTTTTAGTTTTTTTTTAATACCCGCATTATAGAGAACATCTATCCCTCATCCTTGAAGTAAGATGTAAATGTTTCCTCTCTTATAAAGATAAAGGAAAGAAGGAGGAAATCAATACGTCAAATTATCCCTGGTATCGATAAAATATTAGAATTTGGACTAAATTTTAATTCTTATCAGGGATATTACAAGGCTAATATAAAAAAGGTAGGTAATATATTCAGTGGACGTCCTACGGCTGAGAAGATGATGATGATGAATATAAAGAAGTAAAGTATTTTATTTAATTATAAAAATACGCTAGACCAATGTTTTTATTTATTAAACTTGACACATAATTGATTGTCAGATATATTAATGAATATTTATATTATACTATGAACTATACATCCGTGTGACCGTAAAATGGAACATTTTACCGATATTAAGCGAAAATATGTCATCGTAACTCTACATTCGGACGAAGAACTTTTTCGGACACACACGGAATTATTATTATGTATTGCAGCCTTACAAGGCAGTCAAATGCTTACATTTGTAGTTTATAATTGTAGGAAATATAAGGACGCATATATATATATGTATATATATATATACGGATGTATAGTTCATAGTATAATATAAATATTCATTAATATATCTGACAATCAATTATGTGTCAAGTTTAATAAATAAAAACATTGGTATATATATATATATATATATACATGGACTGCTCGAGCAGTTAGCCAGTGATCAACATACAAGGACCGCTCATGCAGTCATAGTCAACAACTTGAAGCTGTCATCGATAACTGGTGGAGCATTTGATATTAATTTCTCCACAAGTAGCAATTTCGACAGAGGCGGGAAGCGCACGCCACGTGGACTGAAGAGCGCGGGCGGAGGTAACTGCGCGAGAGCAGTCGACAGCTCTAGCAGTCAGTGAATGCCTGGCGACTGCTTTACCGCCAACCGCCCGAAGCATTTGCAACTGCTCCAGCTGTTTTGTGTATGTGTGTAGGTAGAAGAATGTAGCTCCCTGTGCAGTCATAGCTTGAAGCAGTCAGTATGGACGGTTGCCCGTGCATATGGGGCCTTAGTCACGTTACATATTAAAGTGTTGAGCGATGTAGCGTGCTACTTTACTCGACATACTCGTTGGAATAACTGTTGGTGAAGACAGAATCTCGAGTGGTGACCGCAATCTGGAAGACATGTTGTAGGTAGACATCTCATGTATTAATTTGTAAAAGTTGAAGGGAGCCGAATAATGATTTCACTTTATAATCATGGCCATATAGCAAAGTTTGAAATTTACCCCGAAATGAGAATCACTATCCGAAGTAAAAGCAAAATATGAACTCGTATCTCATTATGTCTTTGGTGAGATTCACACTCAGAAGAATCTTACAAACTTCTAATAAGAACTTTGTTAAACTCCCTCATAAACATCAAACCACGTATATAAATAAATGAATCCCACACGTAACTTCGTAATTAGCTATTACCGTTTACGCCCGAAGGCAATCGCTTTACGCGGCTGCAGACGTAATTACTTCTGAACATCAGCCCTTTTAACATTTTAGAACTTACAAACAGTGATTTATGTTACAATTTAAAGGTATTAAATAGTCTTATATTTAACAATGCTATGGTGAGCTTGTAATAGCAATAGCCTTTTTACGAAAAAGTTGTGAGTCAATTGCAAAAATACTAACGTATCTCCTAGAGGTTACCATGGGAATACCATTCTCGAGGTAAAATAGGGGATAAGCTGAGAAGAAGTAGTAGCTATACTAATTTAATTAATATTTGAAAACCCATTGCTTGAGCTACTCGTAGTATCACTGAAGCCTTTGGGCTAAACTGTGTATCTAGGTATAGGTACCACCGCAGTGCGAGTATTCTGCCTTATAAAGTAGAAGAGCGCAAAAAAATTTATACCTTACATCCTGGAATTAACACAGTTTAAAATCTTGAGGATTTTAGACGGTTAAATATGGGCAGTGATGCAGCTAGTACAGAATAAGGGATACACCTTATTACCTTATTGATAATCGAACAAACTACCGTATATTATTCGTCTTAATACTTCTTCATTGATTTACTGATCAGTAATTGTTGACAAGGCGTAGATATAAGGTGTAGCTTTATTGGCATGATTATTGATGTATAATAAATATTGACATTAAAAGATTAATTCATTCGTAGGCCAATTTGACATTATTCAATTATTCCTTATATTTTTCTATTGTCAATATTATTTAAGAATTGAATCATGAAATTGTATCCAAGTACTATTGTTATTCAAATAATATTTGTGCCCTACTATACAGAATTTTCAAGACTGTCTTCAATTTGCGCAAAAATAATTCTACAATATTTTGGTCACATCACCAGAGAGGAAGGAGATAACCTCGAGAAACTTGTGGTGACTGGAAAAATCGATGGCAAAAGATCTCGTGGCCGCAGTCCAATGCGTTGGTCCGACCAGATCCGCACCACTCTTGATACATCCGTTAACGATGCTCTACACGTAGCTAGTAACCGAGCACACTGGCGTAATATATTAAAAGAAAGAATTATTGGCGGAGGAGGTCATGACCCTCGGACATGTGGATTACGATTCAAGGAGGAGGATTATAGAATTTTGCCTGAACCTTAACATTCAGTATTCAGTTTTTTATTACATTTTTAATAACTAAAAGTTCGCTTAAATATGAAAAATTAATAATAATAATAACTCAGGTAGTTGACTGACTGAACTGCCATAATTGACTGACGCTTGAGTTTTACCATGGAAAAAGTTGATTTATATTTTCATATGATCTCTGTAACTGCCTTGTAGTATATAGTGGGGATAACTATGTGTGGAGGGGCGTTATGAATAGCGCTCGCGATATTCTTCACTGATTTGATAGGTTTCAGTTTCTTCTAAATACTTAATCTAAAATAAAAGTATGTATGCCATAGATACAGGGATGCAGTCAATCAATGCAAATAAACAAAAGATTAAAGTTAAGGCTTCAGTCAATGAATATTAACGCTGCTATAGTAGGTATAGCAACGACACCTGTTTAGCAGCGCCTTTATATCGATGTACATACTTGTGTAATATTGTGGTATTTTTAGGGTTCCGTACCTCAAACGGAAAAAGGAACCCTTATATATAGGAACACTTTGATGTATATCCATCTTACAATCTGTCCGTCTGTCTATCTGTCTGCCCGTCAAGACTCTTTTTCTCACAATTGCGTAGAGGTATTTAGTTGAAATTTTTGTTAAATAATCGAGTCTATGGCCTCTTGCAGATGTGAAAATATCGATGTTTGTCACCTCTACCCATTCTACTTCTCGCCTAACAAGCGGAAAGAAATAAAACAGGGCGTGCGATCAGTAATAGTTATTTAATTCTTACCCAGCAGATGTCAGCGGTAAGGCAACACAAAATTCTAAGTCTTGGTAACGCCTGAAGATTTTCATAATGCAAGATCCATAGGAGTAGTTCAGACAGAGTTTTGTATTCAGTCAAATTGGTATTTTTTCTATATAACGACCCTTTTACATTTTCTAATACTACATAACATCTTCTTGGGCATACCGATAGTCAATCAATGGTACATGTAAACCATTTTTAGGTATACCAATAACAATAGTAAGAACTAAAAATATGAAATTTTTAGGTTAGATAATAGATAATAATACTTCAAACCAGGCAACGAAAACTTTATTATATTGTCGTCTTTATAATGGTTCAATTACATTTTTTTTATTGGACTATAGAACCGACTTAAGCACCAAAAAGTGTGAAATAACTTGTTGAAGACGGTACCACGACAGTTCGAAAATACTTATTATCACAATATTGCGTGCATGGAAGTCGGTTCTATTTTTTGATAAAAAAAAATCACAGTTTTTAGTAATCTCTACTCATGGTATACACCGTCAATGATGATATCATCAAGATAGGTGAAACACTTTTTAGTTATTAAAGTGTAACTCAAAAACGGCTTGACCGATTTTGATGAAATGTATATAGGACCATCACGGAAGTATACTCTATCAAACGAAAATCATCTATCAAACAATAATCATAAAATCGGTTATCCACCAACACACATAAACTAAAACAAAAAACCTATTTTTTTTTCTAAAAAAAGAGAAGTTCTCAATTCGACCTTTTCGTCGTAAACCTCCTCCTTTTTTTGAAGTTGGTTAAAAAGATGTCAAATAAAGTATTAGAAATAAAGTATTAGAAATTTATAGTGTTAGGTAATAATTAATATATATTTACATTTTTATTTTAGTAATGAGCTTATAATATGAATAATGAATAAAATATTATCTGGCGAGCAATGAAACATATTTTAAAATAAAAGTGGCGAACTAGACATATATTTCATTTCATGGAGCGCCACAGAGCTTGTTAATATCATATGGTTTAAGACAAAGGAGAACGTCTAAATAATCATTACTTCACCCTGTGATTTTCGGTCTTTCCTAACTTTTCAGATTCAATTCCTCTAAGATGGACTGTTGTAGACAACAAACGAAATGAAAACATATGCTGGATACACAATTGGGTGCATTGCTCGCTCTTCATATATAATTTGTTCGTTAACCAATCTCAAGCTAATACTTGTAGATGCATCAAATAAGATTTATACTCAACCAGTCATAGCCAAATCACAGTCACGTAAATAAAGTCTTTCATCAAGTCACTTTTCTATTCATCATCATCATCTCAGTCGTAGGACGTCCACTGCTGAACATATGCCTCCCCCATAATTTTCCAAAAGGACCGGTTGGAAGCGGCCTGCATCCAACGTCGTCCTGCGACCATTATCAGGTCGTCTGTCCACCTTGTCAGTGGACGACCTACGCTGCGCTTGCCGGTCCGTGGTCTCCACTCCAGAACGGCCCCATCGGTCATCTGTTCTGCGTGCTATGTGGCCTGCCCACTGCCACTTAAACTGGCTTATCTTCTGGGCTCGGTGACTTTCGTTCTTCTACGGATCTCCTCATTTCTGATTCGATCACGTAGAGAAACCTTGAGCATAGCCCTCGTTGTGCGACTTTGAGCTTATCTATGAGGCCCATAGTAAGAGACCACGTTTCGGTGCCATAAGTCATCAGTATTATTACATTGGTCAAAGACTCTTGTCTTGAGACTGTCCTGTTGATGTTCCTTTTACAGTAAAGCGGTGGATGCATTACTAAAACTTTGTACCTATGAAAGGTTATATTAGAGTATTTCAGAGTTCAATTATACAAAGATCTCCTCGCTTCCTCTCGTACTACACAGTTACCATTTCAAAATGTTCCAAACGGCGGTGGCAGGCTGCAGTACGCAACTTCATAATTACCTATTTCCCATTTAGCCGCGGGCTCCGGCTTTGCCCGCCTTAATTAACTGCACTGTGCTGTTTTACCAGGCACGGGTACTATAAAACAAACTGTAAGCATATAAACTGTTCATGTAACTTGCCATGGAATGTATTGTATATTATAATTTACTTCTTGTCAATTTTGTTGTTTTGATATTATGTAATAAGACTCGCTCTGTTGGGCTATTGCATATCTCATTTGTGATAGTATAAAGTGATAATCTCCTTGCAAAGTGTACAACGATTAGCTGTCAAAACTCAACATTCGTACAAATTATTATCTTCAGTAACTTGACCACTATAATATCACACTGGATCGTCTCACCTCGTGACCATGTTCACTGAAAAGGTTCGAAACTTTTTTTTTGTTTATCCCACTAATATCACAAATGTAAAACTTTGGTTGGATGGATGGATAAATGGATGTTTGTTACTAATAAACGGCTGAACGGATCTGGACGAAATTTGGCACAGATATAGATTATAGTCTGGAATAGCACATTGGCTAATTTCATCATCATCATCATCCATCACCACGCGGGTGAAAAAGCGTAATATTCTTGGGCACAGCATAGACAAAATAACAAGATCTCCGCCTACGAAAGATCGTAATGACAGTTCTGTCAAAGTTTGTGTCACAAAATCAAGCACGCCATCATTTTGACAGCTTGATATACTAGACGTGTTCGATGACTGTGAAGAGTGACGAAATGTAACAAAAATACCGTCAAGATTGATGACATGTAATGACAGTTTTTCCATTGTGATTAATTTTACATTTGTATGTACGTACGTACTGTATTTTATTATTATTGTACTCAGTAAATAAAGATTTACTTAGTATTGAAATTTACTAATACTATTGACAATGTCAATATTTTATGACTTTCTGGTATAAAGATAGTTCGCCATGGAGAAGATAAAAAGCCACACGAAGTACTAATCCTGCGCAGACGAAGTCACGGGCACCAGCTTGTATGACATAATTATAGAACCCTCATGTTACATTTTAGTAATAATGATCTGTTGAAGCACCCATCGATTATAGACCAAATAGCGATTCGATTTAAATACTGACTACATATGGTAGAACTTATGCCTCGGGGTTACGAGGTCCGAGCTTGCAGTACCACGTAAAACTGATCAAAGATCTGGGTGACACTGCAACTATCCAATCTCCATCGATTGAGACTAAGCGGCATATCTATCTATATTTTTAATGCTACAATTGACGAATAGGCAACTCTTGCGCCTTAACATCATTAATCATTATGCATTAGTGTCTCTATCGTCAAATATAGCAATAAAAATAAAGGTAGATATGCCACTCTGTTTCATTCGATGAACATGCTGTCGAACTTGGTAGACCTAAAATGGCACACTCATAATGAAGTTAACCAAGAAATATTCATAGAAAATATACTCATCCAATAAAGAGTAATAAATTTACTATTGAGTAAAACTATAATAGAATAAGCCACTGCTTACTAATTTCAATCTTATTCATAAAAACCTAGTAATTTCAACATCTTTATTAAACAATCTGCTATGGCTTCCAACATCAATTATTTTGCAGTTCAAAGCTTATTATTAAAGCAGAATGTAGGCGTGTTCTCTCCTTTAATTAATTGCACTAAATTGAAATATACGGAGTCAGCAGGCAGGCGCAAGGCAACCACTCATTTTGTTCATAGAAACAATCTACACGAACACACTTTGTGTACATCAATGGCATGAAGCCTTTACTGAGAAGTTAATGTACGTAAGTTTAAATATTCCCATTATTAATGAGATGGTGTGCATTCTGTGCTAAGCGAGACGTCATCGACGCGGGCGTCCCGAACACTCCTTAAAAAATACCACCAAATGTGGTCGAAACTATAGTCGGACCTATCCGATAAATATTACGAGAGTTATCCTGTATTTCTAATTCAAAATGAGTGAATTTTTATAACAAAATAATGAGATAGTTACATGCATATTAGTTAGTTATTGTTTTAAGTTGTCGATATTTTGGGTACTGTTGCGTACAGACGAAGCGGTCTATCCATAGAGATCTAGAGAGATGCCAATCCGTGCCCTGAGTACAAAACCTAGTGTCGCAAGCAGCGGCCGTATCCCGCGATTCAACGTATTCTGTTAGCTTCAATAAGTTTATAATCTACTGCGGTATTAAAGCTTAACGTTTGAATATTCGTAAGTTCAGAGCAAGCATTGTAAACTGTTTACATGCAATATAGCGACCGGCGTTCAGTCACATAATACAAAAGTTGGGAACCGCCGCGAGCAATGTGTTCTAGTTTTGGACATATTACTGCGTCACCGGCCCCTTTTCATATCTCCCTTGTTTCTGTAATCTGTGGGTATAGACGAGTTGAATAGAATAGCCTATTCTACTCGTTTATTATGCGTATGGTGGTTTAAAAACATATAGACACGGTAATGTTTTAGATAATGTTACCGTGACATTGATAAGGATTTTTATTACGATTTTCTAAACGCAGGTTACTGGGTAATTTAAAATAGTAACAGCCCAGCAGCATAAGAGCTAGTTTACGTTTTGTACAATAGTATGAAACATACACAACGAAAAAGTTTCTTTCATTATATTAAAGTATTTTACATTAGTGTATTTTAATTCCGGAGGGCTGATTTTCTTTCCCACCTCTCCTTCCCCTCCCATTCCCCCTCCATCCTATTCCTTTCTATTCCTTCCTCAAAGGTCGGCAACGCATCCTCAAGTCCGCTGGTATTTCGGATGTCCGTGGGCGACGGTATCAGTGAGCCGCACCAACCGCTCGTGCCAAACTACCTATAAAAAAAATTACACGTAGGTATATATTGTCAGGAGCGATTCAGACTTGTACACTAAATGTTGCGTACTTCTGCACTATGCAGAGTTATTAGAAAATGCTAACAACCTCTCCTCTTACCTCTTTCAGCAATTCACAACAAACGAGCTAGTTCTACTACTTTTCTCACAAAATAAAAATCTTCAAATTGTGTTGTACATAGATACTGAAACTTTTTAACACTGCCTTATTGGAAGGTACGACGCGACGCCTCCCGCGAGCTCCGTATTAAATTTGTTGGCCGAGCGATTACTTCATAGATTTACGATTATTTAAATCGTTTTTTTTTTGTATGTCACTAAAATATATTTTGACTATTAAAAACGTATAACTAATAGTGTGTTAATTGGTGGTGGTTTTTTTTTTTACAGAAGTACACCTTACGAGATTTTTCCCTACCCTGTATGTTTAAATTTACATGTACCTTTTCCTATTTTCATGTTATTATTCTAAGTGTTAGCTCAAATTGCACTGTATTTTACGAAATTTGTTTAACATTTAAATTTACACCCAAATCATTCCAAATAGTATGTTCATATATTATCAGTTTTACGCTAGACCAAACACAAAAAGACCATTAAAACATATTACCTGCATTGCATTTACTTCTTTTATCATTTTTCATTCAGGCATCCTCCATAATAATTATAGGAATTCCTACATACTTAAAAAGATACAGTCGTTAAAAGTTCTGACAAACAGATGAACGGACAGCGTAGTCTAACTGCCATATTTATAAATAAGTAAAAGTAATTACTTAGCAACGATTTTAATTCTATAGACTAGCATTTGCCTAAAGTTATAACTATCAAAGGCAAGAATTCTTAGCGGAATAATAATAGTTACAGTAAAGAGTCACCACTTACTTTACTTCAGAAATGAGAACACGTACATTTTTCGTACTTATTGCAAAAGTTAAGTTAAGTAAATAAAAATGACATTCGCTCACAAGTTAGAACTGTGTAGGATCTATTATGCTGTAAAAATTAAGATCCCATGACAATAACTTCATAATAGTGTAAAAATCTACATCCAATTTTGATAGGGTTATATCATTACTTACATAAGCTTTTACTTTAGTGACATTCGCTCACAAGTTAAAACTGTGTAGGATCTATTATGCTGTAAAAATTAAAATCCCATGACAAATAACTTCATAATAGTGTAAAAATATACATCCAATTTTGATAGGGTTATATCATTACTTACATAAGCTTTTACTTTAATAAGTAACATTCATTGCTCGACTATAGAATATAATAAGAAATAAGATTTTGTGTTTAATTATGCTATCGTCAAGTAATTACTTTATTGAGAACTTACTTAGCAACAAGTAATTACTTGTTTATAAGTACGAGTGTTAGTATTAGCACAGATTACTGGTCACCGAAACACCACATCAGGCGCTTATAGACACATTTTAATTGTGATAGTGGTAGCTAACCAGACTGGCCTTACCGACCATGCTATGGATCTTCTTATGATGCTACCTGCACCGGAAGTTGTTTTACAATGGATTTCTATTGGTATTAGGGTCCGTAATCTGGTAGGGAATCCTAAAGCTGATACTTTTTCGTCAAAGCTCAAAAACACCTTGGCTGTAATATAAAATCATCTTGAATTTAATATAAAGCAAATATATCGGACAGTAAAATCACTTTATAATACTACGCAAGGGGTTTTAACCACATTTACTATAATGATGATGATTAAAACAGCAGACCAAGAGTTGAGATCTAGAAGTTCTGCACCTACATAGAATGTAATGAGATTGGTAAACAAACATTATTATTATTAAAGCAAAAATATATTATTGATAATCAATATTATCATTATTTAAAAACACACCAATATGATCAATACAGGTGGTTTTATCTTAGAGGGCCAATTGAGTTTCCTGCTCATCAGCAAACTTAATTCCATACAAAAGTAAATAAATAATTAATAATAATAGTTATTAATGGAATTAAGTTTAACTAATTAAACTAAATTCCATACAAAAATCCAACACAACTCGAACTTTAGCTCTACCGCTTGCTTCTCTCTTATTAATGATACACGTCAACAATACACGTCTGAACAATAAACGTTATTAATCTATTGTCATATTTTTACCAATAAGGGCAGGGTCCACTTATAAAGGGTCTATAAACTTCAAATGATTATGAGTAGACTGATTTAAACAACCATCAATTCATCATCATCATCATCATCTCAGCTGTAGGACGTCCACTGCTGAACATAGGTCTCCCCCATAATTTTCCAAAAGGACCGGTTGGAAGCGGCCTGCATCCAACGTCGTCCTGCGACCTTTATCAGGTCGTCTGTCCAATGTCGGTGGACGACCTACGCTGCGCTTGCCGGTCCGTGGGCTCCATTCTAGAACCTTCCGGCCCCAGCGGCCATCTGTTCTGCGTGCTATGGGCCCTGCCCACTGCCACTTTAACTGGTTAACCTTCTGGGCTATGTCGGTGACTTTCGTTTCATCAATTAAGTCATGTAAAAAGTATTAGTATTTAGCTTTAATAAGTTTTAAAATAACTGAGGTACCTGCAGTTTTACCTATTTATTTTGTAATGTGAATTGATTGTTCATTATAATTATACGCTACGTAGAACCCTAGAAGTTTATTCATTATATTAAAGGCAGTTGTAACAAACATAATAGTAAACCCACATACATTCGCAATTATACTGTTACATTAAGATTAGAACAGTAAATATTGAGTTATACAATCTACAAGTACCTAAGTGGAACCCAATGACTAAAGACATATAAATGTTGCGGCAAGACCATTATGAAACATCAGATCATGGTTTTCGAAAGCTAAACCGTAAAATAATCAAGAATCACATAAAATGAGAAACACAAGTTATCAAGTTCGTAAAGAACAAAGAAGCACTACTTTAGTGGATAATTTGCGTGTCAAGTCTCAAGCAATGAAAAAACATGACAGCACAGATAATTTCAGGTAAGTCTTTTTTGGGCTAGACTTGCCACATAAATTACACTCAAAATAAAAAGGGCCTTGTTTAGCTAACAAGTTGAAACAGCCGAGGCCAAAACTTTAATTTAGGCACGATATTTGCGAACGGAAACGCAACCCCCCAGCCCGTTTGAGCCCCCTTTCCCCCTAGACTGTCAACTGCAAAGAGCTTTCGTGTAAGGAAATTTAAGACCGGTCACGCGGGAACTAGTCTAGGGTTTGACTGGAGTTGTACTTTGTACATGGATGTAGAATGTCTGGATACGGGTGTTGTCGTCTGCAGTGTGGAGTGTTGTGTGCGTGATTATGGTTGTGTGATATTATGAGAAGGTGAAGATGTTATTAGGTTTGCCATTTGTAGTTTTATTCGGTTGGGTATTTTATGCTGCCGTGCGATTCTGTAATGATTCGTCGATGAGCTCACCGATGTCAAATTCTTTAAGAGATATCGCCCTTGTACATAAGGTTGCTTTTCGAACGTTTTTTGTTATCTATTCATTTGTTTCACGGATGTTGTCAAAGATGCAACGATGTTTGCTCTTAGAGAATCGCACGGCTGTTTATAATATTCACTCATTTGTTTGAAATTTAATAATTCGGAATATAATTCTATATTAATAACAGAAAGGAACAATGTGTTCTCAATGTAAATGGTCTTATTAAATAGTAGTTCACCAATTATGCACACATTAAAAATTTCTCTTTAAAGTCAGGTACTTAATAAATGTGTACCAATCTTTATCAAAATCGATCAGTAAATAGCGTCCCAACAAACTGCCCGTTTTTGGGAAAACACCCCCTTCACTCAAAATCGCCGCGACAGCAATATTATATCAAACTAATGTTTAATATCATTTTTTGTGACATGTTTGACATGCATACCAAGTTTTGTCAAGATTGGTTAAAATGCGACCTATACAGGAAGACGTACATACAACTTAACAAACATAAGGACAGATGAAAGTCAATTTGGCCAGTTAATTAAGCCAAAGACGCTTCGCTTGCTTGCTATTGAAAATCAACCATTTTTATGAACTATAGCCGGACTAAGAAATTATTTAACTTAATCATTTTAATCGCTCAATATTACGAATATTCTTAACATACGAGTCACTTAGTTTTTTTTTATAACACACTAAATATTGCATTACCCATATTGCACCTAACTTGTATTATTCTATTTCATGGTGAGAATTTCGAGATATTTTGTTTACAGATTATTATCTAAACATAACTTTGACTAACCTCGACGTTTCGATTGAGTTGCATCGACCGTAGTCACGACATGACTGTTGACACGACTGACATGACGACGTTGACAGTGACTGTTTAATTAATAACAAACATCAAATGTGGGTAGTTGAATAAAACACCCACCCCTCAAGATGCAGATACCCGCTTTTCCAGTCTACTTGTGACCACGGTCGATGCAACTCAATCGATACGTCAAGGTTAGTCAAAAATGTGTTAAAACTTGAATTTGATTCGCGAAAGTTTAAAAAGTTACTTTTCTAATACGGATGTTTATCACAAATATATCTAAGAATGGCTTTTCCATTTAGACTCCTCAGCCAAGAGGACAAGTGACCACGGTCGATGCAGCTCGATCGAAACGTCGAGGTTAGTCAATTTTTTTTAAAATAATGTTTGTGCGAAATAGTCACGATATTCTCTTAAAACATTAATTTAATTCGCGAAAGTTTAAATAATAAAATAAAGTTTAAAGAAAACAAAGATAAGTATCACAAAAACTTTTTAAGAATGGCTTTTCCATTTCGACTGCCTCCTAACTGGGCTAACCCAGAGGACAAACACGCTAGGTTCACGTCAAATTGTCTCAGTTTTGAGAATATTCTCTTAAAACATTAATTTAATTCGCGAAAGTTTAAATAATAAAATAAAGTTTAAAGAAAACAAAGATAAGTATCACAAAAACTTTTTAAGAATGGCTTTTCCATTTCGACTGCCTCCTAACTGGGCTAACCCAGAGGACAAACACGCTAGGTTCACGTCAAACTGTCTCAGTTTTGAGATTCCAGGTTTTAAATTAGTGCAGACTAGTCGGAATACAAGAAGGAAACGGCCTTAATCTGTTTCAGTCACGGCATGCAAGAACAGTAATACTGTTGAGGTTTTGCAATACTTTATGTACACAATTTTTAAAGTCATATTTGCAGGTTTAGTTGTCTGTTGTTATATCTTGTTTGTTGTTATATCAATCACGCGGCTTGACCAGCGGATGGTGGATGATGATGATGATGGTGAAAAGTAGTTTACGACCTATTCTTAGAGCTACTGAATATACACAAAAAAAATATTAGAATCGGTCAAGACCTTTCGGAAGAGTTCTGTTACATACACTGTGACACGAGAAATTATTAAAAGTCAAGTAAAAAAGTTAAAACTAGAGCAGTTTTTTTTTGTCTTAGATTTATGACATAAGTAATGGTTTTTATTAAATTTTCTTTTACTTTATGTGACAGGTTGACATTCAAATATATATAAAATCGGTGCACGGTAAATTTTATTAATATAAAATAATAAAGTTTTTTTTTTAAATCTTTATTTGTTACGAGGCTTTTGTACCTTTAGCACATGTCAGCCCCTATCGTTTTTTCTAACACTCAACAAAAATATAATATTTAATTTAAATTAAGACTTAATCTAACACCTACCTGTGGCAACTGATAATTTTGAACAAGCCTTTTGCTGCGTCAGTCACTAGGTTAGCCAAAATTTTGTGGTATATACCTACATCATACCTATTTAGGTTGTAGGTGCTTTCAAACCCCTGTCGTTCACTTTGCAACCGGGCACACTCCACCAACACGTGATGTACATCTTCTGCAGTCCCGCAGGTTAAGCAGTTAGGGGTCTTCCGAATCATGTAACAAAACTTGTTCAGAGGCATGTGTCCTGATCTCACATGCCTCGGAATTAAGAATTGAGTGTTAAGTTTAGTTTAATCGATTTTAATGTTTAATTGTAGAATCGATATGGCTTTGGTATTCGAGTGATTATTATTTCGACTAAAATAAACGGTGAGACTTCTGCTAACTCACTTTCTAAGTATTCGGGAACGAGTATATCACAGCACACTAAAGACAGCATTGAATCGCAAAGCACTGCACGAAGAAACAAGCCTGTACAAAAAAGCAACGCCCGAGTAGAGCGCCGTGGGGTATCTACAGTATCAAGCCTAGAGACCAAATTTTACTAAGAAGACCACTTTTCATGATGGAATCTTGCAGAAAAGATCTAGCTATTACACCTGGTTGGTATCAGGTGAAGGCCACGCACGGACCTGCTTGTGTACTAGGTGACTCTGTCTCCAATAGCTTCAAAAGTAACGAATTATTGCAATGCACAAGTTAAGTCATAACATCATAATCAGCCCATTTTGTTCCCACTACTGGGACGCGAGCCTTCCTCTCAGAGAGAGGAGTCGAGCCATAATCCACCACGCGGGTCCAGTGTGGATTGGGGGCTAGTGGCCAACCCGTGTCGAAGTTTCTAGGCCGCCAGAAGGCCTTTGACATAAGCCTAACGACTGTTGTCCTAAGACAAACAACCGAGACCGACGGCTTAACATGCCCTCCGAACAACGGAAGCTCTTAGTTGAATAATGCCACTAGCAGTCACCCATCCCAGTCCTGACCACAGCAAGTGTTGCTTAACTTGTTGATCGGTTAAGATCGCCAAGTCGAGCTTCCTACGAGCGCTTCCTTACAAGTTAAGTAAATAACTATAATGCCGCGGAGAGTTCGTGATCGTCGCACAGATACAAACGAATTAGAAAAAAATACAGAGTTGGGACACACAGTATATTTATAAAATGTCTATATAAGTATCTCGGCGCGCATAAAGTTAAATAATAATCACGCCATAAAAGTGCACGACACAACGATAGAATAAACATTATAAAATTTTTACATATTTATACAGGGTTTTATCGCACTTTGATATGTTACCCGCAAAAGGACATTTTATATATTAAAAAGCCGAAGCTTCATTTGACAACGGATGTTATGAAATGGGCCAACTTTTATATTATATTTCAACCTGAGTCTTTGAATTCACATTCAGGAATCATTCTCACCAAGTCGACCAACGCAACATCAATTTTTCAAGAACTATATGTAAGGGTTTTGCAGGAAACAAAAGAAGTACATCTAAACAAATAGCCAGAACCATTGTATAAATTTTCCATGCAACTTCTCAAAACTTCACGCTTGGGTTCACGGTAGTGGCATACAATATCGTTCAGTTAATTACGACTTCGAACGAAGGGCCACGCATTGGGGGGTTATGGCCAATTATAAAGTTTGCACTTTGACGGCCAGATTACCCTGGTCTCTCCAAATTTCCTCTGTAACCACAAATTGGATTCCAACAGATGGACAAGCAAAAATTCGGGGATCTGTTAATACTGGTGGTTGGACCTCGTGTTTGCGTTTACGTGAAAACCAGATCTGAAACTTTGTCGTGAATAGCGTCCGGTTGCGACGGGCTAGTTTTGTAATTGGTGCGAATTTGTGCAAGGGGCATGTGGTGTTTTGTTTTACATGTTTTGGGTACAAAATTAGTGGACGCAAATGTTTGGAGAAACATCTCTACGCTAGACTAGGAGTTTGAGCGTAATCATGTTATTAGATATAGTTAAGGTACTTGGTGTATTATTTTAATCGGTGCGAATCAGCGAACCTCGGCTTCATTCATAAATCTTTTGTTATAACGTAAACTTGACGCGGACAAATTAAGCTAGCTTATTCGTCCATGACATTCACAACTTTATATGAAAATATGGCTTATTTATAGATGTAGAGATGAACTATGGTTAATTTTAAGTTTAGTAACATTTTCAAGTTTGTAAAAACAGTATTTTGTATGTATGTATATAACTTTGAACTTACAATGAAGTTAAAAAGTACCGAGTGTCACATAGGAAACTTGAAAGTAACGTAATGCTGAGTTGAGCATTGAACTTTGTTCCGCACTCTGGGTCCATCCCGGCTTAGGTATAGATTATAAAACATCGAGTTGGCGGTTAGTTTTTTTATAGGTAGGTTATAATAAGGTAAGCCTGCACGTAAAATATTAACTTACGGAAACAAATAGTTTTCTAGAAATAGTTAATGCAATTACATAAATAATTTCGCACTTTCCATTGACGTCGAGTTGTGGGTTGATATATTTTTTACAGAAAGGTACATTATTAAAAGCACACATGCAATGTTTCAACATGCGAAGACGCATAGTTTTTGAGAAAAAACAAAATATTTAAAATCAATTATTTTTGCAATATTTATACAATAATCTTTGGTCTCTACCACATAGAATCCCACATTGAACGTTTCGTTTTACCGTTTTTCGTTCAAATATATGAAATAAAACGTAAATAAAAATTTCTTCGGCAGAACAGAATTACTTCCACAGAACGTAGCGTAGAATCTAGTCAGAGCAAAGTCACCGGCCTTATTAATAAACTTGGCTTACACCCGGAGTAGTTAAAACATCTATCTGTCAATTTTTCGCTTGCAGTAAATGTCACGCGTGAAAGCAAGACAAAGCATGTTACGCCTAATCTATGTTTACGCAACGTTTATTAATAAAATCCAGCGTTAGGTGGAACGGTGACAACACAACGTCAGAATTAGGCTAATCTCGATAAGGATATATAAACCAGAGAAATTCTTGTCGAATACATGTCCTGTCAAACACACGTGTTTTACACTTAGTATTAATTTGTATACCACCGCTCCCCCCTAAATCAATGTGTGAAATTAAAAGAAAACATATCTCAGAAAGGAACAGGGAATTCACAGCCTAAAAACTATTATCATTATTTAATCACTAAAATCTTAAGATTTGCCTAAGGTACGAAACTTAAATTGTTTGAGAAATGAGACGTCGAATTAAACAATATTGTGGCTACGAGTATAATTGGAATTGATTGTTGCTGCAATGGAACCAGATTTTTAAAACAGTAACATTTAATTACATGAGGGAATGTTATCAACACAAAAAAATACTAATACTACTACTAATAAAACTCAGAATACATAAACAGGTCACGGTTCTGATATTTACTTACATTACAGAAAAGCAATTATTATCACTTAATTATGTCCTTGTGGATAATTTGTTACGTCTATTGGCAGGAGGACAAAATAAATACCTAAATATTATCTCTACCAAACCATGCACACCTTGTATAACCAGATAAAATATATTTTCGCATTACCAAAGCCCGGATGAGACTTATGTCATGACATTGTGTCTATTTCTGGGTCTCGGATATTTTATGGTGAATCGATACTGTTGTAGCTTTGACATCTGACCACCTTTATACGGGTCGATGCAAACATCAGAAGGAGTTTTAATGAAATAAAGTTCTTGTTTGCATGCGCTGTGAAGTATTTATAATGCCTAGCAGTTCGGTGATGTAACCTAAAAAGCTAACATAATAATGTAAGTATTTAGTCAAAACTAAATCTACCTAGTCAATACCGTAACATTTTTCGTAACTAGCTGGTATTATTTAAAACTTTGGTCAATGGTGATGGTCTAGAATGTATATTATTATGGACCATTTACGTTGTGTTTAATTTATATTGTATATCTTAATAAGTTAATTATGTGAAGCAGTTTAAGATAATTTAATATTCTTAAAGTTCATAGAAATTCACGAATAATGAAAATATATTCCTAAAAATTAGGGAAACACGTCAAATAAACATATCAAGTAAAATCAAATAGTATACACACTTAAAATAGTACACACAAAACAAACACATAAAAATACACTAATAAAATATTGCTGTCAAAATAAAACATATCAAACAGAAATAAAATAAAGGAAAATAAGAAAACAAATAAACAAAAAAATTACAAGCAACTAAAAACATGCAACTAACAGAAAACAGCTACAGTTGACTGATTTCTTGATCTTCTTTCTTCATTGCCATAATTGTGTAACACACACACATACATTTATATAAAAAAAATATAATATATAATAATATCACATGATGCGATATAAAATACAAATTTATAGACGTCGTGTTATTCATAATAAAGATACAAATCACTTTTCTTTCTTAGTCAAATCTGTGACAGCAATTCTTATAATAATTTGAAAAGGGGGAGTTGTGAAATCTAGACCTTTTAAGATCTATAAATAGGAACCCTAAACGAGTTGATTTATGTGAGGGCTCCCTGCACTCTAGTAGCTCACTTCAAGATCCAGCAAATCCGTCAGTCGCATACCGATCGTTTGACAACGATTTGTTTTATTTAAAACATACTACTCTATCATCCAGTTTTGATTAAATGATACCCGATGTTAAAAATGTTGTTGTAAATTATTTTTATTATTATTCATTTACTTACGAATATTTTTTAATCACTACATTCCAAATAACGTGAACTAACCCTAAAATAGTTTAATGGCTCGTGTGTGTATGTGTACCTAGAAGAAACATTTTAATTTGTCGGAAATTTACATACTGCAGTCGACTTCTATATACGAGTAGTTGGTTATTTGACTTCGCTCTTTAAAAGAAATTAAGAAGGCGTTGAAGAAGAAGAAGTTGAACGTAAGAAGGCGAAGGGTTGAACAAAATTTAGGTTTGTTTATAGTGTCACATTAATCAGGTTAATTTATATTTTTTGCAAATGTATTTGACACATAAATGAACATAAAATTTTTGATTGACTTGATTACTCAAACTTTCTTGTAATTACGTAACTATTTAAACTGTAAATACATAACAACATAATAATATATTACCTACGTCGTTTTAAAACGATACTTACAGTTTAAATTTTAATAATTAAACTTTTTTTTTAAGTTCTGAACATGTATTGTCATATAAAATGTTAAATTACATATAAATCATAATATACAGTCAAACTAAATAAAAATATAAAATAAATTACAAAGGAGATTAGATTAACCTTCTAGTCAAAATTAAATAACCCGCCCCTGTCCGCTCCCGGTGGAAAGGTGCCCATTACACTAGCTGCGTTCCCGCGCTAATAGCTATGGCCAGCCTTTGCACCAGGAACGAACCGGAGCGGGAGTCACCGGTGATGTCACATAGTCTTCGACCTAACTCTCCCACAAAGCTCTTAGCCTCAGCCCCCCAACTGCCCATGGTCTCCACAGCCACGGGCACAATTAAACTATCCGTGATTTTTATAGAGATAATTTATATTAGAATTATTATTATCCGTTTCATGTTCAAGAAATAATGTTTGTTTATAATGTTAAATTCACTTCAATCTGATAACATTTTCTGAATAAATCTATAGTTTTAGTAATCTGCCAACCCTAAATTCAATACTTGTGTTAATGGGAACCAATAAAATAACAGCAATATTATCGATTGGGTTCACACTTGAAATAAATCTGTCAACGTAACCTGTTCCATATTTATTATTTTTAAGTATTTTAACAAAATTTATTTATTAATAACTCGTCCACCGATAACTCTATTATCGCCTTTATTGTTCAGAGTTTAAGCCTTTTAATTTAACTATGAAATGGAATTCGTTTTTTTAATCTTGCGTACCTTCTCATATAACTATCAAGTACATGGAACCACGTTATATGTATATAATGTTGGTAACAGTGAGTTACGAAAAATAAGGACAGAGACAATTTTTACTTAATAATAAAATAAATATCAATAAAATAAGAACATTAACATTTATATTTTCATATTTGGAGAACATCAAAAACTGAAGTTGTTTATATTTTTATAGTTGCTTGGATTAGATGGATTGAGTAAAAATTTGTTTCTTTACATTACAATCTTCTATTTTATTTATTTGTGAAGACAAAATCCAAATATCCTTTTAATGGTTAAGTATATCCTTCAACGATTCACGTTCCTAACCAGCCAATAATAGCTCACCCTACTTACGTCACTGTTGCTAGGTGTTCTCACCCTAAATCCCCTAGCAACCTCCAGGGAATCGTTTGTACAGGATACATGTTACCTAATATCATAAACTAGGCGGCGAGAGTTCAAACATATTATTTTAATTAAAGTTTCGTAAGACGCTCTGTTTAATTTAGACGTGTAGGTACGCTTACTCACGAGTTAACCACGAAAAGGCAACGTGTGAAACGTGAATTTGTGCTCATAGAATGTGATTTTGAATGAAGTAATAAGGATTTTGCATAAACGTGTGAAATTTTTGAGTCGAGTCTTATGTGCAAGTGCTGACGTACGGTTAGAAGTTAGTTATATTGATTTGTGTACATATTATCCAGATCTTTTTTATTATTAACGCTTCATATTTAAATAATTTGAAATGAATGAGCCCCGACTTTTGTTCTCGGTAATGTCTCAACGTAATCAATTCATTTTGCGACGAAGCTTTCCTTGGATTGCTTTACAAGTATATTTTTTAATAAATGCCGTGGATTAAAACGACCTCGATTTCAAAATTGGTATAATATTATTTGGTATTTCTTCGCCCAATATTTTTAAATATTAAATTAATCTGTCCGCATCAGGTTTACGCTATAACAAAAGATTTATGAATGGACTGGAGGCTTGCTGATTCGGACGGGTATAACTTCGTTTGATATACGTATACTATAATTAAATCCTTTAGCTTTTTTGGAATGACTTTTTCAACGGTCCGTACGAAGTACTGCCGTGCGATTCTGTAAGAGCAAATATCGTCGCATTTTTGACAACATCCGTGAAACAAATGAAGAGATGACAAGAAACGTTTGAAAAGCAACCTTATGTACAAGGGCGATATCTCATAAAGTATTTGACGTTGGTGAGCTCGTCGAAGAATCATTACAGAATCGCACCACACTCGGTGAAGAGACGAGTAAGTTGCTAGTCTGGTGTTAAGCGTCACGCTCGCCCATAACAGCTCAGTGCCATTCAAAATTTTAAACTAATACCGCCTTCAGCTTAAGCCATGGTTTAAACAAAATTTCTATATGAAAATCTGTCAAACCTTTGATTGAAACTCAAGTTAAAAAAAACTTAATAATAACAAATAACTTAACCTTAACTCGAGTTAAAAACCCAAGATTAAAAAGGTATTTTTTTATCGTTTCCGGTTTCTGGTTGCAGGCGATACCTTTTGTCAACATAGGAACATTTCTAGACAACACTAGTTTTTCCATAGAAGTAGGTCTGCGTCTGGGTATCTACAGGACTGAACCACACCTGTGTCACTGCGGAGGTGAAGTAGATCGTTTGGGTCATCATGGTCTATCTTGCCGCCGCAGTTCTGCAAGACTTTCAAGACACGCTGCCTTAAATGACATTATCCATCGGACCCTTGCTACCGTTCACGTGTCGGCTATTTTAGAGCCGAACGGTATTTCACGTGATGATGGCAAGAGGCCTGGCGCTTTAACATTGATTCCGTGGAGTCATGGGAAGCCGCTGGTGTGGGACACAACTTGTGCTGACACACTTGCGCCTTCTTAACTCGAGCCAACTTCACGGGCGGCAGGTGCTGCTGCAGAATCTGCAGAAACCCTCAAACGGAGAAAATATGCTTGTCTTAGAGAAAATTATATTTTTCTTCCGTTTGGGGTTGAAACTATGGGTTCTTGGGGTCCAGATGCACGGCGTTTAGTAAAGAAACTGTCCAGTCACCTCAAAGAAATTACAGGTGACCAAAGAGCAGGTGCTTACCTCGGGCAACGTAGCAGCCTGGCTATTCAACGAGGTAACGTTGCCAGCCTTTTGGGCACTCTACCCGTAGACAGGGGCTTAAAAGCTGTTTTTTTATCTATAATATATCTATAATTTAGAAATATTTTAGTGAATTAGTTTTATTGTAATAGGTTTATTTATTTTATATTAGTAATTAGTAACTTTGTACTTAGATTAAATTAATTAACTATATTAAGCATACATATATTATAAATATTTTCTCTGTTATGAAATAATAATAGTAATAAACACTAAAAAAGTATGTAAAAGCATTCGTAGGCATCACTTGTATTTCTTTTTTCAAGTCGTTACCCAGCCACTTCAACAATTTCTCCAGAAAATCTTAAAAACATTAAAGTCATAAAACTCGCTCAAACCACACTCACGTAACACACACCACGTACACGTAGCATGTAGAGCGTAATTCCGCCGTTACATTATAGACCACGGAGTCGGTATTCAAGCTGAGAACGCACTGTAACTTGACCAGCATTTAGTGTTACTGCTTTAGCACAGAGCAAAACACCCATGGTCTATGTCTCCAACTAGAAAATATTGCAGACGGGATACTCAAGGACTGCAGTATAGAGCTCTACAAAATGGGGACACATCTGCAAGATATTGTTAGGAATTCGCTTGTAAAGAACACCACACTCAACTAGCCAACTAAAATCTAATATTCGTAAATAAACGTAAAAAAAATAGTTAAAAATCTGAAATATCGAACCTATGGTGGTATTTCTCATTATGTATATACTAAAATCCATATTCGTGTAACATTTAGCATGACATTTTCTAGTGCCTGTTTGTCTAGTTACCAATCCGAGATTGAAAATCTGTCGCTAAGGACTTACAGCATGTTCCAGCAGCTGTACAGTCGCCTGCAATAAGATGTATACATTTCACAGTTTTCAAAAGTGCCTCAGCATTCAAATTCAATAAAATTTACATCAAAATTATTCTAAAATGAAGTTATTTATATTATTGTACTGTTAAGAATAATTCTTATCTACATTGTTATATAATCTAGTACAGTATCATAGTTTTGAAAATTATGGATTATTATGAAAATTATGAATTACTACAGTAGATCCAGTTACTATTCTGGATCTTCTGTAGTAACCGCATATAATATGCTATAACATCTAATGACCGCATCATCATTACCGTATAAAATTTATAATTAAAATTAAAAGAAAATATTTTTATAGTATAGGCTTCTGCTCCGTTATGTAAAAATACAATTTTAATTTGCTCATCGTATCAGTTCTTGTTCCTAAAATATACATAAATTATTATAAATGATCAGGACTGCTTAATCAATGAAAATTTACATTATCATAGCCACTGTATGTCAGTGTGCGTGTTTTCTACCGCCTTCCAAAAAGGAGGAGGGTACTCAATTCGACTGTTTTTTATATGTTTGTTACATCATAACTTTCGATAGGGTGAACCGATTCTTAAAATACTTTTTTCTTTGAAAGCTGGTACTTCCCGTGTGGTTCACCCTATCGAAAGATATGACATAACAAACATAAAAAAAATATACAGTCGAATTGAGTACCTCCTCCTTTTTTTGGAAGTCGGTAGAAAATAGGATTTTAGTACCAATTTTAACTGACTTACAATACAACGGTAAGAAACTTATTTAAAAACCTCATGTGTACCAGCAGGGCTATTATGCATCTCAGTTGCTAACAAATGTTGATTGAAATCTTGAAAAATAGCCGCTCTATGTCAATTTTGACATCTCCGGTAAGCAAAAATGATAGTAAGTTGATCACTGAAGCTCATAATAGCCCAGCAGTTGAACGGAATTATGCAACTGCACTAGTTAGTACGATTTATTTCATGGAAGGAAAGCTCTGGACGACTAAGTAATAATACGACAAATTGTGTCTCGTCTGTAGGCCCCGCAGAAATAAATCGAACATGGCGGGCCGCTTGGCTTACGCTTGATGTAATGTTGGTCCGAATCAATTCATTGCCACCTAGCGCCGATTTATGTGCAGTGCGTTTGCAGTCACTCCTGACTGCAATTAAAGTAGCTCTATGACTAAGCTTTAAATTGTTTACAGCAATGTTTTGTATGCTTTTGGTTTTTATTACACTTATGCAGAAGTGCAAGATCGAATGTTTTAAGGGAATTAGAATTATAAAATAAATTATACTCACAGACTCGTAATATGACAGCGATCCTAAAATATCAGCTGTGCGATTCTCTAATGATTTGTCGATGCGCTCGTCGACGAGCTAATCGATGTCAAATACTTTGAGATATCACCCTTGCATACAAGGTTGCTTTTCCAACGTTTATTTTCATCTCGTCATTTGTTTCACGAATGTTGTCAAAGATGCAACGATGTTTGCTCTTAGAGAATCGCATGGCTGGACTGAGTGTTCCTGCCGTGCGATTCTTTAATGATTCATCGATGCGCTCGTCGACGAGATCACCGCGGTCAAACCCTTTGAGATATCGCCCTTGAACATAAGGTTGCTTTTCCAACGTTTATTGTCATCTTGTCATTTGTTTCACGGATGTTGTCAACAATGCAACGATGTTTGCTCTTAGAGAATCACACGGCTGTATGTACTTAAACTTTAACACTAATTTATAAGTACATATTATATGTCATCGTAAACTTATTGTTGTGTAAATTGCCTAATTAAATAAACGTCTTCTTTCTTTAATAAACACTGTAGTGTTACGTTACGACCCCTAGTAATACGCTACCGTCAAGAATAGTGCCTACACTAAATAAGAAAAAAAAATATAGCTCTAGAAATAAATACAGTTTTAATAAACATAAAATATGACCTGGGAAAATCTAACATCACTCTAGCGATGTATGATGTGATCATGTAATATACTGCTACTATGAGCTTTACCTCTTTCTGCTTAATGCATCGAAAGGACTTTCCACATGCAGTCTAACTAAACCGGCCATACCGGATTATGCCCATTATAGGCACACTTTGTACTCACAATTAAATACATATTCCTCAATAGCTTATTGTTTCAACATTGGGGCTTAAGAATAGAACGCCTTTTAGAACGTCAGTCTCACAAGAGTTCCACTCCTTCTTTATCAAGTTAGAACTGTGTCCAGGGTCAAATGTTCATAAGTTATAGTATATTATATACAGAAGTAGGTATATGATTGCGTCAGAAAATCAGCAAAACATATTGTCCCATAGGATAATTTATCAAACTATTAACTTGCAAAAAGGTGCTCAATTTGAATGTATTTTTTTATGTTTGTTACCTAATAACTTTTGACTAGGTAAACCAGTTCTTAAAATTCTTGAAAGCTGGTGCTTTCCATGTGGTCCCATTTAACTTTCATCAAATTCGGTCCAGTAGTTTTTGAGTTACACTCCAATAACTG
The DNA here is from genome assembly GCA_917880725.1 of Selenia dentaria. Taxonomy (NCBI): domain Eukaryota; kingdom Metazoa; phylum Arthropoda; class Insecta; order Lepidoptera; family Geometridae; genus Selenia; species Selenia dentaria. The sequence goes on from OU862893.1 coordinate 24,304,495, forward strand.
TATAGAATGGAACGGTATTTTTTTTTAATTGTACTTGTTTAAATTGTACTTGTTATTAAATTAATTCCTAAATAAATCTTAAATATACAATAAATAATTTAGGATCTATTTTTTTTTGTAGAAAATATACTGCTGGTATTCAATTAAAAAAATCCAAGAGCGTTTGACATTGCTAACCTTATACGGTAATCAAGTCTATTGGATTAATGATAGGCTTTTATTGTATTTAAATTGTCGTGATCATAGTGAATAAATATAAATAAATAATGCTGGAGAATCCACACAGCACCATCTAGCCCCAAAGAAAGCTACTGAAAGCTTGTGTTATGGGTACTAAAAAACTGATATATATAATACATTATATAAGTACATAAATATTTTACTATACATAGAAAACACCCAGACCAACGGAACAAATTTCTGCAGATCGTACACAAATTTGTTTTAAGGCGGGAATCGAATCCACAACCTCTTGCGTCGCAGATGGACTCTCGCCCGCTGCGCCACTGAGGTAGTCATTCTAAGGCGGGAATCGAATAGATGATGTAGTTATCGATCAATATAGATAATATGTATATCTAATATGTATATATAATATGTATATTGGCTTTAAACATTTTTGGTGATTATCTTAAAACACGGTCTGTTCATTATTGTAAGTAATACACAACATTTTATTTTACAGAAAACTAAAATTTTGTATAATAATTTACATTATTTATTTTATCAGTCCCTTCTCAAAGCAAACTCATAAATAATAATTTATTATTCACCGTAACAATTTCGTAACACTTGCTACGATGACACGCTACGGTGCTACGGCGTAGCCTTAAGGCGTTGTTATACCATGTTATACTGTTACTAGATTAGTGAAGACGTGGGATCTTGACCGTGAACGGAATAAGGATAAGCTTAGGCGGGGTGAAAGATAAATATATTAAGAATGAACATAAACATATGTATAAACAATGTGGTAACACGATTTGTATTGAAACCAAACTAATTTACGTATAATATAATTTATGATAGGAAATATTTCTTTGCCTTTGGGGGCTCTAAATTTTCGGGCAATTGCAGTTAATTATCACGCAATTTATATTTCGCACCCGTCCGGCTGCAACAAAAGACGCGCGCGGTCTATAAGTAGCGGCAGCTAACCTTGACACTTGGTTGAGGTTCAGACACGGTATGTACACGCATTTGCGTTATCTATTGTACATATATATCTGTGATTGAAAGCTTATAATAATTAGACATATATCTGACATTCAACTAAATTTTACGTGTACTTTTTGTACAAATTAAAATGAGACTATAAAACTGTGCGTCCGCGTTATTCTATCTAGTATTTTGTTACTAGAAATATAAAAGTTTTTAAAAATTAGGTAGCTTACTAAAATAATTACAGTACAAGTATCACCCAGAGCAGTGAAATTTTTGCGTGCTCCATTCTACTTCTCCCTTCGAGACCTTGCTTTTAAACTTGAACACAGATGTGATTCTACATTTGTTATAAAAACTAATGTGGTTTCCACTCATTATTAATTAGAAATACAGGATTACTCACGTAATATTTATCGGATAGGTCCGATTATAGTTTCGACCACATTCGGTGGCCTTTTTCAAGGAGTGTTCGGGACGCCCGTAATCCCGTATTTCTAATTAGTAATGATTCTACATAGTTGTGTTTTTTGTCAGTAGAAAATGGAACAAGCTCTTTACCCACAATTAATTAAGCACTATGTCTATAACGTAAGTTGTTAATTCACGTTTGCCTGTAATTTTACTGGCAACCATCCTCTTCAAACCGGAACACATTAATGCGAACAATACAATACAACATTTTTTTTAACTAATTGTCATAACTATTATAATAGCATATAAATAACAAAAAAACATTGTATTACAAAAACTGTACAAAAACTCTTTATTGGCACCAAAGAAAATCACAAAATACCCATACTCATACTCATTTATTGATACTGATAGTATACGTCACAGAATTATAATTAGTCACAGTAGAATCATAAGTAAAATACAATTAAAAAATAAAAATTTAAATGAAATAACAAAAGTTATACATTGTGTACCTACATAACAAATTATTAGTAATCTACGGTCTTAGTGGAAGAGTCATGTACTCTTTTTCTATATCGTAGAACGCTTGGTTGATAAGCCAGCGTTTTAGTTTAGCTTTAAACAAGAATATGCTTGATGCCTCAACCACATCTTCGGGAAGTCTGTTAGAAATCATCGGGCCCATGACATGAGTCAACTTCGCAGACTTGGCAAGTGAGTGTAAATAAGGCAACAAGTTAAACACACAGCACAAATTGGCCGTCTTATCGCTAAAAGCGATCACTTCCACACAACCTTTGCATGGATAGCGATTACACTATCGACATGGACGGCCAACGAAACTACTTAAGAGTACAAATAGGTATTGCGGCCGTACTTCCCCGAACAAACTCGTACACGAAGAGTTTACTTCTACTAAAATGAATATCGATACTGCCGTGATATCAGCAGTGAACCAAATTTCTTGTACAACCTGCAAGAGGCGTAGCATCTGATAAAAATATATACTATCTGATCACATCATGTAAATTATCTATCTGATTCCGATTTATTTTATTACGAATTTTAAGATCATTGAAGTAACTATTTTTTTATTTAATATTATTATATAACAGGATACAAAATACAAATATACAAATAAGTTTATTTCATATAGATGTTTGTACAAAATAAATGTATGAATCCATTAATTTCGAACTTGTTTTCACTGTGTTTCGGAAATCAATGGCCTCTCCCATATCAATGACAGCTAAAGTTATGCGAAATAGCAGCAATTACTTGCTGTATTATACAAACATCAGATTTTCAGGATCAGGTCATCAGATCAGGGACTAAAATTTTTATTCGTTTAAGTATATATGTAATTATAACACGACTGAATACTCGCGATTCGCCATATTTGGCCAATAATACAATAGATTTCGCAGAAATCAACCTACTAATCCAGGAACTGCAACGTGTGTGGTTAAGTTGTGTCATATTTAGATTGTACATTAAGGAGCAAGAAGCTCGTTAGCCTTATTTACCCCCAACCCCTTCCCTGAGTACGCTTAAGATCTTGACCTATTTAAAGCCCAACACGTCGCGCCTAGTTAAGTGCGACACTAACGACGTAAAACTTGTTATATCTCACACGTGAGGTAAATGAATGAGCGCTTTACTTGATTTTATGTTTCGCTATCTTGTTACGGGGTTATCTGTTATGTTGAGAAATTGTGTGTGTTTGTGTATGTGTATGTGTGTTAGGGAATGTGTGTATGTGTTAGGGTGTGTGTTGAGTGTACGCAGGGCATGAGTGTGTGAGTGTTTGGTAAACTCACATAGAATGCATAGTAGAAGTTGAATTCCAATTAAAATGCTGTCGTCACCAGCCAATGTTCAACCAGCATTAAATCTCATCTTATTCCAATAAACGGCCAATGTAAAGCGTTTAATTGAATGAAAGGTTCAAGCGAATCGTGAAATACGAACGGATTCCACAGATGCGACAGACGTCCAAATGGCCGTCCGTTAAGCACACTGTATAAAATAATCAGTGCCACAATTCCGCAATAACAATTGCTCAAGGATGAACACTATTAAAATATTCTAATAATACTCTCACTCGATAAAATATGGCAGATACACACATCAATGGTGATACAAATTCAATACATAATCGTCTTTGTTGAAATTATTAATTTTACTTGTTCAATGAACGAGGGCGTAGGTCTCACTTCTTCCGCTTTCTGCTTACACCAAGTGAAGCTTTGAGAAGTTCAATGGATCGTACTACTGAATTTCTCAAGGCACTTGTTCATATAAACCTGAGTTCTTCAACTTTGACTACTTTTTGTTTTATATGTAAATCTAAATTATCGAGGTTTGTGAACGTCACCAACAATCATTACGTCATTTGATGGAGTTGCCCAACCATGAACTACATCCACTGTGGCAAAGGTATCCGCCACAATCATAGGTACAGTTAATGAAGTGTATGCCTCATTACACTCAGCTGGATAAAGGACACTGGTCCGTTCAATCGAATACAGCATAATATGGGAATATCGGAACAATTTTTAACTAAACTCGGTAATTACTGCTTCGACGCTGAATATCTGGCGTTGCAGAAAAGTGATATCACTACTTTTTAGTTCAAATGGTGCAATTCGAGAACGACAATTATTTAAATATACGAATTGTTAAAGTTGAAAAGAAAGCTTATTTCAGACATAAAGATCTGAATAAATACTGACCTAATATATATTATACATTTCAAAAGACACGTATATTTTCTTTATTAAATCTTAGTGTATATGGGTCTTTGTTACCTGATAGTAATTTTTTTATTTTTTATTTCTTTATTCCGTACTCCTATCTTGTTTTTATCACGGTACCAAATAACAGTTAATTTGACGCTCGTAGTTTGTCCAAATAACTAGCCTATCTGGATACCAGATATTGGTGAGAAATCTCCTTCGTCTATGTGTCCATATTTTAAATTATATAACTTATTAATTGCTGAAATATAATCTTCTCTACTATATAAAAATAAGTCGGGTTTTCCTTCCTGACGCTATAACTCCAGAACGCACGAACCGATTTCCACGGTTTTGCATTCGTTGGAAAGGTCTCGGGCTCCGTGAGGTTTATAGTAAAGAACATTTAGGAAAAATTTGAAAAGAAAAGCGGGAAAATCTTTTTTCACATACAGCGCCATCTCTGATACATAGCATGTACTACAAACCAATATTTTAAGTAGATGGCGCCAAACAAAATGTTACATAAAACGAAGCCATCTGGTGGCGAAACGGAGTTCGCAGGGTTTGCTAGTATGTAATATTTTTTCGTGATTATAGTAGTGTTGATTGAAATAATCATAATCTCACCCGTAGGACGTCTACTGCTGAACATATGTCTCCCCCATTATTTTCTAAAAGGACCGGTTGGAAGCGGCCTGCATCCAACGTCGTCCTGCGACCTTTATCAGGTCGTCTGTCCACCGTGTCGGTGGATGACCTACGCTGCGCTTGCCGGTCCGTGGTCTCCATTCCAGAACCTTCCGGCCCCATCGGTCATCTGCTCTGCGTGCTATGTGCCCTGCCCACTGCCACTTTAACTGGCTAATCTTCTGGGCTATGTCGGTGACTTTCGTTCTTCTACGGATCTCCTCATTTCTGATTCAATCACGTAGAGAAACCTCGAGATAATGCTGGCATTTATTCACACCTTAACTCCAGAGAGTGGAGAGTGGGAGTAAATTAGGCTTATTGTGTTTCTATTCTACTATGTGGATACCGGTTTGTAAAAAAGATCAGCAGCCAGTTGAAAGCTAGCCCATGGTTGTTGCTCAAAAACGGCAACCGGTCCGCCTAACAGAAAGTCACTAGTGGCATTTGGAACATTCAGTTCCAAATGCCACTAGCGATCACTGGTCTAGGTAGTGACTGCAGTAATATTTCCTTGACCTAGTTGAACAGCTGAAATTGACGAGGCAGTATCAACAACGATTAAGACAAGCAGTCGTTGGGTTGAATAATTCTTGTTAAAGTACTAATACCCGCATTTTGTTCTGTACGTGACCGGTTGGTACAGAAACCTGCCAAATCCATTCAACACGCTATCAGCTACATTGTACCGGTTCAGTTTTATGCTTTTCAACAAAGAGCTCACGAACACAAAGTGGTGTTTCCAACACTGCATACGACATCTCAATCTAATTCAGAAATGAGAACAGACCGCTGAATTCAATTACGCCTTTTTACTTTCAGAAACAGCCTAGACTTGTTTGTTTATTTCTCGTTTAAAATTAGTAGGACTAGCGCAACAGACAGACACAGTGTATCAATTATTCAGTAAAGCAACTTCACAGGGCAAATATATTAAGGGTGTGAAAGAGAACGGACAGAAAAAGTAATCATAAGTTATCTTAAGTTAAAAAATATCTAACCTATGCATTTTTACGAGAATGGAGATTTTTGTATTGTTCTTGGAATATTTGGCATGTAAGGGGCAAGCCAACATCTTTTGACCCAAGTCAACCTCACCTGCACGCGGTGCATCCTGCTGATCGACGAACGAGGCTCTGACAACCGACCGATGGCGGTATACCCATCCCAACAGGCGTCGCTAAATGCAACAGGCTGGTGACGGGCAGCAGCGTCACCGGTGCGAGAAGCTACGCCCTGCGATCGCCAACCCGCCTGCCCAGCGTGGCGATTACGGGCAAACTCCTCCAATGCAGGACAACAAAAAGTCACGGCCCCTAGTTCCCGGCGGCCCTGCTATTCCTGGTCATGGTGGCGACCATGGTAACGGCGGGGCGAGGGGTGCTAAGAATCTCCGGGCTACGGGAGGCCACCACAAACAACTGACCCTGGCGACGTATAACGGACGCACGTTAAGGCTTGACTCGCATCTGGCGCAACTAGAGGTGGAACTTGGGAAAATTAGGTGGCACATACTGGGGTTGAGTGAAGTCCGAAGAGAGGGGGAGGACACCTTAACCCTAGAATCGGGCCACCTTATGTACTTCCGAGAGGGAGACCAACAATCCCAAGGTGGCGTTGGGTTTCTGGTAAACAAGTCCCTTTCTGACAACGTTGTGGAAGTGTCCAGTGTGTCGAACAGGGTAGCGTACCTTATTGTAAAGCTCACCGAGAGGTATAGCCTCAAGGTGGTGCAAGTGTACGCACCGACCTCGACACACTCGGACGATGAAGTGGAGGATATGTTCGATGACATATCGAGGGCCCTCCACTTCACTACAAAGACCCAGTACACCGTTGTCATGGGGGACTTTAACGCTAAAGTGGGAGTACAGAATTTCGGTGAATCGGTAGTAGGATGCCATGGCTTTGGACGCAGAAATCATAGGGGGCAAATGCTCGTCAACTTCCTCGAACGGGAGGGGCTCTTCTTGATGAACTCCTTCTTTAAGAAACAGCCCCAAAGGAAGTGGACGTGGCTAAGCCCCGACACTAGGACTAAAAATGAGATTGACTTCATCATGACGAATAAAAGGCACATATTTAGAGATGTCTCCGTGATCAACAGGTTCAATACCGGTAGCGATCACCGACTTGTCCGAGGCTCTCTGAATATCAACTTCAAGGCGCAACGTGTCCGTCTGATGAAGTCCAGGCTCCGACCAACACTGCTCCAAACCATTGCAGGATCTGAAACATTCCAGCTAAACCTGGAGAACCAATTCGCTGCCGTGGAAACCACCACAGACGTAAACCAGAACCTCGAAAATGTGACTCGGGTCCTCAGGGAAGAAGGAACGAGATTTTGTTACATGCAGCGTAAGGGCAAGAAGTCCAAGCTTTCAGAAAAGACTTTGGGGCTAATGAAGGAACGACGTGAAAACCCACCCATCACTTCGTCAGAAAAGCGGACTCTAAACCGAGAGATCAACAAGAACGTACGACACGACCTCCGGTGCTTCAATACTCTTTCGATCGAAAGAGCGATCGAGCAGAATCGGGGGTCAAAGGTGTTCGTACAATCTCTTGGAAGAAGCCACCTGACGAAGTTGACCACAGCTAGTGGAGAAGTTGAAAGAAAAAGATATTAACTTAAATCTACATGAAACCTCCGGCACACGTCATCGGATATCCACGAGTTGATTATTTTTTGTCACTTTCTCCTCTTCATTACCTTAAGAGTATCAAATCCAATTTCGGATATTTTGATATTTCCAAAAGTAATGTTATATTATTTAACTTCGACAGGATTTTATTATTTAATAATTTTAAGATTATACTCGCGTCTGTGTTCATATTTAATTACCAAATGATTAAAGTTATTAAGTGCATTCACACATAAAAAACCTAATTAAAGATTATGGCTTCTTACTTGCAAGGGAAATAACTTCATTCGAAAAGCAGTCGCCCTTGTTAGCACTTCGCTCTAAATAACGAGCATACAAACTAAGTTTCTTGTTATGTAACACAGTCCCTATTAAATGCCTAACTTCCCACTTAAACTAGCTGAAAACTGGTGAACCACTCATATGTATTTATTTAAATACACAGAAGGTGTATTTTACTAAATTCATTATTACAGAGATTTAATCTCAAGCCTTGGTTTAAGTACCGCCCTAATTCTTAAAACTAAAATCGAAAGACCTCTACAACAGTCTTGTACTACTGACTTAAACCAATAGCTTTAAAATTGTTGTTAAGTAGTGTTGTGTACTTGCGTGTTGTTATTTATGAACAAATTTGAATTTTGACACAAGGGATGTCGATAGGATAATCAATAAATTGAAACCCATCGACAATGCAAGATTATTTTGATATCGTCCGGATAATCTCGGTTTAATACCGACCAGTTAACACCATTAACCTTTGCCCTTGTACCACAATACAAATAATTTAATACAGACGAAATTACAGTTATTCAATTATATATGATGTCGAGGCTCCCTTTTATCTTGGTAATTGAATTATGGTGTGTAATTTATGATGTAAAAATGTGAAGGTAACTACTTATTTCTAAATGTTACTTAAATTTAAGCTGTGTTAATTTTATGTTGTCACAATTTCATGATTTATTATATTCTCCTAAGAGTAATAAATCATTACTTTTATTGAGTAAGCATTCCCTAAAATTCATTTAGATCCGTGGATTATATTAATTCACGTCCAATTGAATTTAAATTATATATTATAATGTAATGTGTAATTATATGAGTGATACAACCAAACACAAGAAATAAAATGAACAATACAATAAAAATATGATTATGACAGAAGTAATAAAACACTCATTAAAATATTACTTTACAACAACAATTTTTGATACATTTAATGAATGTTCTACCCTTTCAAATGCATAAAAGATACCATTACTCACAGACAAAGCTCAGAAGGGTTTATAATATTAATAATAGAATAATGAATATGTTCTTCTATGCTAAGTTATACTAGAATTCGATTTAAACTAACTACATAAATATTGGAAAACATTTAATTAATTGTGTATTGGACTAGTGGAGAAGTCGTTGCTTCGAAGCCGGCAGTCCTTTCGGAAGTGGAGAACTTTTATGGCCGATTATACGCATCGCATGCATCTCGACCTGATCCCGAAAATGATCCTAGAGCCACGTTAACACGCCATTTCACCGAAGACTTGCCAGAAGTCAGTATTGGCGAAATCGAGATCGCTCTTGGACAGCTTAAAAATGGAAAAGCCCCTGGAGAGGATGGCGTTACAACAGAGCTACTAAAAGCAGGAGGTAAACCCGTACTGAGGGAGCTCCAGAAGCTTTTTAACGCTGTCCTGTTCGAAGGGAGAACTCCAGAGGCGTGGAGTAGGAGTATGGTCGTCCTGTTCTTCAAAAAGGGAGATAAGACCCTGCTGAAGAACTATCGACCCATATCCCTTCTAAGCCACGTCTATAAGCTGTTTTCAAGAGTGATCACGAACCGTCTTGCGCGTAGACTCGACGAATTCCAACCACCGGAACAGGCTGGGTTTCGGAGCGGATACGGCACCATAGACCACATTCACACAGTGCGGCAGATTATACAGAAGACCGAAGAATATAATCAGCCCCTGTGTCTAGCATTCGTGGACTATGAGAAGGCCTTTGACTCGGTTGAAATCTGGTCTGTTCTGGAGTCCCTGCAGCGTTGCCAGATAGATTGGCGATACATCCAAGTGATGAGATGTCTTTACGAAACCGCCACCATGTCCGTCCAAGTACAGAATCAGCAAACAAGTCCCATACCGTTGCATCGAGGAGTGAGACAAGGGGACGTTATTTCCCCGAAATTGTTTTCAAATGCAATGGAGGATATGTTCAAGACGCTGAACTGGAAAGGACGTGGCATTAATATCAACGGCGAATACATCTCTCACTTGCGATTTGCTGACGATATCGTCATCGTGGCAGAGACGCTGCAGGACCTGCAACAGATGCTGAATGACCTGGCTGACTCTTCTATACGCATCGGCCTACGGATGAACTTGGACAAAACCAAGGTCATGTTCAACGAACATGTTCTACCGGAACCGATTGCGATACATGGCGCCGTTCTCGAAGTTGTTCAAAAATATGTGTACCTCGGGCAGACATTGCAGTTGGGAAAAAACAACTTTGAGAACGAGGTGAATAGAAGAATTCGGCTGGGCTGGGCAGCGTTTGGGAAGCTACGTCGAGTCCTTACTTCGCCGATTCCACAGTGCCTGAAGACGAAAGTCTTCAATCAGTGCGTCCTACCCGTCATGACATACGGAGCCGAAACGTGGACACTGACGGCTCGAATGGTCCACAAGCTCAAGGTCGCTCAGCGGGCTATGGAAAGGGCTATGCTCGGTGTTTCTCTGAGGGATCGCATCAGAAATGAAGTGATCCGTCAGAGAACCAAGGTCATCGACATAGCCCACCGGATCAGCAAGCTGAAGTGGCAGTGGGCTGGCCATATTAGCCGTAGAACCGACAACCGTTGGGGTAAACGAGTTCTAGAGTGGAGACCGCGTCTCGGCAAACGTAGTGTAGGACGTCCTGAGGCACGGTGGAGTGACGATCTGCGCAAGACGGCTGGCAAAAACTGGATGCGAGAAGCCCAAGATAGACCTAAGTGGCGTGCAATTGGAGAGGCCTATGTCCAGCAGTGGACTGCTACAGGCTGATGATGATGATTGGAATATTTTACATAGTATCACCCCCTTCGATCTCGGTAGAAGTGTATAAACACTCACTTGTCGTCAGTTATGTTTTAAGACCAATATAATATGAGGCGTGCCGATTGCCATTCTATTCTTTAGTGTACTTTCCCGACTTGAATTTGGAAGGATATGATAAATTCCAGTTTGTAAACCAGGAGCTGTGCGGTATTACAGCTTTTGACTTGGGAACAATTCGGTACAACTTTTATATCTTTTTATTTCTGACGTGTTACCTATTTTTTTAATGGGATAGGTTAGCAAACGAACAGGCGGGTCACCTGATGGTAAGTGATCACCGTCGCCCACGGACATCCGCAATAGCAGAGGTCTCGTTGCCTGCCTTTGTGGATGGAATAGATGTGGTGAGCGGGACAGGGGGAGGAGTAAGGAAGAAGGAGAGGAGGTCTTTCGAACCTTCTTCATCTCGGCCGGAAGATCTTGGTGTTTAAACCACAAATTGATAAGAGGCATTGGATTTAAAACCCATTTTTAGGGTTCTGTACTCAAAGGGTGAAACGGGACCCTATTACTAAGAATCCGCTGTCCGTCTGTCTGTCTTTCCGCCTGTCACCAGGCTGTATCTCATGAACCGTGATAGTTAGGCAGTTGAAATTTTCACAGATAACGTATTACTGTTGCCGCTATAAACAGGATAAAATAAATTTTAAGGGGGCTCCCATACAACAAACGTGATTTTTTGCTCGTTTTATAGATAATGGTATGGAGCTCTTCGTGCGCGAGTCCGACTCGCACGACTTTTTAAGTTATTGTGAGTAAGATGTATACAACCAACTTGAAGAAAGTATTGACTAATGCTATACGCTAATAATATGTAGGTATACATGAAAAAAAAGTTAACCTAAAGCTTTTCTAGTATTTGCTAATGTATTACCACGCTATACAGAAAATATTAAGAAACATTGCAATACAATTTTACTATCTAAGTCAATGGTTGAAAAAAGAGGCCTACTGGGACATAGTTACACTGTGCCTCTCACACAAAGTTTCGCAAACAGTTCGGTATACGTGAAATAGGATTTACGCTACTACTAGTATTCACAAACCGTGTAGCCTTTTTGGTTGTTACACATTTTTGTACGATTACGCAATGTTACCTAAGTTTAATTCTCACATTTTCTGTTACTGTTTTGGATTCAGTTTTGGAATTTGCAAGTACTTTCGCTACAACTGTAACATTAAGAACTTGATTTACTTCATCAAGACAAATACCTGCCAGCAATTTTTATCACGTACATATCTTGTTACAACAACATTAAATTTAATTCAAACAACACTTTACTTTTCTAAATTTATTTTCGTGGACAGAGCTATATAATAAATCAATGGGATCACTCTAGTGAAATAATTGTAATGTTATTAAAACTTTGAAGACACGAGACTAATAAAATATTAAAACAATTCATACATTCTTTCTTTTTATTAGAAAACGTTTCGTAGCTTCAATGGGAATCCTTTTCTAAATTAGACTGTTAGGAGTAAAATCTTTATACTTAAAATAAATACCTTCTCACCATAAGATTATTTAACAAGATTTCCGCCCCCTGTTTTCGCCGGAAATTAACGGTTTCTCAAAATAGATGTTTTCACGGAAAGCACCGGAAACACCCCCTCTTCCTATAAATAGAAGAAACAAACGTAAGCTGGCAGTTGTTTTAATCTTTATGTATAAATAACGGTAGGTATAGTTTTTTGTTTGCGAATTTTGTGGGCGAAGACAAAAGGCAGAAGCTACTAAGTCCACGGCAAAATCATACTTAGAACGAAAAGACGGTAATCGTTAATCAGATACAATATTATAAATGAAAAAGTGAGTTTAACCCTTTAGGTAGCTTAAAAATAAAAATATTTTGGCGCCAAATCGAATGGGAAAGCGCGCGAAAATTCACTATTTAATAAATTCGCTTGCGCCGCAAACGTTTGCAGGACTAAAATCGTAGTGAAACAGCTATTTGTTCTATTTTATATCTGTAAACGGCGTAAATTTACACTGGTTACCCAGTACACCCTTAATATATTATTATGTTATCTGTTTCTTTTTAGTCAAATTATAGAGGTAAAGTCAACCGAAAAAATACATAAAACTAAAAAAAAATAACAAATTAAATAAATTCTACAAAGACCAATTTTATCTCTCAAGCAGGTGTAAAAGAAGTAAACATACAATCACAACGGTATAATAGACTTTGAAAATCTATACTACCTATTTTATAAATTATCCATTATAAATCCACAAATTGTCATACAAACATATACTCTAACCCTAACCAAATAGATCTCAAAATCGTAGTCCCACTCGTTATCAAAACAATATGGCGGCTGCCTTTATCAAATTACGGGAATTGCTCACAAAACCATAATATAAGAGGATTATAAGCTTTTTCTTAGGTTTTTACCTCGAAATGGTACTTATTCACGAAAACAATACACTAGCACATGCACACCTGCGAAAGTTTAAAAGATATGGTATCGACGCCCATTGTTTTTTTTACTAGCCTACTGATAACCAAAATAATTTATATTTCTATGTAAAAATGATTTCTAGGTGCTTATTAGTATTAAAAAAACCGAAATGTATTATATATTTGAACAGTTAACGTTTATGTTCAGTCCTGATATGGGTTTTGACTGCGGTACACCGGTGTACCAGCGCCGCTTTGTGCAATGTATAGATTTGGCCACCGGTGTACCGGCGCGTGTTTGTAGGTTAACTGAAATAATAACGTAACATTCACACACTTACTCACCCCCACACTAGGGTTCCCCGTGTCACGGTAACACACATATACATATCACACACATCAAACATGCAAAAACACAATCATTTACGCTCATCACACAAACATTTACTCCGGCCAAGGATTAAACCTGGCACCACTCACTTTGAAGCCAGGATCACTACCAACTAGGCTAATAATGTCGTTTGTAGGTTTGTTAACTTGATTGTGGTTATTTGGTTAAACAAAAGAACTTGATGAAACTTGGCATAGAGATAGCCGGTAGCCGGAAAAGGGAAAATGTTTAATCCATAAAATATTCGTGTTTTACACGGTTATTTTTCAATATTTGTGACGACTTATCGTAACTGGCTTTAATCCCTATCGATATGAAACGAGAACAAATGCGTGCCAGCTTTTTTACATCTGCGTATTGCAAATAATGAGAATAAATTGAAAACAAAAGAGTTGAAAATGATTTTATTACATAATGCACACCATTATAACACAGAATGCACACCATTATAACACAGATTAGAAAACAGGAATAAATATTGGAATTAATTTTTACAAACTAAAACCATTAATGATTGAATGGCTGCAGAATAAAGTCTATGCACAAATAGAAAATATGCTCGTTTAAATCCGATAACACTCCATGTTAGTTACACACACACGTGCGCGCGCGCTCGCACTGTGCGTGTGCGAGCGCAGTAGGCAGGGCTTCAACTATAGTAAATAAGTTTACATATGTATGAAGAATCAGTTCAGTTCTCGAAGTTTTTGACGAGTACATCTACCTGGGACAGACAGTCAAACTAGGCAAGTCCAACTTCGAGAAAGAGGTCAATCGTCGAATCCAACTCAGCTGGGCAGCGTTCCGCGAATTGAAACTTCGCGAAGTCTTCTCGTCAAAAATACCTCAGTGCCTCAAGACAAGAGTCTTCGACCAATGTGTGTTACCAGTGATGACTTATGGCACTGAAACGTGGTATCTTACTATGGGACTCATAGATAAGCTCAAAGTCGCACAACGAGCTATGGAGAGGGCTATGCTCGGGGTTTCTCTACGTGATCGAATCAGAAATAAGGATATCCGTAGAAGAACGAAAGTCACCGACATAGCCCAGAAGATTAGCCAGTTAAAGTGGCAGTGGGCAGGGCACATAGCACGCAGAACAGATGGCCGATGGGGCCGGAAGGTTCTGGAATGGAGACCACGGACCGGCAAGAGCAGCGTAGGTCGTCCACCGACACGGTGGACAGACGACCTGATAAAGGTCGCAGGATGACGTTGGATGCAGGCCGCTTCCAACCGGTCCTTTTGGAAAATCATGGGGGAGGCCTATGTTCAGCAGTGGACATCCTACGGCTGAGATGAAGATGATGATGATGTATGAAGAAGAAATAACCATTTTCTATTTGTATTGCATGCTTATAAATCTGTAAAAAGCAAGAATTTTAATTAAAATTTATTTTTCTTCAGAACAGACCCAACGCCTGTGTGAAGTAACCGCGGATCGTCTGCAGGTGTGACCACAATTCACTATCTCACGGACACTGACCACGACCCCTACGACCGGCGGCAGTCTACATCAGCCCTAACATCTCACCCTCAATAAGTGGTATGTTACGTGTGGATAGAGTCATAGAAACTTGAATTTAATAATAGGCATTCGTTTTCTCCATATCAGTGATTGCCGAGAGCCCGTAGATGCCGATGCACACTCGCCCAGAAGATGAGCATTAGATTCGCCGAAACCTGGATCAACGTATCCGATCTCTAACGTGTTTTGCCGTTCAAAATATTTAATTTAATATGTGTCAAACTCACGAGAATTTCAATATAAAATGTATTATTTCCACAAAAATCATTGTAAGATAAAAATAGTACACTTGTAGTACAGCAATAATACTTACCAATGCAAATTCAATGGCTGACAATCACATAGCTGTATACTGTACCTTATTAGGTACAGTATAGTTTTGTCCAACTTATCTGGTATGAGATACCTATCATATGTGACTTGATTTGAGTGGAGATAAAATTTAGTCTATGTTTCAGACAATCAAACCTCCTTCTCTGTCCTCAGTCGTTCACTCTGGAAAGAGTGGTCGTGAAGAATGCATTTTATTTAAATTAAATTGCATGTTATATTATGCAATGCATTTTATTTAAATAATGCAGCCCTCGCGATGCACTTCACGCGTTGTGTTCGTTGTTTCGGGTGCTTTGCATGTTGCAGTTTATAAGGTCTGTCCAACGCGTAGGACAGATCGACCGCGTGACTATTTGCCTTCTACTTTCCCCTGGATTACGAGTCGTTCCATGGTCGAGGTTCTTATCGAACAAAGTGGCCGAAGTATTTGAGGCTTAAAATTTTCACAGTCGACGATGAATTCTTCTTCGTTTTCAGTTCATCCAAGGTAGAGATGTTGGTCAGCAACGCTCCAAGAGATTCGTAGCAGACACCGCCAGCACTACATTTCAAATGCATCGATTTTAGGTCAGCCTTTCGAATCGTCTATCAAATCCAATCCCATCAGACCTACTTGCTAGTACATTATTATTCCAGATCGGATCATGACTGTAGAGATGACCTCTGACTAACAACACAGATACCTGCCACACGTTTTTAATGCAATTAAGTGAGCTGGGAAAGTTGTGAGTCTCATGGTAAGCATTACGCTTGCCCAAGACAGTTGCAGTGCCAGACCTTAGAACTGTTGTTTTGCCACTGTGAAACATTGATTGGTGAGTCTTTTTGGCCCAGTAATTTCACTTGTTATAGTTCAGTTCTTAAGGTAACAGTAATGCTTGCACTGCACAGCTGCGCGGCAATATATGTGGCACTGAGGTGGTACCAACCAAGGCGGTCTCTTGCACAAGGAACCTACCACGCAGTAATTCAGATCCCGGAGATATTCGTAACAGCAGACGCAATATTTTCAACTCCGTATTCTATTTACAAATATGAAAGAGATAAATATTGAATATTCATTTACATATTTGGTGTATCAAAATGACTTTAAGATAAATTTAACACGTTTGAGTTAAAAAGTGTAAAAAGTTTCAAAATCCCTAAAAGGCCATAGGCGCAATGGTTTAATATAAATAAATAAATCAAAAAGTAGAACTGACACTTCCGCACGTAACCTTACAAACTACCAAATACTTCTTATACCGTATGTACGTTAGTTTTGATAAACAGTTAATAGTTAGTTTATTTATTTAATATTATTACTTACTACTACTCGATTGTAATTTTTAAACTTTCGCGATTTGAACTCATAGTTATATTATATTAACGGGGCTTAATCGCGTTAGTAATAGTATTTATTTACCTCGACGCTTCGATCAAGTTGCATTGATCGTGGTCACTGGATTGAACTTCACGACCCCAAAATCCTCTCTACGGAGCGTCACTATTACTCGAGAATGGTACGTGAAGCGGTTGAGATTAAAAAACACCGTAACTTCAACCGGGAGGATGGTTTCAAACTGGCGGCAACATGGAATCCAGTGATTAAAAAGTGTTCCCGTCGCGATTTATCCTCAGAAAAATCTGTCGATATCGTTAGTGTTGTGTGTCGGGACAATGACTTTTGACAGGCCTGTTGGTCTAGTGGTTAGTGACCCTGACTGCTATGCCGGAGGTCGTGGGTTCGATTCCCACCCAGAACAAATGTTTGTGTAATGAGCACGATTATTTGTTCTGTGTCTGGGTGTAATTTATCTATAATATTTATGTATTTAGAAATATATAAGTATGTTTATCAGTTGTCTAGTACCCATAACACAAGCTCTGCTTAGCTTGGGACTAGATGGCGTTGTGTGATAGTTGTGGAATATTTATTTATTTATTTATTTATAACAACTGTTGGGGGTATATTAAAAAGTATCTCCATACTTCAAGACAGTGACACCCGCCTCTTCAGTCCGCTCGTGACCACGATCAATGCAACTTGATCGAAGCGCCGAGGTAAATAAAAACTATTACTAACGCGATTAAGCCCCGTTAATATAATATAACTACTACTCGATTTAATCTATTGGTTCTATTTCCATACAAATTGGGGCCAAAACAATAGCCATTTTCACAAACTCGTTGGGCATGTTTTCATAACGATATATAATACCACTAGAATGCACCAAAATGTATAGACAGTATAAACAAAGTTAACTTTCTAATTAAACTACCAACTAGCCAGACATACTCTGTAAGTGACAGCTTTAATTTGCAGTGTGAAAAGCTTTGCAATCACGAATTATTATGTAAGAATGCCTGACAAAACAAGCTACGTGCTATTCTCTAACGGCCCGTCCCAATAATCTACCTATCGCCGGTTTACCTTACTAGAGTTACGGCCGTTTTCAATAAGCTATCTATCGCCGGTTTACCCTACTAGAGATAGATATTTGACACTATTTGTATGGAAGTTATGTCAAATTTCTATCGGTAGTAAGGAAAACTGTGGATAGATAGACTATTGGAATCCCCCATAAGAGCTAACATCGTTGCATCTTTGACAACATCCCTGAAACAAATGATGCGATGACAAGAAACGTTGGAAAAACAACCTTGTGTATAAGGGCGATATCTCATAAAGGATTTGACATCGTTGAGCTCGTCGACAAGCGCATCGACGAATCACTAGAGAATCGCACGGCAGGTTACATGAAATTTATTAGGTTATTATTTACAGGAAGAGTTCTGCCCGCGGCTCCACTCACGCGCATTGTGACTACCGCTCAAGAATTTGTAAGGCATAGCCCCTCAATCCTTGGATGACCCTTGACAACAGCCGTGCGATTCTCTAAGAGTAAACATCGTTGCATCTTTGCCAACATCCGTGAAACAAATGATGAGATGACAAGAAACGTTGGAAAAACAACCTTATGTACAAGGGCGATATCTCATAAAGTATTTGACATCGGTGAGCTGGTCGACGAGCACATCGGCGAATCATTAGAGAATCGCACAGCTGAGAGACGCGTTCACAAGTCCATAATCTTTATGAGAACTGGCTGTTATCGTGGCACGAAATATAAGTCTTCAACATACACTTTCTGTATAAATTACAACTCGTCGTTCTGTAGACCTTGCGAGCACAAACTTTCTTCTGTGGGCTTATCACAAAATAAATACCTAAGTAAAAAAAAATATAAAAAATCTTTTTACTGTTTATTGCTTAAATGTTACAAATGAAATCAATGAGACTAACCAAAATCTTATATTTAAAATAATACCATAAAATTATTTTAATTTTATTAAATTAATTAACGTGTCGTGCACGTAAAACAGTACGAACTGTCATTTATCTAGGACAGCCGTGACACTGATGCTCTGCCGGCGTACGTATTTCCTTGCAGCTATGACCCTGGGTCTTCAAGCGGGGCTAGAAAAGCATCTGTCAGGTCATCATAGGGGTGGCGATTAGTATAGCTTACGACTGCACTAATGGTCATTCCTTCTTGATTCCATCTTCGCTTTCCATCAGGCGAGAGGGAGTCACTTTGAGGAACCACTATAAAAAAAAGATAACTCATTGTTAGTACGACGAAGCGTGACATGTTGACGCTTTCGGTACGAATACATTTGCGCAAATTGTTGGAAGACGGACAAATTTCCCCTTTTCACTCAAAATGCCTTCAATGAAAAATGGCGATCACCAAAAAATCTACGGAATTGTAGAAACTATATACGGATTTTTTTTAAAGATTAGTTGTAAAATACAACCTATCGACTATATAAACGAGTACCAACATCCAAACGGATGAAAGCAAATTTGTCGAGTTATTGCAGAGACTTTGTTCGCTTCGCTCACGCGGTCAACCAGCCGTGCATTTCTGTAATGATTCACCGATGAGCTCACCGATGTCAAATACTTTACTAGATATTGCCCTTGTAAATAAGGTTGTTGTTTCCAACGTTTTTGTCATCTAGTCATTTGTTTCACGGATGTTGTCAAAGATGCAACGGTGTTTGCTCCTAGAGAATCGCACGACTGCTGTCTATTGAGGTTTAAAACGGTCAGACAGCATCAAGTTAGTAAAAGAGTCCCGAAATTGTTTCGAACGGATCCTTAGAAATATAAAATCCGACTGAGTTGTTACAAAAAAAACGCAAGTTAAATTTTGATTGATATATATAGGGATAGCTATAGCGTGTTTTTGTTAATAAAATTAAGTAACAACACAGACAATTCGTGCGCCTGATATTGAGCACTACGCTTGCCCAAGACAGTTGCATTGCCACCCAGCTTAGAACTGTGGTTTTACGTGGCACTGTACCGCTTTCGTCACCCCAAGATATTGAGTTTTGAGTGTCTTTGGCCCAGTACTTCCACTTGCTGCAGTGCCCTTCAACCCTAACACAGTAATGCTTGTGCACTATGGCTTTGCGGCAGAATATATCGCACTGCGTTGCACTGGTACCAACCAAGCCCGGACCAAGCAAGGTCGCATTTCCTAGCCTCTTATAATTCGTATGCCGTAGGCAATATTTTTATTGGTATTGCAATATGGTGACACAGGGGCAATATTGACTGCAAAAAAAGATCACATTATCTTACGAGTAAGTCATTCCCTATGATGTAATTTCCCTGTGTGATTACGCTTATGATGTAACTACGCTGTTCAGGCTGTAGGAAGGTCCTAAGTATATCCAAAGTTTTTAGCAAAACAATTCTCGCAACCCCCGTTAGGCAGGTACATATCTCTAAGCCCGTAGACTATATGTGTGGTTATATTACTTATGACACGCTTCAACACTGCTAGTAACATTAATGGGGGATCCCAATAATCTATCTATCCACGGTTTTCCTTACTACCTATAGAAATTTGACATAACGTCCATACAAATAGTGTCAAATATCTAACTCTAGTAAGGTAAACCGGCGATAGATAGATTATTGAGACGGGCCGTTAAGGTTAGTGTGCGTCAAACCAGTGGGCCGAGCACGAAAATCTGTTTATGTGTAACGTAATCGCACCGTTAATGTATTTAGTACAAACTATAATTTATCTAGTACATTTGTGTCACAGATAACTCATAGTTTGTACTGAATACGTAAACATTACGATAACGTTACACTTAAGCAGATTTTCGTGCTCGGTCCACAGCAGCCAAGCGTCAAGTGACCGCGAAACCCCGTCCTATGCAGACATTACAACCAAAAAGGACATATAAATATGAAGAGTTTATTTTGAAATATAGTACTGTCTGTCTTTATAGATTCTGCTACAGCCCTTCATAGCGTTCAGCCTCCAACTATCAATCAACTAGTAGTGTGCAAGCATAGCTGAGTGAATTAACTCTTTAACTCTTTATTGTAACACCACAGATGAGAATGTACTACATCTGAAAGACCGTTTCACTAGCTATCCAACGAGACATGGTCTATTCCAGAACAAGTTCCGTAACATGGTCAAAACAACCGTAACAAGCCCGCAGCCAAACTATCGCAGTAGTTATTTCTGATTTGCGAGTTTCTGAAATGTCGCAAGTGATTTCTGAATACTACATCTGGAAGATCGTTTAAGTAGCTATCCAACGAGGTATGATTCTTTCCAAAACAAGTCAAATCCACCGGAATAACACACCCGCCACACGCGACATCTTAATTTGGTCGGTTTATAATGGCTGCTGAGTTTGGCTGCCAACTTCACACAGGTCAAATATATGTTACAAATTATGAAATAAGAATATATTAATAATACGCTCAAAAATATAGGGTCACAATGGGCGGTCTTATCGCTCAGAGCGATCTCTTCCAGACAACCATGCACGTAAAAATAAGTAAATAGACATACACTTATAAAGGCGGTGGTGTATAAAACAAGTGTACTAATACTATATATATCCATACATACACATTTACATACTATATACACTACATATAGCAAAACTCAAGAATATAACTAAAAAAATTACATATAATTTAAACAAACTATACTTATATAATTATACTATACATATATACTAAAAAATATATACATAACTTAGCATACTAGACATATACCATTTAATTATTATAACAAAGATAGTGAGTTTGCAGTTAGTAATTTCGCGAAGTAAAATGCTTTGACACGATGTTTGAAGATGTCCAGAGAGGGCGCGTATCTAATTTCGTAGGGTAAAGTGGTCCATAGACGAACAGCTTCAACACAAAAGGAGGAACCAAAAAAAGTGGTGCTGTGTATCGGGGTACTTAAGATTAAGTTCTTTCGTAGAAAAATAGAGCTTCCAACATGTAAATTTTAACATTTTCCTGAAGATAGCGTGGGAATGAGGGATTGAACAATATAGTATAAAGTAGGCACAATATATGAGCAAAAAATTGGGCTGGCCTGGCAAGTTTCAGAAATCTTTAAGAAGGTACTGCGTGAATCATGAATCTTTAAGAAGGTACTGCATGAAATCAAATAAACTTCACAACTTCCTCAATTTCCATAATTGTTCCTTACAAAAATATTACTCGGTCCCTCCATAACTAGACATGTGTGTCCAATATTAATGTTAACTGTTAATTTATTATACATTTAACTAAAATATGTTTTTATAACCTTGTGTTTTTTGACGCGCACTGGCTGTAGAGTATTCACCTCGAGGATAAAGCCTGTTTTCCTCTTGGGCGGCTCTAACCCCTCGCTTTACTCAGGACTCATCAGAAAATAAAAAAAAATACAGAAATATAGTCTCTTAAATTGTACAAACAATTACTTAGTAAACTTCATTTATCATACTCAAAAGCTAATTTTCGAATAACAAGCATCGTTAACAAGCATCTAAGAAACTTTAAGGCGCGCTCGTACCTTGATTAAACAAAAGCAGAATTTTTAAACACCTAGTGTAACGAAACAGATCATTAGTATATTATGAAAAAAATACAAAGGTTAGAAAAGGAATAGGATTTTTCCTATTCCTTTTATAGTATATTATATATATATATTATTATATATATTTTATATATTAGTAATAACCGAATAGAATTCATAAATATAACTCTCTTTCAGCAGAAAAAAATCCTAAATAGGTCAACAAAAATAAACTTTCACGTCCAAACTCTCAGAATTTTCAACGATAACACTAAATTTTTTTAGGTAATACTTAGCCAACGTATAGTACTAAAGTAATAACCAGCAGTTTTTTCAATTGTGTTGGTATATATCGAAAAATATAAAGAAAACATACAAAATGAACGCATTTTCGCGTTACATCGTCCAATCTAACAAGCGATTTTCAACCTTACGTAAAGCATCGTAAATTATTTTAAAATTGGGGTTGGACCGCGTCTTAAACACAAAAGACTTTATATATTGAAGCGTTGCACAAACGCTGCCTATATTGCCGTAGCTAAGTTTTCTCTATTGAGCATTAATGCCTCAGATGAATTACACGCTATTTACCTATTGCAATAATGCGACATTTTCTTAACACGGCCTTTAGGCCAAGTACTTAAAGCGCGCGGCCCTGAGGAAGTAGACGTTTTCGTAATGAATAGGCGACAAAAGTGGCAAGAGGCGGCGAGGTGGGGGCAGAGGACGTTAGCAGTTACATGTTTCAAATGTAATTTTTTTCAGCCGTGCGATTCTCTAAGGGCAAACATCGTTGCATCTTTGTTAACATCCGTGAATCAAATGACGAGATGACTAGAAACGTTAGATTAAACTAGAAACAACCTTATGTACAAGGGCGGGCGATATCTCGTAAAGTATTTGACATCAGTGAGCTCGTCGACGAACGTATCGACGAATCATTAGAGAATCGCGCGTTGTGTAGGTATAAATAATGCAAACAAAAAAAATTGATCGAAGATTTGTTCGTAGATGCGATGTTGACTTCCCTACACGCGTCTCGCGCTAAACCTTCGTGAATCAACGCTACTAGGGAAGACGTTCTTCTTATAGATATTTACTTTCTTTGCTTTAGGTGTTAACTATTCAAGTAGAATTACTTGTCATGACTGACTCATCCACGCAGAGCCATAACCACTGGGTTACAAACTTTAAATTTCAGCAGTTAACCTAACCGATTTCAAAAGAGGAGGAGCATTCGCAATTCATCCGTATATAAAGTTTTTTATCTGTGTTTGTGGATTACTTCGTCGTTTATAAACTGGTTTTGATGATTATTTTTTCTTTGGCAGAGTAAACTTTCGAGGTAGTTCCATTTAAGTTTCGTCAAATTTGGTCAAGCAGTTTTTGATTTACACTCCAATAACTGAAGAATGTTTCACCAATTTTGATGATTTGGTGATATCATCATTGATCGATCCCGTAAACAGCAAGGGTCACTAAAAAGGGTACTAACAAATATTTCTAGACTTCATCACCACAAAGTGTGAAATAACTTGTCGAAGTCAGTACCATGCGCACAATATTGCGGTAATAGGTACTTTGAACTATCATGGTACTGACTTCAACAAGTTAATTCACACTTTTTGGTTTGAAATCGGTAAAATTTTTAGTAAAAAAGTTTGGTTGTAAACTTAATTTAGGGAATTTTGGAATTCTGTGCCTGCGTATCACGTATGTCATGCGAGCGAAGCCACGGGGCGGTCAGCTAATCCATTATAAAAATGGAGTATCACATTGTAAAAGTTCCGTGAGTAAGTCCAAAGAAAGGTAATAAGACAGCTCTCGTCTTAGGACCGCTAAGAGCCATTCCAGAAGTTTTTCGCATTCGTTCTACCTTCATTTTATATTCTTAATGGACTCACCTGCGGCTGCGACTTCGTAATGCCTAGAAGTTATGAATATTTCTTGCCCTATATTTAAACTGAGTGAATTAAAGGGCTTACTTGCTTACTATGTACTGTGATGGAAGTTGGTTTTATTTTACCGGGCTCGGTTAGCTAACGGGGGAGTAATTTAAAGTTAGAAGTCCCGAATATTACGCTGATGTTTTCTTTTGAATGTTGGATGAATTGAGCTAATGTGGTACTTCATCACATGGTATACAAAACAAAGTCAAAAATGTACAAAAGTGTATTTAGTACATGAGTGTGTACACACATGTACGTAAATGCACTTACACTCATGTACGCAAATACACTTTTGACTCAATAGGAGCATAAGTGGTGGCGGTTGTTTTGTTGGTACATACATACTTAATAATTTAATTTTGTTTGTATCTTACTTTTACACACTTGTGTATCTCAACTCAGAGATAGACTAAAAAATCTTTATGTAAAAAGCGTCATAGCGTGGCCATAACACAGGCTGAGTCTACTTCTTACACCCTAAGATGCCTTTTATAAGTAATAATGTTCATGTTAATATTTAAAAGGCATAGTATTCTTTTTTTAAGATATCTTCTTTTCACTACTTTGGTTGGTACCACCGCAAGTAGATATTTGTATACTGTCAGATATTTATACACTCTGCATCGAAAGAGACATATACAAGCACTACATGTTAAAGTTTCAGTCAAGTACAGTTCAAGTTTGGAGTGCCTTTCAAACTTTAAAGCAAAGGAACGGGTGGATTAGACTCAAATATATATCTCAAGAGTGATAACCGCTGTGCGGTACCACGGAAAAAATCAGCTTAAAACTACGAACGTCACTGCAGCATTACAATGATAAGAAAATAACTATAAGAAGCACCACTAGCTCGACTCATAACTTGATAGTATAAAATAGAATTACTTTTGAGGTGTGCTTACCATACTCAAAGAAGTATCCGGCTCTATCCGTAACTTTATAACCCGTACTTTTCTTCCAGCACTATTTCCAGTATTTACGCAGCTCGTTACATGTGAGTGCTCATGAAAATTCCCCGCCAGAGCCCGCAGGATGGTTTTAGCTGACACATAAGCAATACTTTACCGAGCATCCCGCATCAGGAGAAGATTTCAATTTATCTTCTATGGTCCGGTGAATATCCGTAGCTGAAACTTGAAATTTTCTGTCACTATTCTGAAAATGGTGCTTTTAAAGGTGATAATAGTATGATTAAATAGCGTTCTAAATTCAAACAGTCTAGTCTAGGACTTTTGAACACTTTATGACGATTAATAAAACATGTGAGTCCCTAAATGAGTAAGATTTGGTTACATACTAGCTTTGACCTTCCGCTCGTGTGAAAATACGAGCAACCTATATCAACACCTATAAACAGTTAAAACAACTATTAATTATTATAACATTACTATACGTCTCCCGTACTCAATCACACCCAGAATCGATAAGATACCAGATGAACTATGGAGATATAAGAGGGGGTAACGATACAAACCAAAATATACGAGCTGATCTTGCCAATATGGACTGAACAACAGCCAACTCAATGGAACATAGGAATCATAGGTCCCATTCACAAAAAGGGCAGCCGTAGAAAATGTAACAATTATAGAGGAATAGCTTTGTTACCGTATACAAAATATTATCGTACGTGTTATATATATTGCTAAAGAAATTAAAGCCATATTCAGAGAACATCCTTGGGGACTACCAGTGTGGCTTTAGACGCAACCGTAGTACGATTGACATCCTCAAACAACTAATGGAGAAGAAATGGGAGTACGTGCAGAACATTTATTTTGTTTTTGTTGATTTTTCTAAGGCTTATGACAGCATAAATAGACCTGTCTTATACCAAATTCTAAAGAGCTTTAACATTCCATATTGACTTGCGCGAATGGTGGAAGTTGCCACTAGAGAAAGTAGTATGGTGGTACGTGTAGGTGCAGACCTCACTGAACAATTTGTTGTATTGACTTGCCTGAAACAAGCTGGTGCCTTCTCGCCTATGCTCTTCAATCTTGAACATGTGATCAGAACAATCAATACACTGGACAGTGGAGTGGAGGTACATTGACAGCATAAGGTGATAGGGTATGCTGAAGACTTTGCCTTGCTAGGAGAAAGGTCAAGTCATAGATGCCGTAAACCTTCTCCAAGAAGAGGCGGCGAAAATTTGTCTCAGTATAAACCACGCCAAAACGGAGTATCTCCATATGCGATATGCGTGGAAATATTAGTTTTTGTCTCATTATCGACGACAAAAATGTCGATATCAGATCAGAGGATGCCAAAATGAACCTTAAAAAATATTTCGAGTCTTTTATTTAATAAAACCCATGACCCTGAATGTTGCTCACCCTTAGCAAACTTTTTATTGCCTCAGAACGAAAAGGTAAAAAAAATTAATAAGTTTAGATACTAACCTTTAAGAGACCTTCACTACGTCTTTTTTCAAGGTAAATAATCTTATTTAGTTTCAATTAATAGTGCCTAAGTAGTAATACTTATGGAATTAATGAAAATACGTTTTGAATAGCTTGACAGCGTCTTATTTAAATACTTCATATTTAAGAAACACTGTTAGCTAATATGATTATACGAGTAATATTATGATTTATATTTAAGGAAGCTGGACCGATGAACCATTTATTCAACGGACCTGATGATTGTAACTGCTAGGTAGGTCACTGTAGCAACGTACGCGTGAGGTATTTATACAAACCCTGTGAGATTTTCACATGAATAAACTTAAGCATAAAGATACTAAAAATACATTACATTAGTGATTCGCTTGTTCAGAACACCAAACTAAACTAGTGAACTAAAATCTATTTTAGTAAATTATGGTAGTAGTTCTTTTTCTGTTCATGCTTAAGGCGAAATGAGTGTAGGTTTCGACCATATTTCATGATTAAATAAGGCATGTTGACATCCCATCCTTCCACTCATTATCCTTGTCTCCTTCGCTTACTAGATCAATCGCCGTCGCATGCGCCGAATTCAGAGATAACGCCACGACGGCAAGCGCTCAACGAACATCTCGCATTTTCTTAACGTAATTTGGGTAACTGTGCACTCACCGCGTTAAATTTAAACCGATGTAGATGTAGACCCGAGGGAAAAGGAGATCTCACCAACAAAGGTAGGTGTGTGCTTAATACCTATCTTTCTGTGTCCTTCCATCAGCTGCCAACTTGCCTTACAGTGCCATCAATCATCGATACACTCACGCACCGCGAACTAGCCTTAAGAAACAAATACAGTCCACACCCGCTTAGGGTCTCATGATCTTTATTTTTGACCCCACGCACCAGAGTTTTAGAGCGTTGGCCCACTGAATGAATCTGCTCAATTTACCGCTCATATGTCCTTGGAGGCGTTCAAAATCATTTTGGCGTCATTACTCTATATTTTGATTTCCAAATACAAAGACTTTTGCTTTGTTTCACGATTCATTCATTCTTTAAAATTCACTCAGGTCAGGGACTCATGAGTGAAGCTTCCTCAGCTCCCCAGCAGTGGGCGGATGCAAGTTGTTGCCCACAAAAACTCAGCCACCTCCAACTGATTATACAATATCAAACTATAAATGTAATAAGAGACATATCTCACGTACAAAACAACTTCAAGCGACAAACTTTTGCCTTAGATTACACGTAATAGAGACAGCAACGCAGACGTAGCCAGGATTGTTTAGAGGGGATCAAAGAAATGCTTTCATACTTAAGTTTGTCTAAGTATTTATGTCTGTATGTCTACATGTGAATTATTTTTTATTTAATATTATGAAAATAGAAACGTATAGTATTATAAGAAAGGAAAAATATATCTTGACCATCGTATCGTTGAAGTGAAATTAATATAATTTGTGTACAAAGAGATTAGCATTTTCGTAAAATTACGTAAACATGTGTTTTTCATAATGATAATAATTACAATAATAACATATCGCAGGAATCCTTTATTAATACGTATGTAACTAAACATTTCCTGCTTAAATTCATAGAGTATTGAATTATGCAAGACGGCCTTTACGAGCTGCATAAAAGGTGTCCTCTCTTATGTTTCTTGTATATCTCCTTTCCTTTCCTTTTAAGCTTTTTTTGCCTTCACTTCTTGAAGTATTGAACCTATGAAGATCGATTTAGATGCCAAAAACTGGTGATGAACTACTAATAAATCTATACAGCCAATTACTTACCATACTGAAATCAGCTCCACAACAACTTACACAAGAATTAACAATAACCACTTTGCAATCCCACATAACTATTGACAATTGATCTTAACGCGTTAAAGTAAATTCTGTCGCTAGACTACGCGTCGTAATGCGTTTTATATACATACCACTAATATATCGCAAAGAGCGTTTTAGCTAGCAAGAACCTTCCAGATTCTACTCCATTATCCATCCACCTTTCCAGCTACCTTTACCTTCCTTGTTATGCAGCTATACCTTTTGGGTACATTACGAATGCATACAAAACCGCCCCGGAGTTTAATTTAGTTAGTAATTGGCATTGTTAATTGTTAATAGCCACTGTTTTGAGGACCACGTGCATATGCCTGAGGCTTAATGGTATAAAACTCGACTAAGGCGGCATAAGTGATGGCCAAAGAGACCACTGATTTTAGGGCTAAGTTCAAATGCTGGGCAAAGTACCTTCTACTGAGCATTAATTTGTATACCCAAAAGTATCGTGCTTCCATGGCTCATTTGTAAGAGAACAGTGTTACAAAAAGCGTGGACCCTGGAAACATAACCATTTGTAGCCTTTGTCGAAGGAACAATAGTCACCGGCTAAGTTTTCCGTTATAAAATATATTATACGAACAAAGCCTAGTGTAGGCTTATTCTACATGCAGTCTACTACCACTTTGCACCACATCATCATTGATAGTGATCAAACGCTAGCATATCAAATTACTTAGTAAGGGGGTAATCCGGAGGAAGTTTCCTTACAAGATTGTATTAGCAGACATCGAAGGCTTTTGAGATGTTTAGACCTTCTCTATATTTCTTACTGACCTCCTTCCAGATGTAAGAGAGGTTACCGTGGACCAGTTTCTATGAAATCGGGTATCCAGTTTTTAAGAGGTTATTCGTGTGAACATTTACTAGGTATAGACTTTTGTTTTGGACCTTAGAGAATTCGGAGATTCGAAACAATTAGCTCATCTAGACATCGTTTGCACATTAGCTATAGCTTGCAAGATTACGACTCTATATAGGTATAAGTCGTGTCAGGGTTGGAAAAACCTAAAGATTGGCAGATGTTATGTACGATAGCTTGGCGTTTACTGATTATACATTAGAAAGATACATACAACATTTGGTTTAGTGTAGTTCAACATCCCTGATTACGTCCACTATTTACAAGCAGATGAAACAAACGCAATTATAACTAACTCAACTCTGAACGCTTTCAACTGTTTCAACTACTCTATAAACTTTTAAACTCCTCGATTAAATGCGAATCGAGTAATGAATGAAACAACAATACTTAATTACGGACCGAATTGAACAAGTTTCTACTGTAATTCGATGAGACTTGTTTAGAACGGGGTTTTATTGTCTTTTTAATGCCGTTTTATTTTGCGTTTGAATGGTTTTAGTGTTGTAAAATGTTAAAGTAATACAATGTAGCTTGCGACTCAGGCCTAAGGTTTTTACAGAGTTTTATCTGAATTTTTCCTTTTTTGTTTGAAGGGATTAATTTATTTTTAAAGTTTAGTTTATATAGTGATATTTGACGACTATAAAATATTGTGCAATTTTTTTGAGTAATGATGTAGCACTAGTGGTGGCTTATGGGGGCTTAAGTAAGTAAGTCGTCCATCACCTAAACATAATCATTTGAAATTACAGTCAGTCTCTTAGTTTTGCAATGAAATAATGTATAATAAATATTTAATCCGATATTCATTCTTCTTTAATTGTATTTTAATGCTAGCCTCCCCAGACTCCAGGGTCCTTACCATTTTTTAGTTATTTGCAAATACATACTTAATTACACATAGGATTTTTATGTTATTATTTCTGAGTTTGCATCAGCATTCAGAGCAGACCGGTCTCCGAAGACAGCACCCGATTACGAGTTGACGCATGTGGCAGCCATCGCCTTTCTCAACCATATTTGAAGAAGGCGACCCACCACACGACGCCACCGCCTCATCATCATCATCATCTCAGCCGTAGGACGTCCACTGCTGAACATACGCCTCCCTCACAATTTTTCAAAAGGACCGGTTGGAAGCGGCCTGCATCCAACGTCGTCCTGCGACCTTTAACAGGTCGTCTATCCACCGTGTCCGGGGATACGGTGTACCGGGGGACGACCTGCGCTGCGCTTGCCGGTCCGTGGTCTCCATTCCTGAACCTTCCGGCCCCATTGGCCATCTGTTCTGCGTGCTATGTGCCCTACCCACTGCCACTTAAATGGCTAATCTTCGCCACTGCCTGCTGATACCTTTTTGTGAGCGTGTCTGCTCTGTATGCTCATACTTACTCTTTATCAAACAGAGCTTAACTTAAATAACTGCTAATGTTAACTTATTCACTTAGGTACCCTCCCGTATTGCAATGAAGCAGGGCCTCATTCAGGCCAATGTTCATTCAGTGTATGTCTGCTTTCATACCCTCACCATAACATTGGATCATAGTTGCAACTTGCAACTCAAGACTTTTATAACTTTATTTTTAAGAATTCGTATTTTGTCTTTTTATTTGATTTCCACCTTACATTTTCGGTTTTGACAAGTTTATTAGTTTTGTAATCAATGTAATAATACCGTTATAAAAAAGAGAATGGTAGAGAAGTTTTGAAAAGCTTTAACTTACAAAATTGTTTTAGTTTGAATTTGAGTATAAGGTTTTTATTTTTGATTTTCAAATAATTAGGTATTGTAAAGGTCTAAAAGAAACTTGAATACATCAAAAATTTATATGTGACCACAATCAAAAAATTGGGCTGAAGAGAGAAGACAGAAACATGCTACAGAACCACACATTAAAATTTTATGGTTAAAGTACATAGGTAGGGAGGTACTTTACTATTTTTTTTTACTTTGTACATAGTCTGTAACATTTAAAGTAATGTTTTAACAAATGTTGATTGAAATCTTGAAAAATATGCGGCTCTATGTCACTTTTGTCATCTTCAGTCATCAAATTACTAACATTTTTGCTTACTGGAGTTGTCAAAACTGTCATAGAGCCGCCTTTTTTTAAGATTTCAATCAACATTTGTTAGCAACTGTGATACATCCTACGAAGAAATAATAGTCTATTTCTTCGTAGGATACATCATAGCCCTGCTGAAGATCCAGCGCCTTACAAATTTGTTTGTAGTTCACGTTACAAATTTTTATTTATTTTTAAATAGATCCACCTACGCCTCCACCATGCTTGGCTGAACATCTACCAAACATCCTTACGAAGTTTAAACGCTAACGAACTATCTCATGAAATACGTCAGCATTGTCAAAAAACTTCCAAAGTCTCTTTCCGCATGATCGAATACATCGATCGCAACTTCCGCAGCTACTTTTTATTATTTTATTTTTCCTCCAGAAAAATATGACCGGGAATTTTAAGATATTAAACTTGTTCATATAATATATGCCACCCCCTACGCCTATGTCACAGTGGAAATTGAGTCGGTAGTGAAACTTCAAGCAACCAAATACCTATGCATGTAGCATTCGTAGCATTCACACGCCCGCATTTCACTAGGCACATGCTAGATATCGTATAGGTATGCCAGTTTGCACAACGTCCTCATGCGTGTTAGAATTTATTCTGATGTTTGGACCACTAATCCTTTGAAAGAAGCAGTATATCCATTGTTCATCCAAAGTTTTAAGACTCATTATTCCGTTTACATAGAGAAATTGATTGTTCAATGTCACAGTCACAGACTGCAACCAACTTCTGCCTCCAGCCGTACAACGCTGGACACATTACCTGTCTCCAATTACACGCCAATGATATCGATCCCTGGCATCGACACATGTTTCTTGTTGACTTTTGACAGTTTTAGTGATACCGTTCCATGTACAATTGGATATTGTAACAGAAGACTAAGGAAAAAATGTGACTAATGAACAGCGTGTCTTAATCACGTCGACGTAAATCGTTGTTGGAGATTATATTTATATTTTAAGAATAGATATTGTGCCGCTACCACCCAAGTGCTGATAGGAAGATGATGAGATAATAGCAAAAAATTGTTTACGAAAAAACGAAACCGACTTCAACACTAAAAAGTGTGAAATAACTTGTTGAAGTCGGTACCATGATAGTTCAAAAGTACCTATTTACCACAATATTGTGTGCATGGTACCGACTTCGACAAGCTATTTCCTATTTTCTAATGTTGAAGTTAGTTCTGTTTTTTGGTAAAACATTTTGTTTACCATTTTTAGTATTCCTTGCTAATTACGGGATCGATGATGATATCATCAAATCATCAAAATAAGCAAACACTTTTCAGTTATTGTAGTGTATAACTCAAAAACTGCTCCACCGAAGATGATGAAAATTAAATGGGACCACACGGGAAGCACCATAATTATTTCAAATAAAAAAAGAATCTTATAAATCGGTTTACCCACTCGAAAGTTAACCAACATAAAAAAAACAGTCAAAATGAGAACCTCCGATTTCCGAAAAATGTTTGACGACAGTTAAAAAGTGAGCAAGTGGGCGATGTCGATTGATTATCATGATGTGATTCAGTGGTGATATCAAAGAGACCAAGAGTATCTTACGCTGAAATAAAGCAAGACTTAGCATTCTGCCCCTTACTACCGTACAACGCGCTTATTCCTTGTGGATAAGGCCATTTGTATTCACAAGGGAAGTACGGTGAATGCATTTGTTGTCCGCTGCAAGCCGAGCATTCGTGACGGATATTTCTGGTGAAATTTTTATACAAGAAAATATTGTACATCTCTGTTTTCGTGGGCGGAATACGTGGCATACTTCTGCTCTCGCTTCGTGTGTTTGTTGACGATGTGACTGTATATTTCTTAGTCTAAAGGAATTAGAAATAATATCTCCCTTATATAGACATCATAATTCTATTCTTATCCTACTTTTGAGAATCGGAACTATTTTATTATGTCTAACGCTAATACGTTACACTTTAATATACTCTAGTACTACTGATAGTGCATAAGATACTAGTTTGTATCATTTGTACTACATAATTTGAACTACTCAGTAGTACTTCTGATCCAGAGTGTATGATTTTGTAGTGGACTTTTGCAGAGTCCGCATAGGGAAATACTTCACGTTTTCCAGTTATTCAATCATGAAGTAGTAGTGTGCACATTGTCTAAAGGCCTGTTCAAACCTGGGCGTTATTCGCTACCGCGAGCGATAGAGAAATCCGAAAGTGTATGCGTTAATTTCACTGTTCACATCAAAGCGGATATCTCTACCGCGCGTATATTCGTTGGCAACGGTTAGCTGGTCGGAGGAACTAGTTTCGCCAAACAAGAGAAAATACCGCCTTACTAGGCGGTACAAGTTTCGCTGCAGTTATGGAACTTCATACTATTTACCCATCGAGTTCCGCGTGGTAGTTTTCGCTACCCACAGCGGTAGCGAGTAACGCTTAGGTCTGAATAGGCCTTTGTCTATTAATTTATTATAATTCTCTCTGTGTGACGAGCGCAGTGAATTGCCAGTCAGGGTTTTGAACTGGTGTAGTTTAAAATACTGAATGCCACTGAAATGTCGTAGGCTAACGTGACTCTTAATATCAGGCAAACTACTTGTTCGTCTCGTCCAATCCAATACCAATTCTCATTTAAAAAATGGTTGTCTGTAAAGCCGGTTTGCGAATAATAATTTTACGTGATTACGTCATAAGACAAGCCGAACGCTAAGGCCAATCGCGCCTCCCTATCGCTTATTCCGTGCACTCGCTTGGACGTTCAGCTCAGGTGGAACGTGACAATGAGTCATACGTTTTCGTGCGTGCAGCCGGCGTACATCGATTTATAAAACGTTATCACGTCAAAACTACCTTTTGTAAAAGTCATCATGGGTTCACTTTTATGGTCACCCTTCTGTCTAACACCAACCTCCTTGGGATTTTTCATTGGTAGGTATATCCGCTCTATTTCGGATTATAATCCCTGTTGAACGCTAATGTGCAGCAATCGACGCCGTCTTACGTACTCGTAGCTTATCGCTCATACGACGTGTTTTGTCTCAGTAACCTTGAACGATCCAATTCTATGGAAGGGTTGAGACGACGTTGGCAGTGGCACTTGCTTTGTTATTCTCAACTGACCCACAACAAAGTTAAACGTACACACCACGGTATGCCAAATATTTATTTTGTATCGATCGTTATAGAGTTGCTCTCGTGATATTTTTATTAACATCAGTAAAGTTAAAATACCATCTTTAATTTATTGGTATTACAGCGTGGAGTGTATTAATATCATTCACAAAATTAACAAGATTATCCCTATTATCTATACTAAAGCAACTACTCCGAAATGTTGAATGCTTTGTAAATGTGTAAATATTCTGTATCTAAAGTTCCCCAAGGAATCATTTTGGTTCTACATTTAATGAATGCTTACACATACAGAAGAACTAATCCGTACTTTTTCCGGACCCCTAACCGCAAATAATGCAAGCTCTGGTCCATTGCCTGCATGAGACTCAATGTATAGACGTCCTTATTATGGAATGGCTCATAGAACTCTTTTCCAGCGCCACTAAAGCAATGTTTAGCGAGCGCGTTGCGGGCGAATCTAATTGACTATGTAATACAATATTTGTAAGATAATTTTCGTAAATATATAGCTGCAAGCCAGAGTGTCGGTGTAGATAACCTTTAATTGTGCGCTGGGATATCCGTTTAAAAAACAAAACGCATTTCGTATAGTATCGTATATGTGTCAGTGTAAATACCATAGAGGGTTGGTTTCAAGTAGACAATCTGCTTTATCTAATCTAATCTACAAACATAAAATACTAAGATTAATTTTTATCATTACTGTATCCCAGCTAATAAAATTACTTGGTTAGTTAATGACAATTTACATATCCTCGGACTGGATCAAAACCTGCGCCTCCGATAATCTGTGTCAGGCGCCGTACCGATAGGCCATGGAGATGATTCGTTCGACCATCGAATTTAACTCTCT
Organism: Selenia dentaria; assembly: GCA_917880725.1. Taxonomy (NCBI): domain Eukaryota; kingdom Metazoa; phylum Arthropoda; class Insecta; order Lepidoptera; family Geometridae; genus Selenia; species Selenia dentaria. The sequence goes on from OU862893.1 coordinate 24,339,894, forward strand.
AGCTGACTTAAACCGTCGCATGCGGACGAACGTATAAAATTGTAATGTTTGTTATCGATAAGCAGGCGTTATTTAAAAACACATAATAAAAAAAACAACTTCAGTTAAATTCTATAGTTTCTTCGGCGACCTAGCGGTCATGGCGTCTGACACGGATTGTAGGAAGACATTGTTTTGAAGTCTTTTCGAGAATCTGTAATTTATAGTAAATGTAAAGTTTGGTCACGCTGAGCAAGCGTTAGTGTTTAAAAGTGATATATTAAAAATAGATATAATCTACAAAAATTAAATAAGTTTTTATTAGAATCGACACAGCATCATGTTCTCTTATAAAATCGCGACCTATTTCCAGAGTAAGGGCGTTGTACTAATGAGTTTTAACCCTTTCAATCACCTCCCTCTCATGTAAAAAAGATCAACCCTCTGAAGCTCTCAGCTGATTAATTACTGACTTGCTTTATCCACTCAAACCCGAGTGGAAGTAGGCATATATTTTCAATGACACCGTGATTATTTTGTGTTATTCCATTTTTTGTGTTTTCAATTGATTATTTATATATTTATATGATATTAATTTATTATTTATATAAAACGCAGGTGCATGTGCGGTCAGAGGTTCTCAACTTTCCGTTCGTCTTACATGACAGAAATAAGACTGGGCTCTAAAACTAGTCACTAGTTTTAATCAGAACGAATTGCGTCCTAAACAAACACCTGTTTAATCTAGGTGTCACAGACAACCCCCTGTGCCGAGGCTGCATGGAGGCGGAAGAAACGGCCGCACACGCGCTCTTCGAGTGCGATAGTGTGGCGGTACAAAGGGCAGCCCAGGTGGGCTGCCGGCTCACAGAGAACAGTCCGGGAGCCCTGCTCAAGGATCGACAGGATGCTGGCCTTCCTATTAAAAATATTGAAATTTTTTATTACGAATTAATTATTAATTATTATTGAAACGAAATTTTAAATATGGAAAAAAAGATGTGGTGTCATACACTTAAAAAAAAATTAAATAGTTACATGTTATTTTGAAAACAACTCAACTAATCATCACGCCTATGTATCCTTGAAGGAGTAGGCAACAGACTTCAAAAAAGGAGGTTAAAATGTTCGTTTGTATGTATATTTTTATGTGTATGTTCGATGTAATGTCGATTTTCCCTCATCTGTCGACATATTTTCAAAATGTTTTTGTTTCGAGTATACTTCCGAGGAAACGGCCATTTAAATTTCATCATATTCGATCAAGCCGTTTTTGAGTTACACTCCGAAAACTGAAAAGTTTTGATTTATCTTGATATCATCATTGACAATAAAATTGATCACGTAGTACGAAGTAGCGGGACACTAAAAATGATGAAGGATTTTTTTTTGCCATAAAATGGAACCGACTTCAACATCAAAAAGCGTGAAATAAATTGAAGTCGTTTGTTTGTTTTTTGTTGTATGCGATGGTTTGATGTTACTTATTGTTTTTTTTACTATATCTAGTAATCTGGTGGTACCAACCAATAGACACTGACAGACCAAGTCAAAAGGCCTTACATATAACGACTCACGTCCCGATGGTGAAGGGGAAGTACTAAAAATCCTTCCCAAGAAGTACACGGTATAAGTATACTGTAAAAGACGATTTAGTCGATAGTCGATTTATCGCAGGATTAGTCCAAATTTTAAAAAAAAATATTCCAAAAAATGGAACCGACTTCAATACCAAAAAGTGTGAAATAACTTGTTGGCGTTGGTACATATAGGATAGTTCATGATTATCTTTTTTCACAATATTGTGCGCATGGTTATTCAAGTTATTTCACACTTTTTGGTATTGAAGCCGGTTCCATTTTTGGTAAAAATGTTTAAACACCTAGATAAATCTTGCTAGAGGGATATGTTTTTGGTTCCATGTTATAGGGGTCAAGCCATCACCTGTACCAGACTCCGGACTACTATTGAGTATTTCTTTGTCATAAAAACCTATTAACTATCCGACTCGGCGATCTCTATTATATACTTACAAAGTTTATTATAGTTTAGACGAATTTACATAGGATACATTTTGACAAAAAAAAAGTATTAATATTCGCTTCTACTCATATTACTATGCCCAAAATTGGGTGCATATATGACTCTGTATTATAATTTTTAAGATCCCATGTATACGGGTAACATGGTAACATGTATGATGCAATAAATGATATGAATACGAATATAAACCCAGGACCTCGATATTCCAAAGCGGCGCTTCTACCACTACAACAAGACCAAGCGAGCGAAGCCGCTGGCAGATCAGCTAGTTAATAGATAAACGCCAAATAGTTATACATACTTATATAGAAATTTGAGAGCAGAGTTTGCAAGTCAGGTAACCCCCAATCTTCGCAAACTTGGCTTAAGGCTAATTCCCCAGAATCGATGGAAAACAATTCACTTACGCCCCGTTGCCCAAACTTCCGTACCTAATCCCCACTTACCTTTGGGGTTAAACCAATGAAGTCATCAATTTGAATGAAATCCACTCTAAAGCCTCGCCTTGGATAGACGCGCAGTGCGATGCGGTTTTCTGTTAGCTCATTATCTTATTTTGCGGAACAGATGTCGTGGTATCGTGAAAAACCTCTTATAGACCTAACCTTACCTTACCTTTAGATTACAAGTTGTTCTCTAGAACTATATTCATGTTACCAATGATATTCTAATGTAATGACTTCATATAAGGAAAATATTACTATTCACCATAAAGCTAGCCAAAAAGAGCTAATGCGCGCTCGAGCGCACGCAAAATACAACACGAAGCTTTATAACAGTATATAGAAAGGTACACCTCCCTCTTCTGCCGTACACTCTCTGTAGCTAATCAGAAAAGTGCAAAGGTTAAGTGATTCTCTACTAACGTTTTTTTAACACTACGCTTTTCCATTTGATGGAGCGGCTCCATTAACAAGTGATTTATTTTCTTGATAGTGTCGATTATTGTATTGATAGGACATCGTTTGCTACTCTCATACTAATAATGTAGTTTAGTTTGTACCAGTGTTACAAAACGCATATTAAAACGTGAAAAAGTAGTTATTGTGACAACTGAACTTGAATATTTTTTTTGTTCAATAGATGTCGCTCCGTCCCCATACGACTTTTAAAATCAGATAAAGAGTTAAAGTTCGATGGTCGGACCTCGAGCCTCGATGGCCCAGTGATCATTGCGTCTGACACGGATTGTCGGAAAACACGGGTTCGAATCCAGTCCGAGGATGTGAATTTTCCCCTCTAAAAAAACAAAAAATATATATGTAGTATCGCTAAGCAGGCAGTGCTGTTAGTGCTTTAAAAAAGTAATACTATAACTGTGATAGTCGACATAAAATAAATAAAAAGCCTTAAATAAATAAAGCCACAAAAACCTGACATAGTTGGCTTATGTAATAAAATAATGAATTTTATTTTACACTATAATGTATCGCCTCTGCGACGTAGGCCTCCCTTAAAACTTTCCACTTTACTCTTTCTCTTGCCTTCCTTATCCAGTTGAGTCCAATTATCTTAGCAAAAATATGTCCCTCCATCTTTTCCTCTGCACTCCTTGGTTTCTTTTTCCGTCCAGAGGTATCCACTCTGTAACCCTTTTTGTCCATCATTCGTTATTTAGTCAGTAGACATGGCCTGCCCATGTCCATTTCAATAGTATTATCATTTGTGTTACATCTGGTGCTTTAGTTCTCTTTCGTATTGTTTTATTACCTATTTTGTCTGATGTTTTGATTCCTAAAATCCATCTTTCGCTGGCAAATTGCAATTTTTTTCTTCGTGTTTTCTCCTAAGCGAACATGCCTGCCAATCATTTATTATGTTAAGTAGTTAAGCACGGTAATTGTTGACATATGGCACTGCAGGCTTTTATGTAGTTATTAATGTCCTCTGTAATACCTACATCACTTTGCCCTATTATCCATAATGTTCGCAGCGTATTAAAGATTTTTCGGTTATACAATTGCATATGTAAACATGAAAAATCATTTATTTTGCCATGACATTAAAATTCAGGCAACTCTCTGAATTCAGGCATATAAGCTGACATTTTCGTAGACATTGACATCTTAAAAAGGTACTCATCACGTTGCTCTTTGTCAATAGTTTTCGTAGCGTACGCAATATAAGGATTTTTTCACACCTCGGGTTACATTATCGATGTTTTCACACGTTTCACTGAATTTGTGCAAATCTCCTATGTCCTTATTAATTAAATCCTCCTATGTCCTATGACCATCAGAGATAATGTACGATTCTAACGGTGAAAGAATTTCCCAAATCGGTTAAGTAGTTTCGGAGCCCATTCAAACCAAAAAAAACAAACACTTTTTTCCTCTTTATAATATTAGTGTAGAAGTGTAGATGTAGATAGTGTACTTTAGTGTAGATAGATGTACAGATTTTGTATGTTGTATAAATATATACTACTCACAAGTGAGTTAGTACACACACCGATATAAAAACTTTAAAATAAAGATGATATTTCGATTTCATTTCAATCGAAATTATTTTAAAATAGATTAAGGATAAATAGGAGACGGCATACATTTTGTAATACTGTCCCGAAGAAGTTTACAGAACCCTCAAATGCCAAAGCTACAATAAAATACAAAAAATAGAAAATTATTTATTTAATTTCAAAGATGTTAAATAAAACAAGTATCAGGAGTCTCCTTTTAAGCTATGACCAACAGACCCTTCAACTCGACATCATCCGTGTGATTCTCTAAAGCTTTGGTTTCCTCCAATAACGGTGGCGGCATTAGGCGGACGTAATATGATGGCCGCAAAAAGACGGCCGCAGGCACGTGGAATGTTCGAGACTTCGACGGCCGTCTTTTTACGGTGAAAAGACCACAAAGTACGTGTCAACGGTTACAAATGGACGACCTTGATTTAGCGTTACTCGTATATTTGGAAGATGAGCAATCATCAGAAGACGAAAATAATCGTATGGAGGAAAGTGATTTATACAAATCTCGTACTACCGAAGGTGTTTTTGAAATTTTAGTGCGTCGTCATCTATACTGCAATGACGAAAAGTTTAGGGAATACTTTCGTCTTACACCAGTTTTATTTGATTATGTATTAAATCAAATAAGAGATGAATTGAGCTATAATCCATACAACAGACATCAACAGCCAATATGTCCAGAACAAAAACTATGTATATTTATTAGGTAAGTCTAGACGGAACAAAAACAACATATTTTTACTGTACATATTTATTGAAATCTTGTGGAATCAAAACTATTTGCCCTTGGTCATTTATAGAAATTGTGGGGACTGGTGAAGGAATTGCAATTTGCTCTTGGTCATTTATAGAAATTGTAGGGACTGGTGAAGGAATTGCAGTTTCTGAATAATCACTACCACTTGTGCCGGACCTTGGTGATACGCTGATTAGAGGTGAATCGACGGAAATATGACGCAATTCAGCGTTACCAACCAACGCTCCAATTTGCATTCTAATTTGTGCTTGTTCGTACCTTGGCAGCTTCTTAACAATTTTTGCCATGGAGCTGAAAAAGAGGTCAGTTTCATCCAACTCAATTTGGGGAGATGGTTTTTTGTTAACTATTTGTTTTAATAGATTCAGGCGTTCCTGAGCGTGTGAATTATTTTTCCGTTTCAGGTTACTCTTTATATTGCCATCTTCTTTGTACGTTTTATTAATGTTTTCATTATTGTTACTATCTCCTTCATTATTTTCATTGTTATGATACGTATCAGTACTAATATCTCCTTCGTTATTAAATGTCACATCTTCAGTTTCCTGATTTTGGAATGCTTTTTGGTTTCTGCTATTTTGAGTATTTTCTTCTGGGTTTTCAATGTCTTTTACGCTAGTAATGCTGTTTCTTTGTGAAGAAGGAATGCTGTCGAGGAAAGATAGAAGATCGGATCTCTTTTTCGCTGCTTCTCCACAAGAACCTGTACCAGGTTTTCCTTTTCGTCGAATGTAATAATCCCTAACATAGCACCATCTCTTGTTGCAATCAGTGTCTGCAAGAAATATAATTCTATTAATTACAATATTTTTTTATTTCAGACATTTGGCTACAGGCGAGTCTTTTCGGTCACTTGCGTTTCAGTATCGAGTATGTCATAGCTGGATAAGTGTCATAATAAATGAAGTCAGCGCGGCCATTGTCAAGAAACTGTTGAATTTAATTATTCCATCGCCAACGGAAAATGATCAAAAAAATATCAGTGACCAATATTTATCAAAATGGAATTTTCCGAATTGCGTGGGAGCGATTGATGGTAAACATGTCAGATTGAAGGCTCCCAAAAACAGTGGATCGTTATACTATAACTACAAGGAATACTTTTCTATGGTTCTGCTTGCAGTGGTTGATGCGAATTATAAATTCATTGCCATTGATGTTGGTTCTTATGGCAGAGAAGGAGATGCTGGCATTTACTTAAAAAGTAAAATAGGGAAAAAGATAAAAAATAATACTTTCAATATACCAGCGCCGAAAGCCCTGCCGAGGACAAATAATATTGTACCACATGTTATAGTGGGAGATGAAGCTTTTGCTCTTCACGAAAACCTGATGAAACCCTACCCAAGACAGCAATCTACACATGATTCAACAAAAGCTGTATACAATTACAGATTGTCACGAGCACGAAGAACCACTGAAAATGCATTTGGAATTTTATGTGCTTACTTTAGACTGTTTTTCGTACCTATTGCTACTAATCCAAAAACAACAGATAAACTAATAGTGAGTGCGTGTATTCTACATAACATATTACGAGAAGCAAAAGTACTAGCTCCTGGTCAAAAACATATTGATGACAAACTTCCATTACCTGATGAAAATTTAATACCTATGGCAGAGCATAATGTTCGAGCCAGAGCTAATCCCACTCAAATTCGAGACATATTTAAATCATACTTCAACGGCCCAGGAGCCGTTGAGTGGCAACAAAATTATGCGACACAACACTAAATATTATAATTATAACAAACTAGGAAGCTCGGAGTTATTCGTAGTGCTTTATTTAAAAAGTACCTAAGTATTATAATTTCCATTGTACATACCTGTTTTATTTAGAATCTCCCCGACTTCACACCATAATTTTTGCTTCATCTGTGTCTGTCTGTAGTCTTTATGCTTTACATTATATAATATCTCATGAACCCGCACAAAATCAATTAAAATTTCGTCGTCCTCGCTGCTCCAGTTGTTGAAACTCATTTTTTACAATAAAAAATATTCTGAAAATGGCTTCACCGCTATCGAAAAAAACGTTCACAGACCATCCGACACCGACAAGACGGCCGTCATGCAAATGGCGGCACCGCTTTCTTATGTTGACCGCTCCCTAGGAAACCGCGCCATTTTGTTTACATAGACAACGTTCTCGTGACGTCATTCACCGCTGTATTACGGTCGCTAAATGACGGCACCGTTATTGGAGGAAACCATAACTTAAGGAATCACTCGTCGTTGCGATCGTCGACGAGCTGACCGATGTCAAATTAGAGATATCGGCCTTGTTGCCAAGGTTGTTTTACCATTGTCAATTATTATTTCAAGGCTGTTATCAAAGATGCAACGATATTAGCTCTTAGAGAATCGTACTGCTTCTCTACGCAGAAGGTTCGACCACGTTCGTCAATGGTGAAACGTTAACGTAAAATACTCGGATCATAGCGCTGGTCGAGCCCTCGTTGAAATAGGTCGCAGTAGTATTAATTATTCGGTATCCGTAAGTAAGGTCACAGTCTTGGACACGGAGTGGTGAATTATTGAGAGACGACACCCGGGGGAAATCACAAGTGCGAATATCTGTCCGGGTGAAGTACGCGCACGCTCTACGTACGTAGAACTTTACATGGTATTTACCACGTTTTGATGTACCAAGTTTCTAGTGGAAAGTAAATGGAATATGTTGTAAGCTATTCACAATGACGTACTGTGTCCAATGTTTAAGTTAGAATATATTATATACACGTAGGTAATGGTTCGCTTTAAGAAATTAACGGTTTGGAAAAACGCTTGAAAATAAATCGGGTAGGTACATCTCTTTAGAGTAACTATTTGTAAGTAAAATGAAGAACCTTTTTTACACTAATAAGTGGAGTAGACATACACTACGTATAACTGTTTATGTTATAGTATGAACTGGCCTAGTTCGTAAATCCTGCCTTCTGAGCTGCTGCTCATGTGTCCGATCCCCGGCCTGGTCAAGATGTTGTTGTAATAATAATAATAATAATAATAATGTTTGACCTGTGTCTGTGTAATGTGTATGTGTACCTATCAGTCATCAGGTTACACGCAGACTCTGTCTAGTTTGACAGATGAGCTAAAGACCTTTTGTGGATGGAGTAAAACAAAACGGCCACGTTTTCGGGCTAATAATAAGCGTGCTTGCACATGGCAAGTGCAGTTCCACTGCACTGCTTTTGTCACTGTGAGAGATGTGTGCTTAGTTTCATTCTCCCAATTTTACTGGACACTTCAGACTCGTGAGCTTTAGGCTGTATGTGGTACAACGGTTATACCTACCTACACTTGCTGAAGGGACATACGACATACAGAAATGTTTATTTGATGATATTGATTCACATACATCACCCGAAGACCACGTGAAGGGAATTGAAGTGAAGGGAAGAGGGGGGAGGGGATTGATGGGTATCATTTTATATGAGTGTGGACGTCGGTTGGGTGGATTGGTACATAATACATAGTAGTAGGTGTAGCGCTTCCATCCAATAGGAAAGTCCTTCCCTCTGAGCCAGGTGTTGTTGACCCAGGGACAGCTGTCGAATAGTACATCTTTAAAAACTGCTGTGCTGTGTAAATTTCATCATCGCGGTTCATGAAGTTGTCACTTTTTTCGTTTTAAATATTGTTGTGTGCTTGAAAATAGCGTCATCTGTTAGCTTCAATACGTATTACTGACGATATTATTAATGATGTAGCGAAGTGTTGTTCAGTCTTGAATGCGGCAGAGTTCGGTAGGTACATGAACTTTGGTGACTCGGCTGCCAGGACGTTTCAAATGAAATCAGTTAATTTTATAAAAATATTATTCATAATATATAGTGCCTACACTATCATCACATCGTGAGAGTGTAGGTCACATTCAAATTCCATTAATATCAGTCTTGTAATTTTACGCCTGAAAGCCGTAACAATTAAATACATTTATAATTGATCTGTTTCAGGTGACCAAGGTTCAATAAAGTCCTGTAAATATTAACAAGTCAATCAACTATGAAAGTGGTCAGCTTTTGTAATTCAAATTTGATAAAATATTGAACACTGAACTGTATTGCTAATGGATTTATTATGGCCCTTACGTTATACTTAATTTATATTAAATTTGAATTGCCGTTATTAGAGTGTGTATGTTTTTAAAGGTCTGAAAAGTTAACCGTTAATTGATATTGATAATAAGTTCTAAACTAGTTGGAGAAAATTTCTCGGTAAATACACGTTTCAAATATATATATAACCGATTCAAACAATATAAATAAAATTAACTTTTTTAGGGATCTGGCCAAACTTTTAGTTGAGGCGAAGGGTAACCGAAATTCTGAAACCTACTTAGGGTATAAAGCTAGCATTGCCATCCAGCATGGCAATGCTGCCAGCGTTTTGCCCACTTTTCCCGTAGCATGGGGCTTATAGAATAGTTTTCTACCGACTTCCAAAAAAATGAGGAGGTACTCAATTAAACTGTATTATTTTGTTTGTTACCTCATAACTTTCGACTAAGTGAACCGATTCTCAAAACTATTGTTTGAATGCTGGTGTTTTTCGTGTAGTCCCATTTAAATTCCATCAAAATCGGTCCAGTAGTTTTTGAGATACACTCCAATAACTGAATAGAATGGAAGCCGGTATTAAATATTTCAAATTGTACTTGTTATTTATACTTTTAATACGTTGCGATCGTCGACGAGCTGACCGATGTCAAATTAGAGATATCGGCCTTGTTGCCAAAGTTGTTTTACCATTGTCAATTATTATTTCAAGGCTGTTATCAAAGATGCAACGATATTAGCTCTTAGAGAATCGTACTGCTTCTCTACGCAGAAGGTTCGACCACGTTCGTCAATGGTGAAACGTTAACGTAAAATACTCGGATCATAGCGCTGGTCGAGCCCTCGTTGAAATAGGTCGCAGTAGTATTAATTATTCGGTATCCGTAAGTAAGGTCACAGTCTTGGACACGGAGTGGTGAATTATTGAGAGACGACACCCGGGGGAAATCACAAGTGCGAATATCTGTCCGGGTGAAGTACGCGCACGCTCTACGTACGTAGAACTTTACATGGTATTTACCACGTTTTGATGTACCAAGTTTCTAGTGGAAAGTAAATGGAATATGTTGTAAGCTATTCACAATGACGTACTGTGTCCAATGTTTAAGTTAGAATATATTATATACACGTAGGTAATGGTTCGCTTTAAGAAATTAACGGTTTGGAAAAACGCTTGAAAATAAATCGGGTAGGTACATCTCTTTAGAGTAACTATTTGTAAGTAAAATGAAGAACCTTTTTTACACTAATAAGTGGAGTAGACATACACTACGTATAACTGTTTATGTTATAGTATGAACTGGCCTAGTTCGTAAATCCTGCCTTCTGAGCTGCTGCTCATGTGTCCGATCCCCGGCCTGGTCAAGATGTTGTTGTAATAATAATAATAATAATAATGTTTGACCTGTGTCTGTGTAATGTGTATGTGTACCTATCAGTCATCAGGTTACACGCAGACTCTGTCTAGTTTGACAGATGAGCTAAAGACCTTTTGTGGATGGAGTAAAACAAAACGGCCACGTTTTCGGGCTAATAATAAGCGTGCTTGCACATGGCAAGTGCAGTTCCACTGCACTGCTTTTGTCACTGTGAGAGATGTGTGCTTAGTTTCATTCTCCCAATTTTACTGGACACTTCAGACTCGTGAGCTTTAGGCTGTATGTGGTACAACGGTTATACCTACCTACACTTGCTGAAGGGACATACGACATACAGAAATGTTTATTTGATGATATTGATTCACATACATCACCCGAAGACCACGTGAAGGGAATTGAAGTGAAGGGAAGAGGGGGGAGGGGATTGATGGGTATCATTTTATATGAGTGTGGACGTCGGTTGGGTGGATTGGTACATAATACATAGTAGTAGGTGTAGCGCTTCCATCCAATAGGAAAGTCCTTCCCTCTGAGCCAGGTGTTGTTGACCCAGGGACAGCTGTCGAATAGTACATCTTTAAAAACTGCTGTGCTGTGTAAATTTCATCATCGCGGTTCATGAAGTTGTCACTTTTTTCGTTTTAAATATTGTTGTGTGCTTGATAATAGCGTCATCTGTTAGCTTCAATACGTATTACTGACGATATTATTAATGATGTAGCGAAGTGTTGTTCAGTCTTGAATGCGGCAGAGTTCGGTAGGTACATGAACTTTGGTGACTCGGCTGCCAGGACGTTTCAAATGAAATCAGTTAATTTTATAAAAATATTATTCATAATATATAGTGCCTACACTATCATCACATCGTGAGAGTGTAGGTCACATTCAAATTCCATTAATATCAGTCTTGTAATTTTACGCCTGAAAGCCGTAACAATTAAATACATTTATAATTGATCTGTTTCAGGTGACCAAGGTTCAATAAAGTCCTGTAAATATTAACAAGTCAATCAACTATGAAAGTGGTCAGCTTTTGTAATTCAAATTTGATAAAATATTGAACACTGAACTGTATTGCTAATGGATTTATTATGGCCCTTACGTTATACTTAATTTATATTAAATTTGAATTGCCGTTATTAGAGTGTGTATGTTTTTAAAGGTCTGAAAAGTTAACCGTTAATTGATATTGATAATAAGTTCTAAACTAGTTGGAGAAAATTTCTCGGTAAATACACGTTTCAAATATATATATAACCGATTCAAACAATATAAATAAAATTAACTTTTTTAGGGATCTGGCCAAACTTTTAGTTGAGGCGAAGGGTAACCGAAATTCTGAAACCTACTTAGGGTATAAAGCTAGCATTGCCATCCAGCATGGCAATGCTGCCAGCATTTTGCCCACTTTTCCCGTAGCATGGGGCTTATAGAATAGTTTTCTACCGACTTCCAAAAAAATGAGGAGGTACTCAATTAAACTGTATTATTTTGTTTGTTACCTCATAACTTTCGACTAAGTGAACCGATTCTCAAAACTATTGTTTGAATGCTGGTGTTTTTCGTGTAGTCCCATTTAAATTCCATCAAAATCGGTCCAGTAGTTTTTGAGATACACTCCAATAACTGAATAGAATGGAAGCCAGTATTAAATATTTCAAATTGTACTTGTTATTTATACTTTTAATATTTTGTCAATATTAGTATCTCTAATAGTAGTTTATGCAACTGTCATATAGAGGGTATTAAAACATGAGTGTAGTTATTATATATACAAAATAAGATTTCACAAGTGTTTTAATACCTAATTATATGCAGTTGCATACACTACTTTATTTAATCTCATGACATTTTTGCTACTAAAGTTTTATCCAACAAAATATAACTCAAATTCGTGTGTATGAAATAGCGCCAACATGGAAAAGTCTTCTTCTTCTTCTTATTTGTATGGCTTGTGCGGCGTAACCACAATTTTGCCAATATCAGTGGAAAAAGTCTTTTATACTACACCTGCTCGGAAAGTACCTTGATACTTTATCAAATTTACGGTAGAAAGTACGTCATTGCATATCGAACAAATATGCGGCGAGAAAACGCATCTGAGTGGGAGAGAAAAGTGTATGAAAATCCATTTCTTACGTGGTTTTTCTTTTTTAATTTTGGGTAAGACTATGCGCTGGTAACCTAAATATCAAAAGCCAAAAAGTTTTTACAGTGAGTTTTTATCTCCAAGTTCGCAAAATGACACTGGCCACTAGCTGTGTGTTGGATGGTGTCAAACAATTTGAAAAAAGAACATGTGAAAATTGCAGACGCCATTGGCGCCATTTTCAATTTGTGTGTTGTTTGAGGATTCAGTTTTCGTAGAAAAGTAAAATAAAACTATCAAAATGATAAGTAGTGATAGTGATGATGAAGATTTTTTAACTCCGCCGCAGTTGAAGGAGACAGCAAAAATACTGATTGATAACCTTTTACTACAAAAATCAATTAAAAAATATAATAAAACTTATGACGATTTTTTGCAATGGAAAAGTGAAAAAAATGCGGCATCTTTTTCTGAAACTGTTTTGCTAGCTTATTTCAGTGAAAAAGCGCAAAAATACAAACCAAGTACGTTATGGTCTATGTACTCAATGTTGAAAAGTACTATATTGACAAGAAACGACATAAATATTCAAGAATACAAAAAACTTACAGCATTTCTGAAAAGAAAGTCGGAGGGATTCCGTAGTAAGAAATCAAAAGTGCTTACTACAAAGGATGTTTATTCCTTTTTGCAGAATGCTCCAGATGACATATATCTGTTGATGAAGGTAAGTTTATGAACAAAATGCACTGGTTTAAAATTTATTACGTACCTACCTATTTATGAGTAGAAATCTACTAGGTTTTCATGTTTGATATTTTTGTTTACAGGTTATTTTGATTTTAGGAGTAAATGGGGCCTTTCGTTCGCAAGAACTTGTGGATATGACAACAGACGATATCGAAATCCTCGAAAATACAAAACACAAAAACCAAAATTCAGCGATCATTTGTTATATCGGGCTTATTTTATGAGATAGTGAAGAAATATAACGAAATTCGCCCCAGTGACCCCAAAACAATCGGTTTTTACTACAATATAAAAACAAAAAATGTACGAAACAAGTAATTGGGAAAAACAAAATAAGAACTGTGCCAAGAGAAATAGCTTCGTACCTTAATTTACTCAATCCACTAGAATACACTGGCCACTGCTTTCGCAGAACTTCAGCGACTATTCTTGCCAATACTGGTGCTGATTTAACCACAATAAAACGTCACGGTGGTTGGAAATCGTCCGCTGTTGCAGAAAGCTACATAGAGAATTCCGTAGAAAACAAAACACGAATAAATAACCAAATATCGGGATCGATTAATGTGCATCAAGACTCATCTCCTCAACCATCAACGAGCGCGGCGATGCCAGAGGCCCGCAGCAGCCAGTTGCCCCTTTGGCACCACAGCCTTCTACGAGCGCAGTGCCAACAGCACAGCCAGTTATTCCTCCTACATTATCGCAAACATCTCAAACAAACATTAATGGAAAATGTGTTACATTAAGCTTCACTAACTGCAACAATTTCAATATAAATTTCAATTAGTAAAGATTTAGTTTTTTATTTTCCTCGTAGGTGTAGTATACAGCACTATGTATCACTCGAGAGATAGTGCGATTCTCGAGAGATAGTAATCGGTCACTTTCTCCTCTCGGTGAACAATGTACTATTTCATCCCATCTATTCGAAAAGGACGACTTGGTTCGCCTTTATGTGCACCCAAAGGTGGTGTTTTCTATAAGAAAGTTTTAGCGGGCAGTAATGAGTTTTTAATCCTCTTTATAAGTGCGCCGCAATTATCTTTGCCGCGCACTTTTTGAATTTGGAACATCTTAGTGTGCACCAAAGAAATCGAACGCAAATATTGTTTGAATAAAGACTGGCTGGTACGACGGCCCATAGTCACGCCGCCAGATGAATGAAAAAAAAAATTAAAAAAGCGCGAACTACAGCCCGCGTTTTCGTAAATGTTCACGGATTGTTAGAAATTCATTGTTTTGTTTTGAAAAATGAGTTCTTCAAGTGACAGTGAAAGTATAGAATTAACTCCTGAAAGCATTAGAACTGACGCAAGAAATGTGATGGATAATCTTTTACCTGCAAAATCCCGGGAGAAATATATGAAAGCCTATGGTAATTTTATTGAATGGAGAAATGCAAGAAGCGCCAAGAATTTTTCAGAATCTGTGTTTTTGGCCTACTTCCAGTACTTAGCCAAAACTAAACAACCTTCCACTCTTTGGAGTACATACTCTATGCTAAAATCAACAGTCAGTTCTAATAACGATGTAAAACTGGACACATATTCGAAATTAATAGCGTACCTGAAGAGGATGTCTGATGGATTTAAACCTAAAAAATCCAAAGTGTTCTCAGTCAAAAACGTGGAGACTTTCCTTAATGAGGCACCCGACAAAGTCTTTCTTGCCGTAAAAGTAAGTAGGTAACTATGTTTACGGTGGATTAGTAAAATATAATCATAGTGTATAAAAATGCACATTTTATTGTAACCTGTACTTTGATAGATACTTGTCTTATTCACATTCGGTTTTGTTACAGGTGGCTTTAATTTTCGGATTACATGGAGCTTGTCGTGGCAATGAACTTATAAAAATAACTGTTGATGATGTCGAAAATCACTCGGATGATTTAATGTTAAGCTGACCGATACAAAAACCAAAATTGACCGATCCTTCGTAATACGAGGAGAATACAAAACTATTGTACAGAAATACCTGGACCTGCGTCCTGCTGCTATGAAGACCAATCGGTTTTTCATCCGTTATCAAAATGGCAAGTGCTTCAAACAAGTGATGGGAAAAAATAAAATTTCTAACATGCCACAAGAAATTGCTACTTATTTGAAGTTACCAGATATCAAACTGTATACAGGACATTGTTTTCGTCGTACTTCTGCTACCCTTTTGGCAGATACTGTAGCGGACTTAACTGTTCTCAAGCGACATGGAGGATGGAAATCGAGTGCTGTAGCAGAAGGGTATATAGAAGATTCCATTGAGAACAAGGCGAAAACATCTGAACGCATCGTGGAAAACATTAAATTGCAACCTTCAGTTAATCCATCCATACCACTGTCGCCGCGCCTATCTACATCCAAACAACGAGATTCACCGTCACATTTTCCTCAAAATGATCCAGATTCGGACAATTCAAACACGCAGAATATAAAATCTACAACAATCTCTATTCCTAATAAAACTGTAACAATAAATTTTCATAATTGCGAAAATGTCTCAAATGTAAATATAAGTTTTTAGTTGTTTTAATAAAGGATACTATTTAATTTCAATTTAGTTGTTACTCTATGTTTTATTAAATAATAATATTACAATAAAATATGAGGCGCTTTTATTTTCTCATAGTGGGTGATGAAAAGTAGAGTGTATCACTCGGGCGCAAAATATATTTTTGGCTCGGGCGACGTACTTTGAATCCCTCGCTACGTTCAGGATTCTACTAAAGAAAAAAGCGCCCTCACCGTAAAAATATTATTTTGCTCCCTTATGATACAATCTACTAATTTTCTTAAAATTATACTTCCTACTAATATTATAAACGCGAAAGTCTGTGAGTATGAATGAATGGATGTCCATATGTCGGATGTGTGGATGTTTGTTACTCTGTCACGCTTAAACGGCGGGGCCAATATTGATGAAATTTGGTATGGAGATTGATGAGGCGCTGGATTAACACATAGGATACTTTTCATCATCATCGTCATCATCAATCACGACGCGAGTGAAAAAGCGTAATATTCATAGGCACTGCATAGACAAAATAACAAGATCTCGGCCTTCGTTAATCGTAATGATGACCGTTCTGTCAGTTTCTGATAGCTTATTCAAAAGCACTCTATAATTTTGACAGCTCGATTCACTAGACGTGCTTGGCGACCGTCAAGGGTGATGAAACGTAATGACAGTTTTGTTCCATGGTGATTAATTTTATATTTGTATGTGCGTAGTTTATTATTAGTGTTTACTGATTGATTTACTAAATTAATAAAGTAGGTACTTAAATTTACTCATACCATGTAATAATTTTATGACATTTTGGTATAAAGATAGACATGTCTTTAGAGAAGATAATAAGTTACTCGAAGTACTAATCTGGCATCAGCTAGTTATATGAAAAAAATGACAAATTTAACAAACAAATATATGGAACTTGCTGACTCGCCAGCGGCTTCGCTCGCGCGGCCTCGCGGGTCACAGTTTTTTTAACTATCCCACGGGAACTCTTTTACTTACCAGGATCAAATGTAGGTATCCTATAATATGTTGACCAGGGATATAAGCTACCACCATATACATTTTCGTTTAAATCGGTGCAGCTGTTTCAGAGATTATCCCGTACAAACAGACAGACGAACAGACATGCACACAAACAGGAAAACAAAAATTTGAAAAACAATCTAAATTAGTTAGATTTCACTCCTTACTTCCCCCTGACTCGGTTTTTAGCATTTTTTTCATTATACAGCAATTTGAGTTCTACAGTTTTTTTGTATGTAGTGATAATATAGGATAATAAACCTTCTTCATATGCTCCCATACTAAATCTCTGTATTGTGGCAGACATTGAGCTATATATGTCTCAGGGTGACGAACGCAGTGCAGTGCTGTGGAGAGCTTTGAAGCTCAAAGATCTGGGTCGCACTGCAACTGACATAGGCAGGCGTGATGCTTACCATCAGACGAACGATCAACCCATCTTTATAGTAGTTATTATTTGCATAAATATATTAACGCACCACAAAAAATCAAGACTAAAGAACAAACATTTCTGCTTCCATTCCATTTTTACATCTCAAAAATATTTTCTCGGCCAGGGATGGAACCCCGGGATCTGTGTTCTAAGCACAGATCCCGGGGTTCCATCACACTAGGGGCAGGATCACTAGTGAAATTATGTGAAGTGATATCACACTTCAAACAAATATCATAAATAGCTGCGCCCCATGGTTTCACCCGTGTGGTGATAGATGATGATAATGATAATCATTAATAGTATCATATTTCTTTCCCCAGGATGTAATCTATCTCCTGACCAAATTTCATTAGATTCAGATTCAGATACTTTATTGCAACCATACAGTATAAGGCGGTAAAATAATATATAATTATATGTACATAAGTTCGTATGGACCCCGTCGGGTACAGCAAACTAGAAGAGAGGCGGGTGATTTAGGAGACTATCAAGCAATTATATTATTATTTAATTTATTATAAATTTATAAATAAATTTATTATATATGATATTAAGCAAATTGTACAACAGATTATCTAGCTAGATTATTTTGTTAAATAGGTCTTGTTCATAATTAATCAATGTAAATTTTATCATAATAGAAGTTAATTTTTTAATTTAAATTAGAATGTCATGCATGTCATACTATTATTATTATTATATATGTCGGAGGAAGCTACAAGTCGGGTTGATTGTTGTTCGCATGTAAAACGCACAATATTATTTGTTTACATTCTTAATAACTTTTAAAATTCTTAATTTAATTTAATTTGTTTTGTTCCATTTTCCTATAGCTTAAAAACCTTACAAATGTAATAAAAGTTAGGAATATTGTAATTTAAGTAACGACCAATCAGAGCAGAGCACGTGCCTCGAGTGGGATCGACGCCATCTTTACTTTAGGAAGGCTGACAGTTTTTGCGACACATTTGAAAGATAGCGACAGATCGAGTTGGATCGTTGAAAAGTATATTCGTTGGTTAAAGTAAGATCGGTGCCCTGAACCCGCTGCTCGGTCTTAACTGTGATTTTTCTTTCGATATTACTGTGGAGTGACAAAATATTATTCAACCTAAATTAAAATATTGTGATCATTGTGTTTTGTGCCCGCATTTTACCCTGATGACGCCCACTAAGCCCGCGACCACTAATCACGATGTCGACGAAAATAATGCTTCTCCGACATATAATTATTGATCATTTTTATATTTTTTCATATAAGTACTCGTCAATTGAATAAAAGGCCTTGTCAACAAGAAAATGTTTTAATGTTCGCAATAAACGAATGTCGTTGTTTATATTTTTTAAAGAGTCTGTCAGCTTGTAAATATTCACACTCATAACAAGTGTACTCGAAGAGTACATCTTTAATCGAGACATTACGATCCGTTCAGCTCTTTAGACGTGATAGCATAATAAACAAACAAACATACTTTCACATTTATAATATTAGTTAGGGGGCGTCCATAAATTACGTGAGGTGTTTAAGGGGGGGAGGGGGTCGAGTCAAATCTCATCTAATCTTATGTTGGAGAGAGGGGGGTCTCGGCAAATATCACGCAATTTTTTTTCTGATTGAAAAAAAATAAAAAATTATGTCTCATGGCAGGAATGCTAGTATTTTTTAATTATTGTTTTATTTTTCAACTATGAAATGTGAAAATTTGTTAACAATAAATTAACTTATATGTATGTATGAAAAACATAAGTGCATTGAAGTTTAGTTTGAATTTACTGAATGGTTAAAATTCAGTAAATGGAATTTACTAAATTTACTGATTTACTGAAGCTCGCGCGCTACGCAACGTTGCCAAATGTTCTGACGCTATTTAAATGCAGATTACTCAAAAATTTTCTTTTTTCCCTCATTTTGAAAAATCTCACGTGAGATTGGGGGATGGGGGAGGGGGTTGAATAAAATCTCACGACATCTCACCAAGGGGGGAGGGAGGTACAGAAAAATTAAAAAAACACCTCACGTAATTTATGGACGCCCCCTTATAGGATGCGAAAGCTTAGATAGTTGCTTGTTACTCAATCACGCTAGAATGACTACACAGATTTGGATGAACTTTGATATGTAGATACTTAAGAGGATTGCATAGCTAGTACTTTCCATGCTAAAAGAGAAAACTCTTTTCTACCTCTTAACATTGTCCGATTTCAGTGATTTTTTTTCATGGAGTCATGACATTGTTTACTATGCCCGTACGTTTTGATTTTTTTAGTATTTCAAAGTACTATAAATTTCCTTTTTTAGAACTTAAAAAAAATGAAAAAATCAATACGTACGGGCATAGTAAACAATGTGATGAGTCCATGAAAAAAAATCACTGAAATCGGACAATGTTAAGAGGTAGAAAAGAGTTTTCTCTTTTAGCATGGAAAGTACTAGCTATGCAATCTTCTTAAGGTTCCGGAATAAGACAATGATACTTTTCATCGCCATCGTATACGTGGGTAAAACTACGGGCGCAGTAGACGAACTCGGGACATTTTTGTACGATTTAAATAATTCACCGCAGCTTCTGAGATAAATTGAAGCCGAAATATCTTTTCCTGAAATATATTTCCCTACATCAATAAACTAGAACGCATTTCCTACAGATGTATTATACCAATATTTTCATATCAGCACGTAAAGGTGGCGTTACACCGAGGGGGTTTTTGTTATAACACATAAGTAGTGTTATTTTGGTGTGAAATACAGTACAGCTGGTGACTGTTTCCATATTCTCCCAAATGAAATCATATTTAAGATGATCAGCGAATAAATGGCAATAGGATCTCACCTTACTATATTAAACCAGAACAACCTTATAATTATTATAAGACAATTTAAATTCTCTATACTTATATAGCAGAATTTATACTGTCAATAGTTTCTCGAACGTTACCTATTGGTAAATTTTATATTTTCATTTATTTTAATTTTCTAATATTTATATTCTATTAATAATACGGTTAATAAATCATATAATATTCTCTTTACTTCACGCTTCGGGATGCGACTTGTAAGAGACGAGAAACCCCGACTTATAAGGTGGTAGGTACACACATCAAATAAAGTTTGTGATCACTAACATAAGCTGATACATAATTTTTTTAATTGAACTTAAACCACAATTTATTAATAAAAGGTTTATATTAAATAAAATAATAACTCCTCCCCTGGCTCGAACACATGCGGTGATCCTCCTGGGCATGCTGAGAACCAAGTTATCCAGCATTTCTTGGGGTAACCTGTCCCATTCTTGAATAGGGGCTTCTCTGAACTCTGGCACTGTCTGGTGTCGTGGCTGACGTTTCCAAACAGCTCACTTAAGAGCATCCCACGCGTGCTCTATTGGGTTTACGTCGGGCGAGCCGGCAAGCCAGTCTAACCTTGTGATGTATGTACGTATTCTCTCGATGGGCGGGTGCATTATCATCGACCAGTATAAATTGGTGCCCATGGTTTCTATCCAATTCCATCAATAGCAACTGCTATATACATGTAAGAAGAATAAATCATTATATATCTACCGTAACAAAAAAGATTTGAATTTTTCAAAGTGACGCATACTTTTTGATGTGTGTATAATGTGTAAGAGACCTTCTTGGGCAGTGTCAGATATTCTGTGTTCTGTGTGGTAGGGTGTGGAAGTCTTCGAAATAGCCATTCAAAAACAAATTGAATTAAATACAATGCAATGTTACAGGGATTAAACTATATCCTCTGATAGGATTCGAACCTGTATGACAGACACCATAACCGCTAGACAAAAGGTCTGGCAAATAACAAAAAAAGGCAAAAATACGATTTAATGTATCTCTAGCTCTTTTAAACGTCATATTGAGACGAAACGCCATCTATCGAAATGCTTAAAAAGCTGAATTAGACCAAAAGAAGAGTTTTCACAAACGCATCTGATGTATGTTGTGTCTCGATTTGCACTATATATGATTTGGTAGCACTGACGCCTACTCAGCGAAAACGTACTTCCTAATTTTAGAGAAAACCGTTATATGTTCGAAATATATATTTAAAAGTCATATTTTTTTAATGCCAAAAGTAGGCAGACAGGCAGGCGGCCCAACTAATGGAAAGTAGTCACCGTCGCCTAGAGACGTTTGCAACAAGGGTGCTTGTCCAACGGGCTACCGACCTCTAAATAGAATAGGAGTAAGGGTTGAAGGGGGAGGGAAGGGAGAAGGAGAAAGGAAGGGGGATTGGGCCTCCCGAACCTCTCACAAACCGACTGCAACGCAATAGCAATATTACTTTACGTCGATGTTATGTGGGTGTTAAAGAAGTACAAATTGAGACCTATTAAGACTATAATAGTACCGACTAACACTGTCTTGTCAGTGAACTGGGCCAGTGGCACTATTGCAGATATACCTATATTTAAATATATTTTTAAACCTTGTTAACACAATTTACTGACAAGAAGGCCAAGTCGTGATGTTATTAGTGATGTTATGCTTACACATGACAGTTGCAGTGCCAGCCAGAGTTAAGAACTGTAGTTTTGCGTGTCACTGTACTATTTATTATGTTATTCGGAAACGACGAGGGTCACGAGGGTCATCTGTTTTTAAGTGGTAACCTCTACCTTTTGCATACTCTACCTAGATGCATTTTCTTACGACGATCTGCACTGCACGCGTAGTTTATTAAGTTGTTAAGTCTAATGTGGCCTGTAATTTTGCTGGCAAACATACCTTCAAACTAAAATACAGTATTACGAATAACACTGATTCACGGTAGAAAAAGGTATGGTGGCAGTACTAACCCGGGCTAACAAAAGTTCTGCTGTTCTTAATAAATGCGAACTGCGCTCGTCACGTGCACACATTGGTTGTTGAGTCTCTTTTGCCTAGTATTTACACTTGCTACATTGCAATACGCACTTTAACACAGTAAGGCTTGCGCACTGTTGCTAGGCGGCAGAATATCTGGTGCCAAACCAACGCGACTTCTTGCCACTATCAGGTTGCCTTGGTTACTTAATAGATCGGCTTTCCTTGCCTCTTACGGTTCGTTCTCCAAGGTAGGAAATATATTCAACTTTGCAATATTACAGAGTAAAATACACATCTTCGGACGGGATATTATAAACTGGGACTGATCACGGGGGTATGGTGTAACACCAGCTTTATGATCTCAGGTGCAATATTGCACACACGTCTTTGGGCACAATAGGTAGAAAAGCATGCAAAGAAATTTAAATAACCCTACGTGGGAATGGAAATGCCCGATTTTATAGACGATTTCGTGGAACTGCTCTTAGGGGGGTCTCATAAATGAATATTTTACTTTATTCAGTTATTGGACTGTAGCTTTCTATGTTCATTTATTGGCGTTTATCTGTTTCTATTTAAAAATATATTAGGTAGGTAAATTAAGAGGTCTTCGCGTTTACCTCGACGTTTCGATCAAGTTACATTGATCGTGGTCACGAGCGGACTCTCGGAAACGTCGAGGTAAATAAATACTATTTTTAACGCGATTAAGCCCCTTTAACCACACACGTTGCAGTTCCTGGAAAAGTAGGTTGATTGCTGCGAAATTTATTGTATTATTGGCCAAATATGGCGAATCGCGAGTCAACGGGTATAATAAATATGAGAAATATATTACACACCAGTAGATATTTGCTTCTGTTTTTTTTGCAAAGAGGTTTCGCTCAATTCAAAAGTGTTACATATTTCCAACATTTTTCTCACAAAAGAACCAAATCCCCTTTAATGAGGTTCTCTTCCTCTGGCCTTACTAAATAACGAGCTCTCTCATCTCCACAGCAACCACGATCCCCCACAAATCTCCCCCAATAAAACGTCGAGGTCACTTTAATTGTAATATAAAAGACCCATTAGAGGCCATTAACCCCATGTGTGTACAAAAAACAAGTAATAAATTAGCAAGCCGCAGCCATGCGTCTTACACCCTCGTAGTAAATTCGCCGCTGAGTCGACAGAGGGTTTATTGCATCCTATTCTGAAATGATGGACTTGGGTCACAGCTGTAGGTTTTCTGAAAATAATAGATTTACTAAAACAAAAGTTATTTTTACTGAAAAATCGGGAATACTCATGTCAAATTTGTCGCATAGATCCGACCATATTTTCGAACACATCACCACCGGACTACCGGTGACCACCGGAACCAAACCGAAAAAAACCTTCTGAAGGAGTGTTCGGGACGCCCGCGTCGATGACGTCTCGCTTAGCACTGAGTGCTGTGGTCGAAACTATCGGATCTATCCGACAAGTATTACGTCAGTAATCCTGTATTTTTCAGTAACATTAGTGAAAAACACGTTTAGTTTTATGATAAAATAAAAGTATTTATGTAATATATAAATTTACACCATCGATCTAGATTTCGGGCATATTCAACCAAAGACGTAATACTATGTATGGACGTGTCATGTTCCTACGTCTGCTTTAAAATCTCATGAATCATTAATGTGAAGTAATAGAATGCACGCGAGTCAAACAGACAGCCACTAGACAGTACTAACAGATTACTAATTGGGCTTGAAATATACCTCTAGGAAATCGCGCTTGTTGCTAATGACTCAGGTAATGATTAATCTAGATATATAGGCATATCTACTTTTGGATGGGCATCAGTACTGCCCGAACACCGGTCGGAGTATAACCACTAGATGATAAACGTGAGTGTTTGCCGGTTTTACCATTTAACTATGAGTTCTCACGGAAGTTTTTATGACAATATATCTACTTTTATTTAAATCGCTTAATGTATTTGCACTAATATTATAAATGCAGAAATAATGCGAACGAGTGAGCGTGTATGTTTGATACCACTTGCCACTGAAATGACTTAACGGATTTAAGTAAAATTGTAAAAGAAGATAGCTTCATAGTTAATACAAAGTGTACAAACTGTTTCAGACTTTCGCGGTTGTTAACTAATTTACAATTAGTACTCACGGTATGTAGACTACGATTTAATAGATTTTGTAGTTCCCGATATTTCAGCACAGTTACATGCACCATGTTTACGGGTAGACTCTCCTCTCTCTCTCTCTCTCTTCGGTCGTTCTCTCATGACTGAGGATCGTGATCATCACGGCAGCACTTTGGATCTGACGAACTGTCTCCATCGGCTCCGGTCTGTGGCCAATTCTATCGCGGTGTAAAACCGGGACGTTGGTGTTTCTTTCAGTTGGTCAGACCACCAGGTCGGAGACCGGCCTCGTGAACGTTTCCCTTCCTTTTCCCACCACAATGAGCTTTTCCAAGCTGCTGTCGCCACGTCTGGCGATGTGGCCAAAATAGCTCATTATACGACGATGACATACGGTAGACAATCGGTCCTTAATTTTTAATTGTGACAGAATTGAGATGTTAGTGCGTTTGGCTGTCCATGGTAGAGAGACTCTCCTAGGGAACTCCAAAATCTATTAAATCGTGGGCTACATCCCACGAATACTAATTACAACTTAGTCTACGTAGTTATAGTTTTGGAATAATGTTGGATAGATTTTGATGTTGCGGTGGGCCCTGCAGGCTCTCGCAAAGTGATATATATGAGTATAAAGAAACTGACGAGTAACTTTCAATGTAACCTTCGTCGGTACGATCTATTTTCTCATTCGATTTTGCACAGTATGACATAATAAAGTCTGTGCTTACATAACCTCCCGTTAACATATGGGACTCGATTTGTCAGGCCATGAATACAATATAGGTAACGACGACCGTTCGGCCGTGACATCGGGCTCGGTAAATTTATTCAATAGTACTATAACCTTTGATGAATCACATAGATACGCAGCTAGATCAGAATTTTGCTCAGAATGTATTGTTTTGTATTAAGCATTGGGACAACAACGGGTACCCACAACCCATAACCTCGTACGCGTGGTAATCATAAGGGAAAATGTGAAGAGAATAAACTATATCTCGATAGGATTTTCATATAAAAGTAAATTGTAAATTGAGTTCATTGTAATGTGTTGGTCCCGTTACCTACGAACAAATAATGTCAGGAAGCATAATTCAGAACAAATTCCACACAAAAAGTGGCCCTTCAAATCAAAACAATGTATCGTATTCCAAATACGAATTACTTCTGAGGTTACAAATAGACATGTTCGGTGATTGGTTTAAATTTTAGAAGGAAAGCAGGGATTGGTTCACGCGCGTGCTGCAAAGTCTACTATGACAGCTGAGTCATAGCGGCGTGAACGATGTTATTGATTTAGCACGACTTTTATTGGGTCATTTTTTTATGGCAGTTACTCTTCCTGATATTATTTCTTCGTAGCCCGTTACATAGTAATTGTCACTTAAAAAACATCAGCTTAACACAAATTTGTGCACGCTGATATTTATATCCAAAGTTGAACTTTTAATCATGAACACGTACATACTATACAAATTATCGGTAGAAAATGTATTATGTTCGGGATTTTATTTTAATATGTATTTTATTGATAATAATTACAATTAGTACAAAAACCCCATTGACACAGAAGTATTGAATAGTATCTTTTCAATGATTATACAATACAAGTATGATAACAAAATGTCAATTCCGCACAAATATTAAAAAATTCGAAAGTTTGGATGGATGTTTGTTAATCAATTACGCCAGAATGGCTGAACAGATTTGGATGACTTGGAAATCTGGTGTCTACAAACAAAACCACTGGGCGCTGTGTCTGATCTGTCAGCCGAGTCCGATCTTTTATGATTATGATTATATATCGCCTCTACCAATCCGCGGTACATTACTTATCTAAACTACAACTGCATTTATTAAAACTGCAAGTAAAATGGCTGACACAATGGAAATAAATTAATTATTACAAATACGACATTAATGCTTAATTGAGTGAGGGTATTTTTTAACCGACTTAAAAAAAGGAGCGATATATCTAAGTGTGTATGTATTTTTATGTGTATGTTAATCGATTTCTCCCTCATTTGTGGGCCGATCCTTAAAATATTTTTTTTGTTTGGTAGAGTATACTTCCGAGGAGGTCAAATTCGGTCAAGCAGTTTTTGGGCTGCACTCCAAAATCTAAAAAATGTTACGCCTATCTTCATGATATCACCATTGACGGTGAATTTCGATCGATTCCGTAAGTAGCAATGGTCACAAAAAATTGTGACAAAATTTGTTTACTACGAAGACTTCAACAAGTTATTTCACACTTTTTGGTATTAAAGTCGGTTCCATTTCTTGGTAAAAAAAATTATATATGAAATATGATATTTGATGCTGATGATGACGCATTTGGACCGGTTTTGCAATTTAGCCTTAATAGGCAAAAGAATATTATGCCCATTAGACCAGCACTCCAAGAAACTTAACACATCTTCTTTTTCTTTCATGTGCCATAGGTACGAACCGAACCCATACCAACTGATCCTGCGATAACGTATTGTAATGTTATGGTTATGGAGAATATAATTCTGAAGATGTAGAGGAAGTTTCACGTTTTATTTCGGGCCTTGTTTATTTGGTTTTGCGCGATATTCTGAGTATCGAATATAGTAGATACTACGGAGTGGTGTATATTTTACATTACTGAAATCTGAATTATTTTATCACACTTGCTTTATACTAATATAAGGAGGTAAGTAAGGAGGTTCTCAATTCGATGCCTATATTTTTTTATGTATGACTATTACGCATAAGTTTTTATAGACTATTCCAATTTTGACAACTCTTTTATATTTTTGTAAAGTATACTTCTATGGTGGTCCCATTTAAATTTCATCAAGTTCTGCGAAGCGGTTTTTGAATTACACTCCAGTAACTGAAAAACGTTTCACCTATCTTGATGGAATCCTTCTTGACGATGACAATCGATTCCGTAAGTAGCAAAAGTCACTAAAAAGACTTTTTTTTTATCAATAATAGAACCGACTTCAACACTAACAAGTGTAAAATAACTTGTCGAAGTCGGTACCATGCGCACAATATTGTGATAATAGGGTCTTTTGAACTATTATGGTACTGACTTCAAGTTATTTCACGCTTTTTAGTTTTGATGTTGGTTCCATTATTAGTAAAAAATATTTTAGCATCTGAGTTTTTTCGTGGCAAGCGAGATCGAGTTATCGAACTCGGTTTTTCAGTGACGATAAGTATGATTTTCTCTTGTAGCAGATTAAAGCGAATGCGTAAACCAACGATCGAACGATCACCGTTTAGAGTCACTATTTGGATTTCGTAAATTGTCAAAAATTTTGACATAAATGACAGTCTTTTTATATATCTATGTCTACCTACACAACAGCCGTGCGATTCTCTAAGAGCCAACATCGTTGCATCTTTGACAACATCCGTGAAACAAATGACGAAGAAACGTTGAGAAAACGCAACCTTATTTACAAGGGCGATATATCATAAAGAAACTGACATTGGTGAGCTCGTCGACGAGCGCATTGACGAATAGTTAGAGAATCGCACGGTTCTTTTTTGTGTACGTTTGTACGCCATAAAATAAACAGTGGGCTTAGCACGAATAACTACATAAGTGTAACGTAATGTGTTGTCCACGTAAAACAGAATAAACTTTCATTTGTCTTGGGCAACTGTGACACAGATAATTCACAGTTTGTACGACGAAGCATGACGCGTTGACGCTTACGATGCGAATTAGTTTACGCATATTGTTTGTGCTACAGCCTCAGTGCTATTTTGTGATGAATTGTGATAATGAATAAGTTAAATTTATTAATTAATTAAATAATGCTATTTTAATGCTATTTATATAGAAATACTTACAATACAGAAGATTCAATTTAATATTACTTATTATTACAACCTCTACGGCTACGGCAAATAAACGGCCTTTATTACCTCTTTTAAAACCTCTTTGTGGCACTGATAGACTTAGACTCAATATAATGAGCGATCCGTGAGTATTCTGTATGAACCTTCTCCAAGCGCATCTTCGAGATGCACAAATCATCCGTCAGGAGTTGAAATAATACAAAAACATGTTTTTGTCCATACTAATATTATTAAGAGGAAAGATTTGTTCGTTTGAATTGAATAGGCTCAACTACTGCACATTTAACAATAACCTACTATAAAATAAATGATTAATAATTACACCAATGGATAGTTAATTACTCCTACCATATAACTGTGCGTACATTTTTGACGATTGAAACCGCTTAACCAATTTAGTGCTTAAATCCTATCCAGCAAACGGTTTTAATAAATTATATTCCACCACATATTAACCGATTGAGTGAACAGCTCTTTCCGCATCATAGCTTATAAATGTACGCTAACCGGTTTTTAAATTAATTTTATATTTACATATTATTGAAATATTCGTACTATTCAATAGTAAGCAATATTACATAACCAAACGCGCTTCCTGGAGTTGCAACATTTCATGGGCCTCATGACTGAAATAAGTTTACACGCCTTAATCCTTTCTATAACTATTTAATTATATATTTTATTATTTATTATATTATTCTATAAACTGACGTATATTAACGTTTTTGGGACGCAAAGGGTTAAAAGGACAGAATGTATTAAACAATGGTATTTCATTTGAATTTAACCAACAGATATCTGCTTAAAAATTCGACTGTTTTATATACTTCAAAATGTATATCACGAATGCCGGTTATCTTGGGATAGTTCTCATGTAATGTGATGAATCCAAGTCCATGGCCGATAAAACACGAGCGTTTGTATACCTCTGCCAACCCTACTAAGTATTTGAAGGCGTAATAATATCTGTACTAAACCTAATTTCAATTTTATGTGTACTTAATATTGAAATTAGATTAAAACATAAACTAATACATTGCAATACTGTGTTCTAGTTTAAATGGTATTGGTGCCGGCGAAATTACAGGCACATGGCACTTCAGGGTTAAGGGTGCAGTGTAACTTGTGACGAAATGCAGCTGCAGGACTATTATGTATCTCAGTTGCCAACAAATGTTGATTGAAATCTTGAAAAATGGCGGCTCTATATCAGTTTTGACAACTCCAGCAAGCAAAAATATATATCTCAGTTGCCAACAAATGTTGATTGAAATCTTGAAAAATGGCAGCTCTATGTCAGTTTGGACAACTCCAGCAAGCAAAAATGTTAGTAAATTGATGACTGAGGCTAACAAAGGTGACATAGAGCCGCCATTTTTTCTGATTTCATTCAATGTTTGTTAGCAACTGAAATACATAATAACCCTACGGTTCTAGGCAGAGGTCACCAATTAACACCAGGTGGGCCTCGTGCCATCTCCTAATAACATTAAAAAACATACACACTCACTTACAAAGTTTGGCAGGTAATAATAATATTAGTGCTTTAGGTTCGGCCAAAGCACTATTCGTTATTTTGTGGCATAAGGCAAGGCACCTCTTCAACATTATAAGGAAACAATAATATGTTTAACGACTCCACGTAAAGGGGTTTAAGGGGGGTGAGGATAAGGAGATAATGATGATATAACCAGCGCCCCAGGCGTCTTCCTTTCGGATCATAATAATATATTATTAAAATATATGAAAATAACGTCAGCAGCACTCTGATGAAATTCCTATAATACTTGCCTGTTAGTAATGCTTGACAGTCTTGACACTGTAATGATGTTATTTAGATAATATTTTTTTATTTATCACTAGCTACTGCCCGTGACTTCGTTTGCATGGTAGACTTGGCCTTCGGCTTCGCCATAGCCTCCCATCTTTTCTTTTTTTTATGTAATAACCTTCTATGATATTATATCTATGATATCATATCATAGAAGCTGATATATAAATCATATCTATGATATCTAAAATGATTTCGAATACTCCATAGAGTATTAGAAATCATTTAAAAATAGATGAATTAATTCGGTAAAGCCGTTCTCAAGTTACAGCGTGACCAGGAGAAATAGGGTTCATTTATATATATATATATATATAGATTTCATCAAGCATTACTCAGTAATTTTTCAACCAACAATTGGTGAACTTGAAATGCGACCAACTGTCGAAATAATGTGACTGTGCGAAAATTGTCTAAACTGAATATCTTTGTAAAATAAATACTTAAAAAAATAATTGAGAGCATTGAATTGAAACTGTATAAAATAAAAACTTGCTTACACATTTAACCGGTTTATCGACACAAAACTTCGGTCAAATAACTCGAATCAAAGCCTTTCTAAAGTATTAAAAATTATTAATAAAATACCTAGTGAAATGTCTCAGAGTCTTCAAACAAATGAAAGTCAAAAACGAGACCGAAAACAAACATAGGGTAAGTAAACAAACATCGTAAAGTCGGCTGAAAGTCATAGCACGTGAGTCACGTGACTTGAACGTTTATTGGGGTTACTTCGTTACTTTTCATGACGTTGACGTGGAATATCGTCCTAGAGTCCGACTCATGTAGTAAGTAGGGTTTTGTCTGAACCGGTTTACTAGTCCAAGTGCGGGTTGTGTTTTGTTTTTGCTAAATAACGAGACAGCTAGCTGCCGTGCGATTCTAGAGCATCGTTGCATCTTTGACAACATCCGTGAAATGAATGACGAGATGACAAGAATCGTTGGAAAAGCAACCTTGTGTACAAGGACGATATATCTCATATAGTATTTGACATCGGTGAGCTTGTCGACGAGCGTAACGACGAATCATTATATAATCGCACAGCTGTAGGCGTCATGCGTGGCCGTCACTTGTCACTGTGATCTTTAACTTAAACACAACAGTGCTTTATTACTGCTTTGAGGAGAAAATCTGGCACTGCGGTCGTACCTACCAAGTCAGACACAAGCAAAAGGACACTTTTGCTTGTACCTGCCTAGTTATATGATCTAAAATATGATTAGTAGTAATATGATAATACAATAATAAAATATATCAGGCTTCGGCTAATACGAGTATATATCTAGGTGTAAGACAATTTTTAAGAACTCAACACGAATACAGAATAATTTTTTTATAAATGCGAAAATTATGGCCCATTTTAAAACTTAACTTTATTTTGTTACATAATTGTAACAAAAATTTAAAAAGTCGGGCTACAATTGAAGGAGAAATCGGTGAACACACATAAAACATACATACAACAAATTTTTAATCTTCGCATTTTAAGTTATCACTTTTAATTCTGAACCGAGCACATTATTACCGTATATAGGCACCTAAATATCATCATAAATACATACATATAGGTAACATTTCCTTTATCAGTCCGCCGCCACCCTATTTTCTATTTATTTATACTCTACTTAATATTTAGGTCACTGAGCAACCACGACTACCTGCTAAACCTAATCCTTAATCTGAGTTGATTGGTGAATACAGCAGAATAAAAAGGGCTTTTATAGAACCGCCCTGGTGAAATCGTAATAAATTATAAAATTAAGTTTCAACTATGTAATGTAGCTAAAAATATTGGCCAAACAATCTGATGAAGCGCTCGCAGCGGAGCTTGACTTGGCGATCTTAACCGATCAATAAGTTAAGCAAAGCTTAACTCGCCCGCAGCGATCAGGAGTTGGATGGGTGACCGCTATTCAACTGAGCGCTTCCTTGCTTTGGAGGGCTTGTTAAGCCGTCGGCCCAACTCATCTCTGTAAGAGGAAGGCTCGAGTCCCAGCAGTGAGAACTTACTGGGCTGATGGCCTTAAGCTAAAGTTTCGCAACTCAGCGCACTGCAATCGTATCCCAAGTTTTGTCTCACTTTCACCTAGTAATTACAACAGCTACAGTGCCTATCAAACAAGTGCTTGCGTATGCAAACAGCCGTGCGATTCTCTAGAGCAAACATCGTTGCATCTTTGACAACATTCGTGAAACAAATGACGAGTTGACAAGAAACGCTCGAAAAACAACCTTATGTACAAGGGCGATATCTCATATAGTATTTGACATCGGTGAGTTCGTCGGCGAGCACATTTACGAATCATTAGAGAATCACACGGCAGTACAGTTTCAAATGTATGCAATATCGTGCAGTTTCAAATCGCCAAGCAGTGGTAGCTCTCCTTAATGGCACTGGCAGAGTAACGTTTTTCAATGTTAAAACACCAAAGAAGAATTGGAACATTATGGTGGTACCAACCATGATTATTTGACGCCAACCTACATAAATTATTTAGCTTTTATAACGTTGTGTATTTATAAAAATCCAAGCTCTTGATTGTGTGAGACATCATTCGTGGAAAATGCTTATTGTGATCCCTGCCATTGCGATTACGAACTATCCTTTGAATTGGTAAAAGTTTTGTATGTGTTAATCCTGAATATAACCTAGCATACTTAATCCAAATCCGTTCAACCGTTTTACCGAGAGTTTAACCAAGGTGTAAGAAACTTTTATCGCTGTTCACACACTTTTGCGTATATATATTAATAACTAATAAGAGTAGGATTAGTCTGGACTGGTCCTTTCTAAGCTATTCTCACCACCAGAATCTTAAAGACATAGACATAGACACAAATTTTATTGTGCCAAAAAAAAAGGTTACAGAAAAAGGAAATAAAAACATGAATAAGAAAATGAACAGTAGGCTTTTGTTGACACAAGCCGGTTCCAACTCGGCATAGTGCTAGTTGTACACAACCAACGCTGGTCTTCCGTAAAGGTCTCCCATATCGAATGTTATCAATAATTGTGAGCACAGATCTACAAAGTAGACGGTGTAGCACATGAATCGGAACTAGGTAATTCTAAAACAAAATAAAATATATTCATAACAGTTTTTTATACTCCAACAGTTTTGAGTGTGGGAAAACTTCCATATGTTTATCGTAAACTCAATCATCCCTGATCAAAAACAGTAAACAGAAATACTCCGAAACATCTCTAAAAAGTATCGGTTACTTGTGTAACTACGTTTCGGTTGGAAAATAAAATTATAGAGTACCTTTTCGTCCAAGGCAAGCGTAACATGGTATCGTCGTGTCCCGCATACTAAATGCGAGAACCGCCTCAGGAAAGCTTCGAGTATCGATTTCTGGAGAATTGTACCGCAAACACATCTGTTTTTGTAAATTTTAGGGGAATATAAATACTTTGTAGCCGGCAGGTAAAAGTTTACGAGACTGTTGTTGTTACTAAATATAGAAAATTTCAGTTGATAGTATTTTGTGTGCTTGGAATACTCCACTTCTGGCAAGCTGTCTCTCTGCCACCCATAAAATGTAATATTTGTAGTACCTAAGTAGAAACATTGTAAACATCCATATAAAAAGAATGGCCCCGAGTTTCTTGTCGCTTCTTCCCGGTGGGTTCTATATATTTTGGAACGCGGCGGTAGAGTCTTTAAAGTACATTATAATGAAAAGTTGACGTTCATAAGTGCGTCTTTGATGCCTAAAGTGAATAAATTATTTTGACTTTGATTTTTGACTTTGTGGTATCCAGGACATATATTGCTACTACCCTCATTTCTGTCTTTACATAATACATAATAATAACTACTGAAATTCTAATAATGTTCCTAAAATAGACTGACTTAAATACCTTGCTAGCCTATGTTATTATTTCATAACACGATAAAATTTATTGGAATAGCAACTTAATTTTAGACATATCAAGATTATGATTCTACCTACGCTTTCCACGATAGTACTACGAGATTATTACGTTTTTTGGTTGGAATGGATCTATAGAAATTAAAAATCTGCGTTTAAAATATAGACATTTTAAGTACAGATTTTTAATTTCCACAGGAATATTATTTCGGAACAAAAGTAGCATATTTAATAAACGCTATCTTTTCCAAATTAAATCAAATCTGTTGAATACAGTGTGAGGTATGAGACATACTCACTGACTTGTTCATTCCCTCAATTCTAAATATCACTAACAATATTATTAAAATTAATAATGCTTCTTTCGGTTGGATGGTACTGTTAAACTGTCCAATAGATGTCGCTCCGTCCCGCAAGACGGTTAGTCAAATAGAGAGTTAAAATTCGATGCTCGGACCAGAACCTCGGTGGCCTAGTTGGTCAATGGCGTCTGACACGGAGAGTCAGAAGACGCGGGTTCGAATCCCGTCTGAGGATGGAATTTTACTCTCTATACATTTCAATGTTTGAGATCGCAAAAGCAGGTGTTAGTGCTTTTAAAGTAATACTATAAATATTATTAAAGATATTTATGACAATATATAACAAATAATATTTGTGTCTACTTTTTGTTAAAGTAATAAAAATATGAGTTATAACTTTTAATATATATTGTGCAATAGATACAATTTCATATAGTTAACCATTTTTGTTATAAGTATGTACACTCCCTTAAGTTCTCTTATACTGCTCTTGTCAGTAATTCTTTAGACAAGTAAATATCATGAACCAAACTAAAATTTGGTGCTTTTCATGAAACAAAATGCATGACTGACTTCGTAACCTTCGCTCGTATCACATACGGAACTCTATCACAAAGCAAAAAAGCAAAGTAAAATGGCTGTGTCTACGATACGGACTGCACTGTGAATACAAACTAAGTAAAGTGACGCTCTGAAACTGAGACATTTCCTAACTGAACCCTTTTAGGCGAACAATTGCGAGCAATTTCGTGGCCGTAAATTCTTTTGACGATAATTTGATGGCCTTTTCAGAAACAATCGAAAGGGAAGGTGCAATAGATATGCCAGCAAATGGTCTTATGAAGGTTAACCGGGAGGTAGCCCGCTCGGTAATGGTGCAGACCCATATTGTAACTGATACTTTTGAATACTTAACGTTTTAATATTTTAGTCGTGCAAATATAAAGTGAATCCGAAAGGTGTTCAATTAAACCGTTGAACGCTTTAAATAATTTATTAAATCTACACGTAGTGACAAATTACAAAATTCGCTTGGAATTCGTGGGAAAAGATAATCAACTACTACAGTAAGAGTTGATTTTTATTCCTAAGCCTAACGTGTCATTTCCACAGCTTTTAGTAAATAAAGAACATTACAAGTTTCGAAAGGTAAATAAATATCTATTCTTATAATGCATTAGCTATGTATTATGACACTTTAATCTACAGACTTCCCAAAAAAGGAGGAGGTACTCAATTCGACTATTTTTTTATGTTTGTTACCTCATAACTTTCGACTAGGTGAACCGATTCTCGAAACTCTTTTTTGTTTGAAAGCTGGTACTTCCCGTGTTTTGTTCTTCCCTATTTAACATCAAATTCGGTCCAGTAGTTTTTGAGATGCACTCCAATAAGTGAATAGAATGGAAGTCGGTATAAAATTTTACAAATTGTACTTGTATTTATATAAGGTTTATTATAGAGATGTTTTAATTAAATTTGTGTTTTAGTTTTCTGTGGTTTACGAGAAATTCACAGACCTAACGAAACGCACGGTGGGGGCGATTCATGACCAGAATGCTGGTTGCTATCTCGGACAAAAATTAAATTAGTCACGTTACATACTATATTTGCTTTAACTATACAGAATGGTAATTAATAAAAAAATATTAATACGGTGAGAAATATCCTTTTTTATATATTGTTTCTGATTGTCTGAAAAATTGAAAAACACATTATCAAGTTCACAGGTGCTCATATTTGCTAACTAAGAACCTTTAGCTAGCTGGAGCAATTATCGAACGAATCCTAGAAAGTACTGTCACATTTCTTAGAAGTACATCATCATAGCCTAGAATGTTTTTATTAATATTCTACAAGAATATAATAAATACAGCTATATCACACTAAAACGCAAAAGGGCAGCGAGAAAAATGGTTACGAAGTAGCTAAAGTGCCGCGCCTATGACCTGGCAGTAAATCCAATATGAGTTAAAACGTACTCATGCAGGATATAGAGAACAAAATACACGCATAGCATCCTAGTGGCCAATTCCACTAAATAAATTTGTTCCAACTGCAATCGAACCGTAGCTGAATTACACATATTATTTTGCTACTAAATAAAAAACTCACCCTTTTTAGTGACCTTTGCTACTTACGGGATCGATTGTCATTCACTGTCAATAAGAATATATCATCAAAACAGGCGAAACACTTTTCAGTTATTGGAGTGTGACTCAAAAACTGCCAGACCGAATTTGATTTGAGTTTGGTGAAATTTAAATGAGACCATCTCAGAAGTATATTCTATCAAAAAAAGAATGATCAAAATCGGACTACAGTGTAAAAAGTTATGCGTATGAAAAAAAATACGCATCGATTTAAAAACTTCCAAAAAAGTCTGTTGAAAACAGTGCAGCTGCAGCAGTTACGTTTCTATTGACGCCAAAACTTTCTATTCTGCTAACTCGATAGATCATGAACTAGACGCTAACTCATGTTTGTGTATATTTATTCGTGTATTCATTCATTTTAAAGTAGCGTTTACATAACGTTCCAATTCGTATATAACAATAGTAGAATAGCTTTTTGTGTAATTATTGAACGAAAACCAGAGTCAAATTACAGTTGCAGCGGGATAGATTGTTGAATGTTGTGAAATAGTTGCCCCCTGAGCTCACACGTCCGCGGCCCGGACGGTCGAGTATTCTATTCTATAGCTTTATTTAAATGAGATCTATTATATGTCGATCTTGCTGCCCTCTCGGCCTGGTACCAGCATGGTGAAGTTTGAGTCGTCCTTTAAGCCATTCGACTATTAAATGTGGAGGCTGCTCTGTCACGAGAAGCACCCAGAGTACTACGCAAAACTTGAGCATTACTGGAGGAGAAGAATAGAGCATGCGAGAAATTTTGTATACGATATTTACCTTTACCTGCACTTAACGGGTTGGCAATCTTACTTGTAAGATTCGAAGAGAAGACTTTGTTGAGGTCGAGAAATTGGGCATGGGATCAGTAATTGATCAAATCCAATAAAGATTTCTCAAAGAGTAAAGTACTCCTTGCAATAAAAGGACTTTAGACAAAACCTTCGGAACTCGAACCGCATCTTCTGACTTAAATACCGTCCAAAGAGGTATTATCGTTCTATGATTTCTGAATAGTAGTTTCATTTTCGCTGAGAAGCGTTAGTGATTCCGAAATCAAATAATGAAACAGATAACTTTATTAAACATCGGCGTGTATAACATAAATAGGATTACGTAGATACCAAGAGTATGTTCCTATCTGCAGACACAAATCTCAGAATCAATAAGACTTACCGTAAAAGGTTAGAACAAAAGTACCATTCAAAAAATACAAAGCGAGATCGTTTTGAGAGCTAAGCTCGTCTGATTGAGTGGGCCGAGGGTCAAGCGAAAAGAGCAGGGTCAAGCGAAAAGAGCGAAGATAAATCCCTGCTAGCCAAACAACGCTCAAACATGTCCACTTACGCTCAAGCATGGAAGGGCTGCCCAGCGGCTGGACGGGCAAGAGCAAATAGGTGGAATTTATTTTCACTTCACTTTCAAGTGGGGCTTGGGTTAATAAAGTTGGCCATTTCTATTGGTTTATCGTGGTCATACTGAAATCATCGTTTTGTTGTCAAAAACTAATCGTTTGGACCTTTGACTTTTATGTTGGTTTTGAGCAGAATTTGTCCGTGCTGGGTGTGATACCAATATCCAATGGGGAAATAACACGCTTTAAGATTTCTAGTAGTAAATGTTATCATTCAGCTGTTTATTTTAGACATCGAGCGACAATTCTAATTACAGGAATTAATTAGCCACTTTAAATTATAATGACATTCTCAATTCAACGCGTATATATCACCAGGCACATTTATTAGATAATTTATTTCGATGTTTTTTTATTCGTTAGGTTATATCTCCTTAAGTCCCCATTTAAATTTTATCATGTTGAGGTTCAATAGTTTTGAATTATGCGCAATAACAGGAAAATATTTATGTTTCCATACTTAGATGATATCATAGTTACAAGCGTATATGCAAACTACCCTAGAGTAGTTCGGATTAAATACTTCAATATTAGGAGTCTCATTATTTTAAATACGAGTAATGACCTGTGAGCGGGGATTAAAATTTGGTGTTGTGGAAACTGTCCAAATATTATTTGTGAAATCAATAAGAAAATGTATATTTGCGTCCAATGATTGTGTATAATGCCTTAAATAATGCCGATACAAATACATCTATTGTTTTGTGGATTGCGTGGCCAAACAATGGATTTCCTGGGATCGCTATTCTATTGGTTAACAGTGGAAAATATTACAAAGTGATTACAATGTCATCAAAGGTTTTCTCTGAAAGACTCACGCAGGATTGTGTAAGAAGCCAATCTTTCACCAAAAGAAACGAATTTTCTGCTAAGGTTAAAAAACAAAAGGCAACGTAGCCCTCCCCTGACCTCCATAAATAAAATAAATCTACTTACTTAAGAATCGTTTACCTATGCCAGGGACCCTTAATTAGCCTCCCTAACCCAATTTAGTCGGGGTAAGCGAAAGTCACAAGTGATTAGTGAAAATTAGATTGGCAGGTGTTTTTCTACAGTCTTAGTTTCGCTTCGTTACGAAAAACTGCCATGTAATTCGATATATATCATAAGGTTTTTCTTCTACCATGGCTTTCGATTTCTAAACACATAGAACATCAGGTTACAGCATTGGTGTTTTTTTTATTATTAATAAATATGAGGTGAGGGCGCGATAAAACGAAACAATGGTAATCACTGATTTTAGAAGTATTCAAATTATCAACGGGATAATTACCATGTATATTTCCGATATTTCGGCACTGTTGCAAGCGCCATGATCACAGATGAACTGAGGAATAGTAGTGGTGCCTCGCATAACAAATGAGTACGGAAGAGGGTAGACCGTTTCGTCTGCTCGTAAAACATTCACCCACCCGCAATTCCTCAGTTCATCCGTGATCATGGCGCTTGCAACAGTGCCGAAATATCGGAAACTCACAGAAAATATACATGGTAATTATCCCGTTGATAATTTGAATACTTCTAATGTTTGTGATCATGATAGTTTATAAACTTATATCACTGATTTTGTTTCCTAGATTTGTGTTTGTGTGAGTTTTGAGTGTAATAGTTTTGGATTATTAACCGTTACCTAAGTGTTCACAACGGTGCACGAGTGTAAGGAGTATACAAAATCATTAAAACGTTCTTGTATTTTTCTCGTAAATCGTCTAAAAAGATGTATTATTGTCTCCACCGGTTTATTAGAAGGCAACATAGACAGGACAGTGACTTTAATGACAGACTTATTTATGTGATTGTGATTAATGACTACTGACTTTGACTTCTTGACTCACTAGAGCAACTATTATTTACATAAATTACTTAAGAAACGTCATAATGTAACTTAAAGCTGTCTATATACTAATCCTACATAATGTCCAAATATTGACGAATAGTTACAGAAACAACGTGTGTAATCGCTATAAAATGGCTGTCACGACCAATACCTCGTCTGCAGTGCCTGTACCGTAGTAGTCGTTAAATTTGTCAAGTCACTGATATCGATAAAAATCGTATCGCCCCTAGCAAGTATGGAAGTTATATCGACGACTTATGCGATCGTCAAATTATCGATAGTATATCGGTTTTGATGAATTGTTTGCATTCCACAATACGTCTTATCATTTGAAGATTTCTACTAGTATTTCGCTCTTCTACGATCAAAAGAACGCCGAAGTCTATTTGTTTAGTGAATACTAGCTGCGCCCCGCGGTTACACCCGCATGGTGATGGATGATGACGATGTTGATGAAAATTATCCTATGTGTTGATTCAGCGCCCGATCATCTACCTCCATGTCAAATTCATCAAAATTGGGCCAGCCGTTTGAACGTAAGAGAATAACAAACATCCATTCATCCATAAATACAAACTTTCGCGTTTATAATATTAGTAAGATCAAATGCAATTAAACAATATCCCCATTCTCGTCGCTTGGCGATAAGCTTTATCGAGGTCGTGTTCAAAGCTGACAAAACAATCGTTAAAATCGATTAAATAGACGATCTCAAACGTAATTTAACAGTTCTATGCTAGGGTTACCGTTATAATCGTAAAAGCTTATCGAATTTGCCTACCGATCGCTTAATTTCGTTACTTATTTGCAATGAGCGACACAAGATCGATATAGCCAGTTTTTTAGAAGTATGATGAATTCAAGGCTCGAATTTATCGATCGGTAAATTCGGTACTTGCACTGCTGAATATACAAAACTAGCGACCCGGCTGCAATGCTGATACTAAATATACTACAGCCCACCTCAGAGATTAGCATACACCATCGCGGTTTTTTTTGTAGACCTTTTTAAGTTGTACCTGCAATACTATAATGATACATTATTTTGACCTATCTCGTAGGGTTCAGCCAGCGTTCGCAATGTAAGCGCAAAAAAAAGTTTAGTTACGACATCCCATTAGAAACCTCTAAAATTATCAGTGCTTCTCTACTATATTATGGATGTATTTTACATATAAACCTTGTTCTTAAATCACTCTATCTATCTATTTAAAAACACATCGAATCCCGTTGCGTAGTTTTTTATAATGTAAGCATACAGAGGGACAGACAGACAGCGGGAAGCGACTTTGTTTTATACTATATAAAGTGATTAGGCACATCAGTACGCAGTTAAAATCAATATTGTAACCTAAAACCAAAAGTGCGTTAGTCGGTTTGAGCACAGTTTCTACTGTGGTTTGAGGTTGGTTTCTCTTTCTTTTATGCTTAAAGTATACGATTTTGATGAATCTTGGCACAGAGATAGTTTGTAGCCCGCAAAAGCAAGGACTAAGAGTATTTAATCTAAAAAGATGTATGTAAAATTTGAATGCTTGAATGCTATTTCCTAAAAAATGAATAATTTATTCTTACAAAGCCCACAGCTATGGATATTGCTAAAGCGGGATTTTGTATTTTCATATTATGATGTGGCTAGAAAAATGTAAGCTGTCCAAACAAGCCGATTTTAAAATGGACACAAGCATTGGATGCATAGTAAAGGAAATAAAGCATGAAGCGGTGTCCGACAACCGACAGACATGTCGTCTGTGTTTAGTGGCCGGACGTGTACGTGTCGCTGTAACGGAAAGCTGCATGTTGTTGTCATGT
Source organism: Selenia dentaria (assembly GCA_917880725.1). Lineage (NCBI taxonomy): Eukaryota > Metazoa > Arthropoda > Insecta > Lepidoptera > Geometridae > Selenia > Selenia dentaria. Next base: position 24,381,418 of record OU862893.1, read on the forward strand.
GTGGAAATTGTGTAAAACGTTTTCCATCAAAAAACATGCATTGTGATATGTTGATGGTGTATACTACGTGGTAAACTTATCTCAAAACATGTTTTGTTAGGCTTATTATACTCGTACATAAAAGTATACAAAGTAAAAATAATGTCGCTATCGGTCGTTTGCCTGTATATCCGCTAACTCCTAAAGCAAGCCACGGATTGTGATCCGATTTCATCAACCGTTACAAAAATTTTAACGGAAGATTTATGTATATAATCTAACCTAATTAAGTTTTAACCGACTTCAAAAAAACAGGATGTTTCTCAATTCGACTGTATAATTATGAACCGTCAAACTTGTTTTGGCAACATTATGAGTGATTATGACTTTTTTGTTATTAATACTGTTAAATGCATTTTCATACCACTTGCTCGAAAATGTCCAATTGCATATCACGTAAAGCAAGGCATTACATCCCCGGGGCCGGGGATGTAATTTTGTATGAAACTCCCTCGGATGTAAAGTGATTTGGATTTGGAACGTTAGTTGTTGGAAAATACGTACGGAGACAGTATACAGGAAAAAAAATAAAAAAGGCGCGATTGTACTAAAAGTAGTTCGTTCAAATAGCCCTAAGTTGGCGAAAATAACGCTAAAAACGCTGACAAGGGCGTTCGATTTGGAAATCTATAGGTGAAAATGTCGTTTATGGCTCTTTTTGTTCAGCGTTCGAAAAGCTAAACAAGAGGATTTTTTTGCCACCAAAATTGAGCTTTACGAACGCTTTAACAAAAGAACCAAAAATAGCAACGCCACCAATGCCCTTATTGTTAAACGAACGCACCTATTAGGAGTGCGATTGTTGTGCGCCGCGTTGCTATAGGTTACGCACGGCGCCTCTCTGCGCATTCAAGGTCATAGTTGAAGTTACGGGCCGCGATCTGGTGGTTGGTGTTTATTGTTTAACTTTCATAAAATATTATTATTTTCAACGTGGTGCATGTAACTGAACCGAAATATCGGTTGCTCCAAAAGCAACTAAATCGTGGTCTACATCTCGTGAGTACTAATTATAACTTAGTTAACAACCATGAAAGTCTAAAACAGTCATCATCATCATCATCTCAGCCGAAGGTCGTCCACTGCTGAACATAGGCCTCCCCCATGATTTTCCAAAAGGACCGGTTGTAAGCGGCCTGCATCCAACGTCGTCCTGCGACCTTCATCAGGTCGTCTGTCCACCGTGTCGGTGGACGACCTACGCTGCGCTTGCCGGTCCGTGGTCTCCACTCCAGAACCTTTCGGCCCCATCGGCCATCTGTTCTGCGTGCTATGCGCCCTGCCCACTGCCACTTCAACTGGCTAATCTTCTGGGCTATGTCGGTGACTTTCGTTCTTCTACGGATCTCCTCATTTCTGATTCGATCACGTAGAGAAACCCCGAGCATAGCCCTCTCCATAGCTCGTTGTGCGACTTTGAGCTTGTCTATGAGGCCCATAGTAAGAGACCACGTTTCAGTGCCATAAGTCATCACTGGTAACACACATTGGTCGAAGACTCTTGTCTTGAGGCACTGAGGTATTTTTGACGAGAAGACTTCGCGAAGTTTCCGGAACGCTGCCAGCCTTCCGGAAAACAGTGTTTTCCATAAAATGTTCCTTCCAAAGATATTACTCTGTCCCTCTAAAACGGGGCAAATGTGTCCAATTTGAATATTAACTATTAATGTATTTTACTTTTAACTAAATAACTGCTATTTTAAAGCTCTAAGTTTTTATTGCCTCGCAGTAGGTATTAAAAGTAGAGTATGCACCTCGATGATAAATCCTGTATTGGTCTTGGGCGGCTTTAACCCCTCGCTTCATTCAGAACTCTACCTAACTCCACCGCTTCGCTCGGGAATTAAATCTTATTCCTCCGCTGCGCTCACGGATCAACCGCCCATGACGTAAGACACTGCTTTACTCCCTCAGTGCATAATCTACTATTAGTATAATGGTGTTATTCTGATATTATAGACACTTCAATTTTAACTATTTGTATGTAAGTATGTATAGATTACGATATACACAATAATTAATGACTGTTCGTTTACAGATAAATGTTCTAATTTAAACAAAACTTTATAAAATATATAAATTATTTTTTAAACTTTTACGGTTGTTTTTAATAAACATATTACTACTTACAGGATGAAAACCGTGGTAAGTAATTATTTTAATTTAGTCGTCCCGCGATCATGGCGCTTGCAACGGTATCGAAATATCGGGAGCTCATTAAAATAATTACCACGGTTTTCATCCCGTAAGTAGCAATATGTTTATTTAAATTTTATCTAAACCAAACGTTGTAAATCACGTCACTTAATCACATAGAGTCATTATTAGCTAATTTTATGGCTCTAAGCCAAACCTAATGAAAGTCATCGCTCGCACTTGTCGCCCGTCATAATTCAGGCACAAGTTTTAATATAAAACCCTATTATCGAGTATGAATGTAATCGAGCTACTTAATTATGGGTTCAGTGAGAATAATAAGCAAATTATTTTTGATTCTCGCTTTTTTCACGTCCTCTTTAATGTACCTCGGCATAGACCATAGTCCGAGAACAGGGATGGACTGAAAACCAGCGTTGCGCTTACATTACGAATGTAAACGCAACACAAGCTGAGTCTACCCCTTTTGCCCTAAATGTGGTACTGTTGTCTAGGCTTATTAAGTAAGATCCATACTCTGACTTAATGTTAATTAGTTCATTGTTTTGTTTGTACCTAACCGTGTTATTTTAGTGGCAATAAATTGATTTATTATTATTATTATTATTCCTTTTATTCACCAGATATCACGGATTTCATCCGGTCCTTTACAAAGGCATAAGTGGGGCTGTAGCCAACACTTAGAGGCTTGTTTGGTATAAAAAATACAAAGTAGTATAAAAAAACCTGAAACTTTTGGATGGATGGTGACATGGTATCACCATGGTATATCTATTATAAAAATGGGTAAAATGACAAGGCTATTGAAATGATTTTATTAGTGATAAAAAGATAGTGGGCTATGGAAGAGACTACGGCACCTGCCAAATTCAGTCTCATTTTAAAATTTTTGGGCAGGTGGTGACTTGCCACCCACTAAACGGGCCCCCCATAAAGGCCATCATGAATGGTGACAGAAAAGGCAACGTTGGCGTGGCTGGCTAAAGGGTGTCGAGAGGTGTGCTGCGGTTTCACTGAAGCGCTACTACCGGCGTTATGCCCTTTAACACTTCCACCCTTGGAGCTTTTTGTTACTTGCTCTTGCGTCTCCACCCCCAGACGGCCAATTAAGGCAAGCCGGGGGTCAGGGGTCTCATTTAGCCCCAGGGAGAATCAGAGTCCACGGTGTCGCCACTCACCGACGGCTCGCCACAAAGCCGCCCCTGCGGTTTTATTATTATTATTATTAAAGGAACTATAGGAAAACTTAAAGATTGATGAGAAAAAAAGTTGTTCTTTATAATTATATATCTTTAATTCTAGATTTATTTCTATTATTCTATACAATAATAACGTTTTCACATTTCAAAACTATCAGTAACTAACATACAAAGTTACTTTAGGATTCTTCCGTTCGTATACATATTAACAATAGTTATTAAATAATTTCTAAATAAATAGCTGAGCCCGTGGTTCTGCCCGCGTAGGAAATGACGTTGCCTTGGGAATATTGCCCGGGATAAAATGTGTGCCTATGTGTTATTCCAGGCTGTAATCTACCTATGCTAATTATAACAGTGAACCATGATATGCGTTTTTCACTAAAATCCATCTAATAATGGTAGTTGTGGGTACAATAATATTAACATTGCAAAACTGAGATTGTCATTTTTATGTATTTTAGGACTATGAGTATAATAAGGAATAGTTTCAATGAAACTGGTATTAAGGTTATAAACATTATATAACACCACTTTTTATGGGGATTATTTTTGTGGGGCTATGACCCGTTGGCTCGCGATTCGCCATATTTGGCCAATATAGGATAGATTTCGCAGAAATCAACCTACTTTTCCAGGAACTGCAACGTGTGTGGTTAAGGACATAGTATATACGGAGTCAATTGAATCGAATGCAGCCTTAAAACTACAAATCCGTGATGTGATTAACGAAGTAGACCCGCCATTTTGCCAAAAAGTGATTAAAAACTTTGATGAAAGAATCGACATCTGTCGGCGTGGTCTCATGGTGGACATTTTGGCAGATATCATTTTTTATTCATAATTGCCGAAATTATATCTTGGTAATACAATAAAAAAAAATCATTTTCATCTAAATTCTTTATTTTATTTTGTTTTAGACGACAAAGTTCTTGTTGAAAATCCCTTTAATAGGTATAAATGCGAAACTATCTGTATATCCATATACCTGTATGCGTGTTAGAATTAAGAGCTAAAATGAGTGAACCTATTTTGATATCTAATATTTGTTGTGTAGAAACTGAAACAACAGGGAAGTACTTTTTATTCCAACATTTTTCACGCCTCTATTTTTTCACGTTTTTTAATCACAACAGAGGACAGAATCCCAGCTAACGGTTTCATAAATATAACTTGGCGACTGGATATTTTAATAATAATATGGGACAACATCCACACAAAGACAGGTCCCAAACTAGTCAGAGTCTATACTATGGTAACAGACACATCAGATATATACACGCATACAAATGTTTGTCCTGTACGGAGATTGAACCTGGAACCAGTAACTCAGAAGGCAGGGTTCTACTAATGGCGCAATTAGTAGAACCGGCCAGTCATTCCGTTTTGCACTCGGAACAGTAATATTAGGTAGAAAATATTACCGAAACTCAGGGCTCGGACATGAAGCGTTAAACGAAGAGATTGTAAGCTGTTCAACTAGATTCTCGAGGGATCAAGACAGTCTAGTCCTACTATTCAAGACGGAGTCACGGGCAGTTGCTAGTATAAAAAACAAATCCTGGGAAACCAAGAAGTTATAAAAAGTTACATTTAAGTTATTGAAGTTCAAGACTATAAGCGTTGAACTTAAATATTTAGTTGGAAATGATCGCTAGATTTTATTTCTTTTCAAGAAGGAACGTCTGACCGATAAGTTTCAAAGTTAAAAAGCTTTCCAGTTAAGAGCAACTGGTGAGCGATTAGCGGACGTTCAGTCAGTGTCAGAGTGCTTATCGCTGGCGTGTTGAAAAAGCTAGCTTGAAGTGTTTTAGTGCTCACAAATTTTAATTAGTTTTATTTTGAACCTTTTTAGGTATTATGCAAGCTGTAAATTTACGGTATTTGTACACCGTTTCGAGGTTGTATAATTATGTTGATGCTTGATGAGGCTTAACACTAGCTAATTCATGGAAATAACCGATAGATTAAATACATTAATAACTTATATGTTTTGAAAAATAATAATAATAATGTTTATTTACCAATCTCAATACATATTATTAAGGTATATACTTAACATGATATAGCTTAAATACTTAATATGAGCCCTAACTGACTTTCCCTGAGGGCCCCAAACTAGGCTAAGCCTGTATCTTGGGAGACCGACACAAGAACCAATTGTACAAAGGATAAGTATGTGGCGAGAAATCAACCGCCAATGAAATGTTTTAATAAGTATAATAATATATAGAGATACCGGCTGTACTCACTTGGTATTATGTCGGTTTAAGTCCGACGATGAAGTTTCGAACGTGTAAGACGTTCTTCTTCAGGGAGTGTTCACGCTGGAGATCGCTTTAAGGTGCTGTTATATCATGATGTCAATAAAAATGAGGGTTTTAAAGCAGTTTATTTCATAAGTAGCGATTATTTATAATAACTAAAAATAATATGACATTTCTAAGACTTCTAAGTACACATTGAAATTGATTGAAAACATGATTAAAACATATTTAAACATACCAGAGTACATGAAAAAAAAATCAAATATACCACTTAATGTCACCTTTAAAACAGTTTTTCTCTTTATTCACTATAGTATTTGTCATGAAACACATATCATAAAATAGATTTTTTAATACACATACATTGAAGGATTATTTTTTATATAAAAGTGCACATTATTTTATTATGAATTGTATACGTTTTTACGAGATGCGCTTGCTTGGTTTCAAGTAAAGAAAATTGAACGTTGAGAAGCGCTGAGCTGACAGCGCCTTAATAAGTAACTAAATTCTCCATTAGTTAGATATAATTACATATTATAATGTGTAATTATATCTAACTAAATATTGTTTTGATAATACATAATATTAGCTGTTATAAATTATCATTAAAATATATATATATAATATACCTGTATAAAAGAAGATGTCCTGATTGACTGAATGACAGACAACGCACAGCCTGAACCACTGATCGTAGAGACTTGAAATTTGGAGGGTGTATTGTCCTTGATGCGTAGAGATGTACTAAGAATGGGTTTTACGTAATTCTACCCCTAAGGGGATCAAAAAGGGTGAAAATGTTTGTATGAAACTCCTTTGTTTTTGAACTTATAGTTGTGAAAATTTGTATTTAGATAGATCATTCAAAATAAAAAAAATGTTTGACTAATTATTTTTTGAATAGTGGTGGTTTAAGAGGGTGAAATGGAGGAGTGAAAGTTTGTATGGAAAGTTTTTTGTTTTCGAACATACAGTGGTGAAAATTAGCACTTGGACAGTTTAAAGTAATGATTTCAATATTTATTGACAGGGATGACTTAAGAGAGTGAAACGGGGGATAATTCTTTCTTCAAAAGTTCTTTGTTTTTGGAGCTACAATGATGAAAATTGATAACTAGTTAGGTAATTTAAAATAAATAGTGATGCTTTAAATTTTTTTGTCAGGGATGACTTAAGGGGGTGAAACGGGGGATACTTTTTTTTTCAGAAGTTCATTGTTTTTGGAGCTACAGTGATGAAAATTGATAACTGGATAGGTAATTTAAAATAAATATTGAAGGTTTCAATATTTTTGTCAGTGATGCCTTAAGGGGGTAAAACGAGGGATGTAAAAACCACTACATATTATAAACTGTAGAGGTCAAATTTATGTCCAATGAAAAATATGCTACAAACGGAATCAGGGGTTGTAAGGAGGAAAAATAACGTCAAATTGTTTGTTTCTCTGTATGTTTGTCTGTCTGTTTGTACGGGCTAATCTCCGAAACTACTGGACCGATTAAAACGAAATTTCGTATGGTTGTAGCTTATATTCCTGATCAACATATAGGATACATTTGATCCCGGTAAATGAAATAGTTCCCGTGGGATAATTAAAAAATCTGTAATTACCGCCGCCCGCGAGGCCACGCGAGCGAAGCCGCTGGCGGGTCAGCTAGTACGTTATAATTGAATAAGACAATTTTTTAAATGTCCTTTTTTTCAGCGTCTTAAACACTTGTCTCGTCTATACGAAAAATGCAATACAGTTGCTCGCTAAACTTGACAATTGTGAGTGCATTGGTACTGATTCGCTTGTGCGTACACTAAACTGAAATTCTCTAAACTATGGTGGTACTTATTATGTTACTACTAAAATCCACATTCGTGTAACACTTACAAAATATAGGATTATTCTATGCAAATGCGACATCAGTTTAGACTAGTTTAGAGAGCACGAAGTTACATGACGATTCAATTTGCCCTAAACATACCCACAATTAAACAGAAATGACAAATTTAAGAATTGTCACTTACAAGCATTATACGAATTTGGACTTAAGGCGCGGTCCAATTCTAATTTTAAAACAATTTACGATGCTTTACATAAGGTTGAGAATTGCTTAGATTGGACGATATAATGCGAAGATACAATTGAATACGTGCTAATACTTGTCATATTTATTCCGTACAATCAAATGATTAAATTTAAATAGTAAACACATTTAAATAGTCCACAGTTTACTTGTAATTTTCATTGGGAATTCGAATATGAGACATTCATTGAAATATATTTGCTCATAATTTAATAACAATGCTTTTTCCCACGAAGCACGTAAGACAAATTGCAAAATTTAGGGAATGTTCCCGATTTTTTTCTATCGAGCCAAGTTTGTTCTATCGTTTATTGGCTCCCATGTTTAATAAGAACGTATATTCAATTTACACTACGTTTTTTTCGTACTTCGGTTATTAGGTTTAAGAGGATTGCATAGCTAGTACTTTCCATGCTAAAAGAGAAAACTCTTTTCTACCTCTTAACATTGACCGATTTCAGTGATTTTTTGTTTCATGGAATCATGGCATTGTTTACTATGCTCGCACGTTTTGATTTTTTCAGTATTTCAAAGTACTATACATTTCCTTTTTTAGATCTCAAAAAACTGAAAAAATCAAAACGTACGGGCATAGTAAACAACGTCATGATACCATGAAAAAAAATCACTGAAATCGGGCAATGTTAAGAGGTAGAAAAGAGTTTTCTCTTTTAGCATGGAAAGTACTAGCTATGCAATCCTCTTAAGCGTCGAAAAACTTTTCGCAAAGTCGAATCATGAAATATGGTCGAAATCTACACTCATTTCGCCTTAAGCATGAACAGAATAAGAACTACCATTATTTACTAAAATAGATTTTGGCACCTACTTACTCGCAGGTTTTCTCACATTTACTCACAGCCTTGGTGGCTTAAATTTAATCCAAAACTTAAAATTAAATATGTATTCACTTGCATATAATATACTACTAGGTAGGTACTGTTTAATGTTCTTAGGAAACGGTACAAAGGACCACCAGATATTGAAAGAAGAAAGAAAGAAAATAAAGTCTATTTGTGACTACAAAACATAATTGAGTGGTAAGCTCTGCCTAGAACAGATGAATTTCTCACAAGTGACGAACTACAATGCGCCCGTAACTATGAGATGGTGTGATGCTTACATCTAACCAACAACTTGCACTCACAGAATGTCGTAATAATGGACATTTAGAAAATCAGAATATGGTCGAAAACAACTCATTGTTCTTTGCTCTTACTCCAACAAGCTATATCCCCTCACCGGTCCACTCGCTTCATAACACTCGATAAAGTGTTTATGCATACTTTACACGTCGACCATTTGGGCCCTTTTTTGAAAACCCTAAAAGGTAATACTTACGTTTTCGTTGTAATGCGTTCACAAAATTTGTTGTTGTTTGTTGTTTGTTGTTCGCTAGAGCTATACAATTTTTGTTAGAAAGGTACAGTCACAATAAAAGTTGCTAGGCACAGCTCACATTTACAAACGCATTTTCAAGGATGTTTCTTGGTGAAAATACGCGTACACCATAAAAAATATACTAAACTTGTATGTTTAACGTTTCACCCGCAAGATTGACCTCGTATCGTGTTATAAACCCGAGTAAGGTACACATTACACCCCGACATGGCGTCTATGCGCGTAAAATTTTGTACATACATATATTTATGTGTATACATGTGTACTTATGTAATTATTCCCTAAATATTTAGACGCTGGGCGCTGGATCCTTCGCCATAAAACTTCCTAAGTTATAGACGCCTAAGCTCGTAACGTTTACAGCTTACCACGCAAGTGACTGCGCTGTTACCTTTAATAACCGACAGTTATGTTGGTAAAGCTTTTTTGTACACTGTATCGTGGTTACATTTTCTAAGGCCGGTTACGTTTTTTAGGATAATATGTACGTTGTTTTTACCTCAACCTCATGTTTTATCGTAACGTATGTTGGTTATTTTGATTGAGAAATAATTTGGTATGTTGTAAGCCTTGCTTTTAACAACCAACTGGCTGAAACTTTCAGAAAGAAATGAAGGCAGCGGTTTTAAAAAATATCAAGCAATGAGCTTTGTAAGCTGTAAGTAAGTAACCTAAGTAAGCTGTAAGTTAGCTTTGTAAGTATCACCACAGTATATCCCGCTTAAGATAAATGAGTTTCACACACAACGACTAAAAAGTGTAAAAATAATAAAATAGTAAAAAATACTATTTCCTTTCATTTTTAGTAATTTCATTTCTTTGCAAAGATTGATCTTTATCAGCAACAGAATCCATTAGTTCAATAATACAGGTCGTCTTTTATTTTTTTGAAAAATCATTAGGGTCAATTTTGTCTAAAGTAAAAGATTTAAAAAAAACTATTTTTGCAGTTGTTGTTTTCTTCTAAATCGATGGCATGTCTCCTTTCACGATTTTTCTCTAACTTTCCTGGTTCCGTGCTTTTCGTTGGCCATGCCCACCCTTCTCAAAAAACCACCCTGTATATAATATATATGTGATACGATATATATATATACATGGAAGATATATGAGAAAATGATTGATAGAATTTTTGTAACTACAACATAACATTTGTAACGACATACAAACAGATAAACTTATCTGTTTGTATGTGCGTTTGTGCACGTTAATCTCAGAAACGGCTTATCCAATTTAGATGTGGTTTTCCTTAATATATTGTGGTAAGCTTCACTTAACATTCAGTACGTGTTTTATGTCAATCCGTTGATAAATAAACAAGTTATGGAAATTTAACTAAACTGCTTAACTTTAAAAGACGTTATTTAGTAGGGCGCAAAGGAAAACAGTTCTGCGCCGTACTAAGTGGCGTTATTGTTAAGTAGCGTTTGTAAGGCCGTAACTCTCTCGCCACTACACCAAGCCAAGCGAGCGAAGCTGCTGGCGAGTCAACTAGCATATAAATAAACTTCATCAATCATCATCATCATCATCGTCATCATCTCAGCCGTAGGACGTCCACTGCTGAACATAGGCCTTCCCCATGATTTTTCAAAAGGACCGGTTGGAAGCGGCCTGCATCCAACGTCGTCCTGCGACCTTCATCAGGGCGTCTGTTCACCGTCTCGGTGGACGACCTACGCTGCGCTTGCCGGTCCGTGGTCTCCACTCCAGAACCTTTCGGCCCCATCGGCCATCTGTTCTGCGTGCTATGTGCCCTGCCCACTGCCACTTCAACTGGCTAATCTTCTGAGCTATGTCGGTGACTTTCGTTCTTCTACGGATCTCCTCATTTCTGATTCGATCACGTAGAGATACCCCGAGCATTCTCCATAGCTCGTTGTGCAACTTCATCAATGCATCACATAAAACAGATCTCTCCTTTATCACTCACAAAATATATGTAGGTACATGTTAACATATGTACACTTTAGTTTCATCTAAAGCATTGCAATACCAACATGATTTTAGGGTTCATATAGTTACACCGGCAATACTGCTGTTCCGTACATTTTGAACCGCTGTAACTCGAGATGTTTACGAGCTGCCTCTGAAGCAACCTCCAAATTAGACCTTCTGGTTTGTGCGAAAATACAAGGTTAAAGGTACAAGCTGGAATTAGTTCGGGGAGCGCTTATAGCCTAGTTTACATATAAGATAGGGTACGGTTAAGATAAGACGCCGCGCTAATAACCTTTGGGTGGGAGGGAATTCAAGCCTTTATTATTTTCATTTATACGCAAGGTTTACTTTTACAATGTAGCCATTTTTAATAGATTTTTTTTGTATCTGCAATAGAAGTTGAAAAGCACACTGCTTTATACGCGATAAAACCAGCCAAGTGCGAGTTGGACTTGCGCACTGAAAGTTGCGTACATTAAAGCGTTTCACACACGGAAACCAATAATGTATATTAATGTGCATTACATCCCGGGATGTAAACTTTAAATTATCGTAATGTATCACACACACAGAATAAAATATATAAAATAGATTTTTATTGCCTGAACCATAAAAATATTACAAAAGTTTTAACATTTGCCAAGGTATAAGATAGAATAATGTATAGTTACTTAATTAAAATTATTAATTAAACTCACTTTTAATGATTATGGCAATTGGGGTAGGCTCAGCGTTTTTCTGCGTAAACTAGGTCTACGCACAGCTGGTTTTCAGCATACCCCATTGCTTGAGCTGAGATGTTTGTCAAGCTTATTAGACATGCAAACAATAAAGCGGGTTTTATTCACACAAAACTTCAGTAACTACATCTCAATTATATAAAAGGTGATCCTAGATTACAGATTTGTGTGTGTGTGTGTGTGTGTGTGTGTGTGTGTGTGTGTGTGTGTGTGTGTGTGTGTGTGTGTGGGGGGGGGGGGGGTGTGTTTGTGTGGATGTGTAAGGTGTTGAGGTCACTTTTGTATTTTAAAAGTTGTAACATGTAATGTAATGTATCTTGCCCTTCATTCCATTGGTATACGTCCCGATTGACGCACTCCAGCTGCTAAAGTGTTATAAAGGTTGCTCTTATTTTTGATGTTATAATATTATGGACCCGTCGAGTTACTTACTATAAGATTTACTAGATAATTTAGATAATTTTTAATATATATGACGGAGATGACACCTCCGCAGTTATAGTTAGCACCTTTGCAGTTTATCGAGATAATCCCCATCATTTGCATCGTATACTGGGGAGGGCATCAGACTATTGGAATAGTTGTATGCACATTCGTTGTGTTGGACGATCCAGCAGCGATGGGTACCTCTGGAAGGTATACTTCTTGATTGTAAGATGTGGGTCCCATTGACATGAATGGTATCCCGACGGAAGCTGGTGTTCCCGCAGCGATTGGTGTAGATGTCATGCCTGTGGCGATGGGTCGGGTCTTAAATCGAGTCGCCTGAATTTGAGGATTCTGCTACTGTGCAATGGTCAAGGGGCTTTGTCTTGACCCTCCCAATTCGATTTTGGCTGCCGGAGTTACGCGAAAGTATTTTAAATAAATATTTAAAGTTTCTGTAATTTCACACGAAAAACATGCGGATGCGTGAAACGGAACGCAATATCAGGAAATATTGCATAAATTTGAACATCTGCTATGTTTATGTTCGTGAAACGAAACGTTTTGATCGCTATTTTTGAGGTTTGTGATTTAACTATGTTAACAAAATAAAATAAATACTCCTACATAGTTTTGTGAAAATTATTTTCCTCCCTTACCCACCCAGAGACCAACTCAGACCGGTTAGGTTGAAAGTTGTCAGAAAACCGTCACAGAGCACCCCGACTCCACCTATTCTTGTGGCTACTACCCCTAGAGTGTTTATAAATAATGCGGGAGCCAGAAGCTCAAGGGAGGTCCTGAACGAAGGCTGAGTGTGGCGAAGCAACGTTCAGGGGCGACCGCTAGAGCTTCTGACGGGAGCCCACCCGGAGTCCAAGTCAGACCGGTTAGGTCGAAATTAGTGACAAATCCAACTCTGACCCCCCCCCTCTCTCCCCCCCCCCCTAAATTTAGGTGTAAAAGTGTTAGTAGAGTAGACAAAATTATCTTTGATATTAAATTTAAAAAAAAAACTACGCGGTTCCGGCAGGGGGAAATGGTAGGGGGGGGTTCCCTGCCCCCAACCCCCCTCCTACCCACTCCCCCTCCCCCAAAGTTAAGTGTAAAAGTGTTTAAATAGAGTACAAAAATTGATCTTTGATATTAAATTAAAAAAAAACTACGCGATTCCGGCAGGGGAAAATGGTGGGGGGGGGTTCCCCTCCCGTGCCGCACGTGCACGAGTTTACAAGTTTGTTGGAATTACAATGGTTATTGAAATTACAATCATAACATTAATTTTACATCGTAATCAACTCAAAAATAATCAACTGATGATTTATAAACTAATTTTAGGACAATCAAATGATTAATCTTAATTATTCTCGACGAACTGTTGTAGTTGCGCCGATATATATTTTTTTTTTAATAATATTATTTTATTATTATATAACATCTTTCCATAGAAATCGTCAGAAGACCACGAGATACGAAAAAAAATATTTATATTACGATACATCTTAATACATTTCAATACATCTCAATATATTTCCGTATGTTTCTCTTCGAAAAGGATGTTCATAAACGATCTAGTTATTATATATTAAATATTTATAAATATAATTAACATTTTTTATTATATTTATATTTCATTAGAGACAATTATTCAATAGTTTTATATACATATGTATATCCCGTGCCCTATAGACTTTATAGCCTAATATATTAGGTATTCTTCGCAGAGGATTTTCTACCAAACCCTTTGCAAACAAGCATAAAGTCGTGCATGATAAATTAATCCAGCAAGGGGATACATGAAACGAAACTCAGACTGTCTGCATGATTGACACCTAGTGCGGTTCTCTTTTGAAATTCCCTATTCAAGCACTTTACGCGTATGTACTACAGGTACAGTCAGATAAAGCATAAAGTAGCTACTTATATAATCGTAAAGTATATTGAAATAACGAATGTTTTATAATCTACTCAATAAAAGGCCTCTTTTTGACAACTCGTGTTTTTTTCTTCAAATTATTTATTCGTTATCTTTAACCCCCGACTGCAAAAACAACGAGGTATTGTCTACAGTTGAAGTGACTGTGTGTATGTCTGTTGTGGCATCGTAGGTTCCGAATGGATGAACCGATTTTGGTTTTGTTTTCTTTTTGTTTGAAAGGTGTAGTCGGGAGTGTTCCTAGCTGTGTTTGATGAAAATCGGTCCTAGATGGCCGCTGCCGTAAAACGCGGGTTACATATTTTTCACAGCTCCCTCAATATGGGTATTTCATACAATTTTCATTATTTTGTGTCGAAGCTTTTTGAAATTTTTAATTTAATTTAACTTATAGATAATTATGATATACGTGCCAGATAGATAATTATGAATTGACCGACCAAATGTTTGTTCTTAACGATAACTTAGAATTTTTTTTTCTAACGGATTAATGCTGTTTGCCTCTACCAGCATTTACAGCGTCACCGGACGGGTGGCGACCGCAGATGGCACTCAGCCAGGAACTTAGGAACCGCTTGATCGGATATTTATGGGATTTAGCAATGAGAAAATTCATATTTTTTTTGTTTTATGTATACAAGAAAGATTTGAAATGTACAAGACATTTCAAATCTGTTTTTTTTTTAGATTTATCCTGATATGTAGGAAATTTTGCTTTAAGAGTCTATGCTGCATGATATAAGCTAAAATATCTAGAAAATCTGTGAGGTCAAAGTCAAAGTCAAAATCATTTATTCAATTTAGGCATCAAAGACGCACTTATGAACGTCAATTTTTCATTATAATGTACTTTAAAGACTACCGCCGCGTTCCAAAATATATAGAGCCTACCGAGAAGAAGCGGCAAGAACCTCGGGACTATTCTTTTTATATAGATGTTTTTACAATATTTTTACTTAGGTACTACAGATATTAGCTCCAGTGTGGTTCAGGACGAACCACTTTACTACACTTATTTTATATTCTGGCTACCGCAAGGGACATTTTATAGAAGCTAAGTGTACAACCGTTATGGACTGCCAGCTACGATACGTTCGCTTCAGCATAATTTAGACTAGAGCTAAGGCTGGAACTGGGGCTCCCCGTTACTGTAAACATGTTAGGATATTGTCCGATTTGTGGGCGTACTTAGAACGACCTGAACGGGGGCAAAATCTCTCTTGGTTCAACGGTTTTATTAAGACGCGGTCCAGCCGCAATTTTAAAATTATTTACGATGCTTTACGTAAGGTTGAAAATCGCTTGTTAGATTAGACGATGTAATGCGAAAATGCGTTAATTTTGTACGTTTTCTTTATATTTTTCGATATATACTAACACAATTGATAAAACTGCGGGTATTACTTTGGTACTATATGTTGGCTAAGTATTTCTTTAAAAAAATATAGTATTATCGCTGAAAATTCTAGAGTTTGGACGTGAAAGTTTATTTTTGTGGACCTATTCAGGATTTTTTTCTGCTGAAAGAGAGTTATATTGATGAATTCTATTCGGTTATTACTCTTTTCCTATTCCTTTTCTAACCTTTATATTTTTTTCATAATATGCTATTGATCTGTTTCGTTACACAAGGTGTTTAAAAATTCTGCTTTTTCTTTAATCAGGGTACGAGCGCGCCTTAAAACGAATCCTATTAAATAAGTGGTCATGGGGACTGACACAGATTGTCGAAACAGGAGGGTTCGAATCTCGAAAGTGGTCTCGCTAAGCATGCGTTAGTGTTTTTAATATTATTATTTTTTTAAGTATGAAGGATTGCGACATCAATATTAAAGTTAAGTGTTTGTAAAACTTTTTTCTTTGTGACTCAATTACGCAAAATAGGCTGAACAGATTTTGTTGAAATTTGGTAGGTAAATAGATAAGGTGCTGAATTAACAAGCACATAGTACATTTTTCGTCTCCATCATCATCATCCGTCACACGGGTGAAAAAGCCGTATGCATCTAGTTAATTAGTGCAAAGTTTGAACGAGTGCATATGACCAGTTTTGATCTGACAGATTTAAGAGAACGTTTGAATTAGGACAGTGTTTATTCAAAATTAAGAGGATTGCATAGCTAGTATTTTAAAAAAAGGAAATTTATATTACTTTGAAATACTGAAAAAATCAAAACGTACAGGCATAGTAAACAATGTGATGATTTCATGAAAAAAAATTTACTGAAATCGGACAATGTTAAGAGGTAGAAAAGAGTTTTCTCTTTTAGTAGGGAAAGTACTCGCTATGCAATCCTCTTAACACATTGGTCACTTTTTGTGCAATATCCTATGAGATCGTCACTTTACATGCGGGTGAACGTGAAACCACAAGCCGTAGACTGTAAGCGGCTAGTAGTATCATTTAGGTTTTAATAAAGAATTTTACTCCTCTTGGTTTGTATTCAAAATAAAAATATCAAATAAAGTGTGGGTGTTCTTTCCAAGGTTCCTTTTCCAAGGTAAACCGGATAAAGCATCTTGTACAATAAAAACTTCCATTGAAGTCGGAGATTCCTATAAAAGTGCCTTTAGCTTTAGCTAATCGCTATATAAACTTAGGTTTCCTTTGTCAGTACCTAATTATTTGAACGCAGCGGCAGTTCATATATATTCTACTAATATTGCTATCTATCTTATTAAGCAGTATTACCTACTGTATTCAGAGGCTACATTGTTAATGCATTTCTAATTGCAGCCCACTTTGAGTACAGGTTCGTTCAAGTTTCGTGTGAGGAAAATGCTTGCACAGTTCCATATCGGTGGTACAATGATTAGCAGTACTTTTGTGGATCTTTAATAGAATACGTGTGACGCACAATAGCACTATTTCAGTGATTTTCGACTAAAGTAATGATTGCAAAGCCTCTTTCAATACAACAACATAATAACATCATACAAAGCAGTATTTTCTCGAAACGGTTCGACAAGTCGCTCGTCCACTATTTCGTTTTCTATGTACGCATCCATGATCCGGAAATATCTTTAGAAACGATTCGTTTCTGTGATATTCGGCATCAGTATTAAAACTACTCGTAAGAGCAATGTGTCGGCACTGACACTAAAGAGTTAACACTCTTTCTTAGCCCGTATAAACATAATCTTTCCTCATAATACCTGACCTGCCTTATCTCGGCGCCGAAGTGTGTGAATAGGGCTAAAATATATTATTTTAGACTCGCATTGCATCTTGTAATAATAAAACGAGATTAACGTGAGACTTTCGTGTTCTCGATATCACGATCAACGACCATAACGCCGTATAACGATAATTCATCCAGAAGCCTTCTTCAGGATCATGAGTGCGGTGCGATTGTCGTTGCGTCCCGCCTCACACTCAATACGTAATAGGTCCCTATTAGTACGTGTTGCATCTTGTGAACTGTTAAAAATATTCATTAGCGTTCATATTCAATAGCAAGTGGAAGGTGCAGGTGACGGTCGAAAATTCCGACATTTAAATTCCAAGGGGTGTTTTGATCTAATCTAATATTTTACATGAAGCTGCCCCTGACCTGAGTATGTCCACTGACCAGTGGCCACAAATGCGTGTGCCCATGCATAACGGCAGAGGCTCGCGTGCCCCTGTAGGCGTTGCCGAAACGGCGACGCTAACATGCTTTACAGCCTTGTATGGCCTTGTTTAAGGACTATGGCCGCATACTTCGTGTTATTAGCGGTAAATGCGCAACGCTGCGACCGTTTTAGTCTGAAGCTTTGGGCTATATTATGTAGAATCACAGATTAGGTTAGTAGTATGTCCTAATTTATAGATAGTTGTACATTTACTGATGACTATATAAGACGTTGGGATAGTGATCTACGTACGGGATAGGAATAAGCCATCATGTAACCGTAGTTCTTTGCAGTGAAGCTGTGTCCTTCCTGTGTGTATAATGCTAATCATGTTTATATACACGATAAAAGTCGTTGAAAGTCGCCTAGAACGAAACAATGGGATGATTTATAGGTGAATACTTAACTTGAGATTCAATAACTTGTTGAAGTCGGTACTATAATAATTCATAAGAACCTATTATCACAATATTGTGCGCATGGTAAGTACCGACTTCGACAAGTTGTCGCATACTTTTTAGTGTTGAAGTCGGTTCCATTTACTGGTAAAATAAAATTCTATCACCCATTTTACTAACCTCTACTTACGGGATACTCTGTCGATGATAATATCATCAAGAAAGGCGAAATATTTTTCGGTTAATGCAGTGTAACGTGTAACACATGAGCTGCTATACTTAATTTGATATGCTAAACTAAATTTATATGGGACCCCCCCGGAAGTATACTTTATTAAACAAGCAAATAATCATTTTCATGAGTTTCCCTTCAGATTTTATTTTTTATAACTTAATTATCCTCAAAAATTGCAATGTTTGATCGAGAGCAAGTACTAACACTAAGTGCACTTGCACTTAGTGTTAGTACTTGTAGTGCACTTGCCCTTAGTGTTAGTGCTTGTTGAAGTACTAACGTTTGCTTAGCGAGCTAAGCAAACGTTAGTACTTAAAAATTCAAATAATAAAAATTATAACAGGTCACGACATCAATCTATATATGTAAAAGAAGATGTCCTGACTGACAACGCATAGCCTAAACCACTGATCGTAGAGACTTGAAATTTGGAGGGTGTATTGTTGATTGAGGATGCGTAGAGGTGTACTAAGAATGGGTTTTTCGAAATTCTACCCCTAAACGGGTCAAAAGGAATGAAAACGTTTGCATGAAACTCCTTTGTTTTTAAACTTATAGTTGTGAAAATTTGTATTTCGATAGGTCATTCAAAATAAAGAATGTAGGACTATTTTTTTGGACAGTGGTGGTTTAAGAGGGTGAAATGCAGGGTGAAAGTTTGTATGGAAAGTTTTTTGTTTTCGATCATACAGTGGTGAAAATTTGCATTTGGACAGTTTAAAGTGATGATTTCAATATTTATTGACAGGGATGACTTAAGGGGGTGAAACGGGGGATAATTTCTTTTTCAAAAGTTCTTTGTTTTTGCAGCTACAGTGATGAAAATTGATAACTGGATAGGTAATTTAAAATAAATAGTGATGCTTTCAATATTTTTGTCAAGGATGACTTAAGGGGGTAAAACAAGGGATGTAAAAACTACTACATATTATAAACTGTAGAGATCACATTTCTGTACAATGAAAAATATGCTAAAAGCCGAGTCAGGGGATGTAAGGAGTGAAAAATAAGTTCAAATTGTTTTTTTAGTCAGATCTTTCCGACTATAGTTTCAACCCCATCACCGGATGACCACCGGGTCTTTTTCAAGGAGAGTGAACGCTCGCGGTTGCGTCTCGCCTTGCACTGCGGGCAGCAGCACGTAGCGCGCGCGATGACATCATATCATGATGTCATGACGACGGTTACCTTCCTACTGTGGACGTAGGCTTAGAATATACAAAAAGCATAAATATTGTTCATCCCATTTCCCTAATGGAATGATCAGCCGATTTCAATTAGATAACTATTTAATTAAAGCTAAGGAGACATCTGCGACAGTTCTGTCACGCCAAGTTCCGTGTCTATTATGCTTAACTCAAACCGTTATAGTAAGACTGTGATGAGAAAATCTACTGTAAGTACCATTGATTACATTTGCTCATTTTTCAAAAGATTTCTTTCCTGACTATACAAAGTTACAAAAGACAGGATCGCTTTGTTGTATGTAAGTCTATCTATAACTGACTGCAGGAAAGCTTAGAAATATCAAGCTGACATTAATATACACTGCTTAAGTCTACGGTTACTTGGATCAGTAATAAAACATGCTTCTCAGTCAACACAATCAAAAGATACCTCCATTTATGTCCCGTACTTTGAAACTCTTCAGTAAAACAAAACCATAAAAAGGTTACTTTCTGGTGACATTGAATCTTGAAATTTATTTAAACGCAAGGTCTCAAAGATTTTGTTTATATTCATTTAATTGATAGTAACAGTAGCGAATTGGGTAGATTTAAAATATTATATAAGCAGTGTTTTCGCGAAATACTTACGGTTAAGTATTTTTCTCAAAAAGAGTATGTAATGTTGCCATAACATCTCTAAAAAGTATCCAGAAAGTGAATTCTACCGGAGACTTATTCACAACTATCCAGTAAGAAGCGAGATTTTAAATTTGGAAACTCCTACTGTCCAGTAAGTAAGTAATTCACTTAGTGGGCAGGAGGTCATCCTCTTTACATCTTCTTAGACAAAAACACAGTACCAGACACAGATTAGAGTTTAGCCATTATAACGTGGTTATAGGAGGGAGGCTCCAAATATATTTCTATCTCATAATTGATGAGATAGATCTATTTTTGGAGCCTTAAACAGCAATTTTATAGTCTGTGACGCAGAAAAAGTATGCACGATTCGTTTTACTTAGTAATATTATAGAAGAATATGTGGGATTTTATGTTTATTTCAGTTTATAAACTACTAAAATTAACATGGAAATTCAAAAACAATAATTTATATTTTTTTACTAAAATATTCATGTAATGTAAAAATAGAACAATGTTCAAACAACAACGTTTGGCGGGATTTCACATTCAATTGCGACAATTGTTTTAATTTACCGCGTGAACATAGATAATCCCAAAAAAATATTTCAAGCTAATCTGATTCAGAAAAATAGATGGCACTCCTCCTGATTTAAAAGCTGAGGCCGAATTAGCAAAAACGTTCTTTAATTTTTGAGAAAAGCATTATACAAGCCTCAACCAGTAAGAAAGCCATCCTGGCGTCGTATATAACCGGACCTCACCTGCAGTTAACTCATACTTGGCCAGGAAGTCTTACTTACTGGATTCTGCAGTAATGTACTATAACATTACTGTTTCAAAAATAATTATGGTCATTATAAAAACGAATTACATTACTGAAATTTTTACGTTTGATTATACCAACGTCACTGACAGACATAACAACGTGGTGAACCTGTATACGGAACAAAACCATTACGGGGATATGGCTAATTGGATTAGGCAGGTCGTATTGATCTTGCGTAGATATCCTTGGGATGGTGAAAGTATTGTGCGTATTATACCACCTGCCTATTCTTCACTCAGAGGAAGAGTTTGTACAACAAAACGCGAAGCTTAGCACTATCGGCCTTATTAATAAACTTGGCTTAGACCCGGAGTAGTTAAAACATCTATCTGTCAATTTTTCGCTTGCAGTAAATGTTACGCGTGAAAGCAAGACAAAGCATGTTAAGCCTAATCTATGTTTACGCAACGTTTATAAATAAAGGCCTATGTGTATAAGATAGGTATAAGCTCCGACTATCCTTCGTAGGATATAAATAACTGAAACAGGTTGTACGCTACGGTACACTAAATGCGTGTTAAAGACTCCAATTAACACTGCGTGTTCTGAATGTCACTTGTATACCTATATATTAGGCTAACCATGTGTTTATATGTGTGAGTGTCCTACACTGCACTGGAGTTACTGCCGCTGACCTTATCTATACTTAATATTATAAAGAGGAAATATTTGTATGTATGTTTGTAACGAATTGGCTCAAAAAGTACTGGACCGATTTCAAAAATTATTTCACCATTGGAAAGCTACATTCACCTTGAGTAACATAGGCTATATAAGATTCATCATCAACATCATCATCCATCACCGCGCGGGTGAAACTGCGGAGAGCAGCTAGTGTACTATAAAAACCGACTTGAATTAAATTAATGTTTATTTACGTAAAATTCCTTCACGAAACACTAGCACGCTAGCCGGTCATTGCGCAGTATCTGGCTGACTTCCGATCATACATCTCTCTTTCACACACAAAATCGCTAATATGCAACATTTACCTATACACAATGTCCCTACAAGGTCACATACTAAGTAATAGTTTGACACAATTGCTGTACAGTCCTAAGGTCCTAAGTAATATTATAAATGCGTGAGTTAGATTACATACCGCGAAAGGACGTAAGATACTTTTCATCATCATCATCATCATCATCCATCACGATGCAGATGAAACCGCGGGGCGCAGTATTTTATAATTACATGTTTTTACGTAAAATATTACTGTGTCGAATGGGCATT
This sequence comes from Selenia dentaria, assembly GCA_917880725.1. Taxonomy (NCBI): domain Eukaryota; kingdom Metazoa; phylum Arthropoda; class Insecta; order Lepidoptera; family Geometridae; genus Selenia; species Selenia dentaria. The sequence goes on from OU862893.1 coordinate 24,403,720, forward strand.
CATGTAAACAGCTGTCTTGGAGTGTTGAGCGCAGTTGAGTGTCGCGCCCAGCAGATGTTCGAAGCTTTAAAGATCTGGGTCACACTGCAACTGTCATGAACAGCCGTCATTTCCATCCCGTCACTATCTTAAAAAATATGCCGAGTAAATATCCTTTGACATACCTACTCATAAATAGGCACTTTTCGCACGGGCGCAGTTGCAGCATGCAGCTAGTATAGTATATATTTGAACGAATTTACTCTTTAATATTGTCGACAAGGGTCAAATTCCAGTGACTCAAGCACGAACATTTGCTAAAGTTTAACGTTATCGTATCGTTGACGTATTCAGTACAAACTATCATTTATCTAGTTCAACTGTGGCAGAGATAACTCATAGTTTGTAATGAATACGTAAACGATACGATAACGTAGCATTTTAGCAAATATTCGTGCTCGGGTCACAGTTCATATATGTATTTTTAGCATCAAAAACCACACAATATCGCCCCTGAACATTTTCGCGCTCCCCATATTTCACCCGAAGCCGTTAAACCTACCCGCATAACCCATCTCGAATCTTAAAAAAATCTCTCCAGTCTTACCTCAGCGTAATGTATTGATGAAATTAAGTAATAAATTCCACTTTTTTATTGCAACCCTGGCAGTATATAGCGACCCTTACTCATTCACCGCTCGCCCCCTTTTTGGACGCTGCAGCAATTTTTTTCTTAGCCCCATTGCATATTTGAACAAACCATTTTGTACTACAAATTGGATTCCCCAATTTGCATTCTTTATTGCCTACAAATGGCCACCCTGAGAATGAAAAACGATTCAAGATTGCAATCGGCCTATCCAGAATGAGTTTATCAAAAGATGTTGAAATAGAATGGTATACTTGTATAGACTACTAAATGCTACGGCAATGGGCTAGCCACTTTTCACGAAGAACCGATAATCGCTGGAGTAGACGAGTTCTTGAGTGGAGACCACGTTTAGGCAAACGGAGTGTAGGACGCCCTGCGGCCAGGTGGAGAGACGACCTGCGGAAGGCGGCTGGCAGTAACTGGATGCAGAGAGCTGAAGACCGAGCTCTGTGGCGTACTTTAGGAGAGGCTTATGTCCAGCAGTGGACGAATGTGGGCTGATTATGATAGACTACTATACAACTGTACAAGTCTATGTTATCTAGAAAGTATTGCTAGTGGGTACTTACCTACCTGTAATGGCTACATTCACTAAAAATATATTTGGACTCCTACAATATACAAACATAACGCAGTGATCCAATAAAAATCTCAGCTTATTTTAATGAACGGATCCCAATAAAAAGGTAATATTCCAAAATCTAGATAAGCTTACTGATTATCAAAACGTTCACAACAAATGCCATTTTGTATGCCCGGATGCTGTCTAGACTGTTCATTAATTTAACCCAAGTTTGATTAGTTTAATGCACATCCAATCGTTTACCCCCTAGAGAACACCAGCCGTCCCATGAATCTTTAAGCACTCCAACGACAACCTCCACGAACGAATCAGGCTTTTGCTTGCACTTTGTAAGAAATGTACGTAGGCTCCCAGAAGCAGTTTGTGTTATATTGCTGGAGCATCTGGTACATTATAGCAAGATATTTTCCATTTTCTACAGACTTCCAAAATGGAGGAGGTACTCAATTCGACTGTACTTTTTTATGTTTTTTACCTCATAACTTTCGATTGGGTGAACCGGTAATCAAAATTATTTTTGTTTCAAAGCTGGTGCTTCCCGTGTGGTCCCATATCATAAAATTCGGTCTAGTAGTTTTTGAGTTACACTTCAATAACTGAATAGAATGGAAGTCGGTATTAATTTTTGAAAATTGTACTCGTAAAGGTCTCAACAAGTCGGTTAGTTATAAAATATACAGACAGCGTAGTGGGGTGTTAGGTGGCTAATTCCGAAACCACGAGAGTTGGATAAAACTCGTGGAAGGAGTCATGTCCTCAATTCATAAGAAAACAATAAGTAACTCATTTGTATAAATATCACCACTGCATTTCGCTAATTAGACAAATGGTTTTCACACATAACGACCATAAAGTTTGAATAGAAGGTGAGCTTTTCCAAAAATTATAAAGTAGTGAAAATTTATTAATTCCGGTCAGTTTTAGTAATTTTTCAAAGAAAATTCTTTGCAAAGATAGATCATTTGCAACATAATCCATTGGTTCAATAGTACAAAGTATGGAGTCGGAAATCGGCCAGAAGATTTTTTTTAAATATTTTATATAATTAAAAACTAACTATGGCAATCAACGAGGCAATGCGGCCAGTGTTTTAGGAACCCTTCCACGCACTGGTGATTTAAACGGTGTTTTTTGTTTTGTAAAATTAATTTTATATATTTTATTTTTATTTTTAAACTTTAATTAAGCTACGATTTGTATGGTTGTATTGTTGTAAATACATTATAGGCACGGCCTATAACTGTATTTTTCTACATGCAATATTGACAATGAAAACACTATGCAGTTATTGTTTTTTTATAAATCGAGGGCAAGTCTCCTTTCACGTCTTTTTTCTAACTCTCGTGGTATCAAACTTGGACTTCGCCACCCTTCTCATAAAACTATGATGTATAAGATCAACAATATATTAATATTATATCAAAGTAATTACCAGATGATTCAAATATTTCGAATAGTTTAAAATATTTTCCCGAAATAAATCTAAGACGAACATAATATAGTATCTTAAACAAAGTAAACTTACCAAATGTGCTTCCACAAATACTTAGTTCAAATAGTTTAAATATTTGTGTGTAACAGATTTAAGAGTCATTTATTATTATTACTATCTATCTACATAGTTACTTATTATTATCACTTTAATTTATTATTACTTTGATTAAATTATCATTACTTTGATAAATAAACTGTAAAATTTTGTTATAAAAACGTGGTATTCACTCATTTTTAATTAGAAATACGGGATTACTCACGTATTATTTGTTAGATAGGTCCGACTATAGTTTCGACCACATTAGGTGGTCTTTTTCCAGGAGTCGATGAGGCGTCATTGACGCGGGCGGCGCGGCGTCCCGAACACTCCATGAAAACGTCCACCGAATGTGGTCGAAACTATATTCGGACCTATCCGATAAATATTACGACAGTAATCCCGTATTTCTAATAAAAAAACTTTAAGATGAGAAACGATTGAAATGTAACTTCTAACTGAAGTGCAGCTGAATACATTGTATCATAACGTAATATTACCAACAAAGTATTCAACACATCTCAATCTTCGCGATAGCTCCCATATTTTGTCTTACATTCTCTATATTCGAGCTGAATTTCATAGCAGGCAGGCACTGACATACAGCGTTCTTGTCCATTTATATTGACATGCCACGAAGAATATCCGAGAACACCAGAAGTTCAACAAATGTGTACTCTAAAATAAGGCTCAGAAGATTGAAGTTTGCCGAAAGCTGTACAAGATATTCAATTCTCTCGCAACACCGGCCTCGGACCTCGGAACTATATGGAAATAGGGTAACGAGGGTCTAGTGACCCATATCACGAATATGCATCTAGTATATTGCATTCATATTGCAATCCATGCATGAATTGCTCAGGATGATAGTACATTTTAATATGTATGGAAATTTGAATAAAGGTGCATCTTGAATAATTATGTGACAGCAAACACCATAAAAGTAGGTAGGTACTTTGTACTCGTTTATTTCTAATACAAAAAGTTTCATCTATTACAAAATGTCATGCAGTATCATATAGAAAACTTTAGTTTCCTCTGTGTTCAGTGTGGACTAGGTATGAACAAGGACCATTTTATTATTATATAGGGTGTCGGGGATTTTTTTTGGCCAACTTGTATTCTCCAAGTGGGCCCCCGAACACGCTCATTTGGTTTGTCGGTCCCTCTACCAAAATGGATCCTTGGTATGAAGCAGATAGACATGGTACAAAAAGGTAATGAACTAACAGATCGCTAAGATATTTATTACTAGCTGCGCTCGATGATTACGCCTATGTGCGAAATGCCTACCAACTGGGCAATTTTCGAATAAAATTTAGCCTATATATACATGGTTATTGGTAAGTCGACCTATTCCCATTACGGGCGAGTAGTTTACATCGTTTCTGACTGATTTGACTATGAAACACCCTATCCTAACTCTAACCGTTTTCAAGATAGAGAAATTTAAAAAATGTAAGTCTTATTATTAGCATTATTTGATTGTCATGTAAAATAAGATGCTTTAGAACCTCAATATTAATATTGTACGTAAAATGAATAAATAAGTCGTTGTAGACGATTAAAACTTATAAAAACTAATAAATAATAAAACAGTTAAATTCAATTATCTCTACAATAGTAAGATTTACGATAGGGTGTTTCATAGTCAAATCAGTCAGAAACGATGTAAACTACACGCCATTAACGGGAATAGGTCGACTAACCAATAACCCTGTATAATATAAAAGTTAGTAAGAATAGTCAAACCTTCAAATTAGACTTGGAAAATAAACTTTTTTTATACATTGCAAGACTAGTGTTGACTACTGTGTCACTTGATGGTCAGTGATGATGCGTTCGAAGGTTGTATTACACCAGACCCAGAATAAAGACTCAAGGTTTCAAGGCCAACTGCCGGAATACTGTTAGGTTTTAAGGACAGATATTTAAACATGAGGTTAGTAGCTAGTCAGGCGAACACCAGAAGTGTACTAGCATGCTGTGGATTTCATCGCGATATTACCTCAACTGTTAAACTTAACCGTGAGCATATATATACATAACAAGTATGCCGCACTTTTACTTATTAATTATGTTTAATAGGAAACTCCCTGATGCAGTAGTGATAGAGTGTGTATTTTTGATACTTGTTAGAATTGACTATTGTGTTTGACTACTATTTCACTTGATGGTCGGTGATGATGCGATAGAAGGTAGTATCACACTAGATCTAGAATATCAATTGGCTCTCAAAGACAGCAGCCGGAATACACCTCAGTTAGCCAAGCGGGCGCTGGAGAGTGCACCAGCATGCTGAAGATTTTTCATCACGATTATACCTTCTCCGATAGCTCAAGCCTGGGATAGATTTGATCCGACCCTGGGCTCACATCACTTCAAAAGTTATTGTACTTGAGCTTTGTATTGTGACAGGTACAATAACTTGTTAGACAGAGAGAGCTTAGTTTACAATCTCCTTAACGATCTAAATATCTTTTTTGGCGATATCTTCATGCAAAAACCAGTCAGTTTCCAAAGTTGTCAGAAGGATACTAAGAGGTCGAGCACCAATTCAACAATGGATGACCAACTCTTCCCGGGCCTAGCATGAATGCGTAAGTGTGACTTATCGTGCCGCTTACGTGAAACAGTACGAACTGTCGTTTATCTAAGACAACTGTGACACAGATAACTCATAGTTTGTACGCCTAAGCGTGACGCATTAATGCTTACGATACGAATACTTTTTCGCAAATTGTTTGTGCTAAGGCCTCTTTTTACACCTAGTAGATGCTCTAGCTACGACACTTTAAAACATTCATAGTCTAAGTCCTGATGTCATCACCAATTTCCCCAATAATAAGTTAAGGCGCCTAAAATGCAATCATTTTACTAGGTAAAGGTATGGTCCATGTTCCATTCATTGAGGTAAAAAAGAGCGAAGAAAAATTAATCAAGAGCGAAATAGATTGGTGCCTGTATTGGGGAAAATGTTTATAAGGATTCGATTGTCTTTCAATTGTTTATTTATCCATGAAAACCTGCAATGGATGGAATACTTGGTAGGAACAAAACGTTATTTCAAAAAGAGTACAATAGACTGGTGTTGTATCTAGGATTTAGTTTAAATGGGGGTCAAAGTTTTTCTATCAACGGTACTATATCTGTAGGATCTCTAAGCACAAGTTTAGTATAGATGAACTAACGTCATTTTAAATGTTATAATGTGTATAAATAAAACCAAAATAGTACCATTTCATTCATATAATTATTGCAATTCTAATAAAACTTGACATTTAATATAAAATTTGACAAAGTTGATGATGTTATGAATTTTTTTGTGGATTTTACCTGACTAAAATTGTAATTGGAAAATGCATGTAGACTAAATATGTAACAAACTTGAGTTTACGTTTTGCATTGAAGAAACTTAGACATACTGTCTCTGGAAGCTGCACTGACAGCTTGCCGTGGCTATTTGTCATTTTTAATAAGCTATGATTCAATGCTTTGGGGTAGCTCAGTAGGTAGCTTTGGAGAGAGTTTTCAAAATGCAAATGCGCTTTGTACGCGTGATTAATGAAGCATGGTTCTTAGACAGTTGTACCACTATTTAAGGTATGCTTATCGTTCCGCTGTCATTAGATATGCGAAGTGATGACTCGGCAATGAAAAGAAAAACTTGTGAACCTGATGTTACGAGTATAACCTAATTGTAATAACGCGTATAACATGTGTATTTATCTATATAACAAGCTTTCAAGAGAGTTTTATTTTTAATGGAAGGAAATAAATAAAGTTTTCAGGCCGCCCGAAAGCCTTCGACATAGCCTAACGACTGTTGTTCTAAGACAAACAACCGGGACCGACGGCTTAAGAGGATTGCATAGCTAGTACTTTCGGTACTAAAAGAGAAAACTCTTTTCTACCTCTTAACATTGTCCGAATACAGTTAATATACATTACATCCGATACAGATACAGATTAATGTTTTTTTTTTCATGGAATCATCACATTGCTTACTATGCCCGTACGTTTTGATTTTTTCAGTTTTTTTAAGTTCTAAAAAAGGAAATTTATAGTACTTTGAAATAGAAGTGAAGTGTTGCTTAAAAGACCATTGTATGAATATTTGTACCACTGAGTACCTAACGAAACCTAGCAAATATATTGTTCTTATTCTTATTCCTATTTCTTTAAACTGTTGTAAAGTCTGTTCAATTTGTGATATTCCATAAGAGAGGTAATAGTAGCGCAAGAACATTCGAACATTGTTAACGGTCTTGGGCGCCCCAGGCGCCCCAGGCGCCAGGGGTTTGAATCCCAAAACTATTCCTTGCTACGCCCACTGTACACTCTAGCGTTGTGAAGGACGATCGGGCAAACACCCGTTTCCTGAAGCCCTAATCGTATATCACAAAACAAACACAATAAGATCGAGCCCGACCCGGCCATCATTCTTCAGACACTAGTGAAGTGAAAGATAAAACAAAAAGAAATAGGTTTACTGTCCCGTTGAGATACAAAGTACGGAATCCTTTTAAGGGTCCCGCAGTAGAAACGACAACGTTTTGTCAAAACCTTTCCGCCTTTTTAGGTCGAGCCTGTGAAAATTTGATGTGGTTCGGAGCTACCACTTAAACCCGCTTCTTGAATATTCTATATTAACCTCACTTCCAGGTGTTGCGTTTTAAAAACTTGCCATCTTATAATGAACAAGTTATTTGTTTACTTTTGGCATCAAAGATATCATTTCATATTTTTTTCAGAATTGACTGATGTATTGTCAATTAGTTTTCCGGACACCATAGATAGTTTGTGGGGGTTGTTAATAACCAAGTATTTTCAATATACAGCCCTTTTAAAGTTTCCATTCTCACTACGATAGACTTCAAAGACTCAGAGGGCATTGCCATAGTATCCGATTCGGTAACAAGATGACTTTCAATTCCCTCAGAAAAGTCATCGCAATTTGATCCCTCGGACCCTCGAGAGATAGGACAAACAAATCACGATTAAAGGGCCACGTTCAGTTTCATCCCATTAATGTCCGTAGACGCATTTAATTAAAATTCACCCTACGAAGCCCCGTCTTTATCTTGGCAGGGTTTTTCGATCTCGTTATTAGCACATTCCTTCAGAGATACCTACCATCTACACCCTAACTAGTAGACAATTTGCGCCGAAATATTGGACCTAAGATCCTTTAATTTGATAATAGTTTTGCGAACAAGAGATTTAAGCACCCTTCTTCATTTATAGAATATTTATTAGAACAAGTTTTTGGAGAAGTGAAAATAGCTTCAAGACATTTTCCAAAATCGGAGTGTTTCTCTGATAGTACCTACTAACAACAGTTCAATCAAAGTTATAAGGATCGCGATGTTCTTCATTATAACTTTAAGACGCTCTAGGCATAATTTTGTAGACGAAAAATTATTTCCTACAGAAACATATTTTGAGCTCTTTATTAACAAATATTATTTTGAGATTTATAAACAAGTTCTATAAATGTTTTAAATGTTTATCGGGACTTATCACGTATTATTTAATATAGGTAAAAATATGTACCTTTCGCTCGACGTTTAAGTACTAGGACATTTACCGATACAGTCAGTGTTGTGTGTCGTAGTGACAACCCTGCGATTTTTCAAGATCAAGTGAGGGTAGGAGAACAAAACACCCCCTCTTCTCGCCGGACTCACCCGCAGTTTTCAGTCAGCTCGTGACCACGGCCATTGTAACATGGTCGAAACGTCGAGCGAAAGGTACATATTTTTACCTATATTAAATAATACGTGATAAGTCCCGATAAACATTTAAAACATGTGTTCAAATCGCGAAAGTTTAAAAAATTACTAAGTTCTAAAGCCTTGAAACAAACTTCGTAAGACTAAGCTAAGCTAAAATCTGTAGCCACTTTTTCGTTATGCGTAAATATGTATGTCAGTCGAAGAAATATCGTACTCGTATCATATTGTTGGTGTAACATCATTATCAGCCGGAAGACGTCCACTGCTGAACCTATGCCTCCCCCATAGAACGCCATTTGGACCGGCTACTCGCTATATTGTTGGTATATAAGAACCAGTGTTATCAGACAAACATAAAACACTTTTGTTTACTAGAGTTTGAAAACTATCGTGAGTATCACACATTATACTAATATAAAGATACCGAAGGCTTCACTCACTTGGTATTATGTCGGTACGCGACGTAATCGTCCGCGCGTGAACACTCCCTGAAGAAGAACGTCTTAAACGTTCGAAACGTCGTCGGACTTAAACCGACATAATACCAAGTGAGTGAAGCCTTCGGTATCTTTATATTAGTATACTTTTGTTTACGTCATTTCTATTTTTCAACATTACGTTATATATAACGTTTTATGTTGTGTACAACATACAACGTGTTTTGTTTCGATTATTATTTTTATATTTTCGCAAGTATTTACAAAGAAAAAATTACAGATAAGCTCTAGCTTATGTGTCCTGAAACATAGTCAATAATCCAAGGTGAAATCGATACATCCTTTGTAAAACTTTCCGTTTGTCATAATGTTTTAGAATCATCAAAGTCACTTATTACCATCACATATAAATAACCATTGTGACGCGATAACTACAGTAACGCATTCGTATACCCTTCTCGATTTATGAAAGTTGAGTTGTAAGAGTGATGTGGTGGCTACTTCCAGCTTAAAAATGGGGGTCTAATCCACGGTTACATTTACTGTGATTATGCGGGTTTGAGCAAGATTGATGATGCCAGCTAAGCAACGGGTGGCGCAGCCGGACTTATCCGGGGAATCCTCGGATTATGAGGCGTAAATAGCAATTCATGCTTGTCTTTTGGATACTTCAGTGTGGGTCGGGTTTAAGAGAGTGGGTCATTACTTGGCGATGATTATATTAAATGCCAAACGGTCTTGCTTTATAAAGACATTTACAGCTGTATTTATAAACTAGTACATAAGTAATTTCTTAATGAAGTAATTACCTGACGATAGAATAATTCAACATAAAATGTTATAGTCGAGCAATGAACAATACTTACTAAAGTAAATGCATGACATGACACTATCAATATTGGATGTATCTTTGTACTCTTGTATTAGGTTATTGTCATGGGATTTTAATTTTACAGCATAATAGATCTTTCACAGTTCAGCCTTGTGCGCGAAAGTCATTTTCATACAACTTCAATTTTGCAATAAGAACGAAAAATTGACGTGTCCTCATTGCTTAGCAAAGGAAATGGTGACTCGGCTAAGAATTCTAGCCTTTGATAGTTCTAACTTCAGGCAAATTCTAGTCTACAGAATTAAAACCGTTGCTTAAGCAATTACTTTCCGTAATTACTTTTGCTCGTTTATAAATACGGCTGTTAGACTAGATTATATGTTAGATTAAATTGTTAGAGTAAATCATATGAGAGATAGTTTTATTTATGAATATCTACACTACCACAAATAAAGAGGCAAAGTGCGTAAGCTTTTATATATTTATATAAGGTAATCTGTGAATTTACTAATCCATTAGAAAAATATTCTAAGGTAGCTTGACGGTCTAAAGTTATGTGTAATTTCATGGCCTGGATTTATTAACTAAAAGTTTACATGCTCTTGTTAAAATAAATTCAGGCCATTATGTTTCGTTACATATTGCGGTTTAATATAGATTTGCTATGTAACGTCCTTTCTTACTAAGTCCAATGATGTCACATAGTTAGTTTTGATTTCTGTTATTATTATGAGTATTAAATAAGTTTCTATGCTAATAAAGTAAATCTCTTTCAAGTTTGAAATGTGAGCAAAATTAATACGTATTTTGTTCTTTTAACTTAAGCTTTGAAGACGTGGCTCCGTCAAAACAGAGCCTCACACAAAATTTCATCCTCAACTTAACCCATTAAAACAGGCAAATACATTTGACGGATTAAGGCCACGGTTTTGAAGCCGTAGGTTTTCTCCATACGTCAGGCCGTATTTTAGTGAGGGTGGGGATTACTGAGGTTGGCTCTTAAGCTTAACAAACGTTACTCGAAATCGGCATTATTTAGCGGGAACCCTAATTAAGGGTTACTCTATCTTTTCTTGACGTCGCAAGTGGAGCATACGGGGAAGGTCTGGTAGACATATTGTTTGGACAGTCGATAGGCTGTGCGGATTCAGAAGGATTTACGAGGTGTTTGTTCGGAGTTTCGCGCTTTGTCTTTTGGATTTATTGTTTGAAGTGTATTTTCTTTGTGTTCAGATTCGATTAAGGGCTTTCGATTTGTGTACATGATAATATGATAATTGAAAACGGCAAGAAAATGTAAGTTAAAGTACCTTTTCCGTTATGTCGTCCTAAGTACGATGTAGTAAATTACAGATTATCAGTACAGATTTCAACTCCATGTTGTACAGTATAGAGTTGAGAAAAAGCTAAGGAAAATAGTAACAAATTATACAAAGTTAATTCAGTATCTACTTACACCTGTGATGTTTTTTATCTATAAAATATATAATGTTGATAATAGTCTGGACTGATTTGCCAGTCACATGCACATAAATTTATATTAATGGCCTAGTGGCAGTTAACTATAATTTCTAAAGAACTTTATACACCAGCAAGGCACCACCATTTGCAAGGACACTTATTACTATAGGTTAATATAGACAGATTATTTATCATTAAATATTTCGTAAATAACATTTTTGTATTTAATATTAGAATGATGATGATGATGGTGATGATGATAGTGAAAAGTATTCTATGTGTTAAGCCAATGCCTTATCTATCTTACATAATCAGATCGCACTGCTGGGACTCGAGCCATTCTTTCAGAGAGAGGAACTGGCCATCCACCACGCTGGCCCAGTGCAGCTTGGTGGATAGGCTAGTGGCCAACCCATGTTGAAGTTTTCAGGCTGTCCGAAGGCCTTCCACATAGCCTAAGGACTGTTTTCCTTAGACAAACAACCGGCGGCTTTACGGACAGGAAGACGCCGGTGTATGCCTGCTTCCTTGATATTTCCAAGGCTTTCGATTCTGTGGTATATCGGAAGCTTTGGGATAAGCTACGGGACGCAGGCGTGCCGGAGGAAGTCACTGCCACGTTGAAGTGCTGGTACGGCGGTCAGAAGAACCAGGTTAGGTGGGCACCTTGTCTGATGCGTACGGCATGGAGTGTGGGGTAAGGCAGGGTGGAATTTCCTCTCCTCTGCTGTTCAATTGTGTGACGGTGTAAGCGTCAATAATATTAGCTATGCGGATGATATGGTGCTGCTGGGACCGTCGGTGGGGTCGATACGAAAACTGATTCGTATATGTGAGGCATATGCAGCGGAACATGAATTGAGGTATAACTCAGAGTGAAGTGCTCATATTAAAGAGTGGGAATATTGTACTTGTCCACGTTCCGCCTATTATGCTAAATGGTGCAGTCTTGCAGGTGGTGACTAGATTTAAGTATTTGGGTCACTTTGTTACTGAGGACTTGAAAAATGATGTTGACATAGAAAGGGAGCGTAGAGCACTGGCAGTCCGGGGCAATATGATCGCACGTAGGTTTGCTCGCTGCTCGAGGGAAGTGAAGATAACTCTGCTTAAGGCGTACTGTCAGTCATTTTACTCCAGCAGCCTATGGATTAATCACACTCGACGAACTGCCAGTGATCTACGCATCCAGTATAACGACGTCTTCAGGGTGCTGATGCGGCTGCCTCGCTTCTGCAGCGCATCTCAGATGTTCGCTGAAGCACACACGGACGACTTTCATGCAATCATTCGCAAGAAAGTCGCATCCCTACGACAGCGAGTGCGAGCCAGCCGCAATAGTATCCTGCAGATGGTTGCTGCCCGACTTGACTGCCCCATACAGCACAAATGGATGTCTGTGCTCATGGGACAGAAGATATAATAATTGTTTTGTAATAGTGTCCCTAAATCTGTTTGTAATGTCGTGTGTTTTTGTGTCTGTTTTCAATGTTTTTCGATTTAAAATGTTTTAGTTATAATATGATCTTGTAATTAATTATTTTAATGTATAATATGGATTTTTTGTGATCTGAAACAAATGACATTATTATTATTATTATTTAAGTGCCCTCCGAAGAACGGAAGCACTCAGAGCCCAGATACACGAGCAGCTTGGAGTTAGCATGGGCTGCTTCAAGCTGCGGCTGCACGTGAACTACAGTCTTCTACGTAGCCACATACACAAAACCGCTCTTGCAGTTGGCCTGAGTTTGGCGGTTGTCTGTCAAGCAGTCGCCAGACATACACCGACTGCTCGAGCTGTCGACTGCTCTCGCGCAGTTAGCTCCGCTCGCGCTCTTCATTCCACGTCGCTCGCGCTTCCCGCCCCGAATTGAAATTGTCACTTGTTGATCAGTTAATACCAACTGCTCGAGCAGTTATCAATGGCAACTTCATGCTGTTGACCTTTACTATAATGCAAGAGCGGTCCGTGTATGTTGATCACTGCCTAACTGCTCGAGGAATCCGTGTATGTCAGCTCTTAGTTGGGTAATGCTACAATGAATTAATATATATATACTACGAAGAAATAATATCCGAAAGAGTAACTGCCTTAAAAAAATGACCCAATAAAAATCGTGCTAAATCAATAACATCGTTCACGCCGCTATGACTCAGCTGACATAGTAGACGTTGCAGCACGCGCGTGGGTCAATCCCTGCTTTTCTACTGAAATTTAAACCAATCACCGAACATGTCTATTTGTAACCTCGGAAGTAATTCGTATTTGGAATCATACGTCGTTTTGGTTTGAAGGACCACTTTTTGTGTGGGATTAGTTCTGAGTTATGATTCCTGATATTATTTCTTCGTAGTAGAATATAACATACATATAATAATAAGTAGGAAGTTGGGTAACTAACATTTATACCTAGGTACTAAAAATTACAAGAGCATTTGATCTGATTATTCGTTTTTTAATTTTTTATTTAGGTACTAAAAAGTCTATGTTTCTGTTAGAATATATGAGTATTTCCAGAAAAAGAACATCGAAGGTAGAAGAAGATATATATTCATAGTTTGAGTCAAAATTCAAACTATTTATTTTCAGGGACGCTGCTGCGCTCTTGCCCTGAAGATGAGCATCTGACATGCTTGAAACCCGGTCGACGTATTTGATCCCCAAGTTAGGGACCACTTCACATGTTTTTCCAGTTAACAATTACAGTTTAATGTGTTTGACACACATTAACACACAAGAATAAATTTCAATACAAAAAATCTTATGTTTCCCTACCTAATGAATTTCAAACTTTCACAAATACGTATAGAAGATAGATAAAATAATTTTTCGAAGTATTTATACAAGTAGACCTACACTACAAGTATGAACACGGAATATTAAACACACGTAATATTTATCGGATAGGTCCGACTATAGTTTCGACCACATTCGGTGGCCTTTTTCAAGGAGTGTTCGGGACGCCCGCGTCGATGACGTCTCGCTTAGCACTCGCGAGTGCACCGAATGTGATCGAAACTATAGTCGGACCTATCCGATAAATATTACGTGAGTAATCCCGTATTTCTAATTAATAATGAGTGAAAACCACGTTAGTTATTATAACAGAATGTTAAACTGATTGTAGTTGCCGCCGGTCTGTGCTCTTATATAATAAAACATATAATTTCTTTACATTGTGCATTACTTATTTAGAGTTTTCAAATAGGGTAGTTGACACAGTGAAAAATAAATTACAATGTAATGTTAACTTAATAGTGGTTGGAGCAATAAATTAATGAATTAAAAAAATGTATTGGATTAACTTAATAAACAAAATGTGTACAAAAGTTTTTAGAAGTCACGTGACCAAAAACGGAAGGAGCTGCGGAAATGATGTCATAATGGGGGCAAAAACATGATAGTGTCGTGCCTTATCAACAGATTGAGAATCAAGCAAGTGAAGAAAGCATCAAATACTATTGCTTTAAAACTAAATACATACTTGGTCAAAGGACAAACTGTCGATCCATAAACACGGTTATTGCCGCAACCGCAATGAATAAGTTTATTATACATTTTTATATTAATTAAATACCTACATTAGTTTATAATAATATTCAATAATAAATTCATTTTGTTCAATTTCTTGTTATCATTGTTGTTACACATTTATGGATTTCAGATTTTTTCTTTTCAGGAATGAAAAAGGGTCTTGACAGACCAACAGACGAACAGGCGGACAAGAAAGTCATCCGATAAGGGTTGATTTTTCCTTTTGAGGTGGAAGATCCTACATAGAACAAACTATGCGGCTAAAATGTAAGTTTATTTTTGTAACTACCGAGCTATAAACTTTTTTTTCAGGTAGGTAGTTATAGTCTGCTCTAAGAAATAAGTTAGCCATTTAATTACTGTTTTGTATAAGTCACGTGGAAGCATTACTAAAACTGGCTAAAAAAGTCGAAAAAAAAAACAAAAACAATGTTTTAAGATTTTATACACTTTACTGACACTCGTACACCATTGTGAACATCGACGGTTTATAATCCACCATTTTTACATGTCAAAAGTTGAGAATACACACAAAATCACATCAAAAAAAAAAAAAATCCTGGCCAGGGAATCGGGCATCGAACCTGGAAACCCGTACTTCAAAGGCAAGGCCACTACCAACAGGGCTAACAGAGCCGGAACGAAGATACTTATTTGCACAAATAGTTTACAACATTAGTAAATCTAGCAAAAAACTATTCCGTGCCCTTTAACTTCGAAAAAACTGCTAAGCAGATAACATGATAGTCACGTATACATATTGCATTGAAATTTATTATTTATTCGTCTTCAGCCTCGCCACAACCATCCATCAACAATAACAACCCATCTCATCTTTTTTTTTAAATGTACGATTTTCTACGCATTATTAAAAAATATTTAAATAGAAGAACGAAATCGGTAAAGCCGTTTTCAAGTTATAGCGTGACCAGGAAAAATAGGGAGTCATTTTTTGTTAATAGATTAAGTACTTAAGTTTATTAATATTTTATCAATTGTTTTTTCTGTTCAATACCTTGTAAATAAATATTTCATTTCTTATTATATAAACACTTTAATATACTTATAATAAAACAGATAAAATAAATAAATAAATCATAAATATGTGTATTTAGACAGAATGTACATGTTTATGCCGTTTGGGGTCGAAACTTTAGGCCCATGGGGGCCGTCCGCTCTCAACTTGTTTAGGGATCTGGCGAAACGTTTGTTTGAGGCGTCGGGTGACCGAAATGCTGGGGCCTATTTTGGGCAAAAACGCCATTGCCGCCAGCGTTTTGGCCACTTTTCCCCCCACCATGGGGCTTATAGATTAGATAGTTGTTATTATTATTATTTTATTAAATTTTTAATTACTAATAAAGTATATAAAATATGTATATATAATTATAGTGATAGACTATTACGAGTGATTTCTTATGTTTATTTCATATCTCCCTGCTATTACCCCTCATTGATGCACGCGACCATTTTCTTCTGTCTGGATGACTGGTAGATAATGCCCTAACATTAAGTGCTCCTTTGTACACTGTACTTTGTAACAAAGAATTACATAAAGAATTAAATAAAAAATTAAACTACCAGATAAATTAATTTAAAACGGTGTAAGGAACGGCATCGTTTACTGTACAACCCAAGAAGAACAAACTCCTTCAAACAGTAGAACTTACAGTGTAAAACCATCACGTAATCGGGGCGTGTACCTACTCTCAAACTCGTCAGAGCTGAGGTTTCTTTATAAAAGAACCGCGAGAACTCTCCACACAGAATTCAAAGTTAGCTTGTACATACATTTTCAGACTTAAGTATTTATTAATCTATATGTAGGGTAAGACTAATTATTTATACCGTTGGTGTGTTATTTGAGTTGTTTGAATGATCTGCAGAGCTATCAGTACAGTCCCACCATCATATCTGTTCAGATGACAGCGTCGCTAGTGGAGAATTTGTATTGCAACCTGAGAAATTCAACAAGAAAAAAGAAAATCAAAACAGAGCGCAGTCTTTCAAGCCACTCTTAAATCTGCAAATACTGCAATTATAATCCTACTAATATTATAAACGCTAAAGATATTAGGTATGTATTATGTATGTATACTGTACTCGTAGTTCAAAATTTGCCCACCTGAACAGATAAGTTGGTGGTACTACCTATATCTCAGATACAATTAAATGTTGATTGAAATCTTGAAAAATGGCGGCTCTATGTCAGTTTTGACAAATCCAGCAAGCAAAAATATTAGTAAGTTGATGATTGGAGCGGAGCCTTTTTTAGATTTCATTCAACATTTGATTTCAACTTCCAAAGATACATACCTAATAAGCCTGCGAATATGTTTATAAACGTAAGCGACACGTGGGTCAGTACATAGCTGTTGTCTCACATTGATTACAGTAATTTTATTTCCAACGCAGTTGCCTTACGAAATGAAGTTGTTTAATGACCAGATTTGCATCCAATTTACATAATAGATCACAATATAATAGAAGAGATAATGTGAATTAAATAAAAGTAAGAAAACACGATATAATAACGTCCAGTGATGGGTGTGTGATACCTATTGTGCCAACGTTTGATGAAGTGGGCTGTGTTCCATTGCACTGCATCCACCGTGTGTGTTGCCTTAGCATAATAGTTTTTTTCGTAATAGTGTTTATAGCAAAATATCTAGGGTTCTCAACAAGACTGATATATGCAGAATATCCATCCCCAAAAATTTAACATTCCGTGAATTAGGAATGGAACTAGTTCTGTGGTAGAAACTACACGGATATCTTAAAAACTTTTCGGCATGGGAGAAGAATGCAAAAAACCAGCCATGTGAGAGTTGAATTTGCTCACTGAGGGTTCCGTAAAAACTTTAAGGCAAGGTACCTTGGGACATAACTTAATGGTTCGCCCGTCGAAAACTTTATCCGATATACTTACCTCTACCTATCCTTCGATCCGTAAACACGATTATTGCAACAAGTGCAAATAATAAGTTTGTAACAGTAAATTCGCTTTTTATTGTTATTATATTACATATTAACTGTTTTCAAAATGTTTCCTATAAGTATACTGTGAGACATTGCTTTTTGCAATATTTGATGATTCCAGGTCAACGGAAGTACTCTACATGTTTTGATACGAGTACCCTTGTTAAGTCACAAAATATGCAAAAATATTCGACATCAACGGTCATATATCTTTATCCTATTAACATACAAATTGATTTTTTTTAATAATACTATAGACCCGAGTGTTGGACATAAATTTCAACTTGATACCTCTACGGGTTCTTAATAAAAAGGTTCTTGATAGACAGACGAGAGACCGACGTACAGATGGACAACAAAGTGATCCCGAAGGATTCCTTTTTTCTTTTAAAGTACAGAACCCTAAAAAACTAAAGGCAACCTGAAAAGCGTTCCCATTAAATGGCGAACCACTTCTTGTGACTTCTTGTTTGGTTTCACCGTAGACCAAAAGGATCTGCTTCCAAGTAATGTGCCAGCGTCAATATGCGAGAGTTTGAATGGCACTGTAATAAGTGAATACTGGAGAAATAATACACAAAAACCAATCTCTCTGTGTGATGAGCTCATTGTAATGCCAAGCAAAACGTCAGCTTAAAGCTCAGTGTGATACAACTATCATGGACCGTGTGGTTCTTACCGTCAGACACTCACTTGATTGTAAATTATACCGAAAAAGAGATAAAAAGGCAAGAAACCCTTAATATGTTAAAAATTATAATGTTGTATCACAAAATTTAAGAGTAGTAGAATTCCTTGTGAATGAGTTCGTCCGGGGTTCTTTTACTTGGTCAGACCATCGTGTTGGGGATCGGCCTCCTGACAATTTTATAAGCTAGTCATTTCCTTACAAATTAAGCATAACAGAAGAACCAGTAACATTAGCACACATTCACTTGCAGGTAGATTTGAAAAGGAAGCAAATATTCTTACCTTTTTTGAAAAGATATATAAGCCCCAACCAGTCAATTCACGCAAATAGTATGCATTACCAAAAGCGGGAGTAAAACCATTTCTACTCAGCGAAATAATTGACTAATCTGATCACGTAAGGAACTTAAAACCTTATACCACTTCCAATTCGATGCGTTGCTTAACTTTTTATTAGGGTGCTGAGTTACAAAGTGGCGTATTCTCACGTTGATACAAAAACCGATCGCTGGGGTGGACGGAGTTAGGATTTATATTTGGGGGACCGACAAGTTCACGGATCAGTTTTAGAGCTATGATAGCTCAAGCTCTTGAAAAGGTCGAAAACCAATTATTCGGCTTTCAGTTCCATCCTTAGGAGAGTTCGATTTCGGTAAAGGTAACATCATATTGTGGAACGACAGAATGCCATTTTAAAGAAACCTGCTTGGCTGGCTACCACTCTCAAGATTGAAAAACAATCTCATTGGAGATCACCAAGACCGTAGCAAATCAGGATAATAATATCAAGTTCCCAAATTGAGGAAGCATCCCTGTACCATTGCAGTGCTAATCCTTAATCAAAGTTTGGCGCGTTACTGGAGATCGTGTATGTCGATGTGTACGATCGTTTCGCATGGTCTACGGTGCCACAGACAGAACTGAGTCTTTGGTTAAACCCTTAGGCCTTTATTAATAGACGTTGCGTAAACCTATATTAGGCGTAACATGATTTGTCTTGCTTTCACGCGTGACATTTACTGCAAGCGAAAAATTTACAGATAGATGTTTTAACTACTCCGGATGTAAGCCAAGTTTATTAATAAGGCCGTTGAAGAATACGTCATTATAAATTGTTTTTAAACATATTGAATTAAAAAAGGTCCCATGATTGATTTTTTTTGAAAGGGATTATAAATAGATATAAAAAACTCAGGTACAATGCGGTCACATTAACTCGACGCATCGCTGGAATGTGGGTCCCCACCCGCTTTTCCCCCCCATTCCCTTTTCTCGCCCGGCAAGTGTCAGTACGGTCAGCATCTTGGTTACCGATACACGCGTCGATAATTTGGCTAATTTTCTTGCTAAATTTATAGCGATGATGACCAAAAGATAATCGACTACATCCCTGTCGAAAAATGCCAAATAAATAAATATTAATTGGGTAGCCATACAACAAATGTGTGTTTTTCCTATTTTTATGCTCAATATTAATAACGGTAACGGGTAGACACCTTAAATTTTCACAGAATATGTAGTTGTATATTACCTTTCAAAATAAATAATTTTTTTATTCATTTAACAAACTTAATTTTTAATCAATTTTTACTCGATCTTAATAAAGGCCACTTGGCCGGTTTTTTTGCACACCGTACTTGAGCGCCAAAATGACGTCACATGGTCAAGCGTCTAGTTAATGTGACTGCGTTGTATTGTCTATGCCTTTACTGAAAAAAGCGTTGATATTTTTTTCTTTGAAATTTTTCCATACCTACTGTCCTGCTTCCGGAATAGTAATGGCTATATGGCGATAACCATAATATTCCATGCAGATGTCCCAGGCGGTAGGTTATGTTTAATCATCATCATCATCATCATCAGCCTGTAGCAGTCCACTGCTGGACATAGGCCTCTCCAATTGCACGCCACTTAGGTCTATCTTGGGCTTCTCGCATCCAGTTTTTGCCAGCCGTCTTGCGCAGATCGTCAGATATGTTTAATACCTTTTGCAAATTGGAAGAACTATTTTTGCTATCCTATGCTCTTATATATCTAACCTTGGTTCGAAAACTAAGAAGTTGCCCTATTATACCCCACCTTTGTTACGCCCCTGTGTCTCTAGGCCTTCTTTTTCCCGGGGGCGCGCTTAACCTATTTTCATTTCGTTCGTGTTTTTATTTTGGAGAACGCTTTGTCGGAGCCTCCGTGGTTTTCAATTTACGGCTACGATTCTATTTTGGACTCTGTTGTTTGTCTATTTTCTGTATCTACCTAATGCGAATAGAATCCTTAGTTTTTCGATAAACTTGAACAGAGCATCAAAATCCATTGATCAAGTCAGCTATATTCATGCGTTCCAAAGTTTCTATAGGTAAGTGTGATGGTATTCAGAAAAGAGACAGACAAGCTTTTTGTCTCATTCTAAGCATTGCATATTATCTTATGAACCTCATCTTAAGTTTAGTAAACTTACGATGAGGTTAATAAGATTTTAAGGTTATTTAAGGTTTTATTTAAGGTTCATAAGTTTGTTTAGGGATCTAGCGTAACGTTTGGTTGAGGTGACGGGTGACCGAAATGCTGGTGCGTACTTTGGGCAAAAACTTAGCATTGCCATCCAGCGTGGCAATGCCTCCAGCGTTTTGGCCACTTTTCCCTCCACCAGGGGCTCATAGATTAGTTTTTATTTTTTATATTTTTAATACCTTGTAGGTAAATAAAAGAAATGATATATAGTTGTAAACTATAAAGTACTGTATCGTCTGCGCTTGTTACTCCGAGATCATAGGTCTTTCCAAGATTTCTAATTTCACGGTGCCCTTCAAACATAAGCAACTACTGTAAGGCCAATGATCTTATATTAAAAAGAGGTAGATTCGTTATGTTAGAACTGACACGAAGTCAACGTTCAACAACAAATGTGACACCACTTTTGTTGTTGAACGATACATGCCATCGGTCAGAGAACGACGTCTAAGAACCTCAGCAGTTTACATTCTAATATGCGCGAAAGCTGGGACAACATTGACTTCGAGTCAATTATTGTCGTATTGCCGTATTTATACGCGAGTACCATATCTACCTCTTTTTAATATAAGATCGTTGTGCAGAGCTATTGCATTATTTCATTTGACAGCTTATGTGTTAATGACCTTGCAAGGCCGAAGCCGAAACTTTTCTACCGACTTCCAAAAAGGAGAAGGTACTCAATTCGACTGTATTTTTTTATGTTTGTTACCTCAAACTTTCGACTTGGTGAACCGATTCTCAAAATTTTGTTTGAAAGCTGGTGCTTTCCGTGTGGTCCCATTTAAATTTCATCAAATTCCGTTCAGTAGTTTTCGAGTTACACTTCAATAACTGAATAGAATGGAAGTCGGTTACAAAGTTTTCAAATTTTACTTGTTAGCTTTGGCTGTCCAAAGTCGACATTGTCACCGTTGTGATACGCAATACCGAGCACATGATACGCAATATCAATGCTATGACAATCTTGGTTGACATCAAAGTTCAGTGGACAACCGAGCATATATACAGTGCGAGTATTATGAATCCACGATAAACCTGTTTTATTAATATAGCATGTAGTTTTTTATGAACCTCATTAGAAGACTTTTTTTAAATCTCTTTATTGAGGTTTAGTAATAAACTACATATAAATCAAAAATAGGTTACAATTGACAGAAATGGAATGAACCTGAACATGCATGATCCATAAATATGTTATTAGAAGCCGCCCGAAGACATCCCTCGATTAGATATTGCAGTTACCCAAACTGCAATATCTAATCGCGGGCTGTCTTTTACCGATAGTTACTGTCAAATCTTATCCTATCGACAACCCATACTCCCCGTGTCGTTAGCTACTTAAAATTTTAAAACTCTAACCTCATCACTGTCTTGATCATATTATATGAGCACCATTTGAGCTTTTGTAGACTTTCACTGACATAGGGAAAAAAGTACCCCATTCCGCTATTTCGATAGTTACGAGTACACATTAAATATAGTGTTGAACAAACTCAAACAAAATTCGCCGACGCAACAACAGAGACCATAGCACAAACAATTCGCGCAAACGTATTCATATCGTAAGCGTCAACGCGTCACGCTTCGGCGTGCAAACTATGAGTTATCTGTGTCACAGTTGCCCTAGCTAGATCAATGACAGTGATCACGTGAACGATATCTACGTTACGTGTCACTTACGCAGTTATTCGAGCTAGGCCCACAGGCCTCTGATTTCTGATCAACAGTTAGCTAAACTTTCAATCACATCAATCTTTATACACGTAACGTCTTTATCTTCTTCCATGAAGTTACAATAAACCCGTTAACCTATACAAACTGATAAGAAATCTGTGGTCTACTTTACAGAGTAATGAAGATAGGGTGAATAGGCAGATTTGAAAGGTCCCTTAGTAAGGATCGTCCGTCGTCCCTACAAAGAGGGCCTAAGGACCGTGACACGACATGTGTGGATGACTCGCGGACGTGACGAACAGATTCCGGAAAGCTTAGGAGACACTAATTTCATTGGTTGGTGAAAAGCTTTTCAACAAATTACGTGATATCGTAGCGTAAAAGGAATATCCCTTACGGATTTTATTCTAGCAGTTAAGGTCTTAGTTTTAGGGATCCATACCTCAAGATGATAAAGGAACCTACATGGATCAATTTGTTGTCCGTTGGAGATAAGATAGAGTAAGCTGCAAGACGCAATTAATATCAAATACTGTAAAAGTTACTTTCTGTAGCTCTACCATGAGTTGGCAACATAAATGTCATCTATAGTCGATACTCGATCTCGTCTACTTATTAAGCTTCTGATTGGCGTACTCGCTGTCAATTTTAGTTCTACAATTGACCGCAAGGTGGCACTGTTCTTTTTTTCATACATTTTTTTGCGACGTCGATACCGAGCTTCGATTCGTGTCAACGTTGTAAACTCATGGTAGACCTACAGGCTCGTATTCTTACTTTCGTTGGGCACGTGGCACTGCGTGGTGACGAGTCAATTGAACGACTAGTTGTCCAGGGCAGAGTAGAAGGCACTAGATCGCGAGGGAGATCACCGATGCGGTGGACCGACCAGATACGAGCAGCCATAAACGGTCCTCTACACGCGTTCACGAGGAAGGCTGCAGCCAGGGAGGAATGGCGACGCATTGTAAGGCGCGTTACACAACCTGAAGTGACGACCAAGACATAGCGATGAAGAAGAAGGAGATAAGAGTTACGTTTCTAAGTCAACGCAATCAAAAAAATAACAAATTAACAAAACGTAGGAATATTTGCTAACAAGTATAAGGAATAATAATAATTTGTACACGTACGAAAACCGTTACACCAATAATATTATTTACAATCTTCAGAAAACCTATTATGTTCATAAGCTGATTATAAGTTACCAAAGGAAGGTAAGGAAGGAAGTTTCTACAACTAAAGGCAAATATAAACAACTTAAATAAATAGCGACCAGAAAGGGAAATACTGGCGGAAAATTTGTGCACAGATGCCTTGCTTTCTGAGTGGTGTCAACACCAATTTTGGCGATATTATCACTGTTTTCCATCCCGATGAAAATCGCGCTTTGGACAGGTGAGATCTGTCAGCCATTCGGAATGGGTTGGAATCACGCTCACGTTGCTCACGGCATGGTGACAGTGCAGCGATTCGTTATACGCTTCTTACAAGATAAAGATATGGTATGGAAACAATATTATACCATGAAAATATGTTTAAAACAGGTCACAAAAGCTTTTGTTTTGCCGGAACGATAAAAGTAAACGCAATCACACATGCTAGCGTCAATGAACATCAATCATCAATGAACTGTCATTGTTGACAGAACTGCTCACGGTGATTTCAGTTTGTAGCGTGGTCGTTGAAATCACAAAATGGTGTTCTTGATGACGTAATCCATGACGTCACATGATTTGGTATGACAATCACAGTGCTACAATCAGTTTTGACTTCAGAAGGAAGAAAGGGTAATAAGTGTAGTCCATCTTGAGCTGGGGATAGAACATTGAATACAAAAACAAAAAGGCTTCACGAAAACTAAACGTAGCCGTAGTGTGGAAGTTACGTCCCGTCTTTGGAAACAAAGTTTTACTCCGTGAGGGGACACAATTAAATTATATTCCCTCCAGCTTCGGGATGCGAATCGTAAGTACCGAGGAAACCTTACTGTATTCTAGACCAATGGTGCAAGAGGCCGTTTTGGGAGATATTCTGCCGCTAAGCAATAGTGAGCAAGCATTCCAAAGTTAGGATGTGAAGGGCCATATTCCAAGTGAACTTCGCGAAAGAGACTCAAAAACCAATGTCTCAGGATGACGAGTACGGTACAGTGCCCCACGAACAGGTATTTCCTTCCTACGTCTTCTCAGGTGTGCCAATCACGTAACTTATACTTCGTAGTAGGTACTATTCTGCAACTCTGCAATTTTAGAGAGGAAATTACACATCCTTGGATTCGAACTCGCGTTTACCGACATTCCGTGTCAGATGCCATGACCCCTAGGTCCACGAAGCATCTGTCTGAGCATCCAATTTCAACTCTCTATTTGATTTTAAGCCTCGTATGGGGACGCTCTGCTATACCTGTAGTAAACAATAGGGCGTACCCTTTAACCTTGAAGGGCACTGTAGTACGTAAAATCACTGGCCTAATGGATTTTGTGACTAAACAGCATACTGACGTATACTGTTGTATACTGACGAAGTTTATTGCCATACAGCACTTGAAGTTTAAAATCTGGGTTGAACTGCAATTGTAATGGGCAGGCGTGACGATTATCATCAGTCGAAAGACTTCCCGTCTTATAACTAACAACAAAATAAACTAATAGTTCTGCGAACAGTTGACCTCGCGAGCACAGTCTTATCACCGGCAATCTTGAATATTGCTAAAATTTAAGATGGTGTTGGGTATCAGATGTTCTTGGGGCCCGTCCATTAAAAAGGGGAGAGGGGGTTTGGCAAAAATCACGAATTATCACAAGGGTGGAGAGGGGTGTAGATAGATATCACGTGTATTTATTTTTTCGTCACACGCACGACTTCTAAACCGAAAAGCAGCGTGTAGTATGACTTGACTCGCCATTGCCAGGCAACAACGAAGTACCCGCGCGCCGCGACGGTGGAAATTTTATTTACCAAAAAATGGAACCGATTTTAACATCATCAAAAAGTGTGAAATAACTTATCGAAGTCGGTACCATGCGTTCAATATTGTGATAATGGGTACTTTTGAACTATCATGGTACCCGCTTCAATAAGTTATTTCACACTTTTTGGTATTGAAGTCGGTTCCATTTTTTGATAAAAAAATCTAGATTAAAATTAGAACTTTAACCTAGTCTGTATTTAATATAATACTCTAAAAATTTTAAGATTATTTGCAGGAAATAAAAGATTCACGTGATTTTGGGTGGGGCTTAGTCTTAAATGGAAATGCCCCCATTTTTTTTAGCAAAAAATGCTAAAAACATCACGTGTTTAATGGACGGCCCCTTGGCTAATATTTCCAAAATCTTCCAGTTTTACACTTTACAACCTATTATCTCGGTAACCACTTGACCAATTATGCTCATATGCGAAATTCCTTCGAACATGCATACCAAGTTTCATCAAAATTGATGGTTTAAAATACGACCTATACAGGAGGACCAACATACAACCTAACAAACATACGGACATGCAGATGAAAGTTAATTGGCCAGTTAAAACTGAGACGCTTCGCTCGTTTGTTCAAAAATACTTTACCACGGAGGCTGTTATACATAAATAGGTAGAGAAAATCAACGGAATACAAACAAAAACTCGGCTACCTTGGAAATTTCCAGTCAGAAAGGAACAAAAAGACCACGCTACCGCATTCCTAACCGACCACCTAGTTAAAAAGACCTACATTTTATTCACCGAGAACTTGAAAGCGTTTTTGCTGAGGCAGAACGTCCCAGCAACGCAATGACGACAAAAGGCATTTGAGGCAAAAATATGCCAATTACGCAGAGTTGGACCACAGTAGGTACTGGTGTTTTGACAAGGGGTAAGAGTTGAATGACCCCTATAAGTAATAATGTAATAGGATTCTGGCTGTGCTAGGTATGCTGATTGGCTGCTTATGCGATTATCACATATATCGGAAAACTTTTTTACGTTCGATAAACAAGCATTTGAGCGCAGTCTCGCAGTGATGGAAAGTGATGACGAGGTTGACGGGGTTACATGCTTTTTGTCATACATGCATAATTTCACATCTATCTAGATGTGAGATTAAAGAGATAACTAAAATTGAAGTGTACTTCTTTTCAATAAATGCATATAAAAGTATGTATACAAAAAGTTAATTACATAAAACCTATTTCAACATTTTTGTTGTCTGTCTGTTTGTTCCGGTTAATCTCTAAAACCGCTGGACCGATTTTAACGGGACTTTCCCTGGCAGATAGCTGATGCTATAAGGAGTAACTTAGGGTACTTTTATTACAGAAAAAAATTTAAATACCTCAAACTCTGTCTCCCTGTCTGTTTGTTACCTTAACACGCCTAAACAGCTGAACGGAGACAAGGTTATAGATTATATCCAGTGGCAGAACATATGATACTTTCCATCATCATGATCCATTACCACGTGGGTGAAACTGCAGAGCGCTGCTAGTATATAGGTACTAGTACATGCGTGTGATTTCATACGCGTTGAATAAGATTATTGCGATACCTCATGAACTGCCCATTTCAATCAGGATAAAAAGCACTCTATGTGTGAATCCTGAGTACAAACCAGGTTTGTATCCACGGATCCCGGGATCAGATTGAATTAGCCACGGATCCCGGCGTGTTGCATCCACTGATACCGGGATCCGTTTCCAACATAGAAGCGAATTAATAATTACCCGCTGATCCCGGTATCCGTGGCTACCAAAACTAACATTAATTAAATATTGAAACTGATCACGGTGTTAAAAAATTTTTTTGTACCGAAGTCTTCTATATTAAGTAATGTGAAATTGTTACCATCATCTTAATCCGGTTTTGTGTGATTTAGTGACCAACATCTAAATCTCCAAACTTTCAACTACACCCGCGTGTTGATGGATGCTGATGATGTAGAAAAGTATCCTACGTGTTAATCCAGCACCGCGTCTCCAAACTTCATCAAAATCAGTCCAGCTGTTTGTGCGTGAAGAAGTAACAAATATGCACACAGACTCAAAAACATTCGCTTTTATATTATAAGTGTGATAGTAGGAATGAAATTAGTACAATACGTAGGTATTGTGATTAATTTAATTTTTTGGAGAAGAGCCCCACAGAAATGATATAAAGTAAAAAAAAAATTAGGGTTCGACTTTTAGGATTACATGTTATTATACTTAAAGGGTTAATTAAAAATAAACTCTTATTAATAGGACACAAAAAAATATGAAATACCATAATAGTAACACTATTACAGTTATGTCACAATATCTACTTTTCCGTGTTAAAATATGCAACATTAACGCCGGTACAAACTAGACCACAATATTTATACCTTGGTGGTAATCCTTATCTACTCTAGTAATAAAGAGGAAAGCTTTGATAGTTTATTTGTAACGTATAAACGCAAAAACTACATAACAAGTTCAAAAAAATATTTCATTAGTAGAAAGCTATAGCATGTCTGAGTAACATACGGTATATTTCATTCATCATCATCATCACGCGGGTGAAACCGCGGAGCGCAGCTAGTACCACATATAGCCAGATGTCGCGCAACAGCATGCTGTTTATTTTCATGAATGACAGATCATTTACAGACAACGAAAACCAAAAAATTTAACTAGGTACTAAAACTGAAACGTATCTTATGACTTAAAAGCTAAGAGTTATAATATATTTATAGGTACTTGCTTTGGCGCAAAATATGTAGCAATGTGTAGTTTCCACAAAGGCTCTAGGTTTACTCTAACTCTAGCTAAGTTTCTTGCCATGCATTCCCTATTCTTTTTATCAACTTTTTAGAAAATACGAGAAATATATTAGAATAAATGCGAGTTTCGGTACTGCTTACATTGTTGTGCCAATTATGCGCCACCCGTTAGTAAAGCACCGATTTTCTGAATGGATCACAATTAAACCCTCCCGGCCATTTCTTCAAAGGGGACGGTTTTAATTTAAATCTGGTCCCTCTGTTAGCGACTACAATCTTGTATCGGCTCTGATTTTGCAACTCAATAATCTATTTTATGTGAATTGAATTTGGCGGTTGCTATGATCTCAGATAAAATCAAAGTGTAATTTTCAACGAGTGCAATTGGGACGAGTTGGAGTGACAGTTGCGCAATTGTATTAAGATGCTCCCTCACTTGGAGCATTCACTTGTAACATTAACACTATAATTTCGATTTTGAGCATTGCATTTCGATACTGCCTCCCTGACTTGACGATCATTAGGTTGTAATTGTTTTACAAGTTGTATCAAAATATTACACATTGTATCATCAAGTTGCGCACTGTAATGCTCAGTGCTTTTCCCTCACTGACGTAATGCTCGAATCTATAACATTATAGTTTGCGCACTGTAATGTTTGGTTCTCTTTTTTCACTGATGAAATGGTCGACTCTGTAACGTTATATTAAAGGCGAATTCTCGAAGTGAGGGAGCACCTTTGACTGTTAAAGTATGCATCAAAAGAGCTGATGTTGAGTTTGTGTTTGTGCTTAGTTTGATTCCTGAGCAAGCAGAACATCGTTTAATTGAATCATGACCGTACTAAGTAGTTCTAAGTTAGTCATGATCCTGAGCGCAATAAGAAACTCATAGACAAGAGAAAGCTCTAGCGGCAAAATCCACAAATACAACTTTTCTCATTTCCAACAAGAATAGACAACACATATAAGTATACATTAATTGTCATACACAAACTTTCCCAAGCAGATATTCAAACTCAGGATAAAGCAGATATGAACTGAACACTACTTACTCAAGCAGATATTCAAACTCAACACTACTTATCTAAGCAGATATCGACACTCAAACTCGAGCAGATATTCAAACTCAACACTCTTACTTAAGCAGATGTTGACACTCAGACTCGAGCAGATATTCAAACTCAACGCTACTTACCTAAGCCGATTTTGACACTCAGACTCGAGCAGATATTCAAACTCAACACTCTTACTTAAGCAGATGTTGACACTCAGACTCGAGCAGATATTCAAACTCAACGCTACTTACCTAAGCAGATTTTGACATTCAGACTCGAGCAGATATTCAAACTCAACACAACTTACCTAAGCAGATTTTGACACTCAGACTGGAGCAGAAATTCAATCTCAACACTACTTACCTAAGCAGATATCGACACTCAGACTCGAGCAGATATTCAAAATCAACATTACTTACCTAAGCAGATATTGACAATCAGACTCGAGCAGATAGTCAAAATCAACAGTCTTACCTAAGCAGATATCGACACTCAGACTCGAGCAGATATTCAAACTCAACATTACTTACCTAAACAGATATTGACACTCAGACTCGAGCAGATATTCAAACTCAACACTCTTACCTAAGCAGATATCGACACTCAGACTCGAGCAGATATTCAAACTCAACATTACTTACCTAAGCAGATATTGACACTCAAACTCGAGCAGATATTCAAACTCAACACTCTTACCTAAGCAGATATCGACACTAAGACTCGAGCAGATATTCAAACTCAACATTACTTACCTAAACAGATATTGACACTCAGACTCGAGCAGATATTCAAACTCAACACTCTTACCTAAGCAGATATCGACACTCAGACTCGAGCAGATATTCAAACTCAACATTACTTACCTAAGCAGATATCGACACTCAGACTCGAGCAGATATTCAAACTCAACAGTACTTATCTAAGCAGATATCGACGCTCAGACTCGAGCAGATATTCAAACTCAACATTACTTACCTAAGCAGATATTGACACTCAAACTCGAGCAGATATTCAAACTCAACACTCTTACCTAAGCAGATATCGACACTCAGACTCGAGCAGATATTCAAACTTAACATTACTTATCTAAGCAGATATTGACACTCAGACTCGAGTAGATATGCAAACTCAACACTCTTACCTAAGCAGATATCGACACTCAGACTCGAGCAGATATTCAAACTCAACATTACTTACCTAAGCAGATATTGACACTCAGACTCGAGTAGATATTCAAACTCAAAACTCTTACCTAAGCAGATATCGACACTCAGACTCGAGCAGATATTCAAACTCAACATTACTTACCTAAGCAGATATTGACACTCAGACTCGAGCAGATATTCAAACTCAACACTCTTACCTAAGCAGATATCGACACTCAGACTCGAGCAGATATTCAAACTCAACAGTACTTATCTAAGCAGATATCGACGCTCAGACTCGAGCAGGTATTCAAACTCAACACTACTTACCTAAGCAGATATTGACACTCAGACTCAAGCAGATATTCAAACTCAACACTTCTTACCTAAGCAGATATTGACACTCAGACTCAAGCAGATATTCAAACTCAACAGTGCTTATCTAAGCAGATATCGACGCTCAGACTCGAGCAGATATTCAAACTCAACACTACTTACGTAAGCAGATATCGACACTGAGACTCGAGCAGATATTCAAACTCAACACTACTTACCTAAGCAGATATCGACACTGAGACTCGAGCAGATATTGACACTCAGAATCAAGCAGATATTCAAACTCAACACTACTTACCTAAGCAGATATTGACACTCAGACTCAAGCAGATATTCAAACTCAACACTCTTACCTAAGCAGATATCGACACTGAGGCTCAAGCAGATATTGACACTCAGACTCAAGCAGATATTCAAACTCAACACTTCTTACCTAAGCAGATATTGACACTCAGACTCAAGCAGATATTCAAACTCAACAGTGCTTATCTAAGCAGATATCGACACTGAGACTCGAGCAGATATTCAAACTCAACACTACTTACCTAAGCAGATATCGACACTGAGACTCGAGCAGATATTGACACTCAGACTCAAGCAGATATTCAAACTCAACACTTCTTACCTAAGCAGATATTGACACTCAGACTCAAGCAGATATTCAAACTCAACAGTGCTTATCTAAGCAGATATCGACGCTCAGACTCGAGCAGATATTCAAACTCAACACTACTTACCTAAGCAGATATCGACACTGAGACTCGAGCAGATATTGACACTCAGAATCAAGCAGATATTCAAACTCAACACTACTTACCTAAGCAGATATTGACACTCAGACTCGAGCAGATATTCAAACTCAACACTACTTACCTAAGCAGATATCGACACTGAGACTCGAGCAGATATTGACACTCAGAATCAAGCAGATATTCAAACTCAACACTACTTACCTAAGCAGATACTGACACTCAGACTCAAGCAGATATTCAAACTCAACACTACTTACCTAAGCAGATGTTGACACTCAGACTCAAGCAGATATTCAAACTCAACACTACTTACTTACCTAAGCAGATATTGACACTCAGACTCAAACAGATATTCAAACTCAACACTACTTACCTAAGCAGATGTTGACACTCAGACTCGAGCAGATATTCAAACTCAACACTACTTACTTACATAAGCAGATATTGACACTCAGCCTCGAGCAAATATTGTTACTACACACATTGTTGATACACACTCAAAGCAGATATTCAAACTCAAGTAGACTTACTCAAGTAGATATTTAATTTTATAATGTAGACAACTTAAGGCAGTAAACGTTTTAAAACCACAAAACCGTTTAGTCCTCCGGGATGATTACATTCGGTTTTGTCCAATTTCCGGTATGCGGCCGAAATCAAAGCGAAGGGTTTTATTGTCAACCCTCGTAGAAGTTTTACTCGATCGATTACAGTCATTGCTATAATTACAGGTTTTTGTTTTTTCTCTGTAAAAGGATTATGGTTGATAAATAGTGGTCACAGTTCTCGTTATTTCAAGTGTTAATTACTTAAAATGTCCAAAGTCCGTGAACCATTAAATTTATGCTGCAGCACCTCCTCTAGTCTGGCGAGCAGGTGCAATAAAACACGTCTAAGAACTAGCTCGTAAACAAACTTGTATAAGTTAGGCAGCAACCCGAAAATTGAAACTCCACACACACAAAACATACCCTCATTATACATGTAGGTAGAGGTACTTACAGATTAACAAAATATATATAGTTAGAAGACCAAAATTACTGCTTCTGAGGTCTACTGAGCAGACAGAGCCTTAAAATAGGTATTGAAATTTATAGAGAGAAAAATTCCATCCTCGGACGGGATTCGAACCCGCGTCTTCTGACTCTCCGTGTCAGACGCCATTGACCAACTAGGCCACTGAGGTTCTGGTACGAGCATCGAATTTTTTAACTCTCTATTTGACTAACCGTCTTGCGGGGACGGAGCGACATCTATTGGACAGTTTAACAGTACCATCCAACCGAAAGAAGCATTATTTAGAAATACTTAAACTTTCGTATTGACATCGCTGCCCTTGTAATTTTTATAGTATTACTTTTTAAAGCACTAACGCCTGCTTTAGCGATTTCAAACATTGAAATTTTAATAGGTATTGGAAAGCCTTTTGAAGTTCTTATTACATATTTGAGATCCAAGCGTATACGTAGCTGCGCTTGTCTCCTCGAGAAATTATAAAAAGTTTAGCCTTCCAGTTCCCGGTTCAAAAATTATTACCATATTATATTAAAAATCATTATAGCAGATACCAATCAGCTTTAATAAGGGACAGGATAGCCAGAGGTTCGCTTTCTATCACATATACCTCTACCTAGTTCTTCAAATGTACTGTAAATGTATGTTCTCATATTTAGTTAGACTTTTACTGCAATTAAATTGATTTAGTGTACCGAAATGCGAGTATTAAAAACCAACGTAGCGAACGCTTCATTAACTCTATCAATAATTTTAAGACATTTACCCCCCATATAGCACAAACGCGTCCCAACGACGTCCTATGACAGTCTTGACCGACGTAGCGGACGACATTGTGTGACGTCTCTATCGTACAAATAGTGACGTTCGAATGTCACATCTTTATGACGTCATGAAGTAACGTCTAGTAGACGTTATTCAAAAACGTCAGCGGAATGTCTTTAATAAGGATGCATGGACGTGTAGACTTGACATCTGCTGGACGTGTAGATATACCGTCACCTCGACGTCCATTCATTTATTTAAGTTCATGACATCGTCTCATTGACGTCTTTCCATAACGTTAACAGTAAAAAAAGTTACTTACATGCATACTACGCCCGTAGTATGCATGTAAGTTACTGTTTTTCATTCCAAATGCTATAACCACATCAAACACAAGTAAAGTCCAACAGAATCCCAAACAACAAATGCCATTACAAAAACAAACATTTCACCCTAGAAACATTCTAAAACACTTTAACATTATTATCCCAAGACATCAAGTCACATTAAATTCTTTATTCATTTCATTTTTGCGAGGTCACGAGACTCAGGGGCGGAATTCCTGCAATGTCTTTGATCTAAGTCAAACAAGAAAAAAAAATACGAAAATGCACTTCAGCTGTCTTCATAAAGGGGGAAAATATAATTTATTCACGAGATAATTTTCTCCTCCCTTTTAAAGATAGACGGTCGTTTGAAGTGGGAGAACGAATGAATGTTTGCGTTGAGCCAGGCTTAGACTCCACTATGTTCCTTTAGACCGACTTGTCTCCCTTTGTCTTCCCTATTCAACTGCGTTTTCCCATGTTACCTACTAGGGAAAGGGGAATTTCGGGGTAATTGGACGATACACGATGTGTTCTATTCGTCAATTATTTGTCGTCGTTTAATTTTTATTTATAATAATTTTTTTTCTATTTTTAGTATTATTATCTCTATAATTATTTATTTGATGCAATCTAAATATTTAACCTTGAATTTCAAAGTTTCTCACTGCCAGATCCGAAATTTTTGTCTGTAGGTACCTATACCTACACATCCTTCTGGATTTTAATGATGGTTGAACCGAATACAATCAAAATAATTATGTGGTACACTGCTAAGAAGCATCTCATAACAATAGCATCACAATCTTTTCGGCACTACGATGCCACAGTAGGAAATTAATCTGTCCGCATCAGGACAAAAAATAACAATAGATTTATGAATGAAACTTGCCTCTAATGAGGCTTGCTGATTCAGACAGATTAATTTTAACCCTATAATTGACAAACAGACACTATCGTACAAAACATACCTACCTACCCTACTCAATTGAGGACTGAATAACTAGAGATGAAATTAGGCAATTACCTACTGTAACAAATTGTCTTTGAGAACGTTTAAACAACATGGAACAGTACCTCTTGAAAGTATCAAATTAACCGTAATTGTTTATCGACAGATATTAATAATGCAAAGATCCTACAAGAACAATTTCGTCAATTTACAATTTTGCCACAACAAGCGAATATCTAAGTTGCCTCTCAATAGTAATTAGCTGTGAAGCACTCTGCTACAGATTAAGTACTAGTAATTGTAGACTCGACGTCTTTGAGTGACCTTACTCACAGCCTTGTTAATAATTGAGTTGTATTTACAACTTGTAAATTAATCAAGATCTGTTTGAGTTTAGGAAAATTATATAGGTAGGAGATAGATGAAAATAAACTTTAAATGTATCTTTTTTTATTAGAAATACGGGATGACTCACGTAATATTTATCGGATAGATCCGACTATAGTTTCGATCACATTCGGTTATAAGTTATAATGCAATAGCTGAAATTTAAACTTTATCATCACACCGAGAAATAGTTATGCAGTTTCCTTTGCCAGTAGTTAGTTTTTAATTGTTACAGTACCCAGTAGTTTCTTATTAATGGCATGTAGCAATTAAAAATCACTGAGCACGAGACCGCTCTCCTTCCAAACATGAATAGTCCTTGTAGTTGTCCCTCTACACACACCCTCTCTAGCACACATACTCACACTCACAAATAACTCACAGAGGTACATACCAACTGTTCCTACTATTCTAACTGTTAGTATAATAATAATATGATCTGTGCCTCTATCGTATCTTTGTCCTTGCTTATATTTTTTTTATATTAGTATTATTTTTCATTTATTTTTTAATTTGAGTAATTTTATTCTGTTTTGGCCATATTTTAAGTATTTATATTTAGTATATGTACTTACATTTTTGTAAACGCTGTTAATTACCAAAATAAATAAATCAGTAGTGTTACCTACCCCAATTAACTCCACCCGAAGAATCTTTCCCGGTTAAAAGGCTCTTCAATATTTTAAGAACACCGATCTTCAGTCATACAAATCATCTTTATTTCCGTTCAGTTACTTCAATTCGAAAAGCACAAAATCATTCCTATTCTACAAATTCGCATCAATGCCCTTTGAAACGAACGAGGTTCCCTTGTAAAATCGTGAAAGTTTTGAAACACTCTTCATTAGGGAATTTCCTTTCCATAGAAAAGGCCTGGGTGGCGCAATAAACGAAAATATATTATGCCATTTCGACTCTGAAAGTTGATCATTAAAATAATGAATTCGGGCGTTTAATTTCGTAATATTTTAACTGGAAATCAAAGCAATGTTGTATCATCGGTGACTTCGAAAGCTGTTGTAGACTTAATTAGTATCCAGTTTAATTAATTTATAGTTGCCCGAGTAACAGATTTTCTAACTTACTCTAGGCACGTACCCTAGACTCAAATTCATAGTCAGAGGGTAAAGGGTCTACGAAGTAAAGGGTCCCATTCAGTACTCGTCTAGAGGTTGCACGTTGGAACTACTTTTCATAAGCAATGGATGTAGACGTAAATAAAGTAGCATTTATGGATACCTTAGTGTCTAAACACACTATGCCGAAAGTACGCGACCGAAGTTCGGCATGATTACGCCTGTAATACTATTTGAATTACAGCGTACCTTTTTTTTTTTTTTTGACGCTGGGAAAAATGCATTACGCATCCCTCCCATTGGGGATAGGGGGGGTATGTGGGACTCCCCGGTTCAACCGGTATACCCACTAAACTAACCCAGCGGCACTCCGGCTTCGCCTGTGTGGAGGAGGACTGGGAAGTTGGCGGAGCCTCTACGTCCAGTCCCCCACCGACGACCGCCCGCTTTTACAGCGGGGCCTGCACACCCCTCCCACCAGGAGGGGCCAGGGAATGACCAGGAGTGCTCGGCCATTCCCGCCCGACGGAGGTGGTGAATAGGTGCAATGCGAGAGAAGGCGCCCCCGCGCCTATCTCTCGCTATTCACCACCGGGAGGCAGAAGGCGCAATCGCCTTCTTCCGCCCCTTCTTCGTCTACGCAGTGGCGCCGCAAGGGGGTCTTCCTCTCTTGCGCGCTCTGCCGCCTCCTTTTGGGACATCACGTCTTCGCAAAAGGAGGCGCAGCATGGCGCTGACAACGCTGGGGAGCGAGAGGTCCGGCCCGACTACGGCAACCAAGCTGTGGCGCAGCTCGGACCACGACGGACACAGCTCGAGGGTGTACTGCGCCGTATCCTCCGCCGCGCCACAATCATGGCATGTCGGTGTTTCCTCCCTTCCGATCCGGTGCAGGTATGATCCGAAGCATCCGTGCCCGGATAACACCTGCACCAGACGGAATGAGAGGAAACCGTGGGACCGCCCGAGCCAGTCTTGTAGGACCGGCCCGAGAGCGTCCAACGTGCGGCGACCAAAAGTGGCGGAGGCGAGGTCCTCCGTCCAATGATGGACGACTGCGTCCCTAGCCTCACGCCGGACAGCCACCCGCTCCTCCAAGGTGGGGCGCTCCCCGAGCGCCTTACGCCTCGCCGTCCACTCGTACACTTTGGCGAGCACCTCTGCCTGGAGCTCCCAAGGAGGGGTGCCAGCCAAAGCGCACGCCGCCGCGAAGCCCACCGACCGGTAGGCCCTCGCCACCCGCAGTGCAATGGCCCTTTGGGGCCTGCGGAGAGTAGTGGCGTTCTCCCTCTTTTGAAGGGAGTCAGCCCAGATAGGAGCCCCGTAAAGGGCCATACTCTTCAAGATGCCGGCGTATAAGAGCCGGCACCGCGCTTTGGGCCCCCCCAAGTTCGGAAGGAGCCAAGAGAGGGCGCCCGCGACCTTTAGCAGACGCGTCGACAGCCCGCTGAAGTGCGGGCCGAAGCGCCACCTGCTGTCGAGCACTAGGCCCAGATATTTCATCTGGGCATCACCTCGATCCTGACTCCCTCCACGATAATGTGGGCGTCAGGGGGAATGCGCTGCCGAGGCCCGTGGAAAAACACGGCCTCGGTCTTATGCAGTGCCACCTTCAAGCCTAGGCGGCGGATCCTTCCCGCGATCAGGGATCCGCCGGCCGAGGCCAGACTCGCCGCCTCCCTGAAGTCTCTCCCCCGGGCAGTGAGTAGAGTATCATCCGCATAGCAGATGACACTCGTGCCACGGAGGAGATTTCCCCGCAGGAGAATTACAGCGTACCTAGCCTAACTTCGGTCGGGCGTAAGTTCAGCGGCAACTTATTCTGTAAGTTCGGCACTAATGGTGTGTCAGTCGAATACGTCGGAACGTAAAATCAGCCGCAGAACTTCGGTCGCGTACCTTTGGCATAGTGTAGACAAAGAGTTTGCACCGTTTCTTAGAGCCGCAAATACCAGTGATCCCACTAATATTAGAAATGTGGACGGATGGATATTTGTGGCTCTTTCACGTTCAAATGGCTAGGCCAATTTTGATGAAAGTTGGTATGGAGGTAGATGAGGCGCTGTATTAACACATAGGATACTTACTTTTCATCATCATCATCCATCACCACTCGTGTGAAAAAGCTTAATATTCTTGGGCACATCATACACAAAACAACAAGCTCTTCGCCTACGTCAAGATCGTAATAATGACTTATCTTCTATCAATAGATTTCTGCAAAAGATGTGCCAGTTTCTGATAGCTTAGTCAAAAGCAGGCTATGATTATGACAGCTCGATACACTAGACTTGTTTGGCGATAGAGTCAACAATTCATCCATCTTTTTTGTTCAACCGATAGTAGATTGTTGTAGTAGGTAGTTGAGAGATTTGATCCCACCGACAGAGAAGTACCAGTGTACTTCAGCTGAATGCCTACAACCAAAAACGAACTAAGTAGGTACGAAGTTTGGTTACAAATTTCGTTTTCTACGAAAGTGAACAAATAAGTACAGTCAAGGGTCATGAAATGTAATAACAGTTGTTTTTCCAAGGTTATTTATTTTTATATTTTTATGTACGTAACTACCTACTATATTTTACCCACAATTCATAACTTAAGAACGGCTTTACCGATTTCGATGAAATTTGGCAAGGATTATATCCCGAAGAAGGACATAGGATATTTTTCATAATCATCATTATCCACCACCACGGAATGTGTGACGTGAACATAAGACATCAGTCCGGTCTTGAGTGAATCGCCTGCAATACCTACTTAGACTTAGGTACCTACATGTTGTTTTTAAACACAACATAACAAATAAGTAGTTACGCCTAGGTATATATTACCTATACTGGAAGGGGTTAGCAGCGGTGTATTTCAGTGGAGTCTAGCGGTCTTGAGCGAATTGACACTTTCGCCATACCTATTATATCCTCGAAGGGATAAGGGACAGTGGTGTTGTAAACTCCTACGTTTCACTAGATATGTTTTTGATCTCATGTAATAGAGGGCGAGCCTATTGCCGTCTATACAGGGCACTGTTCAAGACTCCGGACTTTTACTAAAAATGTCTTTCTTTCTCAGAAATACCCAATAACTGTAAGGGCACTTCTACCAAGACGCCAAGACCAAGCAAACGAAGTCGCTGGCAGGTCACCTAGAGTTTGTTTGTTAAATATATTATATATTTTGTTTATTTGTTTGTAATGATTTCAAGCGCAAACTACTTACTCAACCGTTCATCATGAAATTTTGCATAGGTACCTAAGGTACGGAAAAGGACATATTTTTATGGGTAACACCGCGGGGCGCAGCTAGTAAAAAATAACAATAACAAAATATTCCATACGTCGCACGACTTTTTTCACCCTAAGTCATTATACAGAAAGTAATATTCATAAAAAATCGAGAATGTACTAAGTATTCCAACTTCTTTGAATGTTTCTAACGGCCCGTTAAAAGTTATACCTAATACCTATTTAACATGGTTCCGTAGGTGATACAAACGGTGCAAACCGGGGAGATACTCCTAGCTGTGTTTCGTAAGGATTCCAGAATTTACTACTCTCAGAATTATGTCCATACTTTATCCTAATTTGAGAGTATTCATAGTATCGATCCGACCAACGACCTTCCGTAAGCGATCATCGAAAAAAACATGCAAATTCCGATTTACCCCAGTTGCCACCAAGACCTTGATTTTATCAGGCAATAGGCATCAAAAATTATTGAAGATAGATACCTACTCCCGAGGGTTTGTAGATTCTCGTCATATTTAAGCATCCTAGACACTAAGAGATTATTTTAAAGTAAATCCCAGTTATCTCTTACCTTCTCTTCTACACATCACTATCGGTCAGTGTCAATAACCTATCTGCCGTTAGATATTTACACTATTTGTATGGACGTTATGTCAAATTTCTGTGATAGATTATTGGTACCAGCCGTAATATAAACGCTGCTTAAATTAAAATAAGTCATTTAGTACGGCGTACAGCAAAAATGCTCTACGCCGTATTAAATGACGTTATTTTAATTTGAGCAGCGTTTATAAGTAAGGATGTAAGTGCTAAAACTGTGGGTCTATGTAATCTACTACTGCTGGTAGGTACACAAATGAAACAGAACTACTAATGCTTACATAAAGCTAAGTGACATTACTAACCTATCTATATAGACTGTGTGCCCTACTTATAAGGAATTTAACACTATTTTTGTAAGAAAGCTTCAGTAAATTTCTATCTCTAGTGGATCCTTCGACAGTAAGCAGACAGCTAAATTTAAATAATGCAGTTTGTTTTGTGCAATACTGTACATATAAACACATCGATATAAATGAATTTGCTGATGGATGCAAACAATATTGTTTAAGTCGATAGATATGGAACATAGTACTTCGAACTACGTTTATATAATCGTCTATATCGTGTCGTATATAATCATGCGCACAACGTGCCCGTCTCGATAGTAACAGAATCCATTGATACACTCGTAAAGAATTCGGTTACAATTCCTTCAAGACTGAGCAGACCTATTAGGCAGGGCCGGATTATCCATAAGGCAGATTAGGCAATTGCCTAGGGGCCCCGCACCGACTAGGGGCCCACGAGGCTCTGTGGGGCCCTAGCCAATGCGGGCCAGGCACCAAGGAAAAAACGTTTCATCTAACATTTTTATGGAAATTGTATACTTCTTCAATATATAGCTTCTTTTCGACACATGTTGTCAATTGATGAAATACTTTATACATAGCACAAGTAACAATAGCTGTTGATGGATCGGGAAAATAATAACGACATCATTTTTTGTTTCATTATGGTTTCGCACAGTTTGCGCATATAACCAGTCCTCGAGTAATATTTTTATCTAATAATTTGCCTAATTCGGGCAAAAGTGGTCAAATAATAGTCCATCATCCGTCAGTTGGTCAGCAAAAGTTTATAGAAAAGGGGCCCCGAGAATTGCATTGCCTAGGAGCCCCAATAGGGTTAATCCGGCCCTGCTGTTAGCTCCTATAAACATTGCTGGAGGAGAATCTTTCATAACGAAAAAATGTTATTGGATTGTTTTGAAAATAAAACATAACAATGAAACCAAAATCACATCACGTTTATTCACTAAAAAAATGCAACATACGTAAATATTACTTAAACTATTTATTTATAATGTCATAAATTACTTACGTTTGTATTCAAAATCGTAATACATCGTAATGGGATCATGATTTTATCAAGATTTCTTAACTTATTATTAGACGTTTTCGTTGGAAAATTCACAGAACATTGTGCCCAATCAATTCTTAGAAAATTAATATTTTGCTTGTTCTAAATTCAAATGTATACTTTATATTAATTTTACACATCTGACGTACTTCGGCATCGAACCTTTGACGGAATGTAAATCTATGTGGCAGGTGTGAATCTTGAATTAGTCAACTTTTGGCGATTTCGAATTCACTATATACCTAGGTATACCGCAGCAGGTATGAGCGACAGCGAATACTACGCGATCGGCAGGGCTATTGTGTATCTCAGTTGCTAACAAATGTAGACTTGACTTGACTTCTTTGTTTATGGCGTGTCTGCTTATTGCAATTCTGCCAATGTCAAATCGGTGAGTCAAAGGAAGAGTCCACCAGACTTCATAACATCCGATATGATTATCAACTATAGATTAAAATACTGAGAAATGGCGAATCTATGTCAGTTTTGACAACTCCTGTAAGCAAAAATGTTAGTAAGTTCATGACTGGAGCTGACATAACTGTACGTCACTTTTATCAGCCGCCATTTTTTCGATTACAATAAGCATTTGTTAGCAACTGAGATGCAGTTATATCTTGGTTACAATCAACATTTGATTATAACCGAGATACGTAATTGCCCTGCTGATGTTTCTATTGCTTCAGGGTAGTACACAATAGATAAAACGTAGTCTATGAAACGTAGAACAATTGTTCGATGCTCAAAATCACATCTTACAAAATTAAATAACGCCATATTTGGCCTCAAGCCATTCGAGACTAAGTTTTTAATTTTTGCTATTACTATTGCAATACTAGATTAGATTCTTTGTGTATGGCCCCTGCGACTTGTTTGAGTGTCGCAACTTTGCCAGTATCTGTTACATGATAGTTTCATAAACTGTAGGAGAAATTAAATATTGCTATACTATTAAAATTCGGTTGCTAATTCAAATATTCTAGGCAACTATTAGAATGAACTACGTCATACTACATTGTTTCAAAATTGACAAGTTATTTTCAAAAATCTATTCGATTAAAATATGAAGTAATTATAGCCACTACACACACAAGCGTGTCAATAGAGCGCACATAGACATGAGGGTAGGATGATAAATATTCACAAATTAATGACCAAACATGTTTTCAGGTTTTAGCATACTATTTTAAAGCACTTGTGCCTGCTTCATTCAAAACAAAGCTTTGTTATTGTTGCAGAGAAAAATAACATTTCTTTGAACGGGTTTTTATTACTTCTACTATATCTTAACCACTACGCAACCGAAGCACCCGCCCGAAGAAACGAATGTCCCTTTAGATATCCGTCGCTCATGACCAGTGATCGGAATCTGGGCGTCATTACAGAGCCTTATCTAGGAAATGTATTAATCAATTTAATAGATTTTTCAATAAGTTTAAATCCTAATAGATATATTCTCTTCTAACCCTCTAACCATTTTTATAGTTTCATAACGAGCTTGGTTTCGAGACATGCTTACATGTTTGTACGTACCATAATTATGTATAAATTTTACTTGACTTTAACTGGCTGACAATAAACGACAGCCATTTTAACCCATAGACTCGCCATTGGCCTATATTGGCATATTTGGCCTATATCACAAAAGATATATCAGAAATCATACTACTTTTCCAGGAGTTGCGACATGTGTGGTTAAACTTCTGTTCAGAGGTATAACAATAAAAGATTATTTTATAAAAATAATAAAGTATTGTATTTTTATAAAAATCATCAATATACAATTTAAAAAATATTAAAATGAAAATAATAAAATCATGAAATAAAAAAAAACAAGTACGGTACGGACCTGTAATAAACACCGGTATTCCGATCTCTGCTCATGACGCATAGCCATCTAGCGTATAGCTTGAGAAGCTTTATCCGAAAAAAAAGAGGTTTTTTACACACAAACTCTCATAATGAAGTCGCAGTATATCATTTTAGAGGTATATGGAATAATATGCTAAATCTTATACAATTGTGTTTAAAATAACAATGACGCCGCCTGCGGCGCCTAATCAATAGGAGAGAATGCTTTATGTTGCAAAATTATCTGCACTAACACATAACGGACGGTGTGCTTAATCCGTTCATTAACATCAATTATTGCATCGAAAAAAACACTATACTATCATTATATTCACATAGAATAACCATATGATATTGTAGGGTTTAAATTTGGTACCTACGTAGTACGTACAATACAACGACAATAAACATTTTAGCTACAAATACAGGTACAATTATACCCATATAAACATTATTTTTCTCATAAATGGTTGGATTAAACATTACAATATGGCGTACAAATTTCGTTTAATCCACCAGTGGTAAAACGGCTGCTTTCTCCTAACCATAGTACTAACAGTAGAAATGTGGTACCAAGTTTGTAATCGTGGTACCAATGATCTGTTGTCAGCAGTACCACTGACCCATTGTCAGCACAACTACTGACCAGATGTCAGCAGTACCTATTACCAGTTGTCAGCAGTACCACTGGCCAGTTGTCAGCAGTACCACGGTTAGAGAAAGTAACCGTGTCCCACTGACTACTTACGACTACTTCTTGTTAACTTTGATTTATCCCCATGCGACCATCACTTGTTCCTTCTGACTAATGTGTGACGCCGATTTTATAATAGGCCCTAAGTCATCTAAAGATTCAGAACATCTAAGTATTTAAAAAATTACAGGGGCTCATTTATCTATCTTTAGGGAAACACATAAAATTCTACAAAGTATAATTCAATTAGATTCCTCCAAACTACCAATTCTACTACGTATTTACTGTATTTATTACACACTTGCCCTCTTATATATAAATGTTTTACAAACGTCTTACAACTAACATGTCATCTCTTTTTATTCAGAGATAAACAACAAGGACAGTTAATACTTAAAACTAGTAAATGGTACGTTTATTTAATGGGGTTATTTAATACGCAATTTTATGCATAT
The DNA here is from genome assembly GCA_917880725.1 of Selenia dentaria. NCBI lineage: Eukaryota > Metazoa > Arthropoda > Insecta > Lepidoptera > Geometridae > Selenia > Selenia dentaria. The sequence continues at coordinate 24,448,064 of OU862893.1, forward strand.
ACCATTTCTTTTAATTTGACTTTCAATTACATTAGAACCTTAAATTTCATTAGGCCGAAATTTTTTAGACCGTCGTTAATATACGATATCCGTTTTCCTTGACGCTTAAATTTCTTTGACACTTAAATTTTCTTTACCTCTATAGACTTAAAATAGAAGACATATATATATATACCAGTTTGAGCATCTACCATACCATCTTGGACCTTCCACTTTTCATAAGTTTCATATCATTATTTGCACATCGAATATATCTAGTAAATTTACAATATGTGAAGTACCTCGTAGTCAGTTTTGTATTTTCGTAAAGTTTTGTTTGCTTTGTATACAAATATTAGTGGACAATAGAATTTTGGGTCTGCTTACGCCGATATACGGCGTATATAAGGCTTACCACACATTGGGTACGACCTAATAATCGCTCTCAATTTATCGGTTCCTATAATAGCAGCCATTCCACCGTTGTATGCGTTCAAGCCCGCCGAGTTTCTTGCCGGGTCTTCTCTGTCGTGGTCGCGTTCCGATCCAAATTTAGATTCAAGAAAAAATACATGTAAAACGACAATTTGTAGGTACAGACAGAATAAATGATTTGATTGATTTGTATAGACGCCCACCCTGATGAACGGCATTGGAAATCACTACCTTCTCGTTATTTGCGAGTTTGCAATTTAAGTTTGACACCTTTGTTTAGATTCTAATTAAATATTATCTTTACTTGAAGTAACAGAAGTAGTACACGCTACCATGAACTATGAATTATAGCTACCTAGATTTAGCATTAATTTTACCAACAATAACAAACTTAAATGGTTTATTTTTGGAAAAAGTGGCTTTACAGATATACATTCAATATAATTTAATAAAACTACACAGACTCATATTACTTCTCTGGTATTTTCATTATTGTAGAAAATTTAATGAAACCTTGTTCTCCATCTTAATATTATTCCAATATATTTTTAGATTCCGTACAATAAGTGAAAAAAAGGAACCCTTATATTATCACTTAGTTGTGCATCTGTCTGTACGTCAAGACCCTGTCACGTGCAGCGATTGATTTAAAATTAATTTCAGATACTTAACTACGGTCCCTTGGAACTGTAAGAAAGTAGCTTTCTAATACAATTCACTCAAAAAATACAGCCATACAAGTTTATCTGCCCAATCGACTTACATTTTCGTAGTTTGTACGGAACACTCAGTGCACAATTAGACTCATGTCAGATTATGTATAGAAATCCTAAACTGTGTGTAGTGTACCTTAAATATATTTTTCATATGACAACACTCTTTTGTCGTGTAGATTTTCTCTGCTTTGTTCCCTCTCTTCCTTGCGAATTAACGATATTACATTTATGTTAATAACAATAAGTTTAAGTTGTGTTTCCTTGTAAGAGTTTATTTCGATGAATAAACATTTATGCAAGTGATTCTTGTGTTTTGCTGTGTGTTGTGCTCACCTCCACTCACTTCACTACTCTGACAAATTATATTAACCCACACTTGGATGCAGGCCGCTTCCAACCGGTCCTTTTGGAAAATCATGGGGGAGGCCTATGTTCAGCAGTGGACGTCCTACGGCTGAGATGATGATGATGATGATGATGACACTTGTCCAGAATTTAAATTATGATACATCATACTGATATTGATTTTTCTACAATTTACCAACACAAACCTGCTTAACCCGTCCGCATCAGCGCAAAAAATAACAATAGATTTATGAATGAAACTTAACTCGAATGAGTCTTGCTGATTCGGACAGATTAAAGGATGATGCATAAATACTGTATGGTACTGCTGACGGTGCATTGAGACAATATGGTATGCGAAGGCCTCTAATACTTACAAGCATAATAAAACATACAAACGACGAGAAACTTTTTGATATAAACAATTCCCTAGAAGGCGGAAAACCCATTGTGTATCTTGGAGTTTTAACGTGTAATATTAGTGGGTGCTGTTATAACCTTCAAGTGTCACTGTAACAGTGCGTAAGTAAGTCTAGGCAAAAATGTAAAATATCAAGAAACATTGGTTAGTGTTTTCCTCGTCAATCACGTTAGAAAATTTTTGTGATGTATCTACCGCAGAACGTGACTCCACAGGACAGTAACTTTAATGACCGACTTATTTATGTGACTGTGACTTTACTCTGACTACTTGAATATAAAAGTCACTCTATGCCGCTTTATGTAATGTATGAATGGCAAATGTATGAATGTATGAGTCCACATAAAAAGAGAGAGAAAGAATTCCCTAGTGTTTCCCGCCAGTTTTTCTATATAAGTAGTTACTTTATGTATTGTGTAACTAGTCATGCAGTATTTTAAAAGCACATAATTAAGTAATTTAAAGAAACGCTCTTTTAATGCTTCTATTGAATAAACGACTTTGACTTTTAGTTTGTCATTGTCACCTTTAGCAGATGTTTCGTTTCTTGATAATTATATGTCCATTACTCAGATCTCCGCACATCACTACACTATATTCACACACATTGCAGTTCACATACATTGCAGTTCACAGGTACATTGCAGTACTAAGTAATATCACTGTGCACTGCTCGCTCACAATCCGAGCAGACAGAAGGCGAGCAGATTGGAGCATCAGTCGTCCGCGTCGATATCTTCATCGTCGCTCATTTCTTCCTCGCTGGTGCAGTCAGCTTGAGAAGCTTGGGCTGTGCAGCGTTCGCACCAGCAGACAAATAAGTAGTTTTGGGCTAGCTCCTGTAACAGAAAACATATTTTTATAGCACGCACTTAGAATTACAAACAGTCGGCGGACTGATGTACTTGTGCGTGGTTACGATGGGGGGAAACGGGGAAACGAACAGCAGGGTCGGCGAGCGCAATCTCACTTAGTTTGCGCTCTCTAATCTGAAGGGATGTACGTGTCAACTCTAATGAGTTGAATACCAACTTGTCCATAATGGTTTACAGAAATTGTTGTGTGTTTCACTGAAAATCTAGTGTTGTTGGGAACGATATTCATATAAAATATACGATGTCTTGGAAAGTTTGAGTTTAAAACACGACCCTGCACTTGTTCCCCTGTAGAGTTTTCAAACGATGTGGTGATTGATCTTCTCCATCACCATTGAACCAATCTATATTTTACAACCTGTCAGGAACTGTTTACAGGTATTTTTATTTATTTAAAATAGAGTTCATCATCATCATATCAGCCGTAGGACGTATTTTCCAAAAGGACCGGTTGGAAGTGGCCTGCATCCAACGTCGTCCTGCGACCTTTATCAGATCGACTGTCCACCGTGTCGGTGGACGACCTATGCTGCGCTTGCCGGTCCGTGGTCTCCATTGCAGAACCTTCCGGCCCCATCGGCCATCTGTCTGCGTGCTATGTGTCCTGCCCACTGCCACTACAACTGGCTAATCTTCTGGGCTATGTCGGTGACTTTCGTTCTTCTACGGATCTCCTCATTTCTGATTCGATCACGTAGAGAATCTCCGAGCATAGAGCTCTCCATAGCTCGTTATGCGACTTTGAGCTTACTTATGAGGCCCATAGTAAGAGACCACGTTTCAGTGCCATAAGTCATCACTGGTAACACACATTGGTCAAAGACTAATGTCTTGAAGAGTTATTGAGTTGAGTTGAGTTATTATTTGTAACACAATTACACTTACATTTATAATTGGTGAAGTCATACTGTAAAGGACAGACGGGCCGAAGGACAGACTGATTGTATCCTAAAAATGGTACCGAAAACCAATTCGAGAACATCTTAAATCCTGCGCTTGTTAAGGTTAACAGTAATATGCACCACTTCCCCGTTGCAGAATATCTGGTTTTACGGTAGTCCCAACTCCCAACCAAGGTGGTCTCTTGCACAAGATACCTAGTCAGTATAACCCTCATTCCCGGGTTTCATCCCCTCACATGATTCGCTACTCTACGGCAGGGAGAACATTTTACAAGTCTGTCCCCTTACGGAGTGCTACTTCGATAGATATCTTAATTATAATCATTATCCAAGAGTTTTTAATTGGTGTTGCCGAGAACATTTTTTTTTTTCAACACACTTGCTTGTAAAGTAAGTCTTATTACAGAGCCATAACACACACCTACAATAGAGCTATAATACACAACCTAGTGCATAATAGAATTATCCTTACGTTAAATTAGTACCTCACTGCAAGTTATAGGCGAGTAAACACAGCATTTTCAATTTAACCGTGTAATACAGTTATCTGTTTTTAGTTAAACAAAGAAGTTTTTGCTGTTGATAATCCATATATTTTTGGAATACATAAATGTGTATGTCCTTCATTAAGTCTTATCATATGAGCCGTCCAAAGTAATAAATTATAATATTTTTACAATTTGACCAACGCTTTTGGTCATTATTTATAATAATCAGTCCATATAATTCCTTCCTATCCCGTGATAATTAAAACAAAAGATTTATGAATGAAACTGACATATATTTACGTCTCTGGGACGCAATGGCTTAATACTGCCTGGTTAATCAAGTTGCCGGTAAAATATATCTACAAGAATTGCACGTTTAAATGTGTTAATTAGATTAGCTTCTTTAAATTTGGCTTACCTTCTGTCTAGAATGCCTGGAGCGCTTCAATGCACACTCATCCAAATAACTAATACAGATCTCATCTCCAGGTCGTATCTGCTTGGTTGCTTTCAACTGCACTCTGTGGTTTCCATACGGGAACGATGCCTCGGCGTTTGGCGTACAGCTGTGGTTGCACGCGCTTTGCAACGTAAAGAGACCAGAGCCCTCAGTATTTAGGAATGTGCCGGATTCTGTAACGAATAAACACAGTTAATTTAGGTACTGAATTAAATTTCAACTATCTCTTGTATTCCGCCCACTATTCCTGTTTTCGGCATTAAATCGGCTTATTATGTATGCAAACAATAGTTTAATAAAATAAAACATTGGCGGCTCCATGTCAATTTTGTCAGCTCAGTCATCAACTTACAAACTTGCTTACTGGACTTGTCATAAGTGATAGAGTCGCCATTTTACAAGATCTCAATCAACATCTGATTGCAACTGGGATACATAATAGCCCTGTTGGCCCTTTTCTGTGTAAAATGCTTACTGACTTTATGACAAGTGAGAGCATCGAGTCAAGGGTGCATTGCATATAATATATAATCAACTATTTACAACATAACTTTCAAAACTATTTTAACCATATCGAGTAAATAGACAATCCGTTTATGAATTAGTGAACAGATATAAATATTATGTATGACGATATTGCAGATGGTTTGTTTCGTAGCCAGTTTACGAAACATGAATCGGAAAGTTGTTGCCTGATGGAAGCACCTCGCATGCCCATAATAATTGACCTGCAGTGCCAAAAAACAAAACTCTTTATCCCGTCTGTTTCTCTTTCTAACCCCGGGACAATTATGTTGTAGGACATATACAGAGTGTAACAAAAGTGCAGTAATACTAAAACCACACACGCAGGAGCTTGCATACAATTGGGACCTAATTACTAAGAAATAATTTCAGGAAGAGTAAACTGCCTTAAAAAAATGACCCATTAAGAGTCGTGCTAAATCAATAACATCGTTCACGCCGCTATGACTCAGCTGTCATAGTAGACGTGGACCAATACATGCTTCTGAAATTTAAACCAATCACCGAACATGTCTATTTGCAACCTCGGAAGTAATTCGTATTTGGAATCATACGTTGATTGGACCACTTTTAGGCATTTGTTCTGAAATCTGCTTCCTGACATTATTTCTTCGTAGGGACCTAACTACTGCGTCCCAGGGAGTAGTAAAAATTCCGGGTTATGATTAACCAAAGTTTTTGTATCACTCAAGCAGGTACATCTCTGAAAAACTATAAAGACAATGACAATGACAATGACCTCCAGAAGTATCTATCTCTTCTTACTAATATTATAAATGCGAATATTTGGAAGGATGGATGTTTATTACTCAATCACGCCAAAACGGCTGAGCGGATTTGGATGTTTGGTATGTATCTTGGATAGATGAGGCACTGGATTAACACATAGGAGATGCTGTTCATCATCATCATTGCATCCATCAACACGCGGGTGAAACCGTAGCTAGTGCAATTTAATATTTTTTGTAAATATGCCTATTTACGGCATCCAGCACATCATAAGCATTTACCCTCATGTAATTAAATTTGATTCAACACAAGGTATTTATATGAAGAAGAAGAGAATACACTTTTCACTTCTCATGGTCGTAAAGTTATGTGCTTATAAGCTAACAAAAACGGCTTTTATGCTCGTAACATATTTAGTTATCCATTAGCATAGAAGTCTCGATTTTTAAGGGTATTATTCATGACCCAGTCAAGCTTCTTACATGAAATGGAGCCGTCAGCGCCACTTTTCTTAAAAAAAGGGAGAAGTTTGCTGCGGCACTATTTACCGACCTATTTTGATAAAATTTTGTACACAAATTAGATAGATAGATAAATAGAAAACTCTTTATTTGTACACTATAATAAGATATAAAAGAGAAAACCATACGATAGAAAATATATAACATAGTTGTACAAATGGCGGTCTTATCGCTTAAAGCGATTTCTTCCAGACAACCTTTGGGTTGATTGTATTTTCAGGGACTTGAATAGTATTTTCAGGGACAGTGGTGAATAGTATCAGCGTTAGTATAGACAATAATGAATATAATAACATATTAGGTACCTGACTTTAAAGAGGAACTTTGTATATGAGCATGATTGCTCAAGTGGATTCCGAGATAATAGGTTATGAAGTACTGCAAAAAATTGCCGCTGATAAGACTACTTATGTGTTCACGAGGTCTACAGAACTACTAGCTTAATATATCAGCGAAATATGATATCTTACCTTCACCCACATATTCGTACAGCTTATCAATGAACAGATCTAATTGTTGCCTTTCATCATCAGACATCGTCAGCTCAAGTACTGCATTCACCCACATTGCCAACGGGCTTGTGCCAATACCTTGTCCATTTGTACCAATGAGAGCCATCAGAGAGCAAAATCCTTCGGGCGTAAGGAACTGGAAATTGAGAAAACCATGGACAAATTTGAAATGTTGTTTGAAATGTTGTTATTATTAAGAATCCTCTCCATGCAAGGTTGCCTGTAAGGGATTGCTATAGCGATAAGGCCGCCAATTGTCCTATCTACTGTAGCGCTTTTGATTGTATTATGTTTTTCTTTCATGATTGGTTATCAATAAAGATTTTTTGTATTGTATTGTAATTGTATTGTTGTGTGTGGACTTTCGTACTCCAGTTATTAACTGGGATTGCGGTCGCAGTTGGACATTTTTATAGTTTTTATCAGTTAACTGAGGCCGACAAACACTTTAAATGAGACATAATATTTTTAAGGTATAAAGTGGCATGAAGCAGTTAATGAAAGGGGGGTGGGCGCTATATGAAGCAGTACCTTCCAAGACGATACATGAGTTAGCGAAGCGAGCGTGAAATTGTTTGTATGTGTATCATTGATCATAAGAAAAAAAATGATGGTTGGTTTCAATTATAAGGAAACTAGAACTCTACATAATTGGATCGCAATGTGCATGGTGGCAATGCAAGGTGGCGCAAGCGATGCAAGTATTTGTCCGATGCCCCATCGGAGATACTGCATGCGTACGTCCGACGCCATATAAGCATATATATGCCATACAGGCAAATATACAGATAAATAAAATAGAAGTGTCTGTGTGTAATTCCAAATAAACAGCTTTTTACTAAATGCATATGCAAGCATACCGGTACCGGTATTCAAAAATCTGTATTTCAAATTCTTGTCTGTCTGTCTGTTTTGTTCCAGCTAATCTCTGAAACGCCTGGTCAGATTTTAACGGCACTTTCACTGGCAGGTAGCTTTTACTACTTTTTTTAAATTTTTGAAACTGTCTGTTTGTTACATCACGCCTAAACGGCGAAATTCGAACAACATTACGGGGTTTGTATCACATATAAGCTACGCTAAGCTCTGATGACAATAATGCACAAGCGCAATGAACGAAGAGTTTCAATACTCATATATCATGGTGTGCCAATATAAAGTTAAGCAGACACTTACTTGTAATGGCATACAGATTGCGTTCTGGACATATGCCCCTGAATGGCTTTAATTTCTTAATGAAAAAAGCAGATGGCCCCAATTGTAGTGTGTGTGCGGTGTTCGAAGATGTTTATCATCATGTAATGGAATGTAGTCAAAGTGCTGATTTGAGACTTAAAATATTCACGTCACTGAATCTTGTACAGTTTGATGTGGGTCTGCTCTAGAGCATCCTAGCTGAGCCAACATCTGGTGCAACTAGGTTGCTCTATCAGGGCATGTACAAGCTGTCCATAGAGAATTGATATCTTGATGAATGTAATGGTTCATGGGACTGACATAGTCAATGTGTGACTTAAAGGCCCCAAAAATAAATAAGAATAAAAAAACTATTTCTAGCATTGGATTTTCGAAAATAAATTATAGCGTGATAGCATTATAAGGAGGCAACAACAGCTCAATAAAGTAGAAGCGAAAGCTAACTGTATAACTATTTTTTTTTAAATATAACAACACTTTTCCGAAAATCATAAAGCGTAAGTGTGGTGCGAGCCTGGATTGTCGATAAGATAAAACGCGATATAACTATCGCGGCTAGATCCATAGAGGAAAGGTAAGATAGCTGATAAGTCAGTTTATTTACTCGACAAGTTTATCGTGAGATTCATGCTCACACGGCTGCCCATTTAAATGATTAGTATTAACTGCCGGTCATTAAAGAAATGAAGAGCTCACCTCTTGAATATTTTCTCCATTAACTACATTAGCAGTCAACTCTCTCAATGTATTCAGCTGATTTGAAAACTGTTCTCCCAACAATTTGTGCACCAACTCTGCATCCTCGTTCACTGTTCTATGGCAAAACTGTTTTACCATAGCTGCTGCTGCCGCGGGGTCTGAACTTTGCTGTATCGATGCTAAGATACGAACAAGGAGCATTATATTGGTGGTTTCTGGTGGATAGTGCATTTGTCTGGAATAATTTGTATGTGATTTAAGGCTACACAAAGAAAAAAATATAATAATATTGTATTCCTCCCTCAAACTTCTCATGAGATAAGAGTTCTTAGAATCGAAAGCTAAGGTTTTAGGAGAATAACATCCTCAATCACGTCATGAGTTTTAATCCTACTAATATTAGAAACGTAAAAGTTTGTATGTATGTGTTTATGGATGTTAAAACCTCACGTCTCTTTAAATTCAAATCAAAGCTCAATACAGCAGTTTTAGAAGAAGTCTTTAAGAACCTTAATTGGGAGATTGGAATATACATCAATGGTACTATGTTAAGCCACCTAATATTCGCCGATGACCTAGTGTTGCTTGCAGAAGACACTAAAACTCTACAAAACATGTTACAGTCATCTCAATTGAAAGTAGGTAATAAGGCTGGTCTAACAATGAATGCTTCAAAAACTAAGTTATGACGAAAGTGATAAAATATGTAGATGAGTATACAGAGTTGTTTTTTGAGAAGGGAGGTCATGGCCAAGTCAGGAACTACGAAAGTTAGAAAAATGGTGAAAGGAGACATGCCCACGATTTATAAGAAAACGATAACTGCATATTAAGTTTTTTTTTAATCTTTCACTTTTGACAGAAATCGAACCGAATGATTTAAAAAAAAGGACACCTATATTATTCACGGATTTCATCCGGTCCTTTACAAAGGCATAAGTGGGGCCGCTGCCAAAATTTAGATGCCATTTGCTATAAAAAATCAAAGATGGATGGCGACATCGTATATCTATTACAAAAATGGCATGGATACAAACTTATTGGAGATAAGGGAGATAGTGGGCTATGGCACCTGCCAATTTCAGTCTCATATTAAAATATTTAGGCAGCTGGTGACTTGCCACCCACTAAACAGGCCCCCCATAAGGGCCACCGTTTATGGTGACAATAGGGGCAACATTGGTGTGGATATATTTTAAATTGATATTTTACTACAGCAGCTGCTATGAAATAATTAGGTTTCAAGAAAAGTCAAGTGTTTGTTGTGACATACAGGAGGTTTTTAGCATTGTTCGCCAAAAGCTTACATTAAACAAATTCGTGGTTATTTACAATCATCCAATAAAGGTACTTACTTCCAAGCTTCCACAAGTATCATAATAGGGTGTTGGGCATCAGTAGTATCATGACACAAAATCCTGTGGTATGTTGCATAAGCACGGTCCTTGCAACTTTCTGAGCAGTACATTACTGCACACTGGTTGCATGTGGTCATACTTTCCAAGTTGGTTTCGTAGCAGTCGGAATGTGGCAAAACAATGTCTGGTTTACATGCAAGTCTGCGTACATTCTGTTCTGGGGTTTCAAGTGGCCTGAAAAGTTCAATGGTGAAGTTATTAAGAGTGAGTTTTTTCTACCCATAGTCTAAGTAAACTACGAGTAAGTAATGAATGATAGTGGCTCCAACCCTAGCTTAAGGAAATTTTAATACAGTTGCTCAAAAAGTGGCGTATTGCAGGGACGTATAGCGTTCGGGATGTGGGCTATTACATACTCGTGCTTTTTTTACCTTTCCCGAACTCGTGCGTTAGCTTTCCCAACTGTCAAAATAATGTCTATTAAAAAGAAAAACCAACCATGATAATTTTAACAAAAAAAAATCATAGAAGTTTTTATGATTCATGCAAATACATATATTTCTAAAAATAAGCTTCTAATTTCTTTCAATATCAGATTTAATGATTTGATTGAATGAGTTAGGTTAGGTTTCATTTCATTTCATCTCATTAAATTTCATTTTCACTTCATATCAATAAAAAAATCTACTGAAGACTTGGCTGTATGGTCATAGTTCCCTTTGCCTACCAGAATGGGTGAAGAAAAAAAAAATCTCTGCTTATATTCTACGGTTGGCAACATTTTTCAGAAATTTTCTTTGCGAGTTTATTTTATTAAATTGCTTCATTTTTTCGCAACTGTATTAAAAATAGTCGTTCAGTACACGTGCGGAACCGTCATTGCAACTTGTTCTTGACTTTCAACCCTCCCCTTCGGCTGCGCCTCGGTTCGGGCAGACATTTGTCGGAACTCTTTGCAATGACAGCCTTTCCCCACTTGTAATGAAATATACTATTATAAATAGGTAGGTACTTGTTGTGAGAGTGACACTTTGCAAAATGTGAATATGTAAGCGAAACAATGAATGAAATAAAAATGAACAAAAAACAACATATAATTCGATACATTTTACAAGGTTTATATTTGCTAAATATATGCTTTTAATGTGATTGTTTGTGAAACAAAACATTTATAAAATAAGAGGTTTATGAAACAAGCTGTATTCGAAATGTTGTTTTTAAATGAATTGTATAAAAACATTTGTTATAATGTAATATTATGTCATAAGTATTATGGTAAGGCAGATATTATGGTGGGCAGGGCACATAGCACGCAGAACAGATGGCCAATGGGGCTGGAAGGTTCTGGAATGGAGACCACGGACCGGCAAGCGCAGCATAGGTCGTCCACCAACACGGTGGACAGACGACCTGATAAAGGTCGCAGGACTACGTTGGATGCAGGCAGCTTCCAACCGGTCCTTTTGAAAATTCATGGGAGAGGCCTATGTTCAGCAGTAGACATCCTACGGCTGAGATGATGATGATGATTATGGTAAGGAATCTTACTATACACTCCAAAACTATGATGAACAAAAGATGATCTTGTCTATCATATATCCACATATATATAAAAGATGTCCTGACTGACTGACAGACAACCCACAGCCTAAACCACTGATCGTCTCTACGACTCTACTTACAAGTCTCTACTTGAAATTTGGAGTGGTGGTTTAAGAGGGTGAAATGGAGGGGTGAAAGTTTGTATGGAAAGTTTTTTGTTTTCGAACATACAGTGGTGAAAATTTGCATTTGGACAGTTTAAAGTGATGATGTCAATACTTATTGACAGGGATGACTTAAGGGGGTGAAACGGACGATATTTTTTTTAAAGCTCTTTGATTTTGGAGCTACAGTGATGAAAATTGATAACTGGATAGGTAATTTAAAATAAATAGTGATGCTTTCAATATTTTTGTCAGGGATGACTTAAGGGGTGTGAAACGGGGATAATTTTTTTTCAAAAGTTCTTTGTTTTTGGAGCTACAGTGAAGAAATTAATAACTGGATAGATAATTTAAAATAAATAGTGATGCTTTCAATATTTTTGTCAGGGATGACTTAAGGGGTGTGAAACGGGGGATAATTTTTTTACAAAAGTTCTTTGTTTTTGGAGCTACAGTGATGAAAATTAATAACTGGATAGGTAATTTAAAATGAATAGTGATGCTTCCAATATTTTTGTTAGGGATGACTTAAGGGGGTAAAACGAGGGATGTAAAAACTACTACATATTATAAACTGTAGAGGTCAAATTTCTGTACAATGAAAAATATGCTAAAAACTGAGTCAGCAGATGTAAGGAGTGAAAAATTTAAAAATCTGTAATTACCGTCTTCCGCGAGGCCACGCGAGCGAAGTAGCTGGCGAGTCAATTAGTATAATATATGTATTGATAAGCTATATAATGTGCATTTTCAAGTATTAAAAGTATCAAAAATTTATATTCTTAAAATCAAATCATACAAAATGGTTTTTGTTACATAACATATCAATTAATATTATGATATTATTGGAAATTTGTAACTGTAATTATTCATTACAGTGAATAATTAAAACAGTTATCTGGATTTATCAGGAATCCGTACAGGTATCAAGTTGAATTTTATATTTAACACTCAAGTTCTACGGTCTCTTTCAGCTGTAAAAAATCAAACTTGTAGGTCAACATGTTCAAAAGATATGATTATGTTGCATTTTTGAGCATATTATGCGAATTCACAAGGGAATCATAACCGAAACATTACTTCCAGTTGACTTAGAACCATAAAATTTGGCAAGAAGAAATGACTTACTGCATATAAAATGAAAAAGATCTGAAAACCTTAAACATGTAGTTAATATAACAAAAAGCAAATTTACTATTACAAACTTAATATTTGCGGTTGGTGCAATAATCATGTCTAGGGATCAAATGGCAAAATTAAGTTTGTCCTTTAACCTAGTTTGTCTTTAGTCAGAGCAATAATGTTAGATGCTTTTGTAATATATAGAACCCTCATTGCAGAAGTCCAACTTTCATTTGACGCATTTATTATGTTTTACCATGCATAAGTTTTGAATTAATTATCTGAGTTTGATGATTATGTTTTGTTAGATATGATTATGATGTGGGTTGGTTGGGATGGTTTATTGAACCAACCAAATTTAATTGATCATTTAGATTTCATCATAGTCTATTCACAATTTTTTTGTGTAATTGAAAATAATAGAAAGAGATAATGTAGATGACATTGGTACTACTTTAATAGTTAATCCAAACTTTGTTTTATAACATTTGACTGTTAAAATTCCATGCTATAGTGGTAGGTATGTAGTGTAAGGATTTCTTTTGTTTTTTTTTTAAAAATTTTTCTTATAAACTACTTGTATTACTTATGATTAAAAAATAAATATTTTGGTAACCCTAACCAGACTAAAAAACTACCTAACTACTACTACCTACTAATTTTCAAATAAAAGTTTTAAATGTATGTAATACCATTTAAGTAACTGCATAAAGTAGGTGGGCATGTCTTTAAAATAGCCGCCCAGTGCAGCAAGTATGGTACCTTGTCGGCACTGCAGCTGGTCGCAATACATTTATTTTTCCACCAGAGTTACTCAAACTTGGGCATTAAAAACAGACATCTGCTGTTGTGGTTCTTTAAACACTTTTAAAAATAAATTGCAATAGCTAACTATGACATATATTTAGGAACATTTGGCAAAAAAAATAGTTATTTCACCATTTTTGACGTTGTGGTGGCCAATAATGTTTTCATAGGCGGCAATTATATTTTTTTCAATATCTCATATTTTCCAGGTCGGCCACAAAATATATTATTTTTTTCAGGCTCGTCGTAGCGCCCCTTCAAGTACATGCCGGATTAGACTATCCATTCATTACGGGACACGTTGCATATTAGCTATAAGTACTTATAACATAGTAATATATTATTATCATTATATTATACTTATACGGGATTGAGGCGAATGTCAGTACACCTACCAAAATACTACAATTGAATACTTTGACCAACTAAGAGCAATTTTATACCGATGGATTGCATTTGATCTGAGAAAAGTAGTTACAAACCACAGGTATAAAAAAGTGTATCCATTATGTACCTACGTTTCGCACATGGTGTACGCACGACACGCGGCGGGTTAACTGACTTCAAAAAAGGAGGAGGTTATATATTCGAATGTTTGTTTATATTTTGTGTATGTTCAAAATTTTTTCCCCATTTGTTGATTGCATGTCAATTTTTTTTTCATTTGGTCGTGTATGTATGTGTAAGTACATAATAGTACTTAGAAAAACTACTTTTATGTATATACCTACCTATTTCTCAGTGGTACATACCTCATACAGTAATCGCAGGCTAAATACATATATGCAGCATTCCAAGCAAACTGGCAGGATATCAATGGATCCTCCTCCAAAATAACATCGCCCTGTTCATAGTTTTTCTTTGCAAAAAGAGCCTTTCCCTAAAAAATAAAATAAATACTTGAAATGTGTAGACAAGTACAAAATATATTAGGAAGGAAGCGACATGAATTAAATCTTACCTTCTTGTTATTAGAAATTCGTATCTCGTACCCTTCCATTTCCGATACGAATGCTGCTAATATTGCGAATAGGTACTAATTTATTTAGTTTGTAGAATTAATTGATGCTTGTGACTTGAATCATTGATAAATCAGATTTAAATCCTCTCTGAGTCCGATCCAATAACCTAAATTGAAAATTGGTAAAACTCACAGACTAGGTCCGTTCGTTTAGCTTAAAGCGTTCGTAAAGCTCAAAAACGTTATTTTTGCCACTTTTGCCCATACCCTATTGACTATTCGAACTCTCAACTGAGCATAAGACCTAAAATCACATGATTATGCTGTCAAATAACGATTACGAACAACCATGCTCCGGACGTGAGTCAAATATTGCACATTTTGGTGGCTAAAATACCTCTTTTTTAGCTTTCCGAACGCTTAACAAAAAGAGGCATGAACGACATTTTCACCCACAGATTCGCAGGTCGAACGCCCCTTGTGAGCGTTTTTAGCGTTATTTTCGCTAAAAACGCTCGGAAGTGATCTATTCGAACGCACAACATGTAGTACCGTAAAACCATAGGTGCGTTCGTTTAGCTTATACGGCATTGGTGGCGTTGTCATTGATGACTCTTTGGTAAAGCGTTCGTAAAGCTCAAAAACGTTATTTTTGCCACTTTTGCCCACACCCTATTCAAATGCTCAACTGAGCATAAGACCTAAAATCGCATGATTATGCTGTCAAATACATAGCTGTCAAAAAACGATCACAACTAACCATGCTCCGGACGTGGGTTCAAATATTGCATTTTTGGTGACAAAAATACCTCATTTTTTAGGTTTCCGAACGCTGAACAAAAAGAGACATGAACGAAATTTTCACCCAAAGATTCCCAATTCGAATGCCCCATGTGAGCTTTGTTAGCGTTATTTTCGCTTAAACGCTCACTAAGGGTCTATTCGAACGCACTTTTATATAATTGCCTGTGGGTAAATGGGAAAAAAACCTCACTCCTCAAGAAGAATTATTATAATACTTTGATAGGATAGAGAGAGATACTTAACAGTGCTGCCAAATGTCTGCAAGGTCTGGTCGCCCAATTTGGAATCTTAATATATTTATATATATTTATTTTCACATAAAAACGTCACAAATAGTATTTTTTTTACCAACTTTAGGGTTAACTAATATGGTATTGTTATAACATTAAATAGATATGTCATTTTCATTCCTCAAGATATTTTATAATTTCGATTATTGCCGTCTGTGTCTTCTGTTTTCGAATACTTTGTAGAATATAACCAGCATGTCTTCAATGCCACAAACCTATGGCAGTTTTT
Source organism: Selenia dentaria (assembly GCA_917880725.1). Classification (NCBI taxonomy): domain Eukaryota; kingdom Metazoa; phylum Arthropoda; class Insecta; order Lepidoptera; family Geometridae; genus Selenia; species Selenia dentaria. Next base: position 24,464,145 of record OU862893.1, read on the forward strand.
TAAACCTATGTTCAATACAACATATCAAACATAAGATCACATTAAAAAACCAATATCCTTGCTATATGCCAACATAAGGTGTCTGCTAACCCATGCCAATCTAATCACTTATTTATTTAAGAAGAAAACAAATGAATAGGTACCAGAGTCTTAGCTTTGGTAAAATTGCAAACTGCATGCAACATTAATAGTAAAGTCAATCAATAAGTACATTATAGTAAGTAGGTATTACCTTTTCGCTAATATTATCTTTCACACGCGATATTTATTTATTTATTTATTTACTTTTGCATTCATGTACATCCATCATATTATTGTTATGTCAAATAGGAAGGAAAATAGACAAGTTAATAGGTAGTACATGTACCCTGTAAGGGCGTTTGCATTATATAGGTAGGTACTGTGCAACAGTCTACACTCTGAGTAAGTCAGCTTAACATAATCTGGGTAATTAACATTTATACATACTATTATTAAATTTAACATAGAGCCTTAAATTATTTCAATTCCTAATGTCAATATGTCAATATTACACTTATTCATAACGTCGATAATCCCTTCAACTTATCAAAATTTTAGTTTAATTATTTAGTCTCTGAATGAAGTCGCTTATAAGTGCCTGTCAGTCATAAACTCATCTATGGAATAATAACATTTTTTAGTGAGGTACCGTTAAAGTTGTTTTATAAAACGTTATATTTTGGTTCCTTTTTCAAACATTCTGGAATTTTGTTGTAGATAGATGTTATTCTTAAATTTGGAATTTTTTCCTACAAATTTTAGGTGTGTGTTTGGTAAAATGAGTTTATTTCTATTTCGTCTACGTAAACTTTGCGCAATTTTCTTGTGGGGAGTAAAGATGGTTATGTCATCCAACCCATTCTCCAGTCGTCCTGCGATCATGGCGCTTGCAACAGTGTTGAAATATCGGGAGCTCATTAAAATAAAAAAGATCGCGCGGCGAGAGTTTGGCTTTGACCTTCGGGTGGAGGGGATTACTGCGCATGGGTACTGTCACGCACACAATACTTTTCCTTTTTTATGTACCAGGTTGGATATTTGAGTGGGTCAAAATTCATGTACAGTGGTAATAATGCTAGAAAATAATACGAAATAGACAAACTTCTTCATTTATTAAAACTATTGATAGTTATTTTACTTATATAAAATGTTTATTTCCTTTTAAAGTTTACAGAGACAGCGATGAAAATTCTAAATAATAGTTTTTTAATAAAATTATTTATTCCAAGATACATGTAAAATTGGTACATACAAACAAAAGAAAACTTAAAATAATTATTAAATACAAAAGTTAACATAAAAAAAAGTCCTAGCCGCAGTGCTATTCAGATTCTGAATCAGTTAAAGGTTTAACGCCTTCTATGAAATCACCGCATGGTCCATAGTGGTGCTGCCGCGACACGAAATTGTGCAACGTCTTTTGCTTGTTGAGGGTCCGGGTTCAGGGCTTCCTCGGTCGCAGTTGTCATCATCATCATCTTCATAACCATCATCAGAATCATCGTCTTCGGAACTATCATCGACGCGAATTATAAATTGCTCGGTAAGTAAATCAACTACATGGTCACTCTTGGCGTACTCTTCTTCTATATCTTTTACCTTTTTACATATTTTTTCCCATTCCTGGGCACCCATTAAGGATACTTTTTCTTTGATAAGTTTGATACATTCTTGTAAATTCCATTTAACATTTTTGCTAGCTACATATTGTTTAATAGTAGCCTATGCCATTTCTATGGGGTTGAGGTCTGGATGGTAAGGCGGTAATCTCAATATGCTATGGTTTGCTTCTGCTAAAATTTGATGTGAGAGCCAAGAGTGACCACTCTTGGCGTACTCTTCTTCTATATCTTTTACCTTTTTACATATTTTTTCCCATTCCTGGGCACCCATTAAGGATACTTTTTCTTTGATAAGTTTGGTACATTCTTGTAAATTCTATTTAACATTTTTGCTAGCTACATATTGTTTAATAGTAGCCCATGCCATTTCTATGGGGTTGAGGTCTGGATGGTAAGGCGGTAATCTCAATATGCTATGGTTTGCTGTATGTTGTTTGTATGTTTGTTCTGCTAAAATTTGATCTATTGAAAAAGTTTTAAATCTTTCTTTATTAGCTTTTATCAAGTTGTACAATTGTGGCTTGAGCATTGTTGAATCATATTGTATGCCTTTATCAGTTAGCCAATTCTGCATATCGGCTTTTTTGGTATTGGAGGACGGTGCTAAATCCCATTGTTTATTGTGGTATGAGGCGTTGTCGACAACCACTACAGAATTGGGTGGTAGGTTGGGAATTAATTGTGTCCTAAGCCATTTTTCATAATTCTCGTAATTCATGTTGTCGTGATAGTCCCCTGTTTTGGTACCGGCTTTAAAAAATTAATAAAGCATTTGGTATAAACCCAGCTTCAGATCCTGCGTGGACTATCACGACTCGTTGTCCTTTAGAAATGGGTTTTTTTAGTCCTTCCGTAGGGCCATCGCTCCAGGGTTTGGTTGTTGAGTGCGATGAATCTACGTAGGATTCATCTGTGTAAAAAATGGGTCTTCCTTGTCGATATTTTCTTATTTTTCTTAAATACTCAATGCGTTGTAATCGGATATTCGATGTTTCTATTAGTAATTTACGGTTGTTTTCTGTTTTTTTCCAGCGAAATCCTAACTCCTTTACAATTACACGAAGACTTGTTTCTGACCCTTTAAAGTTTATATCTTCCTCAAGTTTCTTTTTTAGTTTCCCAATGGTGGGAAGTTCATTATTCGTCTTGTGAAAATTGTGTATACATATTTTTATAACACCTTGGTCAAAATTATCAATATTCGTAACTGGTTTAGCTCTGGGACGTTTTTTTCCAGGTGTTCTGAAAATAATTAGCAAATCGGAACTCTTGGCTTGATTAACGATATTTTTTACAGTGCTAATTGAAGTCTTAGTGGCCTCCGATGTCCGTTTTTGAATTTTAGCTAATTTACTGACTACACAATTTAATTTAGAAACAGTTTCAGTTTTCATTACCTGCATAGTCTGTATAGTTTGGTTATTCTCCGACTGACTGAGTAAAGAAGCAACTTCCTCAATCTGACTTCGAATTTGCTTCAATGAATCGATACATTCGTCAGCTTCTTTCTTTAAAAAGCAATTCACGTCATATATCATTTTCCGTGCTTGCCTTTTTAAAACAATGTTTTTTTTACGCATTTTCGAATCACTTTTTAATATTTAACAAAAAAAACTTAACTGACAAACTTAAACAAACAAACTCAACAAATAATAACAATCGACAACAATAAACAATTAACGAAAATAGCAATTCACTTGTGAACGTGATTGTACAACAGGAGTGCGCGGTACGTCGTATCGATGCGAGAGGCAGGGAACGATTGGAGCGCCAATCAGAGCACCGCATGCGCCTACACACCCGCCCCGCACTCCGCTAATTGCCCGTTGATACCCAATTTCTGATTTCTGCGCAATAACGGTCAAAGCCAAACTCTCGCCGCGCGACCTTGTACCACGGTTTTCATACATCCAATATGTATATTTTTTCGTTTTGTTAGAACTGCATAATGGCTTAACTTTTTTCAATATGGATTACATATTTAATGTAATAATGACGATACGACTAATTTTACTATTTTCTTTCACTAATAAACTATTCTAAACATGATAAACAATTTCTGATCTAAATAACTGAACGTCGTTACAATGTTACGTCAGTTAACCCTTTTTCTTTTTAAACACTAGGGATGTTACTCTAAAAATCAAAAGCTGATAAGTAGAACCGAATGCAATAATTACTTGTGAAGAAATATCATTATAAATTAATAACCACGTTGTGATTATAATAAAACATAATTATATACATTATTCTTTTAACTAACTATAAAAATACAAAATTAATTATATAAAAATCATTACTGTTAGGTACAATTTAGATGGGATGTTGCTGGAAACGCCAGTGCCTGTCGATGACGCCATGTCATGTCACCATTACATGACGCAGTCTTTTGTCGTTGTGCGAAGTGACTGTGCGTTTTTGGTGTGCTCTCTTTTATTTTCTATATAGTCCATTAGGCTCAGAAGATAATACTTTACGTACACCGAACAAAATAAAGAGGGACAAGTAAATGCAAATCGCAACCACATTTATGGATATTACTCGAGAAAAGACTATCCTACACAGAAAAAGCTACTCGTAATAAGTTTTTGGCGGTAAATCGTCTCTATTAAAGGTTTTGAAATCGATTGGTTTTAGATTTAAAAAACTGACAAGCGGAACCTCCTGCTAGACCGCTACGATATTACTTTGAAGAGAGTAACATTCTTACGTCAAGTAAATAAAATTAAAGATAGAGACAATGTCATGTTTATTGACGAAACCATAGATGTCTCCAGATGGTGTCAGCGAAAAGGTCCTAATTCTGAGTTTTTCACATTATAATGTTTTCCGATTTCTTACTAATCCATAATCATAAATTTCCAAATTATTAAGATTACAAATACGCAATTTTCCAAATTCTTTGTTTTTCAAATTATAAATGGTTCAAAGTCTTACATTTCCGAGCAAATACAATTAGATACATAAATTGAATTAAATAAATCCCGATGCTCTTGAGCTGATGGATTTGTGCTTGTACTGTTGTAATGACATGAAATATTTTAGAAAAATAAATTTTTAATTTTCTCAACTATAGTATTTTAGAAGCCATATTTTCATAACAGTTTTAAAACAATGTATATTGATTTAACTTTGACTTGAAATTAATTTGTTTCATCAGTACCTACCTATTCAAACTGAAATAACCATGGTTATATTGTTTTATATACTAATTTAATTGATTTTGAATTATATTTAATATTATATCTGTTCAATATAAAGACTAATTACAAACTGACTTTCTATAAAGCTTAATATATATAAATAGTACTTGGATAAATCTATATTGCAGTCGCAGTTAAACATCATTGATGAAAAGTTTTTGTCACAATTGTACTTCCTATGGAAAAATCATAATTTGGAATATAACCAATTCGCAAAGTTAAGAACTTGTAAATATAATAATGTGGAAGTCCAGAATATGGAAACTAAAACTTGGAAAATTAATAATTTGGATAAAATATCTGACATCCTCCAGATGCCTAATACCTACGTCCACCTACGTCAAAATTCATGAAGCAAAAAAATTTAACCCTAGCAGGGATACTTGGTTTTCACTTGTCAAATTCAAAATCATATTCTCTTTGTTCAAAATCAGTTAGTGTCACCATGCCAGGCTCTCACTTTTTGTATGGAAACTACAGTGCCACAAGTATAAGTGGCGGTGGCGATTTGAGGAACTAAAACGGCCATCTTGAAAATTCACTTTGACACTTCCGGGTTCATAGTAAACATCGTTGCGAATATTTTGTTAAATACTGTGCTATCATCATGCCTAAAGTGATAAAAAGTGTTACAAGAGAAGCAGTTATAAAAGTACATTCGTTTTGTACACAAGAATGTGAAAAGAACGAACCGATTATACCATTAAAATCCGTAAATGCAGGGGTGGCGGCAACGACTGGTGAGTGTTGTCTACATTACGCGTAAATATTAGCCGTGGGTATAACGAAATGATTGTCTAATATGTGGTTAAATAAAATGTGGTTGTGTATAGGTAATGATGAATTATAATTATAATGCTATGCAAACTTTATAAATTTACCTACCTACTCTAATTTCATGGTTACATTTATACATATTTTGTTTCAGGTGTTTCTGAACGTTCTGTTCAAAGAATTGTTGCAGAAGGGAAACAAGCGGAAGCTACCTCGTCAAAAATTGTTACACCAGGAAAAAAAATAAAAAGACTGGAAACCAAGTGTAATTGGATGACTTTGATTTGGGTGTAGTTCGGAGAAAGATACATCAATTTTATACCGTAAAAAAAGAAATTCCGACATTACCGAAGCTTTTGGTGGAACTAAGAAATGATATTCAATTTGATGGTAGCCGTGAAACTTTGAGAAAAATTATATTAAGGTGACTATTTTTAATTTTGACGTTACACTCCATGGTGGTTTCAAATTTTTCATTGCTTTGACGAAAGTTTTTATTTTTTAAGTACCTAAATATCTTTATTGGACTCCTAGACTAGAGATGTATAGATAAGTATAAATAAATAATAAGATTATCAATGACGTGGTCTTCGAAAGTGTGCATTTGACTAACCATAGCCTATTTACTTATAGATATAACTTAAATAATGTGATTGTAACAAATCTACTCAATATTTCAGGTTCGGGTTTAAATTCCGGAAATGCCAATCAAAGTTTGGGCGTCGGTAAAGCGCAAGGTGGCAAAATTTAATGTGGGTCGATCGAAATCGGAAATATTGGGTCTGGCACAAGATGCTTTTCAGACTATAACGGCTGCTACATGGAAAACGCATTGCGATCACGTTGAGCGGTTAGAAGATAATTATCACAATGATGATATCGACTTAGAAAGTTTTAATATATGTCTTGCTAGCGACAGTGATACCTCATCTGACAGTTCTGCGTCGGACTTGGAAGATCTAGAAGATCATTTATTAGATCACACATATTCTAGTAATAAATAATGTACTAACAAAAACTGTTATATTTTGGTCGAACCCCAACACACTCACCTCTAATTCTAACTTAGTTAAAAACATATCAGTATTCATCTATGTTTTAATATTTCTGTTAATACAAAGACAGGCAAGTAAATTAAATAAATACTACTAATAATAAAATGACAAAGATTTGGCGTCCATGGGCTCTCGGTCTGTTATCATAATACTCCTCAAGTAAATCCGTAAATCATTGAACTAAATTTCATTTTTTTCCCAATTTTCGCGTCATTTTCTGTGCAGTGGCAACACTGACATTGAACACAGTGGCGCACAGCCGCGCCAAGTTATACTTGCCGGACTGTACTGCTATCTAGGATCAAGCTTGATCCTAGACTGCTATCTACGTTTGGTGCGCTAAACTATTTGCTCGTCAATGTAGCCACAGGAAAAACAATTAGAAAAAATGTGTTTCCACATAGGGTAACACCGATGAACTTGAGGAATGGCAAATAGAGAAACGTACGAGTGCAATGCGATTGTAAAGAAAAATTCTATTTACCAAAGAGAATAAAAACACTTCGTTTTACTATTTAAGCTGGTCTCAGACAGCCGGAATAGCTCTCTGGATTCATGATCTGGAATTCATAATCTTAATTCCGGCGTCTTGCCTCACACATATCTTAAAAAATCAGATTTATCAGTAGTCTCGTGCTCGTGGTTCCCCGCACATGCACACGTCTTTATGGAAGAGGAATGAACACTAATCGCATTACTTTTGGCTCTAGGTACATAATAAAAAAAAGAAATGCAAAGGCAAATACTGGATTCATTCATATATGTGAACAGAGTAAAAGAGAGTCAGTAACACATTACGGCGAGAAAATTACAACAGTACCCTGACAGATTCTTCGTCAGTGCAGTGGCATCATATGATGAACTGGCTGACCCGCCAGCGGCTTCGCTCGCTTGGTCTTGGTGTAGTGGTAGAAGTGCCGTTTCGGAACCTCGAGATCAAGGGTTCGATCCCCGGATCGGACAGTTATTGTGTTTTTCTGAGAAAGAAAGATATTCTCAATAACAGTCCGATGACTAGAACAGTGCCCCGTAGATAGCAACCCAGGTAGCAAAAACTGGTCGTAAAGGCGTCCAATTTACGTCAGTATTTGACCTTTTGACGTCCCAAAATTGACCTTAAAGAACCCCTAAAATGACTCCAATATGTCACATCCTTAAGACGTCCCCAGTGTCTGAAAAAAGACGCCTGGGGGACGACTTCGATGACGTCTTGAAGACCTATGATATATATTTATATAGATATAATTGGGGGCTGCAAAAATACGTCTTTGTGGAGGGTAATATGACGTTTATGTGCACGTCAAAACAACGTGGCTTTGTTATCTACAAAGACGTCGTTCCGACGTACTGTGCCCTCAGCTCAGGATGGTGTTGAAGAAAAAAACTAATAAATCTGCAATATAAAAATTGATTTAAAAAATACAATATAATCTTTTGCTTAAGTATTTATTCTTATAATAAATTTAAGACCTACATCTTAAATATTTGCCATAAGAATATTTATCAAATTACTGTTTGTTCAGTCATTCAATAAGCATTCTATATATTTATACTTTCATGTTTTAGTATAAATATTGCAACCATAGGGTGAATTTATTAACAAAAACCGAGCTTAGGCGAAAACACACGAATCACATGCGACAAACGCTTGCGCGATGTAGAATTACCTTGCAAATTAGTCACGCCATCTAGTTCAAAAATTTTGAGCTACGGTTTCGACTTTGACATTAAATTGTACAAAATATATTTCTACGATTACAAAACAATTTGAATTGTATCGATTTCATGTCAAATATATTAATAATACACCATTAAAGTTTATATGCACTGCTTAGCTAAACATAAAGAGAGAACTTCCGTAGCACTCCTGATAACGACTTAAAAAGGACGTCTTTGACCAGATGTCTTCCATTGGTCAATTGAAAGACGACGTTAGGATTTGGAATTTATGTAGGCACTAATGATATGACGTCTTATTGACTTCATATAGACGTGTTCATATAGAAGGTCTCTATATGATATTATCATACTATTTTAGGACGTAGTGAAGACGTCTCTATTGTGTCCAAAGACGTACCGACCTTAATTTACTTTAAATGGACGTCTGTGCAACGTCACTTTTCGTCTTACGTCATCGGTCTGCTACCTGGGAATAGGCTCGCCCCCTGTTACATGATCACGTGACCAAAACATATAATGGCGAAACGTAGGTGATGAAAATACCGCTGATTAACCCTTCGAGGATATACCCAAAGGCAAAAGTATCAATTCACTCAAGACCGCTAGACTGATATTACCGCGCCGCTGCATATCCCTTCGAGGATATATTTATAGGTGAAACTATTTGTTATGTTGTGTTTTAAAATAACATGTACAAGTATTGCGGGTGATTCACTCTAGACCGCTAGACTGGTATTTAACCTTCTTGGTGATGGCGGAAACACTTGACTACAGTCGGCTAAACAACAAGGATGGATGACATGCCACCTCTATCGCCGAGCCCGTCCAGTGTTTCGAGCTTTCAAAAAGCGTTGTTTTGACTAAGCTATCAGAAACTCTTTGACAGAACTCTATTGACAGAAAATAAGTCATAAATAAAATTACGATCTTGTTATTTTGTCTATGCTGTGCACAATGATATTAGGCTTTTTCACCCGCCTGGTGATAGATGATGATAATGATGATGATGAAAAGTAGCCTATGTGCTACTCCAGACTATAATCTATCACTGTGCCAAATTTCAGCCAGATCCGTTCAGCCGTTCTACTGTGATTGAGTAACAAACATCCCTGCATGCATCCACCCATCCATCCATCTAAACATTCGCATAATATTAGTGAGATTACTATGTTTGCTGCGGAACAAAATCCAAAAAAAGATACACACATGAGAAGAGCCATTTTCGCTAGTAAAAATATAATTAACCGCTAATAAAAATAACTAATAAAAATATAATTATAAAAAAAATATTCAATTCCGATATATATTAATAAAAAAATTAAAGAAATTGGTAAATATCCTTTTCAAGGTAAATATATTAACTTATCATAACGATACCGAGGTAAAGTCCCACGAACTCAAATAAACACAAAAGAAATAAAAACTAACTTTATATTAAAAAAAAAGTTAATCTGTAACCTCCCAAATAAATCAAAACATATAATATACTTATAAATAAAATTCTTGAATACTCAGCTAAAAAAAATTAAGTGACAACTTTCGTCCAGTCTCGTCGCTCACAATGAATAATTCATTTTCTAACGTAGAACTCAAGAAGTTACAAGGTGATGTTAGCCCTCGAACTCGGACAGTAATTCATAATGTATTTCTGTTTTTAAATAAACTTAAAAATGACCCTAAAAAACTAGATTCAGTGAATTTCAATAAGCCACGTGAAATGGCAGCGCTTATTTGCGGCAGCGCTTTTTTAGATGGGCGATAGTAGATCAAATAAAGACTGAAGTAGTTCCAATACAGTCCTATAGAACTCTTCTGGGCTTAAGTGAAAGGAGAAGTCGCTGCCAATAATAATACATTCAAGATAGCAGATGTTGGAAGGGAAGCTATTGATAATGTTACACAGAAGGACAGGGTCAAGTGTGGCATGCCGAAGAACTTCAAAACACTGACTTACAGAACGCCATTATAAGAGATCAAGCACCATTCATAATCAATCTAAAGGACGATACAGAGGACGAAGATTTCGATGAGGAAGAATAATAATAATAATAATAATTTTTATTCAAATAACAAAATGGTTCAGTTTCACTCTTAAAACTAGTTACACAATGCTAATGTATGTTACTTAATATTATTAATAACCCTGATCTCTACACTAGGATTCCCTGTGTCGTGCAGATCAGTGTCGTACACTATGCAACATTGTGGTACAACATAATACTAACGTTACAACAACATGTTCTATTGTCTAGAAACCATAATAGTAAACACAAATAGGTACACAGTGGAGTTAATACAGCAGTAGGTAATGAATTGATATATTGAAGCTGTATTGAGTAAGTACCTATATGAAAAATAATAATTCTATGTGTGTATACTACATTATATCACATATATATATTCTACTTATATATATACAAACATATAATACAACATACAATAAACGTTATTTATTTAACATTCATTACAAACGGCCCTTTTCAGGGCCACAATACTATCTACTATGTTTCTATCTGATTTTATTCTTATCGATATGCGCCTATAACCATCTTACGCACATCACTATGCGGCTCCATAAGACCCACAAGTGCGAGCGAGAAAGACATAGTGAAATAAATTTATAGCCGCACGACTCGGTTTGTAAAGCGGCGACTATGGTATTAAATGCCCTTGCTTATTGAGTAAAATAATGTCCAATTAATCCATTGTTAATTATTAAAGTTTTGTTGTAGAAAACGGTACGGCTGCTTGTAGTATATTATTCCTTTAAGAATATTAAAATAGAAATGAACAGCATTAAAATTTAAAGCATTTTTACACTCGCGATACTGGGCTCATAATCTGTTATGGTTTATGAGAGTTATACGATAATTATAAACAATATATTTTATTTGAACTCTAAATGAATTTTCATGACTATGAAACTCAAAATCATAGTTATTTATGTTTTTAGCAAAAACAATCAGGCCCCCAATACCCGACAGCCCCGCCATTCCTGACTACGATAGCGGCCACGTTAACTGTGGAGCAGAGGATGCTAAGAATCCCCAGCAGACGCCCGGCTACCACCCCCAACAACGATGACTGGCCCTGGTAACACACAACATACGCACGATGAGGACAGACAAGAATATTTATCAGCTGGAAGAAGAAATGAGTAGGTTACACTGGGACATTGTGTGGTTATTTGATGTCCGTAGAGCGGGTGAGGACACAATAACCCTGAAATCATTTAACCTACTCTACTACCGGGACCAACAGTCCCAAGGTGGTGTCGGGTTTCTCGTTCACAAGTCCCATACTAACAGGTCGCTGAAAGTCATTCAGGTATACGCATCGACAAAGTCGCACCTAGATGATGAGGTGGAGGGTTTGTAAGAGGACATTAGTCGGGCCATACATACCTCTGACACGCATTTCCAATGTCAAAGTCAAATTCATAATCATTTATTCAATTTAGGCATCAAAGACGCACTTATGAACGTCAACTTTTCATTATAATGTACTCTAAGTTTAAAGACTCTACCGCCGCGTTCAAAAAGAGAAGTAATTAAATGATACGCAATTATAAAATTTGGTGAGCCCACCCAAACCAGCATTGAAATGATTTAGTCAGCATACAAAGATTTTGTCTGCAATAATAAAAATCAGGCAGCAATCTTTGTTCCGCAGATAATTTTGATAATGGTCAAAAATTTAATCATTAATAGGCAGCATAACAATACCATGAGTTTGCATAATAAACATTCGGTCCGCAAAATAACTACTTGGTCAGCAAGATTGTATGATTGATCAGCAGAGAAAACATGTCTATATGTTCCATATGTAATTATAATACTAGTCTAGGGCAAAGTCATATATAGGTATGACAACGAGCGTAGCGAGGAGGAGTGTTAGGTTACTTGTGACTACAACGCGCGAGCCGAGCGAGCGAAGCGAGAGTGCAGCAGCAGCGGCCGGCGACTGAGCGCTTACCCAAATATTATAAAACAGGAACAGCTTATGGCTGCTTATATAATTAATATGCAGTACAAAAATAATTACAGCCATCCAGAATGACATAAATTGCTGATTGATTTTGAAATGTTTGCTGGCCATGAGTTGCTGACCAATTAGCTATTGCTGCTGACAGATAATATTTTTCTTCTTTCAAAAATACTAATACTATGCTAACCATTTAAATAACACCCGTTCCAAAATATATAGAGCACACCGAGAAGAAGCGGCAAGAAACTCGGTGCCATTCTTTTTATATAATGTTTACAATGTTTCTACTTAGGTACTACAAATATTACATTTTACGGGTGGCAGAGTGACAGCTTGTCAGAAGTGGAGTATTCCAAGCATCTTTATCTTCTATATAATGTCAAACTTTAAAGTAAGCTTTCTTTATTAAAACGTTTTTTACAGTCAACTCAGAGAGTTGAAATACAAAATCTTAGAGTCAACTTGAATTTGCCCTCTGTGAGCTCAGTTATGTGTTTTGGGATTTTATTGTAAAAATGCACACAATTTCCTAGGAATTACTTATTAGTCTTTGCAAGTCTAAAAGTAGGTACAGCTATCCTATTTGTATTTCTAGTATTAAAAGTGTGGTGATCACTATTTAACTTATATTTATGTAAATTTTTACCAACATACATTATATTTTCAAATACATATAAGGAAGGCAACGTTAATATATTGATTTCTTTAAATAAATCTCTCAAAGATTCACGGGGACCCATTTCGTATATAGCTCGATATATAGCTCATATTCCTTGTTGTTGTGGGGGAATTCGCGAAGTTGGGTAAAAAAAGCAATGATGAGTTGAAGGTGGGGCAATTTGGTTATGGGCAACAGAACCATAGGGGACAGAGGTTGGCCGACTTCCTAGAGAAAGAGTGACTCTTTATGATGAACTTTTTCTTTCAGAAGCTACTTAACAGGAAATGGACCTGGCTAAGTCCTGAAGTTTCCACGAGAAATGAGATTGACTTCATTATGACCACCATAAGAGACAAATATTTACTGATGTCTCCGTGATCAATAGGGTTAAAACCGGTAGTGATCACCGAATGGTAAGAAGTACGTTGAATTTTAATGTCAAACTTGAGAGGTCTCGTCTGATGTCTACGCTCCGATCCACTCGTGTCCATATTCAAAACCCCGAGAGCTTTTAACTTGAGCTGTCCAATCGCTTTAATTGCCTTGAGAACATCGCTTCCGTGGACGAGATCAACAACAGGTTAGTAGAAACTGTCCATACAGTGGGTTCCATGTGCTTTTAAACCCCACCGTACAGATAGACCACAGAAACTCTCAAACCATACTCTCAACCTCATGGCTGAACGACGCTCGTTAAAACTGCAATCTTCCGATGATGCTGAAGCATATAGGCTGCTCAATAGACAAATTTGGAAGTTCTTGTGACACGACATCTGGACCTTTAATGCACACCGTTTTAAAGAGACCATAGAGCTGAAAAAGGGCTCCAAAGTATTTGCAAGAGACATGTCTATTGGGCAAAGCCAGTTGACGAAGCTGAAGCGAGAAGACAGCAGTGTAGCGTCGATCAAAGCAGAAGTGTTGATGGAGGTCGAGAGATTCTATAGACAGTTATAAACCTCGGTCGCTAAACCTGTTAGCAGCTCGGCCAAAGACCCAAGAGCTAAGCTGACCCGACATCATACCGAAGATATCTAGGACATTAGTGAACCTGAAAAACGGTTAGGTACAATCTATATTCCTACTACTTTAAACTAAAATTGTATTATTACATAAAATAGCCTACGTAGGTCAATATCATTTAATATACGAGTGTGTCATGTCTGAATAATTATATAAATTACGACTGGACAACTGCCCACAAACCGATTTCGTATGTAGGTATGAGTTTCGTTATTTCACTTTACCATAACTTTAAAATTCCTGAACAGATTTAGATGTAAGGAGTATCATTAGACCTTTACATCATCCTGAGTAACACAGGCTGGATAATTTTGGTAGGGCAGTCGTTTGTTTAAGTAACTACTCTTATTAGTATTTTATTATTTACACGTTGGCTCAAAAATATGCTTTGTTCCTCCATTACTGGACAAATGTCCCATGTTAATATTAACATTTAATTTGTTTAACTTTAAACTACTTAAATATATGCTTTATTTATATAGCCCTGGATGTTTTCTGCCTCGCAGAAGGTGTGAAAAGTAGAGTACTCACCTCTGGGATAAAGACTGTCTTCCTCTTGGGTGGCGCAAAGCCTTCGCTTCGCTCAGGACTCTACATACCCACGGTAATGACAATTACCGTGATACAACTCCGTCACTTTGCTTGGGTGAGGTACTTTCTTACGCTCAGTGTCCAATAATACGCCCGTGACATAAGACACTGGTTTATCCCCTTGGTACATAATGTCTTAATGCTACCAATTCCATGAAACATTTTTTCTATAAGCCGTGTTGCCTATGAAACGAGATTCTACTGGTTGATTGTGTAGTCCATTGCCTTATATGTTTATGATAAATAAATATTCTCAAAATGGTTTGGGTAGCGGGTTTTGTCTTATGTTTGTGTAATGTATTCTATATATGTGTTTTGTATGATTCAAAATATACTGTTTTAATAAAATATGTAGTACTTATTTTTCACATTTTTTATTAATTACCTACTAACAACTACCAGAAACTAGAAAGTAGTATTTCCACTAAACTTTTCTTTATTTCATATAATAATTATTTGTATGTACATATTATTGTGCTATACATGTGACGATTAATATCGCTCTTCGGGTACGGGTATATTTTGTTTAAGTTTGTAGGCTTCAATTTGAGCGATGGTGTCGAACATAGGTAACGACTTAGTTTCAGGTACAAAGGACATTATCGCCGCCGCAATTAAAGCTGTTGATGAAAATATTATATACGGCAACGATTCCCATTTGGTTATCTGAAACATAAAGGATAAATACTAGTCAGTAAATAAATACATACTCGTATCACCTCAGGACCAATTACAATATAAGTGCAACTACAGAAAATGTATTACAAATATTACATGAGACTCGATACTATTGAAATTAGCACAATACGCCAGTCTCATCAAGGCTTTAAGAGGAGAAAAACGTACAGTACACTGCTCTGTTGATTGCTACTATAAATGAAACGCTATTTGGAGAAATTTACAATAAATAAAAATGAACCCCTAATTCTCCTAGTCCTTGCTATAACTTGAGAAAGGATGGAACAATAACTTGATTGAAACTTTTGTAAGTATTACACATTTTAATGTTATTTTGATGGTTTAACTTACGCGGTAGGCATAGTCGAATATCTCGAAGGATGAAACAATATTTTCAGGAGAAGGTTCTTATGAAAGAAATATCAAGAAATGATGGGAGGTTATGGCGAGGCCGAAGGCCGAGCATACTGAGCGCATGAAGTCGCGGGCAGTCGCAAGTTTACAATAAATTTAATTAACAACTTGTTTTTAAAATAAGGCCAATGAGAAACCTACTTATAACTGGTAATATTTTTATTATATTGAAAAATAATAAGTTCTTGACAGTAAACAGTGAGGTAATAATCTTTGTAGAGTCTAACAGACGCAAACTTGAAATCGCGGTGACGATCATTACAAAATATTTCATATATTAACGACGGATCTTGTACTGCCCAAGTGCGGACGCAGCCAGGTGCGTGAGACAAACCGTCAAAAGAATATGAAAGTACTTCCGAAAGTTTTAAGTCAAGTTAATAAATAAATATGTCACCGGGTATTTTGCGTAGATCTATCTTATATTTATTTGTACGATATAAGTAATTTAACAAGCTGAAAACGGTTCCGGTTAGCAATTTGGTTCTCAAACTGTAAACATGTAGGTACAGATTATATTAAAACCTAGGATGCGTCTTTGTAAACCTCAATCAACCTCAACCTCATATCAAGTCTTACATATATTAGGCGAGATTTTAATTTAGAGTGTGCAAAGTTTTATGTTGCCTTGCTGGTCATTTGCATATCTAGATATGATTAATAATTTTATTGTTACATAAATTTATTTTTGTAATTAATACAGCTATAAACTAAATAAAATAAGCCCCAAAATAGACTTTGGAAAACCCCTTTTCTCTTCTGCAAAGCTCAGACGATAGAGATGTACGCTGCGTTTATAGCACTTTTAAATAATATTAGATATTACATAAAGAATTTGATATAGTTACCTTTAAAACCATTTAATCGCCGATGGGTCGTAACCGTATTAACTGAGCTTATAAAGCACTAGTGTATATTTACTGAGTTGATTGGTCGTGAACATTCTAATAAAACAGAGGTACATAATACCCGCATATGTCAAAACATCAGCTCTTCCATCAAAAGAGCCGTTGCTGTTATCTACACATTCTACAAAATAAACAATGGTGTATTCTGATCTGTTCCTCTAACAATGTTTTCAAATGAGGACTGATACAATGTTTCACTCACCACATAGTTTTCATTAAAGTCTACTTTGGAGACAAATACACGGTAGCTCTATGTATACTTATATACTAGACTCTTAAAATTCAACTTTAACCACCTATCTTGTAACTATATATGTATAAATTAAAGTATGTTTTAAGATACTGGAATTCCTATATCATTTGTACCTTTATCGCCATTTAACAATTATTAACATATGTTTTATAGTATCACTTATATTAATAGTTACTACTTTTAAGTTTAGGCAGCTTCTAATGATTATCTTATGTCCTGACTGACTGACTGACTGACAGACAACGCACAGCCTTGTAACTTGAACTTATAGTTGTGAAAATTTGTATTTGGATAGGTCATTCAAAATGAAAAATGTTGGACTAATTTTTTTTTTGATAGTGGTGGCTTAAGAGGGAGAAAGTTTGTATGGAAAGTTTTTTGTTTTCGAACATACCGTGGTGAAAATCAGCATTTGGACAGTTTAAAGTGATGATTTCAATATTTATTGACAGGGATGACTTAAGGGGGTAAAACGAGGGATGTAAAAACTACTACATATTATAAACTGTTGAGGTCAAATTTCTGTACAATGAAATATATGCTAAAAACCGAGTCAGGGGATGTAAGGAGTGAAAAATAAGTTCAAACTGTTTGTATCTCTGTGTGTTTGTCTGTTTGTTTGTACGGGCTAGTCTCCGAAATGACAGGACCATTGCAAGCGCTATGATCGCGGGACGACTGGAGAATGCGGGTGAATGAGATGAATTAGCATTAAGAGCAGACATAATAATATCTGTCTATGTATAACTGTATGATCGTTTAATTCTAAGGTGTTCAATAAAGAGTATATCTATCTATCTATCTATCTACCCTCTTTCTCTGTCTATTGCTTAGTAAATTACACTGTTGGAACTCAAACGTAATTCACGACAGAACATGCTCACTGTATCACCACCTTTTTCCGAGTCCATATTAGGCCGTAAATATCGGGAGCTCATTAGAATCAAATACCACGGTATTCATCTCGTAAATAACAATATGTCTATATAGGTAGTTAACAATCTTCAATATCTTACCAATAATGGAGTAAGCGGTGCCAACATGCTTCCCACACGTGCGGCAGTATTACCCCATCCAAGAAGCGATCCTCTTACGCTCGTTGGGAAAAGTTCCAAACTGTAGGTGTATATGCCCGTAAAACATATCACTACTCCAAATTTTCCCATTAAAAATAAAAATACTTTTAGCCAGGCTAGCGCTGTGAATGACAAACATTTAACATTTTATTAAGTAAGTAGCTACACAGGTAAATATAAAGTGTAGTCGGCTTATTGACAAATTATGAGACATCATGGAGGTAGGAGAACATTATACTGCCTCATTGAAAGCAAAATAGTTAAATGTTATCATGGACAAGCTGAGCCTGCGAGTTTAAAAATTTAATAAGCTGGTATAAAAATTAGGCTCAATGGTAGGTTAATATTAAGTTTGTACTTACATTTCGGACAGTAATTCTGAGCAATGAGGAATGTTGCGGAAAACAAATAGCCAAACTGTAAAGTAACTTTTCTGCCAAACTTCTCAAACGCAAAATATGCCAGTAAATCACCAGGAAATGATGTTAGCGTAACTAATATAAAGTTTATGTATTTATCTCCTGGCAAAAGAACTGAATATATAAGAGCACCATAATAGAGAAAACTTGATGTAAAGAAACAGACTGCAGTCACCACAAATCTTATCATTATTTCTTTAGAATTGATAATTTCGAAGATGCTTTCTTTTTCTTCTTGTTCTTCAACATTAAATGACGCTCTTATATCTTTTGAGCCGGCATCTTCAATTTCAACAGCAGTCACATTTAATTTGTTTAATTTCGCCATTAATTTAAAAGTAGATTTTGCATCTCCCATTTTTCCTCGTATCATTTGCCATCTAGTGCTTTCTCTTAGTAGAAATGCGTATGAAATAAATAATATCATGGGAACATAAATTGTTATAATTATAGACTTCCAATACACAAATTCCATTGCGATTAAAGCATAAAGGAGTTCACCTACGTATATAGCATAGGAAAAGATTACTCCAGTGAAAACTCTTTTGGTTTCTCCGCCAACTTCTATCACTAAAAAATAACAGATTTAATTTTATTACGTGTCGTAAACTAACTAAGTATGCTAAAAATATAGCGATGTATTTTATTAAATATATAGACGTATTTTGTACATTTTACTTACTTAAAACAACAGCCACAGTGTAGAGACCAGAAGCCAACAAAGACTCCAAAAATTCGATTCCAATGTAAGCATAGTAGTTTGTCAGAAATATTTTAACCACTCCTATACAACCACAAACTGAGCAAATTATTGTGGTCAGTTTTCTGCCAATTCTGTAAATACATTAAAGAAACCCTTAATGTCTAGACACGAAATAATAATTAAACCTATTGATTATAATAATTTCAGGCTGTACCTAGACACTTTTCATTGAATTAAAAGTGTGACTCGGTAAGCTAATAATTATTTGTGTTTTAAAATGGGCGTTATTGTAGATGTAGCTGTAAGCGTAACTATTATTTAAATAGCCCACAAAGTAGACCTCGCTGTACCAAAATCTCCATTAAGTTCTAGTGCACAGACTTAGTTCAGTGCTACATATATTTTAGTATCGGAAATCGGATGAAAAAGCTAGGTTGGAAGTTAAACATCACTAAGGCCGGTTTGGGGGTAGCTTATTAAATTGTAGTTTTGAGTGTTTTATTTCATAATTATTACTTTCGTAAATACATAATACAGATTTACTTCTAACCTTAGGTAGGTTCATAAAAATGTTTAGTTCTAACTTTGGGTATCTACATAAAATTGGCTTGGTTGATTATATACTACGTTTACTATAAACCTGTTCACTTTGCAAAAATTTTTAATCGTATATGAGTTTGTTGTTCGTTCTTCTGGTAGGTATATTTGGTATTATAACTTTACGATACATGCTTCAAAATGTATCAAATACTTAAGTGTAATATAATTATGTGTACCTACATTAATCTACTATATACCTAGTGTTACCAAAAACTTACTTGTCAGCTAACCATCCGGTGAACAACATCGACACTATCATACCTGCATTATGTATACTTCCCACGAGGGTAGCCTTCCAAGGCTCACATGCTAGGTCAAACTAAAATTAAATGGTAACAGTCATCAAAATGGTTGCAACAAAATGTTATTTTTGCGATTAAAATGGGTTTTCTACTGACTTCCCAAAAGGAGGAGGTACTCAATTCGACTGTATTTACAGTATTTTTTTTAATGTTTGTTACTTCATATCTTTTGATTGGGTGAACCGATTCTCAAAATTATTTTATTGTTTAAAAGCTGTATTTTTTGAGATACATTCTAATAACTGAATAGAATGGAAGTCGGTGTTAAATTTTTCAAATTACTTGTTAAACAATCTCTAGTAGTTCTACAAGTAGTAGGCCTCGCAAGCACACTCAAACTTTTCTGGATTTCGATAACTTGCTGAAGATAGCTCAGACTGCGAAACATTATATGACAAATATTTATTTCGAAAAAACCTTGTCTAATTTGTTGAATAAATATTGTAATCTAAAATGTTGTGTTGTTGCTACCAAATATTCTTGCCGATTATAATAAGTATTACCAAAATCGCCCAATTTTTGACCTTCACAAACTATTATCTCGGCAACCACCTAACCAATTTATGCTCATATTTAAAGGTCCTCTTTAAAGTCAAGTACCTGATGTGTGTACCAAATGTTATCAAAATCGGTCGGTAAATAGCACCTTAGCAGACATTCCCCCTTTAAAAAAGTACCCCCTTCCCCTCACTCAAAAATTTCTGACTACAAAAAAATTATAGTAGAACATGCACAACAAGTTTCGTCAAGATTGGTTGAAAATTGCGACCTGTACAGGAAGACCAACTACAACCTAACAAACATACGGATAGATCAATGACATTATTTGCCCAGTTTAAACAGAGACACTGCGCTCGTTTCACTCCCTTGGTCACCTAAGTGAAGAAAGGGGAAATACAATTACTCATACTATTTTAGCTTATAGTTATAGTACTGGTATTATTTCAGGTATACACGGGTTATTAGTGGAATGACGTGAAGTTGTTAGACCTAATTGAAACATAACTATTTTAAATCTTATTTCAAAAAATGAGTATCGTTTTCATAAAATTGTTACTTCATAGATAAACCGAAAATCGTAAATAGTATAATACCGAATTTAAAAAATTTGAAACCGACTGCCATTCTATTACTTATTGACGATAACTGATTCAAAATTGTAAGACACGATCATAGATATCCTATGTAAATAGGGTGAATTCTATGGACACGATGTTAATGATACAGTTATTATCCAGTCAGAACTTGTCAAATTTAAATGGTACCACATGAGAAGCAAAAGCATTCAAATAAAAATAATCATTATAATCTGTCACTGACAAAAAGTTCTGAGGTCAAATACAGTTAAACCTCCTCTGTTCTGGGAGTCGACAATCACATAAAACAAATGTAATCTTACTTCAGCAACTATGGAGTTGTTATGTTCATAAACCCATTGATGACACGAACCGAGTGTTTCGGAGAATGTAGCATTAGAACAGGTATTGTTCATTAAATAATATTTTTGGATATCCACTACCGGCATCATACATTTGGCATCGACGTTTTCAGGCCACCATGTCGGTATTTGTACAGTAGATTTTCCATTTTCACATCTAGGAACTCGACACCTGGAATTTATATAAACATAAAATTATATTTTTTTCTTGTCCATTTTATGGAATTGTGTGACGAGACGAGACGCACAAGTCGTGCGCCTATATGGTAAGCATTACGATATCCCATGACAGTTGCAGTGACACCCAGACCCAAGAACTGTACTTTTTGGTAGGCATTGTGCTCTTAACCCCTCAAAAATTTGTTTTTGAGACTCTTGTCGTTTATACACAGAAAAAACTTGTTTAGTTAAGGTAAGCATTTAAATTCTGTGCAAAAAATACCGTCGTGGCGTTACAGTGATCTCTAACATTCACATTTTTATATGTCAGCCCAATTCAGCTATTATCTGTCGGTGACGCAACTGTCAAGTGCGAATTAACAGAGATAATTTACTCTATCAATCTATACAATAGTATATTAGCTGCAATTTTATTCAGGTTATTTTTTTACTAGCATGATAATAGCACATTAGCACTTGCGCGACCTCAATTCTTAGGATGTATTTTTGCACAAACTTTATATAATACCTATTCATACTTTATACCATAGTATTAAAACAGGCGCATAATAGTACATTATGATACAAGTTTGTAATGATCAACATCCCACACGCGTTTCATACGTCGTTTTTCATTACACATGCGAGGAAATAATAGACTTGTATTATTATCGCACCTTTTAATTGTTGAAACAATTTTATTGTTAAAAGTACAGATTTTTGGACATTTTTACACGGCATTTGTATTGTTTGCGATATATTATTAATTTAGTTTTTATTCAATATCTTGCTTAAATATATAGCAATACGATAACTAATATTTGTAAAAAATGGTGCGCAACTTTTTTTTCCCGCGCTTCGATTGCGTGTGGAACGCGTGCGAAAGCTAGGATACACACGACATTGACAAGCTAAATAAAGTACATTTAAAATAAAGTGTTACCTGGGTAAATTAAGATTAATATATAACCTGCAACGAGACATGTACAAATTCAATTTATTCGGGCTAATTCTGTAACGTACTAGTGCGGTAATGGTTAAGTAAAATGCACATGTGTTTAAAATTTTAGATAAATGATTTAATAAGAGCCACTTTACAAGCATGCGTGATGTAAAAAATGTGGTTTTATCGTGCGAGAATATGTTAGTAACCCAAGCATACTCGTACCTACTTATCTACGTCTATTGTTAAATCGATATTTGAAATCTACTACAACTACCTGTTGTACTCATACATTACCTTTAAAAATAAATAAATATTTTTCATTCATATAACAAACTTAATTTTTAATCAATTTTTACTCGGCCTTAATAAAGGCCACATGGCTGGTTTTTTTAGCACACAATACTTGAGCGCCAAAATGACGTTACATGGTCAAGCGTATAGTTAATGTAACCACGTTGTAAGTATTGCACGTTAATTGCATTTGAAGATCAATACTCATAATTGAATATTATTAATTTATATTTTATCTTTTTATTAGTATCTAAGTTTAAATTATACATAATTCATTCAAGTGTATTATCATTTGAAAAAACAATTCATACAATAGAAATCTCTCTCCGATCATAAAACAAAATAGGTAAGTACGTAGGCTTTGATATTCATGTGGTGGAACAAAAAAGGGACAAGCCTCATACATTCTGTTGGCTAGATACTAGCAATATGCAAACGCGATTGTATGCAATTATTATTGTACATTCGAAATGTAGGTGGTACCTATATTATAAAATAGGTATTTGGGTTGAAAATAATAGATACGTCATATCACTTTACTTATTCTTCAACCCTCATCCAGGCCAACTCACACTGGTCGGTAGTAGACAATGTTATTTTTTATAAGGTAGGTAAGTAACAACATTTTATATGTATTAATGTACACATTGACATTATAAGTGTATGAAAAAATTTATTTTCCGAATAACATCAAAGTATGTTCAAAATATTAATAAATACGAAATTTCCAACTATCCCAAGTAAATTATTTAGTAGTTTAATTATAATTTTAAATGAATTTAAAATTAAACTAAAATAAGGTATTATGGTACCAGTTTAACTTGACTACTAATTCACAGTATAACTTACCTATAATTAACGTTCTCAGCTACGAAAATATAATTCACATTAGACATGGACACTGTCACTAACGGCAACAATATTAACACGTATTGTATTTTTTGAAAAAGTCCAAAGTCTTGCAATTGTTTTAATCGTTTTTTATTTGGATCATTTTCAATAGAAGTTGGTAAAGCCATTTTAATATAATATACTTATATTTGTTTAAGGATAAGCATGTGACTGGCACCCATACACATTCAAATACAAATGTTTAATACCTACATAAATACTTTAAAAATGTAAATAACTAAATAATATGCTTATATTATCGCGAATGTAGCGTCTTCATAAATGGCCACAACTCTAATAAATTGATGAATGGAATGTACTCGTATATCATATTGGTATGACAACACAACCAACATCACTTGTTAACAAATGACTCAAAGGTTTATAACACGACTGGCGCGTCTTTAAAAATATACCTAAAGAATTTGGCACCGCTTGACTACGACGAGCATAATAAATTATTTTTATCAGCTTATATGAAAGACAATGTACCTACATAAACAGTATAGTAGATAAATAAGTATGGGCCTGTATGGGCCTGATTTTAACTTTATACAAATACCTACTAAGATCTCTACGTAGCGCGTAGTTTTGCGGTGATAATTACTTCCTATTTTTAAGGAATAAGTGGGTAAGTACTCGCTTAAGTTAACTTCTTGAAAATGACGCTGAGTCTAGATTACTGCTGAAAACGATTTAGACAGACACAGATGTTACTTAGATTTTAGAGGTCAAATATCACAGATACTAAGCAATTGTTTAAAGTATTCATAGATGACATACACCTATTACACCGCATGCAGTAATTAATAGTTACTGCATCTATGATTAACTAGATTAAGTCCAATCTTAAAATACACTTAGAACAAAATGCACTTACTACATGCATTATGTAATAGATACTGCACTCTTCATAGTTTTAAAATAGTTTATTTCCAAAAGACGAATGAAAAGAACGCTGTATGCATAAATATTGCATTATTTTCTAGAATAACAAACATCGCGTTACAAAGTGCGCTGTTCCTTCACTTAAGTACTGCATTATTTATAACAAATTTTAAGAATGAGAGCTGAGTTGCTGCATTATTGCTTTAGTACTAAGTTTTTCGGGTTTGAGTAATAGTGATTCTAAATATGAATCTAACTCAATCTTGGCAAAAATACTTATTACTGCACTAAGGAAGACAGTGTAGGTGTTGAATACACCGCCGCCTACCCCTTCGAGGATATATAGGCGTGGTGAGTTTAAAAATAACATGAATGAGGTATATTATTATATACTGAGAGTTTATTTTCAGTAAGATTTGAGTGAATCGCAATAGATTTTTTCCATATTGTAATTTCTTAAATTTACTGCACTACCTTTAGTATTGCAAAAACGTTCAAAATGCGTATTACATTCTTAATTATAATTATAGGTGTATCGAATTTTGTATCGGATATTGTAATGCGCATAAATTCTAATAATATAAAATACAGGGTTTTTTTAACACAAAACAAATAATGTGTGGCTCTAAAAAAGTTTTACTGACCCATATTCCAGCCACCATACCCAGTACCCATATTAGAAAACACAAAAACAAACTAAAACTTTTCAATACTTACCCAAAGAGACTGAGCTGGCCGGGACTCAAACCATGGACGGTTCAGCGTCTGACTTGTAACTTGTAGCCTGAGCCACCTTTGCGGCAATTGTAGGTACGAGATAAGCTTATCGTTCCTATGAACCATTACATAGTGTTTGACGTTGAAACCCTACTCTTAACTAGTCTGTTTTGGCTTTCCGATATCATAGAGACGAAATGTGGTTTAGATTTGTAGCTAACGTTTTAGCTACTGAACAGAGAAAGTTTCATAGAAATCTGTCAAGTAGTCAATTTACACAATTTTTCTTTCATCTCCTATTCCAAAAGAAACCTTTCATTTTACGGGATAGACTTACGTTACACCATTATATTAGTTATCACTAAGTTTCGTCAAAAATCTGTATGTATGTTTCGTAATTTAAGAGTGATGCGCGTGCAAGAGACATACAGACAATTAAAACAAAATTGTAGACCTCTACATCAAAAACAAAATACACCTCGATTATCAGTGCTTATTACTATCGAATCATGATTCCGTATAACATTAAGTAGTCTATTACGTACACGTTGCGATGGTCGTCTCCGTGTTTGCGGACACCCAGGTGAGTGATACAGTGTAGCGGCAGTCTGAAAATAAAATAGATAAGAAGAAGAAATAGATAAAACAAAAACGAATGGAAAATGCTATGTCTTTGATTGTAGTCATTAAAAAACTAACAAGGAAAAAATTAATATGTTTTATTTTAAACCTAATTGTAGTGTAAACGAGGTAAACACACAAACAATGATTAATGATTCTGTTCACTTCGCTACACTAGTGCACCATAACGAACACATAACGTGTAATAATCCACCACTATTACACGTCGAACTCAAAGAAACCCAAATCTAGGTAAATTAACAAACGAAATCAACGATAGTTAATACTTTTAAGGTTTTTTCCAGCCATCTTAGGGAAATATATTGAGCTGGTATTACCAGTACAATCTCTCAGCCTGTTTACTGTTATGTCACTGTCACATGTCAGTCTGTTAGTTGACAATTTGACAATTAAAATGGCGGTCAAATAGTCGCATTTGCCGCTGTTGATAAACAAATTAATAATTATAGAATTTGTTAATAGTTGTAGTTATTTTTTATAATTACGGGGATTAATGACTCAAAATGCATATAAAACAGGTAAACAATACTGTACCAACGACATAGCATTTCAAAATGTCGTCATTAATGTGGTGTTATATATTTTACGTGTGTGTACCAACACTACAAACTTTAGTTGCGTCGTTTCAGGTCATAATACAGGGCTTCAAGAGTTACAGAGAGCAAATCGTAGTTGAACCCTTCGACAAGAGACACAATGTGGTTGTTGGACGTAATGGTTCAGGGAAAAGTAACTTCTTTCATGGTCAGTATATCAGTAAAGAGTTTGCCTTTTGCTACTAATTTGACCTATTTTATTCCTTCACCGTGCATAATCTTGATAGGAAATTACTAATCAGTGCGTAGTTCATTCGCACAAATAGTTTTCATTTGGCAATGATAATTTTCGGTTTTACAAGATAACTTTGTAACTTACACTAATTTGCATTGCCAACCAGAGCTTTGAACTGTAGCTAAGCATGACACTGTACTGCGCTCGTCAGCCTGAGACTAGTTAAGGAGTCCCTTTTCGTCAGACATTTTACTTACAACAGTGCCTTTCACACTATTGTTAGTTCGTTTGAATAGGCTCTTTGTGATTGTTTTTACCGAAAATAACGCTAAAAACGCTCACAAGGGGCGTTTGAATTGGGAATCCGTGGGTGAAAATGTTGTTCATATCTCATTTTGTTTAGTGTTTGGATGCAATTTTTGACCCACATCCGGAGCATGGTTGTTTGTGATTGTTATTTGACAGCATAATCATGCGATTTTAGGTCTTATGCTCAGTTGAGCATTTGAATAGGGTGTGGGCAAAAGTGGCAATAAGCTTTATGAATGCTTTAACAAAAGAGCCATCTATGACAATGCCATCATAAGCTAAACAAACTCACCTTGTATCTGACTCTGCAATGGTACCAACCAAAACAGCCTGTTGCACAAGAGGCCTCCCACCCAGTTGTAACTTAACCTACACATCTGTTAATGTTAGTTTCATTCATAAATCTTTTGCTCTAAGCATAAACATGATGGTGAGTCTTTAATAGAAACTGGTATATTCTATCAGTTATAAATCTCATTTTACTAAATACTACAATCCCAATTGAGATTTCATCACATTCCCATAGAGCTGATGTCTATCAATGCTGGTCCAATATTAATAATTATTTTTGAAGTTGATTTTGTAGAAGGTAGGAAGACAGCAGTAGAATGAGACCCCATGTTGTTTAACCTGAGATATATATGCTGAATTTGCCATTATCTAAATTGACCCTTACCTGCTGGGCTATTATGTATCTCAGTTGCTAACAAATGTGGATTGAAATCAGAAAAAATGGCCGCTCTATGTCACTTTTGGCAGCTTCAGGGATTGAATTACTAAAATTTTTGCTAACTGGAGTTGCCAAAACTGACATAGGGCCGCCATTTTTCAAGATTTCAATCAACATTTGTTAGCAACTGAGATACATAATAGCCCTGCAGTTGCATACAAGTTACAGTTTATAGTATACATATAATTTATGATTCAGGCGTAACGAAATCCATTATCAAATAACAATATTAAAAAATATTTTGTAACACTTCCACTGAAAAAAACAAATGATTTTTGGCCTATTTTCATCTCCTGAGGATGCCTCGTGTAGAGGCGAAACATGTGTCGAATCGTTTTTGGTTTAAGTATTTGGGTTTTCTTGTGTGTGTTTTTTTTTATTCTTCCTATTAGCAGTTTATGCGGGAGAGGGTGGAGCATACCCCCAAATAGGCCAAAAATCATTGTTTTTTTCAGTGGAAGTGTCACTAAATATTTTTTAATATCTTTTTTTTATAGTATACAGTTGCTTACAAGTAAAATAATTATAAGAACATGGGGAAACCACTCTGTAAACTGCTGGGATGCTTGAATTGCCCCAGGAATATCTATAGCTAATCATGGGCTTTCTTGTCCATTTGCTAATCATTGGCATTTCATGAGTGGCTGATGCTTGGGCCCATACTTCCTGCTCTTGGCCAGTTGTGCACTGTACTGTGGATCCTGCTACCCTCCAAAACTAATATCCCAATGTAGTGGCATCATTATCATTATCTATTAGATTGGGCTGCAGCAGTGCCACAACTCTTTGACCCATTTTTATGACATCTCTGCATTGGTTATTGTATATAACATAAGTATATTATGTTTATATAAGTAGGCCTCATAAAGCCACAGATTTGTTTAGGTCACTAACCATGGCTAGAGCCTAATACCAGCCAGTTTTCACTTGTTTAACCACCTCATAAGGTGTTTAGTGTTTCAGTAAAAAAAATTAGGGGCTTACTCTCCCTAAGGATGCGAGTGACTGTTGTATAAATTGCCTTCTCCTAAAATGCCAGACACTGGTGATTGAAGTAAGCTTTGCTCAGCAACAATTTGTGTCCACGTCTGATAAAAACAAAAATTTAATAGCTTTGAGCACTTTTATACAACCTATCTCGAATTAGATCTTAGGTAATAAAATACTGCAACAAAATAATTATGCATTTCAGCAATTCAGTTTGTGCTTAGTGATGAGTTCTCACATCTCCGGCCAGAACAGAGACTGGCGTTGCTGCATGAAGGGACAGGCCCTAGGGTCATATCTGCATTTGTGGAGATAATTTTTGACAATTCTGATAATAGGATACCGGTAAGTATGGATTTTATCTATACACACACTTTTTTTCTTAATGTCTGGTTGAATTAATGTACAAGACACTAAGGACTGTTGATCACCAATTTTGATTTGATTAAATTGAGATTTCAATATTGAACAGAGGTGTTATTTATCTAAATAATTTTACTAAACTTCTAATAAGTTGCCATCCTGCTTACAGTTAGTAGAAAACATTTCTATTTCACTGAGTATCAACAGATGCCGACAGGTTAAAGCATATCTAAATAGCTTATTTATCTGCCTGGAGAATATACAGAAATGCCTTGGATTCCACATATTTATACATTATAACATATTTGTGTCACATTGAAAAAAGATAATGATGTGTAAGCAGCATTACTAAAAATTTGCAAAAAGTATAGATAAGATTCAAACAATGTAAATAATCTGTACATGAATATAAGCTATGACATCAAAAACAGGAATTTTATTTGTAAATAAGGATAAGTTATAAGAAAAGTAAGAATATATTTAACAGAAAACTCTACCAAGGAGGCATATGGTTTAAATCAACAAATA
The DNA here is from genome assembly GCA_917880725.1 of Selenia dentaria. Taxonomy (NCBI): domain Eukaryota; kingdom Metazoa; phylum Arthropoda; class Insecta; order Lepidoptera; family Geometridae; genus Selenia; species Selenia dentaria. The sequence goes on from OU862893.1 coordinate 24,493,775, forward strand.
AACAAAAAAAATAAATAACAATGGATTTATGAATGAACCTTGCCTCTAAAGAGGGTTGCTGATCCCAACAGATTAAGGGATCACCTCTTCTCTATAATGCATCATGCCTCCTTAATGTTGTACCAAAAATTCATGTAGATATTAAATCTATGTGAGAGTTGATCCACTTACGGAGACTAAAGTTTGATGGATCTGCAATACAAAAGTATCCTATTATTTTTCAAAAATATAGGAAAGATTTGTTTGTTTGTTTGAATTGAATAGGATCCAAAACTACAGGACCGATTTGAAGAAAATTTTCACCATTATCATCCTACATTATAATAATAATATAATATAGGACAACATCCACACAAAGGTCTTCAGGTCCCAAACTAGGCAGAGCCTGTACTATGGTGACCGGATGACTGATACATACTTAAATACATATACACACCCAGACACAAATCAAACAGACATGTTCATGAACACAAATGTTTGACCTGTCCGGGGATCGAACCCGGGACCAGCGGCTCAGAAAGCAGGGGTGCTACCAACTGCGCCAACCAGCCTGTCAAAATGAAAACATTATCCTTGATGAACATAGGCTATATATATTTTGATTCATCATCATCATCCATCACCAAGAGAGTGAAACCGTGGAGCGCAGCTAGTAATATAATATAACTATAATTATGAAGTGTTATAAATATATGAGAAGATAAATAATAATAAAGCTATTCAAGCTTAATAAAATATTTAGATACTTATTGCATAAATGTAACACTAGCTCCATCTTTGTTCAGCTTGTCTTAATTATGACAATTTCAGATTGAAAAAGATGAGATATTTCTGCGTCGAGTCATTGGATCAAAGAAGGATCAGTTCTTCCTGAACAAGAAAGTGGTACCAAGATCTGAGGTCCTTAATCTGTTGGAGAGTGCTGGGCTATCTAATTCCAATCCTTACTACATTGTAAAACAGGGAAAAGTAAGTCCCCTTTTTCATTTTCTCCAATCATAATGTCAGATAAGTTGTAAGTATGAAATGAATATGCTTTCTTTTGCAATTGATTTTTATTACATTTTTGTAAGTTGTACAGTAGGGCCTTGTTAATCCGGAGAGGCAAAAACAAGACCCTTTCCGGATTGGCGACATTGGCGTTTTGTAATTAAAAATACGAGCTTTCTCACAAATCATATGACCACTTATAGGAACATGCAATCGCCTTTGTTGCGCAAACCACGAAATAAAGCATCTTCTAAAACAGGAGTTTCCGATTTCCTCAGTGTTTTTCGTACACCGGTACCACGTTCTGTTAGGGTAACAAACTTCAAGATTTTGCCTTAGTTATTTTTAATGTTGCCTACAGTTGACCTGTTTATACCAAACTTACGATCAATGACAGGGTAGCTGCCACCTTTATCAAATTCTATAATCCGCAATTTGTCTTTTAATGTTGATGTTGAATGTTTACGTGGCGGCGCCATGAAGTTAGCGAGCGCGCTAAATTGACACTGTACGTACTAAACGAAAGGCGTTATTACAAAAGACTGACGACGCATTGGCTGATGGCAGCCCGCACCTATACCCGCCCGGCTCCCTCGCGAAGCCCATTGATCGGCCGGATTACAGCGATCACTGAACAAGCGGGAGTCCGGATTACTGAGAGCCCTACTGTAGTTCAAACAAACCACTGGCTTTTTTATAATTTACTTCTATTTCATTCAACTCTGCATTCACAGCCTACTATTTAATAAGCAACTATGTCCGATGCTATGTTTTAAGAGTTTTTAATTTTGCCTAGTAAATTAATGTACGCGCAGTGTCGCCTAGTTACTTAGTGTTCTAAGGACGAGATTTGCTTGTCACGCGAATTTATTTCCGGATAGCGCAGCTGCAGGCCTAGACAAAAGATGTTTCTGTTATTGTTAACGCCAAACGACAACTCCAAAATGTATGGCGTTGACAATACGTACGAAAAGTCACGTGACGTCACGCTAATTTCGAAGACACATTTTTGTCTTTAGCGTGTGCGGAAACACGCCTGTTTGAGTTTTGTCTAGGCCTGCTGGACCGCTTTGTTTGGACGAATGTTTTTCTACGTTTTTATTTTATTCACGTTAGAAATATCGCGCTTTATATGGATGCGAAACTTCGGGCGCAGTCTCCTTGATTCAAGTCCCATGCGTAAGCGTTATCCGGAGTTCTGAGTGGCAATAACAAAATTCTATAACTATTTAATATTTTTTCTTCATTTCTTCCACCCGAATTGACTATATGCTCCTAAAAAACCGTTGCTTATATACACATGTACTTGCTATAGGAAAAAGCATCATACATGGTTGAGATTAAATAAAAACAAGTACAATTTGAAAAAATTATTACCAACTTCCATTCTATTCAGTTATTGGAGTATACCTCACAAACTACTGGACAGTATTTGATGAAATGGGACCACACGGGAAGCACCAGCTTTCAAACAAAAAAAATAATTTTGAGAATTGGTTCACCCTATCGAAAGTTATGAGGTAACAAACATAAAAAAAATACAGTCGAATTGAGTACCTCCTCCTTTTTGGAAGTCGGTAGATAAGGTAAAATGTAATTTAAACTGGTACTGCACTATTAGTGTGGTAATGAAAAGTATAAAGCATGTGTGTATAATAAAATGCATTATAAACCTTAAAGCTGTTTCTTACTATATTTAAGAATGCCTATTTAGAATAATATATAATTATAAGTCTAAGCAGACTCGAATGCTTTGCAATGAATTTACATTATTTCATGTCAAAGTCATGTGTGCAGTTAGTAAAGTAAAAAGCATGCGTGATTTATAAGCTGCATTACGAACCTAAAATCGGTGCAATAAGAGTCACTTTATGTATCAAAAGGGCTCCTATGTATGTGTCACAGTGACTTCATAATGGTTCTCAAGAGATTAATGAATGCTTTTGTCGTAGATCAATCAAATGGCAATAGCCCCAGATTCTCACAGACTGAAACTGCTGCGAGAAGTGGCTGGCACCAGAGTCTATGATGAGAGGAGAGAAGAATCTGTCACAATACTGAAGGAGACTGTCGGAAAGGTATGATAATAAGAAGTAGTACAAGGAATGCAGGGAGTACTAATGATTGGCATAGAAAATAGCAGACAGAAGCGTCACTCTCCAACAAAAGTTGAATTAAAAGTTATAAGCCTATTCTTACGACCATTAGGTGAGTTAGGTTTAGGTATGTTTAGCCTGTGTACCACCTGGGCGGTTTTTTGGTTGTAGATTGCGGTTCGGCTCTCGGCTTGCACGGTTACGAGTATGGATATGGACGCTCGTATCTCACGATAAGTTTCAATTTAGCGTGCAAACAGGAATGGTCATAAGCATAGAATTATTTTTACACCTAAACTTGACTTTCCTCGAGAGTGACGCTTGTTTAAGTAGAAGGTACTATTATTTATTCTGTGCTTTAACTGCGAAGTGAAACCCCCCTGGTACAGGTGAGAATAAAATTACAAACAAAATTTGTTATTGTGGACAGAACCAATATAATTTTATACACACCCTAGTATGTTGCTCAATAAAGTTGTTATATTTGCATCTGTTAATATAGCGATTTGTTGTTTAAAACAATTACTACATTTATATAGGTTTACATATAGGTTCCTGAAACTTAGTTCGGGAACTTATGGATTCATTAAATCTGTGTAAAAATGTATATGGGTATAAAAGTATTTTGTTTTTTAATTTTGACGGACCCGTGGGTAATGACCCAGCCCTCGAAGCTCGGGGTCTCATGTTCAATCGCTGAGTAATAGTATAGCTGATAACAATAATTTAATATTAAAAATGTCAAATCGAGCATTCTTCAAGAACAAGAAGTAGTAAGGCAGCGATGTGTCTCTGTACTTGAAACATATTAGCATTTTCGTTGCGACAGTTTTCTAAATAAGAGGCCAATGTGTCTTTTTTCCAAATTGGGGGTTTTCCGCGGTTTCGCAAAGCTATATTTGCGAATTTTTTTTTTTTTTGCATTTTTTTATTTTAAATTTGCTTTAAAATTTGCGAATTAAATAATTAATTACTTACTTAAAATTACTCTTACTTATTTATGAATCTACTCTAATCTAATTATCAAAAAATTTTTCTCATAATTGTATATGAGAACATCTACTCCTTAAGCCAGTTTAAACAAACATAAAGCTATAATAAATTTCGTGATTATATTGTGATAGTAATGTAAATATTTCATGATTTAACTAACAAAAGTAAATATAGGCTTTACCTGGCATCGTTCATATTGTCTTGTTTTCGTCACAGATTGCAAATTTTGTAAAATCTATTCAGCATTTAGTAAATTAAAATAATATATATGGCAGGAAAATGTAACTGTACAAAATATATATATGTATATTTGAGATAATATTTGTAACGCAAATGACACGCAACTACTGTTTGCCACAGGGTATTTCAAGGAGAATTGCTTATTTACATCTCAGTTGAGCCTTTATGATCTTAAACACTTGTAGCAGTCTTAAATGACTTAAAGAAATCAAACAAGGTTTTAATACTTTACACTAAACCAACATTAAAATATACTAGTTACGCCCTGTGGTTTCAACTGCGTGCTGATGGTTGATGATGATGAAAAGTATCATGTGTTTTTCCAGAGCCTCATCTACCTCCATACCAAAATTTCCGCGTAACATCCGCATGGTGATGCATAATGATGAAAAGTAACCTTGGGTGTTAATCCAGCGCCTTATCTACCTCCATACAAAATTTCCCGCGGTTACATCCGCATGATGATGATGAAAAGTATCTTGTGTTTATCCAGCGCCTCCATACCAAATTTCCCGCGGTTACATCCGCATGATGATGATGAAAAGTATCCTGTGTTTATCCAGCGCCTCTATACCAATTTTCCCGCGGTTACTTCCGCATGATTATGCTGAAAAGTATCCTGTGTTTATCCAGCGCCTCCATACCAAATTTCCCGCGGTTACATCCGCATGATGATGATGATGAAAAGTATCCAGTGTTTATCCAGCGCCTCCATACCAAATTTCCCGCGGTTACATCTGTATGATGATGATGATGAAAAGTATCCTGTGTTTATCCAGCGCCTACATACCAAATTTCTCACGGTTACTTCCGCATGATTATGATGAAAAGTATCCTGTGTTTATCCAGCGCCATCATACCAAATTTCTCGCGGTTACATCCGCATGATGATGATGATGAAAAGTATCCTGTGTTTATCCAGCGCCTCCATAACAAATTTCCCGCGGTTACATCCGCATGATGATGAAAAGTATCCTGTGTTTATCCAGCGCATCCATACCAAATTTCCCGCGGTTACATCCGCATGATGATGAAAAGTATCCTGTGTTTATCCAGCGCCTCCATACCAAATTTCCCGCGGTTACATCCGCATGATGATGATGAAAAGTATCCTGTGTTTATCCAGCGCCTCCATACCAAATTTCCCGCGGTTATTCCGCATGATGATGAAAAGTATCCTGTGTTTATCCAGCGCCACCATACCAAATTTCCCGCGGTTACATCCGCATGATGATGAAAAGTATCCTGTGTTTATCCAGCGCCACCATACCAAATTTCCCGCGGTTACATCCGCATGATGATGAAAAGTATCCTGTGTTTATCCAGCGCCTCCATACCAAATTTCCCGCGGTTACATCCGCATGATGATGATGATGAAAAGTATCCTGTGTTTATCCAGCGCCACTATACCAAATTTCCCACGGTTACATCCGCATGATGATGAAAAGTATCCTGTGTTTATCCAGCGCCTCCATACCAAATTTCTCGCGGTTACATCCGCATGATGATGATGATGAAAAGTATCCTGTGTTTATCCAGCGCCACCATACCAAATTTCCCGCGGTTACATCCGCATGATGATGAAAAGTATCCTGTGTTTATCCAGCGCCTCCATACCAAATTTCTCGCGGTTACATCCGCATGATGATGATGATGAAAAGTATCCTGTGTTTATCCAGCGCCACCATACCAAATTTCCCGCGGTTACATCCGCATGATGATGAAAAGTATCCTGTGTTTATCCAGCGCCACCATACCAAATTTCCCGCGGTTACATCCGCATGATGATGATGATAAAAAGTATCCTGTGTTTATCCAGCGCCTCCATACCAAATTTCCCGCGGTTACATCTGCATGATGATGATGATGAAAAGTATCCTGTGTTTATCCAGCGCCTCCATACCAAATTTCCCGCGGTTACATCCGCATGATGATGAAAAGTATCCTGTGTTTATCCAGCGCCACCATACCAAATTTCCCGCGGTTACATCCGCATGATGATGATGAAAAGTATCTTGTGTTTATCCAGCGCCTCTATACCAAATTTCCCGCGGTTACATCCGCATGATGATGATGAAAAGTATCATGTGTTTATCCAGCGCCTCCATACCAAATTTCCTCAATTGTGTTCACATTATTTGTACCATGGTATTCATCCTTATCTACTGTAATAATAATAAAGAGGAAATATATTTCATTGTTTGTTTGTTTGGGCATGGATACACGTAAAACTACTTCACCGATTCTAACAATTCTTTCACGAGTATAAAGCTACATCTTGCCTGAGTAACATACGCTATATTTGATTCATCCTCATCATCATCTATCACCACGAGGGTGAAACCGCGGAGCGCAGCTTGTTGAATATAATAAGACCCACGGAAGCGCTCGCAGCGGAGCTTGACTTGGCGATCTTAACCAAATACAAGTTAAGCAACGCTTGCTGCGGTCAGTAGTTGGATGGGTGTGTGCTAGTGGCATTATTCAACTCGGTGCTTCCGTGCTTCGGAGGGCACGTTAAGCCATCGGTCCCGGTAGTTTGTCTTAGGACAACAGTCGTTAGGCTATGTCGAAGGCTTTCGGGCGGCCTTAAAACTTCGACATGAGTTGGCTACTAACCTATCCAAGCCGCGTGTGTACGCGTGGTGGATTATGGCCGACCTCCTCTCTGAGAAAAAGGCTCGAATCCCAGCAATGGGAACATAATGGACTGATAATGATTAATGGGTATTAAAATTCTGAGTAGGTATTGCAGGTTATCATAGAATTGAAGTCGGTTTCAAAATTTTCTAGCTGTGTCTGTATTTCAACAGGTAGAGAAAATCAACGAATTCCTCCAGACGATAGAAGAGCGCCTCAAGACCCTCGAAGAGGAAAAAGAAGAGTTGAAAGAGTACCAGAAATGGGACCGAGCGCGTCGCGTCCTCGAGTTCATCATACACGACACAGAGCATCGAGAGAATAAGAGGAAATTGGAAGAGGTATTTGTTTGACGATACTTTTAACTAATATTATAATAATTTTAGCTTGATCAGCCAGAAGTCCCAAGATTGCGTTTCAGAATATATGTATCGAATTACTTCATTTTATTCACATATCTTAGACAAACATTTTATTAATTGACCTAGAGAGTGAAGGGCCTTTGCTTTAACTGGCCAAATTGACTTTCATCTGTCAGTATGTGTAGGCAACGCAATCATTTTAAGCACTCTTTAGTTTGTATACATGATAATATTAGTTATAAATTTGAATTACACGCGCGATTGCGACCTTGGCTCTAATTGGCCGAAATCTCTCGGAAAGACTAGCGGAAGGAGCTCCGTGTCGCTAGTGTCGCGTGATGTTTGGTAGAACTAAATCTGTATGTTGTACTTCCTGTTTTGGTTTTTTAGTGTGTGTTAAGTCAGCCATTTTTTGTAACAATGTGAAAAACGAAATAAAAGATTCGAATTGGAAATTACGCAGTGTTTACTTTCTCGACGAGTTTAAGTTATTACGCTATTGAATCCCGCCCTGAAATTACTACATAATGGTCCTTTGAGCTCGCCGGATCGTAATAACAATGGAAAAAGCCGGATACGCCACGAGGAGCAAAGCTTCAGTGAGTGAAAATACTGAAATGAAACTTGAAACAACGTGTGCCGCTACGCGACCGATAATTACGCCTAGCGGAGAAACATCCACGTTAAAGTCCCGATCAGTTCGCTCAAGCCGTGAATCGATGCGTCTGCGCGCCGAATATGAAGCCGAGAAAGAATTAGCTAAAATCAAAGAAGAACTAATTATGAAGAAGTTGGCATTAGATATTGCCGAGCTGGAAGACGATGAAAAACCGCTCAGTGCTGCTGAAGGTGAAATTGTGGAGAAGTGGCTTGATGATCAAGCAAAATATGATATGCCGCCGGAGCCCCGCTCGCATCGAGTCATGACAGGTCCAAACCAACGTCCCATGCCGCTGGCGCCCCCGGCGGCGCCTGGTGATCCCGTCGTCGCGTCGTCTATTATGCATCTCGCCGACGCGATAATATCGAACATCAAGCAAAAACCTAGACAGAGTTGCGATCTACCTGTGTTTGAAGGCAACCCGGTGGACTGGCTCTCATTTAGAAGGGCATACGAAGCCACAGCATCATCATACAACGAATTTGAAAATATTTCACGCATACAGACGTCGTTGCGTGGCGCGGCTAGATACGCCGTCGAAGACTTGCTACGTACTGGGTCGGATCCCGTTGATGTGATTAACGCATTGGATGACGAATTCGGGCACCCAAATCTGCTTCTAGAATCTGCACTTCAAAAGTTAAGAAGTTTGCCACAGGTCACCGAAAGTGGGAAGGAATTAAAACATATGACGTCCGTCGTGCGAAACTGTGTTTATGTATTAAAGAATATCAAAGCGTCCGGATATTTGAATAATCCACAACTAACTCAAGAGATTCTGAGAAAATTAACACCAGTGCAGAGGGCACGTTATGGACAATACGCTATGAAAGCTGAAAAACATGAAGACTTGAGAATATCACCGAATTTAATGATAGTACTAGAATTTCTAAGTCATATATCACGAGAGTCGGCGTACTACTTGCCACTAAACATCGGCACCAATAGTACCGACACTTCGTCGAATCGCCGTAGTCGAGATACACATCGAGTTCACACTAGCGTCGAGATAACGGAGCAGCCGTCAATGTCGAGTTCGTGTGATAAGTGTGTGTTGTGTAATCAAAATCACTTATTGCCAAACTGTGAAGTGTTTAATAAATATCCCATAAACGAACGGTGGAACTTTGTTAAATCAAAAAAGTTGTGTTTTAAATGCGTCATAAAAGAACATTCACGTTATCAATGCGACGCTAAACGATGTGCGAAGTGTCGAGCTCCACATCACACGCTTCTTCACTACGTGAAGCCAGACAATGGCGGCAGCGGAGTCGCTACCGCCCAAGGACGAGGCGCGCCCGCCCAAACGCGAGTTACAGCCGCCCAAGCGCGAGTCGCGTCCGCCCAAACGCGAGGCGCGGCACCTCCACCCGCGAGCGGCACCGGTGTGTGGCAGCGTAACGGCGGTGCTGGTAGCGGGGATGGCAGCTTTACGCCCGCCCTCGGAACTGTGCCTGGCCATGCCGTGGGCGCAACCGCCGTATTGAGTGAGTCAGTAACGAGTTTAGGTGAGCGTTGTAGAAAAACTTTATTAAAAATTATGCCTGTGACTTTAACTATAGATAATATAGAACAATCATGTTATTGTCTCCTTGATGATGGGGCTACTATATCCCTGCTTGATAGTAGCTTATGCCCATATGTTAGTCGGCCGATATTTCCTTTGAAAATAATTAGTGCCTGTGGTAATATTGTAACAGATAACACATCATGTAAGGTAACTGCGCTAATTCGAGGACCTAATGGCTTATGTCATGAAATTGTATTGCGTACTATAAATAAGCTAGATTTACCACCACAAAATATGCCTGCCAAAATCATAGCCCAAAATGCCCACCTGAAAGATTTAGGTTTTAGCGAGTTAATGTGTGCTAAGCCATTAATTTTATTAGGACAAGATAATTGGGAATTTATTGTCAATCAGGAGATACGAAGAGGTAAATCTGGTCAACCAGTAGCATCACTTACCAAGTTAGGGTGGGTAGTGCATGGACCGATGGGTGTGTCTTCCGAGTCTGTATCTGAGTTTGTGAACTTTGTTACTGATGACCTATATGACCTTGTTAAACAACAGTTTGACCTAGAGTCTATTGGTATATCAGAAATATCCCGGAAAAATATTGAAACTGATCGTGCAAATAATATTCTTGATAATACCAGCCACCGAGTTGAGGGTGGTTGGGAGGTAGGGTTGCTCTGGAAACGTGATGAAGTACATTTACCTGACAATTTTGAATATGCTTGTAAACGGTTACATGGTGTAGAAAGTAGGATGGATAAAAATCCAGAATATGCATCTGCATACACACGCCAAATAGAAAGATTAATTTCTGAAAATTATGCTAAGAAGGTAAATGCTCCAATGAACGTCCATCCTGTATGGTGGTTACCCCACTTTGGTGTGACAAACCCGAACAAACCTGGTAAGCTTAGGTTGGTTTTTGATGCGGCTGCGAGGTGTCAGGGAGTTTGTCTCAATGATGTTTTACTGACAGGGCCGGACTTATTGAACTCACTACTGGGGGTATTATTCAAGTTTCGTTCAGGGCCAATAGCATTTACTGCGGACATAGCCGATATGTTCCTACGAGTGAAAATACGGAAAGAGGATCAGGGAGTGCAGCTTTTCCTTTGGAGAGGCTCAGATAGAGTGCGTGACCCTGAAATGTATGTGATGGATTCTATGGTTTTTGGAGCTAAATCATCACCGACTTCTGCTATTTATATATTAAATAAAAATGCCAGTGAGTACCAAACCTTATATCCGGAAGCTGTGAAAGCTATTCATGAAAAGCACTACATGGATGATTATTTGGATAGTGTAGAGTCAATAGATAAGGCACGCCATCTCATCAATGATGTCTCTAAAATACATACTGCAGGTGGTTTCACAATTAGGGGGTGGGTCACAAACTCAACTGAGCTGCGACAGGAGTTACCTTTTGTCGTCCCAGGTACTGTAAATTTTGATAAGTCTCCAAATAGCAGTGAACGTACTTTAGGTATGATTTGGAAACCAGAGTCTGATGATCTTGCATTTGATTTGTCATTTAAGAGGTTATCACCTGATGTTGTTGCTGGAAATGTTATCCCTACCAAACGAGATTTCTTGAAATTTATCATGAGTATATTTGATCCGTTAGGTTTCTTGTGCCCATACACAATCAAATCTAAAATATTACTACAGAAGGTATGGAGGTCTGGGATAGGATGGGATGAGCAACTAAAGGAATGCGAATTTAAAGAGTGGGAAAGATGGTTACAGGATATAAAACAATTGATTAATATTTCTGTGCCGCGGTGGTACGGATTGGTGTCAACTAGCTATGACCTTCACGTATTTGGAGATGCAAGTGAACTAGCTTATTCTTCGGTAGCATTTTTGGTTGGTCAGAATGCTCACGGTGTTCCCGCCGTTGCTATGGTTGCTGGTAAAGCTCGTGTCGCACCGTTACGGGTCATATCTGTGCCTCGATTAGAACTCCAAGCAGCAGTGTTAGCTTGTAGATTAGCTTGCACTGTAGAAAAAGAACAAGGCTTAACTATATGTCGCAAGTATTTGTGGTCTGATTCTAAAACCGTGTTGAAATGGATTCATTCTGATCCACGAGATTTTCAGAAATTTGTTTCTCACAGATTGGCTGAAATTGATAGAAAATCGAACACTGCTGACTGGCGCTGGGTTCCTTCCGCTGAAAATCCAGCTGATGAAGCAACTAAAATGCACTGGCCAACATGTTGTAAGTTGTGGTATACAGGCCCTGCATTTCTATATGGCCCAAAAGATCAATGGCCAGCAAATGAGTTTAATGATGCAAATGATGTGGACATTGAGCGTCTTGAAAAGGTTAATGTACTTAGGCATTGTGAGCCCTTGATAAATGTTGATAGATTTTCTTCTTGGATACGAGCTGTACGGACTACAGCTCAAGTTTTTGCATTTGTTGGTATATGTCGGAAAAAACAAGAATCTCTGACTGGAAATAATATGGTTGAAGCTGAAATATTGTTGCTGAAGCAATCGCAAGCAGATACTTTCTCTGAGGAATTAAGATCACTTAATACTGGGAGCATCCTACCTATAGGGAGTAAGATTCGAGATTTAGATCCCTTTGTGTATGATGGCTTACTCAGAGTCCGAGGACGCTTGAGTGCTGCACCAGATTTAACATTTGATGAAAAACATCCAATCATCCTTGATGGTCGTAATTATACTGCTCAGCTCTTGGTGTTGAGCTATCATAAACGTACTCACCATGCAAATAATGAAACTGTTATTAACTTGATAAGAGAAAAATTCTGGATTACCCAACTGAGGCGAACAGTTAAGGCTGTCGTATATAAATGTCAGCAATGTCGCATTCGACGTGCTCTACCGATGGCTCCTAAGATGAGTGATTTGCCCATAGCCAGACTTGAGAACACTAGAAGAGCATTTGTTCATTGTGGCATAGATTACTTTGGTCCCGTGGAAGTAGCAATAGGTAGGCGTCGTGAAAAAAGATGGGGTGTCATTTTTACATGCTTAGTAACTCGCGCGATACACATTGAGATAGCAGCCTCGCTTACAGCTGACTCTGCTATTATGGCGATTCGGCGTTTTGTGTCTCGTCGGGGTCAACCTGCTGTAATGTTTAGTGACAGGGGCACAAACTTTGTAAGTGCTGATGCTGAATTGAAAGCTGCATTGCGTCAGATAGAAAAGGACAAAATACAAGACTTTCTAGTAACGAAAGGTATTACATGGAAATTCAATGTGGCGGCCGGACCACACATGGGCGGCTGTTGGGAGAGACTCATCAGGTCAATCAAGAACGCTTTGAGAGTGGCACTGAAAGAGCGCGCCCCAAAAGAAGAGTTACTACTGACAGCTTTAGCTGAGATTGAAATGACCATAAACAGTAGGCCTCTGACTTATGTAGGTACTGATGTCAGTGATCCAATAGCATTGACTCCTAATCACCTTCTGTTAGGTACTGCTTCTGGTGCGTCATCCCTAGGTTCTTTTGAGCCCTCTGATTTAAATGGTAGGAAGTTGTGGAAGAGAGCGCAAGTTTTGGCAGATATATTCTGGAAACGGTGGCTTAGAGAATATATTCCCACTTTGCAGAGACGACAAAAATGGCATAATGCTGTTTCTCCTGTCAAAGTTGGAGACCCAGTTCTTATATTTGAAGACAATCAACCTAGGAATTACTGGCCAAGAGGCATTATTAGCGCAGTTCACCCTGGTAGTGATGGCCAAGTTAGGGTTGTAACTGTAAAAACTAACAAGGGCTATTTGAAAAGACCTGTTGTAAAAATTGCTGTGTTGCCTACGTGATTGTTTTGTGTTCAGGAACAAGGGGGTGGAAATGTAGGCAACGCAATCATTTTAAGCACTCTTTAGTTTGTATACATGATAATATTAGTTATAAATTTGAATTACACGCGCGATTGCGACCTTGGCTCTAATTGGCCGAAATCTCTCGGAAAGACTAGCGGAAGGAGCTCCGTGTCGCTAGTGTCGCGTGATGTTTGGTAGAACTAAATCTGTATGTTGTACTTCCTGTTTTGGTTTTTTAGTGTGTGTTAAGTCAGCCATTTTTTGTAACAATGTGAAAAACGAAATAAAAGATTCGAATTGGAAATTACGCAGTGTTTACTTTCTCGACGAGTTTAAGTTATTACGCTATTGAATCCCGCCCTGAAATTACTACAGTATGTTTCTTAGGTTGTATGTGGGTCTTCCTGTACAAGTCGCATTTTATTAACCAATCTTGTCGAAACTTGGTAAGCATGTTCTACTGTTTAATATAATTTTTTTGTCGTCAGCGATTGGGGGTATTTTTCAGTTTTTGAGTACGAAGTCTTAGAAGAATATTGCAGAAGCTTAGGTGCCATCCAGTTTTCTAAAAGTCTAACGGCACAGGTTATTTCTTTATGAGCCGAAATCAACGGCTTCCTTCGCACACCCTTGCAAGCCCACGATAATCGTGAGCGAGCTCGATACGGCATCGATGACGTCACCGATAACGCTCCTGTCGCGACCACAACGCTTGCGGATGGAAGGTGGGGTTAGCGCTCTTTGTGAGCTGCCTTTGTCAAAACGTCAAATAAGTATCTATATATAAATATCGCCCTCAAGACGAATCTAATGACGTATCATTTATCGAAATCGGTTGAGCCGTTGAGTAGTTACGAGCGGACATAGGAACAGACATACATACATACATGTCAAACATATAACCCTCCTTCTGGACAATGTTTCTTTTTTATCATTGTTTCATCTCAAAGTACTAAACATGTAATTTTTTTGATCAGTGTGTGTCTCTCACTATGGGCCTTATGTGTAAGCTCAAAGTCGCACAACACAAGCTATGGAGAGGGCTATGCTCGGGGTTTCTCAACGTGATCGAATCAAAATGAGGAGATCCGTAGACGAACTAAAGTCACCGACATATCCCAGAAGATAAGCCAGTTAAAGTGGTAGTGGGCAGGGCACATAGCACGCAAAACAGATGGCCGATGGGGCTGGAAGGTTCTGGAGTGGAGTCCACGGACCGGTAAGCGCAGCGTAGGTCGTCCACCGACACGGACAGACGACCTGATAAAGGTCGCGAGGCGACATTGGATGCAGGCCGTTTCCAATTGGTCCTTTTGGAAAATTATGGAGGAGGCTAATGTTTAGCAGTGGACGTCCTACGGCTGAGACGATTCATTATTAATAAATTCTTGCCATTATTACATACGCTAATATTAGAAATAATTCCTTGAAACAGGTCGAGCGATTTTTTTTGTTTACAAAGTGAGATTTGTTTTAATCGAATATATACGTTCACATTATATTGGTATTCGAATGTGTCAACCACCTATGGTTTAACCGAATATGTGTCGGTTGGTGGTTGGTCACAAAACATTAGTCGATTTATACTTAGTCAGTCACCGAAGTCGGCAAGTGTGTACCATTTGTGACCGAATACAGTCTAAGTAACCAATGCAAATCAGCCATGACCGGTCACAATTATTACGCCAGGACTATTTAGCAATTGGTGGTTGTATTAAATTAATTATTTTGAAAATTTTCAGTTAGAAAAACTTCGTTCTAACAGCGGAAAAGAGCAACAACATTATGCTGACATGGTGAGAGAGGCACAAGACCACGTCAGAGAATCTAACAGGTAGTGAACTAACTTCGACAAATTACACATATAAAAATTGTAGATATACAATCCTTTTATATCTCTATATACAAGCCACTTGGTCCGAGACATTCAAATAAAGCTGATATTGATTGATTTATGTCGAGCATAAAATGGGTTTTATGCACGAGTTATACACACAGCTGACTTTAAATGTGAGGAAATTAAATAGTAATATTTTTAGAAATATATTTTTTTTATTAAGGCTTTATACATAAGGGTATATTTGCTTATGCCAGTTTAAAAACCTAATTTTATCGCGAAATTTGATGAAGGTTTAGGTATCATTAAATAATGAATTATTAAATGATACTCTAATCTATAGGCATTATTAATGACCCAGTCAAGCTTCCTACATGAAATTAACTACAAACTGAACCTCTTTGAACAATTTTGTGCTTAAGTAGCAGACTTTTATGAACTAGAGCATAAACAACAGCCCTTTTAGTCTGCTTACATAAGCTTACAAGAACTTTATCGAGCATGAGAAGTAAAAAGGATTTTTGTATCCAATCGTTATTCGAAGCGCAACATTTTCTCATAGGTAAATTCTTATTCTGTGTGGGAGCGCTAAGTCCTGCACTGACGTCCCGCTTGGGGTGTATTGTGCATTTTCCCTACCAGTCGCTTTTGCCAGACCCGAGCCATCCCCACTCCTTAATGTGGTTAAGGAGTAATATTACATCAGGAGTATAACAAACGTCTCAATAATAGTTTAAAGAAATTGTCAGCAGTCTTTGTTGAATGTCGTATTGGAAGTATCCGGTTATTGGAACGAAGTTCCTTATCGCGCGTTGTGAAAGGGGGTAGACAGAAAAATTCTTACGAAAAGTTGTCACGACACTTTTTGCTATAGTAAGCTGTCTGTCTCTCTCTCTCTTATAGAAAGCAAGTGCGGCGACGCATGTTTCTCTGTCTGTCTCTCTCTCTCTTATAGAAAGCAAGCCAGATGTTGTAATCGTAGCAAGTGGCGCCATTTAGTTCCGTAAATTTATACTAGAAGGCGACTCAGGTAAAGTTAGCTCGCGGAGGCATTTCATTCACTGGATGTAATATGTAATTTTGAGAAATATATAGCAGTCCGACCGAGCCGATCTAGGAGTGGAGATCGCTGGAAAGATGGCTGCTTCTGTTGAAAAATGTGCACAATTATTTAAAATTATTGGGAGTCTGAAAGAATATTTTTGTTTTTCTGAGCCTTATCTGGGATTATTTGTAAGTGAGTTGGCTATTATACGGAAGTTTAATGCGTAGATTTCTTATTAATTAATCTTGATAAAAAAACTTGGTTTCGTTTCTTTTAGTAAGTAATTTTTTTCTTGTTGCTTGTAAATAGTTATATATTATATTTTTATTATTGGTAAAAGCGATTAAGATCAGGAGGATCACTCCACTGATCCTGAACTGGATCAGTGGAGTGATCCTCCTGATCTTGGTTCGGAATCAGATAATACAGATAGCACGTTGGTTAGTCTTTCTACAGGAGCTAGGAAGCGTCAACGTGATCCTAGTGCTCAGGATGACTTAATTCCTAATAAAAAAAAAATCAGCCCTTCAACTTCGACGCAACATTTCTATATTGTCCCCCAGTTTGACGTAAAAGATCTTCATTATGATCAGACGGATTTGGGCCCCTATGTGGTCCACTTAACAAGGAATATCGCTGATCCTGCTTCTGGTTATACTTTAAGAGTCTTAAAGGTAGCTCAACTTCTTTTCAAAAATAAAGTTACAGGCATTTGTTCGGATGGAATAAAATTGATAGGTCGAAATAAAGTTGCGCTTCAATTCAAAACGTGGGATGAGGCTAACAAGTTTTTGGAATGTGAATTTCTGTCTGCTTATGATTTTCATGCTCAAATTCCGACTTATAACGTAACGCGCACGGGTATTATTAAGGGCATTCCAGTGGATTGGTCCATGGAGGAGTTGGTTAATGCACTTGAATGCCCTTCTGGCTGTGGGCCGGTTTTAAAGGCAAGGAGATTAAATAGAAAAACATTTATTGAAAACAAGCCAGTATGGATTCCGACTCAAACGGTTGCAGTGACGTTCAAAAGTACATTTCTTCCAAAGAAAATTTTCTGTTTTAATGCTGCCATTAATGTGGATAAATATCAATTGCCTTTAATTCAATGCTTGTCCTGCTGTAGATTTGGTCATACTCAAAATTTTTGTCGATCTAAACCGCGTTGTTTTAAATGTGCACAACCTCATTCGGGCTCTACCTGTCAGGTAATTGATTCTTCTTGCCTATTCTGTTCAGGCAATCATTTTGCTACAGACAAGGTTTGCCCTGAGCATAATAGACAAAAGATAATTAAAAACATTGTTTCGGAGGAAAGCATATCATATATGGAGGCGCGGGTTCCATCCATCAATCGTCGTCTGTATGCGGATATAGTCAAATTTACGCCAAGTCCTCCGTCTCCTATTATTGAAAAGGCCCAAACGCAATCTGCTCCTGTCTCCTATAAAAAAACTGTGTCTGTGCCTCGAAGCTGCCCTGCGTCAGTTTGCAAATCTTACGATAAAGTAGCTCATAATGCAATTATTGCATCTCCTTCATCAACTATGACTAATGGTTGTGCATTAAATTCTGAAAGATCTTCTCAAAATGAAAACCTTTTGGAATTAATATCTTGTACTTTGTTAAATATGATTTCAAAATTTGATGAAATGCCACTACCGAACAATATTCTGCAGATTTTACAAAAAATCTCTTATGTCGTAAATTCTCAACATGGATCAGATTCTACAATGGAATGTGAGGAGCGCCATATCAAAGAAATGTGAGCTTATTTACTTGATTAATAAATATAAACCCGTTGTTGCGGCTATCTCGGAGACATGGCTGAAGCCAGGTTCTAATTTTAGGTTACCTGGCTACGCCTGTTTTCGGGATGATCGTGACGATGGGTGGGGAGGTAGCGCCATCTTGGTTAAAAAAACTATGCCCTATTCTTTACTCTCACTTCCTCCTCACAGTAGTAGATTTAATGCTGTTGCTGTGAGATCTTTTGATACATCTATTTTATCAATTTATATTCCTCATCCTAATGCTTCTATAATTTCTGAACTCTCACTCATTTTTTCCTCTCTTCCTCCTCCGCTCATCGTTCTTGGTGATTTCAATTGTCATCACCCAATGTGGGGTTCTCGTGCTCCTGACTCATTTTCACCTTACCTACTTGATCTCATTGACGATTTCAATTTATGCATTTTAAATGATGCATACTCTCTATACTGACTCGTCAGGTTTCCCCCCTTCAAAATCCTAGTGCTGTAGATTTATCTTTAACTTCTGCTTCTCTATCCTCCAAATTGTTTTGGTCTGTCCTTCCTAACTCTCATGGAAGCGATCATTTCCCTATTCTAATCTCCTCTTCCTCACAATGTCTAGCTCCTTTTAGTTTACCTCCTCTTTTAAAATATAGACTTAATAGTGCTGATTGGGATACATTTTCTTCCACTCTTGATTCTAAGGTATCTTCTTTACCTCCTATTAATGAGTTTAATTACTTAAATTTATATACAGAATTAGTAAATGCCATTATTGCATCTGCAGACTCTACTATTCCCATAAAGAAGCCTCGATCTAATATCCCTCTACCTCCTTGGTGGGATTCTGAATGTACTAGTGTTACCAAAGAGCGAAATGAGGCAGAAACATACTTTTCTGAAAATATTACTTATGAAATTTTATTCTATTTAAAAAGGTTTTGGCAAGGTCTAGAAGACTTCTTTCTAAGAAAAAAAAAATTGGCTGGTCAAAATATTGCGAAAGTCTTTCTCCTCGCTCTCCTTCCTACCTTATATGGAAAAAAATCAAATCGTTTCGAAATTCCAAAAACGACTGTCGTGATTTGTCATCTAATGACATATAATGGCTAGAAGCTTTTTCTGACCAGTTAGCTCCTCCTTTCGTTCCTCCTAAAGAATATTTTACTTGTTTTTCAAGTTCTGGGATCTCTAGTGTTCCTATGGATGACTTGTTTTCATTTGATGAACTTTCAGCTGCCTTAGATCACCTTAAAGACTCTTCTCCAGGCTTGGATGGAATTCCATATTCATTCATTTGTCGGTCATCTTTGAATACCAAAAAATATTTGTTAAATATCATTAATAACATATATACAAATTGTAACTTTCCTGATGTTTGGAAACATCAATTATTCATCCCAATTTTGAAACTTGGCAAAAATCCTTCAAACCCGTCTTCGTATAGACCTATTGCTCTATCATCTGTTATGGTAAAAATCTTTGAAAATCTTTTAAAAAACAGGTTAGAGTGGTTGTTAGAACATCGTCAAATTTTATCGAAGTCTCAATTTAACTTTAGAAAAGGATTTGGCACTATTCATAGTTTAGGTGTTTTTACCACTGATATTCGCATTGCTTTTTCTAAGAATGATCATTTGATTGGCGTCTTTTTAGATATTACGGGTGCTTACGACAATGTGCAACTCCCTATCCTAAAACAAAAAATGCTTCAGTTAAATCTTCCTCAACGGATGACTTATGTCATTTTTAATCTCTTGTTAGGTAGACTAATATCGGTAAGATATCAAAATTCTCTGTTATCCCCAAAAATGGTATGGAAAGGTCTTCCTCAAGGATCAGTGCTGAGTCCACTACTTTATAGCTTATACATATATGACCTTCATCACAGTGTTGACTCATTTTGTGAAATCCTTGAGTATGCTGATGACATAGCTCTTTATTATTCTTCTAAAACTTTTTCGGAGTCAGTTTCTCGACTAAACTCTGCTCTCCATTATCTAAATATCTGGCTAGTAGATCATGGGCTTTCTTTAGCTTCAGAGAAAAGTAATGTTGTAGTATTCTCTAGAAAGCGGTCTATCCCTAATGTTCAAATTTTCGTTAATGATCATTGCCTTATGGTTAAGAATCAAGCGAAATTTCTCGGTCTTATATTAGACTCAAGACTAACTGGTTCTCCTCACATAGAGTATATAAAAAATAAATGTGAAAAAAATGTGAATATTCTCCGAGCACTCTCAGGGGTTTGGTGGGGTGCTCATCCTTTTTGTCAAAAAATACTATACAATGCAATTATTAGAAGTCATTTTGATTACGCTACTTTTCTGTTAGAACCTTGCAGTAAACTTTCTTTGAGATTATTTGATTTATTGCAATACAAATGTCTTCGGATTATATCTGGGGCCATGAAATCTTCTCCTATCAATGCTCTTCAAGTTGAATGCGTAGAGCCCCCTCTTTATCTTCGTCGTCAGTATCTTTCTGATCGTTTTTTTTTTCATGCTGCTCAATTTTCTAATCATCCAATTTTACAGAAGTTAATTTGTCTTAGTAATTTAGTTTCATCCTCTCGTTATTGGCGTCACAAGGATCCTCCATGTATTTTGAATTCACACAACAAATTACTTAATTTGTCTCACACTATTTATCAATTTACTACACAACCCATTTTTACTGTGCCCTATGAGTGTTTAGTTTTCAGACCTAATATTATTTTAAATTTTGACGTTGATAAGAACTCTCCTGGTGCGGATAAAAAGTTTCTTGATATTTTAGATCGTTCTTGGGCAGGTTGGCTTTCGGTTTTTACGGACGCGTCTAGGTTAACGAGTAATGGTTATGTCGGAGCAGCTGTTTGGATACCTAGGTATCGTATTATACTTAACTTTAAATGTTCGTCTAGTTTATCTGTTTATTCAGGTGAATCAGTGGCAATTTTAGAAGCTGTTAAATATGTCGAATCTTATAAATTAAATAAATGCATCATATTTTCGGATTCTCTTAGTTGTTTACAGGACATTTATAAATTTCCATTTCGTGCGAAAGATATGTTACACACTAATTTGAAAATTAGAGAAATTCTTTATAGATGTTATTTAGCTGGTATCGAAGTAGTTTTAGCTTGGATACCAGGCCATAGCGGCATTAAAGGTAATGAAATTGCAGATAATTTTGCTAAGCAGGCTACTGATTTAGGGCTGGAATCATACTGCAACTGTTTTTCTCGCGATTTACGTAACTCTACAAAAGTGCAGTTAAATGATAAATGGTCGAATATTTGGAATCGAACAAGAATGATCAAAGGTAGGCATTTTGGCTTAATTCAGCCCACCATACCTTCAAAACCTTGGTTTTTTAAGTTTAAAAATGCTGAGAAATGGGTCACTTCCACCGTAATTCGTTTGCGCTTAGGTCACGTTTGTTCTCCCGTGTTTCTTGCTAAAATCAGGGTCAGGGATCATTCGCTTTGTGAGTGTGGCCTAGATGACGGTACTTTAAATCACATTTTCTTTTCATGTCCTAAGTTAAATTCTTCTTTGTATGATAAACTTAATTCTGATATCGCTAGACCCACTGATATTAACTCTCTTTTATCGCTTGTTTTCACACCATTTATTTATATGTTATGTAATTTTATTAAAACCAATAATATACGTTTGTAAAAGCGAAACCAGTTTTTAATACTTTTGATATTCATATTACTTTCATTTGATTCCGTACCGTACAATGGTCACTCCTTCAGGGTTGGGGGAGTACAAGGGCAAAATATCCGCCAAAACATGACACTGGCAGAGTAACGTCTTTCCACGTTAAAAAGCCACATAAGAAGAAGAAGAAGAAGAGAAATATATATTTTTGAACACTTCCCATACGCAGAAAGGAGTTCTATTAACGTAACCCTATACGCGCGAATATCGGAACCTATTATTGGAATATTTACCATGGTTTTGTATTTTTAGCATTATTTTTTCTGATGAGGAACTTCGTTCCATCCGGGTGTCCCTTGACACCTCTCAAGTTTTTTGTAGCGTACTGAAAAGCACCGATACACGTATTGCTTTCAATAAATAAACGTTTTCTGATCAAGTTATGTAAATTAGTTTTGTTATCAAAACTGACGTGCTTTTTACTCATTTTAGAAAAAATACGGGATCACTTACGTAGGAATTGTCAGTATAGATCCTACTATAGTTTCAACCACATCCGGTGGTTACTTACAAGTGCCTATTAAGGACGCCCGCATCTTTGAATTCTCACTTAGCACTCAACATCTTGCTTAGTGTTTTAATAGTAGTTGCATTTTGCAGACCTTTGTGTTCCCACTGCTGGGGCTCAAGCCTTTCTCTCAGAGAGAGGAGTCGGGGCATAATCCCCACGCGGGCCCAGTGCGGCTTAGGGGACAGGCTAGTTATCAACCCATGTCGAAGTTTTCAGGCCGCCCAAGAGCCTTCGACATCGACCTAATACTGTTGTCCTAAAACAAGCAACTGGAACCAACGGCGTAACGTGCTCTACGAAGTACGGAAGCGCTCAGTTGAATAATGCCACTAGCGGTCACCCATCCAAATCCTGACCTCAGAAAGTGTTGCTTAACATTGTTGATCAGTTATGATTACCAAGTCAAGCTCCGCTGCGAGCGCTTTAATGGAATAGAATAGAATATATATGTTCAGGCGTTATTATTCTTTTAATATATTGTCATTCACAAGCTTCGATTCCAACGAGCAGTGGAAAAATTAACAAACGAGGGTAGTGGCTGGATCTAACAACGGCGCTCGTCTAGCTCAATGGTTTTAGGGTAAGTGATTGGCTTTTATTGGATGAATTTTAACCCTGAACAATAAACCTAACCAGGGAAAATCAGGGCTAGGCTGCTCACTGGGCCGATCGAAGGAATAGAATATATTATAGTACCTAGTTCTCGCGAACAATATATTTAGTCCAGATCATCACACAACATAACAATAAATAAAATGGTAAAGGTAACAAAGTCATTATTACTAAACCTGAAAAACAAAACAGTTTTTTTTTTTTTTATTCTTAAATTTTTAAGGGAGTTTTGTCATCATTTTGACAATGTCACCCCCGTAAAGCAAATTTACATGATATGACCAACTAGGTACTATGGCATCATCTAAAAATATATAAATAAAAAAAGTTTTTGAAATATTGTGTGATGTCGGGAATGAGACATGCCTCAGCATATGCTAGGGTTGGAAACCTTAGCGCTGGTTTTCAGTCGGAACTCATGGCCGACTTCACGAACGCCGTGTAACAAATAATAGAACTTATTTCCATTACTTTCGCAGGAAACTAAAGGAAGCCCGCAAAGATGTGGCGTCAGCGCGCGAAGAGAAAGATATATTGTCGACGGAACAACAGCAACTGTTGCGAGAGAAAACTAAACTAGAGCTTGGTATCAAAGACTTGACCGACGACGTTGATGGCGACAACAAATCCAAGGTAAAGGTGACTTTATTACTCTCGGAACAAAGCTAATAATGCTACTGGCAAATAACGGCAATTTGTGAAACAAGACGCTTCCAACGTCACCACATTTGTCAAATTATGATAAGTAGTTTAGAAGTTATAACAGATGAACATACATACATATACACGTACCGGTCAAAAACATAACCCACCGTTTTGCTTCGCAGTAGTCGGGTAAAAGCTATAAACTAAGACTAAAGATCAAGGAGTTGCTGTCTGTGGTGATAGTTATTGATATAATGGCATTATTTTTTAATGTGAAATACTGGCAACGCACGTAAATAACTCTGATTGTTTCAACCACATTAGTTGGTCGTTTTCAAGGACTGCCTTATTTACGTGATTGTTCCTTAATAAAAATGTGTATAAATCACGTAAACAAGTTCACGCGGTGGAGTTATCAACCAAAACTTTAAAAATATAAAAGAAGATCATAACTGAGAAATAACATTGAAATAGGAAATCGATAAGCGAATATTCTAAATACTTAGTTTGATTATTTTTTGTCAAAATAATCTTATAAAATTGAGTTCAAGTAGAAAAAAAACAAGTACTCGCGGCGGAACTATCAACCAAGACTAATAATATAAAAGTAGATTTTAACTGAGAAATAACATTGATATAGGAAACCATTAATCGAAAAGCGAATATTCTAACACTTAAGTTTGATTATTTATTGTTAAAATAATATTTATATAATTGAGTTCACGTCGATAAAAACTAGTTCACGCGGCGGAACTATCAACTAAAACTCTATTATAATAGTAGAAATGCATCGATGGTGTAATTGAAAAAAAAACAATTGCGGGTAGTTGGAAAAGATGCCTGCCGTTTCTAAAGACGATACCGCCATATCTGCACTTGACCCGCGGTCGACTCAACTTGTCTCAAATGTCGAGGTTGAAAAAAAACTTTGTTGTTAATTTACGCCTGAATATATCCCACAGCGTGCAAAAATACGTTACGATCTCCAAACAAGTAATATTTTTGTATTGACATTCTCGTGAGTTTGACACATATTAAACTATTATAACCGCCGAGAGCTCGCAGACGCTGCGCACTCTCCCTGAAGATGAGCATATGATATGCTCGAAACCCGGCGAGACTTATTTGGTCCCTAACGTGAGTGTTTAGCAGGTTTAATAGTTTAAGTAATGTTTTATAGGAAAGAGCGGAAGCAGAACTCGACAGATTACGCCAACAAATAGCGGAAAAAGAACGCGAATTAGAAGAACTGAAGCCTAAATACGAAGAGATGAAGGCTCGTGAAGAAGAATGCACCAGAGCTTTGGCACTAAACCAACAGAAAAGGCAGGAGTTATACGCTAAACAAGGGAGAGGCACGCAGTTCACCTCCAAACATGACAGGGACAAGTGGATAGAAAAGGAATTGAAGTAAGTACTGAAACTCTACAAATTATAAGCTATACAATATAAATCTGTATTCTTTTCTATTCTATACAAATCAAATAATTTATTCTGTATAGGCCTATGGGGGCACTTAAAAATTGTCATTTTACCTTTATTTTTTCTACCTCATAACTTTCGACTGGGTGAACCGATTCTCAAAATTCTTTTTTTATTTTGATTTTCTAAAAAAAAAAAGAATGAAAGCTGGTGCTTCCCGTGTGGTCCCAATTAAATTTCATCAAATTCGGTTCAGTATTTTTGAGTTACACTCCAATGACTGAATAGAATGGAACTCGGTATTCAAATTTTTCAATTATATTTAATGTTCGCTCATGTATCTATTAATAGACTAAACTAGATATAAATATGTTATTAAAATGATTAGCTTGTAATAATAATACTTTCAATTCGTGAATTTAAAAATTACCTAGAAATGCTACTGGAAAGGGAAATCAAAATTAATGTACTTTTCGCGATATATCCTGTTTTGTGAATTTATACTTACTTACTATTGTAAATTTAAAAAAACAGTTATTTAAGTAATTAAATAATGAATTTGTTTATGTCGATAAAAGTATGTATTATTGCTTTTCTTAGAATTACTAAAATCAAAAGATTGTGTGTTATTTTATGTTTTTCAAGAAGCAAGCAAGCAAGCAGTTCACTTCTTAACTTTAAAGGGACTGTATTAAAATGTAGCAGTAGTTCATTAGCAATAGAACTCTTTGTGAATGAGTTTGTCTGGGGAAGGACTACCACCATACCTATTTTCTAGCATTAATTTTTGCATTACTGTGTGGTTTGAAGGGCGTGGGTGCGGCGAAATACAGGCACATGAGACAACATCTGAATGTCTCAGGGTTATGGGCGCAGTGCAGTTCCTCACTTGTGACGTAATGCATCTGTTCTAGGGCAGAGGTTACCATTTAACACGAGATGGGCCGTCTCCTACTAACGTGAAATAAAATAAATGTTTTTTTGCCCTCTTTTGGCACGAATAAATATTTGGAACATGTTTTATCAAGTCACAGATTATCATTGTCATTAAGCTCCATCCATATTGTTACTCTTAATCGAATAACAAGTTAAGCAACGCTTGCTACGGTCAGGAGTTGGATGAGTGACCGCTAGTGGCATTGTTCAACTGAGCGCTTCATGGTACGGAGGGCACGTTAAGACATCGGTCTCGGTTGTTTGTCTTAGCACAACAGTCGCAAGGCTATGTTGGAGGCCTTCGGTAGCCTGAAAACTTCAACATGGGCTGGCCACTAGCCTATCCACCAATCCGCACTGGGTCCGCGTGGTGTATTATAGCCAAACTCCTCTCTGAGAGGAAGGCTCGAGTCCCAGCAGTGGGAACATAAAAAACTGATTACGTTACGTATATTTACAGATCTCTAAACAAACAAATAAAAGACAAAAAGGACCACGAAGTAAAGCTGCGTGACGACTTAAATCGCGACGCGAAGAAACTCACCGAGTTAGAAAAGAGGATAGAAGAGACCACCAAAGAAATGGAGCGCCAAAGAGTGGCCATCGACGAACACAATAAACAGTATTACGAGTGTAAAAAGAGGAAGGACCAAGAGCAAAGTGCCAGGAAGTAAGTATGTTCAGATTTCTAATTTGTGTTACCCGGGTTCTTTATATATATTTTTTATTCTTTTCTACTTGAAGTCTTTAAGGTAAGAATGAATAGGTTCTCCTACAATGCGTCATCGAGTAAAATAGTTGTCAAATGGGAACCTTGAAAGTGATAAAATAGTTCAAATCACCTTGCAAGGTGCCACTACAATAATTCATATGAATAAAATAAGCTTCTATTTATTTATATTTATTTCTATTACAGTAGTATTTAACAGAAGTCTTTAAAATAGTTTCCTCATGCATCCACAACTTAATTTTACAATCTTTGACTAAATAATATGTTTGTAACACTGAGCATACGGACTTACAAACATTAATAGTCCATCTCAGTTAAACTAAAGGCTATATCATAATATATTTTCTACCGACTTCCAAAAAGGAGGAGGTGCTCAATTCGACTGGTTTTTTTAATGTTTGTTACCTCATAACTTTTGACTGGGTGAACCGATTCTCAAAATTCTTTTTTGTTTGAAAGCTGGCGCTTCCTATGTGGTCCCATTTAAATTTCATCAAATTCGGTTCAGTATTTTTTAGTTACACTCCAATGACTGAATAGAATGGAAGTCGGTTTACACATTTTTCAAATTGTACTTGTTTGTTATCAGTTTGTTATATTTAAATATAATAGGTGCACCTTGAAGTTACACCTGCATGGGGATATGATGAAAAGTACCCTATATGTGAGTCCAGCGCCACATCTACCTCACCAAGTTTCACCAAAATTGGTCTAGCAGTTTGATTATGAAGAAATAACAAACACACTCCAAACTTTTGCCATTATAATAAATTTTTTTTAGTGAACTCTGGCGTAAAGAAACATCATTGACCCAGAATTTATCATCTCTCAAAGAAGACTTGGCTAAGGCTGACCAAGCACTTCGCTCTATGGCTGGAAAGGTATGTCAAATTTTATCTAAACTCTTTATCATTGATGATGACGGCCACGCGTAGTTGGTAGTGACCCTGTCTTGAAAGCGACAGATCCTAGTTTCTATCCCTTGTTGGGAAAAAAAAACATTTGTTTGTATGAACAGAAATTAGTGTACTCGGATTTTGTATGTTCGTTATGTGTATTCATGCCTCCTGCAAGACAAGTCTAGTGCGGAGGTATGATTCAGTAAAAGTTTTATTTAAGTTCTAAAAATATAGCCATTCATGCTATTTTGTCGCAATTTTAGAGAGAAAAATACACATCCTCGGACGGGATTTGAACCCGCGTCTTCCGACAATCCGTGTCAGACGCCATGACCGCTAGGCCATGACGGCATACCATCTGATTATAAAATTTCAACGCTACTACTGATTTTAGCATTCATTTGAGAAAGTCCAAGGACAAGAATTTTTCTCTCTACAATTGCAATGTTTGGCATCGCTTAGAAGGCGTTAGTGCAAATATCATACAGTAGACGGACGGGGGAACGGAGGAGGCAGTTCGCAAGCCTCCTCCCTCCTCTTTAGTGGGGTCACTGGCGGAGAGTCGGGGGGCTCTTCGCCGGCTTACACGGCCCTACACGTCTAGGGGATGACCTTGGTGAGCAAGATCATCCCTTCACAGGCGCTGAGGCCTGGTTAAGATCAATCCGGGCCTACCGCTGGGGCGAGATGGTGAATGCTAGCGCAACCCTATCTCGCCCCATCTGGCGGAGGACTGCTCACGGGGGGGTTTTAGTGGGTCTGAGCCCCACATACCCCCTTCCGTTAACCCCCGTAGCGGAAGGGAAGTGGAAAGCATTTGCCCCCCTCAAAAAAAAATATACAGTAAAATAGTACATTTTGATACAAGTGTGGAATGTTAATCATCACACACGAGGCGATAAGAGATCCGAGTGTGTAACGACCAACATCCCACACGCGTATCATACGACGTTTTTCCATTACACATGCGAGGAAATAACAGACTTTTATTATTATCGTAAACTTTTAATTAAAGAATACAATAAAGCTAATATTTTCATATTTATTATGAATGAGCGACTGAGCGACTTCGTTCGCGTGGTTGGCTCGGTCTTCGGCCTCGCCATAACCTCCCATCGTTTCTTAGTTTTTTAAATGAAAGAACCTTTTACAAAGTATTAGAAAATATCATATGACAACAAGATGAATGAAATCGGTAAAGCCATTCTCAAGTTATAGCGTGACGAAGAGAAATAGGGGTTCATTTTATATATATAGATTATGAAAATTTTTATAAGATTCAATATTTTTATTCATATTTAATACAATATTATTCATTTATTGAAAATGTGTACTATATTTAGCTATGCACATAAAAACTCTTTGTTAGTATTAACTGGTCAAGCTAAATAAAGTTGTTTAAAAATAAAGTATTACTCGGGTAAACTACTTCATCTACATGCATATAACTTGCAACGCGATACTAATTTAATATATTTGGGATAATTATATAACATACTTGTGCTATAAGGGTATACTAAAATGGACATCTGTTTAAAATCATGAATTCCGAGCCTAAAAACGATGTAATAAGAGCCACTTTACGAGCATGTGTGATGAAAATACTATATTGTTGTTTGGTGTAACCGTTTATTGTTGTGGATATAAAGATAGTTTTCCTTTGCAGCCAATCCTAAACGGAAGAGACAGTGTCCGTAAAGTCCTAGAAACATTCCATGAGAGAGGCGGAGAGTGGGCTAAAATAGCGACGCAGTATTACGGACCTGTCATTGAGAACTTCACATGTGACAAGACCATTTACACCGCTGTTGAGGTATTTGAATTGCACATTTTACCGCTTCGATTTAGTAGTATGTTTATTGTAATTTTTAACCGACTTCAAAAAAGGAGGAGGTTATTATGTTCGATTGTATGTATATTTTTGTGTATGTTAGCCGATTTCTCCCCCATTTGTGGACCGATTCACAAAATACTTTTTTTGGTTGGTAGAGTATACTTCCGAGTTGGTCCCATTTAAATTTCATCAAATTCAGGTTAGCAGTTTTTGAGAGCAGACTCCAAAAACTGAAAAGTGTGCCTATCTTGATGATATCATTATTGACGGTGAATGACAATCGATCCCGTAAGTAACAAGGGTCACTAAAAATGGTGAAAAAAGTGTGAAATAATTTGTCAAAATCGGTACCATGCGCACAATATTATAATAATGGGTACGTACTTTCGAACTATCGTGGTACCGACTTCAAACTAGTACTGAACGCAGAAACTCGAAATCCCAAAGCGGTGCGCCCAACACTACATCAAGGCCAAGCGAGTAAAGCCGCTGGCGGGTCAGCTAGTACATTTATTCAAGCCATGCGCCGTCATGAAAACCTCTTCTTTTGTTAATTAGAGTAAGAAACAGGATGTTAGAGGTTAATTATAACTAGGATAGTTCTTATTCTGTTAGTACTACAATTCACATTTGTGTAACACTTAGAATGACAATTCTAAAAATATGATTATTCCATTCAACTGTGGGTAGTTTTAGATCAGTTTAGAGAGCTCCAAGATACATGACGACTAAATTTGCCCTAAACATAATCACAATTGAACACAAATGTCAAAGGACAATGACCAAATCACTATGGGAAGTGGCGCATTTATTTTTTTACCACGGCCATCTTTGAAACTTTGGGGTGAGTTGGGAAAAATTGACACAAAAAATAATGTACGAACGATTTTTTTATATATGCAGTCTGAGATGAGATATAACACCTCGAGTTATGAGTAAAAAACTTAATAATAGTCATCATGTCGTCTAAGTAAATGAAAATGCATTTTTAAAATATATATACATTAATACATATTTTATGGCGCAGTCGGGTTTGTTTATAATATATACATACCTATATATACATATATGTATATATATATACCTTATAATAATAATGATAATAGAAAAAAGGGCCTTGTAACCTGCTCAGGCGCAGTTGTAAGCAATCCTAGGCCTGTGATTGGCCGGACTCGCTGAGAGGGTTTACCCTTCTGTATCGGGTTGATGCGGCAGCGATGCGACAGGGATAGACATTATAATAATACTAAAAATTGAGTTATAAATACTAGTCACATGTTAATAAAAACGGAATTTTAATTGTTTTCAAATCTGTATAACGCATTTCAGACTGATGTTAGGTTATACAATCATATAATAACTTTTGCTTATTATATTATATTACACTCAATAACCTAAGTTTAGTTGAGGGCCGCGGTAAAAAAAAATTGCGCCAATTTTGGTCATTTGCTTTTAAGATTCACAAGTGTTACACGAATTTGGATTTTAGCATAAATGTGGAACTACCACAATTTACTAAAAATAGTTTTACTTCGCTAGTTTAGTTTGGTGTTTCTGAACAAGCGAAATGCTAGCTTGTCAATATATTTTTTTTACCAAAAAACGGAACCGACTTCAACACCAAACAGTATGAAACAACTTTGAATTGAGTTTGAAAACATTTGAACTGAGCTTTATCATGCTACTTCAGGCACGATGAGGCCAATTATACTATCTCTGAGAAGCTGCCTAATGTCTCAATAGTAGGAACATAATTACTGATTATATCCTACTATCCTCGGACAGCTCAAACATTTGTGTACATGAACATGTCTGCTTGACCTGTGTCTGGGCAAAGCGCTTAGAGGGCATGCCCCCCAGTAAGTAAAACGACTTCGCGTCAAATAGGATACAAAAGTGGAAGAGGTGGTGCGGTGGGGGCAGACGACGCTGCCCGGTGATCATTACGTGAGTGCCGGCAGAGCGGTCGGGGTTGGCAGTTTTTAGATATCATTGTTTTCTGTTGAGTAGGCAGACTACCAACAAAAAAGATCGATCGTGGATTTGTTCCTAGATTTCGATATTGACATCCCTACACGCATCTTGCACCAAACCTGCGTGAGTCAACACTAGTAGGGAAGATATTTACTTACTTTGATCTGGGTGTATATATGTAAATAAGTAGGTATATGAGTTCATCAGGTTACCATAGTACATGCTATGCCTAGTATGGGACTTGAATAGATTGTGTAGATGTTGCCCTATATTATATTATATATTATACTTACTATTTACGCCTAGTTGTAATTGCTGCCCTCGTATCTTATAACTTAACTTGTGCTCGGTTAGCAGTTGCTGACTTCCCAATATTATAAATCTCTATAGTACAAATAAACAATTGATATCTGCAGGTGACAGCAGGTAACCGCTTATTCCACCACATCGTAGAATCGGACACAGTGGGCACAAAGATCTTGAAGGAGATGAATCGGCAAAGCTTGCCCGGTGAAGTGACTTTCATGCCGCTCAACCGACTGCAAGTCAGAGATATGGTGTACCCTAATGATAATGTAAGTATTTTTACTACTATCGATAGGGTAGTTTTTGACGGTTAGTGATAATGTGGTTGTCATGTTGAAAAAAACATCATAAGTTAGTAATTATACATGTAATGAGCTCTGTAGCATCCCATTCCGAGAGAAAGTCTGATCATATCGAAATACCGTCCACTTAGCTAACCTTATTAAAAGAAAGAAGGTTGTAAGTACCCACATTGATCGACAACAGTGGTCGTAGCACCTATATAGCATGCAGATTTTATACAAAATAGACAGAACATACCTAGATAGATTTAGAATAGTTTAATAGATAAAGTTGATCAAATAAGATTTTCCATTAAAATGAAATGAAATCGTTTATTTTGTATAGGCCTATGGGGGCACTTACAAATTGTCATATTACATTTATTATTTCTTAAATCGACAACCGGATTGGAACGCGACGACGTGTGAGAAGATCCGGCAATAAACTCAGCGGGCTTGTCTTTTTACATTTTTGTATCGGTAATTTCTTAATGTATGTAACAATGTTTATTTTTAGCTCAAGTGTGTTGCCTTACAAAAGAGACCATAATAATGCTATCAGTAGGGCAAGACACGCTACACTCTGACATGGTAATACACGAGTAGGTAGATCCTGGATTGATTAGTCCGTTCAAGTAATCAGTCAAATAATTAGGTCCGTCATTAAATCACATTCTAGTAATGAGGTCGATCCATTACTACAACTTTCTAAGGAGATGCAGAGGAAAACACACAAACAACGGTTAAAGGTTCTGTTCACTTTGCATACACTCGTGCACCATTAAGAACAGTTAACGGTTAATATTCCACCACAATTACACCTTATAACTCGAAGAAAGAAATCTCGGACTTTTCCAAAACGGTTTGATAACTGTGAAGCTTTAGGTATTGTTGTTTTTCTGGGTAGCTCACTCAGTAAACATTTGTTACTCCATGGCCCCATTTCATAAAGCTACAAGTAACAATTATATTTAAATAAAATAGCAGAATTGCCCTAAAGTGGCAACAAATACAATATTATATTGTACAAAATCTCCTATGTGAAACACTTCTTCTGAATAATTTTGCCTCTTTAAGCCAATTCTGCTATTTTATTTAACAATATTGTTACTTGCTTTATGAAACGGGTCCCAGACTGTGTAGACTCCAGACACAAAATATGGCACCTTTCTTTTTTTTCTCAGAATGCAATAGCTATGGTGCAAAAGCTGAAGTACGACGCGAAGTACGCAAAAGCGATGAAGTATATATTCGGAAAAACGCTAATTTGCAGAAATTTGGAATGCGCTACCGAGCTGGGAAAACAATTCCATTTGGATTGTGTCACTCTGGAAGGTGATCAGGTAAGTCGTCCTCTATTCACAGATAATAAATACTTGCAAAATAAATAAAATAAATGCGTCACCTGCGAGGTTATGGATGATGTTGAAGATGTTTTTTTTTTATTTTCTACCGACTTCCAAAAAGGAGGAGGTAGTCAATTCTACTTTTTTTAATGTTTGTTACCTCATAAGTTTCGGCTGGGTGAACCGATTAGCAAAATTATTTTTTGTTTGAAAGCTGGTGCTTCCCGTGTGGTCCCATGTAAATTTTATCAAATTCGGTCCTGTGTAGTAGTTTTTGAGTTAAACTCCAATAACTGATTTATACCAAAGTAATAGAATGGAAGTCCGTATTAATTTTTTTCAAATTGCAGTTGTTAGAGATCAACATGGTTGACCACGAATAATAAATTAATCATATTCGTAAGACATACATACTTACAGTTCTTAGAATTGTATAAAGTTCCCAATAACACAATCCCACGCCGCTGTGACTTAGATGTCATAGTAACATTGCAGCACGCGCATGAACCAATCGTTATTTTCCTTCGGAGTTTAAACCAATCACCAAGCATGTCTATTTTGTAACCTCGGAAGTGATTTGTATTTGGAATCATAAGTCGTTTTGGTTTGAAGTGGGTCACTTTTTGTGTGGAATTTGTTCTGAATTGGGACGTCTTAACCATCAATGCCTAGTTGTGGCCAAGGCTTGTATAAGTAGTACTTTTCTGAAATAATGCGCGGAAATTATAATACAATTATCTTTCAAACTCAATGACGAACAGCGAACAACAATAATTTTTACCTCCTTAAGGTGTTCTATTTTTTTCAATAAACGCCTTTCTATTTGCAAGCCAGTTCGAAATTTAAATAACTCCTTTGTTACCATGTTTTGGGAAGATCGTTTTATTTTAAATTACACGACAGATATGAGTTTACTATGTAATTTATTCAAATTCAAATTCAAAATTATTTATTTGCATGAACATGGGTATAAATATAAGATGTTACATAAAAATAGCGCTCCACATTCCATCATAATGACATGCAAAAATTAGGTTGACTTTTAATATGCGTCGACATATGGATTACTATTAGATTATATACGATTATGTACAATTATACCTAGATTAAGAATTACTGGATTAGGAGAACAAAATAATTCAATTAATTATTAATCAATTTACAATCACTGTTTGTCATACATGTCAATAACTCACATAATTTTATGTCATATTGATATTAAATTATTCATGTTCATACATTTGATATAATTACATTTAGACATTAGTATTTGGCCGCTAAACCACGACAAATATGAATTTTCATACAACTTTTGCCGGCCGCTGCTCGCGTGTGTTTGGCAATTACAGCGAATGCGTTTTTATCTCGTAGAAGGTTGTCAAAATAATACTCAAATTACCAAGCATATTTGAGCAAAATAATAATTAGATTCTCCTTTGTCATGGCAGGTGTCATCGAAAGGCTCTCTGACCGGTGGTTACTTCAACCAATCCCGGTCGCGTCTCGAAATGCAAAAGACGCGTTCCGAACTCATGGAACAAATCACAACGTTAGAAGTGGAACTCAGTACGTTGCGGCAGGAACTCAATAAAACTGAGACAAGCATCAATAGCATCGTCTCGGAGATGCAAAGGACCGAGACGAAACAGGGGAAAGCTAAGTATGTCTAACCTAATCACATAACCATAAGAGTATCCTGTTAAGGTGGCAGTGGGCAGGGCACATAGCACGCAGAACAGATGGCAGATGGGACCGGAAGGTACTGGAATGGAGACCACGCACCGGCAAGCGCAGCGTAGGTCGTCCACCGACAGACACCGGTGGACAGACGACCTGATAAAGGTCGCAGGATGACGTTAGATTCAGGCCGCTTCCAACCGGTCCTTGGAAGGCATATGTTCAGCAGTGGACGTCCTACGGCTGAGATGATGATGAATCACATAACGTCAGGAGGGTTTCACTCCGCAGTTTAGCCCTAATTTCCGATTGAAGTCACATTATATTTTGGCGCTGTGATCGTCATTCGAAATCAGGGAAAGCGTCACAACGTAGACCCGTGTGAAGTCATGGATTACGTCACCGAGGACGCCATTTTGCGATTTTAACGACCACGCTAAGAACTCAAATCAACGTGGGCAGTTCTGTCAAAATGACCGTTCCATGATGTGTGTGTTTACTCGTCTTCGTTCCGGCATAACAAACGTTTTTGTGGCATGTTTTAAACATTTTCTCATGGTTTATGATATTGTTTCTCGTTATATATCTTGTAAGAAGCGTATAACGAATCACTGTATTGTCAGCCATGCCGTGAGCGACGTGAGCGTGATTTCAACCCATTCCAAATGGTTGACAGTTCTCGCCTGTCAAAAGCGCGATATTGCATCGGAATGAAGAACAGTGATAATATCGCCAAATTTAATTTTGTTTTCAGTCAGCAGGGCACAGTATATAGATGCAACAGTAATGAAACTAAGCCTAGTTGATAAAATAATCATCTATGCTCCGTTGAAGCCATAGGGTTGTCACGTTGAATGTTTTACGGTATTGTAAAGATGCAACAGTATTGGAACTAATAAGCCTAGTAGATTAAATAACTACCTACGCTCCATTGAAGCAATAGGGTTGTCAATTTTAAAGTTTTATGGATTGTTTTTTTTTTTAATTTAACATTCTATGTTCTGTAGTGATCAAATCTAGTTAGTTCTAGTTTACAAATAAAATGTATATAGGTGTATTATGACGTCGGTTAATCTTGATAGTTTAAAATATAAAATACAGTTTACACACAACAACTTGTAGATTTTTGTATTTTTGGTTGGTTTTTGTAGGCCACTAACGTGTCATTATGGCGTAACCTTTTACAAGTTTTGGCGGGTGCGTACGCGAGCCGCGGTAGGTGCCGCAGTTGGCGCGGGGGCAGGGCTCATTAGCTCTATTTTCGAGTGTTTGTTACGCATTTTCGGGCTGAACTGTACTACGTTTCAATCCCTAAAAAGCATTTTATACCTAGTAATTAAAAACCATTACATAAAAATACATTTATTCTTCAAAAATTACAAATTATTGACTGCAAAAAAAGTTGGTAATTTCGCCCAGCCGCCACCTTGTATTTCTATTTTGTCAGCACTATCGGCTTCAACACCCTCGAAAACCATAAAAACGACACCCATGACGAAAAAGTTGAAAATTTTGCTTAAACGCCATCTTGTATTTCTATTTACACCCTCGAAAACCATTGAAACGACCACCCATGACGGAAAAGTTGATATTTTGGCGCAGCCGCCATCGTGGATTTCTATTTTGTCAGCATTATCGGCTTCAAATCCCTCAAAAACCATGAAAACGATACCCATGACGAAAAAGACGATAATCTATTGTAGCCACAATCTTGCACTTCTATTTTGTCAGCACTATCGGCTTCAATACCCTCAAAAACCATAAAAATAACACCTATGACGATATAGTTCATAATATTATAGTATATTGCAGCCGCCATCTAAAATTTGCATTTTGTGTTATGTTTTACGAATTATTATGATCGGTCATACAAGAAGATTATTACAAGTATAAAACAATAAATTATTTTCACCTTTAAAGTTTTACTCAGCAGGAAGTTTAAAAAATATAGCTCCGGTTTTGTTGCAGCAGATTTCAAACAGCCGTATAATACACAATACGCACGTGGCATTTTTAAAAAGATCTCGGA
This sequence comes from Selenia dentaria, assembly GCA_917880725.1. Lineage (NCBI taxonomy): Eukaryota > Metazoa > Arthropoda > Insecta > Lepidoptera > Geometridae > Selenia > Selenia dentaria. The sequence continues at coordinate 24,530,631 of OU862893.1, forward strand.
AATAAACTTATACGTGACCTAACATAACATACGAAGATGATAGCAGTCAGTCAAGTGTGACATTTCATTATCTTTTTTATATAATCTAATAGAAAAGGTTATAATGTAGAAATAGCTTGTAACGTGTTTATAACACTCACTACTGACGGCACCGCGAGAACCGCTTAGGGTCTCGTCGATGCGCATGTGTCAGTGGGCCGTTTCGAAAGTTTCTAGGTAGTTTCCGTACTGTTCTCTATGTTTTTACTGTGGTAGAGGTTCATTCGGCCAGCGCACCGTCCGGCCGGTTTTTTGTTTGTAGATTGCCGTTCGCCTCTCTCTTCACACGGTTACAAGTCAGCAGTGCCCAACGGAATGTGAACACTCGTGGCTCACGATACGTTACAATTTGGCGTGCATGCAGGAACGTTCGAAAGAGTAGGCTAATTTTTTTACCGTAACTTGACTTTTGTTCGAGAGGTACGCTTCTGTCTACTATTAGTTATTCTGTGATAACGTCAGGGTTCATATTAAACAAGATTTTATTGAATAATTTAACTGTCATATTACGAGGTAATTTATTTATTTTAATTGATACAAACAACCTTTCATTTTCTACCAAAAAGACCTCTTTTGAAGGGTAACATAATTATTAAGATAGTAGTATGCATATGTAAAATATATTTAATAACGTTTGGACACTCATAATTATCTATGCAATGAGATTCCCTGTGTCGCGGGAGGTATGGAAACTAAAAGAGAATTAAATGCCGAATGCTACGTGGTTTGCGGGCCCACGCATCGTGAACACGGTGGCGTGATCTACTCCCCGCGCCCTCACCTACCCGCGTCCCGCCGACAGCCGCATTCACACATGCGTCTTCTCCGTCACCACGCTGTCAGAACATGTACTAATGAGATATCTTTCAAATAAACGACACGCAATATAAAAATATTTTTTATTGTGTAGTGCATATGGTGCTCTTTCAAAACATAAAAGAACACATCACAACATCAAATACCCGAGAACATAGATTTCTGCTCATCCCACAAATATGTGCCTTATCCAAAGATCTAATCTGGGACCCCGTGCTTTGAAGATAGGTTCACGACCAACTAAGCTATCAGAGCCGTTAAATAATAACTACAACAACACGATTGCTGTAGAGATCTGAAATAGTTTGTTAAAATGATAAGCTAAGCGCTCAAACTTACAATTTGAATGACAGATCTAAATTATTATAACGCTATTTTTATAATGGTTGGCATCAATAATTAACATTATCAGACTATACTCTCTTCTGCTCAGTCGTTTCGCTCTTGACAGAGCGGTCGTGGTCGTCATGTAGTTGTGGTGGAGGCAGATGTAATGCGCCTCACGATGTCATGCCAGCCCCCTCTATTCGCATTCATCCTGGTGCACTCATGCAAGGGATCTCCCACCGCAGATTTGATCTGATCAGTCCATCGTATGGGTGACCTCCCGCGCGGTATACTGCCTTCTACTTTTCCCTGAACGACAAGCCGCTCTATAGACTGGTTGCCCCGCCTCGAAACGTGTCCGAAGAATGCGAGGATCCGCGATTGCACCAAATTTGAAAGGCGCTGCTTGATGCCAAGTTCTTGAAGTATCGAGACGTTTGTGCGAAACTCGGTCCACAACACCCCAAGCATTCTTCTCCAGCACCACATTTCTAGAGCGTCTATTTTCTTTTTTTCGATCTCTCGTAGGGTCCACGTCTCTGCGGCGTACAAAAATATGGGGAAAATAAGAGTTCGCACTAGTCTGATGTGGCTTTCAGTTCCTCCATATTTTCCTCATTTTGTCCATTGCTGTTCTGGTGATCGCCATACGTCGTTTTACCTCGTCGATGCATCCGCCGTTATTCGTGATTAAAGTTCCTAGATAAACGTAAGATTGCACTACTTCGCAGTTCGCAATTTGAGTCACTTCCGGCGAGTTATTGTTAGCGCGGTCTACAATCATTACCTTGGTCTTGTTACGATTTATCTTCAATCCGAACTCGAGGCTCACTCGCTCCATCTTCAGTAGTTCTTCCATATAGCGCTCACCAGTCGCAAATAGAGTGGTATCATCAGCGTAGCGCAAGTTCGCTATCTTGTAACCGCCAACAGTAACTCCATCTGTCTCCACTATACTCTCAGGTATATCATAGCGATTTGAAGTCAAACACGCAGGAACTACACACCTACTTATCGTTTCTCCTTATAGAATATAAATAATCAATTGCGCGAGTGTAAAGGAGACAGCTGAGATTTGTGTGTTGCGAGGTTACGAGTGAAGTAACATTAAAAACGTTCATTGGGACAAAGATATTTTTGTACTTCTATTGTCTATATGTTTTAGAGTCATCGATCATTATGACAAAAGGGTAGTAAGTAACATAATTAAATCTCGCTAGTTGCGCTCCGCAGTTCCACCCGTGTGGAGATAGAACATGATGATGAAAACTATCCTTTGTGTTAATTCAGCGCCTCATCTGCGTCATATCAAATTCCATCAATATTCGTTCCGCCGTTTGAGCGTGAAGATATAACATACAAACACAAAAACTTTCGACTTTATAATATTAGTGTGACTATTTACTTTCAGAGATATATTCGACAAGGTAAAAGCAGACATACGGCTAATGAAAGAAGAGCTAGCATCAATCGAACGATTCCGTGGGCCAAAGGAGCGATCGTTAGCTCAATGCCGTTCCAGCCTCGAAGCGATGCAAGCAACTAAAGAAGGGCTGGAGTCCGAGCTGCACCAGGTGTGTTTATCAACCGACTTCCAAAAAAGGAAGTGGTTCTTCATTATACTGATTTTCTACCGACTTCCAAAAAAAGGAGGAGGTACTCAATACGACTGTATTTTTTTTTGTGTTTTACCTCATAACTTGCGACTAGATTAACCGATTCTCAAAATTATTTTGTTTGTTTTGTTTTTTTTTGTTTGAAAGCTGGTGCTTCCCGTGTGGTCCCATTTAAATTTCATCAAATTCGGTTCAGTAGTTTTTGAGATACAGTGCAATAACTGAATAGAATGGAAGTCTGTAATATTTTTTTTCAAATTGTACTTGTCATTTTTGTTTTGGTTTGTTACCTCATAACAATTTAAGGCCAACAGGGGCACTTACAAATTATATTACTTATACTTTCTTCCTCTCTAGTTCCTTCCACACTTTTCTGTCGCGGGCTAATCTTCTCCATTTCTTTGGTAAATAATCTTGCCATGTCTTCATTAGGCCTGATGATGTCTTTTGTCCGTTTTTCTACTTCTGTCCTCACAATATGCCGGTTTTTTAAAAACGTCAAGGCCAAAATTTCCTACTAATATGAATTTAGTTGGCAAATGTTGTAAAAATAGTATTTATTCCAGTTATTCTCACGAATTTTCATATTTAATTATTTTATCGTGCAGGAACTAATGGAGCAACTATCTATGCAAGACCAAGGCAAAGTGGACGAGTTAAACGACGCTATTCGTCGTCTGACCCAAGAAAATAAGGAAGCTTTTAGCTCTAGGATGAATTTGGAAGCCACCAAGAATAAACTCGAGAATTTGCTCACCAACAACTTGATCAGGTGAGATGGTACTTATTCAACTATTCTGCCTTATTTTCAGGGACTTTTTGTCGTCACCATACCAGCTTTGGATTTGTTTTTGGATAAAGTATCGCTGCAATTACTTATGTGGACACTGGCAGGATATTCTGCTATTTTAGAGTGAAAAATTATATTACTTCGGACGGAATTTGAACCCGCGTCGACTGATAATCCGTGTCAGACGCCAAAACTATCACTAGGTCACTGAGGCATCAATCTTTTCGTCGAATTTATCTCTAGTTGATTTTAACCGTCGTCGTATGGGGACGGAGCGCCTTGTGATTTTTCTCTCTAAAATACCTAATATGGTTTTGATAACAAGTATTTATATGATTTAGTGTTTATATGATCATATACTCATTTTGCTATTGTAACTATGGGGTAGCTTATAATTTATCTTCCTTTTGAAAAAAGTATTTCGTTTCATTTCAATATCCATAGATTATCTGTATGTTTTTATTGTTATTAAATTCTTTGCCAGTTCGTCCATCACTCAACGCGTTATAAAAATACATAAATAACAATTAATTTAGTTCGTTCGTCCAGTTCGGGGAAGTACTGCCATCATATTCTATTTCTACCGCGAAGTAAGAATGTTCGCATTATTGTATTCTGGTTGGAAGGTATGGTTGCCGACGAATATAAAGGCTCATGAGACTTAACAACTTAATTTCAACAGTCTCAGGGTTACGGGCGCAGTACAGTTCTAGGCAGAGGTCACCACTTAACACCAGTAGAGCAATAGCCCTACCTGAGATACATAATAATGTATCACAGTTAGATTAGATTCTTTGTGTATGTCCTCTGCGACTTGTTTTGGGTGTCGCAACTTTGCCAGTATCTGTTACATGATAGTTTCATAAACTGCTGAGAAATTAAAGTAAACTTTTAGAATATGGTCCGTGATTAGAAGAGAGAATCAAACAAATAGTTCCACTCCAGTGATTACTCCAAAGCACACAAAAAAACAGCATTCAAACACAAGATCAAAATGCAAATCAATTCAACAATATCATATCATAACAAAAACTACATCAACATTTAATTGTACAGTTAATTAGAGAAGAAAAAGTAAGGGGCTAACAAATGTTGACTGAAGTCGAAAAAATGGCGTCGCTATGTCACTTTTGTCAGCTCCAGTCATCTTACTAACATTTCTGCTTACTGGAGTTGACAAAACTGACATAGAGCCGCCAGTTTACAAGATTTGAATCAACATTTGTTAGCACCTGAGATACATAATAGCTCGGCAGGTGGGCCTCGTACTAGTACCGTCACCTAACATAAAAATAGGTCTAGCTTTTTGTTCCATTTCGTACATCAAATGATTTCTTCTATACTGACCATTTCACAGACGTAAAGACGAGTTAGTACAAGCGCTTCAGGAGATCTCAGTAGAAGACCGCAAGCGTAGACTCGCTAACAGCAAGACGGATCTGTCTGCGGCGGAGAAACGCATCAAGCAGATCAACAAAGAGATGGAAGAGGTTGAACGGAAAGTTACTGCAGCTGTGAAGAATGAAAAGGCTTTGAAATTGGAGCTCGACAAATGGAGAAACAAGGTAACTATAGCACACAGAAGAAAATTGAATCTTCACACGTATTCAGTGGGCCGTGCACAAAAATCAGCAGTGCAAGTACCGAACTTACCGATCGATAAATTTGAGTCTTGAATTCGTTTTACTTCGAAAAAACTGCCTATATCAATGTTGTGTCGATGATTGCAAGTAAGTAACAAAATTAAGCGATCGGTAGACAAGTTCGATAAGCTTTTACGATTATAACGATAGCATGAAACTGTTAAATTACGTTTGAGATCGTCTATTTAATCGATTTTAACGATTGTTTTGTCAGCTTTGAAAATGGCCTCGATATAGCTTAATGACAGGTGACGGGAATGGGGATATTGTTTAGTTGCGTTTGATCTTACTAATATTATAAACGCTAATGTTTGTATTTATTGAGGAATAGATGTTTGTATTTCTTACGCTCAAACAGCTGGCCCAATTTTGATGAAATTTGGCATGAAGGTAGATGGGGCGCTGAATTAACACATAGGATAATTTTCATCAACATCGACATCATCCATCACCATGCGGGTGTAACAGCGGGGCGCAGCGCGATCTTAGCGATTCGACAAATTTAACGACTATGTACTTGCACCGCTGTTTAAGTGTAACATCATCGCATCGTTAAAGTATTTAGTACAAACTGTCACTTATCTAGTAAAATAGTGGCACAGATAACTCACAGTTTGTACTGAATACGTAAACGATACGATAACGTTACACCTAAGCAGATTTGCGTGCTCGGCCCACTAGAATCTTAACACGTGGTTCGTGAGTGGTAATGGCATAGCATAAATATTATAGGACTACGTACCACGGATTTAGAAAGGAAGAGGATATGGCGCGAGGCGTTTATTCTACTGATTAGCATGTCGCAGTTTTTCAATTACGCATCCCAACTGCACTTAACACCCACAAATGAAACAATAAACTCATACAGTTATACACTGAACGCAACGCTCTCATACATCATCATAGCTACTTACACCAACTCTTCTTCTTCTTCTTGTTTGTATGGCTTGTGCGGCGTAACCACAATTTTGCCAATAACAGTTCGCGCGGATAGGAAGGACAACAAACGATGGAGAATGATCGGTAAACAGCGAGATGATCGGTAGTTTTTGAACCATTTTGAATTTTGCGTCTGAGGATACTTTATCTGAAGCAACTTTTTTACACCGACTCATTACAATGCACACTGACAAATCAACCAACCAACGCTAATAACTCCTAGCGTCGATAGCAGCGGTCGCACTACGCGAAGATGCGCGCTGAGAATATCGTTATACGCAGTATAACGTATAGTAGTACTACATTGCAGCATTTGTTTGTTGAGTTGTAAACAATTTCATAACACTACCAGTAATGGATGTAGAAATGAATAAGCTGCACTGGCGCGCCGATGTTTACGATTTTAGCCGACAAGTTCTCCATGACTACGTACAGAAGCTCTCGAGCAAAAGTCAAGTTTAGGTATAAAAATAAGCCTACTCGTAGGACCGTTTCTGCTTGCACGCCAATTTAAAACTTATCTTGAGTGACGAGCGTTCATGTTCCGTTGGGCACCGCTGACTCGTAACCGAGCAAGCCGAGAGTCGAACGGCAATATACAACCAAAAAAAAAAACTTACCTAAAGGCCAAACGTACCTATGCTGTAACGTACATATACTGCGGAGTGAAACCACCCTGGTAACTTTAAGAAATTTACTAGGTTTAGGGCTCTTCTAAATCTAGTAAATTTCTTGAAGCGCTCGAGCTTGACTTGGCGGTCTTAACCGATCAACAAGTTAAGCAACACTTGCTACGGTCGGGACTTGGATGGGTGACCGCTAGTGGCATTATTCAACTGAGCCCTTCCGTGCTTCGGAGGGCACGTTAAGCCGTCGGTCCCGGTTGTTTGTCTAAGGACAACAGTCGTTAGGCTATGTCGAAGGCCTTCGGCATGGGTTGGCCACTGACCTATCCACCAAGCCGCACTGGGCCTGCTGGTGAATTATGGCCCAACTCCTCTCTCTCAGAGGAAGGCTGGAGTCCTGGAAAAAAGGGGCTGATTATGAGGGCTCTTCTGCAAAATTCCATCAGGGTACCACTACAGTAATGTTGCCGCTAGATAGAATTGTGCATGTATTACTGTGTTTTGTTTTGAAATGGACTGTATAATCTGTATATGTCAACGAAATAAGTGCGCGAAAAGTAGCAAAATAATAATTGGGTTGACAAGGGCAGTGCAGTGGTACATGAAACTTTAAAACAAAGTTTCAGTTCATCCGTGATCATGGCGCTTGCAACAGTGCCGAAATATCGGAAACTCTTAGAAATTGTACATGGTAATTATCCCGTTGATAATTTGAATACCTCTTATGTTTGTGACCATGATAGTTTAAAAACTTATATCTTTAAAACAAAGTTCTGCATAACACAACAACAGTACCAAACACTCCCACACCGCCCACTAAACAAACACACAGACACCCTCACACACTCATACACACACTCTCACACATCACTTGTTTCATTGTTAAAAAAATGTAAATGTAAAAATGTTATATCTTAGTTTATTTTACATTGTTATATTGTAAATTAGAATTAGTTTTCCAGGATGTTAGACATAATTACAAAAGCGTCTACCGGATGAGAGAAGCCTGAAACACAGTTTTTACTAGTTTGGCATCCTATGGATTCATCAATACATAATTATACAAGAACTTCAATACATATTTTATTTACTTTTCTTTAATAAATTAAGTATTTTTTTTAAATTTCATAAAAGACTACTTGCTCGTTTAATCAAATTGTACCAAATAAAAAAGCTATAGGGATTGAAAAAAAACGTGTAGGGGTTCTAATCATGCAAAAGACAAACGTTTAGGCGCGGTCCAATCCCAATTTTAAAATAATTTACGATGCTTTACTTAAGGTTGAAATTTTCATATCAGATTGGACGATGTAATAAGATGCATTAATTTTGTACGTTTTCTTTATATTTTTGATTCATACAAAAACAATTGAAAAAAAAACAGCTGGTTACTATTTTAATCCTATTCGGTAGGTATGTATTACCTAAAAAATATAGTGTTATGCTGAAAATTGAGAGAGTTTGGACGTTAAAGTTTAGTTTTGTGGGCCTATTTAGGATTTTTATACGGAAAGCGAGTAAAATTTATGAATATTCGGTTATTATTATTTTTCTGCTTTTTTCTAACCTAAGTATTTTGTCAAAGTATATTATAGATCTGTTTCGTTGCATTTGATGTTTAGAGATTCTGCTTTTTACTATTATCAGGATACTAGCGCGTCTACAAGTAGATGTGACTCTTACCATTAAACAGAATTTGAATTGTCACTTTATTTGACACACATTACTAATAAGCCATATATTTCCAGGAAAAAGAAGCCCAGGACAAAATGGAAGAGGACGCTAAAGGGCTGGAAAAAATGGCGTCCAAAGAAGTGTTACTTCAGGAGAAAATACAAGAATCTATCGATAAGATCGCAGCGCTAGGGACTCTGCCCAACGCACCTGAACTACACTCCAAGTATCAGAAACTGTCTTTGAAACAGGTAAAGATAAATGTTATTGGTGGACAGACGACCTGATAAAGGTCGCAGGACGACGTTAATTGCAGGCTGCTTCCAACCGGTCCTTTTGGAAAATTATGGGGGAGGCTTATGTTCAGCAGTGGACGTCCTACGGCTGAGATGATGAAGACTGACTGACAGACAACGTACAGCCTAAACCGCTGGTAGTAGACTATTGAAAATTGTAGGGTGCCTTTGTCTTGGTAAGGTATAATAAGAAAGGGAATCTTTCGAAATTCAACCCTTAAGAGGGTAGTGAAAATTTGTATTTACATAGTTCATTTAAAATAAAACATGGCATTCCTTAACATTTTTGACAGGGTTGACTTAGGGGGGTAAAAAGCCCTCCACGGTGGTTCCCGCCTTCTATTAATAATAATAACTAAATATGAGTTTTGAATCACTAACGCCTGCTTAGCGAGAGCTGCAAATTTAGATAAAAAATACACATCCTAGGAAGGGATTCGATCCCGCGTCTTCCGCCAACCCGTGCAGACGCCATAGTCATTAGACTACCAGGGCATATCGTCCGGTCATCGACTGTCATTAATTGGATGACCCGTCCACCGCTTCGCTCGCGTGGCCTACGAAATACGGTGCCTGAGAACAACATTGGTAACAATAGTTATATGACGTGTGGGCCTAGCACAGAAACTTGTGTAATTGTACCGTAATTGAATCGTTGGCTTATGGATACAAACTATGACTTGGCTGTGTCAAGTTGTACTAGACAAAATGATAGTTTGTATATACAATATATGTAGGTTTAGGTTTAACGATTTATTACTCATAAAGAACTTAGTTCACATACAATGAGCTTAAAATACTAAAACTAATAACTAATTAAGAACTAGTATTGTATACTTATGTATATTATAATTATTATATAAAAGGCATAATAACACAAGATAATAAAAACACAAAGTTTTTTCAATATTTCGTTTAATTTCCTTTATATAAATTACATACGTACATTATATCTGATATGCTATTTTATTAAATGTGACGGCTTCAGCCTGCGGCTACGCTCGCGTCATGTATTTAATACCATTCCGTAATGATCGAGTGCGTTTTGATTAAATTTAGCATGTATTTACATGCATAGGCTATATTTTATGCAAAAATATAATTTTGCGAAGCTGCGGTTAGAAATTGCTAGTTGTCAAAAATATAGCATGTACTAAATATGTTTTCTTTCAGTTGTTCAAAGAATTGGAAAAGGCAAACCAACACCTTAAGAAATATAACCATGTCAATAAGAAGGCTTTGGATCAATTCATCAGTTTCTCGGAACAAAAGGAGAAGTTATATAAAAGGAAGGAAGAACTGGATATTGGGTATGTTATTTATTTTTGTATTAAAATTCTCGTGAGTTTGACACATATTTAACTATTATTATAAACCGGCAAAACGCTCACATTAGGGATCGAATACGTCGACCCGGGTTTCCAGCATGTCCGATGCTCGTGTTCAGGGCGAGTGCGCAGTGGCGTATGCGAGCTCCCGGCGGGCACTGAGTCGGTGCCGAGTCAACGTATTCGATCCGTAACGTGAGTGTTTTGCCGGTTAATAATAATAGTTAAATATGTTATATATTAATAATCGTTTCGTGCAAATGTCTCTTATTATAATTACCACTCCCCACATGGACCAGTCCCATTATGTTGACGATTTCCTGAATGTACATTTCTCATAAAGACCACATTTTGACACACTCTTGAGTGTGCCTAAAAATAAAATATAATGTTTTTTTAACCCCCGTTTCTTCAGCAAGTACTACCAAATTGAACTTAAGACAGCTATAAATAAAACTTGATCTTGAAGGTACATATAACGAAAAACATTTTTTTTAATAATTTGTAATTTATGTAAATTAGTATTATTAAAGATATATATATAAAAATGGACCCTATTCCTCCTGGTAACGCTATAACTTGAGAATGGATAAAACAATCTCGCAATTTTTTTTTGTTGTGTTAATTATTGTCAGGAGAAGGTTCTTATGAAAGAAAAACCAAGAAAAGATGCGAGGTTATGGCGGGGCCGAATGCCGAGTCTATTACGCGAACGAAGTCACGGACAGTCGCTAGTTTAAAATATAAGTGTTTTTAGGAAGAATAGTAAATATTCTTCGTTTCTTTCTTTATTGAGTTTTCTACCGACTTCCAAAAAAAGGAGGAGGTACTCAATTCGATTGTAAGTTTCTTTTTTTATAAATGTTTGTTACCTCATAACTTTCGACTGGGTGAACCGATTCTCAAAATTCTTCCTTTGTTTGAAAGCTGGTGCTTCCCATGTACTCCCATTTAAATTTTCTTAAATTCGGTAAGTAGTTTTTGCGATACACTCCAATAACTGAATAGAATGGAAGTCGGTATTAAATGTTTCTAATTGTAATAATGTAAGATCGTCGTCGTATCGAGTATCAATGGTAATACAGTTAGTACGGAACCCGCGGCGAGCGAGTTGTACGATTTACTCGCTTTTACATCTTTATTCAGTAAACATATATACGTACTACGTATATTGTTTAGCTTATACATAATTAACATTTCAAGAGTATATTATAATAATTGCTACGCGTTACTTTTACGTATCCTTAGATCGTGTACATACACACGCGTATACATTCATATTTCCACAAATATAATAAGGATGGTATTTAAAAGTACTTCAATTTATTCCCATTTCATTTACCTAATTTTGCCTGTGTTCCACCAAATATACTGAATGTGCACCAAAATATGTTCATTAAAATATGTATTTTACGAGCATCTATTTAACAACTGTTGCAAATTTGTAAAAATAGTAATACACCTAATTTTAAAAACAAGCATTTATTTTTTTAATTTTACTTCAGATAATGCACTGCAAAATGTATTTGAATCAAACACCAATTAATGTCCAATGTAGCTTTATTAATAAAAAATGCTAACCTAACCTAACCTATTTTGTGTAACATTCAGGAATATTTGGTGCACGATCAGTATTTTTCGGGGAAAAATAAAATAGTTATTGTTACAATAGAATATTTGCAGCGCACTACAATAAAAAAGTGTTATATCTTGGTGTTCATATGGAATTTGTTTGATGTAACATATTTTGTTGGCCGAGTAGTTTAATTATAGTAAAACAATTAAACGGGTTTAAGATCAATATTTTAGAAATGCATACATAGATGTACCTTTAGATTTTTGGTGAACACATAAATATTATCCATATAATAACACTAACAAGTACAATTTGAAAAGAATACCAAATTCCATTCTATTCAGTTATTGGAGTGTATCTCAAAACTACAAGACCGTATTTGATGATGTTTAAATTGGACCACACGGGAAGCACCAACTTTCGAACAAAAAAATAATTTTGAGAATCGGTTCACCCAGTCGAAAGTTATGAGGTAACAAACATAAAAAAATATACCGTCCAATTGAGTACCTTCTCCTTTTTTTGGTAGTTGGTAGATAAATGAATGAATAAAGTTAATAAAGTTGTATGAATGTTTGTTACTCACGCAAAAACAGCTTAACGCATTTGGTTGAAATTTGTAGGGGAGATGGTTTGTAACCGAGATTAATACATAGGCATTAATACATACATATTATCCCTATACAACGGGTAGTTCGCGAGGGGATTCATGGAGAGGAGGGGAGAGGATTCCATGCGAACGAAATCGCGAGCGGATACTAGTAATTGACCGCGCGAGCGAACCGTCTTTACTTTAACTGTAGGGCTATTATGTATCTCAGTTGCTAACAAATATTGATTGAAATCTTGAAAAATGGCGGCTCTATGTCAGTTTTGACTATTCTAGTAAGCAAAAATGTTAGTAAGCTGATGACTGGAGTTGACAAAACTGACATAGCGTCGCCATTTTTCCCGATTTCAATCACCAATTGTTAGCAACTGAAATACATAATAGCCCTACTGGTCAAATTGACTCTCACCTGTCCGTATGTTTGTTAGCTTTTATGTACGTCTTCCTGTACAGGTCGCATTGTTCAACCAATCTTGACGAAACTTGATATGCATGTACTATTTAATATAATTTTTTGTCGTTTCCGATTTAGAGTGGGGGGCGGGGGTTACTTTTCCTAAATAGGTGGTACGTTTGCTGCGGCGCTGTTTACCGACTTCTTTTAATAAAATTTGGTACACACATTACGTATCTGACTTTAAAGAGGAATTTCGAGTATGAGCATAATTGGTCAAGTGCTTTCCGAGATAATAGGTTTTGAAGTACTGCTAAAAGTTGCCGCTGATAAGACTATGTGCTCGTGAGGTCTAGGTACAGTTCAAAGAACTATTAGATAGTTTACTGTAGACTAGTATTACCCTGATAAATGAAAAAGGTAAAAAGTATAAACGAAGGTCTTTCATGCCCTTTATACACTAGGGTTTCGCCACTGTCTCACTTAATCTTCCAGATGGTAGCGTTGTTTTTTGATTGGCAAATATTTATAGACACATAGTTTTAGTAAGTGTTTGCTCTATTCTTGGATGTTACTTACATTTCCCTTTAAAAACCCCCCGTGAATAGTATTTCGCCAAGTTGAGCTTGCATTCTACTATTCGACATCTTGCCCCGGTGGTAGGCACGGATAGATGAAAACCGGGCCTCAGCATCTGTGAAAGGGTAACCTTGCTCACCAAAACGACCTTCTGGACGTCTGAAACCGTTCATCTGCACCGGAAGGGTTCTATTTAGACATCGTTCTTCCCGATCGCCTTCGCACGAGTGTGTTCACCTCCCGCTGGGGTATTTGGGTGGGTACCTTTGCTACTGGGGTAACCTTGCTCACCAAAGCGACCCCCTGGACGTCTGCATCGGAGGTCCGGGGTCTATTCAGGCATCGTTCTCCCTGCTCGCGCTTGGTCGTCTTTGTCGCCACGAAATGCTAGAATTCAGCGAGCGTATCCGTTTGACAAGTAGCCCGCTATTCAAGACACCGTCTGGTTGGCGTTTCTGTTAGGTAGACTTCCCAAGGTGGCCGCGTTTCCAACGACTCTTGTAGTAGAGCCTATCCAGGTTTTATGTATAGACTTTTCTCAACAATTACTAGTATAACTACCAGCGTAATTGATTGGCTGGTTGGCGCAATTGATAGCACCACTGCCTTCAAAGCCGCTGGTCCCGGGTACGATCCCGGACAAGTCAAACATGAGCATGAACCTGTCTGTTTGAACTGTGGTCTGGGTGTGTATATGTGTATAAGTATGTATATATAGGTTACCATACTATGGTACTACGAGTAGGCTCTGCCTAGTTTGGGACCAGAAGACCTGGGGGCTACTCCCACCTTTTACGAAACTTATCATAAATCAGGAGCGTTTTGTAATAAGCTTAGAATAATCATACTTACTGTCGTACTCCCACCGACACAACACTGTCAATCAAATTTAATGGTCAGCAATGTAAATGGTATGCAATATTTTAAGATATGAGAGTACGGATCTTCAAAACCGACATTGGAACAAAGAAACTTAGTGTCAAAAGTCAAGTCCAAGTACGCGAATTGAGTAAACTATTTGATACTACGTCATCAAAACGTTTATCATAATGTATTATTATTTTAAGCTTGCTATATTGACGTGGTGGTACCAAATTTAATGGTAAGGTTAAAACATGATTACATTAAGAGGTGGGAGTAGGGCCCAGGTGTGTAAAAATAACAGTTTTACATAGTGAGCAGTATGCTTAACAATTTCACGATAACATTTAAATTTTTAACAATTTCATAAATCAATTGGTTTTATTTACACAATCGAAAACGCGGCGGATCGCTTTCTTATTAATGTAATTGTTTGATCAGTATGTTACACTGTTTTACCAGCTGTTTACTTACATTCCTATACATACGGTATTTACAATATGTATATTATATGTCACAAATTATAATTTATAAACTGCCTCTTAAACAGTCTTAAGTACTATCAAACGTGAATGATTTTGTAAGAATTAGTATTAAGTACAGTATTTGTAAGTTTCATAACTCTACACTTTCTGAACATTTAGAATTATATGTATAATACATATACATTATAGATAACACATACAACAATATTATAATTTAATCTAAAATTTATTATTGCACTTACACATTTATTAGTACAACGACACATTTTCTGTGTAAAGGTATGAAGGGCTGTGTAGAAAAAGAAAAAAAATGAGGGGGGGGCTTGGGTTATGCTTTCCACTTCCCTTCCCGCCGCGAGGGTGACGGAATGAGGTATGCGGGGTTCAGACCCACTAAAACCCCCGTGAGCTGTCCTCCAGTCAGGTATTGCGAGATAGGGTCGCGCTAGCATTCACTATCTCAAAACAAATTAACATAGTGCAATGTCACAGATGTAACGTCAACCATTACCCGATTGAGTTGCTCATATCGACACTAAAGTTAATGGGACATGTCTGAACAGAACGAAAGAAGAATCATATTCGTTATGATATCAAAAACTTGCATTTTAATTTTAATACTGATGCATTCTTCATCGCCTTGCGTTGGTTGAGATCACTTCATAATCTGCATTCATCCTCCACTTCCTTAGTATGTCTGATGCAATCATAGATTATAAATTATTTTATTTTCCGCGTGGCATTCGTAATGTATTTTTCTGTAACAACTTTATACAGGTTAATGAAAACTTAAGAAGGTGGATGAAATCGGTAAAATCGTTCTCAAGTTATTTATTTATTATTATTATTATTATTAATTAAAACGGCTTGGCCAATTACATTAATTAATTAAAATGAAACATAAATTACAAAAATAAAATAACAATAATTCGTCAATGATATCAATAAAATTAGTCAATAAAAACTAATAGTCAGTATGTATACCCAGTATAACCCAGTCATCCGTTATGTTATATTATTATTTATTATATTATTACATGTTATGGCGTGACCAAGGCAAATAGGGAATCACTTTTATATATAACGATCAAAAGTGCATATTTTAAGTCTGAATTGAATAAATTATTATGAGTTTGTTACAATTTCTTTGTTTATGCCATATTACAAAACGTCTTCACTTTTAATAATTCTCTAATCTATGGTAGTTCTTATTCGGTTTATTTACCGACGTTAAAAAAAGGGGGAGGTTATTGATTCGATTATCCCCCATTTGTGGACTGGTCCTATTTAAATTTCATCAAATTTAGTCAAGCAGTGTTTGAGTTACACTCTAATAACTGAATAATGTTACGCCTATCTTGATGATATCATCATTGACGGTGAATGACAATCGATTCCGTAAGTAACAAGGGTCGCTACAAATGGTGAAAAAAATGGAACCGACTTCAATACCAAAAATTGTGAAATAACTTATCGAAATCGGTACCATGCACACAATATTATGATAATAGGTACTTTTGAACTATCATGGTATCGACTTCAACATGTTATTTCACACTTATTAGCGCTGAAGTCGCTTCTATTTTTGATGTTTTTGTTACTAAAATCCACATTTGTGTCATGTAACACTTAGAATGACAATTCTAAAAACATGATTATTTTATACAATTATGGTGAGTAGTTTTAGATTAGCTTAGACTAGTTTAGAGAGCACAAAGTTACATGACAGCTAAATTTGCACTAAACGTATCCACGATTGAACAAAATGGCAAATTTAAGAACTTGCTAGCTTTATATGAATTTGAACTTAAGTTTGAACAGAATAAGAACTACCATATTACTAAGAATAAATTTTAGTACGCTAGTTTAGTTTGGTGTTACAAGCTAATTGCTGCCAATATATACCTATTGCGAACAAAAATCATGCCGTATCAACGCGTCAGAGATATAACGCGTATATTTTCACAGAGGTGAGAAAATTCGCGAGCTCATCGAAACCTTAGAGCACCGCAAGTTGGAAGCGATCCAGTTTACGTTCAAGCAAGTGAGCAAGAACTTCACGGAGGTGTTCAAGAAACTCGTGCCGCAAGGGCGAGGCAGTCTCATCATGCGAGTGGCGCAAGACGACGGGACTGAGGTCAATGCCGATGTGAGTATATAAGTCAATGTCAAAATCATATTTTAATTAATTTTATCATCAAAGACACACTTATGAACGTTATAATGTACTTTAAAGACTACCGCCGCGTTCCAAAATATATAGAGCCGATCGAGAAGAAGCGGCAAGAAACTCGGGGCCATTCTTTCTTGTCATATAGATTTTCACACTGTTTCTACTTAGATACTACTATTATTACATTTTATGGGTGGCAGATGACATCTTGCCAGAAGTGGAATGCCAAGCATCTTTGTCTTCTATTTATTGTTGGACTTTATAATATGTATGCATTTTTATTGAAACGTTTTTTAAAGTCATTTTAAATTTTTCCTCCGTGGGCTCAGTTATGTGTTTTTGGATTTTATTTTAATAAACACACACAATTTACTAGAAACGACTTATTAGTCTTCAAGTCTAAAACTATAGCTGTCATATATGATATAAACTTTACCCTTTATATCGGCTGATAGAAAAACCTGTTCATTAGATGGGCCATAAGTCGTAAACGGTAAGTTTTACAAAAAAGTTTACAAAAATAAAGGAGACGAAATTTTATTATTTACAATAATGGTCTGCATAACTTTTGCCGTAAAGTGCATAGTTTCAGAGATGTCGGGCAAAAACTTTTTTCAAGATGGCGCTTGAAGCTTCACTTAGATCAGTGGGTCGAGCACGAAATTCTGTTTAAGTGTGACGTAATCGTATCGTTTACGTATTCAGTACAAACTATGAGTTATCTGTGCCACTGTTGTACTAGATATGGTAGTTTGTGCTAAATACATTAACGATGCAATTACGTCACACTTAAACAGAATTTCGTGCTCGGCCCGCTGTTATCATTTTGTGATTTTATGCTCAGTAAACGATCATAAACTTTATAAAAAAGTTGGATCGGAAATTTAGTGCGAGAGCAAGTTCTATTTTTACTGACCTATTTAGGCAGAACTATAGAGACAATTTAACTTTAATTTCGTGTATTTTAAATTACTGGCTGACCCGCCAGTGGCTTCACTACGCTATCTCCCAAGAATGAAATGAAAAAAATGAAATTTCCAAACATACTTCCTTAGTGGACGTTACAAAACAAAGTATTACCTGCTAAAGTTTGAAGCGCCGCGCCAGCGGGTAATAAGAATAAAATAAGTTTTAAGTAATTAACAAGTAATTAAAGACATTACAGCGTTGAAAAAAAAGGTGTAGTAGTACTGAAAGGTGTGCATATGTATGTAGTCAGAATTAACGTGGTAAAGTATCTAAATTGAAATCGGTAATACTTAATGTTTATTCATACAAACTAAAAAAATATTATACCGAAAGTTTTTAGACAGCCCTATTAGACATGCCTATTCATGGAGCTCAAAGTTGCACAACGAGCTATGGAGAGGGCTATGATCGGGGTTTCTTTACGTGATCGAATCAGAAATGAGGAGATCGGTAGAAGAACGAAAGTCACCGACATGGCCCAGAAGATTGGCAGTTAAAGTGGCAGGGCACATAACACGCAGAACAGATGGCCGATGGGACCGGAAGGTTCTAGAATGGAGACCACGGACCAGAAAGAGCAGCCTAGGTCGTCCACCGACACGGTGGATAGAAGTCCTGATAAAGATCGCAGGACGACGTTGGATGCAGGCCACTTCCAACCGGTCATTTTGGAAAATTATGGGGTAGGCATGCCCCTGTTCAGCAGTGGATGTCCTGCGGGTGATGATGATGATGATGATTCTTGGAGTTCGTTGGATTGCGCTGTGCGTTCCCCGCGTCACGTATTCATTCAGTTGCGTCACCTGCGTGCGTCCTCTCTCCGCGCCGCACCCCAGCCGAGTCCCTGCCTAGACCCCTAGTTTACCTACACCACGTTCTGGAGGCCAATGCCGTCTTTGGCCTGGTTTTTCAAGGATGAACCTGCTTGAGTATTAGAAAAACTTTGGTTACTACTAACTCGGAATGATTACTAATTCCTGCACTCAGTAGTTAGGTCCCAATTGTTTGCAAGAATAAGCGCGTGTGTGAAGTTTTAGTATACTTACACCTTTTTGTTATACGTTGTTTAAATAAATCAGGACTAGACGATGCGTATAGCTTGCTGCAAAAAAGATGTTTATTTTTTTAAATATTACATATGGAATTAGATTTTGTGGGCTATAGTGTTGGCTATAGTACGAGGGTAATTTGAAAAGTTCTTAGCCTAACATGGTTAAAGTCATTGTTTTTTTTTATAACTCCCCTCATTTTGTAGTTACATTATTTAGCAACAAGTATGCACAGTTTAGTTTATTCACAGTAACTCATTGTTCGTTTACACGTGATACCGTAAGTCAAGTCAGAGTTATTTTTGAAAATGGATAAAATTGAACATCGTGCAGTGATAAAATACGTTAATTTGAATGGTTTGAACTCCAAAAGCTATACATGAAGACATGTCTGCTACTTTGGGTGAGTCCTCTCCGTCGTATGCGACTGTTAAAAACTGGGTGGCAGAGTTTAAACGTGGTCGTGAGAC
This sequence comes from Selenia dentaria, assembly GCA_917880725.1. NCBI lineage: Eukaryota > Metazoa > Arthropoda > Insecta > Lepidoptera > Geometridae > Selenia > Selenia dentaria. The sequence continues at coordinate 24,549,891 of OU862893.1, forward strand.
CATTCAAGGTGAGCCCCGTAGTGGCCGGCCTTCGACTGCTTCCACTGATCAAAACAAAGAAAAAATCTGTGATTAAATTTTATCTGATCGAAGATTGACTGTCGAGGTGATAGCTAAGACTGTAAGCATCTCATCAGAGCGAACACATCATATAATTACTACTGAACTTGGATTCTATAAGGTGTCTGCGCGGTGGGTACCGCGACTGCTTTCAGTGGAACAAAAACGCAACCGACTCACAACTTCTCGCGACTGTTTAGAGTTATATGAAGCTGACCCAATAGAATTTGTTGAAAGATTTATAACCATGGATGAAACCTGGGTTCACCACAATACACCCGAGACAAAAGAACAGTTGAAACAATGGAAAAGAGCAGGGTCGCCCACCCCAAAGAAGGCAAAGGTAGTTTTATCGGCAGGCAAAGTCATGGCATCCGTTTTTTGGGATGCAAAGGGTATAACTCTCGTGGATTATTTAAAAAAGGGTGAAACAATAAACTCCGATTACTATTGCAAACTGTTGCGTCGTTTGAGAGAAGAAATCAAAGAAAAACGTCCAGGTTTATTGAGAAGAAAAGTCTTGTTTCATCAGGACAACAATGCGCGCGTTCACACCTCTGTGCAATCCATGGCAGAAATCCATCAATGTGGCTTCAAATTGTTACCTCATCCCCCATATTCACCGGATTTAGCACCGTCCGACTTTTATCTGATCCCAAAGCTGAAAAAATTTTTTGGTGGTAAACATTTTTTTACAAATGATGAGGTCATAGCCGCCGTGGACGCTTATAGTGAGGAGTTAGACGAAGATTATAAAACGGGTATCGAAGCCTTACCGGGTCGATGGAAAAAGTGTTTTAAGTTCGGAGGAGAGTATGTTGAAAAATAAAAATAAACTCAAAATCGTGTAGTTTCATTAAGTAAGTTAGGCTAAGAACTTTTCAAATGACCCTCGTATATTTGTGATGACAAAAGGTTATTACCACAAAATTTAATACCGACTTCCATTCTATAATATAAAAAAAACATACAGTCGATTGAGTACCTCCTCCTTTTTTTGGAAGTCGGTAGATAATAACAAACGTTTAATAGTTTCATTTTGGCTAATTATATGGACTCTAACTGCGTAGAAACTATTTCTAGATCTAAATCAAGCTCTGCTTATCAAAAACACTACTGCTTTTTAATGTAACGAAAGGTGAATGATGGCTGCTTGAACACTTGCGGCTAAATATAGTCTTAACGTTAACGACTGACAAAGTTTGGTCATGTCCTTGGCCGAAAAAATGTCACGTCAAGATTTGCCTGTTGGAATGGTGACACAATCGCAAAAGGCAAATAACCATCGCAGGGAATCCAATTACAAAATTGTATACTTTAAGTTATGAGAAAGAATTTCAAAGATTTTAATAATATGCCAATTAAAAAATATAACAAACTTTAAAATAGCTAATAAGCGCTATAAATGCGACTACTGTTTTCGCGTTCTATTGATGAATAAGTTTGATAACATGTTCCAAATGTTTGGCGTTATAGAGCAAAGAGTTCTTAATTTATTCAGTCTCCAAGTTTCATTTGGCTGCGCTTGGTCTAGAAATATTTCTTTTATTATATCGTGACATGTAGATAAATTGTTTCATATGTTTGTACCATTTGCAATAGAGTTTCACAAATGATTCTCCTGCTCTGTGTTATGTTGCGGCGCCTAAAGCAGAGGGAAGGCCTTTTTAGAGGTGCCACACGTGGGTACTTTATTAACTGCTTATTTCCGTAGTGATGTTGATTAAATGTTAACCAGTATCAGTGGAGTAAATTGCTGGCTATGACGGTGTAAGAATGCTAAGTGGAATAAAGTAAACAAAAACTTATGTGGGTATATCCTCCATCTTTTTGTTTCTCTGTAATAGGACACAAACCTACTGGACATAGAATATATGATGATCAAATCAATCGTCAAATAAATCACCACAATTCATTTTCTGGTGCTAAGTAATTGAATACCCTTCTGGCTCAATTTACGGCCGCTTCTCTGTCTAAGGTGGTCAGTATTTTTAACCGACTGGAAAAAAGTACTTGGTTCTTATATAACTATTACATAGGTACTATTGATACATTTTCTTTCAAATTTGACATTCATAAGTGCGTCTTTAATGCCTAAATTTAATAAATGATTGAATGACTTTGACGTTTTTGTGGATTGCAGCGCGCGAATGCCGACCAGTTCACGGGCGTAGGCATAAAGGTGTCGTTCACCGGCGGGGAGGGAGACATGCGAGAGATGAACCAGCTGTCCGGCGGGCAGAAGTCTCTGGTGGCGCTCGCGCTCATCTTCGCCATACAGAAGTGCGACCCGGCGCCTTTCTATCTCTTCGACGAAATTGATCAGGTGTGTAATGGACTTCTCATTACTTTTTTTATATTTACGTGTAATTAAACAAAAAAAAATTGTACCAAAAACGGAACAAACTTCCACACCAAATAGTTTGAAGTAACTTGTTGAAGTTGGTACCACGATCGTTCAATCAAGTATACTCTGCCAAAAACGAAAGAATTTAGGGCATTCCCTAAATTCTTTCGGTCTACAAATGAAGAAGAAATCGGTGAACATATTAAAAAAATACATACAGTTAAAACCCTGCCTACTGCTTTAATGTATTAATGTGTTGTAGAAGGCAGTGTCTTTCCCTTATTACTTAGACAATTTCATATGGATAGTAAAAAAATTGTAGAGAACCCAAAAACATTCGACTAAAAATTATGACGAAACTACTAAGTACTAAAATGTATATCAAGCGGTAGATTTGCTCGAGTTGAGATAAGTCTCGCCTCCCCATGACAGTTGCGGTGTCATCTAGAGTGTCAACTTTAAAGTTCTTTTATCTCGTATCTATCACAGTAGTTTTCAACCAACTTCCAAAAAAGGAGGATTTTTTCAATTCGTCTGTATTTTTTTGTGTCTCATACCTTTATAACACGATTAGAACGGACATACACGCATGTCAAACCATACTCATACTCTTTTATTGATACTGATAGTATACGTCACAGAATTACAGTTAGTCACAGTAGAATCATAAATACAATACAATTAACAATAAAAATCAAAATGAAATAATAAAAGTTATACATTGTGTACATTGTGTACCTACATAACAAATTATTAATAATCTACGGTCTTAGTGGAAGAGTCATGTACTCTTTTTCAATATCGTAGAACGCTTGGTTGATAAGCCAGCGTTTTAGCTTAGCTTTAAACAAGTATATGCTTGATGCCTCAACCACATCTTCGGGAAGTCTGTTATAAATCATCAGGCCCATGACATGAGTCAACTTTCTTTCTTTTCTTTCATAGAGATCTATAGAGATGCCAATGCGTGTGCTGAGTACTAAACCTGGTGTCGCCAATGAGATTAACTATCTGATTTATATATAACATCTCCGTTTACATATAACATCATTGAGTGTCGCAAGCAGCGGCCGTGTTCCGTGATTCTACGTATTAACTAGTGAACCGATTTTGAATGATGATCAATATCGGGTATATATAGAGCAAGTCGGTTTAATTTTTTTGTTAAAAAGTAGTTGTGTTTATTTCTGTTGGATTGTTCGTTTTTTTTGTATTAATCTAAGTACTTGTTTTTACCCAGGCTCTAGACGCGCAGCACCGTAAAGCTATAGCTAACATGATCCACGAGCTATCCACCTCAGCGCAGTTCATCACCACCACTTTCCGGCCGGAGTTGTTAGAACACGCGCATAAGTTCTACGGCGTCAAGTTCCGTAACAAAGTGTCTCACGTCGAATGCGTCACGAGGGAAGAGGCTAGAGACTTCGTCGAAGACAGCGCTACTCATGCGTGAGGCGTAGCCATTAGGCTGTGGGCTTAGCACGAAAATTTGCATAAGGCTAACGTAATCACACACACGCACACACACACACAGCAACACACACATACAGAGAGAGAGCCACAGCCACAGACCTCACTCAGACACACTTTAACATTGATGAATTCATTTGACATGACATGTTTTTTTTTTTATTATTCTTCCACACTCAGACTCTTTGGTCCGTACCTTTTTTAGATTTGTTTTTTTTTTATATTACATTTTCCTTGGAGATTCGTTCTCCAAACATCATAATAAACATTCTTAAGCTATGGTGGAAATTGCTTAAAAACTAAAGTGAGTAATTTTTATTTTCTTTTGTAAATACATAAATCTATTGCTAGTGAACAATATTTCCTAATTTTATACTTATGTGTACGCTATTGGCCAGAAGTACTGTGTAAGTAAGAAGTGACATGACATATTAGAAATAAGTATATAAAATTATACTGATTCTAATGATGCATAATTTAATTATAATGTTATTGTAATATTCAATCCAGTTCCAAGCTATTGTATAATACGTACAGAGGCCGTAGCACAAACAATTTGCGATAGTGTTCGTATCGCAAGCGACAACGCGTCACGCTTCCGCGTACAAACTATGAGTTATCTGTGTCACACTTGCCCTTGATAAATGACAGATAATATCGTTTCACGTGAACGACACGTTACGTTACACTTACGCAGTTATTCGTGCTAGGCCCACAGATTTACAATTACCAAGGGTAGGAACTACCAATCAAGATACGGGTGTATTTATACCCAGTTTGGTAGGTAGAGCCGCATATTGTAACGCTGTACTAAACATTAATAAATAAATTTGAATTGTATTGAATTAAATTGTATCGTTGACACAGTACAAACTATGAGTTATCTGTGCCACAGTTGTACTAGATAAATTATAGTACTGTATCCGTCAACGATACGTTTACATTACACACACACACTTACACAGGAAATTTTCGTGGTAGGCCCCGTATCTACTTGGATTTGTACGACTTTGTGCTTATAAGTTTTTTTGTTATTGAATCTATTTCAATGTTTTATTACATATTCAGTATCGTGGCCTATTTCTGTATTGTGCTAACAAATATCTCACATTTTTATCACCTTCAGTCAAGGTTGGTCCTGAAAAATATGAATGTCTTTAAGCTATGTACTTTAAGCTACTATGTCGTGCTAGGCCCACTGAACACACAATTTGAGCTTCAAGTTAAAGTCAAAGCCAAAATCATTTATTCAATTTAGGTATCAAACACGCACTTATGAACGTCAATTTTTCATTATAAAGTCATCAAGTGTGAAAACTTGTGTCTAAATAAATAATCTACCTACATTCCGTGCAAATTTGTCTGATAGGTTTTAGTCGTTTGACCTTGAAACTTGGTGTTACAAGTTAATTTACTTGGAGCTCTTTTGTGGTCATCAGTGTAAACGCAGTTGTTCAAACATTATAATCAAAAATAATATGAAACAATATGATATAATATAAATCTTTGTTAACGAGTTTTCTAAGCCAAAAATGTTGAATGTAAATGGTGAATATATACCTACGGAAAACTCCACATATCATGTAGGTACAACGATTTAAAGTTCTAATATTAAAATTCTGTTTATATTGTAATTAAAAAATATGGGATGATATTGTTAATTCAGATGGTCCAGAACATGATTTTTATTCCTGTAGATTATTTCTAGTTTTTACTTACCTATGGAAAACTCGAAATTTCACCTAGGTTACCTTTGTGTTAGTAGAGATTGAAAATTTTTAAGAGTTTCAGGTTTGTGTCTTATATGACGTTTGCACTTTGTAAAACGTACACAGAAAGTATTTGTTACACAATGTCATTTTTAATTCAGGAAAATGTATCTTGAATTTCTGTAGTACTTACCTAATAGGACTTATTTTTTACTGATTTCGAATGTGTTTAAATTAATTTTAATGCTGATTCAATGTAAAATGGCACTTAATTATATGCGGTCAATGCTCCAATAAAAATGGTATAAGAAATTATTTTTACATCTTGCTTGTTTTATTTCACGAGTAATAGTGCGTTCGAATAGCCCCAAGTTGGCGAAAATAATGCAAAAACGCGTTCGAAATGGCAATCCTGGGTGAAAATGTTGTTTTAAACTCTTTTCGTTCAGCATTAGCAAAGCTAAAGAAGAGTTATTAATGCAACCAATTTTTGACGCACGTCCGGGGCATGGTTGTTTGTGATCGTTTTTTGCCAAGTAAGTATTTGACAGCATAATCATGCGATTAGGTCATAATGCTCGGTTTAGCGTTCAAGTACGGTTGGCAAAACCCTACGTAACGTTTTTAAGCTTTACGAACGCTTTATCAAAAGAGTCAACAATAGCAATGCCACCTTTGCCCTCACTGCTAATCGAACGCGCCTTAACTAATACTACCTACTACCTATACCTAGTAGCATGATGATGATTTTTTACCATTTTCACTGTGGCTTACGTCAACAAGAGAGATAGCAGAGACTTCAATTGACATTTGATGAATCCTCCTCGTGTCGCTGCTCTGTATTCGTGGTTCGAAGAGTTTAGACGTAGTCGTGATCATCTCCATGACGATGTATGGTTACAGAATCCAATATTGATACCATACGGCAACTGATTAAAACTGAGAAAATAACTTGTCAGAAAATTCATATACCTACCTACTGTAATAGGAATGAGCAATTTCAAAACATTATATATGTGCATCTTAAGGTTCGGAAGCTTTGCTCCCGATGGATACCATATGATTTAGGCAGTTGTCCCACCGCCGACGATGAACGAGAAGCGAGCAGAGCTAGGAAGTAGAAACGAGTTGGCGAGCAGCGGGAAGCGAGTGTGTAGTTCCGATAGTTTTGTCGCTGGGGTATTAGCGAGTACGACGGGCGATTACTCGCGCCACTCGCTTGTGGCGGCCGAGCGTACATGACCGTTTTTCGCTATAACCACTCAAATAAGTAACGCCTCGCGCTATGATATTTTCAAGGAAAAACCGTGGAGTCAATACAAATTTGCGATCATTTCTTGAAGATATCGTAACGCACCGCGTTACTTGTTGGGAGTAACGCGGTAACTCTCTCGGCGCGTTCTGACCGCCAAGCTAGCATCGCCGAGAGAGTATCGCCATAGGTATCGCTGAGCAAGTATTATCTTTAATAGATGTTGTTGCTAAGCGACCAACTAGTGGAGCGAGTTCTCGCCGGCAGTGCGAACAGTCAAGGATCAACTATTAATATATGCATTTCTTTTCTTTGCAGGCCTTGGATGGAAATCTGTTTAAAAGTAAACTATCAGATTGGCGTCTTTCGAATTGTCTTTATAATGTACAGGAATTTTGGGAATATTGTGTTCGATTTTTATAGACATAATATATATAGAGAGATATACAATGTATCCCAAAACTCAACGATAAGCCAACACCGGAGGATAGACCTGCCCCGGACTAATCGGGGAAAAAAAGAAAAAAATATATATCCCAATTATATTTTAAGTTATAATAAAAACTTCTTTTTGGTTCCTGAAATTAAAGAAAAACTCACAGGCACACGTTTTAAGAGACCGGAATTGGCGGTGAATGCGCTCCACGAAGCCACTGAAGATGCCGCTAAGGAAGATTGGTTCAACTGCTTTTTACAATGGCTCCAATGAATACAAAAATGTATAAATTGGTAAGGCTACCTTGAACCAATAATAAAAGAATCCTAAGTGTAATATCTGGTCTTATTGATATATGTGTCAGTCCGTAGATTTTACCACAAAAAGCGCAAAGGTGGTGTACAATTTTCTAGTAGTGCGCAAAACGGTAACGCTAAATAATAAAGGTGTGCCTACATGATGTATGATTTGTAAATATTTTGACGGCTCGTGCAACAATTCCTCCGCGCTTACGCATCAGCACAAACCTTCGCGTTACGCGTCAGCCTGAGTCACCTACCTAACTTCGCCGCGAGTGACCGCTAAATCAGCTCCGCGTTTACTCGAGTGCGCGATTAACTCCGCTCCACAAAGACTTTATATCCACAAGTGACCAGCAAACCTTCAGCACGACGTACAAAGCAGGACGCCTACCCAGAGGAACTCAAGGTCATCAGCCCCCATCAGATCCAGAGTCTCCCGACATCCCGTAAGTACCCCACATTCTTACATAAACCCACCTATTCCCTCCTTTTAATATTCCCTACCGAGGTATGGTGTGCCCCACCAGCGACGATGAAATCACAATAACATTATAAAATAATAAACTTAAATGAAAATTTAACTAAACATTACAAAAAATAAGAGGGCGCTGACCGTTTGCTGTTATCCAGTGGCGCCACCACCACTGAACATCTTAGACAAAAATGTTGTACTATAAAATAGGGTTGTTGAATTTATGTTAAGTTATTCAGGACACCGAAATACACACCTAGATTTTTTTACAATTTCTTTAAAGTACTAAGTATATAGTAAAAACCATTATGTTTTTATTTCATTTTTTAAAATTGGCGCTAAAACATTATTCAATGGAGGCCAATACGTATCCTATCCTATCGTATGACGTCACAAGGGCAAAAACAAATAATGTTGAGATTATAATACGTTTTGCTTGCTTGAACATGAAGATGGCGGGAAAAAAACGAACAATGCCTGATAGAATTTATTTTATTTTCTGTTTATTTTCAAGTTTTGGCGTGTAATAGTGGTAGATTATTAAACGTTGGTTCGCGGTCATTTGCGAAAGCGTTCTTGCCAAAAGCGGCAGGAACGGAACACTATGTGGGTTTAGTCGGTAGAGAAGCTTTGTACTGTGGTGAGTATTCCAATTACCTTGTCTATCAATAAATGCTAACCGTGTTGAAGCACCAATCATTCGCTCGTGTAGCAGAACAGTCGCTTATGCTACATTGATGAATGTCACGGGTGTCTCGCGTTCCTTACTTTTCGATTGAAGTCAAAATCAATATGGGCGCTGTAATCGTCATTTCAAATCAACGAAAGCGAGACACATAGACACATGGCACGAGGATTGCATTGTACTATTTCAACGAACACGCTACGAACTGAAATCACCGTGAGCAGTTCTGCCAAAAATGAAAGTTGTTATTGATTGTTAATAGGTACCTGTGTATGTACGTGGGTTTACTCTTCTTCGTTCATGCAAAACAAACGTTTTGTAGTATCCTGTTTTAAACGTTTTTTTAATGATTTACTTATATTATAATATTGCATCTATACCGTCTCGTTAAATATCTATAAGAAGCTTACCTATAACGATTCACTGCGCTTTCAGCCATGTCGTGAGCAACGTGAGCCTGATTTCGACCCAGGCCGACAGATCTCACCTGTCAAAACCGCGATATTGAATCGGAATTAAGACGCGGTTCAACCGCAATGTTAAAATAATTTACGATTCTTTACGTTAGGTTGAAAATCGCATGTTATATTGGACGATGTCATGCGAAAATGCATATATTTGTACGTTTTCTTAATATATTTCGATATATACTAACACTATTGAAAAAACTGCTGCTTACTAATTTAGTACTATATGTTGGCTATGTATTACTTTATAAAAAATATAGTGCTATCGCTGAAAATTCTGAGAGTTTGGACGTGAAAGTTTATTTTATGGACCTAATCAGGATATTTTTCTGCAGAGAGCGTGTAATATTTAGAAAATCTGTTCGGTTATTATTCTTTGCCTGTTCCTTTTCTAACCTAAGTATTTTTTTATACAATTTTATTGATCTGTTTCGTTACACTAGATGTTTAAAGATTCTGCTTTTTACTATTACCAGGTTACGAGCGTGCCTTAAGGACAGTGATAATATCGCCAAAATCGATGTTGACTTCGATCGGAAATCCACGAAAAAGACAGGCTTTATCCTCGAGGCGCATACTCTATTTAGAAGAAGATATAAAAGCATATATATAAAGAATATAGCTATAAAGAAGCAGTTATTTAGTTAAAAGTAAAATATATAATAGTTAATATTCAAATTGGGCACATTTGTCCAGTTATGGAAGAACAGAGTAATATTTTTGGAAGGAGCATTTTCTGGAAAACACTATTTTAGACTTTCGCGGTTGTTAACTAAGTTATAATTATTACTCACGGGATGTAAACCACGATTTAGTTGCTTTTGGAGCTCCCGATATTTCGGCACAGTGCATGTAAAAAATTATAACATTTTATGGAAGTTGTTAAAATAACACCGAACCACAGATTAGGCGCTTTTTTGTTTTCTTTCTTTATGCTGTCTATGGTGACCGGTTCGATTTTTGAAGGACTTTCACAATGCCCGCATCTACTTCGTACCAAGAGTTTTCCTACAACTTACGTTCCAAACCCAAATCAGTTAACGTCCCATGAAAAAGATTTTTTTTCCAGGACCAATGCCAAGAGCATTCTGTATATTTCTTATTTATTACAGTAGTGACGAGGCTAAGCTAATCGTTAGCCTGATGGTATGCTCGAAAAATCTACGTAGCACAGGTGCACGTGCTCGTCACTCCATGGCGGTATGACTCTATGCCTCCGAGTTAGGCGTAGTCATCTTTCAGGGAGCTCTAGCACGAATAACTGCGTAAGTGTAACATACTTCGTTCACGTAAAACAGAACAAACTGTAATTTATCTAGGGCAACTGTGACACAGATAACATATAGTTTTTACGCCAAAGCATGACGCGTTGACGCTTACGATACAAATACTTTTTCGCAAATTGTTTGTGCTACGGCCTCTGGACGCAGTACTCCGTATCACTATCTTTTTTAAGCGCATATTACCTACTCGTTACTTTCGTTTGTTTGGCTGTGTCTGCTAACACTTCAGTGGGTACTTAGACAAGCAAGTACGTAAACATTAAACAACTTACAATTTCCGGCTAGATATAGGTACCTACAATGTGTTGCAATAGACCCGGTCCTTGGCTTTCAAATATGGCTGGATTATAAACACTTTTTATTTGTAAGACGTTTATTAAACAAAAAAGAGGTTATTATTTACTATAATGACTACGATAACTTTGTGATAATGTTTAATTAAATTTTGTTTTGTATTACAGTTATTAGAATACTTAGAAAAGGCAAATCGAACACCTTAGCAATATGAGTTTACTTTAATAATGAACAACACTCCGTACAAAAGAAGAGGTAACACAGGACGTGAAAATAACCGTGGGCTTAACCCGAAAATTTGCGTGTAAGTGTAAAGAAATCGTACCTATGTATAAACACAATAAAAACAATAATTTGTACAAACTATCTGTCCATAGCATTGGTAAAGATAATTCATAGTTTGTAAATTTTAGGGCTTTGCCCACGAGATGCCCGAAGGTGAATGTTATTTATTAGGTACTTTAATATGTAAGTAGTAAGTAAATATTCTGTGTTCTGTCTATATTTCTGTTTCCAAATATTACCACTTCCCGCTTTCCATATTTAAGACCACTTCCAGAATGGACCAGCTGTGTTGTGCCTTACTCCTAATAGGTTGTTTAATTAACAACACATTTAACTTATTGCTAAAACTACTTAATACCATTATCTCGAGCATGTGCTTTAGCTTAGGGTACCTTAGAGTAGGTAGGTAGGTTTAGGGTAGGTAGCGCTTCTAAATATTATTTCTTTTCAATCTCTTTAAACATGTTGGGATAAACTGTAGTTGCCGCTTCGTCCGAGTACATGAAGTCTAGATGAGTAAAGTGTTCGACGTAATACTCTGCAACCACATTCGGTAGTTCGGTTTTTAAGAGTTCGATATCGCGACGGTCAGAGAACCAATCGTTGCCACAGTAAAATAAAACCACAGGAGATGTAACGAGTTTTAAATTGTAATCCGGTGGCGTTGGCTGACCATATTTTCGCATGTTCTCTTCTTTATCGAGATCGTAACGAGTAAATCGTTTTGAGTACGCCAACTGTCCGTAATGTAATAGTTGTGATGCCGCAATATCAGTAACCATATGTTCCAATATTATGGGCCACGTCGATTGGTTTATGTTATGAGGTCCTACTGCGAAATTATAGATTTTGTCACAGTTCACCGGCATTAAAATACACAATCGCGTTAATCTAATCAAGTGACCGATTGAAAAGATGATGCCATTAGAATAAAGAGATCTGTAGTATGGCTTCGCTAGCGACAACATCTTTAGCGGTATTTGCTTAACAGTTCCCATGAACACTTGAGGTGCTAGTGCAAACATCTTAACTATCTTCTTGTTGTACTCCGGTCTCATAGAATTCATCACGAAAAAAATCGTCGTGCCCTGAGATATTCCTACGAAGTAAAGTCCCTCCTGGCCTGTGGACTCGAGGATGTAATCTATCATCGCGGGCAAGTCGTACACTCCCATCTCTTCCCATGTGTAACTCCAGAATTGTTCCATTTTTGAGTTTAAAGTTTGGTGCTCTCTGGAATATTTACTTCCTCTTGTATTGCCCATCCATACTTCATAGCCTCGGTCGGCGAGCAAGTACCCCAAGGATTTGTCTGGGCCAAGCAATAACCAGTTCTCTGAATGTTCAAATATCCCAGGCATCAGCAAGAACACTTTTTTGATGTTGGTTACATTGCTTACCTTCGATATTCGATGCATTACCATAATGTATCCATCTTCGGTGACCACGGAGTGAGTTTCTATCGGGTAACCATACTTCTCTGCCAGTTGCTCGATAGTTAGATAGGCATCCTCCAGCCCAAAATAGGATGCTACTTGCGGTGTGGCCCTGATCGCATTCGTAAAGCCTGTCAGTGTGTCCCGCAAACTAAACGCGCTGGCAGCAGCCACTAAACCCAGAATTAATAATTGCGTGAACATATTTACACAACTGTATTCTATCAGTTACTTATATGAAATGTAATGGAAATTTAACTCTGATGTTTATTCTGTAGTAGGTAGTGTAGGAACCACGAAAGTATTTTAGTGTTTTATCTACTCATTTACGAGTTCCGTGCCGAAAAGATAATTTCGTGATAAATAAAGTCCATTTTGGTGTCATGCCTAATAATATTTATATACAGATAAATAAAATTAAAATGTATGTTATTATTCCAAATTAACAGATTTTCACTAAATGCATGTGAAAGTATATACGGTACTTAAACAAAAATCTACTTTTGTTGTAATATTGTGTCTGTCTGTTTGTGCCGGGTGTTTGCGAACAATACGCAGCAAAGAACGGTATGGATTCGCCAGGAAAGGTTGTGAAAAGGTTTAGGTATATCTCTGAAACAGCTGGACTGACATAAAAGAGTCTTCTACTGGCAGATAGCTGATGTTATAAGGAGTGTGAAACTTAGGCTACTTTTATTTCATCATCATCATCATCGTCTATCACCACGCAGCTGACCCGCGAACGAACCGCGGGGCGCAGCGAGTAACACCTATATAAAAAATGTCAACCACCCCAAATATCCTTCTTCTTCTTAGAAGGTAGTAAGTTTAGGTACAGGTGAAAATAATCCGAGTATATTTTTACAAATATGAAGCGCTCGTAGCGGAGCTCGACTTGGCGATCTTAACCGATCAACAAGTTAAGCAACACTTGCTGCGGTCAGGACTTGGATGGGTGACCACTAGTGGCATTATTCAACTGAGCGCTTCCGTGCTTCGGAGGACAACAGTCGTTAGGCTATGTCGAAGGCCTTCGAGGGGCCTGAAAACTTCGACATGGTTTGGCCACTAACCTATCCACCAATCCGCACTAGGCCCGCGTGGTGGATTATGGCCCAATTCATCTCTCTGAGAGGAAGGCTCGAGTCCCAGCACTGGGAACAAAATGGGCTGATTATTATTGTATATTTTTACTAAATCTAATAATTAAATGAATTCAGGAGGAAAAACTAAACAGCTGCAATGCTGGATCGATGTTAATTCGTTTCGGTCAGAGCTCTAATCGGATATCACTCGCGTTTTGTGGAAGTGTTTGGGTTGAATGTATATGGTTGGAAGCAGAGCAATCGGATTGCAAACACTTCCACGAAGATTTCATTGACATCCGTGAGCAGATCAATAACGTACTTACCTGCCATTTTAAACAGTTAAAAGGGTGTCAGATAAAATCGGACACTTGTTATGGCGTAAATTATGCATCAAGACGATATTCCGCTCCCTTTCACAAATAAGACAACTACTGCGCTCGCCGTAGGATAGAGATCCTCTTGGCAAACCTGGGGCCTTACTATGAGCTCTTAAAGCAGGACTTCTAGACAACTGCCCGGTTTATTCGTACCATGACAACTTTTAAGCAGGCCTGCCCATGCCTACTATTGAAGAACCGCACAAAAACCGTTCACCTGTTTTTTTTTGTATGGACTCTCGTTAACATGTCGCTATGAATCCACTCAGTTGATTAGCTTACAAACGTCTAGGCGTCTGCAATGTTGGTTATAGTAAATTGTTAGAATGCCAGAGACAATATTATCCGTTCACCTTTGACAAAACAATATTCAAACAGTTCACCTAAATGAGCGTCATGGTATGATTCTATTCAAAACTGTTTATGCCAGGTTTAAGAACTGCACGGAACTTGCATGGTTTTTAAAAAGCTGATAGTAAGGCCCCAGGAGTGTTTATGATTCCATAGAGGCAATAGAAATTAGTCGGCGTCCAAATTTTAATTGAGGGAGGGTGGGCACTGTCACAAAACTAGAAAATGTAACTTCATGGTCATTTTAATGAACGTGAATTTCATGAACACTATGTTAATCCTAATTCTGGCGCTTCGCAAGCAGTTGCCGCGGCACGCTCGCTTCACCCGGCTCGCGCGTTGTGTTTATTTATTCAGTAATCTGTGGTTGTGTGGTCACAACATATCGCTCGTCGTCGCACATAAGTATCGTTCTACAAGATACTTCGCATGAACCGTGAACTGATAGTTTTAGCCGATTTGAAGAAGGCTAATCCTAGTTTTAACCGAACATAAGTAGCTCCAGCCTGCTAAAATTAAGTGTAATCACATCGGCTTTTAGCCGTAACAGTTAGGTAGGTACCTACATATTTTACCGGTTCGCGCAGTGTAACGCACGCACTCATACCTACCTATAAACCTATTTGTTGGTAGATAGTCAAGGGGAGAACTAGGAAGTGAACTATAACAATGCTATGGGTTTCCCCATGGTGTAGTTTTCACCGGGAACCTAAGCTCGATAGTGAAAATAATACGCTTCTACCCTACTCTAGGTTTTAGAACAAACTTCATACAATGAGGATTCACTGAATAGGTACGGTGGGAGTTAACCATCATTAATACTGATAATTTATTGATTCAGGAGTTACTTTGCGAAAATCCATTATCAAAAAACGATATTAAAAAAATATTTTGTGACACTTCCGCTGAAAACAATGATTTTGGTTTGAAGAAACCCCAAATGTTTTCTTGTGTGCAGTTTGTGCAGAACGGAGGGTGGTGCACACCCCCAAATAAGCCAAAATAATTGTTTTTTTTCAGCGGAAGTGTCACTAAATATTTTTAATATCGTTTTTCATCATTAATACATTTTTTTAATGGATACCACCGGCCCCAGGCAGCTAGTTATGTGGGAGTCTCCATAGCACACAAACGCGAATAACCCTCTCCCTTGCGGCAAGTCAGAACACATGGCGTGGCGCAACCGCCTCGGGGGACCAAAGGCTCAAATGGACGCCGGACTACCCCGAGTCGGGGCGCTTGAGGTCCCCGTACGATGGGTCAGGTGAGTATCCCCACCGCCCGCTACTTCGGCCGCAGATGATGGGGATAGCGGCGCCTCTGAATAACGACAGTCCTCTTCCTCTGCGGCCAGACCACGTCCGCCATCTAACGCCCCGTAATACCGGCACTCAACTCCCGCCGCGGCTGCCCTGCCAGCTCTCAGTCGTGGTGCCATTAAGCCTAAAAGACGCTGTGCCCTGCCTGTAATGGCCAGCCATACAGACCTGACCCGTGAACACTCAGCGCAGGGTAAAGTTACTGCAAAAAAAATGGTAACATAGCCAGGCTATATACCTACTCTATGCTATGAATGGCTTTTCACAGCGTCTCAATTGGTTAATTTCTGATTTTCTTTCAGGGCTTTGCCCCCCACGGAGTAGCCTTACTGCCCCCCGGGGCGTTTGGAACTAAATCAATAGCAATAGGTTGCCGTTCGCTCACTTTCACGCGTCTTCAGCAGTTTTACGTAGGTACATTCGGGACGAATATCCCTACAATTAGGAAAATTATATAAACCTGGTATCATTTTACAGCTGGAAACCCTTTATTGACGTGACGTGGCACTCAATCAGCCAATCAGAAATTGAGTAGTGCATGACATATTACAGTAGCCAACCAGAAACCAGAATAGCGCCTAGAAAGAACGACACACTTTCGAGAATATGCCATCCCTTTTCCTCTAACGCTATCCCATAAGGCTCTCCCACTCTAAGCAGCTGTTTATAGATAGTAATTTTGCGAAATTTGTAGAATTAAAATTATAGCTGTGTCCTCTCTAATCTAACGTTAGTCCCATAAGACCGTCTTAATCGAACACTCTCGAGTGTTAGAGGCGGCTCTGTCGCGTCGCGTCTTGCGAAAGTTTGCTGCAGAGCATTTATAGCAAGTTACGTTCTGCGGCAAGATCTGCAATCAGAATAGCAGTATTTTTAATATGAAAAACGGGATTCACTCACGTAAAAAAGTCAGATCTTTCTGACTATAGTTTCAACCTCATCCGGTGGACTTTTTCAAGGAGAGTGCAGAACGCTCGCTAGGCTTGTTGAAAAAATATCGATATATTTTGTTCGATATATCCATACTTTTAGCCGATATATTTTGATTCGATATATCGATACATCGATATAAAATATTCAATATCGGAAATAGTATCAAACGCGATATTTTTTTTCAAAATTTTGAATGAATAGGCAAGAACTATGATACTGATATGATGTCTATAATTTTGATTAGTATGCTGTGTGCTGCGGCCATCATGCGGTCACTGCAGTGATGCCATATTGGAGTATTTTAACGCCCTTCTGGCGAAAGTTTTGTTTTGGCGAGATTTTTGAGAATTAAATGACTTGGTGAAATAGTAGGCGAAAATAAACTTCAAAGGCAGAGTTTTCTACTATCGCAACCGAACAAATACAGGTTTGCCTGAAATTTATACAATGATTTTAATAATATAGTTTTTATAGTAAGCTGCTGTAGTAACTGAGGTATTTGTTCTCAAAAATATTAACTTTTTAGTTTTTGAGGTGATCAAATAATGCCTTATAAAAAAATGATTAAATTAAAATACCTTCGTTTTTATTAGTATTATTATAATTAAAGTTATGTCCATTTGGTATAAAAAATACTGTTCCCTATTATTGAGCTAACTCACTGAAAATTTGACCGATATATCGATATTTTTTCATCAAAATATCGAGGTCGATATTGATATTTTTATAAATATCGAACATATATATAATATATTTTTATAATAAGCGCAATGAATCTGAAGTTCTCTTCGGAAGTGTTTTCGCGGATAGCTTCGTCGTTTATTTTGATGGTTCTTTTTTATTGGAAATGAGATATCTCAGAGGGTGACGTCACGTACCTTCTGACGACAGTGTGTGCTTATACATTTTTATAAAGTAAAAATAATATCTCTGCAAGTGTTCAGTTTAAACTGATTTCATTCTGTGCCTTATTGCTTGATACAGCTGTGAGAGTGTTTGCGCGTACAAACTTTAACCTATTAGTCATAAATTGTGTTTATTAATGTGTACCAAATTGAAAATTTTCTATATCATCTAGACGAAGGTACTTTAAAACAAGTAAACTACCCACATAACCCAGCTCTTTTGTCATCACTTTGTGCTACTTGGGTACGCCACGCCATCTATTAGTTTTCGTCTGTGACATTTGGCTGTTTGCATTACTGCATAGATCGGAACCACTACGCCGCACAATATGACCTAGAAGTGCAATGCTTGTGGTCGCTTCGCGAATACGACAGAGGGCGTTAAGTGTTCCAAATGCTCGGGTTTTTTTCACAAACCCTGCGTAAAACTTCCGGGTGACGTTACGGTCGCATCGGGATGGCTCTGTCTGGATTGCAAGGGGCAAACCACCCATAAAGATAGTTTCAGGTATCCAGCGCGGAGTGAAGGTGTAGACACTCTACGGAGTCCTCGCGCCTCCGACGACACGGTTACAGGGTACTACCCAGCAGGCTAGTGCGGCATGTAATACTTGTACGAAATTGTTGAACGAAATGAAAATCTTTAATGAAAACATGATGTCATTTAAAAATGAATGTATGAGTATGAAACAAGATGTTATTGTACTTCACGGCATTATCGAAGGCTACGACGGACGTCTGGATAGTATGGAGACACGTCTGATCTGCGTGGATCAGAAATGTGCCGAGTTACAGACTGGACCACCCGGACAGGAAGTCAGCGATCTACTCTCAACTATTGACGACCTGAAGGTACAACTTAATGAACGGGAAAAGGAGGCCGTTTGTTATGATTTCGAGATAAGTGGAATACCGGAGGGGGAGAACATAGCTCACCTTGTAGGCAGGATCGCAGAAAAGCTGGGCGTGGCCTACGCGTGACGTTGTCCTGATAGAGCGGATTGGTGTTCGACGCGCACCCTCGGATGGCGCACAGGTGCAGGCGCCACGGCCACGACCGCTTGTGGTCAGCCTGGCGCGCCGGTCGCTGCGCGATGCTTTCCTGCAGGCGGCACGCGTGCGGCGCGCACTTACCACGGAGGTTGGCACGGGCTCGCATCCGCTCCCACCAAATTTTACCTCAACGAACGTCTCTCCAAGCTTAATAAACAGACTTTTTTTAGAGCACGTGAAGAGACGCGCGCAAATGGCTGGAAATATGCGTGGACCAGGGACGGGCGCATATATATTCGCCGCGAGGCAGGAAGGGCGTCCTTTCGGGTGCGCTCAGAACATGATCTCAAGAAAATCTTTTGTGGCGCGGGCCGTGCGGCGCCGGTGTCAGTATAGAGTGCTAAGTCTACAAGCAAACGGGAAATGTTATACCAACACTGTACCGATTTTAACAACGTCGTATATGTTGAAAGTTTCTGTATGTTGGCTTTTTATTACAGTAAAACAATTGATACTTGTAGGTTATAAACTTGAAAAAATTCGTGTAAGATGTAGTAATATTGCATTTGTTTATTTGTTGTGTGTCATATTATGTTATTCTTTGATTGCATTGGTGTCACTTATTAATTCTTTATGTTTACATTATCGTCGTTATTGTCTGAAATATTTTATATTGTATTTATGATGGCTACCAAAAATGTAAAAGTTGGAGTATACAATGCAGGTTCTCTCAGCACAAACCACGACAACATTATAGCCTCTGTCACTAGGTGCGGCGTAGAAATCCTAGCACTCAACGAAACGTGGGTGCACGCGGGCGAGGAGGGGCGTGCGCCTTCCATTCCCGGCTATCGGTTCAGGCACATACCGCGGCCGCGAGTGCACCGTTCGCGTGGAGGCGGCGTCGGTTTCTACGTGAAACGTGAGTTTAACGTACGCACCTGGCGCCACCCGGTGGACCCGCTGCACTCCACTGTCGAACAGATGTGGTTTACAGTAAATATCAACGGGAAACTTCTGATTATAGTCACTGCTTATTGGCCCTCCTGGGTAAATGTAGATTTATTTTTTGACGCGTTGTCAGACACTATTAGCTCGATTTCCAAATATGATAATTTCATTCTATTAGGCGATTTTAATATAAACTATTTAGATACCAATAGCGGGCACAACACATAAATTGAAAACATTTCTTTCTAGTTTTAATTTAGACCAGTTGGTTACTCATCCGACAGACTTCACCGCTAATAGTCAAACACTTATAGATGTCATATGTTCGGATTAGCGCCCGAAATATATTATTTCGGAGTTAGTAGGGACCCTTCATGGTCACTGCATGGTAGTCTGTGAGTTTAACATTAGGCGGATAATACCTACAAGCTCCGCGGTATGTATTTAATAGGCCAAACAAATATATTTGGATGGACATTTTCAATAACGATCTGCAGACTATTCGTTGGGATCTTATAATGCAGCTTTCTAATTAATGAAATGGTGGCAAAGTTTTAATTATGTTGTTGTTTCGCTCTTCGACTGGCATGCTCCTGTCAGGTCGGTAGTTATTAAGGAGAGATCTTACCCTTGGATTACTGATACTGTAAAACGCATGATGAGGTTGCGCGATGAAGCAGCAGTGGAGTATCATAAAACTAAATCTGAGGTTAAAAACAATATTTAGTGATGCAGTATTTCATATAAGTACTTACATCTGATTAGCCAAGACCACCTACTTCAAATTATCAAGAGTCTGAAATCGAATGCGCTAGGTTGTGACGGCATTAGTTTAGACATGCTGATAATGACGATTCCGCATACGATAGATATTACACAGGCTATAATAAATACATCCATCACTACTAAAACGTTTCCCGAAACCTGGAAATTAGCAATAGTGCGTCCGTTGCCAAAGCATTCTAACCCAGTAGAGCTGAAGTACCTCAGACCTATAAGTATTCTGCCATGTCTGTCTAAAATACTGGAGTAGGCTGTATGCATACAATTAAGCGAGTTTCTAGAAAAGCATAAAATTCTGGCGGTGGTACAGTCGGGCTTCAGAAGAGGACGGAGTGCTACAATCGCTCTTCTAGATGTTACCGATAATATACTTAATGCTCAGGACAAGGGAATGTGTACAATTTTGGTTTTATTGGATTTTTCTAGGGCATTTGAATCTTTAAATATTAATTTGCTTTTATCTAAATTGAGTTACTACGGTTTTGATTTTGAAGCTGTCAAATGGTTTGAAAGTTACCTCAGTGAGAGATATCATGTGTAAAAGTCGAACATAAGAGTGGCAATGCATTGGTGTCGGACAAGTTAGCGGTGAGGCGGGGAGTGCCACAAGGATCCATTGTGGGTCCAATTCTCTTTATTCTGTATTCTGCTGACATTATAAAACACATTTATAATCGCAAAGTCCATATATATGCAGATGATATACAAGTTTATAATAATAATAATAATAATGTTTTATTAGACTTATTTCTTAGACAGTAGGTACTTACAAAACATTGGACTTATATATAAATATGCACTGTTTCCAATTGATGAGATAGTTCGTGCCTGTTGTAGTAATAAAACTGTATCACAGGCAACAACGCCCTCCGTTTCTAAAAGTCACTGAAGCATTAAGTAGGTATAAAAATAGTTAGTTAGACGCCATTGACCAACTAGGCCACCGAGAATCTGGTCCGAGCATCGAATTTTAATGATGCTCAATGGTCAATGGCGTCTGACACGGAGAGTCAGAAGACGCGGGTTCGAATCCCGTCCGAGGATGGAATTATTCTCTCTATAAATTTCAATGTTTGAGATCGCTTACGCAGGCGTTAATGCTTTAAACAGTAATACTATAATATAGGTAGCACACCGGTGCGTGTATTACTAAGGGTAGGGGATAGAGGTGTATCAATAAATATAATTAAGATAGTGTAAAAATGTTAATTATATTTTCGGAATACTACCCCTAAAGTAGGTACTTTATATTATACTAACTGCTCTCCACGGTTTCACCCGCGCGGTGATGGATGATGATGATGAATCTTATATAGCTTATGTTACTCAGGGTGAATGTAGCTTTCCAATGGTAATATAATTTTTGAAATCGGTCCAGTACTTTTTGAGCCAATTCGCTACAAACATACTTACATACAAATCTTTCCTCTTTATAATATTTTTAGTATTAGTATAGACTATATTTTAAATCCAACATTAAAATCGCCACGCCTACATCCTTGAAGGGGTAGGCAGCAACCCTCTGGCGAAACACCTACTTTTCGCCAGAGGGACAATATTTTTATGGTTCAATGTAATACGAGGTGAGCCTATTGGAATTTACGGGGCACTGTTCTAGACTCCAGACTGCTATTGAGAATTTCTTTGTCCGAAAACATCCAATAACGGTCCGACCCGGGTATTGAACCCAGGACCTCGAAATCCCAAAGGGGCGCTCCCACCACTACATCAAGACCAAGCGAGCCGCTGGCGGGTACTGCTGGCAGTACTGTACAATATAAATTAGGAAATTTTGTTCTTAAAGGTGAAAGAAAACTACATACCTATATATAAAATTAAATCTTTATTTTCAAACCAGATCGTTACCAAACATCATAAAATATCATTCATATTGTCCATCAATAAAATACTATTGCTTTTAGAGCCTTACTCTAATGCCTTATTTGTTTTAATAAATACTGTCCCAATAAACAATTCAAGAATTACACTTAAAGTTATAGGTATCATACTTATCTTAAATATCATAATGAAATCAAAAACACATGATGAAACCGAAAATAATACATATATTTTTCCAATAAACTGAGAACATGGTAAAATATCCCTCTTATCTTCTAACCCTCGACGGCAAAAACGAGTGGGTGTTGTAAGTTGGATGTGTCTGTGTGTCTGTCTGCTTGTCTGTGGCATCGTAGCTCCCGATGAACCGATTTTGTTTTTGTTTTTTTGTTTGAAAGGTGAATTAGTAAGGAGTGTTGTCTTGTACTTAGCTGTTTCATGAAAATCGATCCAAGATGGCCGCCGCAACTACATACTACATATTTTTTGACAACTCCCTCAATATGGATATCAAATGAAAGGCTTGACTAGTGGAATACTATACACTATGATAAAAATAACATATCCCAGATGGCCGCCAGCACAAAATGGCGAATTACATATTTTTTTCACAATTCCCTCAATATTTCATAATATTTTTATTAGATATTGTGCGTCGCGGTTTATAAAAAAAAAAATTACCTTACTTGACTTGTAAGGTACACAGTACCTTACAAGTACCAACATTACAGTTCAATCTCCCTTACAATATAACAATCAATCATACATACTACTGGGGTTCGATTTTTAATGTCATTGAATGGCTAATAACACTAAACTTGACTATGGTAGTCAACGATTTCAAAAAAGAAACCATATGAGAAATTATTATTTTTAACACAAAGGTGGCTAAATTCTCACACACACATGGAATAAATTAGCAATGTCACGGTTTGATGTACAACTTATATGATTATATGATCATATGACTTATATGATTATATGACTTATATGATCAATGTACAACTCATAATGTTTGCAATAAATAATTGAGTATTGAGTATTGAGTATTGAAATCGTTACGATTATTTCGACTCAGATATTTCTTCCGACCTTAAGTAACATACAACAATAGAATAATATGACATCCTAAAACTAGACCTTTTCAAGTAATGACTTTAAAACCTACCGGTTTTTGATTACCACAATTTGCAGGCCTGAAATTTGGTTAATCAGAACATAAGAGCTAACGGCGTTACTTATCAACGCTACATTTATATAAATAAAGTTATTCTATATGGCGCAGAAAAGTTTCGAAGTTTTTTTGAACTGATGCAACGTTTACCAGTTCAGCCGTTTGACTGGGCTCTAAACTATTTGGTACAATTTAGGATGTATTTTTTGAAATCAATATTAAAATGAAATTTTATTTGGGCTCGAAAGGTTTTATCCCTGAAGTTAATTGTAAATGTTACAACTGAACGAAAGGGTATTTTTCAAAGCGATAACCATTTTCTAAATCTATGGTTTTCGAGTATATTTTAATATCTGCCTAGCGTATGAGGGTTGTCAAAAATAACTTTGCATAACATCTATTTGGCTACACTATTTATTTATTTATTTATTTACATAATGTCGTACATAATGTAAATACTATCTTTGAGATAGTATTTAATATAAGTACCTATGTGGAAGTGAGATATTCTCTACGAATATGTGATTTAAAGAGAACAAATACTTAAGTACAAGTACTAAATTACTTTACTTATTCTATATTGATATGTTATATATGTCTAAGGAGCAATTCTTGAATATAACGTTTACCACTTATTGCTTCGAAGAAATACATTAGTATTATAGCATTTTGTTATTATGCAAAGTACTAATATCTTCCTGGGGTAAATAATAATTAAATCTTGTCATAATCTTAATATGTATAATATATAAAATCTACAATCAACCATCACACGATATAGAACAAAATCAAAACATCACACGAAGTCAAAGGCACCCATCGTCTTCACAAATATACACTTTTACATTTATAGGAAATATTGGTCAATAATTAAAATGTTATTTTTATACAGTCGATAATAATATCAGGAATCACCTTAGAATAATACGGTCAAAGTTCCAAGTGTATCAAAACACTATCAATTTTATCGCATGAGAGAGGGATTTCCTAAAATGTATAATTAAATGTATCTATAAGTTAAATTACTTTTTTATTACTACGAGGGCCAGCTGAAAGATCCGAGCCAAATACGCCAAGTTAACCTAAATGCTAATCCGATAGGTTATCTTTAAGCTCCGAGCCAAGTACGCCAAGTTAGCGTAAATGCTAATCCGATAGGTTTACAAGTTAAGCTTTCTTCAACAAGGATTTAAGTATATATTAGGTATGATTTCAAGGTTTTTAAAGTCATTAGAGAATAAAACCAACAATATCACGCATAACAGAGTCACTCTCGAGCTCGCAGCACGGAAGTCAATGTTGACTTTGAGTTGCATTTTTTGATCGCATCTTTGCATAAACTTAGTATGTAAACATACTCTCTTAAAGTAGAGTTAACATCACTTTTCTTAGAATTGTGAAATATAAATAGTCATAACCAAAATTCAAGTGAAAATATGTTAAAGGCGGAGTCCGTAGAAAGGCAATGTTTCCAGCGCAATTACAGGGCAAGAGATTAACCATCTCATATCTCAGGACGATCGCAGTGCACTGTCGTGCAGGGTTTTGAACTTTTGCCTTCGTATTATAAAACGTGGAGTAAAGATAGTTCCGAGTTTATACCATGGTTTTAACAGAATTTCCTATATGGAATTTGTTTAAACCAAGACTAAGCCCAGGGGCCTTACTCCCACCTCTTAAAGTTGTCATGTTTCAACCTTAACATTAAATTTGGTACCACCACGTCAATATAGCAAGCTTAAAATAACAATGGATTACGACAGACGTTTTGATGACGTATTATTAAATAGTGCAATCAATTCGCGTACTTTGGAACTGCGTTAGTGTTCTATTCGGGTTGGGCATTATAGGTATTGATCCTGGAACGCACCATTAGGATCGTTTTTGGCTAAGATAAAGAACACGCCGTAAATAGTATTGAAGTAATATGTTCGACTGTTTTGTGTCGGTGGGAGTACGATAGTAAGTATGATTATTGAAAGCTTGTATTTTTTTTAAGAACAGATTAATGCTGTTTGCCTCTACCGGCATTTACAGCGTCACCGGACGGGTGGCGAGCGCAGATGGCACTCCGCCAGTGTAAGCTTGTTACAAAACGCTCCTGATTTATTATAGTTTCGTAAAAGGTGGGAGGAGGTATCTCCCAGGACTATTTTAGCCCACGTTTTATAAATAAGGCGGATATAGTTAAAGTTCTTAATGGCACAGAGCTGTTATGGCGTGTAAGCGTCACACTTAACATCAGGCGTGCAACTTACTCGGCTCATCACCAGTAGACAAAACAAAATTTCAGAGTAACGTCAAGAAACATAACATTGTTTTAGCATTATTCTCCTTAACTGTAGTGAGTTGCGTCGATGGAATGTTTATACAAAACCGATTTTAATCTATATTTAGTTGTAGCTTTAGCCTAAGTTTAGTAGCTCAGAGTATTTCAGCAAGCCTCGGATTAAAATAAGTTCATATTTAAGGCGCTGCCCAAAGCCAAAGATCCGTAAAACGCTATGTTTTTCGTCGCACAGTTTAGACGCACAGTTATTGAAACAAACTTGAAAGTGCATAGTTAAAAGTTCAAAGAACAGACTTATATAATAATATTGCACAATATTTATCTGACACCTTGAAGAAAAAAATCGCAAATAAAACGACGGAAAAAAACTTTCGTTTCGAATTTCTCAATATGTTGAGCGACAACTACTATATTTTTTGTAATCAGAAAACTTATTTATAAAATTAAAGAAATATCTAGATTTTTACCCTTGTGGCTTCCTTTATTTTTAAACAGATTAAAACTGTGAAAAAGTTATCGTTTTTACACGGACTTTTATCGTGGTCTTGTCAAGGCCAGTGCTTCACCCGCTCGAATACCTGAAAGTTTGCTCTTGCAGGGCTTTAATACTTTTGCGATGAAAAACAAAACATCACATAAACAACACGCATATTCAGTTTACAATCGTCATCCGTAAAACAAAATGTCAGTCATCAATCAACATTCCAATCCAAACAACACCAAATCATATTCAAACGTGAATAATTCAATAGTCAAATATCAACCTTGCATAGTTACTAAATAAGTTTATTTAAATATAAATACTAAATAGTGTTCCCAAAACTTTAGAAAATAGATTTCTCCAACATTTGTCAAATTTTGAAGTGAAAATTCTTTAGGCGCGTTGAGGACTTTTGGTGAACAAAAATCAAGGAACTTGCGTCATCGAAGTTCAAGTTACTTAGTTTTTACTTCCATCGGCAGTCTCTAAAGACTACCCCGCATGTTTATTTGGAGAATCACAACGCTGACTGAATTTTCAAACTTCGTATTTCCATTGTAAAATTTTATAGGAGGAAGAAAAATACTGTAATTAAGTAACAATGAAAACGTAGACATTAGATTTATTTTGATTAAAATATTAATGGTGCTTGTGTTTGTTATGATTGTAATTCCACTATTTAACATACAATAAAATGTACACAATTTAAACAAAAAAATACTAAAAAATAAAATATGTGAAAAGACTGCCCGCTGAGTTTCTTTCCGGATCTTCTCAGTCGCGGTCGCGTTCCGATCCAGTTGTAGATTTAAGAAATAATAAATGTATAATGACAATTTGTAAGTGTCCCCGTATACGTATATACACCTTACCTATACAGAATAAATGATTCGATTTTGATTTGGTTTTTATTTTTAAATATTTAATCAGTTTTTTCTTCCTCATGTGAAATTTTACCAAATGAAGATACCAAGTGTGAAAACTAAGCCAGCAAAATGAAAAATCAAACAGATGAATGCTATAAGCTTCTCAATGGAACAGCGTATGGAGAATTCCAGTCCCTGAGAAAGACATCTTGTAAGTCCATCCTAATATCTCTGGTACCGTTTCCATGGTAGGAGCCGTTGTCTTCGAAGACGAAAGCCACACCGCCCGTATCTATGAAGTAATCGGCGGACCAGTTGGAAGTGCCGATGTAGGCGGTGCGCTCGGTCACCATGTATTTGTTGTGGTTGACTCGAGCGTATGGTATCTTGGCTTGTTCCGGTGTCGATGGGACTATGAAACGTTTCTGCGGACAAATATTTAGGTCTAGCAATTTTTAATGGGTCATCTTAGCCGTAGGACGTCTGGATAGGTGCCTCCCCACACATATATATGTGTACTTTGTACAATAGATAACGCAAACGTGTGTGCTTCCCATGTCCGAAGCCCGACCGAGCGTCAAGGTTGGCCGCCGCTACTTACAGACCTCGCTCGTCTGTTATGACGAACACGAAAACTAAATTGCGTGATAATTAACTGCAATAGCCCAACAATTTCGAGCCCCCAAAGGGAAGGATATATTTCCTACCACAGGTAAGTTATTTTAAAATTATATTATGCGTAAATTCACGTACTCGTAATTCAATTCATTAAAATAATAATTCAATTCATTAAAAAGTCGGCACGCTTGGTTTCAATACAAATCGTGATACTTGCGTTATCTATTATCTGTGTGCCTCCCACATACTGTATATTAGACTAGCTGCTCTCCGCGGTTTCACCCGAGCGGTGATGGATGATGATAATGATGAATCTCATATAGCCTATGTTACTCATGGTGAATGTAGCTTTCCAATGGTGAAAGAATTATTGAAATTGGTTCAGTACTTTTTAAACCAATTTTTTGAAAATTACAAACATACTTACATACAAATCTTTCCTCTTTATATTATTATAGTATAGATTATAGTGGTAGGGCTTTCCTTGGGAAGAACCACACCCTTGCCAGTTTTCAACTCGTGAAGTAATAGATTCGGTGAAGGGCAATGTTTTGAGCGAAATTATAGGGCAAGAGATATAACATATAATATCTCAAGGTGACGAACATAGAGTATTGCCATGCAGGGTTATGAACTATTGTTGCTTAATTTTCTGAACGGCCTTGTACTGTTATGGGCAAGAGTGACGCTGGACATCAGGCGAGCGAGTTACGCGCCTTGTCACCGAACGACATAATATAAAAAAAACCTAAAAAGGACCGGTTGGAAGCGGCCTGCATCCAACTTCCTACTGCGACCTTTATCAGGTTGTCTGTCCACCGTGTCGGTGGACGACCTACGCTGCGCTTGACGGCTCGTGGTCTCCACTCCAGGACATTACGGTCCTATCGGTGGTCGTATAAGTGAAATATTGAACTGAATTATCCAGTGTGAAATTAACCCTATTAAAC
The DNA here is from genome assembly GCA_917880725.1 of Selenia dentaria. Lineage (NCBI taxonomy): Eukaryota > Metazoa > Arthropoda > Insecta > Lepidoptera > Geometridae > Selenia > Selenia dentaria. The sequence continues at coordinate 24,578,307 of OU862893.1, forward strand.
TTTTACGTTTTAAAAATGAAAAACAAAATGATCGCTCGTACCGGAACTTGATTTAGCAAATTTAACCGATCAACAAGTTAAGCAACACTTGCTGTGGTCAGGAGTTGGATGGGTGACCGTTAGTGACATTTTGCAACTTAGCGCTTCCGTGCTTCCACGGCAAACCGTCGACCCCGGTTGTTTGTCTTAGGACAACTGTCGTTAGGCTATATCGAAGGCCTTCAGGTGGCCTGGGCATATCGACATGGGTTGGCCACTAGCCTATCCACCAAGCCGCGCTGGCCCGCGTGTTAGATTATGACCCAACTCCTCTCTGCGAGGAAGGCTCGAGTCCCAGCAGTGGGAACATAATGGGCTGGTTATGATTATGATGATGATCAACAATAAGATCAGGTATTCCACAGGGTCCTGTCCTGCACCAATGGACTTACCACTTGTATGTCACATCTGGGATATGCGTCGTTGAGGGCAGCGAGAGATCGCAGGAAGTAATCTTCGGAAGGTGAAGAGTTCTTCCACCAGCTGATCAACAGTTTGACCTTGACCTTCCGTTCGAGCGCAGCCTTGCGGAGTGCATCGTCGATCTTCGGCCAAAATCTGTAATTTAAAAAGTTTTTTAAGTAATTTGAACGTAACTATAGTAGACATTTAGGAAAATTAATCGAATTCTCAAGATTCTAAAAACAAGTGGAATTGTACCCTTTTTCCAATTATTTGATATAAAAACTTTTTTAAAATTTGACGTTTGTATTTTTTATGTTCATTATGTTCAGTAATAAACAAAATAACGCTGGCAGGGCAGGAATGGATTTTCATACAACAGTTCTGCCTGCTACGGAGGGCAGGAATGAAATTCCATATAACTTTTCCCGCTGCTCTTTTATGACGGAGAAATGACGAACTTTGTAACCCGTTTACGAACAAGCAATGAGACACTTTCTGAGTGGGTGTGGTATTAATATTTATTCATTTATGATAGGCTTTTGTTTGATCACTCTCTATCTCAGTTGATGGTCAGTGATGATGCGGTCGAATGTGGATAAATGCAGTAATATGCCGTTAGGTTCTTTATGATAGATCTTTAATACTAGTGTTCTTAATTTCATCACGATGATACCTTTATTAGCCAAATCAATGAGACTTTAAGGAGGTAGAAATCTAACAAGCTGCTACCTGATTGGCGACCGATCCTTATTAGGATATGCAATAAAAGCATATGCAAAGAATAGGTATATTTTAAAATACTGTATCTTAATGCTAGCTGTAAAGTTTTGAACTTTAAAAGTAGCAAAACTTGTGCAACTATCGTGAAGTAGGTGGCGGGAAAAATCCCAACAATGGCTGTTATTCATTTTATATATTTTTTTTATTATTACGGATTTGTGTTTCTTCAAGGTGACGAAGTGGTGGAATATTAACCGTTATGACCTACTGTCTACTGACGCGTAGCTTCATCACGCGTATTCGTCATTATACGCTTGGCGTGCGCCTACTTGCAGCTTCAATACAAAGATATGTCACTTTTGCCCTTCTTATTTTTTTTATTATAGCTCCATTAAATGTTATACTTTTGACTTTTATAACAATTATATTCCACCTTGCTATTTAACGCGTTAGTTTTAATATATTAGGTGCAAGCTGTGTTTGCCTGTAAGAGGTGTTACATGTAACTTAAGTTTTCCTACCATACGATTCTAGACTAGTAAACATGTAATTACTGTTGGCAGTTCAAATAAATTAAAAAAAACAAAAAAATATGAAATTCTGGCGACGCAGCTGAGGACTGGCTTCATGACGCTGACCGTACCGACAACAGCGAGCGTAACACTTGCTTTACGTGCTTATTTTTGTGAAAATGGCGGGAACGGCTGCGAAATTTGTTCAGATATTAGAAAAACATCCGTGTTTGTACAACAATAACCTTGCTGAATATGCTAGAAAAGATCTAACTGAAAGGGCTTCGAGTGAGATGGCGAATTAAATACAATGGGCTCATAAACATATAGTTTATTAATTTTGTACTTTATATAGGTATATACCTACTACGTATTTATGTAATGAATGTAGTAATATGCGAAAATAACGTCCTCGTCGTCCGACGACACTGTCTAAAATGTTTGCAAACGTACGCGTGCAATACGCGTCGTGGACAGAGTTCGGTATGCTGTTGCGCGCAAGCTGCACGGCGTATTTTGAAGCGTGTATGATGCTACGCCTCCGTGGACAGTAGGCCTAAGTATTCGTAATGGTGCACGAGTGTAGGCAAAGTGTACTAAAATCATGAAACGTTGTTTTTTTGGTTGTCCTTGTCCATCGCCTTAGAGAAAGTTTCAGTAATGCATGCACCGCTTCACTAGAACGTGACTTAAACAGTGACTTAATGATGGACGTCTAATTTATGTGACTGTGACCTAACTTGAAAAAACCTCACTTGATGCAAATATATAAAAGTATTAAATGCAAATACATAAAGTATTAAGAGCAACGCATAGCTAGTAGGTACTTGTCCCTACTAAAAGATATAACTCTTTTCTACCTCTTAATATTGTCCGATTTCAGTTTTTTTTTAATGTAATCAACACATTGTTAACTAGGCTCATGCGTTTAAATTATTCTAGTTTTTTAAAGTACTGTTAAGTGAAATTTTTAGTACTTTAAAAAAAACACACACTAACAAAACACTGAAATCGGACAATATAATATATAGGTATAGGAAAGAGTTATTTCTTTTAGTATGAACAAGCACTACTATGCTCTTAACATAATTAACTTGAGTAATGGCAAATTGTTAAGACTTATACCTTATTATATACCTTACCACTTATAAAAATATCTTACATAAGTGAATACTGGGAATAAAGGCTTATTATTATTATAATGGCAAATGTAGCCAATATGTGTCAGAGATCTCTCTCTCTCAGAGGCTATACTCTGCTATGTGAAGGAGTTAGGCTGCCTTGAGTAATGCTGGCAGGGGGGAATGCACAAAACACCCCAAGCGGGACGTCAGTGCAGGCGTCATCGCCCCCAAAATGAATATGAATGTATAGCAAATGTCCAAAGTATGAATATAAAGGAGGAGTTAAAGGAAGTATGGTGGGTGACTCACAACATCTTGGGTGTGAACTGCGTGGCGGGGAGGTATTCCATCACTGAGATGTGCACGAACTGGTCGGCCGCGTCGATGGTCGCTACTATTGCATCGTCGTCGTTACTGCGCCCAGACGGACTGAACGCTGGGGGTGAACTCTGCAATACATACAGAATTAAGTTAATTTCTAGAAAAAAGTTACAAAATTGACTTCTATACTATTATCATCATCATCATCTCAGCCGTAGGACGTCCACTGCTGAACATACGCTTCCCCCACAATTTTCCATGTGGACCGGTTTGAAGCGGCCTGCACCCATCGCCGTGCCACGACCTGTATCAGGTCTTCTATCCACCGGGTTGGTGGACGACTTACGCTGCGCTTGTCGGTCACGGTGCCACTCTAGAATATTCCGGCCCCATCGGCCACCTGTTCTGCGTGCTATGTGATCTGCCCACTGCCACTTCAACTGGCTCATCTTCTAGACTATACCTACTCGTAGTACATATACTCGTACAAACTTAAAACTTTCGCGTGGTTTAAAATAATATTCTAGTTTTTCACCAATTCAACCGTAGAAACCACAGAGTATACCTAATGTAGGACAAGTGCCGACTGAATGCTTTTGTATGAATTAAGGTCGTATTGAACTAAAATCTTAGTTGACAAAAAGAGAAGGCCAGAGATTCTCGTGGTTTAAAATAATTGCATAATCTAGTAGCTGGATGACTGAGCATTGATGGTAAGTAATCAATTGATTTTCTTGGTCTAACCTCAAACCAAACACTCATAGGCTTAGTGTTGCTTAAGAACCCCAACTAGCAAGGAAATCCTATAATAAAATACAATAGGTAAATTTAGACTAAAATGTTCTTATAAAAGCTTTTCTGGAGTCTATTTTGCTAATAATAGCATAGCGCAAGCATTTATAGTTTTAAGAACATTTTTACTAATAGTATTGCCTTGTAGTTTACTAGTAAACTAATTTATAGGACAGTTACAAGACATATAATCTAATAAGTGCAATGAAGAAGTATAAATAGTCCTACGAAAATTATAGTCCTATAATGGCATTGTGTAAGATTCCCAGAACTTATAATATACTTGTCTGAGATCATTACAAATATGCAGCAATTTAGTTTTATAATGGCATTGTGTAAGATTCCCAGAACTTATAATATACTTGTCTGAGATCATTACAAATATGCAGCAATTTAGTTTTATAATGGCATTGTGTAAGATTCCCAGAACTTATAATATACTTGTCTGAGATCATTACAAATATGCAGCAATTTAGTTTTATAATGGCATTGTGTAAGATTCCCAGAACTTATAATATACTTGTCTGAGATCATTACAAATATGCAGCAATTTAGTTTTATAATGGCATTGTGTAAGATTTCCAGATTTTATTACATACTTAGCTGAGATGATTATAAGTATGAGGCGATGTTCAACATGGTGGCGACGTTCCCCCACTGAGCTACCACGGCTTACCTATTACAGTCTTATAAATGTCTAGATGCAGAGCAATTTCTGAAACACGGCGAATGATCAAAAATTAATAATTAAGTGCTTGATCATATTTTACACTAACTGACTTTATATTCAATTTCTGTAAGCGCGATAAAAAATCAGCTCAAACACGGTACACTTTTACAGTAAAAATAGATTTGCCACATGTTAAATTGTATTCTCACTTATTTTAGCTAAGCCTTTTTCATTTATATAAATATCGATGGAAACAATAACTAAAATTACTGACTTAATAAGCATTGTACACAAAACAGTAATACAAATTATTGGCCTTTAAATATAAATGTGTTAACAAATAACTAAAAACTAAGTAAGTTATTAGCACATTATTAACAAAACTACACTTGAGACGTATTAGAAGGAGATAACAAAAGGAGTACTTAAACCAGTACCAATCTCTTATAAGGAAATAAAAGGAGCGTTAGTGCTTCCCAACACTGGTGCAAGACAGTTACTAGACTAATTAGCATTCTGTAAGCTCATTGCAGGAGCGTAACAAGAACTTGTGCTCCAATAAATGCGCCCGACTCCAGCGTTGTAGTATACTAGAAAAATGTTATTAGATTTCTAAATTGTAGTCCTGAAGACAATTATTGGATCTATTTTGCTACTTGGGACGCCATCTATTGTCAAGTATAGCATTAGTGTTGTAGCAGTTTTTCATTGCCTGAACACACCGGACAAAATGACGTCTTCTAAAAATGAAACTGGATACTAAAAGTCATGAAAATCGTTGCAGCCGTTTCCGAGATTCAGATTATATGAACATAAGGTTACATAATTATATATACAAGAATTGCTCGTTTTAAGGATTCTAGTTTTTTTTTTCAATTCAACCGTAGAAAACCAAAGAGTAACGTCCAAGTACCTACGAACCTACTGTATGCATAAGTAAGTATCTACAATAAGAATACCTACTGGATGCCAAGTAGTACCACAGAATAAATATTACCAATGTACAGAAGTTCCACTCTCGAATAAGAGTCAAGTCTATATATAAAAATCAGCCTACTCCAAGATCTAGATCCAGATATTTTTTAATAGCTGGGAGCTCCGGGCTCTACTCTATCCAAATACCAAATTTCATCGAAATCTGCGCGGAAGTTATGCGTGAACATACGTACGAGTATGTAGACAGGCAGACAGACATCTTTTTGAGAAACGTCATTATCTTGATCAGTAGGTAATTTTACGCCTTCTGATCCACATTATTATTTTTCTTCCAAATACAGACTTTTTGGCCTTTACTCCTGTTCTTTATAATAAGTATATATTATTCGGTTAAATAAAGAAATGAGTGCAGCAAGTAAGACACAACTAAAAAGACTTGCATCAAAAAGAATGTACTATTATTGCATGTTCGTTCTGCTATTGTATACTTATGTTTAAAAACTAGTGGAAACTTGGGAGTCAGCTGAGTCATGAAAAATTTAATTAAATCAAGTGTTCCTCAAAGCAAGGAACTTGGGTTGTTTTGTTATTAAATGCGCTGTCTGGTAGATTATGTGAACTAAAATTGCTTTTGCAAAAAGTTATCTAATTTGTACAGAGGATTACAGAGATCTTGGAAATGTAAATATCAACTTCCAAGTTGAAAGTTTGAAAAATATTTTACATTCGTATGTACCTACTTAGAAGGAACAGAGTTTACAAGATGGCATAATTAATTATGGAATAATAAATTACAAATTTCATTTATAAATGTTGATAAGTTTCAGTCATTTTTTCTGTGGTATAAAAATGTTATGTATAAAACAAAATATGTTAATTTTATTCAGCCGAAATGAAACTCTTGTACTTTATTAATCCTCATATTCTTCTAATTCTTGTTCTAGATTGAATTTATCTTTCTACATTTTTTCTTTTATATTTGTGAGGGTAAGGTTGTTCATTTGCCATTCCTCAAGAACTTATATAAGTACGGAAATATTTATAGTTGCATCAAGTGAGATTTTTATTCAAGTAGTCAGGTTCAAGCCACTGTCTTCTCTAAGTCCAGGGGCCTTACTATGAGCTCTTAAAGCAGGACTTCTAGACAACTGTCCGGTTTATGCATACCATGACAACGTTAAAGTAGGCCTGCACGGGCCTACTATTCAAGAACCGCAGAAAAACCGTTCACCTTTTTTTTTTGGATGGAATCTCGTTAACATGTCGCTCTAAATCCACTCAGTTCAGCTTACAAACGTCTAGGCGTCTGCGATGTTAGTTATAGTAAATTATTAGAATGCCAGAGACAATATTATCCGTTCACCTTTGAAGAAACAATACTCAAACAGTTCACCTAAATGAGCGTCATGGTATGATTTCATTCAAAACTGTTTAAGCTAGGTTTAAGAACTACACGGAACTTGCATGGTTTTTACGAAGTTTACGAGTAAGGCCCACCGGTTCCAGTAATCCGGTGGATGCATTAGTAAAATTTTCTAGGGCGGACGAGAAGTACACCGGTTTATGATTTGGTACACTTTTGAGTACATAGGTGTCATCACGAACACATTACGGTTAATTTTTCTATAATTAAACTATTACTGTTAACCGGCAAAACACTCACGTTAGGGATCGAATACGTCGACCCGGGTTTCGAGCATGGCCGATGCTCATATACAGGGCGAATGCGCAGCGGCGTCTGCGAGCTAATTAATGCGATGAGATAATCTCATTAATATTATAAATGTGAAAGTTTAGATGGATGGATGGATGGATAAATTATATAGTATGTTTGTTACTCTTTCACGCAAAAACTACTGAATGGATTTTAATGAAATTTGATAGAAATAACATATAGAAAAATTTTTCATCATCATCATTCATGACCACGCGGGTAAAACTGTGTGGTGCAGCTAGTTATTTAATATGTGTCAAACTCCTTTTTTGTTTTTTTTATTATATTTTAATATTTTTTATAAATGTCCTCAAGTTTTGACCTGTAATGGTGGATACCATAATACTGTATAATTGTGTACACAAATATATATGACAATAATAATATATAAAGCAAGTATCACGATTTATATTGAAAACAAGCGTGCCGACTTTTTAATGAATTGAATTACGTGATAGGTAATATGTACCTGCCTTTGGAGGCTCGAAATTGTTGAGCTATTGCAGTTTATTATCACGCAATTTAGTTTTCGAGACCGTCCGGCTGGAGCAACAGACGCACGCTAAATGTAAGTATTGGCGGCTAATCTTGACGCTTGGTCGGGGTTAGGACACATAAGAAGTACACACATTTGCGTAATATATTGTACACATATATCCGTGCACTATATTTACCTTTCTACCGCGAAATAATGTTCGCAATACTGTGTTTCTGGTTTGAGTTGTATGAAGACTAATGTCTCAGGGTTACGTCACTTGTGACGGAGTGCATCTGTTCTAGACAGAGAAAACACAAAATGTACTTTTATTGAACTTTTCCTAATTCTTTCACACCTATAAAAAAGTAACACTCAACTCGTACCTCGTGGTTGTATACCGTCTCCTTATAACATAAAAAAGTAAATAATGTACGAGTATCAATCATAATGCGCCATTGCGGAACTATGTTCGTTTTCGCTGGACGCCCGTCAAAAATAATTAAGTACACAGGCAAATGTCAAATAACACCTATAGTACAGTAACCAATGATATGTGCCTTTGTTAATAAGAACATATTTAACGAATATGCACAAGCCTCTCTGTGTTTGCGGAGGTGGTCCAATCACAACTTTTTTTATGTTAGAACGTAGCGTCCATTTCCCATTCAGAAACGTATAAAGCCCATTACATGAAGTTTATTACGAGCTTTTCAACAGATAACATAAACGACTACAAACTCAAAGATGCACAGTGATTAAAGTTATATACTGTCAAGATTCAGAGACCTATTACTTTTTAGATTAAAAACAGGGTCGCTAAAAGATATCCGGTGTATGTAAGTAAGGATGTGTTTATGTATGTGAGAGTGTGTGTCTTTGTGTGGTGTGTTTGTTTTGCATGTGCATAGTAGTTTAAATAACGAATTATTGTGGATGGATATGTAGAAAACAGAAAGTGCGGTATGTAGAAAAAACCAAGGTGTGCTCCGACCTTGGTTTTTTCTTACACCTCGATATTGATAACAAACATAATGTTATAACCCTGAAAGAGTTCAAGTTATAGAGCAATATATTGTAATAACAATATATTAGAACAACAAGAAAAATGTAATACCGACTTCCATTCAGTAATTGGAGTGTATCTCAAAAACTACTGGACCGAATGGATGAATGGTGGATGATGGATGAAATTTAAATGGGACCACACGAGAAGCACCAGCTTTCAAACAAAAAAAGAATTTTGAGAATCGGTTCACCCAGTCGAAAGTTATGATAGGTAACAAACATAAAAAAACAGACCATTTGAAAATCGACCGATTATATAAGCTACTAAGACTACGACTGCGAATAGGTAAAAAGTGTATAGAACCAAAGTTTGAGATAATTTTACTAGCTTTTATTACGTACCTATTACGATCTTACCGTCCACACCCCTCTCGTGAGCACTAAATTACTAAACTATAGGAGGTTTAACTTCGAATCGATTATTCGTGTCAAACCACGGATATTTTAAGTTGTTGTGCCACGGTGAAGCAAATTGTTATTGGTCGTATTGTATTTGAAGTTACCCATATCAAGTTATCTGTCATGTTGTCACCTTAGACGTGATGTATACTCTACTAAAACGAAATTTCACGTCAGGTGTGACACTTGTCACACTGACATATGTCCTCCACTTGACACGATAACAATCGAACAGTATATTTTGAGTATTATTGCATTGTAATAACAAATCACGGCTGATACTCACCTACATGAAAGCCCGACAAAGTATTTCAAAGCTAAAATTATTATATTGTCATTATTATAATCATAATCAGCCCATTTTGTTCCCACTACAGGGAGCAGCCTGAGCCTTTCTCTTAGAGAGAGGAGTTGGGCCATAATCTGCGGCTTGGTGGATAGGTTAGTTGGCCAACCCATGTCGAAGTTTTCAGGCCGCCCGAAGGCCTTCGACATAGCCTAGCGACTGTTGCCCTAAGACAAACAACCGGCATCGACGGCTTAACGTGCCCTTCGAAGCACGGAAGCGCTCAGTTGAATAATGCCACTAGCGGTCACCCGTCCAAGTCCTGACTCCTGAGTCCTGTTATGATCGCCAAGTCAAGCTCCGCTACGAGCGCGCATTATATTGTACCTATACCTTATTACCAAAAGTACACAGTACATTAAATAGATCCGGCAGGTTTAAAATTATATTTTCTTATAATAAAGCGGTAAAAGTAGCGAGGAAAGTCCTTGCAAATAATGTTTACCGAAAAAAAATTTGGTTTCCATTGAACTATTTGGGCTTTTATTGTATGTCCCAAAACGGATCGTGAATTGTGAACTTCTACTCCTTTATTTACAATGATGTAGATTAGCAAAAATAACAAATTAAATAGAAAAAAAAACACTCTGCTCGAGACAGATCTGAAATAGATAAGATGAGATATAGATAATATTCATTGCCAATAAAAGTTAACAAATTTTAACACAGTGGTATGAAACTATACTTATTAGCTAATGAGAAGAATTATCGGCGAGCTCCAAACTAAACACTGGGCTTGTGTCTTGGGGCTCGAGTGCGGTTAACAAAATGCATAGTAGCCATCAGAAAGGGCATATAGGTGTTCATATTAATTTACAATGTTACTTAAAGTACTTGTAGGGATCAGAATAAAAACAAACAAAAACGGCCATGCGTGTTGAACTTTATTTATTAAACTTAAGATAACTTGCGAAGGGCCGCTTTTATCATAGCCATGCAAAATCGCAGAGGAAAGGATACCAAGCTTGAAGCCTCATCCATTCCTGGGAGCTGAAGAGTGACAATGATGGTGTCATTCCAGCTTCGTCTAAATGTATATAATAATTGTAGTATTAAAAGTTATTACAGTAATCCTTTTATTTTATAGTGTATGATAAAACCGTGTAAACCTATATAAAGAATACAACCTATAACCTTGACCTGCCCAACACAGCCATATCCAACTCTACTAAATGCCGTCGTAGGTCATATAGTAAAGGGATTAAATTAAGTTTTTTGTTCGTAGTATGGGACTAATAAAACTCCATAAAGATTAAAATCGTAGCATATTGAAACTTTTTTCGGCTAAGGCTCGGTAGCCTTTTGGTAGAACCGGAGAACTTTCATCACGAAGACAATGATGAAGAAGCGTGAAGAATTAATAGATATAGAATTAGACGATATAAATATTATTTACAACGACTTATTTCAATATACATATTTGTTAAATGATATCGCAATATATACAAATTAATAAAAATTTAAGCCTTTTGGTGGAACCGGAGAACTTTCATCACGTATGACGAAAGAAATAATATTACAGATAGCAGACAACGATGAAGAAGCGTCAAATTCATAGATATAGAATTAGTGGATATAAATATTATTTACAACGACTTATTTCAATATACATATTTGTTAAATGATGTCGTAATATATACAAATTAAAGATTTAAGCCTTTTGGTGGAACCGAAGAACTTTCATCACGTATGACGAAAGAAATAATATTACAGATAGTAGACAATGATGAAGAAGCGTCAAATTAATAGATATAGAATTAATGGATATAAATATTATTTACAACGACTTATTTCAATACACATATTTGTTAAATGATGTCGCAATATACAAATGGATCCCTATTTTGCTTGGGCACGCCATAACTTGTGAACAACGTTACCGATTTCATCTTCTTTTAAAGTTTACTAATACTTTGTAGATGGTGCTTACGACAAAATATATAAAATCTGAGTAGAAAATGGAAAAAAAATATAAAAGCTGTGTAGAAAATGAAAAAAAAATAATGACTTCAATGAATATTTTTTTGTGATAAAAACTAACGAGGTTTTCACTCATTTTTAATTAGAAATACGGGATTACTCACGTAATATTTATCGGATGGGTTCGACCATAGTTTCGATATATATATATATACCACATTCGGTGGTCTTTTTCAAGGAGTTTTCGGGACGCCCGCGTCGATGACGTCTCGCTTAGCAGTTAGCTAACTATAGTTGGACCTATCCGATAAATATTACGTGAGTATTCCCGTATTTCTAATTAAAAATTACTATATACATAAACATAACGACGCGGGTGCAACCGCGGGGCACATCTAGTTATTAATAAATAGAAAATAGCACCTGTTGGCAAGTTTCGCGTCTGTCCATGAAAGTGATAGTAACTACTACCAAGGATGATACTATATCTATCATCCTTGCTACTACCCAGAGCTGTGAGCAGGTGTATCTAATGGCGTTTGACATTGGCGAGATAATAAGTTAGAATTTTCCTAAGCTGCCGTATTTATAAACAAGTAAAAGTAATCACTTAAGTTAAAGTAATTACTTAAGCAACGATTTTGATTCTATAGTATTTGCGCCTGAAGTTAGAACTATCAAAGGCTAGAATTCTTGGCCGAGTAATAGCCAGTATTGCAATGAAAACACGTATATTTTGCGTTTTTATTGCAACAATGATAAGTTGTATAAAAATTACATTTGCACACAAGTCTGAACTGTGGAGATCAATTATGCTGTAAAAATTAAAATCCCATGACAACAATGTAATACACTTGTAAAAAAAGATACATCCAATTTTCATAGGGTTATGTCATTACTTACCTGCATTTACTTTAGTAAGTAACGTTCATTGCTCGACTATAGAATAAGATTTTATGTTGAAGTATTCAATCGTCAAGTAAATACTTTTACTCAGCAACATTACTTTTTAATGTTATTTGACGGTTTAACTTACGCGGTAGGTATAGTCGAATATCTGGACCGGTTTCGTGACCGCCCGGGCCACTTCTTCATGGGGTACGTGCGCACCCGGCTGCGTTCGCGCTAGTGCTAGTAAGTAATTACTGGTTTATAAATACGAGTGTTAGCCGCCCAGTAATTTCAATTCCTACAGTGCCCTCCACATCCTAACACAATAATGCTAGCGGCCTATTGCTTCGCGGTAGAAAATCTGGCACAACGGCGGCACAAACCATGACCATGACCTCTTGCACAGAGATCGTTCATCTATACAGGTTGGTATTTTGAGAAATGCGGTCATGGCCAAGTCCGGAACCACGAGAAAAATCGTGAAAGGAGAAATGCCCTCGATTTATAAGAAAACAATAACTGCATATTTAGTTATTTAATCTTTTACTTTTGACGGAATTCGACCCGAACTATTTTTCCACAAAAAAGACACCTGTATTATTGAACTAATGGATTCTGTTGCTGATAAAGATCAATCTTCGCAAAGAAATAGTACATTTTTACTATTTTATTTTTACACGGTCTCACTCACTTTTTAGTCGTTGTGTGTGAAACTCATTTGTTAGAGGGAAACTGTGGTGATACCTACTTACAAATAAAAAAAAAAGAATTGATTCTACATATTTGAAAGTAGAATTCCACTTATGATTTTTCGCATAATGATGATGAGTTGTTTGTGTTGGTTTATCCCAATAGAAAGATCTTTCGAAGAATGGATTTATCAAATAGTGACCGCCCTTCTCAAAAAAACAGCCTGTATATTTATCCATGTTTTTATCCTGATATTTTGAACGGTCCCCTACATCTTTCTTTTTTTTCACACTGTACCTACTAAAAAATCTGAAGTTGCTGACTTATTTTTTATCATATTTGAAACGCATTATATTATAAGCTAAACTGGTATGACAATGGTTTTTATGTAGGGTAATAATTTTATTATTTCATGATTTAATGTAACACTCAAATTGTAGTTAACACGAGTACCTATTAACGTTATTACAATGAAAGTTGCTCGAAGAATTCATTCGTCTTAATCATAAATAGCAAAAGCATCAGTAGTATTATTGAGTGTCCCGAGGCAGACACAGCGACGAAGACATTTAGGCCGTATACCTCCTCAAACCCAATACTTACACGAAACTATATTAATAACCGTAAAACTTTGAGTGTTGTCTCGTGTCGTAAACCCAAACAGTTTTGACACACGACTTGTTTGTTTTACACGTGTAAACTCGGACGAATAACTAGTCCGGGGCAATCTCTCTGTAGGGTCGTTCACCTTCAGTTAAACGGTTTCAGCAAACATAATATAAAATATTGTAAGGACCCTTTGTTTACAAAAACATGGCTATTATAAACTCGTAAGTTGTATATTAGTATAAACACGCCTGTCCTTGTCATTATACGCAAATCAAAAGAGATATACAATACAAAAACGCTTTATTGTACATGGAAAAAACCCAAGTAATTTTATAAAAGTAACTTAAATCTACAATAATCCAAGGGCGGACTTATAGCTGAAAGCGATCTCTCCGTCTTAATTTTTATCGTAATGTTGAGCATAAAAATGACTGTAAAATACATTATTAGATAAATTATAAGGTACTAACAGTAAACCAAACATAATATTCTTACTTGAAATACATAACAGCATAATCTTTATATATATAAAAATAAACCTCTTGGTCATCACATCACGCGAATTACGAAAATCAAGAAAAGATGGGAGGTTATTGCGAGGCCGAAGGCCGAGCCTACTATACGAGTATATAATATATATATATATTACACACATAAACTTACAGTAGGTAGAAGGTAAGAGGCGACTCCACGTAATTAAATCATCATGTTCCTACGCGTATTTTTAAGCGATGATTGCCTATAGGTAATTGGAGTTGTCCGCCAATCTGGCAGCCTTGGATCGATCTTTATTTCAGGCTTGAGCTTTCATCGTGATGAAATCCACAGGGACTTTCTGGTGACTGCCTGGCCGGTAACATCATGATGAAATCAACAGGGATATCACAAGATATCCTTGTAGTCGCTATTCTAGGTCTAGTGTGATACCTTCGACCACATCATCACTCACCTGGGATCGTAGGCAAACACTAGTCTGATGAAATATACAGCGTGTAACAAAAAGGTGTAGCAATCTATACTAATCTATACTATAATATTATAGAGAGGAAAGATTTGTATGAATGTTTGTAACGAATTGGCTCAAAAAGTACTTGACCGATTACAAAAATTATTTCACCATTGGAAAGCTACATTCACCCTGAGTAACATAGGCTATATAAGATTCATCATCATCATGATCATCCATCACCGTGCGGGAGAAACTGCGGTGAGCAGCTAGTAATATTATAAAGAGGAAAGATTTGTATATATGTTTATAACGAGTTGGCTCAAAAATTACTGGACCGATTACAAAAATTATTTTACAATTGGAAAGCTACATTCACCCTGAGTAACATAGGTTATAGAAGATTCATCATCATCATGATCATCCATCACCGCGCGGGAGAAACCGCGGAGAGCAGCTAGTAATATTATAAAGAGGAAAGATTTGTATGTTTGTTTGTAACGAATTGGCTCAAAAATTACTGGACCGATTACAAAAAATACTTCACCATTGGAAAGCTACATTCACCCTGAGTAACATAGGCTGTATAAGATTCATCATCATCATCCATCACCGCACGGGTGAAACCGCGGAGAGCAGCTAGTATTGAATAAATAAATCATCAATCTTATATTTTTTTTCATATAACGTCAAACATATTTTCCGACTTTTATAGACAGCCCTATAAGATATGCCTACTCGTGGAGTTCGTTGGGGTTAATGCGCTCTGCAATCCCCACGCCACCTATTCGTACACATCTTTCCCTGTACCCTGCATGCGCCCCTTCATCGCGCCGCACCCCAGCCCTGCTTGGGCCTCTTGTTTTCCTAGTATACGTTCTGGAGTTCTAGTTGCCGCCTTTGGCCTAGTTTTTCAGGGGTGAACCTGCTTCAGTATTAGAAAATCCTCGGTTACTCATAAACCCGAATGTTTACTATTTCCTGTGACCCAGAGTTAGGCCCCAATTGTATGCAAGCTTCTGCGTGTGTGGTTTAAGTATTACACCTTTTTGTTACACGCTGTATACTAACAATCGGAAACCACATGGATATATTTTGAAAAGGATTAGGTGTCGGTTTTATGGCCGGCCGCTTACCTGATGCGAAGTTGTTTATAGATACGAGTATACATGATATACTTCCGAAAATCCGTGGATGTCCTACGGCTGAGATGATGATGATGATGATGATGATATACTTAGCGAAAAATGGAAACACATTGTATGTCACTCCGTAAGTTAATTATTTCAGGCACCACACCAGTAATTTGTGCCTCGCACTAGCTCGAACCCGCAATTTAGATATTAGTAAAATTAACAAACACAACCGAACGTTTGACCTTAGCTTGTCTTTGTATGCGAGCCTAGATTGTAATCATTTACTTGCTGCCTTGTTTAACAATACTTATTTGTGTTTTGTTTTCCAAATAAAACTAATTTGTATTGAAAACTACAGTTGCTTTCAATGCGAATCGATGTAATCGGTGTTGCGATTGTTTTACACTATCTGCGCCCTCAGTGTATCATGCTCCAGCGCCTTATCTATCTACATATCAAATTTCATCCAAACTAGCCCATATGTTTGAGCATGAAAGAGTAACAAACATCCATACGTAAAAATGTATACAGGGTTATTGGTAAGTCGACCTATTCCCGTTAAGGGCGTGTAGTTTACATCGTTTCTGACTGATTTGACTATAAAACACCCTATCCGAAATCTAACCGTCTTCGTGGTAATTCAATTTAATTGAATTGTGAAATTTTAATTATTACTATTATTTGATTTTTACATGTAAAATAAGACGGTTTATGGCCTCAATAACTAATATTGTACGTAAAATTAATAAATAAGTAGTTGTAGATGATTAAAACGTATACAAACTTATAAATAATAAAACAATGAAATTCAAATATCTCGAAAACGGTTTGATTTAGGATAGGGTGTCCGCATAGTCAAATCAGTCAGAAACGATGTAAGCTACACGCCCATCACGAGTATAGGTCGATTTACCAATAACCCTGTATATACATTAGTGGGATTAAGATAGAGTGATTAAGAATCAAATAAAACAGTAATGTCTAACTGTTCAGAAATCTTCAAGTACAGTTCTATACCACTACAACTGTCTTAGCCGACTGTCTAGAAGGAGGGTTATCTTTAGTAGGTGTGAGGGTATCATAAGTGTAAGTTAGCCAGAGTTAGGATACATTATGTCTATGAGCCAGACACTGCGTACAAAACCGCACCACGACGCTATGGATTTCCTCATGATGTTGCCTTCATCGAAAGCTCATGCCCGAGGTAGGGTCGACGAATGGCGTAGAATGAGAGGTCCCCTCACTTGGCTATCATCGCTTCAAATAATGAAACTATTTTCTTCTACAATTTGTGACTACGATCAATTAAAGTAGATACATTGGGCCTAGCACGAATAACCGCGTAAGTGCAGCATATCGAGTCGCTAAGTATAACAGTACCAACTATCATTTATCCAGTGCAACTGTGACACTGATAACTCATAGTTTGTACGCCGAAGCGTTACGCGTTGACGCTTACAATGCGAATACTTTATCGCAAATTGTTTGTGCTACGGCTTCAGATCTCTAATACCATTAGATAGTGCAAAAGCGTGTACTTCCAGTGTCTGAACCCCGACCAAGCGTCAAGGTTGGCTGCCACTACTTACAGTCCGCGCGCGTCTGTTGTTACTGCCGGACTACCGCGAAAACTAAATTGCGTGATAATTAACTACAATAGCCCATCATTTTCGAGCTCAAAGGCAAAGTCATATATTTTCATCAGATTAAAATTATATTATGCACAAATTCACGTAATTCAATTCATTAAAAAGTCGGCACGCTTGCGATTTTAATACAAATCGTGATACTTGCGTTATCTATTGTACGTACCTATATATCTGTGCCTAATACATTATTCCCCTCGCGCAATTCATAGTCAATAGAATATAGTATCGTTGACTGAAGGTAATCAATGATCCAAAGAAATATACAAAGCAACATCGGTCAAATATCATTAGTACGTATAACTATGATTTCACTTTTATCCAATCTGTGGATTACCTCGAAGCTACATAAATAAGGCACTTACCTACGTGACCCGAGTGTAAATCTAACAAAGTATCAAAGTGCACAAATGTATTAGATGAAACACTTTACAGAGATTGGTTTCGTGAAAATATGACGATAACACGAAAACATGTCATCCCGTGTCGTTTCTACATCATATCGTATAATTTCATACTCAGTTCCCGGAGGGCAAATCAACTAAGTGGTTCGGACGGGTGGCGATTCTTTAAACTTGTAGAATTATTACTCACTGAAGACCGAAGCGACGGCGACGCCTTATTTTAGAAATTTTCAGCTTATTTTAGAAATGTTAGCCTTATTAAGAAAGCACGCCATACGATCCCATACAACGGTTAAAATAAACTGGAGAACTAAATTTTTTCGGACGGATCGCCTCGGTGGCACAGCTGCATGGCGGCAAGACACGGTTCGAACCCCGTCCGAGTATGTATGGTTTTTCTCTTTAAAATTGCAAAGTAAAGCAAGTAATGTTTGAAATTATACCCTGGTATCCTGGAAACCTACCACCACCACGACCACGGCGGGAATGTGCCCTACCACCATGCCGTAGATCACGATTGTTCATCACGATGTTACGGAAACCTACCACGGCGGGAATGTGCCCTACCACCATGCCGTAGATCACGATTGTTCATCACGATGTTACGGAAACCTACCACGGCGGGAATGTGCCCTACCACCATGCCGTAGATCACGATTGTTCATCACGATGTTACGGAAACCTACCACGGCGGGAATGTGCCCTACCACCATACCGTAGATCACGATTGTTCATCACGATGTTACGGAAACCTACCACGGCGGGATTGTGCCCTACCACCATGCCGTAGATCACGATTGTTCATCACGATGTTACGGAAACCTACCACGGGGGGAATGTGCCCTACCACCATGCCGTAGATCACGATTGTTCATCACGATGTTACGGAAACCTACCACGGGGGGAACGTGCCCTACCACCATGCCGTAGATCACGATTGTTCATCACGATGTTACGGAAACCTACCACGGCGGGATTGTGCCCAACCACCATACCGTAGATCACGATGTTACGGAAACCTACCACGGCGGGAATGTGCCCTACCACCATGCCGTAGATCACGATTGTTCATCACGATGTTACGGAAACCTACCACGGCGGGATTGTGCCCTACCACCATGCCGTAGATCACGATTATTCATCACGATGTTACGGAAACCTACCACGGCGGGATTGTGCCCTACCACCATGCCGTAGATCACGATTGTTCATCACGATGTTACGGAAACCTACCACGGCGGGAATGTGCCCTACCACCATACCGTAGATCACGATTGTTCATCACGATGTTACGGAAACCTACCACGGCGGGAATGTGCCCTACCACCATGCCGTAGATCACGATTGTTCATCACGATGTTACGGAAACCTACCACGGCGGGATTGTGCCCAACCACCATACCGTAGATCACGATGTTACGGAAACCTACCACGGCGGGAATGTGCCCTACCACCATGCCGTAGATCACGATTGTTCATCACGATGTTACGGAAACCTACCACGGCGGGATTGTGCCCTACCACCATGCCGTAGATCACGATTATTCATCACGATGTTACGGAAACCTACCACGGCGGGATTGTGCCCTACCACCATGCCGTAGATCACGATTGTTCATCACGATGTTACGGAAACCTACCACGGCGGGAATGTGCCCTACCACCATACCGTAGATCACGATTGTTCATCACGATGTTACGGAAACCTACCACGGCGGGAATGTGCCCTACCACCATACCGTAGATCACGATTGTTCATCACGATGTTACGGAAACCTACCACGGCGGGATTGTGCCCTACCACCATGCCGTAGATCACGATTGTTCATCACGATGTTACGGAAACCTACCACGGCGGGATTGTGCCCTACCACCATGCCGTAGATCACGATTGTTCATCACGATGTTACGGAAACCTACCACGGCGGGAATGTGCCCTACCACCATACCGTAGATCACGATTGTTCATCACGATGTTACGGAAACCTACCACGGCGGGAATATGCCCTACCACCATGCCGTAGATCACGATTGTTCATCACGATGTTACGGAAACCTACCAAGGGGGGAACGTGCCCTACCACCATGCCGTAGATCACGATTGTTCATCACGATGTTACGGAAACCTACCACGGCGGGATTGTGCCCAACCACCATACCGTAGATCACGATGTTACGGAAACCTACCACGGCGGGAATGTGCCCTACCACCATGCCGTAGATCACGATTGTTCATCACGATGTTACGGAAACCTACCACGGCGGGATTGTGCCCTACCACCATGCCGTAGATCACGATTATTCATCACGATGTTACGGAAACCTACCACGGCGGGATTGTGCCCTACCACCATGCCGTAGATCACGATTGTTCATCACGATGTTACGGAAACCTACCACGGCGGGAATGTGCCCTACCACCATGCCGTAGATCACGATTGTTCATCACGATGTTACGGAAACCTACCACGGCGGGATTGTGCCCTACCACCATACCGTAGATCACGATTGTTCATCACGATGTTACGGAAACCTACCACGGCGGGAATGTGCCCTACCACCATGCCGTAGATCACGATTGTTCATCACGATGTTACGGAAACCTACCACGGCGGGAATGTGCCCTACCACCATGCCGTAGATCACGATTGTTCATCACGATGTTACGGAAACCTACCACGGCGGGAATGTGCCCTACCACCATCCCGTAGATCACGATTGTTCATCACGATGTTACGGAAACCTACCACGGCGGGATTGTGCCCTACCACCATCCCGTAGATCACGATTGTTCATCACGATGTTACGGAAACCTACCACGGCGGGAATGTGCCCTACCACCATCCCGTAGATCACGATTGTTCATCACGATGTTACGGAAACCTACCACGGCGGGATTGTGCCCTACCACCATCCCGTAGATCACGATTGTTCATCACGATGTTACGGAAACCTACCACGGCGGGATTGTGCCCTACCACCATCCCGTAGATCACGATTGTTGATCACGATTGTTCATCACGATCTTACCTTTGCTCAAATGAAAGAAATAGCTGTTATTTTAACATTTCAAACAGGAGCTTAAATTTTATTTACTTGCATAGATTAATTAAATAACTTATTTTATTATTCGAGGTCTGTCGATATATCGAATCCCTTTCCGATAGTGCGCGGATAGGATGAAATATCAGTAAAATCATTATTAAATATTAAAAGTATCTAGTAAATATACAATTTCACATTTATTTGAGTTCAAATTTTGGAAGAGAATTTTTCGACTATTAGCAGCGTTGAACCAACGATTATTTCCGACTGCGGCGTAGCCCAAAAGGAGGGTTATGTGTTGACCTGTTGAGTTATGTGTTGGCTTGTAACTACTCAACGGCTCAACCGATTTTGATAAATGACATCATTAAATTCGTCTTCATGATGCAAGTATCACTGGGTACATAATTACTTAACTGCGGCGTAGCCCAAAATGAGTGCGGATTATGTTCGTGTACAAGCTAATTCATTCCGTAGTCAAATATTAAAAAAATATTAGGTTGCTTCTATTTTTCTTACTGAAGTGTTTCAAGTATTTCATTAACCGCACACGTTGCAGTTCCTAGAAAAGAAGGGTGATTTCTGCGAAATCTATTGTATCTATTATTGGCCAAATATGGCGAATAGCGAATCAACGGGTTAAAATAAACCTTTTTTATCTTAAAAGTAAGTGTATTTATTAATTAGGTTGTGCGCATCGTGCGCATGTACGACATCTCGCATCTTGCACACACATTATTTATCAACCAAGGATCATCATAGTATCATCCTTGGTATCAACGGTTACAGAAGAATACTTAGCACTTTTGATGGTGACTGTACATACATGACTCTGGTTTAAAATGACAGTTGTGCGAAAAATCCCCAACAATGGCTCTAGTTGTTTCGTTTAATTCTTAGATTTGTGTTTCTTCGAGTGTTGACGTGTAATCGTGGTGGGCTATTATTATTAACCGTTAAATGTTCTTTACCCTGTTTTAACGTAGGCAAAGTGAACAAAATCAAGAAACGTTGTTTTGTGTTTTCCTCGTCTCCTTAGAAAGTGTTAGTACGAGTAATGCATTCACCGCATTACTATAGAACAGTCTTAGACAGGAGAGTGACTTATTGACTGAAGTATTTATGTGTCTGTTACTTAAGAGCCATTTCACAAAATCACTCTACTGAAGTTTAGGTAAATGCCAGCGCATCGCTTACACAGGCGAAAGAAGTGACGACGGAATAGCGTGACTGTGAGTAACATATTTTGATACTTGCACTCATTTTAAAAACTGTGGCTTTGGAATGAGTAAACAATCAATTTCTTGTCGATTCAATTTATAAACATTTAGACTTATGTTAAATATTTTTTCGTGTCTAACAAAGCAGAGTTAATATCATATTTTAACTGAGATCAGATTAATTGAAGAATGTACTTTCTTTTGATATAATATCAGTTTGGAATTACACTTTATTTAACGCAATAAATCGTGTTAAACTGCTGATATAATTCGTGGAAATTGGCGAAAGATCTTTATTTTTTTTTCTATAATGATGATCAATTATCGATATTCTAGTACACTGTGTGTCAACAAGATTATATTCCTGATGAATAGATTTTTTGTTTAGTTAATTTGATGAGTTTTTATACAAGAGATAGAACTCTGAAGTTTGCTATATTCCATTTAATTCGTAAAACGAGGTGCGGGAGATTGGTCACTACAAAATAATTAAAGTTATGCTTGTAAATGTGGTACATTAACTGAAAAGAGGACAGATTATTCTATTTATTTCAATTATTCAACTATTTGTGAATCTTTCCTATGATAGTAAATTAAGCGCTTAAAATCTACGATTACGCGCATTAAAATGTGAAATGCCTCTTAACTGACTGCTTTAATGGAAATCTAACTTTATGTAACTATAAGTTGAAGAATGTACAGAAGTATGAAATCAAATACAAAGGAAATAAATACCTACCTACAGTTATAAGGATGTAGGGATGCATATCGGTGCATCCCTACATATTTTTAATCATCGTGGACGAACCGATACTGTTACAAAATATCGACAATACCGATGGGCTTATTGAATTAAAAAATGAAGGTAAAATAAATAAAACACAACTTAGTTTTTTTCATTATTTTATAATAATATAGACAGGTGGAGATTACTAGCTCTAGTGATTAAAATTTACTTTAGTAAGACTTTTGTTTAAAAATCAAGGTATTCTATATTTTGTGGAGAAAGGCGATTTGAAAGTCCCCATCATGGTTAGTTCTTAGCTCGTTTGCAACGAAAGAAAAGAGACAACACGCGCGTTTGCATTGCTTATTTAAGCGCTACTTTTAAAAAGTATCGTTGAATCGACCATAAAAAAAATCGCCGATGCCGATATTAGGCCCTTATTACGAAGCTCGGTAGTAGGTACCGGTATCGGACGCAGTTATGCATTTATTTTCACGGAGGAAACGTTCAGGCTAGAAAAGCTTCCATATCGAATGTGCCCAGAGCCAGCACACCTTTTTAGTTAGAAGTTTCCAGACAACAAAGGTTCAGCTGCTTACATTGTGTTCGATGAGTCAGCTAGCGTTTACCCCGAGCCACAAGGCTGCGGATGGAAATGGCGTTAAAAGCATTAAAACCGAACGACACCGCACCACTTTCGCGATATTGCCAATTTAAAACGCTATTATGACTAGCTTTTAACGACAGATAAAACGTTACGATCCACTCTTGACACGGAGTTTTCCGTTCTCAGAAGTGACATTCTTGAGACATACGAGTGTTGTACTTAAAGTTATGTTCAATCTTATGAAGTTCTTAAGAGGATGGAATAATCATATCAAATATCGAAATGGATGTGTTAGACCAGTTACTGGTCAAACATCATTTCATGGCGCACATTCTGCTTTGTAAAATGAATTCTCTCATACTTTCTTCAATAAACGAGTACATCTTAGAATTACATCAATGAACAAGCAAGAAGCTGAGATAGTGACTATTTGAGCTGATATATTCTGCACCGTCTTGTTACTGCATAGCCTGCCGTTAGCGTTGATTATTTTGGTACCTATAAATTTTACATTTTTAATCATCTGGACAGATGCGCTATGTCTCTATTAATATTGTATATATCTATGTCATTTATGTTATTGTATCAAACTCCACAGATAATCACATTAAAAGATCTGGCAGGTTTATCTAGTAGTCTTTTTATTGTTTGGACATATCCGCTTTGTCTTGTAAGTGTGGTTCCGAATTTATTTATTATTATCTAAAATGATAGCAATTACGAGACTTTTAAACTACAAGAGTCCGAGGGGAGAAAACGATCTATTTCTGCTAGAGAGTATGTTTAAAGGAAACTCGAGAAACGGAAATACAAGAACTTTCTCGCGAGTGATACACAGTGCTTTATACTACACCTACGAGGAAAATAAAATGTTACCTTCATTAGTAAATATATATTTATGGTCCGGAGCATTTTGTATCAGACATCTATTTTCTGGTGGTTTCATCATTATAAAATCGTCACTTTCCCTTTGAGTGTAATATTTTTGTTAGAACACTGTTTTTAACTATCACGGTTGTTCTCTAAAGTTATATAATTATTAACGGGATATTTACCGTGGTAAGGTTGTGGAATGAGCTCCCGATATTTCGGCGCAGTTACATGCACCATGTAACTGCGTAATAAACTGTAATTGAGTCTTCCCGTGAACATGGTGCATGTAACTGCGCCGAAATATCGGGAGCTCATTCCACAACCTTACCACGGTAAATATCCCGTTAATAATCATATAACTTTATTTTTGTTAGGTACCGTAATGTTGGCGTTAGTGACTTGTGTGCTGTTTTTCGGTAAACTGTTATACTTAACAGTTGTACCGATTCATCAGATTCCCTTGGCGTAAATGTTGGCGAGAGACGGCGATGGTTAGGTGTTTCGAAAAGGCTCATTTTTGATATAGAAGGGCCAGTCTAAGGAGCTGACTGAGGCTGAGGCTCTTTCAGTGCAATGGCTCCTATGATTGCCTTTACATATTTTAGACTTCATGGCACGGCCTCGACGGCGCTTAAGGGACAGGAGATCAGCTCCTAAATCGGCCAAAAGTGTGACTGAAGTTCGTCGGAAGCAATGACCCGTGTACAACAGGGGTTCTGGAAGTTCAAGAAATGATGCTATTTGTCGTGAGATACTGCCAATTTCATTAGCATCCATAGGCTGTCTGACACACTTCCTGATGCGATATTGGCGGAACTCCCTTAAGCAATCAGGGTACAAAACTTTAACATTGAATAATAACCACATGAAACAGTACTGACTAGTAACTAAAGGCACTGCGAAATGATGACAATTAACTTTACACGAGTTATATTATCAACATTACAGTTTAATAATATCGTTAATTAACTCATTATTTTCGATAACAAATTAATATAAAATACTAGAAATCACCATTTCAGTGGCGCAAAGCAAAGCGAAATGACCATGGACTGGTCAGTAGAGGATATGGATAAATTAGCGATTTTTTTGAAACTTCTGACCGTATTATGTTGTATAATATTGTTGACTACCTAGTTATGCATCCGCCCGAACCATCCATATTAGATTAGTAAGCAACATTCCAGCTGACTTAGCATTGTCATAGGTGGTCGCTGGTTAGTACTTAGGATAAGTTACCCACGCAGATGGGTTTGGTCATTCATATTTTATTTCATTATAATTAGAGCCTCCAAATCGGCTGGACGTATTTTTAATTTGTTTAATTTTTAGTTTTTAAAAAACCTTTTATCCTAAAAGGAAGTTTGACTGGCGCAGCCGGTAGGATCGTTTTGTCAAGGCTGTGCCGTATTTCGTTTAAATTTCGAGTGTCCAAATTCACCGGGATAACGCAAGTGCGGCGCGAGTAGCTGTGAAACGATCCACGAACCACAAAAATTCGTCATCTTCCCGATGGTGCCGAGTATGGGAGTAACGGTCGGTTGGTGAGTAAAACTCTTTGCCTTCCTTACCAATACCTCTCCTATATTTTTCATAAAAGGGTGCTAGTTATAAATTTGTTATTTTCGAGATCAAAACTCTCTCATTATAACGTATCTGGTTGTTTGGTATAAAGCTCTACCAAGCGCTTATCTATTTCTAAGAACGTCTGGACGGTGTCTGGACTGATAAGGCTACGAACGTAGAGCGAATATAAAACAGAGCGGGCAATCAATTAAATAAAAGTTTTATAGTATATTCAAAAATATTTAATGTAATGTGTTAATCGATTTAAAATAAGTGAATAATTGATAATATATAAATACAACATTTTTGGAATTTATTTACTCTTTATTAATTTGTTAGGATATTTGCATTTTACACGTTTTATTTAATTTTTGACTGTGTTTTATGTTATCTATTGTGTTTATTAATTTTACATGTGTTTATTTTAAGTGTTACATTGTGTGTGTATAATTTAGATTATTATATTGGTTTGTCTAAATCGTGCGTTACTCTATCAAAATGGAACCACGTCCACACCAAGTTCCCTTACCAACGGAACCTGTAGTTTCGACGGTACAAATAGTGCCTATTCCAAATGAAATGTTACGGCTTATCCCGTTATTTGGCGGTGATAAGCGACAGTTAAGTTTATTTTTGAGAAAGTGCGAATATGTTATAACCCGATTTCGAGGGCATGAAGAACAGAACATATATGTATTGCATGCGATTACGAGCCGATTAATTGATAATGCAGCCGCGTTACTATCTGAAAGGGAGGACGTTTCGAACTGGTCCGCCCTAAGAGAACTTTTGCAACAGCACTTCGGTGATCCACGAAGTGAAGAGTGCATAAGCATAGAATTAGAGTCGTGTAAAATTAAATCAGGTGAATCGTATCTGGATTTTTGCTGTAGAGTACAAACTATTCGTTCACTTCTTATCTCAAAAGTAAACTTATTGAGTGACACTGAACTTAAGCGCGCGAAAATCGCGATATATAATAACACGGCGCTAAATGTATTTCTATACAATTTACCTGAGAATATGGTTCGTGTAGTTAGGCTTAAGGCACCTGCTACTTTAGAAGATGCCTTAGGAGTAGTGCTTGAGGAGGTCAACTTTCTAGAACAGTATAC
Organism: Selenia dentaria; assembly: GCA_917880725.1. Lineage (NCBI taxonomy): Eukaryota > Metazoa > Arthropoda > Insecta > Lepidoptera > Geometridae > Selenia > Selenia dentaria. The sequence goes on from OU862893.1 coordinate 24,605,223, forward strand.
GATGCGAAATCGTATGCACGGCAATAATTCCGCGCTAAAACCTTCTACTGTTCCTGGACTAGGGTTTAAGTTTGGAAATACCCCTCCGGTGACGTTTCAACCTCAAGGTGGTTTAAAACCTTTCGTACTACCGTACAATTATGCTACGCCACAAAAATTTAATTTTGGCTTACCTCAAAACTCTCAGAATATTAGACCGCAGTTCGGGCAGCAAAATAATTTTGGTTATAAACCCCAATTAGGATATCGTCCTCCACAATTTGGTTATCGCCCTCAACTTACCTCGCAGCAACAATTTGGGTACAGACCCCAACAGTTTGGTTACAAACCACCACAGATAGGTTATAAGCCGCCGCAGTTCGGTAATAGGCCTCAACAAAACTTTGGCATGACCCCACAACAATTTGGGTACAAACCACCACAAATTCAAAAGCCTCATTACCAGTCGACCGATGTATCTATGCGGACACTTCCTCCAAGACCGCAGCCTCAACAGGCACCGCAACAGGGTTTCAGGTTGAATGAGCTTACCTCTGACAACGATGACGTACAATACCATGACGATTATTACCATGACGGTGACTACGGATATGACAGTCATGACGTGTACCCCATCGATGACGTACAGTGGATGCCTTCTCAGGACTATAATGACGAAATGACCATTACAGACGAGAGAGACATCCCTGAGACTGAGACTGCAAATTTTCAGATACAAGCCTCTCACGACAACGGGAAGTCATAGAACTGAACTGTGACTCCAACCTAAAATTGCCATATATCTATATACCTGAAATTAATGCGAAGTTCATGATAGACACAGGAAGTACTCGGTCTTTCATAAGCCCTCGCTTGGCATACCACTACTTTTTAGATTACGTTAAACATGAACCATTCCAAGTTGTGAGTACTCACGCTAGCAGTCAGCACAACGAAGTCATAGAGATTCCCTTGTTACCCACATTCAATAGTGACGATTACCACAAGTTTTACTTGTATGACGTAGACGAACGATACGAAGGACTTATAGGTAATGACTTACTCAAACAGTTAGATGCAATTATAGATTTAAAAGATTTGATATTACGGACCAAAACGACTTGTATACCAATTGTAAACAACTTAAACTACGTCATTGAATTACCTTCGCGATGCGAACAACGCGTCAAAATCCCGACCGACCAACACTCGGGAGAAGCCATCGTTGAGTTTAAAGAATTTACTTCTGGAGTACGAATGCCCTGTGCATTAGTCAATTGCACAAACGGGTATGCATTAACAGTCATTCAGAACACTTCCAATCAATCTATGACTCTGACGGTAACACGACCATTTACAGTAACCCGTTTTGACACAACTGACTGTAATGTAAATTTTACTGAACATAGTACAGACATACAGACAGACCAGTTGTTAGAACAAAACTTGCAAAAGCTTCGACTCGATCATACTAATAATGAGGAACGGGATAAAATTTTTAGACTTTGCAATGAATACAAGGATATATTCTATTGTGACCAAATTCCTTTAAGTTTCACAAATCAAGTCAAGCATAAAATACGTACAAAAAACGAAGATCCAATTTTTGTACAGCCCTTTAGACAAGCACCTGCCCAAGTAAATGAAATTAACCAACAAGTAGAGAAGCTTTTGAGAGACAACGTCGTTCAGGAATTTCATTCTCCATGGAACGCACCGGTTCACCTTGTTCCAAAGAAGATGGATGCATCAGGAGAACTTAAATGGCGAATGGTTGTAGATTTCAGACGACTTAATGATATCACCATTGATGACCGATACCCTCTGCCTAATATAAATGACTTGTTCGATAAATTAGGAAAGAGCTCTTACTTTAGCACGCTTGATCTAGCAAGCGGTTACCATCAGATCGAAGTAGAGCAACAGGATAGGGAAAAGACAGCTTTCAGCACGCAAAATGGTCATTATGAATTTTTACGAATGCCATTTGGCTTGAAGACCGCTCCGGCTACATTCCAACGTGCCATGGACAACGTGCTTAGGGGACTGCAGGGAATACACTGTATGGTCTATCTAGATGACGTCATTGTGTTCTCAGCTAGTTTAGACGAGCATATCCAGAAACTACGGACTATATTCGACAGACTTAGAGCTACCAACTTGAAAATTCAGTTAGATAAGTCTGAATTCCTACGAAAGGAAGTCCTTTACTTAGGCCACACCATTACTAAAGACGGGCTTAAGCCCAACGACGACAAGGTTGCAGCAGTACTAAACTACCCCTTACCTAAAACGACCACTGAAATAAAAAGTTTTCTCGGACTCATTGGCTATTACAGACGTTTCATCAAAGACTTTGCACAGGTTACAAAACCTTTAACATCATGCCTTAAAAAGCGTAATAAAATTGTGACTGACCAAAATTATATTGATGCATTTAATAAATGTAAAGAACTCCTGACAAATGCACCACTGCTGCAATACCCTGATTTTGACAAGACTTTCATTCTTACGACAGACGCGTCAAACGTCGCACTAGGTGCAGTACTATCACAGGGGCAAATCGGTAGCGACAAACCAGTCGCATATGCGAGTAGAACCCTTAGTGACACCGAGTCACGCTATAGCACGATTGAACGTGAATGCTTGGCCATCATATGGGCTGTCAAACACTTTCGTCCGTACTTATACGGCCGTAAATTTACCATCTATACTGACCACATGCCTTTATCATGGCTCGAAGCCCAACAAGACTCTAGTAGTAAGCTTACCCGTTGGAGACTGAGACTACTTGACTATGACTATGATATAGTTTACAAAAAGGGTAAACAAAACACAAACGCGGACGCTCTATCAAGAATTAAAGTAAATGCTCTAACTGACACTAACGACGCAGGACAGTCAATGATAGTAAACGTTGACAAAAAAGAACATAGGCTTAGGAAGCATATGGATGAAGTAGTGAATGATATCGTTAAACTTACGGCTAAGAGAAAAGAAGAACGGAACGACTCTTCCACCATAACAATTTCGGACGGTAGCGCCACAGCTTCGGCAAGCCACATCTCTGTTTCAGGTTCTGACACACTATCAATATTAAGTGCAGATAATGAACCTGAGTATCCTATTAGAGAACCATCTGAATCAACTAAATCCGATACCATACATTCAGCCATGCACGTCGACGTAACTGATATACCTATCCTTAAAGAAGCAATTGACACTAAACCAAACCAGATTCTTATCTTTACATGGCTCAAAAATGATATACAAGTTCGAGACATTTCTCGCGCTAAGCAAAAGGTACTGGAAGTATTTTTGCCCATAAATAACTTAGAATTAATAAAAAAGTTTCTCAAAGAATATATTAGACCAAAAATTAGACACTTTGTCTATTTCGAACATGAAGAGCATCGTAGACAGTTTAGTCGTGTAGTGGTAGAGTTGTTTAGGAAAGGTACTGTTCAGTTGGTAGAATGTACAGAACGTGTTATTTATGTAGAAGATGAAAGAGAGCAAAGATCAATTGTGTTGAAGTACCATGAAGGCAAAACCTGCCACAGAGGTACCAAAGAAACTTTAGCTAGTATACGTAGAACTTACTTTTGGGTCAACATGCAGGAAACAATTGCAGCTATAATTAACGCTTGTGAATTATGCCGTAAAATGAAATACGATAGAAAACCCATAAAACCCGTTTTGCAGTTAACTCAAACCCAAGAAGCGCCTTTTCAAGAGCTATTTATAGATCTTTTTCAAATTGAAGGTCAATACTTCTTAACCCTTATAGATGCTTTTAGTAAATTAGGTCAAGCTATACCAATAACTAATAGATCCACTCCTGAAGTAGTTCGAGCACTCATGAAGTATTTTTCATTTTATGGTATCCCTAAGAAGATAAGCTCAGACCCAGGAACCGAGTTCAACAATGAATTGATCAAGGAATTTGTAGGGCTACATAAAGTCGAACTTCATATTGGCACTCCCAATAACCCGACTTCAATGGGACTAATAGAGCGATTACATTCAACTATTTGCGAAATCTATAGGTGCGCTAAATATGAAGCAAAGTGTACAGATGTAGCGTCAGTCATGATGTACTCTATAATAGCGTACAATAATTCAATTCATTCAGTCACGGGACTGACACCATTTGAAGTAGTTTTTGGACACACTGACTCAAGTAGTCCTTTCGGTATTGATGTCGAAAAACAATACATGCAACAATTGGTGAAAGACCATGCCAAGCGAACTAAATTCTTATACAAGCAACTGGCAGAAAAGATGATAGGAAATAAGGAAAAGATCAAGGAAAAGAAAGGTGGTGAGGAGAAAATAGATTTTCAAGAGGGAAAAACTATTTTCGCAAAAGATGTGAACAAGAGGAAGAGTAAAGATAAGCCCAGATATACAAAAGCAAAAGTTGTAGGAACAGTAGAAAGAAATGTAGTACCAATTCAGGTAGGCGAACGGTTAACCAAAGTACCAATTAAAAACATAAAACGCCCTCCGCAGGTGGAGCGTTATGGTGGTAGCGATGCCGGTGCTGGGCCTTCAGCTGCGAACACTTGAGGGAAACCCAGGCATACTACCAGTAAGGGAAGGTCAAGCTTACATGCAAACTGATCACTGGACAATAGTTAAAATTCTAAACTTAGAACGCATTTACAATGACTTGAATTTTATTATACATAACTATGAACAGTTCAATAATATGATAAAACAAAACGAATCATATCCTCGTGATTTTGTAACATTGAATATGCATTTAGACTACTTACGTGATATTACTGTTCAGAAATATAGACAATTGGTTCCGCAGCAAAGATTCAAGAGAGGGATTATTAACCCCTTGGGTTCGATCATCAAAATTGTGACTGGGAATCTAGACCATGAGGATGCGATAAGATATGATGAACTTATCTCTAAACTTAGCCATAATGAAATTATTATTTCAAAGAAATTAACTCTGGTTTCACAAATAATTGATAGTTTTATTAACACTACTGACACTATGCATAAAAATTCTATTTTGTTAGAGGCACGCATGAAAATTTTAGAATCTATGTTGCAAGAGTTAGCTTCACAAAAGAAACGCTGGGACTATTCTACATACATTGTAAGTTTTTATAACCTTTTCATAAGTAACTTTCGCACTATATTTGTAAAGTTAGGAGAAATTGAAACTGCTCTAGCTTTTAGCAAAATATCAATTTTACATCAGTCCATAGTTAATTCGACAGAATTGTTGTATCATCTAAGGTTAATAAGTAACACAGAAAACCTGGTATATCCTGCTACTGAAAACAACTTGGTAAAACTTGAAGAAACTGTTAATATTAAATCTTATATCAAACATAACCAGATTACGTTTATAATAGAGATACCGCTTACTGATAATAATACTTACAATTATTATAAACTCTACTCATTACCAATGTTTCACGAATCTGAAAATAAAACCCTATCCATCTTTCCCCAATATCCTTACCTTTTGGCAAAGGGAATGAAATACCTTCCGATTGAGAAACCATGCCGGCCCCTGGCTGCTGGGGACCACTACCTGTGTGCCGACGACAACAGAGCTCCTTATCCTGAGCTCACCTGCATCGAACAACTTATGCGGTTTGATGCCAACCTCACTCGCTGCGTGCAACGTCAAATCCACATCGAGGATGTGAGAGTACAACCAATAGCTGCTGCAAGTTGGATTTTGTATACACGGCTGAAAACTGTGGTAACAGCTTATTGTGCCGCTGAAGTCACTAAACATCCAGTCTTTGGGACGTATATTGCAACGCTTGATAAGCCATGTGATTTCGAAATCCACGGCATTCGAGTTCGACATCATCGTGCATATACGGAGAGCGACCTCGAAGAGCCGATCCCTGTCATTGAGCTTCCTCGGCTATCTACAAGTGAGAGTACGAATGTGCCCTTATCCGGTGCACGCGTACTTAACATGCAAAAAATAAACTTGGACGAAGTGAAGTACATGTCTTATGCGTTAAAGCACAGTGAAATGTTAAATAGTGTTTTGAGAGAACCAGACTCTAACCTCAGTGTAGTTTTATATTTTACCTTATCTTTAGTTTTTATATGTCTTTTTATAATTGTTACATATATGTTTCGTAATAAGTTACTTTTAGTCTGTTCACGAAATTATCGGAACGTTATTAAAAATGAACGCACCGATAATTTCCCTCTTGGGGAGGGAGGAGTTATGCATCCGCCCGAACCATCCATATTAGATTAGTAAGCAACATTCCAGCTGACTTAGCATTGTCATAGGTGGTCGCTGGTTAGTACTTAGGATAAGTTACCCACGCAGATGGGTTTGGTCATTCATATTTTATTTCATTATAATTAGAGCCTCCAAATCGGCTGGACGTATTTTTAATTTGTTTAATTTTTAGTTTTTAAAAAACCTTTTATCCTAAAAGGAAGTTTGACTACCTGGTACCTGATGCCACACTGGCGGACCATACATAACTACATCAGCGTGAACCACATATTATTTGGGGCATTAACAATGTGTATAGATACCATAAGGGAAGAGGTTCCGGGTAGAAGTGCTTTATTATTGAAGGTTTTAAGTGATTTTTCATTCGTAGTGACAACGTTTTGGTCTTTGAGCGCGACGGTGTTAGCATACCTAAAATTGGTGTTACTTCTTCATAGAAAAATAAGCTACCAAGCATCGTTTTTCACGTTCGGTATAGCGATAGGTGTGACTGTCATATGCAAAATTCACGCCACGTTAATGGATAAAAGCTACGGTCTAATCTTTTTCTATTGTATGTTCATTATTATGACGGTCATATGGGCGTTATTTGTAAAGATACTTATTTCCGTGTTGTCATGTTGTAAAAGAAAACTTTCGAAGAGATTCCGAAATGTGGTGCCGCTCATGGGTGTAGCTTTACTTTGCGATATTTTCTTTTATTATTTATTTGCGACAGTTGTTTTTGCACCAAAATATGCAAATGCTTTAAATGGATTGCCATCGCTCATATGCGAGTTCAGATTGATACCGTATTCCGTAATCATATTAATGAACAAAACTTCAAGAGAGCATTTGAAGAAATATTTTAGAAGAAGGAATCGTATGTTAAGATCTGTTATTGAAATGAAATGAATTTATTTAATCATAAATGCTGTTGCTTAATAATAAAAATAAATGAAATGTGACTTTGTTTTGAAAGTTTCCCCGGATATTTTATACCAGCTGCAACCCGCGGTTACACACGCGTGATGATAGATGAAAATGAAAAGTGTCCTATGTGTTAGTCCATCCCCTCATCTACCTCTGTACCAAATGTCACCAAAACTGGTCTAGCCGTTAGAGCGTGAAGAAGCAAACGTTCGCCTTTATAATATAAGTGTGATGTGACCTCTATCGACGTTGTCCTCGACTGATCGATTGGCACAGTTGGTAGCACCCCTGCCTTCTTAGTCACTGGCCCCGGGTTCGATCCCCGGACAGATCAAACATTTGTGTGCATGAACATGTCTGTTTGACTTGTGTCTGAGTGTGTATATGAATTTACTTATGTATATCAGTCTTCCGGCTACCATATGGGACCTGAGGACCTTGTGTGGATGTTTTCCCTTATTATTATATCAATAATACTTAACATTAAAAATAAATCCTCAAACATTTTTAGCAATATAAATCAAAAAGTTACTCACGCCATTTAAACACGTCAGGAATTTTAAATAAAAAATCATATATTTATACCGTAACATAACATTAGCTTCACTAGTGCAATATAAAACATATATGTGTACAGTACAAAGTAAGTGCACATATACGAGAACTGAATGTTCTTGAATTCGACAGGCAGCAAATTGAAAATCGCTGTAAAGTGAAACGTCTCTCGCGTCACGTTTGCACTTTTATATCGGGTTTTCTTCGATACGTGCTCGTGCTTGCGACGACGACGCAAGGAGTGGAAATTACATTTGGAAATAAGTGGTTGGTATAATACAATATATTAACCCTGCTTTCCGATTGAAGTCAAAATCGATTACGCCGCTGTGATCTCCATTCCAAATCAACGAAAGCGCGACCATGTAGACCCATGTGATGTCATGGATTACGTCAGCAAGGACGTCATTTTTGCGATTTCAACAGCCACGCTACGAACTGAAATCACCGTGAGCAGTTCTGACAAAAATTACAGTTCGTTGATGTGTGCGTGTGTTTACGCTTCTTCGTTCCGGCAAAACTAAAGTTTTTGTTTTTTAACTTGTTTTCATGGTTTATGTTTTATATTGTTTCTATAACGTCTTGTTAAACATCTTCTAAGAAGCGTATAACAAAAACTGCACTGTCAGCCATGCCGTGAGCCACGTGAGCGTGATTTCAACCCATTTGGAAGTGCTGGCAGGGGCTGTAGCACAAACAATTTGCAAAAAGTATTCGTATCGTAAGCGTCAACAAGTCACGGTTTGGCGTACAAACTATGAGTTATCTGTGTCACAGTTGCCCTAGATAAATGACAGTGTGTACTGTTTCACGTGAACGACACGTTACGTTATACTTACACAGCTATTCGTGCTAGGTCCACTGATCTCACCTGTCAAAGCACTTTATTGATTTGGAATGAAGAAAAGTGATAATATTGCCAAAATCGATTTTGACTTCAATCGGAAAGCAGGAAAATTACCTGTTTCTATTTAGCATTAACAGTTTATTGGACTTTTATGTTGGTTTTAGTGATCAGGCTCGTAAGTCCCCCTATGACAAGCATACGCCAGCAGATATAAACATAGCATTATTGATGTTGTAGGAAATTAATGATTACATACAGGAATATACTTACACATTTACATACTCAATTCGACTGTTTTTATGTATGGTTACCTCATAACTTAGCGAACCGATCTTGACGATTATTGTTTTTATTTGACAGCTAGTGCTTCTCATGTAGTTTGGTCCATTGAAATTTGATCAAGATCTGACAAGTGCTTTTTTATCATCAACATCATTTTGACAACTTCAGTATGCAAAAATGTTAGTAAGTTGTAAGTGTCATAAAGCTGCCATTTTCAAGATTTCAATTAACATTTGTTAACAACTGAGATACATTATAGGCCTGCGGGTCTGACAATTATGAGTAGGTATCTAGAATAATAGAATATAGTCGGTTTCAAAATTTTGCGAAAAGTATATTAGTAGCTATTCCGCGGGTACGCGGGGACTCAATGGGTCGTAATGAACTTGGACAAGGAGATAGATTATATCCGGGGGTACTTATATTATAAGGAGGAAAGATTTGCATTGTTGTACCTATGTTTGTAACGAATAAACTCAAAACCTACTAGACTGATTCCAAAGTTATCTCATAATTAGAATGATAGATTGCGTATAATCCCTGAGTAATATAGGCTACTTTGACTCATCGTTATCATCGTCCATCACCACGCGGCTGAAACCAGGAGTGCAGCTAATTATACCCACATCAAAAAAAGTTGGTGATCACCTTGAAAAATTGAAATCTTTTTTGTCACGGTAGCTTATTTTATGATTTCTTCGTCTTTTTAGTTGCTATTGATGGAATTGTCAGATCATTCCGAGTAAACGATGGTCACCAATTTGTACTGGTCGATGATAATGCACCCGCCCATCGAGCTCCACTAGTCAATGCTGCTCTCCGAAAATACGACATCACAAGGTTAAACTGGCCTTCCGGCTCGCCTGACTTCAACACAATAGAGCACGCGTGGGATGCTCTTAAGCGAGCTGTTTGGAACCGTCAGCCACAACCCCAGACAGTGCCAGAGCTCAGAGAAGGAAGCCGCTATTCAAGAACGGGACAGGTTACCCCAAGAAATGCTGGGTAACTTGATTCTCAGCATGCCCAGTTGGTGTTGTCATGATCACCGCATGTGTTCGAGCCAGGGGTGGAGTTATATTATATTGAATATAAACCTTAATAAATTGTTGATTAAGTTTAATTTAAAAAATTCTATCAGCTTATGCTAGTGATCATAAACTTTTTTTGATGTGTGTACCTACTGGAGGGTCTAGTACTGGAGGGACCGAGATAACCTCAGGCGTCGAATTAACTAACGCTCTTGCGAGCTAACGATGTGACTTTATTTGCATAAAGTACGAAGTGATAATGTAGTAAGTAGTTAATAAGTAACATTTGTATAACGAGGACTCGCGGTCTTCAATAAGAAGTTTAGTGCACTCTTCATTTCTGAATGAAGTGATGATGAACGCGTGAACGGATGGAACAATTTCGATACTTTCTTTTTTTTGTATGTTAACTCTTGTTAGGAGAAGGTTCTTATGAAAAAACGATTAAGAAAAGACGGAGTTATGGCGAGGCAGAGGGTCGAGCCTACTACGCAAACGAAGTCACGGGCAGTCGCTAGTAGTATTATAAATGTGACGAAATGAATGTATGTGTATGTCTGTGATTTTCACAGGGACGAAGTCGTTAGTTGGTATATGTTATATAAATATTCTGGATATATCCATCCATTATTATCCACCCAGAGATCCATTCATTAGCAGTATCGTTTTAATCTGTCCGAATCAGCAAGCCTCATTCGAGGCAAGTTTCATTCATAAATCTGTTGTTATTTTTTGTCCTGATGCAGACAGATTAATCCATCAAATGTCGTTGGTCATCATGCGGCCAAACACAATAGAAATTTAATTGTTATAATATAACGACTCTTGAAGGGTTAAGAGAGGGCGATAATGCTGCGCATTTCACATCCGACACGGGGTGACGAAACGGTGTGTGTGGCTCAGACCTACTAAAAACCCACCACCTGGATATACATGGAGTACATAATCAATTCTTTCGTTGACAGAGCACAGTTATAGTATATTACTAGGATACTTACAGTTATGAAAGCGCCATAGCTGTGTTGTGAGTCAGAAACATTGACCGGGTGTTCCAGGTTGATCGAAGTTGCGAGATCCTTTGGCCACTTGTCGGGCACTGACGCGTCAGGAGCCCCCATCATCCAGTATACCTGCACGGAAAAATACCAAGCTTAATCTCTTGTGTCTCGGTTCTTGGATTATTTATCAGGACACGCTGGCTACTTTACAAAGGAGCTACGAGAAATGGGGGCAGTGTGGTTAAAAGCACTCCTTTTGCACAAGCTAATTCCTTGACCACCTACAGCTTGTTGTTTCAATTTAGCATGCTCGCAAATTTTATCATTACTGCGAGCCATCCAAACGCCAACAAGATAACCACCCTGGCATGACGATTAAAACAAATTGGTTTTAGTTTTTAACTTTTCAAACATCTAAAACTAGCACCATAGCAACTAAAATTGTATAGCCCTTTCGCAGTTACAAACGCGCTACTGTATTTGACTTATCTTAATTGTCGCTTGGTTCATAAACAACAATACTATAAACGATAAAAGCCAAATATTTTTAACCGTACCCAGTCTAGCCTGTCATATTGTGAAAATTTTAACTGGGCTTCCTAATACAGTTAAAAATATATAGCGTTAAAGGTAGGAAAGACAGGCGGACAGCGTAAGGTAAATGTCAGAGTCCCATAGTCCCAAAGGGAACCCTAAAACCAATAATTTAATTATGATATAACGATACATTTAAAGAATGCCTTGCACGACACCTTAAGCCATACACTTGCACAATCTCACAAAAACGCAAATATTTCGCGGTAATCAAAATTAAAACATCGATCTATTTCTGTCTGTTTGGAAGCTGATAAGATAGTGACAAAACTACATACATAAACAACCTATTATGTTCCCACTGTTGGGACTCGAGCCTTCCTGTCAGAGAGAGGTGTTGGGCCATAGGTAATCCACCACGCAGCCCAGTGCGGCTTGGTATAAAGGCTAGTGGCCAACCCATGTTAAAGTTTTCAGGCTGCCCGAAGGCCTTCGACATAGCCTAACTGCTGTCTTAAGACAAACAACCGGGACCGACGGCTTAACCGAAGCACGGAAGCGCTCAGTTGAATGCCACTAGCCATCACCCATCCAAGCCCTGACTGACGAGCGTTGCGTAACATTGTTGATCGGTTAAGATCGCTAAGTCAAGCTCCGTTGCGAGCGCTTCAAAACGCGACTAAATTACATAACTGAAAGCAATTTAAGCTTACGTAAAGTGTATTTAGTGGGTTTCGTAAAAAATATATGTCTGGAGGCCTACAAATATTAACAACAATGCTGAATCAGAATGGTGGATCGCCCGCCCGGATGTAGACGTAAAGGCGCCAGGGGTTAAGAACACAGTCGTTTCAGGGTGACGAACACAGTACAATGCCCGCAGAACTTATAACAAGTTTCGAGGTTCAATTCTCTCTATCGCAATGTGTGTGTTTACATATACCTATATACAAGTGATTGCTCTTTAAGTGTTATGTTTATACCTTCAACTTAGCAAAACAATACATATACAACAATAGGTCAACGACATGTATCCGAAAACCTTACGTTCCAGGCGTGACCCTGCCATCCGTCTCGTCACTTGATACTATTAAAAAACTTATCGAAAATAAAGTCACGGTAATATTATAAAAACGAGTTTGTGAGTGAGTGATTTAGTATATTTGTTACTTCGTCATGCTGGAACAACTCAACGGATTTGTGTAAGATAATAGATATAGCTTAAAGATATAGAACTACCGTCGGTCTAGTGCTTGATGAGTCAACATCTGAGGATGCCTCGTGTAGAGGCGAAACACGTGTCGAATCGTTTCTGCTTGTTTGGGTTGTTTTGTGTGTTGCTTATTCTGTATATCTTATTGCATTTTATGCGGGAGGGAGGGTGGTGCACACTTCGATTTCTGCTAAGTAACGCCGGAATCAATATATAATATCCACGTATTATCCCTATTCCAGATTCCTGGGGAGCACGATAACCTTATCCTACGTAGATGAGGTTGCGAGTAGAAAAAAGGATCTTATAACACGATAATAAAGAAACATTTAGCGACATTTCCGCTGGGAAAATGTCTCTGCGTAAAACGCAGTGTGCGTACCTATTTTAAAAACTCATGCGTGAAGAACTCAACCGGACAACACCTTGCGGTACTATGTTACGGATAAACAAATAGACATCTTTGATGATTTGATCATCTTCAATGACTCGTTGAATGATGGGACATTTTAAGCGCTAGTAAAATTTCCACTAGTAAAATTACTTTGTACTTGCATCATAGAATTATAAATAGTCGTAATCTGTGAAGAAAGAAAACTCTTACACATTGTAATTAATAAGGTTGACATAACAAGATAACAATATATTTTCATACACTTTTCCGCCCGGGCGGAAAATATCTTGTGAATGTGTGTATTACATGCATTGATAATGATCAATACAATCTTATTTATTACAATGTGTAAGAGTTTTCTTTCTTCACAGATTACGACTATCTATAATTCTATGATAGAAACTATTAGAAACTGATACCTTATACCTTGAGCTTTACAATCATTTACGCTGTTTTTATGTTATTTTTCCGCTCAAAATAGACATAAAATAGTGAGCAAATAGATCAAATAACAAAATTTCCGACAAAGCCGAATTTTGGTAGAAACCTTGTGTGCACCAGTAGAATTAAAGTGCCAAAAGTCCCCATAGATCCCACGTGCGTTAAAAAAGTTATTAAAGGTCAAGTTCAAAGCTTTTGGTTTTTTGGATTTTCTTAAAAAACGGTATGTTCTATCAAAAATATAGCTCAGAAATGTCTATTTTGACCGGACTATACCCGCTTGTCAATACTCTAAGTTCTTACATTAAAATGTATATTCTAGCTAAGTTGTGCGCTAACGACATAGCAACACAGATATTTGCCTAATAAAACAACTATTAAGTTGTATCCTGGAGGTTTTTTGGTGACTTTGTTTTAGTTTATAAATATGTTTTATTGTACGATTGTAAAGTACTAAGGAAGACCAAACATTGCAATTTTAGAGAGAGAGTAATCAACTCATCCTCAGACGGTATTCGGATAGGGAAAATGTTTATATTTCATTTCATAATGTAATTACGTTGTACAGCGATGCATAAAAAGTCATTTAATAAATACACGTAAAAAGATTGATTTAAAAAATAATATATATATTTAAATAATCGAGCGCGTGTATATTTCCTTGTTTATGGTGCCCAACTATCTATAAATGTACCGTCTGTCCCCCTCAAGGAACAGAGTAGGGGGACAAATGGTAATAATCCTCAAAATTGCCATCTGCTGGGCTATTATGTATCTCAGTTGCTAACAAATGTGGATTGAAATCTGAAAAAATGGCCGCCCTATGTCACTTTTGTCAACTTCAGTGATCAAATTACTACCATTTTTGCTTACTGGAGTTGCCAAAACTGACATAGGGCCGCCATTTTTTTTGATTTCAATCAACATTTGATAGCAACTGAGATACATAATAGCCCTGCTGATAGCGTGTAGTGCAATGATAAAAAAGACTGCCGACGATCGAAAATAACGCAAACAGTTAAAATGCTAACTTGATAGATGTTAATAATAAAAAAACAAAGGAATAAATATAACAAGTCATTAAGTGCGTTCGCGGATAGCCTCGAGTTTGTAAAAATAACAGCTAAAAAGTTTCACAATGGCGTAAGAATTGGGATATATATTGTTGTTACGGGCTGTTGCGATCAGCGTTGGTAAACCTTCAAAATGCCTATTTGCCTTTGGAAATTTTACAAGAATGGATATTTTGGAAACACTGAGAAACGAGACAAAATTTTAAAATTCGTCATTTACAGCACTAATAAGGTACTTTCCGAAAAGTTGTAGTCCAAAGTACCGGTATTTTCCACGAAAGTATTGTATAAAGCACTATGTATTAGTACAGTGAGCGATTTTCTTTTATCCATACATTTGATTTATTACTGTTTTAGCAAGGCAGAGCTTAAAACCCCTGGGGCTACACACTTAAAATATTGACAGTTTATACCTCTAATGTTTTAAGCAAACACAAGAAGGATTTTTGTAAATCTCTCTCCTAGGGGTGTGAAATGAACTAAGCCGTTGACGGGTCAATGTACGTGTAATGTATATAAATCTAGATGGTAGGTAATAAGACAACGTTACCGACTTCAAATTGAAGTAGGTATCTACGAGGGCGGGTCAATAAGTCCGTGACTTTTGGAATAAAACACAGATTTTTTGATAAATAAATCATTTTATTTTTCAACGTAGTCTCCCTTGAGCTCTATACACTTTGTCCAACGCTTCTCCGATTTTTTTATCCCTTCCAAAAATATGATTTGTCGAGGTCCTCAAAATAGGCCTTTGCGAGATGACTTCATCATTGGAGTCAAATCTTTTTCCACCAAGCCATTTCTTCAGGCTTGGGAACAAGAAGTAGTCACTCGGAGCCAAATCTGGAGAATAGGGCGGATGAGGGAGCAATTCATAGCCCAATTCATGGATTTTGCCATGTCTACTGCACATGTGTGCACCCTTGCATTGTCTTGGTGGAAAAGAACTTTTTTCTTGGCCAAATGAGGTCGGTTTTTTTTCAAATCGTCATTGAATCGGTCCAATAAGTTGGCATAATATTCCCCATTGATTGTTCTTCCCTTTTGAAGGTAGTCAATGTGGATTATCCCGCGTGCATCCCAAAAAACAGTCGCCATAACTTTATTGGCTGACAAACCCACCTTGGCATTTTTTGGCGCCGATTCACCCTTAGAAACCCACTGTTTTGACTGTTGTTTGGTCTCTGGTGTGTTGTGATCTACGAAGAAATATTATTTCTTCGTAGGTTGTGATGGATCCATGTTTCGTCCACGGTTACAAAACGGCGCAAAAACTCCTCCATATTGCGATTAAACAACGCCAAACCTTCCTGTGAAGTTGTTACACGATTGCGTTTGTGGTCGACTGTGAGCAAACGCCCATCTTGCGGAAAGCTTTCTCATGCCCAAGTGATCTTTCAAAATTGAAACCACTGAGCCATGCGAGATCCCTACGGCTTCCACAATCTCTTGCACTTTCAATCTTCGGTCGGCCAACACCATATCGTGAATTTTTTCGATTGTTTCGGGTGAAGAGACCTCAACTGGGCGTCCAGGACGTTCGGCATCTTCAGTGCTTGTACGGCCACAACGAAATTCAGTAAACAACTTTTTTACCATTGAAATCGATGGTGCAGAGTCCCCATAGTATTTATCAAGCTTAGCCTTGGTCTCGGTAATGGTTTTTTTCGCAAAAAATAATGCTTAATAAGCACACGAAATTCACTTTTTTCCATTTCTTCCTCAAATTACTGGGTAGTCTGATAAAGATAGCTGTCAAACACAAACTAACTGACGCAGCAAGTTCAAATTTTGACAGGAGTCAACTGACAGATGCCTGTTGACAGGAGTAGTGTTGCTTTTTCAGTAAAGAGGTCAGAAATTCAAAAAGTCACGGACTTATTAACCCGCCCTCGTAAAACCAATATTCGACTAAACAGAGCCGATACCGTAAAAGCTTTCGTAATCATTATAAGAAGAAGCGAACAATAGTTCGCCTCTTCCTTACTAATAAGTTGTAAAAAAATGTGCGACCTCACGAAGCGAAAACCTTTATAGTTGTAAATATTTTTATTCTACTATAGTTAGTTTGTATAGTAGCGAAATGGTAGTGACGTTGTACGGTTGTATGTAAGACTCAGTGTGCGCGCGCGCTTTCATACATTTCAATATTCGTTTTATGTTATGTTCTAAAAAAATATTATTACGCTTAAAAAAACTGAGCTCAAAAGTATTTGAATGTTTGCTAGAATTACACACATTTTTTTTGGAAAAATATCTCATTTAGAAACTGATTGGAGAAGATTTATTACATTGACGGGAACGTTTTCAAGGTTAATATTTGAAATAAGAAGAAATTTTGAATGAAGTATTTATGAACATTTATTACACATAAAACAATAATGTTAATTTACAATTATCGAAAATCTAGTTTTAGATATTCGTGAGGACAAACTGTCTGTAGCATATTTAGTCATAATATTCAAGCTGCATAAACGTTTACAATCACCGCTCGTGCAAGGTTAAACGTATAATTTCCTATTCACGCTCAAGTATGGAGGGATTAAAAGCATGATTACTCCGGCCTTCTCCGGGAGAGATTCGACCCATCTCTATTCTGTAGCGCATACATTTTGTACGAAGCTATTACGTCATACACGTAGGAGATTCCACGTGATTTCTCATCTTGTGAGAAAATTCGATGGCTGAAAGTAGGGATCAAACGAGGCTACATTTTGCTATAGGGCTTATACATCATCATTTATTACTTCGTATGAGAATCGAGGCCTTACGGGATTGTAGATATGAATAAGTATTTTGTTTACCAAGGTCAAAGCCTTTGTTCCGTGATGAATAGGTTCTCCTATTTGAGAAATACTCTTCGTTTAGGTCTTCTCAATAAGCCTTTATGAATACAATGAAGTACTCAGTGCGGTGAGAACGACCATTAGATGTGTTTATGATATAATATTCCAAAGCATTCTGGCCATGGGGTAAAATTTTTTTAAATGAATATTCGAAGAGTACTTCAATCTGAGAGCGCGATTCTGTCCATTTTTCATTAATATCATAATGCACTTATTATTTTGATTTGATTTTATTGTCTCACGCCAAAACAAATGATACATATTGGCTGACATTTTTCAAAATAGTAAGTAACCGTCAAATACAAATTTATATATAACTAGCTGTGCCTGCGACTTCGGCTGCGCAGAATTAGTACTTTGAGTACCTTATTATCTTCTCCAAGGGCATATCTATCTTTATACCAAAATGTCATAAAAATGTACACGGTCAAACGCAATGCTATAATCAGTATATAGTTATAACGTTAAGTATTATATGAGTAAATTTAAATACTTAGTATATCAATCAGTAAACATTAATAATAAAATATAGAACTTACGTACACACAAATATAAAATTAATCACCATGGAAAAACTGTCATGACATTTAAAACCCTTGACGGTATTTGTGTTACATTTCATCACTCTTGACGGTCATCGAGCACGTCTAATTGACTAGGCTTTTGATTAAGCTATCAGAAACTGACACAAACTTTGACAGAACTGTCATCATTACGACCTTGACGTAGGCGGAGATCTTATTATTTTGTCTATGCTGTGCCCAAGCATATTACGCTTTTTCACCCGCGTGGTGATGGACTATGATGATGATGAAAAGTATCCTATCTGTTAATCCAGCGCCTCATCTAGCTCCATACCAAATTTCATCAAAATTGCCCCCGCCGTTTGAGCGTGAAACAGTAACAAAGATCCACACGTCCATACCCACAAACTTTCGCGTTAATAATCATGAATCTGTAACAATACTGTCGAATGAATGCAAAACACAACCAACAGAATCGTCTTGAATATCTTTTAAATTAACCAACATAAATGAAACGTCGCCCGTTCGCCGGTACAATGGCGTACCAGTTGCGAATCAAGTTAAACTTTATCAATTAAGTTGAGGGTTACTAATATTGTGTTACGTCGGTAGCAGCTACGATAAAGTTAAGTTTGCGGGACGACGTCAGCGAGCTTCGCTAATGTGTGTGGGGTTTCGAATAACGATAAAGCTTTGAACTCATCAAGTTTTAAACACGACGTTAGTAGTTTACTATAGTTGTACGTGGAAAAGTTTCAGGTAAGTAAATAGTTACAAGAAACGTTGTTCATCAACACCTATATGCATATGTTACGACTATATAATGTTGTGCTGACAAAGTTCTACATGACGAAAGCGCACTAGAGGGGTGTTGCCCTTTGCCAAGGTATTCATATGTCGATGATAATCATCATCATCTCAGCCGTAGGACGTCCACTGCTGAACATAGGCCTCCCCCATGATTTTCCAAAAGGACCGGTTGGAAGCGGCCTGCATCCAACGTCGTCCTGCGACCTTCATCAGGTCGTCTGTCCACCGTGTCGGTGGACGACCTACGCTGCGCTTGCCGGTCCGTGGTCTCCACTCCAAAACCTTTCGGCCCCATCGGCCATCTGTTCTGCGTGCTATGTGCCCTGCCCACTGCCACTTCAACTGGCTAATCTTCTCATGAAGTTAAACTAATATTGTTTGAAACGAAATACTAGCTCAGTATTTAAATGGCGGAGAGCGGCATTTTTTTCTGTTACAAGGCATGTTGGAAACATACGAAATAAATGATTTATATCTTTATTAATTTATTGGATTTTGATTTTGATTTTGATTTATTGAGCTTGCAGCTCAGCGAAAAATTTAATGTTTTTTACTCCCTGAGCGGGTCTCCGTCAGGTTAATAGGTATTCCCTCCACCATCGTCGGGAAGCGGTAAGAGTTTTAAATGGCGTGGATACCCGACTGACCTTCGGCCTCATTATAAGCTCCTGTATTTTCTTGATTTTTCTTTTATTTCTTATAAAAATTATTTCCTTTTGGCAATAGACAACAAAATAGAATTAGCGAGATTGTTCCATCCGTTCTCAAATTATAGCGTGAAATAGCGGGTTAATTTTTATATATGTAGATATAGATTTAAAATGGCATTGTTTCTCTCTAGTGATCGAATCAAGAAGATAAGCCAGTTAAGTGGCAGTGGGCATGGCACATAGCACGCAGAACAGATGGCCGATGGGGCCGGAAGGTTCTGAAGTGGAGACCACGGACAGGCAAGCGCAGCTTAGGTCGTCCACCGACAGAGTTGACAAGGGTGGCTGATAAAGGTCACATGACGACGTTGGATACAGGCAGCTTCCAACCAGTCCTTTTGGGCATTATGGGGATGGCATATTTTCAACAGTGGGTGTCCTAGGGCTGAGATGATGATGACTTTCATTATTAAATCAAATTTACCGCGACAAGAACTTTATTTCATTAACACCGTACACTGTACGCTAAATAAAATAAAAGGCCACACAATTCTAACACATAAATCCCTATACGATCCTTTCCAATTTCCGCGGCTGTGCCTCATTTTTAACGTTATTTTCCCAGCTGTGTTTACCGCTGGAATATATATCATACTTCATTGTTTATCTATGTGCAGTTAGTTACAAGGATATCGAATACTTTTTCAATAACGACATGCATAAGCTATACTATAAATAGGTGTGAGTCACGAACCGTCCTTGCAGTTGGCAATGACAATATTCAAACAGGTGAATGCCGAGTAGTGACGTATCAACGTTCCCTGAGTTACTACGAGTAGCATTTCTGGGCACACGTGCTTACTAATGTGTTAGATCAATAACATAATTTCTTGATACAAATATCTACTGATGTCGAATGCATTATCATTCTCACATACTCATACATCTAGTCTAGTGCAATAGGATCCCCACACATAGACACATCACAAACATCCAAGACACAAACGTATCCGCTAATAATAATTAAATAATTAAATATAATTGCTTCTGCCAGGGATCGAACCTGAGACGCTTCGAAGGCAGGGTATAAGTTATAGTTAAAGACGATAAATACTATGGTTATAAGGTGTACCTTAGAACATCAATAAGGACGACGACGTGGTCATAATTAAATTTAGAAGGTACTAGCAAACCCTGCGAACTCCGTTTCGCCACCAGATGGCCTCGTTTTATGTAACATTTCGTTTGGCGCCATCTACTTAAAATATCGGTTTGTAGTACATGCTATGTATTAGAGATGGCGCTGTATGTGAAAAAAGATGTTCCCGCTTTTCTTTTTAAATTTTTCTGAATGTTCTTTACTATAAACCTCACGGAGCCCGAGACCTTTCCAACGAATGCAAAACCGTGGAAATCGGTTCGTGCGTTCTGGAGTTATAGCATCAGGAAGGAAAACCCGACTTATTTTTATATAGTAGAAGATTTACTTATGGCAACCTTTTTCAGGCCTGTGTTTGATATTTTTGCTATCCCCAAATAAGTGCTTACACGTTTTGGGATCAATAAAATTGTCAGGTACATGTCCTCATATATAGGTATGTACTTGTTTTTAGAATACCACTGAAAAAAGTTTTTCCCTTGAAGTAGCACATGGGAATTTTGACCTAGTTTAGTAGGCATTAGTTTTTGTCGATTTTGGGCTTTAGCGAATAGAATATGAAGACTTAAGTAACCCGCATAACAACAATGAAACGTCTAGACGTTCCCCTAGAGATGACAATAATACCCACCTACTCTACGTAAGTTCGTAGTTACGTTTTGTTCGCGTTTTATCTAACAAAATACCTAGCGACCGTTAAAAGAAGAAAATGTCTGAATACCAATAAAATGAATGTGATTTATGACGCTTCACTGCTAACCGTAAAGGTTTTACGATCACAAGACTAATTTATTGCACGACATCAAAATGGTTCGTTAGCCGCGTCCTTTTTAGATGTCATACCGGAAAAATGTCTTATACATTTTATGATGGGAAACTCACGAATGAATCTAGTTTATGCGGCAATGCCGAAATATCCATAAGACCGATCTATACAGTTTACCATCTGTGCTTTTTTTATATTATAAAGTGGTAAGTCCTGCGCATGGTAAGCACCGCATCTACACATGCGGTGCGCAAAAATAAGATAGGAATTCATGAGATTTCCTGATGACTAAGAGTATACAAACTTACCGGACAGAATATTGTAACGGCACGGAGGCTGCCTCCTGGGTATACATTCAACTCAATCAGTTCACGATAAGAAGTTAATAAGGAGCCGTCCATATATGAAAATATTTTATTTCACTTGATCTCGTCTAGGACTTTGAATAAATTTAAAATGTTTAAAATTTAAGTTTAAAAAAAATAAAATAATCTTGTATTACCAAGGGCACGGACCTTATGTCTGTGGACCTAGCAGCTACTAATAATAATAATAAAAAAAAACAGTTCATGAAGAAAGTCGATTCACCAGATTGTGAGACTGCGGCAAAGCAGAAGACACGCAACCCTTTTTGGTGGAATGTGTCCGCAGTGAACAGATTAGATGTAAGCTATACATTTTTACATTTAGGGGTATACATTTTTTAGATGTAGGTATATTCCAGAGTAATATATATACTCGTACATATACAAACCCAGACACAGGTCAAATAGACATGTTCATGCATACATATGTTTAACCCTTTGCGACCCAGAGACGTAAATATACGTCAGTTGCATTCATAAATCTTTTGTTTTTATGATCACGATATAGGAAGGATTAATCTATTTGGGGGATCCAACCTGAACCTGCGGCTCAGAAAGCAGGCTTGCCACCAACGGGCCAGTCACAAAATAATGGATGACACTACTTGCGTTGCTAGCATACGCTATAAAATCTTCCATGCTAACCACTACTTAAGCGAACACTTTAAAACAAGATTTAATAATCTCACTAAGAAAATTTCCGTCACGTAAAAATAAAGCAATCTAATTAAAACTTTCTCTTCAGTTATACTTTTAATATTTCACTGTAAAATATGAACACGACTAGTAGAACAAAAGCTTGTAATTAGTCAGTTTCTCCCGGCAACCTACGCTCGTGCAAAGCTAGAATTTAAATAAGGCAGTAACGAACCTTAGTACGTACCACGTATACAATTAGTTTGTGGATGCATGGTTCTTACATTGCTATTTTAATTAAGCTATTCTGTGCAGTAAGCAGTCTTTTGTTTTTTTAACGCCTGCGGCAGTGGGGTGAGAACAGTCATACAAACGATAAAACTTAACTACATTGCACCTGAAAACCTAATCAACTATCAATATTAATTTAATTGATAACTCCGAATTCAATTTTATCAACGTAAACAAACAAGCACAGCTAAGAGTTGCTAGCGCACAAAAAGTCATGAAATCAAAATTCTACTCATCAAACTATAATTACCGAAACGGACTAAAATAAATAGGGCATCACTACACTACTGGCAACTAGCGCTTGTATTGATGGGATCATTTAAATTAGTCCGGTTAATAACAAAATCCGATACCCACCCGACTATCAGGAGTGTGTAAACGACCACAAACGATACAAAAATTTTCGAACGTGGGCGGTACCTGAGATAACCGCTTCTACTGGCTCCCACATACTCATATTGTAAAGTTATGCACTCATATTCTAGAGTCATTGTACAGTCAGGTCACAGAACAGATCGGAAGGCAGTTACCAATATTTATTTTGTGGCGAATAATATAAGCCGTCGGCGGCGAGATTACAAATTATAGTATATTTAAAAAAAGGAACTTTAAAATTGCTAACATAATTATATAGGCACATATATATCGGAGTTAAGTTATGGTGATTGTCGAGGGATGCATGCAAGGTTCTAGTGTAGATACAACTTTCAAACGGGAAACCGATAGGTTTAGTGTCATATGGACCCTTCGCCACTAAGTTAGTACTGTCATAATCAAATGTACAGGGAGTGGGCCGCCTTTTTTTAACGCAGAGGAAGGTATTATCTCTGATCACCAGCTCTGGGGAGAGCGTACGATTTTTATGCTGTGGTTGCATCAAGTGAGATTTCAGATATTCAGATATTCAGAGTCAAGTCATCATCATCACCTCAGCCGTAGGACGTCTACTGCTAAACATATGCCTCCCCCACAGCGGCTTGCATCCAACGTCGTCCTGCTACCTTTATCAGGTCGTCAGTCCACCTTGTCGGTGGACGACCTACGCTGCGCTTGCCTGTCCGCGGTCTCCACTCTAGAACCTTTCGGCCCCATCAGCCATCTGTTCTGCGTGCTATGTAGCCTGCCCACTGCCACTTCAGCTTGCTGATCCGGTGGGCTATGTCGATGACCTTGGTTATCTGACGGATCACTTCATTTCTGATGCGATCCCTCAGAGAAACACCGAGCATAGCCCTTTCCATAGCCCGCTTAGCAACCTTGAGCTTGTGGACCATTCGAGCCGTCAGTGTCCACGTTTCGGCTCCGTATGTCATGACGGGTAGGACGCACTGATTGAAGACTTTCGTCTTCAGGCACTGTGGATTCGGCGAAGTAAGGACTCGACGTAGCTTCCCAAACGCTGCCCAGCCCAGCCGAATTCTTCTATTCACCTCGTTCTCAAAGTTGTTTTTTCCCAACTGCAATGTCTGCCCGAGGTACACATATTTTTGAACAACTTCGAGAACGGCGCCGTGTATCGCAATCGGTTCCGGTAGAACATGTTCGTTGAACATGACCTTAGTTTTGTCCAAGTTCATCCGTAGGCCGATGCGTATAGAAGAGTCAGCCAGGTCATTCAGCATCTGTTGCAGGTCCTGCAGCGTCTCTGCCACGATGACGATATCGTCAGCAAATCGCAAGTGAGAGATGTATTCGCCGTTGATATTAATGCCACGTCCTTTCCAGTTTAGCGTCTTGAACATATCCTCCATTGCATTTGAAAACAATTTCGGGGAAATAACGTCCCCTTGTCTCACTCCTCGATGCAACGGTATGGGACTTGTTTGCTGATTCTGTACTTGGACGGACATGGTGGCGGTTTCGTAAAGATATCTTATCACTTGGATGTATCGCCAATCTATCTGGCAACGCTGCAGGGACTCCAGAACAGACCAGATTTCAACAGAGTCAAAGGCCTTCTCATAGTCCACGAATGCTAGACACAGGGGCTGATTATACTCTTCGGTCTTCTGTATAATCTGCCGCACTGTGTGAATGTGGTCTATGGTGCCGTATCCGCTCCGAAACCCAGCCTGTTCCGGTGGTTGGAATTCATCGAGTCTACGCGCAAGACGGTTCGTGATCACTCTTGAAAACAGCTTATAGACGTGGCTTAGAAGGGATATGGGTCGATAGTTCTTCAGCAGGGTCTTATCTCCCTTTTTGAAGAACAGGACGACCACACTCCTACTCCACGCCTCTGGAGTTCTCCCTTCGAACAGGACAGCGTTAAAAAGCTTCTGGAGCTCCCTCAGTACGGGTTTACCTCCTGCTTTTAGTAGCTCTGTTGTAACGCTATCCTCTCCAGGGGCTTTTCCATTTTAAGCTGTCCAAAAGCGATCTCGATTTCGCCAATACTGACTTCTGGCAAGTCTTCGGTGAAATGGCGTGTTAACGTGGCTCTAGGATCATTTTCGGGATCAAGTCGAGATGCATGCGATGCGTATAATCGGCCATAAAAGGCCTCCACTTCCGAAAGGACTGCCGGCTTCGCAGCAACGACTTCTCCACTAGCAGTGTTGGTCGGAGCCGGGACTTCATCAGACGGACACGTTGCGCCTTGAAGTTGATATTCAGAGAGCCTCGGACAAGTCGGTGATCGCTACCGGTATTGAACCTGTTGATCACGGAGACATCTCTATATATGTGCCTTTTATCCGTCATGATGAAGTCAATCTCATTTTTAGTCCTAGTGTCGGGGCTTAGCCACGTCCACTTCCTTTGGGGCTGTTTCTTAAAGAAGGAGTTCATCAAGAAGAGCCCCTCCCTTTCGAGGAAGTTGACGAGCATTTGCCCCTTATGATTTCTGCGTCCAAAGCCATGGCATCCTACTCTACCGATTCGCTGAAATTCTGTACTCTGTCCACTTTAGCGTAAAAGTCCCCCATGACAACGGTGTACTGGGTCTTTGTAGTGAAGTGGAGGGCCCTCGATATGTCATCGAACATATCCTCCACTTCATCGTCCGAGTGTGTCGAGGTCGGTGCGTACACTTGCACCACCTTGAGGCTATATCTCTCGGTGAGCTTTACAATAAGGTACGCTACCCTGTTCGACACACTGGACACTTCCACAACGTTGTCAGAAAGGGACTTGTTTACCAGAAACCCAACGCCACCTTGGGATTGTTGGTCTCCCTCTCGGAAGTACATTAGGTGGCCCGATTCTAGGGTTAAGGTGTCCTCCCCCTCTCTTCGGACTTCACTCAACCCCAGCATGTGCCACCTAATTTTACCAAGTTCCACCTCGAGTTGCGCCAGATGCGAGTCAAGCCGTAGCGTGCGTCCGTTATACGTCGCCAAGGTCAGTTGTTTGTGGTGGCCTCCCGTAGCCCGGAGATTCTTAGCACCCCTCGCCCCGCCGTTACCATGGTCGCCACCATGACCAGGAATAGCAGGGCCGCCGGGAACTAGGGGCCGTGGCTTTTTGTTGTCCTGCATTGGAGGGATTTGCCCGTAGTCGCCACGCTGGGCAGGCGGGTTGGCGATCGCAGGGCTCGCTTCTCGCACCGGTGACGCTGCTGCCTGCACCGGCCTTTTTACCGGCCACCGGTTTACCATGTATCTTGCATATAACCTTGACTGTATTTATAAAAAAGTGCCAGCTACGAGTATTAAGCTTATTAAACTAGTTGATAAAATACTAATATAATTAAAAACTACTATTCAAACATATATGCAAAGTCAATAAGGCAAACGTCATGTTTCTTTTATTATAACGTTTAGTGTTAGACATTTGAATCTTTGTTAAGTCTGTTGGAGGGAAGCCATCGTTATTTGGTTAAGCTTTACCTGATTGGGTTTAATTTAAACAGTTTTAGGAATTTACAAAGCACTTCTGCGAACACCGTAAGCTTTCTATGAAATGCTAGGTCGTTTGTTTCCGAGCTTCGGGGGCGGGAATGTTCCTATAATATACGTACATTTGCAACGCCCTTGTCCTTCAAACTGTTTCTTTTCATATGTTTTACTTGTCATGGACGTTAATCATGAATAATATACTTCATGTACAATAACAATGATACGATCAAAAAGTCGTTGCCGAACAATATATTAAAGTTGTTTTAGGGTTCCGTACCGAAAAAAAGAAACCCTTATTTATAGGATTACTTTGTTGCCCGTCTGTTTGTCAAGACCCTTTTTCTCAGGAACGCATAGAGGTATGAAGTTGAAAATCTTTTGATCGCTTTGACTTACAAGCTTCACAGCTAAAAAAGACTGTCAGTAAGTATAAGTGTATATAAATCAATACAAGGACGGATCAAAAGATATGACGGTATATATAGTATATTTTGCGATTTCACATCGGATACTTCCCGTTGATCTAGTATCATTAAATTTGGAAAGAAGTAATGGCATACAGCACATACGAGTACAAAGGAAAATATCTGAAAATTGTAAATATGTAGTTTTATCCTTTAACCTAGTTTGTCTTAGTTACAGCAATAACTTCAGATGCTTTCCTAAGGCTTCATCACACCAAAAGCGGGACACCGGGCACGCTAGTGTTGTCGAAATGTATCAAACAGCGGCACGACGAACCCGCGCTTGTATTTGGTGTGCCGTGTTTGATACCTTTCGGTGTAATAAAACACGCGCGGGCCCGTCGACGGAACGCACCGCGTATGTCCCGCGTTTGGCGTGCTGAAGCCTTTAATGTATGGAACCCTCGGTACGCGAGTCTAACTCGCACTTGGCCGTTTTTTTTAATGTGCTCCGAAAGCGATACTTTACGTGTAAATAAAGTGTGCGTAAGTTTACAATTTCTACACAGCGAACTGTGAAGAAATTGCCTCATTTATGGCACAAGTAAATTGACATGAGACATGATGAAATTTAGTTCTTCAGTTCTACTCACCCGGTAATTTCACTTGTTACAAATCTTCGAACCTATATATGTATACTACTGCTTAGAGCAGAATATCTGGCAAGGCGGTGGTAACCCATAACGCACTTGCATGCGAAAGAGTCCCACCACTTACTCTGCCATTTGATTGGCACCATTGCGGTGACCCAGTGTTGCCTTGGTTCGCTCAAGGGCATACTGGGTTTACATTTGGATGCGTTGCCATATCTCTGGTAAGTGCAATTTGGCAATATAGGGCACAGACAGATAAAAATGGACTATTAGTCCAATCATTGAGGGGTTTGACTATACCAATAATTCCTCTGTAGCTGAAACTTTGCAGTATGATAAAGTAATGTTAATATTACGATTAACATTATTTATTTTTATTAAAAACCATAATGGCGTGAAAAGCTATACGTTTAAAAATATAATAAAAAATTAAAGGAGGAGTTTTCTTGAATAAGTTATGATGCAAAATAGGTTTTTTTTAGTTTCTGCCTCTTCGTCATCATACTATTCCTGGATTCAGCTGCATATTTATATAAATTAAAATATACCAAAGGAATTTAGGACGGAGTATTTTCCACTAGGAGCTATAAGCGATTTTGATGTTTAGGTGCACATCCTATAACGTACCTTGAAGATATTTTCTTATAATATATCAATCGTAATCTATAAACATTAGTTTATCATACTGCAAAGTTAGGAATAACAAAGGAATTATTGTCAGGTTGCACATACAAAGAAGTTCCTAGTGCATCGGACTATACAAGATACTAAGATTGTTTTTTATTTAGTAATAACGAGTTCGAAATTTGAATTGTTTTGAAACTTATCTTTTTATTCAATCAACAAAAAGATCTCAACCGTCACTAAAAAAGCTTTTGCGTAAAATTTTCATACAAAATGTACGAGAAAAGTTTTTTGCAATTTGTGACTTTTTGAGTACTCCAACGATGGTTGGTCCCATAGAAGTTTTGGATCAGTATTAGAAACAGGATCGATTGGCATTAAAAAATGTTTTTGTGTAAAATGGCTATTTTCTTGCTAACTGTATTTTTTTAAAATCTGTGAATGGGGATCAAAATTCCATAAAAAATATGGATATAGTCTTCTAAGACCATTTTCGAGTAGCTGCAACGGGTAAGGTACTTCCCCTTACTGCCCCGCTGAAAGTTTCCACCCTGTATACACGTCAAACGAAATAGAAGCACCATAAGACCTATGTGTGCGTGACCACCCGTCTGTGTAATGACACTGGATGTCTCGAAGCTAATACTCACATATTGGGCGCGTGAGGCAGAGACTTATCTATACAAGCAGTTCAACATATTTAGTGTGTTTATATGATTTTTGACGCACAAACACCTGCTTAGCGATACCTAAAATCTCTCTCTTGGAGAGAAAAATGTATATTTTCAGACGGGATTCGAACCTGCGTATGACCACTAGGCCACAGAGGAACAAAGTGCGAGTATTTAACTCTATTTGATTTTAACCGTATGGTTTGGATTTTTCTCTCTAAAATTGTAATTTTAGGTATCGCCAAGTGCGGTTATGGAGATAAAAATGTATATTTTCAGACGGGATTCGAACCTGCGTTTTCCGACAGTCCATGTTAGACGCTATGACCACTAGGCCACAGAGGAACAAAGTGCGAGTATTTAACTCTATTTGATTTTAACCGTATGGTTTGGATTATTCTCTCTAAAATTGTAATTTTAGGTATCGCCAAGTGCGGTTATGGAGAGAAAAATGTATATTTTCAGACGGGATACGAACCTGCGTTTTCCGACAGTCCATGTTAGACGCTATGACCACTAGGCCACAGAGGAACAAAGTGCGAGTATTTAACTCTATTTGATTTTAACCGTATGGTTTGGATTTTTCTCTCTAAAATTGTAATTTTAGGTATCGCCAAGTGCGGTTATGGAGAGAAAAATGTATATTTTCAGACGGGATTCGAACCTGCGTTTTCTGACAGTCTATGTTAGACGATATGACCACTAGGCCACAGAGGAACAAAGTGCGAGTATTTAACTCTATTTGATTTTAACCGTATGGTTTGGATTATTCTCTCTAAAATTGTTATTTTAGGTATCGCCAAGTGCGGTTATGGAGAGAAAAGTGTATATTTTCAGACGGGATTCGAACCTGCGTTTTCCGACAGTCCGTGTTAGACGCTATGACCACTTTGCTTTTGACCTGAGAGGTCTCGACGGCATACTTTGGGCGCTTCACTCTCACACACTTCCTGAATGACCCAGAGTTGTTTTTTCTTGTGTGTAATATGTGCGGTACTTACATCGAATATCTTCCCGAGATCGTTCGCAAGGCATGAGCAGTTGTACGCCACCATTCCCAGCTCTTTCACCTAGACACAAAAGCAGAACATTGTATTAAAATCTGATATTTAATATTTATTTCTCAAACATACTTGGAAATTTGAGTATTATTTTGACAATCTTCTTTGAGATAAATCGAAATTGCTGTACTGGCCAGATACATGCGAGCAGCGGCCGGCAAACGTTGTATGAAAATCCATATATGTCGTGGTTTAGCGGCCAAATAAATTACAAAGTGAACTCATATCTGTCGTGTAATTTAAAAACTGAACGATTTTTACTCCGAAAATGGCAACCAAGGAGGTAACTTAGAAACGCTGTTTATTGATTTATTGCTGAAAAAAATAATGAACACTTAACGGGGGAAAAAATATTGTTGGTCGTTGTTCCTCATTGATTTTGAAAAGTTTCGAAATACATAATCTTACTGAAGGCACTACTATACAAGACACTTCTACCTTGTTAGAGTTATCCCAAACCGTCATAATCCACGGAAAGACGTCCTGTCTAGCTACTACTTAGTTTTAATTTCCGCGCATTATTTGAGGAAAGTACTATGCAAGCATGGGTACATCTAGGCTTTTTAACTGACTTCAAAATACGAGAAGGTCCGTGTATATGTATTTTTTTATGTGTATTTTAGCCGATTTCTCCCTCATGTGGACCGATTCTCAAAATTCTTTTTTGTTAGGTAGAGTCTACGAATAATAATTATTTCTTCGTAGGGTAGAGTATACTTCCGAGGTTTTTAAGCAGTTTTTGAATTAAATTCCAAAAACTGAAAAGTGTTGATTGATCTTCATGATATCATCATTGACAATCGATCCCGTAAGTAGCTAGGTCACTAAAAGTGGTAAGTAAAAAAAAAATTTTTTGCCAAATAATTTAACCGACTTCAACACCAATAAGTGTGAAATAACTTGTCGAAGTTGGTACCATGCGCACAGTATTGTGATGATAGGTACTTTTGAACTATCATGGTACCGACTTCAACAAGTTATTTCACACTTTTTGGTGATGAATACGGTTAATTTTTTTAGACTTACGTATGTGTACGTATGTGTCACGTTCATCTATCAATGTATCTATAGCTGGCCGCTACACGAATGTACTAATTACGTACACATCACACATGTGCATCATACGTTTTAACCACTAAATTTGGAGGCTTTTGATATGGCGAGAGGGCGTGGCTCGAACGCAGCAACAAGTTTCAGCGAACTTGTTAGAAACTATCAAGTCCATTGCTGCTTGTTTACTTAAACTGTTGACTACATTTTCAACGAATGGTGCAATGACGTAACACGTTTAACGATTTCCTACATTCACGGAGCCATGCGTAACACGGCAATACTACGGCATGCGGTATACCTAATAATCAAATCAATTTAGTTCCGAATCTAACCATCTTACTAAAGAAAATATAACTAAGTAATGTAAGAATTTAACATCGAAATCTACCTACCTGATCATAAAATATATCTAATTATAATTACTGTAACCTATCATACAGATATTATTTAATTTTGTCATATACTAAGTAATGCGTTTGATATGGTATGAACTTATTAATATATATATGTTCGAATGAATTGAGTCTTTAACAACAGAAATTAAACTGTAGCTATCCTGGTCTTCTAAATACTGCATAATAGATTATTTCTAGTAGTTCTGCGAACAGTATACCTCGCGAGCACAGTGTTATCAGCGGCAAGTTTTCGCAGTCTCAGCTATCTGCAGAAGGTACCAAGTGTTCTTGCCGAATATTACCAAAATCGTCCTTAAACTTCATAGCCTATTTATTATCTCAGCAACCACTTGAACACCAATTATGCTAATATTCAATATTCCTCTTTAAAATCAGGTGCTTACCAAAGTGTACATACATTTAGCGAAATCGGTCGGTAAACAGCGCAACAGCAAACGTCCCTCTTTTTTGACAAAAAAGTAAAACTTAAAAATCGCCGAGAGAAATAAATATATTGAATATGCATGTTCTACATGCATAAGTTTTGTCAAGAGTGGTTGAAAAATGCGACTTGTACAGGAAGACTAACATACAACCTAACAAACATACGGACAGATAAAAGTCTAGTTGGACAGTTAAAGACGCTTCGCTTGCTCGGTCAACTATACTGCAATATCTTGCTACTTATGCTGTTTTAATTAAAATATTCACCAGCCGATCGATTCGCTTGTTAAATAATTCAGTACATTAAAAAATAACTTAGTACCTGAGTGAGTGACCTCCAGTCCATATTAGCACTCCCGATGTAGAAGTGCATCCTGTCCACAATCCAGAACTTTGTGTGGAGAACTCCATTACCCAGCAGTTTGGAAAAGTTTAGACTTCTAACCTGAAGACAAATCTCATGTAAGATATTGTGGACTATGAAACTAAACAAATAAATAATAACGTTTACACACTCACGCCTCCTACTAGGATTCCATAAGTCGCGGGATGTATGGATACACACAATAACACGTGACAAAACCTAAAACCCGACAACACAGGGTATCCTAGCACGGCTACTAACGACACTTCTAAGTCCTATTAAGTATTATATAATAATTGTGTATTGTGCTAATGATGTTACATGTTTTATGCTGTTAATGTACTTATTCTATGTTGTTAATGTACTAATAAGAAAAATTGTGAATACATTTTTTGGCAAAATAATATTTTTACTATTATTAAACATTTCCGCTCATCACACAAATAATATTCGCGCCGGCCAAGGATTCGCTCACTGCGCTTTAAAGGCATGGTTGCTACCAATAGTGAGCCTAGCACGAATAACTGCGTAAGTTTACATAACGTGTCGTTCAGGTGAAACGGAACAAACTGTCATTTAACTAGGGCAACTGTGACACAGATAACTCATACTTTGTACGCGGAAGCGTGACACGTTGACGTTTACTATACGAATACTTTATCGCAAATTGTTTGTGCTACGGCCTCTGAGCTGCCTCGATAAATAATTATCAGAGGCCGTAGCTCCATTTTCGAAAAAGTATTCGTGTGGTGAACCAACGCCTCACGCTTCGGCGTACAGACTAAGAGTTATCTGTGTCACAGTTGCCATAGATACATGACAGTCTGTACAATTTCACGTGAACGATACGTTTCGTTACACTTACGCAGTTATTCGTGCTAGGCTCACTGTCGTACTTGTAATGTATTTTAAGTTTTCGTGGTACATCTTAGACATTCATCACTTCACATCATGTTATCTAGTTGTCATACGCAAGTTTAAAAGAAGATTTTTGTGTAAGACATGTCTTGAGTTTATATCATTATCGCAATGCCTGATTTTCTCCAGGGATTCAGGACCGCTTCTAATCGGTCTTTTTGGACAATTGAGGCATAAGTTCACCAGAGGCCCTTCTGTGGTTCTTGCTTCATAACCATCATCATCTCATGATAGTGATGAAGCAGGAGTGAGCAAGCACTACCTGTGTTCAACTTAAGTACTATAAATCTCCAAAACAAGGCTCCTGTTTCTGCTTTACAGTTAGTCTATGCTAATATTATAAAGAGGAAAGATTTGTTTGTTTGAAAAGAAAAGAAAAAAAAAAGAAAAATTCTTTCACCTTTCGAATCCAACATTATCCCAGATGAACATAGACTACAAGTTTTGATTCATCATGTTGATCATCCATCACTACGCGGGTGAAACGGCGGAGCGCAGCTAGTGGAGTATATACTCGTAAGTAAATATCATCACTCAAGACTATTGTAACATTATTGATTGCTATATTTTTTTCTTAGTATTATATGATCTTTAACCTGTGACAAGTGTGGATTGAATTATAGAAAGAATTTAGAATAGTAAGCTTTGAAATGCAACCGTGATGTAAGCTTTGCTAAATGGGCTCCATACTCAATGCCCTTGTATCACAACACGGTTCAGTATTATGAAATCTATTTGATTCTAGCTAATGGCTTTCAACTTTCAAATACAATGCGAACCTGAAGATCTCACTGTAGGACTTTTCTACACAAAACGTAGTTACAATTTTAAAAAAACATAAATACCACGGCCCTACTTCCCTGACATTCCGATGACTAATGAAATATAATATAAATATAACTAATAAAACACCTAATGCTAGGGTGATAACGCTGCTCAACGACATGATCACTCAAAAGCCTTATTTAGATATATATTGTGATAGGGTTAGGCAAATTTCGAGCGGAAATTATTGCTTACCTTAGTTCTACCTTGTAACGATTTGGATAAGTCTGTAAGTTACATGTGCTAAATAAATAAATGACACGACACGATACAAACTACAATTTTATCAACATAAGTGATCACCTATTTTATATTAATGGACATAAGTAAAAAAGTTAGTAGTAGTAACTTGTTAATCATAAACTATTTGGAGCTTTACCTATCCAACAAAAATATAATCATCCAAATCAGATGATCCAGTAAAAAGTCATTCATAGTCATAAAAGTATGCGTGGGAAATCCGTCCGTTTTTGAAAGCCGGTTAAAAGGAATTATGGCTAGACTTCTAAAACTTTACTATTTTGTATGGTTAGAACATTACCTGCGCCGCTTTCTTCTTAACTAAATATTCCGTATCTATATTAGGGTGCGATTTACTGGGCCAATTTTGAGCAATTCTTAAATTAATATTTCTTTTTGACCCGGCAGCATATAAAGCTTGGAACACTTGCTCTCCCTGCAATAAAAAAATATCTTTATTAGATTGTTTTAAGACCAAAGAACAAATTCAGACCTGCAGAGCTATTATGTATCTCAGTTGCTAACAAATGTTTATTGAAATAAGAAAAATGGCGGCTCTACGTCACTTTTGTAAGCTCCAGTCATCAACTTACAACCCGGTCACAATATCTGTGCACCTGACCTCGTGACGTCATATCGGCGGTCTGGGTACGGTGTGAAAAAAAGTTTTTTCGGGAAGTCGGACTAGCGCCCGGCGAAGTAGGTGGTTGTACTTTGGCTTCATTTTTAATTTTCATTTGAGTCCTCTTTGATATCCCAGTTGCAGCACAGGTTCGTTTCACCACTTGGTCTACAGGTATGGTGTACTGTTTATTTGCTTTCTCCGATTCAAAAAACTTGAGCACTTTAAGATTAAATTTCTTGATTCGCTGTGTATTGTTTTTCCCATGACTTCAGTTTAACAGCTACAAAAATTTTAATAACAACCAAACCAGTCCAAACTTAACAATAAACAGTCTAAACTTAACAATAAATATTAAAAAACAAAACAACAATAAAGCGAAAATATCAAAATTATCGGGACGTGTATCGGCAACGAAGATGCTAACCGTACTGTCGCACCGGGGAGTGCGCGGAGAGGTGACAGGGGAAGCGGGAGAGGCGCCGCATTCCAGCGAGGTGCACAGATATTCTGACCGGGTTGTACTAATAATATATCTACAGAGCGCGCGTATCGCTCCGGCCCGTTTGTGCCGATGTAATCAGATGTAACATACAAACATGTCTATTGTGTAGCGCTTTATTAGATGATTATACTACTTACCGATGAAAATAAGTTTAATTCCTTTATTTTGCTTTCAGGTATGGTTTTTACACCGCACATTTCACCATCACATCTCAATATTACTCGTTTTGTTGTGCGACTGTGCTGTTCATACTTGTGCTCACGGTTCATACTTACTAAGGCGCGCTCTATATTTATGTATACTCTAAGCAAGACATCAATCAATATTTGTTAGCAACTGAGACACATAATAGCCCGCAGCTGAATAAAAGAAAGCAATTTTTTAAACTAGAAATATGTTGTAACTACAAGCCAATTTAAATTTAATAAGAAGCATAAACGTGTTGCTTACCTCTATAGAGGAATTATAAGGATATTCTTCATTAAACCTAAGGGTCCAATAAAAAGAGGCTATTTCGATAGATGTTTGAGCTTCGTCTATTAAATCTAGCCACACATTCTTTGTGGGAATATGTGTGGCATTTGGCGGGTACATGTGACCCTCCGGTATACTTTCCACTAATGATAACCTGGAACGAAAGGTCAGCGTGAGCCATGGAATGTCCAGAAGTATATATTACGCACGACTCTCTTCTCGTTTGGGATTTCAAAAGTGTAATAACGGAACCATATCCTAAGGGACTTGCGGGCTCAATCAACACGTTTATATTAGTATTCGGACATCTCTATGCCACATGCCACATCGCATGATTTTTTTATCAGGTTGTTAATATTGAAGCTCTTGGCTTGGGGACAGAGTCATCAGGAGTTAACACGCCCGTAGGAAGTTCTCTTCAGCACTCTTCAGATAATACGCTACACGTTACCCCTAAATGAACTTCTGTAATTGTCCGTTTTGACACAAAATAAATAATAGTACGTATTGATAGGTACCACCGCAGCTCTATATTAATTTGCCGAGGGAAGCTGATATTAGAAAGTACTACTGTGTTTAGGTTTGAATGTCACTGTAGAAAATGAAATTACAGAGTGAACTCGAAACTATTGCAAACTCAACACTCTATTTTTATAGAGAAAATGTTTTCAAAAAACAAGATTTGGAATTGAAATACATATCTAACTGAATCTAGAATTAGTAGAAATCCGATAGCTACGAGTGTTAACTCCAAATCGTGCCGATGATTTTGAAGTAGAATTTTATCTATCAAATCGCATCTGTTAGATGTTTACTGCTGTGGGTTTAGCACGAAAATCTGCGTAAGCAACGTCTTATACGTTCGAAACGTCGTCGGACTTAAACACACATACTCGTAATACCAAGTGAGTGCAGCCGGTATCTTTATATTAGTAATAATGTGTGATACTGACGATAGTTTTCAAACTATAATTTATCTAGTACAACTGTGGCACAGACAACTCATAGTTACTGACGTACTGTACGTCAACGATACGATTCTTTATGCAAATTTTCTTGCTAGGCCCACTGATCATAGGAGTCCTTCATAGAACGCCACAACAACTGCTGACGTTCATTAATAGAGGGTTTGACATAATATCCACGCATTTGCAAGTCTCTTTGGGCCATATTCCAGAGGTACCAGACTACTAGTGCATCCAGGCTTGAGTAACTTATCCGGGTAAATTTTGTATAGCAATTACTAACATAGCAAAATTCACACCTATGTGTATTTTTTGGAATTTGTGCTCATTACGGTAATTCGAGGACACATCGTAATGGAAGGAATGCTAGCTAGATTAGTCATAATAACTATTTGATAGTAGAGCTGCAACCTTGACTACGTGACTGGCTACCTAGCAGCTACTAGCTAGTTCAGTAATAATAACTCTGTTAGTCAAGCTGTAACCTTAACTTTCTTGACTGGCTACCCGGCAGCAACGAGCTAAGTTCAATCATAACTATTTATTAGTAACGCTGAAACCACGACCAAGTGACTGGGTAACAGGCAGCTACTAGCCAAGTTCAATCATAATAACTATTTGTTAGTAACGCTGAAACCTCGACTACGTGACTGGCTACCTGGCAGCAACGAGCTAAGTTCAATCATAATAACTATTTGTTAGTAACGCTGAAACCTCGCCTACGTGACTGGCTACCTGGCAGCAACGAGCTATGTTCAATCATAATAACTATTTGTTAGTAACGCTAAAACCTCGACAAGTGACTGGCTAGCTGGCAGCTACTAGCTAGTTCACTCATAATAACTGTTTGTTATTAACGCTAAAACCTCGACAAGTGACTGGCTAGCTGGCAGCTACTAGCTAGTTCACTCATAATAACTGTTTGTTATTAACGCTAAAACCTCGACAAGTGACTGGCTAGCTGGCAGCTACTAGCTAGTTCACTCATAATAACTGTTTGTTATTAACGCTGAAACCTTGCCTACGTGATTGACTAGCTGGCTGCTACTAGCTTGTTCAGTTATAATAACCGCTTTGTCAGGGACGCGGAAAATTCTTGACAGCACGATATAGTAAAATAAACATAAGCCCGAAAAATGACAACACAAAAGTTATTAATTTGTTTTGAAACACGAGTAGTTTTGTTCGGGAGTTTGAAGCTTATCATTGACATTTTGATAAGTGCTGTATAAGCACTGGGAAATTGTTTGTTATGATATCAGATATGGTTCATATGGTGTTGTATCATGTGTCGATTAATGGATTTCGAATTATACAGCTACTGAAATGGTAAACACTAACTTGTCGGCATAGGCTTGTGGACATATATATTATGTAATAGTTTCTTAATTTAAATTGTGTCATTATTATAATTTGTAATATGATTTGTGTAATATGATCACAACTAAGTCGCTGACTAGAGCTGTCTTTCGTACAGCGACTGCTCCTATGACCCAGATTTCACACGTGTTTTTAAAATAGCGCGCAGAATGGAAACAAAGCGTTCTGATCGTGTTGTGATTCATGAGCTGCTCGCTTTCGTGCGGCAGAAATTGGATATAATGGATGAGCTCAGTCTTGAGCAAATCTGCACGTCTAGCTACACGGAGAACGACATTGTTGCTGCCAAGAACACGCTAGTTGACGCCGCATGACCACACTCCGTCTCATCTCGAGGCAGAGGGACGGGCGCGGCCGCAAGGACCTGCAGGACGTCTTCCGGGTGTTCAAGGAGACCGATCCAGATAACGTTCCAACTTTCGTTACACGAGACTTACATCGCTTGCTTTGCGTCACTTTGGACCATGTTGACGTAAGCAAACTCCTAAAGAACAACACGCGCCTGAGAAATGACAGAACTGAAACCGCTGCATATTGCCTGAGCGAACAGTAGAAAAACTCAAGTTGGAGTTAGCCGAATTGCAGAACAAGAATGCTGTGCTGACAATTTCGCCGCCGTCCGCACAACATATTAATATGCGTCAACGCGGCCTAAATACAAACTACAACAGCAATATAGCGACTCCGATATCTGACTCTATAAGTCGCTGCATGTTGATGACCGAGGGATTCCTGCGGTCGAGGTCGGGCCTAAGTCAGCACCTCATCTAGCTGCAGCACCCGTACTCGTCCGCCGTCGGAACACTTTCGCTCAGGTAGTGCGACCTTCACGTGTGCCGGTTACTGATTGTACTGCGATTCCTGCGTGTACCCCAGCCAAAAAGGATCGAAAAAAGTCGACAAGGAGGACTTCACCCTTATGGAGAAGAAGAAGCGTTGACCTAGACCAGTCCGAAACTTCCGCAGAGCCTGTGTCAGCTATATACCTCTCCCGATTTGAAAAGAGCACCTCGGGAGACGAGATCGTACGGTATAAACGCGACAAATGTGACGAAGGAAAGATCCCGGTTCAGGCCCTACCTGAGGTTAACGCGCCTGGAATCAAAACGTGAAACTTACATCAAATCTTATGTGTTCAGATTTTCAGCAATTTTGAGAGAAACTTTCCTGGCACCTGACTTTTGACCTGAAGGGATTGTTATCCGACGGTACAGGGAGCCGAAAATGAACATAAATCCGTAACTGTACGATATAGTTTTGTAATATTATTATTATATATTTTAGGTTGTAAGGTATATATTTCTATGGGTCATGTCACTAATAAAAACTAAGTCAAAACTAATTTATAAAATATTAGTTTTTTAGTGATAAGTTACCTAAAATAAAGATATAAGTATTATCCTACTTAATATTATAAACGCGTAAGTTTGTGAGTATGGATGTGTGGATGTGTAGATCTTTATTACTCTTTCACGGTCAAACAGTAGGGCCAAATGTGATAAAATTGGTTATGGAAGTAGATGAGGGGCTAATTAACACATAGGATCCTTTTCATCATCATCATCCATCAAAACGCGGGTGAAAAAGCGAAAATAACAGTCTTGGGTACAGAATAGACAAAATAATAAGACCTCCGTCTACGTCACGATCGTAATGATGATAGTTCTTTCAAAGTGTGTGTCAGTTTCTAAGTCAAAAGCACGCTATCCTTTGACAGCTAGATACACTTAGACGTGCTCGACGACCGTCAAGGGTGATGAAATGTAGTGTTCTTTCTATGGTGATTAATTTTATATTTGTATGTACGTAGGTACTGTATTTTATTTTTAGTGTTTACTGATTGTTTTACTAAGTATTTAAATTTACTCATATACCATGTAATAACTTTATGACGTTTGGTATAAAGATAGATATGGCTTTGGAGAAGATAATAAGCTATCTCGAAGTACTAATCCCGCGCAGACGTAGTAGCGGGCACCAGCTAGTTATTATTAATATACAAACCTTTCTTTACATTGCTTATATAGTTATGCTCACAGAAGCCAAAAATCTTCAATGGTTATGCTTACTACGTATAAATAAATGTCAAATGAAGTAGTAACCAAAAGAAATACCTACTTATGTAATAAAAAGACAATGAAACAAAGAAACTGTGTTTTTTCTGACAATGCCCTTTAAGCAAATATGTACCAAATGTCCTATAAATGTTATGCTAGCGATAGTCTGCCGTGAGCCATTTATAACAACTCCTAAAAGTTGCGTTTACTTCGACGTCGTGAGAAATAACTGTTATTAATTTTGATTGATTAGCCTGGACAGTAAGGGCCGGCTCATGCTACGAAAAGGTTAAAAAAGTACAATAAACTATTTAACTTAATACGATTTCCGAGCGTGCTCAGAGTAAAACAGACTGGAAATATTTATGTAACGGATAGGTACCTCTACACGTAGTTTTAAAAGTTAATAAAGAGGACTTACGTCAGTTGCTGTGATTGGTATTTTTAAATCATAATCACTGTACTGTGTGGAATAAGTTAATAACTTATTTGTTGCACAAGAAGTATGTAAGTACTTTTTTGAATAGTAGGTATACTTTCCTGCTTTTCAAAACTTTGACTTAGCAATGCAAGCAATAATTCCCAGAAAGCTTAGCTAACACAATTTACGTACGAAGATATTTCGAGTAAATTATAGAGCACCATACCTGTGCTAATACTTTGAAGTCTTGTGAAGAATGATCACTTTGACTATGAAATTATTTGCGAAAATGCACGGCAAGTTTGGTTATGTTTGAATTCTTTTAATTTTTTTACTAGTTATGATTATGACCTAAGTGTAGCATAAGCCAGTCCTCTATGTCCTCCCAGTGCTGGGCCATGGGTCTTTCTTTTTTTAAGACAGTCTAAAGGCCGCATTCCAGAAGCGCGTTATAGTGAATCTAGTTTTGGGTACAGATTTGAGTAATTTTTGTATGAGTTCTGTTTAAAATACAACTCAAATCTTGATTAACAACAATTACAGTAACATCACACATAATTACACACATAAATGAGCATTACAGCTACCCCAGAGCACAAGTCTAACGTCGGTTGTTTTAAGATAGTGAATAAAACTTTATATTCTTTAAACTTCATATATCATGAATGTGATGCTAACTCATATTAGTGTTTCTATAGACAAACTAGAAAGTAGCATTACATAAACTAAACGTAAACGCTGCTTTATAATAAACATATTTTAAACACATATGAGTAGGAATAAACGATTATTAACCGTTTATAAAAAGTTTATGTGATGCTTCGTGTTATTCTAATTTGTCTATAGAAACACTAGAATAGATTTTTGGATAATCATCGAAAAACAACAGGAGTCGAACTGCAGTTGCAGAGAGATAGATTGTTGAATGTTGTGAAATAGTAGAATTGATCACAATAACCAATGTTGAGCCATTTGTATTTTATATGACCTTATATTTTTGCATTACCTTCACTTTTCTATACTTATCTAAGTATTCCAAACACTGTTACATCGCTTAGGCACTTTTTTAATTTGCAATTAGGCAGTACAGAAAACAAAGCAATATGGCT
The DNA here is from genome assembly GCA_917880725.1 of Selenia dentaria. Lineage (NCBI taxonomy): Eukaryota > Metazoa > Arthropoda > Insecta > Lepidoptera > Geometridae > Selenia > Selenia dentaria. The sequence goes on from OU862893.1 coordinate 24,646,797, forward strand.
TTTATAAACATATACTTATAATTTTATTTTGCTCTTAGAGCTCCAGTGTTGTGTATGTGGTAGTGATTTTCATAACTCTGTAATTATGAACCAGTTATTTCCCATGTCTAATGTACTATTACTATTTTGAATTTCAAGTTAGAACTTTGAACCACATAGAAGTAGAGTTTAATTTACTTTCACCTTACAGTAGTAATTAGCAATGAAATTACCTAATGTGAATTTCATAACTAGGTAACAATATTTGTATTACACTAGTCTTACATTTTGTACTTGAAATGAAGACCAATATATACATATAACATAGGTTAAACCATTGATAGATCAGTGGACCGAACACGAAAATCTGTTGAAGTGCAACTTAATCGCATCGTTAACATATTAAGTACAAACTGTCATTTATCTAGTACAACAGTGGCACAGATAACACATAGTTTATACTGAATACATAAACAATACAATAACGTTACACTGAAGCAGATTTTCGTGCTCGGCCCACTGGGATAACTCCAGAGTTGTTTATTAGTTTAAGTTCACCCCGAGCTTAAATCACTAGAGTTGATATAGGCAAGGAGTTTTACATCAGGCAATTGACTTGCTCATTTCATGATACTATATATACATCCTAACACATACAACACAGTACATTCTCGCATACTTTAATGGAATAAAAGATATATTAAATAAAGTTAAAATAAGTACCCGGAACATGGCAGATTATCTGCAAACTTCCCACATGCTTTGAGAACTGAAGCACAATAATAAGACTGCAATAAGGTTATGCACAAAAGTGCCATGGACAGTTTGGTGTCTGCATTGATACAAATAATAAATTATCAACTTACCTACACTCATCTGAGCATTGTAAACTAACTGGAGCAGCAGTAGTATTGGAGTGTGCATTGTTCGGCTGATCCAGCAGCGGTACCAACACAACCAGCACAATAAGAATTATTACTATAGACACTGGGATACATGAGGGGCGACACCAGATACTTCGTTTTCTTCTTCTGAAAAAAAAGATAACATGGAAGAAATCATTCTATTTCACAATTTAAAATCCTTGAAGCATGACCATGATGGTATTCTATTTTCTACTGACTTCCAAAAAGGAGGAGGTACTGTGATTCGACTTGAGATTCAACTGTTTTTTTAATATGTTTGTTACCTCATAACTTTCGTTAGGGTGGACCGAATCTCAAAATTCTTTTTTTGTTTGGAAGCTGGTGCTTCCCGTGTTTTCACAAATTTCATCAAATTCGGTCCAGTAGTTTTTGAGTTACACTCCAATAACTGAATAATATGGAAGTCAGAATAACTTTTTTTCAAATTGTACTTGTCATCATTCCAGGTGTGTACCTCAAGCCGTTGCAGACATATTTAACTTTATAGAGGCTCATAATAGCAAGTATGAGTTGAATGAAAATGAAATGAAAAGTGAATGTATCTTTTATGGAACTATATCAAGAACAATGTTATCACTTGCTCTCGGGAAAGGATAGAGGGCACAGCATTATTGAGATAAGAGAGCATCTTAATAAGGGTGTTATTCTGCCTGGTAAGAACTAAACATTTCAAATAAACAAATCATTAAGACTCAGAATGGTGAGGTCAGTTTTACATCAATTAGTGTTATTAATACAATATATAAAATTATTATGTAGTAATAGATGAAGATCTTTTTAATAAGTCGGTGCTCCAACTGAAACAAATTTTAAACTTGTATCTTTGACTCTTAATCATCACAAATTTAGATTTAATCTGTCTGCATCAGGTTTACGCTATAACAAAAAAATTATAAATGCACTTGAGGCTTGCTTCAGACGGATTAATATTTAGTGTTTGTATAAGTGCATCTTACTGTTTATATACAGTTATTTATATGTGAAAACTTTTAATTTAGCCAAAATGTTTAATAAATAGTAAGTTAAAATATGTATGTTGTTTGAAGAAGAAGAAATTTAAGAAAATAAAAAAAAATATGTGTAATATTTATTCAGAACATAGGGGGACTATCTATAACCAAACCAAATATATAGAATATATAAGCCAAACTATAGTTTTACAGTTATAACTCACTTGTCATTGTAGCTGTTTCCATTTTCATCTCTCATCATGAATATCTGCTCCCACTGCTCCAGCTCTTCATCAGACGACGAAGCGTTCCCCAGACTCCCAGATTCTAGCACAGTCTGGAACAAAAATATAAATGAAAACTCAGTTCAGTTCAGTTCTTAGATTATGGCCATATCGCTTCTGCAACTAGTTGTCACAATCCTGACAGTGTCAGTTGTGCTATTTTCTTAACTATCAGGAGAAGATAGATTTAGCTAAATATTGTTTAAAAATATGACTGGTGGTACATAGAGAGTTGCACTGAGACATAACATCCAGATAATTTACCTAAAACAAAGAAAGGATAACACAAATATGACCCTTACTATTAGTTAATAATATATCCCCTCACCAGTCGCTTGTCAATATAACAATGAAATTTCTATTGTGTCTGGGTCATTTGACTGATGAAGTATTGGTAATAAAAATTTTAAGAAAATAAATGTACATATCTACTTACAGTTTAATATTATTTACAATTATAAATTTACACATCAAATAATTTATCAGGGAATGTTTGGGATAGAAAGATTACTAGAGGAAATAGATCTAGGGATTTTTGGGAGGAGAAAGTCATAGAGGGAATGTCGTAAAAAGTTTGTGACATCTAAATCGTTACCTGTAAATTTAATCAGACAGGTAATGTTAGCTTTTGGCGGGACATGTACTGGTATGCTGGCCACCGTAGTCCTTACGTAATTATAAGAATTCACGTTATCTTGAAACCTTTTTGTAATAGATTAACTATTTCAAACAAACTTTTTGGGTTTCATATCAATAAAATTAACTTTCTAATTATTGAAGTAAACAAACCTTTACGTTTCCGTAGAGATAAATCCAAAGTGAAATTAAATAACCCATTAATAAGCACTTTTTCGCACTTGAAAGACGAAACAATTAGTGTTACTCTTATGTATACACAAAGCATCTGCGTCAGAACTCGCAATCGTTTTCGCGGATCCTTTGTTATAGTAATTAAAAAACTAAATGATGTAAAAAAATACAGACATGCGTCTTGAAAACATAGATTGATTGATTGATTCTTTATTTGTGCACTTTTTGCCGGCCGTGCCAGTTTGACCAACGCAATGAGCCCAGCCAGCCAGCTTCACAAAACAAAACAAAACACACAACACAGCTGATATGACATTGACAGTTTTGACGTTGACACTGACATTTAAACAGAACTTATATAATGATGTCCTACCCAACATAAAATGCCAAACGCACCGATTTTATAAAAATCTTGTAAAATAAATATTTCACCCTGTCTAATATTCCAATAAAATGTTTATTATAAGTATATCAAATTATCCAAATTGAACTAGAATAATATGTAGTATATAAGTAGGTACCTACCTTATTCTCCAAGAGAATAAGAGACATACCACACCATATATAATTAATTGTAGGTACTACAAGTGTACTAACCATTTATTACAGTATTTCGTGAATAAATAATTGAACAGGTCTAATTCAAAGAATATTAAATTAAAATCACTCAAACTTATAGAAAGACGGCCACCGATACAACACGATAGAAACTGCATTTTTGTATGTCCTGCTGCTCCTTTACAAACCGTGCAGGCGCTTTAGTGGCAAAAATATTACTGCAAAGCAGATGACGTCGGCAACCTCCGCATTGTGCATGTTGATTTTGTATACTAGGTTAGTACAAACCGTAAAACTATTCAGGGCAAAACACAGTTTTCACAACAACTCACTGCAACATAGTTATTATTATGATAATAGATCAATTTAATTGTTGTTGTTTAATAGTACCTATACGTTTGCTATATACTTTTATCTTAATCAGTTTAACTATTAGTGTACACACGTACGTACCTGACGTACGTGTGTACACTAATAGTTAAATCAATATGTAACACAAGCTAATAATAATTACTTCCTCGGCATGCACGTCCGTCACAAATGTACGTAAAGCCGGTAGGTACTTAGTTCACTAGTATAGTAATAGTAACTTTTAATTAGTACGAGTATAAGAAAGTTACAACTAGTGTTCAGTTTTTTTTTAATTGATTGATATGCATTTTGTACCACATGTGAACAATAAAAGTGCGTGATTGTGTATATTAGCTACACTTTAATAACAGCACTTTTTTATTTTATAGACAACCCGATTCGATAACTTGGCGTGTTAAATGAAAGAAAAGCCTTCAATCGTGTTAACCCGTCAGCTTTCGGAATATCACTGTAACAAAATACTTCGAACGAACTATACGAAATTGTAATGTTAGCGACAAAAGGGCTGGCTTACGTTAATAAATTATGTTAACGGAAATGAGTCTACTATAAACACAGATTCTCTAATTTAGCGTCATTAAGATGAATAATTTAGGCGTTTGGGTATAATTACGTTACAGGTCGGAAATAAACGGCAGCCACTAAGCCATGTGAAAAATGTGTTTTCATACCACGTAAAGCGAGACATTACATCCCCCGGGATGTAATGTAAGAAACTAGCAAGGGATTAAAGTGATTTGGAACGTTAAAATGTATTGGCAAAACTCTTAACATAGACATTTTTGCATTGTAAAAAGAGTTACTCGATAATTGAACTAGCCTCCACAGACAAAAAGAAGAAATAACACAAAAAATTAAAAAGGCGAGATTGTAGTGAATGTGAAACAAAAGACGGGGTTCTTCTCACTTCCCTAGTATATGTTTTGGTCTATGCTCACTTCACTGTTTATTATTTTATCAAGTACACGTTGACTTAAAAATATTTCTTTGAGCACCCATAACTAGACAAATGTGTCCAATATTAAATTAAATATCAACTTTTAGTTTATTTTACTTCTAACTAAATATTTAAATGATTTTTATGTAACCCTGAGTTTTTATTGTCTCGCGTATGAAAAGTAGAGTACCTATACACTTCGAGGATAATCATGTCTTCATCTTGGGCGTCTTGAACCACTCGCTTCGATCAGGAGTTAAATTTAAATCCTCTAGAGTCCCCGTTACCACGGTAATGATATCTATCCAGTATTGTGACTCGGCCATGTCCTTGATTTAAGAACCTACTTACCTTAGTACAGCCGCGCAGTAGGATAACTCGTGCGAGAGCTGCCCGCCTACGGTATATTAAATGTCATCTACCTACCTACTTAAGTTTCTTGTGATTGTAAATATATTTTCTTAAAAAGAAGACTAGTTGTGAAAGAATTAGGAAAAGTTCAATGAAAATACATTTTGTGTTTTTTGATTACTTAGTAGATTTAATAAAAAAACACCCTTATGAGACTGAAAAATATTTACGCCTCGCCTGAGACATACGAAAAGTTATACTCGAGTATAGGTAGGTATAGTACTCGTAGGTAGTAGGTATGTGCATAACATGCAATTTTATTGTATTTAAGATAAATTTTATAAATATTGCCATTTGTCATGTACGTAATAACTGTGTTTTAGTATTTACAATCAATAAACAATAAACAGTTTATTAATGCAGATATTTTACTCGATGGAATAAGCGAAACTAAGTATTATAAAGAAACAAATTACGTATATTAATATGTAGTGTAGGTATATAAAAATATTTTATAGTTTCCAGGTAATTTATAGATGAACTCTGGGAAAAAACCAATAAAATCACAACATAGCCAAAAGATGTTAAAATATGCAATTGTATCACCGAAAAGTCCTTAGGTATATCGCGTAGGTTGCGAAAGCCCTAGAAATTAATTAATATAGTTAATTATACGTTTATGTGAATATAATTGTGTATTGTATTCATATACTATATATAGTTAATTAACATTAATATTAATTAATAATATTAAAAACGCTAAAGTTTGTGAGTATGGATGTATGGATGTACCTATAGATGTTTGTTACTCTTTCACGCTCAAACTGCGGTGCCAATTTTGATGAAATTTAGTATGGAGGTAGACGAGACGCTGGATTAGCACTTAAGATACTTTTCATTATCATCATCATCCATCACCACGCGGGTGAATAGCCATATTATTCTTGCGCACAGCATAGACAAAATAACAAGATCTCCGTCTACGTCAACATGGTTATGATGATAGCTCTGTCAAAGTTTGTGTCAGTTTCTGATAGCTTAGTCAAAAACACCCTATCATTTTGACAGCTCGATATACACTTAAGCCGCGTATTCACTAGGGGACATTTGTCGCGCGACTCTGTTCCTCGACACGAAATATACGTGTTCCGCGCGATGTCGCCCGTCGTCGTCTACGGATCTACGGGTCGCGGGACTTGTCGCAAGTCGACGTTCTGCGAGCGTCGACACGCGCGACATTCGTGTCCCTCGACTGTAGCTCGACAAGTTTTGAATAGTGAGGACGTGTGTCGCTTTATGTTCAGAAACGGCAATAGTGTGGTCCGATGCATGTATTGACCCTCATCGAAGTTTTCAATTATTGTGGGATACTCATCGTGATTATGAAAAATATGATGCATGAGAATCTGTCGCGACTACCTACTACTATTTATCTATAGATTTGAATACGACATAAGGTTCATTTTTCAAATACGATATCAAACACGGACCCCTCTGTCCGGCCGCCCTATATAATATGTAATACTAGCTGCGCTCATAATAATATAGCGTATGTTACTCATGCACAATATAGCATTCTACTAGTGAAAGAAATTTTTGAATTGGTTTAATAGTTTTTGGCGTTTATCCATTACAAATAAACAAACAATCAAATCTTTGCTCTTTATTACCTATATAAGGATTATTACCATGGGATGAATAATGTGGTCTAGTTTGTACCAGCATTACTATTTCATATTTTACATTACACCCATTACAAATAAACAAACAATCAAATCTTTGCTCTTTATTATATAAGGATTATTACCATGGGATGAATAATGTGGTCTAGTTTGTACCAGCGTTACTATTTCATATTTTACATTACACCCATTACAAATAAACAAACAATCAAATCTTTGCTCTTTATTATATAAGGATTATTACCATGGGATGAATAATGTGGTCTAGTTTGTACCAGCGTTACTATTTCATATTTTACATGAAAATGTAGGTTAGTTATTCTAACATAACTTCTAATAGTTATGTTAGATACACATATGGTTTCGCAGACTTTTTGTAGATTGCTCTATTTTCAATAGTTACTGCAGCGTACTTACGCGATATCACGATGTTTTTTGGTATTATTTTTCACACCTTGGGTTTTAATTGCTGTCAAATAAAAAATTGTGGAGCTGTGATAAAATGAGCTTGCTTTTGAAGTTTGCTTTGACTCTTTTCTTTTTCCCATGGACAAGTTCTGACCAAAGTTCTGTGGTGAATATTCTCTATCCCAGCACCCATTTTTTACGTTTTGCTATAGTCTTCTGAATACTTATACAAGCCGCACTGAACATCACTACCTCCTCGGGCGACATATTGTTCACCATTGGCTAGTGTGTACAAGACAAATGTCGAGCGACATTGTCCCACGAAGTCGCAAAGAGTCGCCACGTGAATGTTGGGCGACATGTCTCCGCGACATGTCCCCTAGTGAATACGCGGCTTAAACGTGCTCGGCGACCGTCAAGGGTGATGAAATGTAACACAAATACCGTCAAGGGTGATAAAATGTAATGACAGTTTTCTCCATGGTGATTAATTTTATATTTGTATGTACGTAGGTATTAGTGTTTACTGATGATACTAAGTATTTAAATTGACTAATATAGTAGGTACTTTTATTGCAATTGCGTTTGACCATGTAAATATTATAATATGACATTTTGATATAAATATAGATATGGCCTTGGAGAAGATAATAAGCTACTCGAAGTAATAATCATGCGCAGACGAAGTCGACCTACTTAAAAATATGAAAGTGCCTACCTACCAGCGTTTCTTTTTGTCAAGTCAGGATTTTGAAACTTTTTGAGTGAAAAAAGTGGGATTCTTTCGTCGAAAGCGGGACATCGTAAAAAACCGGCCAAGTGCGAGTCGGACTCGCGCACTAAGATTTCCGTACCAACAACATATATAAATATTTCAAGTTTCTACCTATTATCGTTGATAAAGCCGATAAATTAAAAAAAAATACTATGTTTGTTGTATGGGAGCCCCTCATAAATATTGATTTAATTTTAATTTCATTATTTATTTTTTAAGTGAATAATATACTTAACTCAATACACTGTGAATATTTCAAGCGTGTACCTGGTGCCGTTATCAATATCGAACAAAAACGAGCAAAAAAATCACGTTTGTTTCTGGAATCCCTTCAATATTTGTTTTATTCTGTTTTTTAGTTTTTGTTGTTATAGTGGCAACACAAATACATCATCTGTGGAAAAGGTATAGCAGTATAGTCTTTTGAAAAGTGCCCCCCAACGCCTGGACTTTGAAACTATGCCCAAACGATGCCTTATAATTGGATGTGTACAATAATTGTACCTAAAATTATATCATTTATTTTCTCTAAATCTATGTAACTGACTGATTTCAAAGTTGAACAAAATAAAAGATACAATTAAGTTTTAATTCTCGAGCGAAGCGAGGGAGTTACATAGAGTTCTAAATGAAGTGAGGCGTTAACGTCGCCCCAGAGCGAAGACAAGCTTTATCATCGAAGTGCAAACTCTACTTTTCATATTTACTACGAGGCAATAAAAACTCAGAGCTTTAAAATATCAGTTATTTAGTTAAAAGTAAAATACATTAATAGTTAATATTCAAATTGAACACATTTGTCCCGTTATAGAGGGACAGAGTAATTACTTTGGTAGGAGCATTTTATGGAAAACACTGTTTTAGACTTTCGCGGTTGTTAACTAAGTTATAATTAGTACTCACGAGATGTAGACCACGATTTAGTTGCTTTTGGAGCACCCGATATTCCGGTACTGTTATATGCACCACGTTGAAAATAATAATATTTTATGAAAGTTGAATAACGCTAAACACCAGATCGCGACACGTAACTTCAACTATAACCTTGAATGCGCAGAGAGGGGCCGTGCGTAACCCATAGCAACGAGGCGCACAACAATCACCCTTCTAAGGTGCTTTCGTTTAGCAATGAGGGCATTGGTGGCGTTGCTATTGTTGGCTCTTTATGCGTTTGTAAAGCTCAAAAACGTTATTTTTGCCACTTTCGCCACTTACTACCCTACTCGAACGCTTGATTATTCTGTCAAACACATAATTATGAAAAAACGATCACAAACAACCATGCTCTGCTGTGCAATTCTGTAATATTCCGTCGATGTACTCGTCGATGAGCTCACGGATTTCAAATCCTTTATGAGATATCGCTCTTTTACCTGCATAAGGTTGTTTTTCAACGTTTCTTGCCATCTCGTAATTTGTTAAACGGATGTTGTCAAAGCTGCAACGATGTTTGCTCAAATAAACTGTAGTCTATTCTATTCTATTCTTATGCTCGGGTGACACGAGGCCAGTTTTTTAAGCCAGGATAGCAAGCCAGTTTTCTATTAAACTGTCCTGGCTTGCTGACCTGGCTTGGAACAGGCTAGTTCCGTTTAAAATAATGAAGCCTCGTGGGCTTCATTATTTTAAGCTATATAATTTTAAAATTCATAATATTGCAGTGACTGAGGTGACCAGACGTCCAACATGAATTGCATGCGAAAAACACATTATTCGTCTGAAAGAGTTACATCGAAAACCGTACCAATTCGCAAAAGATGAATTACAAAAACGGTATGGGACAATAGAACTCCATCCTATTAAAAACTGTCCTGGCTTGTGTACTGACTTACTAGCTTACTGGCTTAAAATGAAGGTAGTTCTGTCTACACGAAGCCAGAAGTACTAGCTTGCTAGCTTACTGACACTTTCTTGCTGTCCTGGCTTGAAAAACTGGCCTCGTGTCACCCGGGCATTAGAAGCGCACGGCTGGACGTTGGTCAAAAACTGCACTTTTTGGTGGCAATAATAACTATTTTTTAGCTTTTTCGAACGCTGAAAAAAAAGAGCCATAAACGACATTTTCACCCATATAGGTATTCCCAATTTGAACGCCCTTGTGACCGTTTTTAGCGTTATTCGCGCCTTTTTCGTTTTTTTCTGTATGCTGTCTCCGTATACGAAGATTTTTCCTAGAACTAACGTTCTAAATCCAAATCACTTTACACCCAAGGTAGTTTCATACAAAATTACATCCCCGGACATGTAATGCCTTGCTTTACGGAAATATTGCGTGATATGTAATTGGACATTTTCGAGCAGGTGGTATGAAAACATTTTTTTAACCATTAAAATTTTAGGCAGTTAGCACCGAGTAAAAAGAAGGTGAGTAGATCTCCTTGAGTCGTAATCCTCATGTCTGAGGGTCGTGACCTCCTCCACCCATTGCCCTTTATCAAAAAAACGATATTAAAAAAATATTTAGTGACACTAAATAATTAAATAAAAAAAATATAAATAAAATATATTATATAAATATTTTTTTAATATCGTTTTTTGATAATGGATTTCCGCAAAGTGACGCCTGAATCAATACATTAACATTGTTCTTTCTTTTCACATACTACGCCAGTGTGTTCGGTTACCAGCTACGAGTATGTGTAGAGCATCGTAAACGGATGTATCAAGAGTGGTGCGGATCTGGTCGGACCAACGCATTGGACTGCGGCCTCGAGATCTTTTGCCATCGACTTTATAGTCACCACAAGTTTCTCGAGGTTATCTCCTTCCTTTCTAGCGTAGCTTTTGAGTAGATCTATACTATTCATAAACGTCAAAGGCGCTCTGCGAGAAGCGCGGCCTCGAGATCTACGGTACTACTTAGTACATTTTTCCAGACAACCTTTGTACATTATATACTTAGTTATCACTAAAGAGTTGCCTCCCTGTACTGAAGGCTAGACAGAAAGAAGTCTTTGTTACAATATTTATTACAAAAAGGAACACGAAGATACGAGACGGTTATGAAAAGATCCAGACAAAAGAACAGAATATCAAACAACTCTTACATTCAAGAGTTAAGTGACAAAGAAAGCTGCAAATAAACGTTTGTTCTCAGAAATTCATAGAGTTGTGACAATTTGGACGCTCGAGGGAAATATGGAACAGTAATTCCTCCAATTTGACTTCCAAAAGGAGGAGGTACGAGCTCAATTCGACTGTTTTTTTTTATGTTTGTTACCTCATAACTTTCGTTTGGGTGGACCGAGTTTCAAAATTCTTTTTTTTGTTTGAAAGCTGGTGCTTCCCGTGTAGTCCCATTTAAATTTCATAAAATTTGGTTTAGTAGTTTTTAGTTACACTCCAATAACTGATTTTTACCAAAGTAATAGAATGGAAGTCGGTATTCAATTTTTCAAATTGCACTTGTTAATATGTGTTATCTCTGAATTATCTCTTTTTTCTATAAGTAATAAGATTTTGATGTTGCTTCTTTTGCAAATTACTAAAACTACTTAAGCAAATTTAAATGGGTGGTCCCATTGAAATTTGATCTCTCAAGATCTTACCAGAAGTTTTCTTATATATATTATCTTCTATTATATTATCTTTATAGTAAGTCTAGAGAAGAAAGATAGATATCTTTCCACTCTATACTTACAGGATAGAAATAATAGATTTGTTTGTTTCAAAATTAAATAAAATTAATAAAATTTAATATAATTTCAATTGAATAGGCTCCGAAATTACTGAATCTGTTTGAACCACCATTTTCTTTTTCCACCTCCCACCATTAGAATCCTACATTATCACTGATGAACAAAAGCTTTTTTCAAAAAAAAAAAACTAAAATTGAAATCCTTCGATACACATCTACAAATCAGCTGTATAGGTAAAGAATAATCTTGAAAATTTCAGTAAGCAGGCTATAGAACTATACTGCAACAGCGCATTTAAACTGAGATTGTTATCACATAATAAATTACCAATAACATTATTTGAAATAGACAATATTGACATTTTTAAATTTAGGCTTAAGAAGTACCCGATTGAGAAAACATATTATAAGTAGTATCAATATTCTATACTATAATAGGTATGTCTTCTCAATCGGGTATTCTATACATACATCTATAGATGAATATTTAAATAATAAGACATATAAACTAAGAACAGTAATTATAACATGTAATTGTGTGAATTGATTGTGAATATATTTATCTCGTCATATTTGTAAAAGTACTATACACCTAATTTGTATAATTACCAAAAAAATAACAGCACTATATGCTGCTGGTACTTAATACATACATGGGAAGAATATTTAAAACAACTTTTAAAAAAATATTCCCACATAATCATCAATATTTGGTCAAACGTCTAGATTGATTCACACCTACAAATTTTATTCTAGCCATTTCCACTATTCATTAAGATATACTACATGCGCGCGGTTTATGCATGAAACTTAACACCCCTACATAGAAATGTATCATTCATAATCATAACATTCGGCAAACTCGCGTCCTAGCTCGTTAGACCTGGCCACCGGACCAACCCCGCACCCTCCGCCCTGCCACCGCGCGGCCTTTGCTTCTTCCGAAAACGAACGAACGAACGAAAGCCGAAAATCTCTTTCACACGCTCGGGTGGGGGGTGTAAGAAAGAGTAAGAGAGATATTTTTTCACTGACGCGAATCATGTGTTTTCATTAATAAGTTGTACATAGGCATGTAGTATTTTTGTTAAGATGGTGTCCATACTTTTAGATGGAATTTTCGAAAACCTTTAACAATTAATAATTATTTCACTGTGAAGTAATAAAAAAATTTGACTACATATCTACAATGTATTAACACTTTTGTACCGCCCATTTTTTTTGGTAATTATACAAATAGGGTGTATAATTAGAAGTACATATTCAAATTATCAACGGGATAATTACCATGTATATGGTACATGTACTGATACGGTTAGTGTTGTATGTCGAGATAAATCAAAAACTAACCGTGCGTAACAGTAACTAAATAGTAGTTGTGCCTCGCATAACAAACGAGTACGGAAGAGGGTAGACCGTTTCGTCTGCTCGTAAACATTCACCCACCCGCAATTCCTCAGTTCATCCGTGATCATGGCTCTCGCAACAGTGCCGAAATATCGGAAACTCACATATAATATACATGGTAATTATCCCGTTGATAATTTGAATACTTATAATGTTTGTGACCATGATAGTTTAAAAACTTATATACTATGTTATTGTAACAAAATTTTGCATGCCAAAGCGGCTAAAACATGGTGATCTAATATACTATTATAATAATAACTATAAATTAAATGTCACTATGCTACCTATGTTTAATATCTATATATTTAATGCTACCTATGTTTTGCAAAATCAATTATTTGAATTATATATTTTGATTAATTATCATCATCATTTGTATAGGTATAAGTGGCATCTGTGGATAGGGAGATGCTTCTTTTTCAAATTATTGTATTACTATAGCGACTGCCCGCGACTTCGTTCGCGTAGCAGGCTCGGCTTTCGGCCTCGCCATAATCTTTTCTTGGTTTTCCTTTCATAAGAACCTTCTACTAACAATAATTAAGAAGCCAAAAAAAATTTAGCGAGATTCTTTCATCCGTTCTCAAGTTATAGCGTGACGTTATATATTGAAAAATGGCGGCCATATGTCAATTTTGCCAACTCCAGTAAGCAAAAACTCACTGAAGTTGACAAAAGTGACATAGAGCGGCCATTATTTCAGATTTCAATCCACATTTGTTAGCAACTGAGATACATAATAGCCCAGCAGGAGAAAAAGGGGTTAATTTTTATATTAATAGATTATTTTATTGTACCTACTCTGGTTCTATTTTTATTTTTAATTGTACACTCATTTCTTTGTGCATCTCAAGGCCCCAAGATACAAGCTCTCGATTAGCTAGAGGCTGCCATTAACATAACTAATAGTGAACGTAAGCTGTAGCTTTGAATTATGTCTTAATATATGTGCAATATTTCTTATAATAATTATTTAATATAATATAAGTTATGTCACTTTATGTAGAAGCGCTCGTAGCGGAGCTCGACCTGGCGATCTTAACCGATGAACAAGTTAAGCAACACTTGCTGCGGTCAGGACTTGGATGGGTGACCGCTAGTGGCATTATTCAACTGAGCGCTTCTGTGCTTCGGAGGGCATGTTAAGCCGTCGGTCTCGGTTGTTTGTCTTAGGACAAAGTCGTTACGCTATGTCGAAGGCCTTCGGGCGGCCTGAAAATTTCGACATGGGTTGGCCACTAACCTATTCACTAAGCCGCACTGGGCCCGCGTGGTGGATTATGGTCCAACTCCTCTCTTTGAGAAGAAGGCTTGAGTCCCAGCAGTGGGAATGAAATGGGCTGATTATGATGATTATGATGAAGTTATGTCCTCTTTTTGTATTTATTTATTGACCCACACAGCGAAGCGTCTTAATTTCGAGAACAGTTAAAAATGCTTAGTTTAATAGCACTTTAGTTTATCTAACCGCTGGTTCTCATCTACAGGTCACATTTTTCCAACAAGTTTTTGACGAAGATTGACACACAAATTCCTTGATTTATTTAAATTTTTTAGTCATCTTTGAAGTTTTATAAGGGAAACACAGGGGGAAAGGTTGAAAATTTGATGTAGCGCTCGTCATCGACGGATTTTAATCAAATTTGAGAGGCACACTAAGGACTTCATTCTACACAAGATATTGCGGAAAAAACATAATGGAGAAAGTTTGATGTAGCGATACGGACGGATTTCAATTTTTGAATTTGTTACGGTTATAATATTTATTTCTCTAAAGAATATTTATTCACTTCACAGAGAAATACAAGCATCCTTAAATGTAGGTAGGTATACATTGTAATTGCGAACATAGGATTGAAACGAACTATAATGAGGTTTATATATATATATATATATATATATATATATATATATATATATATCTATGACTATATTTGTTTTGGGAGAATTTTTACCTATCTATACGAATCAGAAGGCCCGATTGGAGTCGTGCTGTTTTCGGCAAGCGTTTCAGAGCTAGAGACGATGGTCAACGAGCTGGCGAGAGAGAGCAAGAAGGTTGAATTGGTAATCAGCTTATCTAAGACCAAGATAATCAAAAATGGAGAAAAGATAAAAGAGTAGGTACGTTCAGGACTTTGTCTATCTTGGACGAATAGTATCGTTTGAATGTTTCACATAATAAGGAATTCACAGAAGAACTGCCCTAGTGTAGAAAAAGTATTGGAGTTTAAAGGAAATAATGAAGAATAAAAAATAAAGACCAGCATAAAGAAAAAGTTTTTCGATGTAGCAATACTCCCTTGCCTAACATATGGCTGTCAAACCTGGGCACTAAGGAAAACGAATGAAGAGAGATCCATATGCAAACGGAAAATGGAGAGAAGTAGGTATCTTAGGACTGAAGTTATCAGACATTAATAAAAAAGTCATAAGTAAGAAAACAGATTACAAGATTTAAAGAAAATTATATTTAAAATGGTAGTGGGCGGGGTACATCTGTAGGTTGGATAATGCTAGGTGGACCAAACGAGCTACGGAATGAATTCCACTGTAGCTAAAAAAGAAAAAAGGAAGACCGAAAAAGGGATGGAGAGACGTTTTTATGCAACGATGTGGACCAGAATGTATGAGGAAGGCCAGGGAAAGGGACTTTTGTAGATATTTAGGGGAGGCCTACGCCGTAGAGGCGACTACTATGGAAGATATAAATAGTGATGATTAAAATAAAACGAATATGTTAACGAGCTCATAGGAACACTTGTTGAATGTAACCAGTATTTTTAAGTACTTAATAGAAATAAAGGCTTTTATTATTTTAAAAAAAACTCGGATTTTATACAGACTTTTACAAAGGACCGTTGAATGTAACCAGTATTTTTAAACAGTAGAAATAAATTTATTATTATTAATTTGTTTTCACGGATTTCATCCGAACCTTTCCAAAGGACGTGTAAGTGGAGCTGTATAATAGTCAACACTTAGAGGCCTGTTTGGTATAAAAATAACAACGTCGTATAAAAAAAACAGAAACAATTTGAATGGATGGTGACATGGTATTATATCTATTCCAAAATTGGGTAAAATGATATGAACTTATTAGTTACAAGAGAGAAAATAGCGGGCTATGAACAAGACTACAGCTTCTGCCTACTACAATTTCAGTCTCATCTTAAATTTTTTATAGTATTATACTTTTTTAAAGCACTAACGCCTGCTTAGCGATCTCAAACATTGAAATTTCATAGAGAGAAAAATTCACATCCTCGGGCGGGATTCGAACTCGCGTCTTCTGACTATCCGTGTCCGAGCATCGAATTTTAACCTGATTTTTCCCCGTCTTACGGGGACGGAGCGACATCTATTGAACAGCTTTGACAGCACTATCCAACCGAAAGAAGCATTTTTAGAAATACTTAAACTTCGATGCTCGGCCATCGGTGACCTAGATGGTCATGGCGTCTGACACAGATAGTCAGAAGACGCGGGTTCAAATCCCGTCCGAGGATGTGAATTTTTCTCTCTATCGATCGCGCTGCTAAACAACTGATAACTAAACAGAGCCTAAGTGGTATTTAAATATTTCTTACCAATAAACGCTGTTTAGCCAGTAGTTAGTTATGCAATAGATAATATGAAAATTTATTTTACGTTGACAACATTTAAACTAAAAGGCATTATGAAAGACCCAAAATACCAAAAAGAAGTAAAATTGAGAGATATTTATGTACTTACTTGTCGTTGTCAAATCTGATTGATGTGCTTTTTTTATTTTGGAAGCTAATGCAATTGCTAATTACCTACATAGACGTGATAAAGTCTGCTGGCTCATGCCGTGAATATCAGCACAGTCATCTTGGTTTGTAAGTAAATATATCAGCGACAAAACCTTTAATTAAAAAAAATATATTTGTGAATGGGTGTGTAATGTGAGAATTCCATTGCCTTTTTTGTTTGTCGCAGTTAGCCCTGTATAGATACCACCGGCCCCGGGGGGAGCACGATGGTTATGTGGGAGTTTCCGTAGCATACCCACTAAAATACAACAGCAGTCTCCATCACTGCCGTTTATAGCGGGAGCGCCCAGACTCCCCTGAGTCTGGCCGTCCGAGGTCCCCCTGCGAGTTGAGTACCACCTGGTACTCACCTGACGGTAAGGTGGGGCCACCACCTGCTACTTCGGCCGCAGAGGATAGGGACAGCGGCGCCTCTCAATACCGACAGGCTTCTTCCCTCTTGCCCTTTTGCCTTTTACGGTGGCGGCACCGTCAAAGCCGCGGAAGGTAGGGAGAACGGCTCAATACCGGGACTCCTCTCCCGCCGCGGCCTCCAACTCTCAGCCGCGGTGTCACCGCAGCCCGCCTCAGTTGCAGTGGCGCCCATACACCACCGCAACCTTCAGTGACTGCTCCCATGTGGACTTGGAGGACAATAGGAGCGGTCCCACCCCGGGGCCGCCAGATATCTCCTATCACTGGCAGGCCCATTAGTTCGGGGGGAGAGAACTCCATGGCGTAGGCCAACTTAGCAAGTAGTTACTTACTTCGTGTCAACCCCAGTATCTTAGAACTGCTATGACTTGTAAGTCTACCAGTAGGTATACCACCACCTTCACCACGGGCATCTATAGAACGCTAATTTTCTAGCAGATATATTATTCTGAGCATGTTTGTTTTGCGGAATCGGTACCTGTCTAGAAAGTCATAATCGCTCAGTTCTGTGATGGGGTCGAATCTCATTTTATACAGCTTTTGTTTCCTTAAAGTTGTTCTTAATTTCCTCAACTCTTCAATATCGACACGAAAAGTGCGCAGCATATTGATTTTGTCAGCCATTGAAAAAAACTTACAATATTATTAGTTAATTCCTGCTTTCAGTTTTGTGCATAGACAATATATACTCCGAGGAGGGTTTGAGTGCTTTCTGATATTTACAACTCAATCTGACAGACATATGGCCACCATCTTCCTATTTAAAATTGTAAACAAGGGCAGCTGTTTTAAGTAGTACTTATCTACTCGATAAAGTTATGCAACGTTTATTAATTAGTAAGAAATTTGCCTATCCAACGGCTAAGTAATGATTAAAATTTAAATAGCGTTTATTAGTAAGGCTGATTGTGATTTATACATTATTAATTAATTTTCTCGAGATGCTAGGCGTAGGTACCTAAGTCAGCTATGTAGCGCGCACGTGTACGAACGTTATTTTAATTAAAGTTCCTTCTATACATAATTTTCATTAGCGACTGGGCTTTTGAAGCCATTACCAGACTACTCCAGTGCAAGCTATCATAACCTTAATGTTATATATAATATTTAATTAATTATATACTTAGTACAGCGAACCGTAGACATCGCGAGCACATATTCTTATCAGCGGCAATTTTTCACAGTCTGAGCTATCTACAGTTGAAATATTACCAAAGTAGACCAGTTTTTAAACTTCACAATCTATTTCATCGACAAACACTTGACCAATTTTGAAATTCCTCTATATAGTCAGGTACCTAAACTAAAGCCAAATTTTATTAAAATCGGTCGGTTAATAGCGCCGTAGCAAACTTCCCCCTTTTTAGGAAAACTACCTACTCAAAAATTGCCGACGAAAACAAATGTTGAATCAGTAGAACATGCCGACCAAGTTTCGTCGAGATTGGTTGAAATACCGTACAGGAGGACCGACGTAGGTACAGCCTAAAAAACATACGGACAGATGAAAGTCAATTTGGTCGTTTAAAGCAGTTCAATAAAAAGCTTCACTCTCCTTCGCTCGCTCGATCAATTTTGTTATGATTGCACTGAAGTAGGTTGTTAATGGTTTCGAAAGTAGAGTCGCTTTTATATGCACTAATGAAAATTATATAGGATTTTTGGTAGAGGGACCGACAAACCAAATGAGCGTGTTCGGGGGACCACTTGGAGAATACAAGTTGGCCAAAAAAAAATCCCCGACCCCCCAATATGTTTAACTTTTTTTGTGATATTTCTCTTTTTCTCCGAAATTGTACCTATTTACCACCATAACATTTGTAAAATCTGTTTTAGACCGGATGTTTTTAGTTGAATTTGGTCTCTAATACCTACCTACCTTCAGGCCACGCAAAGCAAAATTGGTACAATATTGAAGAAAACGAGAAAATTCACAAAAAAAGTAAAAAAAAATTGAGGTGTCGGGGATTTTTTTTGGCCAACTTGTATTCTCCAAGTGCGCCCCCGAACACGCTCATTTGGTTTGTCGGTCCCTCTACCAAACAGCCTGTATAATACCCCCATTCCCCCCTCATCTATCGATAACGGAGATAACAATAGATTTTCTACCTAAGTAAAAACATTGTAAACATCTATATAAAAAGAATGGCCCCGAGTTTCTTGCCGCTTCTTCTCGGTAGGCTCTATATATTTTGGAACGCGGCGGCAGAGTCTTTAAATTACATTATAATGAAACATTTACGTTCATAAGTGCGTCTTTGATGCCTTAATTGAATAAATGATTTTGACTTTGACTTTGACTTTTCTATTGTGTCAATTATTAAGTGTTCGAAGGAACTTTAAAATAACGTTCGTAGACGTGCGCGCCACATAGCTGATTTAAGTCTAGCATCTCCAGAAAATTCATAAATAACAATATTAATAAATTACTAAAATAAAATAAAATATTATTGGTATTGCACTTTAAATATGGAAATATGGAAAATTTTAACATATGCAAATGCATATGTTAAATTTTTCCATGTATCCTTATAGGTACGAACAGCGATCGAAAAATAAGCATAGGTAGCATAACTTGTAAAGGGGTGTAGGTATACGTTGGTACCTAATACTTAGTCATGTGCTTAAAGTTACCATGAAATACAGTATAATACCTACCTACATCTAATAAAATACGATAAAAATATTTGAACATGAAAACAACACTATTCATTTCATTCCATATTAGAGCCATGTTTATGTACTGCATGTGTTTATGTACTTTACACAACATAAATGGCATAAGATAGGTGTTTTACAAAGTTATAGTACCTAAGTAGTTAGGATAACTTTATTTGCAGAACTGTGGCATTTATAACTGAGATTTTGCATGACAAAGCGCGCGGTTGATTGCTTATGATACCACATAGGTACAATACGAATAACTTCTAACAAATGAACATGCTAGCATGGTAATGCTATGTATCGTGCTTGTGTGTATACCCTACAGACCCTTGTGGGCAGAGGTCTGTAGGGTATAGATAGGTAGGTTCACACTGTTTCGACACTCAAGGACATATGCAAAATGTAAGCAGTCCGTGTCCCAATTCTGTAGTTTTGGCCATGATGACTTTTAGAGTTTTAGTATCTATGTAATGTAATATTCAATTATCGCTATTCGCCCTCAATGCGCTCCACGATTTCATCCGCGTGTCAAGATATGATGATGGCGATGAAATATGGCATACGGCCTTCTTTAGAATTTACTAGCTGCTCTCCGCGGTTTCACCCGCGCGGTGATGGTTGATGATGATGAATCTTATATAGCCTATGTTACTCAGGGTGAATGTAGCTTTCCAATGGTGAAAGAATTTTTGAAATCGGTCTAGTAATTTTTGAGCTAATTGTTACACACATTCATACAAATCTTTCCTCTTTATAATATTAGTATAGATTTATATTATATACCAGATTTCATGAATATTCAGCTTGAATTTGAATTTGAATTTATTATTACTTAATAATAAATTCAAATTCATGTAACTACTTAGTTACTTGTTTCATGTGGATTTGTTTGGACGACTGGGCAACTAATTAAAAATGTGTCATTGATTTTAATATATTATATTCATGGATCATGCATTTAAATTCGCTGCCCATTGAAACCTTTTTTAGGGTTCCGTACGCAAAGGGTAAAACGGGGCCCTATTACAAAGACTCACTGTCCGTCTGTCTGTCTGTCAGCCTGCCATCAGGCTGTTTCTCGTGAACCGTGATAGTTACAGTTGATTATCACACTGATGTGTTTCTATTGCCGCTATAACAACAAATACTAAAAACAGAATAATAAATATTTAACAAATGGGATTTTTTGCACGTTTTGGCTTGATATTAATAATCGGCAACAGGTACACGCTTGAAATAGTGCCGTTTACTATTATCTGTATAAATTATTAAACATCATTGATTAATTAATAACTAAAAATTAAAAAGTTATGTAGAGTCCTGAGTGAAGCAAGGGGGTAAAGCCGTCCAAGACAGAGACAAGCTTACTCGAGTTGCACACTCTACTGCTAGACACCTACCTAACTTCATTAGTTTCTGTTCATAGGCTGACACACCATACGATCATATATAGCGTTGCCAGGTGCCCGATTTGCCCGGGATGTCCCGATTTTCAGGGGTCTGTGGTTGCGTCCCGATTTGCACCTGATCGGGACGCTAAATGTCCCAATAAATCAATATAGTTAAAATAAATAAATTAAGTGTCTCAACTCTCAACACCATGTTGAGGTGACAATAGACTAAAAATAACACGCATCACATCACTAGTGCTAAATGCTGTTGTTCTGCGTTGAAGTAGACGGCATCTCTTTCTACACCATGCAAACTGAGCGAGGCATCAGACTCAGACAGATTACGCGGCAAATTCGAACGTTAAATATAATTTCAATAAACAATAATGATTTACTTATAAAACCTTATTTTTATTTTTTGTCCCGATCTAGAACCCTAAATCCCGATTTGTTTTACCTCCTGCCCCGATTTACAACAAATCGGACCTGGCAACACTAATCATATAAAACTGATGAAATTGTTTCTCATGGATACCTACAGTTTTCGAATAATCAAATCAGTTTGATGGTTATGGCATGAAGATTACTAAATATCTATCTATCCATGCATAGAAACATAATTGCTAATTTATAATATTTAAGTGATCTGTAAATTTATCAATTGGAAAAATATCCAAGTTTTAACTACGCCGACATCGTGCTTCTATTCATATCCAAATAACAGAATTGCACCCAGCTGGTACAAACAGGTGGTACAAAGTATTATAGTAGTTTCCTTTCATGCTTTCAGTCCGTTGCTATGGAGACGAGGTAATAACAAAATTAGGCAAATATTCGTATGCGTGGGGCAATGGTGGAAAACGACCTCTAACCTTGAGTGGGTAATTGAGTGTATACTAGAGCAAAATGTTTAATTAACCATGTTGTTACGTTTCGTATTTGTGAATTCTACCTAAGTCTTCTTTTTCATCTAAGTTATTACTTACACTATAACACAAATTAATACTTCATCAGTCGAACGACCAAGACACAATAGAAATTTCATTGTTATATGTACAGTCGACTGGTGAGGGGTTAACAACTTAAAATATCACTAAAACAGACACTTCTTAAACTCTCATAGAAATGTGTCCAGAATGATCACAGACCAGTGGTTATATGGTCTGTGAGAATGATGCATTTCCACACTGTATAACTATATCTTTCCTAATATTATGAAGAGCAAAGGTTTGTATTTTTGTATGTTTTTCTATGACCACTATATAATAATAGCTGGTGCCCGCGACTTTGTCTGCGCAGGATTAGTACTCCGAGTAGCTTATCTTCTACAAGGCCATGTCTTTATACCAAAATGTCATGAAATGTTGACATGGTCAAACGCAATTGCTACAATAGTATTATATGAGTTAATAAAATACTTGATAAGTTAATCTATCAGTAAACACTAATAATTAAATACAGTACCTATGTACATACAAATGTAAAATTAATCACCATGGAAAAAAACTGTCATAACATTTCATCATCCTTGACGGTATTTGTGTTACATTTCATCACCCTTGACGCCCGCCGAGCACGGTGTGTGTCGAGCTGTCAAAATAATAGCGTACTTTTGACTAAGCTA
Source organism: Selenia dentaria (assembly GCA_917880725.1). NCBI lineage: Eukaryota > Metazoa > Arthropoda > Insecta > Lepidoptera > Geometridae > Selenia > Selenia dentaria. The sequence continues at coordinate 24,669,766 of OU862893.1, forward strand.
TCAAAAACTGACACAAACTTTGACAGAAGTGTCATCATTACGATCTTGACGTAGGCGTAGATCTTATCATTTTGTCTATGCTGTGCATAAGAATAATACGCTTTTTCACCTGCGTGGTGACGAATGATGGTGATGATGTAAATTATCCTATGTGGTAATCCAGCGCCTCATCTACCTCCATACCAAATTTATTCAAAATTGGCCGCGCCGGTCACAAACTTTCGCGTTAATATTATTAGTAGGATTATAAAATGGGAAAGATATGTTTGCTTGTGTGAACTGAATTTCTGAGCTCCGAAACTGCCTAGCCGATTAAAAACATTATTTCACTATTAGAATCCAACGTTAGCCCTGATAAACATAGGCTATATATTTGTTTCATCATAATTTATTTGTTTTATTACATTATGATAAATATTGATAGGAGGAAGTACGAGTACAATTCATAGGATGGACTTCAATGTCAGTCTTCTTTTATTATGAAATGAAATCTTTCATTCTGTATAGGCCTACGGGGGCACTTAAAAATTGTCATATTACATTTATTATTTCTTAAATCCACAAACGGATCGGAACGCGACCACGGTTGAGAAGATGCGGCAAGAAACTCAGCGGGCTTGTCTTTTTACATTTTTTTATCGCCAATTTCTTAATGTATATAACATATGTTCGTTTACTTTTAGATCCAGTGTGTTGCCTTACAAAAGAGACCATAATAATGGTATCAGTAGGGCAAGATGCGCTACACTTTGACATCTTAGTACACGAGTAGGTAGATCCTGGAGTGATCAGTCCCAAGCTGTTTTATCCTCGAAGAAATCCAAAATTTTGTAATAACCTTTTTGATTGAGTTTAGTTTTAATAGTAATTTTAAACTTATATTTTCAGACCTACCCCTGAGGGTTAGATAAATTAGATAAAACGGAGTATGTGAAACGGGAAAAAATACTAATTTACAGGAGGTTGGTTTTAAAATTCAATGCTCTAGAAAATTAAAAGGATTTCAAAAAAGATATAATCACAAAGCAAAATGATAGCGAGAAAATGCTTACGAATTAAGCAATTTAAAATGTTGGATTCCATCAACCTAAAGGCGTTGTTTGTCCAATTCAGTCAAGGGTGATGTAGGTTGTAACTAGGTTTGTACGTAAAACTCGTTTTTAACGTGTTTTGTGGAAATATATTGTGATGTTAATGATAATGCAAAGGTCGCTCGTTGCCTCCAGTGAACCCTTTGTCTCCATAATAGACTAGACATAAAGCATCAATTTCGGATAAGTAGTTATTTACTTTGACTGTTATAGCTACAAGTTGCCAAAGTAAATATACATATACTCGTATACCTACTTCACTACCACTTATAAGAAAATACGATGAACATAGTGTAATATACTAGTTTCTACAACTTGGACGTATTTTTAACTGATTTCAAAAAAGGAGGTTTTATGTTCGACTGTACATTTTTTTCTGTATGTTCACCGATTTCTCTCCCATTTGTAAACCGATTTTCAAAATTCTTTTTTTATTTGAACGAGTATACTTTTGAGGTGGTCCCATATAAATTTCATCAAGTTCGGTCGATAGGTTTTAGAGTGAAATAACTTGTTAAAGTCGGTACCATGCGCACAATGTTGCGGCAATAGGTATTTTTTAACTTCATATAGTCATTCGCGGCATTATTCTGAGGGTAACACTATTTATATGATAAAATTTGAAATATTTGAATGTAAATTTAAAAAATAATTATGCATTTCGGAAAGTTCAACTGCCCTCTTGGTCATCCATAGCATCCATAGATGGTGTAAATTTTAAATGTCTTTGTACGAGTATTTTGATCAAATGTTCCGAATGTTTCTACTCCAACCGGCCCAAAAATGCCATTAACGGTAAGGAAATAAGAATGAATAATACACCAATTTATTCTTATGGTAAGGACTTCATTTGTTCGATTCTTGGAGTTTTAGCAACTGCTTCCGCCGCGGAACCAGTTGTGTTATTCATTAAATATTAAATAAATAATACATACTAAATAAAATAATATTACATTTTATTATATAGGTAATGTTTTAATTACGTACCCACTCTTATGTAAAATATAAGATTGACTGATAAAATGTGTGTAAGCAATCACTGTTCCAATTTCATTCGAGTCCGTTGAATAGTTTTCAACGTGAAGAAGTAACAAACAGGCACACTCACATAATTTCGCATTAATAACCTTGTGTAATTAGTGTGATGTAAACGAAACCCTATTACTGATTCAAGCCCTATTAAATCAGCACGCTTCTCTATAACATGCTATAGATCCACGGTGCGGCACTTATAACCCAATTAAATCTTGATTAGTCGTAGTAAGTCGATTAGTGCTTGTTATTTAAACTGAAACGCTTCGCATGTTATAGATATATACATATATAAGTTAGACCTATTTGAGAACATGGCTATATGGCCACAACACTTAACAAAGTTAGTGCGTAATTGTCACCTACACATTTTACTCTCACTAACGAACAGAAAAATTATTTGTTTACAATAAGGGAGCTGGGGCAAACTTTATATAGGATTTGTGCATCTCACCAACTCGCCCAATGGGGGTTCCTAGCCGATATTCAAGGCCACCTAAATCCTAGAATTGGCTAGAATAACCGCAATATGGCTGCATCGTCACAATGGTAGCACTAATTATATTTCTTGATTAATTAGGTATATAATACAGGCGTTGGGATTTTGCTATTGGTAATTTCGGCACGAATTCCCGACAGTTCACACGAAAATTATGAGAGATGGCTCCGAAAACAAAATATTGAGCCTCTCTCAGCGACAACGAAAAACGCCAAGGAATTCGAACTTAAAAATCGTTGCGTAAAAAAGGGTTTGTAGTACAAAATTTAAAAAGTACCACATGATGATGATACCAGTCACAAATATTGACCCCTTTGGCTAAAGTGAACGGTAGTAATAATAGTATTATGGAACCGTAACTTTACGATACAAATTCAAGACCTAATGTCCAGTCATAAAGGATATCACACCTTTCATTCACACCGAAATGTATAACTATAACAGAGCAGCGTATAAAATTCCTTTGTTCATACCTTTTGTACGTTCATTTTGTGTTTTATCACACCTCAATATAAAGCCGATGATGAAGGTATAATTAACTCTCTGAATATCGGTGAGATAAGCGAACCACTGTTATTTCAAAACTGGCTGTGTGCCCGCGTTTTCTGCTGCATATAATTTATGGAATCACTGATTGATTGTTTATCACATCCTCTATGACCATATCACACTTTATGCGAACCACTACGCCGAGCACGAAAATCTGTTCAAGTGTAACGTAATCGCATCGTTAACGTATTTAGCACAAACTGCCATTTATCTAGTACAATAGTGTCACAGATAACTCATAGTTTGTACGGAATACGTAAACGATAGGATAACGTTACACTTAAGCAGATTTTAGTACTAACCTTCTTCGAAGTATTCGAAAACATTTAAAAAAACATGATTGAAATTGGAAAAGCCGTTCTCATGTTATAGCGTGACCGGGAGAAATAGATGTGCATTTTTATTCATATACTAGCTGCGCTCCGCGGTTTCACCCACATAGTGATGTATGATGATGAGGATGGATCAAGTATATAGCGTATGTTACTTAAGCATAATGTAGCTCTAAAATCGTGAAACAGTTGTTTGAATCGGTTAAGTAGTTTTACGTGTACCAATTACAAAGAATCATAGGTATATCTTTCCTCCTTATTATTCGACTAGCTTGTTCCCGCGACTACTTCTACACAGGATTAGTACTATGAATAGCTCATTATTTTTCCAAAGCTATATCTATCTATATACCAAAATGTCATAAAATATGTACATGGCCAAACTCAATTGCTATAATAGTATTATATGAGTAAATTAAATACTGAGTATATCAATCAGTAAACACTTATAATAAAATACAGAACTTACGTATATAAAAAATAATATATATAATATATATAAAAAAGTGAATAATTTTATATTATACAAATATAAAATTATTCACTTCATCTACCTCCATACCAAATTTCATCAAAATTTGCCCCGCCGTTTGAGTGTGAAAGAGCAACAAACATCCACACATCCATACATCCATCCATACTCACAAACTTTCGCGTTTATAATATTATTAGTAGGACTAGCGACTGCCTGCGAGTAAGGCTGGGCCTTCGGCCTCGCCATAACCTCCCATCTTTTCTTGGTTTTTCTTTCTTAAGAACCTTCTCCTGATAATAATTATTAACACAACAAAAAAAGAATTACCGACATTGTTCCGTCCGTTCTCAAGTTATAGCGTGACCAGAAGAAATAGGGGTTCATTCTTATATGACGGAGAAAGCCCCTCCGGAGTGTTTTTAAAAAGTGTGACGTCAGCATTGCTGACGTCACAATTGTTGTTTTCATGATGATCACTCATTTTTGGGTCCTCGAAGTAAAACTTCACAAGTACTTTTATAAGCTTCGTATATTCAACGAGCAGCGTAACAACGTCACAAAGAGGTCCGTACTGTACGGCGACTCGAGAGCGACTGAGACGAGCACCTACAGTGCGGCCGTATTTATAGGACTCGGCGCACGTGCACGAGTTTACAAGTTTGTTGGTAAAGTATTGAAATTACAATCATAACATTAATTTTACATCGTAATCAACTCAAAAATAATCAACTGATGATTTATAAACTATTTTTAGGGCAATCAAATGATTAAACTTAATTATTCTCGACGAACTGTTGTAGTTGCGCCGATACGGCCATACTGACAGGCGGTGCGCGCTCTGCACCAGCCTCGTTGGTTCTCGTAGATTGTTATGGATTCTCGTAGATTATTTGGATTCTCGTAGACCTGAAAGAAATGAAATAACTTTCTTTGAGTAGTGCGTCTGTAAGCGACCTGCGTTGCTATGTCTTTTTGGGGATATCAATGCTTATAGGGTTAGTAGGTTCTCGTAGAGTTCTCGGAGGGTCTCGGAGGGTCTCGGAGGGTCTCGTAGAATTCTCGAAGGGTCTCGTAGAGTTCTCGGAGGGTCTCGTAGAATTCTCGAAGGGTCTCGTAGAATTCTCGAAGGGTCTCGTAGAGTTCTCGGAGAGTTATTTGAAATATTTGGATTTAGTTACTTATCTTTTATTATGATGGGTCGTCTTGGTTCGAGTCGTGGTTTGGCTGTACTTGCAGCCCTTCTCGTGAGGTCGACGGAATGGGCTCATTTGATTCTGCAGTGGGATCTCGTTGAATAGGTGATTCGTGTCCCGCCGATACGGTCAACTGATCCCCAAATTGCGGAGCGCGGCGCAGGCAGCTGATCATGGGCAACCTTGCGAGGTCGTCCTCTAACGACAACTTTCTTTACCAGATATCGGTCATTATCCAGCATTCTACAAACTTCATATGGTTCGCTGTATTTAAGGTCAAGCGAGGTTTGGTTTCGAGGATTATTTTTCACCAATACGTAGTCTCCTCTTTGAAAATGATGGATTTTGGCCTTGTGTAGGTTGAAGCGTTGTCTGTCTTGTTCGCTACAACGAATCATTTTCTGTTGCACCTGTTGAGTGAGCGCTTCAATATCAACGGTTTCGTTGTCAATATCCACCAGGTTGAGAAGCTCAGGAGGTACACAGTGCTTTCGTTGTGTAATAAGTGTCAGTGGAGCAACACCGGTGACTCGGTGGATTGTACAGTTCATTGCCAGCTGAAGTTCCTCGAGTACAGTGTGCCACTGCTCTGCTTCGTAATTTTTTTATCATTACCAAAGCATTTTTGAGGGTTGCAACGACTCTTTCAACTTGGCCATTCGCTCGGCTGACTCCTGGAGCGATAGCATGGATATTTATTCCGATGGCGTCACAGTAGTCCTTGAACTCGCCAAGGAACTCTCTTCCTCCATCTACTATTATTTGAACCGGCGCACCAAATAGATGCACCGTGCGTTTTAGAGCGGCTAATGTGCTGTGTGGGTTTTTGTTGGTACTGAAGTACAGTAAAACGTACTTTGAGAAAGCGTCAATGGTGACTATGACGTATTGTTGATCATCTGGAGTGCCCAGCTTCCCTGTTATGTCCATATGAATAACTTGGAAGGCAGCCGTTGGTTTTTGTATGGGGTGTAACTGGGCTTGAATGGCCCCGGATCTTCCTTTGGATGTTCGGCATACAACACAGTTATCCACAAATCTTCGGATAGTGGAACTCATTTTGTTGAACCAATAGGTTTCTCTGATCTTCTGCAGTGTCTTTTCCCAGCCAGGGTGTTTTAGTGCAGTGTGAAATGAGTTTATAATGCTCCATTGAAATGATTTGGGAACGACGGTACTGAGCTGCTGACCGAAGACAGGATCATTGACGTTCCTTTTTTAAAACGTTGTCCTCTAATACATAGTCTTCCACTGGGTTATTGTCACTGAGACTGTCCATTATCGGACGCAGTTCTTCATCCCGTCGCTGTTCAATTTTGAGCCAGTTCAAGTCTCTTGTCATAACATTGACTGCAAGCTCAACTGGATTGCGACAGCGATGAATCCTTGGCAGAAGGTCCTTTTTGTGTTTTGACGCTTTTAATGCGTTGCAATCCGTTATCACGGTGAATTTTCGCCCATATAGATACTGGCGAAAGTGTTTTATGGCTCGTACCACTGCCAGTGTCTCCAACTCGTAGGAGTGGTACCGACTCTCGGCTTCCGTGGTTCTCATGCTCATAAAGGCAACAGCATGTTGTCGTTTTACACGTTGACTAATTATTGTTGGCTAATTTTTGTATCCGCGTCGATACGGCCATACTGACAGGCGGTGCGCGCTCTGCACCAGCCTTGTTGACTCGTTAACTCTCGCAGACTGCTGTTAATTATGGCTGGCCTGCAAAGAATGAGATATTCTCTGAGTAGTGAGTCTGTAAACAACTTACGTTGCTTTATCTTGTTTGTTACATTAACACAACTGTTATGTAACCTTAGGAGTACAGAACATCAGTAGAACATCAGTTATCAAACTTATAATGATTATCGTGATTTTAAACTCTTCATTTCATTTCATTTCATCTTCTCTTTATTCATTCTTATGAATCAATCAAAAACTCTAATAGCAAAACTTAGATTATAAGTTGTTAGTTTGAACCGACGTTAAAGCCTTGTTGTAATCTTGTACGCCTTTGCGCCGATACGGCCATTCTGACAGGCGGTGCGTGCTCTGCACCAGCCTAATTGTGTATCTGAAACAACGAAATGGTTTTCTTCTGAGTTTGGTATCTGTAAGCAACTTGTGTTGCTTAGTGTTAATGAGTGTTGTAAAAATATTTAGAAGTGTTTTTAGGATAGTTGTGGGTACTCGTGGATACTCGTGGATACTCGTGGATACTCGTGGGTACTCGTGGGTACTCGTGGATACTCGTGGGTACTCGTGGATACTCGTGGGTACTCGTGGATACTCGTGGATAATCATTAAAGTTTATGGGAGATTCTTTTGATTAGTAAACAGTACACAAAGACATCGTGCACTGCCTTATTGATTTAGAATCTGTGGTGTATACGTGTCTACCCATAGTCCCACAAGGCGTCCCCACGGTATCTCAGGGTTCACTTGTGGATGCATCAAGGATCCGTGGCTAGCTCAAGGGTAACACATGGTTAGCTCAGAGGTATCACTCTCCAGACATTTTTGTAGATTACTACAGTACACTAAGACATCTTAAGTGCACTGCCTTATTAATTTAGAATCTGTGGTGTATACGTGTCTACCCATAGTTCCACAAGGCGTCCCCACGGTATCTCATGGTTCACTTGTGGATGCATCAAGGATCCGTGGTTAGCTCAAGGGTAACACATGGTTAGCTCAGAGGTATCACTCTCCAGACATTTTATTCTTGTAGATTCTAGTTGAAAATATCGTGAAACATAATGAATTTTATACTCGCCGGTTTTAATCCGTTGATGCGTGTTCGTCGTTGTGAGTTATCCGGACTGACTGGCCAGCTTGAGATGTGGATGACACTGAATCAGGGGCGATTGCAGCGTTGTTTTGCAGTGTATCGAGATCATCTCCCGCAGCGATTGGTGTGGACGTCATGTCTGTGGTAATTCCCGTTGTGATGGGCTGCATGGTATTAAAGTTGTTTGCTGGTACTCCTGAAGTGTTCAATGAGGCAGGGCCTATCAGCCTGGTACTGCCCTGCGCTGTTCCAGTCGTGACAGGTTGAACCGAAGTCGATGAGGATGTGGTTGGGACCAGAGCTTGTTCTGATCCCACTTCTGATGACGGAGAAAGCCCCTCCGGAGTGTTTTTAAAAAGTGTGACGTCAGCATTGCTGACGTCACAATTGTTGTTTTCATGATGATCACTCATTTTTGGGTCCTCGAAGTAAAACTTCACAAGTACTTTTATAAGCTTCGTATATTCAACGAGCAGCGTAACAACGTCACAAAGAGGTCCGTACTGTACGGCGACTCGAGAGCGACTGAGACGAGCACCTTTTTTTTTTTTTTTTTTTTAGAACGGACTAATGCTGTTTGCCTCTACCGGCATTTACAGCGTCACCGGACGGTTGGCGAGCGCAGATGGCACCCAGCCAGATGCGGGCGCAGAGGGCGCACCGCCTAAGGCGAGCGTTGAAGACGCTTCGCCGCAAGGAGAGGAGTAGGCGACTTGCTCAAGGGCACCACTAGGGTACGGACCTCGGCTTGGGCCGTCGCCAGGAGAGAGGGGAGTAGGAGAGAATCGCCCCGGTACATAAGTGTACCGTTGAAAGTGGGCCCTATGAATTTTAACTCTACGACTATTTGGAGAGAATCTAACCAAGACATAACTTTTGCCTCGAGCTCGCCGGCGAGCTCGGTGTTTGACTGTGTTTACCACTAAATCATAACCTTGTGTACCTCGCCTCCTCCCATTTCCGCGACATGGGTCCACACCGCGACCAGGATCGTCGCGTTGTGCACTCATGACTGTACTTTGGGTGGGGCTACAATAAGAAAGTGTAATACCTCGCCCACAGCCATGGTGGCTGGGACTACTTAGAGAACCAGTGTTACCTCGTCCGCAGCCATTTGCTGGGCCGGAGGATACATCGCGACCGGGGCCGCGGTGTATACTCCCACCCGCACCGTGGCTGGGACTACAATCGTGTGTGTGTGAATTACCTCGACTGCGACTGGGGCTGCGAAGAAGATCTCGGCCGGAGCCTACAATGCGATCGGGATCACAGCCCTGGTCGGGTCTACAACCATTACCGGGGTTCCCTTGGGACGACGCTAAAGCTGCCGAAGTAACGGCTGCGATGGGGTCGTCCGGGTCACCCAAAATATGCCTTGGACGGCGACGGGGGGGAAGGAAGTGGGGATCGGTTATGTCAGTGGAGTAGTTCGCCGCTTCGACCACGAGGGGATTCGAGTGGTGGGGAGCTTTGTCGAAGTGGCGGCGGGAGCAGTCTTTCATATACTGCGTAATAGAGGGGAGGGTGAAATCGCAGTGCAGTTCGGCGTTCCGCAAGTACCACGGAGCGCCCACTGCCCTGCGCATAAAGCGATTCTGAATCACTTGAAGTTTGTGGAGGTCGTGTTTCTGAGCATGGGCGAACGCTACAGATGCGTAAGTCATGATTGGGCGGATGCAAAGTTTGTAAAGAGTCGTCTTATTTCTAAGAGACATTTTACTGTTTTTGCCTATGAGGGGATTAAGACGACCCATAATGAAGGCCGCCCTATTGCGAACAATCTGGATGTGTTTCGCGAAAGTGAGTTGGCAATCAAGGGTGACGCCCAGGTATTTGGCAGATTTAGCCCAAGGGATGGGTTCGCCGAATAGGACTATGGGTGACGGCATGAGATTTCGCCGGGTCTCAGTGAAGTACACTGCTGCACTTTTGCTAGGATTTACTGCAATCCGCCATTTACGAAACCATGCACCGATTACGGTGATGGCTCGTTGGATGGCGCATCTCTGCCTGACCTTGAACCAGCCAGTAGAGTAGATTGCAGTATCATCCGCAAACTGAGCGATCTGAACATTAGGTTCAGATCGTGGGATGTCGCTGGTGTACAGCGAGAAGAGAATGGGTGAGAGTACAGAGCCCTGAGGGACACCTGCGTGAATGGGATGCGGGGAGGAGAGCGTTCCCTCGGTGCGATAGCTAAACGTTCGATCCCTGAGAAAGTCTTGTAAGATGAGTACAAGACGGTCTGGCACACCCAGTTGGTACAGCTTGAATATCAAGCCGTTGTGCCAGACTTTGTCGAACGCTTTCGCTACGTCGAGGAAGACAGCTATGGTCCCTTGGGGCTTTGGTTTCTTATTGAAACCGCCTAGGATGTGCTCCGTTACGCGGTGCACTTGTTGGACGCAAGAGTGTTTGGCTCTAAAACCAAATTGCTCATCGGGAAGGAGGTTATTGGACCTAACGTGGGACCAGAGTCGGTTCACAATGAGCCGCTCGTAAATCTTCCCCAGAGAGCTGAGGAGACTTATGGGACGGTAGCTGGAGGGCTCGGCTGCCGGTTTGCCTGGTTTGTGAATACCAATGACAATGGCATGCTTCCAAGTGTCTGGGAAGGAGCAGTTGCTCATAGCCGCATTGAAGATGCTAACTAAGAGATGGACTAGTGGGACTGAGAAGTGTTTAATCACCTTGTTGCTGATACCATCAGCACCAGGGGATTTACGGGTCTTGAGGCTCTTGATCAGAGACACAACCTCGGATGATTTTACCGGTGGGAGGAGTGGGAGGTCAGAGATGGACATAGAGCTTTTACGTTCGACTTCAGATTCCACCGAATCGAGGTGTTTCTGGTCGACGTGATCTACATTTAGAGTACACTGAGCCTCAAGGCTATCAGCTAAACACTCGGCTTTGTCTTCGTCAAGGAACGCTATGGAGAGGGGAGGTGGCCTAATGAGTGGGGGCATTGTCTGTTGTCCGTCAGATTTCAGAGTTCGAGCCAACTGCCAGTATGCCTGGTGAGTTGGCTCAATCTCTGACAGTTTGTCGTCCCACCTTTGATCACGCAGCTCACTCATGCGTTTCCTTACAGCACGCTGTAAATAGCGCATGGTGGCTTTGTTCTCTGGGGTTGGCATCGAGTCATACGCCCTAGTGGCGGCGTTCTTAGCTGTCAGTAATCTCCTCGCACCCTCGGGCAGTTCGAAGCGACGACCATCCGCCACTTGGACCTGCTTTGAGGATTCACCTACTGCGGTGCGGAGGTGGTCACTGAGAGCCTCGATCGCAATTGACACGTCTTCTACTGTCTGTATGTCATCGGGGATTCTATCGAGAGCGGGTGAACTGATAGCTTGGAGGGATTCCCCCAGTTGCTTCCAGTTCACTACCGTTCTAGTGATAGGGGTTATGTCCGTCGGGTCGGGGCCTAATTTCAACAATACAGGGCGGTGGTCTGAAGTCAGTTCGTGTAACACTTCTATAGAGCGCAACCGGAGGGTGACGTTCTTGAGAAGTGCTATGTCAAGTATGTCTGGTCGTTGGTTGTCAACATAGGGATATCTTGTGGGCTCCAGAGGGGAGAGAATATCAAAGTTTAAGTGGCTGACCAAGCCTTCAAGGATTTTACCATTGCTATTGTTACTAGTACAGTTCCATATGACATGTTTACTGTTGAAGTCACCGATCAGAAGGACGGAGCTTCCTAGAGAGAAGAGGGCTTCCAAGTCTGTCTGTAATAGTTCTTTACCAGAGGGGAGGTAACATGAGGCTATGATGACTGGTTGATGACCTGACATCGCTAGAAAGCAAACAGAGGCTTCTAGTATTCTAAGTGGTGGAGTAACAATTGGGATACAGTGCAGAGCTCTTTTGTAATAGATGAGAGTGCCACCTTTTGGGGTGGCCACTCTATCATTACGAACCAAACGGTAATTTGCAAACCTAGGGTTCGCTGTACCTGGTTTCAGAAAGGTTTCCTGCACGCATAGGATATCGACCTGATGGGTCTTACAAAATTCGTGAACTTCGTCCTTTTGACTAGAGAGGCCGTCAGCGTTGAAAGTCGCTACGGTGACTGAGTGGGGCTTAATTCGTTTCGGTGTACTATCCATATTGGATGATACCTAAGAAACGCTGGGGAGGGCGTAGCGCCTCACTGCGCTGATTAAACCCGCGTGTGTGAGCGTGGCTCGCAAGCGGTCTTGGTCGTTTGTGGCAGTACGAAGTTTGTGCGCGAATACACGTACTTCGTCCACGTCTATGACCATCGCGTAGTCCATGACAAGGGCTATGTCGGCCGCCAGGTCAGATTGACCTGGGGCGTCCATGAGCCCAGCCATTGGAGGCCTAGAGAGCGGCGGTTTGGGCTTAGGAGCCGGCGCGCTGGCAGAGGCCTGCGGGCGGGCGGGGGTGAGGGGGGCGCTTGCTTGTACCATGCTCAAGGGCTTGGACCAAGCGTTGCGCGCGGGCGCGGGCGCGGGAACAACAGGTGTTGCCTGCGGTGCGGGTGTAAGGTTAGGCTTAGGGCCGTTTCCTTGTGAGCGGGTAGTGACCGGGCGAGGAGGGGGAATAGGCCTCCTAGCCGGCCCACTTGATACGCGGGGTGCCTTAGGGCAACCGCGGTAGTTGGCGGTATGTCCCTGTGTGCCGCAGAGGACACAACTAGGTGGGTCTGCCGAGTCCCTTGTGCGAGAACACTGGGCTGTCCCGTGATCCCCTAGGCACTTGACGCACCTCGGGCGGGCGAAACAGAATCGGGCGGCATGCCCGTACAATTGGCAGTTGTGACACTGGCCAGGCGCTCGGTTTCGGAATGGGGGTTGAACGGTGATCCCCGAGAGGTTCACTACCGTTTTGACATTAAAAATCGCTTTGCCCTCTGGCGTGCGATTGAGGATGACCAATAGTAGGTCGTAGGGCCTGCGATCTTTGCCACTGTACATCCGGTGGCATTCGCGGACGGGGTAGCCTTGCGCCTTTAAGTCGGCGAGGACACTGTCGGTTTGCACCTCTTTTGGTACGCCGCGTATGACAACGCGTAGTACCTTCTCTTCCTCGAGAGCATAAGTATGAAAGCTTATACTCTCGTTTTTTAAAATTCTGGTGAGCGCCCTATGGTCGCTTGGGGTCGGCACCTGGACTTTGATACCCAGTTGGGTTGAGCGGGCGCTAGTATATTGGATCTTACGATCCGTCAATAGTCGTGAGACCATGTCCCACTTCGCCTTGTCCTGAAGGAACAGAGGCGGCGGCGGTTTCTCGCGTCTAACTGACGCTCCTTGAGAGGAGACGTCGCGTTGAGACGCGGCGATGCTTGCGGGAGCATCGGAGTGAGCGAGAGGGTCGCGGGAGGTGGGAGCGAGAGAGCCTGATGGCTTCGCTCCCGGGGCGGTGCAGGCCGCTTTGGGTGGCGGGGAGGGAGCCTCTGAGGCGGCTTTGGGGACGCGCTTTCTCTTTCCGACGGTAGTGAACCCGTCGTTGGAGATGTTGCCAACAGAGTTAGCGCGGGAGCGGGAGAACTCTACATCCATCTCATTCTCCGAGTTGGATGCCGAATCGTAGGCGCGTTCGTACTCAGTCCGAAGGACTGGAGAGCGATCGCGGGGTGGTAAAGGTGCGCGGGGAGCGCGGGGCGCATAGGGCGCAGGGTCGGGGGAGAGAGGGCTATCTAACGGCTTGAACGCCGAAGAACCGAAGGGCGCCCTCGGAGGGAGGGAGCCGGAGGAGGGAATTTGGGAGTCCGTGAAGCGGGGTCTCTCTTTAAAGTCCCTATTGGACTGGAGATACTCGGACAGCATGTCCGGGTAGCAATTTGACACCCACGAGGCGAACGCCTGAGGCGAAACGCCTTGCGGGAGGCTCATAGCGGGGGAGGGAGATAGTAGAGACATCTCGAGGGGAATACTCGAGATGCGAGTGAGGGGTGAGTGACACTCCCGCCGGGTACAGGCGGGAGAGTGAGTGCCTAGGTGTCCCTACTGTGTGCCCTCTGCCAGTCTTATTGTGCAGTGGGATGTGTGCCTAAACGCGAGGCCCTAGCTGCTCCGGGGGCGAGGAGAGAAGACCGAGTAAAACCCGGCTTCCAACCAAACACTTGCCCAGAGAATAGGAGAGTAGGATAGGGTAGGGTGGGAAGGAGATACCTGCCGTCGGCGAGGGGAGACCCCAAGGCCGGTGAAGGCAGGCCCGTCCGGTTTTAGCCGTTCCCTCCCACGCTCAGGAGGGAAAGGCTTGACGCACCGGGTCCGCGCCCAACTGGGTGGCGTTAACACCGCAAGGATCGTCCAGAAGACCACGTGAAGCGTGGATTTGTTTGACTCGACTTTGAAAATTGAAAATTGAAAAAATTTAAAAATCGAAACTAGAGTTCGCTCTGAGAAGAGCGGTTTTGATTAGACAATGAACAATAGGTGATTGATGTGTCGAAGCGCTCTTACAAGAGCGCGCTTCTTCCGCGACGCGAGCCGAGCCGAGCCGAACGCCTCCGTGCGCCGAACGGTACACGAAGCGGTGGCTTGACGTCGAATCTGCACACAGAAAGTCCACTATTAGCGAAGTCCAACACTGAATCCTCTTCAATCGAAACGATACAGGTAACCGGCACTAAAAGCGCAAGCACTTTTAGGCCGATCGGAATATTCTCGGGGAGCACTTGAGCGCACGTCCGTCCCACTCGAGCGCGCTGACCGGAATGCTGCTGAGACGAGCACCTACAGTGCGGCCGTATTTATAGGACTCGGCGCACGTGCACGAGTTTACAAGTTTGTTGGTAAAGTATTGAAATTACAATCATAACATTAATTTTACATCGTAATCAACTCAAAAATAATCAACTGATGATTTATAAACTATTTTTAGGGCAATCAAATGATTAAACTTAATTATTCTCGACGAACTGTTGTAGTTGCGCCGATATATATAATAGATAGATTAAGAGTGACTAAAACGTGTTTAGACGCATACATGTTTATTTTGTAATAAAAATAGTCTGTACTATTTTGTCTGTGTAATATTACTTAAAGTTACGCAATCTGATATTTATCGCAATAAATATTATCTAAAGCTTTTAATAACACAAAGGTCTAACGCTAAAGTTCTCTAACTGTGAACTCTTATAGCAAACTCAAATGTAGCTAAAACACACTGTTGATATTTTTTTAAAAATCGCACTATACTTACCATATTTTTAGAGACTCAAAATTTTATATGAGTAGATGTATTATGTAGACATAGTCACAGATAAGTGAGTGTTAATTTAAGGCTGGCCTAGTGTGCACTTTGGGTATCATGTAAGCACAGTATGCATTTAATGAATAAATATATAAATAAATTAAGATTATAGATAAAACTATTCTTCACTGGTATGGAATCATCTAATACGGGCGCACCTAAGACGCCCGTATTAGATGATTCCATACCAGAACTCATTTTATATGATAATATTTCCAGGAAATCATTTCAATAATTATTTCAATAGGTATATATAATCATATTTTTATTTCATAAATGTCAATACACATAAATAAGTCACTAATTACATAAATAAACAAACACAACAGTCGAAAAATAAAATCAATTAAATAACCCACCCCGTACTGTACCCGGTGCAAAGGTGCCCATGACGCTGGCTGCAATTCCGCGCTGGATGGCTATGGCTAACCTTTGCACCAGGAACGAGCCGGAGCGGGAGTCGCCGGTTTTCTCCTTTATATATATAATATATAAGGTATATATAATAGTATAAATGTTTATGATAAAAGTAGGTAGTGTAGATAACTATTAAAATTAAGGGTAGGTTTATTACCTTAACTATTTAGAATTGAACGCGCCTCATTATGATGAGGTTTTGGAATGAAGTTTGATTCCCCCAAGAAGTTAGGCTTTACTAGATACTCCAAAAATCTCTGTTTCGTTGCTTGTTGGAATTCGAAAGGTTAAATTAATTAAGAAGTTCTTATTTTTATATATTTTCTTATTGCTTAGAGGTCAAGGCCGCAGCAACGGCCGTGGTAAATGAAACAATTATGAAGTGTCATTACTAGAGTTGCAAGACATATTCAAAGCTACTCAAGCTAAAAGCAACTTTTGTAAGCTTAAGAGCTTAAATGTGAATAGAGAGTTGAAATAGAATGTAAAACTTTTCCAAAACAAACCACATTTCGATACAATATATTATCATGTTATTCTGATTTCAGCTGTCTGATAACCGTTAATTATTGTTACGTCCTCAAATATAATTTTATCGTGTAAATGTACTTTGATGATTGCTTGGAATATTAACAACTATAACAGTTATTACAATTTCAAGAAGTTATCGAATATAACACTTTAACAGTATTGTGTTAAGTCTTAAAATCGTCACGCAAACTGCCATCATTAAGATTCCATTAGAATATGAAATTTACGACGCCATTACAATGTTATGGTGACTATGAAAATATTAATTCTATACATAAACATTTATGTAAAACATCAAGGATTGTATGTATAGGGTGGGGTGTTGATCAATGAACCACATTTTTTTTATACACTTATTGCTACCCCATTATTGGTCCGATTTATATGATTTACCTACCAATCACAAGACAATTTAAGCGGCTACCAAATTGCTTCATTAACTTAATTTTGAAATGTGTATATTCTGCTTACAAAACATTTAAGAACAAAACGGGAATTGGCTCACTGTGTACCACATATGCTATACTATGAACCGGGGGGGTGTTATACAATGAACCGGGAGGTAAAGAGTGAACCATGCCTTATAAATTCAATACATGTATGTACAACTTTGTGGGTATAAAAAGAAGAAACAAAAACTTGTCACACAATTATATTTATTTTCCATACTTCAGTCTTCTATTACTAATTAACACGTAAATCTGCTAGTATTCATAATTATCGACAACATCAACAAAAAATCTTTATTAAGACAAGAACCTAAATCAAATTTAAATGAAGTCATTAATATATTCAGATCAATCTTCGAAAGTATCAGTCTATTATTGAGGATCTTAAACAAACTCACTCGGCACATAAATCTGGTAAGATTTAACAAGATTATAGAAAAATGATGCTACTCTACTTTTATCACTTGATCTGCTAGGATTACACAAGTAAAAAATACTAAAAACTAACTTCCTTCTTAAGACAAACATTAATCAACAATAAAAAACTAAGACATTTTTGGCACAGTCTGTCCGTATCAAAATAACACTAAAAACAAAATAGTTTTATTGCAAATATGCTAGGATTAAGCAAGTTATAAATATTAGAAACAGACTGCCTTTTTAAGACAAACATTAATCAACAATAATAAACTAAGACATTTTTGGCACAGTCCAGGTTTCAAAATTCAAAATCCAGGTATCCAATTTTGCTTTGCTTGGCCTGAAGGTGTATAGAGCCCAAATTCAACTTAAAACATCCTGTCTAAAACAGATTTTACAAATGTTATGGTGGTAAATAGGTACAATTTCGGAGAAAAGGGGAAAATTCACAATAAAAAGTTTAAAAAAATTGGAGGGTCTAGGATTTTTTTTTGCCAACTTGTATTCTCCAAGTGGGCCAAACACGCTCATTTGGTATGTCGGTCCCTCTACCAAACACCCTGTATATTCTTTGTATGTTTCTTGTTCTATGGTAAAATTTATATTTCCATCGTAGTTTGGTTCCATTTTGGCCGACAAGAAAACTTTTTTACGTACCTACGTAATGTAGGGTAAGCTACTTCGCATTCTTTTGCTGCCTTTCGGATGCTTAATCCACCTTGTAGGTGTGCATAAACTGCTCGTGTCATTTGTTCAGCTGTGGTTGTACCCATTTTTCTAGTTGAAAATGTGCGAGGCATTCTGAAACACAAATTTATTTGTAAGTTACTAGGTATTGACAAAATATTAAAGCCATAAAAATAAGATTGTTACACAATGAGCCAGGATGTAATATACAATGAACCACCGGCTCACTCTATAGGACACTACACTGGTTCATTGTATACCAACCCCCTCTTGATGCATTTGAGGTTATGTAGCTTTTAACCAATCAACCCATTCATACTTTAGTTTCACCTTAAAAAAGCTTAATGATAAGGTCTATAATCTCAATATGACACCCATTCTATAATACTAAAAACAAAGAACGTAAAAGAAAATTACTTACGTGATTTTTTATAACTTTCTCGCTGATAAATACCCAAAACTAACGTAGCACGCCCGTCCTTTGCCGAGACTCGCCGACGACTGAGCACGGCAGCACCGTTGTCAAAGCGCGTCCCTACATGTAAATTGCACGATCTGGCAACGTCGTAATTTCGAGTTGGGTGGGGTGGCTAACTGTATAACACTGGTTCATTGATTAACACCTAACCCTATGCTTCTCTTTTATATTTCTGTTTTTACATAATTAAAAATACTATATATATATATATATATATATATATATATATATATATATATATATATACTGATGACTACCTAGATTTATGTAAAAAAATAATTTACTTCCATTGACTATAAGAAGAGAAATAGCTGATACTACATACTTACTCAAGATTGCATCCAACTCAGTTGATTGTCCTGAATTATTAAGTAAAATAAGCCTCAACACTCCTACTAAGCCTATTCGTTTGAATCCCCTATTAAATGTCCCATCAGTTAACAGTAATTAAAGGCAAAACTCTTACCTGTTGAGAGCCAGTAATAAGTTTAACATACACAGTAAACGCTTTGATCTAGATCTATTCTGTACAAGTATCGGATCGGCTAGACAGCTGATGAGCAGAGAGTTCTTTGAATAATCTTGGTTACTTAACATCATCACATACCTCATATTATTGTTTTTGTATATTGTTAAAGGTATAACATTATATATCAATTAATTAATTACATTATATTTTGTTTTGGTTTGTATAGTTCACATTATGTTTCCAGGCGAAGTTCACATTGTAATCCATTATGTTTATATCCGTGAGGACCTGTAATTGGCCCTTTGTTTCTATTTTGTAACTATAACATATTAAATGGCTGTTGGTCTTCCTGATAATAAATAAATAAATAATTTTAGTTAAGTGGAATCAAAAATGAAAAAAAGGCGCTGGTCTTCGAATCACAGTGTACGCTATCTACATCGAGGACAAGAGGCTTCAAATTTAAATTGTACACTCTTTTATATTAATAAATGAATTTTTATGTTTATTATGTTATGTTTTATTGCTATATAGAATAGAATAGAATAGACTTTATTTATGGCAAAACACATACAAAAACATTTCGTAGTAACGCATAAATCCAAACAATAATCACAAAAAACAATAAAATAAATGATTTTTGCAGCCTTCTGCCACAAATCGGCTCCAACTCAACATAGTGCTGATCGTAAACAACCAGCGTTGGTCTTCCGTTGAGGCCGGTAGGTGACGTCACGCATGGTTACACATAGTACTTACTATTATATATACAAGAAACAATTTGCAAAACACACCTAGTAGAAGAAGTTAAATTATAATGAAAGATTTAACAGAAATAATAGAATAAAATATACAGTGATATAATAAGTGTAATAATTGTTCAAGGTGAGAACTAAAATTATTTTAGACAACGCTTGTGTCATTTTTTTGAGTTTCCTGGCTTTTTTGATGGATGTTGAGAATGTTTTTTAATTGATATTTAAAACTATGTAAACATATCACACAAATATAAACATAAACATAAACATATATTTATTTCCTCCTCACAAAAGGTTGGTAAAAACAATTTAAAATAATTAGCGAAGAGTGACAAAATAAAACCTAACTATGTGAGGGGGCTGGTGCCCGAAGTAGGTTTAAAAAAAATAAAAAAACACAAATATAAATATGAAAGTTTTGATGGATGGACTCATCACTCAAAAACGGCTGTATGGATTTGGATGAAACTTGAAGTGAGGTTTCTACCGGGTTTAACACATAGGCTACTTTTATTCCGATTCAACGGGTAGTTCCCGAGGGATCGTGATGACCTTATTTCACGCGTACGATGTTGTCGGTATCATGAGAACGCAGCACTTGACAAAGTTTGAGCAAGATAGTAGAAGTACGTAAAATCACTCAGATAGATATATAACCGGACAGATATATACATACAGACAAATATATCATAAGTTTATTATATACTAGCGTCTGCCCGCGGCTTCGTTCACGTAGTAGACTTGGCCTTCTGCCTCGCCGTAACCTCCCGTCTTTTCTATTTTTATTTATTTAAGAACCTACTAAGGAGTATAAGGGAAACATTAAAAAAAAAGATGAATGAAATCGGTAAAACTGTTTTTAAGTTATAGCGTGACCAGGACAAATAGGGGTTCATTTTTATACATATACTAGAGACTGCACATTTTTAACCGACTTCAAAAAAGGAGGAGGTTTTATGTTCGTGTGTATGTATTTTTTTTATTTGTATGTTACTCGATTTCTCCCCCATTTGTGGACCGATTCTCAAAATTCTGTTTTTGTTTGGTAGAGTATACTCGTACTTCCGAGGATGAGTTGGAATGGAATTTAAATGGTGGTCACCATTTAAATTTCATCAAATTCGGTCAAGCGGTTTTTGTGTTACACTTACACCGCAAAAACTGAAAAGTGTTAATTTATCTTGATGATATCATTATTGACAATCGATCCCGTAAGTAGCAGGGTTACTAAAAATGGTGAAAAAAAATGTTAATCAAAAATGGAACTTCAATACCAAAATATGTGAAATAACTTGTCGAAGTCGGTACCATGCGTACAACATTGTGATAATAGGTACCTACTTTTGAACTATCATGGTACAGATTTCAACAAGTTATTTCACACTTTTTGGTGTGGAAGTCGGTTTTATAGACATTCATGATAGGAATTTTGCTACAAAGGCTAAAAGCGTTCTAGATGACTCGCTCATGTGGGAAAGCTTGTAATAGTAGTAAATGAGTTTGAAGTAAATCAATAAAAGATGACATCGTCGTTTAGAATCGATTGAATCAACGCTGTAAGTAAGCTGGTATAGGTATATGCGTGTGGTGTGTATGTCACAATTCAGCCGTGCGATTCTCTAATGATTCGTCGACGAGCTCATCGATGTCAAATACTTTATGAGATATCGCCCTTGTACATAAGGTTGCTTTTCCAACGTTTCTTGCCATCTCGTTATTTGTTTCACGGATACTGTGAAACAATGTTTGCTCTTAGAGAATCGCACTGCAGATCAGTAATAGTTTTTATAATTGATAAAAATATTGGTATGTTATTTTTATTCCAGAATAGTTATAATCTTTATTTAGGGTATCCATAAACTATGGAAGGCGCTGTGATACATACATTTTCAACACTAAATATCATAGAATTTATAATGATGTGTAACATAAGAGCAGCATTTAAATCATGGTTTCTGCGAATTTCTTTTATAAAATTTGCTTAAACCATGAAATTAGTGTCGGGACTATATTTATTCCATGTTTTATAACAAGACGGTACGGGTTCGACAGTGTGGCATTCGACCAAAGATCAGAGCCACAAGATTAAGGAGGTACGAGACCCGTCTATGGATAAAAAATCTCTCCAAAACTGTGAAGTTTGGTTTTGCTACCCACTATAGATGTGTCAGTCAAAATCTAAGAAGTAAGTAGGTACTAGGTATCTAACGGCTAACTACAGGAAAGATATCAATTTTGTTATTTCGTTTCATTTCCATACGTCCTAACATCTGAGACTCCATCGAACACTATCATTGAAATAAAGCAGTACAAAGTAATGCTGGTAAGGTAAGGTACTGACTTTGGATAAATAATCCACTCTGGCAAATCAATTACAGAAGGGTGCTCATCGATAACTTTACTTGTGCTAAACGAATTTCCCAGATCAGATCAAATCAAATCGTTTATTAGTAAATACAATACAAATATAAACAAAACTCTACGAAAGTTCTGAAATATACCAGTAAAGCCACATCTAATAAAATAAAATAACTCATATTTTTACAACCTCAATATCAACTATTTGCTACCGAATATTTTATGTACGAACATAAAAATTTCTGTTGATACGAACTAATAACTTTCTGTCAAATTGTATAAAGATTTTATATTAGCACCAGCCAGGTTTCGATGCTGGTGCCCCGTGCTTCGAAGGCAGCTGAGCCGGCGTGGTGGTGCCGACATGTGCGTACCTACTTCCCGCACTAGGGCGTGAGTTTACATAGTTTTTTTATACTCTTTTCCTTGTTATCGTCGAACTAACATAGGGAACATACGAATGCGGATTTATCCCAGTACATTCGGAGACCTCGCTAATCTCAGTCAATAAACGTAACTATGTGAAAAAATCACCTTCCATTTATTCGCGTCAGTTATTCTATAAGAATTTATTCAGCGACAAATATGGGACGCTACCTTGAACAGTCAGGCGTCGCAGCCGATAGTTTAGCTAATAAATGTCACAGTTCATGATACCGTCTCACAAGGCTGAGACGAGTTTCAGAGTTAAGAGGAACAAATAGTAAACAAGTATATTAGGGCGTTTCGATATTATCTATCTTACTACTATCTAATATCACAGCCTTTATATAGATTTTCAGAAGATTAAAGACATAAACATTCTAACTGTTGTCTCTCAGTTTATCTATGAAAATCTAATGTACCTATGTAAAGAAAAACATTAGCAGTTTGGATAAAAGGAGTGATGCTCATTCTATCAACACGCGAAATAAGTACAAGCTATCCGTACATGTAACGCGTCTCCACAGAATAAGTCATTCTTTTATGGGATAATGTATACGATTCTATAATAAAGTTCCCAATGTTATCCGAGATTTGCCTATTAATAAGTTTAAAATTACTATTAAAACTTAACTCTGTCAAAAAGGTATTACAAAATTTCGGATTACTTGGAGGATAAAACAGCTTGGGACTGATCACTCCAGGATCTATCTACTCGTGTACTAAGATGTCAAAGTGTAGTGTGTCTTGCCCTACTGATACCATTATTATGTTCTCTTTTGTAAGGCAACACACTGGAGCTAATATGTGTAGTATCTAAGTAAAAACATTGTAATAACATCTATATAAAAATAATGGCCCCTAGTTTCTTGCCGCTTCTTCTCGGTAGGCTCTATATATTTTGGAAAGCGGCGGTAGTCTTTAAAGTACATTATAATGAAACATTGACGTTCATAAGTGCGTCTTTGATGCCTAAATTGAATAAATGATTTTGACTTTGACTTATATATTTTTACACTGTGCTTATATTATTTTACGATACCTTTTACCGGCTACCTACCGAATGTTTGGATGGATGGAAGCTTGTTACTCATTGATTCGGGTAAAATTTGGTACGTAGATAGATATGAGGCGCTGGAATAACAATAGGATACTTTTCATCATCATCCATCACCACGCGAGGGAATACAGCTCTTTGACATCAAGGTAATTAATGTGGTATCTCATGTCAGTTATAGATCCTGTTAGACCTTTGGAAGGTTCACTGTAAGCAGTACTTTTACATCACGGACTCTATATTGAATACTAGCTGCTCGCTGCGGTTTCACACGCGTGGTGATGGATGATAATGATGATGAATCAAAATATATAGCTTCAGTTACTCAAGGATAATGTAGCATTCTAGTTGGTTCTTTTTATTGCTCATTATCAACTTAAACGTGCATAGAGATTGTTTGGAGGTAGACCTGAAGAAAACAGTCGCAGATCGACCACAATTGAGTGCACTCGTTGCACACGCATCGCCGCGCCGCATCCCTTATATTTAAAAACCTAACAATCGGAAGTAAATGTGATCCGTGTGAGGAACTATCACAAACATCTACGTTGAGGAACTGTTGAAGTGATCATCCAAAATACATATACTTTTGTGTCGGTGGAACTATTCACGTGTGTAGGGTTCGCGACCGCGTCCCTTTCAGGAACATCTACCATTCAGCCTTGGCTGGCTGTGACCTGAGAAGAGAAATATCTCTATGTAAGTACTAGCATAATGAGCTTTAATTGTACTAGCCCCCCTGGTCATTTGTGAGATATCTTCCTGCTTAGGTACCCTTGAATTACAACCTCAAATTCGCAAAACTTCGAACCAGCGCCTTTTCCCGCGCGGTGGGATTCTTAATTTTGAGGATATTTTTTCTACTGAAAAAACCCACCACTAGTGGTGAAGAATTTTTGAAATCGGTTGGGATTTTTTGAGTTTATTCGTTAATACAAAATACAAATATTTCCTCTTTATCTACGACTTCCAAAAAGGAGGAGGTACTCAATTCGACTGTATGTTTTTTTTCTATGTTTGTTACTTCATAACTTTCGATAGGGTGAACCGATTCTCAAAATTCTTTTTCTTTGTTTTTGTTTTCAATTTTCTTTTTTGTTTGATAGCCGGTGGTTCCCGTGTGGTCCCAATTAAATTTCATCAAATTCGGTCATGTGCTTTTTGAGTTACACTCCAATAACTGAATAGAATGCAAGTCAGTATTAAATTTTTCAAATTGCACTTGTTATATTAGTATGGACAACGATATTACAGTTTACACCCGAGCGAAGCAAATAGAATCCTACTGCCACGAATGTCCCCAAATAGCATTGCGGTTCACTATTGAGTCGCATAAAATTGAATGCAAAAATTTGCATTGCATCAGTTTGGGACGCTACATGTGTGGACACACTAGCGCGGTCTCATCTCCTTTGGACAATTGAACAGGCTGGCGTTGTCGCGATAAAGGGAAAGGCCTCAAATGTCATAAATATTTGTCGTATGCCTTATGGGATTGCGACCCTTGCAGGACGTCCGCTCACTACTTGTGTTGGAATCTGACCAACGCTTAGTTAAAGGGACGGGTGACCGGAATACTGCCATCCAGCGTGGGAATCGCTAAGAGACAATCATACTCTTTCGTATCGGACGGAATAAGTATTTCAACTAAATCGCAAAGGAACCTACATCCTCTGGACTTGGACAAGATGATGTCTTCCTAATAACCGATGAATTTCTAGCGCAATCAATGTCTATAATCGAATGGTTGGTATAGTAATTGTGGTACATACATGCCACTGTCGTATAAACGGAATAGTACATTGTTCACCGAGAGGAGAAAGTGACCGATTACCGTCGAGGGTGTCGTTTGAAGCCCGAGCCGTAGGCGAGGGCTTTAAAACACCCGAGATCGGGAATCGCACTTTCTCTCGAGTGATACATAGTGCTTTATACTACACCTACGAGGAAAATAAAAAACTAAATCTTTACTAATTGAAATTTATATTGAAATTGTTGCAGTTAGTGAAGCTTAATGTAACACTTTTTCCATTAATGTTTGTTTGAGATGTTTGCGATAATGTAGGAGGAATAACTGGCTGTGCTGTTGGCACTGCGCTCGTAGAAGGCTGTGGTGCCAAAGGGGCAACTGGCTGCTGAGGGGCATCTGGCATCGCCGCGCTCGTTGATGGTTGAGGAGATGAGTCTTGATGCACATTAATCGATCCCGATATTTGGTTATTTATTCGTGTTTTGTTTTCTACGGAATTCTCTATGTAGCTTTCTGCAACAGCGGACGATTTCCAACCACCGTGACGTTTTATTGTGGTTAAATCAGCACCAGTATTGGCAAGAATAGTCGCTGAAGTTCTGCGAAAGCAGTGGCCAGTGTATTCGAGTGGATTGAGTAAATTAAGGTACGAAGCTATTTCTCTTGGCACAGTACTTATTTTGTTTTTCCCAATTACTTGTTTCGTACATTTTTTTGTTTTTATATTGTAGTAAAAACCGATTGGTTTTGGGGTCACTGGGCCGAATTTCGTTATATTTCTTCACTACATCTCATAAAATAAGCCCGATATAACAAATGATCGCTGAATTTTGGTTTTTGTGTTAGGAATGTTGGCGATTATTCCATTTTCGAGGATTTCGATATCGTCTGTTGTCATATCCACAAGTTCTTGCGAACGACAGGCCCCATTTACTCCTAAAATCAAAATAACCTGTAAACAAAAATATCAAACATGAAAACCTAGTAGATTTCTACTCATAAATAGGTACGTAATAAATTTTAAACCAGTGCATTTTGTTCATAAACTTACCTTCATCAACAAATATTTGTCATCTGGAGCATTCTGCAAAAAGGAATAAACATCCTTTGTAGTAAGCACTTTTGATTTCTTACTACGGAATCCCTCCGACTTTCTTTTCAGAAATGCTGTAAGTTTTTTGTATTCTTGAATATTTATGTCATTTCTTGTCAATATAGTACTTTTCAACATTGAGTACATAGACCATAACGTACTTGGTTTGTATTTTTGCGCTTTTTCACTGAAATAAGCTAGCAAAACAGTTTCAGAAAAAGATGCCGCATTTTTTTCACTTTTCCATTGCAAAAAATCGTCATAAGTTTTATTATATATTTTAATTGATTTCTGTGGTAAAAGGTTATCAATCAGTATTTTTGCTGTTTCCTTCAACTGCGGCGGAGTTAAAAAATCTTCATCATCACTATCACTACTTATCATTTTGATAGTTTTATTTTACTTTTCTACGAAAACTGAATCCTCAAACAACACACAAATTGAAAATGGCGCCAATGGCGTCTGCAATTTTCACATGTTCTTTTTTCAAATTGTTTGACACCATCCAACACACAGCTAGTGGCCAGTGTCATTTTGCGAACTTGGAGATAAAAACTCACTGTAAAAACTTTTTGGCTTTTGATATTTAGGTTACCAGCGCATAGTCTTACCCAAAATTAAAAAAGAAAAACCACGTAAGAAAATGTCGTGTTTTCGTTTTTTTTTTGTTTTTAATTATGGTTATCGTTTATTTTGTTTAATTTTTCTACTTTTGTGTTTTTGTGGTGTTGGCTTGTAGTAGTGATGGATTATTAACCGTTAAATGTTCGTAATGGTGCACGAATGTAGGCAAAGTGACTAGAATCATGAGACGATGGTCTTGGTAATGAAACCACTGCGTTATTAGAACGTAACTTAACAGGACAGTGACTTGACGAAGGACTTATTTGTGTAACTGTGACTTGACTCTGACAACTTGAACAACGAACTATGGAGAGGGCTATGCTCGGGGTTTCTCTACGTAATCGAATCAGAAATGAGGAGATCCGTAGACGAACTAAAGTCACCGACATAGCTCAAAAGATTAACCAGTTAAAGTGGCAGCGGGCAGGCCACATAGCACGCAGAACAGATGGCCGATGGGGCCGGAAGGTTCCGAAGTGGAGACCACGGAACGGCAAGCGCAGCGTAGGTCGTCCACTAGCAAGGTGGACCTGACAAAGGTAGCGGGACGACGTTGGGTGCAGGCCGCTTCCAACCGGTCCTTTTGGAAATTTCTGGGGGAGGCATATGTTCAGCAGTGGACGTTCTATGGCTGAGATGATGATGATGATGACTTAAATAATTATTTCAATTGATGCAACATTATGTATTACATAACTATTTAACTTGACGAATGGCAAATGTACAAACACGTGAGTTCAATTATAAAGTAAACAAAGAAGTATTAAAAACTCAGTTTCAGTGATATTTTGACAGTGTTTTGATAGCAAAATAATTATTTACTGAATTTTTGCTTTAAAACCACTGTATTGATGTTTAGAATGATGTTTAATTGTTACAAGTTTTCAATCTTATTTAAGTGGCAACATTCGCAAGCCGTAGCACGGCCATAGATATAGTCTGATTAATCTATGGGCCATACAAAAGCGAAGCAATTGCAATTGAGAGCAACATATAACAGAATAAAAACATGACGCTGGCAAATGCACATGACGTGCGACGCCATATTCCTCAACGGAGTCGAGTTGAGGACAAATGAAAAAAAAAATATAACAGAATACCGAATTTGACATGAGAAGCAGTACAATCGCAGAAGCGTTGCAGTAGTGTGGCAATTGCTCAGTAGCAAGCTTAGTAGCTTAGAGAATAGCGGCCCCGGAATGTCACAGTAGGTATAATATAAATATATTTAATAAATGTATCTATATATAGAATTTATAGAACAACCATTAAGTTTATAGCAATTATAAAGTTTTATATCGCAGCCGGCTTTCAATTCCAACTCAGTCGGAGGAAATCGAGTAATCTTCTACAAAGGTCACGTTCCGATCAGTTTTATGATTATATTAAAACTAGCTGACCCGCCAGCGGCTACGCTCGCGTGGCCTCGCGGGATACGGTAATTGCAGTTGTTTAATTATCCCACGGGAACTCTTTAATTTACCGGGATCAAAAATATCCTTTATGTTGATCAAGGATATAAGCTACCAGCATACGAAATTTCATTTAAATCGGTCCAGTCGTTTCGGAGATTAGCCCGTACAAACAGACAGACAAACATACAGAGAAACAAACAATTTGAACTTATTTTTCACTCCTTACATCCCCTGACTCGGTTTTTAGCATAGTTTTCATTGTACAAGAATTTGACCTCTACAGTTTATAATATGTAGTAGTTTTACATCCCTCGTTTTACCCCCTTAAGTCATTCCTGACAAATAATAATCAATATTGAAAGCATCACTATTTATTTTAAATTACCTAATCCAGTTATCAATTTTCATCACTGTAACTCCAAAAACACAGAACTTTTGAAAAAAAAATCATACCCCGTTTCACCCCCGTTAGTCATCCGTGTCAATAAATATTGAAATCACCATTTTAAACTGTCCAAATGCTAATTTTCACTACTGTATGTTCGAAAACACAAAACTTTCCATACAAACTTTCACCCCTCCATTTCACCCTCTTAAACCACCACTATCCAAAAAAAATTAAACCTAAATTATTATTTTTTAATGACACAACTATAACTTCAAAAACAAAGGAGTTTCATACAAACGTTTTCACCCCTTTTGACTCCCTTTTTAGGGGTTGAATTTCATAAAATCCCGTCTTAATGAGCACCTACGTTCTAAAAGAACCCGCATACAAAATTTGAAACTCCTAGCACTTGTAGTTTCTGAGATTTCTAGATGAGTGAGTGAGTGAACTTTCGCTTTTATATATTATTAAAATAACTAGTAGCTATATTAAACAATAATCATAACCATAAAACGTATAGGACAAATAACAACAATGAAAAACAGATAAAATCATTTTACTTTTTACCTTTTCTGTATGTGTTTAGAGAAAGCATAATGAAAAAAAAAATAGTTCATCAATATAGTTATCCCCTCATGATTGTGTCAAAGTCATTATAACAATGAAACTTATATTTTGTCTGGAGGTTAGACATTTGATGGAGTATAGAAATTAAAACAATAATTGCAAGTAAATACACGTAATAACAAAATAGAGCTATGAAAAAGAAATAAAAAGAGCATTCGTACTTTTTTCCTTGTCGGCGGTGCTTAGAAAAACTTTTAAGGAAAAAAATACAAAATTTTTGAGACCGGTGCGGAAGGGATTAAGAAGCTAAATCGTCACCATCGTCCAATGAACCCGGTTTAATAGGACAGATACCGACTACAAGGTTGTTTTTGAGGGAGCCACATCTGTTTCACTTAGCGAAAAATGTGTCGGGGAAATAACAAGAAATAACGCTGTATTTCTTTTTCAGTTAGCTCAACTCAATCTTTGTAAATGTTAGTGACTTAGAAAAGGAAAATATATCTGACAGGTCATTGGACGTGAGCCTTCTTATTTACTTTTAATGAGACTTGTGAAAAGCCTCGTATTTTTGTAATAAATGCCGCAATATACTCGTCATACCCAGCCAAAAAGCTGCTGCAACATAGAGCAACATTGTTGAAGTATGGGTAAGGTCTGCATATGAAATGCACTGGGTAATAGTAGATTATGCACCGACGGAGTAAAGCAGTGTCTTACGTCATTGGCGGTATATTGAACCCTGAGTGTAACGGGGACTCTAGATTTAATCCCTGAGCGCAGCGAGGGGATCAAGATTTAATTCCCGAGTGAAGCGAGGGAGTTATGTAGAGTCCTAAGTGAAGCGAGGGGTTAAAGCCGCCCAAGACGAAGACAGGGTTTATCCTCGAGGTGCATACTCTACTTTTCATACCTACTGCAAGACAATAAAAACTCAAAGCTTTAAAATATCAGTTATTTAGTTAAAAGTAAAATACATTAATAGTTAATATTCAAATTGGACTTATTTTGTACAGTTATGGAGAGACAGAGTAATAGTTTTGAAAGGAACATTTTATAGAATGTTCTCTGGTTTAGACTTTCGCGGTTGTTAACTAAGGAATAATTAGTACTCACGGGATGTAAACCACGATTTAGTTGCTTTTGGAGCTCCCGATATTTCAGTCACAGTTACATGCACCATGTTTAAAATCATAACATTTTATGGAAGTTATTAAATAACACCAAACACCGTGTTTTGTTCCAAATTCATTACAATCGCGCCTTTTTTTCTTTTTTTTCTGTATACTTTTTTTGAAGGCCGGTTCCATTTTTGACTAAACTCTCTTCACAAGCCAATTTGTACTAAGACTTTTCCTGCAACTAACGTTCCAATTCCAAATCACTTTACACACATGGGAGTTTCATACAGCATTACACCCCCGGGGATGTAATGCTGTGCTTTACATCGAGATTGCGTGATATGTAATTGGACATTTTCGAGCTGGTGGGATGAAAAGGATATTAGATCGAGAGGGCACCGCACTAAAATGTACTTGAGAAAATATACGTGTTTCTAAGTGGATAAAAAATACTCTGGAAAAAATAATTATTAATAAATATATAATAAATTTAAAAAATATTTCTGTGTAACAAGTGTAGATTCAATAACGTGAATTATAATACGCACTAAAAATGTATAAATGTCACCGTAGTACATGATGACTGAGAAAACAAAAGAAGGAAGAATCAGAGAAAAATCATCTTCCTTATGTAACATAAAAGTATGTAGAGAAATTACTTTTGCGCTTTTTTTCGTTTTGTTGCAAATTACGAGTAGTAGTCACTAGTTAGGATATGTTTACGGGATCACAATTTAAGTATTTGTATATATTTATTTAAACAATTAATCATTTTATTTTCTATACTTATTTACTTTACACTTACAAAATATTTTATATATTATTTTATTTTCTTTTATTTTATTTAAATATGTTTGGCTATATATACTTTTTATAACTTAATTATTAATATAAGTCACGAAATAAAAATACGTTTGTTTACTAATGAATGAAGAGGTGAGTTAGTCGTTCACTTGATAGTGACGCCAACCCTGCTCAATACAGTTAAAGTGCGGCCAGATTTTAAAATTCCAAATTCAAGGTTTTGTGCGGAAATCCACTGTGCTCGTCACCGCGAGACTTAACTATTAAGGAATATAATATACTAGCTGCGCCCCGCGGTTTCACCCGCGTGGTGATGGATGATGATGATGATGATGATGAAAAGTATCCTATGTGTTAATCCAGCGCCTCATCTACCCCCATACCAAATTTCATCAACATTAGCCCCCCCGTTTGTGCGTGAAAGAGTAACAAACATCCATACATCCATACATACAAACTTTCACGTTTATAATATTAATAGGATTATGGGGCCCAATTGCCCAGTATTGGCTTATTACATTTATTATGTTACTGTTAGCCATTCGATCAGTTACTGAACTTAACAGAATAACAATGGATACTTTTAATAGTTAACGATAAATACATATTAATGTAGTATTGGCTACCAGTTCCAGGAATTAATTTATCCTAAATTATGCGGTGCCGACAAAATATTACAATTATTATAAGTACAATATGAAAAATTTAATACCAACTTCCATTCTATTCAGTTATTGGAGTGTATCATAAAAACTACTGGACCGAATTTGATGTAATTTAAATGGGACCACACGGGAAGCACCAGCTTTCAAACAAAAAATATTTGTGAATCGGTTCCCCAGTCAAAAGTTATGAAGTAACAAACATTAAAAAACACATACCGTCGAATTGAGTACCTCCTTCTTTTTTTGGCAGTCGGTAGA
This sequence comes from Selenia dentaria, assembly GCA_917880725.1. Taxonomy (NCBI): domain Eukaryota; kingdom Metazoa; phylum Arthropoda; class Insecta; order Lepidoptera; family Geometridae; genus Selenia; species Selenia dentaria. The sequence continues at coordinate 24,701,688 of OU862893.1, forward strand.
TAACAGAGACCGTAGCACAAAGAATTTACGAAAAAGTAATCGTATCGTAAGCGTTAACGCGTCAAGCTTCGGTGTACAAACTATGAGTTATCTGTGTCACAGTTGCCCTAGATTATGATTAATGACAGTTTGTACTGTTTCACGTGAACGATACGTGACGTTACACTTACGCACTTATTCATGCTAGGAAAGCTATTCTGGTAAACAGTGAAAAAATGCCAGAAAGTCTCATGTCACGCATATCTACAATTTTTTTATCAATAAATGGAACCGACTTCCACACCAAAAAATGTAAAATGACTTGTTTAACTCAGTACCATGATAGTTCAAAAGTAGGTACTTATTGTCACAATATTGTGCGCTTGGTGACGACTTCAACAAGTTTTTTCACACTTTTTGGCGTTGAAGTCAGTTCCATTTATTGTCAAAATTTTTTTTTTTAATTTTTATTGACCCAGTGACTTACGGGATCGATTGTAAATCATGATATCATCAAGATAGGCGTAACACTTTTCAGTTTTTGGGGTGTAACTCATAAACCGCTTGACCGAATTTGATGAAATTTAAATGGGTGGTCCAATTTAAATTTCATCAAGTTCCTCGGAAGTATATACACCAAAACCAAACAAAAAAAGGATTTGGAGGATCGGTCCACAAATGGGGAGAAATCGGCTAACATACACAAAAAATACATACAATCGAACATATAGCCTCCTAATGTTTTTAAGTCCGTTAATAGTACATTGTTCACCGAGAGGAGAAAGTGACCGATTACCGTCGAGGGTGTCGTTTGAAGCCCGAGCCGTAGGCGAGGGCTTTAAATCACCCGAGATCGAGAATCGCACTTTCTCTCGAGTGATACATAGTGCTTTATACTACACCTACGAGGAAAATAAAAAACTAAATCTTTACTAATTGAAATGTATATTGAAATTGTTGCAGTTAGTGAAGCTTAATGTAACACTTTTTCCATTAATGTTTGTTTGAGATGTTTGCGATAATGTAGGAGGAATAACTGGCTGTGCTGTTGGCACCGCGCTCGTAGAAGGCTGTGGTGCCAAAGGGGCAACTGGCTGCTGAGGGGCATCTGGCATCGCCGCGCTCGTTGATGGTTGAGGAGATGAGTCTTGATGCACATTAATCGATCCCGATATTTGGTTATTTATTCGTGTTTTGTTTTCTACGGAATTCTCTATGTAGCTTTCTGCAACAGCGGACGATTTCCAACCACCGTGACGTTTTATTGTGGTTAAATCAGCACCAGTATTGGCAAGAATAGTCGCTGAAGTTCTGCGAAAGCAGTGGCCAGTGTATTCTAGTGGATTGAGTAAATTAAGGTACGAAGCTATTTCTCTTGGCACAGTACTTATTTTGTTTTTCCCAATTACTTGTTTCGTACATTTTTTGTTTTTATATTGTAGTAAAAACCGATTGGTTTTGGGGTCACTGGGGCGAATTTCGTTATATTTCTTCACTATCTCATAAAATAAGCCCGATATAACAAATGATTGCTGAATTTTGGTTTTTGTGTTAGGAATATTGACGATTATTCCATTTTCGAGGATTTCGATATGGTCTGTTGTCATATCCACAAGTTCTTGCGAACGACAGGCCCCATTTACTCCTAAAATCAAAATAACCTGTAAACAAAAATATCAAACATGAAAACCTAGTAGATTTCTACTCATAAATAGGTACGTAATAAATTTTAAACCAGTGCATTTTGTTCATAAACTTACCTTCATCAACAAATATTTGTCATCTGGAGCATTCTGCAAAAAGGAATAAACATCCTTTGTAGTAAGCACTTTTGATTTCTTACTACGGAATCCCTCCGACTTTCTTTTCAGAAATGCTGTAAGTTTTTTGTATTCTTGAATATTTATGTCGTTTCTTGTCAATATAGTACTTTTCAACATTGAGTACATAGACCATAACGTACTTGGTTTGTATTTTTGCGCTTTTTCACTGAAATAAGCTAGCAAAACAGTTTCAGAAAAAGATGCCGCATTTTTTTCACTTTTCCATTGCAAAATATCATCATAAGTTTTATTATATTTTTTAATTGATTTCTGTGGTAAAAGGTTATCAATCAGTCTTTTTGCTGTTTCCTTCAACTCCGGCGGAGTTAAAAAATCTTCATCATCACTATCACTACTTATCATTTTGATAGTTTTATTTTACTTTTCTACGAAAACTGAATCCTCAAACAACACACAAATTGAAAATGGCGCCAATGGCGTCTGCAATTTTCACATGTTCTTTTTTCAAATTGTTTGACACCATCCAACACACAGCTAGTGGCCAGTGTCATTTTGCGAACTTGGAGATAAAAACTCACTGTAAAAACTTTTTGGCTTTTGATATTTAGGTTACCAGCGCATAGTCTTACCCAAAATTAAAAAAGAAAAACCACGTAAGAAATGGATATTCATACACTTTTCTCTCCCGCTCAGATGCGTTTTCTCGCCGCATATTTGTTCGATATGCAATGACGTACTTTCTACCGTAAATTTGATAAAGTATTAACGGTACTTTCCGAGCAGGTGTAGTATAAAAATAATAAAACTGCGATTCTGTGTTAATACTTTTTATAATGAGAATACGTTGTGATCAAATTTGATTAGTTTCGTGTTATTCTCGACGATCGGGCAACACAGATGGACACAGATCACACACAGATCTTTAAAATCAAGAAATAAAGAAATGTAATTTTAACCATATCGATATAAAACTAAATAAACAACAGCTATTAAGAGCTTGTCTAGTTTATAGCGCAGAAACAATTGAAGACGCTTCAAATCATTCCACAAAATAAAAGTTTTGAGGAAAATAACATGATTTGTAACCTTACCTTCAGCACCCGAGTAAAACATTCTTCTTATACCATTATTGCTACCATATCATTATTATTGATCTATGTAATAACTATGGTAAGAACGATCATAGTAGGCTGTAACTTGTAAACGAAGAATATCGACATCGTAGGCCTTGGACTAGTTTCTAGTTTAGACTAGTTTTCTTCTCTGAAAGTATTGCATTGTCCCAATTGAATAGCAAAATAAGTTACATATATGATTCTACGAGTATTTAATATCAACGTTCGTTTTTATAGATGTTATAGTTAATAAACATGTAATTATCTATTACATATAATATTAATACAAGTACCTACAATTTGAAAATGTTAATACCGACTTCTATTCTATTCAGTTATTAGAGTGTGACTCAAAAATCACTGGACCGAATTTGATGAATTTAAATGGGACTACACGGAAAGCACCAGCTTAAATAATTTTTAGAATCGGTTCCTCCTATCGTGAGTTATGAGGTAACAAAAAAAATATGCAGTCGAATTGAGTACATCCTCCTTTTTGGAAGTCGGTAGAAAATGTAACGAATCGCTGTCTGTACATGGAAGATATATCAGAAAAAATATTATTGCGAATTTGATAAACGAAAATAGAATAAAATACAAATGATTGTTAGAATTTATGTATGTATATGTGTTTGCGCCTTTGTGCACGCTAATCTTAGAAACGGAGTATCCAATTTAGATGTGGTATTCAGTAAAATATTGTGATAAGCTTCCCTTAACATTTAGTGTGTTTTTCATGTCAATCGGTTCGTAAATAAAAAAAGTTATTGAAATTTAAAGAATAACTCTCTCGCCACAACCAAGCGAGCGAAGCCGCTGGCGGGTCAACTAGTAGATAGTAAACATATTATTATATCTATTATGTGCATAGGACTGCCCTGAATATAGCTAAACATTCTTTGACTATCTGGTTGATAAACTTTTGTGGGAAGTGCACTTACGTGACCTCTGACCCCTGGTGTCCCAATTTCATAATCGCACGCGATCAGAGCGTTTTTCAATATTATACAACAACAAGATAGATTGACTTGATAATACTAGTAGTGCAATAATATAAATACGTAAGTATGTGCATAGTTTGGTCGTAACGACTGAACGGATTTTGATCGAATACCCTATATTTATAGGTTTTGTTTTTTAATTTATAAGGAAACTGTATAAACGGGGCCCACCTGATGTTAAGTGGGTACCTCTGGCGACAACAGATTTCCTCACAAGTGACGAACTGCACTACGCCCTTAACCCAGAGACATTAAGTTGTTAAGTCTCATGTGGCCTGTAATTTCACCGGCACCCATACCTTCAAACCAAAACACAGTATTGTGAACATTACTGCTTCACGGTAGCAAAAAGGTGTGGTGGCTGTACTGCCCCGGAAGAACTCACTCACAAACATAACAAAACGTTACTCGTACGTGGCAAGCTACGAAGAAATAATATCAGGAAGAGTCACTGCCTTAAAAAAGTGACCCAATAAAAGTCGTGCTAAATCAATAACATCGTTCACGCCGCTATGACTCAGCTGTCATAGTAGACGTTGCAGCACGCGCGTGGACCAATGCTTTCCTTCTGAAATTTAAACCAATCACCGAACATGTCTATATTGTCTATGTGTAACCTCGGAAGTAATTCGTATTTGGAATCATACGTCGTTTTGGTTTGAAGAACCACTTTTTGTGTGGAATTTTTTCTGAGTTATGCTTCCTGACATTATTTCTTCGTAGGTGGTAAGTAAGTAAGTAAGTATGAAATGCTTTTAATGCCGTTAAATACAAGTACTTCATAGAAGTACACACTTGCCCTAAAACAGGCTCTCTATATATTCGCCTCATGTTTTACTTGTGGAGTAAATAATCTTACCCGAATGCAATATCACGGCTTATTAAAATAATATCAAAGTTGAAGCACCGCTTGAGGTGGATCAGCAAAGCGGTACTTTAAAATGTAAATCTGGAAAGCACAATCTGGCCCACCTGCCAGTTTCCTGTCGTAAGCCATACCTACTTTATGCCTAGAAAGGTTGTGACTCGAACTCAGGTATTTAGCATAAACCTTTCTAGATTAAACTTTGTCACAGTTTAAATATTTAAGGACGTTATCTTTTACTTCCTATAGTTTAAACGTAACTAAATAACATTGTTCGGGCTGCCGGCGGGAACCAAGCTGTTTTTTTTAAATATTATTAGAAGATATGGTGCAGGCACGAGGACCACTGAAGTCACTCAACACCTAGAACCCCTACAAATGCGTAGTACTATAGCTTCTCTAAACGTTTTTTGCCGGTTGTGTCATGGCGAATGTTCTGAAGAGCTTTTTAATCTTATTCCTTCCTCACCATTTCGATCCCGAACTACTCGTTCCGGCCTAGCATTGCATGCATATACTATTCAATACTACTTACCGCGAACAACCTTACACCAAAAAAATTGGCAGATCCTACTTCTGTCGTGTAAGTAAATTGTGGTATGCTTTGCCGGCGTACGTATTTCCTTACAGCTATGACCCTGAGTCTTTCAAGCGGGGCGTGAAAAAGCAACTCTCAGATCATCATAGGGGTGGCGATTAGTGCAGCTTACGGCTGCACTAATTGTGAATCATTGAAAAACCTGGTATTAAGTGGTAACACCTGCCTAGAACAGATGCATTAACTGCAGTGCGCCCGTAGCCCTGATACATTAAGTCAGTAAATCTCATGAACCTAAATAGGTAGGTATGGTGGCAGTAATTCTCTGGACGAACTCATTCACATAAAGTTCTACAGCAGTATAGTATATCTATAATATTATATAGCATATAATTATTATAGGTATAGGTACTACTACTAAGTATATAGGTATAGGTATATTATAGGTATTATAGCACTAACGCCTGCTTAGCGATACCAAACATTGCAATTTCCGCATTTTTGCATTGCAAATCCGTCGTCTGTCCCCATACGACTATTAATCCTTCCTATACCGTAATAATTAAAACAAAAGATTTATCAATGAAATTGACGTATATTTACGTCTCTGGGACGCAAAGGGATAAAACCAGATAGATAAAACGGCTTGGGACTGATCACTCCAAGATCTATCTACTCGTGCCACTAAGATGTCAAAGTGTAGCGTGTCTTGCCCTACTGATACCATTATTATGTTCTCTTTTGTAAGGCAACACACTGGAGCTAATATTTGTAGTACCAAGTAAAAACATTGTAAAAACATCTATATAAAAAGAATGGCCCCGAGTTTCTTGCCGCTTCTTCTCGGTAGGCTCTATATATTTTGAAACGCGGCGGTAGTCTTTAAAGTACATTTTAATGAAATGAAAATTGACGTTCATAAGTGCGTCTTTGATGCCTAAATTGAATAAATGATTTTGACTTTGACTTGACTTTGCCTTTAAGATAGTTAAAATTCGATACTCGGTGGCCTAGTGGTCATGGAGTCTGACACGGATTGTCAAAAGACGGGGGTCCGAATCCCGTCCAAGGATGGAATTTTTCTCTCTAAAATGGCATTAGTATACCTATACGTCAACGTATAGAGGAAACCTTTGCGTCAACGGTATGATTACGTGCTCGGCTCACTGTGTAGTACTGGTTTATTTCTACTATGTCATTGTTAGCATTGCAAAAAGTAGGAAAAAATAAAAGGCAGATTAGATCAAGAAATGGGGCAAGGATCCTTGCTTCGCTTCCGTATACCTTCAATATGAATTGTTTTAATAAAAAATCTATTTCACCAGCCGTTTGGGATTCTACTCTAAGACTGTAAAAGTCAAGAGCATAGGTATCTTCTAGGCAAACGTGCTACAACACTGACGCATAACCACTTAAGATAAAGTAAGACAGTGGTCAAACGTTAGATTAATATGCATGAAAAATACCAGTTCACGTTTCTTTACATGAAATAGCACGAAAAGCACACAATATGTTCTCGTTTAATATCCCTTGCTTTGTCGTAGAATTTGTTACGGCGCTACGGCGTAGAGCGTACATTTGTAGACTTCTGCTACGATATAGCCATAGTCGTAGCATATTAACAGCAGCCAATTTCTGCCGTGCGATTCTGTAATGATTCATCGTTGCGCTCGTCGACGAGCTCACCGATGTCAAATACTTTATGAAATATCGCTCTTGTTTATAAGGTTGTTTTCCTACGTTTCTTGTCATCTCGTCATTTGTTTCACGGATGTTGTCAAAGATGCAACGATGTTTTCTCTTAGAGAAAAGCCACACGGCCGTGCGATTGAAAAACTACCTTGTCAACAAGGGCGATATCTCTTATTTCATCGGTGATCTCGTCGACGATCGCAACGACGAAGAATTCCTTAGAGAATTGCGCGGCTGTTTGCATACGAAACCACTGAAGCAAGCTACGGTCTGCCATTTGAAGTTACCAGTTCATTCAGATGCTGCATATAAACAGTAATTAGTGAGTTTGTACATATTACTGAACTTAGCTCAAACGGAATTGTAGACGAGAAGCTAGTGGCCGTAAGGGGTATGGCATTTCGTGCAAAGTCTATTAAAAAACCGTTGACTAAATAAGGGGTGCCGTACCAAACGCGTGAATAACTTATTTTTGCTTTTTTTCTATCATAAAATATGTGGTAACACTTACACAAAGATAAACCGTGATGATTCTAGCAAAAACTACACACCTTGGGTGTATTGTCTTTGATTATAGTGAAATCTACAAATTATAAAAATAAATGGCCAAAATTGGGATTGCGCCAAAGTCAAAATCTTTATTGCACATTATGTTCAGGTTATTTACATATTATATTTACATACGCCAGTGATAATGCAAAGACAGAATATATAGCGTGGTGGTACGAAAGTACAGAATCTTCAATGCGTGACCCTGAACCGTATTTGGCAGATTTTATTCTTATTTTGTCGCACCGTGCCTTCTTATACATAAATATAAATTAATTAAGACTTGCATTATGTGTAATATGTATATGGTAAACTTTTGTTTCATGATTTAGGCATTTCTGTTGGTTTGTGTTTGATTAAAACTTCACTTGATGTTAAGTAAAAATGAGGGTTATAATATAGCGTCCGAATATAATAACCCAAAATGGACCTGTCGGTGCCAATTCCACTAATTAAATTGCAATCGAACCGTAGCTGAACGGCGACTTTTATGAGTTTTCTTATTCTGCTAACTAAAAACAGACCAGCAGCAGTTACGTTTCTATTGACGCCAGCGATCGATCAAAACTTTATGTTCTGCTAACTCGATAGATCATGAACGCGTTGTTAACTCAAATTCGTATATAGTAGTGTCAATTATATATTTATTAATCTGTCCGAATCAGCAAGCCTCATTAAAGGCAAGTTTCATTCATAAATCTATTGTTATTTTTTGTCCTGATGCGGACGGGTTAAAAAGTAGCGTTTATGTTATGTTTATGTGACGCTACAATCAAACTTGTCTATAGAAGTAGTAGAATGGCTTTTTGCCAAAATATCGAACGACAACCGAAGTTGAACTGCAGTTGCAGCGGGATACGAGTAGGTTGTTGAACGTTGTGAAATAACAGAATTGACATCCTGTTTCCCCACAGTTCACAGTTTTGTTTGTCTCAAGTTTGTAAACATAATCTCTCTTAATACTTCAACTCAAATCAAGTTTTATTAATTTAAGGAAGATAAGCGATCAGAAAATATTCCAACTAGTTGACTAAACCGCGGATAAGTAATCCAGTCCCGTATAATGATTTAAAAGGCGTAATAGACGACGTATTATACGCCAGGGACTATAAAATTTGATAGTACATTTCGCCTTGAATTTGTTCTTGACCCGGTTGTTCACGGCGCCCTTATCTGACCTGATAGTAATCCATTACCTCTCACAGTGCGCCCGTGATTTGCATCAGGTTAGTGTAAACTTCATCATCATCATGAAGTGGTACCCAAGAGTGTAAACATATCCTAAGTTATAAACAAGGAAAGCAACTGATATACTTTCGCGTTCGAAGTGTTCGAACACTTTTACTCCATTATATACACATGCAAATCGTATGCAAGAGGCCAGGAAGACTTACTTGGCATGTTGTATAAAAGAGTCTTGGTTGCTACTACCGGAGAGTCAAATGCCTCAAATCAGTAGACGGTAAAAAGTAATCTTATAAATTGTAAAGGGAAGTAGCAAGAAAAATGATTGTTCGAATGAGAATCAAAAATCAAAGTATATTAAACCATATCTAAGATAAGATAAGAGTTCTGGTTGGATCTGTAACTGTTATAGAAAAGCGTAGTGCTTAAAAACTTTGAATCGCTCGGATCTTGACTTGGCGATCTTAATCGATCGACAACTGAAGCAACCCTTGCTGCCGTCAGGAGTTGTATGGGTGTGTTCGTGTGGGAGGAGTGTAGTGCTTCGGAGGGCACGTTAAGCCGTCGGTCCCGGTTGTTTGCCTTCGGGCAAAAGTCATAAGGCTATGTCGAAGACCTTGGGCTGCCTGAAGTCTTCGACATGAGTTGGCCACTAGCCTATTCACCAAGCCACACTGGGCTCGCGTGATGGATTATCGCATACTCCTTTCTCTGAGAGGAAGGCTCGAGTCCTGGCAGTGGGAACATAATGGGCTAATTTTGTAGTGCTTACTATAAGGTACACGACTTTTTAATATTGTTATTTAGTAAATAGCTTTTTGATTCATTAGGTATAGGTATACTAAAACATTATTATAATATTTAATAATTATTAATAAGGTAGAAATTATTAATACAATTAATACGAAGTAACCAAATATTTTTTGCATACCATCAACGTAGAATTGTGGAGTACTGGAACATAAAATGTTACCAACTATTATTACCATTCATGCAAATAAAGACATTTGATTTGATTTGAACATTTTTGTATCTATATATCTCTCTATTTTGCATAATGCTGGTCATTATGTACATTCTTGGTAAGATAGTGTATTGACAAAGCAAATGCCATAACAGAGAGGGCGAAAGGTGGTACAATGAAACGGAAACCACCAAATGGTGTTGTGGCTGAAAGCAAACGTGTTTGGCTAATATCCACTGAAACTAGGGCAGGGCGGATACACGAAATAGTACACGATTACTACCTTCATTCGATGCGTGATAAACTATTGATATTATTCGTTTTCGTTGTAAAAACTGACATGAGTGATGGCACTTTGTCGTGGCGATAACTTACTCATTAATTCTTATTTATTTATGTATGAGGTCACGTGTTTGTACAGTCAGCAGCAAACACAATGTCAATTATTGTTTTCTTAAACGTATAGTATTAGTTTTGTTTACGTTATCGTTAATCTTAAACCAACGTCAAAACATAAAAAAGTATTTTTATGAAAGTTTATTAACCGACATTAAAATAGACAGGAAAAATGTTATGTGTGGGTTATTTCCTATAAACTCGTATACGTTATATGCACTAGATATTTTAAAGTTTAATTTATTAACAAAGCATAATTATTTTACCTGATTTCATGGTCTCGTCACAGAAGAAGAAGAATTACGTGTCACAAAGGGCTGTATCCTTAACCACGTCGAATGCTACGATGAACACTAAAGTATATACGGTAATTTTGTATAACATGTTTTTTTTAAATATAAAAAGTTGTCGAGTTTAATTACTGAATCCATCTCACAACTGTTTGTATTTACCTCTTTCAGGTGAGCCATGTGATTCTCTAAGAGCAAACATTGTTGCATCTTTGACAACATCCGTGAAACAAATGAAGAGAAGAAACGTTGGAAAAGCAACCTTATGTACAAGGGTGAAGTATTTAACATCGGTGAGCTGGTCGACGAGCTCGTCGAAGAATCATTACAGAATCGCACGGCAGGGCAAAACATAATACATGCATGTTGTTGACTGTACGACTAATGCATCCTGCAAGATGAGCTAAAACTCTTGTCGCAAACAGGAACTTGTTGCCATATCATAAGCTAGCGTGTGCCCGCGACTTCATTCGCGTAAAATAATGCTATCCCGATCCGTCAGGAACTACCTGTTTAATTGGTTTCGAAAATGTAGCCTTTGTTATCCCTATTCCAAATTCCATTCATATCCGACGAGCCGTTTCAGCTTGCAGAAGTAATGAACATAGACACATCTCACTCTCTCACAATCTTTCACATTTTATTATATCAGTGCGGTTAAACAAATAAACATCGTACACATACCCTCAGTTTCTAGAACGATAGTCCTTTGACTAGTTGATTGACCTTGATTAGTTGACCAACTAAATACTAAACTCTCTTTGGTCAATGGTGTTCTATGACGCGATATGTGACCAATCAGCGGTCAGTATTCCGTGTGTTAGTTGATCAAACTTTGTAAAAAGTTCCAGAAACTAAAGGTTAGTCTACTTCACCGTACTGTATAAAAGCACCGATAATTTTTTATCGTTTTATTCCCTGTTTGCCATGCGAATTTGATTGGTGAAATTGTGGCAAGCCCGCCTCTTAAAGAAAATAGAAGTTGTACTGTACGACTTTGTATGAGTTATATGAGTTGTATGAGGATAAAAAAGTTAAAATTTCACGTGATTCGATCATAAAAATCAAACGGTACATAGTGGTTACACTCTGTACCAACTGTTACAAAAAGCCTTTTGCCTGCTTTACTCATAATTAATTAAAATATTTAGTAATATAATGATAGTTAATGCAAGCATAGGAGGCATGCTTTGACATTTGCAATTTATTATGAGGAAAAATTATAAAATTATTAATTTGCATAAACCACAAAATACGTTTAGCGCTAAACAATATGAAAACCTCACTCGATGTCTTTTGTTTGGAAAATGATAAAGGTAGAATGATGTTTTAAATATGGGTAATACCTGAATCTCGTGCAAACCGGTCAATGATATTCATATTTTGAAATCTTCGTAGTACTCTAGAATTATGAAAAAACCATTAAACCTCTGTGAAAAACAATAAAACTTGCGCAAACCCCAATCTTAGTCTTAATTTTCCTATAGTAATCATGTCTTTCTATGAATATGCATAAAAACAATATTATTCTGACATAATATAATGATGTGTTTCACTTTCAAAACATGGTTTTAATTTTTGTCATTTTTTTTATTATAACATAATAAATTTATAAAAATTCTAAGTCTAAATCTTTAAATTCAGCCACTATGTAGCCCTATAGGGCTCGTGAATATGTATTTTAATTCAATAATACTTCCTTCAACATTAGTGTCGGGGTAAACTGCATAAAGCTACTTGGTTAGCGAAGCTATTTGCCTTAAAAGTGTGCGTAAATATCGCAATTTCAAAGAACCACCCAACCCTATGGCCGCTTTCGTGCTTCAGTGCTTTTTGAATTGAATTAATAACTGACGTAATTTTGTAGCTTTGAATAAATTTTAATTCCTCGAACTGTGTAGGATTTTTCGCTTTTTGTAACAGTGAGTAATTTTAATATCAGTTTAAAAGTTTAGCTTATACTAATAATTAGAATTCGTAATCGCTTTATAATGAAAGATAGCGGAACGATTTAAAGCGAACTATACGAATGTAGCACCTTGGAATACTTTTATTAAACTAACCACCAAAGGCTTAATAGAGCTCACTCAAGCAAGAAAAGGGAGCAAATTTAATAATTCACGTAATCAAAAAACGATATTAAAAAATATTTAGTGACACTTCCGCTGAAAAAGCTTTTTTCAGCGGAAGTGTCACTAAATATTTTTTTAAATATCGTTTTTTGATAATGGATTTCCGCAAAGTAACGCCTGAATCAATAAATTTTCTAATTTACGTAATGAATGCATACAATAAATAAAAATAATGAATTACAAGTAACTTTAGTTATAATATACATCATTGTAAGATAATTAGGAAAAATAAATGTATTGTGGTACATATAGGAAGGTGCTAGAAACCAAAACTAACGTTTTAAGTTCTTTTTCTGCCTGTCTGTCTTTCCGTCGTCGTCATGTAGGTCTACCATGTGTTTACAACATTAAAACCAATCGATGCTCGATAGTGACTGCCGCAAAAATGTATGAAAAAAAAAGAACAGTGCCACCTCGCGTTCAATTGTAGAACTAAATTAAAAGCTTAATAGGTAGGCGAGATCGAGTATCGACTATTGCCAACTCATGGCAGAGCTACTGGATACCTGATTGTTTACGTAAAATGCAATAACTAAAATTTTAATTGAAGTCCTGTGGAGCTACAGGTTTTGTTTTATCGAGATCGGTCTACCCGAAGTTATGAGCTATATAAATATTACGCAAACGTTTGTATAATTTACTTCATCGTTTTGCTCGTGAATTTCGAGGTGCCACTATTAACTTTTGTACAGCGCAGTTCAGTCTTTCAAGTATACGCAGTTAACAAGTTTATTATCGTCCGAGCTATTTACGTGACCCCTTATAAGACTTTTTATATAAAGGTAAATATAGAATTGAATGTATCTTCTGTCTCTGATCGAGTTTTGTAGCAGCTTATTGCGTCGTACATACAAACTGTCTTACATCATAAGTAAATTGTGGTACGAAATATATCTAGTCTCAGATTAAACTTGTATAATTGAGGTATACTATAATTTATCTAGTACAATTGTGGCACAGATAACTCATAGTTTGTGTTGAATACGTAAACGATACCATTACATTATACGCAATTTTATTGCAACGGTCATGGTTTAAGAGGTAAAAATATTAAAATAAGTCACCTGAATTTGGTAGGTTGAGGGTCGGGGAGGGGGAGTGTTTGTTTGATGAATGAGAGTCAAATGTTTGTTCTGTCAAAGCAAGGACTTGTCGATATTATTTATATATAATTATCTGTTGCTGACACTGATAGATTAGCTGTCAATATCAACAAAATGGCGGCCCAAGCGTTTCATTATACGCATTATGACAGACGCAACTTAAAAAAACGTAAGAACTGAGTTGAATTAACGTTCAGTTTTACGCATTGGGTAGTTATTTGCTAATTATTAATAGGCTTTTTCGATATCTTATAAAATAATTTTTAAATATTTCGGCGCAGCTCCGGCAGCTAAAATTGCATGGGAGCGCTTGAGATGAACCCCCTTGACCAAGTGGAAGACTCTTCAAATTCAAGCGACTCGTTTTAAGATCCAACCCGTTTTAGTTATCTATGAATCATTATTTATCATAATTTTATTCGTTGAAACAGAAATAAACTTTGTTATTGGAAAACAAAGGCGTATTGGAACCTGGCATTATCTACAATAGCATGATAAGCGCTAATTTGTGTAGGGCAGTAAGTTTGTGTTTACTAGAATTCTTTTAACTACTAATACTTACCTTAAGTAGTTACTAGGATTGTTGGTTAGATTATATAAAACAAAAATGTAAATCAGTGGTAGCCATTGATGGGCCTTTTACCCGCCATCACCATGTTTTATTAAATTTGATGAATCATGATTATTGACCTAAATTGGCTTTGTGGAGGTTTTAGTAGTTTTCACAAAGGCTTCACGTTTTTTTCACACTATAAGATGCTCCAAACGGATTTGTGCTTCGTGCAAGGGTAAAATTCGTTTTTTCTTAATAATAAAGTGCAAAGGAGACATGCTTACAAAGTAGTCAAAAGTGTTTTATTTTATATTTGCTTATAATTTACACCTATAATGAATCTGATACTATCAATCTACATGATATGTCCACGCAGATATTAACTGGAGAAACGTAGTCTTATAAAAATGTAATAGTAGGTACACATCTGTGATTTAGTAAGGAGAGCTCCCATGCCCAGTTTTTTTTTACTATAAGTATTTTGTGAATATTTAATGAGAATACGGGCATGACATTTCTAAGATAGGTACTTGCAACGCACTACGTTTGCCGCACTCGGTATGCGAATCGTAAGAGGCGAGGAAACCCGTCTTACTACTTAGTAAATACTCGTATATTGTGCAAGAGTCCGTCTTGGTCGGTACCACCTTAGTGCCAGATATTCTGCTGCGAAGCTATTATATACGCAAGCATTACTGTGTTAAGGCGTGAAGAGCAAGTAGGAAGTGAAATTGCTGCGCGATAGAAACTCAAAAACCAATATCTCTGGGTGACAAGCGCAGTGCCACGCTAAACCATAGTTTTAAGCTCTGGGTGACACTGCAACTGTCATGGGCAAGCGTCTTGCACATCAGGCGTACGACATGCCCGTTATGTCACTTAACCCTTTGAGTACCATTGACGTAAAACGTGTCATTGATAAGTCTTTTGTTTTAATTATCACGGTATATGAACGGTTAATCGTTTATTATATTATTAGTTCACACAGCTATACACACTGCACAGAGCTATATTATATTATCCAGTAACAAACGGAATAAAAAGTCTCACTAGCTATGTGTACAGAATACTACAGAACTACCTAACTAATTTATAAAGTTATATGATTATTAACGGGATATTTACCGTGGTAAGGTTGTGGAATGAGCTCCCGATATGATGAGTCTTCCCGTGAACATGGTGCATGTAACTGCGCCGAAATATCGGGAGCTCATTCCACAACCTTACCACGGTAAATATCCCGTTAATAATCATATAACTTTAAAGAACAATCGTGATAGTTTAAAACTAATTTATTACAAACTAAAACGAAACCAAAATCATATATTTTTTACAAGCAAGAACACTGTGATATTTGTATTATTACTACTTGTAGATATACATATTACTTCATACTGTGGTGATGCTAAATAAGACGAAGTGTTCTGCAAGAGTCAATTTTGGGTACACATGATATCACATCTACTATAATAAACTACGACGTATACCTACTTGTAAACATCCTTGTAACTGTTGGCTAATATATAATATAAAGTATTTTTTTGCAGAAAAACAACCGACTTCTAGCCTAAGTATGTGCACAATTGCTTATATATAATTAATCCGTTTAAACATGTTCAATTTAAATGTAAGTATAAGAATCGTGCAAGCCTTAGAAATCATTATATACTAGCTGCGCCCTGCGATTACACCCGCGTGGTGATGGATGATGATGATGAAAAGTACCCTATGTGTTAATCCAGTGCCTCATCTACCTCCATACCAAATTTCATCAAAATTGATCCAGCCGTTTGAGCGTGAAATAGTAACAAACATCGGCTATTCATCCATCCAAACTTTCACATTTATAGATAATATTAGTGAGATGTACATTGTATAAATTTATTCTATAAAAAGTAGAAAGTTATTTTATAAAATGTATATACCAAATGTATATTCTACCTCGAATTATGAGCTACCAAACAAAAGAAATCTTCGAAATCAATTCATAATTGACGGATTGTCCACGTAATAATCGTAAAACCCCCTTTCTTTTTCGAAGTTGCTGAAAAATTATTAAAATAGATACCTATATGAATATTTACACGACAGTACACCGTCCCACTTCGAAAATGCCACTTATCAAAAGTAGGCAAGTCATTTATATAAATTTATATAAATAAATGTTACAAAAGAATTCCCGTAACTTTGCAATTTGTAACATTATTTGTAACATTGGGGACATTTCACGTGAAGCGGACAGGGAAAAAAAAGTGAGGTTCTGAAAATCGACCACATTCGGCCCATTTGTACTTCTAGTAGGTATGAATGTGTACGCAAAATATTTTTTTTGTATAGTGTATATTTACCAAGTTATAGGTTTCAAAAGAATTGTCGTTGATTGGTACTACAATTTTTCGAAAGTAATTTTTCGAATATAACAAATCTACTATAAAATATTTTACATAGCGATACATATTTAAAATATACTGTTCTTTTTGAAAGTAAAAAAAAATTAAAAAAAAAAAAAAATATGGCCAAAACCGGAAGTAAACTTTTCAAACCAGAATTACAGTCACTTCGACCAATTTTTTTTAATTTTTTTTCCTTTCAAAATATAGCTTAAATGATAATGAAAGTACACTAGAAAATTTAAAATGGGATCTCTATTAGTTTAGGAGATACGTTGAATAATATACACCCGCGTCGCAAGGGGCGTCATATGTAGCGCTTGCAAGGTTGAGCAGTTTGCGCGATATTGCAACTTTATTAATATTTTATATCGTTTTAGCGTATATTTAACCTCATTTAATGATATGAAATAAGTTTTATTAATATAATATAATATAAATATAACTACATAATACAAAATTTATAAGTTAATAATATATTATAAAGAAAAAACGTTTTTGGAGCAGTAGAAAAGTTTTATTATTTGCGAAACGTGACTAATAGCGCCATCTGTTAGTAATGTGTAGTACTTTTTTGTCTCAGATAGAGTCAAACGGTCAAACCTATCTACAAGAAAGAGATAGAAATATGACGCCTAGCGGTTTCGTAACTTAAAGTTTAGTGTTGCTTTAACCGCTCAGCGACTTGTGCACGTTTTAATCCGTGACAGTTGTTATTATTAATGGCGCCGTACGGTGATCGATGTTTTAACCCATTTCACTTGGTACTTCATCGAAAATTTAAAAATTTAAGGAAAATATCTAAATGTTTAGCTCAAAAGTGGAGTTTTTCACAAGATCTTTACGTATGTGCCTCCTGCAGGAAACGACTTTTGACTGAATCTCCTCCAGTAGCTAATGAAGACATTGTGCAATGCAGTCAAACATCTAGTGAACCTTCGCAAAACATTGAAGATGAACCGTTTATTCCCGAAGATAAGTTTAAACATATTTCCACCCAAACCGACACATCCATAGAAAACGAAGAAATTTTAAAGCAGCTAAAGGAGAAATTCAATCATCCTTCTACTTCTACTTCTATGAAGACTATGATATTAACAATAGCACCCACGTCATGGAGTGAAAATAAACTTGCAGAAGAATTTGGAACGTCCAGGCGACAAGCAAGAAAAGCAAAACAACTTGTCAATCAGTTCGGTATCTTATCCTCTCCGAACCCACGCGGTGGTCGTAAACTACCAGCCGAGACGGAGAACTTGGTTAAAGATTTTTATCTACGAGAAGACATTAGCCGCATAATGCCTGGTAAAAAAGATTTTATATCTGTTAAATTAGACGATGGAAAAAGAACGCACATACAGAAACAGCTCCTTCTCTGTAACATTGACGAACTTTATCAGAGGTTTAAATATGAATACCCTAACATCAAGGTAGGCTTAACAAAGTTTTTTACACTAAGACCCAAACAATGTATCCTCGCAGGCGACTCCGGAACACATATGGTATGTGTTTGTACTTACCATCAAAACGTGAAATTGATGTTGAATGGAGGAGACATTGCTAATCTTACAGCTGGGTCTGCTATGCAACTTTCATCTTATAAGGATTGCCTTCGCCAGATGATGTGTCCCAATCCAACACTGACGTGTCATTTAATGACTACTAAGACACCGCCAAATGAACGCTGTAATTCTTGTCCAGGCTTAAGTGCAATTCGAGAGCATTTAAAAATACAATTTGATAACAATCAAGTCACAGAAGTGCAGTTTGAAAAATGGGATGGCACAGACCGCTACACGATATCTACTCGACTTTTATCTTCCGATAGTTTTGTAGATTAGTTATGTGACGCTTTGGACCTTTTGAAACCTCATGCTTACATTGCAGAGCAACAGGCGGTTTATTTTAAAACTCTTAAGGAGACTATCGATGAAGGTCAAATTCTCGTACAATGTGATTTTGCAGAAAACTATAGTTTTATTGTCCAAGATGCTGCTCAATCCTTTCATTGGAATAATGCACAGGCAACGCTTCTAACGTCAGTTTTTTACTACAGAGACGGTAATGAAGTAAAACACGGAAGCATTGTTATGATTTCTGACGACCTGAAGCATGACACAGCCACCTTTTATGCTTTCCAAAAGCTACTACACAAGCATCTTTTAGAAAAATCGATAGTTGAATCAAAAATTATATACATAACTGACGGGGCTTCCCAACATTTTTAAAAATAGATTTAACTTTGTGAATCTGTTTTATTACAAAGAAGATTTTAATGCAGATGCAGAGTTGCATTTTCATGCAACATCTCACGGAAAGGGGCCATGCGATGGTCTAGGGGGGAATCTGAAACGTTTAGCTGCGCGTGCAAGTTTACAGTTACCTCCAAGTAAAGCAATTATAACACCAATGCGATTATATGAATGGGCAAAATCATCTTTAAAACAAACCGCCATTTATTTCTGTTCTAAAGATGATATAGAGCGTTAGAGAATTTTTTTGGAACCCCGGTTTGCGTCTACGGTCACCATTTCAGGAACCAAAAAGTTTCACAGCTTCATTCCAACAACCACAGGCCTTCTTGTAAAGAGGACCAGTTCTGCCATAGATTCCCATTGTAAAATTGTTAAAATTACAAAATAAACAGTTCTTGTGTTGTACCAATGTTGTTTTATTATGTTTGAACTATTTTATCACAGTAATTTATACAAGCCATTTTATTTGACGCACACCAACCGATCTAAGCAAGTGCTACATATGACGCCCCTTGCGACGCGGGTGTATATTATTCAACGTATCTCCTAAACTAATAGAGATCCCATTTTAAATTTTTCTAGTGTACTTTCATTATCATTTAAGCTATATTTTGAAAGAAAAAAAAATAAAAAAAAATTGGTCAAGTGACTGTAATTCTGGTTTGAAAAGTTTACTTCCGGTTTTGGCCATTTTTTTTTTTTAATTTTTAAAATTTTTTTTACTGTCAAAAAGAACAGTATATTTTTAATATGTATCGCTATGTAAAATATTTTATAGTAGATTTGTTATATTCGAAAAATTACTTTCGAAAAATTGTAGTACCAATCAACGACAATTCTTTTGAAACCTATAACTTGGTAAATATACACTATACAAAAAAAATATTTTGCGTACACATTCATACCTACTAGAAGTACAAATGGGCCGAATGTGGTCGATTTTCAGAACCTCACTTTTTTTTTCCTGTCCGCTTCACGTGAAATGTCCCATTGGTAAGATTTTTTAAAAGTGTCACAAAATGAAACGTCAAAGTACCTAGTAATGACCTACGTCACAAAATACCAATACATAAGTATAGTCAGTGAAGTGGTAAACTATACGCAAGGAACAAAGAAACATTATGTCTGACATATAAGCACCTAAACGTAATCAAAATAAATTTAATTTCAGTCAGTTCGTCGCAACAACTTAAAAATAAATAAATAAAACATAACAGAAACATATTTAAACCTTTAAGCTACAATAATTGGAACAAGGTCGGTCGCGACAGCGACGTCTGCAGCGACCGCGATGTCTTCCTTCTAAAATCGATATAGTGCCAACGATCGCATCGAGACTTCCACGGAGTAAATAACGTAAAGAAGCACTAAAAAAACTACATTAAAAAGATTGTAGCTAACCTCTAGATGAATCAGCTTGTGGTAATCAGCGTCGATTTCAAGTGTTTGAAGTGAAGTAGGATAAGTTACGCACAGAAATTATCGTATACGGTATTGAACACCGTTTATTGTCCGTGGGCCGTAGAAGTGGACTGGTCGCTCGCGGCCTACGCTTGCCCGCGGTGCATCTTTTACACGAAGACGTGGGTATAACTAGCGGTTGGAAATCTAAGCGTGACATTCACGCGTTGCCCAAACTTACATATAATTTTGTAAATAATGTAATTTTTTACACTTTATTAAAGCTACAAGATGTACCCTACACTTAACCTACACTAATGTATTGTATGTTTGTGTAGGTAAATAATTATATTTACTTATTTAATAGAAGTTATTTCTTTTTTATACTTTCACTATTCAATTATTATGTTTACCTTTATTTAGCTGATTATAATTATTATTAAATTGAATTACATTAAATTTAATTTAATAATAACTAATAAAAAGGGGTTAAATCGAAAGTCATATCTGTGTATGGGTAATTTTATAAAGTTAGTACTTATTAACTTACTTTTTCAATCATTGTTTTTTACGACTTTAGAAAACTTTCAAAATAATAATGACAGTTAAATAGTTAGAGACATGAATCACTTACGGATAGTCCCGGGTTGCATCCTGACGTGATGGAGTTCTTCCTGAACTTGGGCACGCAGATCTGCATGGAACTCTTCCCTTTGGGGGGCCCAGCGCACCCGTACTCGTCACTTCTGTTGTTCCTTGTCAAGTTTATATTATTCGTGTTATTCACTTTAACAAGGATATTACAGGTCTGGGAAGCGATTTGGAAGAGGCCCTCTTCTAGGTTACGTTTGTTTTGATACTGTCGATTGAAGTGGAGGTAGTCCCACCATGAAGGCATTTTCGCGCGATTGGTTTGGATCGACGAAGCGTGCGTCCGTCCCGCGTCGACGCTTGCTCGGTGTGCCTTGCCGGCAGGATTGGTGCCGCCACACACGGTCGTGTGTAAGATGCTTTATACGCTTGGACTTGCGCGTTAAAAGTTATCTTTTTATGGACAGAGTACTGTTGTAGACAAAAGTTTTATAACTTTTAGTCTAACCACAAAGTTGAAGTAGATTTATCATGAATATTGAGCTTCAACTTTGAAACATATTTTATCATATTTACAACGTAGAGTTAAAGGCATTGAATTGATTATCAATATATATAAGTATGTGTTTTATATACATACGGTGATAGCTGGCACAGATTTCTATATAAAATATGCATAGAAACAAGTGATACGCAAATTTATACATGATTGTAGATTTTTAGACGCTTTCGTTTGAGATGCAGCTTACTGAAAATTATCTGTTAAAATTTAGAGTTATCTATAATAAAAGGCCAAGATTAAGTAGCTTACCTATAGGTAGGTGAATTGCGCTTCGGTGAACCTCTCCCGACCTATATCTCAAGTGGAATAAACGTCTGCGGGTACAAAAGTTTGTTAGCGCGACTTCATTTAAACTTGGTTCAGCTGCAGATCTTATGATAGGGGGCGGAACTGCTCGGGGGTCGCTCGCGAGGGGGAGTAGTGAGATACATTATTCTCGTAGCTATCTTCTGATGTGCACTGCTGGAGCATTCATTAAAAAAATACCTGTGTTGTCAAACTCTATATATGAACCGCTAAATAGATCTCAACACTAGTTATATGTATAAAGCAAATCTTACAATAGGGTTTGTGGTTTTTGCGTTGCGCCGGCTGTCAATATGATAAATCTTATAAAAAGTTAGGAAATATTATTAAACTTATAGATAGGGTTAGAAAGTGTATGTGTTAATCCTTGCTATAAGCTACGTTAATTTTTTCATCAACATCCGCTCAGACAAATCAGCGTGAAGAAGTAATAAATACTCACTCATATCACATACAATATACACCTACTCACTCGCTCATAATAGGTATAATTGATGTAAAGTGTTGTAGTGAAAACTTAAAATTATATAATAGTGTAGGCGTCTCTGATTTAACTGGCCAAATAGACTTTCATTTGTCCGTATGTTTGTTAGGTTCGTTGTTCTTCATGTACAGAGCGCATTTCTCAACCAATCTTGACGAAACTTGGTATGCATGTTATGTTCTATTTAATATATACGAGTATTTTAGTCGTCGGCGGTTTTTGAGTTTGGTACATACAATAGGTACCTGACTTTAAAGAGGAATTTCTAATCAAGTGGTTGCCGAGATAATACTCGTAGGTTGTCGAGTCAAACTGGACGATTTTGGCAATATTCCTACTGCAGACTCAAATTGCCGCTGATAAGATTATGGGAGGTCTACTGTTCGCAGAACTACTAGTAAGAGCAACATAAGTATTACGCTTACGTGGAGACACGAGTGGAATACATTACTATACTCTCGCGCTCGGCATTACTAATTCTAGCAGAAATAAAGTTATTTACCTCGTTAAAAGGGCAACCCTCGTGGTACCTATACTGTGGTCTAGTTTATAGTATACGTGAAACTAGTAGGTACATAATTCCCTGGCTGTCTTTAGTTAGGAACTTATTCCTGACATCCCGCAGCATTTTCCGTATTCTCCGTCTGTTTATTCTTACTCTGTCATTGATTGTATGCCTCTTATATTGTATTTGATTACTGTAAGTCCTTTAGACCAGTGGTTCTTAACGTTTTAGTGATAAGGGACCATTTCACAAAATTTCGGTTTTGCCATGGACCAACAACTGTTTGGGGGAATATACAGTAAATGTAAATGAATAAAGGATTGTCTATAAATAGACGTTTGATTTTTATAAACCAATAATCACATTTCAATATTTGTCGAAAATATTATTATTACCTACAGATATAAGTAGGTCTGTATATTATTTAATGTACTTTTGGGCTGCATATTCATTACTAACTTCTGAATCCTTGAATCAGTTCTCAGTAATTATCAAATAATTGTGGAAGAAATTGATCCCAATGTATCTTTAAATTTGGATGGCTCCGCGGACCACTTCGGACGTTTCCAGGGACGCCCAGTGGTCCGCGGACCACCGGTTAAGAACCACTGCTTTAGACAATGTTTTATGTTGAATGATGTCTATGTCTTCAAACTATCCATATATTTCATAATTATTGTATACTTACTCTAAACGCAAGTATGATGTATGATAGTTCAATAAAATGAGTATGAAATATCATTACTGCATCGTGTTTAACAGAACAAAATGTGTTGTGTGGACACAGCACATGAAACGAAGTTCAATACCGTACTCGCATTATATCGATCAAGACTAATCAAAAATCAACAGGTGAGTATATTTACTATATACAGGCTGTCCCGTAATGCGTGGATGTAGTACTTTCAGTCATGCAGGTAGTTTGTGTGATTATCCACATTCTCACATCCACATCCTCATTACGGGACAGCGTGTGTTTTCTACTGTTATATAATAATACTAAGTATATAGGGTGTTTGGTAGAGGGACCGACAAACCAAATGAGCGTGTTCGGGGGCCCACTTGGAGAATACAAGTTGGCCAAAAAAATCCCCGACCCCCCAATATGTTTAACTTTTTTTGTGATTTTTCCCTTATTCTCCGAAATTGTACTTTTTTACCACCATAACATTTGTAAAATCTGTTTTAGACCGGATGTTTTTAGTTGAATTTGGTCTCTAATACACCTTCAGGCCACGCAAAGCAAAATTGGTACAATATTGGAGAAAACGAGAAAATTCACAAAAAAAGGGGAAAAAAAATTGTGGTGTCAGGGATTTTTTTTGGCCACCTTGTATTCTCCAAGTGGGCCCTCGAACACGCTCATTTGGTTTGTCGGTCCCTCTACCAAACACCCTGTATATAGGGTGAGACATCGGCAGTAGGGATAAAGAAGCACAGTACCATTTTTGTGCTTAGTCTACAATTACCTACTTCAATTGTGAATTTTCCTGTTTTTTTGTACTACAGCTTTTAAAAATACGCTTTCTGTAAGTATAAGGATTTTCGAAACATTGGCGATAAAATTTGCTACATAGTTGAGGCCTTATTATTTTAATCACACATTGTTATCGAGTTTTGCGACATAAAGTATAGTTTCAAACACTATCAGAATCTTAATGAAATACTTATGTTAAATTTCATGTTTTTCATAGGTTTGCATATTTTTAAGTACTTAATTAGGCTTCAATTGTTAAAATAACTTGCGTTGTGAAGTTTTTGATAGTTTGAAAAAAATTAAAATTATTTAAATACGTTATTCAACTCTTGACATACCTACCTATATAAAAAACAGGACATGTCTGATTTGCAGTTCTCTATAGTATCTACCTACAAACAATTCAAATATACTTAAATAGTTTAATTGAATATATCTATCTAGTACAATGATTGTACTAACTGATACGATTACGTTACACTTACGCAAATATTCGTGCTAGGCCAATTGATATAATGTCGCAACAACGACCAATGGGCCTAGCACGTATAACTGCGTAAGTGTAACGTAACGTGTCGTTCAAGTGAAACAGTAAATACTGCCATTTATCTAGAACAACCGTGACACAGATAACTCATAGTTTGTACGCCGAAGCATGACGCGTTGACATTTGCGATACGAATACTTTTTCGCAAATTGTTTGTGCTACGACATCAGTAAGCTATTTTACTTACCTCGCCATCCAAGGTTTGTCTGGAAGATATCGCTGCTTATCAATAAGACTGCCCATTGTCCTATACGGCATAGCAATGTTCTGATTTCATTATCTATTACCTACTAGCGAACGCCCGCGACATCGTTTGCGTAGTATGCTCGGCCTTCGGCCTCGCCATAACGTTTTATCTTTTCTTTTTTTTTTATGTAAGAACCTTCTACGAATCATTAGAAAACATTAAAAAACAAAGATTAATTAAATCGGTAAAGCCGTTCTCAAGTTATAGCGTGACCAGGAGAGATAGGGGTTCCTTTTTATATAATATAGATATTAAACATTGCAATTTTAGAGAGAAAAATCATGTCCTCGGACGGGATTCAAACCCGCGTTTTCCGACAATCCGTGTCAGATGCCATGGCCCCTAAGCCACCGAGGCGTACCGTCCGGGCATCGAATTTTAACTCTCTATATGATTTTAACCGTCGTATATGGGGACGTCTATGTTATATTTTATCAGTGTGCTACCAGTGCCTGTATATTGTATTTAATTGTAACTACTTATAGTTAAAGTATTATAACTACTTTGTTTCCAGTCAAGTCATTGTTTTCAAAATATAAAGAGAAAGCTTGCCTCTACAATAAAAGCTTTTTGTCCACGTTTGTAACGAACACAGGTAGATAGATATGTCAAATTGACCCCGAAACTACGTCTGTTTGCTCCGCATTTAGACATTAATATTTAATTCGGCTCTATTGACTTTTCAACAGTAGGTATTTAAACGTAGGTATACCCACATGTCGTACCACACATGGATATATTATCACTGAACACGCGAAGTTTTAATGGCTACATTACTTCGAGCTAGCGATATGCAGATAAAATAGAGGTAGGTAGACTAGATGTGTTCCACGCGCAAAGACTATCATTGAAATCTATGATAGAAATAAGTATGATAAGCGATGTGGTTCAGTATATAGTGGCATGGTTTGTAGATAGGCTAAAATTGTCGATAAAAGAGATTCGTTGTAGCTATCGCAGCTAGATCCATACTAGATTCGCCGCTATCCGCACACGCCGCCATCTCAATGAGCTCCTTGCTACCAGCACTGATTGTGATTTATTTTTTGACGATTGGAGAAACATGATCTTAGATATTAAGAAATATTGTGAAAATGTACCTTTTTTTTTTTTTAAGGGGGGAAATGCTGTGCACTTCCCTTCCGCCACGGGGGTGACGGAAGGGGGCGTGTGGGGCTCAGACCCACTAAAACCCCCCCGTGAGCAGTCCTCCGCCAAGGTGGGGCGAGACAGGGTCGCGCTGGCAGTTACCATCTCGCCCCAGCGGTAGGCCCGGATTGATCTTAACCGGGCCTCAGCGCCTGTGAAGGGATGACCTTGCTCACCAAGGTCACCCCCTAGACGTGTAGGGCCGTGCAAACCGGCGAAGAGTCCCCCGACTATTCGCCAGTAAGCCCACTACGGAGGAGGGAGGAGACGTGCAAACCGTCTTCTCCGTTCCCCCGGTCGTCTGCGCCGGAGCGGGTCAGCTCGGACATCGTTCTCCCTGATCCGCTCCGCGGCCTCCTTCTGCGTCATCACCGTTTCGCAGAAGGTGGCCACCGCCTGCCACGATCTCTCGCTGCTGAGCATGGAGAACACCACGCTCGGCAGGGAGAGATCTCCCCCTATTTCCGCTGAAAGCGTGTGCCGCTGCGGGCCCCATGCAGCACACACTTCCAGTGTGTGGTGCGCCGTATCCTCCGGCGCACCGCACGCGTGGCAGGCTGGAGTCGCCTCCCGTCTTGCGATTTGGTGCACGTACTTTCCGAAGCATCCATGTCCGGAGAGCACCTGCACCAATCGGAAGGTCAGCGACCCGAAAGGTCGTTTCACCCACCTCTGAAGGACCGGACGGATGGCCTCCACCGTCCACTGCCCAGGAACCGGCGGAGCCAGGTCCTCCTCCCATCGCCGCAATAGAGTGGCTCGCGCCTGCCGTCGCATGCGTGTGACCTCCTCCCAGTTTGGGGCTGCTCCTTGGAATCTCCTCGCCGCCACGAAGTGGTAGACTTCGGCAAGGATTTCCGCCTGCAGCTCCCAGGGGGGATCACTGGCCAGCACGCATGCCGCCGTCCATGACACCGTCCGGTATCCGCGAATCGCCCTAGTCGCAATGACTCGCTGCGGACGTCGCAGCAAGCTCCGATTATTGCGACCGAGGGTGTCTACCCAGACTGGTGCCCCGTAAAGGGCCATACTCCGGATCACTCCAGAGTACAGTCGGCGGCAGTTGGCGTTCGGACCACCCACGTTGGGCAGCAGCCTTCCCAACGCGGCTGCAGCTTTCACGACTCTTGGGGCCAGTTGGGCAAAATGGCTCCCAAAAGCCCACCTCCCATCCAGGCTGAGGCCCAGATATTTCATCTTGGCCCCAACCGGCACGAGGACCCCGTCCAGGATAATTCGCGTTCCTGGAGGGGCCCCACCCCGAGGCCCGTGGAATAGTAGGGCCTCGGTTTTGGAGACAGCAACCTCCAGTCCTAGGGCACGAATGCGGTCGATCACGAGGGTTGTGCCCACCTCGGCCAACCGCACTACTTCCCGGAGGTTCCTCCCTCTGGCTACGACTAGCGTGTCATCCGCATAGCACGCGACCCAAATGCTTGCGGGTAGCGTGCCACGAAGCACCCAGTCGTAGCCTACATTCCACAGGAGTGGTCCCAGCACTGACCCCTGTGGAACACCGCAGCAGATGCGACGGCGCTTCAGACCTTCGCGGCCCTCCACCAGGATCTCGCGGTCCTGGAGGTAGTCAGCCAACAGCCTCCGCAGATACAAGGGCACTTCATGATAGCGGAGCGCCTCTTGTATTGCTCCATGCGGGAGGCTGTTGAAGGCGTTGGCTATATCTAGCGAGACTGCCGACGCCTTTTCTCCCTTGCTGACCGCATCTTGCGTCCACCGCTTGAGCAGGCAGTTCGGAGATCCGCTATCTCCATGCACCACCAGTAAACCTCTCGGCGGTCGGGACGACCCCGGGATCTCGGCATGGCCGCATCACACACGGCCGTCACTGCCTCGCGGAAGTGACCTGCCGCGGCATCCACTTCATAGGGTGTGGGGGCAGCCAGCCACGACTGGACGATTGCCGCTTCTTCCGCCAGTTTGACATCGAGTCGACTAATTGTCCAGCGTGGGAAGTCAGCTCGCATGACGCGCTGCGATCCTGCTTGGTTGTGGGAGGTGGAGATCTCGAACCTTATGTATTTGTGGTCCGAGAGAGTCTCCACCTCCGACAAGACCCTCCAGTCACGGACACGTGCTGCGACACTTGGGGTGGCAAAAGAAACGTCTACCACGGACCCCCCATTGTGCCGCACGCACGTGTGGACTGACCCTGTGTTCAGCAGGGTCAGTCCCGTGGCAACTGCCCACTCGCTGACAGTCTCACCGCGAGAATCAGTGGAGGGGTTGCCCCATTCTCGGGACTTGGCATTCAGGTCTCCCAGTATGAAAACCTGACGAGGTGCCTGTCTCCTTGCCGCTGCAGCCAAGAGGTCCACAAAGACCTCTAGCTCTGCAACGGGTCTATTGGGGGAAAAGTAGGCGCCGACGACAGAATACTCTCCCCATTTAGCCACCACATATCCCGAGCCCCTCTCTTCCACTAAGAGGGGAGGGCTACTACCCGTCCGTCCCACAATGGCCACGGAGTCATCCAAGTCTCCCGCCCAGTAGGGATGTGGGGGAACATAGTACGGCTCCGCAGCAACCGCCACATCTATTTGCCACTGCGCTAAGCTCTGCATAAACAAGTCTTGAGCCCCGGCGCAGTGGTTCAGATTCGTCTGAAGGAAGTTGTGATGACGGACTTGATCCATTAGTCAGACATCACAACCTCCTCGCACGCCGGATGGGGCATGGCGTCATGTGTGGCCTTGTTCAAGGCTAGAGGGGTGGCTTGGGTCCTGTTGGCTGCCCCTTTCGTCTTCGGAGGGGCACAGTTGCGTCCCCCCATTATGTGGCCAGAAGGCCTACCTGATTCCGCACATATTGCACAACGAGGGTCAGTCCTTTTGCAGCTAGCTGCCCAATGGCCCGCGTCTCCGCATCGGAAACACAGATTCCCCCGGTCGGTTGATGCGGGGCACTGTGGTCGCGTGTGCCCCAGCCCCATACACCTAAAGCAGCGCATAGGGCGCACTCCCAATGCCACCACTCGTACCGAGCTCCACCCTATCAAAATTCTGCCCTGCTCCAACAGCGCTTTAGCAGCTGGGATTGGGCAGGAGACAAGTATGGACCCGGCACCGCCAAAGCCTGGGCGTATCTCCCCTGCCTTTATCAGCCGCACGTCACACCGACCCGCCTCGGCGACTGCCAGTGCCACCTTTTCTTTCGTAGCCGCATCATCTAGACCCGTAATTTTTAAGTCGGTGGATTTTACGGGCCTTGTGACGCTGGCTACCTCAGATAGAACGCCGCGCAGCTTCTCTGCGAGTCTATCTGCCTTCTCGCCATTTTGTGAGCCAGGGATCTCTAACATCCTGGCTCCCGTGGCCGTCTGGCGAAAGCGGAGCTGGTTTATTCCCAGCTCCTGGAGATCCACCTTCTCCTGCGCCATATTTAGGACGGCGCTATAAGTTACCCCCTTCTCCACGGCTTCAGGCTGTAGCGAAAGCACCACAGCTGCGGACTTTGGGGATTTCAACGCCGTCCCAGTCTGCCTTCGGCTTTTGTTTAGATTTCGTGGCCGAAGCACGATTTGCAGGGGCAGTTGTGGGTATGGCAGATGGGGAAAAAGACTTCCCCTTACCCTTCCCCCCAACCGTGACCCAACCTTCTGCCTGCTTTGCGGCGTAGGAAGTGGTGGCTCCAGCAGAGGTAGAGGTAGAAGGCCCTACGGCCAGCGCCTCCGTGGGGGTCGAAGTAGCCTTCAGGACCTGTCCTACTCGCTTGCCCGTGTTACTGGCAGATTTGCGAGCGGGCTCGGGCAGCGGTTTGGGTGGCACGACCTTTACCGCCGTCTTCTTAGCGTCCGCCTTGAGGGGCGGGCGGATCGTTGGGGTGGGCGGAAGTCGCTCTTCGACCACTGCGATTCGGGCATTGAGCATTTCCCCGAACGTTATGGTCAGTGAGCGCTTCAGCTCCTCCATCAATAATTCAGCCCCCACCAGAGTGGTAGGAGGTGCATGCATCCCAGTGGTAGCAGCAGCAGCGGCGGCTTCAGACTTGGCTTCGCTAAAGCCGCGACGCAGTGCCTTCACTTCCGCCTTGGAAGACTCAACCTCTAGTCGCAGGCGGCTGTTTTCGGCCCTAAGCCACCGCGTCTCCTCCGCCTCACTCCTGCTGGCTAGGGCATCGACCACCTCCCTCAGGATCGAAGCGGATCTCTTCAGCCGGCCGACGAATTCCCCCTTGAGGTTGCCCGACTTCTTGGCAACCTCTAGAATACAGGCCAACTTTTCGCCTGCCTGTGCCCTCAGTTCTTGGGCGTTCAACCCGCTGAGGTCACATATCAGCACAGCGTCGGACTCACTACCAGTCTCTGTCGCAAAGTTCGCGGCTACTGCAGCGACTGACCCCTTCTTGAAGCGTCTGCTCCGCAAAATGTCCCCAAGCTCTCCATCCGAAGCCACCGGCGATGGCACCGGTGAAGGCTTGAGGAATTCCTCTCTTGAAGGACCCCCTTTAGCAGTCCTTCCCCTCCCTCTTCTAGAATGTATAATTTGTATTTACATTTATATTGTGGTTATGACTTTGTCAATTATTTAGTATGTGTCATTGTTCTTTTGGTTTTTATAACAACATTTAAAACACATTAAAACCTTATAAATTTAATTTTAATAATTGTGTTTTAATTGTAATTATCTTATGATCAATAAATAAATAAATAACTACAAGGTAAGAGACAAAAGTTAGTTTATCTACTCGACAAGCTAATCGTGAGATCCATGCTCGCACAGTGGGGCTAAGGGTCTGTTTTCGATTAGAAGCCTCGTGTTCTGTCCTCTGGGCTCTTTGATCTTTCGGGGAAGGTGTGCACTGGTGAAGAACCAAAATTTGTAACTCCCAACAAAAGCCTGGTGACATAACGATCAGATACATTAATCCACTGGACAACATAGGCCTCTACGGCCTCTTCTAATGTACGCCTAGAGTCGGTCTTCAACTCTGTGCTATGCATCCGGTTACATCCAGTCTCTTCCCACAAGTTGTCTCTACACGTAGCACCAACGTGTCCTGAACGACGCTTGCCTTCACGTGGTCTCTAATAATTAGACTACTAAGACTAAGGGCTATACCCTAAAACTAGAAGTTATAAGTTTTAAGCTTTGGACTCGAAGCAATGTAATATAGGTATGGGACAATGGGTACAGACCCAAACTAGGCAGAGCCTTAGGATAAATTGTTTCTATGGCCTGTACTTGTGTCCTCAGGTTAAAATTACCACTGGGTCATTGTCAGGATTAAACACGGGACCGGCGGCTCAGAAGGCAGGGTTGCCAACTGTGCCAATCGAACAGTCATGTACGTAAGAATGCTTTGACACTTGAACACGTTTATCTGGGGACATCACTTCGTATTGTACTCTGTGTTCTACAGTAGTACTAGAGTAGTATAACTACCCTCTGAAAGGCCCAATGTCATTCCATAAAATAACAGAGCCGTCAATTGGGATCGTATTAAGAATTACTCAACAAATTAATAATAATAATTTAAATTAACAAATTAAAACGAGACGCACTGTAGGTCCCTACCTACAGTGCGTCTCGTTAAAACAATCGCTAGCTAATTACATACTTCTTCGCTCGCACAATGAGTCTATGTAATTCAACGTTCTAGCTAGACCAGTCCGATTTATCAAACTGCATAATCTAATACATTTCTACGTAGTTGAATGTGCCCGCATAAAGTGTTCGAGACTCGAGGGGCTAATGTTTTAGCACTTTGTGTTGTTGGAAGAGACACAGTTCAAAAAATAGTTTCTATGTATAAACGGTCTTATCTCGATTACATAAGCTCAAAGTAAGCTCTTCTATTATGAAAACGCTTTGTCGGGCGCTGCTCGGGCCCTTATGTACACATGTGGATAATAAAAATTTAATAAGCACGAATACGCCTCAGCAGTAGATACCTACAGCTATTGACTTTCTTCTGTATGATATAGATACTATAGTTTGCGGCTTCGCTCGCGGTGCTTACGGGATCATCATCATCATCATCTCAGCCGTAGGACGTCCACTGCTGAACCCATGATTTTCCAAAAAAACCGGTTGGAAGCGGCCTGCACCCAACGTCGTCCTGCGACCTTAATAAGGTCGTCTGTCCACCGTGTCGATGGACGACCTACGTTGCGATTGCCGGTCCATGGTCTCCACTCCAGAACCTTTCGGCCCCATCGGCTATCTGTTCTGTGTGCTATGTGCCCTGCCCACTGCCACTTCAACTGGCTAATCTTCTGAGCTAGTCGGTGACTTTCGTTCTTCTACGGATCTCCTCATTTCTGATTCGATCACGTAGAGAAACCCCGAGCATAGCCCTCTCCATAGCTCGTTGTGCGACTTTGAGCTTATCTATGAAGCCCATAGTAAGAGACCACGTTTCAGTGCCATAAGTCATCACTGGTAACACACATTGGTCGAAGACTCTTGGCATTGGCACTCCTTGGCACTGAGGTATTTTTGACGAGAAGACTTCGCGAAGTTTCCGGAACGCTGCTCAGCCGAGTTGGATTCGACGATTGACCTCTTTCTAGAAGTTGGACCTGCCTAGTTTGACTGTCTGTCCCAGGTAGATGTACTCGTTAACAACTTCGAGAACTGAATTTCCAACTGATATTGGGGTAGGTACGACATGGGCATTAGACATAATTTTCGTCTTTTCTTTGTCCATGTTCATCTTAAGACCTACCCGTTGGGAAACCCGATGGAGGCCTTCGAGCATTGTACTGAGGTCTTCCATGGATTCTGCAATGACTACAATATCGTCGGCAAATCGAAGGTGAGTGATGTATTCGCTGTTAATATTGATGCTTGCCATTCCAGAAGCTTGAAGGCGTCTTCCAATGTAGCGGTGAACGGTTTCGGAGATATAACGTCTCCATGTCTCACTCCTCTTTGCAATGGAATTGCCTTCGAACTCTGCTCCTGTACTCGGACTGACGTGTAGGCGTTTTTGTACAAACACTTCAGCACTTCAATATACCGATAGTCAAACTGGCACCGCTGGAGAGACTCAAGCACTGCCCACTTCTCGATCGAATCAAAGTCATCACTGGTAACACACATTGGTCGAAGACTCTTGGCATTGGCACTCCTTGGCACTGAGGTATTTTAGACGAGAAGACTTCGCGAAGTTTCCGGAACGCTGCCCAGCCGAGTTGGATTCGACGATTGACCTCTTTCTAAGAGTTGGACTTGCCTAGTTTGACTGTCTGTCCCAGGTAGATGTACTCGTTAACAACTTCGAGAACTGAATTCCCAACTGATATTGGGGTAGGTACAACATGGGCATTAGACATAATTTTCGTCTTTTCTTTGTCCATGTTCATCTTAAGACCTACCCGTTGGGAAACCCGATGGAGGCCTTCGAGCATTGTACTGAGGTCTTCCATGGATTCTGCCATGACTACAATATCGTCGGCAAATCGAAGGTGAGTGATGTATTCGCTGTTAATATTGATCCTTGCCATTCCAGATGCTTGAAGGCGTCTTCCAATGTAGCGGTGAACGGTTTCGGAGATATAACGTCTCCATGTCTCACTCCTCTTTGCAATGGAATTGCCTTCGAACTCTGCTCCTGTACTCGGACTGACATGTAGGCGTTTTTGTACAAACACTTCAGCTCTTCAATATACCGATAGTCAAACCGGCACCGCTGGAGAGACTCAAGCACTGCCCACTTCTCGATCGAATCAAAGGCTTTCTCATAGTCCACAAACGCTAAACAAAGAGGCAAGTTATACTCTTGGGTCTTCTGTATAACTTGCCGTAGCGTGTGGATGTGGTCTATGGTACTATAGCCTTTTCGGAAACTGGCTTGTTCCGGAGGCTGGAATTCATCAAACCTGCGACGGAGACGGTTCGTTATGACCTTCGAAAACAGCTTATAAACATGGCTCAAAAGCGAGATGGGTCTGTAATTTAAAAGTAAAGTGTTGTCACCTATCTTGAAGAACAGCACCACCACGCTTTTGTTCCATGCTTCTGGCGTTGAACCTTCGAGTAAGGCGGTATTAAAGAGCTTCTGAAGGACTTTAAGTACCGGTGTTCCACCCGCTTTCAGAAGCTCAGATGTGATACCGTCGTCACCAGGCGCCTTATTGTTCTTAAGCTGTTTCAAGGCCATTCTAATCTCGTACAGGCTGATGTCCGAGATATTTTCGGTATTATCTCGCGTCAGCTTGGCTCTTGGGTCTTTGACCGAGCTGCTAACAGGTTAAGCGACCGAGGTGTATAGCTGTCCGTAGAAACTCTCTACCTCTCCTAATACTTCTGCTTTGGTCGACGCTACACTGCCGTCTTCTCTCTTCAGCTTCGTCAACTGGCTTTTCCCAATAGACATATGTCTCTTGCAAACACTTTGGAGCCTTCTTCCGCTCTACCGTCTCTTTAATACGGTTTATATTAAAGATTCGGATGTCGTGTCGCAAGGACTTCCATATTCGTCTATTGAGCAGCCTATGCTTCAGCATCATCCGAAGACTGCAGTTTCAGTGAGCGTCGTTTAGCCATGAGGTTGAGAGTATCGTTGGAGAGTTCCTGTGGTCTATCTGTACGGTGGGGTTTAAAGTATTTGGAACCCACTGTATGGACAGTTTCTACTAACCTGTTATTGATCTCGTCCACTGAAGCGATTTTCTCAAGGCAATCGAACCGATTGGATAGCTCAAGTTGAAAGCTCTCGGGGTCTTGAATACGGGCATGAGTGGGTCGAAGCGTAGACTTCATCAGACGAGACCTCTCCAGTTTGACATTAATATTCTCGTATATCTCTATACCGTGTCTCTTACCATTCGGTGATCACTTCCGGTTTTGACCCTGTTGATCAAGGAGACATCAGTGAATATTTGCCTTTTGGTGGTCATAATGAAGTCAATCTCATTTATCGTGGAACTATCGGGACTCAGCCAGGTCCATTTCCTGTGAGGTGGCTTCTGAAAGAAAGAGTTCATCATGCAGAGTCCCTCTTTCTCCAGGAAGTCGGCCAACATCTGTCCCCTACGGTTCCGTTGTCCATAGCCAAATTGCCCCACTTTCAACTCATCCACGCTTCTCTTACCCAACTTTGCGTTGAAGTCCCCCATAACAACTAGAAAGTGCGTTTCAGAAGTATGTATGGCCCGTCTAATGTTCTCATACATATCCTCCACCTCATCATCCGGGTGCGACTTCGTCGGTGCGTATACCTGAATGACCTTCAGCGAATATCGTTTGGATACTCTGAGTATTAGGTATACGACCCTATTGGAAACGCTATCGATCGTAACTATGTTGTTAGTAAGGGACTTGTTGACGAGAAACCCGACACCACCTCGGGACTGTTGGTCGCCCTCACGGTAGTAGAATAGGTTACCTGATTTTAGGGTTATCGTGTCCTCACCCGCTCTACGGACCTCAGATAACCCCACAATGTCCCAGTGTAACTTACTCATTTCTTCGTCCAGCTCATAAATCAGCTTACGGGATACGGTGTTACAAATCCGAATAGGACTTGGTTAAAATATATGTATCATATTTTATCACTTGTCCGTGTGACTGACTGAGTCATCAACAAAGAGCCTAAACCGTTAGTACCGACGGTGTCAATCAACTTTTCATCACTAATGCTCGGAAAGTAAAGGTGCAAGTTGGTAGCCGGCTACATGAAGCCACAACAAACGACATGTCGCAGCGACACTACTGGTTTCTATGTATTTCTATGAAATACCATTCGTAGCTAGCGACACGAAGTTAGCGTTGCGTCGTCGAGCGGCAGACGACACTGTCGCCCGACCGCAGATCAGCCGTTCGATTCTCTAAAGATTCGTCGATGCGCTCGTCGACGAGCTCACCGATGTCAAATACTGTATGAGATATCGCCCTTGTACTTAGGATTGTTTTTCAAACGTTTCTTACCCTATCGTCATTTGTTTCACGGATGTTGTCAAAGATGCAACGATGTTTGCTTTGAGAGAATCGCACGGCAGTAGTGCCGCTCGCGGTTACCAATCTACCTAGTAAAACAACTGAAAAGCTTATAAACTAAACCTTTTGTATCGCTTTTAAAATCGTTGATGCCATTTGCAGTTGCCGTCTGCAGTCGGGTTCGAAATCATGACTACAGGGACATGAAGCGACGTCACGTCGTCTACTGCTGCTACGTAGTAGCCGGATACCAACTTGCACCTTAAGCCGTATTTAACTCGCAATGGGGGTGATAAAATCGATTTTGCATATGTAAATTTTAACTTGGTTGCTTCCTTATCATAAGTATGAGTACCTTGTCAATATTACAGTTTGTACGTTACAAAAAGACGCACCCCTACAAAGGCCCGAGCACGAATAACTTGCTAAAAAGTTTTCGTATCGTTAACGTAAGCACTTAGTATGAGATTTATACCAGCGTTTATACAGTGCGTAAATTGAGCTAAATTTAGAAGCTCCTTCCGCCGTCCCGCCTTAGACCTCATTCCGCTAAAGAAACCTATAAATCGACTACTGCGCAAGTCAAACCACGTGGTTTTTCAAGACTCATCTTTGGTGGCACGCATTCTACAAATAATAAAAACCAGCCAAGCGAATGTCGGGTCGCTAAGGATACATGTATTTATATTTTTCTTCTTTAAGTGCCTCTCCATTACTGAAGGTTGGCAGTCAGCTTCTTAAATTGTTCCTTGTTAAGCGCCAATCTGAACAATTGCTCCACGGTCTTAATCCCTGTCCACTCCCTGATATTACGGAGCCAATGACATCGACTTATGTAGGTATAAATATATTTTTTCGTTATTATAATTTGGTAGGTAGTAAGTAATATGACAGTACGGAATCCTCGTGTTCGAGTGCGACCCGCTTTATTCTTTTATTTATAAATATAGTAAGTGATGAGACTAACTTGCCGTTTGTCTGATGGTAAGCGTCTCGCCTGCTTATGACAGTTCCAGTTCCACAGATCTTGAAGTTATTAAAAGTTTTGTCCGGCACTGTTCTACGCTCGTCGCCCTGATAGCTGTTTATTTCCGTTAGGCCAGTAAGGTCAATTGCCCTAAACACCCTCAAATCATAGTACTAGCTCACTATTTCTTGCGTAATATCTGTTAATGCGGTAGTACCAATACCAACCAAGATCTCTCCGCACCTAGTAAGGTATTTTGGTCGCCAGATTTTCGATGGTGTTATAGGTATAAATTTGTATAGTCTTGAACTAGAAGTTTTTCTTCCTATGCAAAAGGGGACAAAGAGCTATATAGGTATAACTTATACTTACTAATATAACTATATATTTATATCGTTTTACCTACGACCGATCACAACCATCGACAGCGAGGACGCAGCGCAGATTGCAGAATGAACGAAATATGGACGTCGTTTTTTATGGGATAGATTGGCAACCGAGCAAGCGGCTCACCTGATGGTAAGTGATACCGTCACCCACGGATATCCGCAATACCAGAGGTCTCGAGGATGGAATAAAAATTAGACTATTAACTGATGTAGACACCGCTAGAATAGTTTATTTTAGTTATTTCCATAGCGTTATGACTTATGGCATATTGCTCTGGGGATGTTCTGCAGATATTAATTCTATTTTTATACTGCAAAAAAGGGCTATACGAGCGATCTACAGTTTGGCTCCCAGAGTTTCCCTTAGACAGAAGTTTAAAGACATAAACATTCTAACTGTTGTCTCTCAGTTTATATTCTATGAAAATCTAATGTATATAAAGAAAAACATTAGCAGTTTTGATAAAAAAAGTGATGCTCATTCCATCAACACGCGAAATAAGCACAAGCTATCCGTACATGTAACGCGTCTCCACAGAATAAGTCATTCTTTTATGGGACAATGTATACGATTCTATAAGTAAGTTCTCAATGTTATCCGAGATTTGCCTATTAATAAGTTTAAAATTACTATTAAAACTAAACTCTGCCAAAAAGGTTATTACAAAATTTCGGATTACTTGGAGGATAAAACAGCTTGGGACTGATCACTCCAGGATCTAAAGGATTTTCCCGGGTCAAAAAAAAAATAGGACCTATCTACTTGTGTAATAAGATGTCAAAGTGTAGCGTGTCTTACCCTACTGATACCATTATTATGTTGTCTTTTGTAAGGCAACACAATGGAGCTAAAAATAAGCGAATATTTGTTATATCATTTAAGAAATTGGCGATACAGTCTGACATTATATAGAAGACAAAGATGCTTGGAATAAAAATTAATATTTGTAGTACCTAAGTAGAAACATTGTAAAAATATATATATAAAAAGAATGGCCCCGAGTTTCTTGCCGCTTCTTCTCGGTAGCCATACTATCGGAGATTTCTTCTATTGAACCCAGAATTGGAAATCTTGTGAAAACTACGCAAGCTCATTCGTCACATTGATTCTTAGTGTGTCTTAGTCTTCCGAGTGTGTAAAAGCCATATTTTCATAATAAAATACCTGAAAATGTATTTGTGGACTTTATTTTACTATACAACGTTCTTCTTTCTTCTTTACAATCGCTTGGCGAGCCCACTTGCTGCTACTTGCTGGGCCCTGGGCCGAGGGGAGGCGTGGGCATATTAATTTTAAGCAGGGAGGCGTGATACTTATAAGTTTGGGAACCCCTGCTCTATATATTTTGGAACGCGGCAGTAGTCTTAAAGGTACATTATAATGAAAAATTGACGTTCATAAGCGCGTCTTTGATGCCTAAATTGAATAAATGATTTTGACTTTGACTTTGATGCGTTGCCGATCATTAAGGATGGATGATTTATTAATTATGTAAAAATCAACTGACAGACCACGAAATCACCCACGATCACCAGTGCATGCACCAAACGAGCTATGATGCATCCTGTAAATGCGTACCTATTGATATCGCTAAACAACATAGGTACCTATATTATGTATCTCGGCCTACTCATTGATGACAAATTCAACTAGGGTCCTCATATAGATCGAGTATGTGATAAACTCAGAGCGCTAATGGCCAAATTTTGTATCCTAAAACACGAGTTACCCTATAGCACTCTTAGATTGTTGTACCTGTCGCTAGTTGACTCCATTGTATTTTATGGCATAACTAGTTACGGCCGAACATATAAGACATACACTCAAAAAGTATATGATATTCAACTCAGGTTACTAAAGCTCATAGTACCGTGCAAAATAAAGCTACAACACAAGAGCGACTACAGTCAGCTGTTTCACTACTGTAAAGTATAATGAGTGTGTATGATAGGTATAAACTTGAGTTCTTATCTCTGTACCATAGTAAAGTGAACGAACTAAGCGTAAAAACTAGACCTAATAACCTTCGCCGTATAGATAACCTGCCATTGTATAAATTACCTAAATGTAATAATAACTATGGACGAAGGGTGTGGACGAACGCGCTGCCCCAAACCTTAAACAGCTTACCTAGGAATCTGCTCGAAAAAATACCTAGTCTACATATCAAACAATTAAAACGGACACTAAAAAAATATTTCTTAACAAGAGAAAGATCAAACGGGTGTGCGACGACACAGGCTTTGTCCATTATGTTATACTTCAGAATTGTAAAAACATACTTAACATAGAGGTATAAAAATGTTTCATATATCTTGTAGTAGTGTGCGACCCGTCAGGCACACATAATCTCGTTTAGATTAAGTGCTTGAAGCTGTATCTTTTTTAATAACTTTTTATAACAGTTTTCAAATAAAAAATTAAATAAAAAAGAGATAGAAGGGGTAAAGAATGGAGAGGGAGGGGGAAGGAGAGGAAGAATGGGGAAGGGGGAATCGGGCCTCCGGAACTCCCACAAACCGACGAAACGCAATAGCAAGCTATGTTACTTCACGTCGGTGTTATGTGGGAGTGTGGTCCTTCCTCGGTCGTGCCGGCCCATTCAGCTGTGGGGTTGCAGCAGTGGCACTACCACCGAAATATGTGAGCCGATTTTGATGACTCTTCTTATTTTAAAGCTGCTTCTCATATGATTCCATTTAAATTTGATCAAGATCTGAGCAGTAGTTTTTAATTTAATAATAATTTATTGCTTACTTAAGTGTTTTGTATAAAGGTTTGTTTATTCTTTGTTTATTCTATTATCTTCCCTGGTACATTCCTAAATATCTGAAATGCTGAATTCCCTTTGCTTAACCTTACGTTAATAATATTTTATTAAATAGGCAATTGATTCCAAGAAAGTGTTATAGTTTCATTCTCTCGTTACTAATAAATATTAAAGAGAAACCTAAAAGATTTTTCAATTATGCTTACGAAAACGCATAAGCAAATAGTAATCCTGTTTTTTGTTAACAAAATGATAATGAAGAGATAGCAAACCTACAACACAAGACTAAACTTAGTATGGGCATAGGTTTGCTGTAATTTAATGGCAATGATTTTACAAGCTAATGAATAACTTATGTCAATATACATATTATACATAATTACATTGTTATTTCATGTACCTAATATGGAAATAAACATTATTAATATTATAATAACAATATATTAGATAGCTTATGATATTGAACATGTTAATTAATGTTATCATATATAAACATAACATATTTCTAAAATACTCCTTAGATTTTTCATCTTATAACATTAGCATACTGAAATAATAATGCCTCAAAATTGGAGGTATAGTTTTATTGAAATAGCAACTTATTCTTAGGATGTTCCTTACTAGTAATTATAATTGTAAATCTTTCTTAGATTTTTTACATTCAAATTCTCACGAGTTTACACATATTAACCTATCAACATCTGGTGATGAATGTCGTCCAAATTGTTTGTTTTAAGCGTGTACAGGATGCCAAGTCATTAAACTAATATTAGCATAACCCTAAAGTTAGAGATTGAACACACAACAACACACAACATCAACCGGGGTTTCGGCATATCAGATGCATATCTTCAGGGTGAAAGGCGCAGCAGAGTGTTTTGGCAAACATTGTTTCTTAGATTTTGTTACTTTCATACTTATACATAAAACATCTGAAAAACGAAATGGTAATTTAATCCTTCGTATACCGTGATAATTAAAACAGAAGATTTATGAATAAAATTGATCTACATTTACGCAAAGCGTTAAATGCAATCCATTTAAAGCTAGTCATATCTTATCAGTTATTATTGTTAAATGATACAATAGCTATGATTCCTATGACTCTGCCACAACTTCTTTCATTTCCACATCAGATATACACTCTGCATCATCAGGTTCATCCAACAACGATTGCAACTGATGTATTGATGTTACAAGCACATGAAACTGTTTCTTCCTTAGCCCCAATCTACTTTCTAATTGTTGTTTGGTGCTTTCCAAGCTTGATAGCTCAGTTTTCAGAGTAGCTAAACGCTCTAAGGTATCCTTTCTATCGGGCTGCTCACTTATAACTTTGGCTAGTACATCATACTCTGTTCTATTCTTGCGGACTGTCTTAGCGTGAGCAAGATCTGCCTTGCTCTTTTCAATGTTACCTTTTGCTACTTCTATGCCTTTTTCTAGAATCTTTGAGAGTGCTTCATAACTTTTTAGTTCTGCTGACATCATTTCAGAGCCAAGCTGTGACTTAGTAACAGCGAATTCACATTGAGCGAGTTGAGCCAACATCCGGTCGTGTGTGGATTTACTGAAAATAATAAATGAAACAATACATTATCTGGTATATAAAGGTATACATAGCAGAATCAAAGGGTTGGCATTAGAATAGCCCAACACGAATTTGGTGATTTTAAGAGTTGGATCTTATAGATAATAATTTTCTCTACGCTTTGGTATCAATTTTAGAGCGAGGAAATGTCTAGTTTTCTAGAAAAACTAATTTCAATTTCAGATTTTTGATTCGACGATTCTCTATAAATGCGTGTAACGAAACGACTTGGTGCAATGAAAATGGTATTAAAATAAATATTTTAATTATTTGAACTATTATTTTATTGCTAATTTAATTTACAATACTTAATTACATAGTTTATAATACTTGACATCGATTTTATTAAATTAGCTTCTGTTGCAAATACTTTTTTTAAAGAATGGAACGTATGACCGCCATTTTATTTTCCATAGACGATCGACTACGCCGCCCGCGCCGCGCATTCCGTTCCTCTTCGAGTTACGTGAATGTGCTCTGTTCGCTCTCCGTGTTTTTCATTGTTTTGGCGTGGTATTTTGTGTTAATTTTTCGACGACTTTTGCCTGCTCTCTGGACTCCGATTTCTTCTTCAACTACGACTTTTGCCTGCTTTCTGGACTCCGATTTCTGTTGAACCACGACTCTTGCCTGCTTTCTGGACTCCGATTTCTGCTTGAACCACGACTTTTGCCTGCTTACTGGACTCCGATTTCTGCACGATTGATCTGCCTAGCGACATGGCTAATATTCCATCAGCAGATGAACCAACGGCTTCCACAAGCCGTGAAGATGCAGTACCAGTAGCTTCTACCAGTAGAGGTGAGTTAACTATTCATTTATTGTAATCTAAATTATTTCGCTTGATAAACCACAAAATATGTTAATCAAATGCTTGTTTTTCATTTTAGATGATTTTGAAGAAGAACCCGCATTTAAAAGGCGGAAATACGTGGGTGAAGTTTTACAAACGTGGAATATTGTAAAGCTGGCGCGTATGTTAAGTACACATGAACAAGGACTGGTTTTTGCCGAAGAGCAAGGCTTAATCTTGAAAACTAAGAAGTGTAGAATACACAAAAATCCCATGAAACTTGTTTTCAAGAACGACAAAACTATGGGCACATTTGTGTGCAGCAAGGGTTCCTGTCATAATAAAACTAGAGTATCTAGAGCCCAAGGAACATGGTTTGAGAACGTAAAACTAAAATTGGGACACATTTATTATTTAATGTACTGTTTTGCATACAACTACTCGCATGACATGGTAATACACGAAGATATATTTAGAGAAGAACATTGTTTGTCCCGGCCAACCATAAGCGATTGGTATAACTACTGCCGGGAAGTTGTGGTAATTTACCAACTGGAGAAACAAGAAGTCCGGGGCAAAATAGGAGGCCCTGGAAAAATTGTGCAAGTAGACGAAAGCAAATTTGGGAAGAGGAAATTTAATAAAGGTATTTATATAAGGCATTAATCAATTTCATTATTTTATACTTGTATTTTCAATTTAATAACTGTTTTTTAATTTTTTTCAGGGAGACACATTGAGGGACATTGGGTCCTTGGCCTCATAGAAGATGGTTCAGAGGACTTGCGGTTGGAGGTGTGCCCGGACAACATTAGGTCTGCAGAGGTGCTAATTCCCCTAATTCAAAAACATGTAGAGCCGGGCACAACCATCCATACTGACTGCTGGAGGGCTTATGATTGCCTAAGCCAACATGGATATATTCATAAAAAAGTCAACCACAGTGACCCTGACAGTCCATTTATAGCCGAGGATGGGACACATACTCAACGAATTGAGTCTCAATGGTGGGTGGTTAAAAGATTCTTCTACAAGAATAATTACAACCACCCGGGCAATTTTGCAGACTCAATTGTTGAGTATTTATGGAGGAGATCTGTGGAGGCCAGTAAGAAGGATAAGTTTTTCGAACTGATAAAAGCTGTGCAATATGTATACAAAATATAAGTTAAATACTTTCTAAATTTTGTTTTATTTTTGTCCTAGTTTTGCACCTATATGATTTATTTCTAATGTAATTCAAAATAGCTGTGACCATCAGGGCTAGCACTCTTATTCGAGTCAAGGGCACTCTAACTTGAGTTGGTTAGGTTCAAAATAAGAGACAGAGCCGACACAGAGCACCCCGACTCCACCTAGTCTTGTGGCTGACACCCCTAGATTGTATATAAAAAGTGCGGGAGCCAGAAGCTCAAGGGAGGTCCTGAGAGGAGCGAGCCAGACGAGGTTGAGCGGAGCGACGGGGGGAGGTGGCGAGCGAAGCGAGCCGGCGACCTCCGTAGCGAAGCGAAGACCGAGTTTGGCGAAGTGACACTCAGGGGCGACCGCTAGAGCTTCTGGCGGGAGCCCACCCAGAGTCAAACATAGAACACACCAAAATAGTCAGTACTCCATGTCCAATCCATTCATATTTGTAAGTAAATATAGTTAAATTCAATATATAAACGTTATAAATTTGAGGTTAAGTTCAAAGAAAATTCAAAGTAGTTTTTCGCAAAAACTAGGCATTTCCTCGCCACGAGAGTAGTGTCGGAGGACATCCCCCTCCCCCCCTCCCTCCCCCCC
The DNA here is from genome assembly GCA_917880725.1 of Selenia dentaria. Classification (NCBI taxonomy): domain Eukaryota; kingdom Metazoa; phylum Arthropoda; class Insecta; order Lepidoptera; family Geometridae; genus Selenia; species Selenia dentaria. Next base: position 24,745,946 of record OU862893.1, read on the forward strand.
TCCCCCTCCCCCCCTTAAATTCGTGTTGGCCTATTCTAATGCAATGCCATAAAGATACCTACAAGTCCTACAACTAATGCAAAACAGATGAGAATTCTAACCTCTCTTCATGTTTTTCATCGGTGCTGTTGCACCATTTTATCAGTGTTTTCAAGAGCACGTTAAGCCTTCGATCGTCTCCAGTCCCATCTCCGTCGATAAGGAGTCTTCTACGAATCACGTCCTCTGCGAAATAATACGGGGTCACAATACGAATCGAGTAATACAAAATTGCACATTTGGGTGACGAATGAACACATTGCTTTTTTATAAATTTCTATTACTACTCTTAATTTAGCCCTTACCATCTGCCATATTATTAGAAAACAGCTAAATATTGCTAAGTAAATAAGGTGCTAGACTATTTTATATTTTTGTTTGTTTTGTTTTTGTTTTTTTTTTTAAATGCGGCTATGGATTTTAGTTCTATAGCCCGTCTTAAGGTGCGTTCGTTTAGCTTATGAGGGCATTGGTGGCGTTGTCATTGATGGCTCTTTTGTTAAAGCGTTCGGAAAGCTCAAAAACATTATTTTTGCCACTTTTGCCCATACCCTATTCGAACGCTCAACTGAGCATAAGACCTAAAATCGCATGATTATGCTGTCAAATACATAGCTGTCAATAAACGATTACAAACAACCATGCTCCGGACGTGGGTCAAAAAGTGCACTGTTTGGTGGCAAAAAATCCTCTTTTTTAACTTTCTGAACGCTGAACTAAAAGAGGCATTAACGACATTTTCACCCACAGATTCCCAATTCGAAAGCCCCTTGTGAGCGTTTTTAGCGTTATTTTTGCCAAAAACGATCAGAAGTGATCTAATCGAATGCGCTACTTATTGAAAAAGTTACATTTCTGCTATTTGCTACTGACATTAATTAACCATAGAGAACATTTGTATACTGGAGATAGAGTTGTCATTCCAGCATTATCGCACGCAGCGCCATGTATTGATTTGTTATGAAAACTGGAAACTATCAGTTATTCTGTGACTATAATATACCTTTACTAATTTTACTATTTTTTACTTGCCTACCTGTTTCATTGGTCTTTATTTTATCCTTAGTTGAACTTTAATAGTCAAAATGTTTTTTCAATTATATAAGTATCAAATATTTAGGAGTAAACATTTTGGCTAATAGTTAAACTACGGATTAAAACGGACCTATAATATATTTTTACATGTTTTTTATTTAAATATTTTGCATCTTTTTTGCAATACGCCAAAGCTAATTTTTGGACTCTATCATTTTGGTCGTAATCAGATCTGTTCCCACTTAAAACTTGGTTTTTATCTGTACACCAATTGTAAATGAATATATTTATTGATAAGTTTTCTAACTTTTCTATGATGTCTGTTCTGTGAACAGCACACTTTATAAACTTGTAATTTATTAGTTTTTGAATATTGTCTTATATTTTTCTTCTTACATCATATGTGTTCCTCTAAAGTGAACTCGTAATAATCGTCACCTTAACTACGAAATTACCTTGCAAATATAGTGTAGGTACCGCAAATGACTGAGTATATATTGCTTCGAGTATGATATTTAGTATCAAAGTGTGAGTGACAAACTCTTCGAGTACACAGTATGTTGGTCTCGCTCTAATATATCGCAACCTATTGCATTTAGCCATATCGCGAATCTTTCCAACATTTTATTTGAATTGTGAAATAAATGTAGAATCGTGTTGTCTTCACCTGGAATATTATATTAACAATTATTAAAGGTTATGAAAGTAGGTACACTAATATGATCTATCAATCATCCGTACAGATTTCAGCTTTGTAACTTACAAAGCTGAAATCTGTATCGCACAGCTATGATCTCACAGTACTTACAAATTGTAAGTACTGTGAGATTATAGCTATGCAATGGAAAGTAGGTATTGAAACTTACGTGTCTTTTTGCAGTTCGGGACATGATGAAAATCCAATTTGCTAGGCACAAAAACAGAGTCCGAAATAATTCGCAAAGATAAATCGATATATTCGCAGCCGTTGGAATCCAAATATTTGCCAGGTCAGGGAAGGTCCGCAGAATCGTCAGAGTCAGTGAAACAAGCCAGTTCATCGTAAATCCACGGAAAAAAATTCGCATATCCATTCACTCGAGAAGAATGAAAATGATAATAAATTTGACAATGTCGATTTATCAGTTATTTGAAAGATTCAAGTAAAAGTATACATACTCTAATCTATGAATAAAATATTATTTTTACATTTATAAAATAGACTCTTATGGCTCCTCTTAACGATCGGCCATGATCGACACTCGTCGATCGTCTATAATCGGCAAGGTAATCGCCACCATCATCGTGCAAGCATCCACACGATCGTCGGTGATCATTAATTAAGCGGCAAGCATTCAAGATGGACGTGGAGGTTATAGCTGCAGTTACCATTAATTTAATTTCCATATACAATCATTTTATCAATGTAGTTGAACGAAAAGTTACTTGGTGTTTGAGCATTTATCGTAATAGAACAAAGTAAATATACTTATACAACTTAATAGGTGATCCTACTGCCCAGTTCTTACTTTAAATATCTATTTCAGACATTCAATGGATAATCAGCTCTCTGAGCTATTGGCGGAACCTTCAGGTGACTTTGAAAACTTTCTTCGCATGTCGCTAAGCAATTTCAATTATTTAGTTGAAAAAATATCCCCATTAGTTGCAAAACAAGACACTACTTGAAGGGATTCTATACCAGTTAAAATCCGTCTTGCTATAACTTTGAGATTTTTGGCTACTGGGGATAGTTATAGAAGCTTGCATTATACGTTTAAAGTTTCAAGCCAAATTATATCTCAAATAATTCCTGAAGTATGCCAAGCACTGATCAAAATATTGAAGAGTGTGGTTAAGGTAAGTAAAACATAGATTAGATTTATCATTCGTTTATTTTAAATTACTCAAACTCTTTGTTTACATTAGCATCCGAAAATGCTCTATATAAAATATCCTGCGATTGAGCATTTTGTGTAGTCTCATACTACACAAAATGCATACATATTTAATACATATTTCGATTGTCTGGAGGTGAAGGGACAACCGAATAAACATGTTGAGACATGTTTTGCTGATTCTGTATTCGTTGGGGAGATTCATATGAAGGTGAAGTGTACATGCTCGCCGACGAGCAGGGCCGATGTATGGCATTTTCTGGGATAAACGAATAATTACTAGTATTGCTTTGGACAGATGATGGATTGGTATCCATCAGCTGTTCAGAATACAATTTGTGCGAAGTAGAAGGGCGATTAGTGCTTATAATAATTTGTGATGGTGAGCTAACATAACGATGCCTAGTCAATGAGTGCTTTTTCTTTATTATTAAACCATCTATTTCATGTCTAAGTTCTAGTCTGTCGATGTCGCTAAATTCTCTCAGCGCTTTGGTCAGAAGCCTACCATAGAGATCAAAATCGTCCTCTTCAACTTTCCCACCTCTATTCCTTTTGACTGTTAATACGTCATTAAGGGTAGATAGCGTTGATTTTATTTGTGCATTGGTTTCTGCGAGTTCAGGCAGTTTTGCACTGCGCCGTTTTTGAACTGGGATAGACACCGTAGTACTTGATTCTTGCCCCTGTGTTGACTGCTGCCTGTCCGGGATTTCATCAGCACCTTCTTCTATCTAGAAAACAATAAAACATAGAATTAAAATACTTGTTCTATTTTTTTTGTTTTAGTTACCAAGTACTACACAAGAATGGCTTGACAAGGCAAACAAATTCAGATTCCCTCACTGCTTAGGTGCTCTAGACGGAAAGCACATAAATATACTACCATCTGCTCACAGTGCATCTGACTATTTTAATTACAAAGGTGGTTTCAGCATTGTTCTCCTAGCTTTAGTAGACGACGATTACTGTTTCATGTTTGCTGAAGTAGGCGCCAAAGGACGGATCAGTGATGGCGGGGTATTAAATAGCAGTGTGCTATTGGAAAAAATGACGAATGGCACCATTAATTTCCCGTCACCTAGCCCACTACCAGGAAGTAATATTTATATCCCCTACGTATTTTTGGGCGATGGAGCGTTCCCTTTAAGTACAAATTTAATGAAACCTTTTCCTGGTCACCATGCAATTGGTACTCCAGAAAGGTTGTTTAATCAAGAACTTTCTCGCTCTCGAGTAGTCGTCGAAAATACTTTCGGCATAATGGCCAGTAAGTTTAGAGTTTTTAAAAAACCTATGCAATTGTGTGATGTTAAAGCTTCTATTATTACCATGACATGCGTTTTATTGCATATTTTTTTAAGAAAAAGTTCAACGTCTAGGGAACGGTACAATCATTTCAGCCTTACAATCATCAAAGAAGCCAGGTACCACTGATACATACATGAATGGTCAACTCGTCTCTCCAGGTTCTTGGAGACAGAATAATGGTAGCGTATTCACATCGCTACAATAAACACCTCGAAGAGCTACAAATAACGCTATCCAAATAAGATAATGCTTCATGACTTTTTTTAATAATTCTGCTAATTAGAAGTTTTCAATTTACTTCAGAGTGCCAGTACGATAATTGTACTTCCCAATAATTGTCACTATTTCCATTCCATACTAATTACACTAGGCACTCTGAATACTTTTATAACTTATAGGTATATACTTATAACTATTTCAAATAAACAATGTAGGTACGAATTGTATTGAGATTAATAAATAATATTTACTGTAAAGTTTGTTTTACTTACATTGACTTTGTCCGCCGTAGCAAGTACCGATTTGCACTCATACACGTCGCCCATAAAGGCCGCCAAAGCGTCATAAAATACCCATATAGGTTTAAACACCTCATCTTCTCCGGCACCAGATTTAAGAGAGGCGACAACTTTTTTATGATTCAGCCGGAAAGCTGCTAACAAGGTTTTCTCTTTCCTTTTAATTTCGGAAACTGGTACTAACATTTCCTCAGCAATACGAGCCCATGCATCATTCACCTGTAAAAACATAATGGATGATTTAAAACTATCAGAATGACACAAATTATCGATTATAAACCTCATAATAACGATAAATAAATAATTAAGTACCTACCTTATTTTTATCTTTGTGATATTTATGTTTAGGATTCCATATTACTGGTTGGTTCTGATATAGTTCTATGAACTTGAATGTCTCTTCATTTGACCACCCACTAGTCATTGTTTCGCACTCGCACTCACTTTTATTTAAAAACTTAAAAACGACGCGACGTACGCACGGCTCGCTGCCCTCTGGTGAATGAATGATCGGCGATCGTGTGGGCACGCGCTCGCAATTACAAGCGATTCCCTTTGATGTGTGCCCGAAAAACCGAAAAGTTACCGTTTGCCACGATCACGACGACGATCAACGACGATGATGGGCGACTACAGGCGAGTAGCCCCTCTACACGATCGTGCTCGCGTGTAATCGCCCATCATGGCCGATCGTGAAGAAGAGCCATTATAGTTTGTATATTTGCCTAAATATATGACTGTGAAAAAAGAGCCATCTTTTGATTTGTTATGCAATGATAATAGGATCTATACTTTTCTTCTAAATGATAACACCATGCATTTAACAATTTCTTGACAGTTGAGCGTTTGCATTTACACACAGACTACTATGTACTACGTGCATCAAAGACCTTACACTTACTATCTAGACTGTGTACCAATAATTTTTGTTTAGCTAAATTGAGATCTATCTACTTACTATAGGGCAGCTATCTCCTCAAAGGCTGTAGATAGCCAAAAGCGGTACTGGCGAGAGGGCTCCCGTTGGTAGTGTGTCCTTGTCTGACGTCTTGCCAGTTTAACTAAACATCGGGTTAGGTAGAAATGGTTGAAAATTGTATATTTAGCTTTTTTTAATTTACTTAAAGGAATGATTCATAAACTTTGAAATAGATTTAAATATTCTACAGTTTTTATAATTAATTCGTTAATTCGTTGTATTGTAATTTCAATAGTAATTTATTAATTAGAGATATTTCAGGATTCCATGATGTTTTTATGTTAAAATAAAGGCTATAGACATAACGGGGCGTGTTCATCTGATTTTGACGAATAAGAAGGAGATATTTTGGTGAAATCTCTGAAAATATTTGGTAACAATGGCACCCTTTTTAAACTAGGTAATGATGTGGCAGATGTTAAATAGAAACAAATAAGTACCACTAATAAGTCCAATATATTCATGCAGGGTAACAGGTCATTATGTAAATTTCAAACTGAGTGGAAGTAATTTGAAAAGTCTTTGTAAGTTTTCAATAAAATTTGGATTTTTTTCTTTAAAATGGATTATATTCGTTTAAAGTTAAAAATCTTTATTTTATAAAAAATTTGTGTTCTTACTTTAAGAAATAATAAATACAAAGATTTAATAATAACAATGATAAATATAACAAATCTTAACTTGAAAATGATAGGTTCTATCGATACTTTAATCATGTTATTTAATTTTGTAAAAGAGGTTAAATTTATATATATTCCAAATTTCTAAAGCAAGTGAAATTATTTCAATAGTAGTTTTAGTGCTAAGAAAACTTATTTTTTCCTTAAGAACATCTATTACTTAAGTTCCAACTTGACTTTATAATAAAGATAAAAAAATTGTGTTTCGTTAATGTTTAAAGGACATATATGTTTTGATATCTTTAATATACTGTTTTATTTTGTAAGAAGTAGTTTGATTGGAATTCGTATTGAACTAACTCATAGTTTTATCTTATATTCTATTTCATTTATTTTTATTGATTTGTTGTATTCAGAAACATAACTTGAGAAAGTTAAGTCATAATGTATAAAACGATAAAAAAGTGTTTAAAAACATTTCAGACTGATAGAATTTCATTAGTTAAAATAATAATCATTAATAAATAACATATGTTACTGATATATTTCATTTAACATATAAAAATACTAATAGGATGTCACTTTCCTATCTCGATTTATCACTACCCTGTCTATGGTGTCACTCCCCTGACTACACATTTTCCCCTGGAGCCCATAAAACTTAAAAAAAAAGAAATAATCTTCTGGCTCATAACATTACACATACATACACTTTGCGAAGTTGTGAAATATTTAATACGCATTCAAATACATAACTTTTTCCCAGGGAACACTGAAAATACAAATACTGTATATAGTCCCATATAGTTAAAATCATGCTGTGTAGAAAATATTGTTTAGAAACCTACTAAAATTGACCTATACTAATCTGTATGTATATCTTATTTAAGAAAAAAATTATACTGTAAAGCGTCTTATTTGAGCTGTCAATTTATTTTTAATGTTTAATTTTGTAATTCAATTTATTTGTTAATCCGAGGCAATCAATCCTGAAAAATAAAATCGCATGTAGGTCCCCGCGAAACAGGCTTTGCCAAGCGCGGGAACCTTAGCTTTATCTATTTTTGTACCTTGAGTTAGTCATAAACATGTTGTAATATACATTATAGTAGATCCAACCGTTTATCCTCTTTTTGACAGCACCAATAGAACGTAACATGACGATGTTACGCAAAAGTTAACTTATAAATGCGAGGTTTTAAAAATATGACAACTGCTTAAATTTGCTCCTTGATCCCGTATAATAATCATCTTTCACAAAATGAGTCCATAAGTGCAGTAGTTTTTTTATAAATACCATAAAATAACAAACGTTTTTAAAAAATTACGTTCTATGGCTATCAACATAGTGATGTTACGAAGTTACGATTGAGATATCGATATTGTTTATGAACTATTTTTACACGGGTGTTTTCCGTTCTCGGCACATAATATCGGATTTATTTTTATGTAAAACCGTTATATTGATGCGCCTCAGGAAAACATACAGCATTATTTGAAGACGTGTTTATCTCCTGGTGTATATCCAAAAAAGAACAAGGTTATGATGACTATGATGATTACAAGTACAAGTCATACTTGACGAAGCTGTTACCGGTTAAATCTGGGATGGCCAGCGAGCAACACGGAAGGGAGTAGGCATACACAGCGTTTCCCCTCTGTCAAAGTACAAGTCCGCATGGACCATGGAGTTTGATAATATACTGTGGGGTGAGGGCGGGGCTAGATTTGTGAATGGTGCTTTATTTTTTATGTGTTAGTGATTTGGTTGTGTGAGTATGATCGGCAATGGATCGGTACAGGTATGTTTTGTATGTAATAGTGCGGCTTTGCGCTAGTGTGCAACTTCCCCTCCCGCAAGAAATGACAGAAAGATTTGAACAATATTTTTTAGCTAAGGCTACTCCCTTCCGTGTTGCTCGCTGGGGATGGCAGACATTAAAGTCTGCCGTTTGGTACCAGAAAATAGTAAAGTTTGAGCAACCCCAATTCCAATTTAAGCAAACGAAATCTAATCTTTTATTTTTATTTATTTATTAATCAAAATCAGATTCATCGTTGCTGTCACTCGAGCTATTGCCGACATTTATAATTAATTGTTGACTCATATAATCTATCGCCACGTGTTTATCCCAATCTGCCATTATAGTTTCTTGTGTTTTTTGAATTACATTTTGCCAGCTTTCCGCAGTTACTTTCACACATGCATTTTTTAATAAATTTACCATTTTGTTTGCCGTGAATGGGGGTTTTGTGTTATTTCTAGCAGCGTGTCCTTTAACTTGAGCCCATATTAATTCAATGGCATTGTATTGACAATGATAGGGTGGAAGTCTAAGAACCCAATGACCATGTTCTGCAGCTATTTCGTCGATCACATATCGTTTTGGGAAGTGTTTTTTTGTTCGTAATATATTTAGTAATTGTACTTTTAGTAAGGAGTTATCAACATTTTCACCATGTCGTTGAAGCCAGTCAATGATTACTTGTTTTTTGTCGGCCTGGGTCGGCATTTTATCAATTTGGCGTGAGTGATAGGATGCGTTATCCATAATAATAACTGACGGTTCTTCCAATGATTGTACCATTTCCTTAAACCAACTTTCGTAAACCTCAGAATTCATTTCTTCGTGGTACTCAACTGTTTTTTTGGATTTAAAGGCCAACAAAGCATCTGGCATGAATCCTTTCACAGACCCTGCATGGCAAATGATTAGACGTTCTCCTTTTCCCATCGGTACTGAGGTAGTGGAAGCAGCGGTGTCATCAGTCCAGCTCTTAGACACTGTGTGGTTCGCATTCAGCCAAGTTTCGTCAGTGAAAACAACATTTGACCAATCTGTAATTTTTTTGGCTTCGCTCAAAAATTCGCAACGAGCAAAAGCTACGTCGCGACGCTCCATCAATATTTTGCGTTTGTCCGATTTTTTATAAGTAAATCCAATTTCATTCAAGACCTTTACCAATGACGATTTTTGACCTCGGAACAAATCACATTCACGCAAAGAAGCAACAAGTTTTTTAAGTGTTGGAACTTCTTTACGTAAGTAATAGTTATATATATGACGGCGTATAGCGTCTGCGTCAAAGTTGTCAACCGAAGTCACACGACGTGGTTGGCGTTTTTTCTTCGGCGTACGAAGCTTATTCTCCTGCATGCCGCTTGTTCCGTAGGCTTCGGTAGTAATTTTTGTAATCGTAGATGCACTAATACCTAACGCGGCCGCAACGCGCTCTCTCACTTGCGACAATGGTAAAAGCGGGCCGCCATTTTGATACTCTGCTTCAAAGTAATTACGAAGCTTGATCACCATTTCTCTCGTCTGTCCTTTCAGCACTGATCCTTTCGGCATTTTATAGTTCCAATATAAAACTCAGCAAATAATTACTAGCACGGGCGTCTTGTTGCGAGTGACAGTGACAAATACAAAACGGCGGTGGACCATTGAGTTTTACTACCTTGATAAAATACTACTGCTTACCCATAGACAAAAAAATTGGCAGTCATAGGAATTGCCGATAGAAGTGAAAACTTATAACTCAGAATTTGATAGCTTACCTTGGAAACTACACGGGTGTAACCGGACGGCGTGGCCTCGCCATCTGGGCATGGCCATCTAGAAATGCGTCAGCATTTCCCATTGGCTGATGCGTTTCTAGATGGCCATGCCATGACGGCCTGTCCACGCCCTTTCAACATTCCCCATTGGCTGACGTATTTCTAGATGGCCAATAGCCATGGTCATGGCGCCATTCCTAGGACTATTCTCTTTCCGCACAGACTCGATAGAAAAATGAATCGAAATCGTGTCCACTATAATCACTTGGTCACAACACTTTAACTGACAAATTAGATCTGTCAAAAAGAGGATAAACGGTTGGATCTACTATAGTCTAATCTTTATAAAACTGTTTTTGATGCTTATGATGCAATAAAAATGTATTTTTTTTAAAATACTGAGTAAAAAGTAGTACTCAAATGTTTGGGCCTGGTAATACTAAATGCAAGATGGTGGTTTGTTGAATATTCTTTAGGGTAACCATGTATATTGTTGATCTAAGATTTTTAGCAATTCCATAGTATCCCCATAGTACGTAAGTTTTGTTTATAATTGATGTTTACAATGTTTCTACTTAGGTACTACAAATATTACATTTTATGGGTGGCAGAGAGACAGCTTGCCAGAAGTGGAGTATTCCAAGCATCTTTATCTTCTATATAATGTCGAACTTTATAGTAAGCTTTTTTTATTAAAACGTTTTTTACAGTCAACTTGAATTTGCCCTCTGTGAGCTCAGTTATGTGCTTTGGGATTTTATTGTAGAAACGCACATAATTTCCTAGGAATGACTTATTAGTCTTCGCAAGTCTAAAACTAGGTACAGCTATCCTATTTGTATATCTGGTATTAAAAGTGTGGTGATCACTATTTAACTTATATTTATGTAAATTTTTACGAACATACATTATGTTTTCAAATACATATAAGGAAGGCAACGTTAATATATTGATTTCTTTAAATAAATCTCTCAAAGATTCACGGGGACCCATTTCGTATATAGCTCTAATAGCACGTTTCTGAAGGATAAATATGGTCTCTATATCAGCCGCTGAACCCCATAGCAATATCCCATATGACATTACGCTGTGGAAATATGCAAAATATACTAACCGCGCCGTAGAAGCATCTGTTAGCTCTCTTATTTTACGTACTGCATATGCAGCAGAACTGAGTTTCCCAGACAGGGCATTTATATGAGGACCCCATTGTAATTTTGCGTCAATTTTAATGCCCAGGAAGACTGTTTCCTTGTCCATTACGAGTTTAACTCCATCAAGCGTAACGTTGGACTCCAAATATGGAACAGTAGGCAAAGAAAACTTCAAACATTTTGTCTTTTTTGAATTCAGAAGTAAATTATTAGTTGAGAACCATTTAGAGATACTAGATAGAGCATTGTTTACTTGAATTAGTGTGCTATCTTTCCTATCTACTTTAAAAATCAGAGATGTGTCATCCGCAAATAATACAATATCACAAAGATCCTTGGCCATAAGTGGCAAGTCGTTAATGTAAACTAAGAACAAAAAAGGCCCTAAAATGGACCCTTGTGGAACACCCATTTTAATTATAGATCCTGAAGATGTTACACCATTTATGCCAACCTTTTGCATCCTGTCAGATAAATATGACTCGATGACATCAAGCGCAGCTCCACGAATACCATAATGGAAAAGCTTTCGAATCAGTATACGGTGTTCCACACAATCAAATGCTTTAGAGAGATCACAAAAAACACCAATAGCATCATGTGAGCTCTCCCAAGCCTTTAAGACATACGTCATTAACTTCACACCGGCATCCTTAGTTGCTCTTGTTTTCGTGAAGCCGAACTGATTTTCGTGCAGTATTGAATGCTCGTTGAAGTGCGCCAAAAGTTGTTTGAGCATAATTTTTTCAAAGATCTTACTCAAAATTGGTAGTATAGATACTGGTCTATAATTTGAGGGGTCTGTTTTCTCTCCAGCCTTAAAAATTGGAGTGATTCTACTATATTTAATTAAATTAGGAAAGGTACCTCTATCTATACAAAGATTAAATAAGCGGGCCAAAATAGGACCCATAAAACTAATAATTGGCTCTACAATTTTTACTGACCTTCCCCATAAGTCTTCAGTAGTCTTTATATTTACGCTTTTGAATGTTTTTATAATTTCGACAGTTGAAGTATATTCAAAAGAAAAACTAGGTACTTCGTTCGTGAAATTAGCTTTAAGAATAGCTTCTGCTGCATTTGGGCAAGAATTCAGTGACTTGGTGACTTCTAGAGGTAAATTAGAGAAGAAATTATTAAAAGTATTTGCTACATTTATTGGTTCTGAGACAGTCTGATTGTTAATTACAAGGACACATGCAGTGTCTTTTGGTTTATTTTTGCCGGTCTCAATATTTATAGTCTTCTAAACTGTTTTTATTTTGTTATTCGATTTCCGAATTTTATCTCTAATAAACAAAGCTTTAGCACGCATACAAACAGTCTTAAATAATTTTGAATAAGTTTTGACATAGTTATGGAAAACTTTATCAGATGTCATAGTTTTTTTATGATATAACTCATACATGGTATCTCTACTTTTTCGAATACCTCGAGTAGCCCAGTCACCAAAAACTAACTTCCCAGTTGTACACATTTTAACCTTTGGACAAACTTCATTGATCTCGGTACTAACTAAAGATAATAATCTATAATAATAATCGTTAGGGTCCTCTTCCGAAAGATTCGCGATGCAAAGTTTTGCTTCAATATTTTGCTAAAGCTTTCCGAGCCTACTAGTCGTTAGCGGCCTATGTTCGATTATCATCTTTTTCATGTTTTTATTGCCATTAAATTTTATCGCAAGGCTCAGACCTAACACCGGTCATAATTGTAGTTTCCTTAGCCTTACAATTTGAATAAATATTGTCTATGCAGGTAGCTGAATGGTCAGTTATTCTAGTGGGCTCAAAGAATAAATAATTCAAATGGAATGATTTAAACAGTGCAATTAGGTTTGTTTTATCTGATGAATCTGTTAATAGATCAATATTGAAGTCACCACAGATATAGATTTGTTTGTTACATTTAGAGATTTTCTTTAAAATTGATTCCATTGTATCCATAAAATTTTGAAAATTTGATTTATTCTCTTTACCATATGGTGGTCGATATACACACAACACTAGATGCTTTTCCACCTCTACACTTCCTTATCACTAATAAGTTTATATCAATAGCATGGCCATTTTACCCATATTTGTAATAGTTATAAGTACCATGTTACCCTGCATCTAACATTTTTCTGTTTTTTATACTCCTTTGTCTGACCCCCAGCTTGCCTTAATTGGCCGTCCGGGGGTGGCGACGCAAGAGCAAGTAACAAAAAGCTCCAAGGGTGGAAGTGTTAAAGGGCATAACGCCAGTAGTAGCGCTCTAGTAAAACCGCAGCACACCTCTCGACACCCTTTAGCCATCCACACCAACGTTGCCCCTTTTGTCACCACTCATGGTGGCCTTTATGGGGGGCCCGTTTAGTGGATGGCAAGTCAACACCTGCCTAAATATTTTAACATGAGACTAAAACTGGCAGGTGCCGTAGTCTCTTCCATAGCCCACTATCTTCCTTATCACTAATAAGTTCATATCAATAGCCTGGCCATTTTACCCATATTTGTAATAGTTATAAGTACCATGTTGCCCTTCATCCAACATTTTTTCTGTTTTTTATACTCCTTTGTATTTTTATACCAAACAGGCCTCTAAGTGTTGGCTACAGCCCCACTTATGCCTTTGTAAAGGACCGGATGAAATCCGAGATTTTGTTTTGAATTAAAGAAATAATAATATTAATAATCATATTTATTTTCGTGACCAAAATTCATTCTTATATCATTTTATACAAATAATCAAAAAATCAATATATGATTTAACAACATAAAATAAAAAATAACGTAAGATGTATATGCAGCCCTAGCTCTCACAGTAGGATTCCCTGAAGATTCAAATCTTGCAACGGCTTTTTCACATAATTCTACTTCTACTAAACTGATTTTAATAAAATTCGCATGTCAATACATACGAGTATATGTTGTACAACAAATATTTAAACGTTTTAAAATTTTGGTGATGAGGGTCCGATGAGAAGGCAAAAGTTAAACTCTTCAATGATTGGTAGTTGAAACTTTGATCTCACCACTCTACGCCAGTCTACTCGTGTATACAATGTTTTAAGTTTCTTTACAGATCGAGACCTGCGAAAAAATAGTGATGTTTTAAGCAATATATGTACTTACCTATAGAAGAAAGACAAGTACCAAAAAGATAAAGCTGCAAGAAAGTGACAGAAAGAAGATAATTACTAGGTACGGAAAGTGTTTGCACGCAAACTGCATCTGCTGCGACTAGCGCCTCACCATGTAAAAATAAATTACTTCGACATGTCAGAGTCTTACTACAACGCCTGAAAAGACGTTACACAACTTTTGATAACCTAAAATGTTTATTAAAAATAATAAAAATGATAGTTTTTCTGAAATCGAACAGATGGTCCAACATAATTTAGAAAACATTAACACAAGATTAAATAAGACAAAAACTAAAACGTCGAATAAATATTGAAATAAAATTAAACCGTTTATTTATCATTATATGATTATTCGGGTAAAGCCTATTAATTTTTGAGGATTTGCATCCCTTTACCTCGCCCTGCAACTCTGCGAAGGATATTGGCGACGCATAAATGCGTCCTGGATTTTATGGCAGAAATGATGGAATTCTTGACGGATAAGGCTGAAAAGGGTGAAATGAACGTCGCTTTAATATTTGATGCTATGGCTATCAAAGCTGGCAAATAATATGATAAAGGGCCAAACAAGTATTGGCGTAGCGTTGATTTAGGCGGAATATTGACATGTGCTTCTGAAACATTCACGCAGTAAGCTAAATAAATACAAACTTTCTTTTGAGACACCTTGTACTTCAGAAGTACATACCCTTAACTCACGTGCAGGCTTAGTGATGTAGATTCCAAAAAAATATACATACCATGTTTGTTTGGTTTTTTTTAACTTACTAAAAATTAGGCATGTGTATGTAGACTAGTTAGTTAGCTTCAATATATCAAGATACAATCGTTTTTACAAGCAATTTGTCCTGCAGTCTGTTTGGTCATGGTCACTACATTAGAAAGGGACACACTACCAACAGGAGCCCTCTCACACGGACCGGTATTTTCGCCATAGTGCACAGTCTAGTTAGTAAGTGTTAGGTCATTGTAGTACAATGATTTACACCCAAAGACCTTACAGTTAGTAAGTGTAAGGTCTTTGGTTGCAACCGTTTACCGATCGATTTTGATGATTCAAAAGTTGCGGAACGGGCGTTAAAGCCCTAACACACGTTCGGATTTGGTACGGACGGACCACGTACTTGGTAATAAATCTGACCGACAGTAGAGTAGTCCGGCGTACATTATTATTATTATTAATTGAGTCCGCCTCGGTCTGCAGTGGACATGGTCTGCTCCGTACCAAATCCGGACGTGTCGATGGTTGGGTCGGACAAACTACTATTACTACTATACATCATGGAGGAAATCGTTACCGAACGCGATGTATCAATTGATGTTCTTTAATTATACACAGATTTTCATTTAATACATACTATATTAAAGATTGATATTTAATACATACTACAATTAGATGGAATTCAATTTCATACAAATTTAAATCACTATTATTCTAAAATGACGTCATGTATTTGACTGCTTAAACTAATCCTCCATCAACAAATCCATGCTATAATATGGAGTCATATTATAACAATACAGATAAGGATTAGTTATTTCATAGTTTTGAAAACTATGCACTACTTCAGATAATTTATTGATTAAGGCGTTACTTTTTGCACTACTTATTAGAAGAAATCCATATTACAAACAGTTAATTAGACAGAAATAAACTCATTCCCACTAAAACATAATGCCGTGAAAGAACAAGTTATTTAAGCTATTGCATAGCTTCTATCGCGAACTACGCGAACGCTTCTAGACCGAATCCAGAAATTCCGTAACGAAAATAACCTAACATCCCCCGACTCTCTCGGACTCCATCTGTCGATGAATAGCAGAACTTTTTATGACTTTTTGAAATATCACACTTGTCTCTTTAGTTCAGCAACTCGCCTCTAGACGGCATTGGTTAAATAATTATAATTGCATAAGTTGATTTGGCATCTATCGATGAATATCAGAACTTTTAATGACTTTTTGAAATAACACGCTTGTCTCTTTAGTTCAGCAACTCGCCTCTAGATGGCATTGGTTAAATAATTATAATTGCATAAGTTGATAAAAACAGCTATGCAATAGCTTTACCGCGGCAGTCTCCGAGTGCCACACGTCTATTTTTTTGTTGTGTTGTGCATAAAAAACTACTTTTTACTAGTTAGAGTAAACCACCAGTTTTAAAATTATAATATTTATGTGCATTAAATCTCTACGGACATAGTGCAGTGATTAAAATCTATCGGTTTATGTGTTAATCAAAAATAAACACTATTATCAATCTTTTAAGTAGAGATCCAAGCCAGTTTAAAAAAAATATAACGTGGTGATTGGAATCTCAACGTTTTAAAATCATGCAATGCATGTAAAAATCTTATATTTATTCTAAAAACCTTTAATATCGAATTGCACATAAAGTCACCAACGAGGATATTATCATGCCTCCCAGAGACCAGATCACTTCTTATATAAAAAATACAATAGGTAAAGTTCACAACCTAGGTCACTCAGATCATGAAACAGGTCAAATTATTATTATAAAAGTTAATAAAAATCTAAATTATTTAATTGGCATGAGAGAGTACGACACTTTATTAAACAAAATATTTATAAATTCTGTAATTACATATCATCATTATCTTTTTCTTATGTATATGATCAGTCGGATCTACAAGACGCATTTCAAGAATTTCATGGACACTATTCATTATTTTTCTTTCTATGTTTTTCTCAATTTAAAGTTAAGAAATCGAATAAAGTAATTAAACAAACATGGTTAACAAAAGGATTACGGAAATGTTGTGTAAAAAAAAGTTTCTTTATCTAAAATATCAACAAACTGGACGTAATAAAAAATAAGCAAAACTACGTATAACAATTCGCTAAAACTCTCAAATAAATGTTTGTATAGGTCACAACAAATACAGAGTAAACAATATATAGAAAATAATAAAAATAAATGTAAAGCAGGCATTATTAAGCGGGCATTATTAACGACGAAAGCAAGAGATCGAAAGCATAACATACCATTATAAAATTTACACTTACGCTGTAGACATTAGTTAAATATTTCATCATTTATAGATGGACTTGACCAATCAGAATTTTAAATTTAAAATAGACATCATCATCATATCAGCCATAGGACGTCCACTGCTGAACATATGCCTCCCCCAAAAATTCCCCAAAAGGACCGGTTGGAAGCGGCCTGCATCTAACGTCGTCATGCAACTTTTGTCAGGTCTTCAGTCCACCTTGTCAATGGACGACCTACGCTGCACTTGCCTGTCCATGGTCTCCACTCCAAAACCTTCTGGTCCCATCGGCCATCTGTTCTGCGTGCTATGTGACCTGCCCATTGCCACTTTAACTGGTAATCTTCTGGACTATGTCGGTGACTTTAGTTCGTCTACGGATCTCCTCATTTCTGATTCAATCACGTAGAGAAACCCCGATCATAGCCCTCTCTATAGCTCGTTGTGCGACTTTAAGCTTGTTTATGAGGCCTATAGTAAGATACCACGTTTCATATAATAGACAACATTAATGAAACCATTAATCTTAATAACACAAACTCAGTAGGTATTGATGAATTAAATACGAAAATGCTTAAGAACTGCGCTAAATACATAAGTGAACCTTTGAGTTTCATAGTAAACTTGTCACTGGAGGAAGGCACTTTTACAGATATGCTAAAGAAATCTATAGTAAAGCCTCTGTTTAAGAAGGGTGATACTACAGACATGAACAATTATCGTCCGGTAACTTTGATACCAGTTATGTCAAAGATACTCGAAAAAGTAATGTTAAAGCGGCTCTACGACTTTATAATAAGTCAGGAAATATTAATGGACTAACACTTTGGGTTTCGTAGAAATAGTAGCACTTCACTTAGTCTTGCATGTTTTAACCTCGTAGAAAGTTAACAGATTGTATAAATGAGTGAATACCAGTCACAGCTATATTTCTCGACATGTCTAAGGCTTTTTATTTTGTAGACCATGAGTTGCTCCTTTATACCGTTTCTATTTCTGTTGTTACCTACAACAGAAATTATCTTCGTACATCAATGATCTTCCAAATGTCACTCATCACCAAACTATATTATTTGCGGACGACACAAGGTTAATTGTAAAATGTACTAATTTAAATTTATATGAACATGATATAAAAGTTGCGCTTGATAAAATTATTAGCTGGCTAAAGTATAATAATCTTAAAATTATTGTAAAAAAAAACAAAATGATGCAGTTTTGAAGCTACATGAAATCATGTTTAGACCTTAACATATTCCACGAAAATAATAAAATAGATGGAGTCAGCTCAGTAAATTTTCTAGGATTAATGATTGACGAACATTGTGATTGGAAAACACACGTATACTACATCTATGATACACTGGATAGGTTCGTCTTTGCAATAAAAAAGTTGCGGTTAACGGTATCCACTGAAGCAGCTCTCAGTGGATACCATGGATATGTATCCTCGATGCTTTCATACGGACTCTTAAATTGGGGCGATTCCGTTGAAATTGAAAATGCCTTCATCATACAAAAGAAGTGTCTGAGAGCGATCTGTAGAGCCTGCAGTATAGACAGTTACAAACCAATTTTTAAAACATATCGTATATTACCTCTGGTTTGTATGTATATTAGAGAACTATGTGTTTTTGTAAAGCAACATCCACAATATTTTGTCTTGAATCATACTGTTTCAAGTATAAATGTGAGAGATAAATTTAAACTCTACCTGCCCAGATGCAAGCTGGTTATGTGTAAAAGGAATGTTTTATAAATGAGATTAAAGTTTATTTTATAAAACTGCCTCATTTCGTACCTTAATTCACAGCCTTATTCATTTAAAGATGCGTTAGCATCTATACAGTTTGTGATTTAAATATTTTCAAAAAATCTTACTTTATGGTTGCTTGACAACTATATTTACACCTTAAATGAGTTTACGACATTCAAAGTTTCTACACTACGAGTATATAATGTTCCTTGACTTGTAAATGGAAAATTTTAATTTATTTTTATCAGCATTATAACTATTTAATAATTTTGACATTTTGTATTTTGATAGCTGATAATAACTTTTAAAACTGTACCTATTTGTATTTTGAAAATCACGTATAACTCTATAGTATAATTCTTAAAACTTTGCACACTGTTGTTATGGTAGAATGATATAGACATATTATAATGTTAAGCATTACATCGTATCTGTACAATATTCTTGTGAATAAATGATTTGATTGATTTATTGATTGATAAATATTTAATTCTTAATAATATCAGATCGCCTATTAATGAACTATTAATAAGCTTAAACTGTAGATGTTACTTTGATATACTATACATTTATTTAAATTATTACCTGTGCATTGTCTGCGTGAATAGTACATTACTTTAGAACCCAGTAAGTAAGCCTTTCTGGCCAAGTATCTTTTTTTTGTCCCGGGGAAAGCCTTTATGGATACCACCTACGACGGGGAGGTAAGTGGTTATGTGGGAGTCCGTATACCCACCAAAACCCCAGGGTGTTCCGTCACTGCCGCTTTTGGCGGGAACGCGGGACAGATTTTCCACACGACCGCGAACCCGCCGCGGCTGTCCGTTGCCGGACCCTTCTCTTCGCGGCACGCCAGAACACATGGTGCACCGCAACTACCTCGGAGACTAAACCCGCCAACAATGAGCGCCAGACTTCCCCGTATCTGGACGCCCGTGGTCTCCCTGCGGTTGGTCGGATACGTAGCCCCACCACCTGCTACGTCAGCCACAGGGGATAATCCCCAGCGACCCCACCCCCTCGAGTCTGCGCCGAGCGCCCAGACCCCACCTCCTCGAGCCTGCACCAAAGTGCCCCGGCCCCCCTCCTCGAGCCTGCGCCAATGCGCACGGGTCCCACCTCCTCGAGCCTGCACCAAAGTGCCCGGGCCCCCCTCCTCGAGCCTGCGCCAAAGCGCCCGGGCCCCACCTCCTCGAGTCTGCGCCAATGCGCCCGGACCCCGCCACTCCTATGTGGACTTGGCGGCCAAAGCCCATAGGAGCGGTCCCGCCTGAGCCGGCCAGCGCACCCCAACGCCGGCGCGGCCCCTGGATTCCTCTTGGCTTCACCGTGGTGATCCAAGCCACGGCTACTGAGCCCCCCCGCCACGTCAATGCGGGAACCCTTCGGGGGGGTTCTGGCCAAGTATGAGTTAACCGGACCGAACCGCAGGTGAGGTGAGCTTCATAAATTTTTCATAAGTTTTCATATATCGCTCCTTGGATTTTGGAGGATGGAAATTGTTTTTGCTATTTCGGCCTCGGCTTTTAAATCAGGAGGAATGCCATCTATTTCCGAATCAGATTCGCTTGAACTCAGTTTTAAGTGTTCACACGGTAAATTAAAACACAATTGTCGCAATTGAAGTGAAATCCCGCCAGTCGTTTTTTTTACTAAAAAGTTTGTGTTTAGTTTTATATATTTGTTATATATTTACATAACATGAATGTATTTGGAAAAATATGTATTATTGTTTTTGAATCTCCATGTTAATTTTGGAATTGAAAGGTTTAATCCAACGTGATATATATATATATATATATATATATAGATATAGACAACATTAATGAAACCATTAATCTTAATAACACAAACTCAGTAGGTATTGATGAATTAAATACGAAAATGCTTAAGAACTGCGCTAAATACATAAGTGAACCTTTGAGTTTCATAGTAAACTTTTCACTATATATATATATATATATATATGTACATTTAATTGCAGTATGTACTAAATAAATATAGTTATATTTATTGATTGTTATATATAGTTATATCGGTGGTTCTGCCCCGGAGCGTGACATACATTTTTTACCAAGAAATGGAACCGACTTCAAGACTAAAAGTGTGAAATAACTTATCAAAGTAATTCATTTTAGTGTTGAAGTCGGTTTCATTATTGGTAAATATTTTTTTCCACCCTTTGCCCTCCTTCGTAAGCCCTTGTCTTGCAAGGCATTACGGGATCGATTGTAAATCACGTCAATAGTGATGTGATATCATCAAATTAGACGAAAAACTTTTCAGTTATTGGAGTGTAATTCAAAAACTGCTGAATCAAATTTGTAAATGGGACCACGCGAGAAGTACCAGCTTTCAAACTAAATATTAATTTTCAAAATCAGTTCACCCAATCGAAAGTTCTGAGGTAACAAACTTAAAAAAAACAGACGAGTTGAGAACCTCCGCCTTGTTTTAGAAGTCGGTTGAAAACTCACTAAATGCGAGTCGGACTCGCGCACGATCGTTTCCGTAAAAACAGTAAAATATCATGTCTCTTTTATGGGAGATTTATAGATAATGGTACGGAAACCTTCAAAAAACACGGTGGCAAAAATAACTCTTTTATAGCTTTCCGAACGCTGAACAAAAATATACATTAACGACATTTTCACCTACAGATACCCAATTCGAACGCTCTTGTGAGCGTACTCGTATTTAGCGTTATTTTCGCCAATAGGGGTCTATTCGAACGCACTATTAGAAACAAAGAAAGACGAGTCTTTTTTTCTTTCTTTTTTTAGCTATCACTGATTTATCTATGGTTGCTACCTACATTTCTGACTAACTATACCTAGGTAATAGTAGTCTGTGGTTCCTTACGGAACTCTGATTGTCAAATTAGACTGAAATGTCAAATTTAATTCCTAATCTGTGTGCTGAAATGCCAGAATTTCAGGTTTTTAGAATTTGTTTTGCAATTTTGGATATCCGTTTTCAGGAGTTTCGCTGTTGTTAATGAAACACAATGGCTGTTTATGAGAGAAAATAACATATTTACCAAATTTATTGATTTATGTATGATACAGAAAACAATGGAAAACTCTAGTTTCAGTGACAAAGTGGAGACTTATTTTTCGGAACTTGGGCGATGGCTAGTATTATGTTGTTAATAGGTTTCTTTAAATTATTATGACTCAAAATTAACGCATACGTTCTGTTTTACCATTCAGGAAGGTTTGGCGAAGTATATTGTTGGGGCAAGTTATATCTCTGCTACTGAGCGTCAAATGTATACTTACGACCTTACTACAGAGTGCTACATGGCAATTTCCCACGACAGGGCAGCTGGTCGTGCCATACGTCTTGCTGTTTATATTGTTTACCCCTACCTTACTATGTAATGGCACAACAAAACTCTCCAAGTAAGTTGTTCTATTAACACACTGTGGATAAGTAGGTATGTATTTTACCCTATGTTTATATTTATTTTTATTGATTAATTTTGTTTAATAATTTATTTTATTAAAACTGTTTAGTACACCTGAGTCATGTAACTTAAAGTACTCAGCCACATACAAATTACATGTTTTGCTTAACTTTTTATACTACACAACCTATATACACCCTAGACCTAGCACTCTTAGCCTATTCTTTCCAGTAGTGGTTATAGGATTTTTATAATTATATAAATAGATAGATAGATAGAACACTTTAAAATTAAACAATCAATACAGTTATACAGCTTACAAAAGTGTAACAACAGGGGATCTTATTGGTAATATATCTTATAATAGGAATCTAATCAATATATCAGAAGCCAAAATGAAACTATACCTTGGCTTAGAGTATCTTCATGACTGGCTTGCTGGCCTTGGCCTATCTATATTAGAATCAGAATCGTTATTAACCTTATAACATTGTTTGTTACATTGGGCAAGTCAACAAATACATTTTTAACTTAAGCATAAAGCACTGTTAAGAAATAATAATAATTAAATTACAGCTATTTTTACATTAAACATTCAAGTAAATGTATTATAATTTAAATATATTTCCTGTATTTATAAGACTTAATAAAACCATTGAATATTCAAAGCAAAAGATATTCCAAGAAATTGCAAAAAATAAAAATAATGTCATTTGAAAGATACATTAAGTATAAATTTTGAAACCATCAATTTAGCGTGAGCAGTCAAATAGCCTATATCTACATAGTTACTTAGCCTACCTACCTACTTAATTTTTTCTACAAAAATGAATTTTCAGTCAGAAGCATGTCCATGAATTCCTTTAGGGAATATAATGGATGACATTCAAAGAATTTTTTTACCTTCCTTTTAAAATTTATTCTATTTAACTTTGCGACTGTTATAGGCAGGTGATTATACATTAAAATTTTGATGTGGACACCTTGTTTTTTCACTTTTGTCAGTCTTATTTTGGGCTTAAATATTTTTTCCTTATTTCGTAGATTGTAGCCATGCACATCTTTGTTTTTTGGTAAATGTCTCAATATCATTGTGTATCTCCAAAAGACTGTTGTAGATATATAAAGAAATGACGGTCATTATATGGTTTTTCTTAAAATATTCTTGGACAGAAGTGCGTTTTTGAAGTCCGAATATAATTCTTATGGCCCTCTTATGACTTTTCAGAACTTTGTTTATATTTACCCCGTTTCCCCATACAGTAATGGCATAATTTGCTATTGAATGAACATATGCATAGTATATGGACATGAGAGTTGTTCGATTCATTGATGGTTTTAATTTTAGCAGTGCGTAGTTAGCACTTGCCATTTTTTTGCATACATTTTCTATATGTGCGGAATGATTTATGCTATAATCTACAGTGTATCCTAAAAACTTGTTTTCAGTCAAACCAGTATGAGTTTTGTCTTTTCGCGTTTTGTATAACATGATCACACTCTTCTCTGGATTAAGCACTATTCCATTCGCGCTGAACCATTCTTTCAGTATAGTCATAGCATCATTTAACTTAGCTTCTAGATTTTTTTCACATTTGTCACTTACTCCCACATGGGTATCGTCTGCAAATAAACTCGTATAAGTCCAACTTGGCATTGCATTAATAATGTCGTTAACATAAATCAAAAACAACACTGGTCCGAGGATAGAACCCTGAGGTACACCTACGACTATATTTCCTATTTCAGAGTTAACATTATTGACAGTTACAATTTGACTTCTGTTATTTAAATAGGAACGCATCATACTTAGTTCAACCCCATCAAATCCGTAGTATTTAAGTTTCGAAATCAGCACGTCATGACGCAGACAATCAAATGCTTTTGACAGGTCACAGTATATGCTTGCGCATTTCTGTGACCTTTCCAAGGAGTCAAGGATATAGTATACTACTTTCCTGATGGCCATTTCGGTCGATCGTCCTTTACGAAATCCGAATTGAGAGGTGGCAAAAAGACTATATCTTTCAAAATAATGAACAATTCTTGTCTTTAAAATAGTTACAAGAATTTTTGAAATAATTGGCAAGATGCAAATAGGGCGATAATTTTCTATTGATGAGTGATTTCCTTATTTATGTAAAGGTATAATACAACCAGTTTTCAGACAATCTGGAAATATTCCTTTAACTAAACAATCATTAATAACAATATACAATTAATTCAAAAGATATTCATTTTTTTAAATTAAACCTTTTTATTTATTTATTAACTGTCATGATTATGTTGTTGTTTATATTATAACATGAAATTATGGTATAAACATAAAACTATCCACTATCACAGATAAATTCTGTTAATTCTTAGGTGTTTTTGCTCCTAGATATGATATTGACTGGAGTTCCTTATTTAAAAACTTTAACACTGTCTTGGCCATGGGAGGACCCCAGCCATCTAGATTAGGGTTAATTTCTTTTAGACCCTTGCAATAAAGCCATTCTGTCCATTTGGCTAATAATTCTTAGGCAAATGCCTAAGAATTATTCTTGCCACAATTCAATCCTTTTATGTTAATGCCTGTTTACAGGTTAAGTGTGTTGAATGTCCCCTTCACTTTCCCAAGCAAATCCTCGCAAACAAGTTTTCCCTCAAGGTGATACAAAACTCTTCCCTCCTCTTACTTACTTGGTACTTGGTGGGCTGGCTGTTTTCTTCAACCTGGCCGCTGTGGCGCGGCCCATTTTGCGTGATAACCGGGGGACGCTGATCAGTCCAGCCACTCGGTGTCGCCCAGGAAAGCCAGCAGCTCCATCAGCTTGGCGCAGGCTTCCCACACTGTCCTCGGCGAGCCGAGATTGGCTGCCCTTTGTACCGCCACACTCCTGCATTCGATGAGCAGATGCGCAACCGTTTCTTGCGGCTCCATGCAGCCTCGGCATAGGGGGTTGTCTGTAACACCTAGATTAAACAGGTCTTTGTTTAAAGAGCAATGACTATTTAAATACATTATTTCTTTTGAGATTGAGGAGTTTCTAGAGAATATCACATTTAGAATCGGAAAAGCTTCCTTGGACTGCCTGCAACCCTCTTATACTTGTTTTTATTCTGATTGGGGGCACTGACGTCCCGCTTGGGGTGTATTGTGCATTCTATTAGTTGTGTATCTGTTCAAGGTTGGAAACATAGTTTTTGCTTGTTTGCAGTCCTGTGTTGTGCGTTGTTGTTCTTTTTCAGTATAGCGACGGAGTAGATTTCGTATTTCCATCGCTGAGGGTTTGCAGAGATCATTTACATCTCCACTTACCTGTTTCTTTGTTGATTTTTAGCGAGGGTATCTGCTCTCCCATTTCCTGAGCATGAGCCATGCCCTTTTGTCCAAACTACCACTATCTTATACTTATTTGATAGTTTTTGTAGAGTCGCGTGACACTCGGCTATCACTCTTGACCTGGTTACCGGCCTTCTGAGTGCATAGATGACCGTCGCACTATCCGTCGCACTAAATGCGATTAGTTTTCTTTCCACAGATGATGATATGGTGCCCACCTCGTCTTTATATGGTATAGCTTTTGCTGCTAACAGTAGGCCCATAGCCTCTGCTTGTGCTGGTGATGTGGTCTTATTTAAGGCCTTTGAGTCTGATATACCAAGTTCCGCCGAGAAATATCCACAACCAGCTTCCGCTTTATTTTTCGCCCCATCCGTATACGTGTTGTGTGACGGTGAACAACCATCCAAAGCAGTCTTCTCAGTGACCAGCTCGTACTTTCTCTCGTCAAGGTGCTTGCTGACTATCCTGTCAGTGCCTTGTGATGATTCTGGGATGATTTTTGTCACCTTATGTAAAATTCTACTGTGGTTTGTATCAGGTCCTGTGTCCTTCCACTGGCCCGTAGATTTTATCTGTAGCGCTGATGCCATTGCTACCTGCTGTATGTGAAGATGCAATGGCGTAAGGCCTTAGATTACATATAGGGCTGCCGACGGCGTGGTCTTTGTGCATCCGCTAATAAGAGAGCAAGCTAATCTTTGGGTTTGCTGCAGCTTAGCTATTGTGGTTACCAAATTTGTTCTTGGCCACCACACTACACATCCGTAGGTGAGGACTGGTCTCACTATGACCGCGTATAACCAGCGGCACAGCTTTGGTCTTAGTCCCCAGTCTTTTCCTACTGCTCTAGTGCTCTGCATGAGAATATTTGTTGCTTTTCTGGTAATATGTTCTAGATGTTTTCCCCATAAAAGTTTACTATCCATCCAAATGCCCAAGTACTTAACTTCCTTACTTAGAGTTAGCTCTTTGCTAAATAGCGTAGGTAGTTTAAGTTTGGCTACCTTTGTTTTACGTGTGAATAGTACCATTTCTGTTTTATTTGGGTTTACTAATAAATCGTGTCTGTGACACCATCCCTCGACAATTCGAAGTGCCATCTGAATTTTTTCGCAGAGAGTCGACTCGAAAAGCCTCGATACCATTATGGCCAAATCATCTGCGTAGGCGATTGTAACTATTCCATCTTTGTTTAACTATTCTACGAGTTCGTTTGCTGCGATTACCCATAACAAAGGTGATACGACACCACCCTGTGGGCATCCTCTCGTTACTTGAGAGCGTGTGGTGCTAGAGTTTTCAATGCTTGCGACTCTGTTGGAGAGCATGTTAGTCACCAACTTATTCACTCTGTTATCCACGCATTTGTCTCTTAGCCCGATCTCGATGCTAGAGAAAGTGTGAGTATAGA
This sequence comes from Selenia dentaria, assembly GCA_917880725.1. NCBI lineage: Eukaryota > Metazoa > Arthropoda > Insecta > Lepidoptera > Geometridae > Selenia > Selenia dentaria. The sequence continues at coordinate 24,773,089 of OU862893.1, forward strand.
GTAGTAGTAGAGTGAAGAGTGCAACCCTCGATAGTTGCCCAGTAGTCCTGATGGTGATCTTTAGTTTTTTTGCCAATGCATGCACGAATTTGGCTGAAAGGTAGGGGGATCATTGGTTCTGGTCCTGTACACCTCATTCCGGAACCTCTCCTAGCTAACTCATAGACCGCATCGTTACCTCCGGAATCGCTGTGCCCCTTTATCTATTGGAGTGTGACATTATTGTTATAGTTACTTACTTCCTCCAATAGTCGGTGACATTGTATGATCAGCCCCGAAGAGTGGTCGTATCTATTTAGGGCTCGTAGTACCGCAGAGTATCCTGATATTACAATTGGTTATATTATATTGGTTAACTTTCTGCGAAGTACCGCTGCTGTGGCTTGCATGAAACCCACACATTCTGCTTGGAATATAGAGTTGTATTTACCTAGCCCTGTTGCTATGTGTATGTTTAGTTCCTTCGAGAACGCTCCCGCTCTGGTGCCTGTTGTCATCTTAGAGCCATCTGTGTAAATTCTGACTTCATGTATACCTGAGTAGTCGCTTGGCTCTTCATTTAGTTGTACGCGGTGGCTCTTTGTGAAGAAGTGTTGAGTATTACATATTACAGATTTAATATAATTGTACATGACTGTACAAAAATTTTACAAATGAAGAAATTTAATAATATTGTCAACATAAACATTACACAACAACGAAAAGCTCTAAATTAAGTGTCACAATGGGTGGTCTTATCGCTCGCTCAGAGCGATCTCTTCCAGACAACCATGCATGGAGTCATGCATTGTTAGTGTCTTGCAATGTCCTTTCAACTTCCCTGTATTTGGATTCATCATGTTTGACTGTGATAACTTTATTGTGGTAGTGTTCAATTCAAAGGATTCAATTTAATATACAACTACTAATTTTATTCGATTTTTTTTACTGAGAAATACGGGATTACTCACGTATTACTTATCGGATAGGTCCGACTATAGTTTCGACCAAATTCAGTGATCTTTTTCAAGGAGTGTTCGGGACGCCCGCGACATAATGGTCTGTGGCTCGTATCGCATGTGATGTCATAAGTTGGTGCGGGGGCGGAATGCACTCCAATCTTATAATCCGCGCGCGATGAGTATGGGATGGAACCGTGTCAAAGTATATCGAAGCTTACGCGCGATGGGAATGGGATGGAAGTATATAGAAAATATAGCTTCGATATACGTAGACACGGTTCCATCCCATTCTCATCGCGCGCGGATTATACGTAGGCGCGTCTCGGTCTGATCCTTCTTCGTAGCTGGTTGATCACCTGCTGGTATATGAGGGGACGTCCCAGCAAAAAGAGCTCACTACATCGTCACTAGATCCATCTTTTGCATCAGACTCACTTTATTATAAATCTATACTAATTTATACTTCTATACTAATATTATAAAGAGGAAAGATTTGTATGTATGTTTGTAACGAATTGGCTCAAAAAGTACTGGACCGATTTCAAAAATTCTTTCACCGTTGGAAAGCTACATTCACCCTGAGTAACATGGGCTATATAAGATTCATCATCATCCAGCACCGCGCGGGTGAAACCGCGGAGAGCAGCTAGTATTATATATTACAAATATTTAATTTCAGACGATGGTGGGTGCTCATAATGGCGTGTGTATTAGATGTTGAGGCGGCATGGTTGTTGGTGATGTCACAAAGGTTCACGTCGGTGTTGAGCTGACAGCTGCTAGCCTGCAGTGGCGTCGGCGCAGCCCTAGTGGGAGGAGCGTGGCGAGGGCAGCGGCTAGGGGTGGTCCATGTGGCAGGGGCTACCATGGGGCTGATGGCCGTGGTCTGTGTAGTCTGGGCAGATGTAGAAGGCGCTCCTACTGATGGTAATTTAGTTTTTTTTAGCAAGGTCTGCTGAGCGATACCAAACATTGCAATTTTGCACATCCTCCGCGACCGAGGCACGAGGTCCAAGCGTCGAATTTTAACTCTCTATCTGAAGTTTACCGGGGAATGAGCGACTTATTGAACAGCTGACAGCATTGTCGGATGACGCGGGTTCGAATCCCGTCCGAGGATGTGAATTTTAATTTAAAATAAGATGCTGTGTTTAATCATGTATGGTATAGGAAGGATTAATGCAGGCACTAGAATGTAACGGCCCTACACGTCTAGGTGGTGACCTTGGTGAGCAAGGTCATCCCTTCACAGGCGCTGAGGCCCGGTTAAGATCAATCCGGGCCTACCGCTGGGGCGAGATGGTGACTGCCAGCGCGACCCTGTCTCGTTCCACCTTGGCGGAGGACTGCTCACGAAAGGAAGTGCACAGCATTCCCCCCCCCCCCCCCCAAAAAAAAGGCACTAGAATGTGCCCTATCGCCGTTCTATGGATTTCGTCATACTTAGTGGTAACTTCATCGAAAACTCTAATCCGAGGCTGGAATTGAACCAGCTACAGTAGGTCTACCATGAGTTTACAACATTGACATCAATCGATGCTCGATATCGACTGCCGCGAAAAAATTAACAGTGCCACCTTGCGGTCAATTCTAGAACTAGAACTGACAGCGAGTACGCCAATCACAAGCTTAATAGGTAGGCGAGATCGAGTATCAACTATTAGATGAGATTTAATGTTGCCAACTCATGGTAGAGGTACTGCTTGGAGTTGGACTATCATTCCCCGTAACCTATCATTGCTTTACATGTATGTAACTATTGTACTCAATGAATGAATGATTTTGCAATTTTAACAAGGGTTAAAGATCAAGGTTAACGAATTTGCCATGTATTAGTGTATATACTACTATTATTAACCGGCAAAACACGTTAGAGATCGAATACGTCTCGCCGGGTTTCGAGCATCAGATGCTCATCTTCAGGACGAGCGCAGCGGCATCCGGGAGCTCCCGGCGAGCACTCTTTCACACAGTAGGTCTACCATGAGTTTACAAAATTGACACCAATCGATGCTCGCTATCGACTGCCGCGAAAAATGTATGAAAAAATGAACAGTGCCACCTTGCGGTCAATTGTAGAACTAAAATTGAAAGCGAGTACACCAATCAGTAGGTCTACCATGAGTTTACAACATTAAGACCAATCGATGCTCGCTATCGACTGCCGCAAAAAATGTATGAAAAAATAGAACAGTGTCACCTCGCGGTCAATTGTAGAACTAAAATTGACAGCGAGTATGCCAATCACAAGCTTCATAGGTAAGCGAGATCGAGTATCGACTATAGATGACATTTATGTTGCCAACTCATGGTAGAGTTACAAGTGACATGCTCGAAACCCGGGTCAACATATAATATTCGATCCCTAATGTGAGTGTTTGCCGGTTTAACCCTTTGCGTCCCAGAGACTTACATATACGAGGGTGAATCAAAAAATTCTTGGAATCAATATTAAAAAATGCAAAGATTTAAATATTAATATTTTATTTTTCTACATAATCTCCCTCCAATGCAATGCATTTAGAATAACGCGTTTCTAACTTCCTTATTCCTTGTGAAAAAAAAATATTTTCTTGACTCTCGAAAAAGTCCTCTACGGCAGCTATAACCGCGTCATTATCGTGAAATTTTGTTCCACGAATTTCCTCTTTTAATTTTGGAAATAAGTGAAAATCACTTGGGGCTAAGTCCGGAGAATATGGTGGGTGGTCAAGGAGATTGAAGCCAGCACAGCGGATTGCGTTGAGCGCAACTTCCGATCGATGAGCAGGAGCGTTATCTTGAAGGAACAACACGCCCAACGACAGTTTTCCACGACGTTTTTCTTTAATCGCTTCACGCACTTTCGGGATTAAATTTGCATAATAGGGTCCAGTAATCGTCTGGCCTTTTGGCATGTAATCAATAAAAAGGATTCCTTCACTATCCCAGAACACAGAGGCCATAACTTTGCCAGCGGTAGGAGCAACTCGAAATTTCTTAATGGATGGAGAGGATGGTCGTTTCCAAGACATGCTTTGTCTTTTAGTTTTAGGATCAAAATGGTGGACCCACGTTTCATCCATGGTGACAAGACGACGGCAAAAATTATCCGAATCACGCTGGAACATTTCGAGATTACGCTTGGAAATTTCCAAACGTTTTGTTTTCGTCGGTTAACATTCGTGGCACCCATCTTGCAGACACTTTTTTGAACCCCAGTGAATCAATTAAAATGGATTGAACGCTACCAAAAGATATATTTAGGATCTCAGCTATATGTTTTATAGTCATTCTTCTGTCTTCCAAAACCAGATTCTCAACCTTTTTGACATTTTCTTCTGTAACGGAGGTTGAAGGCCGCCCAGAACGCGGGTCATCTTTACAGCTTGATCTACCTCTTTTAAATTCAGCCACCCAGTACGCAACCGTAGAATAGGGTACAGCATCACCCCCTAATGTCTGCTGAATGTCCAAAAAATTTCCTTCGTAGACATTTTTTTCAAACTGAGATATTTTATCACCGCACGTAACTCACTTTTATCCATAATTTTGACTTTTTAGCAACTCGTTGCACAAAAAAATTTATTACATGCGAACGAACTGACAAAAACAAGTGACAGTCTGCATAAATATATAGTGCCACCAACTTATCTGTTCAGGTGGGCAAAATTGGAACTGCACTTCTATCCATCCCTACATACTTTCGCGTTTGTAATATTAGAAGGATAATAATTGCACAATTTGCAGATTAAAGAGTGGCTTGAAAGACTGCCCTATATTTTGTTTCTCCTTTTTCTTGGTGAATTTCTTAGGTTGCAATACCACATTCTAGCGACGCTGTTAACTGAACAGATAAGATGGAGGGACTGTAGTGTGATAGACACTCTTTAATTTGAATATCGAACTTGATCCAAAAAGGTTTCATATATATGCACTTCTAAGAACTTTTTGATTCACCCTCGTACATCAGTTTCATTCATAAATCTTTTATTTTAATTATCACGGTATAGGAAGTATTAATAATAATAATAGTTTTCAACGTAATTGTTTTTGTACATTGATATTTTTTTTCTATATTTTTAGGTAAAAACCAGCTAGTTGGTGACATGCTCTGCCTAGCCGGCTCACTCCTATTTGCCGTAGTCACGGTGCTTCAAGAAATGATGCTCACCACACACACTTGCTCCAACTACTTAGCCATACTTGGGTTCATTGGGAGCCTCGTCTCATGCACACAGACATTCTTCTTCGATTTTAACGAGCTGGTTTCCTTTAACTGGTATGAAATGGATACAATAATCCAGTTGGGAAGTTACTGCGGAGTCCAGACAGTGTTTCAGATACTGCAGTGCTTCATGCTCAGGGATGCAGGCTCCATAATACTGCACCTATCGTTTTTATCGTCCGATTATTATACGCTCATCGCTGGAATGTATATCTTTCAATTTAAGGTAAGATTTATTTATTTTCAAATATTTATTTTTCTTAGCTGCTTAAAAGTTGTAAATAATGTTCGAATCGTGGTTTTTTGAGATCTAAGGCCTATTCCAGAAAAAACGCTCAATTCCACGTGACTTGAGGTCGACTTGAGCGAAGATTTGACAGTAAATTCCAAACAATTTTTACTCAAATCTGTACTCAATCTTATATTCACAACTGAGCGTATATTTTATGGAGCCCTAAGACTTCTTAAAATGAAATTAGAATATACATATTGTTACATTCCTTTGTTGTCTAAAGATATATAGAGTCAAATGTGTACTACTTACTATATTAAATATGGCATAAATCTGGATTTATGTTATTTCTGTGGAGGATTCTATGTTCAGTCGTGGCCGCCTTTCGGCAGCTATGAGGATATTTCAGTTTCTCAACTATTTAATTATAAATAACATATCAGTTTTTCAACTGTTTACAAGTACAGACAATACGAGTACTTTTTCGCAATGTGTTGTGCTGCGGCCTCAGTGGCCTAGCACCTACGAAGAAATAATGTCAGGAAGCATAACTCAGAACAAATTCCACACAAAAAGTGGTCCTTCATACAAAAACGACGTATGATTCCAAATACGAATTACTTCCGAGGTTACAAATATACATGTTCGGTGATTGGTTTAAATTTCAGAAGGAAAGCAGGGATTGGTTCACGCGCGTGCTGCAACGTCTACTATGACAGCTGAGTCATAGCAGCGTGAACGATATTATTGATTTAGCACGACTTTTATTGGGTCATTTTTTGAAGGCAGTTACTCTTCCTGATATTATTTCTACGTAGCCTAGTACGAATAACTGCGTACTACGTAATCGTATTGTTCAAGTGCAACAGTACAAACAAACTATTTATCTAGGGCAGCTGTGACACAGATAACTCATCAGTTTGTACGCCGAAGCGTCAACACTTTCTCGCTAAAGTTTGCGCTACGGCTTTAAAGAGCGTTAAAATATTATGCAGCGCCCAAGTTCGGTGATTGATTCAATTCAAATAATTTATTTGCCAGAGTACTAACAGTAGTGGAAGCGCTCGCAGCGTAATTTGACTTAACGATTTTATCCGATCAACGAGTTAAGCAACACTTGCTGCGGTTAGACCATAGATGGGTGACCGCTAGTGGCATTGTTCAGCTGAGCGCTTCCGTGTTTCGGAGGGCACGTTAAGCCATCGGTCCCGATTGTTTGTCTTAGGACAACAGTCGTTAGGCTATGTCGAAGGCCTTCGGGCGACCTGAAAACTTCGACATGGGTTGGCAACTAACCTATCAACCAAGCCGCACTGGGCCCGCGTGGTGTATAATAAATATTTCACCATTAGAATCCTAAATTTTTCCTAATGAACATAGGCTATATAAAGTAAATATATATTTATAATATTATATTAAAAATAATATATTTTAAAAAAAGTTAGGGATCCTTATGAAAACTTCGATAATGCCGTAATTCGACAGTGTAAGGTGTGGAAAAAATAACAAAAAAGTCCTTATATCGCGTACGCTGCGGAAACTATTGACAATAGAGCAAAGTGATTGAAAGAGTTAGAAGTGACAGTTTTATATAGAAGAGGTCAATATCTACAAAGTCAAAGTCAAAATCATTTATTCAATTTAGGCATCAAAGACGCACTTATGAACGTCAACTTTTCATTATAATGTACTTTAAAGACTCTACCGCCGCGTTCCAAAATATATAGAACCCACCGAGAAGAAGCGGCAAGAAACTCGGGGCCATTCTTTTTATATGGATGTTTACAATGTTTCTACTTAGGTACTACAAATATTACATTTTATGGGTGGCAGAGAGACAGCTTGCCAGAAGTGGAGTATTCCAAGCATCTTTATCTTCTATATAATGTCGAACTTTATAGTAAGCTTTTTTTATTAAAACGTTTTTTACAGTCAACTTGAATTTGCCCTCTGTGAGCTCAGTTATGTGCTTTGGGATTTTATTGTAGAAACGCACATAATTTCCTAGGAATGACTTATTAGTCTTCGCAAGTCTAAAACTAGGTACAGCTATCCTATTTGTATATCTGGTATTAAAAGTGTGGTGATCACTATTTAACTTATATTTATGTAATTTTTTACGAACATACATTATATTTTCAAATACATATAAGGAAGGCAACGTTAATATATTGATTTCTTTAAATAAATCTCTCAAAGATTCACGGGGACCCATTTCGTATATAGCTCTAATAGCACGTTTCTGAAGGATAAATATGGTCTCTATATCAGCCGCTGAACCCCATAGCAATATCCCATATGACATTACGCTGTGGAAATATGCAAAATACACTAACCGCGCCGTAGAAGCATCTGTTAGCTCTCTTATTTTACGTACCGCATATGCAGCAGAACTGAGTCTCCCAGACAGGGCATTTATATGAGGACCCCATTGTAATTTTGCGTCAATTTTAATGCCTAGGAAGACTGTTTCCTTGTCCATTCCGAGTTTAAAAAGAAGTCCACATTACCTTATCTTAAATACAGTTATTGCACAATAAACACTTTTCAATTTTGAACTATTCAATAGTAACGCGGGTACAAAATAGGCCACATTATTCGTACCATATGGTACTAATCATTATCTACTCTAATAATAAAGAGGAAAGTTATATGATTGTTTGTTTGTTTGTAATGGTATACGTAAAATCTACTTAACCGGTATTCAAACAATTATTTTACGAGTAGAAACCTACATTATGTTATGCCTGAGTAACATACGCTATATTTGATTCACCATCATCATCATACATCTCCACGCGGGTGAAACCGCGGAGTGCTTTTGCTAATATTACTATTAACTATTTTACTTACTAACGTAAGTAATATTTGAAAATTCCTTAAAATTCTGAACACTCTTTTATTTACACTATAAAAGGAAAGTTTTATCTAATAGCCACTTAGTAAGCCTATTTCTAAAGATTAGGCCATCTTACCCCCAATTTCCATAACGTTTGTAAAGCCTTGATTAGTTGACCAACTAAATACTAAACGCTCATTGGTCAATGGTGTTCTATGACGCGATATGTGACCAATCAGCGGTCAGTATTCCGTCTAAAAAAAAACTATATTAAAAAATATTTAGTGACACTTCCTCTGAAAAAAACAATGATTTTGGCTTATTTGCGGGTGTGCTAATAGGAAGAATACAAAATAAAATACACAAGAAAACCCAAATAAACCAAAAACGATTCGACACGTGTTTCGCCTCTACACGAGGCATCCTCAGGAGATGTTGACTCGTCGAGCGCTAGACCGACAGAATGACTGAACCATGACACATCACTATAAATAAGTCAAAATCATTGCGCAAGTGTCACTAAATATTTTTTAATATCGTTTTTTGATGATGGATTTCCGCAAAGTAACGCCTGAATCAATAAATTATCAGTATTCCGTCTGTTAACTGATCAAACTTTGACAAACGTTCCAGACAACTGAAACTAACTGTTTCAAATCATCAGGTAACTTATGATAGCTGGGCATTAACTCGTTAATCCGTTAATAGTTAATTAACGAATTTAACATTTTGATTAACGGATTAACTTTTAAAAATGTTGACGGACACGTTAACTTCCGTTAATATGCAAAATTCCGTCAATCTTCAATCAAAGTTTATAATAAGTTAGACTTATTATATACTGTTTTATGTTATATGCTGATTAACGTTGTGATATCATTGTTCCACAGTTCCACGGGTTGTACTTCGTATCGTATTTCCTCGCGATAGTGGGCGTGTTCCTATTCAGCGGACGCGACACTCGGCCGCCTGAGCCGCCGGCGCAAGATTCGCTGCCGCAACTTGTCAACGAGTCCGCTCATTGTCAGGATAATGTCTCCATGTATGTATATATGATCATTCTGATACTTGTTCCCTTAGGACCGTGCTATACGACGTGATTACAATCGTGATAATTGTTTACTATATCCATGGCTTCGCGGCAACGCATCAGGCGGCTCCAATATCTCTATATAAGTATATCGTCACAGATCGTAATCAATTTTTATCATGCTTTTTTTTAAACACTAACACCTTAGTGAGAGCAAACATTTGAAGAGAAAAATACACATCATCGGACGGTATTCGAACCCGCGTCTTCTGACACGGATCGTCGAATTCGAACGGACGCGGGTTCGAATTGCAATGTTAGATCGTAATGAAATTTGGATAGATTATATATATCCAGGGGAATGGATACTTTTCACATAGGATACTTTCATCATCATTATCATCGTCCAATACCACACGGATGAAACCGCGGAGCGCAGTTGGTCTCTAATAAGCATTGCATCTAAAAGTTTAAGGAAGGCCATGAAATTCAATTATAAAACGAAACTGCTCGAGTATACATATTCAGTTTTATTAATGGGTAATTTGTTTGGCGCTAATGCAATTTGTTTCGATTATGAGGTACTGCTTATTTGATTGTAAAGAATTGCTTTTATGCAATCAATTTTATTTTTACACGTGTGATGTCAAATTTAAAATAAAGAGATAGGAAATTTCACCCGTAAATTGCTCTATGTATTTAAATTGTAAAATGTGTTATTTGTCTTTATTTTTGATTATGTTATAATGTTTTATCATATTGTTCTGTAATTTAATTTAATTTTTCTGTATTTAATTTTTGTATATTGTTTGACATGTTGGTGCTTTAGATTAGTCTGTAAGCCACATTGTATTATTAATAATAAATAAAAATAAATTTACGTATATGTACGTACTTTTTAGTTTCCATAAAACTAAGGGCTCTGGCGTCTGAAATACAGTTTCATTACTAGTTCAGGTGTCATCAGTTCCTACTATATACCTTACTATTTACATTAAGGTGCATACTTTATTATATCAAATAGGTAGTCTTAATCTGTCCGCATCAGGACAAAAAATAACAATAGATTTATGAATGAAACTTGCCACTAATGAGGCTTGCTGATTCGGACAGATTAAGCCTGTTAACATGTCCCTTTTATTTACTGTCAATAAACAAAAAAAAAATGTATTTCTGATGCTTCGCCAAAAACCAAAACAGATGATTATAATATTACTTCATCAGTCAAACGACCCAGACACAATAGACATTTCATTGTTATATTGACAATCGACTGGTGAGGGAAAAAAAAAGAACGTGAGTCACTGATCTAAATTATTATTATATATGACTTCATTTTTAATGAGTATGGGAGTTCTCAGTGCCAAGCTCTGAAAGATATGGCTACTGCGTTTTACCCACTGCAACAAATCTTCAAATCGTAGTGTTTATTTCGAATTGTAACATGCTATTGGCCAAATATTGCTAATTGCGAGTCTACGGGGTAACACAAGAGGCTTCACTTCGCATTATAAATTTACTGCTATCTTTAATTTCTGCGTTATATTGTTCACCCACAGGGAGTACACGGTACCAACTCTCGACTGCATTCCCATCGACGGTCTGGAGCCTCCGATGAGCCGGGACACAACCTTCACGTCTTTCCTCGGCGGCCCTAACAACGTGCCCAATGGCAATGTCTGTCCTAATTTCGGACAGGCGAATGGAACCAATAAGGACGCCTGTTAGTGTATGCAGAATATAAGAACTGGTTGTGTAGGATTCAGTCGAATTTAGTTCTGATTTTGATTTACTCGGAAACTCCTCGATTAAAAAAGGTCTAAGGCATGGATTATTGGGTAAGTGGCTATTCTCAAAGTTTAGTATGAATTTAAACCGAACTTAAACTCTCCAATTGCAGAAGTGTCAAGGTCCTAGGAATTCGTTTGTTTTTATTGTACAGTCGCCTGCAATAAGATGTTTACTTTTCACAATTATCAACAGTGCCTCAGCATTCTGTTTCTTAAAAAAATACATCAAAAATAATCTAAAATGAAGTTATTTATATTGGTTGACTGGTCAATATAATCAACATTGTTATAAAATCTGGTACTGGTTAATGGTTTAGAATATTAGAGAATATATACATCTTATTGCAGGCGAACTACTCTACTACTACTACTACTCAAGCTTATATTGTATTAGGGGTTAAAGTATGAAATTGCCGTTTCGTCACAATCGAAACAATTTATTTTGTAGGATAAAATATATTTATTTAATCAAAGTCTTTATCCTTGTTATCTATTCTAGTCGTCGTTGTTTACCTGGTTGGTTATCCTCGTGGTTCATTCTTCAAGTCGAAGTTTCCACTGCGAAAGCGGTTTAACAAAAAACGAACGGTGCGTTCGTTGGCCGTATCCTCTTCAAACACAGCATTGACATTTCGAGCAGTTTCTGCTCCGCTACAATCGGAACTCGTATTTGAAAAATACTCCGAGTTTCGCTGAACCATTTTTAAATTAAAAACTGGATGTAAAAACAATTGAATGTCCATCATTCCTTACAATTAAGTTTGTTATTGTTTTCGTGTGAAAATTTTTCACTCTAAAATCTGGCCCTCATGGTTTAATTTTAATAGTAAGTGGCTAGTATGATAATTCGGCAATTTCATATATTTTAACCATTTATTTTTTGTAACCCTACAAACGAACCATGGTCAAAAAGAAAATTGAATATCCTGTTCCACGATAATAATAATCTATACTAAAAATATATTATAAAGAGGAAATATTTGTATGTATGTTTGTAACGAATTGGCTCAAAAAGTACTGGAACGATTTCAAAAATTCTTTCACCATTGGAAAGCTACATTCACCCTGAGTAACATAGGCTATATAAGATTCACCATCACCCATCACCGCGCGGGTGAAACCGCGGAGAGCAGCTAGTAATATATAAATGATCTCTATTTATATGCTTTATTACGCACCAGGTTTAAATTAGATAGGTTAGGTACTGATACTTTTTTAAGGTTGGGTTCTTGTGCAAGATATGTTATACGGAACTTATTTTGACAGGTCAGAAATAAAACTTTTTGTTTAAAGCAAGAAAATATTATCACAGCTGGTGATAAACCAGATTAATATTGCAATTTTAGAGACAAAAATCCACAACATTGGATGGGATTCGACAATCCGTGTTAGACGCCATGACAACTAGGCCACCGAGGCTCGAGCATCGAATTCTGACTTTGTTTGATTTTAACCGTCGTATGAGAACCAGCTTAATGTTTACACTCTGATAATAATGTAAGGCCGCGCTGCCGAATATTCATTTTAAGGCGCGCTCGTGTCCTGATAATAGTGAAAAGCAGAATCTTTAAACATCTACAGCCTTACTAATAAAAATATCGCTATCGCGCTGCTAAACAACTGATAACTAAACAGTACCTAAGTGGTATTTAAATATTTCATACCAATAAACACTATTTAGCCAGTAGTTAGTTATGCAATAGATAATATGGAAATTTATTTTATGTTGACAACATTTAAACTAAAGGTCATTATGAAAGACCCAAAATACCAAAAAGAAGTAAAATTGAGAGATATTTATGTACTTGTCTTTGTCAAATCTGATTGATTTGCATTAGGTGTGCTTTTTTTATTTTGGAAGCTAATGCAATTGCCAATTTCCTACATAGACGTGATAAAGTCTGCTGGCTCATGCCGTGAATATCAGCACAGTCTTCTTGGTCTTACAATATTATTAGTTAATTCCTGCTTTCAGTTTTGTACATAGATAATATATACTCCGAGGATCTGTGTGCTTTCTGATAAATTTACAACTCAATCTGACAGACATATGGCCGTCATCTTCCTATTTAAAATTTTAAGCAAGGGCAGGAGGCTGTTTAACTTGACAGCTGTTTTAAGTAGTACTTATCTACTCGATAAAGTTATGCAACGTTTATTAATTAGTAAGAAATTTGCCTATCCAACGGCTAAGTAATGATTAAATTTTAAATAGCGTTTATTAGTAAGGCTGCTAGTGTAACGAAACAGATCGTAATAACAGATAAAATTGTATGAGGTTAGAAAAGGAACTGGAAAAGAGTAATAACCGAACAGAATTCATAAATATTACTCGCTCTGTGCAGAAAAAATCCTAAGTAGGTCAACAAAAATAAACTATCACGTCCAAACATTCAGAATTTTCAGCCATAACACTATTTTTTTTTTAAGTAATACATAGCCAACATATAGTACTAAATTAGTAACCAGCAGTTTTTTCAATTGTGTTAGTGTATATCGAAAAATATAAAAACGTACATAATTAAAGCATTTTCGCATTACATCGTCCAATCCAACGAGCGATTTTCAACCTTACGTAAAGCATTGTAAATTATTTTAAAATTGGGGGTTGGACCGCGTCTTAATATCATATTTGGTGGGTATTTAATCTGCGATTGACCGTTTTATGTCATTTAATCAATGGTCCTTGATTTAGAGCCCATAGCACGAAAAAAGTGCGCGTATCGTAAGCGTCAACGTTTAACGCTTCGGCACACAAACTATGAGTTATCTGTGTCGCAGTTTTCCTAGATAAATGATAGTTTGTACTGTTTTACTTGAAGACACGTTACGTTACACTTGCGCAGTTAATCGTAATAGGCCCACAGCGTGATTTAATCATAACAGATTGTCTTCCACAAAATGAATTCTACACAAACCGCATCACACGTAGATATTTAGTAAAGTAATGTTTAATTTGTTAGTAGTGACGTTTCTCTCCATGAGCCTAAATAAATGAGGATTTCTGAGACTGAGCGATGAGAATACGGGAAGCATTGTTTTAGAAATTATGTTTGTTGATAATTTAATTTTATAATGAATTTATTTAATTGATATATTGTAGCGATTCCGCCTTTACTTCATTCAAAATAATGTTCTTATTATTAAATGATGTGGGAATGACTTTCATCATGGTTCACAACATTTTGGCTACGTTCCGTAAGGACCGAAATCACTCGCGGCGCTCGTCAATGACGTCACCGAAAACGCTCACGCCGCGCTCACAACGCTCGCGGATCTTAGGTGGGTCTACGTGATCATTGCGAGCTGTCACTGTCAACCAAAGGGAATGGCAAACCGGGGCGCGAGCAGCGAGAGCAGTTGTGAGCGTTGACGGCGCTTCCCAGAACGCACCCTTTAAATGTTTAGTTTCCGTGCGAGTACACGGAGTAAAATGTTTTATCATAAGTTGTAAAGTTAGTTTATAGTTAGTAAATATTATTTAATTATTATATTAAAATGGTTTCATAAGAAACACCACATAAAATACCATCATTCGCAGTATAACATGCAGTATCATGCGTATTCCATTTTTCTAGTAATTTTTCAGATTTCAATAGCTTACAAATCCCTTTTGAAGTTTATATCCCAAGCCTATTAATATAATAAATTGTACTACCTTTACTCAATATATAAATATCACCAATTTTGTGTAGTTATAGATACACTAACCGTATATAATATAGGTGAATAGTCCTTAGCGTTATATATGCCTACTTTTAGCGCACACTAAAGTTAACTAAATGTATTCATAATAATATAGTGTAGTACCTGGCTGGTATGATGGCACGCCGTCGCAACCCATAATAACACTTCGTTTAACAAGTTAAAACTTTTTCTCAGGAACGCTTGGAAGTATCTAGTTATAACATATCAAATATCTTTCAAATTTCTAAGGTTGACTTGATTATAACAATATATCGATTTATACACATAATACAAGACACTCTCCGAGAATAATAAAAAATAGGTCGTTGTTTGCTTATGACCTAGAATTATGAAATTTGGTCTCCGGGGCTGCGTTCCAGCAAGCCACAGGACAAACCAAAATTTGGCAAAACTGCCGGTCCACGACGCCTGTAGGCCAATATTAGCACGGATCAAGACTTGATCACGCCCGTTTCACGACACCTTGACAGCACAAATTTGGTCCCGACTGGACAAAATTTTTCTCTTTTGAGAGAGCGAAATCTTGGTCGGCTGTCAAAAGTGACAGTGTTGATAGTGACAAAGTATTTTGTTACATTCCCACGACGACTGGACAGGTTTATTTATTTGTACTAAACTCAAAGTGCATAATTATATATTCTTGACCGGTGGAGAGTAATTAATATCCTCAAGTTAGTTTGAAACGAACAAAGCTAACACCTAAGTTATATAAGTCAAACTCGTTTTTGCCAGAATAATGGTAAAAGACGTTCTAGCAAAGCTCGATCAAATCTTGGCCGACCATTATTTGGTCTAAAGCTTGCTGGAAAGCAGCCCTGAAAGGAAACAATCCGAAATCATTAATTTATAGTTATATCCAACTGGCAACTTCCTGAACGGTGGATGTTCTTCACTAAAATATACTTTAAATGGTTAAACCGGGGGAAACACGACGGAACATTGCTACGAGACTGAAGGAGCATATTCGGTGCATTAAGAACCTCGAAAAAGAAAAATCCGCCATTGCCGAGCACGCCCTGATTGAAGGGACGAAACATTTCATTCGGTTTGACAAAGTAGCCGTACTTGCGAGAGAGAGGTTTTTTGTGCCACGAAAAGTACGTGAAGCCATTGAAATTAATCGTCACCCGAACTTTAACAGGGACGGGGGTTGGAATCTACCATCTGCATGGAAACCCGTTCTTAATGTTGCTCCGACCAGTGAGGTACGACCATTTGTTCGCGAGATGGATACGGTTGGAGTAGTGTGCGACGACCCTACGGTAATACACAGTGAAGATGACTCACGCGCTCCCAGTGTGCCGGCACCTCCACCGCCTACGTCCCCCGCACCCGCACCGCAAGTTTCACAGAGAGCGTTGCGTGCGGCAGCCCGCAGTGCGCGACTAGCGGCCTTCGCTGCTAGACCACGCTCTCCATGAGGATGGGCATCAGTACTGCCCGAACACGGGTCGGAATATAACGACTAGATGATAAACGTGAGTGTTTGCCGGTTTAACCATTTAACTATGAGTTCTCACGGAAGTTTTTATGACAAAATATACTTTGTTTATATCGGGACTTTTTCGCCCACATATTAATATCAAAACATAATTTTACCTAACCTCGACGTTTCGATCGAGTTGCATCGACCGTGGTCACGAGTAGTGTTACTATTTTGTACTATTGTTGCACCCCACAAAAACATAATTGTCTACGAAGAAATAATGTCAGGAAGCATAACTCAGAACAAATTCCACACAAAAAGTGGTCCTTCAAACCAAAACGACGTATGATTCCAAATACGAATTACTTCCGAGGTTACAAATAGACATGTTCGGTGATTGGTTTAAATTTCAGAAGGAAATCAGGGATTGGTCCACGCGCGTGCTGCAACGTCTACTATGACAGCTGAGTCATAGCGGCGTGAACGATGTTATTGATTTAGCAAGACTTTTATTGGGTCATTTTTTTAAGGGAATTACTCTTCCTGATATTATTTCTTCGTAGATAATTGTACTCTTTTTAGCTCACGAATACGAACTATGCTCATTAATTGTATTAATGAAAACTTGTTTACCTTACTTAGGCGTGCTATAATTCTGGCCGGATACTTTAAATCCTTGAAGTTATAGTCCTAGCAATAAATTGACCATTCTCAAAAAACGAAACTGCCATAATATACTCGAATTTTTTTACCCAGTTTTTTAATTGTGAATATTCAAAGGTATGCATTTGTATAAACATTTTAACGTAGTTTCTATGAGAGAACTAAATTAATATATTAAATTGTATAAGATATTAGTAGTTTCTCTATTAGTGGTAAGATATATCCGTAAGCTGTGATGTTCTATTTTGGTTTCCTTTTTCAGAGTGTTATGCCTTGAATAGTTTAGAAGAAATTAGTTAATCTACGAACATATTTTATCTCAAATTCTAGCTGTGTTACGTATGACGCTCAATTATTAAAAATTAAGAATATTATGTGCGTAGTCGAATCTAGTCCATTAGATAAATCTAATACTTTTAATTATAGTATATATTTGGAATTGAATATAATAAGTTATTCAGAATAATGTTATTTCACCAAAGAGATGGTTGTGTTAAAATTATGTTCAATTATTATATAAAAAACATATTTACGCTATATTGTTGCAATTTGCTTCTTTCCAAAAAAATTAAAATATATTTTGCCCACGAAGGTCCTGCATTTTTGTTTCTATATGTGTAAGTAATTGAAATTGTACCTATCTAAATAATATACAAGGTTTTCATGATTAATGGCTTTTATTTATATTTCGTACCTGTCAGTTTTATATCGTACTAGCACAGAGTATTAGACCGAACTATACTAGTCGCGTGGAATAAGGTTATCGTGATTTTTCAAGGACTACTCGTTGGTTGACCATGGTTGTCTGGAAGAGATCGCTCGAAGCGATAAGACCGCACGTTGTGACCCTTAACTATTAGTTTTTATATTTTGCATTTATTGTTTTGTTTTCTTGACAAAATTATCTTGTGTATATTTTTCTGTACTGTAGTGTTGCAATAAAGAGTTTATCTATCTACTCGTTGAATCAGGATAAAAAGGAGCCTATGTCATTGTATATTTCAAATAATACCGTCAGCCTTTTTGGCGTGATTGAATACAAACATAATAATAATAAAAAATATATGGGACGACATCCACACAAAGGTCTTCAGGTCCCAAATTAGGCAGAGCCTGTACTATGGTAAACTGATGACTGATATTACATACTTATATATGATATTAAATACTTATATACATATAAACATCCATACATCTAAACTTTCACATTTATAATATTAGTATAATTATGAGATTTGAGTAGCGTGTGCTACATTTTAGCCACCAAAATATGTAACCTATATTACACATATTCGGATCCAAATGTTTTATACCGTAACCTTTAATTTTTATTAGAATAGTCACTAATATTTTTTTATGAGCCTCGAAAAGGGGGGAGGGGGTTCGGCAAAAATCATGAAATATCACAAGGGGGGAGGGGGGTGTAGTTAGAAATCACCTATATTAATGTTTTACGTCAAACGCGATACATTAAATATCTTCATATACTATAGTACAATTTATGTTTTTCGCATGATTTCACCATTCCATTAATATTATTTTTATACTTACCGGTCAAAAAGAACCTGCAACCGTCCTGTTTCCGTCTAGAATTTTTATCATATAAATTTTTATATAAATATTTATATATATACATTTTTTATATTATCTTTAAATAATAGGACCATTTAAAGATAATATAAAAAAATGTAGGTATATTGAATTATAATCAAAACACTGTTTTTGCCGTAGTGACGTCATACGACGTATAAGCCGCCATTGAATAATGTTTTAGCGCCAATTTTAAAAGTTGAAATAAAAACATCGTTTTTTTTAGTTTATAGTTCTATAAAAATATGCTAGATGTATATTTCGGTGTCCTGATTAATTTATTTTATAATAAAAAAAGGTCAACAACCCTATTCAACTGAAATGACACATTTAAGGACCGTCATTCGCAAGCGATATATACGAATTTGGACTTTAGAATGAACTGAATAAGATCTACCATAATTTACTAAATTTAGTTTCTGTGTTAAACTGTTTATTACTGACTATTTGGCCTGATGCCAGGTGGGCAAATTGGAACTACAGTATACATACAAATCTACTAACTTTAGCGTTTATAATATTAGTAGGATATTAATTACAGTATTTGTAGATTAAAGAGTGGCTTGAAAGACTGCCCTATGTTTTGAATCTGTGTTTTTTTTCTTGGTGTATTTCTTAGATTGCAATACCAAATTCTCCAGAAGCGATGCTGTCATCTGAACAGATAAGATGGTGTGGGTGTAGTTCGATAGGTATTCTGCACAAGTAAACTTCTACGATTGACAGCTATTTACTTGTGTGCAAAACCAACTAAACTGTTAAAATACCCTTCGTATTGGAAGGATCGATTGAAAAGAATTAAAACTAGGCCAGGTATGAATGAAATAGTAACTTTCTTTCACTAGTGCCACTATCAAACATTTTGTTCAGTGTTCTGTGGCCCGAGCACGAACAATTGGTAAAGTGTAACGTTATCGTATCGTTGACGTATTCAGTACAAACTATGAGTTTACTGTGCCACAGTTGTACTAGATAAATGACAGTTTGCACTGAATACGTCAACAGTACGATAAGGCTACACTTTAGCAAATGTTCGTGCTTGGGCCACTGATTACTTTAGAAATGTGCCTCACACTATTTTGTGTCAACAAAACATAAAACAAGCAACATACAGGGCAATCATAGTTTATTCCGAAATAAAATAGCAGATTATACAGCTAAATATATTTACACATAAATTTAAGCTTCGTCTTCGCTAGCTGAAACAGACTTCCTAGATACTGGTGTCTCAGGTCTGGAGCGAGATCCTGAGCGGGATCTCGAGCGAGATCCGGATCGACTTCGAGATCCGCTTTTCGATCGCGATCGAGATTTTGAGCGAGATACGCTCTTGGACTTGGAACGGGCCTTGCTTTTGGATCTGTAAACAGAAACATGTTTTATTCTAACAATATTATACAAGTACAATTTGAAAAGTTTAATACCGACTTCCATTCTATTCAGTTATTGGTGTATCTCAAAAACTACCGGACCTAATTTGATGAAATTTAAATGGGACCACACGGGAAGAATCGGTTCACCCAGTCGAAAGTTATGAGGTAACAAACTTAAAAAAAATACAGCCGAATTGAGTACCTCCTCCTTTTTTTGTAAGTCGGTAGAATACAAGAGTATGTGAGTTTGTGATATATTAGTAGAAGAACCATGCAGAAATTTAAAATATTTTATAAGCAGGCTACATAAGGAATGCCTGCGTATGACCACACGTATTCAAAAACAACGCCTTTATGTTCTAACTGAAACCCGTCCCTTATAATATAAGACTGGATTTATGTGATCATAAAAATATTGGTCCTAAAACCATATTATTTACACTAATATTATAAAATGGAAATTGTGTAATGAATAAAATCAATAACTACTGAACCAATTGAATACATTATTTCACCTTAGGAAAGCTATATTCCAGAGTAGCATCAGCTATCTTTTATTATTACTGAAAATACTGTATCTCACGGGATCTACGAAGAAATAATGTCAGGAAGCATAACTCAGAACAAATCCCACATAAAAAGTGGCCCTTCAAACCAAAACGACGTATGATCCCAAATACGAATTACTTCCGAGGTTACAAATAGACATGTTCGGTGATTAGTTTAAATTTCATTAGGAAAGCAGGGATTGGTCCACGCGCATGCTGCAACGTCTACTATGACAGCTGAGTCATAGCGGCGTGAACGATGTTATTGATTTAGCACGACTTTTATTGGGTCATTTTTTGAAGGCAGTTCCTGATATTATTTCTTCGTAGCACGGGATACACGGGCCGGGATAAAGCTGATATTTTAAAGGTGGAACAAAGTTTGCAGTGTCACCTCATCCTTGGAAAATCCATGTTACATGTGATATACATATATAATTATTGTTATCAAATCTGTCTTACCTGGAACGTGATCGAGACGCACTCTTCGAACGCGACCTGCTCTTGGATCGCGACCGGCTCTTTGAACGGGACCGACTTTTGGATCGAGATCGACTCTTCGATCGCGAGTGACTTTTCGATCTGGAGCGGCTTTTAGAACGGGAACGGCTTTTCGAACGAGACCGGGATC
This sequence comes from Selenia dentaria, assembly GCA_917880725.1. Classification (NCBI taxonomy): domain Eukaryota; kingdom Metazoa; phylum Arthropoda; class Insecta; order Lepidoptera; family Geometridae; genus Selenia; species Selenia dentaria. Next base: position 24,794,067 of record OU862893.1, read on the forward strand.
GACTTTTAGATCTCGATCCACTTTTAGACCTGAAATTATAAAAAAACTTTTAGATCGGATTTTTCCATAATAATTGAACACTAATAATTTAACCTAAACACAGCCAACTATACTGTTTTCTTGTTTTTTTTATGTTCTATAATATTATGTACGAAAGTTGCACAAACTATTTTCACTGCCTACATTTTTGACTTTTTCGATCTATAACGATGAACGGTAGGTATAATATGTATATGACATAAATTAAAGAACAAGTATTCCATCAAAATCTTTGTATCTCGACGGAGAGCCCAATCATAGTAAAATAACTGAATTAAACGCTTTTTCAAGATGGCGGAAAATGCAACGAGTTTTTCAAGATTAACTTTTCTAGGCCTCCCCGTAATATCTTCAATTCAGCTATCCCGGTTCATATTCTTTTCTAACTCGTTTATTTCGACGTAATGACTGAACATGTGTAAGCGCTCGTAGCGGAGCTTGACTTGGCGATCTTAACCGATCAATAAGTCAAGCAACACTTGCTGCGGTCAGGACTTGGATGAGTGATCGCTAGTGGCATTATTCAACTGAGCGCTACATTGCTTCGGAGGGCACGTTAAGCCGTCGGTCCCGGTTGTTTGTCTTAGGACAACAGTCGTTAGACTATGTCGAAGGCCTTCGGGCGGCCTGAAAACTTTGACATCGGTTGGCCACTAACCTATCCACCAAGCCTAACTAGGCCCTCGTGGTGGATTATGACCCAACTCCTCTCTCTCTGAGAGGAAGGCTCGAGCTAGGCCCAGCAGTCGGAACAAAACGGGCTGATATGATGATAATGACTGGACTATAAGAGGTTCATTGCGAATCACAACACTCGTTGCATGGGAACTAGATCTCGTAACTCGTTTACGATGAAATTTACAATCGATCCGAACCAATATAGCCAATTCTAATTCCCAATTTGGTCAACAATTTGACTTGGGTCTTCTTTCACTCGCAGATTCATTTTAAGTACTTTAAGGCTAAACAATATTTAAATAGAGCGGCGGCCGAACAAATTGTATTCACCTAGGTTTACTCCTAGGTGAATTACTATTTCTGAATGATTCGCGTTCTTCCGAGGTTTGCAATACTGTGTTTTGGTTTGAAGGTATGGTTGCCGGCGAAATTAAGTTGTTAGGTCTCATGTGCCTGTAACATATACACTATATATATATATATATATATATATATATATATATGTGGATATCACTTAACGCCACGCCTACCTTGTGTTCGTACCGTCTCCTAGTAACATAAAAAACCGGCCAAGTGCGTGTCCGACTCGCACTTTTGTTTTATATCCACGAAGGGTTCCGTACCATTATCTATAAAAGGTCCAAAAATAATGTCTGTTGTATGGGAGCTTTATAGATAATGGTACGGAACCCTTCGTGCGCGAGTCCGGCTCGCACTTGGACGGTTTTTTTTTTTGTTTTTGTTGTTATAGCAGCAACAGAAATACATCATCCGTGAACATTTTCCATTATCTAACTATCAAGATTTATGAGATAGAGCCTGGTGACAGACGGACGGACGGACAGCGGAGTCTTAAGTAATAGGGTCCCGTTTTACCCTTTGGGTATGGAACCCCAAAAAGGCCAATATGAATCAACATGTAATGAATTGAGAACAACTATAATTACACTTTTTGCCCTGTAGCATGGTGCGGGTGACAGTTGCCTGTATGACGTTGACATCTGACAGTGCCACATGACTAGAGATGTGACGTTATGCAATTCATTTTTATCGCTAACGATACTCGCAGCATAAATCTAGTTCTCCTTAATATTATTATGAAAATTGTAAAAAAAATGTGTAACTACGTGTATAATCTAGTCAATATAAATATTTTATTTTAGTACTAGGCGAAGTAAACAATACGGGAATATCTATCACCTGGATCGACGGCCTTTGGATTTGGATCGAGATCGTCGGCTCTTGGCCGATCCGGATCGCGATCTGCTGCGTGATTTCGACTTGGAACGACTTTTCGATCTCGAACGCGACCTATAACATAAGAAATAAGGTTTAGGCGCAAGATTGGCTATTCTTTAAGGCACTGCCCAAAGACAAAAATCCGTAAAACGCTATGTTTTTCGTCGCACAGTTAAGACATACTAGTTACTGATACAATCTTTTGTGATGAGGGTAAAATATATAACAAATTACCATCAACTGTTAAGGACACATAGAATAATGAAATTTTTAAATATAAATTGAAGAAGTTTCTGATCGACAAGGCATATTACAGCATTGATGAGTTTTTTAAAGATTAATTATAATGGATATGACAGCTAGGTAAATCAATTATTGACTAATGTACAAATAAAATTAATTGTTATTATTATTAATTATTGTAATTTGCAGGCCATTATGGTATGAATACAGAGCTTGTTTTACGCAATGTTTTAATATAAGACCTATATACCTTAACTGTATTCGAGCAATAAATGAAATTTGATTTTGATTTTGAAAAAAATACAGTGCATAGATAGAAGTATTATATGTATCGTTACACGTTCGTCCATCAATGCCTAGTTGAGGCCAAAGCTTGTATAGTACTTTTATCAAATAATGCGCGGAAATACAATTACTTTTCAAAATCAATGACGAACTACTAATAATAATTTTCAAAAAACGATATTAAAAAATATTTAGCGACACTTCCGCTGAAAAGAAAACAATGATTTTGGCCTATTTGGGGACGTGCACCACCCTCCCTCCCGCATAAAATGCTAATAGGAAGAATACAAAATAAAAAACACAAGAAACCCCAAATCAACCAAAACCGATCCGACACGTGTTTCGCCTCTACACGAGGCATCCTCAGGAGATGTTGACTCGTCGAGCGCTAGACCGACAGTGAGAGAACAACTTTTTTTTTTTAATAAATAATATTTTTCCCGTGTTAGAGTTCATTTGTTTTTATTTTCCATTTTTGCATTCTATTTAGAAACCAGTTCGAAATGTTTAAATAAAACCTTTGTTACCTCTTTGGTTACCATGTTTTGGAGTAGATCATTCAATTTTTTTAATTAAACGACATATCCCCTCATCAGTCGATTGTCAATATAACAATGAAATTTCTATTGTGTCTGAGTCGTTCGACTGATGAAGTATTAAATGAGTTCACTATGTAATTTATTTGGCCGCTAAACCACGACATTTATGGATTTTCATACAACGTTTGCCAGTCGCTGCTCGCATGTATCTGGCCAGTACAGTAATTTTGATTTATCTCAAAGAAGGTTGTCAGAATAATGCTTAAATTTCCAAGCATGTTTGAGAAATAGTACATTACTGCAGAATCTAGTAAGTAAGACTTCCTGGCCAAGTATGAGTGAACCGGACCAAACCGCAGGTGAGGTCCGGTTATATACGAGGCCAGGATGGCTTACATAATACTTTTCTCAAAAATGGTATTTTCAGACCAACTGTTGGCTTGTTTTTCTGCCTTCCACTTCATACATTTTTCATAAATTTTCATATATCGCTCCTTGGATTTTGGAGGAAGTAAATTGTTTTTTTTTTGCTATTTCGGTCTCAGCTTTTAAATCAGGAGGAGTGCCATCTATTTCCGAATCAGATTCGCTTGAACTCAGTTTTTAGGATTATCTATGTTCACACGGTAAATTAAAACACAATTGTCGCAATTGAATGTGAAATCCCGCCAGTCGTTTTTTTTACTAAATAGTTTGCGTTTAGTTTTGAACATTGTTCTATTTTTACATTACATGAATGTTTTAGTAAAAAAAATGCAAATTATTGTTTTTGAATATCCCTGTTAATTTTATAATGGAAAGTTTTAATGCAACATGATTTATAAACAAATTACTAAATACAAACATAAAATACCACATTATACTTCTACAAAATTACTAAGTTAAAAACGCATCGTGCATACTTTTTCTGCGTCGCGTTGTCTCACAGACTGTTTAAGGCTCCAAAATATATCTATCTCATAAAATGTCATACCAAAAAGAGATATAGATATATATTTGGAGCCTCCCTCCTATTAACGATGTTATAATGGCTAAACTCTAATCTGTGTAATCTGGTACTATGTCTTTTTTTTAAGCAGATTTAAAGAGGATGACCTACTGCCGACATGATGCCGACTTCGACACGGTATTTCACACTTTTTAGTGTTACAGTTGGTTCCATTTTTTGGTGAAAATAGTGTGTTTCGCCCTTTTTAGTGACCCTTGCTACTTACGGGATTGATTGCCATTCACCGTCAATGATGATGTCATCAAAATAGGCGAAACTATTTTCAATTGTTGGAGTGTAACTCTAAAACTGCTGAACCGAATTTGATGAAATTGGTGAAGAAATAAATGGGACCATACGGGAAGGCCTAAGGCTTTTGAATAAAAAAAAATCATCAAATCGGTTCACCCAGTCGAAAGTTCCGAGGTTCCAAATGTAAAAAAAATCGCGTCAACTTGAGAATGTTCCCCCCCCCTTTTTTTAGAGGTCGGTTGAAAGCACTCACACAAAACCTTTACAAATAACAATGCGCCAATACGTACTTCATAATTATTGATACAGTATGGACAATGGCATATACCTACTCATTTGAAACAAATACTACTTTATTATTTAATGTTACTGAATGTGTAGATATCACCATCATCATCTCAGCCGTAGGACGTCCACTGCTGAACATAGGCCTCCCCCATGATTTTCCAAAAGGACCGGTTGGAAGCGGCCTGCATCCAACGTCGTCCTGCGACCTTCATCAGGTCGTCTGTCCACCGTGTCGGTCGGCTTGCCGGTCCGTGGTCTCCACTCCAGAACCTTTCGGCCCCATCGGCCATCTGTTCTGCGTGCTATGTGCCCTGCCCACTGCCACTTCAACTGGCTAATCTTCTGGCCTATGTCGGTGACTTTCGTTCTTCTACGGATCTCCTCATTTCTGATTCGATCACGTAGAGAAACCCCGAGCATAGCCCTCTCCATAGCTCGTTGTGCGACTTTGAGTGTAGATACTAGTACGAATATAATATGTGTATGCTAATTAATTGTATCCCATTGTAGGCATACTGTGTATATAAATGTCACATATGCACATACTAATTTAAAATGCTGTATGGAGAACTGAATAAATAAATAACAAGTACAATTTGAAAAATTTAATACCAGCTTCCATTCTATTCAGTTGTTGGAGTGTATCTCAAAAACTACTGGACCGATTTTGATGAAATTTAAATGGGACCACACGGGAAGCACCAGCTTGCAAAACGTATAAAAAAATTTGATAAACGGTCCACCCAGTGAAAGTTATGAGGTAACAAACATAAAAAAAAACTTACAGTCGAATTCCAAAACAGGAGGAGGTACTTCCTCCTTTTTCGGAAGTCGGTAGAAAAGAAGTAGAATATAGGTACCTGTCACTATCAGAAGCCGACATGATCCGCTTGCGTCCTTGTTTAGCGGGGGGACTGCGACTGCGACTTCTGCTTCCACTCTTACTTCTACTCCTACTGCGGCCCTTTCTAGAAGCGTCCGAATCGGACTCGTCCGTGGAAATAGTTTCTTTCGAGACGATCTTGGCGCGTTGTTTCGCGCTGAGTTTCTCTTCGGCCGCTTTGGCTTTTGCCTTCTCACGACGCCCGATACCCTTTTCACCCTGAAAGAGGTTGCATATTGAATTTCTTGCGGAAAAAAAAACGATAACATTCAGCGGATTTACATAATTTAAAACATGAACAAAACTGTAATAAAACCACTCATCAAATCATGCTGTGGGCCTAGCACGAATAACTGCGTAAGTCTAACGTAACGTGTCGTTCACCTCAAACAGTACAAACTGTCATGTAGGTATATAGAGCAACCTTGACACAGATAACTCATACTTTGTACGCCGAAGCGTGACATGTTGACGCTGTAGATACGAATACTTTTTCGCAAATTGTTTGTGCTACGGCCTATAGTGGTTCTACAGGTCAACAAGGTTGTACAACCATGACTTGGATGGGTGACCGCTAGAAGCATTTCAAACTGATCGCTTTTGGGCTTAGAATAGCATGTTGGTCTCGCATGGTTGTTTGTCTTAGGCTAAGCTGGATGCCTACGGTCGACCTAGCTTTGGTACCAGACCTGGCTACTACCCTATCCACCAAGCCAGACTAGGCCCGCGTGAGCCCATGGCCCATACCTGTGCAGTATCATATGTTAGTGAAGGCCAAGAGTTTTCATTACGTACGGTTTTTATTACTTGTGTTAGCTATGATCCAATCAAAGATGTAAGAATGAAAATCTAATGTATGTAAAGAAAAACATTAGCAGTTTTGATAAAAGGAGTGATGCTCATTCCATCAACACCCGAAATAAGCACAAGCTATCCGTACATGTAACGCGTCTCCACAGAATAAGTCATTCTTTTATGGGACAATGTATACGATTCTATAATAAAGTTCCCAATGTTATCCGAGATTTGCCTATTAATAAGTTTAAAATTACTATTAAAACTAAACTCTGTCAAAAAGGTTATTACAAAATTTCGGATTACTTGGAGGATAAAACAGCTTGGGACTGATCACTCCAGGATTTATCAACTCGTGTACTAAGATGTCAAAGTGTAGCGTGTCTTGCCCTACTGATACCATTATTATGTTCTCTTTTGTAAGGCAACACACTGGAGCTAATATTTGTAGTACCTAAGTAAAAACATTGTAAAAACATCTATATAAAAAGAATGGCCCCGAGTTTCTAGCCGCTTCTTCTCGGTAGGCTCTATATATTTTGGAACGCGGCGGTAGTCTTAAAAGTACATTATAATGAAAAATTGACGTTCATAAGTGCGTCTTTGATGCCTAAATTGAATAAATGATTTTGACTTTGACTTTGACTTAGAAGATACCGCATTCACACGCGATTTAGTAGGAAACTCAAGAAAAAAAAGATTATTTGGGAATATCTTTACAATATGTGTGCTGAACATGTGTGAATAATAATATGTGAAATCAACTCCATGGAGAAATCCATGTCATTGCTCCCCCGGTACTATGTTAGTGCCGAAAAAGCGGTATTATCGCTTTCCATACATTCACCCTGTCGTTTACCAGTCGACAAAGTTTTGTGGTAGAAGGCAGGGTGCGAGACAGGGTTTGTCAGTGGTGCCAAACCGGTTTCGACTTTTTTTCGAGCTATCGAACGGAACTAGGCCTATGAGATTGATAGGCCTCAATACGCTATGGAATACGCAAACACAAACTACATAACATTACACAAACAATGTGTAATGTTATGTAGTTTGTTCTTTCGTTTTGGTTGTTAATTTGTTGTGTTAAGTTGATTTTGTTTTTTATTGGTTGTAACGTTTTTCTGTCTTAGGACTCGCTGTTGTGAAACTGATAATGGAGCAGACATCTCCATCGTCATCAAGACCATTTAAAAACTTCACATAGTAAAAAAAGAACTATTGGCCTGTGACGGAAAACTAAAACAATACGATTATTAATGTTTACAAATCTGATCAAAAATGGATATCAAGACTGTTGATATAATGGGCAGTGGCAAATCCTCTGTGTATCAATACAAATAATTATTAAAGTTATTTATGAGTTAAAAATAAATAACGTGAACCTAAAGAAATAAGCTTAGTAATCACTGCAGTCTACTTATAGGTCTATGAATTTCTCCAGGGGATTGAAGCAGACTATAGGTAGCACGATGGTCCACATGTACATAAGATTACAGTTGAATGTAGTATTGTAGAAGCGCTCGCAGCGGAGCTTGACTTGGCGATCTTCACCGATCAACAAGTTAAGCAACACTTGCTGCGGGCAGGACTTGCTTGGCAGGTGACCGCTATGGCATTATTCAATTAAGCGCTTCCGTGCTTCGGAGGGCACTTTAAGGCGTCGGTCCCGGTTGTTTGTCTTAGGACAACAGTCGTTAGGCTGTGTCGATGCCTTCGGGCGGCCTGAAAACTTCGACATGGGTTGGCCACTAACCTATCCACCAAGCCGCACTGTGCCCGCGTGGTGGATTATGGCCCAACTCCTCTTTCTTAGAGGAAGGCTCGAGTCCCAGCAGTGGGAACATAATGGGCTGATTATGATTTATGATTATTATGATATGGTGACATACCCGTTTCCGTCCACGTTTCCTGGGCGGGTCGCTATCACTGCCGGAGCCGCGCTGTTCGCGACGCTTCTTGCTCTTGCCTTTACGCTCGCCGCCGCCCTCGCGTTTCTTCTTCGATTTCTTCTCGCGACTATAACATAACATTAATAACTGATGTATATCCGTGGTACAATCATATGAAGGATTATAAAGCCATAGACAGCCCAGGGGTAATGAAATGGTAGACGGTTCGAACCCTACCTTTGCCGGCTATGGCGAATGTAACATCGAGAACTTTTAGTGTTCACGTAGCTATCACAAACTTCACAGAACCTCACCGTCGACCGTCACTACCCACTATGCACACCAAACCTGCCCGAATTTTTGGTGCATATTTTGTTATATGCCCGTATTATCTTCCTAGGACCGGTTTGGCCCGCCTCACGCTTTATGCGCGCGTTGTGAGTGAAGCGATTGGCGCTGAATAACAGTAACAGGTACCCACATACATGCTCCGTTTTTTATTAATATTTATTAGCATTTTATTAAATGCACAAGAAATTGAATACGTGGTACGAATCAAAATAGTTAGATGTTTAAACATTACAAACGTGTTTTTTAAAAGTTGTTTCTAATTGCATGTAGTTTCATATTTTTGTAATTTTGGTTTTTATCTGGGTTGTAAAATGTATAATAGCATTAAGTTTTGCCTAGTTAGTAAATAGCGTATAAAATTGTAAAGTGTTTAATTGATAAAGAAGTGGTGTGGGCATTCAGAGCTGTCATGCTCACGAAAATGTGTTGGCAGGCGGTGGCGTGTGTCGCGCGTCGCCATCTTCCCTCAGATATGGTTGAGAAAGGTGATGGCTGCCACATGCATCAACTCGTGAACGGATACTGTCTGCGGATACTGGTTTGCTGTGAATGCTTACACCAATTCAGAAGAAACATACTAGCATAAAGGCCTATTCAGACCTGAGCGTTATTCGCTACCGCTGTGGGTAGCCAAAAATACGGTAGCGAAACTCGATGGGTAAATAGTATGAAGTTCCATAACTGCAGCGAAACTTGTACCGCCTAGTGAGGCAGTATTTTCTCTTGTTTGGCGAAACTAGTTCCGCCGCCCCGCTAACCGTTGCCAACGAATATCTCTACCACGCGCGGTAGAGATATCCGCTTTGGTGTGAACAGTGAAATTATCGCATACCCTTTCGGATTTCGCTTTCGCTCGCGGTTATATTATATATATATATATATATATATATATATATATATATATATATATATATATATATTAATAACGCCCAGGTTTGAATAGGACTTAAGTTCTATTTTATATATGTGTATAGATTAAAAAGAAAAATATTATTTATATTACATAAATAAAAAAATATAAAACTATGTTCCCTATAATAAGTTCTTTGTTGTACATGATAATTTTAGTGTAATCATTATAAATTGTAGCAAGTTAAAATAGGCACGGATCCTGCGGAGTAGTAGATAGAGTAGTTTTATTTGAAAAAAAAAAAACATTGCAAACATGATGAAACAAGAAGAGAAAATCATGCTTGTGTAACACATACCTATGCAAGTAGTTGAGCCATGTACGGATTAACTAAATATCCAAGATTCCTAATATTTACAAATAAAATTAATCACTCTAAATTCTATTCTAACTACGATATAGGTATCGTCAAATATTACTCAAAACATCCGTCACTCGAGCGAGTCAAGGGTTTGGTATTATGTCATCAATTCAAGGTAAATATGATCAAGCCAGCGAATGAAAAACACATAGAAGCATTCGTAAAGCTTGACAGTACGAGTAGCCCAATGCCAATATTACGCTGCGGTGGGTCGGGCATACCAATCACGCTGCGACCGACTTTAGTTTGTCCGTAGCCGGCAATATGGCCGTCTTATTATTTGCATTGCATCTTATACATATGTCGTCCCAGGTGTCAGCAAGCGAGAAAGCGATACGACCAATAATATCACACGGCCTATTCAGCGCGATTGCGTATAGAAATAAGGCCGACTTTTAATTGACATACATTAAACTGTGTTCGAGTTAGGGAATGCAATCTCGATCTCGTGAAATCCCGATCATCCGAGATCTCGCCTCATTTTTCGAGATCAATCTCGAAGCATAAAATGGCGAGATCTCGGCCGAGATTGACGAGATCGAACGGCAGTAGTCAGCGACGAATGACGCGTGTTGTCTGCGCGCGAGCGAGTCGGTGACTGTTTCCTAGCTAGTATATATTTTGGTCTATGGCTGACTGGCGAAGGTAAATCGGACGGACTGCATACGCAAACTATCCCGAGTATTAACGTTGTTGGGCGAGCGGAATAGAAAATAATAAGTGATATAGCTCTGACTAGAGTAAGTGAGTGGAAGATATTCGAGTGCGTGCAGGCACTTGTTTGTTTACAATTGTTTTAGTTGTGCAGTTTCTGTCGTGACAATTTGCATACAACAGCTTGCTCACGCTGAAACCAACTAGCGTTGAATCTGAGAGAGCCTTATTTCAGCCGCTGGCTACATAGCGACTGACATAAGATGCCGTTTATTCGATAGCACTCTAAGCACTATTTGTTTTTAAGAAGCTATTTCCAAAATCACTAGATAGATAGATAGATAGATAAACTCTTTATTGAACACCTTAAACTAAAACAAAAATTTAAAAATATTTAGCTTATATTAGTGAACAATAGGCGGCCTTATCGCTCTAAGCGATCTCTTCCAGACAACCTTTGGCTGGAGAGGAGCAAGTTTTGACAAGGGATGGCGGTGTACAATATAGTTCATAGTAATTATATTTATAAATACTTACACAATATATACATACAAAAATACATACATATATACTTATATATATAAATATATATAAACATATAAATACGATGTTTACACGTATGGAGCTTATACTAGCACGACAGGTAATGATCCTTAACTTTGTCTTTAAAAGCATTTAAGGACGGAGCTCGCTTGGTATCAAGTGGCAATGCATTCCAGAGTCTGACGGCTTCGACCGAAAACGATCGGTCATAAAACGAGGTAGTGTGTGGAGGGAATTTAAGCATAAGATTCTCTGATGACCGTAAGCAAAGAGAATTAGAGGCATTAAGATATTCGAAACGCTCTTTAAGGTACTGGGGTGGAGAAGGGTTGAATAAAATATTGTAGAGAAGAGATAGGATGTGAGCATTCCGGCGATGTCGTATAGGAAGCCACTTGAGCTTAGTGCGAAATTCAGAAACGTGATCGTATTTGCGCAAGCCAAATATGAACCTTATTGAAAAGTTTTGAAGACGCTCAAGTTTGTTAAGCTGGTCCTCCGTAAGGTCTAAATAGCAGGCGTCTGCGTAATCAAGAATCGGTAACAGAAGAGACTGTGCAAGCGCAACTTTAGTGGCTGTTGGCAAAAAGTTTCTCAGTCTTCTGAGTGAACCTGCGGCAGCAAACGTTTTACGGCTAACGGTTTCCAATTGTGGGATCCAGGTTAGGCATTCATCAAAAATAATCCCAAGATTTTTTACTGTTTTGCTGTATGGAATTTTCACACCCTCAAAGAAAATATTTGGTAAACTGTCCCAATCTATATTATAAATAGTCCGTGAACTGCCCAAAATTATAACTTGGGTTTTGAGTGGATTTACTCGTAAGCCGTATGATTTGCTCCAGTCCGAAATGTAACATAAATCATTATTTACCATATTAATTGCTTCAACTAAACGGCTAAGTGGGGCTTGGGAGTAAATTTGAAGATCGTCTGAATAGAGGTGGTAGGAAGAAGAAAGACGTTGAGATATAGAGTTTATAAAAATTGCGAAAAGAAGAGGAGATAATACGCCGCCTTGAGGCACACCGACAGTGATGTCACACCAAGAGGACACAGACTCATCAAGGCGAATCCGCTGTCGGCGACCAGGCAGATAACTGCGAAACCAGTCAATCACTATTAAATTAGTAAGGAGTGATCACTCGTAATTACTCCTATTTTAGCAGTGATTTTAGAAATAGCAATTTTTGTAAGATTTTATTTTCACTGTCATTATCTTTGTTAATAAATATAAGTACTATCTTTACCGGTCCGAAACGAATTTCTAATCCCTCAAAATCTCGACTAGCGATCTCGTTTCGAGATTGCATTCCCTAGTTCGAGTACTTCATAGTAGTTCCGACGACGTGCTAGTTTGTTCGGAATGTTGGGTTTCTAACTTCTAACATTTTACTTGAACGGATAATTCTATCTAATTCTAAGGTTTTTCCCTTCGCAGTATCAAGTATACGTGACGTAATACCAAGCCCTTGACTCGAACTCGAGTGACAGATGTTTGAGGTAATATTTAACGATATAGACCCTATATTGTATTTAATTGTTGTGTTATTTGTATTTAAATGCTATCTATCATATACGATTACTTAGTACGGTACTTACCCCTCTTGCCCCTCCCTGGGCCTGTCACTGCCACTGCCCGAGTCGGACACATATTCGTCCCGTCTCCTCCCACGGCCCCCTCCCCGGGACTTGCCCTCCTGCGGCATATCTGAGAATACGATCGCGTTCTTCGTCTTCTCGATGTACTCTTGACGCTTCTGTAGCGCTTCCACATTGGTCTTCTGTTGCATCTCTTCGCGTTGGCGGCGTTCATCTTCCTGTTAAATAAAAACAAATATTTAGCTTAACCCTAGTTGGTTCTCAACAATAAAGAGAAAAGTGTTCAACACCAGCATCTTACCTACCATCCTTGCCTCACTTATGGATGAGAAACTTAGTCTACCTCAAATTATCACAGAGATATGCTTGAATACTGCCAAAGAGCCATGGAAATAATCCGAAATCAAGACAGAATAAGGAATAAGTATCCGAAATCAAAACAGAATAAGGAACACAGTAACACGACCTAATATCGAAGTAACCGACGTACTTAAAAAAATAGATAAACCTAAATGGCGATCTGGCATACAATGAGAAACAGCCAAGAAAAGTGGAGCAAAATTGTCACCGACTGGTACCTCAGAGATGGAAAAAGAAGCAAGGGAAGACAAAACAAACGATGGGAGGACGAACTTAAATTAACAGCAGGGTCCAAATGGAGAAGGGTTGCCAAATACAAAACACAATAGAAGCTGATGATTTAAGAGAATATCGAGACTTTCTCGCGCATAGATTGTTATCAAAACATAACTTGAACTAACCTCGACGTTTCGTTCGAGTTGCATCGACCGTGGTGACGAGTAGACTAGAGAAGCCCGAAAAAGTCCTGATATTCATATTCATATATTTTAATTCTGTTTGCACGTGTTTAAATACAGATCTTATATATATTTATTATAATAGCTTAACATGGATCCTGTTGGGCGCTACAGAATATAATAATATAATTACATATTTGTTTCTTTATTTAAATTTCTTTACGAGATACTGAATGAGATTTGTTTATATGTTTGTCGTTGAAAAAACCTTGTAGTGAATAGTAGCATTTTTTAGTAAGATATAACTTTAGGTTGTTAAAGAATGCGGATTCCTTCTTAATGTCTTTTAGATATTGTGGTAAGTGGTTGAACATGTTTATACATATTACATAGGTGCTCGTACTGTGCATCTTTAGCTTAGAGTCTAGAAGCGTCAACCTATTTTTATGTCTAGAGTTATGTTTGTTTGTGCCTTCTAATGTTGGAAAAGAGGACAATGTTTTCTTACAAATATCTAGAATTAAGATGGTGTAGGGTCAAAATGTTATGCTTGATAAATTGTGGTTTGCAGCTGTCTGTACTATGTGCAAGGATTCGTATTTTTCGACTTTTTTGTAACAAGAACAAGTCGTCTACGTCGGTACTGTTTCCCCACAGTATGATGCCATATTGTAATCTGGCATGACAGTACGCGTAATATGCCCAGACCGCAGTTGCAATATTTGTGGTTTTTTTTAAGTTCGAAGAGTGCATATGTGAAACTACTTAATTTGGACTTTAAATTCCTTATACGTGTTTTCCAATTAATGTTTTTATCAATATCTATTCCTAATAATTTAAATGAGTCAACACATTCCAATTTTGTGTTATTAAAAGAGTAATTTATTCAACTGTTGCTTTTGATAAGGTCTGAATTTCATAATTTTAGTTTTGGAGAAATTAATTTGATTTTCTTAAATCACGAATATGATTCTCAAAAGTTTAAAAGTTCAACAGTAGAAGCTGTTAAAGCAGGCCTTTGCCAACAGGCACACTGAACTCGGAGAAGTGCTATAAAGTAACAACACCACAAAACGAAAACAGTTCAGGTTAAAGAGACTATTTGGATTTGGTTCTAAGCGCGAATTGCCAGGTCCCTATCCGGTGCATATTTGTGTATTAAGCAGAAAAGTTTGTACTAGGGTATTGAATGTTTTTGATGTGCGCTCATGACATAATCCTGGGGTATGAATATATGAAGTATAATAATGATAAAAATGTTATTTAACAAGTACCATTTGAAAAAAATATTACCGTCTTCCATTATATATGTTATTGGAGTGTATCTCAAAAACTTCCTGGACAGAATTAGATGAAAATTAAATGGGACCACACGGGAAGCACCAGTTTTCAAACAAATAAAAAGAGTTTGGAGAATCGGTTCACCCAGTCGAAAGATTGAGTACCTCCTCCTTTTTTTGGAAGTCGGTAGAAAAATAGCTGTCCAAAAAGCTTTCGACTCATTTGCTTCATTAATATGACTGATTGCAAGATACAACAAATAAAATAAACTTTAAATAGTCGGCGGGGCAAGAATATATACTATATATCGGCGCGGATACAATAATTAGCCAATAATAGTTATAATATAATAATATATAATATAATATAATAACTTTATTTCCAAAAAAATTACATGGCGACCTTACATATAAATTAACATCTGAATAGCTTCTAATGCTAACTAGGTAAAACTCAAGAGGTTATCAGTGTACTGGTGGCCTTGCACTAGGAGAATCCTGTTTCGCAAGAACCACTTAAGTCACGTTCGCTGAGTGTAGGTTATACGGTACGGTAGGTTTTCTAATAACTTTTATACAATTATATTTCAAAAAAAATTTGGTGCATATAGTTATTTTAAAAAGAGCAGTTAGAGCGTTTGTATCAAAATAGTGTATGTATGAGAGCGTTATTTGCCGTGTGTGGGTGTGTATGGGTGCACGTGTCAATGGGAGAGCTACAATGTGAGAGTGAGGATGTGATTATGTACATATTATAAATAGAATGAGGACGTTTTGTATAAGGGTAATGCAATAGTTTTAAGGATGTCTTCTGTTTCCGAATAAGTGAGTGATTGCAGGTATTTTGTTATTATTGTTTTGGTATCTCTTACTGTTTTGTCGTAAATGTCACATTTTTTAAGTATTCTATTGTAAATAAACGGGTGATTAAAATCGGGTAAACGTTTGGCAAAAGTTGTTTTAACTTTAGGCACAAAGACAGCACGAGGACATCTTTGTCTCCGTAGGGCGTTGGTGATTTTTGGGTGACATATAATTTTACGTTGCATTTTTAGGATAACCTTCTGAATATATAACTGGCGAACGTTTAGAACTTTTGCTTCTTCGTAGAGTTTGCTGGTAGGATACCGGTAGGGCCGTTTTAACATTACTTTGAGTACTGAACGCTGAGCCCTTTCCAGGCTGACCATAAGTGTGACTCCTGCTGCACCCCATGAGGTCAAGCAGTAACATAGGATGGATTCGCATAAAGCGACATACACAAGATGGAGAACTGTTTTGTTTGCAGAATTACGAAGGGCTCTCATTATGTGTATCAGTTTGCGTACTCGTTTTGACAAAACAGCAATATGTACTTTAAAAGAGAGCTCATCGATTACCACCCCTAAGTATTTAATCGACGATGCACGACTGATCTTTTCACAGGCGTATGATGTGGCTATGGAACAGGAAGAGTGAACTCTGATGTCAGGTAATTGAGAATTAGGTTCAGAAGCCCGCGTTTTGTGGAAGCACAGGTATTTAGTTTTCGACAAGTTTAATGTCAGGAGATTATTTTCTAGCCACTGTATAATATTTGTCATGCCCGATTCCGCCTTTTTCATGACTGAGTCCCATGTATCATCGTGGAAGAGAGCTACTGTATCGTCGGCATAACAGATTAAGTCAGCATCCAAAGAGATGGTAGAAAATATGTCATTCATGTATAAGATGAAAAAAATGTGGGCCCAAGCACGCTGCCTTGGGGTACACCATAATAAATGGGTAGCATATCGCTCTTATGGTTACATATTTTCACGCATTGGCTTCTTTCGCTTAGGTAGCTCTGAAACCATTTCAGCGGCAGCCCTCTGACTCCGTAAAATTCGAGTGTTTTTATAAGAATCGCCACCGAAATGGTGTGAAAGGCCTTGGCCAGATCGAGAAATACGCCCACCGATTTTTGGCCTTTATCAAGGCTGCGCGTCAATTTTCTAGTGAGAAGTTCCACTGCGTCTTCAGTCGATTTACCGCGGCTAAAGCCAAACTGATCATCCGAGATAAGGTTGAATTTTTTTAAGTAAGGTACGAGGCGACTGTTTACTATTTTTTCTAGTAGTTTGGAGAAAGTAGCTAAAAGTGATATTGGTCTATAACTTTCCGGAAGGGTTTTCTGGCCGTTTTTAAAGGTTGGAACCACTTGTGCAAGTTTCCATTGATGGGGAAAAACACCCGTTGATAGACTGGCATTAAAAATATGAGTGAGAGGGCTCAAAATGTTTTGCTTAACTACTTTGATCAAAGCTGGCGTAATCCCATCCATACCCGGTGCGCTATTCGTTTTCAGTTTGTCAATGAATTTACTAACTTCAAATTCACGCGTCGGATGCATGAAAAATGACTGAGAGGACGACAACTGTTTGATATTTAATTCTGAAACAAGTTTCGTTTCGGATGTATTAAGTGATTTCAAACATGCATCAGCAAGTTGAGAACCGACATTTGCAAAATACTCGTTACAGTGATTTGTAGAGTCGTGAATACTAGATTTGCTTTTAAGTAACTCAGTGGCTGTTGATTGATTGTTTGTACTAGCGGTGATGGTTTTATTGGACTTCCATAGTTTTTTAGGGTCGCGTTGATTAGATTCTAACTCTCGAGATTCGTATTCGTGTTTCAGTCAGTTAGTCTATAACAATTAGATTTGTTAAATTGATTATTTGAATTGATTTGTAGAACATAGATTCTTACTTTTGGAATTATTTACAGTAAATTATTCCAATTAAAATTAATAATTTAATTATTCTCAAATTGATTAGCCTATTACGATGTACAATTAATTATAAATCGCATGCCATAATTTGTATTGCAATCTTAACGTTTAAAACGACCACGTGCAAGTACGCCGTAACCTATAAAAGCGGTCGCACTGGCGACGGGAAGGCATTCTTGTTCGAGCCGCCGCACAGTACGGACCTCTCTGGGACGTCGTTACGCTACCGGTCGAATATACGAAACCTATCAGTGATTTGTGGAGTTTTATTTAGAACAGAATATAAGTGACGTCAGCAGTGCTGACGGCACATTTTTTAAAAACATCATGGAGGTCTCTTCTCCAATTAAAAATTATGATAATATTGTCCACAATGTTTACAAGCTTTTAATTCAAAATGTTTTTATTGTGCGTTTTAGTAGGCGTCCAAGAGACAGTACGCGTTAATTCAAGTGTGTAAAGCCCCGACTAGTGTTACGAGAGTCGAAGCCAATGGTGACACGGTTGAAGTGAATTGAAATAAAATTAATGCATGTTTTAAGAGAAATTAAACCCACGTTTTTATGCTAAAAAATAGAGATGTAATCATGATATACATAGTTTACAACAGAAATCGTTTCGAAACTGTTGATCCAAGATGTACTCTAGACTCTAGTATCTGACAGTAGGCATACATGATAAAACATAAAATATAGAAACTCACTACTCAACTATTTAAATATACTTGGAGAGTAACATCACGTCTAAAATACACGTGTTTTTATTTCACTAAACTTCACTATAGCATAGTGATTAAATGACATATCTTTTCGCAGAGAAGCGACAAATTACGCTGTTTACCCAAGCTCAATAGCTACGTAGTCTCGCTCTGGCGACGTGCCACAACGCTTAAAAGAGCAGGACAGCCAACCTCACCTGTTGCTTCCTGAATGCCTCCCGTTGCTCTCGCTGTCGGTCCCGCAGCGTGACCTCTTCGTCGTGTTGCCGTCTCGCTCTGGCGACATGCCACTGCGCTTGCGAGAGCAGATCAGCGCATGTTCTCGCTTCAACTGCAGCCGCGCCAGGCTCGTACCGAGTGCGTTCGGCCCCTTCTCCGCCCGCAGTCGTGCTCAGTCTTTGGAAGTATCTGTGAAATTAAAATTGACATTAGTAGTTAGAAGTTAGAAGTGACATTAGTATTGTCATGGCCTAGCTGAGAACTTGGGAATTATCGAAACTGGAGATTATAAAATCAAATCAATTTACTTATTTGTAATAATTGGAAAGCAAAGTTGGTGGCGTATTATATCGGTTCTTTTTATTTAACCATTATTGGTATTTACGAAAAATGTTTGTTAGACCATATACCCATTACATTTTTATTCATTTAGATTTGAAAATTATTAACATCACTCGTCTAAGTTCCTTCCCTCTGAAAAACAGTGTTCGGAACATACTCACCTATATTTCGTATGCGCACAAAAAGATCATTTAGACATAATCTATGATGGACTTCAAAGCTACATCGCCTCCCGATGCCACCAAATGGATCACCATTACCTCAACTCAACGGAGTGTGTCGAATAGGTTTGGAAATATTAACTTATTTTAAGTGATAAATTTAGGAATTTAAAATATAGATAGGTACTTTCTACTTCTTAAGTCTTCGTTTACCTTGAGCTAATTTATCCTATATATATATCCTATATATAAAACTCTCGTGTTTTTGTTTTATGATCATTCTACACTGTAAAACTTACCCTTTATGTTTAGATTGTAAAGCAAGCTGTGTTTGTTTGGTGCACATAGCACAATACTCTAGAAATATTTTTTTAAAGTTTGTACTTTGGTAACTTTGACAGGGTTATACCACTTCTTTAATCTTAATTAATGTTGGATATTATTTTGAAATAGAACCTTACGTTAACTTAACTAATTAATCAACTATTTAAATGTACATCTTTGCATACAATGAGGGAACATATACTAAACCTAACATTATATAAGAAGTAGAATAACAGAAAAACAAAACCAAATTTAGGTATCCATTGGAATTCCGAGCAGGCCGGTCCCCGCAAGCAGCACCCCTTCACGAGTTGACGCATGTGCCAGCCATCGCCTTCCTCAACCATATTTGAGGGAAGATGGCGACCCGACACACGACGTCGCCACTTTCGAACACACGACATAAAACCTTAAGAGATTGTGTTCTTGTTACATGAGTAATGTATTAGGATACAGTTTTATTTTAAATTTTTACCTAGATTTTCAGGAAAAGGCAAATTTAGACAGTGTCAAATTTACACCCCCAAACTGGGTAACATTGCCATCCAATTACACCTTACCTTTACTTACCTTAATTGCCCGTTTTATGTTTAATTTGCATTGTCTGGGTATCTTTGGCAGTTGAAACCACACAAAAATTGCATGTTCGCTAGGCGCACCATCTAAAATGCATGCATGGTGTCTACAGTTAGTAATTATAATAACCAATTGTCTCAGAAGATCGATCAGTTGACTGCGAGGCTAAATTATTTCAAAAGGGATGCTTGTTCAACTTTCTTCAGTTAGTGAGTGATTTTGGAATAATCCTTCTTGTTTATGTTGTTACTTTTCTTATTTATTATGTCTAATATCGATTGCGTATAGTTGAAATATATTTTTTAGTTGGGTTCGTATAGGTATTTAATTTCTTGCTCAATTAAAATGTTTGACTATTCCTTTGTGTGTTAATAGTGCATGGCATTTACTTAGATAGGTACTTTTATCATTATAATTAAGGGGTTCTTATTCCCTTTGGTTATTGGCTAATAAAT
This sequence comes from Selenia dentaria, assembly GCA_917880725.1. Classification (NCBI taxonomy): domain Eukaryota; kingdom Metazoa; phylum Arthropoda; class Insecta; order Lepidoptera; family Geometridae; genus Selenia; species Selenia dentaria. The sequence goes on from OU862893.1 coordinate 24,814,191, forward strand.
TATTTTGGCGAACTCAATATTGTATTGAACATATTTCTATAAGTGGAAACTAATTAGGCCGATTTGTTTTTAATTCCATTTAAAATGTATAATTAAATTAAGCTGTTTGTTTTCCAAGAAAGAAAAAATTAAAATAATTTTATAACGGTCACTGGTATGGTTATTACCATCGCAATAAATTGTAGATTCAAAGTTCGCTCCACCTGACAAACTTACCCTGAATGTCAAAGTTACCTAATGTGACAGGAAACCAATTGAACACTACTACTAGTTCGCGCTAGTACTAGCGCGAACGCAGCCGGGTGCGCACGTACTCCATGAAGAAGTGGCCCGGACGGTCACGAAACCGGTCGAGATATTCGACTATACCTACCGCGTAAGTTAAACCGTCAAATAACATCAAAACAATTGAAAATCAATCAGCAATCTCAACAGACATGAGTGTGCAGTATAATAGTGACCGACCTGTGTGATACCTGTAGCTCGTGCACAGCGCGGAGTACCACGTCCAGATCGGAGCGCTCGTCCTTGAGTACGTGCGCGGCGCGACGTCGCAGCACCAGCGCCGTGTTGTAGAGCAGGGCCGGCTCGTGGGGGGCCACTCGCCGCGCACGTAGCAGGGCCGCGCGGGCCGCCCCCACACGCGCCGCCAGCCCCTGCGCGCGTCCAACCCACGTCAGCCACTCCACGTCGTGGTACATGCGGAACTTGCGGATGCAGTTCTCGTACTGCAAATCAAACGAAAAAAACTTCAGATCACGTACGGCTCTTCAAACGAAACAAACGCCAGATCTCGTACTGATCGTCAAACGAAACAAACTTCAGATCTCGTACTGCTCGTCAAACGAAACAAACGCCAGCTCTCGTACTGCTCGTCAAACGAAACAAACGCCAGATCTCGTACTGCTCGTCAAATGAAACAAACGCCAGATCTCGTACTGCTCGTCAAGCGAAACAAATGCCAGATCTCGTACTGCTCGTAACCTAATACGAACGCAAACAAACTCCAGACACCCAAAGTCCTACGCTAAAGAAGCTGGTATGGCTTGAGTAAAGGCTACTAGTTCTGCGAACAGTAATTCGCGAGCTCAGTCTAATCAGCGGTAATTTTTCGCGGAACTACAAAACGTATTATTTCGGAAACCACTTGACCAATTATGCTCCTATTCAAGTCTTATATAAAGTCAGTAGTAAGTGGTCAAGCGGTTTTCGAGATAATAAGGTTGTGAAGTTTAAAAACTGGATTTTGATAATATTCGGCACGAAAATTGTATGTTTTATAAATTAATAGTATTATATATCTGCAGACGGTACCAAAATTTAGTATATAGCTCAGACAGCATAAAATTGCCGCTGTAAGACTGTGCTCGCGAGGTCTACTGTTCGCAGAACTACTAGTATTAGTAAGTAGTATTAAGATTATAGACCGAGGTTATATGTACAATTCGTAACACTTACCATCTGTATAGCGTTGATGTATTGCTTCTGTTCGACGTAAATGTGCGCGATATTCATCCACACGTCAGGGAAATCCGCTGTCGCTTCGCGCACTTGTGCGAATATGTCGCGTGCTTCGATCACGCAACCCTGTAATAAATAGAAAGCTCAATAATTAATACTATTCGCAAAGGTTAATTTTTTAACCAGGAGAATACTACCAAACACTATAAAAGGGCTGTCATTTGTTTAATTTTCTCGGATTTATATTGTCCCAAGTATTGACGTGCAATATTGGTGAATTATTAACCGTTCGTAACGGTGTACGCGTGTAGGCAAAGTGTACAAAATTACGCAACATAGTTCTTTTTTGCTTCATGATCATCCTAGAAAGTTTTTACTAGAGCGTGATTTTCACAAACCAGACTAAATTATTAATAAGACTGTGGCTTAACTCATGACTCTTTACAAGTGACAAACCGCACTGCGCCGTAACCCTGAGACATTAAGTTGATAAGTCTCATGCGTCTTTAATTTCACCAGCATGTATACCCTTTCAACTAGCATACAGAAGCGCGAATATTACTAACTCGTGGCAACGAAGAAGAAATAAAGAAATATCATTTATTTGACACACAGGTTAAAAATAGTCATATTATAATGGCAGTAGTGACAGCAATGCGTCAAACATGTTAGGACATGTTTGACGCATTGCTGTCACTACTGAGCACACATGTCAGAGGTCTGTAATCCTTGACATCTGACGCTAGTTTTCAGGAAAAAAATTTTTAGGTGAATAGGTTCCATAGAAACAAAATAAATTTAATGTTAATATTCTACCTCGAGTGACACAACAATACCGTAGATATTAAAAAATTAATTCTGATATCGCTAGACCTACTGATATTAACTCTCTTTTATCGCTTGTTTTTACACCATTTATTTATATGTTATGTAATTTTATTAAAACCAATAATATACGTTTGTAAAAGCGAAACCAGTTTTTAATACTTTTGATATTCATATTACTTTCATTTGATTCCGTACCGTACAATGGTCACTCCTTCAGGGTTGGGGGAGTACAAGGGCAAAATATCCGCCAAAACATGACACTGGCAGAGTAACGGCTTTCCACGTTAAAAAGCCACATAAGAAGAAGAAGAAGAAACAAAAATATTATGTACAGACAGTATGTAGGATTCACGTTCACGTTTTTATGAGAATATCGAGACTTTTTGCGCACAGATCATTTATCCAAACATAATAATGTAATAAATAAACAAACTGTGTAAGAAAAAGTACCGATTCACTTCACTTAAAAACATGAATTTGATATGCGAAAGTTTAAAAAGTTCCACTTTAGAAACGGGATTTCATTCGACATTAACAGTGACATACGCTATATACATGAAAAATCTACAATATTTTTCATTTATACAGCGTATAATGCAAGCATGAAAAACTAAATTAATAAACAAAGTATTAAGATAAAACAGTTTCGCATCGCGGTATATCTACCGCATGCTGCTGCACGTGGACCACGACCTCTGTTTCTCCGCCCGAGTGAGGTGACCAAGGGTCTTAGCACACTTAAGCGACTCCGCTCCCACCCGGCATAAAGAGTATTATTTAAATATGGCTCTTTAGATATACTTTACATTGGCAACATTAAATTAGCGGACAGTTTGCTGAAATCAGACTGCTCGGTAGTTGACGCCTCGCTTACTTTTTGACATTTTGATTTGCTTAATATTAGCCCTAATTGACTAATATCATTAATAGTTTCCTAATTTAAAAAGATGCCCATGATTTAAAATTCACTCGGTAGAGGTACAAAGGACTCGTATGGTTGATCGCTCCATAGAAAATGTATGTCAAATGTAGCTTGCGGCGGGACTGTTTTTAAGGCGTTAAGTTTGTTTAAAAAGATGTCACGTTGCTTCGAGGAGGGATCGAAAAACAAAACCTAGTACAAGCATTCTGCACCCGTTGAATAAGAGATTAGTCCGAGAGAGTACTCGTAGATATAGAGAGCCTTGGCCCGAATAGAATATCCACATAGTTTCGATAGTACGAGACATTCAACCAGCTGGATACGTATTTGGTAGGAATAGGTATGGTGGTAGTACTTCCACAGACGAACTCGTTTACAGACAGTTCTACTGCTACAAAACTTATTATTAATGCTTATTAATACTGAATATTCATAAATGTGTATTCCTATGGGCCTCATAAGCAAGCTCAAACTCGCACAACGAGCTATGGAGAGGGCTATGCTCGGGGTTTCTCTACGCGATTGAATCAGAAATGAGGAGATCCGTAGACGAACTAAATATCAAAATCAAATCAATTATTCTGTATAGGCCTACGGGGGCACTTACAAATTACACACATTTTATTTATTACACATATTATATTACATTTATTATTTCTTAAATCTACAACCGGATCGGAACGCGACCATGACTGAAAAGATCCGGCAAGAAACTCAACGGGCTTGTCTTTTTACATATTTTTTTTATCGCCACTTACTTAATATATTTAACAAAATGTTCATATATTTTTAGCTCCAGTGTGTTGCCTTACAAAAGAGAACATAATAATGGAACCAGTAGGGCAAGACACGCTATACTTCAACATCGAAATACACGAGTAGGTAGGTAGATCCTGGAGTGATCAGTCCCGAGCTGGTTTATCCTCCAAGTAATCCGAAATTTTGTAATAACCTTTTTGACAGAGTTTAGTTTTAATTGTAATTTTAAGCTTATTAATGGGCAAATCTCGAATAACATTGGGAAGTTTATAATAGAATCGTATACATTGCCCCATAAAAGAATGACTTATTCTGTGGAGACGCGTTACATGTACGGATAGCTTGTGCTTATTCCGCGTGTTGATGGAATAAGCATCACTCCTTTTTTCAAAACTTTTAATGTTTTTCTTGACATACATTAGATTTTCATAGATAAACTGAGAGACAACAATTAGAATGTTTATATCTTTAAACTTCTATTTAAGGGAAACTCCCGGAACTAAACTGTAGATATTTCGTATTGCCCTTTTTGCAGTATGAAAATACATAATAAATACATAAAATCACCGACATAGCCCATAATATAAGGCAGTAGAAGTGGCAGTGGGCAGGGCACATAGGACGCAGAACAGATGGCCGATGGGGCGGGAAGGTTCTGGAATGGAGAGCACGGATCGGCAAGCGCAGCTTATTACTTAGTAGTATATACTTATCACCCACCGACAAGGTGGATAGACGACCTGATAAAGGTAGCAGGGCGACGTTGGATGTAGGCCGTTTCTAACCAGTCCTTTTGGAAATTTGTGGGGGAGGCGTATGTTCAGCAGTGGACGTCCTACGGCTGAGATGATGATAAATGTGCGTGGTTTTGATTTCATTCGATGCATACGTGGAAATTAAGACTAACCTAAAGACCCTATGGTAACTAAGCCAGGTCTGGACATACCTTATGCGCCAGAACGCATCCGATCCCGTTGGCCGCCCAGATGTTCTTGGGGTCCGTTTTTAGAACTTGTTTATACATCTGCAGTGCACGTTCTTGATGCCGTTTTTCGCGGTCTTTCTCTCGACACGGCTGGTGTAGAGTCTGCAGCCATACGTTGCCTGGGTTATTAAAAAAACTACGTAAAATTTCTTTAAATTTCAAGTTTATGAATTACTATATAGTCAGACCGCAACCCCTGTACCGCGCCTTAGGTATGTGCGCGGTGAGACGCGGGGGTTCGCCCGCTTAATCATTGCCACGGACTATACCGTAGTTACTAAGGCTTATCCTCTCCGCACCACGTCTGTCACACCTAAGGGGTGGTTACAGCGGTTGCGGTCGTTCTAGTACAGTCGAATAGTGACTAGTATTGACCGCTCGGGGCTTCGAGGAATAAGGTAATCGTGATTTTTCCAGAACTACCCATTGAAAAATAGTATTGTAGCTATGTTTTAATCCCGTGTACACACCATCTCCAATCTAAATTTCATCCAAATTCGTTCAGTAGTTCGTCGGTGACGGAATGGATTTAGTGGGTAAAGTCTCATACATTTCAATACACAACATATATGCCTGACGCGCTCCTAGCACGATCTTGGTATATGGGGTAGTTGACAAAGACCTTAAGGCGGGTTGAGTCACACATTGATACTGGACATACTTTACCAGTTACATAGAACATGCCCAAAAAGTTTGGCAGTTCTTACCTCTGTCGTGTAAGTAAATTGTGGAACGCTCTGCCGGCGTACGTATTTCCTTGCAGCTATAACACTGGGTCTTTCAAGCGGGATGTGATAAAGCATCTCTCAGGTCATCATAGGGGTGGCGCTTGGTGTAGCTTACGACTGCACCAATGTTCATCGCTTCTTGATTCCATTTTCGCTTTCCATCAAGCAAAAGGTCACTTTGATGAATCATTATAAAAAAAACATAATTTTGTAACTCACCTAGTGCGATCAAAGAGTAAGCATCATTCGATGTGGACGGATTCTGTAATATCCTTTCGAACTTCTTTTGTCCTGGACCCCACTCTTGTTGGGCCAGATGCAGGTTTCCGAGCAGAGACCAGGTGTCAGGGTGCTCCGTGTTCACTTTTAGGGCTTCCTTGAACCAATCGGACGCCTCGTAGATCTGACCTTTGTCGCGGGCCATGCAGCCGAGCCTGAAAGAAATGCGATAAAAGTATGCTTACGGATCTCAATCTTTTGCTGCTACATAGTATTATTTTTAATCATAAATATTTTGTCCCTACTTAGGGATAAGATACTGCAAATATGTTTAACTTTCATTTAAAAATATTTGCTATATGAACAATAGCTTAATGCACCAAGGACCAATATGTTGTTCCCCAGTTATAGCCAAACTACGCTGCGCAGGCTGCTATCACTTATATAGATCGGTAACTCTGCTGCGGCAGGCGGGGAAAAGACATACAATTTCGTATTTTTGTTAAAATAGCAACCTTAATAAAATTGATATGTCCGTTTTCAACAACATTTTTGGTGACACCTAAGCCAGTTAGGTAACACTTAGTGGTACAAAAATGTCACCTAACTTGGCTGAGGTGTTACCTAGAATGTTGGTGAAAACGGGCATAAGTGTTCCTAATTTTTTTTACCTTAACATACCTTAACATTTAGCGCTCGCTTTGCTCATTCCATCATAATCTCGAATTCGTTCTATCTATATAATTAAAAATTCAAATAACTTAAAAGTCTTCAAACACAAAAATAAATCACACAATTTGATTAATCTAGCCGTTACATACCTCAAATAACAGTCGATATAGTTGGGATGTTCCTTCAATATGTCTTTGTAAAGTTTTTCGGCCTTGTTATACATGCAGAGCGCTTCGTTGAGCCTCGCCAAGTTGTACATAGAAGTGACGGCTATTGAGTTATAGTATTGAGCATCAAGGGTTTCTGCGTCCGCTTTCTCTCTGTAATTTAAGGATATAGATACCATGTAAATACTGATAGTGTCATATCTATATATATCTATCTATCTATATATATATATATAAATGAACCCCTTTTTCTCCTGGTCAAGCTATAACTACCTTGAGACTAACTAACTTGAGAACCGATGAAACAATAACACAATTTTTTTTTATGTTTGTTATTGTCAGGACAAGGTTCTTATGAAAGAAAAACCAATAAAAGATAGGAGCCTACTAAGCGACTGAAGCATGTGCAGTCGCTAGTAAACAAAAAAATGCATAATAATATATATTATAGATATTATTATATTGATGGGAAGTCACACCTGCCCCTGATAATTGCAGTGCCGACCTGGGGCCCTACTCCCAACTTTAACGAAACTATCAAAAATCAGGAGCGTTTTGTCATAAGCTTAGAATAATCATACCTACTATCGTACTTCTACAGACACAAAGCGGTCAACCAAATTTAATGGTAAGGTTGCTATATGACGACTTTAAGAGATGGGAGTACGGATCTCCAAAAATGTAAGATTGGAACAATGAAACTTAGTGTCATAAGTCACGTCAAAGTACGCGAATTGAGTGAAATATTTGATTCTACGTCATCAAAACGTCTATCTTAATCCATTATTATTTTAAGCTTGCTAGGTATATTGCCGTGGTGGTACCAAATTTAATGGTGAGGTTGAAACATGACTGCTTTAAGAGGTGGGAGTAGCGCCCCAGAGCTAAGTTTTAAAGTAGTACTCAAGTAGGTGGCTTTTTGGTGGAATTTTACTCATACTTTTAAATTTAATAATGAGTTTTTATTTATGTGTATGTTTGTAATTGTTATGTTGTACTAAATTCATATTGAAGTAAAAAGCTTTTATTTTTCCGTGTTTCTACTTTGGGCGCAAAATTCATCTGTTCTCATTGTCTGGAGAAAGCCATTATTTTAGGAAAAATAGACGGTAGACGTGGTCAAGGAAGGGCGCCTGTAAGATGGTCTGACACGATTAAGAAGGCGGTGGGTGATAGCATACACCGTGCGGTCTACACAGCCTATGACCGCACCCAATGGAGACTGATTTTACGTGGTCGCGATGCTCAGCAATGAGGGAAAGAGGAGAAGAAGAAGACAGAGGTTACCACTTAACACGAGGTGGGCCTCGTGCGTGTAACGTCTCCTAATAACAATACCTAGCATCATCACTATTTTAAAATTAATCAGCTAAATTGGTTAATAGTTTTTTTTATATAATGATTTTTGAAGCACTGACACCCTCTTAGCGATCTTGATTATTTTAGAGACAAAAATGCAAGAATTGGTTGAGTACTTTTGATGTAACAGAGAGAGAGCAAGCATTTATCCATCGTTTCAGACATACAATCGCATTTATAATTACTTGAGTGTGAATGTAATTTGATAATATACAGGGTGTCCCAAAACTCAACGATAACCTGGTACCGGGCGAGAGGCCAAGGTATACCAATTATGAAAAAAATAAGAAAAAAAATCTATGTCACTTAGTCATGCGATGATAGACATTTTTCGAAAAAGTTAAAAATTTGACACCCTTGGTCGCATATTTAGGTACTGTGATCGCAATTTTCACAATTTTACAGTGATTTTTTTAATAATGTTACCTAAAATGACAGTGCTATTAATCGTAACCACAAATGAAAGTAATAATCATTGTTAACTATAGTAGATCCAACCGTTTATCCTCTTTTTGACAGATCTAATTTGTCAGTTAAAGTGTTGTGACCAAGTGATTATAGTGGACACGATTTCGATTCATTTTTCTATCGAGTCTGTGCGGAAAGAGAATAGTCCTAGGAATGGCGCCATGACCATGGCTATTGGCCATCTAGAAATACGTCAGCCAATGGGGAATGTTGAAAGGGCGTGGACAGGCCGTCATGGCATGGCCATCTAGAAACGCATCAGCCAATGGGAAATGCTGACGCATTTCTAGATGGCCATGCCCAGATGGCGAGGCCACGCCGTCCGGTTACACCCGTGTAGTTTCCAAGGTAAGCTATCAAATTCTGAGTTATAAGTTTTCACTTCTATCGGCAATTCCTATGACTGCCAATTTTTTTGTCTATGGGTAAGCAGTAGTATTTTATCAAGGTAGTAAAACTCAATGGTCCACCGCCGTTTTGTATTTGTCACTGTCACTCGCAACAAGACGCCCGTGATAGTAATTATTTGCTGAGTTTTATATTGGAACTATAAAATGCCGAAAGGATCAGTGCTGAAAGGACAGACGAGAGAAATGGTGATCAAGCTTCGTAATTACTTTGAAGCAGAGTATCAAAATGGCGGCCCGCTTTTACCATTGTCGCAAGTGAGAGAGCGCGTTGCGGCCGCGTTAGGTATTAGTGCATCTACGATTACAAAAATTACTACCGAAGCCTACGGAACAAGCGGCATGCAGGAGAATAAGCTTCGTACGCCGAAGAAAAAACGCCAACCACGTCGTGTGACTTCGGTTGACAACTTTGACGCAGACGCTATACGCCGTCATATATATAACTATTACTTACGTAAAGAAGTTCCAACACTTAAAAAACTTGTTGCTTCTTTGCGTGAATGTGATTTGTTCCGAGGTCAAAAATCGTCATTGGTAAAGGTCTTGAATGAAATTGGATTTACTTATAAAAAATCGGACAAACGCAAAATATTGATGGAGCGTCGCGACGTAGCTTTTGCTCGTTGCGAATTTTTGAGCGAAGCCAAAAAAATTACAGATTGGTCAAATGTTGTTTTCACTGACGAAACTTGGCTGAATGCGAACCACACAGTGTCTAAGAGCTGGACTGATGACACCGCTGCTTCCACTACCTCAGTACCGATGGGAAAAGGAGAACGTCTAATCATTTGCCATGCAGGGTCTGTGAAAGGATTCATGCCAGATGCTTTGTTGGCCTTTAAATCCAAAAAAACAGTTGAGTACCACGAAGAAATGAATTCTGAGGTTTACGAAAGTTGGTTTAAGGAAATGGTACAATCATTGGAAGAACCGTCAGTTATTATTATGGATAACGCATCCTATCACTCACGCCAAATTGATAAAATGCCGACCCAGGCCGACAAAAAACAAGTAATCATTGACTGGCTTCAACGACATGGTGAAAATGTTGATAACTCCTTACTAAAAGTACAATTACTAAATATATTACGAACAAAAAAACACTTCCCAAAACGATATGTGATCGACGAAATAGCTGCAGAACATGGTCATTGGGTTCTTAGACTTCCACCCTATCATTGTCAATACAATGCCATTGAATTAATATGGGCTCAAGTTAAAGGACACGCTGCTAGAAATAACACAAAACCCCCATTCACGGCAAACAAAATGGTAAATTTATTAAAAAATGCATGTGTGAAAGTAACTGCGGAAAGCTGGCAAAATGTAATTCAAAAAACACAAGAAACTATAATGGCAGATTGGGATAAACACGTGGCGATAGATTATATGAGTCAACAATTAATTATAAATGTCGGCAATAGCTCGAGTGACAGCAACGATGAATCTGATTTTGATTAATAAATAAATAAAAATAAAAGATTAGATTTCGTTTGCTTAAATTGGAATTGGGGTTGCTCAAACTTTACTATTTTCTGGTACCAAACGGCAGACTTTAATGTCTGCCATCCCCAGCGAGCAACACGGAAGGGAGTAGCCTTAGCTAAAAAATATTGTTCAAATCTTTCTGTCATTTCTTGCGGGAGGGGAAGTTGCACACTAGCGCAAAGCCGCACTATTACATACAAAACATACCTGTACCGATCCATTGCCGATCATACTCACACAACCAAATCACTAACACATAAAAAATAAAGCACCATTCACAAATCTAGCCCCGCCCTCACCCCACAGTATATTATCAAACTCCATGGTCCATGCGGACTTGTACTTTGACAGAGGGGAAACGCTGTGTATGCCTACTCCCTTCCGTGTTGCTCGCTGGCCATCCCAGATTTAACCGGTAACAGCTTCGTCAAGTATGACTTGTACTTGTAATCATCATAGTCATCATAACCTTGTTCTTTTTTGGATATACACCAGGAGATAAACACGTCTTCAAATAATGCTGTATGTTTTCCTGAGGCGCATCAATATAACGGTTTTACATAAAAATAAATCCGATATTATGTGCCGAGAACGGAAAACACCCGTGTAAAAATAGTTCATAAACAATATCGATATCTCAATCGTAACTTCGTAACATCACTATGTTGATAGCCATAGAACGTAATTTTTTAAAAACGTTTGTTATTTTATGGAATTTATAAAAAAACTACTGCACTTATGGACTCATTTTGTGAAAGATGATTATTATACGGGATCAAGGAGCAAATTTAAGCAGTTGTCATATTTTTAAAACCTCGCATTTATAAGTTAACTTTTGCGTAACATCGTCATGTTACGTTCTATTGGTGCTGTCAAAAAGAGGATAAACGGTTGGATCTACTATAAGTAAAACAAATAAAATTTTGACGAGTTATGGTTTATAAAATTTATGTCAGTCAACTTTGACACTCTACGCTGGAAAAAAAATGTACTACACTACCTATGGCAAGTTTTTTTAAAAGATGGCCCATTTAGTCTAGATTTCAAAATACTACAATACTTGCCACTTTTCTTGCCAATAAAACTGCTATTTCGTATTTTTTGCGAAAGGAACTCATGGAAAATTTAATCAAAATAAAACGCACTGACTTTAAATTGGTACTGTGATCGATCCTCACGCATCAAATGCGGGTTTTCCGTATGCCAACCATTAAGGTTATGTAAGTTTAAATAACCATCTCTTTTAAACGTCGATTCGTCAGTCCACAAAACTTTATTTAGAAAATCCGGATCTTCACGAATTTTCGCTAACATGGTTCTGCAGAAATCAACTCTGGGTGCGTGATCACGTGTTAACAAGCTCTGCACACGTTGTACATGGTAAGGATGAAAATCGTATCGTTTTAAAATTCGATGTGCGGTACTCTTCGCCACAACCGTTGCAATTTCAATCGCACGTACTAAGGTACTGGGGTCATTTTCAACTTCATTCAAAACTCCAGCGTCGTAGTTTCCTTGAGGTCTCTCACCAGATGTACGAGCACTGGGTAATCGTCCTTCCGAGTATGATGCGTGCACATTTTGGAAGACACGATAATCTGGGTGCCGCTCCACATTCGGGTACCTCTCCCAATGCAGTCGAGCTGCAGCAGAGGCATTACAACGACACTCACCGTAGATAAGATGCATATTTGCATATTCTTGCGGTGTGTACAAATGCGGCATGTTGTTCACACACAGTTTGCACAGCACAAAGTCCAAAAAACAAAGCCAGAGTCGTCAAGTACGGATATAGAGTATTATATTATAGAGAGAGTATCAAGTCCAGGGTAACACAAGCCAAAGTCGATAGTACGAAAGTAACACGATTACGAAAGATGTGCAGTAAACGAAGAAACGATGCGTACTAAATGTTATTGTTTAAATTTTATTATGAACGATTGATGAGTCGTTGTGAGTGAGACGGATAGTGACGCCTCGTTTTGACAAATACCATAACTACTATCCATTTCTTTTTATCACTTTTGTTCATTACAAACAATGGAGACATCGAACTTTTCAAACAAAAGAATATCAGGTAAATGAGGGATCCCTACGCATAGCAGTTTTATTGGCAAGAAAAGTGGCAAGTATTGTAGTATTTTGAAATCTAGACTAAATGGGCCATCTTTTAAAAAAACTTGCCATAGGTAGTGTAGTACATTTTTTTTCCAGCGTAGAGTGTCTAAGTTGACTGACATAAATTTTATAAACCATAACTCGTCAAAATTTAATTTATTTTACTTAGTTAATAATGATTATTACTTTCATTTGTGGTTACGATTAATAGCACTGTCATTTTAGGTAACATTATTTAAAAAAATCACTGTAAAATTGTGAAAATTGCGATCACAGTACCTAAAAATGCGACCAAGGGTGTCAAATTTTTAACTTTTTCGAAAAATGTCTATCGTTGCTTGACTAAGTGACATAGTTTTTTTTTCTTATTTTTTTCATAACTGGTATACCTTGGCCTCTCGCCCGGTACCAGGTTATCGTTGAGTTTTGGGACACCCTAATAAATATTATAAAGAGGAAAGATTTGTATGTATGTTAGTAACGAATTGGCTCAAAAAATACTGGGCCGAATTCAAAAATTCTTTCACCATTGGAAACTACATTCACCCTGAGTAACATAGGTTATATAAGAGTTATCATCATCATCCATCACCGCGCGGGTGAAACCGCGGAGAGCAGCTATTTACAAATGTTTATCGCTTTATTGATCTGATGACTCAGTTGCTAACAAGTTAACATTGAAGAATTTTAAACTTGTCTATCTTATGGAATGTTCAGGCAGCTGTCCTTGAAAATCAGTAGCCATTGTAGATCTACTGTATACAATCGACCGCATCATCGACTGACCAAGTGAGATAGTATTCAAATACCAGTCTTTCACATAAAAACACTTAGAAATATTGTATAATCTTATCTTATTATTAGTGCGTTCGTATAGATACCTTCTAAGCGTTTTTAGCAATAATAACGCTAAAAACGCTCACAAGGGGCGTCCGAATTGGGAATCTGTGGGTGAAAATGTCGTTCATGTCTCTTTTCGTTCAGCGTTCGGAAAGCAAAAAAAGAGGTACTTTTGAGAGGTGCATTTTTTGACCCAAGTCCAGAGCATGGTTGTTTGTGATCGTTTTTTGACAGCTATGTATTTGACAGCATAATCATGCGATTTTAGGTCTTATGCTCAGTTGAGCGTTCGAATAGTGGGCAAAAGTGGCAAAAATAACGTTTTTGAGCTTTAACAAAAGAGCCATCAATGGCAACGCCGCCAATGCCTTAAAAGCTAAACAAACGCACCTTATATGGGCTAAAGCCGCGCGTCGCGGTTTCAACTACGTGGTGATGGACAATGATGACGATGAAAAGTGTCATATGTGCTTCCTAGATATATAATCTATAACATTGCCAAATTTGATTACAATCCCTTCAGCTGTTTAGGCGTGATAAAGTAACAAACAGACAGAGAGAGACAGAGTTGTATTTATATTTTCTACCGACTTCCAAAAAAAAGAGGAGGTACTAACTACTACTACTAACTTTCAACTGGGTGAACCGATTATCAAACTATTATTTGTTTGAAAGCTGGTGCTTCCCGTGTGATCCCATTTAAATTTCATTAAAATTCAGTCCGGTATTTTTTGAGATACACTCCAATAGCTGAATAGAATGGAAGACGGTATAACATTTTTCAAATTGTACTTGTTTTTACTATAATAAAAGTAGCCTAAATCACTTTTTATAACATCAGCTATCTGCCAGTGAAAGTCCCGTTAAAATCGGCCCAGCTGTTTCAAAGATTAATCAGAACATACATAACGACAAACAAAAATTTTGTAATTTTAGTATTGTATGCAAGTGCCGTATGTAGAAACTGGAGGAGGCCTACATCCAGGAATGGATAAGAACAGGCCACTATAGATAGATAGATAGATAGATAGATGTAAGTGCCGTATATACTTTCATATGCATTTAGTGAAAAGCTATTAATTTGGATTTGCAGCCACTTTACTTTTATTTATCTGTATAGATATAGAGTATTGAACTGCAGTTGTCAGCGTTGAAAGATCCGTGTTACCTTTCCAGCGCCTCTTCAAGGTAGCTCTTGGCCTCGATCAAGTTGCCCAGCCTATAATGCAGCGCTGCGACATTGTTCAATATCTCAGCCGGTATGTCTGCGTCCACTTTCTCTTTGAGAATCTTCATTGCTGTGCTGTACGCGTTTAGTGAACCCTAGAATATTTAATATATTTTTTTAAGTAACTTCAAAAAAGGACGCGGTTATAAGTTCGATTGTATGTTTTTTTGTGTATATTAATCGATTTTTCCCTCATATGTTGACCAATTCTCAATATTCTTTTTTTTTGTTTGGAAAAGTATACTTCCGAGGTGGTCCTGTTTAATTCTCATAAAATTCGGTCAAGCACTTTTTGAGTTACACTCCAAAAATTGAAAAGTGTTACGTCTAAATTGATGATATCATCATTGACGGTGAATGACAATCGATCCCGTAAGTAGCAAGGGTCACAAAAATTCTGTTTTTTTTTATGCAGACAATTGAACCATGTTCAATAGTAAGTTCAAAAGTACTTATTATCACAATATTGTGCGCATGGTACCGACTCCAACAAGTTATTACACACTTTTTGATGTCGAAGTCGGTTCCATTTTTTGGTAAAACTTTTATTATGCCATTAAAAGACAAAAAAGGTCTTACGCCTGGTGTTAACCATGACAGTCGCAACGCTACTCATATCTTAGAACTGTAGTTTTGCATAGCACTGTACTGCGCTCGACCCTCCGAGACATTGATTTTTGAGTATTTATTGCCCAGTAATTTCACTTGCTGCAGTGCCCTTCGCACCCCAACACAGTAAAGCTTGCGCACTATCATTGTTTTACGTCATCATCATCATCATATCAGCCGTAAGACGTCCACTACTGGACATGTCCTCCCTCACAAATTTCCAAAAGGACCGGTTGGAAACGGCCTGCACACAACGTCGTCCTGCTACCTTTATCGTCGTCAGTCCACCTTGTCGGTGGACGACCTACATTTTACGTGACACATTCGAAATTGTGGCGGCACATCCAGAAAAGGCCACAAAGCATGACTAATAATAAATTATTATTTAGGTTTACGTTATAGCCCAATCTATTAAGGGTTTATAGATTATGAAATAATATGACATACATAGGAACTGATAAAAGTAAAATTACTTAGACTTACGCGATTACTTATACATTGCAATTAAACTTTGTGTTCGAAACGTCGGTATAAAATAATATAAAATTATATGCGATTTAATCCGTTTAAAATAGTTTAATTTCAAAAAGTATTTTTTTAATGTGTGGCGTTATTTTAGAGTTGCGTACCTCAAAAGGAGCACTTTCTTTTCCATATGTCTGTCTGTCTAAACTGTTTTACACAAGAACATGTAAAGGTATCAAGTTGATATCAAATACTTGGGTCTACATTCTCTTTGTTGTGAAAAAATCAAACTTGTAAGTTACGCAATCAAAAGATATGCTACTTAAGGGCATTAAAACCGTAATCATTAGTTTAAAATTAAAAAAAAGCAAATTTATTATTACAAACTTATTATTTATGGTTAGACTCTTAACTAAAGACAAACCAGGTTAATCCTTCCTATACCGTGATAATTAAAACAAAATATTTATCAATGAAATTGACGTATATGTACGTCTCTGGACGCAAAGAGTTAAAGGACCAACTTAACTTTGCTTAGATAGATCCTAGATCTAACTGTTAAGAGGATTGCATAGCTAGTACTTTCCGTACTAAAAGAGAAAGCTCATTTCTAACATTGTCCGATTTCAGTGATTTTTTTTCATGACATCATCACATTGTTTAATATGCCCGAACGTTTTGATTTTTCAGTTTTTTTAAGTTCAAAAAGGTAATGTATAGTACTTTGAAATACTGAAAAAATCTAAACGTACGGGCATAGTAAACAATGTGGTGATTCCATAAAAAATGACTGAAATCGGACAATGTTAAGAGGTAGAAAAGAGTTTTCTCTTTTAGTACGGAAAGTACTAGCTATGCAATCCTCTTAATTAGATGCATTCTTAATAATGTACTGAACCATCGGTGTGCGCAACTTGCGCATGGCCGGTTTTATAAAATTTTTTTGCGTCAGTGTCCACGAGTATTTTAACATTTCGAAATATATTTGATCACGTGCTGTTCATACTAAACATTTTTACAAACGTTTAAACAATACGCCCACCTCACCTGCAAATCATTCTGCTCTAATATTTGAGCCAGCTCAATCCAAGCTTCAACATCATCGGGGAATTGTTCGGTGACTTTCTTCAAGTGTTGACGCGCGATATCTCGCTTCGATTGCGACGCTGAGTTGGCGTACAGAGAGCCCAATATTTTCATTGTTTCGTAGTTGCCCGGTTGGGCTTTGAGAACCTTCTCGAAGCACTGTGCTGCCTGTAGAAAAGTTAGGTTTATTCAATAACTGCAATATGTCTCAAACACGCGACTAAATACAGTTTAAATTCAAGACATCTAATACTTTTAAACAAGCGATTCTATATTTAACTACTGAACTTTATTTACAAGGTATTAAAAGTATTAGAAGTGCCGTGGGATACCGGCTTAGAATAGTACCCCCCCAACTCTACCCGTGGGTGCGTAAAAATCTGCTAAGGGATAACAATCGGAAGGTGGGCAGCAGCACCTTCCCAGTATTAAAACCCCAAAACTGCGCTCGCCAACCCGCCTGCCAAGCGTGGCGAGTATTGTCAAAATCCCCCCCCAATGACGGACACATTAGGAACCAGGCCCCCAGTCCCCGGCAGCCCCGCTATTCCTGGCTACGGTAGCGGCCACGGTAACGGTGGGGCAGGGGGTGCTAAGAATCCCCGGCAGACGCCCGGCTACCACCCCCAACGACGACGACTGGCCCTGGTGACACACAACATACGCACAATGAGGACAGACGAGAAGATATATGAGCTGGAAGAAGAAATGAGTAAGTTACACTGGGACATTGTGGGGTTATCTGAAGTCCGTAGAGCGGGTGAGGACACGATAACCCTAAAATCCCTATCCTACTCTACTACCGGGAGGGCGACCAACAGTCCCAAGGTGGTGTCGGTTTTCTCGTCCACAAGTCCCTTACTAACAACATAGTTAAGATCGATAGCGTTTCCAATAGGGTCGTATACCTAATACTCAGAGTATCCAAACGATATTCGCTGAAGGTCATTCAGGTATACGCACCGACGAAGTCGCACCCGGATGATGAGGTGGAGGATATGTATGAGGACATTAGTCGGGCCATACATACCTCTGAAACGCACTTTCTAGTTGTTATGGGGGGCTTCAACGCGAAGTTGGGTAAGAGAAGCGAGGATGAGTCGAAAGTGGGGCAATTTGGATATGGACAACGGAACCGTAGGGGACAGAGGTTGGCCGACTTCCTGGAGAAAGAGGGACTCTTTATGATGAACTCTTTCTTTCAGAAGCCACCTCACAGGAAATGGACCTGGCTGAGTCCCGATGGTTCCACGAGAAATGAGATTGACTTCATAATGACCACCAAAAGGCAAATATTCACTGATGTCTCCGTGATCAACAGGGTTAAAACCGGTAGTGATCACCGAATGGTAAGAGGCACGGTGAATATTAATGTCAAACTGGAGAGGTCTCGTCTGATGAAGTCTACGCTCCGACCCACTCGTGCCCGTATTCAAGACCCCGAGAGCTTTCAACTTGAGCTATCCAATCGCTTCGATTGCCTTGAGAACATCGCTTCAGTGGACGAGATCAATAACAGGTTAGTAGAAACTGTCCATACAGTGGGTTCCAAGTACTTTAAACCCCACCGTACAGATAGGCCACAGAAACTCTCCAACGATACCCTCAACCTCATGGCTGAAGGACGCTCATTGAAACTGCAGTCTTCGGATGATGCTGAAGCATATAGGCTGCTCAATAGACGAATATAGAAGTCCTTGCGACACGACATCCGGATCTTTAATACAAACCGTATTAAAGAGACGATAGAGCGGAAAAAGGCTCCAAAGTGTTTACAAGAGACATGTCTATTGGGCAAAGCCAGTTGACGAAGCTGAAGAGAGAAGACGGCAGTGTAGCGTCGACCAAAGCAGAAGTATTAGGAGAGGTAGAGAGTTTCTACGGACACCTCGGTCGCTAAACCTGTTAGCAGCTCGGCCAAAGACCCAAGAGCCAAGCTGACCCGACATTATACCGAAGATATCCCGGACATCAGCCTGTACGAGATTAGAATGGCCTTGAAACAGCTTAAGAACAACAAGGCGCCTGGTGACGACGGTATCACATCTGAGCTTCTGAAAGCGGGTGGAACACCGGTACTTAAAGTCCTTCAGAAACTCTTTAATACCGTCTTACTCGAAGGTTCAACGCCAGAAGCATGGAACAAAAGCGTGGTGGTGCTGTTCTTCAAGAAAGGTGACAACACTTTACTTAAAAATTACAGACCCATCTCGCTTTTGAGCCATGTTTATAAGCTGTTTTCGAAGGTCATAACGAACCGTCTCAGTCGCAGGTTTGATGAATTCAAGCCTCCGGAACAAGCCGGTTTCCGAAAAGGCTATAGTACCATAAACCACATCCACACGCTACGGCAAGTTATACAGAAGACCGAAGAGTATAACTTGCCTCTTTGTTTAGCGTTTGTGGACTATGAGAAAGCCTTTGATTCGATCGAGACGTGGGCAGTGCTTGAGCGTATTGACTATCGGTATATTGAAGTGCTGAAGTGTTTGTACAAAAACGCCTACATGTCAGTCCGAGTACAGGAGCAGAGTTCGAAGGCAATTCTATTGCAAAGAGGCGTGAGACAGGGAGACGTTATATCTCCGAAACTGTTCACCGCTACATTGGAAGACGCCTTCAAGCTTCTGGAATGGCAAGGACTTGGCATTAATATTAACGGCGAATACATCACTCACCTTCGATTTGCCGACGATATTGTAGTCATGGCAGAATCCATGGAAGACCTCAGTACAATACTCGAAGTCCTCCATCGAGTTTCCCAACGGGTAGGTCTTAAGATGAACATGGATAAGACGAAAATTATGTCTAATGCCCATGTTGTACCTACCCCAATATCAGTTGGGAACTCAGTTCTCGAAGTTGTTGACGAGTACATCTACCTGGGACAGACAGTCAAACTAGGCAGGTCCAACTTCGAGAAAGAGGTCAATCGTCGAATCCAACTCGGCTGGGCAGCGTTCCGGAAACTTCGCGAAATCTTCTCGTCAAAAATACCTCAGTGCCTCAAGACAAGAGTCTTCGACCAATGTGTGTTACCAGTGATGACTTATGGCACTGAAACGTGGTCTCTTACTATGGGCCTCATAGACAAGCTCAAAGTCGCACAACGAGCTATGGAGAGGGCTATGCTCGGGGTTTCTCTACGTGATCGAATCAGAAATGAGGAGATCCGTAGAAGAACGAAAGCCACCGACATAGCCCAGAAGATTAGCCCGTTGAAGTGGCAGTGGGCAGGGCACATAGCACGCAGAAAGATGGCCGAAAGGTTCTGGAGTGGAGACCACGGACCGGCAAGCGCAGCGTAGGTCGTCCACCGACACGGTGGACAGACGACCTGATGAAGGTCGCAGGACGACGTTGGATGCAGGCCGCTTCCAACCGGTCCTTTTGGAAAATCATGGGGGAGGCCTATGTTCAGCAGTGGACGTCGCATTTCGGTCACCCGTCGTCGCCTCAACCAAACGTTTCGCCAGATCCCTAAACAAATGATGATGATGCGGGATGACGGCAAGAGACCAGATGGGATGACTATCGTTCCGTGGAAGATGGGACAGTCCCTGGTTTGGGATGCTACATGTGTGGACACACTGGCGCCGTCTCATCTCCTTGAGACGATTGATCAGGCTGGTGCTGCCGCGATTAAAGCGGACCAGCCAGCACCAGCCAGTTATAAATATGTGTATTTAGACAGAATCTACATGTTTGTGCCATTTGGGCTCGAAACTTTAGGCCCATGGGGCCGTCCGCTCTCAACTTGTTTAGCAATTCTTGTATGTATATAATCTAAATCTCGGAAACAGCTGCAACAAAACTCATGATATTTCGTATGCAGGGTGTTTCGGGGGCGATAAATCGATCTAGCTAGGTATAATTTTTCCAAAACCTCGTTTTATTCGTTTTTTCAGGCAATGAAAAAATCAGCTCCAACAACTAAACTGTTTTACCGACACAATAACCCTAAAACTACATGACAATAGATGGCGTTGTTAAGCAACACTAGTCAATGAGTGTTAGGTTTGAAGTAAGACCAAGGAAATCAATTGATTACTTGCGAGCAAAGACAGGTCACCCAGGTACTTTAATTAATTGAGATAAAAACCGTGTTATAAGTAACGTTAGAAACGGGATTTTTACCGGGATTGTATTGTATTTATTTTGTGCTCTCGTTATTTATTCAGTTTACTCGTGAACATGGCGCACGCAACTGTACCGAAATATCGAACTCTTCCACTAGTGTACGTATGTGATATTTAACCCGTCGCGTGTCACGCGTACACCATGTGTACGTTTAAATAAGTGCTAAGTCATGTTGCGCATTCACAAATTGTATACACACTTTTAGACCTCGAGTTTGTAACTAATTTTATCAGATCCAATACACTCCACCGGTATAAACCTGCTTTTAGTTGGTCAAACTATCCAAAAGTTATATTTTTTATTTGAACTTTTATGGGTAGTTCGGAAATAAACCAAAAAAACACTAGTCATGGGACGGGAATGGGAAATTGTTCTTAAAAACGTAAATTTTAAGTAAAGCCACCGTTTCTAGGAATTGTTTTTAACAAATACAGTGCGGTTAACGAAACAAAGGAATTCTTGGAAACACGAGTCTACTGGACTGGGTTAGCCAGTCAAATATTGCGCAGACTGCGCAATGGTAAAGCACGTTAAGATAGGGGCGGCCAAAATAAAACGGCCGCACTATGTTTTATATATAATTGTAGGTACTCACATTTTCAGAATCACCTCTATAAATATACATCTGTCCGAGCCCATAATGTGGCAGGACAAAGTTGGGCGGTGCAAATTGGGTAGACTGGTAATAATACTGGAAGGCTTGGTCGCAATCCCCTTGGGCATGGAACGCTCTGGCGAGGTGATGGCAACTCTCAGCTCGCATTGCTTCGTTCTCAGTGTTGTGAAACGCATGGAGAGCCAGATGTTGGACTTTACCGTAATCCTGCAATACTTTGTTCAGTTAAGAAACTCAAAACATGTAATAATAGTAGTACCTAGAAACATTGTAAATATCTATATAAAATTTCTCAGTTGGCTCTATATATTTTGGTACGCTGCGGTAGAGCCTTTAAATTACATTACGATGAATAATTTATGTTCATAACATCACTCTGGTAGGAATTTTACTTCGTAGACTGAGTTAAAAAGAACCATGCCGCTATCAAGATGCGAATAGTACAAGGCGAGGAAACTAGACTTACTAGGTGGACTATTGTGCAAGACCGTCTTGATAGGTATCACCGCAGTGATAGATTCTGCCGTGAAGCAGTAGTGCGCAAGCATACTGTGTTAGAGTGTGAAGTGCACTTTAGCAAGTGAAATTACATTACTAGGTGAATGAAACTCAACAACCAATGAAGTTTTGGGTGACAAAAGTGTTACCCAAAACTTCAGTGTTAAGTAACTCAAGTCGTCTCTGGCGGGAATTGCACATTACGAAACATACTTGAAAATAATCACACAGGATTATTTTCAAGTATCACTATCAGGATGCGAATTGTACGAGGCGAAGAAACCCGGTAGTCTCTTGTGCATGAGACTGTCTTGTTAGGTATAACCGCAGAGATAGATATTCCGGGCGAAGCAGTAGCATGCTAACAATACTGTGTTAGGAGTGTAAAGAGTAATGTAGCAGTGAAAATGAGGCTCAACATCCAATGTCATAGGTTGACAAAAGTGCCACCCAAAAGTACAGTACTAAGCTGCCAGTACAACTGGCCACTGCAACTGCAAGGGCAGGTGTGTACTACCAACAGACGCACGACTTGCTCCTTAATTACTATAATATAATTATAAAATAGCATATATTCCTCCTGGGGAAATAATTTAGTTTTTGTGTTATGAACGAACCTAAAAAAACAATAAATTCTTTATTGTTAAGGTGTCATAACAATCTAAGTCTCGACCTATTACTGTTTACATAACATAATGGGGACAATATTTTATTTATGAAAATGGAACTCAAAGCGGCGATCTTTTTGATACAAAGCGTACATTGCGTTGTGGGTACAAAAGAACAAATGGTACATTACATTTTTAATAAAATAATTTGTATTGTATCGAATCGTAGAAAAGTAGAGTGTAACACACGGCGCAAAAACCCCATTGTAAGGCGGTTACTATTTACTCCCTCGCTAAGGAAGTATTAAATATGAGGGTGTATACATTTAACTCTTGCTAATGTACAAGCCATTAGCTGCACTTCAATTTTAACATTATGATGTATTTTTCTTTAGTTTGTGTATACGAAATGCAAGTAATTTATAATGCTAGTCAACTTACCTTTTTGAAAAAGAAATGATTGGCCAAGTGGTTCAAAACCATTGGGTTCTTAGGGTCAATAGCATATGCTTTTGACAACATGATGACTGCCATTTTGTTGGACTCGTTCTCTTGTAGGTTGAGTTTCAGAATCGAAAGACCAACCAGAGCGCCGACGCACTGTGGGTCTAACTGGAGGGCTCTTTCAAATGCCATTCTAAAATAATATATTTGTTAAGTATACAGTGTAGATGTATATGTAGTAGTAGTAGTAGTAGGTAGTACAGTAACCAAATAACCTTGTGAATGGAATATAATTTTCCGGGGAAGTTCTGTCTCCTTACCCTATTTTTACCACAATTAGGATATACAATTACGATTACTGTTTATTTAACCAGACATCATTTAACACATAGACACCACTGTCCACAATTGGCCAATAACATAGTAGAATTTCAAAAAACATACTATGATTCACAAAAATCCAACACAGGGATTTAACCCAACCATTATCTGAGTTTGTGTCAGTGTTCCAAACATCCGTAAACTACATGTAAGTAAAAACTACTAATATTGAATAATAATTACCATAAAACAGAGTTTAATAAATAATCTTGTTCCAATAATTTGAAAAATTGTTTTTCCATAATTTTGAAGGATAAAGGAGTATAATTATATCTCTTTATAAAATAGGGTAATATTATATCTCTTACATTATCTGCATTAATATGGTTACATTCTGTGAAGTTAAAAGGCAAACCTTTTTACCAATCTTCAATATATCCTATATAGTAAGTACTTACCTATTTGTAATTACACTCTATGGCTTTTAAATTACTCTGCAAGTTTGATGATATAACTTCTTTTTGATATGACATTCAAAATTTAAACTAATATCAAGTTTTGCAGAAGTAATATATCTTTCATCATTCATCTTTAAAATTGGAAATATTTAAAAGCAATTTCAATAGTTACTTAACATACATATATATATATATATATATATATAAAAACTTTTACCTGGCCTTTTCTTGGTTATTCAACTTCATGAAACAATGTCCCATTCCCAATCTCAAAGCAGCAGGACTGTCCGGGTTAGTTCTCAAAGCTTTCTTATAGAAAGCTAATGCTCCTCTGTAGTCTTTCCGATTGAATGCAATACAAGCTTTGCCTAGCAATGAGGGGACATTATTGGGTGACTGATTTAACACAAAGTTGAACTGGGCATCGGCTTGCTCCATTTTATCTCCTTCGAGAAGGCAAAAGTATGCTCGACCTAGAAGATGGTTCTGGAAACAGAAGCGAGCATATAGTCAATATAAAGCCTGTTATTTATAAAATAAAAGCTAAATTTTGAAATCATTAAAAAAGTCAGATTTGTGCAGCTGACACATCCTAAGGGAGAGCAGGAATATATCAGTCACAACAATACAAGGATTCTTTATTGCATACCCATAAACAGAAATTACTAATAAGAACTATAAATATAAATATGTACGTATAAAAGTAGTTACACAATCAGCGGCCTTATCACTAATGCAATCTCTTACAGACAACCTTTGGATGAACAGGACGAAATTAAAATTGTGGATAGTGGTGTGCAAAAAGATATCCAACTAAAATATAAATAAATATCATAGTAATAAATAATAAATATAATAATAATAATATTACTTACAACATAACATAATAAAATTAATACATATATGTAAATATAAACATATATTTTAATATTATATAGTAAAATAAAAATAAAAATATTATAAAATTTTATCATTTCTTAACAGGAAAAGTGTAGCAGAATAACAACTCACAGTACTAAGGGTTTTTAACACATTTTTGTTTGCCAAAGTTTAAGTTAGCTAATATTGATTGAGATTACCTGGTCATACATGATGATTTTATCTGCCATGGTATAAAGCAACGTGGCCTTTGTAAATAGTTCTTTTTTCTTGTCTTTTGTTTTCTCCTTGTTGGCCTCTTGGACATAATAAGCAGCAAGCATGTCGAAGGCTCGCATTTGGTCCCTTTCAAAGTCTCGGTAGTCAATATTTGCATCTGCCCGAGATGCCTCCAGTATTTTGAGAAAATCATCGATTTTTTTTTGTTTGTAGTATGCAAGCTGAAAGATAGAGGGTGGTATGTACATTCACTTTTCAAAAGTATCTAAGTCTCAATGGGAAACTTTGACAATTTCAGCACATAGGTATCATATGCTTTGAAATGACAAGTTAAGCTACTGGTCCCTGTTATAATCCTATAACACGTCAGAGGTTTTTGGGGATCTGAACACTTCGACAAAAGGGCTGTCTATCCACCAACCTGCACGAATTATGAATATTGTGATTATTAATGGATTTTAATACCTATACAATAATTAATAAATGTAAGT
This sequence comes from Selenia dentaria, assembly GCA_917880725.1. Taxonomy (NCBI): domain Eukaryota; kingdom Metazoa; phylum Arthropoda; class Insecta; order Lepidoptera; family Geometridae; genus Selenia; species Selenia dentaria. The sequence goes on from OU862893.1 coordinate 24,839,677, forward strand.
CTGATTCCTAAATTGAAATTGAATTGCTACCTTACTAGGTTCATAGACCACCATTTTAATAGGAAAATATAGTTACACAAAATATTGATGTAAGCTTGAGCCTTGAGGTTATGTTTGGGTAAGTACTTACAGCTACATTGATCCAGACATTGAGTTGTGACCGCTCTTGTTGCAATATGCTGAGCACTTCTTCTCCAGATGGTAGCTGTTCTGGATCAAGCTCTATCACCTAAATAGCACAAAACAAATTAAAATTAGATTAATTTTGACACTGACACCATTTACTCAAACTCGTATAATGTATTAAATTCACCTCATCGGTGGTCATCAATGGTATTTCTAGCGACATTTTGACCGTTTATTATTTTCCACTTCACTGCAACATTAAAAACATTTCGGTATCTTTTGCTAAATACCTACTGAAACAAACTAATTACACACAAACACTGTAGCAGGGTTGCCAGATGTGATTTTCTAAATTTTGCTAAATAACAAAAAAAAACTCCCAAAATACTATTTCTACTAAGATACTATTTCACAAAAAATTACCAAACTTGATTAAACAATATATTTTTTAATCTTTGCTATATTTTAATATAGTCATAAAGAGGAAGAAAATTAATATTTGTTATTAAACATTTACGTAATTTTGCTGATTACGTACATTGTTCATTAATAATCGTATCTGCAAATCAATTCTTTCGTACTGTAAAATTACATACGATGTATCATTAACTATCATTATCGCCCATAAAAAATTTTTTCGCCAATTAATTCGCCAAGGAATTTATTTCGCCAAAATCTCGCCAAGAAGAAAATTTTTCGCCAGAATGGCGTAAAAATACCCCAATCTGGCAACTCTGCACCATAGTTTAATCAGACTATTCTTTACCACAGAGTACTATTCTATATTGTGCTTTAGCATCTATTAGTTTGTGATCAGATCAGACTATATATGGTGCGTTCGTTTAGCTTATGAGGGCATTGGTGGCGTTTTCATTGATGTCTCTTAACGCTTTAACAAGCGTTCGGAAAGCTTAAAAACGTTATTTTTGCCACTTTTGCCATACCCTATTCGAAAGCTCAACTGAGCATAAGACCAAAAATCGCATGATTATGCTGTTTAATACATAGCTGTCAAATAACGATCACTTTAGAATATTTGGGGTCTTGAAGAGGGAATTTCGTGGGTCGTGAGGTTTAAAAACAATATTTTGTTAACAAATAAAACGCCATTAGAATGCGATCCAACCAGAGAGTATATATTTTTTTTCATAGACTGACATGTCAAAAAGGTTGCGTTCCGAATTACAATTGAACACTTCGCGTTCGTTTTAGAACATCCTCCAAGCACGCAAATAAAATAAATGGGTACAAAATTAAACATAAAAAGGTAAACATTAAGTTAGGTGTCATTCATCTTACAATATTAAAATTTTAAGGGGTTTTATTAGACATGTTACTGGTAACATTTTATCCAATTTAGTTCCGCCACTGTACAATAGATGGCTTCAAACAAATTTTCATCATCAGAATTTTACAAATTACACATTACTGTTTAATAATTTCAATCAATATTTGAGTAAATTACAATTCAATAGCCTGAAAACAAATATTAATATTTACGTAACTTGTATCCAATTACACATTTTATAGAAGACACAACACATCGTCAATAACATGGACATTCTGGTACATACTTATCTACGTAATTTTATTATCTAACTTTCATCAGATTATATGGTAAACTCACTTAATATTTATGAGATCACTCTGTCAAACAGTTAAAACAAATGAAGTGATTTATAAATGTTAAAACAAAAGGAAAATTACTCCCCCATGCAAGTCTACACATATAAATCAAACTTACTAGGTAATTTTACCTTCCTCCCACAGCGTGTGGATTTCTGAACAATAGGTACCTCCACCTGGGTTCCAGTGTCACCTGCGGTGTCTGAAGATGTCATAGACTGCTTCCCCACCATTGTGGGAATTCCTAGATTATCAGACTCTTGCTTAATTGGAGGATTGTTACCTGAAATTTCTAGTTTGTAGAGCCTTTGTACAGGACGGGTTTTCTCGCCTGTTGAGGTTTTAATAATTGCGGTTCGCTGGACTCCGTCTGCTCCTGTAATCATTTCGGTAACAATACCCATAGGCCACTTAATTCTTTTGCCGTCAGTCTCAATTAAAACTATGTCACCAATATTTATAATGTCTTTCTTTTCATGTCCCTTTTGTACTAAAAAACATAAATATTCTGACTTGAATCTTTGTCGAAATTGATCGCGTAACGTTTGTATATATTTCAGTCTGTTATTAAGATTATTAGTGTCGATCTCATCAAAATCGGTTACGTCAGAGTTAGTCATCGGTTGAATGAAATATGATGGAGTCAGGGGTTCTAAACACTCACCTTTGTCGTCCGTAACATAAGTCAGAGGTCGCCCGTTCATTACAGCTTCACAGTCGCAAATAATAGTCAGTAATTCTTCATAAGTGACGCACGCCTTACCTAGTATTCTTTTTAGTAGTTCTTTCATTATTCTTATCAACCGTTCCCAATATCCACCCCACCAGGCGGCAGAAGGAGCGTTCATCTTCCAATGTATTCGACGGATCGTTGATTGTTGCTGGATTTCAGCCCAGTTCAACGTGTCAAGGAGATTTTTTGTGCCGTGAAAATTTGTCCCTTGATCTGATACCAGCATGTCAACCCGGCCTCGTCGTGCTATGAACCTGCGCAATGTCATTATAAATGCCTCTGTAGACAAAGACCTGGTTAACTCTAGGTGTACAGCTCTGTACACGGCGCAGGTGTAAAGCACCACCCAGCATTTCTGTTCGCCTCGCAAGTAAAATGGACCCGCAAGATCAACTCCAGTAGTTTGAAAAGGAGCAGAGCACGTGATACGTTCTAGTGGCAGCGGTGCGGTAGGCGCTTGCGTAGGTTTTGACTTGTATCTATTACATATCGGACAACTCGTAATGATTGATCTTACAAGCCTACGAATACCTATTACCCAATACCGCATGCGAATATCTGTAATTAGCTGATTGGTTCCCGCATGTTGTAGCTCTACATGTCGTTGTCTCACCATTTTCGTCACGATCGGCTCTTTCGCTGGAAATAAGTATGGTGTACGTATTCCTTCGGGTAAGTCTGACAGCAAAAGTTTAGTTTTTAATCTTATCAGTCCTTCCTTATCAATAAATGTAGTCAATTTAGTTTTCTTTGTGTCTAAAAGTTCAGAATTATTTTCTTGTATAAGTTTTATTATTACTTTCTCTGCTTTTCCTACCTCTCTATAAGTTATTTCTCCTGTCTTTTTATTACATGCATATTTTACATTATGTATAAATCTTAAGAGCCAGGCTGTCATTCTAACTATTTGCGAATATTTAGAGAAATAATTTTGTAACATATTTAACAAATTCTGTTCTTCAGATATATTTGTATTACATACAGTTTTCTTTACTTCCAGGCTTACTTCTCGTTCGTCTACGATCAGCGCAGACCGTGGCCACTCTGCGGACGGCCGGCGCAGCCACTCAGGACCCTCCCACCAGCGACACTCGTAGAGCGTTTTAGCGTTGCAGCCTCTCGATGCTAGGTCTGCCCAGTTCGCTTCACCTGGAATATGTTGCCAATTTTTTGTGTCAGTATTAATTCGTATTTCTTTCACTCTGTTCCCTACGAACGTATTCAGAGGTAATTGTCGTTTTATCCAGCAGAGTATCACGCCAGAATCGGTCCAGCAGTATTCTTGACAATTATTGAGTTGCAAATTCTCTCTCACATGAGCTATTAGTCGTGAACCTAACAAAGCCGCTGTTAATTCCAGTCTGGGTAATGTTATCATTTTAGGAGGATTGACCCTTGATTTGGCTGCTACTAGTTGGACTGATACCTTACCATTATTTTCTGTTCTCAACAGCACACACATGCCGCACCCATATTTGCTGGCGTCGCAAAATAAGTGAAGACTTACTTGTGTTTCTTGTAGGTTATCTGTTGTGAGTCTGCGTGGAATGTGACAGTCATTCAGGTAAGATATATATTTATACCAATCTAGAAATTTTGTGCGTAGGTCGCTCGGCAATTCATCATCCCATTCTAACTTGCGTAGCCAGGTGTCTTGAAGAATTACCTTAGGTGTCAGCAGCACAGGAGATATGAAGCCTATCGGATCGAATATTTTCTGAGTCAATGATAACATACTTCTTTTTGTTATGGACTGTAAGTCCTCACAAGTAGGTAGATTGTAACAATTACAGTACAGTTTGTCTGTCTTGGGATTCCATTTTAATCCTAGAACTGAAATTGTCTCATTACCTGTTTCATTCACTCCCTGGGACGTTACCCACATCCTCAGATTAAATTTAGCAGTGTTCATAATGGTCTTTGCTTCTGAGATGAACTTACCTGCACTTTCTTTTGAATTTACACTTACCAGGCAATTATCCACATAAAAGGATTTAGTCATTAGTTTTGCTGTGGTACCCAGCGGTCCATTTTTCATATTATTTAAATGATATTGCAGGGTCGCTGACAGTAAAAATGGACTGGAAGTCAAGCCAAAAACTACTCTGCAGTGTCTGTAAGTAATTATGTTTTGTAAAGTGTCATCTTCATACCATAAGAATTTCAGGTATTCTCGGTCACTTTCTTTCAAACTAATCTGCAGAAAGGCTTTTTCGATGTCTGCAGTTATGCCTATTGCTCCAGTTCTAAAGTTGTTTATCATGTCTGGTATAAGATCAATTAAGTTGTCTCCTTTTTCTAGGCAAGCATTCAGACTCAGTCCATTTTTGTCAGTAGCTGATGCGTCAAAAACTGGCCTAATATTGCTTGTTATACTTTGCTCTTTAATCACCGGTCGGTGTGGCAAGTAATGTCCTGAGTTAGGAGTACTATCAGTCGCCTCAATAATGCCTAGATCAGTCCATGATTTAAAAATCTTGTCATAGTCATGAAACTTGTCAGTCTTTATCAGTTTTCTAGTCATCTGATCTAGTCTTTGCTTGGCTTTATTATAATTTGGTAGTAAACTGTCAACATTTGTTTTAAAGGGAAGCTGAACTTCATACCTGTTGTTTTGATTCAATATTACATTTTCCTCGAAGGTATCTAGCACTTCCTTGGTAGTCTCTGCCCTTGACTTCACTTCAACAGGATCTCTGATGCAGAGTGTCTCCAACGACCAGTAATCTGTCAAATCACATGTACAACAATGAAGCACATTTGTTAGATTGCAGTTACTATTTACGGAATGAATACTTACTTGTTTTCCCTGCAATGTCCAACCCAACCTTGTTTTGACAGCAACTAGCCCGTTCTTCAGCTGTATTAGAGTACCTGTTAAAAAGAGACCCAAGTGATCAGCCCCAATTAGAATCCCTACATCTGTGATATTATTTCCCTTGTCTGTCAGAGTGATGCCATGTTCATGTAAAATATTTTTTAATTGTACATCATTAGAATTAACCTTAGGAATATTTCCACAAATGCTGGTTTGGCTGATGGCCATGATATCATATTTTGATGAATCATTAAGCGACTGTATTGTCACATTGTGTATTTTATACTCTTTAGATTTAGTTTCAACACCACCGAATAGACAATGTGTCAGTCGTTCTTTTCCAACTGTAGGAATTTTCAGTGTGTCTATTATTTCTTCTTTTATGTAGGTGCGCTGAGATCCTGAGTCTAAAAGTACACGAACTTTCATTGTTCTTCCCATATATTCCACGTCGACTATCACTGTCTGAAGAAGTGTTTCTCCCTTAGGATATAAAGCTGACAGTGAAGTGGCTGACTCGGGTTTGTCATCATTCTTTGTTCCTGTTTCTAATTTCTGTTCTGAACACAGCGCTGTCGAATGACGTTTCTTGCAAATCAAACATTTTACCGAAGCTCTGCAAACTTTTGCATGGTGACCTTTTCTAAGACATATCACACATGCTTTTTTGTCCTTAAGACATTGTCTTCTTTGTTCTAGGTTCATTTTTTGCATTTTGTAACATTCAATACTTGCATGCGTCTCCTTGTCACACCAGATACAGTCTTGTGTCTTGTTCGTGCCTGTCTTGGGCTTCACATTAGTAACTAGACATTCAGCTGTACTAGTTTTTATTTCTTTTGAGACATTTTCTTCTTGTTTAAATGTTTTTCTTGAAATCTTTATTCGCTGCTCACTCTCTACTTCTTTGCGCAAAAATTCTAGTAGACCATTCAATTCTCCAGCAACATCTGTGTATCTATCTTTGCTTCGCTCCCATGCTTTAATTAAGTCCTGCGGTAATGCTGACTCCACCATGGGCAGCAGAAATGCAGCATATTTGTCGGCTGTGACTTTTAATGTTTGCAAAGCACGTAGATGCGCATTTAACTTATCAAACAATAAAGTAATACTATCTTTCTTTTCCATGAGAATGAGAGAAAGAATTTCTCTAATGTAAATTTGTATGAGTAGGTCCTCCCTCGCGTATCTCGTCGTAAGTTGATCAATGCACTCAGTGTAGGCCGTTGGGGGAAAACTCTCCACCAATCTTCTCACTTCCGTATTTTCTTTCATACATTGTAAAAGATATTGATGTTTATCGAAGTCATCCATAGTTTTATCGTTATGAATTTTTGAAAATTGACCCCAAAACGGCAGCCAGGATTTAATTTCGCCGTCGAAATTTTGGAGTTGTAGCTTCGGAAGTTTCATATTTTTACAATTTTCATGGGAATCGGTCTTAATCTGAATTTTCGAAATTTTTGCTTTATATTTCATGTCGAGATGCAGCCATTTTGTTTTGTAGTTAAGGCAACTTTCAAGCTCTTTTTCGAGTTCTTCTTCATTTAAGTCTTCTAGCGTTAAATCTTTGATGACCTTGTCCAACTTCAGTAAATCATCAGCAGTTTCTTTTAACTTCTGATATGATAATTGGATCATTTCGATGTTGGCATGTTCTTGGCCTAAGCACTCTTCTATTTCATTAGCGTTCTTTGAAAACAGACGCCTCACCACTGACCTTTCCTTCTTCTTTTTTTCTTTGTCCATAATTGCAGGTTGTTTTTATTATGTTATACTCGTCGACGGTCGCCAGATTTAGAATATTTGGGGTCTTGAAGAGGGAATTTCGTGGGTCGTGAGGTTTAAAAACAATATTTTGTTAACAAATAAAACGCCATTAGAATGCGATCCAACCAGAGAGTATATATTTTTTTTCATAGACTGACATGTCAAAAAGGTTGCGTTCCGAATTACAATTGAACACTTCGCGTTCGTTTTAGAACAATCACAAACAACTATGCTCCGGACATGGGTCAAAACTTGCACTTTTTCGTGGCTAAATTCCTCTTTTTTAGCTTTCCAAACGCTGAACAAAAAGAGGCATGAACGACATTTTCACCCACAGACTCCCAATTCGAACACCCCTTGTGAGTGTTTTTAGCGTTATTTTCGCTAAAACGAACAGAAGTGATTTATTCGAACGCACTATAAACAGTCTATGTAAACTTTACAGTCGTCCAACGGAGACGTCTAGACATAGCAATCGTGCGGGGTTTGCAGGGTGCGAAAGAGACAGTAGCGAGCCCAGACTGCTATACACTCGTTTGGGACATGTTAGTCGAGGTTGACGTTTTAATGAATTTTATTGTTTTAAGTGTTTGGTTGAGTTCAAATTTATTTATATTGGTTCATATATTATAGTACTTGTGCTGTGAGAGACTGCATATCTCATATTGATTTGTATGAGATTACATTTTAATACAGATGCGTTCTCCAAATATCACAATGAACATTCTTAAGCTATGGTAGAAATCGCTAAACTAAAGGGAGTCCATTTTTATATATATTATTTGTATTATAAATAAAAATAAATTGTGTTTATTTAATATTATTATTATCGTTTTTCCATGCTTATTTGCTAATCTTATTGCTAGTTATATTTGTAAATTTTATATTTTAGTCTGTTTGCTATTGGCCAGAAGTACCAGCCTCAGGTTCACGCCTTTGCCCCGTTCTTTTCAACATAGCCTTCACGATCTCCTTATATCGGTCTTTCATTGATATTAAAACATGTTTAAGAAGGTTAGTGCAAGTAGCCCTAAGAGTATACTATGTATGATTTTTGAAAAGAAATATTAGCTCAGCGATACTAGCATATATATTATATTAACATAATAATATTGTTTACGACATTTATGTCTTTTCTCAGATTATTTTTTGGGGCCTATTACGAATATAACTATATTTTTCGAGATCAAAAATTGCGGACCCAAATTTTTAAATGGCATCAATATGGGTATCGTTTCCATGGTTTTCGGGGGTGTCGATTACGAATATCTCATTTATTTCGAGATTCAAGATGGCGGACGCAGTTTTCTTCTGAATCTAAATCTAGTAAATCTATATGTCGAAACTATATACGATTATACTGTACTGTATTGAGCCTTACTATGAGCTTCGTAAAAACTATGCAAGTTTCGTGCAGTTCTTAAACCTGACACAAACAGTTTTGAGTGAAATCATACCATGACGCTCATTTAGGTGAACTGTTTGAATATTGTTTTCCCAAAAGTGAACGGATAATATTATCTCTTGCATTCTAACAATTTACTATAACCAACATTGCAGATACCTAGACGTTCGTAAGCTAATAAACTGAATAGATTTAGAGCGACATGTTAACGAGAGTCAAAAAAAACAGGTGAACGGTTTTTCTGCGGTTATTGTATAGTAGGCCTAGGCAGGCCTGCTTTAAAGTTCATAGTACGAATAATCCGGGCAGTTGTATAGAAGTCCTGCTCTAAGAGCTCATAGTAAGGCCCCTGTATGCTCAAACGTGTAAGTATGTTATAATTATCACTATTATATTTTGATTAATAAAGATACTGCCAAGCGATTGGGTCGTTTTACTTATAGAACTCCTCCCAACGAAACTTACATGGCGACTCTGCCGACTAAGGCCTCGTTTGAGAGGATCGCGTTACTACTCTCCATAAAAGTGAACTAAGCGAAAGAGATATTATACATGAACAACGAAAAAATTACGAGTGTTGGATAATCTTCATAAAGCAAACTACATAAATGAAAAAAAAAATAACACAAAATGTGTAATCCATCGATTGAAAAACAGGTGGTGTTCATCGCACAATCGTTCAATGCTGCAGGAGGATAGATTGCAACTACGTACCATCTTTCGAACATCAGCTTGTTAATGTTCATTATCTGCACCGTACTGGCCACTGTGGGATTGTATGGAATATATCGACTATATAAGAGTATCACAATGACTGGATGAGAAGCGAACTCGTTGCTCACAGTTTGAGGCGATCTTTTCAGCGATTAAATTCATTGGATTTGATCCAAGCAAGAGCGTTACGTATTGTTATTGAAGCAATGAGATCTACTCCTATAAATGCTTTGCAAGTGGAATGTGATGAACCTCCTTTAGATTTAAGACATCAATATCTTTCGGACATGTTTTTGTTTTGTTATTTTTTTTTTTAACGCAGATACCCGACTCGGCATGTCTGCAACAGCTGCCTGAACAGCAATGGCAACTTTCTCTTCTGCAAAAAATGCGATCGATTATCATGCTTTGGAGCTCTTCACGCACAACGTTCGTATGTTGTTAAGTAAGACAATATCTTCCGCACACGAGTTTACAGCACTCAAGGTGGAATTATCACTCAATGGTTTTCTACGGATCATACTGTTCACATAACAACCGCCTGAGGTCGTCTGATCAAGGTGAGATCCTAGGATATAAGAGTTATCCTTGCTAGCGCTATCAAGCAATCCCAGAAGTGGAGCATCAGTAATCATAGAATCGCTTATATTAGGGCTGTTCGGCGGGCTTGTTTGTCGTGGTTTAATTTTTTCTCGCATCTCTGAGCTGTGCGCTGCACCCGCTTGAGTGTTGACGTTACATGTTTTTGGCTGCAAATTTACGCACCCAGGACATTTCCATGATTTTGTCTTATCGCCGGTTAAAGTACCAAAAAATCGCGTTTCGGAAACATTTGCGCATTCAAGATCGTATGTTAGTGCACAAACACTACATATCAAAAAACGTCTGAAGTTTATGGGGCCATGGCAGCCAGCACAGGAAAGTACTTTAGTTGACATCGTCGTAGCAATTGCAGGTCCGTATAATTACTTGTTTAACTCACGCAATCCAATACGAACTAACGACGGTAATAACTGCTACTAAATCTGTGGCGTCAAACAGGTAGCGCCACAGAATACACCAACAGTACTGCAGGCAAACGCGTTTGGGGTAACACAGTGCGGACACAGATGTAGGTGCTTTCCAACACACAATCGACACAGTGCACTCCAGTTGCGAGTGCCTCCCGTTCCGTTGTAGAGTAGTTCCGCTCTGCATCGTTTAGGAGTCGACTGGCATACTCGATAGGGTGTTCCTGATTACCTTCACCCTGTAACAGAACTGCGCCTATTGCGTAGTTGCTTGCGTCAGTACGCAGGATGAAGGGGCTGTCGAAGTCAGGTTGAACCAGTATCGGTGCAGAAGTGAGTAACTTTTTCAGCTCTTTAAAAGCTTGAGATTGTTCCATGCCCCAGTTCCAGACTTCGGTTTTTTTGTCAAACGCGTCAATGGCTCCGCAACTTTGGAAAAGTTCGGTATAAACTTTCTGAACCAAGAGCACGTTTGAAGGAAGGTTCGCAAATGTTTTAAATTAGCGGACTCCCTCATTTCGAGCACTGCACTAACTTTTTGGGGATCAGCGGAGATACCCTCTTGGGTGATGACGTGTCCAAGATACCTTACACTCTCTCTTGCAAAAGCACACTTTTTTCGATTTACATGAAGGTTAAACTCTTCAAGCCGTCTGATCACCAGCTCCAGGTCTTCCAGGTGTTTTTCAAACCCTTTAGAGATGATTAAAATATCATCAAAATAAGCTAATAAAGTTACCTCTTTCAGAGCTGCACATGAAAAGAGCCGATCGATCAAATGCTGAAAAGTGGCGGGCGCGTTCTTGAGACCAAATGGCATCCTCTTGAAACGAAAAGTGCCAAGAGGAGATATGAAGGCTGTCTTGTCTCTATCGGACTCCCGTACGCTTACCTGATGGTAGCTAGATCGAAGGTCTAAGGAACTCATAAAACAGTTTCTATTCGTCGATTGCAGAAGCTCATCGATGCGTGGCATCGGATAGTTGTCAGATTTGGTGATTGCGGTGAGGCGTCTGTAGTCAACACAGAACCTAATTGTGCCATCAGGCTTCGGCACCATTAATGCCAGAGAACACCAAGCTGACTCGCAGTCTTCGATGATGTCATAATCAAGTAATTTATTAATTTCTTGCTTCAACTCCTTTTTCGCTGGAATTCAGGCCCGCCGCTAGCTCTTTAGTAGCCCGCGTGCAATACCGATCATGCCGCCCTACGACTACTTACGCTGAGTTTTGTCAAAAAAAAGCTATTTAATGATTTCTTATTATGATGGGAAAAAAGAAAAGAATCATAACGAAGATAAAACATTTATTTTTATTAGGTTCATACTTAGTTATTTTCGTATCTACAAAAATGTACCTTTTCTTGCCTTTATATTTGCGAAATCTTGAATCAACTTTCTTGTATCCAAGCTGTCTAAGATTTCATGTTCAATTGAAACTATAGCTAAATAACTTAGTCTTTGCTGGAGCATTGTTGATCTTAAATAGTTTTTAATAATTTTCAATTTTGAAAATGATCTTTCACCAGATGCAACTGAAACCGGCAGTGTAAGTAATATTCTTACTGCTGTGTTCGGAAATGTTGAAATTAAGTCATTAGTAAAAAGATATTGTAATAGGGTTTGTGGATCATTTGACTGGTTTTCTGCAAAATGCAACTTTAATGCGATAATTTCATTAAACAAATCAATACCGTCAGTATCTGGTTCACTACTTGAATCATTATTAAACTTCAGATTTAAATCTTTAAAATGTTTAATTAACTCATCATTAGAGTAATTAAATAAGTTATTGCTAAAAAAGCCAATGTTTTTAACTCCTCGAATCTATCCTTTAAAGATGTTATTGTCTGATCTAGGACTCTAAAATAAAACTCTACTCTATATTTGATTTTGGGGTCTACTAAAACTTCCATCACTGTGTTCATATTGAAATTGTGTTGGTTTTCTTCTTGGACGAATTGTATTTATTGGTGGGAAATCTGTTTCTACATTGAGCTCGTGAGCCACTTTGGAAGCTTCTGCTAACACCATTTCAAAATATTCATACGTGCGATAATCTGTGAACTTACCAATCAACTTATTTAACAAATTTATGCAGATCTGATTATTCATTGTGGGGCTCTGCATCATTTTGCTCAGAGCATTAATTTCGTTTAAAATATCGAACCAAATTACTACTGAGCAAATAAATCTATAATTATGAATGTTCAGAGCAAGTGAATGAGCTTTGTGAGATGTAGTACAATCCCATTCCAACGAATCACCAGATATTTCCAGCAAAGCATCAAATATTTTTTCGAGGTGATACCGTAATGGTTTTAACTGCATCAATTCTGCTAGACCATCGCTTGGCGCTTCAAGCTTTTAATTTTAAATTTGGTAAATGTTTGCAAATTATCTACCACCTTTTTGTAGATGATGGAAAGAAAACGTAAATTTCTTGAATTATATGAAAGAAATTCACAGTTTCGTGCGTAATATTTGCTGCATCATTCACTACCAAATTAAGACTATGAGCCGAGCATGGGACGTAAAATGCGCGGTTATTGATTTTTGTTTGATTAACAATTTTTTTTTGTAATCCATTGTGTTTTCTACGCATATTAGAACCAATATCATAACCTTGACCTCGTAAGTTTTAAATGTTGAGACTTAATTTTGAAAATAAATCTAAAACAAAATTTAATAGACTTTCACCTGTGGAGCTGGTGATCGGACAGAAACCAATCAAATTTTCACAAATTGCAACATTTTTGGTTTCATTATTTAAAAGAACATACCTGATTACAACTGTGATTTGTTTTGTGTGACTTACATCTGGTGTGCAATCTAATATAATGGAGAAATATTTCGATTCTCTGACTTTGTTTAATATATAATTGTTATGTTCGTGCCGAGCAAATGAATTATTTCATTTTGAATTTGATCTCCTAAATAGTGAGTCATACGAGTTGAATCTGATTTCGAGGACTGAATTCTGTGTACTCGTATATGTTCCCGAATGACTGAATCAAAGGATGCTATCATTTCGATTGCTTTTAGAAAATTACCATTATCATGTTCCTACAATGTTTTTGACGGCCCCCGGAAAGCCAGACACTGATGTGATCAAAACTTGATAACAGCTATGATTCTTTCTAATACATCACACCATTGTTTTTTTTCCGATTCTAGTAGTCTCAGTTGCATTTGATTTACAGTAGTTTTATTTTTTGACATATTATTCAACTGTACCCTTGATTTCACATTTTCACTGTGGGAAACACTTGTTTTGTGTCTTTTCAATGTTAATGATAAATGCTGCCAATCAGAAAAACCGTTCAAAGCAGACAAACTACTAACAGATTTACCAAATATTTTACAACAAAAACAATACACTGAATCTTTTGAAATAGAGTAAACAAGCCATTCTCTGTTAACTTTTTCTCCATTGGGAAGATTTCTATGATAATAATTCTTTCTTTGTAAATTTTCTTCCATCGTTATTAGTAGGAAAGTTGCAGTTTGACTCTTGTACGGGACCACGACTAACCAAAATATTAACAAGATCATTAGTCATACTAGCAGGCCACAAACCGGGATCATCTCCACAATCTAAATTGCTACATATCACTGATGACGATAAATTGCTTACAGGTTCAGTAGTACCTTGTCTTGTTTTACTGGACTCTCCTTCTGAAGAACATACATCTTTTTCTTCAGACAACTCCACAGCTTCTTGATTTAAGGCTGTTCTTGTGAAAGCTACTTCATCATTTTCTAGACATTCCGTTTCCACATTTTCTGGTTTGCTTAAAAATTTCATTAAAGAACCCGCCAATCTTTCTTTCTGTACCTCCTTTTCTCGTTTTTGCTGTCGTAATTGCGCTCTTGAAAGTTTTTTCCTTTTTTGCGGTTCCTGAAATTATTTGTAAACGTTAAGTGTTTTTTTTATTTAAGTTTTTTTCATACTAACTATATCTATTTTGTATTCTACAGGAAGGTATTTACTCCATTAAGTAAGTTTTTACCTACCAACGTAACATTTTCTAAACTAAGTTCATTTAAATCATAACATAACCCATTAATTCATTTTCATAATCGAGGACATTATCACCAAATGATATTAATGGCAAATATGATAATGCCCCGATTTTATCGAGATAAAAGCCCTTATTGTTCCTTAAACAGTAATTATTGTGATAAGTCAATAAACAGGTGTAGGGAAGTACTTACCATAATTACGATTCCTTTACACTTATGTTTTGCACTGACAGATGATACATTGAATTATAATCAAACTAAGTTCAAATATCAATAATTATTCCTAGACCCACCACTGAAGAGCTATTAACAAAATAATCGCAATTTAATGTGCGATCGTTACTGTTCATCCACCATGGTACTGTTGGAATGCGTACAAGTACCTACCAACTGAGAAGGAAGCTCAGTGGGGAATCCCCTAACTTCGCCAGTGCTGCCCATAGAGTACATTTAATATTGCTGAGTACGATACAAGTATCGTACTCTATGAAAGCATAGAGTACGATACTTGTATCGAATTTGGGGCGCCACCAAGCGGGGTCAACCTGCCGACAGACAACGTTTGGCATTCATTGCATCTTAGTTTTAACGGATGATAATAGATGGCGGTGTTAATGCTAAGATTACGCGCCGCCAGTCGAGTTTTTTTTTCATGATGACATTTTTTATTCTGTAGGTGGGGTGGGTATTATGACAATGATTTCGAATATTACGTGATGAGTCGTTCGATTTGCCGCCCCCCTGGACGTGCCGCCCGCGTGCGGTGCACGTCTTGCACGCCCGCTTACGGCGGCCCTGCCGCTGGATTAAGACGATACGGAGGCACGGCTATTGGTGCGTGATTACATTAGAAATGTATATCAATAAAATAGAGTTGTATTCTAATGGGGAACTGTTGGATTCTAGTCATGACAGAAAAATACTCTCTCAGATTCCTCTACGTGATAAAACTGTGATTATTGCTAAGGTAATTTAAGATTGTTATTTGTTATGTACAGCTGTCTCAATGTAGTGCTCAGCAAATGGAGTTGGACCTTCCCCTGCTTCAAAGATGTTGGCGTGTCTGACGAGGACTTCAGCGAGACCATTGCGCTCTACTGCATTGAGCTGTGTACCTTCATCATCACGGAGAACACTTGCAGAGGAGCAGCTTATTTGCGGCGAGGTTGGTTCGAAAAGCAATTGTTTGATGTGGTTATTATTGCTGAAATACCAGATTTCTTTGTGAAAGTCTATGACGACTCCTGCAGCAGTAATGAAATCAATGCCCAGGAGCGTTTCGTTGTTGTCGGAATCGGAAAAAATCAGGAATGGCATTGTAATGATTGCGTGGTCTAAACTTACCGCTAATGTAGTTGTCAGCACTTCCATGTCCCGCACATGGCCGTCTGCGAGCTTAACTTGACGTGTCGAGGGCACGAGAGGTTGGCCCTTTCGTAGAAGGAGAGCATACAGTGTGTGTCCAGCTATACAATGCTTGGCGGCGGTGTCTATCAAAGCTGTACCACTAACGCCCAAAATTTTTATTTGAAAAATTGGATTTTCCTCCTCCGCTCATCGTTCTTGATGATTTCAATTGTCATCACCCAATGTGGGGTTCTCGTGCTTCTGACTCATTTTCACCTTACCTACTTGATCTCATTGACGATTTCAATTTATGCATTTTAAATTTTAAATGATGGTTCTCCCACTCGACAGGTTTCCTCCTTTCAAAATCCTAGTGCTGTAGATTTATCTTTAACTTCTGCTTCTCTATCCTCCAAATTGTTTTGGTCTGTCCTTCCTAACTCTCATGGAAGCGATCATTTCCCTATTCTAATCTCCTCTTCCTCACAATGTCCAGCTTTATTTAGTTTACCTCCTCTTTTAAAATATAGACTTAACAGTGCTGATTGGGATATATTTTCTTCCACTCTTGATTCTAAGGTATCTTCTTTACCTTCTATTAATAAGTTTAATTACTTAAATTTATAAACAGAATTAGTAAATGCCATTATTGCATCTGCAGACTCTACTATTCCCATAAAGAAGCCTCGATCTAATATCCCTCTACCTCTGGTGAGGCGTGTAAATAGCCTACACCGTGTGTACTTGCGTACGATTATTTTAAAAGAGATCAATACCTAAGAAAATATGGCTGACCGTGGCGTTTGATAAACCCCCTGAAAACACAGATATATCAACACTGCAGTGATAAATATGCCCACGTACCTGTAGACCAGCCAAGTTCACCCACAAATCCTTCCACACGGGATTTACAGCAGATTCGCGTTTCTTCGGTATGCTCTGCCTGTGATTGTGGCCGGCCGGCGACACCGTTATAAAATCCGTAGAAATATAATTTTGTGTCGTCGCTCCCTTGATGATTGCTACACTATATTGTACACTGCACGTAGGTATATGTTTTCCGATATACTTAAAGTTATTTCAGGAGAATATACATCATAAATAGCGAAAAATAGTAACGAGCCGTGGCACTTGTCTTGCGTAAGTCTTCCATTCTCATGCGTGTTATAGTAATATTCGAGGTGGATGTAAATAATTTCAAACTATCCTCCATCTGATATCATACATTAAAAGGCGAGCCCTCTGGCCAATCAGAGCCTCGGTTATTAGAGCGTATTTCTATCCTTGCGATACTGCTAACGCCATCTGTTCAGACTGTTAGTTAACTAAAACAGCTGACAAGATGTGTGGGCACTGCGATATATATACCCGTCTTAATTTTAGGTTTTATCAACATAGTTGTTGATAAACCCTCAAATTAAGACAGGTATGTAATGAATGCGAAAATTATATAATTACAGACTCATAGATCTTTAAGCAATACAGATAATAATATTAAATGTTTATTATAATTTAAAAAAAGCATTAATGCTTCACCAACCTCCTTGGTGGGATTCTGAATGTACTAGTGTTACCAAAGAGCGAAATGAGGCAGAAACATACTTTTCTGAAAATATTACTTATGAAAACTTTATTCTATTTAAAAAGGTTTTGGCAAGGTCTAGAAGACTTCTTTCTAAGAAAAAAAAATTGGCTGGTCAAAATATTGCGAAAGTCTTTCTCCTCGCTCTCTTTCCTACCTTATATGGAAAAAAATCAAATCGTTTCGAAATTCAAAAAACGACTGTCGTGATTTGTCATCTAATGACATATCATGTCTAAAAGCTTTTTCTGACCAGTTAGCTTCTCCTTTCATTTCTCCTAAATAATATTTTACTTGTTTTCCAAGTTCTGGGATCTCTGGGTTCCTGTGGATGACTTGTTTTCATTTGATGAACTTTCAGCTGCCTTAGATCACCTTAAAGACTCTTCTCCAGGCTTGGATGGAATTCCATATTTATTCATTTGTCGGTCATCTTTGAATACCAAAAAATATTTTTTGAATATCATTAATAACATATATATGCAAATTGTAACTTTCCTGATGTTTGGAAACATGACATAATCATCCCAATTTTGAAACCTGGCAAAAATCCTTCAAACCCGTCTTCATATAGACCTATTGCTCTATCATCTGTTATGGTAAAAATCTATGAAAATCTTTTAAAAAACAGGTTAGAGTGGTTGTTAGAACATCGTCAAATTTTATCGAAGTCTCAATTTGGCTTTAGAAAAGGATTTGGCACTATTCATAGTTTAGGTGTTTTTACCAGTGATATTCGCATTGATTTTTCTAAGGATGATCATTTGATTGGCGTCTTTTTAGATATTACGGGTGCTTACGACAATGTGCAACTCCCTATCCTAAAACAAAAAATGCTTCAGTTAAATCTTCCTCAACGGATGACTTATGTAATTTTTAATCTCTTGTTAGGTAGACTAATATCGGTAAGATATAAAATACTCTGTTATCCCCAAAAATGGTATGGAAAGGCCTTCCTCAAGGATCAGTGCTGAGTCCACTACATTATAGTTTATATACATATGACCTTCATCACAGTGTTGACTCATTTTGTGTCAGTCTCGCCGCTGGTTTCTAGTGCGACGCACGCGTCACGATGGCGACGATGCGATCTCCTCCCGGTACGCATATTGTTAACGATGTAACATCACAATGTTCGCAGTGCAAAGTGATAATTAACGAGACCTTAGCATTTATATGCAACAAGGTTGATACTCTTCCAGAGACTGGCATCATACAAATATGCCTTAGTGCCTACACGTTCGAAGAAATTGAAAATGCTAGAACGATCGCTTATAAATTACTCGCCCCTACGAAAAAGCTCTTGAGGAGAAAGGAAGGCTCCGAACAGAAGAGTGTGCAGGAAATTATTAAGGTCATTAAGGAATTTGAACCCGACTGCCTGCCGACGTTCGTGGCAAAAAACCTTAATAAACTACCCGCGGTCTCTTTTGACTATATCGACATTACCACATTCTTGAAAGAAATGACTTTACTTAAGAACGACGTCGCCTGTATGAAATCAAAATCACCTATGATCAGCGACAATGCTACATCCAATTCGGATATAAATGAAATAAAGAAAGAAATAGATGATATCAAAAGTTTGCTAAAAGAACTACGAGAGACTCGAACAACCAGCTGCCAAGATCCAGGGGCCTTACTATGAGCTCTTAAAGCAGGACTTCTAGACAACTGCCCGGTTTATTCGTACCATGACAACTTTAAAGCAGGCCTGCCCAGGCCTACTATTCAAGAACCGCAGAAAAACCATTCAGCTGTTTTTTTTGTATGAACTCTCGTTACCATGTCGCTCTAAATCCACTCAGTTTATCAGCTTACTAACGTCTAGGCGTCTGCAATGTTGGTTATAGTAAATTGTATATATTGTTGGATATAGAATGCCAGATACATTTACCTTTGCGAAAACAATATTCAAACAGTTAAGCTAAATGAGCGTCATGGTATGATTTCTTACAAAACTGTTTATGTCAGGTTTAAGAACTGCACGGAACTTGCATGGTTTTTACGAAGCTGATAGTAAGGCCCCAGAAAATCTGTTTCACAGGCCTTATCATTGCGATAAGGATACAGGAAATAAGCCGAACATATCACAAAGCCCGTTTAATTCTGTAGTGGGTATGATCGAGCCTCGCATCGAAACGGCCGGCATGATTTCGGAGGTAAATGCGGTGAGAGGGTGCGGACGGCGGGGAGGGACGCTCGCGCACTCCCCACTATCGAGTACGAGCGCACTGTCACCCGCGCCTCTTGCCGCTGTCGCCCCACCGCCACGCACTCCTGCCCGCACCCCCGTCACCTCGCGCCAACAGCTGACGGCGGACAGTGACGCAAACTACTCAAACAAGCCTACATACAGAGACATCGCGAGCGCGACGACAAATACTAAGGATGACGATGGGTTTACATTAATCACTCGGAAGAAATTAGTACCTTATAAGTACAGAAATACGAGAGGAACATTGCAAAACACTACCAAACTGCAAGCCGCCGAGTCGTACACGTATATTTACCTGTCTCGTACACAGAAGAGTATTAAAGAAGAGGATATTATGGAGTATATTCGAGACATGAAAGAACAATGTTTAGCTGTAGAAAAATTTAATCAGACAAGGGAGACGAACTTTAATTCTTTTAAAATACAAATATTGACCACGAAATTGAGCACATTTTTGAAAAACGACTTCTGGCCTGAAGGCTTAGTATTTCGACGCTACAGACAGCAGCGTTCTCTCGGGAACAACACCGCTAAATTAAATAATTAAATATGGAAATACAACATCATAAAAATCTAAAATTTGTTTCGTTTAATTGTCACTCGATTAAAAACTGTATTCCAGACGTGCGTAATATTTGCAAAAATGCCGATGTGGTTTGTTTACAAGAGCACTGGCTGATGCCGCATGATTTAGGAATTATCGATACATTAGATACGGAGTTTAGCTGCTGTACCAAGTCCTCAATGCATCCGGATCAGAAAGTGATAAGGGGAAGACCATATGGAGGAACTGCTATTCTGGTTCGATCTAACTTATTTACTAAAATAGATAACCTGCAGTGTCACAGTGATCGCGTCATAGCTGTGCGCTTGGAACAGGACAATCGTAGCCAGCTAGTGTTTTGTGTCTATATGCCCGTGAACGACGATGATAACCTTCCAGAGTTCACGCACTGTCTCTCGCTTATCAGTGCTGTGATCGAAAACTCTGATACGGAATGTGTTCTGGTCCTGGGCGACTTCAACGCGCATCCAGGTACTCTTTTTGGAAGGGAGTTGGTGAATTACTGTAGTGAGCAATCGTTACGTTGTGTAGACCTAGATAGGCCCGATTCAGATACATTTACATATGTGAGTGATGCAAACGGAGCTTGTCGCTGGCTCGACCACTGCCTCATCACTGAGGCGGCGGTCGAGTTAGTGACGGACCTACGAGTCAATCGCGAAGTTACTGCGTCGGACCACTTTCCATTAGTCATAGATTATAATTGTAGTTTTATAAGGCCAAAATTGACATGTGATAGCAAAGTTAGTAAACGTAGTATTAATAAACATGTATGGGGTAGCAGAGAAAGGGAACAACAGTTAGTTTATACTGAATTTTGCGACAAAAAACTTTTTGAATTAATGGACAAATATGATAAATTGCTAATTGATATAGAATGTATAAATGGGGATATTTTATGTAAAAATGAAGTGTTGAAGGAGAAAAGGATAAGAAAAATATAGCAAATTTATTCCGTAATCATTTCGAGGTTAATGTCCAAGCCAGTACAACCGAGCCAAGGATAAGTCGGGGCTTGGAGAAACATCACGTGACAATAAAACCCGAACAAATCGAGGCAATTTTAAGAAATATGAAACGTGGTAAGTCTCCTGGTCACGACGGCCTTAGTATAGAACATTTACTGTTTGCAGGTCAGCACATTTGTCACGTATTGGCGCGGTTCTTTGGTCTCTGCGTGAGACATTGCTATCTCCCAGAGGAACTTATACGAACTCTAGTAGTTCCTATCACTAAAAATAAGACTGGTGATATCTCGAGCGTGGCAAACTATAGACCTATTTCGCTAGCGACGATCATGGCCAAGGTGCTTGAACGAGTCATTTACTCCCACATCAGCTCAATAAGTATTGATGACGGACAGTTCGGCTTTCGCCCACAAGTTTCCACTGACATGGCAATATTCTCATTGAAAGAAATTGTCAAGTACTATACAAAACATGACACTACAGTATACGCGTGGTTTCTCGATTTAAGTCGCGCATTTGACACAATAAATCATGAACTGCTGTGGGAGAAAGTGCATGGTGCGGGAGTCCCACCGGAAGTTGTTGGTCTTCTGACGTACTGGTACGGCAACCAGACCAACAGCGTCCGATGGGACTCCGTGATGTCGGATAGCTACCGACTGTCCTGTGGTGTAAGGCAGGGGGGGGGGGGGGGTCACATCACCCGACCTATTTAACCTCTACATAAACGATTTGATCGTGGAGCTGAGTAGCACCCCGGTCGGACTCAGGTAAGACGGTAGATACGTCAACAACTTGAGCTATGCTGATGATATGGTGCTGCTCAGCCCCTCGATTAAAGGCTTGCGGAAATTGATAACCATTTGTGAAACATATGCTCGTAATCATGATCTCACTTACAATACGAAAAAGACAGAAATGGTAATATTTAGGTCGGGAAAGGGACCGTTTAACGTACCAGAAGTATATCTTAACGGACAGCCTGTTAAAACAGTAGACAGTTTCAAGTACCTTGGCCACATCGTGACCTCTAAATTAAAAGATGACAGTGACATCGAGCGCCAAAGACGCAGTCTGTGTGTTGTAGGGAACATGATAGCTAGAAAGTTTTTTAAAGTTTTTTAAGGCAGGGCCTGATGTAAAAATTACGTTGTTTAGGTCTTATTGTCAGACTTTCTATACGTGTCAACTCTGGACAGTATATACTAAAAAATCTCATGACACCATTCGAGTGGCCTACAATAACATCTTCAGACACCTTACGGGTCTGAGGTGGTATTGTAGCGCCTCCGAAATGTTCACTGAAGCTCGAGTAGCATCATTTCATGCTATACAGCGACAGAAAATAGCATCGTTCATGTCCAGAGTTGACACGTGTAGGAACTCCATTATTAGAAGCCTAGGCGACAGGCTGCTGCTGACGGAGTCGTATAGACGGTGGATAAAAATTGCCACCTAAATATATTTTATTTTATTTTAATTTTTTAATTAATTAATTATTACTCTTAAATCTGTGTGTTTTTTTGTAACTGTGATATGGACCTAGTGTCTGAAATAAAGATTTTTATTATTATTATCATTATTATTTTGTGAAATCCTTGAGTATGCTGATGACATAGCTCTTTATTATTCTTCTAACACTTTCTCGGATATAGTTTCTCAACTAAATTCTGCTCTCCATTATCTAAATATCTGGCTAGTAGATCATGGGCTTTCTTTAGCTTCAGAGAAAAGTAATGTTGTAGTATTCTCTAGAAAGCGGTCTATCCCTAATGTTCAAATTTTCGTTAATGCTCATTGCCTTATGGCTAAGAATCAAGCGAAATTTCTCGGTCTTATATTAGACTCAAGACTAACTGGTTCTCCTCACATAGAGTATATAAAAAATAAATGTTAAAAAAATGTGAATATTCTCCGAGCACTCTCAGAGGTTTGGTGGGGTGCTCATCCTTTTCGTCAAAAAATACTATACAATGCAATTAGGTATAAGAAGTCATTTTGATTACGCTACTTTTCTGTTAGAACCTTGCAGTAAACTTTCTTTGAGAATATATGATTTATTGCAATACAAACGTCTTTGGATTATATCTGGGGCCATGAAATCTTCTCCTATCAATGCTCTTTAAGTTGAATGCGTAGAGCCCCTTATCTCTATATAGAGCTCTTTATCTTCGTCGTCAGTATATCTGTTAAATATGTCGAATCTTATAAATTAAATAAATGCATCATATTTTCGGATTCTCTTAGTTGTTTACATATTTATAAATTTCCATTTCGTGCGAAGGATATGTTACACACTAATTTGAAAATTAGAGAAATTCTTTATACAACTGCAACTGTTTTTCCCGCGATTTACGTAACTCTGCAAAAGTGCAGTTAAGTGATAAATGGTTGAATATTTGGAATCGAACAAGAATGATCAAAGGTAGGCATTTTGGCTTAGTACCTTCAAAACCTTGGTTTTATAAGTTTAAAAATGCTGAGAAATGGGTCACTTCCACCGTAATTCGTTTGCGCCTAGGTCACGTTTGTTCTCCCGTGTTTCTTGCTAAACTCAGGGTCAGGGATCATTCGCTTTGTGAGTGTGGCCTAGATGACGGTACTTTAAATCACATTTTCTTTTCATGTCCTAAGTTAAGTTCTTCTTTGTATGATAAACTTAATTCTGATATCGCTAGACCTACTGATATTAACTCTCTTTTATCGCTTGTTTTCACACCATTTATATGTTATGTAATTTTATTAAAACCAATAATATACGTTAGTAAAAGCGAAACCAGTTTTTAATACTTTTGATATTCATATTGTTTTCATTTGATTCCGTACCGTACAATGGTCACTCCTTCAGGGTTGGAGGAGTACAAGGGCTAAATATCCGCCAAAAACTTTTGGAGTGCAAGAACATGACACTGACAGAGTAACGTCTTTCAACGTTAAAAAGCCACATAAGAAGATGAAGAAGAAGATGGTTTGCTTTGCTTCTATTTATTGTTTATTTTGGTATTGAAACGAAATTATTGAATCTAGATCATTAAAGTATGTTTTTTTCATTACCTGTTGGTTGTATTACTATGCAATATATACATATATTGCATAAATAAGGTTAATCTATGTGTTATATGTGTACAAATTTTGCAGTTTTCCTATCGGATAATCTGGTGTATTGACTGACCGTACAGGTACTTTTCTGACGCCTTACCGATGTTTGTCTTAATTTGTTTTTCCAGAGGCGCGGTCTTAGACTACAAAGCGGTTTGCGCGGTTCTAGTGAGTTAGAGACAAAGTCGTCAAGGTGAACGCTCCAGCCGAGGTGGAGCGTGCGCGCCTGCGCGGTGCAACCTCGCCCGGGCCCGGATGTTCGACTGGGATGCGATTGCAGTATTGATCCATTGACATCCCTCAAATACGTCGACTAGTCTCATTTCAATCAAATTTAAATTCACGATATGTAGTGAAGCATGAGTGAATCTAATAGTGCCAAGCGGGTGACTTGTAAGCGCCCTCATCTCAACCAACACCTCCAAGAATTGCTACAGTCTTTGTACCGAAAAGCAGTGGCCGAGAAAAGTGACTTTGCACTTAAGCTGAAAGAAGCTATATCATCTGTAGAGAAATACCCCTTGCCTATTACTTCTGGAGCTCAATGTGCCATTCTCAAAGGATTTGATATTAGACTGTGCAACTATATAGATTCACAATTAAATGGGTATAATAAGAAAACTAAAGTAACTGACCATGGAAGTTCTAGTCTTAAAGGAGGAGGGTTGAGTCGAGAGTCACCTGTTGAACCAGATGAAGAAATGGCTTCTGCATCGAATAAAAATCTGATTGTAAACTCAAATAAGTGTTCATTGAACTCTAAGCTTGGTGAGCCCAGCACTTCCAATTCTTTACAGTTGGTAAGCCCTACAATTTCAAATAATTCACAAGCCAGTCAACCTAATTCAAACTTGGACATTGATAATCCAACAAAGAACGAAGTAAAATTATGTGAGAAAAATAACAACACTCCTACATCTGCCTGTTCTAATGATGCATGTGCAATATTGAAATCTTTTGATACTTACTTTGTAAACAAAGTTAAGCAAGATGCTGTTGATAATAATGAAATCCAAAATGATGGCCTCAATGGTGCTAAGTTTTCTTTGAGTGAGAACTGGGAGTCATTTCGAAAAAAAGACTGTTTACTATTCAAAAGTAAATATGATGAAGAAATTAGAAAATGCTATCAACATATCCAGGTTATTGTCCCTGATGCAGGTAGTGATTGCATTTCCAACCATTCAGTTACGGAAATTGATGATAGCTCTGATGATGAAATCATTAGTCAACCTGTCTTGCAGCAGCAGCAGCGTGAGTGTTTCCACACTGAACAAGTTGTATACTGTGCTAAATGTGAATATATAAATACAACTGCTGATTCATTCCAATCATACTATGATAATAAGTTGAAAAAAGATGCAGAAAATATTGAGAAATGTATCCTTCCACGGAAAATGTACAAGCCTGCCTACAGGAGTGGTGGTTATGCTATTTTAGTAGCACTTCTGGAACAGCGCAATGAGTGCCCCTACAGAGATTGCCTAACGAAAGAAGAGTTGATTCAGAAGGCACAAAAGCATACTGAACAATCCTTCACTAAATCTAACTCAAAATCTAACTACACGGCTTGGACGAATGTAAAAAGACTTATAAGCAAGGATATGATTGAAAAACGCAATGGGAAATCTGGTGAAGATTTTTATATGTTGACAGCAATGGGCATAACATTAGCAATGGAGTTGGTTAAAGAGCATACTCCAACAGTAATGTTTAATGATATTATATTCCATGGGCAGCAAAATGACAGGGTTCCGCGCCTTGAGGATGTTGTCTTTGTGCCACCACCTCCTCTTAGATCAGTTGATGAAGAACAGGAATCTTTATTCATTGAAATGCCACCTGGCACTTTTGATATAGTCATGCTGGCTGATAAACGTGAGCATTTTAAGTGAGTATCTTGTATCATTGTTGTAAATTATGTTAGTGCTTATTAGGTAGGCCAGGCTGTGCTCACAAAATAAAATAAATATGGATATACACATCCACACACATTACTGTAAATATCAGAACAATGCCGATCAGAGCGAATGTTATATTAGCTTAATTGCACATGCAAATGTTTCTTAACCCTTTGCGTCCTAGAGACGTAAATACGTCAGTTTCATTCATAAATCTTTTGTTTGAATTATCACGGTATAGGAAGGATTAAACCAATGCCTTTAATCAAACACTATTAATTTAATGTGCTACTAATTTAAGAGGAAAATGTTCACTAAATGTCTTATTTTCAGGCTACCTGCAAGCCCTAATGACCATGTCAAGTATGAATCCCGGAGTCTCACTCTTGGTGATTTTTTATGGGTGGCCCGTGACAAAAAGACTGGCCAGGAATTAGTATTGCCATATATTGTGGAACGTAAGAGGATGGACGATTTAGCATCCAGTATTAAAGATGGAAGGTTTCATGAACAGAAATTTAGACTGAGAAAATGTGGCTTAAAAAATGTGCTGTACCTGGTTGAGAATTACAAGCCCAACATGCGAGCCCAGCATGGGTTGCCTCAATCAACCCTGGATCAAGCTGTGGTAAACACACACATCCAGGACAATTTTAATATTGCTAAGACATATGGCTTGCAGCATACATTAAATATGTTAGACGCGATGTCCGAGAGCCTGGTTCACAAATTTCTGGTATGTATTATTTTATGATAATGTTTGCACACTCCGCACCGAGATTACCTGTCTCGCGGGAGGCATGGATACACAATAACTCATGATAACATCCAACACCCTGAAACAAAATTATTTGAGGGTGTCGGATGTTATCATGTTTTTTTTATAATGGTTCATCAAAGTGACTCCCTCTCGCCTGATGGAAAGCGAAGATGGAATCAAGAAGCAATGACCATTAGTGCAGCCGAAAGCTGCACTAATGGAAAGACCCAGGGTCGTAGCTGCAAGGAAATACGTACGCCGGAAAAGCATTCCACAATTTACTTACACGACAGAGGTAGGAACTGCTTAATTTTTTGGTTTGTGGTAAGAAATTTTCAACAGTATATGGCTGCAATGCTAGGCCGGAACGAGTAGTTCGGGATCGGAATGGTGACGAAGGAATAAGATTAAAAAGCTCTTCAGAACATTCGCCATGAAAAAAATTTAACCATGAGGCGCTTCGCAGACGGCGAGCTGGGCCGGGCCGGTCAATTTCCCCGCGAACTATAGCGCAATGAGTATACTATACTACTAACGCACATAGAAGGCAAAAAGGACATCGTCTGCAAAGCATGATTCAAATATATTGTGTCATAGTTTGAAAGGTACTGTAGTAAGTAAAATATCTGGGAGAATAAGAAATTCTTATAATAATAACTTATAATAAGAATCTAGCCAAGGCATTTGACACGGTGTCTGTCCCAATTCTGCTTCATAAACTGGAACATTTTGGCATAAGGGGTGTTTAACTAAATCTTTTTGCGAGCTATCTATCCGGTCGTAACCAATCAGTTAGAATAGGTGATTATCTGAGCGACGAGGTTTTAATAACTTTTGGCGTGCCACAAGGTAGCATATTAGGGCCCACGCTCTTTATAATTTATATTAATGATCTGTGTAACATGGTACTCCCTAATACCATTATTGCAATATAATCTAGCAGCACCAATTGCATATATCTGTAACCTCAGTTTAAGCACAGGAACGGTACCAGATTCGCTTAAACTCGCGAATGTATGCCCAATACATAAAGAAGGAGATACAAAAACTATATCTAATTATAGACCTATCTCTTTACTGAGCTCTGTATCAAAAATTTTAGAAAAGATCGTCAATAATCGTCTCTTGAAGTACCTGGAATCAGAGCACCTACTTTCTGATAATCAATACGGGTTCCGCTTTGGCAGATCAACAGAGGATGCTGTCACGAATATGACTGATCACATAGCTAATCTGATAGATAGGGGCTATAGATGTACAGGTGTTTTTCTGGACCTGGCTAAGGCGTTTGACACCGTGTCTAAACCTATACTTCTAGATAAACTGGAACGACTTGGCATCAGAGGTTTGGCTTTGACATGGTTCAAATCATACTTAACAGGACGAAAACAAAGGATAACACTAGATGGAAACTATAGTGACTATGCAGAAATACGTTTTGGAGTACCGCAAGGTAGCGTGCTTGGCCCTACACTCTTCTTAGCTTATATTAATGACCTGTGTTCTCTTGACTTGGATAATGGTAGAGTTTTTGCGTACGCAGATGACACAGCAATAATCTTTCATGAGAAGACTTGGACTACCGTAAAAGAAGTGACTAATAGAGGAATCAAAACCGTAACAAACTGGCTTCAAAACAACCTGCTTACACTGAATATTAATAAAACTAAAGTCATTAATTTTAAAATTACAAATCCAACCGGCCCTTCCGCTTCATTTGAAATAAAACTGCACACTTGCAACCACACAAACTCTAATAATAAATTTAATAGCTGTGCATGTCCCAATTTAGAAATAGTAAATGTAATAAAATACTTAGGGATATTAATAGATGACAAATTAAATTGGGAAATACAAATAAAATATTTAGGTGGGAGAATACGGAAACTAATGCATATATTTAAACGACTCGGGCATATTGCAAATGAAGAAGTTCTAAAACTTGTTTATCATGCTCTGTGCCAAAGCATCATAAATTACGGCATTAGTGTATGGGGAGCAGCGCATAAAACGTATCTCATCAGAGTTGAAAGGGCACAAAGGGCTTTATTAAAAGTGGCCTATAAAAAACCATTTCGCTATAATACAGATCAACTATATAAAGATACAAAGGTTTTGCGTGTCCGACAACTGTTCATACTTGCAATTACACTTAGATTCCATAAAACTGCACCACTCTCAGTAATGGGTTTGGGTACACGCCGACTGAAGTGGATATCTTGTCTAACTAGAACAAGTTTTGCCCATAGGTTTTACTCATATCTGGGACCTTATTTATATAATAAAATAAATAAATTCATTAATATATATCATTTAACCAAAGCTCACTGTAAGAATACCATAGTTCAGTGGATTTCTGCAAAGAACTATATGGAAACAGAAGATATTCTTGTATCAAGTATGTAAAATTAACTCAACTAGACCAGAAATTAAAAATAAAACTAGTACAAATTAGTCACAAAATTACATGCGAAATTTATATGAGAACACACTTACGAAATACTCGGCACACTTGTAAGCAATAACTATAATTAATTTAGTACTTAAACCATCAAGGGAAGAGAAATAGCCGTTCCAAGACAGGGAATCCTAGTGGGACGGCTATTGCACAATATGTTAATTCAATATTCTCCAATATTGTAATATTGAAATTCAATGTTATTAACTATTGTAATATTGTTATGTGTAACCATTTTTATGCATGAATAAATGATTATTATTATTATTCAACCAATTTCACGGGTTTCACCCGGTCCTTTACAAAGGCATAAGTGGGGCTGTAGCCAACACTTAGAGGCCTGTTTGATATAAAAATACAATGTAGGTAGTATAAAAACAGAAACATTTTGGATGGAAGGTTACAGGTTATCTATTACAAAAATGGGTAAAATGGCATGGTTATTGAAATGTACTTATTAGTGATACGGGAGATAGTGGGCTATGGTCGAGACTACGGCACCTGCCAATTTCAGTCTTATTAAATTATTATTATTATTATAACAACATATGCAGATGACACCGCCTTAATATTTTATGGCAGCTCTTGGGATGATGTGAAAAGTGCCACTGAAAAGGGACTTTCTGAAGTGGCTGAATGGTTAGAAAACAATGTACTTACGCTTAATGTAAGCAAAACGAAATTTATACCTTTTTCTATATCAAATAGAACTAACCCTGATGTCGATTATCACATTAGAATACATTCGTGCAAGTATGACTCTAATGTTTCCCTATGTAATTGCCCCAAACTGATTCAAACAGACAACATTAAGTACTTAGGGGTTCAACTTGATCGGCACATAAGGTGGGACACTCACATAAATAACCAAACATCTAGGATACGAAAACTAATTTATATATTTAAAAACCTTCGTCATGTAGCAGATCAAGATTTAGTTAAGAGGGTATATGTGTCGTTAGTTCAATCACTTCTAATATATTGCATACCTGTTTGGAGTGGTGCCCCTAAAACCCATATTATCAACTTGGAGAGGGCACAAAGATGTATTCTAAAAGTGATGCAGTTTAAGCCTTACCGATACCCAACTGAAAAATTGTATGGAGAAATTGAACTGTGTTCTGTTAGACAGTTGTACATTCTCAATTTATTGCTGTACCAACACAGTAGAGTAGATTTTTTAGTAACTCAACTACAAACGCAACACAAAAGACGAAAACATAACGTTTGTAGCATTCCCCAATATAAAAACAAATTTACAAACCATCAAATTCCTTGCCTATCAAGTTTTATATATAATAAAATCAATAAAGAACTTAATATCTTTGACATGACTCGAAATAAACTCAACATCGAGGTTAAAAGATGGCTTCTCAACCTCAACTATAACGAAACCGAAAAAATTATATATAAATGAGTGCGCAAATGAAGTTAGCATGGAATTGTTTCTTTATCGAATTTATTAAACTTTCAATCCCTTTTTTTTTTTTTTTTTTTAAATTATAAATATACTAGCGACTGCTCGTGCCTTCGTTCGCGTAGTAAGCTCGGCCTTCGGCCTCGCCATTACCTTCCATCATTTCTTGGTTTTCCTTTCATTCATTTATTAAATTAATTAATAACTTATTTTCGACATTTTATACAGTTATGTAAAAACACGGGCCATCTTAGCGCAGGAGATCTTATAAGACTAGTGACTCCCCACGACTTCATTCGCGGAGTAGGCTCGGACTTCAGCCTCGCCATAACCTTACAATATAATCCTGTCATAAATTGACAAAAATTACCGAATAATAAAAAAAATAAAATAAAAATTATGAGCGAGATTGTTCCATCCGTTCTCAAGTTTTAGCGTGACTAGGAAAAAAGGGGTTTATTTATATATATACATACAAAAAACTTAATAAAAGTTCAATAATAAGAATAAATATGCCCTAACCAGCGAACAGTTAAATGTTCTTTATCCAATTTTTATTTTATTTTATTATATTGTCTTTTTTTTTAATATATGATGATTATCATATCGAATTATCATCACGGTAATAACATAAAATATTTAATTAATGTATTCACACAATTTCTATCATATTTATATAGTTACTGTACTAAATAATTTATTTGTTCAGATCACTTCCAGTTGCGCTGAGCTCTGTGTCATTGCACGTAGAATGTATGCATTGTGCGTTAGAAGAGGGTATTGACGGTATTCGAATATAAAACTCATGAAGGTATCTGCTAAAATTCTGCACAAATTTTTGTTCTGTTATCACTTATTGCAAAGTAAAGTGATAATTTATATATCCTAAATAGATGTAATTGTATATTTTATAGTGTTTAATGTCTATTAGTGTGTATATATCTCGGTAATATAATTATCTATGACTGGTGAAGTGAAGTGGTGATTTTGCTAGTGCAGTGAATTCCTAGCAAAAGATAAACAAGTGTACCTACGTGTTGCTTTAGTTGCTAGGGGGATCAAAAGTAAAATAACAAATGCAAATGTAAGTGGATACATAAGTAATTCTCATTTCCAATTAAATTTCACTCTTTCACTCTCTTTGTATATAAGTATATTATATATTTTCCACCAGAGTATAAACTGTTTTTCAATTCAACCTACATAAACACAGTTTCAAAGAAAATGTATATAACCAGCAAAACAAATTTTTACTTCGGCGTATTATCTGTTATCAAATATAGAACCTATATTACTTTTCATGTACAAACAGCAACGTTAACTTTACTGAAACTAAACTAATACTGTATCTAATATGTAGCGTGTATTAACAAAGACGGAAGGGCACTGATATCCTAAACACAGGGAAACCTAGTTAGGAGTTAGGGCTTAGCCATGTACTTACAATAAAAAACCTACATCTACGTACTTAATCCAACAGTTAAATTAATACAAAAAAACATAAAATTACCATGATCAAACCATTAATGATTCTGAATGAGCCAAGTATATCTATACATATACGTACCTATAGCTAATTAAATAAATTTTGTTTCATTCACTTTCTGTTAGTTCATTTATATTAAATTAGCAGGTTTCATTTTATATACTTTTCTTTTCTTTTGTGGTAGGTACATATTGTGTAATAAGCATGGTGCTTAAGTATTATTTTTTTTTCTCTCTCTTAAGTGTGTTTAAAGTAATACTTAATTTCGTATAAAATATAGTAAGTATTACCTTTTAATTATTTCAGTATTATATAAGTAAAATAAATGTTTATGGTGTACTCTAGCATATTGTTGTAACCTAAGTACATAGGCTATTAGTAAGTAATACTTAGTAAGTTGGAAATAAATATTATTATTATTATTATAATAAGAATTAATCTACGAAGAAATAAAGTCAGGAAGCATAAGTCAGAACACATTCCTCACAAAAAGTCATCCTTTAAACCAAAACGACATAGGTATGATTCCAAATACGAATTACTTCCGAGGTGACACATATTGGATTAAATTCAGAAGGAAAGCAGGGATTGGTTCACACGCATGCTGCAAAGTCTACTATGGCTACGTTCCGGGAAGGACCGAAATCACTCGCGGCGCTCGATACGTCATCAATAACGTCACCGAAAACGCTCACGCTGCGCTCACAACGCTCGCGGATCTTAGGTGGGTCTACGTGATTATTGCGAGCTGTCACTGTCAACCAAAGGGAACGGCAAACCGGGGCGCGAGCAGCGAGAGCAGTTGTGAGCGTTGACGGCGCTTCCCGGAACGCACCCTATGACAGCTGAGTCATAACGGCGTGGGCGATGTTTTGCTACAAGTGGACTGGACCAACTCGATAAGAAATCAATGTTATAAATTCTATAATCTGCGAAATATGATTAATTTATTAAGTTTTTTTAACAAAAAAAAATAGTTGTTATTTGCCTGGTGGATGTTGTTGAGAATACCTTCATTATCAATTATATTAGAAAGCACTGTGCTGATATTACTGATTAATTAGAAACTCAGCTAAACCACTTCAAAGTTTGCAGAGGGTGAATTTTTATTAGCTTGAAAAATTAAAAATGCTGTCATGATGATTCACAACTGTAGTTCACAATGATAAAAATGAAAATGTACACGAAGATTTAAAGTGTGCTCGCTTGCAATAAAATTACCAACTGATGATGTATCGAACACGACTTTTAAGCTCCGCCTACTTGAGCACGACTTTTGTTGAGTCATTTTTTTAACGCAGTTACAGTTCCTGACTTATTTCTTCGTAGGAATTAATAAAGTAAATGTCTCAGGGTGTCAGTGCCATTCCGATCATCAGATTAAAGTTCTGGATGGTATTTTTACTGTAATCGACAGGATTTCTATCATGTAAACTGCTTGCCATCCCAGCACCTGCTGGGCTATTATGTATCTCAGTTGCTAACAAATGTGGGTTGAAATATGAAAAAATGGCCGCTCTGTCACTTTTGTCAGCTCCAGTCATCAACTTACTAATATTTTTGCTTACTGGAGTTGCCAAAAATTGCCAATCAACATTTGTTAGCAACTGAGATACATAATAGCCCTGCTGATTGGAATAAGAAAATTACTTTGTTTTCTAAACAACCGATCAACAAGGTTATGCAACCCTTACTGCTGTCACTAGTCTTGATGGGTGACTGCTAGTGGTGATTTCAACTGAAAGCTGACCTGCTTTGGGAGACCATCACTGCAGCAACAGTTGTTTGGTTATATTCCTATATAAGCTATAATATTTAAGCTGATGAGATCATTTCTAGCAAACTTTGACACTGCGGCTGCGACACCGTGGGTTTGCGTGGTCGATTACAACCTACACTCTTTCAGAAAGGAAGGCCCGGGTCCTATCATTGTAAATGTACCTATTGGACTGATACTTTACTATCTTGCAACTGGTATTTGCTTCTTTAATTTGTTTCTCAAACATTTATAATTTTTTTCAGGCTACATATTTAAGAGGCTGCAACCAAGATACGAAAGGCAAGGAACTGATGACTTTCGAATTTTTCAACAAGAGTTCATCTAAGAACAAACCGCTTACTGTCAAGGATACATTCATAAAGATGCTACTCCAACTCAAAGGACTGTCAATAGAAAAAGCCCTAGCTATAACTAATAAATATGGTACCCCTAGGGTCTTAATAAAGGCATACGAAAGATGCACAAAGAAAGAAGGTGAGCTGATGCTTGCAAACCTCAAGTATAATCATTTTACACGCAATGTTGGTCCCGCTGTTAGCAAAACAGTGTATCAGTTGTTCTCAAGAGACATATAACTATGTATGTACTTACTTATATAAAAAAATTTGGACGCAAGATATATGTCTAATTTATATGCCGTTATAGTGCGAGAACCACATAAGTTCACAAAAACTGATTTAGATAAATATGATTGAAACTTTACAAATCAAATATTTATATGTTGAAGTAGATAGTTATGTTAGGCATATATCTTCAGTTCACCATTCATTGATGATAATAAAATATATGTGTATTGCTTACTACATTCAAATAAAAATAAACTACTTTCGCCCTTATGAACTCTGCTTAACTTTAAAATCTTAAAAAATAATATTTAGCTTTGTGTACAGCAAAATTGTTGTGCATAGTGTCAAATTTATTATTAAACTGCGTATGTAAGGCCGTTTATGTTTTAGGGTGCCAATAACTTTTCAGAGAAATCAAATAATCTATTCTGTATATGCCTAGGGTGGCACTTACAAATTGTCATTTTACATTTATTTTTTCTTAAATCTACAACCGGATCGGCACGCGACGACGACTGAGATGATTCGGCAAGAAACTCAGCGGACTAGTCTTTTAAATTTTTTTGCCAATTTTTTAAGGCTTTGCCACACTTAATGTGGCCTGCAGTCTACGGTCAGGTCCAATTGAACGCAGCCCGCATATTTATGAAAAACATTGTCAGTCTCTATATATTTTGTATAGATATGCGTTCAGACCGTGCGGGCACGCGGATGGAACCGACAATGATGTAAGATGTTCATACTGCGGGCTGCGTTCAATTTGACCTGACCGCAGAACGCATCCAGTGTTGCCTTATAAGAGGCCATACTAATGGTATCAGCAAGGCACGCTACACATTGACCAAGCTGTCATCAATATGCGCAAAAATTAAACGAGTGGTAAAAAAGGCGAGCGTAAATAATGTGATTATTTGAGGATATAATGCCAGTTTAAAAATAAGGGAAATATAACTGTCAATTTGAAAAGCTGATGGAAATGAAAGTCAAGATCTTCGTCTGTCACTATGCAATCAGAGAACCTTTGCATTCATTATTTGTCATGTTGGCGAAATTGCGCAACCCCGCACAAGCCATATAAATAAAAATAAATTTCATTGGTAGTCAAGCCTTGACAGTTGTTACCATCCATGGAACTCTCAGAATATTGTCACAAATAGTGCGTTCGAATAGATCACTTCTGATCGTTTTTGGCGAAAATAACGCTAAAAACGCTCACAAGGGGCGTTCGAATTGGGAATCTGTGGGTGAAAATGTCGTTCATGCCTCTTTTTGTTTAGCGTGTAGGTAAAGCTAAAAAAGAGGAATTTTTTGCCACCAAAAAGTGCAATTTTTGACCCACATCTGGAGCATGGTTGTTTGTGATCGTTATTTGACAGCATAATCATGCGATTTTAGATCTTATGCTCAGTTGAGCGTTCGAATAGGGTGTGGGCAAAAGTGGCAAAAATAACGTTTTTGAGCTTTCCGAACGCTAACAAAAAAGGCATCAATGACAACGCCACCAATGCCCTCATGAGCTAAACATAATCACGAGAGAATTGGTCTCGCAGTACAACGCCAAATATACTGATTATGTAATTAATACAATATCATAACGTCCCTAATTTACTAAGCTTACAATCGATTTACATTGTAAATAGGGACCAACATTCTTCAATAACAATTAAACGGTAAAGTTATTAGTAATGTAAGGTATAAAAAATAACCTGTATTTACTCATATATAAAATAAACTAAGTATGGAAAGAGCTTTAAAAAGAGAGTGCTATCACTTGGTATGTGCTGTTGTGAAGGGATTATATAATAATGTTTTAATCGATTTATCTACAAGCATAGCATAACAATACTTAGACTGTGCTATAAGTATGTCTTATAATATTATGTGAATGTGTGTATTCTTGAATATCATATATTATAGGTACTCGTATGTATAGGTATTATCATATATAGTAGAGCCACAATGTAAAACCGTGCTGATTTTGCAGTAATGTTTACGACTACAAACTCGATAACTTTGGGATTAATTTCACCGACATCGCCAGGCAATGACGTATCTTCGTTTAGTTGTTTTATCCGCCATTTTTCAAAACATAAAAGTTTGAATAATGGCGGCGTTATGTCGAGTTTTGATAGTTTCAGGGATGCGTATAGAATCTCGGTTAGAGCGCACTCGGAGTGCAACTTTTCGCACTAACGCCGTTCCGGACCTCGGAGCGTTGCATTGCAACTTTTTACGGTTGCAACTCGCATATGACATAACTTTGACCAATCAGACCACAATAAACTTCTTCTCTCTTCTCAAAGAAAATTAGGTAACGATTTTGTCATTCTGTTCGAGGTTAGAAAACAACCGTGGCCATTCCGTACCTCAGAGCGAGTTAGAAAACAACTAAAAAACCGCACTCTGAGGTCCTGAAGGCGCCCCCTTAGGTTAATGATTAGTCTCCGCGCGCGCGCTTCGACTAGATACCGCCGGCGTACTTGCAAAATGCGGCAACAAATACTACGCCGAATTCGGCGTACTCGAGCCCATCACGTCCCAAGAAGCGTGGTGTTAACGTATATACCGAGTGTTTCTTTGTAATTTTGGTCGTAATACAAAGTAAAATGCCTGTTTGCAAAGTGAAAATGTGTAAAAATAATACTACAAGAAATAAGAAATACACTGGGATCACATACCATCAGTAAATACCATATAATTTCAAAATTTCAACATAAAATAACATGAACCTTAAACGCCATTCAGTGTTGCCGTATAATATAAGAATCAAGTACCTATGGGTTGAGATTTGTATAATGTGATTTTTTTATTATATTTTGCTACTAAATATACCAAACCGAAATATACTAACGAACTCAAGAAATTCTGTTTAACTTTAAACTTTTACTCTCTATCTGCATATAATTACGTGAGGAGTAAATAACGGTGCTATACATAAAATTAAATGATTTGGCTAACCAAGTATTCACTTCTCAACCACCAGCTGAATCAAATTCTCTTTTCGATATTCTTCACTTATATACTATTTTAATAGAGATAGAGAGAATAGAGAAAATTTGCAGAAATGTGTATATTCCAAAAGACAAATGTATCGTAAAGTAGTACAAGTTAGTTGAATGTGGTATTGAATTATTAATAATAATGTTTAGACTCTCCATTCACCTGTACATAATAGTAGGTTTAACTATGCCTATATGATTGTTTAGCCGCTGACTTTTTTATTATTTTTTTGTTTTTACGCTGCTATTAATTGTAAATTAACCTAAGACGTTACGTACAAAAGGTAGAACCAAATTACTGACTGGTGGAATGGAAATAGAAAGCACTATAGGTACGAGTATTACTAAATACTTGTTATATGTCTTCTCATATAAATATCTAAATACATAGTTAAATAATAGTATATTATGATATAAGTGAGCTAAGTTTCTAATTATACACGAGGCTAATGTATTTTTCTGAACTACATTTATAACCAGGAACATACATACTTAATACAATACAATATTTTCCCCATTAATTGGGTAACAGTTTAGTAGCTGGCAACACAATTCTTCACGCACACTAACATCCTCCCAATTTGCATTACACACACTACAATATTGAGTTGCCGCCTTCACGGAGCTGTTGTTTTTAAATAGCGCGGTATCTAGTCGAAGCGAGAGCGAGACCAATGATTAATCTAAGGGAAGGGAGCCCCATTAAATAGAGCTGTTAGTAAATTGCTGACTGGAGCTAACAAAAATGACATAAAGCCGTTTATCGACATTTGATTGCAACTGAGATACGTAATAGCCCTGCGGATCATTGGTACATCGTCGTTCTATTCTAGAGATAGGGTTTTGTTGGTTGGTCCAGATATGGGTCGCTGGGATGATGTTTCCACAATGTAAGCACTACTCGCGTAAATCTTTAAAACGTAGATACTTGTACTAGGCGACAAATTCACTGCATGCTTAAACACGGTTTAACATTATGGGTCTGTTGTGGTTACATACACTTATTATTGGAATTGTCCATATTTACGTACTTTATAATAAACTATTTAGTAGTTCTGTATTAAAAAAAGCAGGTCCAAACTAAGTGAGTAATTAATCACTCTCGTTAGGAATCGAATACGTCGACCCTGGTTTCGAGCATATCAGATCCGCCGGGAGCTCGCAGACGTTGCTGCGCACTCGCCCTGAAGATGAGTATAATGACATGCTCGATGTATTCGATCCCTAACGTGTTGCGCCGGTTTATAGTAGTAGTTTAATGTGTCAAGCTCACGAGAATTTCGATACAAAAATAAGAGTAATTTCGAAATAATACATTTAGTAGTGATGGGTTAGTGAAGATATTTCGACTACTAGTGCAATAAAATAAAGTTTATCTTTATTGTAATATTAGTGCTACTACAGCGAATGTGTAGGACACTTAGACATTCCTATAAATATACGCATTTTTCATTTCTACTTACTGTAATTTCCATTATGCAATGTATATTCTCAATAATAGTATGTCCCGAAATGTTGTACACTGATGATGTTGTTAACCAATGAAACTCGAAACAATATTGCTCGTTTAGTCGACAGGAATGCAATATTAATTTTATTGTATACAATGTAGTTATGTATGGAATAATGTATAATGCCAACATGAGTTGCTTTGATGTCTTGTGACGTCTTTCTGTACATAACAGAAAGCTTCGAGCTTAGTTGCTGTAGTGCTGCTTCGGTAAATCCGAGACAATCACAAGAGTCCGTAGTAAATGCATTCCGGCATTAAGATATCTAATTTATAATTGTGTACCTACAGTATACCTTGGAGGGGACGTTATATAATAATCATGTATTGTATTGTCAAAATATGTATCTAATTGTGTATTTTTTATGATTACTATATACTGAGAACATTCTATATCAAGTATAATTTTTAAGTAGGTATGAGACAAGCCTTTAAAATATGTATAACTTTAGAAATTGTGTGTAATTATATTCCTTTGTACTCTAAATGTAAAATTATTTAGATACATGCAGTTTAAACAATATAATCTTGAAATACCTTGTGTGTGTAATAATAATTATAATGCAGATCAATCGCCGTATATAATGTTTATCAATAATTATTCTATAAGTAATTTATGGTGTGTGCATAATTATTTATGGAAAATAAAAGCGAACGGTAACCAGGTTATGTCGTAAATAAGTATTTTATGTGTAGTAGTAGTAGTGAGTAATCAGTAAAGTCTCAAATAAAACATGCATTTAATACATATATA
Source organism: Selenia dentaria (assembly GCA_917880725.1). Taxonomy (NCBI): domain Eukaryota; kingdom Metazoa; phylum Arthropoda; class Insecta; order Lepidoptera; family Geometridae; genus Selenia; species Selenia dentaria. Next base: position 24,879,316 of record OU862893.1, read on the forward strand.
CCTTTATTTAACCACAGACATAACCTACTGTGACAAACATGAAAAGTAGCAGAAGATACAAGACTGGAAATTTTCAAGTGACTTTCATTCTTTGAATAATTATCAGTATCCATAAATATTCAGATTTTAAGAGCACTTTAGGATGGAATCAACATCTCCCAGTTTACAAATAGCGTGCAATATCACGAAAAAAAGATTACAGCTTGATTTGGCACAGACAAGTTGATATCGAAATATTTCACAATTAAGAATTATTTTGAGTAACAGTTTAGAGATTCATAAAAATATTCAAGAGTCGAGATTCGTCTACAATCAAGATTTAAACCGATTCTCAAAGAAAAAAAAACATTCCTAAAATTGTCTCGAAACAAGCAATGTCGAGAATTAAGACTAAAGAGTTGATATAGGTTTCGATTAAGGATTTAGAGATTCAACAGCGTTTCTTTGTTTACAATCGCTGATACAAGAGATTCAAGAACTTGTCGTGCCAAATCATTGTAGTAACTACTTTTAGACCCTTATTTTCATCATCACATTGCGTTCCCTTACATTAACGCCTCAATTTACACACTAAGAAATAATATGCCATTATAATTTTGTCATATCAAATGACTTCAACTTGGTTAAATAAATTTCGTAAGTATTTTCGTATTATAAACTGAGGCTTAACACTTATTATTAATAAAATATATAATATTCTTATAGTTAGCTAAGAAATGCAACACGCTTGTGTAGCGAAGGAGAAAACATTGACGAATGCAGTGCAATAGATATTTGAATTCACCAAACATGGCACAGCTTTACAAATATAAATCTCAGAAAATACAACTACATTGCACACGGACCTAAAAATCTACAGCCTTACTTATAAACGCTGCTTAATTTTAAATAACGTCACATGGTAGTGCGCACTGCAAAAATGTATCTGCTGCGTACTCAATGCCGTTGTTTAAATTAAAACAGCGTTTATAAGTAAGGCCGCTATTATTTATGTAACTAAATATTTGCCTTCAAATCAAGAAGTATAAAATAGTAAAAAAAATAAAAAAAAACATTCTCATAAGAAACCTATCGAATAATTTCACGTTATGTTTCATTTTTACACATATTAAAAAAAAAACTAATTATTTCGTATCTCTTAAACGTATAAACGCTGCTTAATTTTAAACATCACTTAGTAGTGCGCACTGCAAAAATGTTCTGCGCCGTACTAAATGACGGTATTTAAATTTAGACATCGTTTATAAGTAAGGCCGCTATTGTTTATCTAACTAAATATTTGCCTTCAAATCAAGAAGTATAAAATAGTTAAAAAATCAAAATAATTCTCATAAGAAATCTAAGAAATAATTTCACGTTATGCTTCATATTTATACATAATTTAAAAAAACCATATCTCTTAAACATACAACATCAACTTAGACCTATGCATCATACAGACATGTGATAAAAAGACTAAAATTATATATATAGCCGACTTAAACAAAATATATGAAGGGATCCTAACGAAAATTAAATTATTTTAAATTCGTAAAACTACCAATCACCGTTATAAAGGAATTCGATATACTAAGAGAAATGTTTTATTGAGATTTAACGGAACCCTGTCTGTATTTAGTGCACTCAAGGTTGACTTTGAGACAAAAAACTTCTACACGAAAAGAAACCTTACTCCTATGTGTGGTGCACTTAGAATAGAAACATTAGAGAGAGTGAAACACAGAATGCAGTGTTTAGAGAGTGTGGTAGTTCCTCTCGGTTTGATTCTTGTAGTACTTGAAGCCCATGAAACCGATTGCCAGGAGCCCAAGTGTCAGGATAATGCCTCCAATGAAGCTGGGACCATCGAAACTGAAAACAAAATTATCACACATGTAAATACATTACAGTCGTTATCATCATATCAAGGGTTTTTGTTATAACAAAAACGAATCAAAAATGGCGCGCTTATAATGCTTTCTCGCTTGCACACTAGTGCCGTCTAGTGCGCTCAGTATAATTACGAATTCTTTGTTATGTTTTATTGTTAAGTTTCGCTGTTTGGACGTGAAGACTGAGTGAAGACAGTAATTATGTCTCCTTGAATGCGAGGTAAGTCAAGTATTTTGAAGAAGAATACAATCTGAAGCATTATCATCAATGCTACAGGCCATGTTATTACATAATATTAAAATATATATATATATATATATATATATATATTAGGAAATGGTACAAGCACGAGGTCTGAAGTTAAGTGGTTACCTCTGCCTAGAACAGATACATTTCCTCACAAGTGACGAACTTTACTGTGCCCATACCCTCAGATATAAGTTATGTCGCATGTGCCTGTAATTTAACTGGCAACCACACCATTCAAACCAGAACACAGTATTGCGAACATTACTGCTTCGCGGTTGAAATAGGTGGGTATGGTGTCAGTACTTTTCCCTAGACAAACTCATTCACAATGAGTTCAACTGCACTGGTTGTTGCTGTTGAGTTATGTCGGAGGCTATGGGCAGCCTGAAAGCTGCGTCACTTGGCCACTAATCCGATACACCAAGCACTGGAACCGAGTGTTGAATTAAAACACACATACTCTCCCTGAAGCCTAGTTTGAACTACGCTAGTAAGTAGCACTGCTTGCGGGAGCCGGTCTGCTCTCGGTATGTAAGATATTTAGAAATTAGTTTGTTGTTGTTTTAAAAAGTCTGTTTGTGTACAAAAAATAAATGCAAAAATGCCTTTCTGGCCTCTTCTTAAATTGTATGTGCCCCTCAGGCTAAGTAAGTTTTCAAAGTGCCCTTCAGGCCTTCACAAATGGTTTATGTAAGTCTAGTTAAGTAAAAAAAAAATGTCCTCCTGTATTCCTTTAGCTATTATAAAAAAATTAAAAGTTTAAAATATAATATATGTAAACAATGCCACATTGATGTCTGTGAACAAAAGCATGATAAATAAATAAAAAATTTTGCTCTGGTGTTAAAAGTACTGTTTGTTAGAATGATAAGACGACAAAACATCCACATGTTAAAATGACGAAAGGTTGTTATGGTAAACTTATAAATTGTCAATGCGTCAATTATTCCAAAACTCAAAACGGCTAAAGTACGTAGTAAATAAGAAGCATTGATAGAAACAAAGACAAGTTAACCACCAGGTTCCATCTTAGAGTGACTATTTTTATTATATGAAAGGAACTTTATAGTTACATAAGAAATATAGATATTACTGAAAATTTGCTTCTAAATGTATACTATTCTTGCTCACAAAATCGTTTCAGTGCAGCTATTAATATACAAAAGAGCCAAGCTGACCCGACATTAAACCGAAGATATCCCGGAAATCAGCCTGTACGAGATTAGAATGGCCTTGAAACAGCTTAAGAACAACAAGGCGCCTGGTGACGACGGTATCACATCTGAGCTTCTGAAAGCGGGTGGAACACCGGTACTTAAAGTCCTTCAAAAGCTCTTTAATACCGTCTTACTCGAAGGTTGAACGCCAGAAGCATGGAACAAAAGCGTGGTGGTGCTGTTCTTCAAGAAAGGTGACAACATTACACTTTACTTAAAAATTACAGACCCATCTCGCTTTTGAGCCATGTTTATAAGCTGTTTTCGAAGGTCATTACGAACCGTCTCAGTCGCAGGTTTGATGAATTCCAGCCTCCGGAACAAGCCAGTTTCCGAAAAGGCTATAGTACCATAGACCACATCCACACGCTACGGCAAGTTATACAGAAGACCGAAGAGTATAACTTGCCTCTTTGTCTAGCGTTTGTGGACTATGAGAAAGCCTTTGATTCGATCGAGACGTGGGCAGTGCTTGAGTCTCTCCAGCGGTGCCGTAATGACTATCGGTATATTGAAGTGCTGAAGTGTTTGTACAAAAACGCCTACATGTCAGTCCGAGTACAGGAGCAGAGTTCAAAGGCAATTCCGTTGCAAAGAGGCGTGAGACAGGGAGACGTTATATCTCCGAAACTGTTCACCGCTACATTGGAAGACGCCTTCAAGCTTCTGGAATAGTAAGGACTTGGCATCAATATTAACGGCGAATACATCACTCACCTTCGATTTGCCGACGATATTGTAGTCATGGCAGAATCCATGGAAGACCTCAGTACAATGCTCGAAGGCCTCCATCGAGTTTCCCAACGGGTAGGTCTTAAGATGAACATGGATTAGACGAAAATTATGTCTAATGCCCATGTTGTACCTACCCCAATATAAGTTGGGAACTCAGTTCTCGAAGTTGTTGACGAGTACATCTACCTGGGACAGACAGTCAAACTAGGCAGGTCCAACTTCGAGAAAGAGGTCAATCGTCGAATCAAACTCGACGACAATCGCTGGGCAGCGTTCCGGAAACTTCGCGAAGTCTTCTCGTCAAAAATACCTCAGTGCCTCAAGACAAGAGTCTTCGACCAATGTGTGTTACCAGTGATGACTTATGGCACTGAAACATGGTCTCTTACTATGGGCCTCATAGATAAGCTCAAAGTCGCACAACGAGCTATGGAGAGAGCTATGCTCGGGGTTTCTCTACGTGATCGAATCAGAAATGAGGAGATCCGTAGAAGAACGAAAGTCACCGACATAGCTCAGAAGATTAGCCAGTTGAAGTGGCAGTGGGCAGGGCACATAGCACGCAGAACAGATGGCAAATGGGGCCGAAAGGTTCTGGATTGGAGACCACGGACCGGCAAGCGCAGCGTAGGTCGTTCACCGACACGGTGGACAGACGACCTGATGAAGGTCGCAGGACGACGTTGGATGCAGGCCGCTTCCAACCGGTCCTATTGGAAAATCATGGGGGAGGCATATGTTCAGCAGTGGACGTCCTACGGCTGAGATAATAATAATAATAATAATAATAATGTTTATTTCCAAAGATAAGTTACATTTCAATTAACAGTGTTTATGGTAAGCTTAGCTAAATTAACGTAGTCACATGTGAACGTTGAGACCCAAACTAGGCGTTAGCCTGTGTCTTGGGGACAGAGTACGATTTTTATTACATTTAGCGTCAAGCACTATAGGTGCCTAAAAGTGATTTGAAAGAGTCGAATAGTAATTTATTATTATTATTTAATATTTTAAGTTATGTTGATGTTTGAACTACTATAGCCAAACGATCATGGTAAGATTGACAACTGTTACAAGTGTTTATTGATGTGGTATGTGTGTATGTGTGTGTTGGGTGTATGTGTGCGTGAAGTAAGGTGCGCGTGCAAGATTTAAATAAAATTCTCTGTTTCTTCATAAGTTAGGGTCATAAGCCAGTTCTGCACTGTCTTTCTACAAGAGGATACAGTACAGTCTTTAATTGGACAAACTTTACAAACCTTGTTGTATGTGTTAGATTGTGCATACGCTGGGCTTCTACGGGTTAGTAGAGATGTGGCAGTAGGGAGAGGGACTCGGTAGACACGTCTGGATAACAGGATGTTATAGTCAAGCCGGTTAAGCATGGTTTTATGAACTTTTGCTGTGGCATTTAAAATAAACAGTTGACGCATTCGCAATACTTTGAAATCATCATAAAGAACGTTGGTAGGATATCTGAAGGGTTTCTTCAGAGCAACCTTGATAAGGGCTCGCTGTGCTCTTTCTAAAATCATGAAAAATGTTTTTCCAGCACTTCCCCAGACACCAATGCAGTATTGCATTATTGATTGGCATAAGGCTAAGTATACTTGTCGTAACACCTCTAACGACGAACAGTCACGAAGTTTTTTCATAATAAATATTAGTTTTCGAATCCGACCAGACAGATCTGCAATATGGTCTTTGTAAGAGAGGTTTTCGTCTATGAGGACGCCTAAATATTTCATTTTATTGACACGATCGATCAAGCTACATGCGCATTTGCTAGCATTTGATTGAGTAGTTTCGTCTTGAGAACACGAATGTATTTTGAGTGCCAAGCTATTTGGAGGACTTGAGACACATGTTTTAGAAAAAGCTAAATATTTAGTTTTTTTTACATTTAATGTTAATAGATTTGTGTCTAGTAACCTTGCGATGTTAGCGAGACCCTCTTCAGCACGATTATAGACTTGTTCCCACCCTTTATTGTCATGAAAAAGTATTGCTGTATCATCCGCGTATGTGATTATGTCCCCATTTATAAGTGGACAACATACTATGTCGTTAATATAGAGGGTAAATAGCGTGGGCCCTAGTATGCTGCCCTGGGGGACCCCAAAGTTAAAAGGAAGTTGACCACTACAGCGTGCACCAATTTTTAAAAATTGTTTACGATTACAAAGATAGCTTCTGAACCACTCATAAGCTACTCCCCGTATACCCAGTGCCTCTATCTTTTGGAGTAGCAGGCCAATTGAGACGGTATCAAAGGCCTTAGCCAGATCTAGAAACACCGCAATACAGTTATCACCATTTTCAACATGGGTTGAGACTAGATTGGCAAGCAAAGATGTGGCGTCCTCGGTTGACCTACCTTTCCGAAAACCAAACTGGCGGTCTGATATTACGTGATGTTTTTCAAGAAAGGATACTAGTTGATTATTTACGATTTTTTCAAGAATTTTTGAAGTTATGCTCAGCAGTGCGATTGGTCTATAATTATCAGGAAGATTTTTAGTTCCGCTTTTAAATACTGGAGTAACAGACGCAACTTTCCAGCAATCTGGAAAGATTCCGGAAGTTAGACTTAAGTTAAAGATGTGAGTGAGAGGAACTAGTAAAGATTGAAGTGATTTTTTAAATAAATTTACTGTGAACCTGTCAGGTCCAGGAGAGCTGTCAGTTTTTAATAGATGTATGATTTTTGAGATTTCGTAAGGGTCTGTCGGGTGAAGAAAGAATGAGTGTACTGTTGAAATAATAGGTCTATACTTAGAAATTAGAGCATCTTGCGACGTACAAAGTTTTTTTAATATGTTATCAGCCAGTTTTTTTCCAACTGAGGCAAAGTGCTGATTACAGTGGTAAAGTGATACTTCGGGACTCGACGAGTAATTCAAGAGTTCAGATGAATCCGATTTATTAATCGACGTTTGACATATATTTTTGATCGTCTTCCAGAGCTTTTTCGTATCGTGTTTAGTTTCATCTAATTGTCTGCTATTATATTCATTTTTGAGTTTTTTTAGGAGTTTGTTGCAAAAATTGCGGTAACGAGTATAAACTTTGCGACGGATGGTATCTTCAGGGTGCGCTCTTGTTTCAAGATGTAATTTGTCGCGGTGACGCATACATCTGAGTAAACCCATCGTGATCCAGGGTTTCATCGTTACCCATTTACGACCTATTTTAATTTCACGTGTGTGCCTGTCTATAATACTAGTTAAAGTCTGGTTAAAGACCTGTACTGCTGAGTTAACACATGTGTGTCTCGTTACAAAGAACCAGTCCATATCATTGATTTCCGCTGCCACGGCGTCTATGTTTGTTTTCAATTTGAGATTAAGCTCAAGTGGTACTTCCTTTTTGGCAGAAAAAGCGGCGATCGTGAAATCATGATCGGTGACAGAGGATTTGCAGATTAAGCCAATTGACTTAGTGTCCGATTTTATAAAAATATGATCGAGACATGTTTTTCCATGAGTAGGTTTATATATCGCAGGGAGCAGCCCATGAGAAGCCATGACGCAGGCGTAATCCGTGTCACCGACAACGTCGCTGCATATATCTATGTTCACGTCTCCCGAAACTACAATGAGAGGGTATTTTTTTAACGTATTAAGTGTTGAGTCTAGTGAAAGGAGAAACGGTTCTAGATCTGTCGTCGACGGTGATCGATAAATACCTAGTACAGCAATTTTGTTATTTAAGACAATGAGTACAGAGTCCGCGTCAACTATTTTAGGGTCCTGAACTGCATAGTTAAACACTGTTTTGGCATAAATAACCACGCCTCCATTTTTGTTTTTCTGTGAAGTGGAACGAAAAGTGTTGTATCCAGGCAAGGGGTCGATTCTTAAACCATCAGAGAGCCAGCACTCGGATAAAACAATAACATCCATGTCACAGTCAATGCGCATTAACGACAATGCGAAGTTGTCAAAGTTTTTTTGCAGGCTTCTTATGTTGAAAGACAGAATTTTAAAACTGTAACTAGGACTAGCTAAAATACTCTTGCAGGAGTCTACAGAGTTTAGTATATGGCAATCAATGTTTACGGCTTCGTCAATATCATCTATTAAGCTAAGTAAAGCCATCTTGATAGTGGTAAAAACGAGTAAATGATGCTGACTGAATCCAATGTGCCATATTAATGACAAGGCAAGTTACGCAATGTGCAAGAGTAAAGGCTATCGTACATTTAACTGTAATGTTCTGCGAGTTATATGTGTGTATGTTTGTGTGTGATTTGTGTAAGTGTGTTGTATATTCGGTTGTCACATTGTTAATAATCAATCTTAAGAATATTGCAATGGGTAGAAAAATTAAAGTTATAATTTTTATCTTAAATTTTAAATTGCAGTTAGTTAGTAGAAAGACGAAAATGCTGTTGCAGCTCATCCAAGCTTCTGAGGGCAATTGCTGGATTTCCTTCTTGTTTCCGGACGTATATTGTGCCATTTTTGACCCAGCAAAACTTGTACCCTGCTGTTTTCGCGTGCTGCCTGGCTGAACGAAACAGCAGTCTATTTTCCTGCGTAAGGCGCTCGTTAATAAATATGCTTCTGGAAGCACCATTGACTTCAATGTCGGTACATGTCAGGTTACGCCTGCTTTTGCCCGACTTAAGAAAAGCGTCACGATTATGTCGCCTCAAGAAGCGGGCAACTAGTGGTCGAGGGAGATGCCTAGCGGAGCTGTCTGTGACGCTATCCTGTCTCTCATTTTCACGGCTGCGCGGCCCAACACGGATCACATAATCCAAGTCATTTATATCAACCGTAGCTCCGATTTTTTGTGATATCATTTGCACCAAGTGCATTGGGTTTTCACCAGGAAACTCATTCACTCCTGCAATTTCGACCTCGTTCCTGAGCCTAGCCTGAGCACCGTTATTCAATTCTTGGCGCACCTCTTGGATTTTATTGCGGCACATAATATTCTCGCTCTCACGCTGTTCAAGTTGGTGAAGTCTCAATTCTACACCGGTAATTTTTTTCTCGTGCTCGTCCATTCGAGTAATGCATTGTTTCATCAGATCTGTCAGTGAAAATATTTGTGTTTTTATTTCGCCAATATCACCTCGAAGCAGTTTTATTTCTGATGTTAGTATAGAAACCTCATCATTATCGGCAGTGACGATCACTGAAGGACTGGTCTGTGCTGTTAGTTTCCGTGCAATTTCGCGCGTTCGTGCTAAAGTGTTTCGGCACTCATCGTCTGACGTCGTAGATGCGGCTGATCCCACTGACATAGTCGTTGCGGTCGGAGTGCGTACTGGCGTGTTTGAGTTATCTTTTTTTGGCTCACTGCATTGGCATGATGGGCACTTCCAGCTTGATTTTATTTCATCTGAGGGCTTGCGGTCGGAGATGTTGACACACATAGGATGATAATAACAGCTGCATTTTGAGCATTTCACCTGGGGCATACTCGTTCTAATTGTTCTGTTACAGGCCGCACAGTTGTTTACCATTTTGCCAAGATAAGAAACAAGTAAATCGAGTCAGTGCAGGAAGGCGCGCTCAGCCGGTTTTAACCGGTTAACACAGTAGAACTTAAAAGTTGACTCACACAATATCGACTGTTCAGTGGCTGCAGCCCGTCCGTCCGGTGTGGGAGGGAGACGAAAATATTAAAATTCCGCAGCCCGTCTCGTTTATCCGAAGAGTAGAGGGGCCTACCTCAGCTCGCTGCACGCAGATTTCACGACTACTATTTATTATTCTGTGTTGCTGGTTTGTAAGATTTGTGTACTTTCGTTGGAAAGTTTTAAGATTAGGTACACTTCAAAATGACGCTAATTGCACAAGATATTACGAGTGAATATGGTGTGAGATAATAATTATATTTTTTGAAGCACAAGTAACGCGTCCACACCACAACAAAGCCAGAATCGAACTCTCTCGAGATGATGATGATTAATATACATTACGATATTGTATTGTAACCTAACTCGTCTTATCATCACATTGGCGTTTTGACATCTATAATTTTTTTGACATAAACACAAAATTTACCATTAGGCACTATGCCATAAATATAATATGATTGAGTATTAAAGCTGTTGCGCTTTTATGTATTTTCACATTATGACAAATCTTTCAACAACTTTTTGTCTCTATAAAAACAAAACTAAGTATTATTGTGATATAGATGTTTTGATGTTAAGACTTAAGTTACCCGTTATCAGATTAACTTATTTAGTAAGACACCTTATGCAAGTGACCCTAATAATAGACATTTCTAAAGATACGATCCATCAGACTGGTTGTTCAAGTTAGGAACCAGTTCTATCTAAGTTATTTATAATATGACGCTAATGTTATTCAATTATCCAAGTTAATATCTTACACTGGGTTGTGTGAACGAGAAAATAATAATACCATGTTTGGACCAATTCCATATCAACCAAAATAAATCTGTAGAGGTAGACACACTAATGCATGTAGGTGTTAGGTAAAAAAAGAGGCTGTAGCACGAATAATTTGTGGTATTCTTTGTATAGTTGACGTAACGTTGAGTTGTAACAGTAGAAAAAAGCACAACAAACAACCTATGAGTTATCTGTGTCACAGTAGATAAATGTTAACACATACTATATTCAATTATTTTAAAATAACGATACGATTACGTTACGTTATGTGTAGGTATCGTTTAATTATTTTTTTAAAATTTAAACTCAAATCCCTATCTTACATTGGCTTAAGCTAATTCTGTGTGAAGATGTTACAAACAAACACACTCACTCACACACTTTCGCGTTGATATAATGTTAATAAGACAGTTGTTGGAAAACTTACGCTCTTGTAGCTATGACAGGTTTTTCTGTTGTGTGCTTAGGTGCATCTGTTGGCTTAGGTGCATCTGTTGGCTTTGGTGTCGACACAGGCTTCGCTGTAATAGAGTCCTCCTTCTTCTCCTTATCACCAGTTGTGGTTTCATTAGCAGCTGGGCTATTGCTCTTGGTACCTTGTTCTGTAGGTTTTGTGTCGTTGGATTTCACTACGCCTTCAGTTTTGTTGTCTGTTTTGTTAACTTCAGAACTTGCTGTGCTTGCTTTTTCCTTGACATTTCCAGGAGCAAGTGACGAGCTTGATTTCTCGGTTAAATGTGTTGTCTCAGATGTGGGCACAAATGTAATAATTTCTTTCATAGGCAAGTCTGAATGTACTGCGGGCTGTTCTGGATTTCCTGGAGTTTTTGCTGGGAGTTGAGCTTTTTCATCAGGTTTCAATGTGGTTTGAACTTGCGGCGCTGCCGGGGCATCTTTATGGGTGTCTGCAATGTCAAAAAAGCACTTTTACCATGCTGTTCAAAATGGAAGTATCATTGAAACAAGCACTCAACCTCTATAAACTTAGTCATCAATATCAACATAAAGTAGATCGTCATCTGAGACATGCAATAAAAATTTGCCGAAATATAGTAATTTATAAACTAGTTGAAGATATGATCAAATCAATCGTCTGTGGTGTCAGAAGAAATAGATTACCATTAATGTGATTGTTTGTGAAATAAAACATTTATGAAATTAAAAGGTTTTTGAAAAGAGCCATATTCGAAATATCTACCGACTTCCAAAAAAGGAGGAGGTACTCAGTGCAACTGTATTTTTTTAAATGTTTATTACCTCATAAGTTTCGGCTGGGTGGACCGATTCTCAAAATTCTTTTTTTGTTTGAAATCTGGTGCTTTCCGCGTGGTCTCAATTTAATCAAATTTGGTTCAGTAGTTTTTAAGATACACTCCAATAACGGAATAGAATGGAAGTCGGTATAAAATTTTTCAAATTGTACTTGTTTATGAAATATTATGTTTTAGAAATGAAATGTATACGAAACGTACGGGAACCAATATTAATATTAACTGTATTGGGACCGAAGTAAACAACAAAAGTAGTGTAGCTAAAATAATGTATGACATGTACTTCAATATAACTTATTACACTTCACACATGAAAAATACAGATATTGCCTTTAAGTGTATACACATGGATGGAGAAGCGCTCGTAGAGGAGTTCGACTTAGCGATCTTAACCGATCAAAAAGTTAAAGACTTGCTGCGGTCAGGACTTGGATGGGTGACCACTAGTGGCATTACTCAACTGAGCGCTTCCGTGCTTCGGAGGGCACGTTAAGCCGTCGGTCCCAGTTGTTTGCCTTACGGCAACAGTCGTTAGGCTATGTCGAAGGCCTGAAAACTTCGACATGGGTTGACCACTAACCTATCCAACAATCGGGCCCGCGTGGTGGATTATGGCCCAACTCCTCTCTCTAAGAGGAAGGCTCGAGTCCCAGCAGTGGGAACAAAAATGGGCTGATTATGATTATGACATGGATCCAAATGTCCAGATGGCATTGGAGGGGCCTTTTCTGATCCCTCTCATACCATAAGATATTATCATACGGTATCATAAAAATATATGTATCTAAGGTGGAATCTATTATGATAGTTGAATTATTTGCAATTTCAGAGGCAGTACCTATCTTACATTGTAACTATAGGTTACAAAGATGCTGTCATTATGTCTGTGTATCATACATAATGTGTGTATCATACATACCTAGTGCCTAAATCTGTTTGGATTCCCTTTCAAGTGGATATCCAAACAATGACTAAGTTTATAAACTGGCTAGAAACCAGGTTTGGCAGGATTACATCATTTCGATTTAAATCAAATGTTTTTTTTTCAATAAAAATCAATGATTTAATTATATGTGTTCTATATGACTTTTTTCACAGAAATCAACATAAAAACATATTTTGAAATTATATGTTACAGGCTTTACTATTATCAGGACCTAAATAAAATATTAAATAAACGTTTGCTTGTTACCAGAAGTATGAATTTCCCAGCTAATCATTTTATAAAAAATAGTGAAGATCCGATGTCTAATGCTGTGCCTGTCCACTAAAGCGGAGCGAGGCTGCAGAGTGGAGAAACGGAGAAATATTAACCAATAGGATTGCATAAAATCATCACTCGGCTTGGACAGCAGTGGACAGGGATTTGCAAGCTAGTTATAATTCATACAAATTCGGAAGCGGTGCAGGGCGGCGGCAAATTATCGAAAATTTCTTCATAAGCAGTTCGTATTCAAGTATGTTAGTATTCACCGTGCACTGAACGATACTTGATATGATTTCTTAATCAAAATCTATGTTTTCTTAAATAATTATTGATATAGTATGTTGTAAGTAGTTCGGTTTATTCAGAGTCTAGCTCTTCTTCCTCAAGCATGTAACATTTCAACTTTTGTGTCGATTAGGTATTTCGCGTATAGTTGAACTGACCGCCCGCCGCGCCGCCCTCCCTCCGCTTAAATACCTCGTCGCGTGAACTTTGCCTAACTCCGCACAGTCCGCAACTCCGCTCCGAAATACTCGCTCGCACCGCTCCGCGTTAATGCAGACTCCACAGACCGCAACTCCGCTCCGCAAGACTAGCTCGCTCCGCGTCAATGGACAGGCAGCATAAGTGTGGTGTGGTTAATGCATCACAGTGCCTTAAAACTTACTAATAACAGTAATAACCCAACCTGAAACTGGGATAAATAAATAAGTTCCTTCCAACAATGTCAAAAATATGACATCATTATCTCTGGATAATGAGAAATCAAGTTGGTCAGAGTCAGCCATAGCCCAGTTTGCATTAAACCAATAAATCTCCAGTATGTAGGTATTCAGAGATCAAGAAATCAGTTCCTTCCATCAGTCAAAAAGATAATGTCTTTGCAATTATTTATCATTGGATTATTGATGAGAAACTGCTGTCATATGGATAGTATACATTGCCTTATACACGCCTTCGATGCACAGTCCCACAAGTGTATGCTGTAGGTTACAACCAGGTTAGGGTCTACATCAGGGGTTTCCAAACTTATTTTGTCTACTGCCAACTTTGAGAATAAATTATTTGAAGCGCCCTTTTTTCACCTACTTCAAAACCACTACGACTTCAAATTAAATTATTAATTGTAAGCTATATAAAGTAAGAGTTAACTTGAGACCTGAGCGCAGTAGGTAGTAAATAACGGCGCTCAGGCCTCAAGTTAACTTCTATGGGCTACAACTGCTAATGAGAACGATTATTGAAAATAAAACAAACATAATGAATTCTAATATAAAAACTCTACACAACACCCCCATTTTTTTCTTAGTCTCCTACTTAGCCCGCCCCCATTTAGGCCTGCAGCGCCCACAAGAGGGTGTTATCAATCACTTTGGGAAAGACTGGTCTACATGGATCTAATCTGTTGTACCATGACAAATATACTGTGCGCGTCGTGCCCATGCGGATTCCGGGCGGAGCAGTCTGCCTATAGACTGACATACGATAACAAACTTGACTTTCAGACATTTAATAAAAATCAGTTAACCATTGACTAGTTATGAGCAGACATAGGAACATACATACATACATACATAACCATCCTTTTGGGCTACGCCATATTCTGGTTATAAATATAGCATCCACTTGTTTCCTGATGAGGTTACACCTTTACAGCTTAAGTAGCTATGTACATTATGTCCGCACCTGATTCCATAAATCCTACACATGTTTTCCTTTTTTATATCCATGCATATTAGGTACATACACCCATATATAACCATCCTTTTGGGCTACGCCACATTCTGGTTATAAATATAGCATCCACTTGTTTCCTGATGAGGTTACACCTTTACAGCTTAAGTAGCTATGTACATTATGTCCGCACCTGATTCCATAAATCCTACACATGTTTTCCTTTTTTATATCCATGCATATTAGGTACATACACCCATATATAACCATCCTTTTGGGCTACGCCACATTCTGGTTATAAATATAGCATCCACTTGTTTCCTGATGAGGTTACACCTTTACAGCTTAAGAAGCTATGTACATTATACATTATGTCCGCACCTGATTCCATAAATCCTACATGTTTTCCTTTTTATATCCATCCATATTAGGAACATACATACATATATAACCATCCTTTTGGGCTACGCCACATTCTGGTTATAAATATAGCATCCACTTGTTTCCTGATGAGGTTACACCTTTACAGCTTAAGTAGCTATGTACATTATGTCCGCACCTGATTCCATAAATCCTACACATGTTTTCCTTTTTTATATCCATGCATATTAGGTACATACACCCATATATAACCATCCTTTTGGGCTACGCCACATTCTGGTTATAAATATAGCATCCACTTGTTTCCTGATGAGGTTACACCTTTACAGCTTAAGAAGCCATGTACATTATACATTATGTCCGCACCTGATTCCATAAATCCTACATGCTTTCCTTTTTATATCCATCCATATTAGGAACATACATACATATATAACCATCCTTTTGGGCTACGTCACATTCTGGTTATAAATATAGCATCCACTTGTTTCCTGATGAGGTTACACCTTTACAGCTTAAGTAGCTATGTACATTATACATTATGTCCGCACCTGATTCCATAAATCCTACATGTTTTCCTTTTTTATATCCATCCATATTAGGAACATACATACATAATATAACCATCCTTTTGGGCTACGCCACATTCTGGTTATAAATATAGCATCCACTTGTTTCCTGATGAGGTTACACCTTTACAGCTTAAGTAGCTATGTACATTATGTCCGCACCTGATTCCATAAATCCTACACATGTTTTCCTTTTTTATATCCATGCATATTAGGTACATACACCCATATATAACCATCCTTTTGGGCTACGCCACATTCTGGTTATAAATATAGCATCCACTTGTTTCCTGATGAGGTTACACCTTTACAGCTTAAGAAGCTATGTACATTATACATTATGTCCGCACCTGATTCCATAAATCCTACATGTTTTCCTTTTTTATATCCATCCATATTAGGAACATACATACATATCGTCGTCTAAATTCGTTAACCCCGTAGCTCCATCAAAGTAAATTTTACAGTAGGCACAAAAAACTGAATTACTAGATGCGTTATGTGGATTTACGAGTAAATTAAAACAATTATAAATTAAGAAAATTACTTTTCTTATAATAATGACTTCTAACAATGACGATACCTTGAGCATCACATATATTAAAATTTAAAAAAACTAGAAACTCTATAACACAAAACAACAGTGAGATCAGGTTAACCAATTAATACTCGTATTAATCAAAGATCTTTGCAGTAATCTTCATTATATTCTCTCAACAATTGACAAAACCTTGACTCCCATGTAGTTTCCGAGTATAGTTTTGATGTTTGAGATCTGCAATAGTGACTGTCTAATTTTGGCAAATCACCAAAAAAGTTCTCTACTCTTTCCTCTTTTCTCGAGACCCTGTTTACACCTTGTTTCCGTATTTCTTTTTCATCCACAGTTAATTCACTTTTTCCACCATTTCGAGTCCAATTCAACAAAGTCCATTCACCTATGGCGAGAGTTTTCAAAAACATGCTTTTGCAAACTCTTGTTTTAATAGAATCCACGTCCAAATATAGTTCCAATGATGTTCTTCGTCTTGAAATATCTTATCTGTTCTTTTTCTCTGAGTGGGTTTGACAACGGTCAACACACACACATTTTTTCACATAAATTTTCTTCTCTTTCCAAGCCATGTTCCAAAATTTCTTGAATATTTCCAGTCTCTTTGCATCTTCAACTTTTGTGCACTTAAATTTTGTTTGTTTGCTATTCAACTTACAATGGCATCTTGGTTTCATTTTTCTTTCTACCTTATTCTTGTCGTAAACCCATTTATTTTCTTCTTTTTTTCTACCTTTGTATTCCTTTCCCTTTTCCCGTAGCTCCTTATTTTTATTTACTAGTCAGGTTTTTTCATCTCGCTTTTTAGATCTTTTACGTTTTGGAATATTCACTAGCTCTGGCCCTCCAGATTGGTGTCTAGTGGTCCACGAAAATAGGCATATTTTCCTGCACATTCAAACCACTTGCCAAAACGCTTGGAGAAGATGGTGAGCTGAGATCAGTGGCACTATTATTAGAATTATTTTCCGGTTCGCCTGCAAGACGCGCAGCAGAATTATTTGAGTTAATAGTAGTATAGCAATCATTAGTTTCACATGCAATGCTATTACCGAGACTTGCAATTATAGTATTTAGGCATTCTTCGGGTTCGTATTTAAAAACTGTGACAGATTGGGGCGTGTCAATGCGAACAAACAGAAGAATTTTTACTTGCCTCTTTGTTTAGCGGTTGTGGACTATGAGAAAGCCTTTGATTCGATCGAGACGTGGGCAGTGCTTGAATCTCTCCAGCGGTGCTGTATTGACTATCGGTATATTGAAGTGCTGAAGTCTTTGTACAAAAACGCCTACATGTCAGTTACTCGGACTGACATGTAGGCGTTTTGACAGGAGCAGAGTTCGAAGGCAATTCCATTGCAAAGAGGCGTGAGACAGGGAGACGTTATATCTCCGAAACTGTTCACGGCTACATTGGAAGACGCCCTTCAAGCTTCTGGAATGGCAAGGACTTAGCATGATGATGTCCATACTATATAATAGTTTGGTTTTATCGTCTGGGTTCTTTATGACAGCAAATACTCCCAAACTGCCTACTATGGTCAAAAAGATCCATCACAAGTTTGCATAATGGTTTTCCATAAATCCTACACATGTTTTCCTTTTTTATATCCATCCATATTCATATTGGGTATAGTTGGATAACATACTTTTTTAAAATCATTTTTAATTTAGAGTTTGTGATTTTGTCTACTTGCCTCATTACGCATTACACATTTGTTAGCCTTAGTCCACCCCGCGCCGGCGACGCGCACGCGCATCTCGTAGTTTTGGGGCCAACCTAGTGCATGTGACCAGGCCCACAAATTACTATAGTCAAGTAGTTCAATATTGAAATTTTCATTTTGGATAAGCTATGTATTTATTTTTTGGTTTTCTTTAGATAGTATGGCTATCCGTAGAACCAAAAGACATATACCTATCATATACTTGTCATCATTGTGAGCGATATTTGTATTTAGATCAAGTAGTGCCAATATCATCATCATCATCATCTCAGCCGTAGGACGTCCACTGCTGAACATAGGCCTCCCCCATGATTTTCCAAAAGGACCGGTTGGAAGCGGCCTGCATCCAACGTCGTCCTGCGACCTTTCTCAGGTCGTCTGTCCACCGTGTCGGTGGACGACCTACGCTGCGCTTGCCGGTACGTGGTCTCCACTCCAGAACCTTTCGGCCCCATCGGCCATCTGTTCTGCGTGCTATGTGCCCTGCCCACTGCCACTTCAACTGGCTAATCTTCTGAGCTATGTCGGTGACTTTCGTTCTTCTACGGATCTCCTCATTTCTGATTCGATCACGTAGAGAAACCCCGAGCATAGCCCTCTCCATAGCTCGTTGTGCGACTTTGAGCTTATCTATGAGGCCCATAGTAAGAGACCACGTTTCAGTGCCATAAGTCATCACTGGTAACACACATTGGTCGAAGACTCTTGTCTTGAGGCACTGAGGTATTTTTGACGAGAAGACTTCGCGAAGTTTCCGGAACGCTGCCCAGCCGAGTTGGATTCGACGATTGACCTCTTTCTCGAAGTTGGACCTGCCTAGTTTGACTGTCTGTCCCAGGTAGATATACTCGTCAACAACTTCGAGAACTGAGTTCCCAACTGATATTGGGGTAGGTACAACATGGGCATTAGACATAATTTTCGTCTTGTCCATGTTCATCTTAAGACCTACCCGTTGGGAAACTCGATGGAGGCCTTCGAGCATTGTACTGAGGTCTTCCATGGATTCTGCCATGACTACAATATCGTCGGCAAATCGAAGGTGAGTGATGTATTCGCCGTTAATATTGATGCCAAGTCCTTGCCATTCCAGAAGCTTGAAGGCGTCTTCCAATGTAGCGGTGAACAGTTTCGGAGATATAACGTCTCCCTGTCTCACGCCTCTTTGCAATGGAATTGCCTTCGAACTCTGCTCCTGTACTCGGACTGACATGTAGGCGTTTTTGTACAAACACTTCAGCACTTCAATATACCGATAGTCAATACGGCACCGCTGGAGAGACTCAAGCACTGCCCACGTCTCGATCGAATCAAAGGCTTTCTCATAGTCCACAAACGCTAGACAAAGAGGCAAGTTATACTCTTCGGTCTTCTGTATAACTTGCCGTAGCGTGTGGATGTGGTCTATGGTACTATAGCCTTTTCGGAAACCGGCTTGTTCCGGAGGCTGGAATTCATCAAACCTGCGACTGAGACGGTTCGTTATGACCTTCGAAAACAGCTTATAAACATGGCTCAAAAGCGAGATGGGTCTGTAATTTTTAAGTAAAGTGTTGTCACCTTTCTTGAAGAACAGCACCACCACGCTTTTGTTCCATGCTTCTGGCGTTGAACCTTCGAGTAAGACGGTATTAAAGAGCTTCTGAAGGACTTTAAGTACCGGTGTTCCACCCGCTTTCAGAAGCTCAGATGTGATACCGTCGTCACCAGGCGCCTTGTTGTTCTTAAGCTGTTTCAAGGCCATTCTAATCTCGTACAGGCTGATGTCCGGGATATCTTCGGTATAATGTCGGGTCAGCTTGGCTCTTGGGTCTTTGGCCGAGCTGCTAACAGGTTTAGCGACCGAGGTGTATAACTGTCCGTAGAAACTCTCGACCTCTCCTAACACTTCCGCTTTGGTCGACGCTACACTGCCGTCTCCTCTCTTCAGCTTCGTCAACTGGCTTTGCCCAATAGACATGTCTCTTGCCAACACTTTGGAGCCTTTTTTCCGCTCTATCGTCTCTTTAATACGGTTTGTATTAAAGATCCGAATGTCGTGTCGCAAGGACTTCCATATTCGTCTATTGAGCAGCCTATTATGCTTCAGCATCATCCGAAGACTGCAGTTTCAATGAGCGTCGTTCAGCCATGAGGTTGAGGGTATCGTTGGAGAGTTTCTGTGGCCTATCTGTACGGTGGGGTTTAAAGTACTTGGAACCCACTGTATGGACAGTTTCTACTAACCTGTTATTGATCTCGTCCACTGAAGCGATGTTCTCAAGGCAATCGAAGCGATTGGATAGCTGAAGTTGAAAGCTCTCGGGGTCTTGAATATGGGCACGAGTAGGTCGGAGCGTAGACTTTATCAGACGAGACCTCTCCAGTTTGACATTAATATTCACCGTGCCTCTTACCATTCGGTGATCACTACCGGTTTTAACCCTGTTGATCACGGAGACATCACGGAGACATCAGTGAATATTTGCCTTTTGGTGGTCATAATGAAGTCAATCTCATTTCTCGTGGAACCATCGGGACTCAGCCAGGTCCATTTCCTGTGAGGTGGCTTCTGAAAGAAAGAGTCATCATAAAGAGTCCCTCTTTCTCCAGGAAGTCGGCCAACCTCTGTCCCCTACGGTTCCGTTGTCCATAGCCAAATTGCCCCACTTTCGACTTATCCTCGCTTCTCTTACCCAACTTCGCGTTGAAGTCCCCCATAACAACTAGAAAGTGCGTTTCAGAGGTATGTATGGCCCGACTAATGTCCTCATACATATCCTCCACCTCATCATCCGGGTGCGACTTCGTCGGTGCGTATACCTGAATGACCTTCAGCGAATATCGTTTGGATACTCTGAGTATTAGGTATACGACCCTATTGGAAACGCTATCGATCTTAACTATGTTGTTAGTAAGGGACTTGTGGACGAGAAACCCGACACCACCTTGGGACTGTTGGTCGCCCTCCCGGTGGTAGAGTAGGTTACCTGATTTTAGGGTTATCGTGTCCTCACCCGCTCTACGGACTTCAGATAACCCCACAATGTCCCAGCGTAGCTTACTCATTTCTTCTTCCAGCTCATATATCTTCTCGTCTGTCCTCATCGTGCGTATGTTGTGTGTTACCAGGGCCAGTCGTCGTCGTTGGGGGTGGTAGCCAGGCGTCTGCCGGGGATTCTTAGCACCCCCTGCCCCACCGTTACCGTGGCCGCTACCGTAGCCAGGAATAGCGGGGCTGCCGGGGACTGGGGGCCTGGTTCTTTTTGTCCAATCCATTGAGGGGTTTTTGCCAATACTCGCCACGCTTGGCAGGCGGGTTGGCGAGCGCAGTTGGTGTGTGTACTCATTTCTTCTTCCAGCTCATATATCTTCTCGTCTGTCCTCATCGTGCGTATGTTGTGTGTTACCAGGGCCAGTCGTCGTCGTTGGGGGTGGTAGCCAGGCGTCTGCCGGGGATTCTTAGCACCCCCTGCCCCACCGTTACCGTGGCCGCTACCGTAGCCAGGAATAGCGGGGCTGCCGGGGACTGGGGGCCTGGTTCTTTTTGTCCAATCCATTGAGGTGTTTTTGCCAATACTCGCCACGCTTGGCAGGCGGGTTGGCGAGCGCAGTTGGTGTGTGTTTGACTGGGAAGGTGCTGCTGCCCACCTTCTGATTTGTTATCCCTTAGCCGGCTTCTACGGCACCCACGGGTAGAGTTGGGGGGGTGCTATTCTAAGCCGGCACCGCCACAGCAGAAGCCAATATGCACTAGCTGATTTGTTTTATTTTGTATAAGAGGATAACTTTATTGTTATTTTTATAATTCCTAGTCTTATAAGACCGAAAAAGGCTGATTTAGCTGTAATAAAATATAATTGCTGCTAGCTATGATAATTCAAAGTACTTCAGCATGTTTTTTTCTGGTGATTTCTAGTATCAAGTACATTTAGTACATGAGTGTAAAAAGATTAATATACTAATAAAATATAATTGCTGCTAGCTATGATAATTCAAAGTACTTCAGCATGTTTTTTTCTGGTGATTTCTAGTATCAAGTACATTTAGTACATGAGTGTAAAAAGATTAATATACTATAGTAGATCCAACCGTTTATCCTCTTTTTGACAGATCTAATTTGTCAGTTAAAGTGTTGTGACCAAGTGATTATAGTGGACACGATTTCGATTCATTTTTCTATCGAGTCTGTGCGGAAAGAGAATAGTCCTAGGAATGGCGCCATGACCATGGCTATTGGCCATCTAGAAATACGTCAGCCAATGGGGAATGTTGAAAGGGCGTGGACAGGCCGTCATGGCATGGCCATCTAGAAACGCATCAGCCAATGGGAAATGCTGACGCATTTCTAGATGGCCATGCCCAGATGGCGAGGCCACGCCGTCCGGTTACACCCGTGTAGTTTCCAAGGTAAGCTATCAAATTCTGAGTTATAAGTTTTCACTTCTATCGGCAATTCCTATGACTGCCAATTTTTTTGTCTATGGGTAAGCAGTAGTATTTTATCAAGGTAGTAAAACTCAATGGTCCACCGCCGTTTTGTATTTGTCACTGTCACTCGCAACAAGACGCCCGTGCTAGTAATTATTTGCTGAGTTTTATATTGGAACTATAAAATGCCGAAAGGATCAGTGCTGAAAGGACAGACGAGAGAAATGGTGATCAAGCTTCGTAATTACTTTGAAGCAGAGTATCAAAATGGCGGCCCGCTTTTACCATTGTCGCAAGTGAGAGAGCGCGTTGCGGCCGCGTTAGGTATTAGTGCATCTACGATTACAAAAATTACTACCGAAGCCTACGGAACAAGCGGCATGCAGGAGAATAAGCTTCGTACGCCGAAGAAAAAACGCCAACCACGTCGTGTGACTTCGGTTGACAACTTTGACGCAGACGCTATACGCCGTCATATATATAACTATTACTTACGTAAAGAAGTTCCAACACTTAAAAAACTTGTTGCTTCTTTGCGTGAATGTGATTTGTTCCGAGGTCAAAAATCGTCATTGGTAAAGGTCTTGAATGAAATTGGATTTACTTATAAAAAATCGGACAAACGCAAAATATTGATGGAGCGTCGCGACGTAGCTTTTGCTCGTTGCGAATTTTTGAGCGAAGCCAAAAAAATTACAGATTGGTCAAATGTTGTTTTCACTGACGAAACTTGGCTGAATGCGAACCACACAGTGTCTAAGAGCTGGACTGATGACACCGCTGCTTCCACTACCTCAGTACCGATGGGAAAAGGAGAACGTCTAATCATTTGCCATGCAGGGTCTGTGAAAGGATTCATGCCAGATGCTTTGTTGGCCTTTAAATCCAAAAAAACAGTTGAGTACCACGAAGAAATGAATTCTGAGGTTTACGAAAGTTGGTTTAAGGAAATGGTACAATCATTGGAAGAACCGTCAGTTATTATTATGGATAACGCATCCTATCACTCACGCCAAATTGATAAAATGCCGACCCAGGCCGACAAAAAACAAGTAATCATTGACTGGCTTCAACGACATGGTGAAAATGTTGATAACTCCTTACTAAAAGTACAATTACTAAATATATTACGAACAAAAAAACACTTCCCAAAACGATATGTGATCGACGAAATAGCTGCAGAACATGGTCATTGGGTTCTTAGACTTCCACCCTATCATTGTCAATACAATGCCATTGAATTAATATGGGCTCAAGTTAAAGGACACGCTGCTAGAAATAACACAAAACCCCCATTCACGGCAAACAAAATGGTAAATTTATTAAAAAATGCATGTGTGAAAGTAACTGCGGAAAGCTGGCAAAATGTAATTCAAAAAACACAAGAAACTATAATGGCAGATTGGGATAAACACGTGGCGATAGATTATATGAGTCAACAATTAATTATAAATGTCGGCAATAGCTCGAGTGACAGCAACGATGAATCTGATTTTGATTAATAAATAAATAAAAATAAAAGATTAGATTTCGTTTGCTTAAATTGGAATTGGGGTTGCTCAAACTTTACTATTTTCTGGTACCAAACGGCAGACTTTAATGTCTGCCATCCCCAGCGAGCAACACGGAAGGGAGTAGCCTTAGCTAAAAAATATTGTTCAAATCTTTCTGTCATTTCTTGCGGGAGGGGAAGTTGCACACTAGCGCAAAGCCGCACTATTACATACAAAACATACCTGTACCGATCCATTGCCGATCATACTCACACAACCAAATCACTAACACATAAAAAATAAAGCACCATTCACAAATCTAGCCCCGCCCTCACCCCACAGTATATTATCAAACTCCATGGTCCATGCGGACTTGTACTTTGACAGAGGGGAAACGCTGTGTATGCCTACTCCCTTCCGTGTTGCTCGCTGGCCATCCCAGATTTAACCGGTAACAGCTTCGTCAAGTATGACTTGTACTTGTAATCATCATAGTCATCATAACCTTGTTCTTTTTTGGATATACACCAGGAGATAAACACGTCTTCAAATAATGCTGTATGTTTTCCTGAGGCGCATCAATATAACGGTTTTACATAAAAATAAATCCGATATTATGTGCCGAGAACGGAAAACACCCGTGTAAAAATAGTTCATAAACAATATCGATATCTCAATCGTAACTTCGTAACATCACTATGTTGATAGCCATAGAACGTAATTTTTTAAAAACGTTTGTTATTTTATGGAATTTATAAAAAAACTACTGCACTTATGGACTCATTTTGTGAAAGATGATTATTATACGGGATCAAGGAGCAAATTTAAGCAGTTGTCATATTTTTAAAACCTCGCATTTATAAGTTAACTTTTGCGTAACATCGTCATGTTACGTTCTATTGGTGCTGTCAAAAAGAGGATAAACGGTTGGATCTACTATAGATGTGATTTATATTAAGTATTCATTGTTTTAACGTTAAAAAATTGACTTTTTAATATTGTACTAAGGAAAAGTAGTATTAAATATTTCTTAATAGGAAAATCATACAATAAAAACCCCCGTGCATAGGGCTGACGTCACCAAAGGTGTATGTCTAATTCATGTTACAAGTGGCGGGTAAAGACATGGCTAAAGGGGAATCAAAGATGTAACAGGTGGTACTTGGACTCTGATCAGTCATGAACAGAGTTGTGGAAATATTTGAAGGACATGTTTGTCATAAATGGTACAAAGTTAAGAGTTGCAGAGGGAGGCAAATTAACCCTTTGAGTACAATTGATGTAAATTTATGTCCGTTTCATTAATAAATCTTTTGTTTTAATTATCACGGTATATGAAGGGTTAATAAAATACCTATAATTTTGTACTCAATTATTTAGTAGTTATTCATATTGTATTATGAGTTGTATTATAGTTACGAGTATGTTACAAAACACTAGGTTTACCTTCTTTTGTCAATCCTTATTATATCTGCCTTCCTGCACACTAATCATTTAGTATTAATTAGTCAAGAGCAAAATGTGACTCATTGTTCTGTTTATTAGGTATGTTCAGAGGATATAATAGTGGGTGGTTATCATGTAATTTATACCAATATATACAAACAAAATTGTTTCTGAATGGATACATGTGACTATATAATGCTGATATAAAGTTGAACAAACTTATTGAACTGCAGCTAATGTAAAAAATATTGGTGACTCAGATATTTATGCACTAATTCAACAGTAATAATGATAAATAGGCAATATTTATTAGTATTAGTTTATAAAAAAGGAAAACTATTACACTGAGATCTAAGCTAGTTTATTTAGGTTTTAATGACTGAAAATTTTCAGGTACTTCATCACAAACTTCTCAGCGTGACTTCTTTAGATTTGTGTGAAATTTGTGATAGGGATATTGTAAGCCCAGAATGAATAAATTCTGGGCTTATATATGAATCACAATAAATTACTATCCACCCAGGAACTGTCTTCTAGGACAAAAGTTAGCCTACATATTGTAGACAGAATGTAATCACAATCAGTACTCAAAAAACTGGATCTAAAAATATAAATAATGGTAGGTAGGGTCAGAACCACACAGACACAGTTTTATGCATCAACAAGTATTTTATATGATCTTGGCTTGCAACAGGAAACAGGGCCTTGATAAATGCAAAAATTTTCATTTCGATAAACATTCAATAATAGAGTTATCTGCAAGTTGAAGGTCAGTCACACCAACTAACATCTATGATCATGCATACACTAGAATAAACCTACAAAATGCTAAGTATCTACTTTGGTTGCTGGTATTTTTACCAGTCCATCTAGTAGTGTCGAAATTATGCTAATAATTGTGAAAATATGCTAGTCAGTCAGTTGTTATCATGGCTGTTCTAATCTCTTGTGCTCTCAAATAATAATAGTATTTCCAATACTTGTTTCATTATGAGAATGATACCGTGTGCCATGTGGTATTCGTAGTGATGAATTGACTACAAATCTAAAAAATATGAATATTTGTTGAACAATGTATTCAGGCGGAGAAAAATAACTACGCATTATGTATTCTGATAGACCTGATCGTGTGAAAAAATGCCAATGAAACTGACGCCTGATAGGAAATGTAGAAAACTTACCTGGAACAGATCCTTGCTCGGTCAGACATAGGGAAAACGTCAGTAAACAAACAAACGCCACAGCCTTCATTTTTATCCTAAATTTTACTATCTTTTGTATATTCCAAAAAATCTAAAATCTATACGATTAACTCAACCAATCAAACCTTCAAGCACAGAAAAAGTGAAGTGAAGTAAAGTGTTGCCAGATGATCATGTCAATTTCCCTACAGCTATTTCGAAATGTCCCCTAAGCTTATTTAAAAAATAAAACCCAAAAACAATGTTTACTCATTTTAAAGGAGAAATACTAAAGGAAAATTGTTTTGTTAATTTTTAGTAAAACTCTCCTATAGTTTCACCTATTGCTAAATAACTGCTTGATTAAATATAAGATGATCACGTACATACACTCAAACTCATTGCGTAAAATCGTTGATACACTAACCAGAAAATACGGAAAATACCACTTCGTCTTTCCACTCTTTCCAGTACGTTCTCATGTTGTCAAAGAAATTAGCTTGATTTCGACATTTTGTTGAAATTCGCGTATGGCAATTAATGCTAAATTAGTTTATTGACGACCAAAGTGTACTTCGATATGTATCTCAATTTCAACGCCAACCAACTAACAGCAACCTAGTCAGAAACGAAAGAACTTTAATATACGAATAAATGCTCGATTAAATTAAAGAAGTATTGGGATGGTATAATATTTATGGGACATTCTGACAATGGCAGGAGTACCCGAGCATATAGTTATATTGGTCCGAAATCAATATGAGGTTGCCTATGGCACTGTCAAACTATGTGCCACTATATTAAGTCCTTTTCAATTTCAAAGGGGCGTGCGACAGGGATGTGTAATTTCTCCTATCCCATATAACATCTACGGGGAATTCACCATGCGCACAGCGTTATATAATAATAATAAAATCGTTTATTTCGACCAGCTTGGGCCATAAGATCAATATATGGTTGGAATGGTGGAATTAAAATCGGGGGCGTGAATATATCTAATCTCCGCTACGCTAATGACCCCACTCTGTTGGCATCCTCGGAAAAAGAAATGTCAGAACTTCGGTGATTATCGGCAACAAGACCAAACGCATGTTCGTCGACCGTTTCGCATCAAGACAGTGCTCTGATATGAGTATATTGCAGAGGTACGAAACTGTGGAAGAGTTTTGCTACTTTGGCACTATGATTTAACAATAAGGGAAACTGCGAATTCGATATTCGTCGATGCATAGGAATGGCCAAATCTGCTATGAATCTGCTGAGCAAGGTGTAGGGAAACAGCAGCATAAAGAAGAGAATAAACGTACGCATAGTTGGAACACTCGTCTTTTCAATTTTTATTTATGGCTTAGAAGCTTGGACTCAGCCACTGACAGGCAGAAAATAAACGCTTTTGAGATGTGGTGTTGGCACTGAATGTTAAGAATCCCCTGGACAGCGTTTCGAACAGACGAATCGATCCTAAAAGAGCTTAAGATCGAAAACAACAAAAGACTATCTACTTCTTTTACTATTTGTCTTCAACGGGTCCTGCAGTATTTCGGTCATGTAGCACGCAGAAACCCTGACAACCTGGAAATATTAACAGTCACAGGAAATATAGAGGGCAAAAGGCCAAGAGGAAGAAAACCAAAACGGTGGTCTGATCAGGTTCCGCAGCAGTTTGATATGCCGGTCAATGGAGCTCTCCAAGAAGCCACAGTCCGAATAAGGTGGAGGGAAGCAGTTAGAAGACTTCAGAAGAGTGAGAGAAACACTGAGGGAACAACTGAGGAGGAGGACTGGGATGGTAAGTGTATGGGAATTGTGTTTATGGTAGAATAATTGAAGTACCCAGTACAAAAAGTAAAATTTACCACCAAAACTACCCCCAAAAACGAAAAAAAAAACAAATTTGGGAATCCCCCTCACTGAGAAGTGCACAAAAAAGAACCAAACAGACCAACAGTGCTGCCAATATAATATAAGTTTCTAAATTCCTGACGCGTTGCGTGGCTACACTATGTTTGATCATAAAAAAATCTACGTACCTAGATACAATACAAATTCCTATGTGTTTGATTTATTTTCGCTATCGAGCTCTTTTCTAGCGTAACGTTATATTCTCTTTGGCTCTTTTAGCAATTGCCTCCATGATTTAACAATAGTTATATATTATGCAAGACTGCAAAGATGATTTTTGGTGCGCGTACATAAGCTGCCTACATACGATGCAATTCCAAATACAATCTGCTGTTCCAACATGCTGTAGTCGCGGTTGGCCGTACTCTACACACGTTGCAGCGTGCACATGTGTATGAAAATGGCTCAATGCTGTCCAAATATCAAAAAGTGAGTCTTACAATTGCCTTCGCTAAGTCAACTATACCTACTGAGACTGAGAAACAATAACAAATTTAGATGCACAACAACACTATGATAAAAAATACATTTTATTATGTTATTTAATAATTAAATTAATTATTTCTAGAGTAGAGAAATTTTGATAGGAAGGAACAATGACGTGTCAATTATTTTCACATAGAAATAAACATCAACTGCTAAGAAAAGTACAAATACGCCATACATAACTATTTTTATATCCCACAAATAAGGCAAGTCTCTAAAAGAATTCTGAAATACTCATCAATATACCTAGTTTCTTCTGTAGTATACATTTTTGCACCCATTTACATATATCAACAAATACAATTTTATAAATTCACGCGATTGATCGCGACTGAGCCTAGATTGCATATAACCGCAGTACTCACGTTACAACGCGGCTTACAATCTGCTGGATGCTCGGACGGACGATACGACGTCCAACATGTTAGAAGGGAGTCACAACACGCCTACATACGATACCATTGCTAGATCACAGCAGATTGCTACAGCATGTTGCATTCGAAATTGCATCGGGTGTATACACTTTAATACTAATACAAAGTAGGTACTCTGTGTTTCCCGCTAGATAAATCCAAGATTAGTACCTGAGTAGGGCCGTAGCGTACCTATACTCGTAAAAGGCCCATAGATATATATAGTCTCCAGATGCCTAATACGTCAAAATTCATGAAACAAAAAAGTGTAACCCTAGCAGGGAAACTTGGTTTTCACTTGTCGAATTCAAAATCGTCGACAAGTGTTATTCGCTGTGGATACTGAGTATTATTATTATACTAACTTAAGTGGCGCGAAATTGGAGAGGCTTATGTCCAGCAGTGGACTGCTACAGGCTGATGATGATGATACTGAGTATGAATAAAAATCAAAAAAACCATTTTGTGCGATTAGATTGCGTAAAAATTAAAGAGAATATGTAAAATAAAGGAGACCACGGTCGCCCTTCACGCAAAAGCTGTCTCCAGCACCTCCTTTTAAGTGTTTTACAAGAGTTTTTTCGAATAGTATGCAAAAATCTTAAAGTGTTACCACTCTACTCGTTTAGTTTCCCGATTTAGATTTCCAAAAGATCCAGTTAAAGATACACTTTAGTACATATCAATGTTTTTATTTAAACTTATAAAATACTTGTGCTATGCTATTAGTTTAGAAAAAATATTTTTTTTTTTTAAGAACAAGTTATTATGTAGATTGGTAACTCTTAGAAACAATTTATTGTACATTATTGCCGTCATTATTTTTGAATTTTGGCTTATCTATTATTTGGTACGACTAGTTTTTTATTTTCACGTAGACACAATAAACATGTATTTTTTCGGATTAAATAGATAAATAGATAGATAGATAGCTTAGCTCTTTATTGTAACACCACAATACAAATATATGTTACAAATTATGAAATAAGAATAAATTAATAATACAATTAAAAATATTTCACAAATAAATAATTAAAATTAAAAGTGTCACAATGGGCGGTCTTATCGCTCATAGTTATCTCTTCCAGACAACCATGCACGGAAATAAATAGGCATACACTTATAAAGGCAGTGGTGTATAAAACAAGTGTACTAAATAAACACTACATATAGCAAAACTCAAGAATATAGCTAGAAAAAATTACTTATAATATATACAAACTATACTTATATACTACAACATATATACATAACTATACATACTATACATATACCATTTAATTATTATAACAAAGATAGTAAGTAGGTAGGTTTGTAGTTAGTTATTTCGCGAAGTAAATTGCTTTGACACGTTGTTTGAAGTTCTCCAGAGAAGGCGCGCGCATCTAATTTCGTAGAGTAAAGTGTTCCATAGATGAACAGCTTCAACACAAAAGGAGGAACCAAAAGAAGGGGTGCGGTGTATCGGGGTACTTAACGTAAAGTTCTCTGATGATCATAGAGAAAAAGAGCTTCCAACATGTACAAATTCAACATTTTCCTGAAGATAAATTGGGAATGAGGGATTTAACATTTTACTATAAAGTAGGGACAATATATGAGCATTCCAGCGACAACGATGGGAAGCCACTTGAGTTTGGTGCGGAATTCAGAAACATGGTCATATTTGCGAAGGCCAAATGTAAACCGTATGCAGAAACTTTTAAAACTTGTTAAACTTATTGTATAGTCCGTTGCATATAATTAAGGCTATTTCGATATTTACTGATCAAATGGCCTTAAAACACACAGCCGTGATAATTTTTTTTATTTTAAAATTTCGACTCCAAATTGGATTTTATTTGACTTTTGACTGGGTTACGAGACCAATACTGGGATAAAAATTTGTTTACAGATGATTGCAAAACTAACTTTTATCCACTCAGTTTATCAATGAGTTGACAAGATCAAGTCAAATACAAAACAGGACTAAGATTGAATCTTGTGGTACTCCGCATGAAATTTGATATGGCGGTAGATGAGGCGCTGGATATATATACGCACATAGAATACTTTCATAATCATCATTATCGTGCATTACTATGCGGGTGTAACCGCGTGGCGTAGCTAGTACTTAATAAAGTGGTTTTATAATACTATATACCCCGCGATTGTTTAATGAGTGGTAATTATAATGATGATGAAAAAAGGAGCATAAGTGTTTATTTATGGTATCTGTATTCACCACTGCGAACCTCCATATCTTCAAAATATCGGCAAATATTGTTCAAAATGTGCAAATCCCTCCAACGTGAAAGAATAACAAATACACAGACATACCAACACACATGCAAGATTTTGCATTAATGAAATGATACAGTAGCTACAGCTATGCAATGTTAATGTTAAGCCACCACTCAAGCCGTTCATATTTTAATTACCCGATGATTCGGGTAAAAGATTTCCTATGGCAAGATAGAACCATAAGTATTGTTTTGTAATATTGTCAGATCTGGCAGGATGGCCAACCTCAAAAAAATATTTATGGCTTCACTTTTAAATGTCATTTGTATGAAAACTATCCTTCTGGACCGATGTAAATAGGGTGAATTTTGTGAACATTCCTTGCTAAACAGGGAATTTCCCGATTATAAAAACCATAGATAATAGCCGTACGTAGCCGAACGTAGCGGTTACATAAACTACTATTCTGTGGAAACCAGTTTCATTTCATATTCGTCTATGGTAGCCGGTAGTGGAATCCAAAAGTAATATTTGTGTTTTCCCCTTGTATTTGGACTCTTACTTCTGTACATTTGCCATTCGTCAAGTTTGTATTAGAGTTGCATCAAGTAAGATATTAATTCAAATAGTTAGAGTCAAGTCATAGGTAGTCATTTAAAGAAATGTGAGATAAAATAACTCTTCCTTACTGGGCATTTTAAATTTTGAGTTGTGTGATCTGACAAATCATATTCCATAATCATTGTTTTTACAGCCTCTCATGTTATGGGCAATGTTCTAGACATGTCTTACTGCTAAGTCTAGTGGGTCGATTAACGCTAAGTTAAGGATTGAAATTCGATACTTTTTCTTCTAACCATCTAGTAGTTGGCTCTTTTTTCAGTATGTCTATGTTGAAATCGCCACAAACAACAACCAAACTTACCTACATAAACTAGGTAGATACATGGTAAGTAACAGAGGGGGAAAAAAGAACCAATCCAGATATTCGAATCAAAAAAATTATAACTTAAATATACAAAAATTTACGAATTGTTCCATTGCAACTCGACCCTACCCGCTTTGTAGTAAGCTAGTTTTGACCGGCGAAGCGCTGTCATAGAATAAAGAACCGGTCGGCAGAGAACGCAGGAGCGCGCCACAGCGCAGTTGTAGACAGTTAGTCTAGTTTTGTTTTAATTGTGTCATAGTTATCTCTTCCTCTCTTCCTGTCTTTTATGATGCGAGTTTTCAATTTTATTAAAGATATTAATAAGCTTGCATACTTCACCTATTTCGGCAATTTATTACTGTATATATAAACTAGCTGGTGCCTGCGACTTAGCATATATATATACAGGACTTTGCATACAATTTGACAGCTGGCAACGACCGCGAAACCTACGATCTGCGAGCATTGTAAGCGTTTTCGGTGACGTCATCGATGACGTTCGAGCTCGCTCATGTTGATCGTGGGCTTTTAAGGGAATGGGTGTGCGAGCGCCGCGAGTGATTTTGGCGCTTACCGGAACGTAGCCTTAGTGAATCAGGCTGTTAAATTGACTTGGCTTTTGACTAAGCTATCAAACACTGACACAAACTTTGACAGAACTGTCATCATTACGATCTTGACTTAGGCGGAGATCTTATTATTTTGTCTATGCTGTGCCCAAGCATATATTACATTTTTCACCCGCGTGGTGATGGATGATGATGAAGATGAAAAGTTTCCTATGTGTTAATCCAGCGCCACATCTACCTCCATACCAAATTTTATCAAAATTGTCCCGCCGTTTGAGCGTGAAAGAGTAACAAAGATCCACACATCCATACATACTCACAAACTTTCGCGTTTATAATAGGTACTCGTATTAGTAGGATTATATTTTGCATTCCATGTTCTCAACGGTAATGATTCAACATTTTAGATTCAAACCTATCCTAGGTTTGAATTTAGGCTATTTAGGCGCGCTTTAGGTTTTATTCCGCAAATATAGAAATATTTAATTTAAAGGGCCGGTTAAATGCCAATGTACTAAAAGCCAGCGTTGATAATAATATACATTAAAAAAAATATGTAACGGATCGCTGATCCCGGGATGAGTGGATACAAACCCGTGCTTACATGGAAGATATATTATGCGAAAAAATGTTTTTGCGACTTTTATAAACGAAAATAGAAGGAAAATAAAATGATATCTCAGAAACGGCGTAAACGATTTAGATGTGCTTTTCACATTTCTTTTTTGTGGTAAGCTTCACTTAACATTTACTACCTTACTTATAAACGTTGCTTAAAATTAAATAACGTCATTTAGTACGCCGCAGAACATTTTTACTTTACGCAGTAGTAAATAACGTCATTTAAAGTTAAGCACCGTTTATTAGTAAGATCGTTAGTGTTTGTTTCATGTCAATCGGTTTATAAATATATAAGTTATTGAAATTTAAAGAATAACTCTCTCAACACGACCAAGCGAGCGAAACCGCTGGCGGGTCACCAAGTAAAGTAAGTAATGTTATATTGAATCTTTACCAGAATGCATGCACTGCTTGGAATCTGAAGTTTCGTAGGCAAGCTAATAACCCAACTGTGAGCCTAGCACGAAAAACGTAAGTATAACCAAGGAAGAGTATAGTATATATATGGATCCTTGGCATAACGTAATTAGTATTGTTGACGTATGCAGTACAAACTGTCATTGATCTAGTACATCTGTGACACACTCGTTTACATGTTTTGTACTTGGGCCGTAGCACAAACAATAGGGTAGTTGACACAGTCAAAAATAAATTACCATGTAATGTTAACTTATTAGTGGTTGGAGCAAATAACTCAATGAATAAAAAAAAAATGCATTGTGTTGCTGTCTTCTTGTGGACTGTATATTTGTTCCTAGCTTGGGTTCTTGAGGAGAAGGAAAACACAGATTCGTGAACTGACAAATTAATACAATTTTGGTCTATTTAGATTGCCACATTAGGCCTCGCAACTAGTGGTGTCGTCAACTAGCATTTTATATTTTAGAGATCAATTTTATTTACATAATTTTCCTTAACCTATTTAATTATTATGACTTATTCTAGGGTGCTCGCGTGTTCTTAATGTCTTATTCTAGGGTGCTCGCGTGTCCTTAACATTCTCCCCCCGGCTAAGACGATGCAGGATGGATAGCTTTGTAGTCGGCGCTTGAAGACTCCCGTGCGTGTTCGAACGTCGGCGCTGCGCACCAAGCCATCCCGGCCCGGGTACATGCGCTCGACTACTCCTCGAGGTCATGTGTTGCGGGTTGCGGGGTAGCGTAGGGTCGACCACAACCACTAGATCGCCTTGTTGTTGTGTTGTGTTGTGCTGCGGTCTGAGCCCCTTGGCGGGGCACGAGCGTCGGCAGGTACTCCTGTACCCAACGGCGCCAGAACTTGTTCGCTAGTGCTTGCGGCTGGCTCGCCAAATGCGCCGATCAGTGGGCTCACATGGTCCAGTAAGCGGCAGTACTGCGGGCTTGCCCAATATAAAATGATTAGGGGTGATCGCCTCCGGATCAGAGGGATCCACGGAGACGTGTGTTAGAGGCCGAGCATTGATTGAGTACTCGGCTTCGATGAACACAGTATGAAGTGTCTCTGCCTTGCGTGCCTTTTGGTGGAGCACGGCGGTGAGTGCAACCTTGACCGATCGCACCAGTCTTTCCCAGGCTCCGCCTTGGGCTGGAGCCCCCGGGGGATATAGCGCCAGTATACGCGCTTCTGCAGCCCATAATCCTTCAGCGCCGGTGCCCACTCCTCATAGACTGCCCGGTGCTCGGCATCCGCTCCTTTGAAATTGGTGCCGTTATCGCTGTAAACGACGGCAGGCCATCCACGACGTGCAGCCATTCGTTTCAGTGCCATGATTGCAGAATCAGTTGACAAAGAATAGACCACCTCTAGGTGGACAGCACGGGTCGTTAGGCATATAAACAGTGCGCACCATCTCTTTTCATGTCGTCTGCCGATAGTGACAGTTATCGGCCCGAAATAGTCCACTTCGCAGTTCGTAAAAGGGCGTTGATATGGTTTATATACCCTAGCGGCAGGTAGATCCCCCATTACTGGTGTCAATGGGGTCGCCTTTCGTATTCGACACAAAGCGCAGTTTCGTGTGGCAGTTCTTGCCGTCGGTCGGATTTTGATTATCCAGTATAGACCACTCGCTCTCGATTCGCGTGCCCTATGGTCTTTGTGTACGAGTAATCTTGTGTATGCATGTCGCCCATCCAGAATGATCGGTCGTTTCGTCTCATCTGGAACGTTCGCAAGCGCAATTCGACCATTGATCCGCAGCAAGCCATTTTCTATGATCGGATCCAACTTATAGAGTTTGCTAGTCTTTGGAATGTACTTTCCTTAGTAGTTCGAGCTCATTGTTGAAGCTGTCACGTTGACTAGCTCCTCGGCCTTCATTAAATGTTTTTTTTATTTCTTCTTTGGCCATGACGCGACCAGCGTATTGTGCCAGTTCTTCGAGTTTCATTTTGCATTGGATTGATAAAATATGACGTAAACTTGTATGTTTTTATTTTTTTAAGAAGAGCACTCATCGAGTCCGTTATAATAAGACTTTTCTTAAGTTTTGTTAACAAAATATAATCTAGCGCTTTAACGATACCGAAACATTCACCAGTAAATGTTGATGATTCAGGAGGCAATCGTATTTTTTGAACTATTTTATACTCACGGTGATAAACACCCAACGTTTTGCCCTTTTTCCACCACCATTAGCAAGGGTGCCACCCTTTCCATTTGTCATTAATAATGGAATTGAAGACAATATTTGCGTCCGTGTCACCTTTTTTAATGCCTAAATTCAAATGTGCGTTAGGGGAAATAACTAGGGTTTCGAAGTTGCTGTCAAAAAGTGCTAGTGTCTTTGAGCGGTACGTTGGAGTTGACAATGATTTGAATCTAATGAGACTATTTACTAGACAAGGTTTAGATTTGAACATCCAGTAAGGATTCGACAGAGTAAGGTCGCTCAGAGAAAATAATTTAGGAATAAGAGGGTGATCAGAGAATTGTAAAGCGCGGAAAAATAAACGATCTGACAAGTACTGTCGTCTAATACTTAAAGGAGGTTCGGCACACTCTGCTTGTAAAGCATTTAAGGGGCTCGATTTCACGGCACCAGACATAATTCTGAGTGCCTTGTATTGAATGACATTCAATTTCTTGATTGCAGCTACTCTACATGGCTCCAATATAAAGCTCCCATAATCTAGGGCACTTCGTATTAAGGCATTGTAGACCAGCTTAAGCGAAAATGCGTGTGCACCCCACCAAACGCCTGAAAGGCACCTGAGCAAGTTGACTTTTCGTTCACATTTAGCCGCAACATAATCACAATGTGGCATACCAGTTAGTTTAGAGTCTGGTATCAATCCTAAAAATTTGGCTTCTTGTTTTTGTTGGATTTGTACTCCATCGTAGTAAACATCGATCGGTGGAGGATTGCGCAACCTTGAAAACAGTACTGATATACATTTGTCTATTGATAGTTCCAGCCCATGTTTATCAAACCAGATTTTAAGACTGGATAAAGACGTTGTTATATGATCACGAGAATTAGTTATTGATTGGTCTATACTATAGATTACTAAATCATCAGCATACTGCAGTATTTTTACCAATTTTTCAAGTAACAGGTTCAAATCATGGGTGTAAATGTTATATAGTAGGGGGCTAAGAACTGAGCCCTGTGGTAGATCTTTCCACAAAAGCCTATAATCATTTGAGGAATCTAATTTAACTGTTCGACCGCTCAACATATTAATGATAAAATTTGTGGGCATAATAGGGACGTTTAATTTGGTTAATTTAGTTTGAAGAATTGGTAATATCACACTGTCATATGCAGAATTTATATCTAGAAATAAGGCTGTTACTGATTTATTGTGTGATAGAGCTATACGAATATCTGTTACTAAAATACTAGCGCTATCCATTGTGCTCCTACCTTTTCTAAAACCATATTGAGTACCAGGTAAAAGATTATTTGATTCAATGTACCATTCAAGGCGATTCTTCACCAGCAGTTCAGCTATTTTTGATATTACATTGCCTAGAACAAAAGGGCGGTATGATGTAATCTCATTAGGCTTTATTTGGCTTTAAAATTGGCAGGATAATTTGTGATTTCCATGATGTAGGAATGTTCCCCGACATCATTATAGTGTTTATTAAGTCTAAGACGTAATACATGGATATATTACCAAGGTGCTTATAAAATGAGTATGGGAGCCCATCCTCGCCTGGAGCGGTGTCTATAGAACATGACAAAATGCCATTTAGTTCGTTATAAGAAAAAGGTGAATTAAGACCTGTTTGCTCAGCAATTGCACTTGTTATGGATACGATTTCATAGGGGACATATGGCGGTGCTAAGTAGTCTAAAAATTTATCAGACATTTGGTTAGGAAGAAAATATGTTTGACTATTGGATGCTGATTTAAACTTCCTAATTTTCTGCCATACTATTGACGGTGGAGTAGTCGGAGATATTGAAGCACAATAACTCCTCCAACCTAAGAAACGTTTTTGCTTCAGATTTTTTATTGTGTCCGCAACAACATTTTCCAAGATTTGAAAATTTTCAGAAGTCATATTACTATTGTAGTCGTCTTCAGCTTGTTTTCTTTTCTTGGTGGCATCGGAACATTCTTTGTTCCACCAAGCAGGTGAACAGATCCGATCTAAAATGGCATTTTTCAATGGAAAAGTTTCATTAGCAACAGTAGTGATAATATTCGTTAATTATTCAGCACAAATATTTTCTTTACAGATAGTTGGTTGTGATAATGATAAAATTCTATTTTCTATATTTTTAGTATAAGTTTCCCAATCAGCATCCATTAATCTATATTTTAGATGGGGTTTTTGCCTTAAAGGCTGTGCCAAACGATA
The DNA here is from genome assembly GCA_917880725.1 of Selenia dentaria. Taxonomy (NCBI): domain Eukaryota; kingdom Metazoa; phylum Arthropoda; class Insecta; order Lepidoptera; family Geometridae; genus Selenia; species Selenia dentaria. Next base: position 24,917,622 of record OU862893.1, read on the forward strand.
GCTTTTATCTGGCATACTAATAATGATTGGGAAATGATCAATGATGGTAGTATACTCCAATGCGACTTAATTGCTAGATTTGGTGTGCATATTGACAAGTCCACCACGCTGTGACCTTCGTTAGGGTTAGTTCTACGTGTTGGTGCTCCGCTATTTAGCACACAAAGATTTTGTTCGTCTATAATTTCAAGTAACACATTTCCATAACAATTGGAAGTCGAGCTACCCCATGTTTGGTGTTGGCAGTTGAAGTCACCTAATATTATAAAAGGTTTTGGGAGATTAGATATTGTTCGCGCCAACGCGACGTCACTTCGAGGAATTCCCCCCGCGCTTCCCGCCGCTGCTGTCCGGCTGTCAAACGACGAGCAAGCGGCTAAACGGGACAGCGCCAGCAAGTCACGAATTTAACGTCGCCGTGAGTGACCGCTTACCGCTCCGCACCCTGCGCCGCGACCGCATGGGAAACGCCGCCACATAATCGGCACCCGTGATCAGCACAAACCCTTCGCGTTACGCGTCAGCCCAGAGTGATCTCTAGTGTGTGCAGGCACGGCCGCACACATCATCAGCTCAAATCAGCCCCGCGTTTACTCGAGTGCGCGATAAACTCCACTCCACAAACGTTATACTTACAAGTGACCAACAACCCTTCAGCACGACCTACTCAGCAGGACGCCTACCCAGAGGAACTCAAGGTCATCAGCCCGCACGACTCAGAGCCCCGACTATCCTGTAAGTACATCCCATTCTTACCTTAACTATTCCCTCCTAATAATTATTCCCTACCGATGTATGGTGTCGCTACACCAGATATTATGTTATTAAGTTCTTGCAGTACGATAGAAGAGGGATTAGGAATATATACTGAAATAAAATATATGTTTTCTACCTTTGCCCCTACCTTGGGACGGCCTAAGGCCGAACTTACAGCAACTAAAACATTGTATTGTCGGGAAGGTGTAAAGTTCTACAGTAAGTGCATTGTAGCAAATAAAGATTCGGTTAGGAAGGTTTCTACAATCAAAAGTAATAACTACAGTTTGTGATGATTTCCAGGTAGGCGAACCACCAACATTTACTTTGTAATTAAGGCGCCGAATTTTTATCTATTTGCCACACCCTGGCGGTACATTCGCGTTTTCAATTATTTCTTCAGGGGACCATTCGACAGGCACTCCCCGAACTAATCCCATGCGTGCAATACTAAAAGTCGGTATGAATGCTCTCAAATTGTCACTAGCTAAACTATTATGATTGATAAATGAGTTTGCATCATTGTAGTTGGAGAAAGAAAGGGTTATTCTATTACGCCCTATCTGTTTTACACTTCCGTCTATTATATTCCTAATGTTGTACTTTTTTAAGAATCTCCCAAAAGTAATAGGGTGTAGAGTAGAGCCATCATTAAGTGACGATTGTTCCCTCTGCACGTGGACTATGTATGGAGCGCTATCTGTGCCGTCATATTGACTCCTGCCTATTGGGGTGAAACTTGATGGTTTACCTTTAGATACATCACCAGAATTTTTGTTTTGACTCTCTGTACCATTATTTTTATGAGCGGGTTCGGAGACGGTATCATTAGAAATAACTGTAGAATCAACTTGGCTATCATTGCTATTTGTTAAATGTTTCCTCCTTCGTTTTTTGCTACTGACAAGACCTTGAGGCTCAATATTCGCAATAGAAACTGGTGTGAGGGACGTGTCAATATCCATTACTGATTCGTCGTTAAAAACTTACCGAGAGAGATGGGTCGTTCTATATGTTCTGTCGTTCAATATACTACAACACCACTTTCCTGACCACTATGTACAATTAATTAAATATTTTCAATTTTCCGAAAAATAATTCACGCCCGCCAAGTTTAAAGGTTTCCGCGCTTTTCCATTAAATGATTGACTTTTCAGTGTGCAACTGTCATTCACAGTGGGTGACAATGATAGATAAGTTAATAACTATGGCATTTTTAACTTTTTTTATCAGATTTGTCTATGAATTGCGACATTGTCGTTTAGTTATTTCGAAATAAATAAGGTATAGTTATGTCAATGTTATAACGCATTTATTGGTAAGAAAATATCTCGTTACTATAACAGCCTTATGCTTAGAATATGTATATCAAGAACAACGATGAAATAAGAAAGCTATAAGGATTTTTCATTAGTAGCACTGAGGTACTATAACGTTTGAATAGTCAATTTTAATATGCTATAGTTATGTCAATGTTGTAACGCATTTATTGGTATGAAACTATCTCGCCACTATAGCAACCTTATGCTTAGAATATGTATATCAAGAACAACGATGAAATAAGAAAGCTATACTTAAGGATTTTTTATTAGTAACATTGTAAGTGTAGAAAGGATGTCGCGGTGAATATAACACATACGCAACTAATTGTAGTGCCATTAAATCAACTATTTTTTTACGTATTTGTAATTGAGGAAATATTATTTGATCATCAAAATCTAATTCTTTTTATTATTTATTGCGTCTATACTACTTGATCTACGGATAAATTGTAAATGAACACCATTTATACATGATAACTATGTTCAAGCATACTAATTCAATATTTGGAATAGAATAATAATATTTGATACTTTTTTTAGTTTTCATGTAATGTAAGTCGTATCTTACCAAGGAATATTTTACTCTCTACCGAGAGTATCTTACTAAATGGCACCTTCTGTTGTCAAGAGCTTCACAACAAAGTCACTATAGGCGCGACGACGAGCGAAGCGATGAGGACCGTTATGTTTAATTGTGACCACTTTCTGTGAATTTAGCTAACATTATATTTTTTGAAATTGAAATCAAAGACCAAGATTGACCAACGTTTATTTTTTTCTCTAATTATATCTGTATTATAAACTATTTGCTGTAAAACTTTTGAACAACAATGACAGCTAGTTTAATAACTTGACTAACATGGTATTATTAAGTTTTAATGGATCGGCCACATCAACGAAAAACGCTGTTGATTATAGGGATGTTGAACGTTAACCGTAGATGCTACCACCACTTATCGCGATAATTTGACAACGTCGCGTTAACAATCACGTCGGGCGAAGAGTCGGATGGCGGTATTTTTTGCCACATCAAAGCGATTTAACGTGAGCATTATTGCGTAGAAGCGGCCACTCCAACGTTTGTAATTGTACACTGTGATCGCAAAGAGATTGCAAGTGACGTTTGGACAGAGCTAATTATGGAGTAGATGACTGAAAAGTAATTGAGTTCCGGGAAATCTTGTAGCCAGAGTTAAGTATTTTATTTTTTATTTGTTACTATATGGGAAAGTTTGGATATATGGATGTCAATTACTCAATTATGCAAAATAGCTTAACATATTTGGATTAAATTTGGTAGGTAGATAGACGAGGCACTGGATTACACATTACACATGGTAAAACCGTGGGGTGCAACTAGTACATTCATATATAATAAAAATGAACACACTTGTTAAAAATAGAAACGTAGTAATGTTACTTATTCTGTGACATTATCGCCAGGTTTATCAGCAATGAGATGAGCGTTGACGTTCACGGTTCCAGTGTGGCCACTCAGCATATTGCGATAATTATCGGAATAATTACTGCGTTGCTTAAGGCGATGATGTGTATTGACGTTGAACATTCATGTCGCCGATCCATTTTATCCGATTTATCTATGAAATGCGACGTTGCCGTTCCGTTATTTCGAAATAAATATGATATAGTTATGTAAATGTTAGTATGAAGGTTACAACGCATTTATTGGTGTGAAACTATCTTGTGATTATAGCTACCTTATGATTAGAATATGTAGGTATAGGTAAATATCAAGAATAACGATTAAATAAGAAAGCTGTAAGGATATTTTATTAGTAACACTGTAAATAAGTACATAGTAACACTGTAAATAATACACATACACATTACAAATTTACAAAACAAAAAATGTTGCAAAACTCCGAACCCGGAGAGCTTGCCCTTGTCATTCCTAAGCATCGCACTAATTACGGCAAAACAATGCTTACCGAAGCAGCGCGACTTAACAACCAAGTACCCTCAGATAAAAAAAATGAAATGACTGGTTTTAAAAAGAAGATTTACTCAACATATTATCGCAGATGAATTTTGAGGTAATCTAATGCGTGAAATGAGTAGGTACCTTAAACGCTGTATTATCTACAGACTACCATAAAAAGGAGGAGGTACTCACGACTGTTTTTTTTTAAATATAGGTAACAAACCTCATAACTTTCCACTGGGTGAACCGATTCTCAAAATTATTTCTTTCGTTGAAAGCTGATACTTCCCATGTGGTCCCATTTAAATTTCATCAAACTCGGCCCAGTAGTTTTGAGTTACACTCCAATAACTGAATAGAATAGAAGTCGGTATTAAATTTTTCAAATTGTATATTTTTGTGAACCTTTGTTGTATTGGGCAACATAAGTACAATATTTGCACTATTTGTTTTGTATTTGTTTTCTCATAATGTCCATATTTTGCGAAGGCGAACATAACTTGTATACGTAAAGTATGTTACCTCGTAATAAAGCTCTTTATCTCTATCTTTATCTATTCTTTATCTCTTTCTCTCTTTCTCTATATCTATCATGTGCTGGTGGTTGTTTGGGCTAAGCAATGGATTCACGATCAAGGAGGTCCGAGTTCGAATCTTAATTATAATATCTTTACGTGTGGCGAATTGTGGTTTCGTTGAGACCATTTATTATTATTTGTATTTTACTGTTAATTACTAATACTAATAATACTAATCACTACGCACTAACTCACAGAAATCTATATTCTGTATTTAGTTTTCTACCGACTTCCAAACAGGAGGAGGTACTCAATTCAAATGTATTTTTTTATGTTTGTTACCTTATAACTTTCGATTCGGAGAACCGATTCCCAAAAATTGTTTTTGTTTATAAGTTAGTGCTTCCCGTATGATCCCATTTAAACGTCTTTCAATTCGGTTCAGTAGTTTTTGTGTTACACTCCCATAACTGATTTTTACCAAAGTAATAGAATGGAAGTCGGTATTACATTTTTCGAATTGCACTTGTCTATGATCTACTTACAGATCGATCTACGAGTATCACTTTTTGAAGATATTATTGATGCATGCGTCTCTTGAAAATAGAAGGTCGTAAGTCAAACTAAACGTTAAGCTATTTCTTTTTGAGTTTGCCTATGGACTTTTGGAGTTTACTTTACGTACCGTTTGATATAAAAGAAATATATTTATTTGTTAATTCGTTGCTTACTGCATTTACAGTAACTAAAGCACGCAACAAGCAAGTTTTACATCATACCTATTATTTATTTTAAATACAGCGTTAAGAGGATTTCATAGCTGGTACTATCCATACTAAAAGAAAAAACTCTTTTCTACCTATTAACATTGTCATTTCAGTGACATTTTCTTCATGTATTCTTTACATTGTTTATTATGCCCGTACATTTTGATTTTTTTTGTATTTAAAAGTAATATGAATTTATTTTATTAAAACTTAAAGAAACTGAAAAATGAAAACATACGGGCATAGCAAACAATGTGGTGATTGCATGAAAAATACTTCACTGAAATGTGACAATGTTAAGAGGTAGAAAAGAGTTTTCTCTTTTAGTATGGACAAACACTAGCTATGCAATCCTCTTAAGAAGACACGTAATGTATACTTAATATTATAAAGAGGAAAGATTTGTATGTATGTTTGTAACGAATTGGCTCAAAAAGTAATGGACCGATATCAAAAATTCTTTCATCTTTAGAAAGCTACGTTCACCTTGAGTAACATAGGCTATATAAGATTCATCATCATCATCCATCACCGCGCGTGTGAAACCGCGGAGAGCAGCTAGTTGCTTAAATAAAAATAAAGACGGCCTATTGCGAGTTGGATTAACGCACCGAGGTTGCAATAAATAAAAATTATTTTTTTGACTAGTTGCGCCCCGCAGTTTCGCCTGCGTGGTGATGGATGATGCTGATGATGTTAAAGATACCTATGTCTAAGGAGTAGGTAGGTAGATACTGAAACTAGCTCTGCATAAAATCATTTTTACGCGTAGTGACGCAAATCATACATGTATAATTATTATTTATTGCGCTACAAAATTGCTAATTATAAAAATTTATATTAATTCAGTGAACATTTTAACATACTTTAGTTGTAGTTTTTTTTCTATTTCCATTCTACACAGAGAACACAACTTGGCAAAATCTCAAAGGAATATCTATTCACGTAAATGTGATCATATATTTTTATTAATATTGGTTGGCCAACCACTGGCATACACTCCGTTAGTTAATTGGATGTTTCATTAGTAAGACATAATATAATGTTATTCAATTAATAACTAAAAATGTAAACATGTATATTATTTTGTTTTCCTTATGCCTACCAAAATAAAGTTTTTTTAAACCGACCAACCTTATGCGGATGCGTGAGGTAATGATATGGTTCAGGAGAGTTTACCTTTAACAAAACCTGCTTTCCTTTACCAAAACCTGCTTTCCTTTACCTAAATCTGCTTTCCTTTACCTAAACAAGTTTTCCTTCACATGAAGCTACAAGGAAAAATCGTGAAGAAGTTAACAGCATGATAGTCAGATAGATGCCAGCGACCTAGAGCAGTACTTCGTTACATTAAGGAGTTGGAATGGCTCGGGTAAAGGCTGGCGGGGGAAATGCACAATACACCCCAAGCGGTATATATATATATATATATATATACAATGTGTCCCAAAATTCAACTATAAGCCAATGCCTAATGCCTATAAAAAAAAAGAAACAAATATTTAAAAAATTGTGGTCATGGTAGTGAAAAATATCATAAACGGTCTCAATTTCTGAAGAACTTCATTTTTTTATTATAACTTAAAATATAATTGGGATATATTTTTTTTCTTTTTTTCCGTGATTAGTCCGGGGCAGGTCTATCCTCCGGTGTTGGCTTATCGTTGAATTTTGGGACACGTTGTATATATATATATATATATATATGTATATACATATACTATTTTTCGTTCGGGTAGAACGCTCGGCCTTAGGCCTCGCCATAACCTGCTATCTTTTCTTCATTTTTCTTTCATAAGAACCTTCTCCAGACAATAATTAACACAACATAAATAGAATTAGCGAGATTGTTCCATCCGTTCTCAAGTTAAAGCGTGACTAAGAGTAATAGGGGTTCGTTTTTATATATACAGACTAGCAACTGTCCGTGACTTCATTCGCGTAATAGGTTCGCGCTTCAGTCTTATATGACTTTTAAAACCAATTTTTTTGCAGCTGTCATTAATTGGTTGATTAATATGGAAGAGAATCATCCCCTCACCTGTCGATTGTCAATATAACCATGAAATTTCTATTGAGTGTGGGTTGTCCGACTGATGAAGTAACAATACTCATCTAACATAGCCAAGATAAAGCACAGAGAGATAATGAAATAATAATCGCCAGTACAATCATAATATTAGCTTTATAAAATCAGGTGGTAGCAACAATACTTAACTTTTTGTTAAGCCGCGTTCAATTTTGTTTGTTTGTTTCAAAACTTCGGATTGAACGAAATTTAACTAAGCGTACGGATTACTTTAAAAGCCCTTACAGACGGATTTATACCTAAGCGGCTAAGTTAAACTAAAATTATAAAAGTTATTTTGGCATACCTCTCTAGTCTCTCAGTTTAATTTCAAATTACGAGTAACTCAAACAGACAAACTAAATAAGACGGATGGCTAGAACTGATTAGTTCCGAACATTGCCAAAGTACTCAAAATTGTTCCAGGGGAATAAAAAGGCCGGGAGATAGAACTGTGGTAGACAGCGGAGAAAATATCGCCGTGAGAGTTATAATGTTGAATTAGACAATTCTGTTATCGGATATGTCTATTTGATAACTTATAAACATTTTCGGCCTCATTAATAAACTTGGCTTACACCCGGAGCAGTTAAAACAGCTATCTGTCAATTTTTCGCTTGCAGTAGGTAAATGTCACGCGTGAAAGCAAGACAAAGCATGTTACGCCTAATCTATGTTTACGCAACGTTTATTAATAAAGGCCCTTTGAGATCATACTCGTAAGTCAAAGTCAAAGTCAAAATCATTTATTCAATTTAGGCATCAAAGACGCACTTATGAACGTCAATTTTTCATTATAATGTAGTAAGTAGGAGTTCAATGACTCAATAAAACAATGAATATTAATATCTGGTTGCCCCACGGTTTCACCCGCGTGGTGATGGATGTTAATGAAGATGAAAATTATACAAATTATTATTCCAGCACCTCATCTATCTACATACCAAATTGTATCCAAATTTCAGCGGTTTTGGCGTGATTGAGTAACAAACCTCCACCTATCCAAACATTCGCATTTATAATATGTATTATAACAAGAAGTACGATAAGATTTGAATTTAAATCAGTGTTGTTTTTTTTGGCAATTTTTTTGTCATATTGCGGTAGGTGTTGAAAATGGCAATTTTATAAATTTGACTTTTTTAATTAGAATGAAATTAAATCTTTGGCGGGTTATTGTCTCTGCTAAATAGGTGTCATCTAGTGCGTTCGAATAGGCCCTTCGTTAGCGTTTTTAGCGAAAATAACGCTAAAAACCACAGACCATATAACCACTTGACTGTGTGTAGGTCAATTTCTTCTAAGAACACAAGTCACTACTGCGGGTCGGGGGGCTACGTACAAAAAAGGATTTTGATTGGCCGGCTCAAAATGTAGCTCTAATCATAGTACCTAAATAGTGTTGTGGTACAGCATTATGTAATCACCTTAATTGTCGATAAAGTTCACTACAAATTATCGTTTACCTTAACTGTACAAAGACCTGAAATATGTATGTAAGTATTAAGCAAATAAGATTATGTAAACAAAACTTCAATTAATAAAATTATATTAATAATTCATTCGAAGTTTCACGGTGAAACAGAACACATTAATCTGAGCATGTTTTTTTTTTGCGTTTTTTTTTGCGTTTGAATAGTAATCACTGTCTGTTTATTGTATTCTTATTGATTATTCAGTATGTAAGTACTTAATACCACCAAAAAATAATTATATATTTTTCACCATAGTAAAACAACATCGTTATAATTTTAAAATAGTTTTGATTGTACTAAGTATCCAAAGCCTTGACACAAAATGTGATTAAATACTGATTGTAAGCAAACAATCAGATTTAAATATTTATTTACTTTTTCGGCACTGTAATTATACAGTCATTAGGATACAAGGATACAACACCTCATTCTATACAATACTGGATTTGTACGACCGTAAAATTTGTCAATGTATGGACGACACCTACAAATTATATATGTTTTTGACCGACTCACACTTTTTACTTTTAGAAGCCGATTCCATGTTATTGTTAAAATAACTATAATGTGTATGTCTTAATCATATAAAAAAGATGCCAGCTGGGTAGAGAAGAAGTAGTAGAATTATCCAATTAGTCAAATTAATAGTTACTTACAGAGGCACACACAGAGTAGGTGCTAGGTATAGTGATTTTATTTAAAAAATATGAAGTAGATGTCAATACTACTTTTAATTTGTATCTTCAAATGAAACCACTCATATTATATTGATCGAACTTCACTTGAGAAGTTCGTTTGATCATATATTTTAAGACCATTATTAATTATGTTTCATATTACACTCGGGTTATTTCGCGTGTACATTATTATTAGATAAGATGTTACATAAATGTTACTACATAATTTATGATAACGTGAAAGTACATCTAAATATAAATAAAACATCGAATATTTATTTGTATTTTTATGCACTCTTAAAAATAATAAATGTATTGTATAGAATAATTATTTTCCTCACAGTCGATAATATACAATCGATAAATTGCCCGTTAATATGGGAGTACCGCACTAATTTACACGTGCCAGTGAATAAAAGAGACGGCGTTATCTACAACTGCAAAGAACAGTACGGGATGGCAAAAGACATCAACGCGTTCCCATATTTTTTTATTTTTGAGTCACAGTTTAATTACTTCATTTGTGTAATTTGTTTCTTCCAATAATTAATAAACTAAAATTATCTGTGAAATGTAATTCCATCCTTTGCATACCTTGATGTCTGCCTGTTTTTTCCGTACCACTTTACTGAACATAAGGCATAATTTGATTTGTTTTAATTATTTTTCATCCGCTTGTTCTCCACGCGAAGTCAAACTGGTACTGACGTGTTGGTTCGATACGTTAGCTTTTTATTGTCATAGTCTTGGCAGCTGAGGGGAAGCCGTATGAGCAGTCAAGTGGTTATATGGTCTGTGCTAAAAACGCTCACAAGGGGCGTTCGAATTGGGAATCTTTGGATGAAAATGTTGTTCATGTCTCTCTATAGCGTTCGGAAAGCTAAAAAAGAGGAATTTTGCCACCAAAAAGTGTAATTTTTGACCCACGTCCGGAGCATGATTGTTTGTGATCGTTTTTTGACAGCTATGTATTTGACAGCATAACTATGCGATTTTAGGTCTTCGAGCTTCAAGCGCTCGAATAGGGTGTGGGCAAAAGTGGCAAAAATAACAATTAACGTTTTCGAGCTTTACGAACGCTATAACAAAAGAGTCTTCAATGATAACGCCACCAATGCCCTCATAAGCTAAACGAACGCACATATAGAGCCCCTAAATTGGGTCTCATCTCTCTGTATGCATTGACCAGGACAATATTCGATTTCCAACTGTCTCCATTTTATCATATATTTAAAAAGAACTGATTATGTGTATATTATTTCTTTATTAAGACTTGTTTTCGTTTTCTGGCATGTGTGGTGAAAAATAATATATCCCCCACTGTAAGCCTTGAAACCGATTCCGGCGAATAAATAAAACAAGTTTTAAGAAATAAATAAGTACATCATACTTACTCGTAATTAATCATTTGAATAAGAGGCAAGTACATAATGTATTCAACGCGTTTAGTTAAATAGGTTAAGTATTAGTTATACCTAAGTAGAAGTGTATGTAATTCTACTGCTTATTATAGATGGTAGAGTTAATGGTTGAAACTGGTATCTTCCATTAAGAAACCAAACACAGCGCGTCCTGATTTTAGCTGCTTCCAGTAAACATTTGCATACAAGAGTGTTACCAGTATCTGCTTCGAGACAATGTCAGAATTAACAAAATTAACTAATGAGATTCTCACTAGTAATGCAATGAACGACTAACGTGTACTTGTAAGGGTAAATTGGTCACCAGCGTCACGGTAATAGATAGATAATATTACCTTGCCAGCCTCTTGTTGGTGAGGAATTTTGAAGTTTTATTTAATTTTTTCTTACGAATGTATGACGACGTACCTATTTTGTAAAACAGAAATGTAAATATTTACAGCTTTACAGCAGCAATATTGTTTTTATGAGATAGTTTGGCAACGAGCAAGCTGCTCGTAAGTGATAAGTGATAGCATCGCCCACGGCACATCCGCAATACCAGAGGTCTCGAGGATGCGTTGCCGACCTTTGAATGGGAAATCGGGCCTCCGGAACCTCCCACAAACCGACGAAACGCAATAGCAAGCTATATTACTTCACGTCGGTGCTATGTGGGAGTGTGGTACTTCCCCGGTCGTGCCGGCCCATTCGGCAATATTTATAATATTGATTTCAGTATTTTTTTTAAACTTGGGATTCATTTAAATTATTTTAATAATATATTCCTTTCAAGTTATTATGTATCTTCCATTTGAACAATTTACCTGGACCATTTTACTGATATTCGTAGTTACTATGATTGATTCTTTATATTTGTTATTATATTCTCTGATTATTTATTTTCATTTGTTCATGGTGTTTGGTTGACCAAGAAATATTATATGTTTACAAAACAAGTACAATTTGAAAAATTTTATACCAACTTCCATTCTATTCAGTTATTGGAGTGTAACTCAAAAACTACTGGTCCGAATTTGATGAAATTTAAATGGGAAGCACCATCTTTCAAACAAAAAAGAATTTTGAGAATCGGCTCACCCTATCGAAAGTTATGAGGTAACAAACATAAAAAAAAATACAATCGGTCAGTGGTCCGAGCAGGGAAACCGGCCGGCGTTGCGGGCAGGGCAAAAAGCGGCACTCACACACTGCAGTCACTGGCCGTGACGTGACCGTTGTCCGCCACCCGCTGCCCGCCTACCTGCTCGTACGCGTCCTTCCGTTCATTCCGCGTGCCCATCACGCTCAGATTGCATATCTATACAAAATATATAGAAACCGACAATATTGTTCATACATAATATGGGATGCGTTCAATTTTACCTGACCGTAGACCGCAGGTCACATCCAGTGTGGCAAAGCCTTAAGCCAATCGTGCCTCAGCGTTCGGCTTGTCTTATGTCGTTCTCATCACGTAAAATTAGCGTCCGTAAACCTACTTTACAGACAACCATTTTTTGAATAAAATGTCTTCCAATATTTGCACCCGCCATACATCAAGTAGTTTACACATGTAGCTGCTAATGTATCACAGAATTGCTTATAAATATAATATATCTCATATCCACTCAAGATGGAATTTGCTTAATATTACACTTAACGCCCCGTTTAACATATTAATCTGTTCGTAACCATAAACACAATGGCTCACGGCGGCTTACGGATGATTGACGGCGCTAATAGCGAACTCGATGACGTAGCGAACATGTACACGACACGCAGCTACATCGAATGTGATGACATACGAGTATGTCTACACGTAGTTGATTACCTGCAATTAAACGCAAGTGGACCATCATTCCATTACATATGCTAATACGTCGTTTACTGAACAAATAAAGTTATGTACGCCTTAATTAATTCCATGATTAAGTGGGACTTAGTGGTGGGCTCAGAACCATAATGAGGGGTTAGTTTTAATCGTTAACCACACCTTACCATTTTGGATTTTGATTAAATATTTTATATGTTCGCTTCACCTTCTAATAGAATATACGTGCCTCTCTACATACAGCTATATCCACTGCTATAATACATAGCATAATAAGCATGTAAATATCTTCTGCATCTGATTGTGCATTTCAGTCAAGGAGTCTCATTATTTCACAAAAATGTACAAATATGTATCGTCCATTGACATCCTGACGTCAGTCCAATTTAATATGAGTAGCTACGCGACTGTGGATCAAAATATGATCTTTAATTTCAACATGGTGTACTCGTAACTTGTATAACTCTTAGTGCAGAAGGTATGTTTAGGTACCTATGTTTCCAATTAGATCCCATTATATAGGTTACTATTTTAATTAAATGTCACCTACATTCAATTCTCTATCATAAAATAAGTTCTTCAATATGCAAACACTGACTGGCTGCAGTACCCCTTACAACACCTACAAGTTTGAGTGCTCCATTCATGACAAACTCGCAACTAACAGAGCTTAAACATTATAACACATTGAAATTTCTGGCGGCGCATAATATTTCGATAACGTATGAGCATAATGGTGTACCCCTATAATTCGACAGAAGGACGACTATCGGAAACAGCTGGCTATAATTTAATTTACCTCTCAGCCCGAACCGGGCCATTGTCTTTACGTGTATGGCGAACCTTTACTTAACAATAGAACAATGCTACTGTATCGCTATGGTTAGGTACTGGGTATTTCACAAATTGTGTTTTAATGAGAAAGTTTTGGAAAAGAAAATTGGGTTTTGGCTCTCAATTGCTTGTAGATTCCTTGAGTTTAACCAATAAGCTCTAGCAGGTTCTACGGCGTAGACCTGCTTGACTACGCCGTAGTTCGTAGCAAAGACGGTAGTAGAGCCCTACACCGTAATTAACTTGTAGCCCTATGATGTAAGTACCCATAATGTTTGATGTTTAAGCCCAAATTCGACTCGGCTAGGATAAGATTAATATTTAGGCTTGCATTTGTTTGAATAATATCTGATTTTGATGTTTATGTATTTGTTTTCAAAATTAATCTCGTGTGATCAAATTCAGCCTAACTTATAATCATCAAAAATATTTTGTTACATGAATAGGTTGATGATTAGTCCAATTTACCGTGTTCGGTTAGTAATTGCGTTAATTGTAATGGACAGGGGTTTCACTCCGCCAAAATGACTTCTCGTCAGATCGTTCAGTAAAGGCACAAATACTGAAGTGTTCCTCACGAAGCGACCGGTGTTCAATTATTATATGTCTGTCTGGTATGCACAACTTGTAATTATGCATATATATTAACGAGTAATTAGTATTGACTCGTTTATTCTTTTCAAATATAACCAGCAAGATCTATTGCTTTATTCCATAGTTGTCATAAATTTGTGACGGCAGCTGTTTCGATCCGTGGTGCAGATACGTTATGTACTACAAAACATTCTGATATCGATATAATATTAAAAAAAATATATATGGAACAACATCTACACACGGGCTGCAGGTAGCAAACTAGGCAGACACTGTATAATATATTAACCTGATGACTGGATACGTACTTATATATATACGAGTACGTTGAATATTAACTTTGCAAGCCGAATCACTCACGTCCATGGGAGGGTATCTTTTAGTGAATTCTCGTACGAGGTATCCGGGTGATCCCAATCATTTGGCATTTTGGGTGCTATAGGACACTTTTGCACGCTTTCATCTAAATCGGTAAAACTGTAATGTCGAATATTCCTCTTTCAATTTAAAGTGTCAACTACTATAAAAAGGTTGAAGGACACCGTAGCTGGTAAATTTGTGTGAGAATAGAACATTCCTGGATATCGCGTACTTGGTAGTAGGCCTTTTGTGCAAGAGGCCGTCCAGGTTGATACCACCGCAGTGCTAAAATACTACCGCGAAGCTTGTGCGAGCCTTACTGTATTCGGGTGTAAAGGTCACTATATCAATTGAAATTACTGAACGAATGAGACTCAAAAACCTCTCAGGATGACGAGCGCTTTGTGTGGCACTGCAACTGTCATGGGCAAGCGTAATGCTTACCATTAGGCACACCACTGGCCCGTCTCCCGTCTCATCCCTTAACTGTATACAAAATCAAAAAAAAGAAGCAAGAAAAATACTTTATGAAAAAAATTTCGAATTTCAAGCCCTGATTTAAACTTATGTTAAATATTCTAGTATGAGTTTTTTATAATTTTAGGAAACGGTACAAGCACGAGGCCGACCTGGTGTTAATCGATAACCACTACTATAGATACATTTCATCACAAGCGACGTACTGCGCTGAATCCGTAACCCTGAGACATTACGTTGTTAAGTCTCATGTGCCTGTAACTTCACCGGCACTCTGTTCAAACCTGAACACAGTAATGCGAACATTTTTCATTAGTGGCAGAAATAGCTAAGCTGATAGTACATTAGTAAAAAAACTTGTAAAAAGAAATCAGTTTTGTTAAGTCTGGAGACTTGAATGGAATGCCTGTTGACAAACATCTTATGCTCCTTATTTTAGCAGAAACATTGTAGCATATTTTGTATGATTCCAGTTGCGGGTCACGTTTGAAATTCATGAACCCGATTACGAGGCAGCCGTAGTAACAATAATCTAATCTATGGTAACCTCAGTTTAAGGATTCTGGATTCATTTCTCAATAGTCTAAATCCCACGTGAATGGTGGATCGAATGGCCTGGTTGAGAGAATCACAGACTCGGCTACACCTAAAAAACTTAGTAGCACACTTTTAAAATTGCCATTTCTTCTAAACTATAGAAGTAAAAAACGTTTTATGGCATTTTCTACCGACTTTCAAAAAGGAGGAGGCACTCAATTCGACTATTTTGACATCATTTTTGTTTGAAAGCTGGTGCTTTTCGTGAGGTCCCATTTAAATTTCATCAAATTTGGTACAGTAGTTTTTGAGTTAGACTCCAATAACTGAATAGAATGGAAGTCGGTATAAAATTTTTCAAATTGTAATAGTTTATTTAAATAAAGATAAAAACGATTTTTTTAAATAGCAATTTTTAACTTACTGGCACAAAACTCAAACAACCGTAAGTAAAATTAACCGAAACTTCATTTGCGCAAAACAAATTTATATTGTCGTTTGAGTATTGCTTTTTTGTCTGAATTTTTTTTAAAACCTTACGAAAGTATAGTTTACTATAGCTTTGAGAAAATTCATAAAATTTTCTATAAGACTTTTTTTTATTTCAATGCTATATAGTTTACGAAAAAAACAATTTGTAATTGCAAATAAAAATATGGTACTAAAGTTTATTATGAAAAATTACTAATACTTTGGCAATGTTAGTAATAAAATATTCTTATACATCTCTTATTTTCGTTTTATTAATTATTGTTGATATATATATATATATATATATATTTTCCAAGATTAAGGTATTTTTCTTCCCAATAAACTCGTTATCACTTTCACATAACGATATCATTATTCGGAAACAACGTAACGGCAACATCAAAAAAAATATATTTTTTCATAAACAAATCATTATCAACATATATATATATATATATATATATATATATATATATATATATATGTATACATACATACTTGTATGTATTTATGTATGTATGTATACATACATCTAAGACCAAAGTGGTGACTGACCGAGTGACAGACAAGACACAGACTAAACCGCTGGTCGTAGAGCCTTGAAATTTGGAGTGTGCATTTCATTCCAAAAATAATGTAGGTACACGTAATACTTCAAACGAAACGGAACAAAACACTTCAAAGCCTAGATTACTCCCCGAATAATTTTTCTCCGAAAATAAGACCAGAGTTACTGTTAATCCCATAAGTTTTCGTGCATACTGGAGCACTTCTCCTTTAGCAAAAATTACGAGAACTCGATGATTTTTCCGCACCATTTAGCGTCGCCGATGTCAAGCATTTGGCTTCACTCCTTTTCTTGTCTAGCCAGTTTATCTAGACCTGCTGCTCTTAAAGCTTCATGTCTCTACATTTGAAATTGCTAGAAAAATAAGGTAGAGGTAGGTCTGTTTGTGATGGTTGGTAAATATTTTAAATCAGGGTGGCGAAGCACAGATGCCGTATTGTGTGTACGAGTTCGTTTTGAATAATGACATAGTCAGATGTGAGATATATCTACTCTATTTATGAATGTTACGTCTCTGTTTTGTTTTATGTTTTGTCGTATTTCTGTTCGTATCAAAGTTTGGGCAGTAAGTAAAATACGAGTTTAATACGACTTTTTGATGTTTATGGACAGTTTGAAACAATACTATCGTCAAAAACCTTTTCTTAAATTGTTTATACGTCTTTGATTTTCTCTTTGAAATGTGGTTACATCCTAATTAAATAACTCCCTCTACCTTGTTCAATAATTATTACTAATTAATTTACTCTTTTTTTAGGTAGGTACTATAAGATTATGATTATTGGTGATAAGTAAAAGTCTTGGAATCGCTTGTACTGAAGGTTTGTCTAGTCCTCCGTAAAAGCTGTTTAAACCACACGTCGCATTTCCCGGAATCGTAATATGTTTTCTGAAAAACTATTTTACGTGTTATTCGCTAATAATATAGCGACGATGGCGAGTCTACGGGTTTAAAGATGAGCTAACTGGCCGGATAGTGGCTTGACTCACTCGGTCTATTAGATATGAAGCCACAGAAATAAAAAAAATCACTCCTTTAGGTGAAAAATTCACCCTTAGTGGATGTTTTAAAATGCAATATGGCGACTGGCGAGTCTACGGGTTTAAAGATGAACTAACTGGCCTGCTAGTGGTTTGACTCGCTCGGTCTATTAGATATGAAGCCACAGAAATAAAAAAAAAACAATCCTTTAGGTGAAAAATTCACCCTTAGTGGATGTTTACATCATAAAATGCATCAACTGCAAAAATATCATAGCCCCAGCGCCTGAGAGTCTGCGTTGATGAGTCAGCTAGTCACTCAGGACAATTAAGTAATATATTATACATACGAGTATAACGTATGTATGCACAAGAGACTAGCAACATATCTATTCTTAGAGAACTAGTTAAGTCTAGATTGTATAAATACTGTTGGACATCACATGGAAGGGTATTTGTTAGAAAAACCGATAACACTTCTGCTATTCTCATAAAGAATGAAGCTCAAATTGAAAACTTGAAGACTGTAGTATATTCCCACACTTAAATAGTCTTAGATCTTTCAAGTCTTGTCCAACGGTTCTAACATTTAACTGAAACTAATAACAAATTCTAAACTATAGATTTAATCTTTCCCAATAAATTTGACCACTATCTTAACACGAACTAAGGTAATTATTATAGTAGTAGGGCTACAATGCATACCATTAATACAATAAGCGCCGATATTGACAAAATTAATGTCTCTGAAAGTTATTTCCTTTCTCCAGAAGACTGTAAAATTAAATTGCAAAATCTGGAAAAAATTAAAATAAATTCCTTAAAGATTCTATCTGTAAATATACGAAGCGTCTATATGAACTTTAACGCACTTACACTCCTACTTGCTAGATTGAATATTAGTATAGACATAATTATTCTAAGCGAATGTTGGTTGTCCCCATACAAAGAAATACCTCAACTAAGTGACTACAATGTTTACTCAACAAAACGCTTATACAACCAAAATGATGGATTAATAATTTATGCCAAGACTAACCTGGTGCATCTTATTAAGGAGATATATCTAGAAGAGGCTAACTGTCTTGCGATGGAAATAGGAACTGAGATCATTATAATAGGTATATATAGACCACCATGTTTTCGTAAAACTGAACTATTCCTGACGTCCCTTTCTGATCATCTTAGTCATTACAATCACTTCAAAAATATAATTGTTACTGGAGATATTAATATAGACATCAAACCAAACAATTCTGACAAATCAAGTGATAATTACCTTAATCTTCTAGCGGAGTGTGGATTACTACCGGCCCACACACTACCAACCAGATTTCAAAACTGCCTCGACCACGTAATTTTAAAATCTGCATTAATGGCCCAAACAGTTGTTATAGAAACCGATTTAACTGATCATTTCCCCATTTTACTTAACCTTACTAATTCTCGTCACTTAGAAAAACGACAACAATATAAGACAATAACTAATTATTCCGAAGCTATACAATTTCTTGAAAAAACTGATTTTGATGAAATTTACAGAATCACTAACCCTGAAATCGCAATTAATTTACTAATAGACAAGATAACCAAATCAATCATAAGTAACACAAAAACAGTAAAATTAAAAAGAAATCGACCTCTTAAACCCTGGATGACAACAGGTCTATTGCGTTGCCTAAGGCACAGAGATAAACTTCACAAAAAATCTAAGGCAAACCATGATGATCATTTACTAGCTTTCACTTATCGAAGATACCGGAACTATTGCACAATACTTATAAGAAAAACCAAGATGATATATGATAAAAACTGTCTAGAAGAATGTTCAAATGATACAAAAAAACCATGGGATACTATCAAAGAAATAACAAACACGAAAAAAATTAGAACCCAACCAATGGAACTCCTTAACAACAGTCCAAATAAACAGGCTACTATAAATGATGTCAATAACTTTTTTGTTAATGTTGGTAAGAATCTTGCTGAAAAAATAAACATAGATGTTGATGAAAGCATTCTGACCTCATCCATCCCCGTACAGACACATTCTCGCTCTTTCGTCCTGTTGGAAACTGACGAAACTGAAGTATTACGAGTGATTAACAACCTAAAAACAAATTCTGCAATAGGACATGACCAAATTTCTACAACTTTCGTCAAAATGTCAAAACATCTCATCACACCTCTATTAACACACATCTTTAACTTGTGTTTTAAACACGGCATATTTCCTAAGTGCTTCAAAATATCAATTATTCACCCAATCCACAAGGACGGGGCAAAAGAAGCGGTTAACAACTACAGGCCAATTTAGATTTTGCCCGTTCTTTCCAAAATAATGGAGAAACTAATGAATCACCGTCTTGTGATATACTTGCAAAATGAAAATCTCCTTGGAACATCACAATTTGGTTTCAGAGCTGGTATGTCCACGGAAGATGCTATATGCTCGTTAACACAATTTATCACGGAATGTCTTGACAATAAACGTAAATGCATTGGCATCTTCCTGGACCTCGCTAAAGCATTTGATACCGTTTCTATTCCTATACTAACAAGTAAATTGGAAAAAATTGGTATCAGAGACACACCACTTAAATTATTCTCTTCCTACTTGCAAGAGCGGGTTCAACTAGTAAAAATTGGAGCCTTAAATTCAGAAGAAATGACGATCACACACGGTATACCACAGGGCAGCGTGCTCCGTCCCAGTCTCTTCTTGATTTATGTTAACGAGCTTAGTTTACATACACCGGAAAATGGACGCATTATAAGTTTCGCAGATGATACGGCTCTATTATTTAAGGGAGAGACTTGGGAAGAGGTTCAAACCAATGCTGAAAAAGGCCTATTTCACGTTATGATGTGGCTACGAAAAAATCAACTATCGCTTAATCTAAAAAAGACAAAATACGTTACGTTCTCTATAAAAAATGACATCCATTCCAACAAAGTTCTTTTACGCGCCCATAGCTGCAAACTTAATACACTAGACTGCACGTGCACAGTTTTAGACAAAGTAAACACTGTAAAATACCTCGGAGTTACATTAGATAAACATCTTACTTGGGCTGCACACGTAGATATACTTTCTGCTCGTACACGACAACTAATCTTTACTTTCAAGAAACTGCGGCATGTTGCGTCTATCACTTTAATGAGAACGGTTTACCTTTCTTTAGCCCAATCCGTGTTAAATTATTGTATTTTGATTTGGGGAACCACATGCAAGACAACCCTCATTAAAGTTGAGCGAGCCCAAAGATCATTGCTTAAAGTAATCAATTTCAAACCGTTTATGTACCCAACGCAACAATTATACAATGATTGCAAAGTTCTATCCGTACGTCAATTATTTTTGTGGAAACTAATAATATATCAACACTCCAAGACTCCTCTCAGTTCAACTTATGAAACTAATAATAGAAGAAGAAAGGACATAGTTTGTCCAACACCAAAGATAAATACAATGTTTGCTAGACGCCATCCCCACTATCTTGGACCATTTATTTATAACAAAATAAATAAAACCCTACAAATTCATAGACTAAACAGATATAAAATAAATAAAATAATAAAAAATTGGCTTTTGGATCAGTCTTATGATTCAACAGAATCGCTTCTTTTAAATATAAAGTAAACATACGTCCATAATTAGACTAATAAGATAAGTACATTTGCTAATAATATATATACATATCAAGTACATTCTTGTAAAAATAACCTCTCATTGATATTTCCGTTTCAACGCAAATATTTATTTCCTCAACACTACATAGGTACTTACGACGTCCCTTAACACAAAAAAAAAATAAAAAAAAAAAATAGGTAATAATATTATGTAGTTCCCGTTATTATAAACTTCTCCATCATACTCTTGTTTACAAAATAAAAAAAACATGTGAATGAAGTCCACCTCCTAAACTATACTCCACCGCTACGCACACAAATAAAATAACCAGTCCTTGCGGCACGGACGCACGCACGGGCAGGCGATACATGTGTGCCAGCGCTACGCACACCAACAACACTCACACATACGCTAGATGCGCCGCATCCTATCGTACCTACGTCAGTTATTACGATTCTTTGTATTCCACCTACAAGTCGTGCGCCCAAACTAGGTACAACACTTGTGCGAGCATACCCTATTGTAGTATTTATTAAAAAATATTTTATTTGTATATTGTTAATGTAAAGTTTAAACCTAAGTATTATTTATTTCATATATCATACCTTTTGTTCTGCAATCTGAGTATAATACTACTTAATATTTTAAGTAGTGCACTACTGGATATTAATGCACCAGGCATTACTTCTTATTGTTACTTCTTACATTATACGGAAATGTAAAGATATGGTGACGTTATGTAGGGACTATTTAATGTACTTCGAGTAATTACTAAGATTAATTAGGAATTATCAATATCCAAAACATAAGAAGGGAAGTGTTGGTGCACCATAACACAGGTTATGCCTAGCTTGGTTTCCAACATGCCCTCAATGTTACTTATTGACCACTATTACTGATTAAATTGTCACTACACAACAGTAAGCTAATGTCTAAACTAATGTAAATATGTATCAAGTACTTCTATTAGCTGTGTGTAAATTATCACTAAATATAATATTTCTATATTGTCAATTGTAAACATGTAACAGATGTTTTATATGAATAAATAAATATAAATAAATATTCTTAAATTTTCTCAGCCATCATCTTTCCTCTTAAAAAGTGATACTCTGTTTTAGCCAGGTGGGTTCTGGGAGGTTTTGGGACCCCAAACATTAGATATAAATTCACATAGAAGCGGATAGAGTCAATCTCTTTGACGCTATAGAAATAATTGCAAATATGTATCTAGTTTAGCACGTTAAAGTTTATGATTAGCTTATTAAGTTTTCGAAAGTGTTCTGTACTGTTTCCACAAAATTGTTAATAGTGGGACCGAAAGTCAGACTCTGTACTTTTTTAGGCAAAAACACTTTTTAAAGACGTATATATATATATAAAACACAAGGTCGTGTTAGTTACACCATTTATAAATCAAGAACGGCTATGTTTATGACTTTTGTGTTTTTAAATTTGTCATATCTCGGAGAAGGACATAGGATACTTTTCATCATCATCACCATCAATCACATCCGGGTGAAACCGCGAGGCGCAGCTAGCTGTTTTAATTTTATGATTTTTGTATTTCGCTTTGTCATATCTCGGGGAAGGACGTAGGATACCTTTCACCATCACCACGCAGGTGAATGCGCGGGGCACAGCTAGTTAGTAAAATAAATCAAAACTGAATTGAAACTGAAAATCCTGACGCTTCGCCGGCCAGTACCGCTACATATTCGCTTTGCTCTCATTGCATACGTTTTGTAGCACCTGTAAAGTTTGCATTTAAAGCGCGGTTTCCAAAAAAAACAAACGACAAAGTCAAACACAGAAACATTGCTATGCGTACACCAACATGCATAATACAAACAAGTTCATGATATCAAAAACAAAAAGTTTATTTTTAATAATTAACTACAGACACCGTGGTCTTTTTTCTTTTTTATACCCTTTTATGACTTTTACTTTTCATATTATTTTATTTGACACTAGCTTTTGCCCACGACTTCGTCCGTTCAGGGTATTTTCTTCTAGATATGAAATATTATTGTAACAATGTATGGGTATGTTCGTGACTATTGCCCGCTACTACATGTGATATATGACTAAATATCAAATCAATCCCAGCCAATTACAGAGTTTGTCCATGTGACTTAATAGTCATAGCGAAACAAACCTTAATTGGGACTTTTTTATTTGGACCATTCTTAATTCAAATGGAAGGTAGAAATGTTTTTACCCATTTTTACCCCCTTAGGGTTTGAATTTCGAAATTCGACCCACCAAGACAAAACTACGCTCCAAATTTTAAGTCTCAACGACTAGCGGTTTAGGGCCTAAACTAGAAGGGGCTGGTTTTCTCTATGGCGTAAACTTTAGGCTTTACCATAAAGAAAACTAGACCCTGGGCTGTACGCCGTCTGTCAGTCATTCTGGACTTTGATTCTTATATTATTAATGATCCTACTAATTAAGAACGTTTCACGATTTTGCGTGTCATCTGTGCAGGTACCATGCATATTTTCTCTGTATCGTTATAATTTTAGAATTGCCGAAATATCTACTTCGTTTTTTATTTTAATGAAATAGTCATGGATATTTCTGGAAAAAGATAAGACCTAAATTGATATAAGCAAAAATGACAAGCAAAAATGACAAGTAAAAATGCACTAAAAGTCAGAATATGTCTCTTCAAATGATAATTCCTTGAAGTGATTATACGGAGTAACAAAACTAGTTGTTCATAAGAAAATATAACACACGTTAGTTCCATCAACAAGTTCATTCAAAATTCGGAAAATAATACGTTTGGAAGCTGTAGGTAAAGTTATCGACAGATACTTAGTAAGACTCCGTAGCGCCGTACGGAACTCTAAAATACACTACAGTAAAGAAAAAAGTAAAAAATAGGAACCGGTTACAACACTAAAAAGTGTGAAGTAATTTGTTAAAGTCGCTACCATGACAATTCAAAAGTAGCTATTATCACAATATTGTGCATGGTACCGACATAGGCAAGTTATTTCACACTTTTTAGTGTTGAAGTCGGTACCGATTTCGTAAGATACATTGTAGGATATATTATACATTGTTCACGCCTACGACTTTCTAATGGCAATATTGTCCAAACGTGCTTATACTAATGGGTGTCGCGCAGTAACATTCTCCGAACTACCTACCTGTTATGTTTTTTATTCACTACCATCTTGCTTGTAACACATATCGTGACCATTAACGAAAAAATGTATTTTATTAGATTATTAAAGCCAGCATACAAGAAATTGGGTTTATTTATTTAAAATAAGCCACATTATGTACACTAAGATACATACATAAACAAATAGAACAGCAACAGGTAGCGTACAAATAGAAGATAAATATCAGCATCTATCTATTTATTAGAAATGAACCCCTATTTCTCCTGGTCACGCTATAACTTGAAAACGCCTTTAAGGATTTCATTCATCTTTTTTTTAGATGTTTATACTTTGTATGAGGTTCTTACATTTACAAAAAAACTAAGAAAATATTGGGGCTATACCGAGGCCTAAGGCCAAGTATACTACTAGAAAGAAGTCGCGGGCAGTCGCTAGTATATATAAAAAATAACCCCTATTTTTTCTGGTCACGCTATAATTTGAGAACGGATAGAACAATGTCGCAATTTTTTTTATCGTATTAATTATTGCCAGGAGAACGTTTTCATAAAAGAAAAACCAAGAAAGATGGGAGATTATGGCGAAGCCGCAGTCCGAGCCTACTACGAGAAGGAAGTAGCGGGCAGTCACTAGTACTAATATATTAATAGCGATAGTTTTGAATGTATTTGTATGTTTGTTACTTCTTCATTCTACGGCTGGAACAATATTAAAAGTGAAAAATGGAGTGGACGTAGATGAGGCGGTGTATCAACACATACGTTACTTTTCAACGTCAACATCATCATCGCCCATCACGACGCGGGTGTAACCACGGGCTAATATATAAGTTACTTATTAAATAAACTAGCTGACCCGGCAGCGGCTTCGCTCGCGTGGCCTCTCGGGATTCGGTTAATTACAGTTTCTTAATTCAAAAGTATCATATATGTTCACCAGCGATATAAGCTACCACCTTACAAAATTTCATTTAAATCGGTCCAGTTATGTCGGAGATTAGTCCGTACAAACAGAGAAATACTGAAACGAAAAAAAAATTTTCGTTTCCACTCCTTATATCCCCCTGACTCGGTATTTAACATTTTTTTTCATTGTACAGAAATTCGACCTCAACAGTTTTATTATATACGTCTGTTTCTAGAAGGCATCGTGTAAAGCAAAATCCCTAAAAACTAATATCGTTACGAACGAATAATCCTACCTAATAGTACCTTTTATAAAATATTCTACGGTCACTACGTACACTATCAAATATACTACAATTATAAATTAAATTCTATACCTACTACTTATAAAAATAAACCTAAATAACTCTACCTTAAACTGTACTTAGTAAAAACTAAAAGGAATAAAAAGGTAGCACTGAAAAGCACGGTTTAGAATTGCAAGTAGCAGTTAAAACATACAATTTATAGAATGTTAACAAGAACGAACACTCGCCGCTCGACACGTCAAACAAATCAAAGTTCAAACTACTAGAAAAGTACATTACATTGCATACTACTAGAAAAGTAGTAAGAAGTATTTACTATAAATAATTATTTTATCCAAGTGAATGAAGATTTAAAAATTGATTAAAATCTTATCCAATTTGGCATTATATAAATCTCAATTCTTGGCCCGCAAGAGATAAAATACATTCCTGACATCTAATCACCCGAATTATTTATTATATCCCGCAGTATTTCGTTTACGTCTTGCTGGATAATAGTTTACAAGGCAGAAATAAAGTCATTGGACACTGCTGCAACTGTCTTGTGCCCACAAGATGCGAATCTTTGGTTTCTGTACCCATCTGCCCATGTCATGTGGATTATTTGGTAGGTGGATTGGGCTCGCAAACAAAAAAACCTTATCCGACCACCAGCCGAATTTTTCGATAATGTAATTAGGCTGGATTTAGACTATGATAATTAATTTTGAACTGGATGTAATTAAATCAAGCACTTATAGGTATTCTAATCGATTCCAAAAATGAAGGTATTTGTTTTATTGTGATTTCCCCCGAGGAGGTAGCGGCGCGCCATATGTACTGCGCGCTGCAAGGGAGAGGGGTCCGGTAACGACAGCCACATCGGGCTCGCGGCCGTGTGCGAAAGTGTACCCGCGTTCCTGCCATAGGCGGCAGTGATGGACACCGCAGTGTTTTAGTGGGTATGCTAGACTCCCACATAACCACCGTGCTCCCCCCGGGGCCGGTGGTATCTATAAAATATTTCACTACGACAAAAAAAGGTTGTGAAGTACTCCGAAAAATTGCTAGTTAATACTAAGCATGTTCTGAGCGTATCTCATTAAAACGCTGTGAATGGCGACGTTATAAAGTTTTATAAATACGTGTCGGTTTTTGTAGTACGTAAATATTTGAACCTTATACCAGCAGGAGTCGCACGAGTTAATTTTACGGGTGTTACTTTTGAAAAGGCACGTGGTTTAATTAAAGTTACTTTGATATTTTGTTCGTTTCTTTGAAATATATATAATGAAAATAATATCACTTGAGTAATCTTGGTTTAAAATCTCAATTTAAATTAGATTTTCTCTAGAAATTCGATTTTGGTGCTTGCTTTACTTGTTTGATTATAGATCAAATTTCACTATATTTCATAAATCACCATAATTTATTAAAGCGGAAAAGTGTTTTGTGTTTTTGACGTTAGTTTCATTCATAAACTTTTGTTCTAAGCGTCAACAAGACGACTTACCGATGATATTACCGATTTGTGCTTATTACACGTGCCGATTTGTGCTTATTGCTGTTCGTATTAATTTAAAGGTGTTGGGTTTCTCTATTAAATACAAGATCATAGACACTCAAAGTTCGCTTATTCTTAACAGACAATAATCCCTAAGTTATAATTAATCCCTAAATTATAATGTATGCATCAATTTGAGTCATTCGAAGCTTCAATACAAGATCAGTTAGTAGTTCAGGTTGATTTTTCTATGAAATGATAAGTATATTCTTGCATTTAATACAGACGAAGACACACCGTCTAAACAAGTTCTGGGATTCCGTTGGTGAGAGATCGTTGGTGGTATTGCCACACCGTAACACAACCAAATGGGCCGGCATGACCGGGGAAGTACCACACTCCCACATAATACCGACGTACAGTAATATCGCTTGCTACTGCGTTTCGTCGGTCAGTGGGAGGTTCCGGCGGCCCGAACCCCCTTCCCCTCTCCACCTCTCTTCCTCTCCCTCTCCCCTCCTCTCCCTCTCGTCTCCTATCCCTAGAAAGTTTCACGTCTGCTCATGTAACTGAAAGATCTGGCATGGCCCGCATGATTAAGTCAATTGTGTTAGCTATAGTCGATTTCCGCGGTCGACCATGGTAGGCACACACGCTGTACGTAACTAAAAGGTCGCCAAATCCATAAGTAACAGCTTTTACTTCCAACCTCTAGGTCTATAACTTGTCAAACAGTAATTTATGAATTGATATCAATATCGAAAGAACAAATTGTTGTTCTTTCACACACACACAGCACAAAAGCTGTTCTATATTATCATAGGTCAAAGGAGGATCATTCGGTTAGTGTATGCCATGAGAGGTTATAATTACTTTCAGCAAAAGAGGCTATAGCAAGACAGGTGCCACATTCGCAATGAACACAATGAGGAATAACTATCTAGTTAAATAAGAAAGAAGTAGGTCATCCTAACCCGTAGACCATTACAATACGTTACGTTGTGGTCGCTCCACACTTCCCAGGCGCAACGCACTTGGCGCATCGCGATGCGCTACGAACCCTGCGCTCCACATTTGCTATGTTTATGGAGTATAGTCATAGTAACGTTCGCGCGCTGGATGGTATTGGACAACAAAGTATCAGTAATCCACACTAACATTATAAATTCTAAAATAACTGTTTGTCAGCTATTGCTTTCTCACAACTACGCGGTATATTCAACTTTACTAATATCGGTAAATCAATTACACTTTTATAAAAATACTAAAACCACAGAATAAGATACAATGTTAGTTGGTATGCAATTTTGTTAAGTGTTTTTCTTTTGATCATACAGGAGGGCATAGAGAACTAATCATCTTCATCATATTTTTATCATTACCTACGCGTGTGAAAACGCAGGGTACAGCTATCTAATATGTGTCCGTAACAACCATCCACAACGCTGCGACTGATGGTCGGGCCACAACAACGTTCAACGTCAATGCCCATTATCGCTATAAACACGTGGTAATTATTTAGATAATTATCGCGATAACTCGTGACTATACATAGGCGCTACGCAGACGCAGGCAAGGCGGGGCCAAGTCTTTTTGACCGCGAAGCAATAAAGACCGCGTCTGCCCGTCGATGCCCTCGCCGCGAACACAAAGCACACGACGAACGGAGGCAGTTAGTTTATGGCGTTCGTTCTAGTGAAGAGCACGTCAGTGGAAATGTACAAAAAAAAAGAGACGCATTCATAATAGAGAATACTGGGTACACCCAATGAACTCACAAAGGTTGATCAAAGGTCTGTGTCACATAAAACATGCAGGCTTATAATTGTATCCTCTCAAACTTATTTTGTCATCGATGACAACTCATCCCATACTGCAGGCGTATAAATTATTTAGCGAATTTGGTACCTTAATTTCTTTTTATTTACTCGTGATATATATTGGCGATCTTTTCTGCACTTCAGCAATTAAATTATCAACGTCAATCACGTCCATCACTAGTACGCACGTGCCGCGGACTGACCTAGCCGCCCGCGCCGCCGTCTGCGTTACTGCATACAAACTGGTTTGTGTTATCCATGGCTGGCAGCCACAGATATGCCGCGCCGTCAGTTCCCGGCGGGCACTGGCGGAACGGTCTTTTTAACCTCTGGTATTTTTTTTTCATTGGTAGGATACCCTTTGTACTATCGGTGAAATTGCCCGGCCTGGACCGCCCCGTCGTAGTCTGCAAAGCGCTTTACGGATCATCGCGATAATCAATTGCGTTTCTCAATGTGCCCCAACCATGAGAACTACCTACTTATACTTAAAACGAGCCCAACACGCTGGGTTATTATGTGTATCATACTATACAAGTACAATTTGAAAAATTTGAAACCGACTTCGATTATATGCAGTTCTTGGAGTGTAACTCAATAACTACTGGACCGAATTTTAAGAAATTTAACTGGGACCACACGGAAAGCACCAGCATTGAAACAAGAATTATGAGAATCGGTTTAAACAGTCGAAAGTACTGAGGTAACAAATATACAAAAAATACAGTCGAATTGAGTACCTCCTCCTTTTTTTAATGTCGGTAGAACACGTTCAATGAAACCTAAAAATGACTGCCTTATGTCACTTTTGTCAGTACCAGTGAGCAACTTACTAGCATATACCTAAACAATTTATAAATGTAATTTTTTTTTTTCATTTTCAATCATCACTCGATTCCTACTTAGATACGTGATTGTACTTCAGACCTAGCTTTTAGCCGGTTGCTAATAGCTTGCTAATGATATGCTAATATCGCGGAGGCATCCCGGAACGCGGCAAATGAATTAATTTCGCTCTAGTTGGAAGGTGAATTAATTTCCGCCATATTTTGCGCCGATATCACCCTCTTACATTGTGTGAAGTAAACAACGTACGGCTGTGATGAACCTCTGCCGCAGACCTCCTTGGCATTTGCTAATTTCTCCGTTTGCTTGATGTTTGGATATGATGTTGATGAGTTGGTTATTCAAAGGAAGCTTCGAGCATGACTATCTTGGCCTTGCCTTTATAACCATATTTGTGATCCGTCCCGCCAGGTTTATCATGATAACGATAATAACTATGCGATTTTATTATGAAAACTAACGTGGTTTGTACACATACACATTTTAATATGAAAAACGGGATTCACTCACGTAAAAAAGTCAGATCTTTCCGACTATAGTTTCAACCACATCCGGTGGTCTTTATCAAGGAGAGTGCAGAACGCTCGCGGTTGCGTCTCGCCTCGCACCGCGCACAAGTATAGTAACCGACTTCAAAAAAGGATAGATAGATAGATATATATATATAGATATAAACTCTTTATTGCAACACCGTATCATAAAATACAACAAATGAAAAACTTAAAATTAAGTGTCACTATGGACGGTCTTATTGCTCAGAGCGATCTATTCCAGACAACTAAGGAGGCGGTTCTATGTTCGTGTGTATGTATTTTTTTATGTGTATGTAATCAATTTCTCCCCCATTTGTGGACCGATTCTTAAAATTATTTTTTCGTTTGGTAGAGTATACTTATGAGGTGGTCCCATTTAAAGTTAATTATAGATAAATTGTTGTATAAAAATATATTGTCGCCTATCTTGATGATATCATCATTGACGGTGAATGACAATCGATTCCGTAAGTAGCAAAGGTCACTAAAAAGGATGAACACTTTTTTTTACCAAAAAATGGTAAGCCGACTTCAATACCACAGAGTGTGAAATAACTTGTCGAATTCGGTTCCATTTTTGGTAATTTTTTTTCATATTAAATATAACAATGTAGCTATTTTTATGCTATCAAATGACTAGACGGAAAAGCCTGCTGACTGATGATAAGTGCTATGCTTACTAATGCCAGTGCCATCTAGGGTTAAGAAGCTTAGTTTTGCGTAGCACTGCACTGGGCATTCACTCCGAGACATTAAATGTGTGAGTTTCTTTCACCCCGGTTATTTCACATGCTACAGTGTCCTCACCCTAACACAGCTTGCGCATTATTCTTTCGTGGCACTGCGATGGTACCTTTTGTATGAACTGCTTAATGAACAGTATGTGTGTATGTATGGTATTGTTTGTTGTAATTTATATACTTCTTGTTAAAAATGTCTTTAAATCGCAAATGTTTGGACTTTTGA
This sequence comes from Selenia dentaria, assembly GCA_917880725.1. Lineage (NCBI taxonomy): Eukaryota > Metazoa > Arthropoda > Insecta > Lepidoptera > Geometridae > Selenia > Selenia dentaria. The sequence goes on from OU862893.1 coordinate 24,948,838, forward strand.
AGCGTATTTTGTAAATAATAGGAACGTGAAATCTGAATCATAGACTAAATGATCTGAATCTGAAACCCAAACATTCGAATCGAATTCGAAGTATGAAATTTAAAAATTTTTTTACTTACTACTTTTGTTGCCATCGATGATAGTGGATCATAGCAGATCTACACATAACAAAAAATTGGCTAATTTAAAAGTTTGACTTCTTAACCAAATTGTATGGGAAAAGATTTTCGCGATTTCTGACATTTCTAGTACTCAAACCTCAGTCGGTCCAATAGAGACTTTTGATCATTATAAGAAACAAGAGCGATTGGCATCAAAAAAGTTTTTGTGTAAAATGACAATTTTCTTGCTGACTGTAATTTTTTCTAAAATCTGTAAACACAGTTTGGATAGTCTCCTAAAAACGTTTTCCGATAACGGTTAAGGTACCTGCCTCGGATCATATAAAAAAATCACAAATACTTGTTTGTATGATCTGAGGTACCTGCCCTTACAGTCCCGTCTCAAAAATTCACCCTGTATGGGTGGTATTGGTTATGGTATAATATAATAATTTATAGTAATTCGTTTCAAGTGCAGATCATTATACTGAAGTTCTCTAAAGTATGGTAGTTCGTATTCTGTTTATACTAAAATTCACATTTGTGTAACACTTATAATTACAAGTTTTAGACCAGCTGGCCTACCAGCGTCACTTACTGCCATCTATTTTAGATTGGCAAATGAATTGTTCTGCTTTTTCGTACCATGGCAGCATAACATAATAGTACAGGAGCCCACGATCAACATTTTTGTCTCATAGCAATACAACTATCAAATCGACCATCACAAAAAACGGCATCAAATTGATAGATTCGATTATCCTGAACCCGAAAATACCAATTTCAGACATTTCCCGCGTTAACCTGACCGAGTTGCAAAAAATCTCAACAAATTTTACCGAACACTGTTTAATAATCCCGGCAGCCACACGAAAGGTCACATATTACAAACATATTTATCTGGGTTGCTTTGATACAGGTCGGATTTTTTTTTGACATTTTCAAAAATACTCTGGGGCTCCATGCTACGCGCAAAATCTGAAACCAAACTTTTTCGTCATAAATTTCAACATTACACGTATTGCTACAATATCAATTGCCTTTTTTCGACACAGCACGCAGTTGACCGTTACTACACAACTAGTCGGGTTCAGAATCATATCATCCGACGATTTTATACAGTTTTGGCAATATTGCTATGATACATGGTTTTAGTCGTGGGCTCTCGTACTATAATGAAATACAGCGCAGAAACGGAAACTAAGCGGAACAATTCATATGCCGACCTAAACTAGATCGCAATGAGTGATGCTTGTAGGCCCGCTGTTTAGACTAGTTTAGAGATCAAGACGTTACATGACGATTACATTTTCACTAAACATACCTACAATTAAACAGACATGGAAAATTAAATAACTGGCGTTCGTAAGCGTCATACGAATTTGGACTTTAGCATGAACAGAAAAAAATACTATAATGTACTAATAATACATAGATTTTAGTTCGCTTGTTTAGTTTGGTGTTCTGAATAAGCGAATTGCTACTATTGTATGATTTTTAAAGAACTAACGCCTGCAAATTTAGAGAGAAAAATACAAATCCGACGATGTCCCCATATGACGGTGAAAATCAACTACAGAGGTAAATTGGATGCTTGGACGGATCGCCTCCGTGGCCTAGCGTTCATGGCGACTCCCATATGACGGTGAAAATCAACTACAGAGGTAAATTGGATGCTTGGACGGATCGCCTCCGTGGCCTAGCGTTCATGGCGACTGGCACGGAACGTCGGAAGATGCGGGTTGAATACGAGGATGTGTATCTATTATTCTCACTACAATTACATAATATTATTTAGTTAAGAACCTGTAATAATATGCAGAAATTTATTTTATATTTAAACCGACTTTACTCACGTAATAAGCCGACGCTGCAAGATCGCGGCGACCACGATCTTGCAGCGTAAACTCCCTGAGGGTGGGCATCGGACATGCCCGAAACCGGCTGAGAACGTCGGCTAATTACGTGAGTAAAGTCGGTTTTAATGTTAAATAAATATATGCCAAACTCAAGAGAATTTTCAAATTAAAATATGCAGAAAGTAAACTCAAGAATTGAGTTATTTTATAAGGAATATGCTCTATAGGTATATTATAGCTGACATGCTTCCACAGTAACTATAAAATGGCTTTGAAATTATTATATCGCGTGTAATTTTAAATTGTTTTATTGCGGAGGCGACGTTTCGACACTCTTCCGTGAACATAGTCACGGGTAGACTGGATGACAGTTGTCTGTTATAAAGATAAGCAAATGATTTTAATGTACCGCCTATAATATTTTGAAAACGTTCCCGATGCACGCAGTAGCCACTCACAGTGTTCAGAGGTCTTGAAGTATTGTGCTGGCTTTGGGATTTTATTAGCTTGGCTTAATCACTCGATCCTAAGCAGGTACTGGCTATATAAGTAACTACGCATAAAAGTTCAGATAAAAATACTACAGTTGAATAGGTTGACCAACTAAAAGCAAGTTTATACCGATGGAGTGAATTTGACCTGATAAAATTAGTTACAAACCCACTTTGTATAACAATTTGTATACATTAGGTGTACACGCAACTTGGCATATCACTTTTTTGTACGTACACATGCTGTACGCACGACACGCGTCAGTCTTAATTGCATTGCAACATTGCTGCTATTTATTTAAGTGCGCTCACACCAGTGACCAACCACCTAACGGTATATTCCGGCAGCTGATCTTTATACCAGGTCTGATATTGTGACATTCACACAGACCTTCTTTCCGCTGATCTGCAGGCCCTATCCTATCGCCATAGGACGTTAATTGCTAGATATAACGCAGGATATATAGTACATATAGCGTCGTCCTGCGACTTAATCAGGTCATGTCCGCATTGTTGGACTACCTACGGTACGTCGCATAGTCTCCACTCCAGTTCATCAGCCAGCTAGTCATCAGTTCCACGTGCTATCTGCCCTGTCCACTGCCTATTCAACTGGCTAATCCGGTAGGCTTTGTACGTGACTTTCATTTTGTCCCTTTGATTCGCTCGCGTAATAGTACATTACTACAAAGGCCAGCAGAAGAGGCATTGAAGGACGAACGTGTAAATGTACAACACAGTAACACATACGTAAGTTCATGTGTCCAATGCCTAGTTGTGACCAAGGCTTGTATAGTAGGTACTTTTCTCAAATAATGCGCGGAAATTAAAACTACGAGTAAGTAGTACCTAGGCAGAACATTTTATTTAAACATACAGTTGTGGAATGTACACTTTTTGATATTTAAAATGGGCTCTCCGAGGATTATTTTGGTTCGGGATAATTGTTACGAGGTCGATATTTGATGTGTAGTAGTCTCTTCAGTATGATTATTTATTACAAAACTTTTCAAAATACATGAAAAACAACGAATAACAATAATGTTTCCAGCGTTAGAGTGTCCATTTGTTTCTTTTTTCAATTAACAGCTATTACGAGTAGCAAGCTAGTTTGAAATTTAAATAAAACCTTTGATAAATTACATTCTTGGTTGCCATGGTATACGGAGTAATAGATCGTTTTTTTTTTAAATTACACGAAAGGTATGAAAGGTTATTACTATGTTATTTATTAGGCCACAACAGATTTGGATTTTTATACACATTTTGCCGGCCGTTCCTCGCTAGTACCTAAAAAGAGATTTCGATTTATTAATTAATTTTCGATTTATCTAGAATTGGTTGTTAAAATAATGCTCAAATTTCCAAGCATGGCTGAGAAAATAAGTATGTAAAAAAATATATTGGCACTATCAAGAACTAGAGAGCAAATTGGAGGTTACTTTTGTACGATGAAGACGCCAAATACGTACTAACTAAGATTCAAATTTGCGGTCCCCGTTATTCAGTCTCTTAACTCCTACCAATTTCAATATTGCATTGGCTATGCTGTCATAAATAACCGCCCCATGGCTGTTCATACATCCAGTCCTATTATAGACCGTAGTGTAGAGGAGTCTGCGTTCAACATTAAGCTCAATTTCCGCAGTTTGATTTATCATGTGGCATCCACCAGCCTCCATAATTATGCGGCGGCTTTACCGGATATTATCTACACCGCTAATACCCGTTGAACGCTAAATTCTAGAGCGCAGAATTGGAGAGTCAAATCTATCTCCACTGCCTTGCACCTGCATGGAATATATTAGTAAAGGAAAGTAGGAAGTTAGATCCCGGCTCGGAATTCTCTCTACAGAGATAAAGCGAAACTGCACTGCAAGCATCGATTGTCGATAGAATAAAATTCTAGGTAAAAGCCATCCAGCCCGCGATATACCTATTGCGGCTAGATCCATACTAGAGACAGCTGATAAAAATAGGTTTATCGACATTACAAATTTATCGTGATTTCCATGGTCGCACGGCTGATGCGATAATGGTTAATTGCTAGTTATGTATGATATAGGAAAAGTAACCCTGCTCAAAAATCGTCGTCGGCAAGAAAATATATAAAATATGTAGTAGAACATGCATACCAAACTTCGTCAAGATTGGTTGAAAATAGCGACCTGTACAGAAAGACTTGCATACAACCTAACGAACTTACGGACAGATGAAAGTCAATTCGGCCAGTTAAAGCAGAGACGCTTCGCTTGTTTTACTTGCTCGGTCAATATTATGCAAAAAAGGAGGAGTTTGTTAATTTGACAACTACCTGGTTAACACATTAGCATTACGAACTATATACGATTTCCCATGACAGTTGCAGTATCACCCAGAGCTAACAACTGTACGTTGCGTTGCACTTTACTGCAGTCATCGCAAGATATTGGTTTTAAGTCTCTTTCCACTAGTAATTTCATATGCTACAATGCCCTTCACGCCCTATAATAATAATGATTGCGAACTATTGCTTCGCGGCAGAATATTTGGCGCTAAGGTGGTACTAACCAAGACGGCCTCTCGCACAAGAGGCCTGCTACTTGGTAGGGTTTTCTTGCCTCTTACGATTGACATCCCAATGGCAAAGGGAATATTCTACTCCTTTTTTGCAATCAGAAAAATCGGATAAAGACAGGGCTTTGGATTCGCGTTTGAGACCCAAAACAGTTTATTGTTAGTCAATTCTTTTATATAAAAGGATATTAGTTGTACCTTTGTAAATGTATTTATTTGTAAAAGTCTTTCCTAATAATAAAGGTCAGTAAGTATTTGTAATCCTATTCGTCTCGTCTCGTAAATGGAAGCGTCCCATGGGGTCCATTCCAAAAACTAAGTTACTCGAGTTATAATGGAAAGGGCTGGGCTAAGCACAGAATAACGACACTCCACAAAATTACTCCCGGAGATGAGAGAGATTTTTCACTTTCACTTTTGCAAAAGTTTCAATGGAGTTTGAAGTGCGCCTTAAGCACCTACACCCTCAATGAACGGACTTCAGATTTTTGCGGGGAACTGCAATGAATTATGAAACTCCGTCAGGGGACAGATTTGAATAATACTCCTTCCCACCGTCATGATGCAAATAGTAACAGGTAAGGAAACCTGACTTACTATGTGATAGGCCTCTTGTGCTAGAGACAGTCTTGATTGCACCACTGCAATGCATATTCTGCCTGAGCCAATAGTGCACAAGCATTACTGCGTATTAGGGTGTGTAGGGCACTGTGCAAAAACATTTGTAAAGTGTTACGCAAAACCGCTAGGTGGCACTGCAATGTCAAATAATAGTATTTAGCCGTGCGATTCTCTAAGAGCAAACATCGTTGCATCTATGACAACATCCGTGAAACAAATGATGAGATTACAAGAAACGTTGGAAAAACAACCTTATGTACAAGGGCAATATCTCATAAAGTATTTGACATCGGTGAACTCGTTTGTCTCACGACTCACGAGAGTAGGGGAGAATTGGGGCTTCTGCCTCACACTCTCGCTTCGCTCGAGTGCGATGCAGAAGCCTCAATTCTCCAGCACGACATCGGCCGACCTACCACATCGTATCATGTCATGGCAAGCCGATGCGCGATGCTAACGTGCTTAATTATTATCGGCGCGCGATAGCGCATCGAGTGTCTCGAGTAAGACACCGCGCGTGCCGAGGCGATACGCGATACAATGTTTTCATTTGCGTGAAAGCTATTTTGTTACACGACTGGTTGATGTAACTAAGAGATCTTTCCTGTGTAAAGGAGACTAATCAATAATATGCTCGCCTCTATTCGGTTTGCAATGCGTTTTGATACTGCTGCGGTTTGTATAGAGACTGCATAACATTTAGTTGTAAAACATTTGACTTATGTAGTAGCCTTACATGTCTATCTAGGTCACAGTTAGCTTGTTTTGTAATCGTCCATGTATTAAATACTAGAAAGATTGATTCATATAAAAAATCTCTCCAGGGGTTGCTTTACGGAACTCTAGTCTCGGAAAATAACATTAAATATTTATCCATCGTATCCACGTAAAATATAAATCCAGCCTTCGTCATTTCACTTGACTTCCAATGTTTTTATTTTTTAGGTCAGAGTGACATCGTTAGATTATGAGATAGTAAGATTTTATATTATTGACGTTCACCTGATGGCCATTAAACACATCTGCTCATAACAGTAACAGATCCACATAAAACTTTGATCGACAAGATTTTGTACCGCCCTGCGCTGCGCTCCACACCCTCGTAGGCAAAAGATGTTATGCCTCACAATGCCCAATAATTTCACTGTCTACCATGCACTTCAAACCAAACACAGCGATGCTGGCACATAGCTGCTTGGTGGCGGAATAACTCGCAAAGCGGTGGTGTCTACTCAGACGAGTTTTAGCATACGAAAAAATCACCTAGTAAATGCTAAGAACTTTTATAGTAGGTAGGTAAAACTAAACTTTAGATCTTTATAGTATGTGAACTAACAGTTATAACTGTAATACTTAGACGTTTTTGCGATGTTAGCAGCCAAGATTGATAAGGTTATTTTCAATTAAACAACGTAATAACTACAATAATAACCTTGAAGCGATGATAACTCAATGGTTGGCGTGGTCGGCTAACGTCCCGAAAGGCGCGGGTTCGAACCCCAACAATGAGCATGAGCTTTGGAGACAACATCGTGAGGAAACCATAGCATGGTGGTAGGGCATTTTCTAGCTCGTGATCGCCTGGCTAGCTACCACCCTCTTGTAGAAAATCTGTTGACAAACACCTGATGGTGTGTTCCGGCAGCCTCACTCGAGAGCCAGTGTGCCATTACAGCTGGTAGCATTTGCCACCATCTTCGGCTACAGCGTCACATAACATCAAGTGACCTGGTAGCCAAATACCTAGACTGTGAACTGTAAAAAAAAAACAAAACAAAAAGTGAATAGAATATTACTAGTTCTTGAAGTGTAGAAGTTGCTTTTTAAGGGGTATAATTTATTATGTGTCGCATAGATGTAATTAATCAAAATATAGTTTTAAATTCCCTACAGAGCCAAACAGTATATAGGGGCTTGTTTTTGGAACATTTTAAATTATCACTTTATGTATCTTATCTGTGAACAATAAGTAAAGCATAGACCGAGGTTTAAGGATAATTAAAAATTAGTTTAAGAATATTTAGCACAAAATTGTGATTTCATTATGTTTGTGACTGAAAATAAGGAAGGGCTATGCATCAAAATACCAAATAATTAGTAATTATTAGGATTTATTTCAAGATATGGGTGGTTTTAGACCAGATAAGTACATGCGACTTCCTTATAAAAATTTCGTCTCAGGTATCCGCGACGGCGAGGCGCCGCTAACATAAATGGAATTGTGAATAAAGCCTCGACCACGGTGAGCGTTCAATGCTTAAATAAATTTAATCTGTATTCGCATGCGGCATACAGTTCATTACGATCAGTATCATATAAATAACATGTCAGCACTTCAATATAAAAATTATGAAATGGTGTGTGTGTGTACGCGGTTTAATAAAGTGATGTTATAAATAGATGTGCATCGAATAATTTGCTCATATATTTTATTGTTCTGCGATCTGTGAAGTGACATTTGGATCGGAAAGTATGTAAGTGTTTTTTTTTAATTGCCCCTCAAATATGTTAACATTTCTATCCTGAATAATTTTAGTTTAACTTCAAATTAATAGTAATCATCATGAACTATTCCTTAGACAATATTGTTTTAAAATATTTGGCTATAAATTATTAATTTTTGATTTTTTTTATCACTTAAAAATCAGCCTAAATTCTTAACTTAGTAATTAATTTAGGTACTTATTTTGACATCATTTTTGATGGTATTTTTATTTGTTGTTTTTTTATACATTGAGCTTTCTTAACGATTGATAATTTCGATTTCGCAGGCCGGGTTGGTCGCAAAACCCTTTCTGGGCTGATGAAACGGACGCTGAGTCCGATGTAGAAGCGGGTGGTAGTCTACCGCTAACACAAGCAGCTCCACCTCCATCGGAAAAGAAAAAAGAAGGCGGTGCGAGCACTGCGAACAAGAAACGAGCCAACAGCACTTCGTCAGCGCCGAAGAAAAAGAACAAGACGGTTGAAAAAAACTCTGAAACTGAAGATTTGTCCCTAGGACAAAATTTATTTCTTGAGGTAAGATACATTTTGTTATCTATTTACATTATTTCATAGTGAGTAATATTATAATATATTATTTTTGTACTCAATTGCACTTATCACATATAAACTGAATTGAATATGGTGTCATTAAACGCTTGTGCATAGAGTGGTCTAAAATTAAAATATTTTGATACTTCTGTACTACGAGTGTGTGCGATATTTAATTGAAATCCTTACAATAACTTTATTTCGTATATTTTAGGAGGCGGTTGAAAGCAGCTTGAAGCAGTTGAAGCCGGTTCGAGCGGCATCACTGCAAAGCTTCTTGTCTCAGCGCGGGGCGAGCGGCTACACAACTCAGCGAGATCTCGTAAGAGCTGGTGAATACTACATCGAATTGAGGGTTTACAACTGTCGTGAAGCGGAGACCGAGCCAGCCGACGAGCGTTGGAAGAGAGCGCTCGTCACCCTCAAGCTGTGCACTGATGCAGACACAGCTGTCTGGCGCGCTGTGTCCAGCCTTGTGCAGGCTGGTAAACAAGAATTTAAATCTATTCAGCCTATTATGTATCCGAAACCGCGCTGATGATATTTTTACATTTTTATAAATAAATACCATATATTTTTCGATTTTATAAGCCTAATTTACTTACTTTTGTTTCCTTTACAGCATACATATATGAAATACTGAAATGTCAAATGCAAATACTGAAATACAAATATTGAAATTCAAATACTGAAATTATAAACTCAAAATTTGAAATGACAAAACTGATTTAAAACTTAATTCATATATTATTATTTTTTATCAATTAAACATTATTAAGCAGATTTTGTAATTGAATGTTTCAGTTCCTAGTTGATTTCATGGCTTGGCTGTAAAAAAAATAATTAGTTAATCATAGTTGTTACGTACTTACCTTGGTTTATTTACAGCTCACAAATATCAAATACTGAAATGTCAAATGCAAATACTGAAATACAAATATTGAAATTCGAATACTGAAATTATAAACTCAAAACTAGAAATGACAAAACTGATTTAAAACTGAATTCATTTTTTAATTCATAATTGAATGTAACAACATTGACATTTCAGTAGCTAGTTGATTTTTGTGGTTTGGTTGTAAAAATATTATAATTAGTTTAACATAGTTGAAGTTAATTTAGCACTTATTTACATATCAGAAAAACAGAAATCTATGAACATAGCCTACTTTATCTTGCTCTTCTATAATTAATATGACTATGAAATTAATTCACTATTTGAATAAAATCTAAGCGTTATAACTATATAGAGACTGAGATTTACTATTTTGAATATTGATACGCGGGTCGCATTCTGAGTAGGATCAAAATGGTATTTTGTAATGAGTGCGGGGTTTATGTTTCTCACATATCTTCACATAAAAAGTCACTTTATCATAAATCAAAGTGTCTCCTTAACTCAGAGTTTCAAAATGTGCATATAATCGCTAGCGCCTTCAAAAACAGAATAGTGAGTTACAGAATAAATCCTGATACGGAAGATATCATCACAGCGCCTGAAATTTTCTTGAATAATATTTGCGCAACGGTCAATGAACTAATAAGAAAGTCCTTGTCTAAACACAATGCTTTAAAAGTCAATATGGAACTATTTGTGTCATATTATTTACCAAAAAACAATGAAAAGTCTATAAAGTCTTTTAACGTTCAATTTACTACAGTATTTCACAATACGGATTTACCTTCATTTTACAAAGAATTTTGTGAAAAGTTGATATCTAAATGCTCAGAATTTGAACAGTCAGAATCCGGATGGGCGATAGAATCTGTCAATTATTTAGAATTGAATATTAACAAATACAACCCATTAAGAGCGGGTACTTATATTAAATTACCGAATAAAATACAAAATACTAAGTCATGTATAAACATTAATAATGTGAATGATAAAAAATGCTTTTTATGGAGCATTATTGCGCACATGTATCCTGCAAAGAGAAATCCAAACAGAGTAACATCATATCCGCACTATGAAAACATTCTGAATATTTCAGGTATGAAGTTTCCTGTGAGTTTAAGTGATATTAAACTATTTGAGGAGAACAATCCAAATATTTCTGTAAATGTGTATGGCTTAGAGAAAAACCGTGATGTGTCCGGACCTCTTTATAAAACAGCTCATCGAAAATTAACACATGTGAACTTACTTTTAGTGCAAAATCATAGTCAAAACCACTACTGCTTGATAAAAAATTTTGAAAAACTTATACATAAGCAGCTTACAAAACACAGAAGCAAAATATTTTTATGTGATGAGTGTTTTGTTTATTTCGAATCGCAAGAAAAACTTTATGGCCACATTTGTGCGCGAGTTAAAACAGTATTGCCTCCTTCAGGAAGTAAGTTATCGTTTTCACACTTTGAAAGAACTCGAAATATCCCAATTGTAATATACGGTGATTTCGAAAGTTTACTTAAAGAATATTCTGATAAAAACAAATCACAGCATGTTGAAGGAATACAAATACATGAAGCCACCTGTTTTGCTTATTACATATGCTGTAAATCTAGACCGTCTCTGAACAAGTTTGTTAGTTATCGAGGTCCTGACTGTGCAAAAGCATTTGTTGAAACTCTTTGTAATGATGTAATGGAATTACACCAAATATTATCAACAAATGTAGATATGGTGTCATTAACCGAAAATCAGAAAAAAACTCACGAAAGCGCGACTGCTTGTCATCTTTGCAAGAAAGCTTTTATAAAAGGTGATATAATTTGTGCAGACCATGACCATTTTACCGGATATTATCTAGGCGCTAGCCACAATACGTGCAACTTAAACGCGACAATATGTAAATTTATTCCAATTATATTTCACAATCTTACCGGATACGACTGTCATTTATTTATTAATGAATTGTCAGCTATTGTTGGTCGAATCAATTTAATCCCAAAAACAAAGGAAAAATACATATCATTCACTAAGTTCATACCTGTTAATGCCAAAAATGCTGCACAGCTAAAATTTATTGATTCTTTTAACTTTTTAAGTTGTGGATTGGATAATTTAGCAAAAACATTACATCCTGATGATTTTATTAATTTGAAGCACTTTTATCCTGATAAAAAATCATTTGATTTATTGCGTAGAAAAGGTATATATTGCTATGATTATGTTAATTCTTTCGAGCGATACAATGATATGTGTTTACCGGAAAGAAATTGTTTCTTTAATAAAATGACATCTGAAGAGATTTCGGAAAAAGATTACGAACATGCTAAAACTATTTGGAAAGAGTTTCAAATACAAGATTTAGGACAGTACACTGACTTATACTTAAAATGCGATGTTTTACTGTTATGCGATCAATGAGCCTGACTCATTATAATTTAGATCCTTGTCATTATGTATCCTCCCCATCCTTAAGTTGGGACGCAATGTTACTGTACACCAAAATTGAGCTTGATATGATTTCCGATGTTGTTACCAAATGATTGAAAAAGGTATAAGGGGAGGTCTTGCACAATGTAGTCTACGGCATTCGAAGGCAAATAATAAATACTTGTCTGATTATAACAAAAATGAGCTAGATTCCTACCTTGTATACCTTGATTGTGTAAATTTATATGGCTATGCAATGATGAAATGTCTACCAATCAAGAATTTCAAATTTTTGACAGATGACGAATGTATAAGATTAAAAGAGAATATTAAATTTATATCAGATAATAATAATCAAGGGTACATACTTGAAGTAGATCTCGAATACCCGACAGAAATTCATGATTTACATTCAGAATTACCATTTGCACCTGAAAAATATATTCCGCCTAATGGAAAATGCGAAAAACTAATTGCAAATTTGCATAATAAATGTCAGTATGTTATACATTACACACATTTAAAAGAGTGTTTAAAACATGGTCTAAAGCTCTTGAAAATACACAGAGTTTTAGTTTTTGATCAGAAAGAGTTTTTGAAACCTTACATAGAACTAAACACAGCACTCAGGCAAAATTCGTCATCAGACTTTGAAAGAGATTTTTTTAAGAAGCAAAACAACTGTATTTTCGGTAAAACGATAGAAAATAAAAGAAATCAAATTGATGTTAAACTTGTTAATGTTTGGAAAGATGTTTCAAATAGAACCAATAAAATATGTGGCGCTGAAAAATACATAAGTGCTCGGAACTTCAAAAATTTGTCAATTTTTTCCGAAAACTTGGTAGCTATTCAATTGCAACAAAGTAAAATAATCTTAGACCGCCCAATTTATATTGGTTTTACAGTTCTTGAGCTTGCCAAAACCCATTTATACAAGTTTCATTACTCAGTCATGAAAAAAATGTATGAAGAAAACATTCAACTTTGTTACACAGACACTGATAGTCTTTTATATTTGATAAAAACTGAATATTTTTACAAAGATAAGAGGCTGCCCAGCCTACAATATTTTGATACCAGTAATTTCAGTGATAATAACTTGTACACCATACCTCGCGCTAATGCTAAATTGCCAGGCTATTTCAAAGATGAATTAGGCGATAAAGTTATTTCGGAATTTACAGGATTACGTGCTAAGCTTTATTGTATTGATACTGAAACCTCATCGATCAAGAAAGCTAAAGGGGCAAAAAAGTCTGTAACCAAAAACCTTACTATGGAAAAATTTAAACGATGCCTATTTAAAAACGTAGATATTAGAGATGATATGTATGTAATAAAATCTAAGAATCATAGAGTCTTTACCCAGAGGTTAAACAAACTGGTGTTAAATAAATCTGATGACAAGAGACAGATTTTCAAGAATACTGTGAATACCTTACCTTGGGGCCATTACGCCAATATATTGTAAATTTATAAAATACTTTTTCATTTGTAATAAACTAACGTGTGATTATTACTTTTAGGTTAAAAAGTATTTTACTTATTATTTCAAATGTTATCAGTTACTGTAATAGAATTTAAATTGAAGTGTTTATCTTATTTTGTAATCTTTAATAAATAAAATTGTACTTAATTATCTAACATTGTGTTTGCATTTATTATCTATTTCCGCTGACCAACCTAAATACTTAATATTATAAGAAATTATTGAGATAAAACAACCAAAATACATGATGCCAGTTTATTTTTCAATTACAATAATTTATGCACAATTAAATTAATTTTAATGGATAAGGAGAAATATTTTTCATAAGTCACAGTCGTAAAGTTTTTTTCCTATTTGTCTTATAAGTGAATTTGCAGCATCCATTATTACATCATATATATATATACATAACATACTGAGCGCTTACACTCGAATTCTCACTATCACTATAGTAACTGCTATCATCTTCTGGATTCTTGACATCATATATACAGATCTTGATTAACTTTTGACCCGTCTTCAAATGAGTGCGACGCACAATATTTGTTGTTATTGAAAATGGAGGAGATGCAAAAGATTTTCTCTTTCGAAAAGGCTTTCTTGGTTTTACGAGCGATTCTTCCTTATCAGTATTTTGAGAATTTTTAGTTTCATGAGTTGCAATTTTTGTGAAGTATCTTGAAGTATCATCCGTATCTTGTGCATAGTAAAATGGGTTGATGATAAGATCTTCGCACTCTTGAGACATATTCACCTAAAAAGAGAGAAAATTGATTAAAGTAATTAATATTAATTCATGTTAAAGTAGTTATTATTACAAGCTTAATTATTATTTTTTAATCAATTCAAATATATTTTTTAAAACTTACTTAATTTTAATGTGTTTGCTGAACAAATGTGAAGACGAGTGTCAGCTGCAAATGTGAGCAGTGAAATAATGAAATGTTTTTAACAGGATAATACTTGAACTTTCGCGGAACTACATAAATGGCATGCGCATATTAAATATTATTTATTACTGTGATGTGATCAAATAACCCCGATAAAATGGATCAAATGAATCATTACCTGGAAATGTAGAAACAAAATGATGGTGTAATTGGAACATATGTACATAATAGCATTACATTGCATTCGAGTAACAAATACGATGCTATTTAATAAGAATACGCTGTACACCAGTATCAGACATCATTATGAAGTTGGTCAAACAGCCCACTACCTTAGAAATTAATGATATAGAAGTGAGATCACAACCCAATACTGTCAGACACAGCGTTTTACTCCCTAACACCATTCGCTGTATAATTTGTGGGCCATCGAATTGTGGAAAAACCAACGTTATGATTAACATGTTATTGCATAAAAATGGACTTAAATTTCATAATGTTTATCTGTACTCAAAAACAACGTATCAACCAAAGTACTGTTTTTTGAGTGAAGTGTTCAACTTGATTCCTAATTTAAATTATTTTATGTTTAAAGACAGCAAAGATGTCGCTGATCCTGAAAGTGCTCTACCAAATTCTGTTTTTATTTTTGACGATGTCGCATGTGAGAATCAAGTAAATATTCGCAATTATTTTTCTATGGGGCGACATAAAAAAATTGATTGTTTCTATTTATCCCAGACTTATTCTAAAGTTCCGAAGCAGTTAATACGAGATAACGTAAATTTGTTAATTGTTTTCAAGCAGGATGATATTAACTTGAAACATATTTACAATGAGCATGTCAATACTGATATAGACTGGTTACAATTTAAAAAAATGTGCTCTGAAACATGGAAAGGACGACACTCGTTCTTAATAATAAATAAAGATAGCGAGTTAAATAACGGTAGATATAGACATGGGTTCGATACGTTTGTTAAATTTCAGTGACTTTATATAGAAAATACATGCGTTTTATATATTCAGTACAACAGCTTCAGTCCAAATTACTGGTTGTGAATATACTAAACTTCTAACATGGAAAAAAATATGAAAAAGCGAATACTTACGTCAGTCAAAACAATTAAACAAAAAATAAAAGCTATGAAAAATAATGAAGATACTATCAACTATAATTTAGATAAAGTATTTAAACCTCTTATTGACCCTTTGAATAAAATTGCTGATTGTAAGGAAATTAAGTCACCAATCAGTGATAAATCTACTCTTTACACAGATGTGGCAAAAAATTCCTCAATGCTCTCTAATGATTCTAGCGATATAAGTGAAGATAACTTTAACGATGATGCTAGTTCGTATAAAAGTGTCAATACAAACTTATCGTATGATGGCAACAAGAGAGAATATTTGACGCCGGTTAAAGATGAAAAAATTGTGACCATGCTAAATACCCCTTTAATGTCTATGTTAAACAAAGATAACTTACTTGAGGAAAATAATAGTTTAAATGTGCCGTTTGGTATACGAAGTGAAAATAATAAATTGTGGATGGGTAGCGTACCAATTTCTTTTAAATTGATTGGCACTCACTCTAGTGGAATGCAAATATCTTTGATTTCGATAGGCGATAAAAGTTATGAAATAACAAACGGCATTAAAGAGCTATTGTTTAAAAAGAAACCAGACTTAAATTTAGTTTCAGAACAAGACCGGATTACTTACAAAGACATATTAGAAAACACTCATGCTCATAAACGAGATTTTAAAAGTACTAGTCAAATAAAAGGTGATAAAGGAATGAAATACAATCAAATAATTAAACCATTATTTTACGAATATGATCAACTCTTAGAAAATAAAGTTATTAAACGTGGTGGTAGTTTACCTTGTTTGAAAAAATCGTATAAAAAGAATACTGATTTTATTTATTGGGATGATCCTAATGAACTGATCGAAAGACTTAAACTATTAGTAGCATCCAGTGATGCTGGTAATACTAATCATGACAATGAAATTATATCATTAATAGAAGAATTGAAAGAAGCAGGTATAATTAAAGAATAAAATGACAACATTCAATGGAACTTGCTTAGTTTCAACATTCTGCTCAAACATGAATGTCGATAAATTCGGTCTCCACATATACAAAAAACGTAAAAATAACTACGGTTTTAATATAGCTCCAGAATGTGTGATAAAGCAAATTGATGCAAAAAACTTAGATGCTCAAAGTAAAAGACTTAAAAATCTTGGACACCCTCAGGATTCATGTGATGCTGTAACCAAAGATTATGTTGACAAATGCATAACTGACCTCTGGAACAAAGTTTCGACGAACATTAAATTAATTACAGAAATAAGTAACACATTAACTAAATTAGAAGACCATTTTCAAAACAGTGATAAAAATGAGCAAAAGAAGCGTAGTAAATGAAATTCATAAATATGCAAGGATAAATTTTCCCAGAAGGCATGTTGTGATGAGAGATATTGATGATCTTTGGCAAGCTGATTTGATAGATATGCAATCTGTTTCAAAAATAAATGGTGGCTACAATTATATTTTAGCAGTTATTGATACATTTTCAAAATACGCCTGGACGATTCCACTGAAAAATAAAAATAAAGATTCAGTTTCCGAAGCATTTCAGTCTTTATTACAAAAAGGTCGTATCCCTAAAAATTTGCAAACTGATCAGGGCACAGAATTTTACAATAATAAATTTAAAATAATACTTAATTTGCATAATATAAATCATTACTCAACATACTCTACAAAAAAGGCGTCTATTGTTGAAAGGTTTATTAGAACTATAAAAAATAAGATTTACAAAGAATTCAGTTTACAAGGATCTTACAAATGGAAGGATGAACTATTGGACAAAGTAATCAAAATTTACAATAACAGCGTTCATAGAACGATCGGTATGTCGCCAGCGCAAGTTGGAGATAACAATAAAGATCTTATATTGAAAAGGTATAATGAAGTGTGTAAATGTTACAACAGAAAAGAAAGCAACATATTGAAAAATGGTGATTTTGTGCGTATTAGTAAGTACAAAGGAACATTTGAAAAAGGTTACACCCCAAATTGGTCCACTGAAATTTTCAAGATTATCAAAGTTCAAAAATCTAATCCCTATTCTTATTTAATTGAAGATATGAGACATCGCCCCATATTAGGCGCATTTTATAAGCAAGAACTTCAAAAAACTGAACACCCTGATGTATATCTTGTGGAAAAAATATTGAAAAGAAAAGGAAATAAATTATATGTTAAATGGCTAGGCTTTCCATCTAGTGAAAATAGTTGGATTGATAAAACAAACAAATTATAAAGTAAGCGCATCATGAAAAATTAGTCAGTTTCTATTTGGTTATGAAAGAGAATAGTCATCTTAATAGTTTGATTAACAAACTGCCCTTCGAACTTCACCTGCCTGGGTATAATTATTGCGGACCAGGAACTCGATTGGCAGAAAGACTTGCTCGAGGAGATAAAGGAATAAATCAGTTGGACGAATATTGCAAACAGCACGATATAGCTTATAACAAATCATCTAATTTGGTTGACCGACATAAAGCGGATATAATTTTACTTAAAATGGCTAAAAAGAGAGCAACATCTTCGAATACTAGCTCTGGAGAAAAAATTGCTGCTAATTTAGTTAATACAGCTATGCTAGCAAAAGTTAGTGCTGGAGCAGGACTAAAAAAGAAATTTAAAGCTATTGTATCGCACACAAAAAAACATATTCGTAAAATGAAACCTAAGTGTCAAAAAATGGCAATCGAATTGGCTTTTGCTGCTGCCAAAGAATTGTCCAAAGATTTGCCTATTCAACTACCGCGTGTTATACCTGTGCCCAAAACAGGAGGCTTTCTTCCTTTAATACCAATTTTTGCAGGATTATCTGCTGCTGGAAGCCTCGCTGGTGGTGTTTCGGGAATTGTAAAAACTTACAATGAATACAAAGCTGCGAAGAAACGTCTTTTAGAATTAAAGAGACATCATGATAAAATGGAGGGGTTAACCATAGGTAAAGGTTTGTGTATAAAACCTTACAAAGAAGGGTTAGGAATATACATAGCAAAAAAAAAAAAAATAGTCCATATATTACCTAAGCGAGCTCTTACTAATATAGACCTAATGAAATATTCTAAAAATATTCCATACTTTAGAGGTGTTTTTATGAGAGATGGATTACCTCAAATTCCATTTCCTATTGAATGCGGTATAATTAATTTGGACAGCTCACAAAATTCTGGTACACATTGGGTGGCGTACACTAAAATTAATGATTGCGTTGAATATTTTGATAGTTATGGAAACTTGAGGCCGCCAAAGGAATTTATTAGGTATATGAAAAAGTGTAAAGTTATCTATAATTACGATAATTTTCAAAAAAATAATTCGTATAACTGCGGTCATCTATGTCTAGGGTTTTTAAACAAATTCTGGCGCAAACTCAGCATTTTGAAATAACGAATAAATAGCATGTTATAACTATCTTTTTTCAGTCTTTGTAATATCTCTGTTCAGCTCAGGACAATGTCATTCACTTTATCATTTTCCGGAAGTCAATCTGTGTTAGAAACAACGTTTCACCCCCCCTTAGTTTTAGAAGAAAGTTATGAGTGTGGTTTATTATATTTTTCTGTATTTAATGGTATACCTAACGTAACTAGCAATAACAATGTGTTTATTTATGGTGAAAATAATAGTCAAATTCAAATACCAAATGGTTCGTACGATTTACAAGATATTTATGAATATATAAATAATAATATTGACTGTGACCTCAAGATTGAATCGAATTGCAATACTTCAACAATATCTATATTCTGCGCAAAGAGTATCGATTTCCGAGCACCGAAGAGTATTGGGAGAATCTTAGGATTTCGAAAAGAAATACTAGAAGCAAATAAATGGCATGTCTCTGTAAACCCAGTCAACATTCTTCCAGTGACCGTGATAAGAATCGAATGTGATTTGGTGCAAGGATCTTACAATGATGGCATATCATCTCATATAATTTATGAATTTATACCAAACGTTTCACCAGGCTATCGGTTTATTGAAAAAGCAATAAATGCCATATATTTTCCAATTAAAAATAAGAACATTGCATCCGTTACGGTAAAAATTATTGATCAAAACGGAAATAACATTAATTTTGGTGGAGAGAATATTCAAATGTGTCTTCATTTACGAAAATCAATATGATTGTATTTAATGATCAAAACTCTAATATAACATCAAAAACAAAGTTAAAAAGAGCTATTCTAACAGAAACACTCAAGAAACAAAGACGTACCAAGATATCGAAGATTACAAAAGAAAACAAAGATTTCTTACGAGCTCTTGGTTTCAAAATATGAGTATCTTAAATATTGACGATTCACCCCATTTCGATAACTCTATCGAGGGTTACGAAATTCATACCTACAACCCATATAGTAATAGCTTCAAAGAAAATGATGAAATCCGTATATCGATTCATCAGCAGGATATATACGTATTACCATCTTCAAGTTTTATATATATTGAAGGACGCGTCAACGTTTCTATGAAGGATGCCTCAGGCAAAGTTGCAAAAAAGAGTTTGAAATTCACAAATAATCCAATAGCATTCCTGTTTCAGGATATTCGTTATGAGATTAATGGTATAGAGATCGATCGTATTAGAAATGTAGGAATTACTTCTACAATGAAATCATACGTCTCTTTGAACAATGGAGACAGTAAAGTAGCAGCCGTATGGGGATGGGATATGAATGGGTTTAAAGTTAAAGATGACTCCTTTAGTGTTCTGATACCACTTAGTAAACTGATAGGGTTTGCGGAAGATTATAATAAAATCATTTTAAATTGCAAACATGAACTCATTATGAGTAGAAATAATACTAACAGAAACAGTGTTATCTCTGATCAAAATGATACTATTCAAATTGATATACTAAGGGTTCAGTGGAAAGTGCCACATATTAAAGTATCTGATCGTGAGAGGCTTTCTTTATTAAAATATTTAGAAAAAGACAAACCCATACATATAGCTTTTAGGAATTGGGACTTGTATGAGTATCCTCTATTACCCAAAACTACAAAGCACTCATGGTCTGTAAAAACAGCTACTCAATTAGAAAAACCAAGATATATTATTTTTGGCTTACAAACTGATAGAAAAAAATAATATAGCCAAAGATAGTTCTTTATTCGACCATTGTCACCTAACAAACGTGACATTGTTTTTAAATTCACAATATTACCCTTATGATTCGTTTAATATAAACTTTGGTGAAAATAGATACAGTATATTATATGAACTGTATACCAAATTCCGTCAGTCGTACTATAATCTCCCAACCGATCCGTTGTTAGACATAAGAGAATTTAAAGAAAAAGCACCTCTGTTTATAATAGACTGCTCAAGGCAAAATGAAAATCTGAAATCTGGCCCTGTAGATGTTCGTTTGGAAATAGAAAGTTCCCAAGATATTCCCGATAACACAGCTGCTTATTGTCTTATCATCAACGACCGAGTTGTTGAGTACAAGCCTTTGAGTAATATTGTGCGTAAAATATCATGAGTGTGTTTGTGGACGTGCAAGGATTCAAAACGGACTACAATGAATTCATAATAAAAGAAATAGCGATAAAATCTGGTCAACAGTTTATTACACTCCAGTTTAAGCCACCATTTTCCTACAACGAATTAACAAATACAGAAAAAAAGAATGTTTGTTGGATAGAACGAAACAGACAGATATTTTGGGATGAAGGATTTATACCATATTCATATCATACAATTTATATTAGAGGACTCATAAAAAATAAAACTATTTACGTTAAGGGCTTAGAGAAAGTGACATGGTTGAAGAAAATTTTAGGATATAATATGGATCAAAATTCATGTATTTTTAATCTAGAAGATAAAGGTTGCCCTAACCTGCTTAGTTTATATAAAGACTACAAGTCATGCTTAGATGTATATCGATGTATAAATCACTCCTCGCATTGTGCTTTACAAAATGTTACTTGTATGCAAAAATGGTGCTTAGAAAATAAATGTTTTTGAAGAAACCAATTTTATTTTTAATTATTAATTCCTCATATACCCTACCCTACTAGAATAACTCGCTCTCGCTTCTAAGATGCAGCAGGTTGGTTGTAGAGAATAAATTATTTTTTAAGAGAAGTATCTTTCAACTGATTGAATCAGATCATTGATTGAACAGAACCAGTTCAGATCAGATAGATAAAGTACAAGCTGTTCATGAAATAACAGACTCAGTTTTAAATGGTTGTGACCCGATCAGATATGGTTGACCGATGTCACGCTGGATAATTAGGACTATCTGCTTCACTTGCTTCTACGATGAAGCAGGGCGGCCGATGTCGTGCTGGAGAATTGTGGCTTCTGCATCACACTCGAGCGAAGCGAGAGTGTGAGGCAGAAGCCCCAATTCTCCCCTACTCACGAGTCATTACAGAATCGCACGGCTGTACAATGTGCAGTAGGCTTAGCACGAATAACTGCGTAATTTTTGGCATATGGATTGAATAGAGCCCGGAACTCCCAACTATAAACGTTTTATCTTAATCTGTCATATAATTCAAAGACGGCAGCTTGATCTCTCTATCCTACACGGTCTCATATAAAATTTGGGTCTTGATTAACTGGTCGGTGTGGATGAAATTCTATGGTACGGGTAAAAACCTACGCTATAACAATAAAATAAAGCCAGCACACCGGTGCGTGTATTACTAGATGTAGGGGGGTAGAGGTATTAATATACCTCTATATATTATAGTATTATTACTATAATTAAACTTCTCAAGGTAGGAAGATTGAAAGATTTTCGGCCGTGTTTTAGATTTCAGAAAATAGTTTTGAACACAACAAAACAAATCGTCATGCCTGGAAGGGGTAGGAAGCAGTGCTTTAAATATCTACGTTTCGCCAGAGGAATATGTTGTTTGTTCCGATGTAAGGCGAGCCTATTGCCATCTACAGGGCACTGTTCTAGACTCCAGACTTCTATTGAGAATTTCTGTAACCCATAACTGTCCAACATGGGTATCGAACCCAGGACCTCAAGATTCCAAAGTGGCGCTTTCACCACTACACCAAGACCGAGCGAGCGAAGCCGCTGGCGGATTAGCTAGTTCCACATAAACTCAATTCGAGTTTTTCTCACTAGATATTTAAAGTTCAGTCAACTATTTTACTCTGTGGTTCAGTAGATATACATGTAGCAATGGATTTCAAACAATGGTTATATTTCAATACATAGATACTATATTTTTGTCACCTAACGTTTGCACATCTTAGTATGTAGCGGCAGATAATGACAAATATTGACATTGATATTTATACGATACTAACATCACTAAATTCTTTTGCCTTCCCGGAATCTCTCCACTAACACTTAAACTTTATGGTGTGGTATTGAAGTTCAAATTGACTTTTAAGTATTACAACGAATCAATTATATGGGAGTATAGAAAAGTATTGTTTTTAGACCTTTACACACAATTTTTATTTTTTTCTCTCCATAAGAACCATCATCGTACTTCAAGGAATATTCTAAAAGAAAGAGTCAGCAAAATCGGTTCAGCTGCTCTCGAGATTTGCGCTTAGCAACACATTCAGCGATTCATTTTTATATTATAGAGATAGAAAATTAAATGACGTATCGTTTTACGTTTACTTACGTGTGACGTGTGATGGGAACACTTCACGCTCGTTCAAGACAAGGCCCTATTCCCCATTCCCCATCTCGAAATCATGCAATAAGCGCCTCATTTGCAAGTCATAAGCTCTCGGATCGTGTGTAAAACTCAAACAGAAAAAGGAACGCAATAAATCGAAAGTAAAAAGTGGATGAGCAAAGTTCCATTTTAAGATGAAACGAGTAAACTTTTCGGTGTCGACGGAGCATATTGAGATTTCAAAATAAAGATCATAAACAGTAAAATATATATGAGGTATTATCTATCAAAGTGGAGATTTGTATGAAAATTTTGAAACAATGAAATTTGTTATTTTTTATTTTAGTTAATCAAAATACTGGCGCAAGTTATCTATACAACTTTATCATTATAATGGCAGTTTAATTATCCCTTTACTGTAAAAGTCAGCCGGATGGGAGGTGATGCAGTCAGCAAAACAGGGTGTTGAATTTTATGTTGCTTAAAAAAAATTTCTTAATTATGAAAAAGTAGAAGTCTGTTGGAGCAAGGTTAAGTGAGTACGTGACGGTGAGCTATAACTCTTGTAGCTTTGCGTGCGTTGTCGTGGAGAAGAGCGATTGACCAGTCTTGGTTGTTTAATTGCGAGCTTCTCCGTCATTTGCCTTCACTGTTGTGCCATTCGGTAAGAAGTTGTGATGTACCAGACCGGCACTGATCAACCAGACAGTCACCAATTTTGTGTTTGATCAATCTTTTTTTAGCACACTGATTAGATGATGTACCCGAGTCCACCCACTGAAACGAACGCTCACTATTCTCGTATAGGATCCACTTTTTATTGCAAGTAACTATTTGATTTAGAATTCCATTGTTTGTTTTTATACCGATTCAGTAGTGCTATGCATGCTTCGACGCGTAAGTCTCGTTGTTGGTGGCTAGCTGGCGGTAGTTCGTGTGGTACCCACTTATCTTTCTTTTTTTTCCGTTTTGAAGCACGTGCTTCAATATTGTTTTGACACTAACTCCAACGCTCGCAACAAGCTTAGCCGTCGATTTGGATCCGCTTCAACTATCGTCTTTTCGCCTTATATAAATGTGATGATTGATATCGAGTATTAGCCCATAGAACAACCTAAAGTAATAGGTTATACAAAATATAAGCCTTAAAAATCTTAATCATACACGTCACTGTTATTATAATAAATGCAATAGCAAGTACCAAAAAGCTACAAGGGTGTTAGTGTTAAAGGCCATAACGCCGGAAGTAGAGCTCTAGTGAAATCGCAGCACGCCTCTTGACACCCTTAAGCCATCCACCAACACACACACCAACGATGCCCGTTTTGTCGCCAATAATGGCAGCTATTAGGGGTCCCGTTTAAGAGGTAACAAGTCTCCGCCAGCCTAAATATTTTAAGATGAGACTGAAATTAGCAGGTAGTCCGTAGTCTCTTCCATAGCCGTCTATCTCCCTTATCACTTTTAAGTTATATCGATAGCCTTGCCGTTTTACCCATTTTTGTAATAGATATACCATGTCACCGTCATGCCAAACAGGCCTCTAAGTGTTGGCTATAAATCCGTGAAAAAAATATAATAATAATATGGGTCGACATCCACGTAAGGTCTTAATGTCCCAAACTAGGCAAAACCTGTACTATGGTAATCTGATAACTGTTATACATACTTACAACCCGGTCAGAATATCTGTGCACCTCGCTGGAATGCGGCGCCTCTCCCGCTTCCCCTGTCACCTCTCCGCGCATTCTCCGGGGCGACAGTTAGCATCTTCGTTGCCGATACACGTCCCGATAATTTTGATATTTTCGCTTTGTTGTTGTTTTGTTTTTTAATATTTATTGTTAAGTTTTGACTGTTTACTGTTGAGTTTGGACTGGTTTGGTTGTTATTAAAATTGTTGTAGCTGTTAAACTGAAGTCATGGGAAAAATATATGGATTAATATATATGGAACTTGGTAAAGCAAAGGGTGGCAGATAAAAACATTGACCAATCGGAAAAGAAAATAGAACAACTTACAAAAGATGCGATTAAGTCAATTACGCCAGCTGACTGGAAAAAAGAAGTGAATCACGTGGAGAGACTACAGCGAGAATACTGGGAAAAGGATCATCTAGCAGATGACAACATCACACAACTTTTAATATCACTAGGGGAAGACAGAGAGTTCAGAAAGTGAGAGTGAGGAAGATACAATGTCAGGCATAGAGTCAACAATTTATAGTGACTGAGTTTAATAATAAATGTTTTTTTTAATCAAATTATTGTTTTTTAATAACAAACCCTTCATCAATAATAAATTGAATTGAAAAGGTTAGTAATTTTTTTTTACCTCCACATTTCTCGAAAAAACTTTTTTTCACACCGTACCCAGACCGCCGATATGACGTCACGAGGTCAGGTGCACAGATATTGTGACCGGGTTGTATATACATACACTCACCCAGACGCAAGTTAAACAGTTGACAACTATTTTACCTGTCCGGGTATAGAACCCGAGACCTACGCTTAGGTAGAAGGCAGGGTTACCAATTGCGCCAACCGTTCAGTCAATAAATATAATAAGTTTTACCTACGACCTTGAATTTGCAATAAAATGCTGTTTTTAGGGATCCGTACCCAAAAGAGTAAAACGACTAAGACTCCGCTGTCCGTCTGTCTGTCCGTCTGTCACCAGGCTGTATCTCATGAACCGTGATAGTTAGACAGTTGACATTTTCACAGGTGTTGTATTTTTATTGCCGCTATAACAAAAAATACTAAAAAAACAGAATATAATGAATATTTAACAAAAAAAGTGTTTTTTTAATTATTTTTATCCGTCTTAACAATAACTTACAGTCTACCTGTTATTCAGTCAATAAATACTACATACAATAAATACACTTGAAATATTTACTAAAGATAACGGTACAGGACCCTTCTTGTGCGAGTCCGACTTGCACTTGGCCGGTTTTTCTTTTACCCTTTCACAATTTTTTCAACCAACAGGCTAGCCAATTATGGCCAGTTAGAGCACAGCTTTAATATGATTTTAAGTTTAAACAACGCTTGAAAACAAAATTTTAATTCTAACATAAAAAAAAACATAAGAACTCTTTACGAGAAAAGTTCTTAGCCTAATATGGTTCAAGTCATTGGTTTTTTTTATAACTACCCTCATTTTGTAGTTACATTATTTAGCAACAAGTATGCACAGTTTAGTTTATTCACAGTAACTCATTATTCGTTTACACGTGATACCGTAAGTCAAGTCAGAGCTATTTTTGAAAATGGATAAAATTTAACATCGTGCAGTGATATGACCTGAATTTGAAAGGTTTAACTCCAAAAGCTATACATGAAGACACGTCTGCTACTTTGGGTGAGTCCGCTCCTTTGTATGCGACTGTTAAAAACTGGGTGGCAGAGTTTAAACGTGGTCGTGAGACCATTCAAGATGAGCCCCGTCTTCGAGCCGGCCTTCGACTGCTTCCACTGATCAAAACAAAGAAAAAATCTGTGATTTAATTTTATCTGATCAAAGATTGACTGTCGAGGAGATAGCTAAGACTATAGGCATCTCATCTGAGCGAACACATCATATAATTACTACTGAACTTGGATTCTCTAAGGTGTCTGCGCGGTGGGTACCGCGACTGCTTTCTGAGAACTTCTGAGAACTGAGAACTTCTCGCGACTGTTTAGAGTTATACGAAGCTGACCCAATAGAAATTGTTGAAAGATTTATAACCATGGATGAAACCTGGGTTCACCACAATACATCCGAGACAAAAGAACAGTCGAAACAATGGAAAAGAGCAGGATCGCCCACCCCAAAAGAAGGCAATGGTGGTTTTATCGTCGGCCAAAGTCATGGCATCCGTTTTTTGGGATGCAAAGGGTATGATTCTAGTGGATTATTTAAAAAAGGGTGAAACAATATACTCCGATTACTATTGCAACCTGTTGCGTCGTTTGAGAGAAGAAATCAAAGAAAAACGTCCAGGTTTATTGAGAAGAAAAGTCTTGTTTCATCAGGACAATGCGCGCGTTCACACCTCTGTGCAATCCATGGCAGAAATCCATCAATGTGGCTTCGAATTGTTACCTCATCCCCCATATTCACCGGATTTAGCACCGTCCGACTTTTATCTGTTCCCAAAGCTGAAAAAATTTTTAGGTGGTCAACATTTTTTTTACAAAATTAAATGAAGAGGTCATAGCCGCCGTGGACGCTTATTTTGAGGAGTTAGACGAAGATTTTTTTAAAACGGGTATTGAAGCCTTACCGGGTCGATGGAAAAAGTGTTTTGAGCTCGGAGGAGAGTATGTTGAAAAATAAAAATAGACTCAAAATCGTATGGTTTCATTAAGTATGGTAGGCTAAAAACTTTTCAAATGACCTTCGTATTATATAAACTAACGTGGGTTTCACTCTTTTACTGAGGAATACGGGATTACTCACGTAACCCCTAGTGCTAAGCGAGACGTCATCGATACAGGCGTCCCGAACACTCCTTGAACAAGTACAATTTGAAAAATGTAATACCGAGTTCATTTCTATTCAGTTATTGTAATGTATCTCAAAAATTACTAGACCGAATTTGATAAAATTTAAATGGTACCACTCGGGAAGCACCAGCTTTCAAACAAAAAATAATTTAGAGAATCGGTTCACCCAGTCGAAAGTTATGAGGTAGCAAGCATTAAAAAAACAATCAAATTGAGTACCTCTGCCTTTTTTTGGAAGTGTGTAGAAAAGACCACAGGATGTGGTCGAAACTATAGTAAGAATCATCCGACGAGTATTACGTATGAGTAATCCCGTAGAGCTCAGTAAAAAAGTTTGTCTTTACGAGCCTGTTACTTGATATAAACCGACCACAACCCTCTGCCGACGCAGATGTGATTGATCCAAAGGTACTGCCACGGAGAGACGTGACTATACGTATACGTATCTATCTATAATAACAAGTCTTGACATACCCCGCCTGTTTCACATTCCACATTATAGAAAACAAAATAAATAAAGATAAATAACAAAGAGAACTGAGCAAAAATAAACCAATAAAGATATTTTTTTTTAATCATAATTTATTTGGGACTTTTAGTCACTTAGCGTCTATGCCAGTCCCGTTAAGGCTTACAGTACTTTGACACTACATTAAAGCATTCACAAGACTTATTTAAGTACTTCAAACAGTACTCTGTAGAGTGTCCTAGCCGCTTCACTCCAAGGAACAGCCAAGACACTCTGCACTATGCCTAAGTCACTCAAATTTAAACCAAATTCAGAACGTACTTGCAACCTCATCTACTGGCTCCGAACACACTCCACCAGAAGGTGATGAACATCTTCTATAACTCCGCAAGTGTCGCAGTTAGGGGAATCCACCACTCTCATCAGGTGTTTGTGTTTATTTAGTGGTATATGTCCGGAACGCAACCTATGAGCCAGCACAATAATACGTCTCCGAAATTTACAATTAAAACTCCAGGGCACACGAGGAGGTTCACATTGTAAGATTCTGTACCAAATTCCCAATAAAGATAATACTATTCAATTGAATGTAATCTTTTCAGAAAGTAGCGATTCACAAATCCCAATCTCTGAAAACGTTGCATCACACTAACTCGTTTTATTTAATTAAATATGAACGAAAACCTCAGTCCTAGTTCTTCTCATAAATAAGTGAGCAGCCTCACGTACCTATTGTGTACAAGTACCTTTGCAGGTATAAGCCTTTTTAGAGTTCTTTGTAAGTGTACATACTTATATACTACCACTATTTTTAAAGTACTAAAAATAAAAATAAAAGGTCAGTGCAGTGGCAATGCAGTCTAAATAGTAAATATGCAGTTAGATCTTTGAATAGTAAAACGTTCAGAATGTATTCATTATACATGTATTATTAATATTTATGTACTTAGTTCATGTTTTCGGAAATCCTTCCATAAATTATAAATAGAATCAAATACTATGCAATTAACCCTTTGCGTACCAGAGACGTATATATACGTCAGTTTCATTCATAGAGCTTTTGTTTTAATTATCACGGTATAGGAATGAATAATAATGAAACATGATGCCCTTGAGTATTGAAAATATAGGTATCTCCTATTCTTTCTATCATTTTCTGCACTTTCAATGAGCAGAAAATCGACGCAGGAGGCTGCGCTAGCGCGTGGAGGGTTCGCGGCCAGCCGAAGCGCTGCGAGTATGGATCTTGCGATAAACTTGTCAAGTCGATAAACTGAATTTTATCAGCTATCTTACATTCCGTGCGATTCTCTAATGATTCGTCGATGCGCTTGTCGACGAGCTCACCGATGTTAAATACTTTGAGATATCCTTGTACACAAGGTGGTTTTTCCAACGTTTCTTGTCATCTCGTCATTTGTTTCAAGGAAGTTGTCAAAGATGCAACGATATTTGCTCCTAGAGAATCGCGCGGCTGCCTATAATCATGCTTAACAACAGGCGTAAATTTGTCTTTCTCATCACCTATGGCATGCAAATAATGTCAGGTAGAAATCAAAACAAGTTCTCCGAGTCTTCTCCCTAGACTGTTTCTAAATCGTTTCCTCAACACTTAGAAGATTTGTTTGAAGTTTCAAACCATTTCTGTCGATATGTCACAAGCTTCTACAGTCTGCAAAGATATTCAGGTTCCACAGATGCATTCCCATAGGACACATCCGATTTCAGATGTAGAATTTGCTTTCAGTGTTGAGAATAAGACAGCGAAGCTACTTTCGAGGTTTCGCATTTAGAATAACCTTGAAATCACAAGTTTACAGGAAAATTTAGCATACAAGGTCCCCAGGTATTAAGCCAGGCGAAATACCTTCTAAAGTACCTACACGGTCTCATATAAAACCGGAGCCTCGAGTACTGGTCGGAGCACTTGTACTTCTATGGTACGGGTTCAATGGACTATTGTCTGACCCGGGGTTTGAACCCAGGACCTGGAGATTCCAAAGTGGCGTTTTCCCCACTGTACCAAGACCAAGCAAGCGAAGCCGCTGGCGGGTTAGCTAGTGGTCTAATAAAATACTAGGTACCTATTTATCGTATTCGTGAAATCTATAGGTAAACCACAATATCTTCCTCAATTGATAGGAAAGAAAACACCTATCGTTTTCCATAGGAAAAAACACGTGAAACCAAGTTAGCATATCATAATGTTTTCAGATTTGTCCATGTCACGGGCTCCCTTTGGGATGTCGGTAAACATTACGGACATCTTTTTTGAGGGAGCATACGATTTTCCGGATTTAGTATGCGTAATATTTTATAACTTTCTCATGGGATTTCCGCTATTTATTCATGTTTTGTTGAAAGAGTTGCCTGCGGAAACAGAGATTTGTTGGCTAGATATTCGGATACATACGAACGTCACCCATATAGTATTCTATACCAATAGATATGTTTTGTTTCTATTGTATTGTTTAAGCGTTGTAATGTCGAAGACATTCGACATAGCCTAACGACTGTTGTCCTAAGACGAACAACCGGGACCGATGGCTAAGCGTGCCCTCCGAAGCACGGAAGCGCTCAGTTGGACAATGCCACTAGCGGTCACCCATCCAACTCGCGACCGCAGCAAGCGTTGCTTAACTTCGATTCAACAACAAGACAAAAGTCTCTATATGCGTACATTGCAATATGCATTAGCTTATAGCATATATAGGGGTACTGGTAATCAATTAGCATCCTTTTAAGAGCATATACTGTACATCAAAACAAACATCTTTTGTTCTACGACTTTCAAAAAATTCGTATGTTTTTTCTTTCATACAAAACTTGAAAAATCTATTTTACCGGTCTAAACATAACTAACACTATGTAAAAAGCACGCGCGCAATGCCGACAAGCCCCGGCCGGCGGCGCGCCACCCGCGCAAGTCAAGGTCGTCGTAGCTATGCTACGCTTCGACGCGCTGTTAACTACATGCATGGCTACACGTAGATGAATGAAGTGGATGCGATGTAGAGTTATGAAGTGAAAGAGAGAATCACAAAAACTTAATTTTTTTTTTGGAAAATTCGTTTATTTTGGGAAAAGTTCTAGAACAAGAGTTGTTTGTTTTGATGTACAGAATATAACCTTAACAGGATGCTAATTGATTACCAGCAACCCGGTATAAGTGCCTTTTATGATAAAACGCTTTCCAGTATTTCTCATTGATCGTAACCTTGTTTATAATACCAGTTTATAACGATTAAAAATTCATATTAACGAGTGTACTTTTATGTTTAATAGAATAAGGTAGAACAGAAAATTTAATAAGAGAATTAACATACAAGATATAGTTACGACTTGGCCGCTGAATGTGGTAATCAGTCTGTTTGCCATAACCATTTATAAGGTGCTGAAATATGGCACTTATATGAGCCGAGACATCCAGAATCATTATGAGTAGGTATCTTGTTGTTTTTGAAGCTCTATACCATATTATGCCTGATTAATCAAAAGTGTTATGAAAATCGTTTGAAAATTTTTTCACGCATGGGTTCTCATACCTTGCCTCTGTAGCATTGATTACGATTCTTGTGTGAAATAGCAAAATACCCAGATTAAAACCCTTTAGAATCACCTTGTATTCCCAAAGCAGTGAGGCGACTCTGGCCTCTCTATATTGGCTCTCTATAATAGCCTATATGTTATCGTTTTCGAGTCCTTCAAATAAACATTTATAACAAATAAATGGAACCGACTTCAATACTAAAAAGTGTGAAATAGCTTGTTGAAGTTGGTACCATGATAGTTCAAAGGTGTGCGCTTGGTACCGATTTCGACAACTTATTTCAGACTTTTAAGTACTGAAGTCGGTTCCATTTATTGTTAAAGAATTGGAGAAAACTCCATTTTTAGTGACCTTTGCTACTTACGGGATTGATTGTCATTCACCGTCAATGATAATATCATCAAGATAAGCGTAACGGTTTTCAGTCTTTGGAGTATAACTCAAAAACTGCTTGATTGAATTTGATGAAATTTAAATTGGACCACCTTGGAAGTATTATACGGACCATATGGAAGATGAGTTTTGAGAATCGGTCCTTGAATAGAGGAAAAATCGGTTAACATACACACGAACATATAACCTCCTCATTTTTTAAAGTCAGTTAAAAATACAAATTGTCTGTGTAATGCACTGATTTTATAAACTAAAACTAGCTAATTTATATCCCCTAGTTAATCTCGCGATTATCGAGTAATGCATGTGTTATTTATTATATTCGGCCTATTCAAGATGTTATTATATCTATTCCTTTCGTACAATGTTCTATGTTTGTCACGTTTTGAAGATTTTAGTTATTCTACGTTATTGATTAAAATTAATTTTCATAACATTGACTTCGATCAATATACATTATTATAGCTAGCTAGACATATCTAAGGCGGTTCTTTAAAAGGTTATTTTAAATGCATATGTTAAGATCAGAGAGCTGATAACTGTATATTAAAGTTATACTAAATTATGCTAAGTTATTATACTTATTTTGTTCGAATCAGGGATGTTTTCGTTTTAAGCATGCCCGCGAAACTATGCGTTTATAGGAAACCAGTTACGTAGGTACTTGACCCATTTGTAGTTGTATAACTATTATTGTTTAGTCTTAACACATTTTGCGGTTTACTTCTTGCATAACGCTTGGAAAACTTATGATGGAGAAGTTCTACGTTGGTGATGCTATGCTATGCTAGTACAAAGCTCACCCTTTTTGATAACATAATTCGCACTCATTATATTTTTGTATAAGTAACCAACTATAACAAAAAAATTAATTACCTTTAATTTAGGTCTCATACAATAATTCATAACGTAGACAATTACAAGAGTTTTTTTACCGTGCGCAAAAAATACGCGTTTGTATACAGTTAAATAATATTTTTACGAAAAGCTCGTAGCGGAGCTTGACTTGGCGATCTGAACTGATCAAAAAGTTAAGCAACGCTTGCTGCGGTCAGGACTTGGATGGATGACCACTAGTGGCATTATTCAACTGAGCGGTTCCGTGCGTCGGAGGCCACGTTAAGCCGGCAGTCCCGGTTGTTTGTCTTAGGACAAGAGTCGTTAGGCTATGTCGAAGGCCTTCGGGCGGCCTGAAAACTTAAACATGGGTTGGTCACTAACATATCCACCAAGCCGCACTGGGCCCGCGTGGTGGGTTATGGCCCAACTCCTCTCTCTGAGAGGAAGGCTCGAGTCCCAACAGTAGGAACAAAATGGGCTGATTATGATTATGAAATAATATTTTGGAAGAGCCACTAAGAAGTTTCGGTAATCTGGTGTAAAATGGAACGAAGTGTTCGTTTATACCGCTTTGGGAATAATATTATTTTTGTGTATATCAAGCATCAATGAATTCAAGGGAATATTCATTTGGTTATATACGAAATATATACCCTCGCAGGACACCAGATCCCAAAGCGCTGGAACTTCCATTTTTGCATTGGAATGCTACTTAGCATCAGGCGCTTATAGGAATTCCATCGCGCCCGACGGTAGGTACCGTATAACTGAATATTTTTATGAAGATATTGATGAGGTGCCATTACCGGTTTCTAACACATAATATATATATTACGTAAATAGTCGGTAGCCTGACCTAATAATAATTTACCACACATTAATTACTTAAGAGGATTGCATAGCTAGTACTTTCCATGCTAAAAGAGAAAACTCTTTTCTACCTCTTAACATTGTCCGATTTCAGTGATTTTTTTTTCATGGAATCATGACATATTTTACTATGTCCGTAAGTTTTTTTAAGTTTAAGTTAGGAAATTTATAGTACTTTGAAATACTGAAAAAATCAAAACGTACGGGCATAGTAAACAACAAATACTCAAATTTGGTAATTCCATGAAAAAAAAATTACTGTTATGTTCAGAGTTACTGTTATGTAATCAATGTTAAGAGGTAGAAAAGAGTTTTCTCTTTTAGCATAGAAAGTACTAGCTATGCAATCCTCTTAATTTCATGATAAAGCTTTTCTTTTTGCTATGGGGTTCAGCGGCTGATATAGAGACCATATTTATTCTTCAGAAACGTGCTATTAGAGCTATATACGAAATGGGTCCCCGTGAATCTTTGAGAGATGTATTTAAAGAAATCAATATATTAACGTTGCCTTCCTTATATGTGTTTGAAACTAAATGTATGTTCGTAAAAATTTACATAAATATAAGTTAAATAGTGATCACCACACTTTTAATACCAGAAATACAAATAGGATAGCTGTACCTAGTTTTAGACTTGCGAAGACTAATAAGTCATTCCTAGGAAATTGTGTACGTTTTTACAATAAAATCCGAGTTCCGAGAGAGGGCAAATTCAAGTTGACTGTAAAAAACGTTTTAATAAAAAAAGCTTACTATAAAGTTCGACATTATATAGAAGATAAGGATGCTTGGAATACTCCACTTCTGGCAAGCTGTCTCTCTGCCATCCATAAAATGTAATATTTGTAGTACCTAAGTAGAAACATTGTAAACATCTATATAAAAAGAATGGCCCCGAGTTTCTTGCCGCTTCTTCTCGGTGGGCTCTATATATATTGGAACGCGGCGGTAGAGTCTTTAAAGTACATTATAATGAAAAGTTGACGTTCAAAAGTGCGTCTTTGATGCCTAAATTGAATAAATGATTTTGATTTTAATTTTCTTTTTATTACCGTTTTTTGTTCTTTACACTGTTTTGACCTTGGAGTCGATTCCGTGCACAAAACGATAACGAAACGATAACGGATAATATTTCGCACAGATAAATCTGTAGGTTTTACCTTAGGATACAGTCGTTAGTCTGTGTCGTAGGCATTCGCTTTAATTCCTTCTGCCGTGCGATTCTCTAAGAGCAAACATCGTTGCATCTTTGACTACATCCTTGAAACAAATGACGAGATGACAATAATCGTTGGAAAAACAACCTTATGTACAAGGACGATATCTCATAAAGTATTTGACACGAATGACGCCGACGAATCATTATAGAATCGCACGGCTGGTCAGACTAGATGATCTTACTATTAGAATAAGTATGTCAGAACAATTCTAAGGGTCTGTTCAGACAGAGAGCAGTCACGCGGTCAGTTTTACGTTCGTGCGTTTTGTTGCTCAAAAATTCCGCTGTTGAACGTTCCACGCGGTAACACTACTGTCACCATGTTTTTTGACGATAGTTTCTTATCGGAAGACTGATTATTAATTTTGTGGCCATTATCCGCATCAAGACGGAAAAGGAAAAGTTGGGAAATTTTATAGACTTTTTAAATGGCTAATGTAAAGATGAAGAATTATAATTTTATTCTTTTCAGATGATAAATAATTGCCTCAGTTAATTTTTTAACAAAAATAAACATGACTTAGTTAAACAAGATACTAACTGGAAGAAAGCCAGTTCCGCAAAAGATAGCTTGGTGGAATGTTTTAGGAATGTAAATGTGTTTCTTATACATACGAGTGTACATAAATAAATACTTATTAATTAATTCAATTGCCAGGAGCTATATTTCGTTATTTTTAACGTATTTTCATCATCGCATCATGTTATGTCAAATGAAGCAAATCAAGACCAAAGTCACGGAAATATAACATTACCGTTCTAAAGTGCATCATAATTTTCTGAACTTAGCCGGTGTTACATAAAAGCAGCAGAAATGTATATTATAAAAATGAACCCCTATTTCTCCTGGTCACTTCAGAACGGATGAAACGATCTCGCACATTTATTTTGTGGTGTTATTATTGTCAGGAGAAGGTTCCTTTGAAAGAAAAACCAAGAAAAGAGGGGAGGTTATGGCAAGGCCGAAGGCCGAACCTACTACGTGAACGAAGTCGCGGTTATTAATAATTATAAATGTATTTGCTAAAGAAATAAAGTAACGTAGCTTTTCAGTCACGCATATTCCTTCTAATTTAGTCAACGTAACTATAGATAACTAGAACTAGTTGACCTCCGCGGCCAGAATGCCTCCTGCATGCGGCATGTCTATATAACCCAATACAATACAAAGAACGCAAAACTGACCGCGTGAACGCGCTCTGTCTGATCAGACCCTGATTTACATTGAATTTACATTGATTTACATTGAACTCATAGCGGGAAACTGCTTTGCTTTGCGTAATAAATATTGTTACACGCGCAAGTACAATAATACACTATAACTAACTTATAACATAATATATCACTATCTTATACATATATATATTATATAATACTATCTTATAGATGAAACGTGGGTGTTTAAAACACCTCTGTCTACCCTTTCGAGGATATAGGCGGGACGATAATGTTATGATATGATTAAAAATATGTTATTAAAATGTACTCGTAAGTTAACGAAATCGTGAAACAAAAAATATGTATAAATTCCCTGGCTCCATCTTATACAACGCACATGTAATGTATAATGTACCTCATACAATTTTTACAGTTTATTTGTACCGAGATTTGAGTGAAATTTCCACGGAATAAAACTTTCCATGGACACTTTAACACTCTGTTTAAACCTTCACACGTCTTTTTGCTTGTAAATTATTTATAAATCTTTTCAGGGCTAGGCAGATACGTTATCTAAATAACATCCGTACCAGATTATTTAAACGACCTTATGAGATTATTCTATCTAAATCGGATCAAAATGACAGCATGGCACATTATGGTCCGCATTATCCAAGGGTTACATCGACGTTGAATCACGTTTTTACGTACATAAGAGGTCGTATCTTCATACTTTCTGAAGGTTCGAAATACTGCTACTATTTATTTAGTGATTTTGCCCCATAGTTCATAAAAATGTGCGCCATTGTTCCGATCGCCGCGTTATATATTGTGTTTGCCATCCACTTCGCATTAATTGTAGTAGAGGGGTGTTATTGGCACAATAGTGGATTATATAGGCAAATTAATAAATAACTTGTTGATGTCGGTAACATGATAGTTCAGGTAGACGTAGGTACCTATAAATACAATATGGTGCGCAGCGCATGTTACCGACTTACGGCCGTTTCAATAACCTATATATTGTCGGTTTACCTTACTAGAGATAGATATTTGACACTATTTGTATGGACGTTATGTCAAATATCTATCCGTAGTAAGGTAAACTATGGATAGATGGATTATTGAAAACGGCCGTTAGACAAGTTATTTCACACTTTTTGGTATTGAAGACGGTTCTAGTTATTGAGAAAACATTTTTTTCACCATTTTTAGTGACTTATGCTTCTTACGGGATCGATTGTCATTCACTGTCAATGATGATATCTTCAAGATAAGGCGTAACACTTTTCAGTTTTTGGAGTGTAACTCAAAAACTGCTTAACTGAATTTGATGAAATTGAAATGGGACCAGCTCGAAAGTATACTCTACCAAATAAAAAATAATTATGAGAATCGGTCTACAAATGAGGGAGAAATCGGATAACATACACACGAAAAAATACACACGAACGTATAACCTCCTCCTTTTGAGTCTGTTATAAAAATGGTTACGGCCGTTGAGTTGACTAGTCGTGTATTATTATTCTTATTCAGACCAAGCTGACATAGGAGATTCTAGATTTTTAATAATATTTAGACAGAGGGCAGGTCGTGCGCCAGATGGCAAGCATTATGCCTGCCCCTAACAGTTGTAGTACGGCCCAGAACTTTAACCTCCACCGTTCTGCGTGGTTTTGCACTATAATTAATTTTCTTATGCAATTAAGGGATGAGACGGGCAAGTTATGTGCCTAATGGTAAGCATTACGCTTGTCCGTGTCAGTTACGGTGTTACATAGAGTGCACGTCACCCTGAGATATTGGTGTTTAAGTCTCTTGTTCAGCCGTACGATTCTCTAATAATTCGTCGACGAGCTCACCGATGTCAAATAATTTATGAGATATCGCCCTTGTACATAAGGTTGTTTTTCCATTCCAAGAGTTCCCGTGGGATAGTTAAAAAACTGTAACTAACCATATCTCGCGAGGCCACGCGGGTTAAGCCGTTGGCGGGTCAGCTAGTAGTATGAATAATGCCAATTGTAGCTAGTAAAATTTATGGAGAAAAGAAGGTCCATGGGTATCGAGTACTAGGTAGTAGGCCTTTTGTGCTAGAGGCCTCCTGGTTGATATCACCGCAGTGCCAAAAATTTTACCGCGAAGCTTGCGCGAGCTTCACAAAGAAGGTCACAGTATCAAATTAAATTACTGCTGTGCGATTCTCTAAGAGCAAACATCGTTGCACCTTTGACAACATCCGTAAAATAAATGAAGAGATGACAAGAAACGTTGGAAAAGCAACCTTATGTGAAGAACCATTTATTTGACATCGGTGAGGTGAGGTGACGAATCCTTACAAAATCGCACGGAGATCTTTCTGGATATATTTCAAAGTAATGTACGATGTGATACGAATGACTCGTCACAAAAATTAGCATAATGAGAAGTTGTGTATACCAGACAGATATTTAATAATAGTAGTTTATGCAACTGTCATATAATATAGGGTATTAAAACATGAGTGTAGTTTTTTGAAATGAGCCGCAGGCGAGTTTCAAAATAAGATTACACGGGTGTTTTAATAACTAATTATATGCAGTTGCATACACTACTTTATTTAATCTCATGACATTGCTACTAAAGTTTTATCCAACAAAATATTACTCAAATTCGTATGTACGAAATAGCGCCAAAATGGAAAAAGTCTTCTTCTTCTTGTTTGTATGGCTTGTGCGGCGTAACTACTATTGGCTCGGAATCAACGCGTTGTGCGCGCAGCGCGCTCACCACATATAATGTATACTTAAATTGAATTGAAATCTCCTTGGTCGGGAAACATTATTTAAATAATTAAAAAAAAATTTAAAGCATTGTTTTGTTAGGAGTATAATGCTTTAATTTAATTTTTTAATATTCTTAAAGAAGTATGTAAATAAAATATGTCAATAAAAGTCTGTATTTCATTTTATAATTAGAATATTACCGAATGAGATTATATAATTGTCTTTTAAAACACATCTTATTGTGAATACCAGTTGCTTAGTGAGGAACACTCCGGTAGTTGTGCCTTTAATTAACGATCTGGGGAGAGGTTATTTTGGCGGAGTGAAACCCCTGTCTCTTACAATTAGCGCATTAATTAGGCACTGCCCGGTAACACGGCAAAATGGTCTGAGCATCAACCTATTCACGTAACAAATTATTACTGTTAAGAGATTATATATTATATGTACATACTGCTTTATACTTTAGGCTGAATTTGATTACACAATATTGATTTAGAATACAAATATAATAAAAGCACAAAAATAAATGAATACTCATTAAACCAATGCAAGCTAAAATATGACTCTTATCCTAGCTGAGTCGAATTTGGACGTAAACATCGAACATTACTTACTTTATTACGGTGTAGGGCTCTACTACCGTCATTGCTACGTACTACGGCGTAGACGAGCAGGTCTACGTCGTAGAATCTGACTACGTGCCTGCCTTGATGTATTTTAAAAATGATATATTATTATTATGTAACTTTGTTTTTGCTATATTTATTATAGTGTAATATTTTACATACGCTTGCTTGTCTAATGCTAGTTGAGTTCTGTTTAGGTTGAATGTAAACATGTGAAGGTAATTATCGTCTAAATAGTCAAAGTCAAAGTCAAAATTAAAATCATTTATTCAATTTAGGCGCCAAAGACGTACTTATGAACGTCAAATTCATTATAATGTACATTAAAACTCTACCGCCGCGTTCCAAAATATATAGAGCCTACCGAGAAGAAGCGGCAGGAAACTCGGGGCCATTCTTTTTATATAGATGTTTACAATGTGTCTACTTACAAATATTACATTTTACGGGTGGCAGAGTGACAGCTTGCCAGAAGTGGAATATTCCAAGCATCTTTATCTTCTATATAATGTCGGACTTTATAATAAGCTTTTTTTATTTAAAAATGTTTTACTGTAAACTTGAGTTTGCCCTCTGTGAGCTCAGTTATGTGTTTTGGGATTTTATTGTAAAAACGCACACAATTTCCTAGGAATGACTTATTAGTCTTCGCAAGTCTTAAACTAGATACAGCTATCCTATTTGTATTTCTAGTATTAAAAGTGTGGTGATCACTATTTAACTTATACTTATGTAATTTTTTACGAACATACATTATATTTTCAAATACATATAACGAAGGAAAAGTTTATATATTTTATTAAAAAATAAATCTCTCAAATATATATTAGAATATTGTCGTCTACGATAATAACGTACGATTTCTCGCTTCAAAACGTGCGAGAAACTCCCTAGGTAATTGGCGCTTAATGCAAGTGAAATAGAACATTTATTATTTGTAAAAAAAATTCTATAAATCTTTCAGGTATCAAAATATAGTCATTGCAAAATATATAACAATAGAAGAGTATACTTTATACAAGACAATACTTTAGTAGTATTAGTCATTTATTTTATTTATAATGTTTGCAGACGGGCTCTATTTTATAACTAACTGACCCGCCAGCGGCTTCGCTCGCGTGGCCTCGCGGGATACGGTAATTACAGATTTCAATGGGTCAGATTTCAATTAGGTGTCGAATTTCACAAAATCTCGTCTTCGTGAGTACAAAGGTGCAAAAAAGAATCCCCATGCAAAATTTTAAACTTTTAGAACTCACAGTAACGAAGTTTCATACAAACTATCAATCCCAAAAAAACCCTTAGGGTTGAATTACATAAAATTCCGTCTCAGTGAGCACCTACGTCCTAAAAAGAACACCCATGCAAAATTTTAAACTTTTAGCACTCGCAGTAACGAAATTTCATATAAACTATCAACCCCAAAAAAAGCCCCTTAGAGTTGAATTTCATAAAATCCCGTCTTATTGAGCACCTTCGTCATAAAAAGAACCCGCATGCAAAATTTTAAACTCCTAGCACTTGTAGTTTTTGAGATTTCGTGATGAGTGAGTGACCTTTCGCCTTTATCTATATAGATTAAGCGAGCGAGCGAATTGTCTCTGATTTAATTGACCTAATTAACTTGATCTGTCCGTATGCTTGTTGGTTTGGATGTTGGTCTTCCTGTATTTGTGTTGTGTGCGAGGGGATGAGGCTGAGGGATACACATTTACCACTCAAGGGAAGAGTGTTACAGTGTGAAAGTGACATGACCAGTATTTTTTATTTGATAATGTTAATGGCGAGCCTTGTAGAAATTGATGTTGGGACTACACATTTACAAAAAACTTACTCTGTAGCGAAATCTCGCTGTCTTGCCGTGTTTACAATAATAAAGTAAATTCAAACTGGCTTCAAATGGTTCACGGGTTAGAGATCAAATAGCAGCAGTTCTCTAAAACTACTGGCTATTCTACCTCCAACTGCAGATACCTCAGGCTGCGAAAAAATCCGCTGATAAGACTGCTCGCAAGGTCTCTCGCTGTTTGCTGAGCTACTAGTGTGTTGAATGTCTTCGCGTGGTGATGGTGGGCGATGATGGTGAAAAGTAAGTATTAAATTCATCCAAATCTGTTTAGCCTTTCTGGCGTGATTGCGTAACAAACCTTCATCCATCCAAAAATTCGTATTTATAATATTAGTAAAATATTTTTTAAATTATTTTAATTTGTTAACTTCTTTACATGTTATGCAATCACGTCACGCGGATCTAGGTATCAACCTAAGGAAGAATGCATGTTAACTTGTTCCGATGCAGACGAACGGGGAAATGGAGATGAGTGCACTCTTCTCCATATAAGTAAATAAGTTTAGTGGGTTTAAGCCCCACACAATTTTCAATACCCTTGGTGGGAGAGCACAGCATTTCCCGTCTCAAAACATTTTTTTTACATCACTTTGAGCTTAGTTCACGGCACTTCACTATAGTTGTGCAACCTTCTTTAGTATAATTTTAGTCCCATGTGCCCAGTTAATTTAATTTATGTAGTTCCCTGTGTAACAAAAGCATTAACAAACTAGAGATAAAATAAATGAAAATTTTTACATATTTATAAAATCTTTTAAGTATCCGTATGTTTCTAATATATGCCAATTGAAACGTTTTTTCATTTGTTTGATTAGTTTTTAACACAACAAAACCTACCAGGTTTAGGATGGTTTGGGTCATCGGCGCACAATAATAAACATTTATTGTTTAATGCTCATGGCAAAACAAATACGTCTAAGTATAAAGTTTGTATGGAAACCTTTAGTTTAAATTGCTATGATTGGGTTTATAGGCCACGTGACCAGAACCTCATCGTCAAAGTAGAAGCATAGTTAGCATTCGTGCAATGATTTATAAAATATCTCTGTCTTGCTCTCACACGTTTTATTACAAGAGAACGAAAAAAATAACACTATAAAAACACACAAAAAACATTATAAAAACATTTTATTATACATAGCTATATCTGTTGTATACCTGTATGGATGGTTGTATATATATATTTGTTACTATTTTACGCCAACTCTACCTAAGAGATTTGCCAAAAAATGCAAATATAATATTATAATCTGGATTTAAAACACCTTATCCCGGACAATATTCGTATCGGATAGTTGTTAAATGTACGGATGGAGCCACGAGGCATAGCTAGTGGAATTATAAAACAACTTTACTAACAAAACTTAGTTCACAATTAAGATACGCTCTCCACCTCGTTAGTATTCCGGAAAGTCGCAGTTCCAGAACTTTGTTTCCACACACGATTCATGAGCGAAGTAAAAGACAAACAGCGTTCGCTCACGAAGTCTAAACAAAAGATCGCGGACTCGTCGCCGTCAAAGGAACTGTCACACGACTCATACAACATGCAATACACAATGGCGCTGCGCTGCTGACTTACAAAATAGTACCTGCCATAGTACAGTACCTAACTATTCGTAGCTTAGGTTTGAGGCATACTATTAACGTTTATTTATGGTATCAATTAACAAGATTGTCTGATGTTGAACTCTATACTACAGATTCGTCGTTCGTCGAATGATAAGAAGAACAACGTGTAGCCCTACTGTTGCAGTGTCAAACGGAGCTACTTCAGACAGGTATAGTTCTGCGTGGCACTCATAGAGTAACTGTGTGGCAGCATTCAAGGAAAGTGCAAAATGGCGGCATTCACGCGTTGCGTCGTAACCTCGAAAGTAATACTTTAGTTATTTCACGTACCTACACCTGGGGCCCTACTCCCACCTCTTAAAGCAGTCATGTTTCAACCTTACCATTAAATGTGGTACCACCACGTCAATATAGCAAGTCTAAAATAATATTGGATTACGCTAGACGTTTTGATGACGTAGTATCAAATATTTCACGCAATTGGCATGCTTTTTCATGACTTTAGACACGTACTCCTGAGGATTCGTACTCCCATATCTTAAAGTAGTCATATTGCAACATTACCATTAAATTTGATTGGCCGTTTTGTGTCGGTGGGAGTACGATAGTAAGTACGAGTATGATTATTCTAAGCTTATTTCAAAACGCTCCTGATTTATGATGGTTTCGTAAAAGGTGGGAGTAGGCCTCTTGATTTCTCCTTCTACAGAGCAGCTTTCAAACCTAAACCACAGAAGAGATTTATATATTTCCGTTTTACATAAACAAAACAAAATTCATTTTAAACTAATGATAAAATTACGAGTATAAATATA
The DNA here is from genome assembly GCA_917880725.1 of Selenia dentaria. Lineage (NCBI taxonomy): Eukaryota > Metazoa > Arthropoda > Insecta > Lepidoptera > Geometridae > Selenia > Selenia dentaria. Next base: position 24,992,555 of record OU862893.1, read on the forward strand.
ATAATAATGCCATTGGTGTTTTGCCAGCTTGCAAAACATTAACCTGCCTAGAGAATTCATTTTCTTGATGGTTACATCGTCAGCAATCGTGTGACCCGTCCACAGGACGCAGCATAACCATAAAATATATATGGCATAACTCTGATCATCGCCGGTCAGCAAGATTCTACTAAACCTTTTGACCTAAACTCAAGACCTACAGGCGATTGAGAGCCAGGACCAATTTTCTTTTCCAATCTTTCTCATTGTGTTTCAATAAACATAATTTGTGAAATACCCAGTACCTAACCTTAGCGATACAGTTGCATTGTTCTATTGTTAAGTAAAGGTTCGCCATACACGTAAAGACAATGGCCCGGTTCGGGCTGAGAGGTAAATTAAATTATAGCCAGCTGTTTCCGATAGTCGTCCTTCTGTCGAATTATAGGGGTACACCATTATGCTCATACGTTATCGAAATATTATGCGCCGCCATCAATTTCAATGTGTTATAATGTTTTAGCGCTGTTAGTTGCGAGTTTGTTATGAATGGGGCACTCAAACTTGTAGGAGTTGTAAGGGATCCTGCAGCCAGTCAGTGTTTGCATATTCAAGAACTTATGATAGAGAATTGGATGTAGGTGACATTTATTTAAAATAGTTTTGGATATAATGTGAACCAATTGGAAACATAGGTACCTAAACATACCTTCTGCCTACGAATAATAATTCGTAGCCTTCTGCACTGAGAGTTAAAATGTTGAAATTAAAGTTCATATTTTGATCTACAGTCACGTTATTACTCGTATTGACTTGGACTGACTTCAGGACGAATGAACGATAAATGTTTAGAAAATGACGATGCAGCATACATACTCGCATGCTCATTATATTATAGCTGTGATATAACTGTAGGTAGGTCCTTACAAATTGCTTTGGTATGTTCGTTTAGAAGGTGAACCAACTTACAAAATAATTTTGTCGAAATCCAAAATGTAAGGTGTGGTTAGCGATAATCTCTGATTATAGTTCTGAACCCACCGCTAATTAAGGCGTGCATAACTTATTCATACATTAAACGACGTATTAGCATATGTAATGGATTGATTGTCCACTTGCGGTTAATTGCAGGTAATCAACTGCTTGTAGACATATGTCATCACATTCGATATAGCTGCGTGTCGTGTACATGTTTGCTACGTCATCGAGTTCGCTATGAGTGCCGTCAATCATCCGTAAGCCGCCGTGAGCCATTATGTGTTTATGGTTACGAACAGATTAATACGTTAAACGGGGTGTTAAGTGTAATATTAAGAAAATTTCATCATGAGTGGATTTGAGATATATTTTACAAGCAGTTCTGAGGTTAGCAGCTACTACTTTATTATAGCGGGTCTAAGTAATGGAAGAAATGTAATTCAAATAACATTCGATTAAGCGCTACAACACACAATTATGTTTTCTAAAGACGTTTTGTCTACAAATTTTTTCTTTGTCATACCATAATTGACACTGTAATAAAATTCTCTGCTAACTGTTTAGATGAAGGTTGAAAAATAACGTACCTAGTACTCTAACAGAAAGGAGGCTATTTTAAAATTACCTCATTTAAATCGGCACTATGACCGAACACCATAAACGAACGAAATTAAATAAATGTCACGTTACACCATCTAGTTAGCGATAATATAATTAAAGATCTACTATTTCTTATTCTGAGCTATAGAATCTACTTGCGACACGTCGAAGTTTGACACAAAAGAAAGGAGCATATAGGCGATATGCACATCCAAAATATTTCAGATTTAGTAAGATATAATAGGGAAGCAAAATAAATTTAAAATCTCAAGTAACTAATACCGATAGAATCGTTATCGACTAAATGCTAATTATTTTAAAATGGATAAACAAGTTCATGAAAAAAGTTCTCATCAATACCTTTGCTGAAGGGAACAAGAAATCAAAACATCACCTGTTTGATGTAATATATATTTTTGTTCTAAAACGCTGAATCAATTCCAATAAAAAATATATGAGACCACTTCTTAAGGATCACTTGCAAAACGTAAACAGAATCGGCAAACTTGAGGAATCGATTATTAGCGGAGTAATCGAATTACGCGAGGCGGCTACTGTGGTTATAAAAAACCACGATTTATTAAACACTATGTTAAATTTAAATTATTACATCAATCCTTATGGGCTAACTAACATTAAGGGTGTCCGATCGCTCTGAAGTAAAGCGACGAAAGGCGCCGCGGGGTGCTCGAGCTCTTCTTATATGTGCGCGAAGGTTACGTATTGATGGTTATGCAACTCTAGTAAGTGCCCCCTGCACTATTACGGTATTGGGATATAACAATCACATGCATAACAAACATACACCAAAAACATACAATCAATTGAGAACCTATTCCTGCTGTAAAGTCGGTTTAAAATACCATTTTCTCTAATTGCTGAGTCAATCAATATAAGCACACACTTTTGTAAATGAATGTATCTACAAAACTTAAACCGTTAGATTGACAATAAATCTTCTACATTCACATTAAATCTACTTCGTTTAGTTTGATGCGTTTGCCATCAATGGTGTGTGAAGGAGTGTGAGTGTGTGCTTAAGAAGAAAGCGTGAAGAACGAGTGTGAACTTGTTTCAAAGGTTGCTTTAAAATGTTAATTATGTTCGTAAGCTTATAATATTCTATAGTAAAACCTTCAATTCTAATGCAATTTAAAATTGAATACCAATATAATTAGAACATAAAATATACGTACCTATAACCATCGAAGTTAAACAATGCGCTTATTGCTATAAGATATTTCTAACAATTCATATTTAAGCAGTTGTGTAAAAAATCTTATATTAGCACAAGTTTATTCTTTCTGTAGGAGGATTATATTTCATACTCCTGTATTTGAATAGATCGTTTTCGTAATCATTCTAAAATTGAAACTTATCTCATCGTATACCAAACTTCTAAATGGGCTTTCTCGTAGTTGTGTCAGTTCGCTAGACATAGGTTGAGCCAGTGATATAAAAAGTTTCATAGATATACCATATAATCACATAAAACTTGCATCAACTGAATCCCACATGGGACGTCTTTCATTGAATTCGCTCGATACCTAGACGTTTTAGGTCTTTATTTGAAGGTTATCTAAAAGTAGCTTATTAATAGGTTACAGTTTATTTGATACATTATATTTATACTTAGATACCTATTCCGTTTATTTTCGAGCATCCCTTTCGTTCATTTATACTTATAAGAAAATATTGATAGTGTAGTTATACGTTGTTTTGCAGGTATATTCATGCAGAATGCTTGCATTTCTCTCGAAGGGCGCACAGTGCAACCTACCTTGTCGATCTCCACAGATCGAAGAGAGAGTACTATTCTCTCCGAGAAGGTTTGCGTGTCAGCACTGAGGGGCACACGTTATGGGCTGATACTCTACGTTTGCATTTGGATCGCCATGAACCGGCAACATAAGTAGTAAGTAATATCTACAATTATAATGTCATTGTCTAAATCTTGTTCAAAGTTGATATGGGATCTACTACAATAACTTGCTTAACTACAGCTCGTTTGCTCTAGATCAAAACAGTTGGGCTATTTTAATTAGATAGGCACTTACGTATAAGCTTACGAAGTGTTAGAAATTTGGAATGCGATGATGTGCTAGTTCCTGAACTATCCAGACTTGTATGTTGTTTAAGAAACAATCGGAGCGTTAGCCATGTCATTCATTAGTCACTTTCGTTTGTTGCCTTAGGACAACGATCGTTAGACCATGTCGTCGGCTTCTAGTGTCTGCTAAGGCGCTAAGGAAGATTTTGCCAAACTGTTCTTGAAAAGTGTAGTGTAGTGTGCAATAGATAGATAGATAATACTTTATTGTTCACAAAAACATAACAATATGAGAACTTAAATGTAATAATTACAAAACTTGTGTCATAATAGGCGGCCTTATTGCTAAAAGCATTAATAATAAATTGCAGTGAGGCATACAAAGCTCAAGGTGGAAGTTAAAATGTATCTAGATCAGACAGGAACAAGTTTGATGAGTCGCATCCACGAAAAGATAGTCATATCACCCACGGGTGCAGGGGGTCTAATGTTACATCGCAGTTAAAATCACAGTCAAATTGACGTTGCCAGTGACTTCTCCGGTCACGCCACTGCCATAGCTGCATAAACCGATTGATTTTGATCCTAGGGGATATCTCAGGGGTATAGGGGCAATCAATCGCTGGTTCAAATCCTTTCTGGACTTGGCTTTCGGTGAAGTAAACGTCGTGAGGACATTAAGGACATTGTGGAAGACCACTTTCTAGTACCTTCTGGCTAGTCATCATCATCATTATCTCAGCCGTAGGATGTCGTCTGTCCACTGTGTCGTTTGAGGACCTACGCTGCGCTTGCCGGTCCGTGGTCTCCACTCCAGAACCTTCCAGCCCCAACGGGAATATGTTCTGTGTGCTATGTGCTCTGCCCACTGCCACTTTAACTGACTAATCTTCTGTGCTATGTCGGTGACTTTCGTTCTTCTACGGATCTCCTCATTTCTGATTCGATCACGCAGAGAAACCCCGAGCATAGCCCTCTCCATAGCTCGTTGTGCGACTATGAGCTTATTCATGAGGTCCATAGTAAGAGACCACGTTTTAGTGCCATAAGTCATCACTGGTAACACACATTGGTCGAAGACTGTTGTCTTGAGGCACTGGGGTATTTTTGACGAGAAGACTTCACGAAGTTTCCGAAACTCTGGCTAGTAATCTGCCTAAATATTGAAAATATGTCTCTATGTGTTTATGCATTTTTTGGTGGTAGTGCCACGCGCTGTTACCCTATGGGTTACAGCCAAATGGGCCGTAACATAACACCGAAGTGAAGTAATATAACTTGCTATTGTGTTTCAGTCGGTCTGTGGGAGGTTCCGGAGGCCCAAACCCCTCGCCCTCACCCTCCTCTTCCTCTCACCTCTTCTCTCTCTCCTCTCGCCTCCTCTCCCCCTCACCCTTTCTATTCCATATAGATGTCGGCAGCGCTTTGCAACGCCCATGGTTTTGCAAACGTTCAAAGGCGACGGTGACCACTTTCCATCACATGGGTCGCCTCTCTGCCTACTTATGACAGTAGAAAAAACAAAAAAATTTCCTGTCAATCAATCAAAACAAATCACAGAGTACTTAAGTGTGCTTAAGTTGAATATATGGGTGGGTGCCCATAAGCCCTTAAGCACACGCGCAGGCAGTAGGCAGGTGTATCCAGTTGATCCATTTTTACCAAAACTTCGACCTAAAAGGAATAAAACAAATTATATATGTTTAGTAATATTTATTTTACTTCAAACGATAGGTACATGCAATGAGCAAAATCTGTTTATACCAAGTTTTAAGCAAAACCACAAACTTCTAGTAAATTAAAGATATTTGGTAGGTTTGAATCCGCATTTTACTAGAAGATAATAATTAATAGTATCTTATCAATAAAATTAACAAAAAACAAGCCTTTGATAGTATATAATATGTTTAATGGTAACGAACACAGTAGCAGCAATAAACGGTACAAGCAAAGCTGATAGAAGCGTTTTTTATCATTCATCTTGATCCCTCCATCATAATATTTGGTATCAGACCCACGAAGAGATCCCAGTTGGACACTTTGGTCCACTTATTATTTATTTTACTCTTTTTGGTCGCGAAATTTGAAATTTTTGTTTTCCTCAATGAAAATATATCTATGTACTTGTTTATAAAACTAGCTTAACTTATCTGCGACCTAAAAACATACTTAAATGTAATTAAACCAAATAAAAGAAATTAAATTAAATAAACTAAACAATTAAACTCGTATTATAAGGATGTATTTAAATTATCTTTTAAATTTGCAAAACGGCTAGCAAAATATGAAAACTGTCACACTGACAAACTGTTTTTTTTTGAGTCACCCTATTTCTATAGGACACAAGCAAACGCATATACCTCCCACTAAAATTATTTATGTCTTTGGAGGGATGGACGCACACATTATAAACGTCCAAGTTTTGAGACTAAACATGACTCAACATTGCTCAACACGTAAATGTCTGCCTCGACAATTGAAACTGGAACCCAGCGCTTCAAAGGCAGGTTACGGTAAAACGGTAGGAAAGATAAACATTGAAAGATACAATATATTGCATTACGCAGTTGCCCTTATTTCCATGAAAAAAAACTAAACTAATATGTCCTAGCGTTGCTATTCATATACAATTCAATCAGCGTGTATTGAGATACACTTGAATGGATTCCGTAATCCGATACAAGCCCGACAAATCCGTCTATCTCACCTTTATCCAATGGATAGACACTTCCCTTATATTGGGCTTTACTATATAAGGAAAATCATCTTATCGAAAAATGTTCTATATCAATTTACTCTATTGTGTGATGGTAACTAATGAGGCAATGATAGTTCTAGGATTATCGAGAGGAGCCAGTTGCCCTTTTGGTGGACCTAGTTTGAATACTCGCAACTGAGTTATTTATTTATTTATTCCATCGGAAAATCTACAGATCAATATATATCCTAAATAAGCTTCAACATTGTATTTTACTACAATTGTATTATTTGTATAGTGCACTATAATTATATATATATATATATATATATATATATATATATATATATATATATTGAATATTGAGAATATTGACTTTACACATATATATATATAGTCAATATTCAATCAGTACGAGTATTATTGCTACAGTTCTTGCTTTGCTACCCTTCACACCCTAACATAGAAATTATTGCATACTTTTGGCATGGCGTGGTTCTTCCACCTAGTAGTACATTTGTCATTGATAAAACACAAACCACATAAATATCAATAATTTAATACAGACAACAAGTTAAGCAAGTAGCACTTCCTGTGTGAGCACAATGAAGAAATACTTGGTGCGTATTCTATTCGACTACAATGCGGTGGGAAGGCTGAACATAGATTTGCGTTGGATCCCTGTCTTGACAATGGAGAGTTGATGATTCAGTCAGGTGACTTTATATGATACGATACGTACTAATAATAATTGTATTATACTTACGCATATTTTTGAAGACGTTATCAAAATTATATTATAAGCTAAAAAGATCGTAACTGCTTTGAAATAATGTTGAAATCAAATACTACGTATTACAATTTTATTCCTAAAACTAGCTGCCCCGCCAGCAGTTTCGCTCGCTTGGTCTCGGTGTAGAGGTGAAAGCGACGTTTTGGAATCCCCGGGTTGGACAGATATTGGGATATTCTGACAAAAAAATCTCAACAGCAGTCCGGACTAGAGTGTGGAACAGTGTCCCATAGATGTCAATAGGCTCGCCCCCCTATTACATGGGACTAAAAATATATTCGGTAAAACGCATCTGCTTATCGCCAGTGGCTTCACTCGCTTGGTCTTGGTGTAGTGGTGCGAACGCCGCTTTGGGATTTCGAGGTCCTGGGACCTGGGTCGGACCGTTATTGGGTGTTTTCTGACAAAGAAATTCTCAATAGCAGTCTGAAGTCTGGTACATGCTCCGTAAATGGCAATAGGGTCGCCTCCTATCATACACGGGACCAAAAAATGTAACCCCTTTAAAGATGTAGGCGTGGCGATTTGCTATGTTGTATTTGAAAACAACATGTATTTTATTATGTATATTATAAAGTACTCTAGGGGTAGAATTGCAAATATAAAATACGTGTTACATTCTTAATTATAATTACTATTTTATAAATTATTTAGATATACCTAGATTATTATGTAGGTACCTACAGAATTAATAGAATTTGTTAAATTTTTCAACATTATTTTCTAATATAGATGTCGGATGTAGACATCTACATTTGTGGGTAGTTAAAATATAATTAAAACATATGGCGTTATATTTTGATTATTACGCGAGTGCCTGTTCTGGTAACGATAGACACCGTCTACCATACACAAATTAGGTACAATCTCTGCTAACTGCTCTGCTGCAAATCGTTCCAAATTGATCTCGCAAAATCACTATTGGTCTGGTCTGAGTCGTCATGTTTAAAAAACATGAGCAAATCTTGAGGGCGCGTCTTTATTGTTGGCCGAGATATACACGCCCATTCTATTTTAGATTTATTGAGTGCCAATAATAGAGCCCCGATACAATATGCCTCGGACCGAACTATTATACTCTTTGCTTCAGAAGAGATTAAGTGTACAAGTAGCTTGTACATCTTGAGGTGATAAGCTCTAAGCAGTGTGTGAGTATTAATAGTTTATAAAATGTAAGATTTGAAGGTTTTAGTGCACTTAGTTTTTTGACTGCTCCGTTAGCTCAGTTGGTGGCGATCCTGCCTTCAAAGCGCGGGTTCCCAGATTCGATCTGGCCGAAGAAAATATTGATGTGCTGAGCAGACATGTTTGTACTCGGGTCTTGGATGCAGTTGTGTTGTTCATGCCTTCCGCGGCACAGGGAATCCTAGTGCGGGGTTATCAGTTTGTAAACGTTGATGTTAAACGTCAAGTACGTGAACAGGCGGAAAACCAACAAAGGATTTTCTGAGGCTGTAGCACAAACAATGAGCGAAAAAGTATTTGTATCGTTAGCGTCAATGTGTCCCGCTTTGGCGACTCAACTATGAGTTATCTGTGGCACAGTTGCCCTAGATACACAAAAGTTTGTACTGTTTCACGTGAACGTTACGTTACACTTACGCACTTAGCAGTGGGTGTATCAATAAACCTACTACTAACTACTAATAACAATAGCTGTTTTCTAATAAGCTACCACTAATTAGAAAAAGTTATATGGTATCTGATAGATGGATGGTGTACACAAATGACTGCAATAAAAGCAACTTAATCGATTTTACTTTAAGGTAACTTCTTATTAAGAGCTCGTCTGAGGTTTCCGAGCGTAGTGCAGTGTCAGGAGTATATACTTTGCAAGTCTGGATTGCACTGCATGTGTCATGGGCTGGCTTAATAGTGACCTCGTTAGTAATTAGCTTAGTAGTGATAGTTAACCTCGTTAACGTTACAACTCGTTACTTTTAAACATATATCTTATACAAAAAGTTATGAGTCGTAAGCCAAACGATCCATTTCTGGATGTCGGAGACCAACAGGGCTATTATGTATCTCGGTTGCTAACAAATGTTGATTGAAATCTTGAAAAATGGCGTTTCTATGTCGGTATTGATAACTACAGTAAGCAAAAAATGTTTCAAGTTTATTACTGGAGCTGACAAAAGTGACATAGAGCGGGCATTTTTTTCGATTTCAATCAGTATTTGTTAGCAACTAAAATACATAATAGCCGTATCGGTATAAAAATGTCATACATAGCGTCTAAAATAGTTCCCCACATGATTGTAACATTGATATCAAATGATGTCTTGTAATTTACCTGACATGAACTGTTACTGACAGGCTTGTTCTTCATTGTCATGTTTCTTGTTATAAATGTGTTGTAGCTCTAAACCCATCGACCCTTTCAAGTATACACACGCTTGAGGTGTTTAACTCCTGTATTTGTCAAAATCACCAGCATGCCTAGACAAAATTCAACCAGGCGTGTTTCCGCACACGCTACAGACAAAAATGTGTCTACAAACTTAGCGCGACGTCACGTGACTTTTCCACAGGTAATGTCTACGCCATACATTTTGAAGTTGTCGTTTGGCGTTAACGATAACAGAAACATCTTTTGTTTAGGCCCCCAGTGGTCCTAGCAAGAATAACATTTGCGTACGTATAACGTAAAGTGTCATTTATCTAGGGCAATTGTGACACAGAATCATAGTTTATATGCCGAAGCGTGACGCGTTGACGTTTACCATACGAATACATTTTCGCAATTTTTTTGTGCTACGGCCTCTGATCATCGGTTAACGCGGCCTTAATCAAAATTAAAACTTTAATTATATATTTTTTTAACAGACAAACGTCAAAATATTGATGATTTATATTTGGGTCGTTGAAGGTAGATATAACTGTTACTATTAAGTTCATGAACTATTACCAATTCCATGCTTGATAGTTCAAACTATGTATCGTGCTCTATATATTTTGGACCTTTGACTTTTGACTTACTTTACAATAGTAAAAGTGGGTAACAGATTCTAGTAACACATTTCACTACTTGATCGACCCACTAAGGTTCATGTTTATAAACTAAATGACTTCAATATTGCAATACCATAGAAAATCATAATTTATGATGCTTGGTTAACACAATTACATTAAAAAAGTTAACCGTAATGCTGATATTCGTACCTTCGAAAAAACATAATATTATACAGTATACGATAATTATAGTTATAGTTCGTCAGGTTTTAAGCTGTGTTTTCTGGGCCACTGTGCCAGAATAAGTAATTGTAGACCACTTTGACGGATGTTAGAGTCAAGGCATCAGACACGTTGAGCAAAGAAAACCGCGTCCCATAGTCACGGGTGTTTTAGTAACGGATAATGAAGTTTCAAAAATCCTGTAATTTTACAATTAACATTTCACCTCTTCCCGTTGCGTTTCGATCCTAACTACAGCAAGTATATGTGAATTGAACCAGTAAACGCTACCAAATGACAGCCAATTAGGAATGTCTCAACTAGAATACGAGCACAAAACAATGTCAAAGACAAGTTATAATGGAAGGCTCGTTAAATTTAATGATACATGGGTCTACTCAAGCGCATAAAAAGAAAAGGTTTAGAGTGCGAACGTTTTAGGGGCTTACAAAGCGCTTGATATTTACAAAATGATTTGGATTTAGACTGACTTATCATGTTTTGTTTATATTTATCTTTAGAGTAGCTGGTAGCGCCTGGAGGAGAAGAACCGAAGATTAAGTACATTGGCGCACATTAGTAGATATATATGTCGAGTAGTGAACTGATATAAGCTAATAATTATAACATTTATTCACCTTATTTTAATCGATTTTTCCAATGTGTCAAGTTAAATTTAAAGATGTTCACATGATGCTAATGCTAATGGGCACCCAAGCCCAGAACACCGTGAACACTAGAGAATCAATTGACATGAAACAAACACTAAATGTTAAGTGAAGTTTACCACAGAATGCTATTGAAAACTACATCTAAAGCATGCCATACACCATCCTTCCTATAGTCCGATCGGCCTGATGCTGCAGGCTTGCTCTAATCGGCAGTTTACCCATATACACCACACACGATCAGTTTAAACTGTAAAATCGGCAGCGACGTTCAGTTGAAAGCATAGCGTCAACAGTGACAGACGATGTTTTAGCCGTTTTGGGCATTTTACTCGTGATAAGAAAAACAAAAAGAAATAATAAAAGATCAAGCAGAGTGATGCAAACACTGGTTAATGAAAAGAAATCAGTTTACTCATACAAATGTATTGCACGAACTAAGTATTACGCCGAAAGGAATGAATGAAGGAACTTACATGAAACTTATATCGTTAGTGACTACTCTAATTGAAAAGCAAGACACTGTTATTTGATACGCAAAATCATGACTCTACTGTATTGACGATCGCCGACCTCCATACACGATCCAATCGACATGATCAACATAAAAGAATTGAAATTTGATTGTGCCGTCAAGTATAACTATCATGCCAATCCACTCCCACACACGGTCAGTTCTAACTGATCCAATCTGAAGCGTCATGCCAATTGGACGTTAGAAAGGATGGTGTATGGCAGCCATACGTCCGATAAGCTGTTTCCGAGATTAACGTGCATAAACGCACAGACAAACAGACAAAAACTCTAACAATTTTTTATACTATTTTCGTTTATAAAAGTTCCAATAATATATTTTCGCATTTATCTTCCATGTAGAAAGCGATCCGTTACATTAAAGAGGAGGTACTCAATTCGACTCAATTCTTCCTTTCAATTCTTCTGGTTCTTCCCGTGTGGTCCCATTGAAATTTCATCAAATTCAGTCCAGTAGTTTTTGAGATACACTCCAATAACTGAATAGAATTGAAGTCTATAGGAAGGAATATAGATTATCTAAAACATGACAGAATATGCTAGTAAATATGTGTTTCCTATCTATCAGCTCTCTAAGATCCTTACCGTATCGACGTCATCAGATTTCAGCATGAATATATCCGTCTTTATATGGAAACAACTTACTGTCGAGTGTCTAAAGAATTCTCATGGTAATATTTCAACCAGGTAAATGCACGAAATAGCTGCCGGAAGTTTCTCACTTGTGACGTGAATTTTCTTTGACAGCGGGAAGCGTTCTTCGAGGCACTGGATGTGAACGTAATGAAATGTTGCTTTGTCATTGGATTATGTATACCTTAGACGTAACGAAATTTTATTACTTACAAACACATTTTATACGATATAAACCTTAAAAGTGACTTAATCGATTTTATCTTATTACGCGCTCTAAATGTCTAAAATCTATGTATAAATAGTAATTTAGATTTGATGTTGTTGCTTTGTCCATAGCTAAGAACCTTTAATTATTGGATTAACAACATATCAACGGTCAGAGCAAAGCTGTCTTACAAACATTGTCTATTAGGATCATAAGTGTTCCAAATACACATATGTATACACAATATATAATAAGATTTAGGTTGTCACCGAAAACTTTGCCGTGCGATTCTCAAACAGCATTCTTGACAACTTCCGTGAAAAAAAGAACCGTTGGAAAAACAACCTTATGTACAAGGGCAAATATCTCATAAAGTATTTGGCATCGGTGAGCTCGTTGACGAACGCATCGACGAATCATTAGAGAATCGCGCGGCTGGATGCAGACACTCGTCCAGATCCAACTTGATCTAAACGTGGATGTAAGTCAGAATGATATTCGAATATTGATCTGTGCGTGAAACATCTCAAAGTTTATTGAAAACATGAATTCTATTCCCGATTTTTTTTAAAGTAAAGAACTCTTTCTCTACTATTATGTCAAAACATGTCCTATTACGTGGTAAACGAGCCTTAAGACTGATCTGAGGTCTTTAATTGTCACCATTATCATGACAACTTACAGCATTGGTGTGCATAACATTGTGTATGTCATGTGCAGTCGTGTCGATAACCATCAGGTAGATAACATTAGACTTGGTTACGACAAAATAAATAAAAGTCCCTGCTTAAATTAGTTCAATAAACTTCCCATTCCGTCACGCTTTACGCTTACACACAATGCATTCACATGACAAGTACGCCAATTGAATATCTCCACAAAATCTGCTCACTCGTATTATGCCATTTAAATCTTCCGTGTCTGAATTCGCTCGAACAAAAGAGTCACAGTTAGAAGTGGGTGGAATGGTTCGTACGGGAGAAAGGATATAATACATGGACACTAACAAGGTTTTCTGAGCTTTTAAATATGTATCGTGCATAGCAAGGCTAAAAAAAGAAATATAAGAATGGAACAATATCACAAATCACAAAGTTATTTTTATCTTAATCTAGCGACCTGCTCCGGTTTCGCACGGGAGGAATAAAAAAAGGGTCAAAATCCGTCGCTTGCTTTAAGAGGAGTTAGCGGATATACAAACAGGAGGCGGAACACGATATCATCTTATACTACCGACTGCCCGCGACTTCGTTCGCGGAGTAGGCTCGGCTTTCGGCTTCGCTATAACCTCCCATCTTTTCTTGGTTTTTCTTTCATAAGAACCCTCTCCTGACTATAATTAACACAACAAAATTTACCGAAGTAGCAAACAGAATTAGCGATATTGTTCCATCTGTTCTCAAGTTATAGCGTGACTAACCATGTGATTCTCTAAAAGCAAACATCTTTGCATCTTTGACAACATCCGTGAAACAAATGACGATATGACAAGAAACGTTTGAAAAACAACTATATTTATAAGGGCGATATCTCATAAAGTATCTGCCGTGCGATTCTGTAAGAGCAAACATCGTTGTATTTTTGACAACATCCGTGAAACATCGACAAGATGTAGATTTCGTATTCACAAACTTAGTAATTGACAACTTCTACTGCAACGATGTTGAGCGCCAAGGGCGAGCCTCAAATTTGACATTTGTTGTATGAAATTCGTATTCTCTAGTTCAAACATCGGCGAAACATCGTCACGTGACCTCGCCTTTGCGTACATCTTCGTCTTTACTGTCAATTTTATCCGATGAAGGAAAAACTTATAGAAGCATTCGTAAAGCTTGAAAATAGCCCAACGCCGATTACGCTGCTGTGGGCGGGGCATACGCAACGCACTGCGAAAGATTTTAGTTTGCCCATAGCCGGCAATATGATGGCTGTTACAAAAATTCAAATGAAAGTGATTTGTCTCTTAAAATTGCCTTCTTGCATGTTGAAATGATGTATAAATCAATTAAAGGATAAATACCAAATGAATGGACATTGACACATACAGGCGAGGACAGATACTTTAGGTATTTTATAATAAATTATAACTTTATAATATTATAATAATATCTCTGATTTCCACAACATGAAAATCGAAGACTGTAAAGTTATGAAAAAAAATGGAAACCGAGAAAAAAACCATGTATTTGATAGGTTAATTTTAAAACGACGAAGTCAATCAAATCTTTGAACTTACCTATAACATCTCTCTTTTTACGTCGAGCCTGCCCACACCCGTTCCGACTGTTGTGATTAAATAAATATAATAATGAACATAACAATGTTTTTAAATCATTAATTTTCATACACAAAATACAGACTTATTGTTTGCATTGCACCACATATTCATAAAATATCCGGGGTGACGCAGCCACTGCAAGCGAGAAAGAGATACGACGAAATACACACGGTTTATTCATCCCAATGCTGGATGAAATAAGGTCTACTTTTAATTGGTAAACATTATTAATTCAATCCGTACGATTCTCTAAGGAATTCTTCATCGTTGCGTCCGTGGACGAGCTACCGATGTAACATCGGAGACATCGCTCTTGTTGACAAGGATGTTTGTTTTGGTATTCACTAACCATAAAGTCATCGTGGTCGATGTCTACGTCGAGCGAGCTCACCGATGCTTCGCGGATGTTGAGTGTTGGGAAAGCGATCTTCATTTTATAAACCAGTAAATTATTATCGTCTGGTATTTTAAGCTTCTGTTTGTTCCATATATAACAAAATCAAACATTATTATGTAATATCGAGTGATAAACTTATGTTACAACGTACAATTTAAAGAAATATAACCATATTATCTTTTATTTTGTTTAAACGACACGAGTTAACCTTATTTACGATTTGTAGTAAAATAAACCCTATGTTTATTTAATGTTAGTCTATGCCTTATATCATATATACTCTTTGCCTTAAATAAATGTCACTAGTCCTTGTCAGTCAGATGTAAAATAAGAAATAAAACGTATAAAACGTATATGTGTGACGTCCATTGACAAACATTATACGTGACGTTTGTTTGTTGAAAACATAGATTATACTACTTATATATATGGTTGAAAAACATTTGATTTGAACACAAACCGGAGAATTTGGAAAAGTTATGGAGGAACCTATTTCTGAAGCAAGTAAGTGAAACACTATTCTCGTTTTTCTGCTGTTATATTCCTTTCCATTCAAACGTTGTCTCGAAGATCTCTTCGAGACAACCTTCGAGCTTTGATCGATCAGACCGCCTATTGTTACACTGTTCTAAGCTGTATAACTGTATGGTTGTTTAATTTTAAGGTGTTCAATAAAGATTATATCTATTTATCTATCTATTAATTTGGATATGAACTAGTTACTATAATGTAAAACGATTTTTTCAATAAATTGTTACACAACTTCTAGTGTCTCGCAATGCAGCACTTCTGCAACTCAAATGGAAACACTGGTAAAATTCATGGAGACCAGGATGTGGCTAGCCACTGGACATGCACGGTCGTCAAATGCTCGTCACCGCACTAAAGAGGCATGGGGCTAGAAATTGCCATGGTGCTCAATAGTGATGGCAGCGGATGTATTAAATAATGGCACCAATGGAACAAGGTTATTTTAATATATATATGTCTACAATTTTAAAAGTAAAAATATCTTATTATTGCTGCAGATCATATGCCTCATTTCATCAACATTTATAGTTTCTACAATCTCGGGATCTGTAAGATAATATAAGTTTTTAATGTAATAGTAACCTTTTCGCGAAAAAGCAACGTTTCTTTATTTAATTTGTCTTCATTTGATACCTATTGTAGTTGTTTCCAGCGAAGTTACAGCGCAAGAACTTCTTATAATATCCTAGGAAAAAGCGCAGTGCATTACCATGCACAGTTTATTGAAGTGCTGTACCCAGTCCAAAATTCTGATTGGCACTGGACTGTTATGGGCAAGCGTGACGCTTAACATCAGGCGAGCGGCTTGATACTATATCGATCATGAGAGATTTCATAGTCCAACTTGCACTTGGCCGATTTTCTGGTGGCTGTGACCATAACTTTTTTGTGGGCTGAATCCGTGCCTGCTAGCTGCTCCCCACGGTAATACCCGCGCATAAAGAGGATCTCCTTTTCCTATAATAATATGTTCTTTTCTGTGCCACTTTAATATGCAAAATTTCATCATAAACGGTTGATTAGTTAGGGCGTGTGGTCTTGGTGTAGTGGTGGAAGTGCTCTATTGGAACCTCGAGGTCCTGGGTTCGATCCCCGGATTGGACAGTTACTGGGTTGTTCTGACAAAGATAGATATTTTCAATAAAAGTCCGAAGTTTTGAACAGTGCCCCGTAGATGGCAATAGGCTCGTCCTATAACATAAGACCAAAAACATATCCGGTGAATCGTAGTAACGAATTAAAACACCGCTGCTTATCCCTTCGGGGATATATAGGCGAAAGTATCAATTTACTCATGACCGCTAGACTATTGTTTCACCTCATAGTGATAAATGCTAATAATGATAAAAGTATCCTTGTAAAACACCACTGCTTAACCTGTCGATGATAATATATAGAGGAATATATTTGTTATGTTGTGTTTAAAAACAACTAGTAAGTATTGCAGGCGATTCACTCAAGACCGGACTGATGTTTACCTCCGTGGTGATGGATGATGATTACAATATAATCTATCTCCTGGCCAAATTTCGTCGAAATCGGTAAAGACGTTCTTGAGATATAAATAGTGGGTAAAATACAGTACCTACATACAAATATAAAATCATCATCATGAAAAAAAGAACTGTTATTACATTTCATGACCCTCGACTGTATTTGTGCTGTTTCACTTTCGTAGAAAACCCGAAATTCGTCAAATCAAACTTTGTAGTTCGTTTTTGGGAGTCGGCCTTCAGTGTACTTCTCTGTCAGTGGTGTCGAATCTCTCGAATACAGTCGGCTTAGCAAAATAGATGGATGACATGCCACTCTGATGATGATGAAAAGTATCCTATGTGTTAATCCAGTGCCTCATCTACCTCCATACCAACTTTCATTAAAATTAGCCTAGCCGTTTGAGCGTGAAAGAGCAACAATAGGAGATTATGCACCGAGGGAGTAAAGCAGTGTCTTATGTCATGGGCGGTATATTGAACCTTAGTGTAACGGGGACTCTTAGGTTAATCCCTGAGCGCAGCGAGGGATTAAGATGTAATTCCCGAGCGAAACGAGAGAGTTGTGTAGAGTCCTGAGTGAAGCGAGGGGTTAAAGCCGCCCTAGACGAAGACGGGCTTTATCCTCGAGGTGCGTACTCTAATTTTCATACCTACTGCGAGACAAAAAACGCAGAGCTTTAAAATAGCAGTTAATAGTAAAATACATTACTAGTTAATATTCAAATTAGACACATTTGTCCTGTTATAGAGGGACAGAGTAATATCTTTGGAAGGAACATAAGGTAAAAGGAAAACACTGTTTTAGACTTTGGCGGTTGTTAACTAAGTTATAATTAGTAATCACGAGATGTAGACCACGATTTAGTAGCTTTTGGAGCATCCGATATTTCGGCATCATGCACCACTTTGAAAAAAAAAATATTTTATGAAATTTGACTATCACAAAACACCAGATAGCAGCACGTAACTTCAACTATGACCTTGAATGCGCAATGCGCAGAGCGGGGCCGTGCGTAACCCATAGCAATGCGGCGCACAACATCACACTCCATAGGTGCGTTCGTTTTGCAATAAGGGCATTGGTGGCGTTGCTATTGTTGGCTCTTTAGTTAAATCGTTCGTAAAGCTCAATTTTGGCGGCAAAATAACCCTTTTTTAGCTTTTCGAACGCTGAACAAAAACAGCCATAAACGACATTTTCACCCATAGATTCCCAATTCGAACGCCCTTGTGAGAGCGTTATTTTCGCCAACTTAGGGCTACTCGAACGCACTACTAATAGTACAATCATTACGAGCCTTTTTTTCTTTATGCTGTCTCCGTACTAAGAGTTTTCCTATCACTAACGTTTCAAATCCAAATCACTTTACACCCAAGGGAGTTTCATACAAAATTACATCCCCGCACACGTAATGCCTTGCTTTACGTTGATATTGCGTGATATGTAATTGGACATTTTCGAGCAGGTGGTATGAAAACATATACCCATTCATCCAAACTTTCACATTCATAATATTAGTGGGATCAGTGGGATTTAATAACATTAACATACGTTTTTAATACATATCTATATCTACACAGATAAATAAATCGAAGTGTCCGTTTGTAATTCCAAATTAACAGCTTTTCACTAAATGCATAAAGTATAAACGGTAATTACATACAATAATGATTAAAATTACGGATGTAACGATACCGATTCCGATACCGATAATATATCAGCCGATATACCTAATTGGCACGCCGATATGTCGGCATCGCCTCAACAAGTAGAGTGCTAAAGTGTATATTACATCGGAATATGCGATAATAAAATGTAAGAATCAGTAAGTACTCATAAAAAAAACAAGATTTAATCAATAATAAAAAATAATTTTCAGCCATTGCGCAACAACAACGCTCAGGGCGTCGAAATTTTCAGCAGTCACCAGCAGCTTCAATACGCCAACGTGCTACCACTCCACGTCGAAGGCACAGGTTTCCTCCAGCACAACGACGTTCCGAAATGGCAAGCCTAACAGAGAGGTTCATTGCCATTGAGGAAAGTCGCGTAAGCAGAGTTAATGTCTGCCAGAGCCCATGAAGCGCATGCACTGGGACAGCAAGCTATGGCTAATGCCATAACCCAGCTGTCTCTAACATGGTCACAGCATGCACCAATGATGTTTAAATTAAGGATAATGCGCACAACATTGTGATCATAGGAATAGGTACTTTTGTACTATCATGGTGCTGACTTCAACAATTAGTTATTTCGCACTTTTTTGTGTTGAAGTCGGTTCCATTTTGTGGTAAAATTTTAGTTCTTATTTCATTTGTGTTTAATAAATCATATATGTCAACGATTTGGGATAAAGGAAGAAGTTTCAACAATGATATTAGCCAGTAGTGTGTTACTATTAGAGCAGTTAGTGGTAACACGGACGAAAATTTTACTCGTGTTACTACTGGTAGTAACACGAGTAACACGGGTAAAGAATCGAACAGACACTTCAATTATATGTACACCTCTATAGATAGAGATATATATAGATATGTTTTTTTATCATTGAAGATTGTAATGGTTTAAGTTTATTTTACGTATATAAATTGAATTTTATAAAACCGACTTGGACTTCCAAAAAAAGGAGGAGGTACTCAATTCGACTGTATTTTTTTTTATGTTTGTTACCTCACAACTTTTGACTGGGTGAACATATTCTCAAAATAATTTTGTTTGAAAGCTGATGCTTTCCGTGTGGTCCCATTAAAATTTCATCTAATTCGGTTCAGTAGTTTATGAGATATACTCCAATAACTGAATAGAATGGAAGTTGGTATTAAATTTTTCAAATTGTATTTGTTTATCTGTATAGATAGAGATATAGATGTTTAGACATATTTTTTTATCATCGAAGCTTGTAACGATTTCAGTTTTTTGTACATATATAAATGTAAGGTTTTTTTTTTTATTTTAATTATTAAAACAATGATTATTGTTGTAGTAAACATATTTTATTTTAACTCATACCTACACATTTAAAAAAGAAGTGGTTTTGATTGATTTTTCTTTTCGTTCACATTTACTCTATTTCTTATGAGCGCTCAATATGGTATACCTCTACCCTTCAGTAGTGTAGTGCCACGCTGCAACTCCACAGCTGAATGAGCCGGCACGACCAGGGAACTACCACGCTCCCACATAACACAGACATGAAGTAATTTAGCTATCGCTATTGCGTTTTTGTGGGATGTTCCGGTGGCCCAATCCACTTCTTTCCTTTTCTTCCCCTCCCGTCTCCCCACCCTTCCCCCTTCCCCCACCTTCACTGCTATTCTTTTAGAAGTCGACAGCGCGTTGGCAACGCCCTTGGTGTTGCAAACGTCTATAGGCGACGGTGACCACTTTTCATCAGGTGGGGCCGCCTACCTGTCTGCCTACTTTTGGCAATAAAAAAAATTGTATTATGTATGTATGTATTAATTTGAACTAAAAGTTCCCCAAATGTTTTTATTCTGACATAACAGGCTACCAAGTCTTCACGGGTCACATTAAACAAGGAGTCAATGGTAGTATAATACTGAGAATGAACTACAATGATTTATTTAAGCTAATATACGAAAAATATGCCTACTGCAGGGCAAAAACCTTTATTCTCATCTCTCCTATAACGTGACATGTCTCGCTCGCCAAAGTGTATTAATTAGTTGTTGTCGGCATCGACGACCGTTTTCCAAATCACCCTCTGCAGCAACCCCGTCTTGGCTTGCCCGTAACATTTGAGTAACCCGTGACTCTTCTTGTTGTAAGTATGTTGAGGTACATGGAACGGGCAATCCTGCCGGTTGCAGATGTTATGCAGTACACTGCACGCAATTATAATTTTGGATACCATTTCTTCGTCATAGTGTAAAACTCTATGCACCAAAAGGCATCTAAACCGCCCCTTTAACAAACCTATAGTTCTTTCAGCAGTATTTCTTGCTATGCTATGTAGATCATTATAGTACGAGCCACTGAAGTATTTTTGACGGGAAGACTTCGCAAAGTTTCCGGAACGCTGCCCAGCCGAGTTGGATTCGATGATCCTCTTTTTCGGATTTTGGATCTGCCTAGTTTGACTGTCTGTCCCAGGTAGATTTATTCGTCAACAACGTCGAGAACTGAGTTCCCAACTGATATTGGGGTAGGCACAACATGGGCATTATACATAATTTTCGTCTTATCCATGTTCATCTTAAGGCCTACCCGTTCGGAAACTCGATGGAGGCCATCGAGCATTGTACTGAGGTCGTCCCGGATTGGATTCTGCCATGACTACAATATCGTCGGCAAATTGAAGGTGAGTGATGTACTCACCGTTGATATTGATGCCAAGTCCTTGCCATTCCAAGACTTTGAAGGCGTCTTCCAATGCAGCAGTGAACAGTTTCGGAGATATAACGTCTCTTTGCAATGGAATTGCCTTCGAACTTTGCTCCTGTACTTGGACTGACATGTTGGCGTTTTTGTACAAACACTTCAATATACCGATAGTCAATACGGCACCGCTGGAGAGACTCAAGCACTGCCTACGTCTCGATCGATTCAAAGGCCTTCTCATAGTCCACAAACGGTAAACAAAGAGGCAAGTTATACTCTTCGGTCTTCTGTATAACTTGCCGTAGCGTGTGGATGTGGTCTATGGTACAATAGCGTTTTCGGAAACCGGCTTGTTCCGGGGTCTGGAATTCATCAAACCTGCGACTTAGACAGTAAATTATGACCTTCGAAAACAGCTTATAAACATGGCTCAAAAGCGAGATGGGTCTGTAATTCTTAAGTAAAGTGTTGTCACCTTTCTTGAAGAAGCACCACCACATTTTTGTTCCATGCTTTTGGCGTTGAACCTTCGAGTAAGACGGTATTGAAGAGATTCTTTTGAGAAAGTCTTTAAGTACCGGTGTTCCACCCGTTTTCAGAAGCTCCGATGTGATACCGTCGTCACCCGGCGCCTTGTTGTTCTTAAGCTGTTTCAAGGCCATTCTAATCTCGTACAGGCTGATGTCCGGGATATCTTCGGTATAATTTCAGGTCAGCTTGGGTCTTGGGTCTTTGGACGAGCTGATAACAGTTTACCATGAGTATAACCATCCGTAGAAACTTTCTACCTCTCCTAACATTTCTTTGCTCTATCGTCTCTTTAATACGATTAGTATTAAAGATCCGGAAGTCGTGTCGCAAGGACTTCCATATTCGTTTATCGAGTAGCCTATATGCTTCGGCATCATCCGAAGACTGCAGTTTTGAGGAGCGTCGTTCAGCCATGAGGTTGAGGGTATCGTTGGAGAGTTTCTGTGGCCTATCTGTACGGTGAGGCTTAAGAAGAAAGAAGGGTAAAAGAAGTTGGAACCCACCGTATGGACAGTTTCTACTAACCTGTTATTGATCTCGTCCAATGAATCGATGTTCTCAAGGCAATCGAAGCGATTGGACAGCTCAAGTTGAAAGCTCTCGGGGTCTTGAATATGGACACGAGTAGGTCGGAGCGTAGACTTCAACAGACGAGACCTCTCAAGTTTGACATTAATTTTCAATATGCCTCTTACCATTCGGTGATCACTACCAGTTTTCATCCTGTGGATCACGGAGACATCAGTCAATATTTGTCTCTTGGTGGTCATAATGAATTCAATCTCATTTCTCGTGGAACCATCGGGACTCAGCCAGGTCCATTTCCTATGAGGTGGCTTCGGAATGAAAGAGCTCATCATAAAGAGTCCCTCTTTCTCCAGGAAGTCGGCCAACCTCTGTCGCCTACGGTTCCGTTGCCCATAACCAAATTGAAAACTTTCAACTCATCCTCGCTTCTCTTACCCAACTTCGCGTCAAAGTCTTGTAAGTATATTATTATATTATTATAGTTACTTTCTATCTCCATTATTTTGCTTAATAGGTAAAAAATAGCAATACTATGATACCAGTCACACTTAAATGACGACGCATTATATTACAAGTACATAAATTAAATTGTATATAAGGGACTAAGGGTAAATGGTGCTTATGTGCTTTTATGTTTTTCTACACTATAGCATACTCCAAAATTTTCTGTGTGGTGTAAATTTTCTGTGTGGTCTTCGAAATGGCCAAAAATACTAGCTTTTCAATTTGACAGTTAAAATCGACGATAACGGCGAGGATGTTGGCAAAGACGAGATCACGTGACGATGTTTCACCGATGTTTGCAATAAGAGAATACGAATTTAATACAACAAATGTCAAAATTTACGCTCGACCTTGGCGCTCAAGATCGTTGATGTGGAAATTGTCAATTTGCAATTTTCCAAGTACGAATACTTCCGAGTAGTTCCGACAGCATGCTAGTTTGTTTGTTGTATGCATACTTTTTACTCCTAGCGGTGAGATACTAAAATCGATATTTCCAAAACCGTAAAATAGTGTTGCACTTACCAGTTTCTATAAACAGCAGAGAATATTGGAAAATATATTAATAATATAATTCATGTGTCTCATACCGTAGAAAATTAGTTCAAGCAGTACTCTAAGTATTGATAGTGGGTCCACGAGAATGTCGCGCATCTTTATGATCTATGATATGATAGATTAGTAATGTCTTACCTACATTGTTTTTGCTTCCAGCTGCAATAAAACAAGTTTTAAAGCTAATTTTGTTTCAGTGAGCTCTACTATAGGTTTAGTAGTAAGAGCACACAGTTTTTTAAAAACTTAGCCGTATTCACTAGTTAATAATAAGTTTTTAAATTAAAACTTATAAAAACTTTAAAAGCTTATAAAAATTAAATAACGATATCTATTAAACCAATCTTGTAAATCTGGTTAAGGTTTGTGAAACACCATTATGTATAAATAGTTCGTACAGCTCGGCTTTGCGGAATGAACCTCGTTATTTTGACTTCATTTATTTTTTCTGCAAGACTATTATGTATTTCAGTTGCTAACAAATGTTGAAAAATGGCGGCTATAAAGGTATCAGTTTTAAGAAATCCAGTAACCAAAAATGTTAGTAAGTTGATTACTGAAGCTGACAAAAGTGACATAGAGCCGCCATTTATTTCAATTTCAATCAATGTTTGTGAACAACTGAGATACATAATAGGCCTGCAGAGTATAAGATTGTTAAATAAATTGTAAATATTAAAATTGTAAAATATTATTTCTTTGAAACTTTCTAATTTGACGTGGTGGACAAGTGCATTATTTTTTACTACAAAATGTAAATAAATATACGTCATATAACCTGGTTTCGTTTTTGCCATTGCTTGATAGGTATATCCACTCTGTCCGAATAAATATATTTTATTTCATTTCACTCTTATCACTAATGAGTAGATTTTCGATTTCATCCAGGCCGAGCATGTAAATTGGCTAGTCAAGTTCTAGCTTCCATAAGTACTACCAGCCGTTCTATTTAATTAAGCAGCAAAAGGTGCTGCGTTATGTGGCACCGGAAGTTTTTTTTTAATAACACGATAGAAATTGTTTGACATTCAAATAAATTGTTATTCAGTACAAGTAAGTATAACTTGCATGTATTTTTTATTAAAATCTATTTGCCAGAGTTTAATCAAATTATATTCAACATAGTTTTACGTTTATTTTCTTTTTTGCATCTGACTCAATTAGATAAGTGATTCTTAAGGTTACTTTTTAATAAAACAAAGGCAAACTCGTGTTGTTCGGCCAAAATAAAAGATTTTTGATTAATAAATTTTAAAATTAAAAGTATAATCATCTGTTTATCACTCGCTATTACTTACGAGTAATAATGTATTATTTTGCCTTATAAGGGACAAACCAAAGCTGAAAACACCAGTCAATAATAATTTACCGGTTTATAATGAAGTTCTGTTTCCCAACACTCGTACCATCCATGAAACATCGGCGATGACATTTCGCTTAATGAATACCAAAAGAATCATCCTTGCCAACAAGAGCGATGTCTAAGATGTTACACCCATAAGCTCGTCGACGAGCGCAACGATGAAAAATTCTTTACAGAATCGCACTGCTGACATCGGTGAGCTCGTCGACGAGCACATGGACGAATCTTTCGCACGGCTGGAGAATTAGGGGTTCATTTTTATACATAGAAGATAGACAGATAAGGGTAAAGAGTAAGTGTCAAACGTGTTGGATTCCCTCCTCCTCCCTAGTCGGTTTCCCCCTTATGTGTATTTATAGAGCTACCACTTTATAGTAATAAGCAATCCGTAGTCAGTATAATAGCGGTAACGATCGGGTACTGTCTATCACATTATTCTGTGACCTAGATGTGACGTCAAGCGTCGTCGGAAGAAAAAGTACTTTTTCCAGGTCGTCCCTTCTCCGCGCCCCTCGAGGCACAATTGCTTCGTCGCTTGTTTGCAGAGTCGAGAGCAAATAATGAGACGGCAGATAAACAATTATCGCAGTGGTGGCAGAGCTGATTATGAGTTACCTTGTTATCTGTGTTTAGTGTACGCAGGGATTGAGGGTAATCGTGCGTGTGTGTGTAAAGAGAAAATAAGATTTGGAAGATTTACCGCAAAGAAATGTTCTGAATATTTTCCTGAGCTAGT
Organism: Selenia dentaria; assembly: GCA_917880725.1. Taxonomy (NCBI): domain Eukaryota; kingdom Metazoa; phylum Arthropoda; class Insecta; order Lepidoptera; family Geometridae; genus Selenia; species Selenia dentaria. Next base: position 25,018,134 of record OU862893.1, read on the forward strand.
GTTTTTTCTGGATCAGATATATGAAGAAGTTTCCGTTTAAGAAGATTTTAATTTGTTTATACTATTACTGGAGATTATATGTATATATACTGGAGTATGACAATATGAAGCGCTCGCAGCGGATCTTGACTACTGATCAACAAGTTAACCCTTCAAGAGTCGTTATATTATTACAATGCAATTTCTATTGTGTCTGGCCCTATGATGACCAACGACCTATGAAGGGTTAAGCAACGCTTGCTGCGGTCAAGAAATGGATGGGTAACCGCTAGTGGCCTTATTCAACTGAGCGCTCCGCTGCTTCGGAGAGCACGTTAAGCCGTCGGTTCCGGTTGTTTGTCTTAAGATTACAGGCGTTAGGCTATCTCGAAGGTATTCGGGTGGCCTGAAAACTTCGACATGGGTTGGCCAATAGCCTAACGCACTGGGCCCGCATGGTGGGATATCGCACAACTCCTCTCTCTGAGAGGGAGGCTTGAGTCCCAGCAGTGGGAACATAATGGCCTGATCAATCAATAAAATAAAATAAATAACTTTGAATTGTGTCTACATCCTTCGCAGGGTGATCGATGTTTTTTTATTCGAATGGTTGATAGATAATCGTGCTCATAATGGTATCAAGTAGAAATTACGTTTTACCCTTTTTTTTAATTATATCATTTTGTCACATGTACGTGTTATCCATACATATAATAAAACGGTAAATGAGCAGAATCTGTAAATTAAATACTTTTTAATCGACTTTAAAAAAGGAGCAGGTTATATGTTCGTCTGTATGTATTTATTTGTATGTTCACCGATTTATCTCCTCATTCATATATTTACGGACGGATTCTCAAAATGATTTTTATGTTTGGTAAAGATGATCCAATTAATTAAAAATGTCATCTAATTTGGTCAAGCAGTTGCACTCCAATAACGGAAAAGTGTATCGCCTATTTGATGATATCGTAATTAAGTAGTGATTATGTTATAATTGAGGTACACTTTGTTATCGATATAGTAGTCAAAAACTAATTTAATTAAAAAAACATTTTTGTCTGACTGTCTGTCTGTCTGTTGTATGCGCATAACTCTAAAACTACAAGACAGATTATGGTAAAACTTGACACAGTGATAACTAATATTATTGTTTCACATGTATAATATTTTCTCAAACGAAATGGTTCTTTCGGAATAGGGGATGTAAGTGAAAATTTTGTTGTAATTTGTTACTTGGCAAATTTTTATGCTGTTTTTACTAAATCAACTAAAATACTTTAAATTCAAGCAAGGTATGTTTAATGTCTCAATGTTATCAGAGTGCCAAAAAAGACCGTGTTGTCGAAGACTAGGTTTTTTGAGTAGAATGACAACGTGGAACACTCTAAATGGAACTGGAAGGTAATGGTTTATAGCAACGATAAGTTTATTTCACGGATGATTTCTAGGTTTCGACGGCTTATATTAGAAATACTGGTGGGTCAAGCTAGCCATAAATGTGTCTCCAAACATGTATCTAATAATATACTGAAATGCACGCCAGATCCCTAGCTATTTATATATTTAATAATTGGAGCGGTCGCAGGTAGATTTCTTAGTCGTTCTACCAATTCAATTGGATTAAGCAGATCATCGTAGGCTACCTTAGAGGTATTCGCGTGGTCGTAAACTCTAAAATTAGTGCTGGTCACTAGCCTATCCACCAACGCGTACTAGGCCTGTTTGCATTATAGTTCAAGGATTTTATTTCACGCGCACGCAAAGACACAATATGCACCCCTCATACAAACACTCTCACATTCACACTCATCACACACACACAGAGGGAGCCCGCGATTTCATCAGCGTTGAATATGGTAATATCTTAGAGCTACCAGTTGTATCGAGATATAAGGCTTGTGTGTTGATCGTACACACTGACTCAAAAACTTTCAAAATTATTAAATTAGTGTTAATTGAAGGAATTATAATAAGTGTTATCATTATATGTAGTTTTCAACAAGCCGCACTGGGCCCGCGTCGTGGATTATGGCCCAACTCCTCTCGCTGTAAAAATGGCTCAAGTCCCATCACTGGGAAGATAATGGGCTGATTATGTATGATATATTATGCATGATATAACTATTATTATTCTCATATTAAAATGTGTATAAGTAAACCACATTGATAATAAAATATTATAAAGAGGAACAAAATTGTATTTTTGTATGTTTCTATTTCTAACGAATAAACACAAAAACGACTGAACCGATAACAAAAGTCACCATTTAAATGCTATATTATACATACCATTAGTCATCATCATCCATCACCACGCGGGTGAAACTGTGGAGTGCAGAACGTTAATAATAAAACGAACTGCACTTAAGTAAAGAAATTCACATCAGCACATTATGTCTCAACGCTTGAAAGTGAGTAAATTTCCGTGGGAAAGAGGCAGGTGCAGGCATTAGGTAGCTTCCTTGTGTCGAATACTCTCAAATGCTTCCAGTTTGTAAGAAGCTTTACTTCATCGGACGAAAAATCACGTGACGTTCATCTCAAGGAGCGTTCGGATAGGCTTATGTTGTCAATAATACTGGCTACTAGTCTTGACTACTATTGCTAAAAACGTTAAAATTGTCAGAATTGGGAATCAATGCGCAAAAATCTCGTTATGGAAGGTTTCTTTGAGTTTGTAAAGCATGTAAAACAATGTAAACATTGACGAGTGAATACCATTGAAATTAAACAACCTTAAACGGATTAAATAGCGGATGATTTTATATTATTATTCCATATTATCCCGACGTTTTGAACACTTTTCAGTGAACATGCGTTACCATGTTCACTGAAAAGTGTAGACTGGATGACAGTTAAGGCTGGTTACAGTGCTCGCCCGACCGTCCGCGCGTACCGTCAGTCCGGACGATACACATAAGGCCACTTTCAGTGCTCGACCGACCGTCAGTGCGTACGTCGGTCGCGCTTGTCATTTGTATGAAAACTCACAAATGGTTATAGTGCTTGACCGACCGTACGCACGCGCGGACGGTCGGTCGAGCACTGAAAGCGGCCTTACTGTTATAAACTTGAGGAAATTATTTTTATGTACCGCCTATCATATTTTCAATCAAAACGTTCCCGATGCACACACACTAGTCACTCACAGTGTCCAGAGGTCTTGCAGTATTGTGCTGGCTTTAGGATTTTATTAGCTTGATCTATAAATCCAAAGCAGGGATAAACAATATGAAATTATACGGTATGTAATTAATTAAAGTTGTTTAATTACAATGTATAATAGTCGCAAAAGTCTAAGAAGTAATTAAGTAAATAGCAATTTGCATTTCAAGCATTTTACAAGAACACATGTTTTGAAAAAGCTTACTATGCCATACGATTAATAAATAGCTACCATAGTTGAGCACACACTTTTTAGTTTGTGCTCAACTATGGTGGCTTTTTATAGTTATATTTTTATTTAACTTGGAACGTCGTAAAGCATAAACCACACATAATTATATTGCATCCAAAATTTTTATTATTGACGTAATGTGACTGTTACGCAGTTCTTTTTAGTATTACTTTTTGCAATGATGGTACAAAAAGGCTACTAGATGTGGATATAGAACCCAGTGCAGTATCACAAAATTGAGTTCTGCCAAACTTTTTTCTGTCAATTGTCATCATACACCAAACACGAGGCCCACCTGATTCACAATTCGAACGCCCTTGTGTGTATGTTTTTTTGCGTCATTCTCGTCAACTTGGGGCCATTCGAACGCACTCCTTGTGAGCGTTTTCAGCATTATTTTTGTCAACTTGGGGCTATTCGCTACCCCTATGATTAGACCAAAATCCCCTAAGCCACAGGTTACAGAAAAAACCGACCATGTACAAGTTGGACTCGCACACTGAGGGTTCTGTACATTAATGAAATATCTGTGTTGTTGTACCTCTTCCAGTAACGGGTGCGTTTCGTCCCAAGTGATAAACTGCACTGCGCCCATCACACTGAGATATTAAGTTGTTAAATCTTATGTGCCTGTAATTTCGCCGGCACCCGTACCTATGAAACCAGAACACAGTAATCCCAACATATAAAATGCTTCACGGTAGAAATTGGTATGGTGGCAGTGTTTCCCCGGACAAACTCGTCCACACAGAGTTCTACTGCTCTTATTTAAAGGAACGTTTGACCACTATCTATCTTGCTTGGTGGTCAGTGATGATAGTGTTGAAGGTGGTAAAAAGGTATTAATAATTAATGTTCTTACTCTAGAATGGGAACTGGTTTCCAAAGATAGCTGCCAGAACACACCATAAGATACTTAGTGACTTGAGGCCGTAGCACAAACAATTTGAGAAAAAGTATTCGTATAGTAAGTGTCAACGCGTCATGCTTCTGCCCACAAACTATGAGTTGTCTGTGTCATAGTTGCCCTAGATAAATGACAGTTTATGCTGTTACACGTGAATGACAAGTTACGTTACACTTACGCAGTTATTCTTGCTGAATATTGGTTGGTTTGTTTGTTGTTTTCATAATTGAAGGTGTTATGTGGTTGTCAGTGACACATCGTCTGAAATATTCCGTTCAACTATCACTAGCAAGACGATGTCTAATAAGAACCTTAAAGATATTCCATAGCCTTCGCTGGCAAAGCCATGGGCATAAGCTAGAAACGTTAATTACAGCTGATGAAATTCGACGAAGTTTATGAACAACAAGTGCAATTTGGAAAATTTAATACCATATGTATAATTAACCCATTATGTTACTTTGGTAAAAAACAGTTATTGGTAAAAATAGTTGTGTAACTCAAAAACTAGTGGACCGAATTTGATGAAATTGAAATGGGTCAAAAAATTTTTTTCTAACAAAAAAAGAATTTTGAGAATAAGTTCACCTTATCGAAAGTTATGCGGTAACAAAAATTAAAAAAAAAACAATCGAATTGAGTACCTCTTCTTTTTTTGGAAGTCGGTAGAAAATATGTACGTAGAGTACTTATATATTCATTAAAATTGACAAAAGTTATTGTAAGATTCCGATACTGTACAATGGAGGAGTAATTATTACGTCCAATTACTTAGTAAGACGAACTCAGGAAGTCTAGATCTCGGGTAAGCACAATTTATCGTAACGATTCGCGATTTGTCAACGTCAGCGAAATTGTTACTAAATAATTAAAGCCTTTGAAGCTTTCCATTTTGAAGGCAATGTCTAAGTAACGATCATATTTTCATCAACGGGCCGAGTTACAGCTTCTCTTGATGGACTACATTTTTATTATCTAGTAAAACTCAAATAAGTTTAACCAGTGATACCCTATATCTATATACATAGATGGGCCTACAGGAAGGCTACCTCAAGTCTATATTTAGCAATATTTATCTGCCAGGAGCAATTTCCCGCAACTATGTATTAAAGTATATCGCCGTACAGTTGAATAGGATAGCAATAGGATCGCCCCTTATTACATAATATCATATAGTTCTTCTCATCTTCTGCGTAGAAGTCAAGAATAGAACTAGCAATGCGGGTGTTTGCGCACCTCTGCCTACCCGTTCCTGGATAAAATATTGTTGATTGTATCTATTGTTACACTTAATTTTATAAATAAGAAGGTATTTTATTTTGGATAGATGGATAGAGACTTGTTTCTGTTAAGCACTGATCCGATGAATACGATATTTTGAACAATGGTAGATGGTAGCTTAACATAAAGGGCACATAGTAGTATCCCATAAGGTTGTGCCTGTATAGGACAGTTATTTTCTGCGTAGTCAGAGCAGCCGGGTGTTGTTAGTGTTACTCCAGTCCAAGTTTTACTGTGCCCAAAATGTATAAAATTTGTACATATAGCCTGTTCAGTTGTTACAAAGCAGCCGTGCGGTTTTCTAATAATTCGTCGTTGCGTTCGTCGACGGGCTCACCGATGTCAAATACTTTATGAGATATCACCCTTGTATCATAAGGTTGTATATCCAAAGCATCTTGTCATTTCGTCATTTGTTTCACGGATGTTTTGAAAGATGCAACGGTGTTTGCCCTTAGAGAATCGCACGGCTGGTATATAACATCCTGACTTATTTAGTTACGTCATGACGGTCGTTGTTTGGTAATTAACTCTGAAACTAGAGGGCACCGCTTGTAACGCCAATTGATTTTGTCTTGACTTTGTAAAGCTTGCTGTGGACAGATGCTCTCTGATCTGTGGGGTGATGGCGATGACTAGCTTTGATCTGGGAAAAATACGAGTATATTAATAATTAAAATGAAATTGTACTTGCTTGCCCTTGAAAAGTCAGTTCAAGTAGAGTCAGTTGAAAAGTCAGCTCAGTCCACTATTGAGTGTTACATTTAGTTAGTATTAATTGGTTGAAGACACCTGTCCTCCTGACATCAATCCGAGCCTACCGCTGGGGCGAGATGGTGACTGCCAGCGCGACCCTGTCTCGTTCCACCTTGGCGGAGGACTGCTCACGGGGGGGTTTCCCCCCCCCCAAAAAAAAAAAGACACCTGTGTTGGGAACATGCTGGACTGCAGTCAAAGCCAAGTTGGATCGAAGATCTATATCTGGGACTGCCGAGTTGGTCTGTTTGATTCCCCTTATCCTTCCTGCCTATGTCTCCCTCCCTACTAACAGAACCGACAAGCAGAGCTGACCCTGCTACGTGCGACGCATGCGGGAATCGTTGGTAAGTTTGTTTTGGTTTATTTGTTACATTGTTAGGAAGCTTTTGCAAGAGAAGACCTTGGAGGCAAGAGATTGTTTGTTTGGAAGCTCCATGATATCGAGAACATAGCTAGTATCAGTCAAATCTTGACCAGCACCTTGCATATTCTAAAAAAACCACAAAGTCTGGATGCTGGAGTTTGCAGGTCTTTGACGCTGGCCTGGTACTACACAGTCGTAATGATACATAAATCGAAAATAAAATTGTTTTGAAGTACTATCTTAGTTAAGTACCCATACTTGTGTGGGTATTTAAAAACGCTCATTTAAAGAAAATTTAAAGAAGTATAACGCACTTTATATGAATTTGCTTACGTCTTATACTATATATAAATTGGTACCAAAAGACCTTTCAGTTTCAAAGTAGAGTCGACGCGGCATAGAAGTAATATTTTAGGTTTGTAACTTTAGTATTACCTTTTATCCATTTACAGCATAGTTTTGTTATACCCATGAATTGACCTGCGATTTCAGAAATAGATTTAGCTGGAAACATCACAGAGAAATACCTAAAAAAGGAGGCTAAATTGTTAGATCCGTTATTCTTCCATCAACAAAATTATTACTTCTTCTAAGCCCACAGCCGTGCTATTCTCTAATGATTCGTCGACGAGCTCACCGATGTCAAATACTTTATGAGATATCGCCCTTGTACAGAAGGTTGTTTTTGCAATGTTTCTTGTCATCTTGTCATTTGTTTCACGGATGTTGTCAAAGACGCAACGATGTTTGCTTCGAATGATTCATCGATGCGCTCATCGGCCAGCCGTGCGATTCTGTAATGATTCGTCGACGATCTCACTGATGTCAAATACTTTATGAGATATCGCCCTTTTAAGTAAGGTTTTTTCCCAACGTTGCTTGTCATCTCGTCATTTGTTTCACGGATGTTGTCAAAGATGCAACGATGTTTGCTCTTAGAGCATCGCAAGGCTGCTCACCAATGTCAAGTACTTTATGAGATATCGCCCTTGTACACAAGTTGTTTTTCTAGGTTTCTTGTCAAGTCGTCATTTGTTTCATGGATGTTGTCAAAGATGCAACGATGTTTGCTCGCATGGCTGAAGGTTAGATGCTGACGTTTAGGTTCTTCTTACTATTTGTTCTAAGCCTTAGATATATTTTACAATTATACCTAACTGAGTCCAAAACCCACTTATCTAATATACTTTAAAAATATTCGAGTGGCAAATGAATTTAATTATACTGACACAAACTACAAGTACTTGTGACCATATTTCAGGGGTTTAGATACTAAACTAACGTCTGCAGTAGGAGGGTATAGTTGAATTGAACTAAGTGAAATTGATCGTTGTTTCGGGCGGCTAAGCCTTTCACTCCTATACTCATGTATTTCATTGTATTACTAGTTTGAACGCAACGAACTAAGTTTGTTTGTTGTTCCGTGAGAATCTTGTCACCGCGATTCAGGATTTTGCGACTGTTACATCACAAAATTTTATGAAAATCGCAAACTTACACCTACAACTGAGTGAGTACAAACGCAGTGGACGCTTAGCTTTAGGCCTTCAAGCACTGCAGAGACAGATTACTGAGCGGTAATCATGTGGTGACGAGCGAAAATCATTACCGCTAAGATTAATTAAATTCAAAGCCAATGCTTTTATTCTCAATACTACAACTGTTATTGGCATGGCTTGGTGACGCACTTATTATTAGTTGAAGTACTTGTTAAGATGTTAGATATTATTTAAAACTCTTCTCAATAATATCTTTCTTTCTATTGAGACTTACTTCAGCAGCACTTAATAAAAAAGATATCATAAAATATATAAATGCAGTTCGTAAAGACGCGAATTAGTACTTTCGAATTCTGACGAATTACGAACTTGCGAATTAGTATCTTTTGTACTATTATATCATAGCGGTATATTATGCAGGCTAAAGCTCAACTACTTACTTAAAGGTTCAACTACTGATACAGACACCATCTTCGCAAAAAACTAGCTGTTTGTGTCATCTATATCAAAAAGTTTTTCTCGAGTGTATATATTTTGCGGGTAATATAAAGCTTTATATTTTAAAGATTCACAGAATAGTTGCTCTAACAACTGCAGACTTGTATGTATATTTAAAAAAAAATATCGAAACAGAATTTGTGTACATTGAACAATCATCTAAGAATTGATGGTAAACTTTACAAAAGATAAAATAAACCTTAAACTGTATACCTAGCACAATACAATTTTATTATAAATTAATTATTAATAATTTATAATAATAAATTACAATCAAGAAAGTTCACAGCAAGAAAAATATTGCTTTACTTTGTAAAGATAAAAGTAATATAAGAAGTCTCAGTAAGTAAAAAGAAAAATAAATCCGCATAAGTTATACATCACGAGTAGGGACTTGGCGCGTGGACTGAAAGTTATAATGAAGGTGACGAACTAATCCGATAAGTTATCTCTCATCTGTGTGAGCCCATAGAGTAAGTAAAGGGTTATTTAAAAAAATAAAGCGTTATAGAAACAAAATTATTTTACTAAAACAAGTTACGCCTCCAGCTAGCAAAATCTACGATATTATAATCATGATTACCTACTGATTCCATCAGGAGACAGAGTTAAATATATCCCCTCTACTATGGGAATGTGAATTAAAAGAGGCGAGGAAACTCAACTACAACAAGTACAAAATTTAGTTAAGTTGTAGGCCTTTTGTCTTGGTCGGAACCACCGCAGCAGATATAACGCCGCAAAATAATATAGAGCAAAAATATTGTGATGTTGTATAAGTGAAATGAGAACGAAACAAAATCATAAAAAAATTCTTCAAAGTCTTTAGGTGACGCGCTCAGTGTAGTATCATCAAAATTTCAGTTATGAGTAGCACTACAACCACGATGAGCTGGCAAAATAGTACTTTGACACTACGAAGCGCACAACTTGCCCATGTTGTCACTTATCTGCATAAAAAACTCGCTTATACAACTAATGTGCTTCAATTCATATTTATTTCTACCTCCATCAGCTCAGAGATAATGCTAGAGATATTGGTGTAAACATAGTATCAATCAGCAGCGAACCATGCACTGCTTTCCCAAGAGTCCATTATAGCATCGGATTTCTCATCTCTGTTACGGTTGAATAAAGCTCTACACCTTCTAAAATAAGATAGTCGTAAGAACAATTTTGTATACTTTGGGAGAAATCATATACTCATACCCCCGCTACTAGGGTTCCATGTGCCGCAGGAGGCATAGACATCCAATAACACGTCAACCCATCCAAGACCCGAGAACAAACATTCCTGCTTATTACACAAATATATATATAACTAACCTATCAGATATCGAACCTATGACCCCGTGCTTTGAAGACAGGGTCGCTACCAACTGAGCTAACGGAGCAGGATCATAGAAAGATATGTTAAAAAATATTCTTTATTAAATTTAATTTCAATTATTCATATTACATCGTGTATTTGGACGCTTATGAAATAAAAGATTTCAGAAGTTTTATGAATCATAAATGTTTTGGAAACCTTATTTAATGGATGGAAGCCCTGATGTGTCAATTTTCGTCGTGTAGAGTATTGCCGTATATACGACTAGACGTATATATATATATATATATAGCATTACTATCCCAAGGTTTTAAAGGCACTTAAGCTTTGTAACATTATATTATAACATTATATTATAGAAGCAGAACTCTTTGTGAATAAGCTCGTCAGGGGAAGTTCTGCCTACAAACTTCAAACCTTTTTCTACCGCGAAGCAGTAATATTCGCATCACTTTGTTCCGGTTTGATAGGTATGCTTGCTGGTTGAATTAAGATATTAATTAGCCTATCCTGAGATATTAATTAGCTTAATGACAGGCCGGTTGGCGCAGTTGGTAGCACCTCTGCCTTCTGAGCCGCTGGTCCCGAGTTCGATCCCCGGACAGGTCAAATATTTGCGTGCATGAACGTGTCTGTTTGACCTGTGTCTGGGTGTGTATATATTTAAGTATGTATATCAGTCATCAGGTTACCATAGTACAGGCTCTGTCTAGTTTGGGATCTGAAGACCTTTGTGTGGATGTTGTCCCATAGTTAGTTAGTTAGTATGCTCATGCTGCTGAGCATGAACATGGCTAATTAATATCTCAGGGTGACGGGCACAGTGTAGTGCGTCATTTGTGACAAAATGCATGTATTCTAGGCTGTTTAACACCAGGTCTCGTGCTTGTACCGTCTCCTAATAACATAAACAAATAATGAGTAATTAATTATAATCAGGTACAGAAGCTAATGAGAGCCGGGGGAGCGAGATACAAAATACGATAAGAGATACATTGCAACTTAAATAGGCAGGTGGCCAACCATGAGGCCGATGACTTGCTCATCTCGTCACACATCAAAAAGTTGTATGTTCATATTTTTTATCGTATAAATATTTTGAAAGTTCGTGATAATGAAAGTAGTGACTTTTGATTATTATATGAGATACTCGTAATAGGTTTTTTTTTATTAATATATCTAGTACTATAAGAAATATTTCAACAATTTTTACGAAAAGGTCCTGTAATTTAAAAGCTGCAACAACACAACAACAACTTTGAAATATGTACCCAGACTTTGATCTTTGAATGTCGGATAATATTTTTGTTTATTTACATGGTTAATCCAGATTTTAATGTTATCAGATATACAGAATATTGTAATATACAGAAAGAAAAATCTCTCTTATTATTACTAGCTGCAATCCACGGCTCTGCCTTCACGGTAGTTGACTGGAATATTTTTCAGGAATAATAAGTAGCAATGTGTGATGACAAGTCTTTACATCATCTCTGACATCTCTTTGGTTAACAACAGAGAAATCAGTATAGAAGTTCCTATTCATTCATCTATCCATTTGACGAAATACGCCTCCTTACCCATTTAGAAAAACATTTAACCTGACAAGTCTGTATTTATCAAATCAGTCTGCATTCTGATACAAGATCAGCCGTGCGATTCTCTAAGAGCAAACATAGTTGCATCTTTGACAACATCCGTGAACCTAATAACGAGATGACAAAAAACTTTGGAAAACAACCTTATGTACAAGGGCGATATCTCATAAAGTTTTTGACATCGGTGAGCTCGTCGACGCATCATTAGAGAATCGCACGGCTGATTTGATGACATATTCGTAAAGTTCCTACGTATTCGCATTCGTTACGTACTCACCAAGTGATGTTTGCACTTTAATTCTACCTCTAAGCACAAGAAATATGTAGTAACAATAATAAAACTGTCTAACCTCATACAAAAAATAAGTTATGTCAAATGTTGTAGTACATCTACGCCGTAGACGTACAACGGCGTAGACGTATTCCGGCGTAGACGGCAGTTGATGTTCGGTCGCTACGGAGAGCGCCCGCTACGAGCCGTTACGAATGTGCTTCGTTATTCCGTGGTTACGAGTATTCAAAGTTTGTTTCATAATATATAGTAACTCTTACGTTTGTTCTCAAAGTAAACGGATTAAAGTGACAATAACTGATTCTTGTTCGTGTTATAAATACATTTTAACGTTGGTAGGGACTTCTTTAAGTAAATTTTAAAGAACATATGCAGTGGTATGTAATGTAAGATTTCATGAAAATGACTAATAGACAAATGAACTTAGTTTTCGTGATGTTCTCAACAAGGAAATAATATCGAGGTAAGGGATTAACATTTATTTAAAAGACGTGTGTATTTTTATTTACTTTGAATTTATTTCTATTCTGTCTAATATAAAACGTTTTTATTATTATGTTCCGAAAAATTATTTCACATAATAAGAACTTTTTATAGGAATTTTCATAAAGCCTGATGTGACAACGGGAATATGATTATATGATTATTATTTGATTGCATATTATTATTGCGTACATAAATAATATTAATTGTGAACAAGCTATATATGTTTACTGATGACCAATCAAGTCTATCTACATAGTAAGCTTACGATTAAATTATAAACATAGTTAAATCTAAATATGATGAATAATAAATTATGAAATTTTGGCAAAAGTTTGTACGAAATAAGATGCTATATTGAGTAAAAGATATATCCTATATATATCCTATTGGTTTGAAAAAAGTGTGATCTGTTATCTATTGTTTGTTTATATCCTCTAAGCTACAAACGTAAAGGGTACATATATATATATCACATAATTTTTAGCAAAAATTTATATATATCTATATACTATAATAAATTATATTTACCGTAAGTATAAGTAAGTAATACCAGTATCATGTGAACACTTAAGTATTCCATCATCATCATCTCAGCCGTGGCACTTCCACTGCTGAACATCCCCCCCCCCCTTATATTTCTGATCCTTTGGAAATATATTGAGGGCTTAAAGATATACAGATATTTATTATCTAGATCTAGACATTATTATCTTGGAAATGTCTACTTAAGGGCAAAATAACAATAAGTTCAGTTATTATAGAACTGAGTGAACGAAGAATGAAAAAATTAAAAATATTTTTTCTTTGCTCGACAATACTCAATTACATATCACGTAATCTCGACGTACTCGTATGTAAAGCAAGGGATTTAAAGTTATATGAAAATCCTAAGAGATGTAATGTTATTTGAATTTTGGAACTTAAAACTTGTATGAAAACTCTTAGCATAGATACAGGCATTGTAAAAAAGTTTATTCGAGAATTGAACTAGCCACCACGGTCAGAACACGAAAAACAAAAAGAAAAAAAGGCGCAATGATAATGAATGTGAAATAAAAGATGGTTTAAGTGTTATTTTAATTAACAGTTCTTCTTTCGTCTCTGTTTAGTATTATATCGTTTACACGTTGACTCAAAAATATTAGGTACTTTATAACTATAATAATAATAATAATACAGCAGCTTTGTGGCAAGCCGTCGGTGAGTGGCGAAACCGTGGGGGTTGTAATTCTCCAAGGGGTTTAAGGGCATAACGCCGGTAGTAGTGCTCTAGTGAAACGCAGCACACCTCTCGACACCCTTTAGCCATCCACACCAACGTTTCCCCTTTTGTCACCATTGATGGTGGCTCTTATGGGAGGCCCGTTTAGTGGGTGGCAAGTCACCACCTGCCTAAATATTTTAGGATGAGACTGCAATTGGCAGGTGCCGTAGTCTCATCCATAGCCATCTATTTTCCTTACATGTATGTATAAGTTCATATGAATAGCCTTGTTATTTCACTTTTTTTTTAAATAGATAATCCATGTCACCGTCAACCCAAATTCTGTGTTTTATACTACTTTGTGTTTTTTTATACCAAACAGGCCTCTAAGTGTTGGCTGAAAACCGTGATAAAAATTAAATATAATAGGTAATAACTTATTTTAGACTAAATAACACTTTACAGTCTAATACTAACTTAAATTAACATGGTAATAACATTTATTCAACTCGTATACTAGTGCATATTATTATTTAACCTGGTCTCCACACTAGGATTCCTTGTGTCGTGGAAACCAGTTTCACTTTGTCCCACCATAAATGGACTATCGAATCCAATGTCAATATCAACTTTCAATGTATTTAAATTTAAACTAAAAAAAGTTTTTATTTATGTAGCCCTAGCTTTTTAATATCTCGCAGAATGTATGAAAAGAAGAGTATTCATTTCTGGGATACAGTCTGTCTTTGAATTGGACAGCTTAAACCCCTCACTTCACACTCAGCCGTGCGATTCTCTAAGATTCAAACATCTTTGCGTCTTTGACAATATCCGTGAAACAAATGACGAGATGACAAGAAACGTTGGAAAAACAACCTTACTTACAAGGGCGATATCTCATAAAGTATTTGACATCGGTGAGCTCGTCGACGAATCATTACAGAATCGCACGGCTGGACCCTATCACCTGCTTTATCCCCTTCGTGCATAATCTACTATCACACGACCTCTTGGCCAATCGTAAAACTTTGTATATAATTAAAACGTTTTTTAAATATTTTGATATGTTATAAATTATTTATTATAAACATATTTGGCCCTCTTTGTACCATAAAACAAATTTATACTATCTTAATATATAAATTTGTTTTATGGATAATGCTATAGCACACACAACCAAAATGAACGAGATACGGCGCAAATTGCGCATATGCGGTTCGTATAAGAACATAATTGGCTCATTTCACTCTGCCTACTTGTATAGGAATATTACAAATATGTATTTTTATAATTATAGTACATTACTGCAGAATCCAGTAAGTCTTCATGGCCAAGTATGAGTTAACCGAGGTTATATCAATTTATAACCATAATCAGGTTATAACCAGGATGACATTCTTACTGGTTGAGGCTTGTATAATGCTTTTCTCAAAAATTGTATTTTCAGACCAACTGTTGGCTTGTTTTTCTGCGTTCCACATCATAAACTCTTTATAAGTTTTCATATATCGCTCCTTGGATTTTGAACCAAATTGTTATTTGCTATTTCGCCCTCAGCTTTTAAATGAGGAGGAGTTGAGACTATTTAACTAATAATTTACATTTTTTTACTAAAACATTCATGTATAATACATTATTGTGGTTGAATCTCCATGTTCATTTTAGAATGGAAAGTTTTAATCAACATGGTTTATAAACTGAAATTACTAAATACAAACATAAAATCCCACACTACACTTCTACAACATTACTAAGTACAAAACGCATCGTGCATACTTTTTTACATTTAAATTCTGCGTCGCGTACTTTACGCGACGCAGAATGTCACAGTCACAGTCACAGCCTTAAACAGTCATAGACTGTTTAAGGCTCCACAAATATATCTATCTCATAAAATGTCATACCAAAAAGAGAATATATTTGGAGACAAAGATATATATTTTGAGCCTCCCTCCTATTAACGATGTTATAATGGCTAAACTCTAATCTGCGTCTGGTACTATGTTTTTTTTTCTAAGGAGATCCTAAGAGGATGACCTACTGTCTAGTAAGTAAATTACATACTTATTTTTTATTTATACTTTTACTACACCACACACCACACTAAATGAAATAAGTCAATGACGGCCTTACTCATAAACGCTGCTTAAAAATAGCGTCATTTAGTACTGCACACATATGGGCAGTTCTGCACCGTACTACGAGTAAATGACGTTATTTAAATTAAAGCAGCTCTTTTATCTAAGACGGTAAATGGGCAAGCGTGACGCTTACTATCACGCTAATCAGACAAAAAAGACTTGCACGTTATGTCACTTATCAGTACAAAAAAACACAATAATGCGATATTAACATGAAACTTGAAATTATGAAGTTATTATTCCATTAGGTCGTGTATCCCCGTGGACATGACATTGACGCACGCCCAACCTTAACTTTTTAATGAAACATCTCATTAAATAGGATACACGCTGAAGTATCCATTATAAGTTTATGCAAACTAACAGAATCAAGAATTCTATTACTGGAACAATTTTAAGTTTTATGGGCCATAACGGGTCCGAAACTAGGGTCTAGGTTTGGGGTAGATATTATCGCACCCATATTACAGATGTGTAAGTATATCTGTTTGGATGGTTGGATATTTGGTGCCCTTTTACGTTAAAACTGCTGTTCGATCTCGGTAAAACTGTTAATAGTAGGCCAATGACCTGAAATAAGATTCATGCTACATCCCATTTTTTTCGTAGATAATAATAACGTTCTGTAGATTATGGTTATTATCATCTGTACGTGGAGCATATTTATATTACTCCATAGTGCTAATTATGTTTTTAAAATAACCGTTACATAAAATTATTCTGATGCAGCTCGTGGCTTCGATTTACGTTTTCTTTCGGCTTTGCACAAACATTTGCGAAAGTATAATGTTATGGTGTCGTTGACGTATACAGTACAAAATATGAGTTATCTGTGCCACAGTTGTACTAGATAAATGATAGTTTGTACTGTATACATACGATACGATTACGATACACTTACGCAAATTTTCGTGCCTGTCCTACTTGTAATAAAAAGCTGACTTGCTACTTTCTAATCTGTGATTCAAGATCGAAATCGATTCAGGCTTTAAGGTCACTTTTCTTGACGTTATTAATTAATCAATGTTATTATATAATATAAAACTCTTAATTTAACAAAAAGTACCATTCGCCTTCTAAAATAAACAAAACTACATATTATATACACAATGAGGCACTAAGTCATTATCTAATAGATATAATTTTTTGTTAACTTTTTTATACTAGTTTATGTTTATGTATCTAGATAGATATATAGATAGATAAAATATTTATTTGCTTCTTCGAAACACACGTACATCCGTTTATACAAAACATCTTAAATATAATTACTAACAATATATAATAGTAAGTATTACATCTTCCGTGACACGTACAGTATGACGCAGATCTTTAAGATATAAAAATAAGGCCCTGCGTTAATCTATATATTCTATAAGCTGTGTTAAGATTAAAATCTAAACACAGCTTACCAAGTACTTACCAAGGCGGATACTTGCAATAGTGTCATACTTTCGAGTATTTCACATGAAGGTACCATCCAGGGTCCGTGTGCATCAAAGGGTACCTTCCTTCCGACTTAGCCCTCAAAAACATAAACCTAGTATACAAGAATTTAACTCATTTTTATCCAAAAAGTATCTACGCCCCGTAGTTACACTCGCATGGTGATGGATGACGATGATGATGCATCATATGTGCTAATCACCTCATGTAGGTACCTCCATGCAAAATTTAATTAAAGTCCGTCCAGCCGTTTGAGTATGAAGAAGTAACAAACATATAAACAAACTCACAAACTTTCACCCTTTCAATATAAGTGAGAAGTGTGATATGATACCATATACGCTTATTTGTAATTGCAAATAGCATCTGCTTGGCTTCTGGCATCCCGGTTTCCGAAAATCAATTTTTATCGTCATACGTGCGGATGTTTCACGCAGAGAAGGGTTAAATGCCTACCAGTTACTGTTAGATATTATTCAATATTTGTTTTTGTTCACATTATACATATTTATGTGATCATATTGTAACATAGCTCGGTTCAAAGCGGTAATAGCCTCAGGGGAATATGGGTTGGCCACCATCCTGACGGCCACCGTAAAGGCCTTGACAACACACACAACGAAATGAATTCTTAGCTTGGCGAATTTATTTGTACTAGCTGCGCCCCGTGGTTTCACCCGCATGGTTATGGATGATGATGATGAAAAGTATCTTATGTCGAGATACGACAAATAGGAAAACACAAAATAAAAATTGGTCTAGCCGTTCCTGAGTTATAAATGGTGTAATTAACACGACCTTGTTTTATTTAAATATATTTGGTGTCGCTTAAAGCTGAAAATGAAAAGCGAAATGCGTTTCCGATTTCGAGGCAAACGTCACGGTATGGGCAAGCCCCAAGTGAGAAGAGATGAGCGAAAATGTGTGTGATTAGTGTGTGTGGCAGTGCGATTATCTAAGAGCAAACATCGTTGGATTTTGAAATCTTCCGTGAAACATCGATGAGATGACAAGGGTGTTGGAAAAACAACTTTGTCAACAAAGGCTAATATATCTCTTATTTTTATTATACTGGTATTTATTTCAAAATTTTATATCAACTATGACATTGATTATCCTTTCATCTGTCGCAGCTTGTAGACAATGCTTAGTTCAACCATCCCAGCTACCTATTTCCTTTACAACCGCTATTATTTTGTTGATCTACCTTTAAATATTCCTTAGCGCCGGCTCTGGATCATAGCGGAGTATTAACGAAGGGCCAGCCCTTTCCGATTATCAGTTAACACGTTATGTAGACCCTTTAAACTTATCGCATCGGCAAACTCGTATTTTGAGTTAACGGTTAACAGTTAACGGCTGCGGAGCATGTTATCGGTTATGGTACAATTTGGCTTTGTGATAAGCATACATTATGGAGAATTTTACGCGGTTTTAAGCATTGGATTGAACTCAATTGTAATCATATTCCTACGAATATTATAAATGTGAAAGATTAGATGTATGGATATTTCTTACTTATTCACACAAAACACAAGTGCAACTTGAAAAAAATAATACCGACTCCCATTCCATTACTTTAGGAATGATCAGTTATTAGAGTGTAACTCAAAAACTACTGGTACACGGAAAGCACCAGCTTTCAAACGAAAAAAGAATTTTGAGAATCGGTCCAGCCAATCGAAAGTTATGAGGTAACAAACATAAAAAACAAAATACAGTCGAATTGAGTACCTGCTCCTTTTTTTGGAAGTCGGTAGAAAATGAATTTTGATGCAATTTGGTACGTATGTAGATAGATGAGGTATTGGATTAATACTTTATAATTTTTATCATCACCATCATCATGCAGCTATTGAATGATATTGTTTAGTCCCTTCTTATAATCATGATTCCATTGCCCAAATTTTATTCATAATTCTTAGCAATTTGTTCTGCCTGGTAGTCACTTAAGAAAGTATCGTGTTCAGTAGCTCTGCTCGGTTGATCGCACCATTGGGCAGGACTGTGACCCCTGGGACCCTTCGACTTTTCATATTACCAAAAGTTTCTCTCAGTTTGCGGGGGATTTCGGGTGATGTGGCCGAAATATTGCAAAAGCTGAAATCTTTGTGTGGTAAGTATCTCTTTTTGAATTAATGAATTTGTTCTGCGAGCTGTGAATATTTCACAATAATGATCATAACCAGCCCATTTTGTTCCCACTGCTGGGACTGGAGCCTTCCTCTCAGAGAGAGGAGTTGGGCCATAATCCGCCACGCCGGCCCAGTGTGGATTGTTGGATAAATTGTGGCCAACCCATGTCGAAGTTTTCAGGCCGCCCGAAGGCTCTCGACATAGCCTAACGACTGTTGTCCTAAGACAAACAATCGGGACCAACGGCTTAACGTGCCCTCCGAAGCACGGAAGCGCTCAGTTGAATAAGGCCACGAGCGGTCACTCATCCAAGTCCTGACCGCATCAAGCGTTGCTTAACTTGTTGATCGGTTAAGATCGCTAAGTCGAGCTCTGTTACGAGCGCTTCTAAATGAATATCTCTTTGAATATTTAAATGGTTGGAATTAGGTAATATTGATGCTGAGAGTCAAATCAAATAAATTATTTATTCTGTATAGGCTTAGGGGGGCACTTACACATAGTTGCTCATTCTCAGTATTTATTTGAAAGATGCTAAATATTTTGTTATTTATTATTTGTAATACAATTACGTGTTCTGGCTGACTCACATTCATCAAAGCAGAGCCTATACTGGCTATAAGCTTGAAATCTTTTCAGTAGATGTCTTTTATGTTAAATCCACTAAGAAATATTTTTTAAGGAAATGTCAACCCTAAGGCTGAACCCCTAAAGGTCAACACAATTCATTGCTCTGGCTTGGTATTCCATGGATCAAGCGAGCGAAGCCGCTGGCGGGTCAACTAGTAATTATAGAAACGCAAAGGCTTGCGTGAGTAAGTGTAGGTTTGTATATATACAGGGTGTTTGGTAGAGGGACCGACATACCAAATGAGCGTGTTCGGGGGCCCACTTGGAGAATACAAGTTGGCCAAAAAAAATCTCAGACCCCCAATTTTTTCAAACTTTTTTTGGGAATTTTTCCTTTTTCTCCGAAATTGTACCTATTTACCACCATAACATTTGTTAAATCTGTTTAAGACAGGATGTTTTTAGTTGAATTTTGTCTCTATACACCTTCAGGCCAAGCAAAGCAAAATTGGATACCTGGATTTTGAATTGGATTGGCCTGAAGGTGTATAGAGACCAAATTCAACTATAAACATCCTGTCTAAAACAAATTGGGGGGACTGGGATTTTTTTTGGCCAACTTGTATTCTCGAAGTGGGCCCCCGAACACGCTCATTTGGTATGTCGGTCCCTCTACCAAACACCCTATATATACTTAAACTGCTCAACAGATTTGTATCAAATATGGAATGGATTAACACACTTATACTTGGATTAACACATAACTTTTTTATTGATATGTTCCTGAGGGATACTCATTTAACGAACGGGCAGCGCGGTGTGTAATCAATCAATCTATTATATTAATTAATACCATAAACAATAATCAGACCAATACGTTCCTACTGCTGGGACTCAGGCTTTCCTCTCAGAGTACGACCACCACGCGGACTTTGCGCAGCTTGGTGGACAAGCTAGTGACCAGCCATGCGGGCCATTGTTGCAAGTGACATTACTGGGTGAAAGAGACTCACATATAATGTCTCGGGGGAATGAGTGCAATGTTGGCACGTAAACCTACAGCTCTAAGTCCTGGGTGACATTGTAACTATCATGGGCCAGCGTAGTACTTACCGTCAGGTGAGGACTTACCCGTCTTTTCACTTCAATTAATAAAAATATAATGGTCAATCTAGAAGGCAACACGTAACCAAATTTGAGTCGATTTGCAGGTCTTTGTCAATTTCTTTATACGAGTCAGTTATTATATACTGATGTTATGAAAAATTATACTGAGGCACTTTTTTCTACATAATAATGATATACCTACATACTTATATGGTTTAAACTTAATACTCGTATTTATTTTACAAAAAATAATTTGAAATATTAGCCTAGTGTTAACCTTAAAGTGGTGGAGAGATAGAGCAAATGAAAATAAACAGCTTTATCTTTTGACAACGGGTAAAAGAAATTAATCAAGTAGCATTGACACTATCCCTGTCCCCGATTTTATGCCCTAAGGCTCATCCATAAACTAGATCAGGGATTGTGTTCCTAAACACATAAAAAATATCTGCGATAAACTGACCCGGCCCGTTATTTTTATTATTATTGTCCGCGCAGGGTTTTACGTAGTCTATAAAACGAGAGGACTTTGTTTATGTAATACCTACAAAACCTTTTGAAATTACTTTCACAAAATACGGATATCGATATTATATTTTGGATATTAATGACCTATTGCATTACGAATGCTTATTGAGTTTTTATTTCTATCTCTTTACGTTATTTTATTGCTTGGAATAAGAATATCTGTTCTAGCTGTGATACTATCAAAGAAGAGCGTCCTTCCAAGTGGAAAAATATCTGAACTGCGAACAATAAAATTTATACTAGGGATATTTATGCCGATATTTCGAACACTTTTCTTTGAACATGATCATGAGAAGACTAGAAACTTAAGGATCAAATAATGTAAGATTATAAGCGATTTAATCCATTCAAAGTTGTTTAATTTCAATCTATGAGAATCGCCAAAAACTAAGAAATCATTTATTAATGGATTTTGCAATTTTGGAGAGATTAAATATTTATCCTCGTACGCGATTCAAACACGCGCCTACTAACTATATAAATCTTAAACACCATGACCGCTAGGCCACCGAGACAACCCTTCGGAGTTTAATTTAACCCTCAAGTTTTTTTATCGTCGTTTGGTGATGCCGCTAAGCAGACGTTATTACTAAATGATTAAAATTTCAATAATGCAACATCAATAAATACTAAATTGTGTACAACGATACTCTTAATGAATACCTGAAGCTTAGTTGCAAGGGAAACTCTGTGGTAAAATATATAGAAACATAACATGACTTGCGTAGGATAAAATTTCTGAAATTTTTCGCTAAATTGAACTTGCAGCACAATAAAAAATATAGAAAGGGTCTTCGTAACACCTTTTGTCTTCAATATTATAGATCTGAGGCAAATGGACTTCAAATGCTTTCACAGTTCTCACTGTTTTATATATCAATAGTGTTCATATTTTAAAGTCAAAGTATATTTATTGCAGAATTACACGTGTAAAAAGATAATATGATTACGTTATAGATCTAATGCAATCTAACTTTTAAGGGCGCGCAATATTTATCTAAACAAATCATAAAATGAGATAATTACACTTTAAAATAAAATCAAATTAAAATGTCAAATTAGAGATAAAATAAGTATTCCAATTATATTACGAAGTACATATAAAATAGATCATTATGAATAGATTAAATTAAACATTGAAATTTCAATTTTGATGAGAAAGTAAAATAATTTTTAATTTTTCGAAGAGAATTTTATTAATTTGCTAAGGAATATTACTTACAGATTTATCATTCATAAAATCATGAATTTTTTAATAACATTTTTGTGATAAAATAGTTTTCTGCTTTCTATAAAAGAGCGAGATTGGCAATTCTCTTAATGAAATAGGTATTTTATTATATATAAATGGAGCCATACTGAAGATACTTTTGCGCATGAATACTGTCTTGGAGTTACTAACGCAAATCTTATGTTGATCTCGCCTATTTCGACTGACGACATCCAACAGCCGATAAAATAAATCACGATTGCATCTAACAAACGTAGCAGTTTCCAAAATTTATAACGCTATAGTTAAGATTTAATATTTATGAAATAAGGGTTTGCAACTATCTGTCATATGAAATTGAAACATTGCTGTAACACATCTTTTTTGGCATTTAAAATTTTATCGACGTCGGTCGAGTTCCCCCGAAACATTATACCGTACCTGATATTTGATGCAATCAGGCCGTGGTATGCTATAAGTAGAGTTTCCTCATTAACTACAGGGGCCAGTTTATATAAGACATAGACCAGGATGTTTATGTTTTTACACAAATTTTCTACATGTGGTTTCCAGTTCAACTTTTTCTCAATATTTATTCCTAAAAATTGCATATTGTCAACTGCTTCAATTATATTATTTTTTTATATTATATTATGTCAATTATTATGTCAAGATTTGGTAAGTCAGTATTATCGCGTTGTCTAACCATTCTATAACCGATATCAGTGCTAGATTGATGTCGTTTATATATGTGTTAATATTATTGCATGTTATACTCACAGTACTGTCATCTGCAAATAACGACATAGGTTGTGTAGTGGCTTTGGGCAAGTCATTTATATAAGAAAAGCAACGGGCCCAGTACACTCCCTTGTGGTACGCCATACTTCATTATACGTTCCTCGGATACATACACTTCTCCCATTTTTGTTTGATAGTTTATATTTGTTATTGTTTTTCGGTTTTCTAAATAGGATTTAACTAATTGTAAAGAATTTCCTCTGATGCCATAGAGTTCAAGTTTTTTTTAACAATGTACTGTATTGAACATAGTCGAACGCTTGGATCATATCGCAGAAAATTGAACATACTGGTGTTTTTTTATCTACGTAACTTGATACACGAAAAAGAACGTCATATAGTGCCATATTTATGGATTAGTTTTCCCTGAACCCGTTGAATTTCGTTCACTACAAAATATTTAAATTAGATTCAAAATAATTATTGAATAGTTTATAAATGTATAAGTGATATTGTTCGGTAATTTTCCATACATTCTTTAGTTGTAATGTGTGGTCCGACAGCGCAAACTCTATTACTATGTGCCTTTAAAGTGAACGTGAATATCTATGAAGAAGATGTTTCACTACCATACCATTCGAGACATCACGCTACTTTGTAATCCTACAATTCATAAGCACAACCATCTAAAACCGTCACAATTATTTCCCACTTGTTAATAGTCATTGCACGAAAAACAGCTACTATTTTACAGGACAATTTTCTGGTATAAAAGCCGCCTAAATGTTATTCCAGAGTATTTTTTCTTCTCTTACAAATAAATACATAACTGTGCGTTAGTCTCGCTAAAACTCAAAAAGGATCTTTTTTTGTTTTGGTCGTTCTAATGCGAGGGATCAAAAATCCTCATCAACGCCACCTATGAAATCGCAGTGGGCAGCAAGTTAAATATAAATAATCCCAAAAAGATTGAGTATCACTATTTGCGTGAAGTAAAAGTAAAAGAAGTCATTTTATTATAGCATTAGATATAATATTCCCGTTTAATTAATGTGATTATTATTCACGTAAGATAAGGTTAGAGGCATGTTACTCGTGAAACTTTTAACTAAAGCACCACAAATATTAGGATGCCACCATTTCTCTCATGCAAAACTTGTGGGTATCGTACCCGCGTCCTCTCATTTGTCTTTGTCCTGCGCTCACAAATTTAGGACGCCAATATTTTAACGCTCGAAACTCTCATGAAGCCCCTCTTGAAGAGCGCGAGCAAAGTGTCACTACTAAAGTTTTAGGTCAAGGTCTTAAACTTAGAGGGTAATTTAGAAGGAAGATGTTTCTAACTCCAAATGTAGATCGTATGTAGCTTTACACTGTTAAAGCTCCACTAAAAGAGTGTTGAAAAAACGCCTTAGAATTTCAGTCAGATAGATGTTGAATTAACAAAAACAAATAAAAAATTGTTGTTTTTCCAACGTTTCTTGTCATCTCGTCATGTTTCACGGATGTTGTCAAAGATGAAAACGATTTTAGACAATCGCACGGCAGATAATAGCTGGGTTAGGCTGCTATATAAAAGTGTGAATGTTATTTCACCGTAATGCTTCACTGTAAAAAGGAATCGCACGGCGATTCCTTTAACAGAGAATCTTTACAATCAGAAAAAAGACTTGTCGGTCTGTTATTTATTTGTGTAATGTTATTTACGGATTGTTACGTCGGTGATAATTGTCAAAATGGTATTCGAAGTCAAAAAACTGACACACAGAAGTACACTGTTACTTGATGTACGTTCTACATAACCTATTGTAATAGCAACACAATTACGGTAATGATTGTAGAAATAGTACCACTATATAAATAATAGTACTACAACGACCACTCGACCTAAAAGAATAACCTTCTGTGGCTTAAAATTACCTAACTCTCGGTCATAATGGGTATATATTTATATTTATCAAGAAACCTTTTCGAGTTTAAAGCAACATTTTCCATCCATTCCTAATTAAATCCGTAATACAATCTCGGAATTAGCTATTACGTTACTCAAAGGTCGAGAAAATAGAGAATAAAACTTAAGAACTTTTATGTAGGATGAATTAATATTTTCTTTGTTGCGAGGTTGAATGAATGACCGGGGAAATATGGTAAGTATTGAACATTTGATTGATGATATATCTGTCAGAAACTCTCTTGTGTTATATTCTTAAAATATCATGCTAAAGGGAAATCGGAAGGTTCGAACTATTGGGTTGTAATAAAATATTAATACCTCAACATTAAATTCACTTGTAATGCTATAATGTATAAGCAGGGCTATTATGTATCTCAGTTGCTAACGAATGTTAATTGAAATCATGAAAAATTGCGGCTCAATGTCAATTTTGACAACTCCACTAAGCAAAAATGTTAGAAATTAAGAATGTAAGAGCCGCCATTTTATTAGATTTCAATCAACATTTGTTAGCAACTGAGATACATAATAAGCCCTCCGTTGTAATTACATTTACTCCCTTGTAGTTACATCCGGTCAGGCCTACATTGCATTACTATCAAGTATATTGCTTATACCCTTGCTTATACTAAGAAATATAAAAAAAAACAGCTCTAGAAATAAATATAGTATAGATATTAAACATCAAATATGACCTGTCAAAGTCTCTCTTCACTCCAACAGATGTGGAAATGTTCATGTAACGTACTGCTTCTATGAGCGTTACCTCTTTCGGTGAATTGCTTAATGCTGAGAGAGGACTTTCCACATGTAGTTTAAACCGGCCATACCGGATTATTCCTCATTATAAGCGCTGACAGACAACTCGTATTTACAATTGCATACATATTCCTCAATAGCTTATAGGTTCAACATTGGGCCTTATGAATTAGAACGGCTGTTAGAACCTCAGTCTCTCAGGAATTCCACTGTTACTACACTATTTTTCATTGTCAAATTTAACACATCCGGTAGCTAGTTCCAAGATGAGGATTTGAATGAAACTACGTAAAGTTATATCAAAAAATGTTTTAACAAAAACGGAACCGACTTAATTACCAAAAAGTGTAAAATAGATTGTCGAAGTCGGAACCATAGTTCAAACGTAGCTATTATCAGAATATTGTGCACATGGTACCGACTTCGACAAGTTATTCCACACTTTTTGGTAAAGAAGTTGGTTGCATTTTTGATAAAAAAACACTATTTTTAGTGGCCTTTGCTACTTACGATCGATTGTCATTCATCATCAATGATGATTATATCATGATAGGCGTAACATTTTTCAGTTTTTGGAGTGTAACTCAAAAACTTCTTGACCGAATTTGATGAAAGTTAAATGGGATCACCTCGGAAATATCCTTAACCAAACACAAAGATAATTTTGAGAATCAGTCCACAAATGGGGGAGAAATCGGTTAACATACACATAAAAAATACATACAAACAAACATATAACCTCCTCCCTTTTTGAAGTCGGTAAAAAACAGGTTTCAATGGACAGTAACTAAAATCATGATCCATTAATATATTACAAAGAACATACTAATTATTCGATAATTTTCTTAGTTTTGGGTTTGTGTGGGTCGCACACTTATCTTATGTTCTGATAATAGACTCCTTTCCACAGTTCATTCTATTGAGACGTCTAAGTACTGTTCTGTAGTTACCCTACCTTATCCTCCATAGAAGAGCGAGACAGTCTTGCTTATTACCACTATAGTGCCCGATGTTCTGCTTTTAAGTATATCTCCCGCACTTATACTTGTGGCATAAGTGCAAGCACTGCTTGCTATATTAAGGTTGGCAGGGTACTGTAGTGTGTGTATGTGTATAGTTATTCGGCAAACAACACTTATAAAGGAATTTATCGGAGGTACTGGCGTACTTCAGTGCTGTATACCTTCATTATAAAGCTCTGGGTGATACTGCAACTGTTAAAAATAGACGTGTTGCTTACTATCAGGCATTCTACTTGATTGTATAAAAAAAGGTTTTGAGAAAAGGATCAATACTTTTTATCTCGTAAAGCATAAAGAATACCAGTAAAGCAATAAAGGCCATTATCGCATAAACACATTGTAGCCAGCATGTATCACGTGAAACGGCGTATGTCCATCGATCTTCTGTCCGGGGACTTGCAGAGGAAATTAGCCCCTGACAACCGCGAGGACGTCCACACTATAATGTAATGGAAAAGCTGGACATGACAGAAGAGAAAAGCGAATTAATTAAGGAGAAGAAAATGGTCGATCTTGACAGTTTTATTTGCTGGTTTCTCAGTCTTTCGTGTTTATTAATACATTGAAACTGTTGAATGCAGTACCCATAACCGGATCACTAAAAAAAATTTGAAAAATTGGTATTAAAATTATATAAAATTTATCGAGTTATGATGCTATTGAAAGTGTCATTTGATTAATAAAAAGGAATACGAGTATTTGAACTTCGTTTCGGATTACGTAATTAGCTAGCACTGCCTTACCGTTTTTCATAGCTACCCATAGATTTTGGCAAAACAGTGAAATCTCATGCATTTGACATAGTTTCACTAATTACGCCATCAACACGTTATGCGTTACGATTATACATAATCCATTGTCATCAATACACATGTGAATGCCCTATGCTCGTCAAACTGAGATATAAAAAATAATAAACATAAGATGTTAAATCCCTTACCCTGTACTTTTGCTAAAACATTGCCCTTCAAACAAGGTAATGTTTGCACACTACTGCTTGATGACTAATTAACTAGTAAAGGTATGAACTTCCTCAGATGGATTTTGCTAGGCCCCGAGCATTCGATTGACCTTCTTTCGCATTGTAGCGATGAGATTTTATATTTCTACTAGTTAAGCCCCGCAGTTTCAACCGCGTAGTGATGGATAATGATGATGGTGATAATGAAAAGTACTTTACGACCTATTCTCAGACCTACTGAATATAGAGAATTCTATTATATTCTATTATATACTGCAGTTATATTACAGTTACTGGAGACATTTCAGTTACTGGAGTGTGTGTCAAAAATTTTTGAACCGGTATTGATGAAATGTAAATGGGACTACACGGAAAGCATCAGCTTTCAAACAAAAAAATCGTTTTGAGTATTGGTTCACCCAGTCCAAAGTTCATACTCGTAACTTAACACATTTAAAAAACAGTCGAGTTGAGTACCTCCTTCTTTTTTTGGAAGTCAGCAGAAAATTCATAAGAATCGGTGAAACCGTTTCGGAGGAGTTTTGTTACAAACACTGTGACACGATTTTTTTATATAGAGCTGATGATATCTATACTTCTATGCCATACTATTATAAGGAGAAAAGATTTGTTTGTTTGTTTGAGTTGAATGGGCTCTGAAACTATCGGAATAATTTGAAAATTCTTTCGCCATTAGAATCCTACACTATCCCAAATGATCATAGATATTTTGATTCATCATCATCATCAATCACCATATACTTATATATGTGGTGTAGTAGTAAGTATATAAATATTCGACTTCGACATAACCTAATAAATACTATTATTTATTAGGTTATGTCGAAGGCTTTCCGCCTGAACACTTCGACATGGGTTGGCCACTAGCCTATCCACCAAGCCGCATTGGGCCCGCGAGGTGAGTTATGGACCGCGTCCTCTCTCTGAGAGGAAGGCTCGCGTCCCAGCAGTGGGAAAATAATGGGCTGACTATGACTATGACTATATCATAGTATAACTGATGATATTAGTGGAAGTACATTGACGCTATGATAGTCTCTGCTATATAGAAGAGTATTGTATAGTATCGGGATCAGAAGTAAGATTATATATTATTTATTAGGTATTTGTGTAGATGTAACACAAATAAATAACAATAAACTATTTGTTTGTAATATTAAAATAACGTTTTTTACTAAATGCATATAAAATATAGCGTACGCTAGTTATAACCAAAAACAATTTTCGTGTCTTGCCCGTGTGTCTGCTTGTTTGTTTCGGTTAATCTAGCAAACGGCATGACCGATTTTGACGGCACTTTCACTGGCATATAGTTGATGTTTTAAAATTAAACTTTTTAGCTAAGACAGGGTTTCACGCAATATTTTTTGTCGGATAATAAAACTCTAAAATACAACCGCTATAAGCTCACTCTCTACGTCTATTACTAAAGTCTTGAACATAATAGCAAGGCTAAGTGACTATTTGCCGAGGATAAACATGCCACAGATAAATTTTTTGTCGTTATTTATTCTAGTGATCCAAACAATCTCCATTTTTCTGCTGAGTTCTTATTAGTATATAGTATTTTTACCATACTATATTCCTTGCTGTTACCAAAACAATGTATACAAAGAAGGCAAATATGTTAGCAAGCAAATTATTATTCATACTTATTGGTAGGTTTTTTATGTTATAAGAAATGGTACAAGCAAGAGGCTCGCCTGATGTTAAGTGGCCGTAGTACAAATAATTAGCGAAATTGTATTCGTATCGTAATCATTAACGCGCCATCCTTCGGTGTACAAACTATGAGTTATCAGTGTCACAGTTACCCAAGATAAATGACAGTTTGTATTCTTTTACGTGAACGACAGGTTACGTTACACTTACGCAGTTACTCGTACTAGGCCCACAGACGCATTTCCTTAGAAGTGACAAACTGCACAGCTCTTTTACGTGAACGACAGGTTACGTTACACTTACGCAGTTACTCGTACTAGGCCCACAGACGCATTTCCTTAGAAGTGACAAACTGCACAGCTCTTTTACGTGAACGACAGGTTACGTTACACTTACGCAGTTACTCGTACTAGGCCCACAGACGCATTTCCTTAGAAGTGACAAACTGCACAGCTCTTTTACGTGAACGACAGGTTACGTTACACTTACGCAGTTACTCGTACTAGGCCCACAGACGCATTTCCTTAGAAGTGACAAACTGCACAGCTCTTTTACGTGAACGACAGGTTACGTTACACTTACGCAGTTACTCGTACTAGGCCCACAGACGCATTACCTTAGAAGTGACAAACTGCACAGCTCTTTTACGTGAACGACAGGTTACGTTACACTTACGCAGTTACTCGTACTAGGCCCACAGACGCATTTCCTTAGAAGTGACAAACTGCACAGCTCTTTTACGTGAACGACAGGTTACGTTACACTTACGCAGTTACTCGTACTAGGCCCACAGACGCATTTCCTTAGAAGTGACAAACTGCACAGCTCTTTTACGTGAACGACAGGTTACGTTACACTTACGCAGTTACTCGTACTAGGCCCACAGACGCATTTCCTTAGAAGTGACAAACTGCACAGCTCTTTTACGTGAACGACAGGTTACGTTACACTTACGCAGTTACTCGTACTAGGCCCACAGACGCATTACCTTAGAAGTGACAAACTGCACAGCTCTTTTACGTGAACGACAGGTTACGTTACACTTACGCAGTTACTCGTACTAGGCCCACAGACGCATTTCCTTAGAAGTGACAAACTGCACAGCTCTTTTACGTGAACGACAGGTTACGTTACACTTACGCAGTTACTCGTACTAGGCCCACAGACGCATTTCCTTAGAAGTGACAAACTGCACAGCGGCACTGCGGCTGTAACCCTGAGATATTAAATGGTTAAGTCTTATGTGCCTGTAATTTCGCCGGCAATCATATCTTCAAACCAAAACCATACCCTTTTTTACCGTGAGTATTCGCAATACCGTACATTAACGGTACAAAAAGATATGGTGGCGGTACTACCTCCGAGAAACTCATTCACAAAGACTTCTTACGCTCTTAAATTTTGTTTTTTTCACGACAGCACATTAGCACATTATTTTATAGAGTCTATTTATAGACTATGCAGCGTACCTAAATGTAACTCTATTTTCTACCGACTTCCAAAAAGGAGGAGGCACTCAATCGACTGTATTGTTCTCTTTTTCCTTTTTGTTTGTTACCTCATAACTTTCGACTGGGTCAACCGCTTCTCAGCAGCATTTGACGGTGAATTGTTTAATTGCCTTCCGTTTTATACAGATTTAATACCATATATAAAAAAGATTGCATATGAAAACTGGTCCGAATACTTTGACGAAAGATCACTCACTAAAGGTATATGGTATAAAACCATCCAACCATCTCTTCTTCGTTCTCCTTGGTTTCTGAGGGCCGACATGGGGAGGAACGAAATCGTAACAGCTGCACGGCTCCGATCTGGGCACGTCCCATTAAATAGGCTTGCGTTTATGATGGGAAAGGTGGAATCACTATCTTGTGATCGATGCGGTGGGATTGAAGATGTGTACCACATTTTAATGGAGTGTGCCTGGAACGAAGCATTGCGCCGTCAACGATTCAATAGTGAGCATGTCCTGTGGCAAGTGGGGGGCTGCAACAGTGTGTTGTCGGACCCTGAGTCACAGGATGCCAGAGCGTTGTTCGATGTGTACCATACAGCTCTCAAAAGTAGATCGTCAGCAGTTTAAGATATAATGTACATACTTGTTTAGTTATAAGGGTGGCATTTTATTAAAACCCTGTATAAAAAAAAATAAAATAAAAAAAAAACCGCTTCTCAAAATTATTTTTGTTTGAAGGTGGTCTTTCTTGTATGATTCCATTTATATTTCATCAAATTCTAGTACTTTTTGAGTTACACTCCAATAACTGAATAGAATGGAAGTCAGTATCAATTTTTTTCAATTGTACTTGTCAGTCTATTGACTTATGCTAAGTGCAGTCACTGTTCAGTTTCCAAACTAGCTGCGCAATGATGCCAAGGCTAAAAAAGATCAAAGTTAACCACACTATTACGGGTGATTAATATATAACAAACTAGCTGTACTCCGCGGTTTCACCCGCGTGATGATGGGTGATGATGAATCAAAAATAGCGTATGTTACATGTGTAACATATGTAGCTTCCTACTTGTGAAACAATTTTTGAATCGGTTTGGTGGTTTTTGCGTATATACGTTAAAATCAATCAAACCTTTCCTCTTTATTATTAGAGTACATAAAGATTCATACCAAGTTACGAATAATGTGGCCTAAATTGTACCGGCGTTAATACTGCATATTTTAAGATGGAAACGTAGTTATTGTGACATAACTGTAATTGTTTGATATATGGTACAGCTAACTTTTGTTGTAGATTTTGATGTCCTCTATAAAACTGTAGTGGATCACTTCGCTCTATTGTCAATAATTTAGCGTACTTGGTTTATACCAAGTACGAAACAAAAAACACCTTTTTTCACCTTCGGTTACATTATCGAAGTTATCATACGGACCCCTTACTTTATTGAAATTATCATAAAGCCAATGTTCATCTGGGATAATGTAGAGTTCTTACAAGAATGTTAAGTGAAAATTTTTTTCAAATCGCTCTCGTGTTTTCGGAACAAATTCAATTTAAACAAACATACAAACAAGCAAATTTTTCCACTTCATTATATGTGTAGATATACTTAAACTTGAATCTATAAATTCAAACACTAAACATTAAATTTAAAGCAGTAAATATGTTTTACATATTATTTATGAAAATTGAAACATAAATTTTTTGTCGGCTTCAGTCAGCAACTTAACTTTTAAATATTCGACATTATTTTCATAATAAAATATTTTAAATTATTAGATCATTTTAGATTTATTGCTACATTATTTTTTCCTTGGATCAACTTAATATTTGATATGATTAAACCTCACGCTAAACCTAACGATAAACTTCTAACGTTAACGACAACGAATACATACACGCAAATTTACATGAAGAATGACAAAACGAAAACTACTTAACCAACACGTTTCTCCTAAGCCTATGCCAATTTTTTCATTTATGTTTTGTCGTTCAGCCAAAGTAAATAATAATTTACTTTAATATTCAGCCCTCCCTCTCATCAGTTTAATTATACCCATAATAAAAATAATTACAGCTTCAATATAAACTTAATGACTAAGTCCGAGTAACATTCCTCCCCTCGGGAGCAGGCTTTAATTAAGGTGCGAATTTGGCAACAGTTGGAAAATTCAAACATTTATCATCGAAATTGGCGGCATTAGCAAATTAAATCGTCCATTTGTTAGCTTCCGGCTCTGGCCGCTGAACAGCGTGTTACTTACGAACTTGCGGTCAGAAATCAAAGTTCAATGCTTAATCTCGCTGATTCACTTATTTGTTTTATGTGTCAGTTTCTAATTCGTCCGTTAAGATATTAAACAACTTTAGAAAATGTTATGTGAGGTTATCAGTTTAAGTGGTATTTTTGTCTATGCACATTATTTTTTGTTAATGTTGTTTCATGAAGACAGTATCGTGGTTTTAATTACTGTTGATTTCGGAAAAGCCAAAACAGAAGATGTACTTCTTATCAAATCACCTAACTATTAAGAGTTGTCTCATAATAGTAAAAATATTACTTGATCTGAATCCATAACAAGCTAAACCTTATTTGGTTTAGAAATGCCTGTTATGGATTCGAATTACATTCAACAAGTATAGATATATATATATATATATATATATATATAACGTGTCACAGGTGCGGCCGTAAATAAAATAAAATTTTAAGATAACTTGAACGCAACAGGGTCAGACGAGTCAAACCTCTTTCAACAAGAGACTTGAAAGAGAGAGGGATGACAATCTTTTAATGAATCTATTTTTCTTGCTCAATTTAGATTGAAAATCAGTCCAAACGGTTCGAAACGTATGCGAATAGCAGCTGATCAACTAAACTGAAAACGTGTGAACGCGCTATAATTTACTGCTCTCGAAGAAACGATTGAATTTGTAATTAATTAAACTCTGGTCCAAACCAAACCAAATCGAGTTATAAAATTTTGCCACCGTTCAGGTTAGTATAGTACATTACTGCAGCGGCCAGCAAAATAATTTTATCGAAGTTTGTTGTATAGGTAGTAGTCTTTTCAGTGTGATTCTGTATTTCAAAAACTTTTAAAATTTTCCCGGGTTAAAGTGTTCATTTGTTTTTTTCAATAAACAGCCTTCGATTTGCAAGCCAGTTTTTAATTTAAATATAAACTTTGATAAGCTACCTCTTTGGTTGCCATGTTTTGGAGTAAAAGATCGTTACATTTTTTAATTACATGACAAATATTAATATGAATTTATTAGTAATTTATTTGGCCGCTAAACCAGACAGATATGGATTTTCATACTACTTTTGCCGACCGCTGCTTGCATGTATTTGGCCAGTACAGCAATTTCGATTTATCTCGAAGAAGGTTGTCATAATAATGCTCAAACTTCCAAGCATGTTCGAGAAAATAAAATTTCCCAATGTCTAACGTCACCCCGGAGTGACCCTATGTACAATGCCAATAGTTATTCTGTGGATATTAAGGGCAGGATTGGAACCCGCGTCTTCTGACAATCCGTGTCAGACATGCTTACATGTCACCCTCGTTGGCCTAACAGCCATAGCGTCTCACTCGGATTGTCAAAAGATTCAAATTCGAATCTCGTCCGAAAAGATGTAATTTCTCTTTCTACGAGTAAAATTGCAATATTTGATTTAGCTAAGCAGGCGTTAGTGCTTCCAAAATTATAGATTTAAATATATATGAAGATTGTCGTTGTCGCTTTACAGCTTAAGCTACAGATATGTCTTTTTATTGTCATTTCAAAAGAATTTCGTTTAGTAGTTTTTTCGTATTTGATTTCATCATAAAAGTATGTGTTATGTTGCCATGACAGACTTCTGAAATTTTGCCGAGTTTAGTAAAACCGTTCGTACCGTAGAGATCATAGTTTTTGTTGTGATTAGATGTAATCTACGGAATCCTGTTATAACCATGACCTGAAATGCTCTAAAGGAAATTTGTTAAAGTTGTGAGTTATATGAAGTGCACTAAAACTGTGAAGCTTTAGTTTCCAAACACGTTTCAATTCAACTTCGCCATTGTGCAAAGTTCGCTTACTCTAATTCGAGTGTTGTATCTTTAGTGCAAAAGTGGCAACCGGAGTATGTCAGATATTGAAACTGGATTATCTTATTGTTCTTTCCAACTTTTCTCTTATACATAAATGGGTTAACTTTTTATCCAATATTGGATGCAGAAAGAGATCAAATTATAGAGAACGAGTTGTATTCCAGTCTTATTATGTAGATAACATTGTTTCCTAAGGTTCTTTTATTTACACATCTACAATAACACGTTCAAAGAAGTTAACGTTTATTTATTGTTTATGAACTTGTTTGTAGCAGGTTGATTTTGGAACCACTGGCTTCAATCTGAAAAGAATGAAAGTTGTTTCTTGGGTAGTATAGGAATGAATTTTCAATAATCTCACTTACAGTACACTGCACTTTTAGTAGCAGTAGAATTCTTTGTAAATGAGTTCTTCCGGGGAAATTTTGCCACCATAGCCTATTTCTACCGCGAAGCAGCGATGTTCCCAATACTGCGTACTGCCGTGCGATTCTCTAATGATTCGTCGTGGCGTTCGTCGACGAGCTCACCTATGCCAAATACTTTATGAGATATCGCCTTTGCCGTGCGATTCTCTAAGAGCAAACATCGTTGCATCCTTGACAACATCCTCGAAACAAATGAAGAGGGAACAAAAAACAACCCTATGTACAAGGGCGATATTTCATAAAGTATTTGACATTGGTGAGCTCGTCGACGAGCTCGTCGACGAATCTTTACAGAATCGCACGACAGTACATAAGGTTGATTTTCCAACGTTTCTTGTCATTTCGTCCTTTGTTTCACGGATGTTGTCAAAGATGCAACGATGTTTGCTCTTAGAGAATCGCACGGCTGGTTGGAAGGGTTTCCGGTGTCGACGAAATTACAGGCACATGGGACTTAATAAATTAATGTTTCAGGATTACGGGCATAGAGTTTATCTTCAGAGCGAGTACCCGGATTTTTTTAGTAGGCATCTATGATAATATTTAAGCTACTTATTATCTCGAATAAATATTAATGTGAGATGGTACTTACCCCCACGGTTACCCCCACGGGTGTAGCCTCAGGGCGATGCTAGAGTTTTATAAACGCGTATTAATTTTGTAGGAGTATTGTTATCTTGCCTCAAGGGATTAACAACAAAGTACCGTTTTATTTTCATAAAACAAGAACATGTTTCAAAAGTTTTATAATAATGTCAACTTAAATATAAAATAACAAAGCATTTGGTTTTGCTAAATGTAAAAAGGTTCACCTTTGTTTGTTTACGCTCCATGTTTGCTCTAGTTACCAGAATAATTACAAACAATCACATTAAAAAGAGAGCTTATTAAATTACTAAAAGCAAAAATACATTGAAATTCTGGAGAACATTATCCATACAGTTTACAAAGGCACGGAAACTGTTCTTCCAAAACACTTGGGTTTTTGAACATCTCATAACTTTAACCTTTTTTTTTGTTTTTTTTTTTGACGCAGAGTAATCCTTTATGGATACCACCGGCCCCGGGGGGAGCGCGGTGGTTATGTGGGAGTCTCTGCCAGAAGGGCAGCATACCCACCAAACTCCTGCGGTGTTCCGTCACTGCCGCTTTTGGCGGGAACGCGGGACAGATTTCGCACACGACCGCGAACCCGCCGCGCCTGTCCGTTGCCGGACCCTTCTCTCTTGCAGCACGCCAGAACACTTGGCGTGCCGCAACCGCCACGGGGGACCTAGCCCGCAAATGGACCCCAGACTCCCCCGAGTCTGGGTGCCCTAAGTCCCCCTACGATGGGTCAGGTGAGTAGCCCCACCGCCTGCTACTTCGGCCGCAGAGGATAGGGACAGCGGCGCCTCTCAATACCGACAGTCCTCTTCCCCTGCGACCCCACCGCGTCCGCCATCTAACGGTGGCGGCCCCGTCAAGGCCGCGGAAGGCAGGGAGAGCGGCTCACCGTAACACCGGCACTCCTCTCCAGCCGCGGCCCTTAACTCTCAGCCGCGGTGCCGCCCATACGACACCGCAGCCCGCCTCAGTTGCAGTGGCGCCCATACACCACCGCTACCTACAGTGACCGCTCCCGTGTGGACTTGGAGGGCAAAGCCCATAGGAGTGGTTCCACTTCGGGCCTGCCAGCTATCGGCTATCACTGGCAGGCCCATTGGTTCCTCTTAGCTTCACCGTGGTGACCCAAGCCACGGCTACTGAGACCCCCGCCACGGCAAAGCGGGAACACTCGGGAGGGTCATAACTTTAACCTATCATAATTATCACCATCTTTCTTCCACCCTTGAGATGGGTTCGGTTTAACACGTCTTTTGCCAAGTAGGTTTTGGGTTTATATTTATTTATTTATCCATTTAATATGACTGACCAGTCCGAATTTAACACTTTTTTATTGATTGATTTAACCATAAAAAACAAAGCTTTTTTGATATTGTACGTTTTTTGTATTGACGATGGTATTTAGCCAGGTGGACTCTATGTAGAAATTCCCTTCCCCCTTTAAATTTCGGCACTATATTATCTTCACCCAAAAGATTGACCACCAGATTGGCGGGTAATCCTCACTGCCCTTAAGCTACCAAAGTTTGACCATTTAATAAATAAGAAAAGTACTTTTTGGAAAATTATGGGGGTTCAGCAGTGGACGTCCTACGGCTGAGATGATGATGATGGTGCAAAGAAAGTGGATGTACAATTTGAGCACTTTTCTTTTACATAAAGTTTTATTTATATTTACATTAGCACGAGTACTTTTATTATACAAAACTATATGCATTTTTATTACAAGCACAAGTGGTCATTATTATACCTTTCCATTATCAGTCGGGAGTTTTGTGGAATATTAAACTATAAGCTACTACCGCTGACTTCGTACGCGTGGAGTAAAGCTTACGCGATCTTTCGGAATCCTTTGAATAAGATTAGAAAGCACCCAATGTGTTAGCAGCGTAGTCAGGTAGGGGCCTGTTAACCTGGTACCCGCCCCAGGAAAGGCGATCTTAAATTATTGTTTGTTAAATCCGGTTGACCAATAGCTCCGATTATTATTATTTTATCATTTCAATTAAATTGCAAATTCACATTCAGCCGACTCAGTTATAGAAAAGGACGGAGATACATGATTTAAAAAAAACTAATTTTTATCAGGCTGACCCCTACTAGACCCCCCATGTCAAAAACCTTGCTACGCCAATGGATGTCTTCAAATTTATTGGTAAATGTATACTCGTATATAACATTACGCTTTTATTTCCTACCTATATAAATAGTTACACAATGCTTTAGTGGCCTGCTCAGTCTCCCGACCTTAATCCTATCGAGCACGCTTGGGACCTACTAGGACGAAGAGCTTTTAGCGAGATGTCTAAAAATCTGTGCACTAAGCAAGACCATTGTCTGCATTTTTCTAGAATATGGGACATCCCACAGGACACCATTGATAACCTGATATTGAGCAGTGAAAGACAATGTAAAGTAGTAAACAATGTCTTGGTAGGTCCAACGGACTTCTAAGGTTTCTAAAGGCTTTTAGTCTTTTGCTATTTATAAACAAATAATAAACAATTTGAATTAATCGATACAAATAAACTCAAAATTTTAAGATGTTGATGATAAATTACTAAACAAAAAAACTAAATCTTAATTAAATTGACCACCAAATATAATAATAATAACAAGTTTATTATTATTATTTCTTTTATTCAAAACAAAATCTCGGATTTCATCCGGTCCTTTACGAAGGCTTAAGTGGGGCTGTAGCCAACACTTAGAGGCCTGTTTGGTATAAACATACAAAGGAGTATAAAAAAGGGTAACATGGTACTTATAACTATTACAAATATGGGTAAAATGGCCAGGCTATTGAGATAAACTTATTAGTGATAAGGAAGATAGTGGGCTAAGGAAGAGACTACGGCACCTGCCAATTTTAGTCTCATGTTAAAATATTTAGGCAGGTGGTGACTTGCCATCCACTAAACGGGCCCCCCATAAAGGCCACCATGAGTGGTGACAAAAGGGGCAACGTTGGTGTAGATGGCTAAAGAGTGTCGAGAGGTGTGCTGCGGTTTCACTAGAGCGCTACTACCGGCGTTATGCCCTTTAACACTTCCACTCTTGGAGCTTTTTGTTACTTGCTCTTGCGTCTCCACCCCCGGACGGCCAATTAAGGCAAGCCGGGGGTCAGGGGTCTCATTTAGCCCCAGGGAGAATCAGGATCCACGGTGTCGCCACTCACCGACGGCTCGCCACAAGGCCGCAGATTTCAAATAAAAAAAGAACCAAAAAATCGGTTAGCTTCTGAGAGTAAAGTTCTGGGGTCATAAAATAAAATAAAATCTTAATCAATAATAAAAATAAAGTCAAAATCTGTGTAGTTGTTAGTAGAGATAAGTAGATGAAAAAAAATCAATATGAAACCCCGTTTTAAGAGGTTTTATTTGATCCGGTCTTGTGCCACTTGTACCCATTTATTTTTAGGACCAGCAATATTTTTTATTAGATCTTCGTCCCATCTTGATAATGAGCAAACCTTCTATCTTTTCCTTTGTCATCAAAGGTATAAGTTATTTTAATTCCAAATTTCATGCAAATTCGTTCCGCGTGAAGGTTGCATTAACATAACCGCTGACTTATGCGGTTCATCTTCTATTTATATACGTGGTTACGTATATAAATAGTAGACAGTAAGGATACGTAGCTATTATTATAGTTATATATATTTTTTGGAAAGAAGATCATGGATAGTTGGCTTTTGAAGTATGGATAATTTGAGGACGTAACACAGATTTCTCAGTAGCTTTTACGGCCCAAAAAAGCATACGGGCTATTTGTGGAGCAGCTCCTTTAGACACACGTTGACCGCTCTTCAAGAAAGTGGTAGCAAATAAATTTGCTACCACTGTTGTGTTAGTACATTTAAGAACCAAAACACATTAACTATATCCTCGATAAACCAGAAAAAGAGATAGACAGAGATTAGTGAAGAGTTATGCCCAAAAAGTGCACTATATCCAAAATCTAGTTACGCAACGTCAATTATTTTTTAATAATTTACATCCATATATTAAATTAATGTCTCTACCTATATTTAACGCTGAAAGTGTGGTAGCTGGATCAATGTTTTTCTTCTTTAAAGGATTATTTAGATTAAGTTTTCTTTATTTTTTATTATAACTACTGCGTATACCGTATGCGTATGAAGTATGAAAAACAAAAAAATTGATATTTTTGTTTTTCATGCTAGTATTAGGTATGTAGTAAGTTTTTGCATGCTATTTCATTAGCAAAGTGTGTTAGGTGTCATTATAAATTATTTACTCCATCTTAAGACGCGCTCGTACCCTGATTAAAGAAAAAGCAGAATTTTTAAACACCTACTGTAACGAAACAGATCGATAGTATATTATGAAAAAAACACAAAGGTCAGAAAAGGAATAGGAAAAGAGTAATAACCGAATAGAATTCATTAATATAACTCTCTTTCAGCAGATAAAAATCCTGAATAGGTCCACAAAAATAAACTTTCACGTCCAAACTCTCAGAATTTTAGCGATAACACTATATTTTTTTTAGGTAATACTTAGCCGACGTATAGTACTAAAGTTATGACCATTTTTTTCAATTGTGTTAGTATATATCGAAAAATATAAAGAAAACGTACAAAATTAACGCATATTCGCATTACATCGTCCAATCTAACAAGCGATTTTCAACCTTACATAAAGAATCGTAAATTATTTTAAAATTGGGGTTGGACCGCGTCTTAATTGTACGCACATTTTATGCAAATATATGTTATTTTATTGTAGTTTTTCGAATACGTTTTCAGACTGAAAAGATATCATCGTCAAAAATCACGTAGGAAAATCAAACTAAGGCGTTTGTTTTGCGACAAATTGTCTTGAGAGATTTTATTGTACAAGACAGATGGGCGTCTATCTGACTACCAAACTGACTGTATAAAAATAGCCTACTTAGGCCAAACGCGTACGTAACTTATTGCCCACATTCTGTCTAGATCACAATAACCCATACGAATCCATTTTGATCGTCAATTTGTACATAGCGATCCCCCAAATAACTCACTTTTATTTCCCCTTTACAAAGAAGACGTTTGGAATTGATAAAAGGATGTCTATTGTCGTCTTATCTACTATCTCGTCTTTTTTGTGTGAAAATGTCGCCTTCTCATGGCACTCTTAATGATACCATCGTAATATATTTTTATGTCACGAAAATACGGCAATTCTGGACTTGGGCAATTTACAGTGAGACCTTTTGTTGTCTGCTGGAATAGTCGCGTTTATTATAAGCTATATTAAACATCCTTTTGAATGGTGCAAAGCATTTTTAACGTTACAGCCCTATTAAGGCAAAAATTTACTTGGAATGCGAAGTCATTTTAGAGGGTTGACGGACTTTCTTTGTAGGCAACCCGCCCTGCCTCATTAATTGAATATTACCATTGTGTCTATAGCATGTCAGGTTTAGAGGTCGTGGACGAATAATAAATAAACATAATTTATCAGTATTCACGTCGCTAATGAAAATACACCATGCTATTATAATTTATGATTTTTAACGATGATTGTTCGGTACATTCGGTATTTCAGTTTATAATATAGTTATAAAATATTTGAAATTATCTTTGATAATATCAGAACCTTAACATATACATTTGGGTTCCAATTATTCATCGAATGAAGTTATATTTTCTAGAGCTGTTTAAAAAAGTAATTAAAAATCTTAACTCTTAATCTATTTTAATTAAGATTACCTATTAGCTAAGCTGAAATTCATTATTCGCTCTAGAACACACTTCAGCCTTGCAGGATATCTGCCTTAGTAAAAAAACATTCAATAGTTTCGTTAAATAGCTCACGTACACCCATCCAAACAGACTAGAGACAATAACATGTTATTACAACACAATACAATAAATAAACATTGCAATTAGACACTTTTACTTCGAAGAAGCAATTTCTTGGTTGATATTTTTGAATTCAGTTATATTCAAATTTATGCTTTTCCCCAGCAGTAGAGCCGTGAACACTAGTTAGTAATAATAAAACAGAAAAAACAGATTTACATAAACCAATATATTTGGAGAAATTGGTGTTTATGGCTATGGACGTCGATTTAAAGCGATTCAAAGAAAATCAAAGCTCAAATCGATGTTGTCGCCTCCCTAACCGATTCCTAATCGATTGGGGTTGAATCGAAATGAGAGTTGGGCTTCTGCAAAGTGCCTTAATGGTAGGTAATTGAATTTTTAAGCGGGTGTCGACGCGCTCGCAATGTTTATAAAAGAAAATGATGCTAATTTTCTTGGGCATGTCAAGTTTCAATACAATTATATGTAGTGATAGACAATCTCCTGAAGTAGTCCTGAGAGAACTATTTAGGTTACTGTAGCAAGACAAGTTGAAAAGTTAAAGGAATTAATGTATCGGAGTGGCGAGCACTATCTTTTATTTTTTCTTCATTAGACATTCGTTAGTCAAAGTTGGATCATAATTTAGTTATTGGCTGATTTGAATAAGTTTAATGAAGGGTCTAGCTAGTCTGATAAATATACCTTATCAACTCTAGAGCGCCTTTATGGACATTTCACTGCCTTAATTTAGGCCAGTAAAATCGAAATAGTAATAGTAATATGCCGATCCAATTTTTTTATTAGGTTTAGGGTCACTTACTGAGCATAAAATCACAATTTTTTTGTCATAAAATAGAACTGACTTCTACACTAAAAAGTGTGATTTAACTTGTTGAAGTCGGTACCATAATAGTTCGAAAGGACCTATTATCACAATATTGCGTGCATGGTACTGACTTCGACATGTTATTTCACACTTTTTAGTGTAGAAGTCGGTTCTATTTTATGATAAAAAAAAATGTTTAAAAAAAATCTGTTTATTGGTATACATTTTTTTGCACCTTTTTTAGTGCCCTTGCTACTTACGGGATACGCCGTCAATGATGATATCATCAAGATAAATCAAAACTTTTCAGTTTTTGGAGTGTAACTCAAAAACTGCTTGACCGAATTTGATGAATCCACCATTTCAAATTCACCACGGAAGTATACTCTATCAAACAAAAAAAGATCGGTTCATAAACGACAAAGTTATCCGCGAAGACACATACAAATATATACGATCGAATAGGAGGTTTCTCCTCCTCCTTTTTTGAAGTCAGTTAAAAATGCTGACAGATCCAGGGGGAACATCAAGCGCCATCTTGAATAAAAGATTTAGGTCGATATCTCGGCAAATATGCAATTTGGGGCAAAAAAAGGAGACCACTATTGTAGAAAATAAAATTAGCATCAGTAAACTGACTATAACTGTAAACTGAGTGTGAACTTTTTTGTAAAATTCACCATTTATGATTTATGGCCATTTTAAATGATGCACTTTATTGATTAATCCAATATTTTAAGAGTTATTGGCCGAGATAGCTGGGTGATAGCTTAATTGTTACAAGTAAAAATGAACGGACGACGTCAAAGCCAACACTTTTGTAATTCTTTTTGTATGATTGGCGCCATCTCGCTCCCTACGCCATCCTGCACCCCTAGATTGAAAGCCATTCCCGATGATTGCTCCGATTTGTAACCAGGCGATGACCGCGAGGCGATTAACGATCGATGGCATCCAATGAAGCCTCGGTGTTCAGTAATTCGTTCTGGTGATCAGTTGACTAAAGAAATTTGTATACGTCAGCAGTGACAGATTGGCCGTAACTGCTGCGCTGTTTTTTTTAAATTATTGATTGGCTAGTGTTTTACCAATGTCTCGCTTCTCGTCAAAATAATATTAAAAAAATTCGGTACTCGTATCTGTGTATAGCAATTCCTTTGCGACGTGACCCACGCGATCACGTTTAACAAGAATTCCTAGAAACCTAGAACGAGGGACTAAGTGACAATTCGCAGTGTTATCTACATACTTCGATAAATTCAACGGATGATACTGCAACTATTACAGTTTAAACCAGCAATGTAATCAGATAAATTCATCCCGACATACGAGTATCCATTGTAATCAGCGGGCTTAATTTCCATCACCTATTAAGCTCGTTCGATAGCACTGTTTTTATTCGTAATGTTTAATAAGCAGTATATTGCATTGTATTCCGACTGCTATATGCTTCTGCATTCGCAATTATACGAGTATAATATACACGTCTGCTAAGTGTACAGATGCCAACTTTGTAACTATTTAAGATATAATAAAAATTAAATTACAGTGAAAAAAGAATGTCTAGACGTTTATTCTGAGTTGACCCACAGACAAAAGGGGTAACAGTGACCTGGTTTAGTAAATTTTAACAGAACGAAGGGGCGTGATGGTTAGCGCTATAGTCTCACCTCATCTTGGGGAGTTCGATCATTTAGAGAAGACCGACTCAAAGGCTGGCCAAAGGCGTATCC
This sequence comes from Selenia dentaria, assembly GCA_917880725.1. Taxonomy (NCBI): domain Eukaryota; kingdom Metazoa; phylum Arthropoda; class Insecta; order Lepidoptera; family Geometridae; genus Selenia; species Selenia dentaria. Next base: position 25,062,957 of record OU862893.1, read on the forward strand.
GTCAAACCACATTATGGACTTCATTGAATATTACTATCATTCATGTAATGAAAATCAACAATAAATATATACTTATGTCTATGTCCACAAGAGGCAGAGCCGTGTCACAGCAATGAGAATATAATGAACATATCAAACATTTTCAAAAAGCCCATTAAGTGGTATATCAAATGGTACTGTGGCAATACAAGGTACGAACAGGCAAACATAATTATTTTCGCATTTATTATAGTGAGAATGTAAGACAAACGATGTATAATATTATCTTTAATGCTTCAATTTTTGCCAGCGATCTTGGCTTCGAGCCATGTTTTATTGAATGTTTATGCCACTTTACCCTAATTTATGTCTTTGGGTTTGTATTGTTTTTTTATCTGAAAGTAATTTTGTGTTGGCGACAGAGTTATGTCATGCTACCTAATATTGAAGTGTGTTGATTGAAGAAATGAAGATACTTTGTAATGTTAGAGAGGAATAATTTCTTTGACCTTAAAAACCTAAACAAGAGGTTGACTACGATACTGTTTATCACACCTGTATAAAAGATACCTGTTTACATATGACATTAATACACCCAGCATGTATCTATACAGAAACATATACTCAAATATATTTTATGTGGATTTTATATATTATTAAAACCTCAACACATTCTGGTTCAACCCGTTGTCTCGCGATTCGCCATATTTGGCCAATAATACAATAGATTTCGCAGAAATACCTTTCCAGGGACTGCAACGTGTGTGGTTAAGCTTAAAGAAAGTGACAAAAGAACTGTTACGGGCTAACGTGGTAACTTAGTACCAAATACTTAGTATAAACTCATAAACTAAACCTCGACTTAATCGTGATGCCTTTTGCAGCACCTTGTATTGTAATTACTCTGCATGCACATGAAAAAGCTCCTACAGCTAATATATTCAATAGAACGTTTGACCGGATAAAACCAAGGCTATAAGCAAATTACAGCGATCAAAGGAAACAAATGGATATGTTGGGAAACACCTCTGTTCATGGTATATAGCGTGTCTACACACATTATGTTCAGGATACACTTATGTTCAGGACGGAGCAGATAGAAGCGCTGATTGCTGTCATTTTTTTGATAATATGTCATATATAGAAAATACATTTATCTTTATTACTCTTGACTTCCGCGTGCATAGTTAATCGAAATAGTATCTGCTGTATCTGGGAGTTCAAAATTTAAAAAAAATAAACAAATTAATTCATTAAATTTAGGCATTTTTAGAGTATTTAAACAGCGAATATGGTAAAGTAAAACTTCAATCTTTGTATCAGTAATTCAAACTTGCTTCTGACTCAAAAAGTGAAGTAAAATGTTTTTGGTTTTAAACTTAAAAAACTGTTTTTGTTCTTCATTTTGCGCAGTTTCCCTGGGCTTAATTCAACTGTTCAAAGACGATCAGTACAAAGTATCCCCGTATTTTCCCGTTTATTTATTACTACGATCATAATAAACGATAGCGATGAGGACCGCGTTATAATTCATTGAAAATCTATCGCGCCGATACTCGTTTCTCGTAAAACACTGGCGGGTTGCCAGTTCTTTTTAAGTTGGTGGTATCTATCCATTGCCAAGGAAATATAGGTGCCCAAAGTTTGTGCAGCTTCACGAAATTCACAAAAAGGCCTGAATTAGACCTATATGTATAGACGCTCCTACAAGAAACGAAAGTTGGATAATTTGCGAAGTACCATAATTACATTTATATTTTATAAACAAACCAGGCAATAAAGAAAAAAGCTATTAAACTTTCACGGCACAAAACTTTCATATCACAAAAATAAAACGTTTCTTTTATATGTACATATGAGAAAAAACGTTTTACTATTGTGGTATGAAAAGTTTTCTGCCGTATGTATTTCACTCTAAATTCGTCATGAGAGGCTTATCACAGTTTGTCAATTTTAAACACGAAGACAGAAACCCTACTCTGTACGTGTACGTACGTGTCTGTGCTAGTCTTGCATCTCAATGTAATAGGCAAATATGTCAAGTATGTTGTAGGTTCATACGTTATCCGGAGGCCCGAAGATTCTGAAGTGAAAACAACGGAGCGTAAGTCGTTTACCAACACTGTGGACAGACAAACTAATAAAGGTCGCAGGACGATGCCGGATGCATGTTGTTTCTAACTAGACCTTTTGTTAATATATGGGGCAGGCATAATATATTCAGCAGTGGGTATCCTACGGCTAAGATGATGATGTCTTGATCAAAATCAGTCCACTATCATTAGTTCGCGCTTTTAGAACTTCTTCTCGGAGAGAAGAGAGATTTCAATGAGATTCATCGCGGCTTGTCGGAACATCTAGTGGCCAGCTCTAATGTCGTCTAGAAGGAGTTCTAAATTACCAGAACCAATGGCTTTTCTTGACGCTACTTAAATGATGGTTCCATTCTATGAACCGTTATACTCAGCTGCCAGAAAATGCGACGAGCGATCTCCCATTCAAGCAATGACTTCATAAGCTTTGCTACAAGCACTTCCCTACTAACATGGCCTGTCGGTTACCCTTAAAAGGATTTTGGGTTAGAAGATGTATTTTAATAATTCTTATTTTAATCACTAATAAAAAAATCTAATTTTATTGACTCTCAATATGAGGTCATAATTATATGGTAATAATGATAATCTTACTAATATTATAAACGCGAAAGTTTGAGAGTATGGATGTATGGATTTTTGTTACTCTTTCGGGCTCAAACGGCGGGGCCAATTTTGATGAAATTGGTATGGAGAAGCGCTCGTAGCAGAGCTTGACTTGGCGATCTTAAACGATCAACAAGTTAAGCAACACTTGCTGCGGTCAGGACTTGGATGGGTGACCGCTAGTGGCATTATTCAACTGAGCGATTCCGTTTTTCGGAGGGCATGTTAAGCCGTCAGCCCTGGTGGTTAGTCTTAGGACATCAGTCGTTAGGCTATGTCGAAGGCCTTCGGGCGGCCTGCAAACTTCGACATAGGTTGGCCACTCAACCTATCCACCAATCGGCACTGGGCCCGCTTGGTGGATTATAGCCCAACTCCTCTCTCTGAGAGGAAGGCTCGAGTCCCAGCAGTGGGAACAAAATGGGCTGATTATGATTATGGTATGGAGGTAGATGAGGCGCTGGAGAAGAAAATAAGCTACACGAATAACTAATCCTGCGCAGACGACGTCGCGGGCACCAGCTAGTTTTAATATATTTTAAACTAAAACAACCTTACATTTTAAACTATCGACCTATCTACACAGCCAAGTAGCCAATGTAGGATTAGAATTTTTATTTGTGTTTCATTACTATCAGCACCGCACAACAAAATAAGATATAAATACACTGTATGTACACGACATGCAACACTATGCGTACTTGAAAAAATCGTTCTTATGGTATAAGTTATGGGGACGACCACCATCACTCTAGTCAGTTAATTGAAGACTGAAACTAATTACAAAAACCACTATTGATTTACAATCAGAGAAATATTAAGGCGAATGAATCAATCAATGCTTGATTGAAAATTCCAGTGCGAAATACAGAATATATCCATATAATTATCCCTATACGAGTATAGTCATAATATTAAACTCTTACATATTGTATGCTGGTAATAGAGTCTGTGCAAAAAGAGTACCATCGTTGGGTTACGGTGAACTAACATTCAGATTTTATGTGGCAACCCAATCCCGCTATTATCTGTCCCTCACGCATTTGTCAGGTGTGAACTCCGGCTTGATAAAGCTATAAAACAGTAAATAGCAGCATTTTTATTCAGCTTTTTTTACTAGCAACAAAACAGTAAGTAAATTAGGACACGCGCAACCTCAATTCCTAGCACGCTTCTTTTTTGTACATTGAAAATCAATTTATAATGTTTTCTAATGTTTATTTTAAGGGAAAATTACAAATATACTAAATGTTCAATAAAACATATTATAAGATTATATTATCATTGTATATTGGATAAAATGTATGTGAAGACTTTTACAAATAAAATATATATTCACATAAAGAATAGTGTTATATTCTCCACTGGCAACTTCACCCGGTTCAGGGTAAACCTGCACCGAGAAAATTGCCAGCACGTCGCTCGCCCCAGTAATCAAATTTGGAACGGAAATAGATTTCGATATCCGTTTCGTATCCATAATTTATCGAATCAATAAAACACATAGAATAGTGCCAAGAAATACGGATTGCGCGCGTCTCTACGTGTCCTTAATTTTATTCTCATGACAATTTCTTTCTTTGCTTGATATATTGACTTGTACTCGTATATTCATGAAAATTTTTTCGAGAGCCGAATCATCAATTTCTTAAGGCGCTCTAAGCTCAGCGCTTGGCTACGTTCAATTTCCTTTACTTGAAATCAAGCAAATGCATGGCGTAAAAACGTACAAAATTCATAAAAAAATTATGTGAACTCTTAAATAAAAAAAATATCCGTCAATGTATGTGACATTGATAAAAGTATTAAAAATTACTATTTTGTGATATATGTTTCATAACAAATACAATATTGAATAAAGATAAAAACTGTTTTAAAGGTTAAATTAAGTGGTTTGTTTGAATTTTTTTTAAAGTACTCTAGTATGTTAAAATATGTTTTTAATTCCGTCAATATGTACTTAGAAGTCTTAAAAATGTCATATTATTTTTTTGTAGTTTTAATTAAATGGCTGCTTATGAGATAAAAACCCTCATTTTATCGACATCATGATATGACAACACCATAGTTCTTGCTTGCGGTACACGCTTGACATGCTTTAAGGTAGGAGTCTTCAGCAAGTATCGTTCTTACTGGCACAGCAGCGCCAGATATCCTATCTCGAAACTGTAGAATGTAGCACTACTAAATCATGTGGATGGGTAGAGCAGTGAGTGAAATAACTGGAGAAATAAATTTAAAAGTGCAAAACCGCGCAAAACTTTGAAGCTTTGATTTGAATCGTACTGCAATAATTGCGATGAGCAGACATACTGACTATCAGAAGATCGAGTGTTGTGAATATTTGGTGTCGCTAAGCAGGCGTTAGTGATTTAAAATCATTTATTTATTTCATTATTTTTTTATTATTTTTTGTTATTGCGGCAACATAAATATATCATATGTGAAAATTACAACGGTCTAACTATCACGGTTGACGAGATACAGCCTTGTGACCGATGGATAACCAGACAGCTAGACGGTCGAACAGGATACATATAGTAATATAATAGGATCCCGTTTTACCTTTTTGGTAAAGAAACCTAAAAAACAAAAGACATTTGGAAATATATAAAACAAACGAATCATACAGACACGATTCTTTTTTGACTGAATGTATATTAAAGGGGTGATAGACGTACGAGTAAGTTCGCGAGCTTGTAGCTCTGCGACCTTTTTCGCTGGTGTGTCACCCTAAGTACGCGTACATTAAAACCAACGAGTAAGTTAGTTGGCGATCCGACAAGTTAGAAATTTTGCTCGTGCTCCGCTCATACGTGTGGCAGCATTGTGAGCTGCGAGCCGCTATTTTGTTTGTCCGATTGGTGGACGCGCAACGCTAGTAGTGTTTGAGATTTTTGTAACTTTTGTAAAATTTGTTTTCAATAACTAAACATATCTAAAAACTAAAAATTTTAAGTTTCAAAATTATTACGATATATTTTCTAAATAACACCAAGCTTCTGTCGACGACATCGCAATACAGAGTGAGTAAGCTTCACGTGTGTCACCGAAGTCGAGCCGAGTAAGTTCACGATCTTTAAACCACGTACTTTAAGTTTGTACGTCTATCACTCACTTTAGTATTAGGTAAAATATAAAAAAATTGTCTGTTGGTATTTTCGAGTAAAAAGTTAAGAGTTACTAAGGCTTCAGTGAGAAATATGGCGGTAAAAGCTAAGCTTTCAAGGCGCGTAGTTAATAATTGCTAGCCCCTCGACGGAACAAACAATCCTCGAAGAATGACTCCTATCGAACGTTCGAGAAAGATCCTCGTCACGTGAAGGAGTGACGTCGAGCGCAGACTGTTTACTTGGGGGAATTGCGGCGCTTACTCCGTCGATAAATTGTACAGCTGAGTTTCCGAGGAAAGGCGAGAAAATAATAAGAAAACAGGCATTGGGATAAGAAAAGACCACTGACTTCTTGTAAAATGACGAATCAGTACTAATTACTCTTATTCTCTTATTAAACTTATTTTCAAACACTGCGCGATACTATCTAATTACATATCACGTGATCTCAACCTAAAGCAAGGCAATCTCTAAGGATTTGAATTGTATGAAAATACCATGGATGTAATATGATTTGAATTTGGAACGTTAAGGTTTGTATGAAAATTTTATTCTTAGTATAGATAACAGCTGTAATAAGTAATATCTGTAAAGAGAGATTATTCGAAATTGAACTAGCCGCCGCAGGCACCACACTAAACAATAATTAAAAAAGAAGACGCGATGGCAATGAACTTGAAACGAAAAACGGTTTTAGTATTTTTAGGTTTTATTTTCTTCTTTTTGAATTTTGTACAGGAACATTTCGTAAAACACTGCCATTGTCATCATCATCTTTTTGAATTATTTTATTATTTACAAAAAAACACTACTCTGTCTCTCCATAACTAAAAAAATGTGGCCAATATTATCAAGATTAACATATTTTTTTGATTTATATTATTTTACCCTTTTCATAAAAAAAACAAATTGTTATTATTTTTGTCGCACGATTTCGCTGCTTGGAAAACGCTTTTTTCGAGCACTTGCTTTGTAAAATTACGTTTCCTACTTCATGGCAATATATACTATAAAATATGCTTATTCCTGAGAGCTTCGAACGAATTATTAACAGGTACATTTTTCCCTAAACTCTTTGAAATAAGGTTTTGACCGTATACATGCGTATGTCGCTGTAAAATACACTTTGAAAAGTTGGATCACCAAGGGAATACAAAACTAAAGTCACAGTTGTGTGTGTTATGCAACATGCTTCGTCAAATACAGTATTCGTTTAGTAGAGATATATTTGTATACGGGGTACGGTACAAAAAACTGGACAGTCTGAATACACGAGTTCACTGAAATCCGCAACCAGCGTATTTCTATTAAAAAAAGCTGAAACTTTTGCACTGGTGCTCATTGTGACTGAACCCTTATTCTGAAAATCTGAACATCAATGCGAAAGTTTCTACTTCAAAAGTGTCAGTGGCAGTTTTGCTTTCGTATCATAGCGAAAATAATAAATATTTTTACCGCATTCGAATTTCCTAAGATGTAAATATAAGTGGTACATAAAATACCATTAGTGATATTTTATGCACCATTTATCCGTAGTTACGGTAATTATAAATTAAAATTTGCTTACGTTCAAATATAATCAGTAGGGTACACTACAAATATACAAGAGACCAGGAATCATCATCATCATCTCAGCCGTAGGGCGTCCACTGCTGAACATAAGCCTCTCCCATAATTTTCCAAAAGGACCGGTTGGAAGCGGCCTGCATCCAATGTCGTCCTGCCACCTTTACCAGGTCGTCTGTCCACCGTGTCGATGTCCCCCTACGCTGCGCTTGCCGGTCCATGGTCTCCATTCCAGAACCTTCCTGCCCTGCCCACTGCCACTTTAACTGGCTTATTTTCTGGGCTATGTCGGTGATTTTAGTTCTTCTACGGATCTCCTCATTTCTGATTCGATCACGTAGAGAAACCCCGAGCATAGCCCTCTCCATAACTCGTTGTCAACTTTGAGCTGACTTATGAGGCCCATAGTAAGAGACCACGTTTCAGTGCCATAATTCATCACTGGTAACACACATTGGTCGAAGACTCTTGTCTTGAGGCCAGGAACCAGGCCAAAAATATTATAACACAATTATTGTCGAAAAATTATGTGTATCGTAATCAAATTCCAACTACAAACAAATATACTTAAAACTTCAGATGGCGCGTAAAGCCGTCGCACGTAAAGAACGACTCGATTACAGTTTTGTTCGGAATAAGTGCTCATTACTGTAGGTAATAAAATTCAGCCCCTGAGCCGAAGAAACACTTCCTAGCAACTGACGTCTTAAGGTATCTATATAGATAATATTATGATAATAGTATCACCATCCGCGATATAATTTGATTAAGTATCAGATGTTAATTTTGTCTATTTTACAAACAGCGCTCGTAGCGGAGCTCAACTTGGCGATTTTAACCGATCAACAACTTAAGCAACACTTGCTGCTGTCAGGACTTGGATGGGTGACCGCTAGTGGCTAGTTATTCAACTGAGCGCTTCCGTGCTTCGGAGGGCACGTTAAGCCGTCGGTCCAGGTTGTTTGTCTTAGGACAACAGTCGTTAGGCTATGTCAAAGGCCTTCGGGCGGCCTGAAAACTTTGACATGCTTTGGCCACTAACCTATTCACCAATCCGCACTGGGTCCGCGTGGTGGATTTTGACCCAACTCCTACCTCTCTGAAAGGAAGGCTCAAGTCCCAGCAGTGGGAACAAATTACGCTGATCATGAAACAGCCAAAGATTAAATTACAGGACAAAGATTAAACACTGACTATGAAAAAAGAAACTGAAGGAGTTATTAGATCTTGAGCAAACCTAAGGAACCAACCGGCGGAATTTATAGTTATACTGCAAATTCAAGGGATAAAAAAGCAAAATGATGACAGGATATGAAGGAAACGTTCGTAATAGTGATTGGGTGGGTGAGTTTTTGCTGGGTTGATTTGATTGAGGAAGGGATTGATATCACATAAGGGACTGATTGAAGATATTCCGAATAGGTTGCCCTAAAAAGCATGTTATTTGATTGTTGATTGAAAATATCGAAGTATCTTTTTTGTAATAATTGGGCCATATTCTCTAGTTGGCTATATTTTCATCACATTTGTGCTATCCTGTCTTAGCGACAGGAGAATGTTGGCTTCGAATACCGTCGCCAGGGGAAATATTTGTGCGATGAGCAGAAACGGCTATTTTAGTTTCTTGGATGCTTGTGATGTGTTTATTGTATTTGCATGATTCATGTAAAACATGGAGTCTGAGCTTGGGGTATGAGAGTGAAAAAAATACAAATTACTGTTTTGAGGTACTATATCAGCCCCTGCGACAGTACACAAGAAGGTTTCTACCTAGTCAGTCAGGCTTTCTTGCACCATAATTTACATTTATGTGCACCAGTCCTATACACACAATGTCACAGCTCAGTCTTCTTTAGAGGCAGTTTCCGGTATGTAGCTAGAAAATGCTGGAATAATATCCCACAACTTTTAGATCTAAACTAAAGGTAATTATTACTGCACATAAAATTCAAGAGGAAACCCATAAACATGATACTAGTGTTATATAGATTAAGCGTAAAATAAGTACTAAACAATATAATAACTGCTTTCGCATAGAAATACACATTTCGTCATCTATATATTACAGTAACAGTAGATAGCTTTAAGTTAACTTTGTCCTGTAGTGTTGTGCTGTGCATGTTCATACTCATTTATTGGTAAAAAATATTTACACGTCGATCACAAATACACAATGTACATCACAGATGTAACAGCCAAAATATTATATCATATTAATGAATACATGTCAAACATATTAATAATTATTTCATGCCGAAATATAACAATAACATAAATTGTCAATAAAATAAAGTGAAAATAATTAAAATGCCAAGTCAATAGAACGTACAAAGAATTGTATACAATAAATTTACGTCATCTTCAGTTTAGTCATGTCATCGAACTTGTAGAAAGCCTGCTCGATAAGCCAATTTTTTAGCTTGCGCTTAAACGCAGCCCTCGTGGGGGACTCTCGCACTTCATGCGGCAGCTGATTGTAAATGATGATGATGAAGAGTTTAGATGTCTTAGCGAGTCGGACGGGCACGTAGCGTATGCGGTGCGCATGTCGCGGCGCCACGTCGTAGTCCGCGCCGCACCGCGAATGTGCCGGTATCATGACAATACCAAACGGCTCCCATGGAAGACCAGCGCTGGTTAGCCGCCGGCATCATGCTGAGTTAGGGCCGATTTTTGACTATATTCTTGTTTGTTGTTAGATATATTTGTTTTTTGTGTTAGCTTTGTAGTCACAAATAAACTTTAAGATACTGACGGGGGATGGACACGAAATAATTTGTTTATAAAACACTAACTCCTGCTTAGCGAGATCAAACATTGCAATTTTAGACGGTAAAATTCACATCCTTAGATGGTATTCGAACTCGCGTCTTCTGAAAGTCCGTGTCAGACGACCACTAGGGCACCGATGCTTACCGTCCGAGCATCGAATTTTAACTCTCTATATGATTTTTGTCGTCATATGGGGACGGAGCGACATCTGTTGAACAGCTTGACAGCATTATCGAACCGAAAGAATTCTTTTTTTGTCTCGCAACCCTTCATAATTGTTATAATAAGTTTTTTAAAACTTTAAGGCTCACGATTATTGTTATTATTATTATTATTCCTGCCTACGACATCAAACATTGCAATTTTAGAGACAAAAATTCATATCCTCGGACGGGATTCGAACCCGCGTGTTCCGACAATCCGTGTCAGACGCCATGACAAAAAATAAATTGTTACCTCTCATTTGTAAAATTATGACAATAATCGCGAAGTCTCCGAAAAGCAAAGTCAGATAAAGTCCTCCTTATTTTTTGCTATTTGTGTGCTCGCTTTGTGTTTTTTCTTTCTTTTTTAACCTACTTCAAAAAAGGAGGCGGTTATATGTATTTTTTTATGTGTAGGTATGTTAATCTATATCTCCCCCATTTGTAGGCCGATCCTTAAAATATTTTTTTTCTTTGGTAGAGAATACTTCCGAGGTGGCTCCATTTAAATTTCATTAAATTCCGTCAAGCAATTTTTGGGCTACACTCCAAAAACTGAAGATTGCTACGCCTATCTTGATGATGTCATCATTGACGGTGAATGACAATCGATTCCGTAAGTAGCAAGAATCACTAAAAATGGTGAACAAAAAATTTCCCAAAAAATGGAACCGACTTCAACACCAAAAAGTGTGAAATAACTTGTCTAAGTCGGTACCAAGCGCACAATATTGTGATAAAAGGTACCTACTTTTGAACTATCATGGTACGGACTTCAACAAGTTATTTCACACTTTTTGGTGTTAAAGTCGGTTCTATTTTATGGTATAAAAATTTTTGGCGAGTAAATCCTAGCAAAAGAACTATGTAGCCGGTAAATAAAGTTATAAGTATTCATACATTGTACTACCGTGAGTAACTGTGAGTTATGGCGGGCTCAGGCGGCAAGATTGAACGCCGTTCCGATGACAAACGATCGAAGATGATTGAATGGGTAGATATTGCGACAGCTCCCCTTGTTTTGCTGCCATCAGTACAAACCTACGGCATTTAGTCATAATTTGATTTACATAGTGTTATGTTTTGTGTAGATTTAAGTTGGTAAGCTTATAATGGCGAAATTAAGTAACTCAAATGTTCATTCATTTATTTATTGCATCATATTAATTACAATATTCTTATAAATGTCATGTATTAGTGTCATATGACCCTGGAAAGGTGTAGCAATGTAGAGAAGAGCTGACCGATCTATTTTATTTCTGTCTTTATGTAAATTAATATTGAAAGAATTCGTCTAAATCATAAAAACATTTTTCTATTAAGAACTATTGCAACTTTTTAAATAATATATTATCATTTTGAATGGATTTTATGTCCTCTGGAATTTTATTATAGTTTTTTATCGACATATGAAAAGGTCCCGTTTTGTACATTGTCAGTTTCCACGGTGGTGCTATTTACTTATGTGGGCACCGAGTCGGGTACCTACGTATTTGATCACCCTCTTTTCTATATGTTTTATCAATCGTAGATCAATTATCAATCAAAGATGACTTATATATTAACTAATAATTAATTTAATTTAATTTTTGCCGCGTTCTTAAGTAAAATAGAGCTACTACCTAGAAGAACCGGCATGTGCCTCGGGGTTATCATTATCAAATTGCCTTTAAATATATTATTTTAAATACAATCTTAATTGAACCCTGGTGGAATATAACAACTTGAAGCTAAACTAGAGTACTCCAAGCGATTGTCATAAGAATAATATTTTATCTCATAATGTGACTATTCAAAGTGGACTGTATAATAGGTGAGGAACTGGTCTTCGATCCCTGCAAGCTTCAGAGGCAATATGGATACTCCACCAACCTTTTATCCAGGCCCGCCGAGGGCAGTAGCATCGGTCGCAGAGCAGGCACGGCAAACCTGCACAGTCGGTGTCACGGTGATCCAATATTGTCTCCATAGTTTACAGCACTTCTACAGCAACACCTTACTTCACTAGGTAGATAAGAAGGTTAAGTTTAACTTCCAACTTGTTTTTTTCTTTCTGTAGCTTTCTTATGTCTTTAGGGACTAATTGTAAAACACACGCAGAGCTCTCAGAAAAACTTATAAGTCTTCGCTAGTCTAAAACTAGGCACTGATATCTTCTACCGACTTCCAAAAAGGAGGAGGTACTCAATTTGACGGTTTTTTTATGTTTGTTAACTCGTAACTTTCGATAGGGTGAACCGATTCTCAAAATTCATTTTTTGTTTAAAAGCTGGTGCTTCCCAAATGGTCCCATTTTTTCATTAAATTAGGTCCAGTAGTTTTTGAGTAACACTCCAATAACTGAATAGAAGGGAAGTCGGTATTAAATTTTTCAAATTATACTTGTATATGTCGTACATAGTGATTAAGTACCTATTATGATAACCGGGATATTTTCAATGTTTTATTTGCTTACTTGCGCTTAGAAGATAGCAAGTTGTAGAGATTCCTGTATTTTTTTTGTAGGTACCTTATGGCACGTTGACGATAACGATAACAATTTCAAACAGTTCCGTAGGGCATACCATTCCTGACATACCATTTTTGCTTCATCAAATAAATTAAATGAGTTTTTAACTTGAGCAGTTAAATAGTTATACTCAATTTATGCATATTCTGTTAAAAAAGAAGCATACACATACAAACTCATTGGACATTTAAATGCGAGATAATTACATTATTATCACTAACGAACAGTAATTATTTCAAACAAACCATACCCAAACTAAAATTAATGAATTTAAAGTCATGAGCCAATTTTAAATTATGATGAATACTGATGAACGTGATTATACAATTGAAAATGCTTTTGGAATTGTATTACCTTTGATAACATAATTATTCTGATATCAGTATTAATTACTCGGTATTAATTAATCAGTATTAATTGTTTAAAAAATATATTTGTAAATTGAAACAGGATTTAATTCATACGATTCATTTTTCGGTCTTTATTTTCACAACTCTATGATACCTACTGCCAGCAATAAATCAAAATCGAAAATATTTTAAAGGGATATTAATAAACATTAACGGATTCTCATAAATATTATTACATTCACTGTGGATTTTTAGGTGCTCATAGCGCGCTAAATCACTTCGCAAGTAACTTGCTAAAAATTTTTTTTTTTTTTAAATTTTCTGAATGTTTAGTAACATTTCTGAAAATCTCCTCTTAAATTACAGGTCTGATGGGTGACTAATCATAAACAAACTGTGTAAAGAATTATTTGGTTACAGTCCTCTGTTTCTCTAGGAACATTTAGATTTTTTAACATAAAATACATTTTTCATCCCATCTATTCGAAAAGGACGACTTGGTTCGCCTTTAAGTGCACCCAAATGTGTTTTCTATAAGAAACTTTTAGCGGGCAGTAATGAGTTTGTAATCCTCTTTATAAGTGCGCCACAATTATCTTTGCTGCGCACTTTTTGAATTAGGAACATCTTAGTGTTCAGCGCAAAGAAATCGAACGCCAATATTGTTTGAAGACTGGCCGGTATGACGGCCCATAGTCGCGCCGCCGGCTGTATAAAAAAAGAAATCAAATTAAAAACGCGCGAACTACAGCCCGCGTTTTCGTTAATTTTTACGGATTGTTAGAAATTCATGGTTTTGTTTTGAAAAATGAGTACTTCCAGTGACAGTGAAAGTATAGAATGAACTGCTGAAAGTATTAGAACTGACGCAAGAAATAGCTACTTATTTGAAGTTGACAGATTTCCAGCTGTATACAGGACATTGCTTATGTCGCGCTTCTGCTAGCCTGTTGGCAGATTCTGGAGCGGACTTAACTGTTCGAGGTCGAGTGCTATAGAAGAGGGATATATATAGAAGATTCCATTGACAACAAGGCAAAAATATGTGAGCGCATCGCGGAAAACATTAAATTGCAACCTTCAGTTAATCCATCCATGCCACTGTCGCCGCGCCCAACTACATTCAAACAATGAGATTCACCGTCACATTTTCCTCAAAACTATCCGGATTCGGACGTTATTTCAAATACGCAGAATATAAAATCTACAACAATCTATTATCCTGATAAAACTGTAACGATACATTTTCATAATTGCAAAAATGTTTTTAGTTATTTTATTATTAGTTACTATGTTATTTCAATGTAGTTGTTACTCTACTATGAGGCGCCTTTTATTTTCTCATAGAGGGTGATGAAAAGTAGATTGTATCACTCGGGCGCAAAATATATTTTTGGCTCTGGTGACGTACCTACTTTGTATTCCTCGCTATGTTCAGGATTTTACTAAAGAATCTTCTATTCTATTCTAGCATCCCTCACTTCGCTCTGGATTCAAAAAAAGCGCCCTCACCGTAAAAATATTATTTTGCTCCCTTACGATACAATCTACTATTCTGACACGGATTGTCAGAAGGTGCTCGTGCGCCGTTCGAGTCCCGTCCAAGACATCTTATGGCATAATTTGGTTTCGCTAAACATATATAATAAAAAATATAAATCAAAAAGTTTTTTTTATTTCTCGGACAATAACACGTATTTTTACTTATTCGAATATTACATATTATTTGCCAATGTAAATGTATTTTAAACCGACTCAAGAATTAGTTTTTGTTGTATGTTTGTTACGCAATTACTCCGCCAATTATGTTTTCTTTTTGTTTGACGTGTCATCTCCATACGTGGTCCCATATAAATAGTATCAAAATTTGTTCAGCGGTTTTTGTAAAAAAAACCCTATCAAATGTTATATTTTCATTGGATAATAATTGATCATCAACATCTGATCTTGAACGTGGCATGAACGTGGATAAAACTAAGATCATGTTTAACGATCTCGTTAACCCGGAACCGATTATCATCAATGGTATAACTTGGCATTAACCTTGGGCAAATTTTGCAATTTGGTAGAAACAACTTTGAGAGGGAAGCCAACAGAAGAATCCAGTTGGGCTGGGCAGCATTCGGCAAGCTTCGTCAGGTCTTCACGTCGTCCTAACCACAGTGCTTAAAGACAACAAGACGAAAGTATTTAATCAGCGTGTCCTACCCGTCATGACCTATGGAGCTGAAACTTGGACACTCACTGTGAGACTAGTCCACAAATTTAAGGTCGCTCAGCGAGCTATGGAGAGAGCGTTTTTCTGAAGGATAAGATTCTTAATGAAGTTATCCGACACAGAACAAAAGTAGTCGACATAGCTCAAAGAATAAGCAAGCTGAAGTGGCAATGGGCTGGCCACATTTCACGAAGAACCGATAATCGCTGGAGTAGACGAGTTCTTGAGTGGAGACCACGTTTAGGCAAATGGAGTGTGGGACGCCCTGCGGCCAGGTGGAGAGACGACCTGCGGAAGACGGCTGGCATAAACTGGATGCAGAAAGCTGAAGAGCGAGCTCTGTGGCGTACTTCAGGAGAGGCCTATGTCCAGCAGTTTACGAATGTGGGCTGATGGTGATGATGAACATCAGATCTTAAAACGTTTACTTATTATGTAATAGAGTACAATTTTACGTATTGTATATTATACATTGGTCTATATCATTTGTTTTATTTCCATTAGCATTCGAATTTTCGTAGCGAGTGAACTAACAATGTGCGATAAAAATGGATAGTGCTTGTTTGTTGGCAGAAAAATAGAAAAGAAAACAAGGACACATGATATGGGGACACATGACATTCTAGTTGAGATCCAAATGACGAATTACATTTCTTTCCTTTTCATTCTTTTTTTTCTGCAGAAAAAGGAGGTTTTTTTGTTTTATCTTCGTAGTATGTTTTTAAGTACTAACGCCTGCTAAGCCTGACCAATCCCAATCCTGTTTAAGGATTTAAACATTGCAATGCAAGGAATTTTAATTTTTATTTTGTGTGCACCGTTTGTTCGCACACAAAAATGTAACTGAATACAATAAAATAATCTGTTTATAAACACATAGCATTTGGGTATAATGACAGCAATATCAAATAAACTTGTATGTTTAAATGCCTGGTTGTGAAAGCGCGACTAGTTTCTGAAGTGCCTTAGATGACTAGAAACTTCAGAGAATTCTTTCTGAGTTAGTTTCATGGCAGGTCGAAAATAGTAACTTAGTAAAAAAATCACATATCCGTGTATTTGTTTGCAATAGAGTAAAATTATCATTTACACAAAATTCTATATCCACAGACTTTTATAAAGCAATACTGGTTCGTAGATAGTCCCAATGGAATACCTTCATTTATTTTTTTTGTTGGGGCAACATCCCCACAAGTCCCTCAGGTCCCAAATTAGATAGAGCCCGTGCTTTGGTAACCGGATGACTGTATATACATACTTATATATACATATATATACACACCCAGACTCAGCTCAAACAGGCATGTTCATTCACACAATATGTTTGACGTGTCCGGTATCGGAAGATCTGCCACATGTCACTGCCGCCGTCGCTGGACTTCGCGGTTAGCCTGACTGCTTCGACTGTTTCTATATACTACAACATATTCTTATATACTATTCATTTACATCATACTAGATTTAATTCGACTGTTACTATTGTAAAATAAGCCTTAATTCATACCATGTCGCTACAAATTTAAAAATAAAGACCTCGTGATTTGTGTCACGTAGGCCAATTAAGAAACGTCCTTCATTAGGACCATTTTATTTTCATCTCATTAAGTGGAATTACCGTTTATATAGTCTACAATATTGTATAGCTGGACTTTTTTCAGAAATAGTTAATTGTTTATATTATTAAACTCATCAGGGTCTTAAACATTTTGTAAATACAACTTGTTGTTCTTGATTTAATTGACGAGATGATTATAAGATATTTATAGAAGATTGATTATTTGTAAGTCTTATTATACACGTACGACTTTATCAACTAAAAGTATGCACCTCGTACTACAAATGTGGTTGGTAGTTTGCTGATTATACTCCATACTTAATATTATAAAAAACGTTTGTAAACTCTGTAACTCTCACTGTCGAGTGACAGTGAATAGAATATTAGAATATGTTGTAGTGACATGTGGCAGATTTTCCGATCCCGGACACGTCAAACATATGTGTGAATGAACATGTCTGTTTGAGCTGAGTCTGGGTGTACGTATATGTATGTATATTAGTTATCAGGTTACCATAGCACAGGCTCTATCTAGATTGGGACGTGAGGGACTTGTTATGTGTGTTGTGTTGCCACAACAAAAAAGTAAATGAACGTATTCCTTTGAAACTATCTAAGAATCAGTATTGATTTATAAGAGTCTGTGGATATAGAATTTTGGTAAATGATAATTTTTATCTAATGCAAACAGATACACATATATGTGATTTTTTTACTAAATTACTATTTTCCATCTGCCATAAAACTAAGTCTCTTTGTCTATTTGTTACATAAACACACGTAAATGACTGAATGGATAGTAATGAAATTTAGCAAGGAGATAGATATCCCGGGGAAGTATATATGCTAGTTTTCATCATCATTCACCACCACGCGGGTGAAACCGCGAGGCACAGCTAGTAGTTTATATGACAGTGACAATATAATAAAAATTAAAAAAGTTTTTTTAATTTCTATTTATTTATATACTATTGTTATTAACATTAAATTGTAGACAAAATAAACTTTGCCTTATCTTTCTCAGTGTAATCGTTACTAAAATTATTAAAAAAGACATCGAGATTTGTTTCACGTAGGCCAATTAAGAAACGTCCTTCCTTGGGGTGTTATTATTTTCGTCTTGTTATGCAGAATTACTGTTCATGTTCTATCCTATTGCTCCGCTGGGCTTATTGCGGAGGTAATTTATTGTTTAAATTAATTTTCTTGAGAATACTTCGGGGGCATATAAACTTTGTAAATATGTTGTTGTATAGAATACTTTCGTTGTCGCTCATTACAAATTATCAGTGGTGCGATTGTTATCATAATGTACCTCGTTACTTACCGACGACGGTTGTTGTTTGCTGTACATCGTGGAAAGGCTCTGTAATTAAACTTTACAAATAGGTATATATTCAAGCAGTGACCACCGTCTACCAATTATTTCTCTCCAATATTCTCTGTCTTGTAAATTACTACTGTTTTTTTTCCAACCAAAACTGATCATAATTTAAACAAATAGTTTGTTGATCAAAACCATTATAAACAAAAAAATTTATTACCAAAAAACGGAATTGACTTTAACACTAAAATGTGTGAAAGTAAAAAAAAACCTTGTAAAAGTCGGTACCATGATAGTTCAAAAGTAACTATTATCACAATAAAGTGTGCATGGTTCTGACGTTTCACAATTTCACGAAGTCGTTTCACGTTTTTTGGTGTTGAAGTCATAATTTATTTTACTATTTTTTGTGACTGTTGCTACTTACGGGATCGATTGTCATTCACCGTTAAAAAGGATAACACCTTTAATTTTTAAAGGCGAACACATTTTTAATTATTGGGTGTAACTCAAAAACCGCTTGAACGAATTTGATGAAATTAAAATGGGGCCACTTCAGGAGTGTACTCTTTCAAATAAAAATAATTTTGAGAATCGGTCCACAAATGGGGGTGAAGTTGGGAACAGACATAAAAAATACATACAGTCAAACAAATATCTTCCTCCTTTTTTAATTCGGTTAAATTGTACTTTTAAGAACTTTTAAGTTATTGAAATTTTTATAGAAAAAAATTCCCGACTATCCGTGTCATGGCACCTGACACGGATAGTCGGAAGATGCCCGTTAGAATCCCGATCGAAGATGTGTTTTTCTCTCTGAAATCGCAGAGGATTTAGAAACAGGTGTTTAAATTTAAATCTTTCCTATTAAAAAAAATACAGTAGATTTAAAAGTAATTTAAGTAAGAGATACCAAATTATTCATACAAATTTCATAGACATCTAAAGGGGTTCTGTTAAGCTGTTTTAGGAGAGGGTATTTAAATAAAAATAGTATAAGTATGTAAATTAACCTGCTTACATTTTAACCGTGTTGTTTTCCTTTTACTCAAATTAATACACTTCAGTTTCAATTTCAAGATCCCAGTTTCACTTGAAAGTTAGCTTAATTTTACTTTAGGGAACAGTTACTGTTTGAATAAATAATTTGATTAATGGGACATGGGGCCAATGGGGGCTTTTGAAGAAACACGATTGAGCCGTTGCTTATCGAATCTAGTTCAACATTATATTGAATGTTATTGAAACCTTCATAACGACGTTCCAATGTTTTGTAATCAAAGAACTAGAATAACTTAAACATAGTCGTAATTTTAATTTAGTAATAATAATGTAATTTAATTTTAATTTTAATGTAGCCGCGCGATTCTGTGATGATTGTTGATGTCAATGTCAACAACTGACGAGCTCACGGATGTCAAATCCTTTACGAGATATCGCCCTTGTACACAAGGTTGTTTTTCCAACGTTTCTTGTCATATCGTCAGTTGTTTTACGGATGTTGAAAAATATGCTACGATGTTTGCTCTTAGAGAATCGCACGGCTGCACTCTCCTTGAAAACGACCACCGGATGTGGTTGATATTATAGTTGGAAAGATCTGTCTTATTTGCGTGATCGATTCCCATTTTTCTTATTAAAAACATCTATACTTTTCATTATAACCGTATCAGTTACAATAGAAAGTAACTGTTAAGTAAATAGGAGAAACGAAACAATGTTAAAAGCGTTCCTTGTAAAAAAAATTAGTAAAATATATTAAAAAGGGGCACTCCTACATTGGAATCCTAATAAGCCGTATTGAAATCGGCAGGGCCATTATGTATCTCAGTTTCTAACAAATGTTGATTGAAATCGAAATATATGGCGAATGTATGTCATTTTTGTCAGCTCCAGTCATCAACTCCCTAACATTTTTGCTTACTGGAGTTGTCAAAACTGACATTAGAACCGCCATTTTTTAAGATTTCAATCAACATTTGTGAACAACTGAGATACACAATAGCCCTACTGCTGGGCTATTACGTATCTTAGTTGCTAACAAATTTGGATTGAAATCTGAAAACATGGCCGCTCTATGTCACTTTTGTCAGCTTCAGTGATCAACTCCCTAACATTTTTGCTTACTGGAGTTGTCAAAACTGACATTAGATCCGCCATTTTTTAACATTTCAATCAACATTTGTGAACAACTGAGATACACAATAGCCTTACTGGTCACTAGTTTTCAAGTCTCAAGTGTCTTGTGACATGTTTTCGTAAATTACTCTATTTATTTTGTAACGTGAAATATTACTAATGTACTAATTTGGTCAAATATTAAATACCAATTTGATTATTTTTAAAAGGTTTGTTGTTTGTTTTGGTCAAATTTAGTAATTAAATTTTTTTCCCTTCCTGTCGGCTTATTGAACTGATATTGTGTACACATCTCATGACAATACAATTTAATATATATTTATATCATTATAAACCTAAAATGGCCGACAGTGGGTTGTCAAATATGGGTCTCAAATGAAAGGGCTTGACCTTAATATTGTACACTGGTTTTATTTTTTGTCTGTTTATTGCCCTAGTTTGAGAAGGGTGGTGTGATGATGGTACTTAACAAATTTTTTTTTATGTTTATATTCATTATTTACATCATTATTACCTTTATTTGTAATAAAACCGTAATGTTTTATTTAAATTACACTTTGATTAACAAGCAATGACCGTCAGAGCGCTGGAAAATTCTTATATGGAATACATGATTGAACTTTGACAATTCGGTTAGCTAGTTGATAGTAACTTTCAAAAGCGTTTTTTTTTTCAAAGTTTTTGTATAGAAACGCTTGTTTTCTGATCTTGTATATGAGTGATAATATGTTAATTTATGTGTCCAAACCTTCCTAGACACAGTAACCGTAAAATAGTTATAAAATTAAGGAAACAGTTCCGAGTAACTTCATTTGGTCTAATACCTACAGCTGAATTTCGCCATCGAAGGTCATGATAGGATATAAAATTTCATAGAAATCTGGGAGTCCACAACCGTAAAATTCCAGCGGCACTTTCTGTCTCACATTACAGCTATGTGGATTCAGCTGCCATCTGAGGTAATTCCGAACGGACACGACTTGAGAGCCTTCAAGAAAACAGCCTATCCCGTCCTCAAATGCCGGCAATGCATCCTCGAGATGTCTGGTATTGCAGATGTCCGTGGGCGACAGTCAATCACTACCATCAGTCGAGTCGCCTGCTCGTTTGTGAACCTATCCACAAAAAAAGGCATCCACACACAGATGGGATGATGATACATATGTAAACCTTATAAAACCCTTAGATATTTCTATGTTAAGTTATGTAAACAAAACTAAGTCCTCATTAGCTCTATTATTCATCTTGGCAAGTGGCTCCAGAAATTCATGTCATGTCATTCAGTCGTATGCCAGCACTCCTTGCCAAATTACAAGACTCATTTCGCTTGGAAGACCTGAATGTTACACATTACTTTGATACTTGACGCCATTAATCCTAGGATGTCTCCTCAGCTGGATTTAATAACGCTAAGAATACTGGGCGTAGTCAGAAATGAGGGATGGGGGTCTTCAACGACAGCTGAACCAAGGTTAATAGATACTTATCTACGGCAAACTTAGGATTGTGACATTAATTACTTATTCGCTCTTTTATTTTTGTCTCTCTCTCTCTCTCTCTCTCTCTCTCTCTGTGTGTGTGTGTGTGGGTGGGTGTGTGTGTGTGTCTGTCTGTAACATCGTAGCTCCAGAACAGATAAACTGATTTTTATTTCGATTTTTGTTTGATATATTTGGTTTTTTTGATTTGGTGAATTAGTTGGGAGTTTGATGAAAATCAGTCCAAGATGGCCGCCGCCACAAAAAGGTGGATTACATATTCAATCATCCTCAATATGGGTATCAAATAAAAGGGCTTGACTACTAGAGTACTAAATACATAACCCTATTACGAATTTCAAACCTAGATAGCCGCCTACACCCTCAATGTGAGCATATTACATATTTTGTAACGGGGGTTTTTTTAATTTTGTATTTGATTTTACTTGCTTCCATTTTATTCAGAAATTGCTCAGCAGTCGCATATGATCATGATAAGATTAACAATCAGATAAGCATGTTATAAATATCTAATTATTAAATTAACAAAATCTTTAATGCGAATTTAAAACATCTTGTTTACCTTTTGTACGTTGCTCATACATTTTTATATTGCCTGTTAAAGAGTGGTGCTGTATAATGCGCTAATATTCTAATTTCGCTTTTGACTACATCATCAATTTTCGGTCATTTTGAGATCACTACGTGGTATTTATAAACAACTATATTCATAATTTTGCTTCAAATCATGTATTATAATTGAACCCCTGAAAGCCAATCCTAGTTGCACCCTCAATAATAATGTTTACCACAGGCTCTAAAACAATTTACGTCGGGTATTTTCGAGTAATTTCGGTCACTTTCGTTCTCGTAAATTAGCGTCCTATGTGGGTGTCCAGTGATTTTCGGCAAGATGGCCCGACATGTAGTTACTGGCCATGATTTATTATGTCTCTGCCTAAATTACTTTGGGCGGCAAAAAAAGCTGAATCACGTAACGCTGCTAAGATGTTATGAAATATTGCTTGCTAGAGGATCCGAAAAGGTTAGTAATATTGTATAGAGACTACAATTACGAAATGTAATGAAAAACTCCAAAGATGTCGCCATGAATTTAATATGTCGTGCAGGATGTTATTGTGTTTTTGTTTATTGCAGTTGACAAACATGCTACATATGAGAGATGTGAAAAATGCTGATATTACAATTCGTATACATCCACAAACAAATATCAACTACTATCACAAGAAAAAGTATTGTCTTTTCTTTTGCCACTGCTATTGTGATTACTTTCGTCTCCAAACAAATATGTTTTATTACATTTGTGTCGTAAACATACCTTTATACACTAGCTGCTCTCCGCGGTTTCACCAGCGTGGTGATGGATGATGATGTTGATGAATCTTATATAGCCTATGTTACTCAGGGTGAATGTAGCTTTCTAATGGTGAAATAGTTTTTGAAATCGGTCCAGTACTTTTTGAGACAATTCGTTACAAACATACTTACATACAAATATGTCCTCTTTATAAAATTAGTATAGAAGTATAGATAACAACAATATAAACTGTGAAGGATTTGAAGATTGTTCAGGAACCTTACATCATTATACAACCATTGAGTTGGGTAAATCATATATTGTTAAAAGCCTTGACTTCATGACCAACCGCATTTCGGTTGCAAAGATAAGCTATGATAACCAAGTAATGTGCAGCATCCCTACACAAGACATGAATAGTGGCATGCTGACGCGATTTTTCCAAGCATTTCTCGATCATTCAGTTGGGGAAATAGGATTATAAATATATTTATTTTACATATATATTTTATGCCGCAGCATATAATATATGTATATATATATATATATATATATATATATATATATTCAGATTCCGAAATACTTGATTATGTACGTTTATTTTTAGTATTTTATAATATAAAAACTGGCTTCTGTATTTTTCATACTAATCTTTAGTATTGGATTTTGAGAGCGTAGAACAGTTTGTCGATAGTGTGAAACATATTTTGAAGTTGATTAAATTTTTATGATAGTATGAATGTAAACTGTTAATGTATATGAATGTAAACTGTATATCTGTGTATACAAAAATGAAACCCTATTTCTCCTGGCCAAGCTTTAACTTGAGAACGGATGGAACAATCATGCTTATTCTTTTTTTGTTGTGTTATATATTGTCAGGAGAATGTTCTTATGAAAAAAAACAAGAAAAGATGGGAGGTTATGTCGAGGCCGAAGGCTGAGCCTTCTACGCGAACGAAGTCGCGGGCAGTAGCTATAATAGTATATATAGCAGTAGCTATATAGTAGCTATAGTAGTAAATAAGAATCTGTTTCCATAATAACAGCTACCTGTGTTTACTGGAAGGTGTCGAGTAACAGAAACATAATCCGTCCATTAGGTTATCACTGCGTGGAACCGTACCGTTCCTGTCAGAGAGAGAGATAAATATGAGCCATTTAATGGTGGATACCACGCAACGTGACGCACGTCGAGGCAAGTCCTACGAGCGCTTTACCCATCTCATGTAATTGTCAGAAATAAATAACTATTCGTCGATATCATAAAACATTGACCATAAATAATAAAATAAAATAAAAAATGTAAGCTTCCGAATAAATAAATCCAATAAAAAGGTCACAAACTGCAAGAACGCTAACAAATTGGCATGTAGACTGTGGAGTGAAGCTACATAAATATACAAATATCTTCCGGAAATATTCATCAAAACAATAAGGAACTTAATCACTACATATTATAATAAAACTGAAGAGGTCAAATTTCTGTACAATGAAACAAAATGCTAAAAACTGAGTCAGTGGGATGTAAGGAGTAAAATCGAACAATTTTTTTTTTCAATTTATTGTTTTTCTATTTGTTTGTCTTAAACTTAACCTAAAATCCCAAATAGGATACTTTTGATCCCGGTAAATTAGAAGAAGAAATTAAAATAGAGATTAAGAGTTCCCGAGTGATAGTTAAAAAAACTGTAATCGTACTTCTCCCGCGAGGCCACGCAAGCGAAACCGCTGGCGGGTCAGCTAGTATAATAAACGATGCAAAAACCAATATAAGACGACTTTTTTATTATACTTATATTTTTTATGAGATTTTAAAATATATTATGGGTCGAGTTATACCGATCCACCTACGCCCGTAGGAGGATCTAATTGTGTATCCCTTAGCTTAGATGGTCTCAGTGCTAGATCACTTCTGCCAATGTCTCTCTTGTTAGGTACCACCACAGTGCTAGACATTCTTCCTTAAAGCTGTAGTGTGAACGCATTGTAATCCGTTTAGGGCGAAGAGCACTGTAGCGAAAAAAATACTGGTCGTATGGGTTAAACAGCTATGTTTTTGGGTGACGATAATTTTATTATTCAGTTATTCAATATTATTTTTACTTATTTATTTATGGATAAGCAATGAATATTACACTGCCGCATACATATATAGGGTGTTTGGTAGAGGGTCCGACAAACCAAATGAGCGTGTTCGGGGGCCCACTTAGAGAATACAAGTTGGCCAAAAAAAATCCCCTAGCCCTTAATTTTTTTTAATATTTTTTTTGTGAATTTTCCCTTTTTCTCAGAAATTGTACCTATTTACCACCATAACATTTGTAAAATCTGTTTTAGACCGGATGTTTTTAGTTGAACTTGGTCTCTAATACACCTTCAGGCCACGCAAAGCAAAATTGGATACAAACAGAGCTAACTGATTTAGAGCTCATAGAGTGAAAATATGAAATAAATTTTACCTCATAGTTCAACTTTCACAGTGATAAAAAAAACCCACTAGCAAGCTTTTTTAGAAAAAAAAGGAAAAAAAAAATTGGGGGGGTCGGAGATTTTTTTTGGCCAACTTGTATTCTCCAAGTGGGCCCCCGAACACGCTCATTTGGTTTGTCGGTCCCTCTACCAAACACCCTGTATAATCACATACACACTGCAATTGTACTTAATGCACAATCAATTACAAGCTAGTGCTGCATACTTCAAGTAAACATTTTAGCTATAAAACAAAGTATATACGTATCTCGAAAATGTAATTATGTATAGTTTACAATAAATGTGTAAATAGAAGTGAAGCATTTTTGTTTATATAATCAGAGGTTTTTTAGCTAAATTATAAAAAAAAATATATTATTATACATTTAATTATATTATCTATGAGGTCCATAGTAAGAGATAATATAATATTAGTAATTAAAAATAAAATAAAATAATAATAATAATAACATTCTAATCTATAAGCCCCATGGTGGGGGGAAAAGTGGCCAAAACGCTGGCGGCATTGCCACGCTGGATGGCAATGCTAAGTTTTTGCCCAAAATAGGCGCCAGCATTCCAATATAATTAATAAATAATAATACAACGCAAGTCGCACAACGAGCTATGGAGAGGGCTATGCTCGGGGTTTCTCTACGTGATCGAATCAGAAATGAGGAGATCCGTAGACGAACGAAAGTCACCGACATAGCCTAGAAGTTTAGCCAGTTGAAGTGGCAGTGGGCAGGGCACACAGCACGCAGAACAGATGGCCGATGAGGCCGAAAGATTTCGGTGGACGGAGACCACGGACTGGCAAGCGCAGCGTAGGTCGTCCACCGACACGGTGGACAGACGACCTGATGAAGGTCGCAGGACGACGTTGGATGCAGGCCGCTTCCAACCGGTCCTTTTGTAAAATCATGGGGGAGGCATATGTTCAGCAGTGGACGTTCTACGGCTGAGATGATGAATTATATTACAAAAAGGTACCAAGCGAGTCTACAAAAATATTGCCTGCTCTTCCACATTTGTTGAATATCCTATATAGCCTTGGTACAACAGATTAGGTTTCTAATGAGGACCTTTGATGTGGAGGAACAAGTTTTGAAATAAAGTGACTAAGATACTTCCGGAGAACTTTATAATAGAATCGATTTAGTAGACAATGAAATGAATGTAAGAAATGATTTTTGAGGACCTTATGAGCTTTCATTATTAAGCTGCATACTATTTTGTGTGAACTAACATCAACGTACTAGTGCTTCAAGGTCTTTCTCTAAATACATTATATCTTTATCAGCGAACATAAAGACTACCGAGTTACTAAAATATCGAAGTAGGTTATTAATAAAAATGTTAAACAAAATGGTACCAAAATAAGACCCTTGTGGAACTCCTGATGGAACATGGAAAGTCCTACTACATGTAAAGTTCGTTATCATAAATAGAAAGAAGCCCAATCTAAAATAGGATGTACTAGTCCTGGAATCCATAGAGTATTTAATGTCATATTTAGGCAAAAGTTTCGTACGTAATAATCCAAACTCAACCACTGAATATCTTTAGAAATAGACAATTGTACTTGACAGACATGAAACATATTCCATGCAACAGCTTCTCCTATAAGATCAAATTGCCTTACCCTAGATGTCCTGACTGCACAATATAGTTGATGGCTTCGAAGAAATAATATCAGGAAGAGTAACTGCCTTAAAAAAATGACCCAATAAAAGTCGTGCTAAATCAATAATATCGTTCACGCCGCTATGACTCAGCTGTCATAGTAGACGTTGCAGCACGCGTGTGGACCAATCCCTGCTTTCCTTCTGAAATTGATACCAATCACCGAACATGTTTATTTGTAACCTCGGAAGTAATTCGTATTTGGGATCATACGTCGTTTTGGTTTGAAGGACCACTTTTCGTTTGGAATTTGTTCTGAGTTATGCTTCCTGACATTATTTCTTCGTAGGTTAATGGTGTCTATTATATGCTATTAGAATGAGACCGTATCTTGAATATATATAGCAATAAATGACGTGCTTAGTTATCCATACACGTCACCATAAATCAGCACTTTTTTATTTATAAAATGTGCAATAATTTTCTATAAATGCTATTTACAGCAAATAGTATTCAGATTTTGCAATTTTTATAGAGAAACATGGTATCCTCGGACAG
Source organism: Selenia dentaria (assembly GCA_917880725.1). Classification (NCBI taxonomy): domain Eukaryota; kingdom Metazoa; phylum Arthropoda; class Insecta; order Lepidoptera; family Geometridae; genus Selenia; species Selenia dentaria. Next base: position 25,090,836 of record OU862893.1, read on the forward strand.
GATTCGAGCCCGCGTCTTACGACAATCCTCGTCAGACGCCATGACCACTAGACCACCGAGGCACGAGGTCAGAGAGCATCGATTTTTAGCACTCTATCTGATTTAAACCGGAATTTTCCCCTCTAAAACTTGCAATGTTTGGTATCGCTAAGCAGGCGTTAATGCTTTAAAAACCATTTGATAAAAAAAATTATTACGGTTGCGAAACCAATACGAAAGTTAAGTATTTGAAAACAATTCTAGCATATCTATTGTAAACGAATTACCATCGACGTTTTTCATTATTTTAAACCTTTAGGGAAATCGCTAAACCTACTGTATAAACTGCGAACTAAGTGCCATTTCGATCAATATATTGTACCTTGCACAAAGACAATGCATTTTTAATGCACCGGCGAAGGTGACAATAATCAATACATTCTGTATTGTCAAATGATTCACTTTACAGCCTCGTTACTCGACGAAAACTAGAATTTTACATAGCTTGTTTATAGCTAACACTAGGTGATAAGCCTCTTGTGAAATGGGTTATCTTGATAAGTACCACCGCAGTGCCAGATATTCTGCCTCGAATCAACAGTGCGCAAGCAGTCTTAGGATATGAAGGACACTGTTGGGAGTGAAATTAGGGGGTGATTGTGTCTAAAAAACGGATTGTAACAATAAAAAACGTTCGAAAAATCAGCATGATATACTCGTATAGGCATATTAATGTTACAATAGAAAAAAATACAACAATAAAAAACTGAGTAATAAGACCTCAGTTACTTGAAATTTTGTTGTATTGTTGTTCAAAACAAAGTGATTACAGCGTAAACTTTTAGTTTTAGTTGCTGTTACACAAATACTTAAGTGCCTCTACCGCGATATAACTATGCTTCAAGCAAGCAACCAAGAGATGAATTTAGCCCAGTCCTATTCAGTTTCTACAACGAATATTTAATTAAGTAATTGTTCTGCCCGTGGCTACGTCCGTGAAGCTTATACGATTTACAAATCTTGCTCAGCGGTGCGATTCTATAATGATTCGTCCTCGAGCTCGTCGACGAGCCCACCGATGTCAAATACTTTACGAGATATCACCCTTGTACATAAAGTTGTTTTTCCAACGTTTCTTGTCATCTCGTCACTTGTTTCACAGATGTTGTCAAAGATGCAACGATGTTTGCTCTTAGAGAATCGCACGGCAGTATACGCCAACGGTACGATCGCGTTACACTTACGCAGATTTTCGTGCTTGGCCCACAGCGCCCTGATGATTAGGTAGAAATATTATTCCATAAACTATGATAACGCCATCTAAATGTATTATACACCAATCAGATCATGAGACTTTTTATAATCTTATATTATTTTTTCACAATACGATATAGTTTATGTAAGAGACAGAAATGAAAAGAAATTAAAATAAAATGAAAACTTTGATTTATAATTCGGGTCGTCGCTTTCATAAGATGATGAGACAGACTGAAAGGGCAGGCAGGCAGAAATTTCATTAATTTAAATGGAGTATAGATGAAACGGTATAAAATTGTTTCCATATCTATTATATGAAATATAGCATTACTTATCCCTTCAAGGATCGATGTCATTATAACAATGAAATTTCTATTGTGTCTGGCCGTGCGACCTTTGATGCATTATAGGTTCATAATAGAGTTTGCACGTTTGAGTACACACAGTGATAAACAAAATGACATTTTTCAACTTATCTGTACCTTTTCCGTGATATTGTCATCCGCAAACATACATAAGTAAAGAGTTGATTATTTATCAGCCGTGCGATTCTCTAAGAGCAAACAGTTGCATCTTTGACAACATTCATGAAACAAATGAAGAGATGACAAGGAACGTTGGAAAAGCAACCTTGTGTACAAGGGCTATGTCTCATAACGTATTTGACATCGGTGAGTTCATTGACGAGCTCGTCGACGAATCATTACAAAATCGCACGGTAGTATTATCATTTTGTGACAGATAAAATACATGATTTTCCGTCGCCACTTACTGTATCATTCATCTCGAAGGTCTCGAGCGTCTGAGCGTTCGCCGAAAGCAAACTATTGTTCGCGCTCGAGTAACTTTTGGTTAAGTCGTGCTCTCACTTGAATCTTTGTTCGATACTTACAAAGGGAAACCCTTTATGTTGAGTTTAAGAGCTTTTTAGGTCTTTTGCGATTATTCCTAGTTTCTTTTTTATGAAAGTGATGAGTTGATATTTTTAGTTGGACTGGATTTGACGTTGAGAGGTCAGCGTTAAATAATCTATCGTGACTCATGCAAAATGAAATGGAAATGTTATGAATATTTTTTGAGTATGACTGAAAATACTGTTTTAACATTTCTAAGATGATGTCAGGGTCTAAGGATGTCAGGTATGTAAATTCACATCTTGTTACCTTCCTGTCACGCGGCAAACTGATGGTGCAGTTGCGGAAACGGAAGGAAGAGGCAAACACGCAAAATACTCCGCCCTCGAATCAATACGTCTGATTGATGAATTAATGATTTTGTTCCGTTTGCCGTTCAAACCGCAGGAACATATATTGCTGAAACCAAACACATGATCCAAGAGATAAGGCGTTAAAGGAGAAGATTATCCTAGGAATGGCTCTTTTATTGTCCAACAAGTCTCGTTAGACATCTAGTGAGGCCATGCAGTACTTCTTGTAACAAAACAGTTTTGTTATATAAATATTTATACTTTTATAACTGTGCTAAATATTTGAGTTGTTCTTATGGATTATAACAATTATTTGCGTACGTAAATAACTATTGTATATTATGAGAAAAATACTTTCTCATAATTAGAGAAGATCTACCTTATTTATTTATATATTCTTTAGCTCAAAATAATTGTACACGGATGACTTTATGCTACGTAGCATTTAAGCATTGCATTCCTACCAATGTAATATTAACACAATGTTAATGTTAATGTTAATGATCTTATATGTATTTATCATCATCATCATCATCATCATCATAATATATAAAGCTCGATTACCATTCACTGACTCACTGACTGACTGACATAAACGATTTCGATGAAGGAGCAATGGGGGGTATAGAAGATGTAGGGGAAAAGTGAAGGGGGGGTTCCAGTGACATTGGGAAAATTATCAAAAGTGCTGAATGTGGTTCCCTGATGGAACAGGTCAACGGCTCTCGGAAACTATAAAAGATGGGGGGTAGGTGTCAAAACTAAAAATGAACAAAACCCTGGTCAACTGCCAAAAATTAAAAAAAAAACATGCCTCCCGAACAAAAGACGATCGCTCCCATACAAAATGTAAATGCTTATAATTCCTAAACCGTTTGAGATAAGTATAAAGTGTTTGACCAAATGTCATAGGGAATCGGAAGGGTAATTTGGTAAAAGTGTCAAAAATCCAAGATGGCGGATTCAAAATGGCGGCCGAATTGAAAGTTGGTCCGATCCGGCTCAAAATTAGTATCGGGGGGTTTTTGGGGTCCCACATTCTAAATATGAAAACCATTTTTTGATGACGTCATTTTTAAATATGGCCGCCATACATATGTTTTTTTGGATCTTTAATGGATCGTTTCTCCCAGTGGGCATGATGAGGATTATGGTTTTGTAAGGTTATATGTGGGGTTAGGGTAGGTGACTTTAGAAGAAACTGAATTGAGCTGAACGTGGAATACCAGGTAGAACAGGTCAACGGCTCTCGGAAACTAAAAGAGATAGGGAGTAAGTGCCAAAACTAATATTGATAAGCACCCTGGGTAATAGCCAAAAATTTAAAAAAAAACACACCTCCCGAACAAAAGACGATCGTTCCCATACAAAATGTAAATGCTTATAACGCTGAAACCGTTAAAGAAAGGTATAGGGTGTTTGAACTAATGTTTAAGGGGGCCGGAAATGCAGTTTGGCGGAAATGTCAAAAATCCAAGATGGCGGATTCAAGATGGCGGCTACCTTGAATAATGGTCCGATCCGACTGAAAATCGATATCTAAGGGTTTTTGGAGTCCCCGATTCGAAATATGAAATTCATTTTTTGATGACGTCATATTTCAACATGGCCGCCATACAATTTTTTTCTCTGGAAATTTTATCGTTGTTTTTCGAAATGTTGGCATGATGGAACGCTGAGGCTTTGTAGGTGAAACGTGTAGACAGTGGTCTTATGACCTTAAAAGCCACCTGAAATGGGCTGAATCTGAACCTTCTGCTAGAACAGCTTGACGGCTCTCGGAAACTAAAAGAGATAGGTAGTAAGTGCTAAAACTAATATTGACAAGCACCCTGGGCATCTCCTAAAAATTAAAAAAAAAAACACACCTCCCAAACAAAAGACGATCGTTCCCATACAAAATGTAAACGGGTATAACGCCGCAACCGTTAAAGATAGATAAGGGATGTTTGAACTAATGTTTTAGCGGACCAGAAGTGCGATTTGGCGGAAATGTCAAAAATCCAAGATGGCGGCTACCTTGAATAATGGCCTGATCCGACTGAAAATCGATATCTAGGGGTTTTAAGAGTCCCCAATTAGAAAGATGAAACCCATTTTCTGATGATGCCCGAGCATGCTTCTAAGCAAAGCGAGGCCGAAGGCCGAGCGTACTTCTAAGCGAAGCGAAGCCGAAGGCCGAGCATGCTTCAAAGCAAAGCGAGGCCGAAGGCCGAGCGTCTTTCTCAGCGAAGCGAGGACGAAGACCGAGCGTCCTTCTAAGTGAAACGAGGCCGAAGGCCGAGTGTGCTCCTAAGTGAAGCGAGGCCGAAGGCCGAGCGTACTTCTAAGCGAAGCGAAGCCGAAGGCCGAGCATGCTTCTAAGCAAAGCGAGGCCGAAGGCCGAGCGTACTTCTAAGCGAAGCGAAGCCGAAGGCCGAGCGTACTTCTAAGCTAAGCGAAGCCGAAGGCCGAGCATGCTTCTAAGCAAAGCGAGGCCGAAGGCCGAGCGTACTTCTAAGCGAAGCGAAGCCGAAGGCCGAGCATGCTTCTAAGCAAAGCGAGGCCGAAGGCCGAGCGTACTTCTAAGCGAAGCAAAGCCGAAGGCCGAGCATGCTTCTAAGCAAAGCGAGGCCGAAGGCCGAGCGTACTTCTAAGCGAAGCGAAGCCGAAGGCCGAGCATGCTTCAAAGCAAAGCGAGGCCGAAGGCCGAGCGTCTTTCTCAGCGAAGCGAGGCCGAAGCCCGAGCGTACTTCTAAGCGAAGGGAAGCCGAAGGCCGAGCATGCTTCTAAGCGAAGCGCGGTTGAGTTTTGAGCCCACGAGGAAATAGAAGCCTTTCATGGCGAGGTCAAAGGCCAAGCTTTCTCTAATTTTATTTCTAAATGTCAATGATCTTCAATGCCCATGTTAACATAGGTAATGTGAATCATCATGAACACTACTATTAGTACGAGTACTACTGATATGAAATGCTACAAATAAACGTTTGATTTCCTTCATCGACTTAAGTTTGTTATTATGAACTTGTCCAACAACACGCAGTGACATAAAAAGGCATCGTCTTGGAGCGGTGCCTAGGTGACCTAGCAGTCATGGCGTTTGGAAGAAGATGCAGGACAAAACCCGTAGAGAAATAGTTAGTAGTTTCCATTATCAAATTGTAATACGTAAGTTCGTTCGTATAATAATCTTGACAGATATATATTAATCGAGGTATTGTTGCAATTGTAAAGTATTTAAAAAAAAAACGTTAATACACTATCTGCAGAGATTATGAATGACACACTTATGTTATAAACGTGAATAACGATGTGAATTGATGCGAACATTTGTTAATTCCTTACGTTTTAACGTTTCAACGGATCTAGATGAAATTAAGAATAACTTTTATAACGTTTACACACACATACTAAGATCCCCCGAGTCGTTAATTGTCTTAGAACATACTAAATTCAATACGTACCGAACAATGAAGTGCAATCTAATTCCTTAGTAGGTTTTACGACTATATATACATCCATGTGAAAAACTACACATGGAATAGTAAAATTTGCAAACAAGGGCTACCTAAATTTATTATTATATGAGATGTAAAACTTTTACTGCTGAAGATATGCATACGGAAGGACCAGATGGAAGCTGCATGCACCCAAGATAGTCCTGCGACCTTATTTAGTACGTCTTCCACATTGTCGGTGGACGACCTACCTGCTCTACCAGACTCTCAGTCAGACGGACAGATGGACAAACTGATAAACAGCATCAACCTACGGTTGGATATAGATAGGGATATAATGATATACTACTACACTATTGCCTACCACATTTAGTTCAAAGAATTTTACCCTAAGACTTAACTGGAACCACACAATAGGAAAGTTAATTACTACTTACTCAATGTAAGGACAGCATTCAAGAATTAAATCCTCGCGGTCGTGTTTGATAACACCTCTGCCTAACCTTTCGAGGATATGTAAGCGTGATGATAACGTAGGTTTATATTTATAACGTTATCTTTTAAATTTACTTTTAATTTATTTTTACTTAATTTTGAGTAAACCGGATTCATTTTATCCATAGATACATTTTAGAAATGCGTTGCACTCAGTCCAAGGTTGCTAATGAAACGGCTAACTGCCCGCGACCTTCGCTGTCGCCATAACATCCCGGATTTTCATTTATAAGAACCTTCTCCTGACAATAATTAACACAACAAAAAATAATTAGCGAGATTGTTCTATCCTATCTGAAGTTATAGCGTTACCAGGAGAAATAGGGGTTCATTTTTATATATATGTATAGAAGATAAATAGGTAGATTTCAAAGTTTAGTTGTACAGAGTTTTAGTAAATCAAAACTAAAGAATAAAATAAATACATGTTTTGGTTATGTCCATGTTTATCTTTACGAGTTTTGAGTCAAAAGAATAACATTTTCCATATAAACATTAGTCATAGTAGTTTCATGGCATCCTGTTTAAACATCTCAGGCTTTGATTTTTAATACTTAAGCGTTTATGTGATTTCACAAACTAAACTATCTTTATTCCAAAGTTCATTTAAACTTTTTTAGTAGTTACCTACGGAGATACTTGGTGACAAACATTCACGGACACAAACTTTCACATATTTAATTTTACTCACTGACACTCTCGCGGCTTCACTTGCCGTAGCGTGCGGGTTACAAAGCCACATCATTCATTTGATAAATAATTAAAGCATTTCTTAAGGTTCCCTACCTTAAGAAATGAAATGGTAAACGCAAGTTGAAAAAAGTAGATTAAATAAAATAACAAGTCCAATATGAAAAATTTAATATCGACTTCCATTCTATTCAGTTATTGGAGTGTATCTCAAAAGTTACTTAACCGAATTTGATGAAATTTAAATGGGACCACACGGGAAGCACCAGCTTTCAAACAATATAGAATTTTGAGAATCGGTGCATCCTATCGAAAACTATGAGGTGACAAACATTAAAAAAAACATACAGTCGAATTGAGTAGCTCCTCCTATTTTTGGCAGTCTGTAGAAAGTACTAAACATGATAGTCGCGATGCTTTCGGATATAAAGTGACTATAGCTAAAATACGAACTGGTACAGGGTCTAGCTTACGCAGACTGTAATTAAGATTGATGCAAAAGTTTTTGAGGCGAACGTGTTATTTAATAGTTGTGACGACAAGGAAGCAAACATGACACAAGCACTGCGGCCTTCACCTAAAAGACCGTAGATAAGTAATGTAGTCTGGTTTATGGTTAAATTCGTTTATGGTTAAATGAGAGATCCATAAAATATATTAAAATAAGAAAACGGATTGTTTTAGTATGTGGTGACTGATATATACACTACAATTCCTAGAATCGTAGTATGTATTCTTAAAAACTATTACATTGTACTTATTATTTGCCAAATTATAGTCATTGGCGAGTCTACAGGTACGCTTCGTAAGTTGTGTTTTAGCCTTTTAACGTACTGACGGCCAGATAGAGAGACAAACCGACATACGCACAGATAGAAAAAGTACGCATTATATAGATGGATATACCTACAACGAAAATGTTCTATAACATATGATAATTTTTTCGGAATGTACGTAGTAAGTCTTATTTCAGTTAATCAATATTTATGTTGTTACAAAATTCCACACAAACACAAATGGGATAATTAGTATCAAGTAGTAGGTATATAGCTATGAAGTGTCCAAGTTAGAAACATATGTCCATCTACGTCAACATAGTTACTTGCACATATTTATCGTTAACATGATGTAATGATTAATTTAATTATTTTATGTATTAATTTTATGATGTAAATGTTTCATTAAATACGTAATTAGAAGCCTACCTACCACATATTTAAAAAATGTTTGCCTGTACGTTTTATTCGAATTTTTTGAGATTGATGGTTATATTTATATTTATATAAGATTTGGCCTGCATGCATATCATGGAGTACCTTATGTTTGCAGCTCCGTCTGCGTGGATATTTGATATACCGTAGCTGCTACGGTTTGCTACGGCGTAGCAAATTGTTTACGGTCTATTTCTGTGTGAACTTTCATCAACAGCCGAGCTATCACATCTTTCCTTTTTATTATAAGAGTAGATAAAGATTAACACCAAGTACACAATAATATTGCATGTTTTATAGACACGGAAAAGTAGTTATTGTTGTCATAACTGTAATAGTTACACATTGATGTCTTCTATAATTATACTGCAGTACATCACTCTGCTGCATTGTCAATAGTTTCCAATTTTTCAATATATAGTGTGCTACTCAGTGATAATGTGACTTTCTAACGTGAAAACAAAGATATTATATACTAACGGTAAGGGAAAGGTCTGATACCCCTAAGAGTGTGATTATGGTGAGAAGTATGGTGTGAGACGCTGCATGTCTGTACTTACTTAATTACTGATAATGAAGTTGTCTCATATTCTCTATGGTTCTATATTCATTGGCCAGTAGCCGAAGAAATAATATTGTGGTAAACCATGACATTTAAAACCGTCACTATCGTAAAGTGTGTGTTTATACATCTCTCTCGCCTTCATCAAATGCCTTTACCTGCGTATGGAAAAGAGGACCTGTAAACTCGCACCGCGCCCGATTGATTGTAAAATTTATTTGTGAAACTTGGCATAGCAAAATAAGTGAGCGGGTTATTTCCTACTACATACTTTTTTAATGAAAGGCCAGAATTAAACAGTTTTCCCTTCGCCGTTGGAATGCGATTGAATAGCGAAACGTAGGAAGCAAAGGACTCTACTTACTGTGTTACTGTGTGTGCCGCGAATCATTAGTGCGCAAACGTTAGGTACTGTATTGTAAGGGTACTATAGCATGTGAAATCATTATTATTTCTGTTACAAATATGACACAAAATTTTGAGTAAATTTGTCGTGCAGGAGTTCATCTACTTATTAACAAAGTCGAAATCAACAAAGTTGTGATGGATATTTTATTTGTTTATTCATTTCATGATAAAAGAAGTTTAAAAAATACGTAATTAACAGCTTACCTGATTAACAGTTACTTCAGTTCACAAATTATTCCTGTACATCTTATAGATGCCAAAGTTCCTTCAGTATAAATATCTTAATAGATATTATGTTTTAAATAAGGATCATTTAAATGTCATTGAAATAACAAAGTTATTATAAAATGTAATGTTCACACACTTGTACCCAGTACCTTAGAGTCACTGCCAAGTAATTTAAGTATTTTTTAAAAGCCGATACAAGCACGAGGTCTACCAGGTGTTAGGTGCTAATCTCTTCCTTTATCAGACGTATGTCCTCACAACAGTATTGCGCACGTAAGTTGAGGCGTTGTAAAGTCTCAATGTGCCTGTAATTTTACCTGCAACCATACCCTTCAAAACCAGAACAAAATATTGCGAACGTTACTGCTTCAGGGTACAAAAAGATATGGTGCCAGTATTCCCTGGATGACCTCATTCACGAAAAGTTCTACTGCTACTATGTAGGTAGGTAAATAGATAGATAAACCCTGCAACACCACATTATATAATATAACTAACAAATACGAGTAAATAGGATAATATAATAGAAAATTAAGTGTAACAATTGGCGGTCTTATCGGTCAAAGCGATCTCTTCCAGACTACCATGTTATTGAAAAGGAAGCTTGAATAAAAAAAGGTCTCGAAGGAAGTTTCCTTGGATACCTGTGGAGACTCTCGTGACACATTTACCATCGACCACATTTAGAAGTAGAGCCCCTAAACAAAAATTGAAAAGAAATCTGGTATGTACCTACAATCTAACGACTACCACACTTTTCTGTCTTTTTAACTCCAGCTGACCGCTTTATCCTTGAGCCTAAATTGCACTAAGAGAAATGCTGGCTTTGCAACTTGTATAGGAGTTACGATTTTTACGCAACTGCATGCAGAGCATTTTTGGACCTCTCATTTTGGTCTCTTAGGCGACTGCTCACGTTAACCACTGCACTAAGGGGTTGGATCCCTTATCGAACTTGCTCAACGATTCAGAATCCATACCAGTGCCAGGGTACCCGTTTTTTTTTAAATATTTAAATTCCGAATGGCTTCTATGCCCCCACTTCAACTGTTATTAGAGGCAAAATTTCTGCAATTGAACATGTATGAAAATTTTTACTTTTATGTTCAAATGGTTAAAAGTTTGATGACCAAAAACTAATGCACAAGGACAAACGCGGGCCACTCGTGGCCCGCGCACCGCCCAACACCTAGTTTATTTTATAAATTTAAATTCGGTTTATTAAATTCATTGATAAAAACATCTGAGGAAACAATTGTATTATTTGCCAAATATGGTGAATGGCGAGTCTATGAGTGCAATTTAGAAATTTATAAGAAAACTGTGCATTTGATTCTTCTTACTTGTTCTTGTTAAGTGTTCTTGATATTCACTTTACTTAAATAATTTTTTACAACCCTCTATCATCAACCTCCATTTGACTTGGCTCATATATGCCCTTAATACTTCCATTGATGTAAACTACTCTTCTCCCAAATTTCATAAAGAATCTATCAACTGTTCATATTCGTATTTATCGTTCCAAATATAGGTACCTCGTTAACGGTAAACTGGCTGTAGTTAAAAAAAAATATGAATAATTTACTGATAAGCTACCTGGCAAACTATAAAGTTTAGACTTGCATGATTTATTGCGGTAAGACGGAAAAGCAAAGAGAAACAAGGTATTGCGAAGTAAAAGTTTATTAAAATGAGCGAGTCCGTAACTTCACAAAGTATAGTCTCTCCACCGCGTTTCATTAGAGAACTTCTGAAGTAACCTGACGACCTTACTTGAAGTGCGCTATTCGCATTAAGGTCAGTCTGATTCCTGCGGGGAAAAAACAGTAATTAAAAAGTAGTGAAGACGCTAATAGCTGGTACTTAACCTATCAGCTTCCCGTTTGTTACCTACCACTTTAGTTAAGTGCAACGAATGCAGTTTGTTTGATATGACTATCTGCTCTCTCTTTATCTTTGGTGCATCTCATTAAGGACATAGGTTTTTGAAACATTTTACGAGGTTTGAAATATTGCTGAGAATGTTCCAGTATTGTTATATAAAAGGTCCTATTTTAGAGGAAGCGATGCAAGGTTGTCTTATCTGCTTTAATATTAATTTAAAAAAAACGTGAAGGTGAATAACTTGGCCTAGTATAAGTAGATCGGTTAAACGAACTAATGAGAATGGATGTCTAGCGCTCTATAACACGTGCATTATTGCACTATCTACGCCATTCTTCATGAGAAAAAGAGCGGCGTCAATGATGAACAGGGTTCGTGGAGGATCTAACGGTATTCTGAGAGCATTATCAGATAAAACGGAAAATCCATTTATTGAGCACTGGGTACCTTTTCACACGACTACCCAGCGCTCGAAACCACCGGGCTCGCATTACATCCCATTTGAGACTAATTAATATGAAGCACTAACATATTTTTATCTGGAAATAAATTTATTATTATAATTTTGTTTGATAAACTAAACGAAATTCCTTGTATTTTAATATTGTTAATACGATTTATTCCATTCCATATCCGTCCCGAGTTTTTGGCCCAAAACATTAAAAAGTCTTTATTCGTCCCGCATGATGATATTTGTCTTTATTCATCCCGCATACCGAAATTGTAGTAAGTACAGTAATTGACAAAAACATAGTGGTCTGTCGTCATCTTACTGGATTGTAGTCAGCAAATTTCTGTAGCTGAGATAGAAACTCTCGTAACATTCTGACATACTCAGCAGAGTTAACAGAGACCATGCAAACATCTTAAAAAAAATAAGGTCCAATGATTCCTTTTACTGAAATTGCTGCCCATACAGTTACCTTAAGCGAATGAAGAGGTCTTTGATGTTTAGTTTTGAGATTTTTGTTGCTTCAGTATCTGCAGTTCTGTTTGTTAACGTGCCAGTTAAAATGAAAATGGGCTTCGACAGAAAACAAGATGTTGTCGAAGTTACGGAAGCGATCCTTCATTGTTTCAGCATACGATTTGTGTAAATTTCTATCTTTAGGATTTAATTCCTGCACTGCCTGAATTTTGTATGGGTGTAATTTCAAATCTAATTTCAATACTATAATACAGCGTAAGGACGTGCTTGATATTCCTTATTCCGCCAAACGTTTGCGTATTCATATATCAGGATCGCATCGATCTGTATCTGAAACTCTAAAGGCTTTGCCACACTAGATGCGGTCTGCGGTCAGGTCAAATTTAATGCAGCCCGCACTATGTATGAACAACATTGTCGTTCTCTATACATTTTGTATAGATATGCGTTCTGACCGTGCGGGAACGCGGAAGGAACGCAAACACGAGAACGAGCAGGAAGGCGGTGGACAACGGGTGCGGGCAGGCGGGTGACGGGAAGGGCAATGGCAACCATAAAGACACAATATTCGTATACTTCTTTCTATGTGACCATTTTCTTCGATAAATACACAACAAAAGAAAAAGTGGGCTGCGTTCAATTTGACCTGACCACAGACCGCATCCAGTGTGGCAAATCCTTTAGTGCGTTATTTTCATTCCGTGAAGTCCGTGGGCCGACGGCTTGTTTCACATTTACCGTCTCTTCAAACTTCTTCACCCATTTATTTATTGAAACTGGACTCGGATACTGGTTTTAGTCATGTAAATCGTACTCAACGCGAAACAAGCTCCTCACAGTAATGAGCGACAATTGTTTAAATAAAATTGCTTGACGCAAAACACGCGCTGCGGCCCCGTGAACCGATCCATCGTGACTAAATTTCCGAGAAACGAGCTAGGTGAGACTAGCGACCTCTCCTCTCACCCCGCGTCGCTTGGGTTTGTGCGGGAAATCAACCTTAAATTTTAAGGCATCTATGGGCATAAATTATCTTAAATATAATGGTCCTTAGGTTGCCGGGACGGCACACGACAGCGATCTACTTTTTTTTGTTTAACTTCTATTTTTATGGTTGTGTACTCTCAATGTAAGTTAATTTGTTGTACTAGATAGATATTGGCGAAATCGAGATCGCTCTTGGACAGCTTAAAAATGGAAAAGCCCCTGGAGAGGATGGCGTTACAACAGAGCTACTAAAAGCAGGAGGTAAACCCGTACTGAGGGAGCTCCAGAAGCTTTTTAACGCTGTCCTGTTCGAAGGGAGAACTCCAGAGGCGTGGAGTAGGAGTGTGGTCGTCCTGTTCTTCAAAAAAGGAGATAAGACCCTGCTGAAGAACTATCGACCCATATCCCTTCTAAGCCACGTCTATAAGCTGTTTTCAAGAGTGATCACGAACCGTCTTGCGCGTAGACTCGACGAATTCCAACCACCGGAACAGGCTGGGTTTCGGAGCGGATACGGCACCATAGACCACATTCACACAGTGCGGCAGATTATACAGAAGACCGAAGAGTATAATCAGCCCCTGTGTCTAGCATTCGTGGACTATGAGAAGGCCTTTGACTCGGTTGAAATCTGGTCTGTTCTGGAGTCCCTGCAGCGTTGCCAGATAGATTGGCGATACATCCAAGTGATGAGATGTCTTTACGAAACCGCCACCATGTCCGTCCAAGTACAGAATCAGCAAACAAGTCCCATACCGTTGCATCGAGGAGTGAGACAAGGGGACGTTATTTCCCCGAAATTGTTTTCAAATGCAATGGAGGATATGTTCAAGACGCTGAACTGGAAAGGACGTGGCATTAATATCAACGGCGAATACATCTCTCACTTGCG